>CM059262.1:9705000-14705000 GCA_030347555.1 Lablab purpureus | reverse complement strand
TGGTCACTGAATTTTCAATCGCAAAAAATTAGTAACTAAATCAGTGACCGATTTGTTAATTTTTTTATTTTATTAATTAAAATATTAAAAATTTATGTATTTCTTGTAATTAATTCTCCAAAAATAATATTTTCCCTCCCAATTTTTTTTTCAAGTGAGTTTATTTTTGGCTTCACGATTTGGAGCCACCACTATTTGGAGCCATCACAGTAGCATCTCCATCCTAACCTCGCCACCAGTGCGTAGCCTCTCTGACCACCTCGCCATTCCGACCACCTCACGACTGCGACTTTGACCGCCTCACGACTTCGACCGCCTATCCTCTCAGTCTTTACCTAGCCATCACGATTTGGAGCCATCATAATAGCATCTTCATCCCCAACCTCGTGACTCCAACCGCCTCACGACTCCGACCGCCTTGTGACTCCGACCACCTAGCCTCTTCGTCTTTGCCTACCCACTCCACATAACCTATTTTGTGTTCCTTCTTCGTGTGTTCCTAACCGGCAAGTATCATCTTCACCTACTCTATATTCCATGTGAAGCCCAAGTCACAACCTTAGATATGTGTCATTTAACCCCAATTAGCGTGAATCGTAATCGTTACGAGCTTGAACCCTAACCCTGATGAGGTCAAACCCTAACCCTCAAAAGCTCGAATCGTACTCCTAACCTTCGCGTCTTGTAGGTTTTATCTTCTATCATCCCTTAGAAGGTTTAAATTGTAACCTAAGTCTTGTTTTCTCCGTAATCCCCAATCTCTTGCACCTTCGCAAATTGTTGTCGCCTTTGTCACTCAAGGGACAAAACCTCTCGGTTATGTTTGATAATTATTTTTTCTATTTTCTTTCTTTCTACTTTTTTATATAATATGAATTAGTTACTTTATAACGTTGTTGAAGAGGTTGTGCAAGGCAAGAGATTATTAAGGAGTTTGAGTTAGAAGGAGCAGTTTAGAGAAGATATTTGAGGGTTTGAGGGATGAGTATTGTTAAGGGAAAATTATTTTTAGCGATAATCTTCATTATCTAATATGAACTAACCTTCAAAGGGTCCATAGAATGTGTTGTAATGGGATTTAATATATGTGAAAATAATGCTCTCTGTTTTGAATTTTTGCAGGACATGTCCGATTATGGTTGAGAGAATTTGTACCAAACAAAAGTGTATATTTTGCTGCTATGGTAAGTTATTATTAACTTGAAAATATGTGTATTATTCTTCACTGTTGTGTTGGTTATTATTGACTATTGCAAATATGAATGACATTTTAGGTGTTAAATATTGTATTGTGACTTGCATGGATGGAATCTGTTTTAGGCATCAGGGAAGCCCATTTCCTGCATAGAACAACTTTTATTGCTCTTTGGCCAGATTCTTGACAACTTCAGTACCCTCTATTGATATATTTGATCTGATTCTTTTACACTTTCGCAATTTTATGATTATGATCTTATAAATGCTGGACTTACAAATGATGGTATCTTTATCTTTGCATGTATGAATAATTTGTTTACTTGTGTCTTCTTATGATAGGTAGTCAGAATTATCATTGCTATGCTTTGAACGATACTTCTTGGTTATGATGATGGGTCATATAGTCGAGTCTTCAAGGCTTTATTGCCTTTGGAGAAAAAAGAAAAGAGTGTGCAACTTGTATAAGGGTTTTCAATTTTAACATTCATAACAGATAGATCATGTAGGCATGGTGGCTTCATATATTGTCTTTAGTTTTCATATATTGTTTCAATCTAAATGTTTCTTACTAGTGTTTCCCTTGCAGATAATTGACCATCTCAATAAAATATCTACAAACTTTAATCACTACTCTAATTTATGTTTGCAATAAAAATTACTGAAGCAATCTTTGTTGGTGAATGGAAAGAAAATATATCTTGGTGAGATGATATTGGGTTATTCTGTCTTAAATATGTATGGGAAACATTGAATGAGAAGAGTGTTTAATACCGTGGACAAACACATATGCAAGCATTGAGCATCTGGCCATGCATTAAAAGTTTGTATTGAAAGGATTTCATCAATGATTTTAGAGATATTAGGTTATAATCAAGTGCAGGACATTGTATCCTATTCTAGTTAATTAGTTCTCGGTTACTAGCAGTTAGGCTGTTAGTTGTAGTTAGTTAGACTTTGTTGTAGTTAGGATTGATATCGTAGTATCTATCTTTTGTACAAAGCTATATACTCCAACTTAATATATATACCTTGTATCAAATTCAGTTTGAAACACTTTACAAAATATCCTGTTTAAGAAATTTTGGTGGTATTTAATGTGAACATTTTCTGTTCCATTTTTCAAATAAAATAGAAAATGAATCTAAAAATATGTTTGATAGAATATTATAAAGCATTTTCAGAAGAAAATAATTTGAAAAATAAGCTAAAAAATAGAAATTCTTAAAAAATGGATTTTTAAGTCTAACTTCAAATTACAAAATTAATTTGTAAGATAAAATTTTCTTCCATTTATATATTAAAATTTGACTACATTCATAGTTTGATAAGATTTCCAATAACTCCTCGTGTCTAACATTATTAGGATTAGTACATGTTTAACATGGTGAATGACTATTTTTAATGGATCTAAGATAAACTTTCATACTGTCTTTATTAGTCGAGGTTTGTACACACTTTGGGATCCATAAGAAAAATAAAAGAAAAAATGTTTTCATTTTCTATTCTTATTTTCTTTTGTTGGTCCCCTTCACAAGTAACCATGAACCAGTCATAATTGTTATCAGGTTTATCAAACATGTCATGATTTTAGTACAACAGGGTATTTGATAGAAAGGATGTTTTTTAAGTCAGAGGTGGCATTGGATGTGGCAGTGGGGTGGGGTGGGGTATGCGGTGGTGGTACCACTGCTACAGAAACCACTTTGCACGTCGGTTCTGGGGATTATTTTACGACGGTCCCAAAACCGACGTTGAATAAGGCGACGTTAAAAGTAATATTTTCAACGTCGGTTCAAATTGAACCGACGTTGAAAATCACACTTACAACGTCGGTTATTACTAGAACCGACGTTGTAAGTGTCAGCCATACTTACAACGTCGGTTCTAGTAATAACCGACGTTGTAAGTCGTGTTAACTATTAACTGCACAGCAGTTTCTAATTTTCTCATTTTCCCTAAATTTTAGTACCTGCATATGAAATAAACCAGCAAACCAGCCACAATTTGATATATAAATCATTTTAAATAGCTAAATTTCAAAGATAGACTGTCTAGGTAAAGGTTTGGTGAATATATGAGCCAATTGATGTTTTGTATCTATGTATTCTATAATGCAATCCTTAGTTATATGATCTCTAATGAAACGATGATGTCTAATTTCTATATGCTTTGTCTTAGAAGAACAATTTAAAAAAAGTAAGATTGATGTAAAAACAAGCATTATTAGATGGATCTAATCGATCTTGAAAAAATCATAAAAAATAGTTAGACATTGAATTTTCCGCTAATTTTTGTTGTGTTATGTTCTTTTGATGTGTACTTGGATAAAGAGGTCCCACATCCCCCAAAATAATCATAGTTTTCAAAATACAAAATTTAGGTGTAGAAAAACTTCAAGCGATCATAACTTTTGCTACGGACCTCGGATGGAGATGCGTAAAAATGAAAGTTTTGGAAAAGACGTAACGAACCTCTTGGCAAATCCCCAAAGGGGATTTGGGCAAAAAATTTCAAAAATCCTCCATTTACTATAACTTTTTATTATTTTACTATTTTTTATCTATTTTCCTAAATTTTGGCCATTTATGTGACTACCTTGCACTTGTAAAAAATTTTGAAAAAATTTGTGGAGTTGTGTCGTACCAAACAGAGAATTATCAGGCCATTACATCTTAGAAATTTCATAGTTTCAGCTTCTTTTGTCCTAATTGCATCATTTTGCATACAGCATACAACATACCGTATGATTTTTTTTTATTATATGTAATGACTAGATACAGGCATTTCAATAACCTAATCATACAAACACTATAACATTATTTAACAGTCACAGCCAGAGCCAGATTATCACAACAATCTTGTACAGCCATTTCAATAAACCAATCATACAAACATTATACAAACATTATATTCTACAAAACAAAAAAACCCTAAAATTAAAAAAAACCAACTAACCTGGCGGCTCGGCAACGACGGCGGTGGGGAAGCTGACGGCAAGGGAAGGGGAGGGAGGGGACTGCAGCGGCCAACAGGAGACCTCCAAGGAACGAGAACGTCGTCGGCGACGAAGGGAGCTCCAACAATTCGCGGCGACGAAGGGAGCTCCAACAACATTCTTGGAGGAGAATCATGGACGCCGGTCAGGGGTTGACGCCGGTGACGAAGGAGACTTGTTCGTCGCTGTCGCATAGGAAAGGGAGCGTCGAAGCGTCTCGCGGTGGAGGAGACGATGACGAGCAGCAGCGGCGCGAAGAGGAAAAGTGACGAGCAGCAGCGGCGCGAAGAGGAAAAGTGACGAGCAGCAGTGGCGCGAAGAGGAAAAGTGACGAGCAGCAGCGGCGCGAAGAGGAAAAGTGACGAGGGAAGAGCGCGGGATAGGTTTTAATAATAACCTTTCTACGTCGGTTACTGGTTGAACCGACGTAGAATGTTTTAATTTTTACATTCTACGTCGGTTGTTGTCTCAACCGACGTAGTATTTTTGCAATTCTACGTCGGTTCAGACAACAACCGACGTAGAATGTAAACTTTAAAACATTCTACGTCGGTTCGCACCAATAACCGACGTAGAATGTTCACTTCACACATTCAACGTCGTTTAAATTTAAACCGACGTAGAATGGCGACGTTAATTCATACTTTTGTAGTAGTGCAAAGACAAATGTTTGAATCAATGGTGGATGAGTGGTGGACAAGCAAATGTGAGTTTATGGTGAGCTAAACAAAAAATTGAAAATGAAAATTAGAAGTAAAACCAAACAAGTTTTTAGTTATAGGTTTAATTTGTCTTGCATCTTACTTGGAATATTTTCTCTAACATCCAGTTAGTCCATGGATTATTACATTTTCTTAAAGTGGTACAATCGCTTAACTAACTTGTAGATGTGGTTTGTTTGAATGGTTTCTTGTTTATTTTTAATTATATATTTATATTTTTTTAGTTTTGTCTTCTTTTGTTGTTAGATAAATTTGAAGATACATTAATTTATTTTTTATAAACGTTTTAATGGATTTGAGAATAAGCACGTGACTTCTTTTATATCAAAATATTCTTTATAAACACAATGTCATATTTTCCAATATTTATTTAATTATTATTTCATGAATTTTGAATTTCAGAAATACCTTGAGCAACGAGCCATCAATGATGTTGATGAAGGGACATTTCTAAATGAAAACTATGACATTGGATCTATATAAGTTTTCGATGCAAAGGAAACATAGGTTACCATCAGATTCAACTTCAACATCTGTCCTGGTCATGAAAAAAGAAATTGAACAAACAATTAAAAGATAAGTTATAGGTTGCTGTTGAAGTTGAGAAGGATGTTCTTAGGGAAAAGATATTAAACAGTGAGAGAGAAATTTAGCAAAATAGCAAACTGTTGCATTGAAGGATAAAATTGATGTTCAAGCTTCTTAGACCTTAATTTGAACTTTTATTGTACTTAAAACTTGTTTAAAATTTTCATGTGTTATATTTTGAGAATGTTATTATTGAACATATTTAGTATTTATTTACATTTGGTGAATAAAAAGTTACTCTTATTTTGATGACTGTTGTTGAATATGATGTATTAATGTTATTTAATATTATCAAGTTTTTAAAGAATTCTAAAATAAAAAATATTATATCAGTAACAGTGACCGATTTAGTGACTGATTCGTATATTTCAAAATTGGTCACTATATTGGTGACTAAATTTAGTCACAGAATCAGTCACTCAATCGGTGATTAAATCGGATACAAAATCAGTGACAAACTTGGTAACTAAATTAGTTATATAATCACTGGTTAAATGGGTGACTAAATTAGTGATAGAATCAGTGACTAAATTAGTGATAGAATCAGTGACAAAATTAGTAACAATATCAGTCACTAAATCAGTGATAAAGTCGGTGACAAAATCGGTGACTACATTCGGTGACTAAATCTGTCACTATACATCAACGACCAACGAAATAGTGACTAACGTAGATTGGTGACTAAATCGGTCACTCTTTCAATTAGTAACCGATTTTTTCATTTAGTCACCGATTTTTCAGTCAATATTTCCAGTTTTTCTTGTAGTGTATGATCCATCATAACATAATAGAGGGAAGTCACTTAAAGAAGATATGATCAAGGGTTAGGTATGTTCCATGGCTACAGGGGGATAGGAAGAGATAAAATTGGGTTTGGGGTTATAGGTTATGCATCCCATGGATACCCAAAGAAGCAACTGGTGAATAACAAGCTACCTATCAAAGCTTATAGCTTATAGAATAAATTGGGAGTGAAATAAGATATTGATTGACATGAAAATTGAGGCAATCTCCTTTTGATAATCTATATTTAATTTGTATTTTCCTTTTTCAAGTTCGTGAATGTAAAGCATCTTTATAATTTGGTTCAGGCTACCTGTAGCATAAAAATACTCTAGCTATCTTTGACTACATGTATGATATGGAAAATGAGATATTCTTAATTGAAGTACAAATTGACTTAAAATTAATGTTAGTATATGATGAAAGAAAACAATTAGAATATCATAAAAGTAACTACTCATCAAGGATGAAATAGTTAGACCTTGAAACATATTGGAGGACAAGCTCTATGGTGCCTTAGAAAGAATATCAACTGTGCTTAACAATGCAATTCTAAACAAGGAGAATGAAGGGGGCCATGAGATACAATCAGATAAGAGGAGTCTATAAAAGGACACATGGTGGTTGTGCCTTTTATTCTTCATGGCTTGGATTGTTGAAGCTACAACTATCCTCTTATTTATCATTGTAAACACAAGTTAAATTGTACATGACACAATAAAAGGAATAGTCAAGTGCATCTTAGTGATGCCTGAAGATGTGGAGTGAGGTGGTGTTATACTTTGATAAAAGCATATGCAAAAACTGATATAGGCAGCGAAAGGTAAATGTAACTCTCCTAGGTTGCTTTTTATGTTTTGTAAAAAAGGGAGGAATGTCTTTGTTGTTATGGGGTTGAGTTAAGTTTGATTCAGTATTGGAAAACTCTTATGTTCAATGCATGCTTAACTATACAAGGTGGTGATCTACGTACCTCTGGTGTACTTACCACTTTCCAACACCATTTCCTCTGTCATATATAAAACATTAAAATTTTTAAAAGAAAAAGAAATCCATAGTGGAGGTGTTCAAGAGAGGTAGCTTAGTGGTTTATTGCTTATTTTCCAATTATATAATCTATATTTTACATATTTTATTGAGCGTTTGATTACTTCTTTTATGCTTATATTTATAACATTATTTTTTTATATAAAAAAATAAAAATAGAGAAATAAAAAAATATCATGCTTAAATTTGAAAATTAAAATGAAAAAATAAGAAAAAAAACATTAAAAAGTATGTTTTATTTCTATATTATGATAAAGACATCTCCTCAAACATATTTGACTATTTCTCTTCTTGTTGACAATACATATGTCTAATAGTTGAAATCAAACATAGAAAAAATAAATTATTTTTATAAAAAAAAAATTGTATGTTATATATTATAAATATTTTGAATTCTGCAAGTCATTCCTAATACTTCATTCATTTATTAAAATTTTTATTGCTAATAAATTAAACATAATAACACTAGTACAAAACTAGGCTATCGTATCACTCAATTTATATTCGATCTCCTTGCATCTGTCGTATACAAAACACAGTGACATTTTTGTAATTAAGTGGAACAAGTTTTACGTCGGAGCCCTCCGAGTTAGACGTAAAACTCAGGGGCCCCACTGCTTCGACGTAAAACTCAAGTTTTACGTCTGACCCTTAACACTTTAACGTAAAACTTGTTTCATTTCATCCCTTGGGCTTTGTCTTCCCCGTGCGTGCGTGGGGTTTTTGCGTTTTTCGAAGTGCAGTGAGCTTTCTAGTGACTATAAGTAGTAGTGAATGTGTGGTTGTGTCCCATTTGCGATTTGGAGCTCTTCTATCCGATTGGATTTGCATATTTGAGCATGCATTGTGTTATCAAGATTAGTGCCCTTTATCCTTATTTGTACTGAAAATGATAAATGTGATTGTTTTTGGGATCTCAATCATGGTAATGCATGTATGTTTGCAGTTGTTGTTGGATTTTGATTGGTATTGGAATGATTGGTTTTAATTTTTAGATTAGTTGATTAAATTTAAAAATTATTTTTGTGAATTATATGTGAATATGAAGATGTATATTAGTGTCCTTGAAGTTATTTAAATTTTAGGGTTTAAACTTTTACAATTTTGTCTTTATGGAAACTGTAGAAATTATTAGTTTAAAATGGTGAAGATGGAGTTTGTAACCTACGTAGCTATGGACCAAAATTGAATGCATGTCGCATTAATGAAGAGTACGAAAAGGGAGTCGATGAGTTCTAACAATTTGCTCGTGATAATGGAAAATCTGTCAACAAAGCATATTATTGTCCATACCTTCGTTGCGTCAATAAGCTTCGTCGGTAAGTTGATGAGATACGTGACCACTTATTTGTGTTTGGTATTCTGAAGAGTTATAAAGTATGAACATGGCATAGAGAAATATTAGACATGCTGACTATGTCGACAACACAAAATTTTTAAAAAATGATGGATAATAATTTAAAGGAGATGATACGTCATGTTGGAGAAGAAGATTTTGGAAGAGCATATACGTATGATTCTTTGAAGTCTTATTTTGAGCAACAATTGTAGTTAGGATGCACTAACATTACAAGATTATTAGCAGGGCCGGCTTAAGGCCCAAGCATGTAAAACACTCGCTTTAGGTCCCCCAAAAAAATAGGCCCCAAAAAATTTTTTTTTAGTACTAATATACCTCTATTAAATTAATTATAAAATTATTTTTAAGAATAAAATTTAATTAAAATATTGTGATTGTTTGTTAATTTTTATTGGTACTAAAAATAATATTTAATGAGTTAAACACCCTTCTCAATAAATCATAATTTTCTTTTAAAAAAAGAGATTTGTTAGTTAATACTAATAGCTAAAAAAGATCCAGAACCTTTTTATCTCTATTATCTTACCAACTAGTTTCTATCTTCTTCTTTTCTCTCTCTATGACTTTTCATTTCCAACTCTAATTCTAGAGAAGCTCTAACTTCTCTCTTCCAAATTTGCAATCTTCAATCATCTTTTTCAAAATCAAAGTCCACAACTGTGATCTAGAGAGGGAGAAGAGTATTTCTACCCAATAAACTTCAGTTTCAGGTAAGTTTTGTCTCTCTCCATGTTCTCTCTTTTTCTATTCCTCTGTTCTTGAAGGTTAAGCTTGCATGTTTGAATTGGATTTATTTATGAGAATACTATTTGATGTGATGATAATATATATATATATGTGTGTGTGTGTAGTGTGTTAAGAACTGTGATTTATTTTATATTAAATTGTTTATAAATGGTAGAAATTTTATATTATCATGTTATAGTGATTGATCTTTTTAATTGTGTTACTAATGATTAATCTCAAAATAAACTGTGCAGGTTTATGAAAAGGTTGAAATTTGAAAATTAAATTTAAACACTTACTAAAGAAGAGAAAGAGACTTGAGTCTTCAAGATACTACGAATCTACGATCAAGCTTATTTTCTTGAAAACTAGAACTAGGTTTTGTTGTTTTAACTCATTCTCTTTGATATACTTACTTATCTTTAGTAGTGTTTTATATATTATAATTTTTTGTTTCATATAAAAATATATAGACATGTCAACTAGAAAATATGAATCGGGTTATTCAAAATTCCAAAAGAAGAGAAAAGTTGAGGCTTTAATTGCATCAGAAAAAGGAGCTATGGATAAATTTATAAAAATAGACAAGAAAAATGAATTAGAAAATATAGGTGGGTGCTCTTTGAATGAACAAAATAATAACAATACAGATATAGATGAAAACAACAATAAAGAAAGAAATGCAGTTAGTGATGAGAATAATTCTGATTCTTAAACCCATGATAACGAGGAGGAGATTAAGAGGCTAGATGATGATTCTACTCTTGATAAAAATATATTTAATCCAAGCGAATGGAAGAATATTGATACAAATTTGAGAGATTTATTAGTAGAAAAAGGCCCTATTAAAATCACTGATATAGATTTCCCAAAGGATAAATATTCTAGGCACTTTTCTTCATTAAATTATATTCAAATATTGCCTAATGGAGAGAAACACGAAAGAAGATGGCTAATTTATTCTAGAGATTTGGATAGAGTTTTTTGTTTTTGTTGCAAATTATTTAATGTTGTTTCTTGTACAACTAAACTAGCCAACGAAGGTAGTAAAGATTGAAGAAATCTTAATGCTAAGTTAAAAAATCATGAAATAACAAATGAACATATTACTAACAAGAATGCATGGATTGATTTGTGTTAAACGATTTTTAAGATATATTTTCAACAAGTGTACTGAATCAATGTAGCATCTACAAGTGTCGTATCCACAGGGACTTGTGTAATATTTAAGAAGAATTATAATCTTTTTTGTAACTCAATTTTGAATATGTAAAAGAAAATTTCTTTTATATTGTTTTTAATAATAAAATTAAAAAGCAAATAACAATAAAGCAATATTAAGATGATAAAAAGATATTGAGATTAAATTTCATCTATCTCCCTCCTCTATAATCCTCTGATTATCAATATATTTAATCAATTATTTAGTGTTATTGAGGTTACCAAATTTCGTTCTAAACCAATCCCTTGATTTAAAATGTCTAAGAATTAAATTATAACAATTGATTCCTCACACTATCATAATAAAACCCTTGCTTTAAGTCCAAAACCAATTCAACATATATATTTAAATCTATTCCTAGCATTCAAACATATAAGATAATTTAATTCAAATCGGATTTAAGATCAATTTTCCAATCTAACCGTAAATCATAAATCAAAAGATGAGTGATCAATTCATCTCCGCATTAAGAACAAAATTAAATCATTAACACTGAATAAAAGACATCATATATATCAATCAAGAGTAAAATAGAAGAGTTTGACAAATTACATTCAATCTCAATACAAAGGAAAGTTAGCTACTCATGCTTATGAGCAGCTTATATACCCAGATGGATGTGGGGATGAAAAATTAATCTTGAATCTTCTTTCCAGTTGATCCAAGACATCTTCCTTCCCCTTCTCACTCTTTTCTAAACAGTCTTGATATTCACCAAGATGGGATGCCAACACAAGAGCTTTTGAGTCCTTTATATAGGAGAAAATTAGGTTATTTTTAGCTTAACCAACTTAAGTGAAAATAGCCCACTTAAGTGAAAATGGCCCACTTAAATGAAATTAGCTTAATTGTTGGCCTAATTTTGCTCATGACTTTTATGTTTCCCATTCATTTCAACTTTTGCTCTTTCTTCCCTTGATTTTTGTTTTTTCTTCTATTTTTGATATCTACTCCTGCATACAAATACAAACAAAATTTTCTCCATCGGGAGAGGTTATCTTTGCTTGTTTTTAGGAATTTCTAGTTGCTAAGTGCCTAATAAATATCAATTTTTATTTAAATTTTACCACTTAACAATTTGGAAATGAGATTAGTAAAAAATAAAACAATAGACAAACATGTTCAAGAACAAATAAACAGAGATAGAAAAGTGTTGTTAAGAATTATTGCAGTTGTTAAAACTCTTGGCAAAAATAACTTAGCCTTCCGTGGAAATAATGAAAAGATCTATCAAGAAGCTAATGGATATATCACTTATAGAATAATGTTAACAATTCCAGTATCAGTTGCCTCAGCTGAAAAGAGTTTTTCAAAACTAAAGATAATAAAAACTTATTTAAGATCAAGAATGTCTCAACAAAGATTAAACGAATTAGCCTTATTATCTATTGAAAAAGAAATGTTAAATGAAATTAATTACGATAATTTAATAAATAATTTTGCATTGCAAAAAGCTTGAAAAATAAATTTTAAATAAAATTACAATACATTTTAGTATTAATTTTTTTTAGTAAATAAAAAGGCCTCATTTTTTAAGTTTTCTTTAGGTCTCCTAAAGTCTTGAGCCGCCCCTGATTATTAGCAACTTTAAGATTGCTCAGTTTAAAAGCCAGAAATGGATGGACTGATAGAAGTTAAACAGAATTGTTGGAGTTACTGAAGGAAAGGCTTCCAGAACATAACACGTTACCTAATTAGAACTATGAAGCTAAAAAGATATTATGTTCAATGGGTTTGGAGTACAAGAAGATACACACATGCCCTAATGACTGTGTATTGTACAAAAATGATTTTGCTACATTCAAGGCTTGTGCTATATGTGGGTTGTTGTGGTTCAAATAGAAAGGTGTGAAAGTAGTGACGAGGAAGAAACAGAGGGTCCCCCTGCTAAGGTGTTATGGTACTTTCCAATAATACCAAGGTTTAAGAGATTGTTTTCAAGTGATGAATTCCTAGGAGGCATTACAAGTGATGTAGGATCTATTAAACATGATTTTAGGCATTTGAAAACATTTCAAATGGTGCAAATTGATTAAAAATGGGTAAAAACGTTTCAGCCCCTTTAGAGAGGTATTTAATTGGTGCAAACTCAAAGAAATCAAGTTTTAAGAAGTTTCAACCGATTAAATTCAAGATACAAGACATAAGAAGTATTAGAAGTTGTTTTCAATGATTTTAATCAGTGCAAATGGATGGAAATGGCAAAAAACGAATGCAGCCCCAAATGCAAGGGTTTGAATCAATGAGAATCAATTATAACAAATTTTATGATGTTTCAACCAATTAAAATGAAGATACATGTCATAGGAAGCCATAGGAAATGAAAACAGGCATTTTAATCGATGGAAAATTGATTAAAATGAAAAATGAAGGTGCAGCTATGAAGAACACTTAAGAACAAGTAAAGAGAAAACATGGAGAAGACAAGAGAATGAAGAACACGCCACTTTCATGAAGAAAGATAAGTGCAAAGGACAATCACCACTTGAATTATGGAAAACTCAAGATAAGATTCTAGAAATGAGGCTTACCTCTTAAACTTTAAAGAGAATTAGCTCTTTCTCTTAATTAATCTTCAAAGTTGTGATACAAATGAAGCACACACCTATTTATAAAGTCCATAGGTGCGGCACATGCACATGGGAGGAAGGTGAATGGTTTAGGCCATGTTTGGAGATGCTCCCAAGCTTCCCAAACAAGGCCCTTCCCACTAATTGCTATCCTTATGTCCAAACACCCCTCCTCTTGTGTTTATTTGTGACAAAGAGACTAAACTATTTTTATTTTCAAGGAATTTACAATAATTATTGATATTTCTAATGTCTTCTTCTAATTTCTTGTACATTCCTCTAGTTTTTCTTCCTTCCTTTTCTTCAAATATTTTTGTAAGCTTTTCTTCGGCCATTTCTTCTTTTCCTCTTCTTGTAACAACTCCTCCTTGTGATGAACTAGGTTCTTCATTATTTGGGATCATATCATCAAGTAAAAAGGATGCAAAAAAACTGGCATTGCATGCAAATGGTAGAAAATGTGACAAACTTCTTCAAAATCCAGCTGATTCTCCATAATGGAATAATATTGATGAAACATTTGCAGAATTTGATGTGGAGTCAAGAAACTTAAGGATTGGACTAGCTACAGATGGCATGAATCTGTATGGAAACTTAAGTAGTAAACAAAGTTCTTAGCCAGTTTTGTTCGTCATTTACAATCTTCCTCCTTCGTTGTTCATGAAGAGAAAATATATAATGTTATATATGGTGATTTTAGGACCATGACAACTAGGAAATGACATAAATGTGTATCTAAGTCCTTTGATTGATGACTTGAGATGTTGTGGAAAACAAAAATGGAGGTTTTTTATGTATACTGTGAAGATAATTTTATGTTGCATGCAATGTTATTTTGTATAATAAATAATTTTTCGACATATGGCAACTTGAGTGGTTACAGTGTGAAGGGTCATTATGCATGCCCTATTTATGAAGAAAACACAAGTTATACACAGTTGAAACATGGGCAGAAGACCGCGTACACTAGGCATCGCAAGTTCCTAGTTCGTAGTCATCCTTACCGAAGATTGAAAAAAGAATTTAATGAATATCAAGAGGATCAAGTTGCATCAAAACCATGCAACAGTGAATAAGTGTATGAGCGAGTGAAGAAAATTAACAGTGTTTAGAAAGACGCAAAAGAAGTCGATTGAGAAGAACATATGGAAGAAACGTTCTATATTCTTTGATCCTCCTTATTGGTGCAAGTTAGATGTTGGACAATGTATAGATGATATGCATGTGGAGAAAAATGTTTGTGATAGTGTCATAGGGACTTTGCTGAACATAAAAGGGAAGACAAAAGATGAAGGGAAAGCACGACAAGATTTGGTGGAGATGGGTATACATTCCGAGTTACATCCACAGTCCATTGAAAAACACACTTACTTGCCTCCAGCTTGTCATACGTTATCAATAAAAGAAAAGAAAAGCTTTTGTGAGTGTTTATGGAATGTGAAAGTGCCCCAGGGGTACTCTTCAAATGTTAAAAGTTTGGTGTCAATGCAAGATTTGAAGTTAGTTGATTTAAAATCTCACGATTGTCATATGTTGATGCAACAACTTTTGGCTGTGGCTACTCGTAATATCTTACCAACTTCTGTTAGAGTTGCTATTACTCGATTGTGTTTGTTCTTCAATTCCATTTGTAAGAAAGTAGTTGACCCTCAAAAGTTAGATGAGTTGGAAAATGATGCAATCACAATCTTGTGTCAGTTGGAAATGCATTTTACACCTTCATTTTTTTGATAGCATGGTGCATTTGATAATACATTTGGTTAGGGAAATTCGTTTGTATGGGCTAGTTTATCTTAGATGGATGTATCCTGATGTGAGATACATGAAGATCTTAAAAGGATATGTGAAGAATCAATATCGGCTAGAAGCTTCAATTGTTGAGAGGTACATTGTAGAAGAAGTCATTAAGTTTTGTTCATGATACATGTCAGAATCACAACCAATAGGAATTCCTAAGACACGACATGATGGGAGATGTAAAGGTAAGGGTACTCGTAATTTAAAGATTACAAATGTCAGTAAAAAATTAGTAGAAGAGACACATTTTGTACATATTAGAAATGACATGTTTTTATTTTACAGGATGATTTAGTTTTGCAGGCTACTCAGGGGTCATTTGTTCCCCATGATCGTGAAGAGATTCTTACAACGACCATAGGAAGACCAGAGCATCCAGGTTGGGTGCATGGTACTGGTGGATCTTAGAGCCTTCGTGATTACTTCGGTCCACAATCACAGAGGATCAATGTCGACTCTTACAGCCAGGAGGTATTGAATAAAGTACGCACAAAGGTTAGACAGAGGTCAGGAAAGAGGTTAGAGAAGAAGTGAGGTTGCAACTTAAACAAGAAATGTTGGAAATGCGAAGACAATTAGAGGAAAAGATTGAATCACTTACTTGTTCTCAACATCAGAGTTAAGGAGTACCTGATGATGTTATTCGAGTGAGCATTAGAAGGGGTTGTGATGGTCCTGCTCCTATTGCTGCTATTGCTCCTACTCTTATTATACACCCCACAAGGGATTTGGGTCATACTAATCCGTGTGACCTATATGTTGAAAATGATCCCCCGCGTCTTGTGGTTGTTGGAAGAATTTTTAGGGTGGCTCGACCATTCATGGTATCCCACTACAGCCAGACTGGACGCAGGTTGTAGTAGATATTGTAGTGCAAGCCGCTGTTGCAGTGTCTCTGCCCACCACAGGGGTTCGACTAGTGGACGAAGTAAGTGGCACATTCTTGGCTTGGCCAAGAAGTTTGGTGACGTCAGTCTTGGACCGAGCAAAGGTATATACGCTGTATCAATGTTTAACTCACTTTACTATTTTTTTCTATTCTTATATATCATTGTATCAATGTGTTAACCTTTTGGCAAGTGCACCAAATCGTTCAAGTAATAATTCAAAAAGTCCGAGTATCGTTTCCCAAAGGACTTGTGCAATACACGACAATAATTGCAATTGATAACTAAATTAGACAAAGAATATTTCCATAATTTGTTTTAGTGTTTAAAAGAAATAAAATTGTGCAAACAACAATAAAAACTCTTTTTGGTATTTTCACAAATACTTAGAAGGCGATAAAGATATGAAGTGATATGGAATGTAAATGTTAGGATTAGATTTCACCAAAACTCACTCTCATGCATATAATCACTCAACTGCTCTCCACTTTAATGTAAATGTCAACCTACTAGTTTACTCAAACCCTAATCCCTTGTGGAATGAGCCTAATTTTCCCTATTATGAGTCAATTCCTTGATCCCCTAATAAGCAAACTTGCAATCACGACAAAGGTTTAAGACAACTAATGAATCAAGTTCCATTCCTAGATACAAGTTTCATTAGGTATTTTGCTTCAATCCAAGATTACAAAAGATAATTTCCAAAACCTAATGAATCAACTATCAAGCTATGGGTGATCAAACCACAACAAGCATTAAGCATAGAAACAAAATACTAACATTGAATGGAAAGACATATATATATATATATATATATATATAAACAAAGAGATTACATGAGAGTTTGTTTGACTACATCTAATCCCAACAAAATGGGTTTTAGCTCTTCATTGTCATGAAGAATACAAAAATAAAAGATGAGCAATGGAAGAAGAATGATAACCCAAGAGGAGGAAGGTGGTCTCCAATGAAACCCTATAAGCTCCAAATTGCGTTCCAACTCGAGTTTTTTTGCCAAGATTTTCCTCTCTCTCAAAGAGTATGAATAAATAGACATAAGAGTGCCATGTCAGCAAGTTGGCGCCTGGCGCAATCCATTCAGCGCCCAGCGCACTCATGCATATGTGGTCTCGGCCCAACTGGCGCTCGGCCTCAAGTGAACTCTGGAGTCTGGCGCCCGGCCTCAGGTGGCTAGCGCTCGGCCCCGTTGACAGATCTGGTCTCTGCCCATATAGAGTCGGGCCTGCTTCAGGGTGCGCCCAGCGTCAGAAACTTTCTTTAATCTTCTATTATGGTCTTCCTCCTCCATCCCAAGGATTTCAAACTTGCTTCTTTCAACCTCAAATGGTTTCTATAACACTATTAGACAAAAAATATGGGAATTAGTAGTATAATTAGATAAGAGTAGCCAATTTCAAATTACTTACAAAAAGTATCAAAAGGAGAACTAAGCAAGTTAAAAGCTTAAGAAAGAGTTGATTTTGTTAATGTGGAAGGACTAAAAGAAGTGGTAAAAATTAACATTATCACAATGTTTAACTGACTTTACTATTTTTTCTATTCTTATATATCATTGTATCAATGTTTAACTCATTTTACTCATTTTTTTGGGAACTTATCAACAGTGGTAAAAAGGTTCGAAGACCACCTATTATTGATGAGGGTGACGAGGACATGACAAAAGGTGGGAATGATGCATTAACTATGCTTCTATTGTACTGCCACGATTGAAAAAGAAAGAGACTGATTCAGATAAAATGGAATGGCATAGTTTTTGGAGTTGACAACTCTATTGTTCCATTGTACATCTATATGTCTGATGCATTGGAGATTATTGAGGGAAACTCCCTGTTAAATATTTCTATTATACAGTTGTGGGCCATGTAAGTCATACTTCTAACGATATTTTCGTTTACGTGTCTAACTTTGCTATATATTTAACGAATAATTCATTGTCTCAGGCACATGGACAAATTAAGTGTGGAACAACATAAACCAGAAGTGTATGGATTTCTTGAGCCTCAGTCCATCCAAAAATCTAGGAATACAAAGGTCTAGATCTAGCAATACATGCAAACATGGATGAGTGAATCATAGAGACAAATATACTTGGCTCCATACATTGAAGGGTTAGTTCAATCAGTTGTTTTTTTAATCAAATCCATTTTTTAACTAATTTGTTCATCTTACAGTGTAGGGTCCATTGACAGCTGTTTATAATCCTTCCAAGGGATTACATTGTGGTGTGGTTTTGTTTATTGCATTGAAAACCAAGCCAAGAGATGAAAAGCCTCTTACAAGGGTAACTTTATCATTTTTCATTGTATTTAAAAAGTGTTTGTATATAGTTTAACATGTTTCTTTATTTTAAGTAGAATTGTTTCAGGAACAAATACTCTATGTGGAAGAGGCAGAACAAAGGCATTGACTTACGTCTATCTTAAAGTTAGAAAATCACTTTTCATAATTATTATTAAATATAAAGTAGTGGAAATAATATTGTGATTACTTTTTTATTTTAGTGCAATATGCAAGTAGACTCGTATTCATGTGGTTACTATATCATATATAAGATGAGAGTCATACTCTCTGTGAGTATTATCGATAATTGGATGCAGGTAATTCAATTATACATATTTTTATAATTGTTTACTTTTACGAGTTCTCAATTTTAACAAGAAGCATATTCATATTTCACTAGTTCCAATATCAATCCCCATTGAACGAAAATGAACAATCAATCCCCATTGAACGAAAATGAACAATGGACATTTACGTCGTATATAGCCCTTCTGATTGTATCGAAAATGCTTTCATCTGACACAAATTTGCGGCGTTGAAATACTATGTTTCTGACGTAAACGTAAATTTAATTATGATAAAACAATAAACTAAATTTACATCGATGTCCCAAAACAGTCAAATCTTAAAAATCGTAACTAACAGAAGTAAAAATCCCTTTTATAGTAGTATAACAAAACTAAGCTTAGACTTCCTTTCCCCTCCCATAAGAAATCATAATAATAATAATAATAATAATAATAATAAAATCTGTCGTTCTAATCCTCATAAGGTTAATAATTTCCAATAATTGGGAATTGATTTTAATATAACACTTTTCCTTTTGATGAATAGAATGTTTAACGACTCCCATTTGGCATGTTCCAATGGTAGTGTCGGGTCTTTTTGCCAATGATTGTTCATGAGCTTCCGTCACGAAGATATAAATTTTTTACTTTTAGGATGTCTTTATATCTGTCCCCTTCACCATGACAACATAAAACAAGAGAAGACCCCCCATTCCACTATCTACATCGCTTTGATTCATAATTTAGCCATGATCTTGCTAAATAAAAATAACATAAAAGTTAACATTAGGATAACGATGATTGCAGCACATGAAAATAAATTAAAGTGTGCCAAATAGTCATAGATTTCATAACCCGTACGTAAAATAATTAATTCCCATCACATGAACATAGATTACGAGTACAAGGAAAGAGAGAATTTGACGAGTTTGACTGAGGTACAACCGAAAGAAGAGAACACACTACTATGCTACACGTTTTACTACAGTGAGAGTGATGGAAGAAGAAGCCAAAGAGACGTTCATGCTACCTAACATAATTCACCACCTAACAAAAGAAGAACCCTAAACACCAAACTACACGTACTGTTGTTCTTGCGTTCAGACGAGGACCCAATTGGCAATATACTTTAGGTTAGATATTTTGGGACCTCATTTTCTTTTCTTTCTCTTTGGACTTGTTCAATGCTTGGTTGATCACACATTGCTAGCTGTCTCAGTCACAGCACCGCTTTTTGTGACATGATTCAGCTCAGAGGGTGCCATTGTGCCCAACTTCACAACGTCAACAATGTGACCATTGAGTTCCTGTAACTTGGTTGGCTCCTCCAATGTCTTTGGCTTGGCGTTTCTGTAAACCATGTACAGCACCATCTGAATTATCCCAAACAGAAATCCAAGCGTATTTGGGAGCTGCATCATTCAAATGCAAATGTTAAATCATTTGTTTTTAATCAACCTAGTTCTTTTAGGTAGGTCAAATCAAATTAAAATTTCCGAGCATATAAACGTATAAGCCTTTTGTAATTAAATAATAATGCAATAGGGGCCCATGTTTCCCTTTGACTATTTTTTTCATGTGAACTGATCAACACTAATTAATGGACTGAGCACACGCTTAATTAATTGCTCTAGTTAAATTGGCATTTCACTAAATAATACAGGCATAACAAAAAGTTAGGGGATCTAGCTAAAAATATGCATATATGACAAAAGTAGTGATAAAGGAAAAGCTTTGGTAAGATAGACAAAGATTTAATGGTCCATATAATATGGTCGTAGCCGAACGTAGAAGTATTGAATTGTACTTACAGCGATGTAATAGTCCTTGAGAAGAAGGCCATAGAAGAACCACATCACAGCATTTACGGTCAAAAAGAAGGACAAACTGAAAGGCATGAATTCCACGCTCTTCGTCTTGATCACACGTTTCTGCATGTATCAATTATGAGAATTTGGTTTCTCTTTGAGAGCATATATATAATACAAAAATGTGAAAAATGTTGAAGATGAAGTAATAGTTATGGGAAAAAAGAAGTGAAATGTGTATCGAGAAATAAAAAGAAAGTAATAGTGATAGACGAAAAGTGAAAACTCTTAGAAAAAGAAGCTCCATAAAAAGTTATCTGCATAATCATTTTCTTTATGATTTAAATAATGGGCTTCTAAATCATTACCATGATGCAGAGGGGAGCGGCAAATACGCTTATGTTGAAAACGAGGCAAATCCATCCAATCACAGAAAGACGTTTGGATCCTGTTGTAAAGTAGAGGGTGGAAAGAAGCATCGCTCCGAACCCAAAAACATTCAACAAGAGAAGAAGCTTGATGGTAGAAAGCTGGGGCATTTGATAGAAGGAAAACTAATTAAGCATTTATTCTTGAGAAAAAGGAAAAGAAAGAATGGGTAGAATGTAGAAGTTATAAGAAGGAATACCCTGGTTTTACTTGGGGCGTAAACAAGGAAGATGACAAGGTAAATTGACTCTATCACACATCCAAAGGAGTTAATGGTAATAAGAAGCAGGCTAGCATCCTTCTTCACGAGTGCGTAATAGATCCAGAGCATTGAACTGAACAGTGCAACAACATAAGGCAGGGATTGAAATCCTTCTGCAGTTTTCTTCTTGTAGATTTGGTAAAAAGTTGGTCTGCAATCGAAAATAATTCATATATAGTTAGAAAAGTACTTCAGCGTTCATTAATAAGAACCAGTATGCTAAAGTAGAAAGCATCACTTACAATGGAGCAAGGAACACCATAAAGGAGATGACGTTGCCTGAAACAACACAACAAAAATACAAGAAATATCCATCAGCACTGGTGAGCAGACAGGAATCAATTGTTAGCATTATATTATTTCTACCATCAGGTTTAAATTGATTCCCAGAGTAATGCAAAATTTGAATTCACACCATATAAAATTAATTATGCATGTTATAAATAAACATGTGGGATAAACATGCCGATCAGTTAAATCAGATATATTATTGCTACGCTAATGCATCAGTGTTGCGTTCAAGTATCATATTAATCATTCTTGGAAAACCAGAAAAACGTGATGCAATTAATCTGCATGGCACATGGTTCCAGTTTTCATCATATCCTCTGGAAACTACAAAATTAATAATGAATCATATTATAAAGTTCAAAATAGAAAAAATCTAACGTTAATTTTACGAATTTGAGATGCTAAGGAACTACAGTAAGATTGCTGAAATAAAACTTGTGTGAGTGGATGAAAAACAAATGGCAGAAAATATGATGCAGTAGGTGATGGAGAAAGAACTAGGGCAATTGAAAAAAAGGAAAAGAAAAAAAGTGATGGTATATGTCTACCTAGAAGGCCGAAAACGAAAGCCCAAGTTTCATGGTGAATGGCCATTTTAGTGTTGTGTGTTGAATCTAATATCTCTCCCCTACGAAAAGGTGTAGAGAGGATTGTGTGAAAGTGAGAAGCCTCGGTTGAGGTTATCTCTTTCTCTCTTTCGATTGCACGAGTCGTTAAGGGAAGAGTGGGAAGGTATTTATAGTGGGGAAAAGAGAAGTAAGAGAAGTCGCATGCAATGCAAGTGGCTAATTAAAGAGGAATGTGCAGTAAGGTGGTATTGTATGGTAATATTATTGTAGCTTTAATTTAGTTATGAGTACTTTCCAGTTGTTCCACCACCCAACCACTATTTACTTTAACCCAAATCAAATCCAAAACACCACTTCTCTTATTACCCTATAATCACCCATTTTGGTTTAACTCTCTTCCTCTTGGGTTAACTCCACAATATTGGTGTGGGGTTCACCCACAATCTTTATTCTTTATGACGTATCACCCACCATGTGGCTTTAAGCCTTACAACTCATCACAGTTTCTGGGGCAAGCGGGGTGAAACTTGCCTCACAAAATTATTAATTACTTTGCCCAAATTCTACCATGCCTTTCTCTTTTAATCCTTTTTAATCAGCAATATTAAATTCGTACAAGACCTACCATAGTTCAGCAACATAAACAGGAAGCAAAGTTTTTTACTATGTCACACACCCCTGTATCTTATGTCCATACACACCAGAAAAACCAGAAAAGAGAACAAATCAGAATTTTTAGTATCTAATAATAAACACATGTACGATGTAACGTTCATCTCTTAAAAGTATTATAGAATAGATAACATGATTTACGGTTTAGTTAAAATTTTGTTTTTTTTCATTGTTACAGGATTTCTAGAATTATAGTTTTCTTGTTCATTCATTTATATCTCTTGTTTCTCATGTTTTGTATTTCTAAAGCTGAAATAAATTCGGTACTTGTGATTATTAAATATAAAATAACATTAAATTAAATTATAACTAATTAATAATGTTATCTTATAATTAGTGTATAGATAGTTATTTTGCCATTGACTTGAAATGAAAGATACCAATGCTCTCTTCAACATTAACCACTTACCTTAATTTTCTCCTTGCACTACTACAAAAAGTATCTTCAGCAGCGATATGAATATTTCTTACAAGAGCCATCATATAAATGGAAGCCAAAAGTTTTACAGGCATTCAGACAACGACTGGTATGAGATGTTACAAATTTAACCGGTAATAATAATGATGAATACCGGTAAAAATCTGATTTATCACCGGAAAAGATTCATCACTTTTAGTGGCAATATTTACTGGCATTTGTAATGGCCAAGAATAGTAAATTTTAATTGCCTCTCTTCACTTGATTTCTAGCCATTACCTCTCTTTTCAAAAACAGACTAAACTGAACAGTGATATAACCCTTTCAAATATATATGCCACAGAGAATTGATCAGGATAAAAAATTGATAAAAACAAATCAATAACTAGTAAAAACCAATAAAAGAAGTTGGTTCACAATGGATCATGAAAATGTTTGATACAAGACTATTTATTTTCAAGAAATCAAAACCAAGAAAAAACATTTATCACTTTGTCTTTATTCTAAATTTATTATTTGTTGATTTGTAGTGTAAATTAGACTTAAGTGTTATGTCATATTTCGTTTTGAACTTTTACATGTATAATTAATAACCTATAATTTTTGTGTTTTATTTTTAGTTTGTAATATTATAAAATTATATTTTTAGTATTATTTTATATATATTCAGTTATTATTATTATTATTATTATTATTATTATTATTATTATTATGATACTAATTCAACTACAAGTCAATTGTGATTCGATTACTAAATCTTGAACTAGTATTTGAACTCTAATTCAACCGACCCATTACATTTTTTTAAAAAAATATTATGACCACGTGACAGTTATATAACAGAAAGAATAGTTACATAAATTTTATGTATTAAAACTATTTTATGCTTCAACTATTAAATCTCCAACTAGTGTTTTAACTATAGTTCAGTGACTAATTCTATTTTAAAAGCATTGGTCATCACCAGAAAACATTTGCTGACAATTACTAGAAAAAAGTTTATAGAAATATATAATAGTATTAACAATACATTCTACGGTATAGTGAAAACTGAGTACTAGCATTGCTGTTTTAGTATAAACTTAAATGCCATAACGGTATTGTTGGCAACATTCTCTCCTATGTAAGCAATAAAAAAACACTAAAAAACTGTTATTTTATGTACCGAAAGAAATATTCCATTCTAAAAGATAGAATCTCCAAGGAGTGACTCTGCATATTCAACACAGGTTCTGCTGAGTGATGATGTTATAAAACATGACATTGATCCACCTTCTTAGGAAAGAATTGATAACAGCTTTCAAAGTAGCATCTTCATCTGGAATCTGCTCTCCAATTTGCTTGAAACCGTAGTTTTGAGCTAGTTGTTTTCTGTACTTAGCACTTTCAGCTACTTGTATTGGAATTGTTACAGCATGTATGACAGTAACTTTATAACAAATGTCTCTAACACCTTAACCTTTTTCGTATAAGCCCATCACTATTTAGATTAAATATATGTGTGGCACAATGAAAATTAATTAACTATTTAAAATGCATCCATTACCAGTATCATTCATCATGTTCAGGCCTACTACAACTTATTATTAAAATATTATAATGTTATTTAAAAAGTAGTACTTCTTTAGCCATTTATCACCCCATGCTAAATTTCTAAATTTCTTTAATATGACAAAGGGTGCTTTAGTGTGAATCTATTATATTCAATCCATTCATTGAAAAAATATCAAGAAACATGCATATATTGGAAATTAATAAAGAACCATTTTCACCGTACATAAACATGTTATCAGCATATTCTCTATAGAAACTTAATGTAAGACCCCTTACACAGATTTCTAGAAATTTTTGAATTATATATTTTATAGCTTTATATTGTGTTATTCTCTCATTATTTTTATGTTTCTTTTTCTGCGTTTCTTGGACATGCACATAGCTCGAGCTTTATAGCACGACGGTGCCCTTTTCTTTTCAACAGTCGACGGTGAAGGTAGGGAATCAAATCGCGAATTCAAGGAATCCAGGTATAAAAAACAGTTTGTGTTGGTGGATATGTTGGCAAAAAAGTATTGTAATTAATATTGACCTCACAATATGAGTAATAAAGTTGTGCTTATAAAAATTACGTATTTCATTAACTTACTTTTAGTACATATCATTCTAGTATACCTCTCAAAAGAAACTGGTTATCTGGGGTAGCAATACTAGACAGAAAAAATTAAGCACCAATGCTTCATAACTTTAGACAACATTAATTGACCAGTTTAACAAATTATTGGTTTAGAAGAATTTATAACAATTTTAGACAACATTAAGCAATTTTGATTAGTTTCACAACAAATAAAGCTATCTACTATTAATTAATTTTAAGTGCACGATCATTTTAACACAAAAAAGTAAGATTACTCAGTAAAGGGATAGTGAAGTGAGAGTGATGCAAAGTGTTTCTAAAGTTTGAAAACAAAAAAAAAAATGAAACTAGATTGAATAAGCAAAAACTTTGTTAAGTATTGCGTTTTTTTTTTTAACTTCATATATAAACTTTTTCACTGGAGACTAATAAGTAGTTTTATTGAATTCGATAATAAAACTTGCAACTAGCTTACTTCCATTAAAATAATTGTCACTAAAAGTGAAATTTGGTGTGTTGCAATTGGTACTCCTAAGGGCTAAGTTTATATAGCTATATGCCTCACTAAACATAGTGTCACAATATTTTATTTATTTAATTTGTTTAGTCAATAATTCAAGTTCTCTTTGAACTCTGGTTGGTCGCCTTTCATCAACAGTATTTCATGGCAAATGATTTGTATTGCTCTTAATAATAGGTCATAGTCCTCAAATTATTTGAGAATTTTTTTTAACTGATTCCTACACCTTTAAATCATGTTTAACTGAGTCCCTAGCTAGACTTTTGATAGGATTCTATCAAATTATAAGTACATACTTTAAAAAGCTTATATTTTAAAAATTTTCAAATAGTTCCTAAGTCCCTAAATTATTTGGAATTTTTAAATGAATTCCAACACTCTAATAATAAGAATAAAAATAATTTATATTGCGAAACTTAATGTTTTTCCTAATTCATTCTAGTATGCTACTGCAAATGAATTTAGTGAGTTAGCAGTAAAAATAGTGTTTATATAATTGAGTGAGTCAATAACTTCATTTATAACTAAAAGTATCACATTATTAGAAATCCCATTAAGAGCTTAAGTAAAAGACTGCTAGGAAACATGAATATATATTATTTCTGTCAACAGTCTAAAGTTTTTTCATACAGAATAAAAATAACAATAAATATAGTTTAATTTTTCCAATAAAATAATTTTACTAAGATATTTGTGCCTACTACAAATGCAAATATTGACGTAATTTATTTGGGAACCAATTGAAAGAAAAAAAAACATTAAAATTGAATCGAAAAAGATAAAGATCAATGAATTTATGTTTATAAAAACTAAAATTGAGCCATATTTAAGATAAAAGAAATATCTTCCAAATAGCTTGATCAATTAGAAATGGTCCTGGGGTCCCGGGTGCTATCTTTCCCCATACGTATTCATTTTTGTTTAATTTTGGTTTCTTTCTCACAAAAGGTTTATTGAATATAAGTCTGGCCTCAACTACCTTGGGAAGCCAAGTTGAGCCGAATAAAACAAATTTACAAAGCCAAATTTGTCAACCTGCACTGCATAATGCACCCTAAGATGCATGAAACTCAACATCATATACATATACAGAGACTCAACCCACTTTCTCCCCCATTCAAGTCTTTTTTGCATGATTAAATCAAGAGAACTTTGAGCTTCGAATCAGTGAATTTCGCAATCACACTAGATTTATAGTTAGCTAGGTAGCTATAGGGTGAGCTTTTTCGATGCGTAATCGCATTTTGAGCTTCGGATCTTAACTAGTTTGGTATAAAGATATAGGACCAAATGAATAATGTGAAATTAACAGCTTCGGCATCTCCATCCAGAGAATATGCTAATTTACTTAAACAAGAAAACTCCTTGCTAGTTGACCCACGAGAGCAGTCACAAATTACTCATATTACAATGCTCAAATTCCACTCTTGTTTGTTATAATTTTGAGTTCAAAAATTTCAAATCTAATTCAACCTAGTAGTCAATAGGAATTGTTTCTTAAAAATTTAAGATTAAATATCTCAAACATAAAAGTTGTTATGTATGATTTTAATTCATAATCATTTAATAAAGAACACATAATATTGAAAAAAACTAAAGGACCTTTTAACCGTACCCTACTAATATTGGATATATGATTTTTATATTTTTTAAGTTTCAAAAAAAATTTATTAGGACTTTTGGGGTGTATGATTATTTATATTAATTATTTTTAAAGTTTTTTTATAATGTATCTCTTTGATTCATATTAGATGATATTTTGTTTTAACTATTTTAACTATTTTTACAATTATTTCTAGTCAATTTCTTTGCATATATAACTATTTTGATATATGATATACATTATATGTTGAAACATTATTTATATATATAGAATTTTCTATTATAATGTAATTATTTTCTTTCAGTTTATATGCTTTGGTATTATTGTTGTTAGAATCCAACAAAATTTGTCGGATAGGACATGCAACAATGTTTGGACTTCACCATGTTAAAACTTTTGAGTTCATAGCTTATAAGAATTTTTTATTTAGATATAATTTAGTTTCAAAAGTTGACACGTGCGTGAATATTTGTGATGAAGATGAAATTTGTAACATTATTGGGAAAGAAAAAAATGTTGAGAGGTAAAGGTGTTAGTGATGATATATTAGTGTGTGGAGAAGAAATTCCTCCTCCTTCCTAGATGAATGAATAGAGGGGTACGTAGGATGTATGATAATTGGATGTGTTGGTTGCTCACAATTTATGGAAAATAGAGAGGGAAGTGTGTAGAAAAGGTTAGGGGTGGTATGGCTTAGTCGTGTGTGCCACTTCACTGCATTTTGGAGTTTGTTTGATTTAGTGTTGTGTACGTGGTTCTAGCGTGGATTCTCAACCATGTATATTCATGCATCCGTCACCAAAGAAGTGGGTAATTTTATTCTCCAAACCACCACCAATCACTTATCCAATCCACCATCTCTACATTCTAAATCAAACACAAGTTCCAAATACCAACTTCATATGGTTAGTTAACTCGCTACTATTAAAAGAAACTGCGAGTGTGAACAAAATAAAACTCAAAACAATAATATCATGATCAATTATGTATACTCGTCGAGTTTTACTTTTAAGAATCCGATTACACGTCGGTTTATTTCTGAAAAGGACGTTAGCAACACAACTTTGAAAACCATTCCACTTAACTTCTATGCTGCATGCATGCAATAAAAGAAATTTAGCTATAGGAAAAACGTTATAAAAATGTTAGAAAAAGAAAAACAAAGTTCTTTAAACTTATCAAACTCCATCGTAACAGGGTATAATAGATTCAGTGTGGACAAAAGTTATCGAGTCAACTAGTGATTCCTTATTGAATTGGTTGAATTATATATATTTTACATATTTAAGTATGTAACAGTAAAATTAAGGTTAACTTTTGGAACTGGGTGGCGGCTGCTGACTCGAGTTAATTGTTACGCCCTTGGTTCTATTTTCTTTGGTTAATTTTTTTAATGGTTTCAACCATAAAATTGGTACAAATTGAATCCAGTTTAGCACAAATTCACACCTATTCAAGTACACCTACTTAATTCAATGAGTATATTTTGGTAAACCATATGCGCAAAACAAGATATATGTTGATTATCTTTTTTTATCAAAACTAGATTATGAAGGTATATAATTTTGTGTCATGACTATTCTTATTCACTACTAAATATTAAATTAGTTTCTAAATAATAATACCAGTTGTTAATATCAGTTCAACTAATGCATTACTAAGAATTGCTCTAATCGATTCTAATACAACATATAAGATTAACTTTTTAAAAAATTAAATTAAAGACTTTTATAGAATCGGCTTAGCCAATTCTATGTTAATTCTAATTATTTTTTTAACAAATTAATATTTATATTATTGTTGAATTGGCGTCTATTTAATATTGGATACTATTAAATTCAACTTAACCAATTGTAAGTTAGAGTTAACTATTTTTAATTTTTTTATAAGTAAAATTATTTGTGCTAATACTAGATTAGCACCAATTTAGTTGATACTAATTATAATAAATATTTAAAATATAAATAAAGTTAATGTTGATTTAATTGATGTTAATTTTTTTTATTTTTAAAATTTATATTTATTTAAGTTAATTAGTGTCTTTCTAACATAGAATGTGTATTGTACACTACTTTTAATCCAAAAGATTAAAATTGAATGGATCAAAACACAAAATTATTATATAAGTTAGCATTGATTTAGTTTTCGTTAATTTTATTTATATGAATTTATATGTTTTTGTTGGATTAATCGAAAAGATATATATTACTTAAGGGAACAAGGGGCTTTCGAGTGAAATATATTGTTATTGATGGAATTATTTAAACATCTCAACAAAGAACTTACTATCCATTTTTATGAGAGATAAAAGAATTCATATATGGTGGTATGTTTTACCCCATGTAAGCTACACACAAAAGATGATATTTTCAAAAAGAATGAAATAGAAGAATCAATTACCCATATACTATTTATTTTTCATAAGGTGTATAAATTATGGAATAACCATTAGTCATGGAGTGATATTGTAAAAGAAAACATGACATAAATTACATTGAAAAGATAATGAATTAGTTGAAAAAAATCTCTTAAATATTAAAAAATTTCTTGTTAAAATTGTTGTTGAAAAGAGTAAACAATAGCAATAGTTACAATAAAATAAAATAAAAATCAAGATGAAATAATATAATCAAGATTAAAAGAAAGAGAAATATAAATTCTAGTTTCTAGTTTAATTCAAGTTATCTATCTGAATTATTCTACTATATTATTGAATTATGAAACAATTAATATATTTACTTATTTATTTACTATCTTGATAATTTTCTTATAAAAGTATGGGAAATTATACAAGAACTTTAAAGATTAACAAAATTCTTCTATTTTGAGATAATCATTATTCATACCTACCATTTTCAGAAGCTACCATGAAATATTAAAACATTTTATTATTAAATTATACATTTTAAATACTTAAGAAAAAGAAAAATTTCGACAGAAAAAAATATTAATATTTAAAGTATATAATTACAAACAGTTTGATTATTTAGTAAATTTCAGACAAAAAGATCTCATACTCCCTATTCATATTAAACACTTATCAAATTTTTTCCATTTCAATACTATAATTTCTACATCACAGTAAGAACAATAATATATATATATATATATATATATATATATATATATATATTTGTTTTCATGACAATCAAAATCTTCCTCAGATAAAGTTAGTTGTAACTTCACACCTTCCGAGTTGGCATGTGTTAGTACAAGCTCTAACATAAATATTTGCACTCTTACTATTGTTCAATTCTTTCATGAGAATAGTTCTCACATTTCTTGAAGAAAATGTCTTGATCTTAGTGGAAAATGCTTGAGATTTTTCTTTGGACGCACTTGATTCCTCTAACATCACATAAAATTGAGCACCTTGTTGTTCTCATCCTATCCTAACTTTTTAGTTTATGATCCAAGTTTGAGTCCCGCTTGTTACACTGGGTTTAGCCAGCTAGGTCTTCCTTACTCTGAGATGATGGCCAAAGTCACGCTTGAATCCTATGTTTGTGTACCTGAAAATAGCACAAGAAACCTGCACCAAACAACAAAAGGGTATGCATAACCTAGGACTAAACTTAAGATCTAACTCAAAATCACTATTAGCTCTATGTGGCACTCTTAAATCTTTCGACAAAGAACCCGATCCCTATGGTTACATTGTTACCCATTCAGAACCATCTCAATCTATGCCACTATTTCCACTACTCTATATTTTAATCGCATGTCATTTCATCACAGGTCTCCTACCATTAACTAACCATTGTAAATTTACTTCTCAAAGTACACTTTATTATATACAACTTTACACCTGCGGTAGCATAGTATATGTTGTGCATTGTGCCAGAATCACTCTCGGGGTATTAGTCATACCTCAACTTAAAGACCTAAGACACTCTCTGGGACATAAGCACCAATCGGAGTAGGAGAAGCTAACTTGATAGTGTATTTTTTTAACCAAGCTCATGTTCTCATCTGTGCTAAAGTAAACATTTCTACAACCTCTCCGTCCATTTCTAAAGATTATATTATTCTTTTGGTTCCAAATGCACCATGGGAGTGCAATCCACATGTACTTCCACACCTTATTTTTTTTTTTGTTAAAGTATGTTAAGTTAAAGAATTGGAAGTCTATTCTAGGTTGATTATGGTGTGCATTACTTACCCCTATCCATCTATTACACATATTCCATACTAAACCTCTTTCTTTACAATTGAAGAATACATGATTAATTGTTTCATCATAAGCACCACACATAATACATAACTTAGATTGTACCACTATTCTTCTCCGACTCAGATTATCTCATGTGCCCACTCTATCAAGTATAGCCCTCCAAGTTATATGATGTGCGGATAGTATAACTTTCACACTTCAAAAAGTAGTAAAAAGCTTAGAGTTCTCATTAGGGACACCATTCTGTAATCTATTATACCCAGATTTTTAGAGTGTATACTTGCTCCCTAGCATTCAACTATATCCATTCATCATCTTTTTCATTCACTGGAGTGTTCCTATTTATAATATAATTTTAATTTAAATGTAATTTTAATATTTTAATTTATTTTATCATTTTGATATCTAAATCTTTTACGATTGTTCTAGTTCTTATAATATAAAATGTTATTATAATATAAAATGTTATTAGTTTGTCTTTTTTATATGGTATACATATTAAATATAATAATAAGATAATATTTTATATATTATAATGATAAGATTCTAATATTGATATTAAAAATAGTAAAATTTTATATTATAATAAATATATTATAGAAAGTATTTGTATATTCATTGTAAATTTTCTTGCAAATTAATATTTATTATTCTTATGATACTTTTTATATATTGTGTTATTTATACATAAAATATTTCAAAAAATAAATAGTTTATAATTTTTTATTTTATATCTAATTTCATACTTATTAAGAATATCACTGTTAGTTAAATTACTTTAATGGTCTTATTTTTTTAAATAAAGAATTTTAATTTCTAAATTAGAAATAACGCCAAAATTTAAATATAAGAAAAAGAAAATAATAATATTAAATTAGAGTGAGATATTTTGCGTTTAATATGCACCATTCCCATCATTTAAGGATCATTTAGAAATTATTTTTTTAGTAAAATCTAGAACATTAGATAAATTTGACTAATATTAGCTTTCTCATTCACTGTGAAATTATATATAAATTAAAAAAATATAAAGTAATTATTTTTAAAAATATTTTTGTGTATAAAATTATGTAATATTTAAAAATATCACAATAATATTAAAGATTAATTTATAAAATATTTTTATATTAAATATTAAATAATCTCAATAATTAAATTTACAATTTTATCCATGTAAAGTTCAATAGTTTCCATGATGAAAAATTTTACTCCTTTCTACTCCAAATCTTATATTCTAAATGAGGAATGACATAAAAAAAATTTGAAGTTATTACAATGTATGACCTAATATATCATAATAACTTAACCTTGATATAAAATAATGAAAATATTATAAAAAATAAAACAATATAATTTCATATTACAATTAAATAACAAAAAATTAAAATAATAACATAAATATATTAAATTATTTTTAAACTTATAATATTATATTATATAACTATTTGTGTCTAGTAATCTTATTTTAAACTTTTTAAAAATTTCTATGAAATATTTTTTTATTCATTAAACATATTATATGTTGTGTAATATAAATATGTTGTGTAATATATAGTGGAAATCACAGTTTTATAATTGTTTACATTAGAAATATTAACACAATTTGAATATATTACCATTTTAATAAAATGCAAATATTCAAACTTCAAAGTGTGCATTATTATTATGATATACTTAATAATAAAAAATAGTCTTATATAGATAATATAATAGATAATATAAGACTCAAAATTCATCTACAAAGTCCAACACACAAACAAATCATAGAACATAATAACACAAATATAATTGGTAGAAGATAAACAGAAAAGGAAATAAGGAAGAAAACATCCAAAAATTAACGTGGTTTATAAGTGTTAATGAACTTCAATCTACATTCACAAACAGAATTTACTATGTAATAGAGATTATAACTCAAACGTTTATCTCTTAGTGAAATTCGCTCAAGACAACTCAAGCGTCAAATAATTTGAAGTTAGCTCATGAATTACAGAAAGTCCCATTAAATAATCTTCAATGTCGTTACAACCATTACAACTAACTCTCAACAGACACACTTATCTAGAGTCGAGGACACATGACATACCTCACTTACAGAACTCTAATAGCCACTAAATAGTCTATTAAGTACTAAAAAACTAGACAGTCTAACAATACTAAACAGTCTAATGAGACTTTTTCCCATATATAGAAGCTTGATTTTCTAATGGTTGACGATACAAAGTTATATGATTTGAGAACCTTTAAAAAGATTTATAGTGAATCAATCTTCACAAATGTCACCTTTACAATTGAGTCTCATTGACTTTCAAACTCATCTCTCATGATTTCATTGTTTATTCTAAATTTTTTCAGGAACAAATTTTCGTTGTCTGAGTTTAAATTTTTTAACTTTATAATTTTGTTATTTCTGGATGTCGTGAATCTTTCCTTAATCCTCATATGCTGTATCTTTTCTATCATTATATATATCTTATTACCATTTATTGAGCTTTAGGGGCTTAAGAATGGAATTTATAAAAAAGTAATTGACATTGCATGTTTAAATGATTAAATATGTTATATTATATTTACTATTACACATAGATTATATCTTATTGTAATCATATAATAATAAGTGTGTGCTTTTACATTTCTTTAGGTTAGTATTTTGAAAACTTAATTAATTATTTTTATGTTTAATTAAATTTTAAATTTCTTAAAAATTTAAGTATTTTCAATTGAATTTTATTAAAATATCTAAAATATTTATATTTTTAATTAAATTAATGTTGTTTGATTTTATCATTAGGTAGATAACATGTATGTTATCTTGTACCATTATTATTGACATGTCTTTATATAGAAAATAAAATTTGGCTTAATTAAGTTTTAAGTTTTTCGTGAGATTTTTAATCAAGTCCATAAGAAAATTATTTTATTGAGTATTTTTTGTCTTTGTGGATACTCAATAAAACAAAATTTTAATATAAACTCAACTGAAAATCTCAAATTTATGAGGAAATTACAAAAATAATTTGGTCAATTTTTTATTTTTCATGTGGAGACACATCAATAATGGTGTAGGATAACAACATCATCCCACTTTACAAAAAAATTAATCACCGAAGACTCAATTGAAAAAATATAAATATTTTGGATACTCAATAGAATAAAAGATTTAATGAAGATGCAATTGAAAACACTCAAATTTACAAGGAACTTAAAACTTAATTAAGCATTATTTTTAATATAAATTTTTTTTATTGCTACCGTACACGTTCCTTTTAACATGTTTCAAAACCCTCTCGACTTCTCACCATTCATCTCCTGACATCTATATTTTTATTTTTCATGCCATTCTATTTATTTATTTATTTTTAATTATTAATTATTACGCATAAGGATGTAATTGTAATTTTTCATCTTCCTTCATCTGCTCTCTTCGTCTACCCTCCCCTCCTCCATTTGCTCCCTCCTCTGTCTACTTCCTTCCATCAATGCTCTCTGCTTCCTCGTCATCACTGTCATTAGAATTATTGGCAATTCCATGTACTTCTGCGTCTGCTTCGTTATCGCCACCGCTATGGGCGTCATTGTCTCCGTTTCCATTATTAATCTCGTTTACACTGTCCAACTTCTCGTTCCTAACTTTATCCATCTGTTCCCTTTTGGATCTCACTGCCACCGCCACCGCCATCAGAGTCTTTGTTTCCTTGCAGATCTCAACGACACCGCCATCGGACTCCTTGTCTGGTTGTAGATCTCAGCAACATCGCTATTAGAGCCCTCTTTCCTCGCAGATCTCAACAACATTGTCGTCGAAGCCCTCCTCTGATTGTGGATCGCATAGTCATAGTGGATATTGCAGCGGCTAACCTTGTCAACGACAGCTGTAAACCTCATCGACAACAACTGTGGACCTCGTCAGTGGTGGCCGCGAACCTCGTCAATGGTGGTCGTGCAGACCTTGTTGACAGTGGGCGAAGGCAGTTGTAGTAATGGATTACAAATTTTAACTTTTTATTTAAAGACAATTTTATCTTTAACATAAAAAAGAAAAAGATAAAAACTAACATTGAAAGTAAGGATATAGGTGTCAGACAATGGATGGTAAGAGATAAAAAGGGTATTAAAACATGTGATTTAAAACATGCACTATAGCATTCACCAAATTTTTTTAACTATATACAACTTTTAATTAATGTTTAATAAATTTGTTATTATATCTATCTATATAATAATTAATTCCAATACACTTTTAAAGTAAGTTTTATTTTATTGATAACTAAATAACTTGGTTGAAAAGGCTTCAATCTCCAAAGGCTCCACAACTAACTCTAGCCAACCTAACTTATGCTCAACTCGAGGTGACTCGACCTTGCATGCTTGAATCCAAATCAACTTGGCTTTTTCTAACTTAACCTAACAAGAACCCAACATGACTCAATCAAGACCAACTCTGCTTGACCTCGTCCCAACTCAACTTGAGCTTAATATGACCCAACCAAACTTGACTTGATCTCAATTGGTTGGACTTATCTTGACCTGGGTAGACCCCCAACCTTACTTAATATGGGCTCGAACCTAACCTAGACTGACCTTGTCTCGCTTGACTCAGTCCCATCTTAAACTAGTCAGATCCAACAAAATTCAACCTAACCTGAGTCGAATCCAACTTAGGTTGATTTGGGTCTAGCCAAATCCAACTTTCTTGGGTGCAACACGATCCAGCCTGAATTAGGCTCGACCCAACCTAACCCTACCATATATGGCTTAGTCCTAATATGATTTGACTTTTCCTTATTAGGACTAACTAGACTTGGGGCCCACCCCAAGCAAACTTTGGCTTGACCTTGGTCAAACACAACTCATCCTAACTAGACCGAGCCAACTAAACTTAGGCTCAGCTCAAATCAACTTGACTTGGTCGTAATTCCACATTGTCCATCTGAGTTAGGCCTATCTTAGCATGACATGGGTTTGACTCAATTTGACTTGACCTGACCCTTACTAACTCAACCTGACTTGGATATAGGTCGAATCGGCTTGACCTTGACTAAATCCGACCTAGGCTTAGCTCGACCAACTTGACATGGTCCTGACCTGACTTGGACCAGACTCGACCTGTTCATACTAACCTAGACTTGACTCAACCTGACATGAGCCTGACCCAAGTTGACCTGATTTAGACTCGATTCGACTTGGCTTAACTTGGGCCTAACCTAACTTATCCTAACCTAGGTTTGACCCGACTTGGTTTGACCTGGGCTTAACCTGACTTTGCCTGCCATGTTAAACCCAACTTAGTCTAACCTGAGTTGAGTATGTTTTGACTTGACCTGACTTGACCCGACCTAACTCGACCCAACCTGGGACCCAATTCAACTGAGCTTAACTTGGACCTAGTCCGTCTCAGTCTAACTTAAATCTAACTCGACTAGACCTAATTTGAAACTACTGACTTAACTTAACCTAAACTCATCTTGACCAACTTGACATGGTCCTGACCTGGTTTAATTTAACTTGAGTTTGAGGCAACTCTGCTTGTACCGACTTGAGTTTAGATTTAGATTGAGTGATGATTTTTGATAGGTATAATGTTTTTATAAATATTTTTATTTCATTTTTAAATAAGATTTTTCATATTAAAAATTGTCCGTGAATCAGCCTGGCCATGGGATTAATTTCAAAATAATTAATTGACAATGATTTTTAACAACTTTCCATTTTATTTTGGTTACAAGAAAACCATTCCTTTTTATGAATAGAATATAATGATCTGTATAAAGAAGACTGTAATGAGTCGCGATTGTGATCTATACAGTCGTTGTGTCGGGTCTTTTTGCCAATGATTGTTAGCTTCCGTCATGAAGATATACATTTGTTTTTACTTTTTAGGGTCGACTTTATATCTGTCCCCTTCTCCATTACATCATAAAAGAAGAGAAGACCCCATGGCACTAGCTTCATGCATAATTTAATCATGGTGATATATGCCAATAACCATATAAAACGTAATATTAGGATAATCATGATTCCAGCATATGAAAATATGCAAAAGTATGCTGATTACTAAAATATTAATTAATTCACTCCACATTATCGTCTTTCAACTTTCAACGTAATTTGATAAACGTGATATTGTAATATAAGACTATATTCAATAATTTAAAAATACAAAGTTCAGAAACCAAATCGCATTAATGATTTATTACAGTATGAGAATGGTGTAACAACATAAATGGCCACCTAACATACTGCAGCTTCAAACAAATACATTAGTCAAAAAGAAGGACCCTAAACTCCAAAACACTGTTCTTGCCTTGAGAAGAGACCCACTTGACCAAGTAGAGTGCTTATTATACTTTTAGGTTAAATATTTTTTGCACCTCAATTTTGTTTACTTTTGCTTATTTTCTCTTAGGACTTGTTTGGTTAGTTATCACACATTGCTATGGGAATCCATGATGTTCATCAGGTTTCCATGTCCTTCTTTTCCATTTGGATCCTCAATAGCAATCTCAGTAACAGCACCACTGGTTACATGACTAGGCTCAGAGGGTACCATTGTGCTCATCTTCCCAACTTCAATAATCTCATGACCGTTTAGTTCTGGCAATTTCGTTGGCTCATTTGTCTTGGCTTTTCTATAAATCAAATACATCACCATCTGAATTATGCCGAATAGAAAACCCAGTGTATTTGGGAGCTGCATAATCCAAATGCAAACAATAAATGAATTTTTTAAAAATAAAAATTAGAATTGTTTTGGTAGGTTATATCAAGTCGAAAGAAATCAAATTAAAATGTTTAGCACATAAGCACAAGATAAGATTTTTCTAATTAAATAATAATAGATAGGGGGACACCTATTTCCATTTGACTTCTTCTTTTATATGGGACTCAATATTAATAGAGTGCGTACAGGTAATAAATTGCTATGATTAAATTGACATTATCACTTATTAAAGCAGAAGCAAAAGTTATGGGATCTAGAAATAAAAGGAAATGAGAAAAGTGATAAAGGAAAAGACTTAGTCGCAATAAGACAAAAGTTTAATGGCCAATATAATATGAAGATATGCTTCTAATAAACGCACGTAGCATGATTGAATTCAACTTACAGCGATGTAGTAGTCGTTGAGGAGAAGGCCATAGAAGAACCACATGATTGCATTTAAGGTCAAAAAGAAGGACAAACTTAAAGGCATGAATTCCACACTTTTCGTCTTTATCACACGTTTCTGCATGCATCAATCATAGCAATTAATTTATCTTCAAGCGCCTAAGAAAAAAAAAGAGTGCAAAGTGGTTGATGATGAAATTTCTCTACACCTACATCCATGAAGAAGTTGTAAACTTGTAATTGAAAAGGAAAAAAATAATAATAATTTTTTTTACTAATTTGGAATTTGGTTTGATTTTTTTAAAAAGATATTTTTCAAGAAAAAAAGTTTATTAAAATCTTTAAATAGTTATATACTCTTCGTACCACAAAACTTATATGCAATTTCACAATTAGATTTGGTGTTTCACCTCAATTATCACATTTAATGAAGTTTTTTATTATTCATGTTCAATTTTAACATAGCATAGCATCTTGGAGTACATAAAAACAATAACTTCTAAAAGGGAAATTTCGAAAAAATGTCTGGGTGGTTCGGTCTCACGTTCTTGAAAGATAGTCTTTATGAAAATTGTTGGTTTGCTAATTGTTGTATACATAGTTTTTTTAAGGGTTAGAACATATATCCATATGCTCTCTATTAGTAATTTGTATTCTTCTGGTTGATAAAAAAAAAAACTACTTAGTTTTGTATTAGAATAAAAATCAAATTTTTTTATCTTGATAATAGAAATATGTTTTAAATAAAGTTTTAATTATGATTGAAAAAAATACCTATGATACTATGTACAAGTTTGGTTAGAGTATGCTGGACTCTTTTTTGTTAACTTCTGGGGAACCAATGCAGTGCAGATAATTAAAAGGATAGAAACTAACGTCATAAGTAACTTTGAGTGAAGACATACTCCCCTTTCGAGAGGACGAACAATAGGGTTGGTTTAAGGCCAAACAATTAAAACACTCATTTTAAATTTTCTAAAACAAATATCTCAAATTTTTTTAATTCTAATATATTTCTATTAAATTAATTATAAAATTATATTTGAAAATAAAATTTAATTAAAATATTATAAGTATTTGTTAATTTTTATTGGTACTAAAAATAATATTTAAGGAGTTAACAATTTTTTTTCAATAAATTATAATTTCTTTTAGAAAAAAGAGATTTGTTAGTTAATACTAATAGTTAAAATACTGCAAAGCCTTTTTTTTATCTTTATTATCTTATCAACTGGATTCTATCTTTTTCTTTTCTCTCTTTGTGACTTCTCCTTTCCAACTCTAACTCTAGAGAAGCTCTAAACTCTCTCTTCCAAATTTACAATCTTCAATTATCTCTTTCAAAATCAAACTCCACAACTGTGATCTAGAGAGGAAAATGAGTATTTCTATCTAATAAACATCAGTTTCAGGTAAGTTTTGTCTCCCTCTTTTTCTATTCATTTGTTCTTAAGGGTTAAACTTGCATGTTTGGGAAAGCTATAAGATTACAAACTTCACAAATAAGAGATGCTTTATATGAATTAGCTGAAACTAGTAATGATCATAAAATAAAAAGTGAAGTTGATTTTTTAGCAACTTAAGAGTTAGAAAACTTTGAATTTTTCTTAGGCATGAATATTTGGTATGACATTTTATTTGCAGTTAACTCAGTTAGTAAGAATTTACAATCAAAAGATATGTGCATTAATGAAGCTATTGAACAATTAAAAGGTCTTCTTTCATTTTTTGAAAAGTAAAGAGAAAATAGATTTGAAAATACATTAATTTTTGTCAACGAAATTACTATTGAAATGGATATAGAGCCATAGTTTCGTGAAAAACGTATTAGTCATAGAAAGAAGCAATTTAATAAAAATATTGAGAATGAAATTGTAAAATATCTTCAAGAATCATTTAGAATTTGATTACTTTTTGGACATTGTAGATAAAATAATTATCACGCTTCAAAGTAGATTTGAATAATTTAAAATATATGAAGATATTTTTGTTTTTTATTTAGTATTAAAAAATTAAAGTCACTAGGCTACATACTTTTGAAAGAAAAATACTTAAACCTTGAAAAATCTTTGAAACATGATAATTTGTTGAATCTTGATGGATTGAATTTATTTTCAGAATGAAATATCTTAAAGGAAATTATAGGATTGGAAAATGGTTAACCTATTAACATTCTTAATTATATAAAAAGAATAGATTCTTTTCCAAATGCATATATAACTTATAGAATAATGTTAACAATTTCAGTATCAGTTGCCTCAGCTGAAAGAAGTTTTTCAAAGCTAAAGATAATAAAAACGTATTTAAGATCAACAATGTCTCAACAAAGATTAAACGGATTGACCTTATTATCTATTGAAAAATAAATGTTAAATAAAATTAATTACGATAATATATTAGATAATTTTGTATCACAAAAAGCTCAAAAAATAAATTTTAAATAAAATTATAATACATTTTAGTATAAATTTTTTATTAATAAATAAAAAGACCTCATTTTTTAAGTTTGTTTTAGACTTCCTAAAGTCTTCAGCTGTCCCTGATGAACAGGGCATCAAGTAATGCTCAACCATGGGAAGTGTTGAGGCCTCCTTGTATACTCATTTGACTCAAAGTATTCCATTGCTAGATTAGGTCAACGGAAAAACAAGAATCTAACCACTTAAAATCTTTTCATTCATGAGGAGGCGATGGTAACGTTAGGGAGTGGCTAAGGAAGAAAGTGCATTTGGTAGCTAAATTAGTGATATAAATCTATTATATGAGAATGTGAATTTAAATGGGGAAGATAAAGTAGGGAGGCAAAATTTGCTTATAGAATTAAAGTAGATGTAGAAGATTATGAAGATGTCAAGTTACACAAGAGATTAGTACACATGCATTGTATTATGATATTGATTTTTCCTTTGTGTGAGCAGTATTTATATATCTTGTTGTCAAAATATTTAATTTGTATTTTTTTTAATCAGTAAAAGATATAAAATAAAAGAAGCACTAAATGAGGTACTCAACTCATATACAAGAACAAAAAAGTTAAGAACTTACAAAGAAAAACAATGCAATAAACTATCTCCAACACCAACGATTTCCAACACCAACGAAAAACAAAAAGTCTAACGTCATCAGATTTTGACACACATATAATAATTAAACTCAAGAAGATCTTGTTTGAGCTAGATAAGGTTAACGATGGATGAATGTGAAATGTTGATAAAGCAGGATAAAACTTAGAGCATTAAATGCATATACAACTCAGGTTTAAAAATTTCTTACTTTGATCTTGTATGTATGTAAACATTATAATATTTCTTGCTTTCTTAAATTAAATTTCATAACTTCAATTTCTTGGTGTGTAAGTTGTTGGAGAGATATTATCCTACTCTTTTGTGATATGGTTTATTATGTAAATATTTGTAAAAGTATTAAAATTTCAAGTATTATATTTTTTTTGATAAAAAAATTATGTATATTTTAAATTTATTTATTGTTGATAAAGAAATTTATAGTTAAACAAAAATTCAGTTCTAACTAGATTGTTTAGAGAATTAAATTAACAACATTTTTACTCAATAATTTGAGGATAATAAGAAACAATGTTAAGAATTTAAACCATACGATGAGAATGGATACAAGAGTCAAGTTGGGTTAAGGAGACAATAAGACAATTCTTCCAAATAGGTTCTTTGAAAGGTTGACTAACCCTATATTAGACAATGAACCTTTTTCATTCATATTACAAAGTGATAACTTAATCTTTTGAGAAATGGGAGTTAAAAGAGGTAGTGTAGGAATGTGAAGGTAGTCAACATTGAGGGCTACCTAAATATGAAAATTTAAAGAGGGAAAAATAATACAACATAGAAAAGAATAAGATGATATTTGTGTTTTGTAGTTCATTTGCGTAGTTGTCAATTATTTTATGTTTTGTCAAAGTTTTAGAAGTGGGACTAGTAAGTAATATATGTTAAGATCTAATAGGAGGCTTGCAAGCTACTTTTTGATGGGTTTGGATTCTAAGAAAGTTTACTTGTAAGTTAGTTTTCTGGTTTAAACTATCTTACTACTGTGACTCAACATGTATATATCTTTGTAAAGGGTTGGATTGGAGCACCCATTTGTGCTCCTATTTATATTAATTCATTAATGATAAAAAAAAAAGTAAATGTTGAGAGTTTGATGATATTAACTTCATATTTGTGAAGGAAATTTTAGAAGTAATAATGGAAAATATCATGAGAATAATGGGGGATTTATTTTCACTTGGAAGGTGGCCAAAAGGAAGTAACTCTTCCCTTATTACCTTAGTCCCAAGATAAATCTCCTTGGATTAAATGACTACAAGCATTCTTGAGAGGTTGTTTGTTCAAAATAGAGTAAAAGTTACTTTCAAATAAAATGAAGAAGGTATTGGCTACACAATAAATGATACTCAATGTGTTCTTGGTGCAATGTGTTCTTGGTGGGAGGAACTTGCTTGATATAGTATTAGTTGTAAACAAAAGTGATAGGCAAGGTGAGAAGGAAAAGTAAAGAATGTATGTTCTTGAATGTAAATTATGATAAAGTTTATGATGTTATATAACAATATTAAGTCTCTATAGGAGATAATTAGTTGCTTGTAATGGTTGTGTCTAAGTAAACGGTTTTAGTACTATTTTATACTTTTTATCAATTTATATTTTTTTCTATTGAAAAAAATTATAAGTCTTTGTAGGTATAGGATGAGCTAAAGTTCTTATTTACTATTGTGATATTTCACTTTCCGCATTTATAAGGATTGATATACCCTATATGTCTCTTGTAAATATATATATATATATATATTTATCTTTGCTGATAAAAATATGATATTTTCTTGAAAGTTCTCTGCTCAAAGAAAAATTACAATAGAATGCGAAAAAAAATAAGAATTTAATAAAAAAATAAAAATAAGATGTTGTAATTTAATTATGTAAATATGATTTGTAGCTTGTTAAGGCACCTATAGAGTCTCCTGTAATATAATTTTTTTCTGAAAAAAATTATTATATTTTGTTTTTTTCTACAATAGACGAATTGTCTTGTATGTCAAATTTAATTTAAAGATATTACGTTTGCACTTTATTTATATTTGTGATACCTTGACGAATTTTATATTATTTTTTCTCTAATATAATTAAATGACAATTTTTATGTACTTAAAAAGGTTTATAAAAGGGAAAGTAAGAGAAACTTTACATATAAAAGTCACATGAAAAACTTACCATTATTAATTCTAATAGCACTTTAAGTCAATTAATATATATGCATGTGTTTATTAATACATGTTCACTATGGGTATCCAAATCAAATTATATATGAGAAATATAAATAGATCGACGCTTTTCTTTCTATTCCTATTACATAACAAACTAATAAAAATATGGATAAATAATCAAAGTGATAAGGAAAAAGGAACTGAAATAAAAGTGGACATAACTTCGTAAATGATCTATATAAAAGAAAAAAGAAATAAAAAATATATTTTTTATCAAAAAAAAAATATATTAAAACTGAATACAAAAGGATATTTTAACCCATTTACAATATATACATTGGTTACCATGATAGATATTAGTTATATATACGTATATCTAAAATGTATAATACATTAAAACGGTATAACTATATGGGTTACTTTGGTTTGAACTCAATACTAGAGACATCAACCTCAATCTAAACCAAACCGTCTATTTTACCAAAAAAAATCAATCAAATTTAACAAAAAAAAAACGATTTAGTTTGATTTTCAATTTTTTCTTTCGAGGGATTTGGATTTGAACACCTATGCATAGTCATTTTGTTTTATGATTTAAATAATGGGCTTCTAAATTCTTACCATAATGCAGAGAGGAGCAGCAAATACACTTATGTTGAAAACGAGAGAAATCCATCCAATGACAGAAAGACGTTTGGATCCTGTTGTTAGGAATAGTGTTAAAAGAAGCATCGCTCCGAACCCAACAACATTCAGCAAGAGAAGAAACTTGATGGTAGAAAGCTGTGACAATTGATAGAAGCAAAACTAATTAGTTCTCTTATTCTTGAAATTAAATAGAAAGGGAAAAAGAAAGATCTTAGCAGGAAATATAAGGGAGTTATAAGAAGGAAAACCCTGATTTTATTAGGTGCGTAAACTATGAAGATGGCAAGGTAGATTGTCTCTATCACACATCCAAAGGAGTTAATAGTGATCAGAAGGAGGGTACCCTCCCTTTTTACGAGTGCGTAATAAATCCAGAGCATCGAACTGAACAGTGCAACGATATAAGGTAGTGATTGAAACCCTTCGGTAGATTTCTTCTTGTAGATTTGATAAAAAGTTGGTCTGCATTCATCCATCACATACAATCAACATATTAGAAAAACAGCTTCATCGGATTAGTTACAATGACTATATCAGAAAATCACTTACAATGGAGCAAGGAACACCATAAAGGAGATGATGTTACCTAATAACACAGCAAAAAACAAGAGACATTCATCAGTACTTACCAACAAATTGTGATTATTACTATTATTATAATTAATTTTACTGCTACCACTATTATAACATATGGTTCAAGTTATCACGTCGGTAGTGATGTCTGACATATATCTCGTGTACAAATGGTATATTTTCGGACACACCAAAGTGGAAAGTGAAGAGTTAAGTTACAAACTGATGCTGGTTTGTTTAATGAATATGGGAATAACATGTTTAAACATTCATTATCTTGAGTCATTGGGACAACTTATACGGTGAAAAATGATAATTGGAGTAATATTTTTGTTCTATAGTCATAATGATATATAGTCATCTTGGGATCAAGACAACATTATATATATTTGAAGTGGTCTTCGACCTTGCATGCAGTTCACTGTGGTGGTGTTACATAAATTGGAGAAGCATTTTTCTCTTGAAATCTCTTTTTTATGTATTGGCGGGTGTGATTCTGATAACCAATATTCAGCATCTCTTGTGCTGGGTTTGAATTGTTTTTTAAAGGAAAATCATCATAATGTCTGAATCTATTTGTTTATAATTTTTAGCCTGTCGTTCAATCACAAATATAATTTTTAATGAGTATTATAAAGATTAACAAAATTACTACTGCTTATAAAGAAATTACATTAGTGCATGTTCTTTCTTCTCATAAAGATATAAAAACAGTAACACACACTCCTAATAGTGAAAAAAAAAAAGTCTAACGTGAATTTTACGCATTTGCGATGTTTGGGTGCAAGAAGTTTGCTCGAAGCATGGTGCTTAAAGTAGATGAAAAATATGACAGTACGTGATGTAGAGAACTACGCAAATGAAAAATAGTTTAAAATAAAGTGGGTGTATTAGAATGTACCTAGAAGACCGAAAATGAAAGCCAAAGTTTGGTGATGAATGGCCATCTCTATTGAATATAATTGGAGTCTCTTAAAATCTGTTTACTCACTCTGAGTGGTCACGAAAAGGTGTAGATAAGATTCTCTCAAAGTGAAACCCTTCCTCACTTAAACTTATCTCTTCTCACTTTCAATTGCACCAGTAGTTAGGGTAAGGCTGGGAACCTATTTATAGTGCGCAAAAGAGAAGTAATATGCAAGTCAAGTTCCCAAGACAACTGAAATATGCCAGCACTTAATCGTTTTAAATATTTCATCAATACTAATTATCATATTTTTTTAATTATTTTTTAGTTTTCAAAAACTAGATTATCATATACATATATATAGCTCGTAAAGGATGGTATAAACTAGATATGAGATGTGTTTAAATGCAAAAAAAAATTATTTTATTGATTATAATTAAAATTAGTTTTTGTTTAGGGAATTGTGTTGGGAAGTAGTTTTAAGATGGTCAATTTTGTTTGAATGTAAAAAAAAAAATTATATGATAAAAATAGTGTGTATGAACTTAAAAGAGAAAATTAATTAGAAAATGATCATAGACTACATATTTCATAATTTATTAGAACATTTTACTTAAAAAACATTTTGTTATATTTCACACAAACAACTTATTTTCATTCAACATAAAATTTATATAATTAAATTTTAATAAGAATAAAATTTGATGACATTCACACAATTATGAACACTTAAATTATGTTTTAGAATAAATGAAAAATATTCAAAATTTGTGCATGCAATTATGGAGGTGTATAAGTGAAAAAAGAGGTAAAAAATGTTTAATTATAATTTGGCTCTCTATATAATATCCAGAATTTTGATTCTTGAATTATTTTTACAAAATTTTAATCTCTTAATTTTAATCTCTTAATTTTAATAAAGTGTATTTGGTCCAATAACTAGAAAACTAGATTAACAGATTTTTTAATTAATTAAATTAAAATGAATCTAATAAATAAAAACATTAAAGATATACTGAATCATTATCAAATTACATTGACTAGTCCTTCTAATTTCTACCTTTTCAATCATGTAAAACAAGGTGATATGATTAGTGTGTTTTCTCTCAATTTTATTTTCATATCCAAAGTGACAAAAAAAATTAGATTTCTTTATGGTTTTCTCTATAACCTCATTTCTTAGCTATCTAGACCTAGGGACAATAAAGCGGGACAGACTAAATATTTGAGTTTCTTCCCTCGTTTAAACTTGTCATGCATAAGTCGCAATTCGCGTGGGTTATGGATAGGATGAGATTAATCCATAAGAATAAAAATTTTATTTATTTATTTAATTATTTTAATTTTTATTTACAATACAATATTAGTTCAATTAGTTTTTCTATATTTTAACATGTGAATATTTTTTTACTAAATAAAAATTGATTTAAATAAAATTGATTGATTAGTGTATATTCTTATATTCATTCTATGTTTAAGATGTTATTTAGCAATTTAAAAATGTTAAATGTAAAATTAAATGCCTTTTGAATTTGAATGGAAAAATATATAATACAAAAAATTTTTATTAATTATGCAGATTAGTCTACAAGCTCGCAAGGCTAGTACTATACAAAACGAGTTAGCAAAATTAACCTGCAAAATTTATGCGAAACAGGACAAGATAACCCATTTTTACGAGCTAGAGGCGGAACAGGCCAGCCCACATTATCATTCCTACCAAAAGTAGAAGAGTACCATTTCATTTTTTATTTTTTAACAAACTATTTGCATCTTTTTTTTAGTCGTAATATAATTCACTTTTATATATATACATAAATAAGAACATCCCCTTGTTTTTAAAGTTATATTTCATCTCCAACCTCACTATCAATCAATATTTTTCTTCAATTATTAGACAAAGCTATGCTAATGTTTGATTATTTGAGAAAATTACTTTCATCATAGACAACACTTATTTATCTTATATTTTACCTTTTAGTTTTCATGTTATTAAGTGATATTTAATCAGTCAACTTTAATTATCACAAGTAGCATTTTCAAAATAAAAAAATTAAAGAACTAAAAAAATTAAGAGCCGAAATTGTGATTTTCTTAAAATATAAGGAATGAAATTACAATCAAGCTAAAATTAAAAAAAATAGAAAGTCATATGATGAAAAATAATGAAGTAGTGAAAGATATTACAGAGAAGGTGTGGACTAAAAATGGAGAACATAAACAATATGGTTAGAAGAGAAGGCAAAAAGAAATTAATAGTCTTAATTAAACGTTTCAAAATGTCATTCTCTAATAATTAGTTGTTAGAAAAGTGTTGTGCTAATGAGCTTTAAAATTATGTTCTAGTTTGCCGCCCCCAACACCCCCCCCCCCAAACCCCCACACAAAAAAGTGACCCATAAATACTGAAAGGTCCAAGAAGTTATTTTAATGAGAGAAAAAAAAAGATGATATTAGTACAGATTATTTATTGTTTAAAATAATAACTCATTATTTTTCTATCAGCAAACCCTAAACTAATATCATCATTGATAACTTGAGTATATATATAATGTGGATTTTTCCCAAACATAATATAAATATAATAAGAAAAATATAAGTATAACAGATGAGAAATATAATGTGATAAAAAATAAAAAATAAAATAGTAAAGATCAAACCAGAATATATTTTTGTCCTCTAAGTATCTTTCATTCCTTAAATTTCAACAGATTAAGTGAATATACAATTATATGATTTTGGTAATTTCAGTAGTCCTTTTTTAAAATTAATAGATTTTGGTGATGATGTGCATATTATAGTTTTGATGCGTTAATGTAACATGATGATATAACACGAACAAAATTTATCAAAATGTTAAATAACATATATTATTTTCAAATTACTTAAAAGATTATATATGTGTGCGCCTATTAAGTTATATATTATAATTATAATGTTTAGAGATAAAACTAAAAATTTAATAAATATAAATTACTATATTAATATAAAATATAAATATTTTATATATGACATGAATATAGATTTTAAGGAATGAAATATGAAAATTAGAATCTCTATATTTATATTACATATTTTTAATTAATCTTCTACATACATATTAATATTTAATATATTTATATTTTTAATTATAAATATATCTATTAATATACTAACAATTATATTAAAAATATTGTTAACACTATAATTAATATATATTACATATTTTTGTAACGCACAAAGTTAGTCAAAATAATATATATAATTAGCATATTCAAAATAAATCTATTAGTACTTTTAGTTATTGTGACGCTATTAGAGCTGTCAAAATAAGTCTGACCCGATGGGTTGGTCCGTATAGCCTATGATTCAGGTCAGACTAGACTTAAAAAATTGTAGCCTATATAACAATAGTTTTTTTTAGTCTGACCCATTTGGTCTGATGCCCATATGAGCTAAGGCCAGACTGGCCCGTAGGCTAATGGGCTGACCCGTTTATTTTTTATATTAAATTTTTGTTCTTAATTGGTATGTTGTCATACCAAAGAAAGAAACCCTAGTGTCTCAGAGTCTCTGTTTTCTTCTTCATTTCTTCTCTTCCTTTCTCACAAGCTCTTTCATCTCCTCTACTGCACTACTCTTCTAAATCTAACGAGTCTTTGTTATGTTGTTTAGTAGGTGCTTGACTTTTTTGTAAGTACTTAGTATGTGATCTAAGTTTTTTTTACAAGTTGTTCAAAGGTAAAAAAATTTACACACACATTCATGTAAATATATTATATATTTATATTTATATTGTTGATAAAAAATTATATTGTAGATATATTGTAATATTTTTTCAATTTTTAATTAGGCTAAAAATGGCCCGTTGGCCCGTTGGCCTAACATAGGGTCAGGCCAGGCTAAAAATTGTGACCCGTTTTAAAATATAGGCTAGGCTAGGCTAAGCTATCAGATTTTCTGAACTTGGCCTGTAGGGCCAGGCCAGGCTGGGCCGGGCCGCCCGTTTTGACAGCTCTAGACGCTATTACTTACTCCGTCACACTTATAAAGTGGATTAATTTAATTTTGATACAAAATATATAAATATATACATATTACATATTATTACATTCTCAACAAAATATATCACAAATTATATTCATAGTCATTAAGATAAAACAATTTTTTAAAAACATTTCAAATGAAAAGTGTAAAGTAAAACATTATCAACAAGAGGTTAGAATTCTTATCAATATACATTGTAACTTGTCATATAGTGTTTTTTGGAAGACTCACTCGTATTAAACACATTCCACTAGATATTAATATCCCACTTATAAAAAATATCATTGATAAAAATTAATTTTAGTCTTTTATGTTAGGATGGTTCATATGTTTATTAACAAATCAAATATAAAATCTCGTTCAACTTCTACTTAATATCTTAATTTTCATGATCAAATCCTTAGTGAATTCAGAATATCCTCCTTATTAAGGAGCTTAGATGTTTAATACCTTGACCCTTAGAATCCAATATCATTTCAAGTATTCTTTACCACCACACATGCCCATAAAGGGGTCACACATATGTAAAGGGCCACACCAACAAGAAGTCACATACATATAATTAAATATATATGTATGTATATATATATATATATATATCACATATCTAGTAATCGTTGTCTTTTCTCTTCTTTTACTAAAGCTACCAAATTTCCTTTTATAATTGCTTTTAATGGTTCACAAACACAAGTTTGAATCATATATATACTACCCAACCCCTCTCATCCTATTAACTTTATTCTTTACATCTCTAATTACCTTTATTCTTTATTGCTTGATTGACTCAATCCAATGACATTACCATTAAAAGTAATATTACTCTACTAGATCAGATATCAAGTTGAACGATTGGTATTAGATATGAGTCACATGACCTTTACTATCTTTATACATCACCATCAATATATGTATCAACAACCTTTCCAGTGACAATTCATGCTTAATTAAGAGATATTGGGTTAAAAACATTGCAGAAGATGATGTTAAGTTTAAAACATTTGTCTACTTTGAATTGTGAATCATATCAATTAGGAAAACATATTTGTCAGTCTTGTCCTGATAGTCTTAATAAACAAACTTTGTCTTATTTTTCTTTAGCTTATTACGATATTTGGGGTTCTTCTCATATTTTTACCCCTTTTGATTTTAAATATTTTGTTACTTTTATTGATAATTATTTAAGATGTAATAGAATTTGGTTAATAAGGATATTAAAATTTTTTTCTATATTTCAAACATTTTTTAATGAAATCAAAACAAAATTTAATATATCCATATGTTTTTTTTGTAGTAATAATGTTTGTCATGTCTAACCAATTTCAGCAATTTATGAAATTCAATGGTATCCTTCCTTGAACTTCATGTCCTTATCCTCCTCAACAAAATAGAGTAACTAAACACAACTTATTAAAACTAATCAAACACTTCTTCTTTACAACCATATTCCTCACTTTTTTGGGGGATGTTAACCTTACAACATGTTATCTCATTAACCACGTGTCTTCATTTGTCCTTAATCATCGGGTACCTCACTCTGTTCTTTTTTCTTATTCCCCTCTATATAGTTTTATTCCATGTGTTTTTGGTTCCACATGTTTTGTACATAATCTCACACCTAGTCGAGATAAATAATTTCATCAGTAATTCAAATGTATCTTAGTGGGATATCATCGCTCTAAAAAAGACTATTGATGTTTCTCTCCTAATCTTGATAGGTATTTTATGTTTGTTGATGTCACTTTTTTTAAGTTTGTTACATATATACAATTTTTCATTCTATTGATGACATATGTAGTCACTTTCCTACCACTGTCAATCTTCCTTCATCGATACTAGATGACTTTGTCATAACTTGGGATGGTTCTCATGCACCACTTTAGATATATTATTGTTGTTCACAACCTATTGATATTTCAGTATAGTATGCATCTTCAATCAATAACGATATAGTTGGTTCATGCCTCATCTTTTCCTAAAGTCATCTCCCATACTAGATTTGGTTCCATATGAAAATGATTGTCCTATTGTCATTCGAAAAGGTACACATTCTAATTGTAACCCTTCTCCCAACTATACAAACCACAATTATCATAGACTTTCCTTGATAGAATATACTTGTTTGTCCTTATTGTCTTTTATTATTATTTCTAAGTATCCATGTGAGGCTTTATCTCACTCATATGGTAACAAGTGATGATTGATGAGATGCATGCCCTTTAAACAATTGGTACTTGGGATTGGTATCTTTCTTGGCTAGAAAATCAATTTTTAGGTATTGGTCGTTGTATACTCTTAAAATAAGACTTGATGATAACATTGATTGCTATAAAGCTCAACTAGTTGCCAAAGGATGCACACAAATCTGTGGCCAAGATTATACTAGCACTTTCTTTCATGTTGCCAAAATGACTTCCATTTGATTTCCCTTTCCCATTGTAGTTATCTTAAAGAAAATGTGTTCTTAGTATTCTAAAAAAACAAGGATGATACATGTTAAGCTTGTAGACACATCAAATTCAAGTGTCAATCTAGTACCTTACCAAGGAAAACCTTATTCTGGTCCTAGGAGATACAGAAAGTTAGTTGGTATGCTAAATTACATCACTGTGACATGTCCTAAAATAATATTACCTTTTCAGTATGTGTAGTAAATCAATTTTTAAACTCTCCTTGTTAAGAATATTGGGACACAGTTTGAGGATCCTAAAATATATTATGAAGACTCCTGAAAAAGACCACATTTATAAAGATAAGATAAATACTAAAATTGTTAGATATTCTAAAAGTGATTGGGTAGGGTCACCAAGCAATGACACTCCAATTTAGAGTATTTTGTTCTTGTTGGAAGTAAACTTAATATTAAGAAAACTAATAAACAAAATATTGTGGCAAGGTCAAGGGTAGGAGCATAATACATGACAATGGCATTAGTCACTCGTGAGCACATATGGCTAAAACAACTCCACACAAAGTTTAAATTTGAAGAAAATTCCTAAATACACCTTATATGTGATCACCAAGAAGTAATACACATTGTCTTTAATCCTGTCTTTCTTGAGAAGACCAAACATATTAAGTTTGATTGTCATAAGAGAAAACTGGAGTCTGAACACTTCACTACTAGATTTGTCAACTCAAATGAACAGTAGGTTGACATATTCATCAAATCTCTAAAAGGACCAAAAATTAATTATATTTGTAGCAAGTGATGTATGTCATTTTACTCTTTATTTCTTGATCTAAGAACATTTTCTAAGCTATTTGTTCTATTCTTAAACCATGCATTTTGCACGTTTTCATAAAAACAATGACATAATTTAAGTTTGGTAAATTTATTGCATTTTACATATTTTTAACATCAAAACATACATTCATATTGCATATATCTATATTTTTTTTTCTGGTTGAGACTTTTCTTTTAGGAGAAAAAGAACTTGAAGTTATTTTTAGATGAACCCAATATGCTTCAGTGGAGAACATTTTTTCAATCTTCCAAATTAAATTCTTCACGGCCCATTTACCATGAAACCAACAGGAGGTGCAACTTAGGTGCATTCAATGTGGCCTAATTCAATGCGTGGGCCAGCTTTATTTGAAAATTTGAAATCTGTGCATAATCAACTCCCCATTTTCAGAATTCCCTTCCTGCAAATCCAAATCCGCAATCAAATCGAAGCATTAAATTTATTCTGAAGGAGAAATTATTTCTATTCTTGGCGGAGGATCTCCTAATCAGCAAAATCAATTCTGGAGAAGAAATATTTGACTTGAATTGTAATTAATTTTCAGATTTTTATTTGTAATAAGACCTTGGCTAATTTTCTATAAATAGGAGATTTAGATGCAAGGCAAAACACATTTCACCAGAGCAATAATCTTTCTTCTTCCTCTCTCTCTTTTTCTCATTATAGTTTTGTTGTTAGTTTGAGGGTGAAGCTAGGGAAAGTTTTTTAGGAGCTCTTGCTACAATTTCCTGGTTTTGTTTTCTTTCATTTTAATTTATTTAATTTCATTATTTCATATTTTAGCCTTCATTTTATTTAATTCTTGTCAATAATTTAAATTTTGTACGCTCTACTTTCTCACATTCACATTCACACTCTCACACTTATCCATTTATTCTTCACACTCCAGTAATTATATTAGCATTTTACTTTTAATTTAAATTCATTATTTTATAATTCCAGCTTACATTCATCTAGTTTCATTTTCAATTTAATTGGTTTTAAATTCTAATTTAATCATGGAGGCCAGTATATCAAGTGCTTATTCATTTTAAATTTTAATTGTTAATTGAATACATTTTTCATTTAATTTTTAATTATTTATTTATTTTTATTATAATTTGAATTAGCATCAATATTTCATTCTAATTATTGTTTTGTCTTAAAATCTATGATTTAACAGTTAATTATTTATTTATTTTTATTTAAATTTGAATTAGCATAAGAATTTCATTTCAATTATTGTTTTGTCTTTAAATTTGTCTTTTAATTTATTTATTTTAATCATATAAGCATTTATAAACATTGATCTCATTATTAAATTCTTAGCATTGCAATTTAATTCTGAATGCATTAGTTTCCGTATTTAAATAATTTAATTTCCATATTTGTTTTTAATTTTAGTTTTCCTTGATTATTTTATTTATAACTTTTTTTTTGCTATGTGTTTTTAATTTTAGTTTTTATTAATTATTTATTTACAATTATTACTCTGCATTGTTAATTTTATCAATTTGGCAAAACCCCCTTTATTATTATAATTATTATTATTATTGTTGTTGTTGTTGCTTATTTTAACTTTTCTTTGGAGAATGATGTTTAACAATGGTTACACTCCTACAATTGTGTCTTTATGAGATTCGACACGGGTTAATTATATTACATTAGTTAACTTGTTTTCTTTTATCAGAATTTTGTGCGACCAAAAATTTGTTTATCAGCAAGCTAAACACATATGACCAATATGCTCAAGTTTAAGGAGAGAGTGTTATATATGTAGAAATAAGGACATGATCGTATATAATTAAGAATATTGAAATAAGGAGTTGATCTTATATAATTAGAAATATCTAGACTATATATCCATTATTAGGAACATTTTTTATTCCCGTATCATATATTTATTATTATAGGATATCAAATATCCTCAATTTAGTTTATTGATTCCTTTTTCTCAATATAAAACACTTGTGTTGTCTCATAAACACATGATTTAACTCAATGACTCAATGTTTCTTTCTTCCCTAGGCTTTAAGATAGTATTAAAGTTATTCAGAGTCTATCTTAGACAGGTTTGTTGAGTCTAATGTGACCCGCTATTGGATTCTCCCTAGTTTCATGCTGAGATATTCAGTCCTCAACATGATGGGTGTATTATCACATCAACTAGAGATATGACCAAATTATAATATATAAATGGGTGATAACTTCACATTTCAAGCCAGTTTTGTGAGGTTGATTTAGGATTAAATTTCACTTTCTTAAGAATATATATATACATATATATATATATGTATATGTATATATATATATGTATGCAGTGTATATATATATATATATGCATATGTATATATATATATAGATAGATACACACATAAATTCATCACATCATACATATCATACGTTATGTATATCTCATACATTTTAAAATAGTAATTACACACATATCATATATATAATTAACTATATTGAATATAATTCATCCATCATCAATACAATCAATTGAGCAAGCTCCTCTAATTTGAATAACTTCACTTTCCATAATTGGGAAAGACTTCCTTGCTTGATTGGTTTCACGTCACTTGAGTAAGATACCTCTAAAGATCATAATTAGATTTTGTCTCTTCCTCACTCAAATGTCCACTTCCACTTTTAAGCACTTATAGCTTGAGTGTTCTCATAATACTTGAGTGATATGCTTGTTAGGTCGCTTCTAAAAAGTTTCAAAAATATGAAACCTGCCATTTTATCAATACTTAATGAACCAATTCTCACTATAATGCCATAAGATAGTTGCTTGATCATGAAGATTCTAGAGAGTTTAATAAAACAAATATTTTGGAGGTAGGAACATTGTAAATGATCTATAAATACAAAGTTTATAAGAAGACCAAAATGATGCAAGAGACATTAAGAAAGTTTTTTTGTCAGATTAAGATTTTAACCCTGTGATGATTTTGAAAACATATCGTAAGGGTGGATCAACTAACTATAATGAAGTTGAATAAATACATTTACTTTAAGGGGAATACTAAAACAAACTAAAATAATCGATGGTCAAAATTAATTGGTAAAGGCAAAATTATGTTGGTAAAATGATATTAACAATGGATTATCAACGAACACAAACCTACAAATAAAAATAAATAATTATTTATAATATAAATTAAAAAAATATATATTTTTAGATTATTTATTTAGAGGTCCTTTTCTTTAAATTGAACTACATTTGTTATTATTTTTAATGGTTTGAATATATATATATATAGATTAAGTTTTACATTGATAAAGATTCAAACCTAAAACTTTATAGATGAAGACTGATAATCAAACCACTAACCTACAATAAATTTATATATATATATATATTATTTATTTATATAAATAAATAAATAAATGTATATATATATATATATATAAATATAATATATATATATCATATTTATATATTATTTTAACTATATTAACATTTATCTTTGAATTATTTTACTTGACAAATTCACAACAAATTTTGTCTTACAAAATTTACATCAAATGATATTTATTTTATCAAATAGATTTTACTTCTCACTATATGGTGTTGATTTTATTGACGAATTATTTTACTTGACAAATAATTTATCAAATAAAATTTTATTTATCAGTAATTACAAATTATCAATGAATTTTTTATTGGTAATACGTGATTTTTTTTAGTGGAAATAAAACTCCAAAAAATGCAAGAAGAGATTCGAAAAGAGATACAGGTCACAATATAGCAAATTCATAGCAATTGAGACAGGAGTATATATGTCTTCTATCTTTGATATGCCTATTATGATTATACTTTGGTGTTGTCTACATTCAAAATAATCTGTAGCATTATAAATATATAGGATTGAAAAATTAAGGGATACTTGTAAGCTGGAATCATTAGTATGGAATGTAGATACATATCTTCAGATGGAGATTTTCTATAAGCACATGCTTATGTCGTTAGGCTTATTCTATAAATAACTACCTTTTGTATATGGATTCAGACCCTCTTGCTGTTCCATTTCTTTTATACAATCTATCTTTGTTGGAAAAAATCTTAGTGTCTATTAAATTAATATAAAGGTTCTCAAACTACAATAAATAAATTGTTTAGAAAATTTTTAGCTATTTTAAGTCACTTTCAATACAAAAATCATATTATGAGTTTCACTTTGTGGCATTATTTAAAAAATTTTCTGCAACTTTTATTTTAATATAACAGTTTTATACAAATTATATTTTGATAACATTTATTTATATTTTGACTTTTTAGCATTTGAAAAAAACAATTTAATTATTGTATTTAAAGATTACTTTAATGTCATTATAATAATTAAATGAAAATTAATATTATAATTAAATGAATAGATTGATGACCTCAAAAAATGAATGAATTAAAAAGAAAAAAAAATAATTTTATTTTTATGATTCAGAATATATTACCTAAATCTCAGTGTTAAATTTATAACTTTCTTATATCACATGCTCCAACAAAAATATATTATAAAATTCAAGTAGTATATGTATAATCCTCATTATAAACCCTAAACTTGTGCCATGCCTATTAACTTGTTGAAGTTTCAGTTGGGAAACCCTGAAAGGGGAAGCTGGAGTCAACTGCTGCATGCATGCACAAAATTGGTGGGTCCACTCAGAACTTTTATGACTTGTCACGATGTGGTTTAAGCCTTACAAGTAGTCATTATGGTTTCTATGGGTAAAGTGGAGTGAAACTTGCCATTTGTGCATAAACTTATTAATTTTCTTAATTACCTCCTTGTGGCTCTTAAGGGGTGATTATGACTCCTCTACCTCACTAAACACCTCCTTCACCATATAAATGTCAACCTTTCACTTCTATCACCACCATCTTTGGAGTTATTTAATTTCTTTAGACAATAATTCAATATCACTTTGAAGTCTTGTTGTTTGGTCGCATTTCATCACAGTACACACTTTAAAAATTTATAATTGCATTCACAACCCATCATTGATGTTTTACTCATGCCTAGAGTTTGATAGGATTCATTCAACATAAAGACGCATTTAACTCTCCTTTTTGTCAAAATATGTCAGAGATTCCATCACAGTATAAAGATATATATTTAGAAAGCTTCAAATATTAATTAACTCAGAATTATTTGGAAATTTCTAAACAAATTTCTCTATTTTTAACATAACTCTACTAACAAAATCAAATGAAAATTACTTTTAAATGACATACTTAATTACAAGAATTTAAAATATATCATTTAAATCTTTCCAAAAGTTTAAGAATTAAAATATTAATTTAACTTTTAAATACAAATAGGTCCGGTGAGACAAAGTATTAGTCCCCTCATTTTAATGTTAATTTCATTGTTTTGAGAAATTTTTACTCATCAGAATATATATATATATATATAACATAACTTAATAATAAATTACTTTCTTTAATAAGATCACATAAATTTATTATTCAATAATTTTATAAATCTGAACTTTCATTTACATCAAAATACTTAATAATAAAAAGATGAATAAGGATCTTTTTTAATCAACATAAAAAATAAAATTATGAGAGTATCCAACCCTTGTATATAATAAGAACATGATATTAATGTATAATAATAACACTTATAAAAATATTATTTATATTTATTTAAATAGAATTATTTATTAGGTTTAATAGGATCTTTGAATAACTTAATATTGAACTTTTTTAAAAAATAATTTTATAAAAATCTAGACATGGCATATTTCATAATAAATCTTTAGTAGCATTGCATCACCGCCAATCCCCCAGTTAAAATAATAATGTTATGGAACTCATTTTTTACATGTTCTTTTCAAACATTTTTATAAACTTTTATGTGGGCCAAAATAATTAAAAAGAAAACCAAGCCTACTCTTTCTGTAATAAATGCAATTAATAATGAACTGCGGATTTTGAAAATATTAAGAGATTAATTTTAATACACTTTATGTTCTTTTCGTTTGACAGAAAAATCGCTATATATATATATAATTAATAATTTTAAATATCTTTTTCTAAATAAATATTAAAATTTAATAACTTTACCACGATACTACTTAGTTACATTTTTTATATTAAAATTTAGGCTAATTTATATAAATGTTTTTTAATTTTTACGTTCAATTTGGTTTGTCTCATATTTTTTAAAAATTCAATGTAGTTCTTTTAAAGTATTTTAAATGGTCTTCTACAAGCTTAAACTTAACTATATTAATATTTAAAATTAAAATTTTATCTCATCGTACATCTTCCTTCTCTGTTCTTCCTCATATCCCTCTCCATCATACTTACTCTATATCCATCTCATTGCACCTAACTCCTTCTTCCTTTCTCTCCACCATAGCATGTACAAGTACACCCAATCTTTCTTCTTTTTCTCTCTTCACTATTTTTACATTCATTCAATTTCTTTACTTTCCATTTTTTCTGAAAATCAAAATCATAATATTATACTTTGAATGTGAAATCCAACTCTAAAATATGGGTCCAACTTAATCTCTCTTGAATTGGAGAAATAATCTCTTTTTTTTGTTCTTGCCAAAACTAAAAAAATAAAAATATTTATTTGTTTGAGAAATAATATTTTCTCTTTCTTTTGTTTTCGTTATTGATAGTATTTTTTATGTCATTTGTTGAGAAAGGTTTGGGTGTGATGAGTGCGGTGTTAAGTTTGGTTGTAGGTGAGGTAGGGTCGGGGACGGAGAAAAAGAAGTTGAGTGTGATAAGGAAAAGAGGAAGTGCAATTAAGAAGTGAAAAAGCAAAACGGATATATGAAGAGGGAAGATGAAGGATGAGACAAGAGAATAATTATTTTAAATTTCTTTAAAAATATGAATAATTAAATTGTATCTTTTAAAATATAAGAAGTCAAACTAAATAAAACATAAACTACCATTTGTATAATTTAGTTAAAATTTTCATTATAAGGGTATTTTAATTAAATGAAAATCTCTAATGCAATGTTATTAACATTATTTTGTACAAATTCTTTTTGTTGTCGAGGAAATGCTATATAAATTTCATAAAAAATTTCATATATTTTAAACAAAATATATATTTAATATCTTCTAATTTCAAAATATTAGATTAAATATATTTTTAATTTTTTATATTTATTGTGTTTTGTTTTGAAGACAAATTTTATATGTATTATTATTCTTATATTAAGTGAAAGTGGTACAAAAGATGTATAGTAGACTATTATTTAACATTCATCTGGTTATTGTATGTTGTCGTTTAGGAATGAAGCGAAGCAAGTATTCAACAAAAACTTCTGACGTTTAGACACCAAGACAACCACCCAAATCTCAAACTCACTTGTTGAGACAATAGCAAATCAAGTACCAAACCAAAAACTTTGTCTAAAACAAAGACAATCAACAACATCCCACAATTCTCAATCACCAAAAGGCCACAAACAAAAAGAAAAGCTTAATTTTGAAATGGGACACCTACAAGGAAGAAAGATGGCTTTCTAAGGCTTCAAGGGCATCACAAATGTTGAGCAATCCTTCGGTGGCGTCTTTGTGATCATCGGCGATGTGCGGTAGGGGCCCATTGATAGTGGTGGCTTTGTGAATGCAATTGTTGACTTTCAAACGAAGTTTTACGGCTCTCTTTGTTTGTTTCCTTTATTGGGTTCTATTCTACCCTTTAAAGCTTGTAATTTCAATTTCCTTAATATTAATTTTGAGTTTGTAAGAAAGAAAAATTTGACATGAAATCCAAACCTGACAAATGCTTCTTCCTCTATTGCTATTCTAGACAAGTAAAACCATTAAGAGTTATGGTACCAAGTTTAGATTAGATAACTGACAATACAAATAATCATAACACCTAGGGTACCAAATTAAACACACAGAATCGCCTTAAACAACAACATATATCACTCACGTGAATACTATATAATAGTTCATGTGAACATTATATAATAGTTTACGTGAAACTCTCTTTACCACATAAAGACACATTTATCACCGATAATCTTTTACATCACTTAAAATAAATTTAAAATTTGTCACACAAACGACACACACTTTTAATAAAACATAGATGGTGTAGAGAGAAAATTAATATAACAAAATATCGACGGTCATAATCTTAATAAAACATTGTTAGAAATGTAAATTGAAAAAAAAAATATGTGTGTTATAAAAGAATTAAAAATGTCCTAATTCAATTGGGATAAGGCTACTCCGCTCCTTTTATCTCCTGCCCGCCAACGATGAAAGAAAGTTGACTATTATGTCAAATTGTATTTTGCTCCTATTTCAATTATCTCATTAACATTATTTCTAAGTGCTTTATCATATATTTTTAATAAAAAAAAACTTAGAATGTTGAAGGATCATGATCAAGAAAATACTTAGATTAGCTTGAACACAGTCTTGTAAAAAGATATTTGATAATTTTGAAAAGACTTGTGAAAAAATACTTAAGTTGAGCTTGATGATATTCATTACAAAAGGATACTTCTTGTGAAGCATGAAGAGTTTTTTTTTTTAAAATTACTTCAAATTACATCCTGAAAGACTTATAAAATGATATAACAATTGAAAGATAATATTATAAACACGTCCTTATACGTGTGCATATCACAGTTTTCTTGGTTATGTGATTCAAGATTGAATTTGATATTATGCATAACTATTTGATTTCTCTCTTCTTATATCTTTTATATGTTTATTTTAAAAATAAATTATTATGAAATTTATTTTCTGAAAGACCATGTTTTCATTAAAGTTTTTTCATTGCATTCTCTTGAAATTGCTTTGATAAAATAACGATATTCTTCATCTACTATAAGAAAAAAGAGTTATAGCGTCGGCGAAAAGCGGACGCTAACTCATTATTAGTGTTGGCATTGCGTCCACATAGCAGCCGATGCTAAAAACATAAAAGCTAATGGGATTGTGTCAAAGCAATTAAGGGACGCTAATAGCGTCGGCTTAACCGACACAAACGTCGACGTTACGGTTTTTAAAATATAAAAATTAAATTAAGTAGCGTAGGCTCAGCAGACGCAAAGCTGACGCTAAAGATTTTTAAAAAAATTAAAAGAGTAGCGTCGGTCAAGCCGACGCTATGGTTTTTAAATATATTGATTACGTCAGCGGGGCCGACGCTATGGTTGTGGTAGTGTCAACTTGGCCAACGCTATGTCTATTTTTTTAAAATAAATTAAAAGTGTAGTGTGTGGGTAGCGTCGGCCTAGTCGTCGCTATTATTTTTAAATAAATACGTTGCATCGGCAGAGCCGACGCTATAGTTTTCAAAAAAAAGAATTTGAACGTAGGTTATGAATATGAATTTGGATTCCATCTTGTTATCAACTCATTCCATCCTGTGAACTCCTTCCATCCTCATTCCATCCTGTTCTCAACTCATTCCAATTCTAATTCCAATTCCAATTCCAATTTGATTCCAATTCCAATTTGATTTTTATGATCCAATTCTAATTCCCCATACAATCAATTACAATTCAAATATTTCCAATCAATATTGATTTCCAATTGCAATCCATATTCGTAAATTTGAAATCAAATTATAAATTACCATTGAGAAAATGAAATTGTGCATATATATGAAGTTGCATTAACATTTGTTCAACAGAAGTCATGTTACAGTGTACTTGATAACTAAGAACTTAACAAGTTTAAAAACAAATACTACTGGGTTATGGTGCGCCATGTACCAAAAATAAAAAACATAAAAACAACTATTTGATTAATTTCAAACACTTGCAAAAAAAGAAGACAAACAATTAGATTGAGTAATACAACAATTATGATATTGTAAAATACATTAAAAGAAAACTGCATAACGAACTCACAATGAAAATGAAGTTCAATCCAGGAGCCGGTCATCAAATGCTTGGGCATAATGAGGGTGGACCTGACTCGTACTAGTTGAACTGTCATTCATTTGTGGGTCTATGACCATGGCTAGTTGTTGTTGCATCAACTTTAGTCTCTCCTCCAACTCTGCATATCTCTGGTCTGTAGCAGTAGCTCTTTCCTCAGCTGCAGTAGCTCTTGTAGTAGCTTGTGTAATTTGTTCACGAAGACCTTGAGTGTCTGTAGCTTCATCAATGTTACTAGCTAAGACCAAGGGTTGAGTGAGGGATGACACTCCATGACGGATGTTGGCAGCTAAGTCTGCAGTTCCATAACATCTACCTCTATTCTTCCCTCCAGCAACATCTTTCCAGCATTGAACCTTTGTTGCTGGATCTATTTCTTGGAGGTTGGAAGTTGATCCTTCAGAACTTTGAGTTTGCATGGTCTTCAACCGCTCATGATAGGTTTCTTAATCAATTATCAATAGTTGAAAATATCATCAATTTGAATTACAAATATAAATTAAATAAAAAACTTTAAATGAATAACTTACATAGGTCTCTCAGGCATGACCATCTACCCAAGTACCATCCTTTTTTGTATAGGTGGCAATGAATAACTTATCTCATTGAACAGGCCGACCATATTTACGTTCCTGATAAAAGTTGTTTAGTTACAAACATTGTATCTTCCATTTCTAAATTTAGTAAAATGTAAGAAAATATAAAAAAGTCATGAATAATACTTACTAAGCCCAATGCAATGTCGAGGTGTGATTTGCAGCTAGTAGAGTGCAATGCCCCACCTCGAGAGGAAGACCAATTGACTTTGTTTCGGGATGATACTTCTTTAAACTTTTCATTATCCCAATATTTTTGAAGATCATTCCATGCTTGTTCACCAATCCAAACAGGTCTACCGTTCCTTGCCCTAGCTTTAGTCAGCATATCACTAAGGCGTTTTTTGACCTTTCAGTCACAAATTCTTCCAATTTCGCATTCATCATGAGGGACCCAAGTAACTCTACTCTGTAAAATAAAAAAGAACAATTAAGAGTTAAATGCCCCTTAAATTCATTCTATCATTCATATTTATAGTTAAACGTACCTTAAATTCATTTCACCATTTAAGTTGGTCTTCCGGGGTCATAGCCTCATAGTGATGGTAGGCACCCCTGAACTACAACCTAATTGCATGCCCAATTGCTTCAGTAGCATAACGTACAGGTGCCCAACTGCAAAACACTCAAAATAAAGGTGTAACATCAAGTTTTGTACATAATAAAAACAACTTTGAATAAGTATATGGAACTTACCCTTTAGCCACTGGTCGTATGATGACCCGACCATTAGCATCATGATGCACCTCCTCATCAGGGACATCATGGTCCGATGTAGGAGTGGCCTCTTCTACCACTGGTGAGGTGGGATGAACTGCATCATCAGGATGCACTGGCAAAGACATGGACTGTGCTAGGGGAGCTGGCATGGACTACGCTGGAGGAGCTAGCATGGACTGTGTTGGGGGAGCTAGCATGGACTGTGCTGAGGAAGATGGAACTGGCAGATGTCTAAAATGATTTTGACTAGATGGGGTGGAGGAAGATAAGGACCTGGAGGAAGATGGTGTACTGGAAGAAGGGGAGGAGGAATGAGAATCGTGGAACTGTACGCCTATATGATAAGGGATATGCCCCAACTCTATCGCAAGACGACCATGTTGTGTTGTGGAAACTCGACGCCTTGCATTGTTACGTCTGATGATGGAACCATCACTCCCTTTAGTCCTCATCATTTGTCCTGCAAAAAAATAGATATGGACAATTAAGTTTTGAATATTGCCATATTGAATGCAACATGAGATAAAAAATTATTATACATTATTCGTCATTGTTATGAAAATCCCAATCTTCTCCGTTAGAGTCATCACTTTGTTCGCTGTCTTCATTTGATTCATGCACTTCATCATCATGAAGAGGAATTTGTTGTACAATATAATGATCAATTACTTCAACAATTGAGGTGTCAGCTAAGCCCGGTACTTGTTCAATTGTTGTAACTGGTAAGAAATTGTGTGTTTCATCATGTTGATATGCATATTCATATTGGATATTGTCAACTTCAACATGACCTCGTGGTTTTGTTATGATTGGCACACACCAAGCATGTAAGTTTTTACATATATTTGGATATGGGACATAATAAACTTGTCTTGCCTTCTGTGGATGGATGAATGGATCATAGGGAATGTATCTTGCTGTCATCTTGATTTCTATGATGTTATATTTTGCATGAACTCTTATACCAGTATTAATTGTTGGATCGAACCATTGACAATAGAAAAGGGGAATCTTCTGAGGCATTCTGAGATATTCCAATTCATAAATATGTTCGATCGTGCCAAAAAAGTCATCTTCTCCTCCTTCGGCCACACCTTTTACATGCACCCCAAAATTTGTGGTTTTCTTACCATCACTCCATCTATTTGTATGAAACTTATACCCATTGACAAAGTACATGTTCCCAAAGGTGACATGCGAATTAGGTTTCCAGGCTAATGTTTTCATGTTTAGGTCGATCACCCCATTCCTCTCATCATGAACCTATGTATTATGAATATGTATATTATATTAATGAAATTGAACTAGGTAGAATGACATAACACTTACATAGTTCTTAAACCATTCCGGAAAAGTGTTGTGTATACTACTCGAAGCTTCTTCATCGTTGATGGAATGAAGTTGTAGAAACAAACTTCAAATAGGAAGATAAAGTCAGTCACACAAGTATGGTTATGAAATTATGGATACAAATTAGGAGGTATTTAACTTACTTAAGTATCAGTTTAACCTCATTGCAATTGATGAGAATATGGACATGAGCAGAACGAAATTCATCATCACTTAGCCAATAATCTTTGCAAGATCCACTAGGGCACCCAGATTTGTTTAAAATTGACAACGTTAAGTGGGCTCCCTCATTTGAAGCATTGCGAGGATCATTTCTCAAATTTGTATTGGACAACAAACTTATAGATTTAAAATAGTGAGAACTGTTAGCATATTTCAAGACCAAGTGTTAATGAAGTCTTCCAGAGTTTTAATGAAGTCTTAAAGTTTTGATGATGAAGATTTAAAGTGATCCAATCAACATTAAAGACTTGTGCCATCTCACAAAGGAAGGTTGCTTAGAAGAAAAGGAAAGGCATAAAGAGTGTTTAAAGCTTTCAAGAGAGAAGATTGATGAAGATTTTCTCAAGAGCTGAAGTTTCAAGTGTAGAAGGTTCTGTTTTGGGTGTTGGATGAAAAGAGTAAGTCATAAATCCCATTCAAGACCTTCCCAACCAAGAGAGCAAGTTGTTTTCTCGCAAAAACGTTTTTCTACGCTTTTAATCGATTATGATATGTAAATAATCGATTATTTAACTTAAAATTTGAATTAAAAGTGTTTAACGAACTAAATAATCGATTAAGTGTTTTTGATAATCGATTATATTGATTCTAGGTTAATATAATCGATTATGGCCTTAATCTAATCGATTATATCAGGCGAAATAAGTTTTCCAGTTTTTAAATATGATATAATCGATTAAGCTTTTTATATAATCGATTAAATGAGTCGTTTTTGTGAAATCAATGCTAAATCAACCTAAGAATGGAAACTTTGGAGCATTTTCGAATTATAAAATGAAAGAGAATGTCTTAGGTAAAACATCATCTAAAAACAACACATATTCAAAGTGTTCTTGCGCCTTAGCTTTTCAAAACCGCTTTCTTGCTCTCTCAAGTTTGATCAAGTCTTTGGAAGTGGTGATCTTTGTGCTTAAGCTTTCTATCCAGCACTATTATCAGGTGTATTCTTTTTACTGTTTTTATAAACGGGAAAATTCATCCCTTGGATATGTTCTAAGGGAGGTGTGTTCATCTCTTGTGTGTCAAGAGAGGTGGGTTTCATCCTCAGTGTGTCTGGGGAGGTGTTTCATCCTTAGTGTGTCTAAGGAGGTGTTTCCTTTATCTTTATTTGTTATTGCATGAATTGGTGTTTGCAATTTCAATTAAAGATAGTGGGGTGATCATCACGCATTTGTGGTGGTTGGGAACTGGACGTAGGATTGGCTTAATCCGAACCAGTATAAATCTCTGTGTTCTTTCTCTTTCCCTATCTCTTTTTATTGTGGATCATTTTAACAATTGCAACTCAAACTGCGCTAATCAAAGGTTAAAGAAAATCCGCATCCTAGTTTTTGAAAGTAAATTAAAAAATCTGGAAATTTGTTTTAAAGGGAAAAAGTTTATTAAAAATCCAATTCACCCCCTTCTCTTGGTTTTTACACTGTCGTCTTTATTTAACAATTGGCCTCAGAGCTGGTTTTTTGAAAATTACTAAAAAACAAGATCCTTATGGCAGGCAAAAATCAATCTTTTGCTGAAGGTGCATCTATTCATAGATCACCACTCTTTACAGGTGAAAACTATCCTTTTTGGAAAAAGAGGATGGAGATTTTTCTTAGGTCTAATGATCAAGGCGTTTGGGATGCAATTATAAATGGTCCATATATTCCTATGACTGTTGTTAATGATGTGCAGGTACCCAAAGTGAGAGCAAGTTGGACCAAGGATGAGTACAACGAATATCAATGTGATATAAGGGCATGTAATATGATATCATCTGCCTTAATTATTGATGAGTTTTACAGGTTATCTGATTGCACTACAGCAAAGGAGATGTGGGACACTTTAGAAGTCACACATGAAGGAAAGAAGGATGTCAAGAGATCAAGGAAGAATACCTTGATCCAAGAATACGAGATGTTTCGGATGAGCAAAGGGGAAACCATCTACGATGTTCAAAAGAGATTTACTCACATTGTAAATCACCTCAAGGCGTTAGGTAAGAAATTTGACACTGAGGAATTAAATGTGAAAATTTTAAAATCTTTGGACAGGACATGGCAACCCAAAATGACGGCTATCACGGAATCCAAGAATCTCTCAAGCATGAACATGACAACTCTCTTTGGAAATCTTAGAGAACACGAAATAGAGCTTGGAAGTTTCAGAGGAGAAGAGGAAGACGTCAAGAGGAAAGGTGTTGCTCTTAAAGCGGAATCCTACAAGGATGAGAGTAGTGATTCATATGATAATCTTGAATGCAGTGACATCAGCATGTTTGTCAAGAAATACAAAAAGTTCATCAAGAACAAAAACAAAGAAAATTTCAAGAAAGGTAAGAAAACTGAAAATTTAAATTCTCTTGATAATTTTAAATGTTATGGTTGTGGAAAAAGGGGACACTTGAAGTCGGATTGCCCCAACATCAAGAAGGATGAAGAAAAGGTCAAGAAATACAAAAAGCCTTTTGATAAGAAGAAAAAGAAGGCATACATCGCGTGGGAAGATAATGAAGTGAGTTCTTCTGAAAGTGCAAGTGAATCAAAAGAAGAAGCAAACATTTGTCTCATGGAGGATGATGATGCTGAATCCACATGTAGCAAGGTAAGTGATTTTGGTCTTCCAGATAATTATGATGAATTGCTTGAAGAATTTCTAGATTTATGTGAAAAATCTGAAAAACTTACTTCTTTTAATAATAAATTAAAAAATGACTACAAGAGTCTTGAAAAGAAAAATTCTGATTTGGAAGAAGAGAAAAAGGTTTTAAAAGAGGATTTGGAAAAAGCGAAAATTCCTTGCAAATGCAAAACAAAAATTCCTATTTGTGAAAATTGTAATGTTCTTGCTAACAAAGTTTCTTATCTTGAAACATCTATTTCAAAAATTACAATGGGAAATAATAATTTGAATAATGTTTTGAATGTGTAAAAAGGTTTATATGAAAAAGCAGGACTTGGCTACAATTTCAAATATAATCATAAACCTACCAAAACTGTTTTTGTAAAAGGAGAATCATCAAATTCAAATAAGGTTTTTGAAAACAAAAATTTCCTTAATAAACCAAATGTTCCCATAAAGAAGGTTTATAAAAATGCATATAATTCAAGAAAAACAAATGTTCCTACATGTTTTTATTGTATGCATAAAGGTCATTCGGTGAATAAATGCAATATCAAACGTTTTAGTGTTCCTAATGGGAAATACAAATGGGTTCCCAAAGGAAAACTGTTTCTAACCCATGAGGACCCTAATAAGTGACTTTAGGGGACCAGGATATTTCTTATTTATGTTGCAGGCTGGTTCCATCAAAAGCCTCTTTGATGTTGAGATAGCAAGTGATCAAGCTTATGAAGGGAGGCAAAAACATCAACGAGTTAGCATATTTACCAAACTCTTATCTCAAGTAAGATTTTATGAGCTTAGAAAGGTTCCAGGTATTGTTGATGATAAATCTGTTGATTGATTGATTTATGTTTATTGTTGATTTTGATGTTAATTATGTGTTTTTACAAAAAATTCCGTATATAATCGATTAGTTTTCGTGTGTTAATCGATTAAAAGCGCTGTTTTTAAAGATGTTTTTAAAGCATAATCGATTAAGTTCATAACATAATCGATTAAATCGTTGGGGAGCAATTTAATCGATTAAGGAATGCACATAATTGATTAAATTTCTGGGTTTTCGTTTTCTGGAAAATTTTGAAGACAAATAATCGATTACGTTCTTCACATAATCGATTAAATGCAACATTCTGCGTTTTCTGCACACTATTTTTTTTACCATTGAGCTTTAATTTCACGTGGTTTTCAATCCTAACGGCTATATTCGAATTCTAACGGCTACATTAAATCCATGAATTGTGATCAGATTCTTTGTCTATAAATAGCTAGATTGAGAATTAAAGTGCCACTTTCACTCTCTCTCACTCTTCCTATTTTTCTGCTGTTAATCCCTCTGTTGTGCGAATTTCTGGTTCTGTGTTATTCTGTTTCTATGCTATTTCGTTTGTGTATCTTTCTTTTGTCCATTCCCCATCTACATGGCTGATCAAAGGAGGAGAAAGATGCCCTCAAGGAGGAGAGGCAAGGAGCCCATGACATCCCAACAGCAAGAAAGGAGACCACCCACTCTTGCTGGATGGATTTCTGATGAGGATATGCAGATTGGTTTCGTGAATAAATGGAAAGACAGGAAGATTCTAACCCCAAAATATTTATCTTGCCACTTTTTCAGAACTCATGGTTTTACTTTTCAGGATTGTTTAGTTGCAAGTGGATTGCAAAATTTTGTAGAAATGGAAGGAGTTTTTTATCCAGACTTAGTCAGAGTGTTCTACATGAATCTGACTTCAAGGGCAGCTAGTCCCAGTACCAAGGTCAAAGGAGTTTGAATTCACCTTGATGAAGAGGTGCGGAATAATGTTGCTGGATTATCCACCCAAGGAGGCATAAACATCACTTATGGCTTTGAGGACTTTAACAAGTTGGTGGAGTTTCGGAAATTCTGCAAGGATCCAAACTTACAAGTAGAAAACTTGTACAAAGTCGATAATGTTAAGTTAAATGAGCGCATGTTACATTATGTCATTGTATGGATTCTTGTTGCTAGAGGCACCAATCATGCCCAACTTACTAAGGAAGACATTCTCTTTATGTATGACTTTCTTAATAATGTTAGTATTGATTGGCCTTCTATTATTTTAGATAATATGTTTAAAGCCACTAGGCTATCATCATTTGCTTTACCCTATGTTGTGTTTATATCAAAGATATTAGAATATAAAGGTGTAGATCTTGAAGGAGAAAACAAGCAAATTTTGCTTAGCAACAGCAAAATAGGGAAGAATGTTCTAAGGCACATAGGCCTTATTGAACAAGGCAACAGGTTCCGACAAAGAGATGAGGAATGCAATGGATGAAGATGAAGAACCACCACCTCAACCTCAACCTGGATCAATGGAGGCACATATTCTCTCAAGGATGGACACCATGATGAGTCTCCAAACAACTCATTATGATGACATTTGCTCCAAGCTCTCAAGGCTTAATAGGAGAGTTTATAGAGTTGAAAGGAAGCTGGAGATTGAAGATATCTCTCCAGAAGAAGATAATGCTAGATCTTCAAGAGGCAAACAGCCAGCAGTAGATGATGAGGAAGATGAAGAAGATGCAGAGGATAGTGAAGAAACTGAATAGGCTACAAGTTCACTAATTCCCTTAGCTTAATTTTAATTTTTCCAGATGCTGTATTTTATTTTTCCCTCTATATTTTCTGTGTATTTAATTGTTTCTGTTGTATTATTCTCTGAATATGTAATCTTTTTGAAAATGAGGGGGAGAAAAATATTTGTTTTGATTGATAATATGTCCATATTTTCTAGCATTTAAGAAAATTAATTTCAGGGGGAGCATTAGGAAATATATCAAATAATTGCCTAATATATCTTAAACATTTAAGAGCAAAGTTTAAGGGGGAGTTTTTAGAAATAATTTCCAGTCATAAATTTCCTTGAAATCTCTTTTTCAAAATTCAAATTGAAATATAACAATCGACTTAATTCAGCAATGGCATTCCAAACAAAATCTGGCAATGAACAGAGTGCAATTGGTAGTAAACACTCCATGAAAACATGACAATCGTGACTTTTCATGCCATGCATACTACTTTTATCAACATTTGCACACCTTGCAATGTTAGAGGCATAACCATCTGGTATTTTTAACTCAGTTATCCCTTTATAAACTGATTTTGTTTCCTTTGCTGTCAAAGTGTACTTTGCCTTTGGCTTTGCTAACTTCCCATTTTGTAACCGAACTAGTTCCAAGTCTCCACATACACAATATTCAGCGACATCCATTCTTGCTTTTTCATTGTCCTTTGTTTTACCCTTAACATCCATCACAGTATTGAAGACATTGTCAAAAAAGTTTTTTTCAATGTGCATGACATCAAGGTTGTGTCTTAACAGGTTGTCTTTCCAATATGGAAGATCCCAGAATATTGATCTTTTTGTCCAATTATGATACTGACCATACATAGGTAGGACATCAAATGGACCATCAATTACCTTTGGAAAGGTGTGAAGAAATCCTTCCAATTCCTCCCCACTGAACAAATGAGGAGGACTGTCCAATTCAATTCTATTTTTCATAAATCTCCTTTGACTTCTTCTAAAAGGGTGATCAATTGGCAAGAACCATCGATGACAATCAAACCATAAACTCTTACCCCCATGTCGTAACGTGAAAGCTTTTGTATTCTGCATACAATGAGGACATGCTAATTTCCCTTTAGTCCCCCACCCAGACAACATGCCATAAGTTGGGAAATCGTTGATTGTCCACATCAAGCAAGCTCGCATGACAAAGTTCTCTTTTCTTGAGATATCATATGTGAACACACCATCATTCCATAACACTTGGAGGTCATCAATAAGAGGCTGTAAGTATACATCTATTTTTTGGTTGGATTTGTTGGACCAGGTATGAGACAACTTAAAAACATGTACGGTTTCGTCATGCATATTTCAGGGGGTAGGTTATAAGGAGTAACAAATACAGGCCAGCAAGAGTACAGGGACGATGAAGCTTGGATGTAAGGAGTGAACCCATCCAAACATAAACCAAGCCTAACATGTCTTGGGTCCACAGCAAAATCTGGATAAACATTGTCAAAGTGTTTCCAAGCTTTTCCATCAGATGGATGTCGCAAAACATCATCTCTTTTGTTTTCATAAAGCCATGTCATTTGACTTGCAGACTCCTTAGATGCATACAATCGTTATAATCTTGGAATGATTGGCAAATAAAACATTTTTTTACTGCAACATTCTTGTATCTTCCCACATGACCCTTAGGAGGTAAATACCTTGGACGATGACAAAATTAGCATTTTGTTAAATGTAGGTCATCCTTATAATACAACATGCAACCAGCTTCACAACAATCAATCTTTTGAGCCTTCAACCCAAGGCTCGATACTACTTTTTTGTCTTCGTAGTAGTTCTTTGGGATACGACTATTTTTGGGAGCTACATCAACTAACAATTGTGTAAAATAGTCTAAGCATTTTGCAGTAGCATGACAATTTGTTCTAGCTGCTAAAAGCCTAATGGCTACTGATAATGTTGACTCAGTTGCTCCTTCATAAATTGGTTCATTCGCATATTCTAACATATTATAAAACCTTTGGGCTTCTGCATTAGGAAACTCTCCTTGAGACATACTATGGTTCTCTATGTTGTCACAATGAGTTATTATATCAGCTACTTGCATGTACACATCAAATACCATTTCAGTCACTAAGCCAAAGTGATCAGCAGAATTCATATTTGCCGACCTACTACATGCATAATTCAAGCTACCCTCATTTGATCCCTCTTCTCCATGTTCAACCCATATAGTGTAATTAGGTTTAAAGCCATATTATAGCAAGTGAGCCCTAACATTTGATGGTCTAAGAATTTTCTCACAATTACACTTCACGCAAGGACACCTTATCCCCCCATCTAAGGTAGAGCAAGGTTGGTCCATTGCCTTCGAAACAAATTCGTTGACTCCATTAATAAACTCATGTCTAAGTCTCCTTGAAGGATCAAGCATATTATACATCCAACTACGCTCCATAACTCTGCATATTTATTATTACATTATCAAACTAAACTGGTTTTGAACATATTTTCATAGTTCAATGCAATCAGTTTTATAAAGTTACAGTGTTTAATTAGAGGGAATAATATATAGAACTTAGCTATAACTTCATATAAAGCCACGAGTGCAGGCCATTTGTATACTCTAATATTTATTAAACATAATACATAAATATATAAAATAATAAATATATAAGAATGTATTTAAATAGGGATAGATTTTGATTTGAATTGGACACACTGACATGAGTGTTATATAGAAATGGCAAGTAAAAACCACTTAATACATAATGGTGTAGGCTGGGTATAAAAATCCACATTAAAAATTTATAAAAAAAATACAAACTTCCCAACCATATAAATTATGGATAATACAGGTAATTCGATGGTTTTTGCCTAAATATTCAACTATAGATGAAACAAATAACTGAGAGTGATTCTTTTTCATTAAATTTGTAGAATAAATATTTTATAGAGGGAAATAATTAAAACAAAATATTTCATCATCAAATTTTTTTTAATCAAATTAGTTACCAATGAATAACAATCTAATTTTTTCTACAACTCAAAATAATAAAACAGTTTTTATATTCTGTTTATCCGACATAAAGTAATGAAAAATTACACAAGATTTTTTCTTAAACTTTTATAGTTTGAAAAATTTAACTAACAACAAATTGTATAGAGTGACTATTTATCCTAGTTCTGTAAATATTCATCAATTTGGATCAATTAAAAAAATTAAATAAATTTATTTGAATTTCTCGTTGATTTAATTCAAATAAAATCATTCAAATATGATAATATTTATAAGTAAACTAATTTTATTTTTACTGTAATTATTATTTATTGTATTTATTACTTAACCAGCGTAATTTTGTATTCTGGTAATTATATTTTCTGGAGTATTATATTTAAAAAAAACTTTTATAAACATGTTTTGTTTAGTTTCTATTTAAAAAATTTAGAAAAAAGTTAAAAATTTTGTTTCAATTAAAAATTTAAAATAAAATATATAGTATGGCTAAATAATTATTATTTATACCATCATACAAAGAGATATACCTAAAATGATTAACAAATATATTTTATAATTTTTAAATTGTATTATTTAAAATAAAAAATACGGATATACATAATAGCACATTGAGTCAGGCATTGAGGTGTGAACTGATTGAATATACACCATGCTATTATTGGTCTACGAAAGCTTTTTTAATGTACTTTACTTTTAATTTCACTTTTGTTTTTGTGTTTGCTCCTTTACCAGACAATCGCTCTGCAACTTGGTTCTTGCAAAATTGTGAGTAAATTTGTATATAACTCTTTTTTTCTTTGTTTATACTCCATATGGAAAGAGTTCCTCTAATGGATAACGTATGTTCGTGTTGGTGTTGCCTTGTTTAATTTTATTTTCGTATTTTTTCTAGAACAAACAAGGTTAATTGTTTGTCTCCAGAATCACTAAGCTAAATATCTATTTTTTCAACCAATTCAAACAAACGCGTGAACAAACAATTCAATCTAAATGCAATTAAAAATCAAAAAACCAATTTAATCAAACAAACCTAGGTGCAGTTAACAATCAAAAATCAAATAACAAATTCAAAAGCGCAAAACAGTTCGTTCAAAAAAACAACCAATTGAATAAAAAACCCTAAACATGCAATGAATTGAATCTAAACATGGTAACCAATTAATCATGAAATGAATTCAATCAGGAAAACTAACCTACGCGTTACGAAGCCCGTTCACTGTTCTTCACAAAAATCTCAAATTCCTCCAAGCACAGAGAATCACTCAATTCGAAATCAGCAACAACGAAATGCACTCAATCTATCCAAATCAAAACCCACCCACAACAATTTCTTACCTTCAAGGAGCTCGAGAAACGGACGCAGACGGAGAAGTAGATGGAGGCACACACGAACACCATCGCACCACCGAAACACCTTGCAAATCTAAACGATGGAGGCAGAGGAAGAGAGAGGAAGAGATGGAGGCACAGTGAAGAGAGAAATGGAGGAAGCCGCGAGAGAGAAGAGACGAATGAGGGAAATTAGGTCTGGATTTCCTTTTATAAATTAAAACTAGCGTCGGTCAAGCCGACGCAATTAATTTCATTTAGCGTCGGTCATGCGTCAGTCAGGCCGATACAATTAATTTTATTTAGCGTCGGCCATGCGTTAGCCAGGCTGACGCTACCCTTTGCATTAAACTTTGCGTCGGCCTGGCCGATGCTACCACAATTATTAAATTTTTAATAAATTTAGCGTCCCCCTGGCCAACGCAACGTTAATAAGTTTAAATTTTTTATTTAATTTTTGCGTCGGCATGACCGACGCTACCTTATATTTTTATTTATTTCTTTTTTCCATCCAACAACTAAGCGTCGACCTAGAGTCCTCCAGGCCGACTCTAAGTTTTTTTCTTTCCATAGCGTCGGCATAGCGTCTTATGGGTCGACGCTACTGGCGTCCGTTGTGGGCCGACGCTAGTTTCTAGCGGCTATACCCACCATTTCTTGTAGTGATCCAATAACATGAACTTTGTCGAACAATCTTTTTAACATTTCTATACAATAATTTGATCTTTGGTTATTTATAAAGATAATAAACATGTAATTTTGGTATGCTATTTTATTTTGTATCTGTCTTTTTGAAGAGATGATGTTTATAACTTCAAAGATTTATAAAGTTCTATTAGAAGAATTTAAAATCAAACAACCTATCCAAATATATGTTTTACTTATAGAGGGAAAAATACTATAAAAAAATGAGATTAATAAGATAATCAAGAAGAATAGAAGGACAAGTTACCTTTAAATAGTCAAAGACATTATCTTTAAAGTGTATTCTTCACTTGAAGAAACTCCTTATATAAGAATGTTTCTAAAAAAATCTCTGTTCAAGCTCTCAATGTAATATGTAATGTCCCACTACTACAAGAAATTCATTAAATATAAACCAATTAAGAGATAAAAAAATTATTAGTTATTAGAGTGACTAAATTAGAAACTATTTTATAAACTAAAAATTATTAGTATCTAAAATAGTTTTTATTGTAATAGAAACTACATATTTTTTGTGGCTATTGTTCTTAAAAAATTATGAAATTGGTTTCTATATAATGATGACTAAATTTGTTTCTAACGTTAACTACCAAGGTTTTAGCCACTAACTAAATTAGACTCTACATCAGTCTCTAATTCAATTAGTGACCAATTTCATCATTTTATAAGTCACTCATATAGTTGATAAAAGCAATTTTTTTGTAGTGCACTAAGTCTACTCGTGATGCATTACATCGAAGGGAATGTTGTAACTGTCCAAAAAAGTGAAGAAGATTACCTCCAAGTGTTAAAGGAGTGTAAGAACCACCTTCACGAAAGAATCAACCTAGCTAAAAGGGAAAAATATTTGATGCACGAAGAACTCTGCTCCATGCTTAAAGTTCTTTGGAAAGATCTAGAGGATAGTAAATTCATTTCTTTGGGAAAAGGCTTCTTCAAATTTTCCTTCCAGTCTTTGAAAGACATGCGTCGAGCTCTAGCTATGGGATCATGAAATTTTTCAGTGAGAATGCTTAGTGTTTTTTCCTGGACTAAAGACTTTATCCCCTCAATGGTCAAAATGATGAAAACCCATTGTTGGGTTAAGTTGAGTGGTTTATCAGTGGAATACTGGAAGTCTAGGAAACTTTTCTCAGTTGCAAAGGGCATCGGCTCACGCTTATCATTAGAGGAATTCTCACTACAAATATCTAGGGTTTCTTTGCTAGGGTGCTTCTTGACATTGATATGCAATATGAGCTCCCAAGTAAGATAATGGTGGAAAGAAAAGACTTTGCCTTGTGGTTGAACTAGAGTATGAGAAACTTCTAGAATTTTGCTCTTTACGTAGAGATATTGACCACCCATTAGCTTCTTGTAAGCACAAATTTCGTGGGGAGAAAGCCTGAAAAAAATAGCAAGGGAACACCACAAAGAAGAAAATAGGCACAACATAGGTAAAAGAAAAAATTGACACTCCACAACATTTGCAGATCAAGCACAAACCTAAGTCTGATTTCAAGACGAGCAGGGTAATAAAATCATCTCACGGGTTGAGGTTGAGACAAAAAATAGGGAACTGGAGGATAAAAACCAAAGAAAGGAACCCTTGAACATCAACATTCCAAATAATTCTTCTCATGATCCTCATCAAATGAATCCCTTAAACAATATGGAACAACAAATGGAAAAGCACAAAAAACTCTAACTATCAAGAAGTAATTTTGTGGTCATCCTTGTTATAGATAACTCACCTCAAGAGTATACATAATAGAGGATCCAAATACTACAAAAAAATAGAAAATATTCTAGGAACTAGTGGCTGAGGTCTATCACCCAAAACATAATGTAAAGGAGTTGAAGTCAAATATTTTATGGAAACACAATGTAATCAAAGGGAGGAGGATCCACATAAGCATACATAAAAAAACCTTGGTCATGCAACAAAATGATGCCTTGATTTCCAAATTCTGGGGAGATAGAGTGGAAATGGAGGAAGATCCTCACTTGGAGGGGGAAGATGAACAACCATTCCAACATGTTTCGAAAAAAGAATGGAGACTAGTAAAAAATAAAAGGTCCCTGACTACATATAACACAAACAATCATGGTTTTCAAAACTCTTTCTCAGAATGCCAGTGACATGGGAAATCCTGAAACTAGAAATTACTTCAGAAAATCATCAAAGATTCCAAAGTGGACTTCGTGTTCATTGTAGAACTAATAGTGCAGTTAGGAAGAATAAAAACACAATTGTGGGAGAGTCTCAATCTTCATCTTCAGGCTTCTGATGTTAGAGAACAATGATGGAAAATTTATAATAATCAATAATTGTGCTTAATCACATACTTCTATCCATATAGAATCAAAATTACAGCACAATCAAATTAATCCTTAATGAACCCATATCTCAATTCATGATGAATATAAAATGCGGAAGCGTACCTGGATTTGCCATTGGGAATAATGAAGGTGATAAATATAACTACAGGTATGTGATCTTCCAAATGTAGAGCACCTTAGATTCCCTCTAGGGTTTCTCTTCTAATGGGGATGAAGAGAAATGAATAGGAATTATATTTTGTCTTCTGCTCTACAAAATGGAGCCCATAACCCTTTTATAACGTTCAGAGTTTAATATTTTCAATTTGGCCCCTCATCAAATTAAAAATATTACTGATGGTATCTACACAATTAGCCTTTCATAACATATATGCCCTTAGCCATAATTTTAAATTAATTAGACCACTTAAAGTTGCAGGCCCAGTACACTATCGATGGATGTATCCCATTGAGAGGTATTAAAATTTCATTTTCAATTATTTAATCACAATTTAGATTTATATAGTGATATGTTATCATCTTATTTTGTAATATAAGTTACTATTTTAGGTTCTTGCTCACACTAAAGTCATTTGTTCGTAATCGAGCACATCCAGAAGGGTCCATTGCAGAGGGGTATTTAGCTCATGAATGTTTAATATTTTGTTCACGTTATCTCTCTGGAGTAGAAACAACTTTTAATCGACCAAGAAGAAATGATGATGGTTTTGATTCTAGAGGTAGGCCACTTGGGAGAAAGAGTAAAGTTGGGTTCAATGTAAAAAAAACAAAAAAGAATTCCTCGAGTATCTATCGATGACAAAACATTGCTACAAGCACATAGATATGTGCTTTTTAACAATGAAAGCGTTGATCCCTTTAAAATGTAAGACAATATTTAATGTTTATATTTAATTGTTTAAATTTATTTGAGTACCTTACTATAATGTTTAACATTTTTGTTCTTCTATTTACAGAGAGCATGTTGATCTTATTAGGCGACAAAATTGTCGACTATCACCATATGAAATTGACAAAATTCATAGTCAAACATTTCCTAATTGGTTTCGGGAACGGGTAAGTGTTATGGGGAACTTATTTTTGTTCTTGAATTTTGTAATCACTAAAATTGTTATATTTTACAACAAAGTAATGTGATAGGTTGCACACTTGGAAGAACAAGGTAGTATACTAGTGACTAATGATATCAAATGGTTATCACGTGGTCCACTTGAAAAGGCAAGAAGATATAGTGGTTATATCGTTGACGGAGTTAGGTTCCATACAAAGAACCGTGAAAGATCCCTAAAGACACAAAATAGTGGTATTGTTGTCACTGTTAAGACAAGAAGTTATGCTAGTTCAAGAGATAAATGTCCCAGGAAAGGAGAAATAAACTATTATGGTGCATTGACTGATATAATTCAGTTGGATTATGCTGGTAGATATAAGGTTGTTCTTTTTAAATGTGATTGGGTTGACATAAATAGAGGTTGCAAAACTGATAATTTTGGTATGACATTAGTGAATTTCAAATGTTTGCAACATACAGGAGATGATATATGTGATGATCCATTTATTTTTGCATCTCAAGCCAAGAAAGTATTCTATGTGGAAAATGAAAGGGAAAGTGATTGGCAAGTTGTTGTGCATGCTAAAATTAGAGATGTATATGATTTAGGCGATGAACAATGTAATGAAATAGAACAACAAGAAGAAAGATGCATGCAAGAGATCAATGATAGTGACCTAATTAGAGCAGAAGTTGATGATAATGATGATGATATCATGGAAGTCATGATAAACATGGAAGAATTTCTCAAAAATGTTGATGATGAAGATGAAATAGAAGATTGGGATGAAGATGAAATAGAAGATTGGGATGAAGATTTCTTCTAACTTTTTATTTTGTTTTCCATGTATGTAAAAGGTATCTAATTTTTTTAATGTTTCTACATGTGTAATAATTATGTATCAATCATAAATGTCATAACTATATACTAATTTTGATTTGGATTCAAATTATATGTAATAGATTCTATGGGAAGACGCAAAAAGTTACATATTATTCAGAAAAGTGGTCAAGCTCAAGCTGCTAAGTTACCTGTGGATAATTCTATTGGAATTATCATTCAAGATCAAGAGCAAAATCATATTGTAATAGAAAATAGTGTACAATCTGGAGGAGGTCAATCACAACCAGAACAACAAACACATGAGACAAGTCATGGTTCAACAACAACTTTAAATGAAGGTGATTAATTTTAGTTATTTATATTTCTTTAATTATCCAAACATATACAATTTTATATGTTGATCTTAATCACTAACATTACTATTTATGATTAGGCAAAAGGAAAACCAGAGGCTATACACATATGTTAGATGTGTGGGATATGTCAGATGATGAATTCATAGTTGTTGAGGTAGATGATTTAGGAAATCCTATTGGATCAGAAGGGAAAACTCTTTTAAGTGCTATAGGGAGTCTAGTAAGGAGGAATCAATGTGCTCCAATCAATTACCTTAATTGGAAAGACATGCCTGAGTCCAACATAACTTATATGCTTGAACTAATAAAGGTATTATTTTAAAAGATAAATAATATTTGTTCAAGTTTTTACAATAGTACTTACAAATTATATTTTGTGATTAATTTTCATGATAGAGTAAGTTTCACTTTGTACCATTACTTTCTGAGCAAACCAAGAGAATATTAAAGGATAACATGTGTAATAAGTGGAGACAATTCAAACATGATTTGAAGTCAAAGGGATATGATGCAAGTAAGATCGAGGAGGAAATGATTGCAAACCTCCTGATAAAAGAGTGGATCCTTCTCAATACCGTGATTTAGTGCATTATTGGTGTTCCAAAAAGGGACAAGTGCGTGTATATAATATCATTAACATATTACCTAAAGTAACATTTATTTACCATTTTTTTTTACTTTCCCTAAACTTGGTTATAGGACATAAGTAATATGAACAAAAGAAGTCGTTCTAAATTTGAGGATTTACATTGTATGGGTACCAAGAATCTTCCTAGACTTATTCATGAGGTAATTTTGTTCTTTGAATAATATTTTTTATTATATTACTTAAATGATTAAATGTCATAAATATTACATAGTAGAAATATGCATATTGAGACTTCTTTACTTATATTAGAAAAAAAAAGAAAAAGGAACACAACCCTCATGAGCTCAAATTTATATTGATACTCGAACTCGAAAAGATGGGAGTATTGTGACAGAAAAGGCAACTCATATAATTGTAAGAACTTGTCTTATCAAATATAATATAAAGTGTTGATTGTAATTGATTAAGCTTGGAATTGATGCATTAAATTATTTATTATTTTATTTAAAATGGATTCATGTAGGATGAATTAAAGAAGCACATGGTACAAGCAGAAAGTTCAGGAGATTCTCAGACCACCTCTCCTGATTATACAAATTGGAAGAATGATATCTATTCAAAAGTTCAAGGGCCATAAAAAAGAGGATATGTGCGTTGTCTTGGGAAACTTCCACCAACTAAAGATTCAAATACTTCATCTCAAAGTTCTATAGGAGAACAGAGAATTCAAAAATTAGAGAAGGTACTTGGAAATCTTTTATCATTTCTTCAAGCACGATTTTCAGGAGATCAAGAGATTCATGATATTATACAAGTTGTAAATCAAGAGGTAAAAACTCTAACAATTGCATTTGATCACTTATAAAAAAAATTTAACATTAATATGATATTTATAAAGATGTATTTTTTTATGTAGATGCCTAATGTTGGAAGTGATCAAAATGATTCTAATGGTAATGTTCAAACAACTACAAGTGGAAATAGTTAAGTGATATTAATCATGATTTGAAAATTAATTTGAAGTCATAATTATTTCCTTAGTTGTCTCTAAAATCAAAATTCTAATGTGATTGCAGATACGCTATAAATGATGTGGATTTTGCATGCTTATGGACATATGAGCATTATTGCTGGGAAACAACGTGTTTAATAGTGATAATAGTTGGACATTTACTTTTAGTATTTGTAACATACACGAAAGATGATCAATATGCAATAAACGTGAATATCTCATATGAGATCATGTGATTAACATTTCTGAGTTAGTATGACTCTTGTGGTATATAAAATGATTTTTTTAGGATTTGTGTTTGATATATCACTATTTTTATAGATGTTTTTGTATTTGTTATTTATCAATTTGGTGTTGATTTAAAGCTAAAATTGTTGGTCTTGATTGATTGGATCACCCATTTGCAATATAATGACAAATTTATTCTCACAATTGAGAAAAGTGTAGGTATATGTTGACAAATTTATTCTCACAATTGAGAAAAGTGTAGGTATATGTTAAGAAATTTATTCCTATAATTGAAAAAAGTGTAGGTATATGTTAAGAAATTTATTCCTACAGTTGAAAAAAGTGTAGGTATATGTTAAGAAATTTATTCCCACAGTTGAAAAAAGTGTAGGTATAAACTATAGTGACACGCCACATATGTTGTTAAATCTCATTCAAAATTTACATTAATATTGTGTATGGGTATATGTATAAAAATCATATACCCACATATATTATATCTATGGTGACATTTTTTATATGTCACTAAATGTTATATTTGTTGTAGTGTGCTATGTGTTTCTGCTATATTTCCTTACCATACTGTTCTGCTGTATTTTTATGTTTTGTGCAGAACTCCTACATTCTTTAAAGACAATGAATGCATCAAGTGGTTGTCATCATCAAATAGGAGGAATTTGTTGGACTTGAAGACTTGGTTTCAAGTGGATTTGATGTCTCCAACCACCTTTGATGATGAAGATGATGGTGCTTGAAGAATGAAGATCATGTCTTAGGATTAGAGTGTCTTAGGATGTGTGGTAAGATGCATTTCAATTAATCTTGGACTTAATCTTAGGTTTTAAAATGATTTGAAATGTTTTAAAAGGTGTTAAAATGTTTTCAAAGGTATTAACTGGTTTTTAACTGATTAAAAATCTGGTTTCAATCAGTTAAATTGTTCTTCATTTTTTTAAAGCTTTGTTTTTGACAAATTTTAGCTAACTGTTTTTCTGAAATTAACCAGTTGAAATTCTGGAGCCTTTGGTAAGGAATTCCAGTTTTCTAGAATAGTTAAATTGTGTTTTCAACTGACTGTTTTCAAGTTTCAGAAAAAGGGTGCTCTCTGGAAAATTCTTTTTAATGAAAACAACTGGTTAAAATGTGTTTTCAACCGACTATTTTCATCAGAATCAGTTTTAAAACACTAGAACAGTTTTTCTATAAATACTTTAAAATTCAAAGAACTCATTGACGAATCATTTCTAGAGCAACCCACTGTGCAAGAACGTTTCTCTAATACACTAAATCAATTTGCGAATCTCTCCAAGAAGTCCAAGATCAAATTGAATAGCGAATTGAATCAAGATCATGTGCTCTATTTTTCATAGCTGCGTGCTCTATTTTTTCTACTACATTGTATTTTTCCAGGTGAACTCAATCCAATTTCTTGTGTGTTTGTTAGTTGCGTTTGCGTATCTTAATCAGGGTGATTAAGGGTTCTTGTAATAGGGTTTTACAAGAGTTTAAAGGTCTTGTAGGGTTCAAGATCAGGTGCAGCTTTTCTGATTTTCGTTTTTCATGTTGTGTTCATGTAAAAACTGATTTTTAGTGAATTGATTAGATTTGAGTGTTTAGAAAACTGGATGTAGCCTTTGTTGAAAGGTGAACCAGTATAAATCTTCTGTGTTGATCTTCTTTCCCTAATCTTTTAAATTCTGCAATTGATATTTGAATTGTAATTGAATCGGATATATGATCAATTGATTAACAACATTTCAAGAACTTATAAAAACTAGTTTTTCACCTTCATTCTGAATCTGGTTTTTCTTAATTGGCCTTGAATTTCGAAAATCTTTAAGAGTTTAATTCACCCCCCCCTCTTAAACTCAGCCATTTATTCCAACAATCTCCAACTGGTTTGACCTCTTATAAGTGAGCATATAATCCTTTGTTCTCTTCAAATACCTCATAACTCTTTTGGCTCCTTTCCAGAGTTTAAGATATCTTAAACTGACCAAACTGTGAAGGAAGATAAATTAATACTAAATGTATGAGCAAGTCTTCCAACAACTCAAGTTGTAGTGTCTTAAGTTTTGAAACAATATTAGACATTCCCATAATGTATTCCCTCACATTTCCTTTTCCTTGATACTTCATGGAAATCAAGCTCTGAAGAAGAGCACTTGTTTCCGCCTTATTGCTTTTTGCAAAGCGCTTTTCAATTTCAGCAAGGAAATCTTTAGCACTTGTTATTTCTTCAGAGATAGCACCCCTAAAGACCTCAGGAATGTCACGCCTAATGATCATGAGACTCATGCGATTTGAGCGATCCCACTTCTCATAATCTTTCCTCTCTTCAGAGGTACTAGAGTCTGTAAGAGAAGTGGGTTGCTCAATCCTTAATGCAAGGTCAAGATCCATGCAGCCAAGAACAATTTCCATGTTGATAAATGATTTTTTTTACTTAATTGGCTATATTAATTCACCCTTTTTATTTGTATTTTTGTCATGTTCTCTTTTTTTTTTGTGTTTTTAATTACAATATTTCTATCTTTTTGAAAATATGTGATTACTATTTACTTTATTAAATTTTTGTAGAGAAATGAGAGTAAAGTTGGAGTTTTGGAAGTCTAAAAGTCTTCTCGCCCTGCAAATTTATGATCAGGTAGTTGGACAGCTAGTAATTGCTCGCCCTGTGAGAAGTCACTCTGTGTATCAGTTTAAAAAGTGACCTTTGGGATTCATCTGATATATTATAAAAAGAGCAGAAACAGATTGAGGAGACAGACAGGAGGAGACAGAGGAACAAAGGAAGGGTTTGGAAAAAGCTTTCTTCTGGAAGATCATGATTTCCGGATCCATTCTCTGTGCTCCAAATGTCTATGAGTAGCTAAATTTCCTTTCATTGGGGTTGGATGTAATGAACTCAAACTTTTGTATCTCTCATTGATATATATGTATATCTTTTCATACTCTTATGTTCCATCTTCGTGTTTATTGTGCATGGCTTGATCATCTATGTTTTTTGTTGTTTCTGATCATTGGAAAATGTATTTTGAAACTGAGAACTAAAGGTGGAACAACCTTGGGTTATTATATTAGACATAATATGATAAAACTTGGTCATTCTAAACACAAGTTCTTCATGCAAGCTTTATTGAGAAAACTCTAAGGAATTAGATTTTTGATATTAAAGTTTAGAGCTTATCGCTAAGGAATTAGGGTAAGTTTACATTTTGTGTGAATGTGGAGTTTTGTTTAAGATAAATTTATATTCGCGAGATTTTACAATAAGTGAGTTCAGAAATTCCAACCCCCAGTGAAGTCATCCTTCTTATTTACATTAATTGTTCTAGCCGTTTATAATTTTGCAATTTGAATTTACGTTATCAAAACGTTAAATTTAAATCTTCTACAATATATTCAAAGGTAGTAATAACACTTAATTGCTTAACAACCGCTAATCCCTTGGGAAAACGATACTTGGACTTTCACTGTATTACTTGAACGATTTGGTACACTTGCCAAAGAGTTAACACATGTTCTCTCTCCAGTCCTTAAAATTTGTTCCATTAAGAACCAGAACCGAATTCAGATTAGCAGATACTGGAGCAATAGTAGCCGGAAGACAATAAAACAAATAATTTTAAATATATGCTCACAAAATAATAATAATAAATCAATATATTCAAATAATGACATAACCCATCTCAAGATACCTAGTGCATCATCAATATCAAGTCTTTGGACAGTAATATTAATTGCTAGTGGTACACTTGTTGTAATGATCAAACATTGATAATAAAATATGTCAAACAATAAACCTCTCTTTGGATTGATTTATCATTCACAAAAAATCATAATTATCACATGTTTACCATCACAGATGTGTATGTAATCCGGCCAAGAATTGATCTACCTTTAGGTTGATTAATACTCGCATGGATAAATATACACACAAATATTTAATATTTAATATGAACAATCTACACAAGATCGCTTTGGCGATGTCTTGTTTCAATTAGAATCTGTTGTATTTTGTATTAAAAAAAATATAAATAATAGCCAAAATTTGAATATTGATCTGCCCCTAACAAAAAATAAATGAAGAAATAATTTCTGTATGGCATCATATATGCAGCATGATAACTTGATAGCATATGGCAAATTAAATTAATTCAAAAGAAATTGAATTGCAAATATGATTTGAAACAAGCACTGGAGATCAAACTGCAATATGCAATCTGGAGATCAAAAAAGCAAAAAACAGCGCACGAATAGCTATGATTAAAAACAAAACTAGCCATGGAAAACGTGCACATATTGCAATCCAATTTTAAACATTCATTGATTTCAATTAAAAAAAACATATATGTATATATATAATAATTAAATACATAACTCTGAATTGAAACCCGAGAAAAAAAATTTCCAATTTCAAACCCTAATTACAAAAAATCTTAAATCATACATGAATCAAATATGGGTGGCTCTAATACCAATTGATGGAAAATTTATAATAATCAATAATTGTGCCTAATCACATACTTCTATCCATATAGAATCAAAATTACAGCACAATCAAATTAATCCTTAATGAACCCATATCTCAATTCATGATGAATATAAAATGCGGAAACGTACCTGGATTTGCCATTGGGAATAATGAAGGTGATGAATATAACTACAGGTATGTGATTTTCCAAATGTAGAGCACCTTAGATTCCCTCTAGGGTTTCTCTTCTGATGGGGATGAAGAGAAATGAATAGGAATTATATTCTGTCTTCTGCTCTACAAAATGGGGACCATAACCCTTTTATAAGGTTCAGAGTTTAATATTTTCAATTTGGCCCCTCATCAAATTAAAGATATTACTGATGGTATCTACTCAATTAGTCTTTTATGACAGATATGCCCTTAGCCATAATTTTAAATTAATTAGACCACTTAAATATTTTGGCTAATAAAATAATGGCCCTAACACATTTAATTATGTAATATATATTTATATGACCCAAAAATTCCAACAAACAAAACCAACCAAACTTATGGTGTTTTGCTAAATCTACCATTAAATGAGATATATTGGATTTTCTTTACCAATCTATTGCTCTCAAATTCCATGATGAAGATAGATCATTCTTTGTAGTTGTTGTATATGATGCTACCACATACACCTCTTGTAGATTAATTTGGAATCGACTTGAATAGCTTCAAAGCAAGAATGATGACCCTAGCTAGTGTTAGGGGATTTTAATGCTACCCATGATGAGGAAAAACAATGAGGCAATAGATAGGATAAACTCTCATGTGAAGAATTCCAAAACTGCTTCCACAAGTGCAACATGCTTGACATTCCCAACAGAGGGCACTTCTTCACCTAGACGAACAAAATAAAAGGAACCTCAAAATTGGTATGAGGCTAGACAGAGTAGTGTGTAACCACTCCTGTCTTGATGTCTACAAAAACATCATAAGTGAAATGATGACCAGTGTAACTCGGATCACCACCCGATTCCTATTATGCTTGAGACCTCACAACATTCAAACACTTCTTTATATTTCCTTGCTATGTGGAGTGAGAGAGATGATTGTCATGAGTTGATTAAGGAAGTGTGGGCAATGTAGTTCTAGGTTGTCCAATCCATGCTATATGGAGTGACAGAGATGATTTGGATCACTACTTCTTCATATTCTTCTTTTGTTACTAGATAACGACGATCCTAAAATCTGCCAAATGCTCGGTCAAAATAAATTGGAACCAAGTTGGTTACTTCCAAAAGATGTCAAACAAGGAGACTCTATGTTGTCTCTTCTATTCTACATAGCAGAAGAAGGGATTACAAGGCACTACAAAATGCTTTTGCATCGATAGCAGTAAAACACATGACTAGATCTACGTGTGTTTTGGTTCCCTCACATGTGTTGTATGCAAATGATATCTTTCTGTTCTATATTGCATAAAAAAATATATGTTATATTTAATCAAGATCTTCAACAAGTAAGTCTTAGCTTCGAGCCAATGGGTCAATAAGGAAAAGTCAATTTCTATGTTGGAGACAAAGCTAAATAACAATTGATGAACACGAAAAGGCAAGCTTCTAGTTTCCATAGAGGCTCCCTTCCTCTAGTCCATCTAGGGGTGCTAATCTTCAAAAGGGTCCCAAAAGTTACTTTTTTCAACCTTTTGGCTTCCAAATTCAAGGCACAACTCCAAAATTGGGAAGGTAAGATTCTTATTATAATGGGGAGATTCATCTTGTTAACTCGATGGTGGGGAATTCTCCAATTCTCCTTTAGGATCTACAAATGGCCAAATGATGCTCATCAAAGAGATGGAAAAGTAGATTAGAAACTTGATATGGTTTGATTATATTAATAGCATAAGTCTGGTCATTTCTAAATGGAAGAAGATATGCAAATCAAGTCAAGAAGGTGGGCTTAGAGTTATAAACCTAAAACAAGAGAACCAAGTGGACATTATGAAGCTAGCTTGAGAATTCAAGTATGAAGGCTCGATTTGGGCCAAATTTATGAGGGGCAGATTCCTCATTTCAAAAGGGGCATTGAATGAAAAATTCATAGTTTCTACAACTTGGCTAGGGATTAGAATGTACCTTAACACCATTCAAAATCACTCTACATGGATCCTTGACGATGGAAAACCCATAAGGTTATGGAAAGATGCTTGGTACGAAAACTAACCTTTTCATATTGTGATGCAAGTTCCTCCATCCTCAACCTTAAAGCCAAGGTTTGTGATGCTTGGAATAGATGTTGGGACATTCTTCCATAGATGTTAAGACATTTACTCAACCTCAAACAGTGTTTGCAAAATCTGAGAATGGTGGAGTACCCTGATAAGCCTATTACGACTAAGGAAAATGATGGTAAACTCACCGTAAAAGCAGCTAAAAAGTTTTTTCAACAAATATAAGGACCCACCTGGGCCAATATTTTATGGTCACCCTCAATGCCACCAGCTAGGAGCCTTATAACTTGGAAAATTCTCCAAAACAAACTACCCTTGGACAACAACCTACAACATTATGGTATATCCCTATATTTTCAATGTTTGTTATGTAAGGAAAACTAGGGGTCACTAAAACACTTATTCTTTGATTGTATCACTACAATAAGATTCTAACACTGGATGGTTGAAACTTTTAGAAGTAATACCTGCAAATTAGTGGGGGACATCATAGAATTCAAGAAAAAGTACTTTAGTTCACAAGTTCAAGACCTCAGGATAGCAACTTGCATCAATATATTTTAGCTAATCTAGAAAATACATAGCAGCTTTAAACATGACATTATAATACTAGGGATGATAAAAAAAATTCATCTTGCAAATATCCACTGATAAAATCTGTTACAGATAGAAAATTGATATCTTAAACGAGTACCTGCAGCTAACGGGTAAATTAGTACTCCCTCATAAATAGGGCATGAGCAGGTATTATATTATTCATACACACGGGTATCTATTACCCATTAAAATATAAAATTACCATTATATCCTAGGGTATTTTTCTGAAAGAGTGGGAAAGACTCATACACTCGTTTTCTTCTTAGCCTATCTAGGATTTACTTTTATCGCACTTTTATTCAGCATCTATCTACTTCACTATATGCTCTATGGTATTTGGGATTGGGATTCTTAGTGTTTTTATATTTTTTTTAGTTTTCCTTCTCATCTCTCTTTCTAGTGATAGGATTGGATAATTGATCTAAACTTTGTCTTTGTTGATGCTCATGTAACATGAGGACTACTTCCTTTTTTTCTTTGCTCTAAACCTTGCCTTTGTAACTGGAAGAACTCAATGAAGTCGCAAAAGCTTAAGTTGATGTTATTCTTGCTCCCACTAAGCGCTTAACTGATGACGATTGGATGGATGATATAATATCTAATAAAATGAACCCAGATATATTCACAAAGGAAAATACTGCTTTTGACCAACATTTCCAGAAATGAATATAAGTGCTCAACCTAGAACCAACTCTCAATCTGTTTCACCTGCTTTGGTAGCCCTTCTTCAAGTTCTTCAGCCTTATAGACTATCGCTTAAAAACAAAAGTTCGTTTAGGGAGCATATGCGTGATAATGAAACCATTTCACCAGCGATCGGTGTAACAACCATTTCACCAGCAGAGGTAACTTGTTATTCTTGCATTCGATGTGTTTTTGTTTATGCTAAAATTACTAGACTCTTATTTATGTTACTGGTAATCCTAAATTTATTCTATACCAATTACATCTTTAACATTTGGTAGCTAATAAGGGTTGGAAGAAAAGACTAGTACAATTTTTTTGAAATTATTGTTTAAAATCCAATGAGGGTCTTTAATCCATTGAATTAAATAATGCATTTGAGAAACTATAATCTTGTTAATATTACTAATTTTTAATCAAAAATAGCAGTTGAAAAATTAAAAAATGTCATTAGAAAACTATAATATTTCAATACTCTAGCATTAATTTTCAAGAAAATCTAGAATTATCATATATCATTAGTTATCTCATAACTGACAAAAAGTTAGATAGACATAGTTTTAGGCCCTATATCAAAGGACTTCCATCCCATTGTCATTATATACATGCATACAAAACACTTTAAACTAATGTTGGTTATATGCAACAGTTTAATCAAATATAAAATAGTAATGACAAATGGTTAATCTTAAACAAGAATTGACTTAAAGATTTAACAATATACAAAAGCAACCATAGACAAAAGAGGAAGGCGTTGTTAGAGAAGTTTTATTCATAAGAGTAAAACAATTTATAATTCACCATCTCAATGTATTATTATTATCTCTAATCAATTATGGAGCTTATAAGAAAAATAATTATAAAAGCATGATACGTATCACAAAAGAAGAAAGGTGATGGTAGCAACTTGGGCAATGATATTATACATATTGATCATATTGTTTAACTTTCAGATCCAGATTAACCATATATATTTGATCCTTCATGATCACATAGATGTCACATTTACCATTGTATATCAACAAAATCTCATAAATATTTAAGTGCTAATATATTTCAGAAGTTATAAGAGGAGTGTAGTCATACTATTTTTATTTTTTCTGGTGATAATGAGGAACAATTTAAAGTAGTAGTAAGTTTGATTTTTGGGTTCTTGAGTGCAAAATATCATAGATATATTTTTGTAAATATCTACTGACCCATTTAATTAAAATTATTTGAAATATAACTGTATAAACAGTTTTTTATAATATAAATTTATTTTGATGTGGACCGACGTATTCATATACCTAACTATAATATCTGTATCTTAAGTTACCCGGAGAGATCATAAATTATTTTCTTTTAATCTAAGTATAATAAATGAGTTACCCATCAAAACAGTTTTAAAAAGAAAAAAAAATAACTTTTTTAAAATTGTTCTTAGAATAATTTAATATTGCTTTCGTATAGAACTATCGCTAAATCCAATATTTCAACTTTGAATTTTGCTAGTTATGAGAAAACTTGAATTCAAACTCTGATAAAATCTTAAGTCTAGCTTAATTGGTTAAATAGATGTGAGTCATTATAACTTTTATAAAAAAACTCAATCAAAATGCTATATATATATTAAATCAGGTTTATATCTAGCTATGTTATCACTTAAAGCCCGTTATACATGAGTTAGAATATGATTAATAGTATTTCCTCTGTCGTTTGATAAATCTAGAAAAAAAATTATTTATTTTATTTGTCATTAATAAATTTTAATGTTTGTATTAATTATTTTTATTAGTTATATTTTTAATTTAAAAAATATCAAAAATATTTAAATTATTATTTTTATAAATTTTAAGTGGTCCGCTGGTTCTACGAATTAATTATTTTTTATTTTTTATTTATATTTTTATTAATTAATAAATTATATTTAATTTTTTAAGGATGTTATTGAAATTTAAAAAAATTATTTAGAAATTATGTAAATTAATACTTTTATTGACACTTATTCAAAAATATTTCAAACAATTTGTTTTTTATATAAAAAAGGCCAAACAATTGAAAATTCTAACAATCCCACACCATAACTCCTAAATGACTCTAGATAATCATATCTAATCTCGATCTTGCAATATCTCAGTTGTAATCTCTGTCCTTATCTAGTTACTATCTTGGAAGATCGCAATTACAAGTTTACAATCCTTAAACAGTGATCTTTATCACGAAAAATACGCTTACCCACCTTTCATGGAAATATAAAGGTAAAATAATCGTATCATGCCAGTGACTAAATCTCGTATCAAATAACTTTTATTGTTGTTTATTTCTGATGAAAAGTATAATTAACAAATCCCTCCAATGAGTACGAGGAAACAAAAGGCTAAGAAGAAGAAGTAGAACAGCAGAGCAAAACATACCATGATTACGCTCTCTTTGATTCCATGTTTGCAGCGAATGGGTCGATTGAGTGGTTTCTGTCTCTTTCAAGTTTGCTAAAATTTTGTCCTCACACAGTTATAGTAATTTAAGACACCAAGGCTTTTCAACAGTGTAATAAAGTTTCAATTTAGGAAAAAAATTAATGAACCCTTAATGACTATCAACCTACATCCTATATATAATTTTGAATAATTTTTTAAAGTTTCAAACAAAATTTACACTTATTTTTTGTGTGGAAAAAGTGTATAGATATCTGTGTATCAGTCCTCATTTACTTCAATTTAATGGTAAGTATACTTTTATCTGGTTAACATTTAGTAAATTTATTATATAACAATTTATAATTAAATAATAGTATAAAACTGTTTTATAGGATTACTATATGCAGTTTATTTTTTTCATAAAATTTTGGATATCAAAATAAAAATTAACTGCAGCACATAAAAATTACTCATTAAAGGAGGAAATGAGAGAGAATGGGACAGTCTCCATGCACAATGGATCAGCCCGAGTATGAAAGGTTTTTTTTTAAAGCTTTTAAAACTATAGGTTATATAATAGTGATAATAATAATAATAATAATATATAATAATACATGACCTCTATGAAGTTCCCTATATTTGGGGGCACAATTAATTAGCATTAGTAATGGAAACAGAACTTACATAAATAGTGAACCAAATAAGTTAAATATAACTGTAGGAGATAGAAATAGGCATCGATATCTACACCGTCTCTGCCCCCTTTTTCACCATTTACTAAGTTTACACGTAAAATAGAGAGAGATAGAGATTAAGGCAACAACACTGATCTTCCATCAAACTTCGCAACTCTCCTTCTCCTCTGCTTTGTTGTTCATGTTTTCTTTCTTGTTATTGTTGTTGTTGAGCTCCGTTTTGTCATGCTTCTCCTCAGGTTGCTGGTCTTCCTTCTTCTCTTCCTTCTTCTCCCCAATCTCTATATCTCCAGCGCCAGGGTTCACTTCTTGTTCTAGATTCTCAGTAGACACTGTTGGAGCTACGTTTTCAATGTTGTTGTCAATATCTCCTTTGTGTTCTGGCAGCTTCTCGTCCTTCTGGGTCTTGTTGTTTCTGTACATTGTGTAGAGCACGATCTGAATGACTCCAAATGTTAACCCCACAACGTTGGGCAACTGTCCAAGAAAAACCAGAAGACAGTGTCATATGTGCACATATGCATTATCCTAAAAGACAAAATAGTAGGTACGGGAAACACGCTGTGGCTCGTGCATGAACATGAACAAGAACATGAACACACTTACCATCACATAGATATCCTTCAACGAAATACCATATAACAGCCACATAACTGCGCTTAACAGAAGGAGCATTGAAAGAGGGAAGGGAAGGAACTCTACACTTTTTGTCCGAATAACCACCCTCTGAAAATTCAAAACAAATTCAATTAACCATGCACTGGTGATTAGTCTAGATATTTACGAACAATATATTAAAATATATCAACAGTGAGACTAATTAATTGAAGAGTTTCATTTTTATGCATGTGGGGTAGAAATCAAATCATAGTTTGTATGAATGTTGAAGCAATAATCATAAAAAAAATCAAAATTGTCCGTACTGTTTATTCTTAGACCATTTATTCTTAATTTAATAACACGTGACATGATGAGATTAAAAAAAGAAAGAAGGTTCTAGGTTGTGAAGTAAGATACTCACAATAATGCTTAGAGGTGCTGCAAAAACACTAGTCGCAAAGACCACGCAAATCCATCCTAGAAGCTTCACACGGCCTGCCCCTTTTGCTAGTAAGTGGGTTAGGAGGACAATCGTGCAAAATCCTCCAAAATTGAACAAAACAATCATCCTCAATGTCGACATCTGAAAGTTCAGAAACAGTCTCAGATAATGTTACAAACCATCTATTAAACAAATGAGGGACACAAAGTGGGAAAAGTTATAATATGTTGTCCTAGTCTAAGATGTATTAATTGTATATTTACCCTAGCTTTCTTCGGGCAGTAAGTTATAAATATGGCAAGGTAAATTGTCTCTATCACACAACCGAATGAATTGATGGTGATAAGAAGCGTTTCTCCGGTCTTCACATAGGCATAGAAGATCCAAAGCATTGCACTGAAGAGTGCAGCCACATATGGAACTGATTGGAACCCTTCAGTTGATTTCTTCTTACAAACTCTATAAAATGTCGGTCTGCAACATGTGTTTATTTTTATTATTCGTAAATATGTCAGAATATTATTATATAGTTTAAATATGTCTGACAAATAATATATATCAAAAGTAGATTGAATGAACACTTAGACTTACAGTGGTGCCAAAAAGCACACGAAGGAGGCAACATTACCTGCAACATTTACAAGAAAATAAGAATGTCACATCTTCGGTAACCTTCATAACAGTGTATATGTGTGTGTATATATATATATATATAGGAAGAGAATGAAAATTATCAAAATTGTGTGTAGATAGATAGATACCTAGAACCCCAAAGAGGAAACTTAAAGGACTGTGAGACATGGCCTTGGAATTTCTCTCTCTCTCTCTCTGATTTTTCGTCCCTTGTCTGAAGGGAGAGAAGGTTGGAAGGCGAGAAAAGAAGAAACTGAGTAGCTGTAGCTTAATTTCTGTGTCTCACAACTGCCACGAGTATCGAGGAGAATGAGGCACTATATATAAGGATGTGGCTGACTCATGCACGAGGGAATGGGGATGGACATGAAACAACTTTGCATGGACATTATGAAACTATGAATGATTGCTTTTCAACACATTGCTTTGAAAGCCACACAGAAGCCAAAACAAAATTTGATGCTTTTGTGAGAAAAAAAAAACATATTTTATATATTTTTTAAGGTTACTATTTTATGTTTTAAAAATCGGATTCTTTTTTAAATAAATAAGTTTTTAAAATTAGAAAACTTCTAAGAAAAATTATTTAATATTTTTCCGAAGTACAATTAATAATAACTCCCTAAAATAAATCAGAGAGGCTATTTAATTTTTTTGTTTAAAATGAGCAATATAGACCACTAATACTATATACCATTACTACTTCATATATATGACATTAAAAGCTTCTTAAAACAAGAAATAATAATGATGAATCTACATAACTAAAGCAGTAAATGATAAATAACAATGATGAATACGATGATTTTGCCAACTCAATATATTATTATTATTGTAAGTGTAGGTGCAGTGTCGTTCCTACAATTAATACATGGGCCAACCCTTTACTCAATACCACTTACGTACCTAATATGTCTTCTTTGAAGTCCTTTCTTTTCGCAGCCTTAAACACCACCTCCCCTTCCCAGTGAGACACATCTCCATTATTTGCATTTCCTTCATCACTCAAAACATTCTTCTTTAGACATTTTTTCAAGGATGTAGCTTTTCTTTTCATTATTCTTATCAAATATTTTTTTTCTATACTATAATCAAACAAAACAATGCTAATATGAATCTCTCAATTGACAATAACATAAGATTAATTATATTTTATAAGAATAGGTATAAAATGAAAATATTTTTGGGATTGTCTGCCCAAATAGCTTACAATTGTTTGTTATTTCGTATAATTTCTAAATACATAGAAAATTATACCAATCATTTATCATGAGCTGTATAAGCTATCTTTATTTAAAGTAAATTCGAGAAGTCCGTTTTTGTTTATTGGTAATAATCTCCCTTGTAATTTATATATATATATATATATATATACATATATATTATATGTTGGTGGTACTTCAATGTACACATGGCCGCCAAACTGCCCTAGCCGAATCACCTGCACTATTATGAAAAGCTAACCCATTAGGTCAACAGAATTTCATGATTTAGAGATGAAAGCAGGACACGTGTAAAAAAATGTGATTATAGTCATTGTACTATTGCTTTAGGAGTTTGGGATACACTTTTTTTTCATTTTCTTTCTGAATGGTTTATGATTCACATATTTAATACATATCTTGATGAAACTGATTGTGTTATTGCGCTCTATCTCATAGCTTTTGACTGTCACGCGTGAACAGTGGAATTCAAAGTCCTCTCCATGGTTAACCAAGTGGCACACTCTCACCCGATGACAGTTATATGTATCTACTAGTTTCATAATATTATAGAGGAAACTCACTTGCTTTCATGAACATTACATAAAGCATGTGTGTTCCCATGAATACAAAATTATTCAGATGAAAAAAGTGACATTTTTTAAACTAACCAAAAAGAAAGATATTTAAAAGGTATCATCATAGTGCATGTTGTTACATGTTAAAAAATTAGTTCATTTTTTTAATATAGAGTTTGTTTAAGGATTTATACGTACTAACAACTAATCATTATAAAAGTAAAAGATATTCCATATATGACGTTGTAATTGAATGATAATATTAAAATATTTATATTGGTAATGCATGATATTTATTCCAACAACTAAAATCGTATATTTATTGTAAAAAAATACAAGTATATATAACACATTTGTTAAAATGATTATGATCGATATTTAATGAAAACAGTAAACATTATTTTTTATGTTGTAGCATGTACTTCATGAACACGATAGCAGAAGAACTCCTTGAATATGGGGTTTATAAATTAATTGCGATTAGTGACGGCTAACTTTAGTAGGTATAATAGAACTCCAAAGTGGTGGGTGCAATTATTAAAATATGAAGCATAATTAACAAGGTGGTTAACATTTTTAAGATTTTGAAAATATATCCGCGCTGATATTATAATAGTGAAGAAGAGGATGATTTTTTATGTTAAATGGTCACATGATCTTAAAATATTAAATAAATTACTCTCTCTAGCATACATTTCATTTTATACTTCTTGGACGATTTATAGTGTATAATTGATCAAATGAATTATTTTTTTCAATTGTCTAAGTTTTAAATATTGGATAAGTTTAATAACACCACATAAAAAAATTATTCCATTGCTAAGGTTATTAAAGTATTAAATTATTCCATTGACTAAATATTAATATTTAAAATATTATTGTCTATATTTTCTCTCATTCAATTCAAAACATAATCTTTTTTCTAAAGCATCATTGTTTATATAAACCACGCCACATCATTTCCTCATATGACAAAAATTCTTAAGCAATAATCAACCTTTATAAGCAATTCTCTTTATATAACGTAATAATATCTTATTTATTTTTAAAACCTATACAGAATATTTCTTATTTTGTAAATTTACTGCTAAACCTTTATTTTTATATAAATTTCAGCACAAAAAGTTATTATAAGTTTTGATTCATTACAGAAAACTGTTTATATTTTAATACGTTGTGATTAAATGTCTTATGATAGTAAAAACTAAAATATTAAATATTTAAAACAATGAGGGTATATCATTAGATAACAAGATAGCATAATAGACAAAAGAATTATAGTTCGAAGTCATCAAGATACCATCAACTGTTTCAAAATATTATACACCCTCAACTATTTCAAAACATTATAGTTGTGATTAAAATTTAATTTAATTTTGATACATCCAATAGCCTTATATCATGTAGAAGTTTGATTATTAAACCATTTTAAAATAATACTAATGATATATTTTGAAGATACAAATTTTTTATTTTATTTATTATTACTCTTGTACTTTATTTAAATTGTATTTTGAAAATTTTAAACATTTAATAATTTAAATTTTAACAAGTATAGAAATATACTTGTAATTAATGAATTTATTGAATAAAACTAAATTATTTTATGTTTAAAAATATAATATTTTATTGTATATAATGAAACAAAAACTATAATAATGATATTTTTGTTAAATTCCTGATAAAGAAGGTTTTGAAATTAAGTGTAGCATTCTCATAAATAGGAAACATTGTAATATTTAAACAATAGAGAGGTTTTATGTATGATAAAACAAAATCTAGAATAATAACATTTTTGTTAAATTCATGCAATATAAAAGGTTTAAGTTTAAGTGTAGTATTTTCATAATTTAAGAAAAAAAAAGTAGGTTTTAAAACTAGAAAAAAAACATTGTGTACGAAGCCCTAAATAAAATAAAAAATTAAAATAATTTGTTCTGAAAATTTGTTTTATATATCTTTTAATAATGATTATAAACAGTATACACTACTACAGAATTAGCAATCAACGTCGCCATTCTACGTCGGTTTAAATACAAACGACGTAAAATGTTTGATTTGACCATTCTACGTCGGTTATAGATTACAACCGACGTAGAATGTTTTTAATTCTACATTCTACGTCGGTTAGTTGCAGAACCGACGTAGAATGTCAACACTACTACGTCGGTTGTTTCTTAACCGACGTAGAATGTAGAATTCAAAACATTCTACGTCGGTTATAAATTACAACCGACGTAGAAACCCCTTAAAACCCCTTTAAAAACTTATTTCCCCTTTTCTTTCTCACTTTTCGTACTGTGGTCGACCCTCGAAGCTCTGCTCTCCGCTCTCCGTCCTCTCTGCACACTCTGTCTTCCTCATCGTCGGGGCTGCCGCCAGTCTCTCTCCTTCCTCGTCGCCGCCCCCTGCCTCTGCCGCCCCTGCCTCTACCGCCCCTGTCGCCCTTCCTCCTTAGGTTTTTTCGCCGCCGCTGCCGCCCTCCTTGCACGTAGCCGGTGCGCGTTCCTCCTTGTACGTTGCCGGTGCGCGTTCCTCCTTGCGCCTTGCCTCAGCCGCCACCGCCACGTTGTCGCCGCTGTCGCCGCCAGGTTAGTGGGTTTTTTATTATTTTTATTGTTTTTTGTTTTGTAGATAGATAGTGTTTGTATGATTAGGTTATTGAAATGGCTGTAGATGATTGTTCTGATGATCTGGCTGTGCCCATTGGGCTTTATTTGATGTTGTTTATGTATTTGATTTTGTATAAAAATTTGGATTTAGTCAAATAACAGAGGAATTAGGACAAAAACCATATGCAAAATGATGCAATTAGGACAAAAAACCTGCAACTATGAAATTTCTAAGATGTAATGGCCTGATAATTCTCTGTTTGGTACGACACAACTCCACAAATTTTTTCAAAATTTTCTGACTAGTGCAAGTTAGTCACATAAATGCTCAAAATTTAGGAAAATAGGTAAAAAATAGTAAAATAATAAAAAAGTTATAGTAAATGGAGGATTTTTGAAAATTTGTTTGCCCAAATCCCCTTTCAGATTTGCCAACAGGTTCGTTGCGTCTTTTCCAAAAACTTTCATTTTTTACGCATCTCCATCCGAGGTCCATAACAAAAGTTACGATCGTTTGAAGTTTTTCTACACCTAAATTTTGTATTTTCAAAACTATGATTATTTTGGGGGATGTGAGGCCTCTTTATTCAAGTACACATCAAAAGAACATAACACAACAAAAATTAACAGAAAATTCAATGTCTAACTATTTTTTATGATTTTTTCAAGATCGATTAGATCCATCCAATAGTGTTGTTTTTACATCAATCTTTCTTTTTTTAAATTGTTCTTCTAAGACAAAGCATATAAAAATTAGACATCATTTCATTAGAAATCATATAGCTAAGGATTGCATTATAGAATACATAGATACAAAACATCAATTAGCTGATATCTTCACCAAACCCTTGCCTAGAGAGCCTATCTTTGAAATTTAGCTATTTGAAATGTATTATATATGAAATTGTGACTGGTTTGCTGGTTTATTTGATATGCAGGTACTAAAATTTAGGGAAAATGAGAAAATTAGAAATTAGATTGCAGTTTTGGAAGTTTTAGAAGACACTTTCAACGTCGGTTGTACGCACAACCAACTTTGAAAGTTTGGTCTACTTACAACGTCGGTTATATCTATAACCGACGTTGTAAGCTATGTGATTTTCAACATCGGTTCAAATTAAACCGACGTTGAAAATATTACTTTTAACGTCTCTTTATTCAACGTCGGTTTTGGGGCCGTCGTGAAATTATCCCCAGAACCGACGTGGATTCCGGTTTCTGTAGCAGTGATAAGATTATATTTATTTGATTTTTCTAAAAGAATGAATACTATATAATTAATTAGAAAATCGTGTAAAATTTTAGCATGCAAAGATTCTTCCCCAACCATTAAGCTATATCGTAGCATATCCTATGCCCCGTGGTTAGCATTAATTGTCGATTTCAGTAATATACTCAATTTAGAATTATATGACTGCAATATTTTAGGTTAAGAAGCAAACCTCTATATGTGATTACACTGCACATGGTGTTCCTACGCGTTTTCTTTAGAGTGACCAAATTCTTTTAGAAAATCTCAAAAATCAACAAATTTTTATTACAGTTTTTAAAAAAGTAAAACACAGTAAAGTTTGCAATATATGATAAAAGGATATCGTAAGAAAAATTCCATTTTGGTGCTAATTACTTTGTCTTTTCCCGTAATTTGTGCATGATAAAACATTATATCATGATTTAATTCGTTAGTCAGATCTTACTCATTGAGAAAATCCTTGGTTGTTATATATGGTTACTTTTATTAACTCTTAATGCATTTAGGCAACAACAAATTATGAAACCATTATAATTTAAAAATATATTTTATTAAAATAATGTTAATATGTAATATACGTTTCGGCGTCGAATTGGAAGCAATTATTGATTAACAGTGGGTAAGGCTAAGCTGGATTCAACAGCTTTTGAAAGTTGTCAAACTTGAAAGGTTTTACCCGCACTTTTCGTAAAAGTGCGTTTAAACTGATGTTACAGCCACAAACAACCAAGTCTCCGTCGAATGATGAATTACAAGTGTACTTATGTTAAATGTGTTCCATTGGACTTGTTTTAAAGAACAAATATTAGACGCCAATAAATATATGTATATATATTCATAATCGACATTTGCGGCATTGTTTCATCGTCAAGTGCATGCATGTGTTCTAATTCGTACGGAAAATTTCGATTCCTTACGCCAACTACCACCTACGTGTTCATTCAACTCAAAATCACAATGCACAAATTTAATTTTCAATGACACACTAAATTTGTGAAATATATTAAAAATTGGTGAACGTAAAGGTAAATTATTTTTCAGATTTTTGTAAGTTAATTTAATGTTTTAGCGATGGAAATTATGTTAATAAGAAAATAATATAGAAGGGTAGAGTTGATTTATGATGAGTAAAATGTACGTGTACCAACCAATGATTCAGTGGGGATGATTTGGGCAAGAAAACATGAACTGCTTAAAGAAAACGAGTTTCGTAGGGTCCTTATTTTTGTGAGTGGTGCATTACCTGACGAAATAATTTATGATTAAAATTCATACGTGTACAGCGTTATGTGGGTAGAAGGTGGTTGTATTTTTGCGTGAGTGAAGATATATATGATTGATTGATTTTTGTGTGTATGTCTAAGTGAATATATAATTGTGGTGAATGATTTTGGGTTTTGTGATTGTGTGGCTAATAAGGGTGAGAACGTTGTGTTGTTGGGGTTTGTTTTGTGTGGTTGATGGCGGGTGTGTGTACGTGGAGGGACACCTGGAATAAGCTGGAAATCAGTGAAAGACTTGATTGAATTGAAGATTGACCAATGCCATGGTGCTAGCTATTACTCGAACGATCGTCACTTCTCTTCTCTTCTCTTGCATGCATCGTGTTGTGTTTTGGAATATATTGCAAAATAAGACACTTGCTTGAATATGAATGAAAGCAAAATCAGATGAATTATTTTTGGCAGCTTGTCCACGTATGGAGACAGATCAGGGGGAAAAAGCAATGGAGGCCATGCATATATGGTCAGATTTTTTTCTTTCTCTATCGGCTAATCACTTCACCTTCCTAGTTCAGATTCTCCAGCTTTAGCACGTTAAATGATTGAATTCCACAAGGAAATCAAAACTGAACCAGTTAGGTAAATAACCTATATAAACTCTTGTCATTTTCTCCTGCCTAATTCAAAACATGGAAACAAAATTCACCTAATTCTTTTTTCACTTTTCCTGTTATCCAAATGAAAAGGAGAGAATATTTCACCCAGAAAGAAACATGAAAATTCTCTCATATTTTACTTTAAACAATAAGTTTTTATTTATATATTTACACTTGTAATTTACACAAAAATGTATAAATTATTATATAACGCGAACATTTAATGCTTTACATTTTTTTAAAGTTATTAAAATGGGTGGTTTAACATAATCGGGTTATGTTTTATGAATCAAAGTAAAAAAAATCTTTTCAATTTTATCTATATTTTTAAAACGAAACAAATTCTTTTGCTTGACTTAACTCTTTGTTATGCCAATTAATATTTTTTGTTTCATTAAAAGTTAAAATAATATTATAATATATCTATAATATAATATTTTTTTATTAATAAATATATAACAAATTTATATGGAAATTTGTGAAAAAAAATTTGTATTTAAAATTTATGAAATAAACTTATAACATCTATTAGACACTTTTATGATTGTCAAATATTATTAGTACTTCACAACTTTTGTTTTCTTAATTTTTTCATATTTTTGTTTTAAATTATTTTTTAATTATTATAAATGGATCACTAATTGGAGGAGTAACTCCTGATCTTACTATAGGGAATAAGAACTCTTTAGTGTAATAGATAAAAAAAACATAAAATCCTATTTAATACTTTAAAATAGATCAAATATAGAATTTTGATTAAAAATATAACAAATGAGAATATAAATTAACAAGAAGTAAAGAAGAACCTAAGCTAATGTGAAACAGAGAAATTGTAAGGCAGATATAAAATTGTGATGCTGAAGGTAATACAAGACATGAGATACAGTAGAGGAGAGAGAAAAATTTGAGAGAGAAGAGAGACTCTTAAATATTAGAATTTGTTTATTTGATATAATAACATAAAAATAAAAAAATTAAAAATTTGATATAAAAAATAAACAAGCTAGCTTATTAATCAATGTACCAACTTAATCTTGACCCATATGGATATCAGACCAAATATGTTAAGCTAAAAAAGACATATTGTTATTTAGATCACTATCTTTCAAATTTAATCTGACTTAAATCATACGAGTTAGCATGGAATAAAATCATTTTGACATTTCTATTTTTTTTAAATAATAAAAGAAATAATTATTAACTTATGTTTCAGTATAAACTGCTATATATAAAAACATTAATAATATAATTTTTTGTTGTTGATGATAATGAGACGAAGAATCTACCTTAACACTTCATGTCAGATTCAAATTTCTCTTTCATTAGTCATATGTAGTCGTACAAAAGAAACACAAACCTGGATGCTTAAACATGTAGCACAAAGAAGCTAAATGTTGGGTGTCGTAATAAAATTCCATTTCTACTTTTTCTTCATAGCTGCATTTTGTTCTTTTAATTATATTTGTTCACATTTATTTTTTTGTGTATCCAGCTTGAGTGATGATGTAAAATTTAGTAGATGGTGCATGAATTTGTATGAATTGCATTCTGTTCTCTTTGAATGACTCACATTTGTCAACATTTCGTGGAAAAGACTTTTTGTACGATTAATCCTTCTGCATCAAGTGAATCTCTTTTTAAAATGACACCATAATCAAACCTAATTAATATTAATAATATACTACAAATAAAGTACGTCATAAATTACAATCTTCTACTACAACTAATCCTACCTTATAGCGGACATCTTTTCTAATATATATATAAAAAAATTATATTCCGTCTAAGTTTTTACTGGATTAAATCCACATTACAAAATACTGGTTCGTATAATTTATAATTTAAATAAAAGTATATTAATTTTTTTTAACATTTATTATATAATAATAATTTATTTAATGATAATGTATAATTAATAAAAGGTAAATTTTAAATTAAATTAAATTTGCTAAAAATTAATAAAAATAAAAATATTAAATTTTGAATTAAATTAAATTTGATGTATCTCATAAATTAAGAAGTGTTAAAATTTTATATGAAATTAAGTTTAGTGATACAAATTACAAATAGTCCATGAAATAAAATATGTAAATAAAACTTGTTGAACTCACACACTGGAGCAGTTGAATATAAAAGATTCACATTGGAATTTATCAAAAATTACAAATTTGTAGGTGCGTAGATCACAAATTATAACAGTGGTATGGAAACGTTTTCCAAATACACTCATGTACTTACATGAATATATAATAATTAATAGAAAAAATATTAACACCGACAGGAAAAATGATTTTAATATTAATTAGTTAAAGATAAGCTTCTGAATTTATTGATTTGACCTTCATAATAAAACAATGTGATCCCTGATGTGATAATCCTACCAATGAAATAGCTGTGGTTTGCAGGAGGCATGAGTTTGGTTATAGTAAATTATCTTTGTTTTGGAGAGGGAGCTTCATTATTTTAAAATTAGGTCTTGATAGACATAATAATTATTAGCAATTGTAATTTCTATCTCTAAATTATTGTTTTTATTCATTATGTCTAAAAAGGGCAATATATAACATGGGTTTGAAATTAGAATTACCATATATAATAAAACTTTAATAAACGATTTTGTGGGTCAAAAAAGAAAATAGTAGTTCCATTCCATCATATCATATCACCTCTCTCTCCAAAATCCAAATATTTTGCTATTGGAATTTTGTAGACGTAGCGTTTACCCATTACTGTCGTTTGACTGGCATTGAAATTTGGTGTGTCAAAGATGTCATAGGTTTTTCTTTCACCAACAAAAACAGAGTAGTAGAGGGTTGAAATCAGCTGAAAATTTTGGATTGAGCTCAGATGAGATGATGATGATGATGATGATGATGATGATGATTACTGTTATAATTATTGGGTTGGAAACATTAGATATGAAGATGATGACTCCCGAATCTATCTCTGTTTTCTCAATGATGGATGGGGACCCACCACAGTTACAAGCTGTGCAAACTGACATCAAATGAAATCAACCTCATCTCAAATGTCAACCATGCAAATGCTTTTCATACAATTAATTGCAACATCTTTGCCTGCTCCCTCTCCTTAATACTGTTTTAACTTTTTGTTTTTAAATCCTACCCTCTTTCTTTATCTTTTTAAGTTTCTTTTCAATCGGAATTAGATCAGGGATGGAATGTCCAGAGTCAAAAATGAAAGAAAGAAAACTAATTCTAATATAAAATAAAGGAGTAAAATCAGTAAATTTATGTAATTGATTTTACAAAATATAACAATTGGATATAAGATAGTTAAATTTTTAATATAATAATTATAGTATCATTAGGTTGAAAATTCAAGAATAAATTTAAAATGAAATGAATGTGTTAAATCTAATGTGTTAAATAACAAAAGATTGGTGAAATTATTTATTTAAATTTTAAATTAAAATTAATATTAATTTCTTTTAACATATCTTTTTTAAAAGAGTTAAGAGTGATATCAAAATTGATAGTTAATCAATTAAGACTAATAAATGAAGGAGTCTTCGTTAAAATTTTAAATAAATAGTATCAATTTTCTTATCTAAATTGACTCCTGATTTATTTAGTGTTGTTTCTTTGAATTTTTTAAAAAAATTTTAACATTATTTTATATTAAAATATTATTAGGTTAATTAAAAATTCTTTTAAAGATTTTTTCATTCTTTATTTCATAGTTTTATTATAGAATTAGTATATAATTTTTTTATTAGTTAAAATTAATTATAAGCCAGGACTTAGATTTAACATTATATGGTCAATTTTAACACACATTTAACTAAAAAGGTGAATTTTAAATGAGGAAAGAATGAACATTTTAATATTTCCACTTTGTAACTTGTCTTTCTTCTTTTATTTTAACATGTGAGAATAGAGTATGGGGTCCACTTCCTTCACCTCTCATTTTTTGACACATTATTGAAAACAAAAGGTTAATATAAATCTACTCCCTAATATCTTTAAGCACACTAAATTATGGAAAACAAAAGTGTAAATATGATTATGAAAAGAAGTTAATAAATTAACAAAATGAGTCAATAAAAAGTACTTATTAATTCTTCTTATGTAATGTCATTAGGATTGATTTGTACTCTTATTCATATTTATTATTGTTAGTAGTTAAAAAGGTATAACAATTTATAAAATAATTTATGACAATAGTAACTAAAAAAAGTTATTGTACTTTATTTTAAAATTTATACCAGTATTCTTTCTTCTTAAAAAAAATACTCGGATCCTTTTTATACCCAATTTTCTAAAGATTAAAAATTAACTTATTTAATAAGTAACATTAAATTGTTACTAAATTTATATTTTCTTCTAAAAGTATTCCTAGCATTTAAGGCATACTTTGATATTTGATACTAATAATTTTATTTTTTTAATCCATCTTATTGTTAAATTACTTGTCGTTTTAATTTTTATTGAATGTAGTGACGGACTTCCCACTACGAAACGAAATTATATTATTAAAGAATTAAAGACATTAAAGTATTCTGGTTATTATTATTATTATTATTATATTATTATTATTATTATTATTATTAATAAATTTTGAGACATGTTATTTTTATCAAAAGAAGAAACAGTACATCTACTTAAGATCTAAGTTTTAAGATCTAAACAAAGCACTCACTTTAGTCTTAAAAAATAATTTAAATTTTTTTTATATTAATATATTTCTATTAAATTAATTACAAAATTATGTTTGAGAATAAAATTTAATTAAAATATTATGAGTATTTATTAATTTTTATTGGTAATAAAAATTATATTTAATAAGTTAACAATTTTTTTCAATAAATCATATTTTTTTAGAAAAAGGATATTTGTTAGTTAATATTAATGACTATTTTTTTTAGAGTTTTTTTATTTTATTATTTTACCAACTGGTTTTTATTTTTTTTTTCTTTCTATGACTTCTCCTTTCCTACCCTAAACTCTGGAGAAGCTCTGACTTCTCTCTTCCAAATTCGCAATTTTTAATCATCTATTTCAAAATCAAAGTCCACAACTGTGACCTAGAGAGAAAGAAGAATATTTCTATCCGATAAACTTAAGTTTGAGATAAGTTTTGATGTAATGATATATATGTGTATGTATGTGTGTTAAAGAATTGTGATTTATTTATAAATGGTAGAAATTTTATATTACTCCTTTTTTGAACTATAAACTATAACGTGAATGAAATTGTAAAATCTCTTTAAGAATAATTTAGAATTGATTACTTTTTGTACATTGTAAATAAAACAATTATCACGCTTCAAAGTAGATTTGAACAATTTAAAATATATGAAGATATTTTTTGTTTTTTATTTAGTGTTAAAAAATTAAAGTCACTAGATTGTATACTTTTTAAAAGAAAAATGCTTAAACCTTGAAAAATCTTTGAATTGGATTGTTGGATCTTAATGGATTGGATTTATTTTCAGAATTAAATATCTTAAAGGAAATATAGGATTGAAAATGATAAACCAATTGACATTCTTAATTATATAAAAAAATAGATTTTTTCCAAAATACATATATAGCTTATAGAATAATGTTAATAATTCCAGTATCGGTTACCTCGACTGAAAGGAGTTTTTTAAAGTTAAAGATAATAAAAACTTATTTAAGATTAATAATGTCTCACCAAATATTAAACGGATTGACCTTATTATCTATTGAAAAAGAAATATTAAAGAAAATTAATTACAACAATTTTATAGATAATTTTACATTATAAAAAATCGAAAAATAAATTTTAAATAAAATTATAATACATTTTAACATAATTTTTTTATTAACAAATAAAAAGATCTCTTTTTTAAATTTATTTTAGATCTCTTAAAGTCTTGAGTCACTCCTGAATTTGTTTATTGTAAATAGGATAAATGGAGCACCTCATTCCTTCTCTTCCATCCATTTAAAATTTTCATCCTAATGAAATAGTAATAAGATTTCTTATTTTATTCGTTTTGTTTCTATTTTATAATAAATACATAAATGTAAATTAATTAAAAATAAATAAAAATAAAACATAATTGACAAACAATTTAAACTAAATAATCAAGCAACCAGAAATAATATTTCCGAATTTATATATGACATTCTTTGCAAGAAATATTTTGTATGGATGGAATAGTCACTACCTAATCATATCCTTGAAATGTTGTTGTCAATTACACGTAGGACTGAGATGGATTTTCTTATTTTAAGATATTCATCTTAAAAATAATAATAATAATAATAATAATAATAATAATAATAATAATAATAGAATCTATCACTTATATATATTAATTTTATATGTTTTCTTTTTGTTTTCAAAAAATGACAGGTATTAAATATACGAGTAATGAATTAAATTAATATTTAAGACTGATAAGTACCATTTAATTAACACATTTATAAAAAAAGTAAAAGTGATTTTTTAAGATAAACACTACTCTTATATACATTTTTTTTTATTTCTGATTTACTGATATATACCAGTGCTTTTATTTAACAAGGCTCATTGTTGGACCAATTTGACCAGAAATTAGTCTCATAATCTTTTCAGTTTTATTATTGGCTCGAATTAAAAATTACATGTCTATAACTCAATATTAATGCCACAAACCAGATTGAGGTAATGTCATTTCCTTCTAGCAGGGCCCAAAAAAGTCTTGTCACATAACAGTCAAAGTCTGTTACACTCTTTCTCACATTTTTTTTTCAGTCTTCTGTCGAACCCAGTACTGATATTTTCTTTCTATTCAAATGTATTATATTAATCACATTTAAAAGTAAACATTTTAATGATAATTTTAAAAAATATTGAAAATAAAATTTCAACTGATAGATTGATGATTACTTTTTAATGATATCTTCTAATAGGGTTATAGTAACTAGAAATAGTTCACACACTTAAATCCACGAATCTTCTATTAAATTATTAGCAGTTTGAGTTTACATTTACATGCATTTAAGATAATTAACCTGACTTTAAGCATAACTATTCCTATACATAATGAGATTCTTGGTAACACTTCAATGTCATGAAATAATTGGAAGCCACCTGGACCATTCACATGGTGCCGCTTCACAGTTTCTGGGATCAACAACTTAAACTGGTGTGCATGTTGGTTCTGCTGAATCAATATGATGTCTGGTAGTTAAACTAATAAGGTACTACTCCATAAGTTGATATTAACCAAAACCTCACTATTCTAATTAAAGGGTACACTACTATGATCCACCATTGAAAAGCAATGGACTATTGTATTGGTTAACGTAGTAGTATTGATTATTATCACTACTAAAATGGCGAAAGGAGGGTTTCTGCAAAGTTATTATAATATTATTATAGAGTTAATAGGGTTGGCTAGGTGCCTTTATGAGTGAGTTAATGTGGTGTTGTTGGAGAGAGAGTGTTGGTGGCATTAATGCCCTAAACGTGAGGCTATGAAATAGATTACTTTGGCGGAAGGTTAAGGCAATTTACTATAACCTCTAATTCATCCACTTGAAACCATTTCATTTAAGTGACACATTGTTTTTGGATCTTGGCCACGACATAACAAGATCTCCTGCAGCTATTGTGGACTCTTTTCTTGCGCATAGGTTATGGAAGTTCTTGAGAGTCTCATTCAGATTCAAGAAAATTAATGAAGGTCCCATGAACCTGTCATGCCATGTGCGCAAAGATGGTGAAATTTTATTAGGTCTTATCTAATTATCTTCTACCTGACGAGGCAATAACAAAGCACGATGAAGTTCAAACCACATAGACTCTTGTCTCATGGTTTTCGTGGCTAGGTCAGCCTTGAAATTTCAGAACAAGAAAATTCCATGTAACTGTAGAGTTCCGGCATAATAATGGCAAACTGTGAATCCAGACAAATTTATTCAGAATTTCTTTCTCACTTGTTCTTTTCTTCGATTACAGTTAGGTAACGACCATGATTATGCATACACTTCCATTTCATTTTCATATTTTTTAATGTTATATTTCAGATCCTTAGGAGAAATCCAGAAAGTTTAAATTATGTGCATTCCGAGATTTTGCATGGACAATGAAAGTGAAGTCATTCTGTTTTTCTTTTTTTCTGAGTCAGTTGTTGAGATCGTTGTAATTGGGTCCTTTCGTAGTACGTTCGTTGCAGTGGGCCATTTTCTTTTCCTTCGATTTCTTTTCCTTCGATTTCTTTTCCTTCGATTTCTTTTTCACATCTCAGGCCGGCCTCGTTCTATCCACATCTGTTGGCCCAAACAACAACAACAAAAATGAAATTCTGGAGATATTTAATTGCACCAATATCTTTGAAGTCATCACTGTACTTGAAATTGAATGGAAATTTATGTCCGCAGTTTTCAAAAATAAAAAATATATATTGAATAAATTTATACTAACAGGTTGTTGGTTTTTGTAGAATTTTTTACTTGAACAAATTTACTTCTTACAGAAAATATTTAGAAAAAAAATTAGGTTTCACAAACAAAAATTATAGGTAAAATATAAGACTTAATCGAAGAAAAAACAAAAATATAGAAGGTGATCCTAGATAGGGATTTGATTTGCAAATACTTTTACTTTTGTTTAACTTGATCATTGTGTTTCAATCTGCGATGACGAAATTAGTTTTTGGAATAATTTAAATTCCTAGCATTTTAAGAACTTATACAATTAATTTCATTTAATTTTTTATTTTATTGCTGTCAAAACAAATAATAAAATCAACAATTTATTAAAACTTAGATATATTTTTAGTCTATATAAATATTAATTTTATTCTTGTTTTAAATTCATATCGTCAAACTTCCTTATGAAAACATTAACATTACTTATAAAAAATTGATATAAACAAATATTTAAACCTTATCAATTAAAACTAAAATTAATATAAAATAAATATCTTAAATAAGCAAATTACGAAAATAATATTCATTAAATATGAACGAAAATATAAACACAGATATTAGAAGATGGAGAATCAAAAAGAACAAATGAAAAACGTGAATTAAACCTTAAAGTTCATAGCAATTTTCATGGAGATTCAAAAAGAAAATTAATGGAGAGAAAAATAAAGCCGAAAGGCGAAAGATGGAAGCCGAAAGACGAAAACGTGAGCAGTTGTGGGTGAATGAATTCTGCCTCTTCTCCTTAGGGTTTTGTAACCCTAGGTCAGCCTCTCTCTCCCAAAATGCCCGGGTCTCATGAAAAAATATTATCTGGCCAAAATTACGAAAATATAGAAAAACGAAATTAAAATCCTAAGTGGAGGCTGACGTGACAGTAATTTTTTCAAGTCCAAGATATTTTCCATACCCAAAAATGTTCCAAGATTATTATAAAAAATAAAACAAACGAAAATTAGACAAATAAATTCGAATTAATAAAAATCTAAATTACTAGTCCAATAAAGTCCAAATAATAAAAACGTGTCAATAATAGATAATTAGACACAAAACAATAATTAAAATAAATAGAAAAAAAAAAGGAAACGTGGATAAATAATAATTCATTACTCACCTCTTTTGAATAATAGACTATTATTTTCTTGTGATTGAGTATTATGAATTTTAATGATGAGAAGGACCTTTAGGATGTTGAACTAAACCGTATTTTGTATTTGTATATAGGTTGAAACACTTTTAATTTATTTATTCTTTTGTCGACCAAAAAAATTATGCAATTTACAAAGTATGAATTTATACATAATGAATTTGAACATTATATAGTATAAAATAAAAGAAAATAAATTATAAATAAGTTGTATATATATTGTAATTTTTTAATATTTACAATTTATGTTTGGAAAAGAGATACCATTTTGTACCAGAACATGGATTTAGGTAGGGGAGGAGACATTTTGTTTCCTTTTCTTGCATCCAACACTTGCAACTTTGAAGCGCATCCAACACTTGCAACTTTGAAGCTTTTCCTAAAAGAGTTCACGTTAAGGAGGAAGGAGAGGTTGAACCATGCTCTTTTCCATTCTTTAAAGCTATATTTGATTTTCAATCACCCTAATGAGTCTCTTCATTTCAACGTATTTTTGTAAAAATTTGACTCCAGTACTATTCCTCTAACTACTTGCTAGATTAGAAATAAATAACTTAAGGTATGGAGGAGTTTTTCTTTTCTTTATTGTCAAGACGAACACTTTATCACATGTTAAATTAATTATAATGGAATAGATGTATATTCATGTTTGAAATGTGATGTGATTCTAATTCAAGAAGAAATTATGTCACAAAAAGGTGGAATCATTACAAGAGCATAAGAAATTATATGGAATTAGAGCTTACAAATCAATTTTAAGATTATAGAGGAAGAAGACACATAAGGAGAATGTACAAGAAACTTGAAAAAAAAAATATAGATCATTCTTGCAATCCTTTTGTCAATAAAAATAAAGATAGAATATTTTCTTTTTTAGAATAATTTTAAAGGAGAAGTAGTTTGGACTCATAGATAGTACATAAAAAGAAGGGACTTGGTTGACAAATTAAAGAGAAATAACCAAACAAAGCCTAAACTCTTCATTTCCTTGGGAGGTCTTATGACACAACCAACCAAACATGCCCCTACAACTTTACATTTTCCTTCCACATGTTTATATAAGCTTGTAAGTCTTATTTGAAACATAACTTTGAAGGATTGAATAGATAACTTTGAACTTTAAGAGGTAAGTACTCAATCTTAGAATCTTGAGTTTTCTAAATTGAAGTGGTGATTGCCCTTTGAACTTATCTTTCTCTTGAGAGAGTGACGTGTTCTTCATCTCTTTTCCCTTCATATTTTCATTTTTCTCTTTGTTTCCTTTATTCCAAACCAAGATCATCCATGGAGATTTAAAAAAATTTAGCTGATTAAATCACTTGTTCTTTATTTTTATAGATTAATTCAACAAGGATCTTCCATTTAATCAATTAGTTTTGTTAAAATTCTATGTATTTTCATTGGTGCATAATGGAAATGGATTTCATACCCATTCTTGTGTGTTCTTGAATAATATTTCAATTCTAATAATGTTTGATAGATCTTTTCCTTCTCTTTTTATAACACTACAATTTTTTTTACCAACCACATTATTGACCTATAAAATGATGAAATTGGTCACTAATCAAATTAGAGACCAATTTAGAATCTAATTTAGTAAGCGGCTAAAACCTTGGTAACTAATGTCATAAACTAATTTAGATTCTAATTTAAAAACCAATTTAGTCACTATTATACAGAAACCAATTTCATAATTTTTCAAGATCAATAACTACCAAAAAATATAGTTTCTATTATAATGAAAACTATTTTAGATATCAATACTTTTTAGTTTATAAAATAGTTTCTAATTTAATCACTATAGTGACTAATTATTTTTTATTTCTAAATTAGTTTATATTTAATAAATTTCTTGTATATCATTTAAGAACTCAGGTGTAAACCATTCTCCTTGTATTTGAACATCCTCATCAGAGTGACACAACGTGTCATAGCTTAAATACTCCTTCTCAACACCGGTATTGATTTGAGAATAAATTGATTGACTTCTTCCGCAATGTCTAAAGTTAGCACAAGTATAGCTCTTTGTTGGAAGAAATTGATGGTTTTCATATTAATGAGAAGTTCTGGGTAGACAAACTGTACCAGTGATTGTAAAGGGTCTTGGTCTGTTATCAGCAAATCATTTGGTATAGTTAGTTCAGATTCTCCTTTATCATTAGTATCATTGTTACCATCACCAATTTTCAAGATCCAATAAGCAAATTCTTATATTTGGGTTGGATTAGTATTTTTTTGTCCACATGTTAATCTCATGTTTCTTGTAAGCCTCAAGGCCTTGCACGTGCTCCAAATTTTGGACGAATTTATAGTTGCAGCAACAATATCTTGTCTAGTTCCTTTTCTAACCACTGGTAGAATTTGTCAAAAATCACCACCAAGAACTACCACCTTCACCATGCTATCTAGACATTTGAATCTCATTAAATCCCTCAGAGTGCGATCTAATGCTTCAAAGCAATATCTATTCATCATTGGAGACCTGTCATTTGCCATTAACAACTTCTCTATCTCTATGAGGCACAAATTTTGCAAATCATGGTCTGCAATTTGAAGATCTGCAATAATACTATAAAAGGGTTAAATATGTTTTTAGTCCCTGAACTATTTTTCAAAATTGTGTTTCGTCCCTGGAGCAAACTTTGGACCTATTTCATCCTTATACTTTATAAGCAAGAGTAAATGATCTTTGATAACAAATAAAAACATCTGTAAGGGGCGGAAAATGAAAGGAAATGGAAGGCAAAAAAGTGAAAGAAGCTTAAGAGACGGATGATAGTGAAGAAAACTATGAAGAAGGAAAATAAAAAGATAAAAAGGAATTCTGATACATTATCAAGGATCATTTACACAAGTTTATAAAGCATAAGGACGAAATAAGTCCAAAGTTTACCTCAGGGATGAAACACAATTTTTACAAATAATTTAAGGACTAAAAACATATTTAACCTTATTATAAAATATAGGTTAAAAACTAAAAATAAATAATGAAATATCACATTGCAAAAAATATGTATATATGGAGCTGGTAATCTGAACGTCTTTCTTTTTTCATAAATGATTCCATCAGCTAATAATTTCCAAGTTGAATTCCACACCAAATCTACTTTAGACATGGTATTCATAACCAACAATGCAACAAACAACTTCCTGAGTTGATTTCCAGATGAAAGTTCACTAGCTTCATTGATTGCATCTATATATTCTTTGTCATCTACTAATGCATCTTGGAAAGAATTGTAAACGTTGCCATCAATTGTCTTTATATCTTCATAAGATGTGCAACTTTTTTAACTGTTAAAAGCATTCACATGTAGTACAACTCACCTGTACCAACTGGTACATAATGCAGTCTTCCAATACTAAAACCTTTCTTACGTGGATACCATTTCCTCTCTTTATTGACATAAACAAATTTAGTAGGAAATTATGCATAAGAAAGCTCTCTTCCTTCAACAAAGGTGATATTTGCTTCAAACCAAGCTAGAAACATTGTTTGAGAATTCTCATTTCTACTCAAAACTGCATCAATTCTATCATCAACTTGAAAAAGTATTGATTGTTCATTTTGTAGATGTAGTGTCAACCGTTGCACAGGACGCCATCTTTCATGAATGTTAAAGGAAAATATTCTCCAAGTTGCATCACAAGGGGATATGTACCTACAATCATAATACTTCTTTATTTCATCAAGAATAGTGTTTTCTTTTGTATTTTGTTCACCATTTGAAATTCCCATACTTGCTCGATTAGGTCCCTTATTGACATATTTGAACAGGTATTTGATTGCATTGGACTTATTACAATATTCTGTATTGACATGCACATTATATCTCATAAATAGAATCGGGCTATAGGGAACAACACTCCTATTATCCATCTTGGTTCCATTCTTTTCAATGTAAATCTCATCATCTCGACGCCGATATCACAGATATCCATCATCATCAATAGTAGTTGATGATACAAACTTCTTTGGATAAAATTTTGAGCATCGCCTTTCTGTCATGCATGGTGATTTTGGATTTGCGTTTCCACACGGTCCATGCATCATATATGTTGCAACAACATGTGATAGTTTAGGATACAAATTAGGATCAGGTATCTCTGCTGAGATTACTTTGTCAATATCAACACCATTCCTCAATTTACTATCACTATCCAGCCATAGTACTATGTGAGCATGGGGAAGTCCCCTTTTCTGAAATTCGACTGTGTACATTCCTGTATTTGAAGAATTGGCATGAGTTTATATTACATGAAACATCTATTATACAAAAAAGTATCATCTTCGTATAGTGTCATACCTACATTTACGCCACATAATATCTTGTTCTTTTTAAAGTCTGACATCATATGATCCACCTTCATCTTGAAGACTCTAGAGAAAATGTCTGGTCTATCTAATGCCTTTAGGTTTCTTTCATCCACAAATTCACGAATTTCATTCCAATTTGTGGTACATGTGATGGTTATGAAAAGATCTAGAAATCCAAATCTTTTACAAATTGCCATTGCATCTTGACAATTGTTAAACATGTACCTCATCCCACCAGTAAAAGAAGCAGGTAAGATAATTCTTTTTCCAACCAATGATGGTTCTGTTTCACCTCTACAAACAACTTCTTGTAGACCATTCAACATGTTAGACCTTATTGTTATTTTATTTTCCCTTATGAATGACACACATTGAGCCTCGATCATAGTGAAACAATCTACTAAAGTTTCTTGGAACAACCTTCCAGCATTGATAATATTTCCAAATTCATTTTCTCTTTCTTGAATCCTAAAAGCAATAAATTCCCTCATTGAGATTCTTTTTCTACAACAAGTATGTGATCCTACTTTGTCTTCTTTGATTTGTATATTTTCCTGTAACCATCTTCTCCGTAAGGGAACATAAAAGGATACTGCAAAGGGATGAATGTTGTATGTGTTTCATGAAGTCTTGTTAGTTCACCTGACTTTTTTTTAACAATAATGTCTCTGCCAACATCCAAGGAGTCAAGGTTGCCAACTATCAAAGCTGCTACTTCACTTGTTGTGGGTAAGTTGTACAATCGTGCATCCTTATCTCTATTTCGAAATAGCATTAGAGAGAAATTGGAACTCTCATTTTCTGTTACAAAATCTCTAACTCTTCTAAATGATTGAGAAAGAACATTATGTTTGTCGATCATTGCAATTAGATCTTTGATGAGGGATTCATCCAATGCCTTTGAACCATTTTTAGACCTACAAAATAAGTTTTGTTGTAGTCAAATTAACATTCAAATATTAAAGTAAGTAAATATAAGGAGAAGAATTTATATGTTGTTGTGACATACCCAAAATGTTGTATTCTATTTTGTATCTCATTTTCTGTATCATAGATGTATAATTGTGCAAATTTTGGTGTGGATGCATTATCAGGCAACAAACTACCTATTCGATGATAATTTTGACCACTAAGAATGAATTGAGGAGGTCCACATCCGTTGTTAATTGAAGATTCTATTTTACCACCTATTGAAGTGAAAGAGAACATGTTGTTATATGTTCTAATGTTGTCTTTTAAGTGTTGGCTTTTGCTGTCTTCCCCAATTATTAGAGATAATAGTAAAGCAGGTAGTTCTTGTAGTACAGGGAGCTGCACTTTACCCTTTTCACAACAAATAGAGAACTGCACATCTTTCACTTTTCTAATCTTTTCAGATCTTTCTTCAAAGCAAACTTCAACATTACAATGCTTACATTATAGGCACGGAAGTCCAAAATTCACATAATCTTCATATAGAAGTATGGAATCAGATTTCTATACCTTAAATCTTAAATATTTATAAAAACAGTTTGTCAAGTCAATTGAAGTACCTTATTGTTCAACATTAGAATAAAGTTCACAGTAGTTTCCAGAAGTTGTCTCAGAAATTTCTATAAAACCTGAAATTTAGTAGTGAATGAATGATTAAATTAGAATTGTGGCAGTTAAAGTTATAAGAAATTACAAATTAAACAAAAATCCAAAATTGAGATGATGTTAATTACCTTGTTGTACAATTTGAGCATCTTCAGTGACAAAAGAATAAACTCCATGTGGAAATTTAGAAGAAGTCTTGGAAATTGAATCAATAGAAGACTGAACTGGTTGTTGAGTTCCTATAAGATTAAATCAAGTATATGCCTCAAGTGATTGAATCAATACTTATGACATTATTTTAGATATGAAGTATATATTTGATTTTACAGGTATTTGATATTTGTACATATATATAGTATATGATATATAATTTTCCTTACCTGGTGAAGTTGTTGATGAAATTTGACTTGTGTGAAGACACGGATGTTGCTATACTTGGATGAATGACTTTGTAGATGGATATTACATGTAGTTGAGTTCTGATGTAGTCCTATTTAACACATAAAATTAAAGTGTGAATAAGTAATATGAATGACTTATTTGTTTACTAAATATATTCTATAAATAAAATATAATTACCATTAAATAAACTTGATAATGGTCGTGTCATGGTTTCATTAAGCACTGGATGATTCTGATATGATTGACTTTCCTTTTCAGTTAAATTTCCATCTAAATTTTGAAGCATATATAGTTTTGATCCCAATACAAATATTTTTAAAATAATTAGAACATCTGTATTCGAGAGACATGTATAATAAAATATAAGGAACTACTTGCCATAACAATTAATTGGCAATGTGCTTTTGTCTTTGTTGCTGAATGTTGTATTCAATCCACTTTGTTGAATTTGATTTGGTGGAAAGTTTTCATCTGGTATTAAATATGGAGACAATTAATTAAATGATGTTATAAAACGTATGAACAAAGTTTGACAATTTTTTTAAAAGAACTTAATGATAACTAAATTTACACATTTGGAGGACCTGCATTTTCTATGTTTCAGTTGTATTGTTTCTGTTTCAAAATAAGCTTTCTTTTCATCCTTGCATATTTCCTTGCATTCACTACTAAAAAATCATTTATTCAATGCAAATTTTGTTGTTAAAATTTTTTGGCAAAAAACATATACACTTTTTCATGTAAAATATTTTTTTGCAAAAATCATATACAAATTTTTTTGAAAAAAAAATTCTACTACAAATTCATGTGAATCTTCCTATATAAAATTATTGGCAGGAAATTATATTATCAATACTTACAAAATTACTTACATTTATATCAATTATATCCTTCTTTTATAAATAAAAATTTACAACAAAAAAATGTTAAAATTTATAAATAATTTCATGCAAATTCTTTTATAAACATAAATTTGTAGATAAACATACATATACTTTTTAAAATATTTTCTACTAATATAATTTTGTTGTGAAATTTTTGGCAGCCAATAAATTCTCTTGGCAATTCTTTTTTTTCTGCAGGAAATTGGAAAGAAATAAAATAGATTTTGAATTATTGTAAGAAAAAAATAGTTTTCCTTTCATTGTTCTTCTTTTCCTCCTTCCACTCATACTTTCATACTTCACTCTCGTCATTCATGCAGTCCCTCTCTTCACTCCTTTCAGTCCCCATCCATCACTTTCGTTGTGTGTTCCCTCTCCTCTCTCGCTCAAACACAGCTCTTGGTTCTATTATTAGCCCTCTCCCACAACTGTTTCCAACTTCATTCTCTGCCACTCTTCTACCTCCAGGTTCTCTCTCACCTAACCCTACTCTTCCCTACTATTTTCTTCTAACTTCGTGTAATTCTTAAGCAATTTCACTCTTCGTGTGATCCAATTTTAGCAATCTGTTTAACTTTGTTTTGATTTGTTTTTCATTAATTTGCTAAATCAATTTTCGTTTTCTTCTTGCAGAGCTTCCTACTCCACTCGCATCCACGTGCTCCATCTTCGTTTAGTTGCTCCTTCAAGGTTCGTTCTTATAAATGTTTCTTACGCGTTCATTCTCCTTTGAGTTAATGTATTTGCATTGAGGTTAATTTTTTATCGATTTAGTTTACTTTGGATTGTTATGTTTTCCTATTCTTTAATCGTCATTCTGTGTTTGCTTTGCGCTTAAGAACCTTGCTTCTTGTTTCTTAATGTTGCTTTGGGTTGAGAATGAAATTTGAATCCCTAACGATACTATTTTATTAGCCTTTATACATTTGTATTCTAACTCGAGGCTTTCTGCCGCTTTCAATATCCTCCACAACATGCGCTGGCTTTGATTTGGGCAGAGTCACGGACGAAACGTGAGAGAATTAGGCATTTATAGTCACTGTGAGAGGGTTTTTGAATTGAGGCACGGGAATGAAGTTTAATGGCGAACAAAGATAGAAGAGAGGGCTCTTGTTGTGGTTGGAGAGGGTGGTTGGCGAACAATGATTTTGGATGGTATCAATTACTTGGCCTTTGTTGTTTGCTTCAAACAGTGGGACTGTGAAAAGCTTTAGTAGATGGAAATTATGAGGAGAAAGAAATGATTGTGAGAAAGGACAAGTCCATGGCTATATTTCCAACAAAAAAAGAGAGTGCGAGAGTTGTGTGCTTGTAAATCACTGTGGGAGGACATAAGAGGAAAGAGGGAGAAAGAAATGAGACATGAGTATTGATGAGTGCTTGATGGTTTAGAGAGAGACAGTAATGAAAGCCAAATTCCACGCCTCAGAGGAGAAGAGACAACAAAGGATGATTGAGAGAGAGAGAGAAAGAGTTTTGGAGAGTGGTTTCTTTTGGACCCTCTTATAAGGGTTGGGGGAGTAGTATAGCTGTCCAGCCTGTCAATAATGATGTGGAATTTCACTCATTTTAAATTTGATGTTTTCATTATTCAATTCACCTCTTCCTTCTTTCTCTCCTTAGTTTTCATTTTTTATTTAAATCTGTTCAAAGTCTGAAATCTCATGGGTGAAATTTAGAAATACATTCCACTGAGATGCAACCACAAAAACTTATTCATTTATACGCTGCAATCCGGTTGCAGAAATCACATTCCACTGAGATGGATCCACTTTGCATTTTTCAAAGAAATCAGCAATTTTTTTGCTTGATTCATCGCCATTGAGGGGATCAATGTGGAAGCCAGAGACCCCGTTGACAAAGCCTGTGTCGCGCAAACTTTTCAAAGTATTTTGAACTGACTATTACTAATGTAGTATAGAAGTCAACTCGAGTCAATCCAAGGAGTGGAGTGTTATACCAAAAGATAAATCGAAGGGGTTCATGTAAAAAAAATAAAATAAAATAAAATAAAAAGGGGGGGTTTTGTTCGATCAAGGAAAACAACAGCAGGAGCAGCTCAATCGATGTTATGCGCTGCTCCTTGCTCGATTATAAACGAAATCACTAAAGCAATCCAAGGAGTGGAGTGTTATACCAAAAGATAAATCGAAGGGGTTCATGTAAAAAAAATAAAATAAAATAAAATAAAAAGGGGGGGTTTTGTTCGATCAAGGAAAACAACAGCAGGAGCAGCTCAATCGATGTTATGCGCTGCTCCTTGCTCGATTATAAACGAAATCACTAAAGCAGTAAATGCTATAAAACAGTGAAAATTGAAATGCAAGGAACAATCGAAACTATGAATATCGAACATCAGCAATTGTGAAACGCAGAATGCAGAATCAGTGAATGCGTGAATTTCAGCAAATAACGAAAAATCGAAAAGCTATAGAGCAATGAAAATTGAAATGCGTTGAAACAATGAAAATCGAAGGACAATGAAATGCAGAGAAAAACAATGAAAATCGAGAGACAATGAAATTGCATGAAAATCGAAACGCAGCGGAAAACAATGAAAATCGGACTACAATAAAGCAAATGAAAATCGAAATGCTGTGTAATGCAGTGAGAATCAAAATGTTGTTGAGCAATGAATATCGAACTACAACAAAAGAAAAGCGAAACTCGAAATGATTGAAAATGCAATGAAAGATAAAATATCGTTGAAATAGCGAACGTTGAACTGTAAAAGAGTAGCGAAATGTAAAGGGATGCCCAAATGCAATGGAGAATTGAAATATAAAGAAACAATAAATATCAAAAAGCAATAGAACAGTAAGATCGAAATGCTATTAAAAATAGAACGGTAAAAAAAATCGAAATACTGTTAAATCTTGTACGCAATTAAAAAGGAAATTTACGTGGTTCATTCACCATTCTTGAAACATCAAAAACTGATCACACACTGGTATATCCTCAACAAGTCCTATGCTCATGAAAATACAATCACTTTTTGCTTGTTCTAATGAAAACTAAAAAGGAAAATAAAAGGAAATGCAGCAGCCCCCTTTATATCACGACATCCTGAGCTGTTATAGAATTCTGTGCCTCTATAAAATTTTGTTTTCTGCAATGAAAATCTGTGCGTGTGCTCCTCTTTTTTTTTTTGCACTGCTCACGTAGCTTTTTATAGCTGCAGAGGCTGCCCTAATGCCTTGATTGGGCCCCACAAATCATCACCCAATGGCCAATGCTGTACGAATCTGTTATGGGTGAAATTACTGTGCTCTTGTAATTTTCTTTTCTTTTTACTGTTGACCACTTGTTGTGTGAGGCCAGCAATTGGGCTGCTTTTGTAATTCTCCTTATGCTTCAATTGGGCTGAATTCAATTCGATTCACAGCTTATGTATCTCTCCATTCCGCTCCAGGCTCAATCATACCACAAAAGGGGGTTAGCTCAAAACAAGTTAAAGTTAAATCATTTAAATTTTATTTTTCAGCTATAAAATGAAAATATAACACCCTATTTTACTTATTTACCTTCATTCATGAAAACTGTAAAATTCAGCTTAAAGTTCCAAGAAAGTGAAATTAAAAACGTCAAGGAGTTGCAATAAATCATAAGGTGTGAGCATAGAAATCGAGTTATCACCCGTCAACAATAATTTCTGCTGGACCTCCTTGGTTGGTAGCAAAAGTGGGCAATCCACAGTTCATTGCTTCAATGACAGTTAATCCAAATGCTTCATACAAAGCAGGTTGCACAAAGGCTCCTCCTGTGTCAGCAATGCAACGGTAGAGCTCTCCATTGCGATACCTATTAGTCTGTGCAGCAATCCATCTAAATTGTCCCTTCAGTTGGTACTTATCAATTAAGTCATGCATCTTTTTTATTTCTGCCATTTCCTCCCTATCTTTTGATTTTGAAGGGTCAAAGAAGCCCCCTACTATGACAAGGTTCACCGTCAATCTCTTGTTTTTGCCAAACCATTCAACTAACTCGCTTAAGTTCTTCACAACATCAAGCCTAGCCATTGAGAAGATGATTGGCTTCCTCCTATCTGCTAGATATCCACTGCTTCCATAAATTTTCAGAAGTGAAAGTCATTCATTTGGAAGAATGGGATAATTCATAACTGAATGTTACTGTACAAGAGTGCAAGTCACTTACATATGCTCATCGTTATCCATTTTACTAAAAAGAAGATCCTCAATGGCAGGGTGAAATTGAGTGAGCCTTTTCTCTTTCTCAGTGTAAGGGAAATAGACAGACTGGTCTGCTCCTAGCGCAGCTATGTTGAACTTAGGATCAAACACGTTTATCCCTAAAACAACACTACATAGCCCTGGGAGTGTAAATGCAGCATGGCTTTCATATTGTCCAGGTCTATCTTTGCTGCAAATATCAACTTTCAAATTTAGATTTCATTTTTTTTTCTGTTTTGTGCTCGTTCATGTGTGTTTAAAGCTATTTGAGCAAACTTCCAGCAATTTCCTGGTATGTGCTAGTTATGATGAAATCAACTGCATTCATTGCCATAGTATCAACAATGAATTGACATGAGTAGTGATATTTGGGATCCAACTCTTTCCACTTGACATCTGAGTCTTCATACTTGGTCTTCTCTAAAGCATGTGCTATAATTCCCTGGTTTTCATTTACCAAATGGAATCAGTACATGTAAAAAAGAAAATAAATGTACTTGCAACCACAAAAACTGTTCAAAGTGAACTTAAGTTGTATTGACCTGAGTTATCCCAAGTTTTCTAGCCATTAGTGATGCTACCAAATTTCCATCTGTGTAATTTCCAATAACCAGATCTGGTTTCCCTTCCATGAACTCAAGAATCTTGGTCGTTGCATCCTATTTAAATGATGCAAAGTATGGTAAGAAGGAAAAAATTTATAAGAGTGGCAATAGATACCATGTAAAAATTTTATAAGGGTTGGGGGAGTAGTATAGCTGGCCAGCCTGTCAATAACGAAAACAAGGTCAATAACAAGGAATTACAGCAACATGAGAACGAAGATGAGGAGAGTGACGAAAGGATGTCGACCATGCAAATGAATCATGGGTACTTGCAGTCTTTGTTAACGTTGGAAAACAAATCAACAAAATGTCGGAAGTGTAGAACTAAGATCTGGAAATCAAGAAAGAAAATAGTGTATGGGAATGATGTTAAAACTGAAGGAAGAAAATGTAGTCACTGTGAATCCACACACACTCCTCAATGGAGAGTTGGTCCTTTGGGACCAAAAACTTATGCAATGCCTGTGGTGTGAGATATAAGTCAGGAAGATTATTTTCAGAATATAGACATGCTAAGAGTCCAGCTTATGATGCAAACAAGCATTCAAATCTTCATAAAGAGATAATAAGAAGGACACAATATCACATCAGATAAAGTTAAGTTTCTTTGTTTTCTTTCTATAACTTTCGTTAGTCTAATTCTAGAATAACTTGACATGTAGTGTCTTTTCTTTCTAGAATAACTTGACATGCAGTTTTTTTAGTTTTTTTACTAATCTAGGATGGTTTTATTTTAGAATTATTTAACATCTGGATATTTTGGTTAGTTTTATTGAAAAATAAAAGTATTTTAAATAACTACTTTAATTTATTTAAAAAATAACTATTCTAAATTTTAAGTAAATATTTTAAACATGTGTTTTAAGTAATTATATTTTTTCATATTTTATTATTTATATATACTAGCAAAAACATTAACACTATTTATACCAATTATAATTATATTTTTTAAATAAAATTATTTGCGTTGTAAAATTTTAAATAACTCAGCACATATAATAATAATAATAATAATAATAATAATAATAATAATAATAATAATAATAATAATAAATATATGTAAAATATAAGTAAGCAAACTTGAATTTGTAACCATTATATACACATTTAAGAAAACTTTAATATTTGACCATCAAATTTTAAATTTATACTAACTTCTTATTTAGAATAAAAGATATCGGCAAAATTAATATTACTTATAAATAAAATATTTTTTGCAAATTAATTACAATATAATAATGTACTATTAATTATTTTAAAAAAATGAATATACGTTATTCATATTATTTCAAATTAATATTCGACTATAATGATTATTTCTTAGTATAACAAATCAATTAAATTCTTAGCTTTTGAGATTTCATGCCTTGTACACTTCTTAGTGTTAACCTTATTGAAATTCCAATAATGTTTCAAGTTTTGTAAATATCTGATTAATTGTATTGGGGTCTTAGTTTCTCTAAAATGAAAAATGTACAGAAAGAGTATAATTTTAATACAACATTACAAATTTAATAAAATATATATTCACTTTTAATTGTTATGTATTTATAATCACCTCTACAGCTACAAATACTTAAATTTAATGAATATTATCATTTACAAATTATTTTTTAACCTAAAAGCCATTGTTGATGGGAGAAAAAGAGAGGGACTATCATTGCTTAATGTTAGGTTAAGTTTAGGCTTGAAGATATCATGCAAGATATTCCATCACTGTAATAATTTATTGAATTTGAAGTAAAACACTATCTACAATTACAATTTGAACTTATATTACAATTAAGTAGTTTAGTTCAATTTTTGGAACTATTTTATATTTTAATTCTTTATAATTTTATACATAATGTTGTTTAAATATAAATAATTTTTACTTATTTTTAGGCATTTTGGAGTCAAGTTAAGAATGGAAATATCTATACATCGAACATGGATGTATAATAGGCTTCTTCCTGGACGACATGCATATACAAATGAATTTTTAAATGGCCTTGAAGAGTTTATGGCTTTTGCTTGTCGACAACCAAATTTTTTGAGTGAAGGAAAAATAAGGTGCCCATGCAAGGAATGTAAAAATGAGAGATTTTTAATCCCAGATGAAGTAAATGTTCACATTCTTCGAAAAGGATTTACACCCGGATATTGGCATTAGACATGCCATGGAGAGAGAATCCAACATACGGATGTTGATATGCATTCCACGTTGGGTAGTAGTCAACAATGGGGTTATGAAGATGTTAATAGACATCAAAATATGGTGTTTGATGCTGGTGGTCTTAATCATGAACAACATTTTATACAAAATGAAGAGGAACCTCCAAATATGGAATCTGTCAAATTTTATGAAATGTTAAATTCAGCTCAGCAACCATTGTGGCCAGGATGTAAAAATGTATCAGAGTTATCTGCTGCCATTACAATGTTGAGTATAAAATCCAAACATAATATGTCTCAAGCTTGCTTTAATGATGTGATAAAATTTATGAAAGAGTTAAACCACCCTGATAATATCATCCCTTCTAATTTTAGGGAAACAAAGAAAATTGTAGCAGGACTTGGTTTATCGAGAATAAAAATAGATTGTTGCATCGATGGGTGTATGTTGTATTACAAAGAGGACATTACTTTGAAGGAATGCAAGTTTTGTAGAAAGCCTCGATATAAAGCACACAATGAATGCAAGAAAAACTCTAAAAATATTCCCTATAAGAGATTGCATTACTTACCCCTCATCCCTAGACTACAAAGATTATATGCTTCTATGAGATCTGCAGAGCACATGAGGTGGCATTATGAAAATCGTAGGGAAGGTGTTTTGTGTCATCCTTCAGATGGAGAAGCTTGGAAACACTTTGATAAGCTTTATCCTAAATTTGCCTCAGAACCTTGAAATGTTAGACTTGGCTTGTGTGCTGATGGATTCACTCCGTTTAGCCAATCAACGGTACCATATTCTTGTTGGCCAATAATTTTCACACCATATAATCTCCCTCTAGAACTATGCATGATGACTCCTTATATGTTCTTGACTTTAATCATTCCAGGTCCACACAATCCAAAAGTTAAAATTGATGTGTATTTGCAACCGTTGGTTGATGAATTGCAACAATTATGGGTTGATGGGGTAATGACATATGATGCCTCAAAAAAACAAAATTTTCAATTAAGAGCTGCATTGATGTGGACAATAAATGACTTTCTTGCTTATGGGATGTTGTCTGGGTGGAGTACTGCTGGAAAATTTGCATGTCCAATATGTATGAAAAAAAACAAAAGCTTTCTCATTAAAAAAGGGAAGAAAAATGACTTGGTTTGATTGTCATCGTCAATTTTTACCTCATAATCATGTTTTCAGGAGAAATAAGGTTGCTTTTTACAAAAATAGAATTGAGAAAGACGAGCCTCCTCCTAGGTTAAGTGGTGAACAAGTATATGATATGGTTTCTAGCATTCCTAAGTCAACAGAAGTGAGAATATGCAATGTTCCAGGTCATGGACAATCCCATAATTGGACAAAGAGAAGCATATTTTGGGATTTTCCATATTGGAAGAACAATCTTTTAAGACACAATTTAGATGTTATGCATATAGAAAAGAATGTATTTGAAAATGTGTTCCATACTATTATGGACAACAAAGAGAAAACTAAGGACAATGAGAATGCACGATTGGACTTGGCAATGTATTGTAATAGGAAGGAGTTATTGTTAAAAACAAATCCTAATGGAAAATGTATGAAGCCTAAAGCCAAATTTTGTTTATCAAATGAACAAAAGAATGATGTGTGTGAATGGGTGAAGGAGTTGAAGATGCCTTATGGTTATGCTTCCAATATTTACAGATTTGTAGATACAAAATGTGCAAGATTGTATGGGATGAAAAGTCATGATTGCCATATTTTTATGGAATGTCTTCTCCCAATAGCTTTGAAAGCTCTTCCTGAACCCATATGGAAACCTTTAACCGAGCTTAGTCAATTCTTTAGAGATTTGTGTTCAACGGTGCTTCATGAAGATCATATATTGCAAATGGAACAAAATATTCCTGTCATATTATGTAAGTTGGAACATATATTTCCTCCTGCGTTCTTTGACTCTATGGAGCACCTACCAATTCATTTGCCTTCTGAATCTAGGATGGGTGGACCGGTTCAATACCGTTGGATGTACCCATTTGAAAGGTAATAATCATTTACACCATTTAATATGAATATTATTCTACAATTTACCAAATAATTGGTATAACATTTTTTGTACTCAAGTTTTTGAATAAGATTAAAAAAACAGTGAAGAACAAAAAAAGTGTGGAAGGGTCTATTTGTGAAGCATATTTACTACAAGAGACATCCTATTTCAGTTCTCATTATTTTGTGTCTCCTATTTGTGTTGGTGAGGGAGTTCATGAAGATCATATAGAACCAACTTTGTCTATCTTTAAACCATATGGACAAACAACTGGTAAATATAGGGAAAGGTGGCTTAGTGATAAAGAAAAGTCAGTTGCCCAGTTGCATGTTCTCTTGAATTGTAACGAGGTTAAACCATTTATTGAGTAAGTACCAAACACGACATATATGTTGTTTCAATTAATTTAATATAATTATATATAATTTTAATATTATGTTTTGTAGCACATATGTACAATCTTTGAATGACATCTATGGGAATCTCAACGATGGTATCATTGATGAACAAATAGAAGTTGATTTCCCACGGTGGTTTCAAGAATATGTAAGCATTGATTTAAACAAAAAAATGATGTTACTCTTTTTTATTATATCTTTCATTTATAATTTTTATTTGAATAGGTTAAACAAAATCACCAACTTAGGTTGCAAAGTCCTAGTCTATATGACTTGGCAAGGGGACCTTTGAGACTAGCAAAGTCATGGCCAATTTATTTTGTGAATGGATACAAATTTCATACAACAACATGGGGTAAAGGCAAAACAACATAGAATAGTGGGGTATGTGTAAGTGGCATTGGACATGGTGAAATTTCAAGTGATTATTATGGTGTTCTTACAGAGATTTTAGAATTGGAATGGCCAAGTGAATCACAAAAAAAATTAGTTTTATTTTACTGTGATTGGTTTGATCCTTCAATTCAGGGGACGAGAATACACAAGCAACATAAGATTGTAGAAGTTAGAAAAGGGAGAAAATATGAAAAATTTGATCCTTTTATTTTTCCAAAAGCTGCAACTCAAGTGTATTATTCATCTTATCCTGGGCGACAAAAGGATAAGGTTGATTGGTTGGTAGTTATCAAGACAAAGCCAAGAGGAGTTGTTGATGATAGACATACTTTGGAGGTTGCTTATCAAGTGCATGAATCACATGTTAATGAAACAATTGAGGATGACCCAATTGACCACCTACAAGATGATGAGATTGAGGGTGAAGAGGTTGACTTAGATATAATGCATGCAAATGATTTCATAGACACCAAATATGAAGATGAAGAGGAAGAGGATCAAGAAGAGGAAGATGATCAGGAAGAGGAAGATGATCAGGAAGAGGAAGATGAAGATTCCATGCAAGAAGAAGAAGATTCCATGCAAGAGGAAGATTAAGATAGGCTTTTTTAAATTTGTTTAATTACAATACTTATTTATATTACGTTTACTTGGATGGTGTTATTTTATTATTACATTGATAGTTTCATGTGTGTAGTTTTTATCTATTGTTGAGATTATAAATGCTACAGTTTTTTAAAAAATAGATGTCAGATTTTAAGAGACCAATGCAGCCAACTAAAAAGTTAAAAAGGAAAAGAAGTGAACAAGTTTATATACCATTTATAATACGATCAACTAGCCTTGAAGCTTATTCTAACCAAATATCTCGACCTCTACCTCCATTTCGATCTCCATTTCGACCTCCATTTCGACCTCCACCTCCTCCACTTATATCTCATTCTCCATCTCCTCCACCTATATCACAACCTCCTCCTCCACCACCTATATCTCGACCTCCTCCTCCACCACCCCCTATATCTCAACCTCCTCCTCCTCCACCACTTATATCTCGACCTCTTCCTCCTCCACCACCTATATCTCAACCTCCTCCTCTTCCACCACCTATATCTCGACCTCCTCCTCCTCCACCACCTATATCTCAACCTCCTCCACTTGTATCTCGACCTCCATCTACATATGCACCTCCACCTGTATCTCGACCACCACCTTTTCCACCTATATCTCGACCTCCACCACCTCCTCCTATATCTCAACCTCCACCTCCACCTCCTATTCAAGTCCATCAAATGCATGATTTTTCCAATGACTTATGAAACTCCATCTTCTTCATCTAGCCACATCAGTGGAGACAATAACAAAAAGAAAATCTTGATACTCCCAGAGGGGGATGGGTGAGTAATTGTTATTAGTAAATCAAATAATTTCTTACCATATATACATTTTTGTTGTTTGGGTTTTTAATTTTGTTTCAATTTATGTTATTGTACACAGGTTTGATCAACACAAGTTAGTAGTTGGGACAATTCCTTCAATCATTCGCACTAACTTGGAGGAGGCAAAACCATCATGGAAAAAGCTATCCAAAGGACAAAGGGAGTCGTGGTTTGATATGTTCAAAGTAATCAAATTTCAAACTTTGACTAAAAAGATTTTATATATTATTTGAAACCGTGTCTAATATAATTATTTTTCATTTGTTATAATTAATTTAGTCAAAATTTTCATGGCCACCTCAACATAATGACACGGTGCAACGTAATTTTGAGAGAAGGGGTGCATCTAAAATGTCTCAATTAATGCAAGAAGCTAGAAGGATTTAGATAAGAAACCAACTTGGATGGGAGAAGATGTGTGGGCACAACTAAAGGCATATTGGGAGTCCTCAAGTTTCAAAAGTAAGTCTGAGATAAATAAAAGAAATCGTGTAACTATGGATGGTGCATCTCTTCACACTGGTGGATCAATTCCTCATCGCTTGCATTGGAAGAGAATGGTAATATATGATTTTACTATTATTTTTATAATTTAGATTCCAAATTTAATGATGTTAAAACTTCTTCTTTATCAATTATAGAAGGAGGAAAAAGGAAGAAATCCATCATTGATTGAGTTTTATTTTCGTACACATCGAAGAAAAAAGGATCAAAGTTGGGTTGGTCCTCATGCAAAATTTGCCTTTGTAAGTTCTGAATTATTTACTTGACTTTTATTGATTTTTTAAATTCTTTGCTTTCATCAATTATTTCCATTTGTAGGAAAAATTTGAACAAAGAAAAAGTGAGATAATATCTCAAAGTTCTATGGAGAATGTTGCTACCGGTGAACAATCCATTAGCCAAATACCATCTGATTGGGATATATAGATTGACTCAGTTGGGAAAAAAAGTGGAAGAATATTTGGTCTTGGAACTGTAGGCAAGATGTTGTTTTCATCCTCAAGTCAATAATCAAATATTGAGGACGTTGATGCTTTAAGAAGTCAAATTCAAGCATTAAATGAATCATTACAAAGACAAGAACATGAAAAACTAGAAATGAAACAAGAGTTGCTGAAACAAAGTAAAGATAAATTAGAAATGAGGAAAGAGTTGACTGAGACTAAAAATCAAGTAAGAGCATTAATGCAACATTTAGGATATGTGGCATCTTCTTCCCATCCACCTTCATCTGAAAATAGTAATGAAAATGAGGATGATGAAGATAGTGACTATATGGAAGACGGTGATATTTTATATTTTATACTTTAGCTATTATATTATTTCGATTTTGTTTCGTTTTGTTTCTTGATGAATAAAATTTTTTATTTGAATTTGTAGGGAGTAAAAGTTTTTGATTTTAGGTACAACTTTGATGCTAGTGGCAATGAAATTTACAGGGAAGTTTTAAAAGCCATTTGATGGATTTATGCATTTAATTATTAGAAAAACTTTGATGTTATTATACTTTGTGTCTTATACAGGTGTTGAAGGATGCTCTATTTCTAGAAAATGGGTTGATGGTTGTTTTGGTAATTATTTTTCTATTTCTATTGTTTTGGTTGTTTTAGATTTGAAGGTTTGTGCATGAGATTTATTTGACTGACAAGTGATTCTATTTCAAATTGGTGAGATGATTAGCAGATTTGAGAAGAAAGGTTTCTTCTTAAAAGGTAAATCTTTAGATAAATGTTTAATGGTATACCAAACTTTGTTGTGATTTGTTAGAGAAACCTAATATTAGAACCTATTGTCTTTGTTTCAGATCTAGACTTTGTTAAATAAAGACGGCAGTGTAAAAACCAAGAGGGGGGGGTGAATTGGGTTTTTAAAGAAATTTTCTCTTCAAATAAATTTTCAGGTTTTGAAAAACTTTCAAAAACTTGGATGTGAATTTTTCAATCCTTTGATTAACGCTGTTGGGATTAGCAATTGTAATAATGATCCACAATTAAGAGATAAAGAGAAAGAGAAAGAACACAGAGATTTATACTGGTTCGGATTAAGCCAATCCTACATCCAGTTCCCAACCACCACAAATCCGTGATGATTTTCCCCACTATCTTTAAATGAAATTACAAACACCAATTCATGCAATAACAAATAAAGATAAACGGAAACACCTCCTCAGACACACTAAGGATGAAACACCTCCTCAGACACACTGAGGATGAAACCCACCTCTCTTGACACACAAGAGATGAAACACCTCCCTTAGAACAGATCCAAGGGATGAATTTTCCCCTTACGTGAAAACAAGTAAAAGAATACACCTGAAATGTGCTGGATAGAAAGCTTAAGCACAAAGATCACCACTTCCAAAGACTTGATCAAACCGAAGAGAGCGGAAAGCGGCTTTGAAAAAGCTAAGGCGCGAAACACTTTGAATATTTTGTGTTTGTTCGGATGTGTTAAACCTAAGACATTCTCTTTCATTTTATAATTCGAAAATGCTCCAAAGTTTCCATTCTTAGGTTGATTTAGAATTGATTTCGCAAAACGACTCATTTAATCGATTATATTAAAAGCTTAATCGATTATATCATGTTTAAAAACTGGAAAACAAATATTGTCTGATTTAATCGATTAGATTAAGGCCATAATCGATTATATTAACCCAGAATCAATATAATCGATTATCAAAGACACTTAATCGATTATTTTGCTCGTTAAACATTTTTTATTCAAATATCAAGTTAAATAATCGATTATCTACGTATGGTAATCGATTAAAAGCGTAGAAAAACGTTTTTGCGAGAAAACACCTTGCTCTCTTGTTTGGGAAGGTCTTGAATGGGATTTATGACTTACTCTTTTTATCCAACACCCAAAACAGAACCTTCTACCTTTGATCTTTCAGCTCTTTTAGAAAATCTTCATCAATCTTCTCTTTTGAAAGCTTTGAATGCTCTTTATGCCTTTCCTTTCTTATCAAGCAACCTTCCTTTGTGAGATGACACAAGTCTTAAATGTTGATTGAAACTTCCTAAAAAACTTCATCATCAAAACTGTAGGTCTTCATAAAAACTCTGGATTTGAAATATGCCAACAATCTCCCCCTTTTTGATGATGATAAAAAGAAACCTAGAGACTTGTGATAATATCCTGAAAATCTTGAAAATAATGTATGGATATCTCCATCATAAATATTAGTCCACAAAGGAAATAAAATAGGCAGTCATATAGCATTTAAGTTTCAATTTGAATTTTGAAAAAGAGATTTCAAGAGATTAATGAGTGGAAATTATTTCTAAAAGCTCCCCCTTAAACTATGCTCTTAATTGTTTAAGCTATATAAGGCACTTATTTGAATTATTTCCTAAATCTCCCCTTGAAATTAATTTTCTTAAAGGCTATATTAACTAGACAGATTTTCAATCAAGACAAATATTTTCTCCCCCTTTATTTTTATCATTTTCAAAAAGATTACATTTTCAGAGATAATTACAGCAGAAGCAAATTAATACACAGAAAATAATAGAGAGAAAAAAATACAGCAGCTGGAAAATAATGAAAGACTTGTAGCTTATTCAGTTTCTTCACTATCTTCTTCATCTTCCTCATCATTGGCTGGCTGTTTGCCTCTTGAGGATGTTGTATTATCTTCTTCAGGAGATAAATCTTCAATTTCCATCTTTCTTTCAACTCTATACATTCTTCTATTAAGCCTTGAGAGTTGATGAGATAGGCCTTGAAATTCCTTGGAGTGAAGACTCATCATAGAATCCATTCTTGATATGAGAAGCTCCTCCATTGATCCTGGTTGAGGTTGAAATTGGGGTGGAGGTTGAGGTTGGTCTTCATCATCTTCTTCCATGGCAGCAGCTCCTTCTTCTCTTTGAGTGAACCTGTTACCTTGTTCTATAAGGCCCATATGCCTTAGAACATTTTTACCAATTTTGCTATTGCTTAGCAAAATCTGTTTATTCTCCCCTTCAAGATCAACACCTTTGTATTCTAAAATCTTAGAAACAAACACAGCATAGGGTAATGCAAAAGAGGAAAGCCTAATGGCTTTAAACATATTATCAAGAATAATTGAGGGCCAATCTATGCTCACATTATTAAGGAATCCATACATAAGAAGGATGTCTTCCTTAGTAAGTTGGGCATGATTAGTGCCTCTTGCAACTAAAATCCAAACAATAACATAATGCAGCATTCTTTCATTTAACTTAACATTACCAACTTTGTACAAGTTCTTAACTTGTAAGTTAGGGTCTTTGCAGAATTTTCTGAATTCTACCAACTTGTTGAAGTCTTCAAACCCATATGTGATGTTTATTCCTTGAGTTGATAGACCAGCTACATTGTGCCACAAATCTTCATCAAAGAAGATCCTTACACCCTTCACTTTGGTGCTTGGGCTGGCAGTTCTTGAAGTTAAGTTCATGTAGAATACTCTTACCAAATCTGGGTAGAAAGCTCCTTCCATCTCCACAATTTTTTGTAGTCCACTTCCTACTAAAAATTCCTGAAATTGAAAACCATGAGATATAAAAAATTCACAAGACAAGAATTTAGGAGTAAGAATTTTTCTATCCTTCCACTTGTTAACAAAGGCAATTTGGAGATCCTCATCTGAAATCCAACCAGCTAGAGTTGGAGGTCTCCTTTCTTGAGAAGTCATGGGCTCCTTGCCCTTTCTCCTTGATGGCATCTTCCTTCTTTTGAGATAAAAGATTGGTAAATATGCCAACTTGTTGATGTTTTTGTGCCTTCCTTCAAAATCTTGATCACTTGCTAACTTATCACCAAAGAGGCCTTTTGGATATGGAACCAGCCTGCAATATAAACAAGAAAAATTCTGGTTCCCTAAAATCACTTATTAGGATCCTCATGGGTTAGAAACAATTTTTCCTTTGGGAACCCATTTGTATCTCCCATTAGGAACACTAAAACGTTTAATATTGCATCTATTAACCGAATGACCTTTATGCATACAGTAAAAACATGTAGGAACATTTGTTTTCCTTGAAACATATGCATTTTTATAACCTTTCTTTGTAGAAACGTTTTGTTTAAAGGAATTAGAATTTTCAAAAACCTTATTTGAATTAGACGATTCTCCTTTCACAAAAACAGTTTTAGTAGGTTTATGATTATACCTGAAATTATAACCAAGACCTGCTTTTTCATATAAACCTTTTTGCACTTTCAAAACATTATTTAAATTTTTATTACCCGTTGTAATGTTTGAAAGAGACGTTTCAAGATAAGAAACCTTGTTTGCAAGAACACTACAATTTTCACAAATAGGAATTTTCGTTTTGCATTTGCAAGGGATAAGCGCTATTTTCAAATCATCTTTTAAAACGATTTTCTCTTGTTCCAAATCTGAAATTTTCTTTTCAAGAACTTTATAATCATTTTTCAATTTACTATGGACCGAAGAAAGCTTTTCAGATTTTTTACACAGGCTAAGAAATTCTTCAAGCAATTCATCATAATCATTTGGGAGATCAGAATCACTTGCCTCGCTGCACATGGATTCCACATCATCATCTGCCATAAGACAAATGTTTGCTTCCTCTTCTGATTCACTTGAACCTTCAGAAGAACTCACTTCATTGTCGTCCCAAGCAATATATGCTCTCTTCTTCTTTTGAAGAACTTCTTACTTTTCTTTTCCCTTTCTTCGTGTTTCTTGGAATTCGAACAATCCGCTCTCATGTGCCCCTTTTTGCCACAACCATAACATTTATAATTATCGTTAGAATTTGAATTTTCAAATTTCTTACCTTTCTTATGGTTGCCTTTCTTCTTGATGAACTTTTTGTATTTCTTTACAAATTTATCAAGATCATCGTCTTCTGAATCATTAGTATCACTACTCTCCTCTTTGTCGGATTCCGCTTTAAGAGCAATGCCTTTTCTCTTGACGTCTTCTTCTTCTCCTTTAAAACGTCCAAGCTCCATTTCATGTTCTCTAAGCTTCCCGAAGAGAGTTGTCATGTTCATGTTTGAAAGGTTCTTTGATTCCGTGATGGCCGTCACTTTAGGTTGCCAAGTCCTGTCCAAAGATTTCAAAATTTTGACATTTAATTCTTCAGTATCGAATTTCTTACCTAATGCCTTGAGATGATTTACGATGTGAGTAAATCTCTTTTGTACGTCACATATGGTTTCTCCTTTGCTCATACGGAACATTTCATATTCCTGAATCAAGGTGTTCTTCCTTGATCGTTTCACTTCTTCCGTTCCTTCATGTGTGACTTCTAGAGTGTCCCACATCTCCTTGGCAGTTGTGCAATCCGATAACCTGTAAAACTCATCAATTGTTAAGGCAGATGCTATCATGTTACATGCCCTTATATCGCATTGATTTTGGTTGTATTCATCCTTGCTCCAATTTGCTTTCTTCTTAGGTACCTGCGCTTCTTCAACAACAACCATAGGAATAAAAGGACCATTTACAACAGCATCCCAAACGCCTTGATCATTAGACCTTAGAAAAATTTCCATCCTCTTTTTCCAAAAGGGATAGTTTTCACCTGTAAAAAGTGGTGGTCTATAGATAGATGCACCTTCAGCAAAAGTTTGATTTTTGTCTGCCATAAGGATCTTGTTTTTGAATAACTTTCAAAAACCAGCTCTGAGGCCAATTGTTAAATAAAGACGGCAGTGTAAAAACCAAGAGGGGGGGGGTGAATTGGGTTTTTAAAGAAATTTTCTCTTCAAATAAATTTTCAGGTTTTGAAAAACTTTCAAAAACTTGGATGTGAATTTTTCAATCCTTTGATTAACGCTGTTGGGATTAGCAATTGTAATAATGATCCACAATTAAGAGATAAAGAGAAAGAGAAAGAATACAGAGATTTATACTGGTTCGGATTAAGCCAATCCTACATCCAGTTCCCAACCACCACAAATCCGTGATGATTTTCCCCACTATCTTTAAATGAAATTACAAACACCAATTCATGCAATAACAAATAAAGATAAACTGAAACACCTCCTCGGACACACTAAGGATGAAACACCTCCTCGACACACTCGAGGATGAAACCCACCTCTCTTGACACACAAGAGATGAAACACCTCCCTTAGAACAGATCCAAGGGATGAATTTTCCCTTTACGAAAACAAGTAAAAGAATACACCTGAAATGTGCTGGATAGAAAGCTTAAGCACAAAGATCACCACTTCCAAAGACTTGATCAAACCGAAGAGAGCAGGAAAGCGGCTTTGAAAAAGCTAAGGCGCGAAACACTTTGAATATTTTGTGTTTGTTCGGATGTGTTAAACCTAAGACATTCTCTTTCATTTTATAATTCGAAAATGCTCCAAAGTTTCCATTCTTAGGTTGATTTAGAATTGATTTCGCAAAAGCGACTCATTTAATCGATTATATTAAAAGCTTAATCGATTATATCATGTTTAAAAACTGGAAAACAAATATTGTCCGATTTAATCGATTAGATTAAGGCCATAATCGATTATATTAACCCAGAATCAATATAATCGATTATCAAAGACACTTAATCGATTATTTTGCTCGTTAAACATTTTTTATTCAAATATCAAGTTAAATAATCGATTATCTACGTATGGTAATCGATTAAAAGCGTAGAAAAACGTTTTTGCGAGAAAACACCTTGCTCTCTTGTTTGGGAAGGTCTTGAATGGGATTTATGACTTACTCTTTTTATCCAACACCCAAAACAGAACCTTCTACCTTTGATCTTTCAGCTCTTTTAGAAAATCTTCATCAATCTTCTCTTTTGAAAGCTTTGAATGCTCTTTATGCCTTTCCTTTCTTATCAAGCAACCTTCCTTTGTGAGATGACACAAGTCTTAAATGTTGATTGAAACTTCCTAAAAAACTTCATCATCAAAACTGTAGGTCTTCATAAAAACTCTGGATTTGAAATATGCCAACAGACTTAATAGTTTTAGTTCATGATTTTGTGTAATTTTTTTTTTGCTTATACTTCATATTGGAATTGAATTCTTGTCCTTATACAAGATTGTGAACGTTAAAATCTTGGTTTGAGTATGAGTTATGATCAAGTTTTTTAATTTGTAAATATTGTTACAATTTATCTTTCGAAAGGATGGAAGTAATTTGAGCTTCTATATTATTATAATCTACATTAGTGAAAATTTGGAAGATTGATGATACGACAGAGAAGACTTTGCGAAGGGAGATTAGTTCCACTTTTTTGTATAGATGTTGATAGATATGGATCCTAACATAAGTTTCTTTCAATTACATCACTTTCTGAATTACTACATATGATTAGTTTATTGTCATTGTAGACATGTTTGGTTTCTTTCAATTACATCACTTTCTAAATTATTGTATATGATTAGTTTATTATCATTATAGACATGTTTGAACTACTTCATAACAAGGAAGTGCGAAAAAATTTAACTTGTTAATAGAATTTTATTTCTGTTATGATGGAAAAATGATTAGTTTTTCCAATTTGACACTATTTTCAAAGTTTGAGGATGTATTCACATAAATCGCATATTTATCATATATTTCTTATTGTATATTATAAAATTCGAAAATATTTTATTACCTTCATCAAGAGAATATTTTTATATAGTAAATAATTTTTTGGAATAGGACAAAGTGAAATAGTTTAAACTCTTAAAAAGGCATGTAGTTTAAGTTCTTAAACTTTTAATAACTAAACTGAATTTTAGTTTTCTTAAAATAAAAACTATACGAAAAATAGTGAAAAATAAAATTACAAATAATATTTTCTGACTTATCTATTTTCAAAAATAGTAACAAGAAATTATAACACTTTTTAAAAGTAATATAAAAATAAAAATTTATAAATTTTAAAAAATATTATTAAAAAATTCCTGCAAATTTTCTTCCAAAGATATTTATAGAAAAAATGTACTTACAAATTTAATTTGGCAAGAAAACATAACTAGACTTTTTTTTACAAGAAATTACTTGTGAATTTAAAATTTGTAAAAAAATTACTTTAGGAAATTTAAATTTGAAGGAAGAAGTACTTGCTATTTTTAAAATGGATATTTTGTAAAAAAATTTGCTGCAAATTTTTTTAGCATGAAATGTTGCTATGAATTTATATTTTGCAGGAAATTTCTTGCAAATTTTTAAATTTCACAGTAACTAATTATCCATGAGTAAATTACCTATTAATTAAAATTTACAGAAAAAATAGCAGGAAACTCTTTTCATGCAAATTTTTATAACAAATTTGCAAGAAAATTCTCATGAAATATAGAAAATTCTAGTAGTGATTATATTTCTGTTAGATGCAGAAGTATATCAAGAAGGGGGGGTTGAATTGATATAAAGATTTATTGAAAACCTTTTGTCTTTCAGAAATTTTACTGATGCAGTTTACTGAGAAATAGTTGACTGATTATTGCAAAATAGTAGGTTAGTTCAACATGCAGAATATAAGAGATGATGAAGGATAAGAAAAGATAACACCAAGGATTGTACTGGTTTGTTCTTTATGCAAGAACTACATCCAGTTGGTGATCTGTAACTCCAACAGATCTTAATCACTATCAAAATAGAATTCCTTACAAAAACCTTTCTTGAACACTACAAGAAACACAAGATCCTATTCTAAACTCTATAGAACAGATCTTAAACCACTGACTCACACTGAGTCACTGTGATCACCCCAATCACAGATAACAGGGTTCATAAACCCTCCAAGAAATCTCTACCCAGAGATTAAAAGAATACAAAGAAAAGTAAAACAAGATTCTTCTTGAAAAGCTAAAACTGTGAATGAATTCTACAGATGTCTTTTGCTATGAACTTTTGCAACTTTGTGTGTATTCTCAAGAATTCTTTCGCACCCAGATTTGTCCTTGAGAGTTATATATATAGGCAAAGATAAGAGCTTTGGGTCGTGCTCTGTTGAGAACTTCAAAAGCACATTATGCTGTTTTCTGCATAAAAGGGGTCTGGAACAAAATAGTCGACTGAAGTAGCAAAGCAGTTAGCTATTTTCATTAAACTCATAATCCTGGTACATTAATGAAACTAGTCGACTAACATAACAAAATTAGTAGACTAAATGATGATTAACATAATCAGCAGGCTATTATATCTCAATTAGCTAACTACAAAAAGATAATCTAACATCTTATCACAAATTCTGACATAGGTACATTTAGTCTAGTCTACATTTGTAAACCTGGCTACCATAGTCTCATGTGTATTACGCTGCATGGAAGTAAGCACATTTAGTCTAGAAATTAACATACGTTCAAATTCTGACATAGGTACTCCCTGATATGCTGGAGGTGCTGAATAAGGGACCATTTGATAAGTAGAGTAGTCTTGCTGGTTCCTTGATGAGGTGCCATCATTAATGTTTGATCTTGGTGCAAAAGAAGAAGATCCAGATTCAAAGATCCATTCATCATTGATCTTGGACAGGCCCATCTTTCTGAGATAATAATTGTCAAACATGTGCTTGTGATTGACAATACGTGTGGTTTCTCCTTCTGTGGGGAAGTTGAAGTGGTCCAGAAACTTGGAAATAAGGATGACATAAGGAAGCTTATGGTTATTGAGACACTTAGCTTTGAACATTTGACCTTTGATTACATATACCCAGTTAACCTTGATGTTGTTTTTCATGCAGTGGATCAAGGCTAAGTCCTCCTCCATGAGTTGAGCATGGTTGCTCCCCCTGGGAATAAGTTGCCAAGCTAGAATAAATGCCAATAACCTCTCATCACGCTTCATCCTGCCAACATTGTACTTGAGAATAACTGCTTCATCAACATTGCACATGCAGGACTTATAAACAACATCTTTGTTGAAGTCTGGTACTGATCCTGTATTTCCTTTGCTAATCTTCACTCCTTCATTCTTTAGTCTAGCAATCCTTCTCCATAAAGAGTTATCTATTCTGATTTCTCTTCCTCTCACTTGAGATATCAGCACATTGTTTTCTGCTTTAAGGTTAGCATAAAACAATTTAATCAGATCAATGTAGAAGTTACCTTCCAGTTCAACAAAACTGTCTTAACCCCTGTGTTTGAAGAGTATTTTTTACAAAAATCAGATTCTCATTGTTGAGCCAGTTGAACTTCAGTATCTTTGGAGTGAGAATCAGCTTTCTCTGCATCTTTAACTCCACAACTTCAACTATTTCATTGTGTTCTTCAGGTTCTGATTCAGTCTTTTCTTCTGAGTCACTTTCTGCAGCAGGAATTGGTTGAGGAAGCTTGACACGGACCTTATACCTTTTTGGAAATCTTCTTTCTATTGGATTAGAAGGTCCAACAGCTGATTCTGGAACCTGAATTGGTTGGGCTGGAGTCCCAGATGCGGAACCTCTGTTCCTGTTAGTTCTAGCTGGTTGATGAGCAGCAGCTTGTGTGGGTACACGATTTCTTGATGACCTTCTTAGTCTTTGAAATGCAGTAGCAATTGGTGCATCAGAGTCATCACTCTCTACTAGGAAATACTCATTTGTTGACATTTTAGCTGAAGAAAAATGAGAGAGTGCAGCAGTACTATAATGCGAAAATACAGCAAGAGAGATGCACAGTTGTAGTTTTTGATATGCAGGGAGATTAGAATTATATAGAGAAATTGATAGGCATGGTCAAACGAATATTGATCAGTGAATATTTTGAACAGATCTTCACTCAATTACAGATGCTCAGGATCAGAGAATGCAGAGAGAATATGTTGAGAAGTGGAAACTCAGTTTTGCAAACCCAATAAAGTAACCTCACATGCATCTAAAACTGTTCATGCTTTGAATGACAAAGCACCCAATGTACGAATTTGTCATTTACTGATATGGTTTGAATTGTTTTGATGAAATTTAAACTGATTTCTTGAAAATTCAATAGAATTTAATTGCAGTTAATGGAATTAGTCAACTAGTCAAAGCAATTAATAGGCTGTTCTGATAGAAACAACACCAGTAAGCACATTAAATGAAATACGTCTGTTATTTCATGGAAATAAGCAAGCTATTTTATGCAACAGTAAAGCAATTATGTCAGTTAAGTGAAATAAGTCGACTGTTACAAGAAATAAACACACTGAAATTTGAAGCAGCAAAATATTTTTGTCAGTTAAATGAAATAAGTAAACTATTTCATAGAATTAACAAACTGTTTAACTCAACAGCAGAATATTTAAGAAAGATGATTGATGTTTAGGATTCCCAATTCATTTATAAGTTTGAAAAACCTATCACGACCAAGAGGTTTAGTGAAAATATCAGCTAACTGGTCATTAGTAGAGATGAATTCAATCCTACAATCTTTCTTTTCTATATGATCTCTTATAAAGTGGTGCCTTATTTCAATATGCTTAGTTCTAGAATGCTGAATGGGATTCTTAGTTAAATTGATAGCACTGGTATTATCACATAAAATGGGAATATCAGAAAGATGCAAATTAAAATCACTTAGCTGTTGTTTTAACCATAGAATCTGTGTAGTGCAGCTACCAACAACTATATATTCAGCTTCAGTTGTGGATAGTGCTACACATGCTTGTTTCTTGCTGGTCCAAGAAATCAAGCAGTTTCCAAACAAGTGGCATGTTCCACTTGTGCTTTTCCACCTGCAAAATCAGAATCAGTATAGCCAACCAAATTTAATTCATTACCAGTGGAATACCACAGCCTAACATTCACTGTTCCTTTGAGATACTTGAGAATTCATTTTGCTGCAGTAAGATGTGATTCCTTTGGATTAGCTTGAAATCTAGCACATAAACACACATCAAACATTATGTCAGGTCTGCTAGCAGTGATGTACAGCAAAGAGCCAATCAATCCTCTATACATGGTTGCATCAACTGATTTTCCTTTTTCATCTAAGTCAAGATAGCAACTTGAAGACATAGGAGCAAAGGCTTCTTTGTTGCTTTCCATGTTGAACTTCTTCAATAACTCATTGCAGTATTTTGTTTGATTTATAAAAGTTCCATTGTGTAGCTGTTTAACCTGCAATCCTAAGAAGAAATTTAACTCTCCCATCATAGACATCTCAAATTCACCTTTCATGGACTCTGCAAATTCTTGGCAAAGAGATTGATTAGATGAACCAAAAATGATATCATCAACATAAATCTACACTAATATGAGTTCATTATCAACTTTCTTAGTGAAAAGAGTTTTATCAACAACTCCTCTTTTAAAACCTTTTGATATGAGAAAAGTTGTAAGTCTTTGATACCATTGCCTAGGTGCTTGTTTGAGACCATACAAAGCCTTTTTGAGTTTGTAAACATGATTAGGAAACTTAAGATCAACAAAGTCAGGTGGCTATTCAACATACACATCTTCATTTATGAAGCCATTTAGAAAAGCACTTTTGACATCCATTTGAAAGAGTTTAAAGCCTTTAAGACATGCAAATGCAAGCAACAATCTAATAGCTTCTAACCTAGCCACTGGTGCATAAGTTTCATCAAAATCTATGTCTTCTTCCTGATTATATCCTTTGGCTACTAATCTAGCTTTATTCCTGGTTATTATTCAATTTTCATCAAGTTTGTTTTTAGAAACCCATTTTGTTCCTATAACATTCATTTCATTGTTTCTAGGTACTAGATACCAAACATTATTTCTAACAAACTGATTTAACTCTTCATTCATAGCAGTAATCCAATTATTATCAAGCAATGCATCATGTATATTTTTAGTTTCAATTTGTGATACAAAGGCCATGTGATTACAAAAATCATTTAAAGAGTTTCGAGTTGTAACTCCCTTTTCAACATTTCCAATGATGTTATCCAGAGACAATCCTTTTTGAGTCCTCCAAGTTTTAGATAAGGCATTGTCTGTTGCAGAGTAGTCGACTAATCCAGAGTTATAGTCGACTGGTTCATCTTGTCTGTCAGCATCAACAGATTTTTCTGCATAATCTTCATTCTTTTCTGATTTTTCAGACTTTTCATCATCTGAACCTGCAAGGGAATTACGTTTTCTCTCTTTTTGACATAAGGACTCATCAAATACAACATGAATTGATTCTTCTACAGTTAAGTTCTTTTTGTTAAAAACACGATAGGCTTTGCTATTCATAGAATAACTTAAGAATATACCATCATCAGCTTTTTCATCAAACTTGCCTAAATATGCTTTTCCATTGTTTAGTATGAAACACCTGCAACCAAAAACTTTGAAGTATGCAATACTAGGAGTTCTACCATTCAAAAGCTCATATGGAGTTTTATCAAGAATTGGTCTAAGCAATACTCTATTAAGTACATAGCAAGCTGTAGAAACTACATCTGCCCAAAAGTATTTAGGAAGCTTAGATTCACTCAACATGGTTCTTGCACATTCTTGAAGTGTTCTATTCTTTCTTTCAACAACTCCATTTTGTTGTGGAGTTCTAGGAGCAGAAAAGGTCTGAGATATGCCATGTTTAGAGTAAAACTTTTCAAAATGAATGTTTTGAAATTCAGTTCCATGATCACTTCTTAAAGAAACAATGTTAAGGTCTTTTTCATTTGAAATAATCTTTGCAAATTTCTTGAATGCATGGAATGTTTCATCTTTTTAGGAAATTAATAATGTCCAAGTGAATCTTGGGAAATCATCAACAATGATAAGAACATATGAGTTATTTCCAAGACTTACAGTTCTTAATGGACCAAATAAATCAAGATGCAATAGCTCAAGTGGTCTCCTTGTTGAGATGATGTTTTTTGACTCAAATGAGTTTCTTGACTGCTTTCCTTTTTGGCAAAATGCACATACTTTGTCCTTCACGAATTTCACATTTGGAAGGCCTCTAACAAGACTTTTGCAGCTGATTTTGTTTAATAACTGCATGTTGATGTGTCCACACCTTCTATGCCAAAGCCAACCTTCATCTTCTTTGGTCAACAAGCAAATGTTCTTGAGATTTGAGGGCTCAATGTCCAGCATATATACATTGTTTGTTCTTCTTCCAATGTGCACAATATCTGCAGTTTTACAGTTGTATATAACACAAAATTCTGCATCAAAAGTGACTTTCATACCTTTGTCACATAGCTGACTTATACTTAGCAGATTGTGTTTTAATCCTTCAACAAAGAGTACATCCTTTATCTGTGAAGAAGAACAATTTCCTACATCTCCAGAACCTTTGATTTTGCCCTTGCTATTGTCTCCAAATGTAACAGAACCAGCTTTATATGCCTTGAAATTTATCAGCTTTGATTTGTCACCTGTCATATGTTTAGAGCAACCACTATCTAAATACCATAAAGCTCTCTTTGCTCTTTGACAGATCTGCAAAACAAAGTTAGTTTAGATATGTAGGTCCCCAAAACAGGTTGGGTCCTTTAGAGTTAGGAATAACATATGATTTGGGTTTTCAATAGTATTCACCTCTTGAAATCCCAAAATTCTTGATATAGCAATATCTAGATATATGTCCATGTTTCAAGCAATAAGAACATTTTTTAAATCTGTTACTTGGATAAGATTTATACTTTGCAGCATGATAATGTTTTGCAGATTTTCCATAACCAAGACCATTTCCATTAGAATATCCAATTTGAGAATCTAGTAGTTGATTAAGTGTATTATGACTAATTAGAAATTTTCTGAATGTTTTAATCAGATAACCAACTTTATTTTGGGGATTAATGCAGTTTTCACACTTTGCAGAGTTGATTTTATCACATTCAGACTTATCAGATTCCATCTGGTTTTTCAGTTCCAGGACTCTTTCTTTTAGTTGACTGTTTTCATCTTTCAGTCTGCTATTCTGGTTTTCCAGTTCCAGTAATTTGTTTTCTAGCCAGTTATTCAGATCTTTTAGTCGATTGTTTTGATGATCCAATTTTTTTGATTCATCATGTAATTCTCTGAATGCATCAAACAAGGTGTCATAATTCTCACTGACATCAGAATAAAAAATACTCACTTGGCTAGATGTTTCTTCATTTGCTACAAAACACAAATTGGCTTTGTTTTCAGATTCAGAATCTGAAGTTGATGATTTGATGGAATCACTTTCATCCTAGGCCATGTATGCTTTCTTGCCTTTCTTGAAGTGCTGAATGCATTTGTCTTTGTCTCTTCTTTCCTTCCTTTCTGGACTTCTATCTTTTCTTTGATTCAAGAGAGGACAATCTATCTTGACATGTCCTAGCTGCCCACAATTAAAGCAAGAGAAATTAGAGGAATTGAAATCAGATTTTCTGGTGTACCTCTTCTGATTTTCTTGAAATCTGTCTTTTGGGTTATTCTTCCTCTTTAGGAACTTCCCAAACTTCTTAACCAGCATTGCAAATTCTGTACTATCATCTTCTTTCTCTTCACCACTCTTTAAGCATTCCTTGGCTTTTAGTGCAAGACTCTTGTTCTTTTTATCAAAAGTCTCCAGTTGATCAAGCCTACTTAACTCCAGCTCGTGTTCCCTTAGTTTTCCAAATAGAGTGGCAGTGTTCATGACAGTCAAATCCTTTGTTTCAATCATTGCTGTGACTTTTGGCTGCCATCTTCTACTTAGGCACTTGAGCACCTTAATGTTGAGTTCTTCATCATCAAATTTCTTTCCTAAACCCAGCAGATGGTTCACTATATGTGTAAAACGTTTCTGCACGTCTTGGATGCTCTCTCCAGGTTGCATCCGAAACATTTCATACTCTTGGATAAGGGTGTGCTTTCTTGCTCTCTTTACCTCTGTTGTACCTTCATGGGTAACTTGTAGAATATCCCACATTTCTTTTGCTGTTGTGCATTGAGAGACCCTGAAAAACTCATCAAGATTTAGAGCAGATGTTAAAATGTTTTTGGCCTTACTGTCAAACTGAGCTTTTCTATTTTCTGCATCAGTCCACTGTTCCCATGGCTTTTCAATTAATTTTCCATCTTCAGCCTTCACTGTTGGAATGAAAGGACCATTAATCACTGCATCCCAGACGCCTCTATCAACAGACTCGAAGAATATCTTCATTCTGGCTTTCCAGAAGGGGTAATTCGCTCCTACAAAGAGTGGAGGTTTGTTGGTAGATTCTCCTTCAGCAAAGGGTAGCTTATCACCCATCTTGGATCTTTCTTGAGTACCTTTCAATTACCTGCTCTTGATACCAATTGTTAGATGCGAAAGTATATCAAGAATGGGTGGGGTTGAATTGATATAAAGGTTTATTGAAAAACTTTTTTCCTTTCAGAAATTTTACTGATGTAGTTTACTGAGAAATAGTTAACTGATTATTGAAAAATAGTAGGTTAGTTCAACATGCAGAATATAAGAGATGATGAAGGATAAGAAAAGATAACACCAAGGATTATACTGGTTCGTTCTTTATGCAAGAACTACATCCAGTTGGTGATCTATAACTCCAACAGATCTTAATCACTATCAAAATAGAATTCTTTACAAAAACCTTTCTTGAACACTACAAGAAACACAAGATCCTATTCTAAACTCTATAGAACAGATCTTAAACCACTGACTCACACTAAGTCACTGTGATCACCCCAATCACAGATAACAGGGTTCATAAACCCTCTAAGAAATCTCTACCCAGAGATTAAAAGAATACAAAGAAAAGTAAAACAAGATTCTTCTTGAAAAGCTAAAACTGTGAATGAATTCTACAGATGTCTTTTTCTCTGAACTTTTGCAACTTTGTGTGTATTCTAAAGAATTCTTTCGCACCCAGATTCATCCTTGAGAGTTGTATATATAGGCAAAGATAAGAGCTTTGGGTCGTGCTCTGTTGAGAACTTCAAAAGCGCGTTCTGCTGTTTTCTGCATAAAAGGGGTCTGGAACAAAATAGTCGACTGAAGCAGCAAAGCATTAGCTATTTTCATTAAACTCATATTCCTGGTACATTAATGAAACTAGTCGACTAACATAACAGAATTTGTAGACTAAATGATGATTAACATAATCAGCAGGCTATTATATCTTAATTAGCTAACTACAAAAAGATAATCTAACATCTTATCACAAACATAACCATTCATCAAAGTTCCAGAATATCCTAGAACATTAACAAATCCTCTTAAAAAATCATCAACAATTTCCATTTTAATAATAACAATGGTAAAATCTAATAAACAATAACATAATATACATTTAAACATTTAAGATAGGACTATGAATTACCAAAAATTTTACCTTTGTCAACTTCTTTGTCATAATCCAATCTCTTCATAATTGACTTGATTAGTTACAATGGATATTTAGTGTGTTTGTCATTAGACCCATAGTACATGTTTACAACTTTAAAGTATGGAGAGACCTCGGTTTGACTTGATGTTCCAGGAGATTCAAGGAAACATTGAGCTGTTAACAAAATCATAGTATTTACACTACTAGAAAATTAGAAAATAGTGACCGATATCATTGACTGAAAATTTTAGTCACTATCACTAACCGAATCAGTGACTGATTTTTTGTTTTTGAATTAATGACTGATTTGGTCATCAAATTTTCAGTAAGAAAAAATCAGTAAGTGAATCGGTGACTGTTTTATTAAATTTTTAATTTTATTAATTAAAATACTAAAGCAATATTATTTCCCCCTTTAATTTTCCAGACATTCATTTTTTCCCTCCCAAATATTTTGGCACGATTATTTGGGAAATTGACTGAAAATATATTTTGGCACAATTATTTGGGAAATTCATTGAAGCTTTCATTTTGTAGCACATCTCGTTTTGTTTGCCAGTGCAAATTATCACACAAATAGCCCATCTCGTTGAAGCTCAACCAGGACCTGAAAGAGATTCAATAAATCGACGCTTGTCCCTCGCCAGACTCAACCCATGATCCAATTCCAGAAAACATGCTTGAGGTAAGCCATTATTCCTTTCGTCCTGTTCAAGGTTTTGCTCAAGAATAGGGTGCAAAAATTCCCCTAATTTTGCACCACTCTCAGTTGATTCCTTGTTGTCCTAACCATAGCGTCTTCGCCGCTGCCTTGCGGTTGTCACGTAGCTATTCCAGCATCATCTATTTCTTGTTCGTCTTCGTTTTGAGCTTTAATCGTAACCGTCACCAGTTCAAACCCTAAATCTTACGAGGTAACAATCTTCAACCTTAAACATGATGAGCTCGAACCCTAACCCTCACGAGCTCGAATCATAACCTCACGAGCTGGAACCCTAACCCTCACGAGCTCAAATCCTAGCCCCAAGAGCTCAAACCGTTGTTAAATAAAGACGGCAGTGTAAAAACCAAGAGGGGGGGTGAATTGGATTTTTAAGAAACTTTTCTCTTTTAAATAAATTTCCAGATTTTGAAATTCTTTGAAAAACTAGGATGCGGATTTTTCTTAACCTTTGATTAATGCGGTTTGAATTTGCAATTGTTAATATGATCCACAATAAAAAAGAGATAGGGAAAGAGAAAGAACACAAAGATTTATACTGGTCCCAACCACCACAAATGCGTGATGATCACCCCACTATCTTTAAATGAAATTACAAACACCAATTTATGCAATAACAAATAAAGATAAAGGAAACACCTCCTTAGACACACTAAGGATGAAACACCTCCCCACACACACTGAGGATGAAACCCACCTCTCTTGACACACAAGAGATGAAACACCTCCCTTAGAACCGATCCAAGGGATGAATTTTCCTATTATTAAAAACAGTAAAAGAATACACCTGATAATAGTGCTTGATGGAAAGCTTAAGCACAATGATCACCACTTCCAAAGACTTGATCAAACTAAAGATAGCAAGAAAGCGGTTTTGAAAAGCTAAGGCACAGAAACACTTTGAATATTTTGTGTTTAATCAGATGTTGAACCTAAGACATTCTCTTTCATTTTATAATACGAAAATGCTCCAAAGTTTCCATTCTTAGGTTGATTTGATATTGATTTCGCAAAAACGACTCATTTAATCGATTATATTAAAAGCTTAATCGATTATATCATGTTTAAAAACTGGAAAACTAATTTCGTCTGATATAATCGATTAGATTAAGGCCATAATCGATTAGATTAAGGCCATAATCGATTATATTAACCCAGAATCAATATAATCGATTATCAAAAACACTTAATCGATTATTTAGTTCGTTAAACATTTTTAGTTCAAATTTTAAGTTAAATAATCAATTATCTACGTTTCATAATCGATTAAAAGCGTAGAAAAACTTTTTTGCGAGAAAACACCTTGCTCTCTTGTTTGGGAAGGTCTTGAATGAGATTTATGACTTACTCTTTTTATCCAACACCCAAAACAGAACCTTCTACTCTTGATACTTCAGCTCTTGAGAAAATCTTCATCAATCTTCTCTCTTGAAAGCTTTGAATGCTCTTTATGCCTTTCCTTTTCTACCAAGTAGCCTTCCTTTGTGAGATGGCACAAGTCTTTAATGTTGATTGAAACACTCTAAATCTTCATCATCAAAACTTTAAGACTTCATAAAAGTTTTGGAGAACTTCATTAACTCTTGGTCTTGAAATATGCCAACAACCGTAATCCTCACGAGCTCGAATCCTTACCCTGACGAACTCGAACCCTAACCTTGATGAGATCGAACCCTACCCCTGACGAGCTCAAACTGTACCCTTAACCTTCGCGTCTTATAGGCTTTTATTTCTGTCTTATGTAGGTTTGTGTTTTCTGTAACAACCATTTGTATTTGTTTTTTGTGCAGATGAAGTAACCTGTCAAAGATTACCCACGCGGTTTAGGGGCTGTTGTTCATGATAAGGTATGATTAATGTGTACGCTTTCAAAGAGACTAAACTCATAACTTATTTTCATGAATGTCTCCAACAGTGATTATTGCAGCACAATTCCTACATCTGAGCATATTCTATTTTTATATATATATATATATTTTAAATTCTTATTAATTTTGAACATAAAAGATTTACGTATATATTTTTCTCTAATTCTCATGAACAATTCAATATTTACACCTTGAAAGGTGAGTCTCATATAATAGAAAACATAATTTTGTGTATTTGGGGAGAATGATGTTGTTTTATGGTAACAAAAGATATCTTACTAGCTTATATAGAAGGAATTTGTAGAAAATATTCCATTAGTTTTGTTCTGTCACTGCTGCAATTTATGTGCAATGCTATCTCTTTCATTATCTGTTACCCTAATGAATCACCCAATGACTGTAATGGAAGAAGCAACTCTCATGCTATGATTGTGAATTTGTCATCATCCTATGTCTTTTCATTTATCACCATTGCACCATCTATCAATTTTAAAACTTACTAATTAAATAAAATTTAGCTAGATTAATTTGTTTTAAATATATTTTACCTTTTATTTTATTTATTACAAAACTCAATTAACTTAATTAGAAAGACACAACATTCGGTAAATACAAATATCACTTTCGTTATAATCATGTCCTAGACATTTTTCAATATGTTCAACTAAATCTTATTCAAATAATGAATTGTCTTCTGCTAAAGTAGGTCCCTGATATATCTCTCATGTGCCTTCTTTTTGTTTCTTTAATGTTTGGGGTGTGGGAAGGGAGCAATAACAAGTAACTTAATAACTTTTTCTGCCATACACTACTCTATTTAGGACTTCTTTATGACTCTGTTTTTCTCTCCCTGTTTCGTAATAAAATAATTTCTCATTGTTGTGTTGTCTTTTATCATATCAATGGGTTTTTTTCATTCATTTGTTGAAGACCTTATTCATTTTAATGTTTTTTCTTCATTTGTGTGTAGGCAATACTAGTGTAGCAATGAGTCTCACCTAGCTATATTATAATGAGTTTGCTTTGGTCTTTTGGTATTGCTTATGATATCATCTCTTTTTGTATACATAATTGTTGTTTGTGTTGTTCTGCAACTTGTTGCCTGAATTTTCTGCACAAGAATTTGGATCATTTTAGGCCTTGAAACTTGATGTGGAGCCTGCTGTTGTACCTAAGGTAAGTGAGATTTTTTTTTTTTTTACTTTTATTGCAAATATCATTTTATTTCACTCCTGGTATGGTCTCTGTTATGCTAATTTCAAGAGACAAAGTGTACATACTTATTAATTGTATGCATCATCACTATCATGGATTGGATTAAGCTTAATTATGCTTGCTCTAGTGACACTCATTCCCCTAATCCTAGCCCTTTCAAAACATATAAAACAACATGAGTTTTTGATGATTTTTAACTTTTTTATCGTCTTGCATTCCATGTAGTGGAGTTATTTCATTGGTGTTAATCTAGCTTTATGCAGAGTGCAAAAAATAGTATGCTAATGTCTCTTTTTTAGTAGGATTTTAAGTAATTGTTTATTTACTTAAAACTCCAATAAATTTTTAATCACCATCTTATCAATTGAATCCAATGAAGCTACTTGTAGCTTTTCGTAATTTGTATACAAATAGGGTGCTAAATCAGTTCATATCTCTTCCTGAATTTATGCAAAAAATTTATATATTGGCAATGAATTTTTAGCTTATGGTTTTTAATTTCCTAAGCTGTATTTTTTTAGGGTGTAAGTAGGAGAGGTTTAGTTTTAGCTTAGACCCTGGAGCAGCAGGGGTATTTGGGGATGATGCTCTTATAACTTATTAGGAAACATTGGTTAATATTAAATTAGCAACAACAATAACCAAATCATATGTGCAATCAGTTTCATGGGTCAATGTCATTGAACACTATCTAAAATAATTTTAGTAAAACTATGTGGAGAAATGCCTGAGGACCTTATTGAAGCAAGGTCCTTTGTAATCATGTTTCGACACCATTATAGCAAGTATGTTATATGAATATATAGAGGCTCATATATATGTAGCCACACATACACTGACATTGTAAGTAATATTGATTATATATATTGATGTTTGAGGTCATTAACTTTAGGTGAGAAACTCAAGCATTTAAGATATTCTTCAACCTTGATCTGCAGGGAATTTAGAAGCCTTATTCTCAAACATGCCCCAAATTACTCTAGTTATGTTTCCTAAATAGCTTGATCTTTCCACAACATAATATCATGTTCAATGATTCTTAATTCGTGAATGGCTTGTTCTTGCCTACTGTCATTACTGTCTTCTTTATGTGATGCTTTTAAATTCAATCTTAACGACATTCAGTGCAAAGTACTGCTGCTAATGGTTGTTGTGTTGCAATGGTGTCTTTTTACGTTTATTTAACCTGGGTTTTAAGTGTCTGTCTCGGACAAGACAAGCAAAATAACTTTGAAATGACTACAATCTGTACTAAAACATGGTTGATATCCTCGCACAAATATTTCTTTTACTGCATTGAAACATGCATACAACCTTTGGAACTGTAGGTTTTGTTGATTTTAGGTTATACTTCTAATTTTATTATGATTTTTAGATTTTTCTGACTCTACTCATTGAACCAGGAGTAACATTATAAGATTCATCCATTATTTTCATCAATGACTCCTATGAGCATGTTATAGTTGCATTGTTTTAGTAGGCTCCACTTCGTAAATCTCCATCAACTCTACCTTTTTTCTAGCCCATGACATTTCAGAATCCTATCCATGCTTGCTTTCCAAACTCTTTCAACAATCCAAACAAAAGTAGCTTCCGTATTTTTGGTTTGTTTTATGAAGTTGGGTACAATATTGTAGGTTTGATCTTACATGTCTATTAGTTATTCATAATTATATTTCTTGATTTGTTATTCTATTTTTTCTCTTTTAATAATTATAAATATAAACATGGTTGATCAATAAAATATTATATTCCTTGTTTTTAGTTCAAAATATTTCAACTTATTCTATTTACCAGTCTTCCCTGTTTTATTCTTTCTGACGAACTGTGATGGTTTTATCAAGTTCATTGTGTCCCTTGCAACCAAAGAGTTATTGTCATCTAACATAGTTATTTCATTATTTAACTGCACAAAAAGTTAAACCCAAAACAAATTTTCAGTTAGAAAAGAAAATGAATAACAAAAACCATGTAAATTCTACACAATTATAAAGTATTTTAGAGGTACAAAAATCTCACTACATTAAGTTCCATGCTGAGAATTAGGCGAGAGCAAGAGGCACCAGAAAAAATAGGTTCTACTGTATATTCAAAAGTTGAAGACCAACATTGTATTTGATGATACTTTTATGTATTCAATTTCGAGGCTGTACATATATGGTTAGAAAGCATAATTATAACTTCTGTGTCTATTCATTTACATCTCTGAACTTGAAAATTAACATTGCTATGACCACCAACATACCGTAGCAGTGTCTAAATTCATGATATAGCATGTAGTATGAAGCAACTAGTAAGTGGTGCCATCACTTTAGGTGTTCAAGAGCAATGAGGAAAGAAAATTTAATGTCAACAATGACGTACCATATGAGTGAAATTATGTTACTTGCCATTCATTTCAAGCTTCCGAATGTAGTCTCTAGATCTCATGTCAACCTGCACTTCAAACAGAGGTGTAAAAAACTGGATACTTTTTTATTTCCAATAATTGGAATACAGCCAGTGATTTATAGGTCCTTTTAAGAACAAAATGTTTCCAGCGGAAGTTGTATGATGGAAAAGCATAACCATGTAAATTATCTAATCCAAGTAAGTATTAAGCAGAAAATCGGGAACTGGTAAATCAGTCTAGCTACAAGCATCTGACACCATGAAATTTTTAATAAAGATATTCATAAATGAGATACAGAAAGATTTAATGCATTGGCAACCTAATAACTTGTGAGAGAAGATTGAGTTCAACCAAGTGCAGGAGAATAATAAGTTCACCCCAAAAAGAGTAAACAAAATACTGTATCTTGGGGCTATAACATATAAGCTGTAAATTTCAAGTAAATTCTAAAGTAAAGTGGCCTATTACAATAAACCAACAACAAATTCCATAAAAGAGTCAATATTAGCTTAATAGAAGACAAAGGATTAAAAGCAAAAGGTAGAAATAATTCCTTTACAGGTCTGGTTCGAGTATTCTTTCTTTAAATTTCATTGTGACAAGTGATGCATGTATTATTCATCTATTTGAAATTAAGTAGATATTAAATGCTTTCAAATGGAAGACATTTTCACCTGTCTAATTGGCTCAGGCACGCGAAACTTGCAAGTCTTTTGAACAATCATAATGGCAGTCTGAAGTGATATCCTATGACCAATTGATATAAATATTGGTTTTAGGGATCTCTGTGTTGATCTGATGGCCTGGATACAAGTGTGGAAAGAATAGAAAAGTTATCCAAACCAACATATCAATAAAATTGCATAAAAACACAAAACTGGACTTAGAAGCTTTTATAAGCTATAAAAACACAACTGGATTTAGCAGTTTTTGCATGTTATGCTTGATAAACACTTAATAAACTGTTCTTGACGAATTTGATACAGTCTTTTGTAATGGCATGTGATTGTCATCACATCATTATTATAAAAAATAAAGATAAGTAGAGTGCCAGTAGTTCAAGTTCTTACCACTCCCCATATACGCCTAGAACAACCCACCAAATTAATAAAATCTTTGGAAGAGTTTTCTTCAGCTCCAAGAAGTTTTCTCACTGTTGAATGAGTAAGACCATCCACATGATGCAACTGGAACATATACAGCTAAAGAATTCAGGAACCTATTCAACATTTCTTGTTCTTAATTGCAAGAAATAACTATAGAATCTCTAAATTGATAGAAAAATCAGTTCATGCGGGCATGTTCAATCTTCAAAGTTGACATTTTTTTACTGAGATTTGAATCCCTCCTTTACAAGAGTCTAAAATGATATTCACCAACAAACAAAATTCCCTTTTCCAATGGACTTCCTGCTAGACCCTGTTAATGTATATATTATCTTTTTCTAGTTGTTGGAGGGAATTTAGAAGCCTTATTCTCGAACATGCCCCTAATTACTCTAGTTATGTTGCCTAAATAGCTTGATCTTTCCACAACATAATATCATGTTCAATGATTCTTAATTTTTGAATGGCTTGTTCTATTCCAAAATCCATCCCAATGAAGTGCATTTTCAAGTGCCTTTCAAACTGTTCTGATAAAAGGAAGGAGATGAAGAAAAGTCTATTCGAATAAGTTTTTCAAGTCCATTTTTATAACAGAGTATGTACTTTTGTTAATTACTTGTAGCATTTAGTTTATATTTTTCTGCTACATTATTTAATAAAAGTAAAGTGCTTTAAGATGTATGGCAAACTATTTTTTTAGTTGAAATTGTCTCTTTTAACACCTTATAGATCTGCATTTGCAATTATCTCTTTTTCTGCTACATAATATAATGAACTGTTTTGTTTTAATAGTATACATTTATACTCTTAATTTCTTTAATTTCAAGCAAGTAGAATTTTTTGCAAAGGACAAATCAAGATAGATAATACACTGGTCTTTGTTAAAGATCCTTAACTTCTTCCTCCTAAACATAAGCTATCTTTGTGGTATAATTAGTGTAGTATATACGATTATCTTAATACTATTATCAAGTTATTGATTTAAGATATGAAGTCTGGATTTTCCGTTCAATTTGATGACAAATTTTATAATTTTTAAGATATTTAAATATATTAAATTCGAAAGAATGTTATTTTAATTTGTTTTATTTATTAAATATTTTGTTTGGATAAATAAGATAATTAGATTTATTAATTTTAATTTTTTTATTTGAATAAAATATTTCAATTATCATTAAATAAAAAATTATTAAAATATGAAATAATTGTTAATAATTTAAAGATATTGTTGTTGTTTTGTGTTCTTCCAGAAATAATATGTTGTGCTTGCTATAAATTTGGGAAGGAAATAAACTTGCAATGGAGGCTAAGGAAAGAAATTAAAGGTTATTCTTTGTCATAGTCTGGAGAAGAATTTTTGGTTCATTTGTCATAAACATGCATTTGAAGTGATTGCATCATGACTTTTACAAACTTTATCTCTAGTTAGAATAAAAATAAGTGAGATACACTATTTCCATATTAGAAAGGATCTCCAATGTATATGAATGCTGATTTTTTTAACAATGATTCCATCCTCAAACTCATTATCTTTTCAGTTTTGCGATTAGCTGTTATTTACTATAGTACAATTTATTGGCTAAGATGTCTACATATAACGAATATCTTGTACTAATATTGACTCTTTTACTAGTAATATGACATTGTCTCTTCATTGCATTTTCTTCACAAACGTGGTGCTCAAAGACTACACAGCCAAATGCCAACTTGAATCGACCTGAATCTTGAAGCAAACTTGTGAAAAAAATATAAGTAATCTTCAATAAGGTCCTTGTTTCAATATAATTTTGTTTATTTTAAAGAATTCAAATTTATAGGTGATACCAAAAGAAAGAGTTCTATGCATTTATAATGGCATAGGAACAGTAGGAAAAATAAAATATATTTAATAGGACTGATTTTGATTAGATTGAGATGATTTCAATCCTACATTCAGTGTTATGATTCAATCTATAAACAAACTAAGAAACATAAAGGGTTCCTATGTAATACTAGTTTTTGCTTAGATCAAAACAAGGTAATGAACCTGCAACAACAACTGTTTTTACTTGTATTTGTAATACTACAACATCTATAGAAAATATGTATACCACATTTTTTATTTATATTAATAACATAATACTATTTGTAGTTAATTAAAGAGTGATGAGCTCATTCGGGTTTAGGAACCGTTTCAATTCAAATGGAGGATTTTTTTTCTTTCTATTGCAGTAAAGATGCAGTGATTCCAATTTTACACCATGCTCAATACTTGTGTTGTTTCTAGCTCTATGCTTTGAATCTTCCAAATGCTAGAGAACAACTCGAATTGACTCGAGATAGTGTGAAGGAGCGAATTAGAGAAGCCAACAATAGGACTGAAAAAGGTGAGCCAACTATCGATAAGTGGCTGATAGATGTTGAGAAATTTAATGTGTTATTGTAGTGGATGTGATGATTATTAAATTTAGTTTTTATATTTATTTTACACTTAATTATTTTGCTTATAAGTTATTAGCTCTGTAAGTATAAAATATTTTATATTTATTTTACAGTTACGTATTTCCATGTTTTTTTCTTGATTGTAAATAGTCCCATGTTTTAGTATCAAAATAGATTCAATGTGATCTCCTTTTTCCAGATTATAAATCTTTCATTGGGTTCTCTTCTGAATGAAAATTCAGTGAAAATAATATACAAACACTAGGAATAGTAAACTATTATGTTTTACTATTGTTATAATTCTCTTCCAATACACATGTTTGTGACTTTGTTCCATATGTATGGCCAAGAGGGCAGTAAATGGTGGCTACTTCATCATCTTGTTTCAACCAACGTGGTTGAACAATCAAGAGGAGAAAATGTGAAATAACTCAATATCAAATTATATTTTTGTTGTGGACTTCAATGTGGTAGCTATATATTTGTTAATAATGTTAATAAAAAAAACTTAGTCAAGAATAAAAGTAAAAGAAATTTATGTATGATTGAGAAAAAAAAAATTCTTCTTTACAAGAAAATTGCAATTGCTAAGTGTTCTATGATTAAGTTTTTTGTAATGGAACTTGATTCTTTTCTCATCAAGATTTCAAATTTGAGCAATGTGGAATGATGACTGTGTTTGAAATTTTGTTTGGAGTAATCCATGCTCAATTTGAAAAGTAAACTTAATTCATAAATTTGATCATTCTTAACTATGTTTATGTACCTTAAACTTTTGTCAACACTAGCATATAAGTAGAAAAGAGATCTATTTAGTTGTCATGCAGCATTAAGAATGAGAGTTGGCAACAAATTGATTTATGGTGCACATTGTTATTGTTAATTTCTTGTTAATTGTTAGTATCCTTTATTTCAAATTGTAGCTCTTTGTCACCACATGGTTTGAGCACTTTGTGTATCACACTAATTTTTCTTCACCTTTTTTCAAACCCTAGAGTTAACCTTTCTTTGGTTACGGAAATTGCACATAACTCTCCACCTATTGGTCTTTTCACCTTTCTGTAAGTTGTTATTCTTTGAAATCAAAGTTTAATCTATAAACATGTTGACGTTGATCTTGTTTGTGGTTTAGCATTTTATTTACAACTCACTGGAAGCCATTTTTGCGTCTTTCTGGATGATGGATTCTTCTGTTCATAACATTAGGTTTCAAAGAACAATTTTTTATTAATTCTATGGTTTGTTCATTCATGTAATTCATGATTAATTGACTCTTTTAAAAGGAGTAGGTGACTCAGTTTGTGAGTTAATGTTTATATCAAAGGGTTACTAAAATTTTAATTTGTTATTTTTAATACATGAAAAACCTTTATTTTTCTACTATAAATAAAGGTCTTTATTAGAAAACAAGGTTGTAGTTCCATGACTTTGAGTTCATATTTATTTCAACGTCTATTATAAATATAGCAAAGTTGTCTCTGAACATTAAAGTGGCACAAAGTTTCAAGCACTATTATAAGATTATAGTTTTACATATATTGTAAAAGAAATACGAAGAAAAGAAGGAAAACTTTAAATAAGATAAATAATGTAATGATTCAAATAAAAGAAAATATTAAATAAATAATGGTGTAATCTATATCAATATGATATCACATAACATTGTTTATGCATTTTGAAATCTTTAATTTCAAGCCTATTAGTAATTTATACGTTATATAGAAAATTGTTAAACTAATTTTAGTTTTGATATTATCATATCTAATGAAACAGAGTTAAAAATTTTAATATTGCAAAATTAAATGGGTTAATTGGTTTAAAGATTCACACCATACATAGTTTCCAATAATTAATATTTTGTTTGAAAGTTAAATTAACTCTTTTTTATTAAACCTCGCTCAAGTAATCTAGATATATAGTAGGGTGTCTATAAACTTATCCTCCATTTTGAAATGTATGTAAGTGAAATGAAATGAATTGGACAAAAATAAATTCATTGAAATAAATTGTCAAAAAAAAAAAAAAGAAAAAAAGAGAAATATACTATTTTTTAAAACATGTATTTTTTTTACATATTTTTAAAATAATTTTTTTAAAGCATGCCTAAGAGTTGCTCCATGGTTAGTAATTTGCATAGTTTTATGAAGTACTTTAGTAGGTCTTGAACTATAAGATTGAAATACACTACATGTTATGGAGAAAGACGTTTTATATAAAACCAAATTTTAGACGTCATTCTAGAAAGAACAAATAGTTATAGAAAAATGAAATATAATTTGCGAGCATAGTACTCCTTTCCATGTATTTACCAAATCCAATGTTAAAAAAGTATAGAAAGTTATAAAATTGGTTTTTGAATGTGGCATTTCACAAATTCTAATAACATGAAATTCATTTATTGCAGCCTAAATTCGGGACTAATGCTACTTTTATTTAAATATACAACAAAAAATTATTGACACCGTGTTAGTAACAAGAAGTTATTGTAGAGCATATAGAATATATATTGTACCCTATATTTTCTTCTTTCAAAACCTTAATTGAATATGAAAAAGTAATGTAAAACAATTAGCACTACCTTTAATATCTACAATGACAATATTTCTTTCTTTTGTTTTAGAAACTAAAGAAAAATAACCACACACGTCTTTCTTTGTTAAGAATAAAATTTAATATAATGTATTATTGGTATTGAAATATGATATTGGTTTACTATATGACAGAATATGGATGTTCGTCAAAATCGTAGTTGGATGTATAATAGACTTTTAACTAGTCGAAAGGGGTATATGTTGGCATATTTCAAGACTAAGAGTTTTTGAAGTCCTCCAGTTTTTTATGAAGACCTAAAGTTTTGATGATGAAGTTTTAGAATGTTTCAATCAACATTAAAGACTTGTGCCATCTCACAAAGGAAGGATGCTTGGTAGAAAAGGAAAGGCATAAAGAGCATTCAAAGCTTTCAAGAGAGAAGATTGATGAAGATTTTCTCAAGAGCTGAAGGATCAAGAGTAGAAGGTTCTGTTTTGGGTATTGGATAAAAAGAGTAAGTCATAAATCCCATTCAAGACTTTCCCAAACAAGAGAGCAAGGTGTTTTCTCGCAAAAACGTTTTTCTACGTTTTTAATCGATTATGATACGAAGATAATCGATTATATAACTAAAAATTTGAATTAAAAATGTTTAACGAACTAAATAATCGATTAAGTGTTTTTGATAATCGATTATATTGATTCTGGGTTAATATAATCGATTATGGCCTTAATCTAATCAATTATATCAGAAGAAATTTGTTTTCCAGTTTTTAAACATGATATAATCGATTAAGCTTTTTATATAATCGATTAAATGAGTCGTTTTTGCGAAATCAATACCAAATCAACCTAAGAATGGATACTTTGGAGCATTTTCGAATTATAAAATGAAAGAGAATGTCTTAGGTTAAACACATCTGATTAAACACAAAATACTCAAAGTGTTTCTGCGCCTTAGCTTTTCAAAACCGCTTTCCTACTCTCTTTAGTTTGATCAAGTCTTTGGAAGTGGTGATCATTGTGCTTAAGCTTTCTATCCAACATTATTATCAGGTGTATTCTTTTACTGTTTTTCATAAACGGGAAAATTCATCCCTTGGATCGGTTCTAAGGGAGGTGTTTCATCTCTTGTGTGTCAAGAGAGGTGGGTTTCATCCTCAGTGTGTCTGGGGAGGTGTTTTCATCCTTAGTGTGTCTGAGGAGGTGTTCCTTTATCTTTATTTGTTATTGCTTGAATTGGTGTTTGTAATTTCATTTAAAGATAGTGGGGAAAATCATCACGCATTTGTGGTGGTTGGGAACTGGACGTAGGATTGGCTTAATCTGAACCAGTATAAATCTCTGTGTTCTTTCTCTTTCTCTATCTCTTTTATTTGTGGATCATTATAACAATTGCAAATTCAATCGGCATTAATCAAAGGATAAGAAAAATCCACATCCGAGTTTTTGAAAGAATTTCAAAATCCGAAAATTTATTTAAAAGAGAAAAGTTTATTAAAAATCCAATTTACCCCCCCTCTTGGTTTTTATACTGCCATCTTTATTTAACAGTATACTGATGCATTTTTAAATGGTGTGGCTGAGTTTGTGTCTTTTGCTCTTGAGCAAACAAACTTGTCAACAGGGAAAATTAGATGTCCATGTAGTAAATGCAAAAATCTTAATTTCTTCAGCTTTGAAGATGTTAAAGTTCATCTCTATCGAAGGGGATTTATGCCTGGTTATTGGTATTGGACATGTCATGAAGAAGTTGATCCAACTTTATGTGATATGTATAACACTTATCCAAATTCAAGTAGTAATACACATGAGGGTCACAGTCAAGACTTTGACCGCATGATTCATGAAGCTATTGGTGCACAGTTTGTAGACCATTATAATGAACAAAATGAGGAGTTTCCAAATATTGAAGCAAAAAATTTTTATGATTTGTTACATGCTGCACAAAAACCACTATGGCTAGGATGTACTAATCACACTGAATTATCTGTTGCTGTTAGATTATTAATAATTAAATCAGAAGGAAACATGTCCCAACGATGTTTTGATCAAACATTAGCTCTTTTGAAAGAAACACATCCTGCAAATAATTTCATACCAGAAGATTACTATAGAACCTTAAAATTGGTTTCAAAGCTTGGTTTATCTGCAAAAAAATTTGATTGTTGTGTCGATGGGTGCATGTTATTCTATAGAGAGGAAGATAAACAATTAACAGAATGTAAGTTTTGTCACAAACCTCGTTACAAGACAAAAAAAGTGGGTAGGGGTAAACATAAAGATGTTCCAGTGAAGAGAATGCATTATTTACCCCTCATTCCTAGGCTTAAGAGATTATATGCTTCAATGAGTTCTCGCTCCATATATGAGGTGGCATTATGAAAATAAAAGAAAGGAAGGGGTTTTGTGTCATCCATCGATGGAGAAGCATGGAAACACTTTGATGAAACTTTTCCTAATTTTGCATCTGAACCAAGAAATATAAGATTAGGGTTATGTTCTGACGGTTTCTCACCATATGGTCAATCAGGCAAACCATATTCTTGTTGGCCAGTAATTGTAACTCCCTACAATTTACCACCAGAATTGTGCATGACTACTCCTTATATGTTTTTAACTTTAATTATCCCTGGGCCTAAAAATCCAAAGCACAAAATAGATGACTATTTGCAACCGTTGATAGATGAGTTAAAGTTATTATGGGATGAAGGTGTGTTAACCTTTGACATATCAAAAAAACAAAATTTTATCAAGAAAGCTGCACTAATGTGGACTATCAATGTTTTTCCTGCATATGGTATGTTGTCTGGTTGGAGTACGTCAGGAAGATTAGCATGTCCATATTGCATGAATAATTCCAAGAGTTTTTGGTTGGACAATGGTCGTAAATTTTCTTGGTTTTATTGTCATCATCAATTTTTACCTATGGATCATGCATATAGAAGAAATAAGAATGCATTTTTAAAGAATCGAATTGAAGATTGTCGCCTCCATTGATATTGTCTGGGGATGACGTGTGGGAACAAGTTGCTTATTTTCCCAAAGTAACCGAGGAAGTACGATTTACCTGCCATGGTTGTGGTGTAGCTCATAATTGGATAAAACAAAGCATTTTTTGGGAGTTACCATATTGGAATTCCAACCTATTAAGGCATAATCTTGATGTGATGCATATTGAAAAAAATGTCTTTGACAATGTCTTTGATACAGTCATGGACATCAAAGATAAGACCAAAGATGACATTAAGGCAAGAATGGATTTAAAAAAGTATTGTAGGAGAAGGGAGTTAGAATTGCAACAACTACCTAATGGGAAAGTTCTAAAGCCTAAAGCAAATTTTTCTTTATCTAAGGAGCAAAAAAAATTAGTGTATAAATGGATTCTTGACTTGAGAATGCCTAATGGTTATGCCTCAAATTTGCGTAGATGTGTAAACATGGAGCAAGGGAGAATGATTGGAATGAAAAGTCATGATTGCCATGTATTTATGGAGCAATTATTGGCTATTGCTTTTAGTGCACTGCAAAATCAGGTTTGGAGACCTATAGCTGAGTTGAGTAAATTCTTCAAAGATTTATGCTCAACTATTTTGCGAGTGGATGATCTGTTACTGATGGAACAAAACATTGTCATTACATTATGTAAATTGGAACGATTCTTTCCACCTGCATTCTTCAATTCCATGGAACATTTACCTATTCATTTGCCTTATGAAGCAAGAATAGGAGGTTCGGTTCAATATAAATGGATGTATCCATTTGAGAGGTAAGTTCTTTAGTATATTTAAATTTGAAAATGCATACTTTTCTTCTATGAAATTAGTGATTAATTATATGATGATGTTATATTAGGTACTTGAATAAGTTAAAAAAAATGGTTAAGAACAAGGCACATGTAGAAGGGTCAATATGTGAGGCATATATGGTGCAAGAGACTTCTCATTTTTGTTCATATTATTTTGAGTCTCATGTGCAAACAATGAGAAATAAAGTTAGTCGCAATGACGATGGAGGTGAGAATGAAGAAGTAGACAAAGTATCAACAATTTTTAGTCATCCTGGTCGCTCTAGTGGAACTTCTTCGACTCGATATTTAAGTAAGAAAGAATTAGAAGCTGCACATTTGCATGTATTACTCAATTGTGAGGAAGTTCAACCATTGATCAAGTAAGTACCTAAATTGATTTTGACATGCATATTTTAAGCATGATAGAACTAACATAATGCTATGTATAAATAATAGAATATTTGAACAATTTCTAGAAGTAGTAAATCCAAACATCGACCAAAGAGAAATTCAGGCTAGGATTGCTTCCGATTTTCCAAGATGGTTTCAAAGATATGTAAGTATTCAAAACATTTTGTAAATTAAATTATCACATTAGTAATGTATATGTTGACATGTATGACTACATTAACTTTTTTCTTATCATTTATTTAGGTTCAAGATAGAACGAATATGGTTCAGAGTCAGTTTTTGCATGACTTATCATGGGGTCCACGGAAAAAGGTTTTCACTTGGCCCATTTATTTTGTCAATGGTTTCAAGTTTCATACAGAAGAATGGAGCCTTGGAAAGCAAACAATTAACTGTGGAGTTTGTGTTAAGGGTGAAGATAATGGAGATGAAGAAAATTATTATTATGGTATCATTAAAGAGATTATGCAACTTGAATACATAGGAGAGCCAACAAAACAATTAGTTGTATTCAACTCGTCAATGGTTTGATTTTGAGAGGAATCGTGGTGTAAAAGTTCATAAGGAATATGATATTGTGGAAGTTCATCATCGTAAAAGGTATTTGAATTATGATCCTTTCATACTTGCAGCAAATGCAATTCAAGTGTATTATATGTCTTATCCTCAAAAAATAAAGGAAAAGGTAGATTGGTGGGTTGTCATTAAAACCAAAGCAAGAAGTATGGTTAATGATCAACATATGCTAGAGGTTGCATATCAAGATGACCTTTCTAATACTCAATTTGTGTCAACTGATGAACTACTTGGTCAATTAAGAGATGATGAAGGTGGATATGAAGAAGTAATAGGGAATGAATTACTCAATGATAATCAAGACAATATGGAAGATGAGGCACAATTCAGTGAAACTGATAATGAACAAGAGAGTGAATTTGATGATGAATATATATCTGATGACGAGGATGAAAATGGTAGTGATGGTCATGAATTTCATCAAGAAATTGATGATGATGATGAGGATGAGGATGATAATGAATGATTTTTGTATTTGAATTTTCACCATTATTTAACAAATGTAAGAAAATATGATATTGTCATAATCAACATACAGTTTATTGTATTTTTCATCATTTTTTCTTATTCAACATATATATTATTTGCTTAAAAAAATTTGTTGTTGTATGTACAGATGTCAGAAAAAAAATGAACAAAACTTATTTTAAGAAGTCGTTTTGTAAGGCACCAACTATCTGGGACTGTCGAAGAACATGTTGGATCTACTCCTTCATTGGGAGGTCAGTCTCGTCAAGCTCCTTCAGTTGGACCACAAGTTCCTCCTAGTTCACTCCCTCGAGCAAGTTCTATTTCTGGTCCTCTTGCAGCACATGTTACTCCTTCACTGCGAGGTGACTCTGGTGAATCCCGTTCAGTTGGACCACCAGTTGGTCCTACTCCACGACAGGGACCAACTTCTACTTCTGGTTCTCTTGCAGCACATATACATTGTACTCCTTCCGTTGGACCATGTTTTGGTTGTACTCCATCTCTAGGAGCATGTAATACTACTCCACCTTTAGGAACACATGCTACTATTCCACCACTTAGGCCATCAAATCCTACTAATTCTAAAGATGGAGGACAACCTCTTGTTTCCCCACAAAGTCTTCAAGCATCTAACCCTCGAACACAGGAAACAATTGCTTCTCATGAAGATCAGAATGCATCAGATGTCCAAAGCACTAGTCAGAAGCCTGTTTTAACACTTGATGGATATGGGTAAATGAATTAAAATTTAAAAATGTTAAGTTTTGTTCAAAATTTATATATAACTTGTATTTATAATTGTAATTTTGTTGTAGGTTTTTGCCCTCATACTTTGCAGCTAATGCAATTGGTGATATCTTTAAAAGCCATTATATTGAAGCATGGCCATCATGGAAGAAGGTACCTGAAATCACTAGAGACATGTGGTTCACAGAGTTCATGGTATGTTATTACATTACTTGTTAACTTTAAACTAATTACTAATTCTTACATTTCTTTTAATTTTAACTTGTTTTATTTTTTTCTATAGAGAAAATATACTATTTGTCCATTTGACCATAGGTGGGCAAGAAGGAACTTTGAAATGAGAGGTGCAAGCATATTGAAAAGTTCATTGAATAAGGCTCGCATGACAATGAAGAAGCCAAATTGGCTTGCGGAAGATGTATGGGATACCTTATGTCAACATTGGGGATCAAAACAATATAAACACAAAAGATTAACTGCAAAAGCAAATCGAGCTTCTGAATGTCGAGGATTTGGAGTTTCACTCCATACAACTGGCTCTATTAGCATTTCTCAACATAGAGAAAATCTGGTAAATAGTTTTTCAACTATTTTTATTATGCAATATACTTCCCATTGTATATTTTAAACAAACTTGGGAAATTTCAGGTCTTTGATTTGAATTTATGGTTTTGTTGGTATTCGTTACTACCTTCCTTATACTTGGTTTGTTTACTGGTGTACAAACTGGTATCCATTATTTTCCTTCTTATAGTTAGTATTGTTGTTGGTTTGTTTACTGGTGTACATGTTGAACTTTAAAATGCCTTTCTTTCGCATTCAAACTTTTAAGCTAATATATACATTAATTATGAAAACCTCTACCCATTTGGTTATGGAAAGAATAAACAACATTACTTACTTCCCATTTGGTTATGGAAAGAATAAACAACATTACTTACTTCCCATTTGGTTAATGGTACGCATTTGTGATTTAATATTCTTTATGACACTAAGCATTATGACAAGTTTAGAAACTTATTTATTTTTATAATGGATATCGTTATTTCTAAATTCTTATTTTGTTCTTATTTTAGACAAAGTTGAATGGAAAATGTCCTACTCCATCGGAGTTGTTTCGCCATACACACCAACGGAAGGACAAAACATGGGTTGATCAAAGATCAGCACATGTGGATGTAAGTCACAAATATGATATGTTAATTTGTCTACCATTGATGTCTTCCCTTTCCAATTTATTACTACTTCTTTTTTGTTTATAGGCTGAGTTTACCCGTGCATGGGAACAAGCATCTCATTCAGCATCTATTACAGGAGTGTCTCCACCTGATGAATTACAAGTTTGGTGTGAAGTTGTTGGAATTAACAAAGGCAAGGTGTATGGACTTGGATCTGAGTCGAGCAAAGCAATTAGGAGATAGTATTATCACGATTCTAATTCAACATCAGTCGAAGCTATGAAGGAAGAGATTGAACAACTAAAAAATAAGTTAGAAGCTGTTGAAACTGAGAGGGATGTTCTTCGTGATAGGATGATCAACAATGAGAAAGAAATTCAACAAAATAGCAAAATGTTGCAACTTTTGATGGAAAAAATGGATGTTCAAGCTTCTCATACCTAAATTCGAACTTTATTGTACTTACAACTTATTTAGATTTTACATTTATTATTAGTTAATATTGAAATTATGTAGTACACTTGAACTTGTTTAAATATGAACTTGTTTAGATTTGATGAATTTTGAAGAACATATCATGTCCAATTTTCAAGAACATTTGATATTTGAACTACTCTTATTTTGATGAATATTGTAAAATATTATGTATTGAAGTATATTTAATGCTTTTTATCAGGTTTAATTTTTAAAGAATTCCAAAATTAAAAAAATAAAAACTATTATAACAGTGACTGATTTAGTGACTGATAAGCTTGTTCCCAAATTGGTCACTAAATCAGTCACTAAATCATTCACAAAATCGGTGACTAAACCAGTCATTGAATCAGTGGCTAAATCAGTCACATTATCAGTTACTATATCAGTCACAGAGTTGGAAACTAAATCAGTCACAAAATTGGAAACTAAATCAGTCACAAAATCGATGACTAAATTAGTCACAAAATCAATGACTAAATCGGTGACTATATTCGGTGATTAAATCGGTGACTATATTCGGTGACTAAATCGGTGACTATATTCGGTGACTAAATCAGTGACTATATTCGGTGACTAAATTGGTGGCTATACATCAACGACCAACGAAATAGCGACTAATGCTCATTGGTGACTAAATCGGTCACTCTTTCAATTAGTCACTGATTTTTTTCAATTAGTCACCGATTTTTCGGTCACTATTTCCAGTTTCTCTTGTAGTGTTATAAAAGTCATAATAAGTACAAAATAAAAAAACAATTTATATATTCAGTATATGTAATAAGTAATAAAAGTTTTATTGTTATTTGAACTATAATAAAAACTAAGAAGGTGCTTCAATAATAGTTACTAAGTTGCAATAGAATAAGTTTTGTTTATCAAAATACTATTTATTACCATTACAATCTTTTTTTTTGTTTGTGAAATTATTGTTCATAATCCAATGCTTTTGTACTTGAGCTGATTGTGTTGCAAGGGTTTGTAGCAGTATTATCATTACAATGTGAGTAACATGAGTTCAGAAGTTCAGAACATTGTGAGAAAGGCATCTTCCTTGACTTTGTTACTGAGTGGCTTGACGATTTACCTATACAAATATTAAATTGTACATTAGTATATCAGATATGAGAAATAATTGAACATGAAATTTATACTTCTTTTGTAGTTAAGTTTACTAACTTGAGGAACTTATTGCATTGCACTTGTCTATTAGTTCGAAGGTAATAAATGTAAAAATATTCTCTTGATAAAGGTAATAAAGTATTGTCCAATTTTATAATATTATGATAAATATGCGTTTTATGTTAATACATCATCCAACTTTGATGATAGTGTCATTGGGAAAACTAATCATTTTTCCATCAAAGCAGCAATAAAATTCTATTAACAAGTTAAATTTCTTCACACTTCCAAACTTGTTTCTATCATGCTTATTATGAAGGTGTTCAAACATGTCTACAATGATAATAAACTAATCATATGCAGTAATTTAGAAAGTGATGTAATTGAAAGAAACCAACTACTAGAATTTCTTATATTTCATGAGAATTTTCCTGCAAATTTATTACAAAAATTTGCGTGAAAAGAGCTCCTGCTATTTTTTCTGTAAATTTTAATTGATAGCTAATTCACTTGTGGATAATTAGTTACCGTGGATTTTAAAAATTTGCAAGAAATTTGCAAAATATAAATTCACAGCAACATTTCATGCTAAAAAAATTTGCAGCAAACTTTCTTACAAAAAATCCATTTTAAAAATAGCAAGTACTTCTTCCTACAAATTTAAATTTTCTAAGGTAATTTTTCTACAAATTTTAAATTCACAAGTAATTTCTTCCAAAAAAAAAGTCCAGTTATGTTTTCTTGCCAAATTAAATTTGTAAGTACATTTTTTCTACTAATATTTTTGTAAGAAAATCTGCAGGAATTTTTAATAATATTTTAAAATTTATAAATTTTTTATTTTCATATTATTTTTTTTTAAAAAATGTTACAATTTCTTGTCACTATTTTGAAAATAGATAAGTCAGGAAATATTATTTGTAATTTTATTTTTTACTATTTCTCGTGTAGTTTTTATTTTAGAGAAACTAAAATCCGGTTTAGTTATTAAAAGTTTAAGAACTTAAACTACATGCCTTTTTTTAAGAGTTTAAACTATTTTACTTTGTCCTATTCCAAAAAATTATTTACTATATAAAAATATTCTCTTGATGAAGGTAATAAAATATTTTCGAATTTTTCCATCATAGTAGAAATAAAATTCTATTAACAAGTTAAATTTCTTCACACTTCCAAAATTGTTTCTATCATGCTTGTTATGAAGTAGTTCAAACATGTCTATAATGATAATAAACTAATCATATACAATAATTTAGAAAGTGATGTAATTGAAAGAAACCAAACATGTCTACAATGACAATAAACTAATCATATGTAGTAATTCAAAAAGTGACGTAATTGAAAGAAACTTATGTTAGGATCCATATCTATCAACATCTATAAAAAAAAGTGGAACTAATATCCCTCTGCAAAGTCTTCTCTGTTGTATCATCAATCTTCCAAATTTTTCACTAATGTAGATTATAATAATATAGAAGCTCAAATTGCTTCCATCCTTTCAAAAGATAAATTATAACAATATTTACAAACTAAAAAACTTGATCATAACTCATATTCAAACCAAGAGTTTGACGTTGGCAATCTTGTATAAGGACAAGAATTCAATTCCAATACGAGGTATAAGCAAAGAAAAATTACACAAAATCATGAACTAAAACTATTAAGTCTAGATCTAAAACAAAGACAATAGGTTCTAATATTAGGTTGCTCTAACAAATCACAACAAAATTTGGTATATCATTAAAAACATTTATCTAAAGATTTACCTTTTAAGTAGAAACCTTTCTTCTCAAATCTGCTAATGATCTCAGCAATTTGAAATAGAATCACTTGTCAGTCAAATCAGTCAAATAAATCTCATGCACGAACCTTCAAATTTAAAACAACCAAAACAATAGAAATAGAAAAATAATTACCAAAAAAACCATCAACCCATTTTCCAGAAATAGAGCATCCTTTAACACCTGTATGAGACATAAAGTATAATATCATCAAAGTTTTTCCAATAATTAAATGCATAAATCCATCAAATGGCTTTTAAAACTCCCCTGTAAATTTCATTGCCACTAGCATCAAAGCTGTACCTAAAATAAAAAACTTTTACTCCCTACAAATTCAAATACAAATTTTTATTCATCAAGAACCAAAAGGAAACAAAATCAAAATAATATAATAGTTAAAGTATAAAATATAAAATATAAAATATCATCGTCTTCCATATAGTCACTATCTTCGTCATCCTCATTTTTATTACTATGTTGAGATGAAGGTCGATGGGAAGAAGATGTCACATATCCTAAATGTTGCATTAATGCTCTTACTTGATTTTTAGTCTCTGTCAACTCTTTCCTCATTTCTAATTTATCTTTCCTTTGTTTCAGCAACTCTTGTTTCATTTCTAGTTTTTCATGTTCTTGTCTTTGTAATGATTCATTTAATGCTTGAATTTGACTTCTTAAAGCATCAACATCCTCAATATTTGATTGTTGACTTGAGGATGAAAACAACATCTCGCCTACAGTTCCAAGACCAAATATTCTTCCCCTTTTTTTCCCAATTGAGTCAATCCATATATCCCAGTCAGATGGTATTTGACTAATGGATTGTTCACCGGTAGCAACATTCTCCATAGAACTTTGAGATATTATCTCACTTTTTCTTTGTTCAATTTTTTCCTACAAATGGAAATAATTGATGAAAGCAAAGAATTTAAAAAATCAATAAAAGTCTAGTAAATAATTGAGAACTTACAAAGGCAAATTTTGCATGAGGACGAACCCAACTTTGATCCTTTTTTCTTCGATGTGTACGAAAATAAAACTCAGTCAATGATGGATTTCTTCCTTTTTCATCCTTCTATGATAAAGAAGAAGTTTTAACAACATTAAATTTGGAATCTAAATTATAAAAATAATAGTAAAATCATATATTACCATTCTCTTCCAATGCAAGCGATGGGGAATTGATCCACTAGTGTGAAGAGATGCACCATCTATAGTTACACGATTTCTTTTATTTATCTCAGACTTACTTTTGAAACTTGAGGACTCTCAATATGCCTTTAGTTGTGCCCACACGTCCTCTCCCATCCAAATTGGTTTCTTATCTAGATCCTTCCTAGCTTCTTGTATTAATTTAGACATTTTAGATGCACCCCTTCTCTCAAAATTACGTTACACCATGTCATTATGTTGAGGTGGCCATGTAAATTTTGACTAAATTAACTATAACAAATGAAAAATAATTATATTATATACGATTCCAAATAATATATAAAATCTTTTTAGTCAAAGTTTGAAATTTGATTACTTTGAACATATCAAACCACGACTCCCTTTGCCCTTTGGATAGCTTTTTCCATGATGGTTTTGCCTCCTCCAAGTTAGTGCGAATGATTGAAGCAATTGTCCCAACTACTAACTTGTGTTGATCAAACCTATGTACAACAACATAAATTGAAACAAAATTAAAAAACTAAACAACAAAAATGTATATATGGTAAGAAATTAATTAATTTGCTAATAAAATTACTCGCCTATCCCCCTCTAGGAGTATCAAGATTTTATTTCTGTTATTGTCTCCACTAATGTGGCTAGATGAAGAAGATGGAGTTTCATGAGTCATTGGAAAGTCATGCATTTGATGGACTTGAATAGGAGGTGGAGGTTGAGATATAGGAGAAGGAGGTGGAGGTCGAGATATAGATGGAAAAGGTGGAGGTCGAGATACAGGTGGAGGTGCATATGTAGGTAGAGGTCGATATACAAGTGGAGGAGGTTGAGATATAGGTGGTGGAGGAGGAGGAGGAGGAGGTTGAGATATAGGTGGTGGTGAAGGAGGAGGTTGAGATATAGGTGGTTGTGGAGGAGGAGGTCGAGATATAAGTGATGGTGGAGGAAGAGGTCGAGATATAGGTGGTGGTGGAGGAGGAGGTCGAGATATAGGTGGTGGTGGAGGAGGAGGTTGAGATATATATATATGGTGGTGGAGGAGGAGGTCGAGATATAGGTGGTGGAGGAGGAGGTCGTGATATAGTGGAGGAGATGGAGATTGAGATATAGGTGGAGGAGGTGGAGGTCGAAATGGAGGTCAAAATGGAGATTGAAATGGAGGTAGAGGTCGAGATATTTGGTTAGAATAAGCTTCAAGGCTAGTTGATGGTATTATAAGTGGAATATGAGTTTGTTCACTTCTTTTCCTTTTCAACTTTTTAGTTGGCTGCATTGGTCTCTTAGAATCTGAAATCTATTTTTTTAAAACTATAGCATTTATAATCTCAACAATAGATAAAAACTACACACATGAAACTATCAATGTAACAATAAAATAACACCATCCAAGTAAACATAATATAAATAAGTATTGTAATTAAATTTTTTTTAAAAAAACTATCTTAATCTTCCTCTTCCTCTTGCATGGAATCTTCTTCTTCTTGAATGGAATCTTCATCTTCCTCTTCTTGATCATCTTCATACTCGGTGTCTATGAAATCATTTGCATGCATTATATCTAAGTCAACCTCTTCACCCTCAATCTCATCATCTTGTAGGTGGTCAATTGGGTCATCCTCAATTGTTTCATTAACATGTGATTCATGCACTTGATAAGCAACCTCCAAAGTATGTCTATCATCAATAACTCCTCTTGGATTTGTCTTGATAACTACCAACCAATCAACCTTATCCTTTTGTCGCCCAGGATAAGATGAATAGTACACTTGAGTTGCAACTTTTGGAAAACTAAAAGGATCAAATTTTTCATATTTTCTCCCTTTTCTAACTTCTACAATCTTATATTGCTTGTGTGTTCTCATCCCCTGAATTGAAGGATCAAACCAATCACAGTAAAATAAAACTAATTTTTTTTGTGATTCACTTGGCCATTCCAATTCTAAAATCTCTGTAAGAACACCATAATAATCACTTGAAGTTTCACCATGTCCAATGCCACTAACACATACCATACTATTATATGTTGTTTTGCCTTTACCCCATGTTGTTGTATGAAATTTGTATCCATTCAAAAAATAAATTGGCTAGGACTTTGCTAGTCTCAAAGGTCCCCTTGCCAAGTCATATAGGCTAGGACTTTGCAACCTAAGTTGGTGATTTTGTTTAACCTATTCAAATAAAAATTATAAATGAAAGATATAATAAAAAAGAGTGACATCATTTTTGTTTAAATCACTACTTACATATTCTTGAAACCACCGTGGGAAATCAACTTTTATTTGTTCATCAATGATACCATTGTTGAGATTCCCATAGATGTCATTCAAAGATTGTACATATGTTCTACAAAACATAATATTAAAATTATATATAATTATGTTAAATGAATTGAAACAACATATATGTCATGTCTGGTACTTACTCAATAAATGGTTTAACCTCGTTACAATTCAACAGAACATGCAACTGGGCAATGGAATTTTCTTTATCACTAAGCCACCTTTCCTTATATTTACCAGTTGTTTGTCCAAATGGTTTAAAGATAGACAAAGTTGGTTCTATATGATCTTCATGAACTCCTTCACCAACACAAATAGGAGACACAAAATAATGAGAACTGAAATAGGATGTCTCTTGTAGTAAATATGCTTCACAAATAGACCCTTTCACACTTTTTGTTCTTCATTGTTTTTTTAACCTTATTCAGAAACCTGAGTACAAAAAATGTAATACCAATTATTTGGTAAGTTGTATAATAATATTCATATTTAATGGTGTAAACGATTATTACCTTTCAAATGGGTAAATCCAACGGTATTGAACCGGTCCACCCATCCTAGCTTCAGAAGGCAAATGAATTGGTAGGTGCTCCAAAGAGTCAAAGAACGCAGGAGGAAATATATGTTCCAACTTACATAATATGACAAGAATATTTTGTTCTATTTGCAATATATGATCTTTATGTAGCACCGTTGAACACAAATCTCTAAAGAATTGACTAAGCTCGGTTAAAGGTTTCCATATGGGTTCAGGAAGAGCTTTCAAAGCTATTGGGAGAAGACATTCCATAAAAATATGGCAATCATGACTTTTCATCCCATACAATCTTGCACATTTTGTATCTACACATATGCAAATATTGGAGGCATAACCATAAGGCATCTTCAACTCCTTCACCCATTTACACACATAATTTTTTTGTTCATTTGATAAACAAAATTTGGCTTTAGGCTTCATACATTTTCCATTAGGATTTGTTTTTAACAATAACTCCTTCCTATGACAATACATTGCCAAGTCCAATCGTGCATTCTCATTGTCCTTAGTTTTCTCTTTGTTGTCCATAATAGTATGGAACACATTTTCGAATACATTCTTTTCTATATGCATAACATCTAAATTGTGTCTTAAAAGATTGTTCTTCCAATATGGCAAATCCCAAAATATGTTTCTCTTTGTCCAATTATGGGATTGTCCATGACCTGGAACATTGCATATCCTCACTTCTGTTGATTGGCTAAACGGAGTGAACCCATCAGCACACAAGCCAAGTCTAACATTTCAAGGTTCTGAGGCAAATTCAACATAAAGTTTATCGAAGTGTTTCCAAGCTTCTCCGTCTGAAGGATGACACAAAGCACCTTCCCTATGATTTTCATAATGCCACCTCATGTGCTCTGCAAATCTCATAGAAGCATATAATCTTTGTAGTCTAGGGATGAGTGGCAAATAATGCAATCTTTTATAGGGAGCATTTTTAGAGTTTTTCTTGCATTCATTGTGTGCTTTATATCGAGGCTTTCTACAAAACTTGCATTCCTTCAAAGTAATGTCCTCTTTGTAATACAATATACACCCATCGATGCAACAATCTATTTTTATTCTCAATAAACCAAGCCCTGCTACAATTTTCTTTGTTTCCCTAAAATTAGAAGGGATGATATTATCAGGGTGGTTTAACTCTTTCATAAATTTTATCACATCATTGAAGCAAGCCTGTGACATATTATGTTTGGATTTATACTTAACATTGTGATAGCAACAGACAACTCTAATACATTTTTACATCCTGGCCACAATGGTTGCTGAGCTGAATTTAATATTTCATAAAATTTGACAGCTTCCATATTCGGAGGTTCCTCTTCATTTTGTATAAAATATTGTTCATGATTAAGACCACCAACGTCAAATACCATATTTTGATGTCTATTAACATCTTCATAACCCCATTATTGACTACTACCCAACGTGGAATGCATATCAATATCCGTATGTTGGATTCTCTCTCCATGGCATGTCCAGTGCCAATATCCGGGTGTAAGTCCTTTTCGAAGAATGTGAACATTTACTTCATCTATGATTAAAAATCCCTCACTTTTACATTCCTTGCATGCGCACCTTATTTTTGCTTCACTCAAAAAATTTGGTTGTCGACAAGCAAAAGCCATAAACTCTTCAAGGCCACTTAAAAATTCATTTGTATATGCCTCTCGTCCAGGAAGAAGCCTATTATACATCCATGTTCGATGTATAGATATTTCCATTCTTAACTTGACTCCAAAATGCCTAAATATAAGTAAAAATTATTTATATTTTAAACAATGTTATGTATAAAATTATAAAGAACTAAAATATAAAATAGTTCCAAAAATTGAACTAAACTACTTAATTGTAATATAAATTCAAATTTTAATTGTAGATAGTGTTTTACTTCAAACCAGACCAAACCTCAATTTTCGTTTTATTCTTTCAATTCATGCTATTTTTCCAAGTGCTTGCTTAATTGTGATGAACTTCTATATAAATTGTCGTGTACCATAATGTATGCGAAGCATTTGAAGACTGATATAGACAAGACAATCATCTATTTTACTTGTTAGAAGGACAAAAGAGTTGTAAGACATTATGCTCATATCGATATATGGAGGCATTTTTTATCAGATTTGTTTCCTGAATTTTCATGGGAAAAAATGTGTGAAACCCTCGTGCATGGCCTTTACCAATTTTACCATAAGAACTTAATACCCACTTCTAACTTTAAAATATGGTATGCCTTTAGAACATGGAATGTGATGGAACCCTTAACCTACACTTAAGTATGGAAAAGGTGGGGATTTAACGACTTTAATTACCATATCACAAAACAGATAAAAACCCCTTTTTCATTATTAATCTAACAACATGCCCCTTTTATCACCACAAAATATTTGAATCTATCTATTATTCTGCATTTTATTTTACCCTTTTAGCTTCTTTTCTTTACACCGCTTCAGTACATTCCTATCTTCTCCATTTATGGCTTCACTAACTCTCTAATAATTCTCTTCCTTTGGGGTGCAGAAGGAGTTTGATTGGTAGCTAATTGCTACACAAAATTTTCTATACTACTTTTTCCTTAGTGTTCTCTTCTTATGATATTCGTGTGATGAGTTTTTTTTATTGAATAACCAAACATACCCAAATTATTCTAATTCAACTTTAGAAGACAGAAGCAAAGGTGAAAAACTCTAACTGAGACAAGCTCGTGAACTTTCCTGGAAAAGAAAACTAGTGATACCATTTTTTTGTGTTGTAAAACAAAGAATTGACACAAGTTACTGACGGGTAAGATAGTCTAGACTGAATTCTCAACCCTAAAAAACTTCACAATCCCTCAAAACATATATAATAAATTCCAGGGTGTTAAAAGAATATTCAGTAGTACATCTTTCACCCACGTACCCATTCCTGTTTCATATTTGGCATGTCGGTTCGTGTACCCATTTCACTATTTCGACACTTCCTTCAATTTTCAAGTAGTATAACTTTCAACAAATTCACACATCCCAATAACATTCAAAGTTCACACCCAACGCTTTATTTTACTCCATGCAGAAGCAAAGCATTTGTTGGCATATTTCAAGACCAAGAGTTTTTGAAGTCCTCCAGGTTTTTATGAAGACCTAAAGTTTTGATGATGAATATTTAGAGTGATTCAATCAACATTAAAGACTTGTGCCATCTCACAAAGCAAGGATGCTTGGTAGAAAAGGAAAGGCATAAAGAGCATTCAAAGCTTTCAAGAGAGAAGATTGATGAAGATTTTCTCAAGAGCTGAAGGATCAAGAGTAGAAGGTTCTGTTTTGGGTATTGGATAAAAAGAGTAAGTCATAAATCCCATTCAAGACCTTCCCAGAAAAGAGAGCAAGGTGTTTTCTCACAAAACCGTTTTTCTACGCTTTTAATCGATTATGATACGTAGATAATCGATTATTCAACTTAAAATTTGAATAAAAAATGTTTAACGAACTAAATAATCGATTAAGTGTTTTTGATAATCGATTATATTGATTACTGGGTTAATATAATCGATTATGGCCTTAATCTAATCGATTATATCGAGACGAAATTTGTTTTCCAGTTTTTAAACATGATATAATCGATTAAGCTTTTAATATAATCGATTAAATGAGTCGTTTTGCGAAATCAATACCAAATCAACCTAAGAATGGAAACTTTGGAGCATTTTCGAATTATAAAATGAAAGAGAATGTCTTAGGTTTAACACATCGATTAAACACAAAATATTCAAAGTGTTTACGCGCCTTAGCTTTTCAAAACCGCTTTCCTGCTCTCTTCAGTTTGATCAAGTCTTTGGAAGTGGTGATCATTGTGCTTAAGCTTTCTATCCAGCACTATTATCGGTGTATTCTTTTCTTGTTTTTATAAGCGGGAAAATTCATCCCTTGGATCGGTTCTAAGGGAGGTGTGTTCATCTCTTGTGTGTCAGAGAGGTGGGTTTCATCCTCGGTGTATGCAGGAGGTGTTTCATCCTTAGTGTGTCTAAGGAGGTGTTCCTTTATCTTTATTTGTTATTGCATGAATTGGTGTTTGTAATTTCATTTAAAGATAGTGGGGTGATCATCACGCATTTGTGGTGGTTGGGAAGCTGGACGTAGGATTGGCTTAATCAGAACCAGTATAAATCTCTGTGTTCTTTCTCTTTCTCTATCTCTTTTAATTGTGGATCATTATAACAATTGCAAATTCAAACCGCGTTAATCAAAGGATAAGAAAAATCCACATCAGAGTTTTTGAAAGAATTTCAAAATCTGAAAATTTATTTAAAGAGAAAATTTTATTAAAAATCCAATTCACCCCCCTCTTGGTTTTACACTGCCGTCTTTATTTAACAATTGGCCTCGAGCTGGTTTTTGAAAATTACTCAAAAACAAGATCCTCATGGCGAGATAAAAATCAAACTTTTCTTTGAAGGTGCATCTATTCATAGACCACCACTTTTACAGGTGAAAACTATCCATTTTGGAAAAAGAGGATGGAGATTTTTCTAAGGTCTAATGATCAAGGCGTTTGGGATGCAATTGTGAATGGTCCATATATTCCTATGATTGTTGTTGAAGATGCGCAGGTACCCAAGCGAGAGCAAGTTGGACCAAAGATGAGTACAACCAAAGTCAATGCGACATAAGGGCGTGTAACATGATAGCATCTGCCTTAACCATTGATGAGTTTTACAAGTTGTCGGATTGCACTACAGCGAAGGAGATGTGGGACACTTTAGAAGTCACACATGAAGGAACGGAGGATGTGAAAAGATCAAGGAAAAATACCTTGATTCAAGAGTACGAGATGTTCCGGATGAGCAAAGGGAAACCATATATGACGTCCAAAAGAGATTTACTCACATTGTAAATCACCTCAAGGCGTTAGGTAAGAAATTTGATACTGAAGAGTTAAATGTGAAAATTTTGAAATCTTTGGACAGGACATGGCAACCCAAAGTGATGGCCATCACGGAATCAAAGAATCTCTCAAATATGAATATGACAACTCTCTTCGGAAAGCTTAGAGAACATGAAATGGAGCTTGGACGTTTTAAAGGAGAAGAAGAAGACGTCAAGAGGAAAGGTGTTGCTCTTAAAGCGGAATCCCACAAAGATGAGAGTAGTGACATAGATGATGATCTTGAATGCAGTGACATCAGCTTGTTTGTCAAAAAGTACAAAAAGTTCATCAAGAACAAGAACAAAGGGAATTTCAAGAAAGGTAAGAAAACTGAAAATTTAAATTCTCTTGATAACTTTAAATGCTATGGTTGTGGAAAAAGGGGACACTTGAAGTCGGATTGCCCCAACATCAAGAAGGATGAAGAAAAGGTCAAGAAATATAAAAAGCCTTTTGATAAGAAGAAAAAGAAGGCATACATCGCTTGGGAAGATAATGACGTGAGCTCTTCTAGTGCAAGTGAATCAGAAGAAGAAGCCAACATTTGTCTCATGGCGGATGATGATGATGCTGAATCCACATGTAGCAAGGTAAGTGATTCTGGTCTTCCAGATAATTATGATGAGTTGCTTGAAGAGTTTTTGGATTTATGTGAAAAATCGAAAAAACTAACCTTCTTTCATAATAAATTAAAAAATGACTACAAAAGTCTTGAAAAGAAAATTTCTGATTTGGAAGAAGAGAAAAAGGTTTTAAAAGATGATTTGGAAACAGCGAAAATTCCTTGCAAATGCAAAACCAAAATTCCTATTTGTGAAAATTGTAGTGTTCTTGCTAACAAGGTTTCTTATCTTGAAACATCTGTTTCAAACATTACAATGGGTAATAATAATTTAAACAATGTTTTGAAAGTAAACAAAGGTTTATACGGAAAAGCAGGACTTGGTTACAATTTCAAAAATAATCATAAATCAAACAAAATTGTTTTTGTTCAAGGAGAATCATCAAATTCGAAAAAGATTTTCGAAGTTCCTCATTTCGTTAATAAAACACATGATCTTAAAAAGAAGTTTTACAAAAATGCATATATTCCAAGAAAAACAAATGTTCCTACATGTTTTTATTGTATGCATAAAGGTCATTCGGTAAATAAATGCAATATTAAACGTTTTAGTGTTCCTAATGGGAAATACAAATGGGTTCCCAAAGGAAAAACTGTTTCTAACCCATGAGGACCCTAATAAGTGACTTTAGGGGACCTAAATATTTTTGTTTATGATGCAGGTTGGTCCCAAGTCCAAAAAGTCACTATGGTACCTTGATAGTGGTTGTTCAAGACACATGACGGGTGATAAAAGCAAATTCAAAAGCTTCAAAAAGAAAGAACAAGGTTTTGTAACCTATGGCGACAACAACAAGGGAAAAATCATTGGTAGTGGAATGATTGGAGAATCCCTAAAGATTCATGATGTTCTTCTTGTTGATGGGTTGAAGCACAATTTGCTAAGCATTAGTCTGTTGGAATAAATGGCTGAGTTTAAGAGGGGGGGTGAATTAAACTTTCAAATCCTTTTCGAAACCCAATGCCCAATTATGAAAAACCAGATTCGAATTGAAGATTTAAACCAGTTTTTATAGGTTCTTGAAATGCTCTTAATCAATTGATCATATACCAAATTCAATTTCAATTCAAACTTCAATTACCGAATGGAAAGAGTTAAAGGGAAGAAGAACAACACAGCAGATTTATACTGGTTCACCTTTCAACAAAGGCTACATCCAGTTTCCTAAACAAACAAATTCAATCAATTCACTAAAAACCAGTTTTTACATGAACACTACATGCAAAACCGAAACCAGAAAGCTGCACCAAGTCTTGAACCCTACAAGACTTCTAAACACCTGTAAAACCCTATTACAAGATCTCTTAATCACCTGATTAAGATACAAACACGCGACTAACAAACACACAAAGAATTGGATTGAATTCACCTGGAAATTCAATGCGAAAGCAAGCAGAGCACCGGCAAAACGAGAAAAACAGAGCATGCAATTCTTGATTTGATTCGCACTCAAATGAATCTTGATCGTCTTGGAGTGATTTGCAAAATGTTTTAGAGTATATTAGGAACGTTCTTGCTTAATGGGTCTTTTAGAAAAGGTTTCGTCTTTTAGTTCTTTGAGTTTAAAGATATATATAGAAAAGCTGTTAAAGCGATTCGCGAGGAAATAGTCGGTTGAAAGCAGCGTTTTAGTCGGTTGTTTTCATTAAAAATCAATTTTCCACTGAGCACCTGTTTTACTGAAACTTGAAAACAGTCATTTGAAATCTCGTTTTAACTAGCTATTCCGGAAGACTGAAATTCACGAAACAAAGCTACCGAGGATTTTAAGCTGGTTTAAATTTCAACATGATCGAGTTGAAATTTTCCAAATACAAAGCTTTGAAAAATGAAGAACAGTTTAACTAGTTGAAATCAGATTTTTAACTAGTTAAAAAACAGTTAAACCTTTGAAATCATTTTAAAACCTTTTTAAAACATTTCAAAACATTTTAAACTCCAAGACTAAGATCAAGATAGATTGAAATGCATCATACCACACAACCTAAGACTCTCTAATCCTAAGACAAGATCTTCATTCTTCAAGCACCAACATCTTCATCATTAAAGGTGGTTGGAGACATCAAATCCACTTGAAACCAAGTCTTCAAGTCCAACAAACTCCCCCTATTTGATGATGACAACCACTTGATGCATTCATTGTCTTTGAAGAATGTAGGAGTCTGTACAAAACAAAAAACAGCAGCGAAATAGCATAACGAGTGTGGTAAAACAATTTATCGGAGAAATAGCGGCGAGAGAAAAAAATCGAGTAGCGAGAAAAAAATCGCAGATTCTCCCCCTTAGCAGATTCAGATTCTCCCCTTTCATCTTTCACTTGCTCTTCACGTGCCTTCAAATGCATTCAACAATTTCTCCCCCTTTGGAATCATCAAATAGCACAGGAGAAAAGAAATAACATAGCATATGTAGCAAATTTTAAATTGTTCAAGATACATGGGAGTTTAACCCAATTAACAACACAAACAGCAACACAAACTAATAAAAATTAAAAGGCACAAGAGATACACGGAAAATAACAATAGCATGAGGGACAACATGCTTTGAAACCAACTACTGGCAGATTCAATGGCAGACAAGCGGAACTTGGCAGCGGATATCGGTCATTATCTTCTTCACTATCATCACCGGGAGTAGCATAAGAACCCATATTAATCTGTGCTAGTTGGGCATGTAAATCTTCAATGCTTTGATCAATGCGCCCAAACCTATTAATGCAGTAGTTGTGATGATATTGTTGATGAGATTGGATGGCATCAAATCTTTGGAACACTTTGCTGTTCAAACAATGAAAGTGGAGGTCCACGGTCAGCTGGAGGAACATAAGGTACAATATCTCCCATGGAGTATCATACGCACCGGCTTGAGAATTTCCGGCTTCATCGGTTGCGGTTCCGGCACCGGCGAGACGTTCAGCAGAATTTTGCCCTGCGTTGGCGAGTATCTTGTGCGGCGATCCAAGTTCCATGGCTTTTGGTAAATCCAAACTTAAAGAAAGCTATTGTCCAGTTGGTGGGTTCTCCCTATCACTGATTTTACGTTCACCTCTAATGTCCACACCAAAATACTCAAAGAATTTGGAGATTATCACGACATATGGAAGACGATGTCTGGCGACCTTTTGGACTTCATCATGTGATCTTTGATGATATGAATCGAGTTAATCCTCACAGATTTCATTAGACAAAAAAGTAGAAGAAGATCACCTTCATTCAATGTAGCATGATTGCTTGCCCCTTGGAGTGATCATCCATGTGATGATAAATGTAAGCACCCTTCTTTGTCAATGTAAGTCCACCAACTTGGAATCCACGAGCAGAACCTTGAGAATTTCTCAAACACTCTCTGTATGTTTGCACCTTGTTAAAATCTTCCAAGGAACCACACAAACCCACTGCTAACCACAATGCCATCGGTTTTGAAGCCCCCAATTCTTTTCGGATAGAATTGTTTATAACCATTTACATTCCTTTCACTTTGGAAGTTAAAGCAGATCCATCATGTTTGAGATTTGTGTAGAATACTTTCACCAAATCTAGGTATATGAACCCATTTAATTCCAGAAATTGCTGCGAGATCCGATGTTGAATCATAGCTATAATATCGATCGAGTCCTTCATCTTCCGACCACTGAGAACTAAGCACTTTGGGTGAGTTTACTGACCTTCCTACTGATATGAGATTGAAACTTCTCAATCCTCTCTTCATCACCTTCAAACCAAGCTTCTATAGACCCATGTCTATAAGTATGAGTTGCTGGAATTTACGGTTCCTTACCTTTGGATGACCCGACCTTTTTGATCTCTTCCTTGGGTTGCTTGAGGAGGCCATTGCGGAAAAAAAATGCACGAAGCGAGTATATGCGGAGTTTTTGCGAGTAAAGTGAATGCTAAAGTAACAATGCTACCCACATGTATTTAACATTTCGATTTTCAATTTATTAAGAAATTAGTGCTTTGTTCGAGTCAAAGAAGGAATCAATTGCATTCGGTTGGAATATCTTGGACGAGAGATATACGACGAGCACGGTTTTGACCGGAGAAATCGATTAGTTCAATGCAACACGTATTTGGAGAGAGAAACCAGCTAAAAAGTAAAGCAAATGCACTACAAGACAAAGCAGCGAGTCAAGATTCTTTGAATCGACTTTATCTATCATGTTTAAATGCTCAATTCTCATTTAATCAACTTAAATGCATCAATTGAATGTGAATCAATGCGTTATAACGGCAAATTCGCACAAATTTTAAACTTTACATGATGACGAGGCAATTTCGATCGGTTGATTTATGAAAAACAGGTGATTAAAATAAAAATCCGATCTTGGTTTAATGCGGATAGCGATTTTAGCGACTAAATCGACGAGATCAGCAGGCTAAAATAGAAGCGAGATATTACTGCACATCCACTTTGCAGCCCCAAATTAGGCAAAACAAGCGATTAAAAGCCGAAACAACTAGCTAAAATCCTGAATAACATTGCAGATTTCACTTATAACATACAATATGCAAATCTAGCGTAATTAATCAAGAATTATGCAGATTTAAGCATTCAAACACACAAATACAGACATGATTAACAGCGAGAAATGAATCATATACGGGAATTACATCACATTTGAAACATCAAGGACACCCGACTCATTTCTTAATTGGAAAAACCTATCTTTTGGGAGTGGTTTGGTAAATATATCGACAAGTTGGTTATTAGAGTCAACAAATTCAATTATGCAATCACCTTTTTGAACATGATCCCTAATGAAATGGTGCCTTATTTCTATATGTTTCGTTCTAGAGTGCAAAATAGGATTTTTGTTAAGTTTATAGCACTTGTATTGTCACACCTAATAGGAATGTGATCTAGTTTCAAACCATAATCAAAAAAGCTGCTTGTTTTAACCAAAGAGTTTGAGCACAACGACTCCAGCTGCAACATACTCGGCTTGACGATAGACAAAGCCACACTAGCTTGCTTTTTGCTATGCCATGATACTAGACTACTTCCTAGTAGATGACAAGTTCCACTAGTGCTTTTTCTATCAAGTTTACATCCAGCAAAGTCTGCATCCGAATAGCCCACTAGATTAAAAGAAGCACCTTTAGGATACCACAAACCAACATTAATAGTTCCTTTTAGATATTTCAAAATTCTTTTGGCAATTGCGAAATGTGATTCTTTGGGATTAGATTGAAACCTAGCACACATGCATACACTAAACATTATATCGGGCCTACTAGCGAGTTAGATATAATAGTGAACCTATCAAACCTCTATACTTAGTGGAATCAAAGGTTTACCACTTTCATCCGCATCAAGATAGCTCTTTGGTAGCCATGGGTGTGCTTGATTCTTTGCATTTGTCCATCTCATATTTCTTTAACGACTCTTTGCAATATTTTGGTTGATTGAGGAATGTTCCATGATCTAATTGCTTGACTTGTAAGCCTAAGAAGAAGTTTAGATCACCCATCATTGACATTTCAAACTCCCCTGCATAGCTGCAACAAATTCTTCACAAAGCTTCTCATTAGTGGATCCAAAGATTATATCATCCACATAAACACTGCACCGAGTATAATGCTTGTCCAAAGACTTTCTAATGAACAAAGTTTTATCAACTTGGCCCCTTTCATAGTTTTGAGAGATAAGAAAGTTACTCAACCTTTCATACCATTGTCTTGGAGCTTGCTTGAGTCCATAAAGAGCCTTTTGAGCTTATATACATGGTTAGGCAATTTGTGATCAACAAATCCGGATGGTTGTGAAACATAGATTTCTTCATTTATATATCCATTCAAAAATGCACTTTTCACATCCATTTGATGCAGTTTGAATCCAATCATGCATGAGAAAGCAAGTAATAACCTAACGACTTCTAACCTAGCAACGAGGAGCATATGTTTCCTCATAATCTATTCCTTCCTCTTGGTTATACCCTTTAGCTACAAGCCTAGCCTTGTTTCTAGTTATTACTCCTTGATCATTCATTTTATTTTTAAACACCCACTTTGTGCCAATTATATTCATGTTAGGTGTGCAAGGGACTAGTTCCCAAACCTCATTCCTTTTAAATTGGTTCAGTTCATCTTGCATTGCCAAAATCCAGTTTTCATCCAATAAAGCATCATCAACACATTTAGGTTCAACTTGGGAAACAAATGCAGCGATTAAACATGTATCATGCATAGACCTTCTTGTAGAAACACCTCTTTGAACATCTCCTATCACATTTCCAATGGACGAGTTGCGAGGCACCCTCCATTCTTTAGGTAGATCATTTTACGCAGAATTTAATTACGGTGCCGAGGATTTCGATCGAGTTCTTTTCGATTTTCACCGGCTAAAATACCACTGCAGCGACTTTTTCGGTTTCTACATGTCCAGTTGATACACCTTCAATTAAGTTCTCTTCACACACTTTGCACCACTCACTTTGCACCTTCATTTTGCACATTAGTCTCATCAAAAACAACATGTATTGATTCCTCAATGATAGCTAATCTCTTGTTGAAGATCCTATATGCTTTGCTATGTAAAGAATAGCCTAAAAACAATGCATCATCGGCTTTAGCATCAAATTTGCCAAGTTTTTCTTTGCCATTATTTAAAACAAAACACTTGCAGCCAAACACTCTAAGATGTGCTATGTTGGGTTTTCTCCCTTTGTACAATTCATAAGGGGTTTTCTTCAAAATAGGTCTTATCAAAACCCTATTTATTATGTAACATGCAGTATTTACTGCATCCGCCCAAAAATATTTAGGGATGTTTGATTCATTAAGCATTGTCCTAGCTAGTTCCTCAAGTGATCTATTTTTCCTCTCAACAACACCATTTTGTTGAGGAGTCCTAGGTGCTGAAAAGTTATGCTTAATCCCATATTTTTCACAAAAATGATTGAACTTTTCATTTTCAAATTCCCCTCCATGATCACTTCTAAGAGCACTTATGCTGCAGCTGTTTTCATTTTGTAAAACCTTGGCAAGTTTCTTAAAAGCATGAAATGCATCACTTTTATTTTTCAAAAACAAAGTCCAAGTAAACCTAGAATAGTCATCAACAATAACCAAAGCATAATAGTTTCCACCAATACTCATTGTTCTAGATGGACCAAACAAATCCATATGCAGCAGTTCCAAAGGTTTTGTTGTTGACACATAATTTTTCAGATTAAAAGAAACTTTGGTTTGTTTACCCTTTTGGCATGCATGACAGATTTTATCTTTCTCAAATTTCAGTTTAGGTAACCCTAAAACAAGTTCTTTTGAAAACAGTTTTTCCAAATGGTTCATGTTAATATGTGCAGCTCTCCTATGCCAAAGCCATGAACTATCTTCCTTAGACATGAGACATGTAAGATTAGTTGCACACATATGATCAAGATCAAGCATATAAATGTTTTCAATTCTCTTGCCTAACATGCAGATTTTATCAGAATTTTTCTCAAGGATCTTGCAATGATTTGATTCAAAAGTGATTCTAAAACCTTTATCACATAGTTGGCTAATACTAAGAAGATTATGCTTCAAACCTTCAACATATAACACGTTTTCAATGAGGATTGAAGAAATGTTACCAACATCACCACTTCAAGGATTTTCCCTTTATTATTATCTCCATAGGTGACAAAACCTCCATTTTTCAAGGTGAGTTTGACAAACTTCCTTTTGTCACCACACATGTGCCTTGAACGACCACTTGTCTAGATACCACAATGATTCCTTGGCCTTCAAGAACACCTGCAAAACACAATCAATGGAGAGAATTTGGTACCCACATCAATTTGGGTCCAACAAAGTTAATAACCTTTCTACCACATTTTGGCTTCCAAATAAATTGACCACTAGGAACACCAAATTTTCTGATTTTGCATGATTTTGAAGTATGTCCCTTGTTCATACAATAGAAGCAAGTAATGGATGATAGTCTTTGGACGGTTTTCTATGTGAAAAGAAATTTCTATAAGCGTTGTTGTTTCTTTTGAAAACCATTTTTAAATCCAAGTCCGGCTTTATTCGTTACACAATTTTTAAATTCTAAAAGTGTATCCAAGTTGGCTCTTCCCATGGTGAATTTAGCTAGAGATTTGTTCAAATACTCAATTTGATTTTCTAAAGTTCTGCGGTTTGTGCAGATTTTTCCAACATGTTCATCATTGCAACTTGAAGCTTTGTAAATCATTTCCAGATTTTCAAAATCAGTTTTTGAATTTTCCAGCTCTTTCTCTAGCTCTTTCACCTTGTTCTCTAGCCAATTGTTCATACCTTTAAGCCTATTGTTAGAACAAGCAACCTTATTAGCCTCTTCATGCAATTCCAGAAAATTTTGCAGCAGCTGATCATAAGGAAGACCATTTTGAGTAGTGGAGGAACTTACACTACTTGCTGTATCACCATTAGCCATAAGACAAAGATTGGCTCTTTCATCATCACTTGAAGAGTCACTAGAGGAGATATCATTCTCATCCCATGCTATGTAAGCCTTCTTGGTTTTGAATGATCTTTCATGCTTCTTTTCTCCATTTCTCTCTTTGTTTTGTGAGTTTGGACATTCGGCCTTAATGTGTCCCTGTTTTCCACAACCAAAACAAGTAAAGTTAGAAGAAGCTAAATCAGATTTTTATTATACCTCTTGTTCTTGTAGTCTTTGTTCTTGTATTTCAAGAACTTGTTGAACTTTCTAACTAAGAGGTTCAGATTTTACTGCATCACTTCCTCCATGTCCTTCATCCTCACTATTCTCTTCTTTGTGAACCAAAGTCTTCAAGGCAAGCCCTTTCTTTTCTTGTCATTGTCTTCTTGTTCAGCAAGTCTATTCAACTCTAGCTCATGTTCCCTTAGCTTTCCAAAAAGTGCAGCAACACTCATTGTTGACAAGTCCTTGGATTCAGAAATTGCTGTAACTTTGGGTTGCCAACTTCGATCCAAACATTTCAGCACTTTGATGTTCAACTCCTCTTTCTCAAAGACTTTTCCAAGGCCGATCGGATGGTTTATAATGTGTGTAAACCTCTTTTGCACATCACGAAGCAGTTTCTCCAGGAAGCATTACGAACATCTCATACTCTTGGATTAAAGTATGCTTTCTTGCTCTCTTAACATCAGTTGTTCCTTCATGAGTAACCTCCAACACTTCCCACATCTCTTTAGCATTGGAACAACTGTGAAACACGAAAGAATTCATCAAGATTAAGTGCGAGATGTAATGATGTTCTTTGCTTTACAATCATATTGCACTTTCTTTTGTTCATCGGCATTTAAACTTTCCCATGGTTTTTCTTCTTTAGGGATATACGGTCCATTGACTATAGCATTCCAAATCCCTATATCAATTGATTCAATGAAAATCTTCATTCTCACTTTCCAAAATGGATAGTTTACCCCGAGAAAACATAGGTGGCTTTGTTTATAGAAGCACCCTACGCAAAAGGCAATTTTCCTTGACCATGTTTGAAATTTTTCAGAAAACTTGAATATTTTTCAAGAACCAGCTCTTGATACCAATTGTTGGAATAAATGGCTGAGTTTAAGAGGGAGTGAATTAAACTTTCAAAGATTTTCGAAACCCAATGCCCAATTATGAAAAACCAGATTCGAATTGAAGATTTAAACCGGTTTTATAGGTTCTTGAAATGCTCTTAATCAATTGATCATATACCAAATTCAATTTCAATTCAAACTTCAATTACCGAATGGAAAGAGTTAAAGGGAAGAAGAACAACACGGCAGATTTATCTTGGTTCACCTTTCAACAAAGGCTACATCCGGTTTCCTAAACAAACAAATTCAATCAATTCACTAAAAACCAGTTTTACATGAACACTACATGCAAAGCCGAAACCGAAGCTGCACCAAGTCTTGAACCCTACAAGACTTCTAAACACCTGTAAAACCCTATTACAAGATCTCTTAATCACCACGATTAAGATACAAACACGCAGACTAACAAACACACAAAGAATTGGATTGAATTCACCTGGAAATTCAATGCGAAAGCAACAGAGCACCCGGCAAGAACGAGAAAAGCAGAGCATGCAATTCTTGATTTGATTCGCACTCAAATGAATCTTGATCGTCTTGGAGTGATTTGCAAAATGTTTTAGAGTATATTAGGAACGTTCTTGCTCAATGGGTCTTTTAGAAAAGGTTTCGTCACTTAGTTCTTTGAGTTTCAAGATATATATAGAAAACTGTTAAAACTGATTATGCAGGAAATAGTCAGTTGAAACGCGTTTTAGTCGGTTGTTTTCATTAAAAATCAATTTTCCAGTGAGCACCTGTTTTACTGAAACTTGAAAACAGTCATTTGAAATCTCGTTTTAACTAGCTATTCCAGAAGACTGAAATTCCTGAAACAAAGCTACCAGGATTTTAACTGGTTTAAATTTCGAAAACAGTCAGTTGAAATTTTCCAAATACAAAGCTTTGAAAAATGAAGAACAGTTTAACTAGTTGAAATCAGATTTTTAACTAGTTAAAAAACAGTTAAACCTTTGAAATCATTTTAAAACCTTTTTAAAACATTTCAAAACATTTTAAACTCCAAGATTAAGATCAAGATAGATTGAAATGCATCATACCACACAACCTAAGACTCTCTAATCCTAAGACAAGATCTTCATTCTTCAAGCACCAACATCTTCATCATTAAAGGTGGTTGGAGACATCAAATCCACTTGAAACCAAGTCTTCAAGTCCAACTTAGTCAACTTTGTGATAAAGGTTTAAAGGTAACTTTTGATAGTGATCTTTGCAAAATTCATCACAAGGACTCAAATGAAATCGCCCTCATTGGTAAGAGACACAATAACATCTATTTGATTGACATTGATTGTGCATCTACATCTAGTAATTTATCTTGTTTAGTTGCGAAAGAAGAGGATCCTTGGTTATGGCATAGAAGAGCTGCTCACATTCATATGCCTCATCTAAGTAAACTCATATCTAAAGAGTTGGTAATTGGTTTGCCAAAACTGGTTTTTGAAAAGAACAAACTTTGTGCAGCTTGTCAAAAAGGGAAGCAAACTAAAAATTCTTTTAAATCTAAAAATGTTGTTTCCACTTCAAAACCTTTAGAATTACTGCACATGGATTTATTTGGCCCCTCTAGAACAAAATGTTTTGGTGGCAATTATTATGCTCTTGTGATTGTTGATGATTACTCTAGATTTACTTGGACTCTCTTTCTTTCATCTAAAAGTGATGCTTTCAAAGAATTTAGAAAATTTACCAAGGTTATTCAAAATGAAAAAGATTTGAAAATCAAGTTTTTAAGAAGTGATCATGGCGGTGAATTTCAAAATGTTTCTTTTGAAAATTTTTGTGAAGAACAAGGAATTTCTCATAATTTTTCAGCACCAAGAACACCTCAACAAAATGGTGTGGTTGAAAGGAAAAATAGATCTTTGGAAGAACTTGCAAGAACTATGTTGAATGAAAATAATTTACCTAAATATTTTTGGGCTGATCGTCGTAAGCACCACTTGTTATGTTTTAAATAGAGTTTTAATAAGACCTATTTTGAAATTAACACCTTATGAGCTTTTCAAAGGAAGAAAACCAAATATTTCTCATTTCAGAATTTTTGGATGCAAATGTTTTGTTTTGAATAATGGAAAAAGATAGCCTTGGGAAATTTGATGCTAAATCCGATGAAGCTACATTTTTAGGTTATTCTTTGCATAGTAAAGCATATAGAGTTTTTAATAAAAGGACTTTAAATGTTGAAGAATCTATACATGTTGTCTTTGATGAATATCTAGACCTTGAGGAAACCCCTCTTGAGTCAAAAAGGTTCTTTGTAGATGATGAAGGAGTACATCAAGAAGAAACTCCTTTAGAAGAAGCTGTTGAAGAAATCAAATTGATGGATCCTCCTCATGATGAAAGTCTACCAAAGAATGGAGACCACCTAGAAACATGTCTTTGGACAATGTCATTGGAGACATCTCAAAGGTGTAAGAACAAGGAGGAACATGAATAATTTCTGCATGAATGTTGCTTTTGTTTCACAGAGTTGAACCAAAGAATGTAGAAGAAGCATTGACGGATGAACATTGGTGTATAGCAATGCAAGAAGAGCTAAATCAGTTTGAAAGAAATCAGGTATGGGATTTAATTCCTAAAACTAACAAAATGCGAGGTTATAGGTACAAGATGGGTTTTTAGGAATAAGCTTGATGAAGATGGAAATATCACCAAGAACAAAGCAAGGCTGGTTGCAAAAGGATATAGACAAGAAGAAGGCATAGATTATGATGAAACCTATGCTCCGAGTAGCAAGACTTGAAGCTATCCAGCTTGTTGCTAGCATATGCCTCCATTATGGGATTCAAATTATTTCAAATGGATGTAAAAAGTGCTTTCCTAAACGGATACATCAAGGAAGAAGTCTATGTAGAACAACCTCCAGGCTTTGAAGATTTCAAAAATCCTAATCATGTCTACAAGTTGAAGAAAGCCTTGTATGGACTCAAACAAGCCCCAAGATCTTGGTATGAAAGGTTAAGTAATTTCTTACTTGAAAATAATTTTAGAAGAGGTAAAGTTGATTCTACTCTTTTTATTAAGAAATCACAGAAACATATTCTTATTGTTCAAGTTTATGTTGATGATATCATTTTTGGATCAACTAATGATGATCTTTGCCAAGAGTTTGCTAGTAATATGCGAGGAGAGTTTGAAATGTCCATGATGGGAGAATTAAATTTCTTTCTTGGTTTGCAAATCAAACAATTGAAGAAAGGCATATTTATATGTCAAACAAAGTATTGCAACGAAATCTTGAAGAAATTTGAGATGGAAAGTTCCAAGGAAGCTGCAACTCCCATGGCCACATCTTGCTATCTAGACCAAGATTTAAGCGGTAAGGCGGTAGATCAAACACGGTATCGAGTATGATCGGATCATTACTTTATCTTGCTTGCTAGTAGACCGATATAATGCAAAGTGTGTGTGTTTGTGCTAGGTTTCAATCCAACCCTAGAGAGTCACACCTAAAAGCCGTTAAGAGAATCCTTAAGTACCTTAGAGGAACAAAATCCTTTGGTTTGTGGTACACTTCAGGAGCCTCACCTAGTATTATAGGTTTTTCAGACTCAGATTATGGTGGCTGTAGAATTGATAGGAAGAGTACTAGTGGTACATGTCATCTTTTAGGGTGTTCTTTAGTTTCATGGCATTCTAAGAAACAAGCTAGTGTTGCTCTTTCAACCACGGAGACTGAGTATATAGCAGGAGGGAGTTGTTGTGCTCAAATACTATGGATGAAGTTGCAATTAGAAGACTTTGATATCTTTCTAGATCATATCCCTCTTAAATGTGATAACACTAGTGCCATTAATCTGACTAGGATACCTATCATGAATTCTAAGACAAAGCATATAGAAATTAGACATCATTTCATTAGAGATCATATAGCTAAAGGTGATTGCATTATAGAATACATAGATACCAAACATCAATTAGCTGATATCTTCACCAAACCTTTGCCTAGAGATAGATTTTATGAGCTTAGAAGAGATCTAGGAATTGTTGATGATAAATTTGTTGATTGATTGATGTTTGTTGTTGATTTTGATGTTAATTCTGTGTTTTACGAAAAATTACGTATTTAATCGATTAGGTTTCGTATGTTAATCGATTAAACGCGCTGTTTGTGAAAATGTTTTATAACATAATCGATTAAGTTCATGACATAATCGATTAAATCGTTGGGGAGCAATTTAATCGATTAAGGAATGTACATAATCGATTAAATTTCAGGGTTTTCGTTTTCTGGAAAATTTTTGAAGGCAAATAATCGATTAAATGTAGAACATAATCGATTAAATGCATCGTTCTGTGTTTTTTTGCACACTATTTTTTTGAACGTTGGACTGATTTTCACGTGTTTTGTTTTATTCTAACGGCTATATTCGATTCAAACGGCTCTATTTGAATTAATTCGTTGCTTTATGACCGGATTTTCTTCCTATAAATAGCTGGATTGAGAATTAAAGGTGCTACACTCACTCTCTCTCACTCTTGCTGATTTTCTGCTGTCATTCCTTTTCTGTGCGAAATTCTATCTCTGTGATTACTCTGTTGCTTTGTTATTTCGTTGTGCTTTCTCTTTTGTCTATTCTACAAACATATGGCTGATCAAAGAAGGAGAAAGATGCCCTCAAGGAGGAGAGGCAAGGAGCCCATGACCTCTCAACAGCAAGAAAGAAGACCTCCAACACTTGCTGGTTGGATTTCTGATGAAGACATGCAGATTGGGTTTTTCAACAAGTGGAAAGACAGGAAGATCCTTACTCCTAAATATCTATCTTGCAATTTTTTCAGATCTCACGGTTTTACTTTTCAGGAATGTTTAGTAGCTAGTGGACTTCAGAATTTTGTGGAGATGGAAGGAGCATTCTATCCAGATTTGGTTAGAGTGTTTTATATGAACCTAACCTCAAGGACAGCTAGTCCTAGCTCAAAGGTGAAGGGTGTGCGAATTCACCTTGATGAAGAGGTGTGGAACAATGTGGCTGGACTATCTTCTCAAGGCATCAACATCACTTATGGCTTTGAGGATTTCAACAAATTGGTGGAGTTCAGAAAATTCTGCAAAGATCCAAATTTACAAGTGGAAAACTTGTATAAAGTTGGTAATGTTAAGCTTAATGAACGCATGTTGCACTATATCATTGTTTGGATTTTAGTTTCTAGAGGCACTAATCATGCCCAACTTACTAAGGAGGACATTCTTTTAATGTATGGCTTCCTTAATAATGTTAGCATTGATTGGCCCTCCATTATTCTTGATAATATGTTTAAAGCCACTAGGCTTTCATCTTTTGTTTACCCTATGCTGTGTTTATCTCAAAGATTTTAGAATATAAGGGTGTAGACCTTGAAGGGGAGAACAAACAGATTTTGCTAAGTAATAGCAAAATTGGGAAGAATGTTCTAAGGCACATGGGCCTTATAGAACAAGGAAACAGGTTTAGGCAAAGAGATGAGGAAGTTGCTACAATGGAGGAAGATGATGAAGAACCACCACCTCAACCTCAAGCAGGATCAATGGAGGAACATATTCTTTCAAGAATGGACACCATGATGAGTCTTCAAACAACTCATTATGATGACCTTTGTCATAAACTCTCAAGGCTCAATAGGAGAGTTTATAGAGTTGAAAGGAAGCTACAAATTGAAGACATATCTCCAGAAGAAGACAATACAAGATCCTCAAGAGGCAAACAACCAGCTGAAAATGATGAGGAAGATGAAGAACATGAAGAAGATGAAGGAGATAGTGAAGAAACTGAATAAGCTAACAATTCACTTATGCCATAGCTTGTTTTTAATTATTTTTTTCTTCTAGCTGCTGTAATTTTTTTTTCTCTCTATAATTTCTGTGTATTAATTTGCTTCTGCTGTAATAATCTCTGAAAATGTAATCTTTTTGAAAATGATAAAAATAAAGGGGGAGAAAAATATTTGTTTTGATTGATAATCTGTCCAGTTTTTCTAGCATTTAAGAAAATTAATTTCAGGGGAAGCTTTAGGAAATATTTCAAATAAATGCCTAATATGGCTTAAACATTAAAGAGCAAAGTTTAAAGGGGAGCTTTTAGAAATAATTTCCAGTCATTAATTTCCTTGAAATCTCTTTTTCAAAATTCAAATTGAAAATTAAATGCTATGTGACTACCTATTTTATTTCCTTTGTGGACTAATTTTTTATGATGGAGATATCCATACATTATTCTCAAGATTTTCAGGATATCAATCACAAGTCTCTACGTTTCTTTTTATCATCATAAAAAAGGGGGAGATTGTTGGCATATTTCAAGACCAAGAGTTTTTTAAGTCCTCCAGTTTTTTATGAAGACCTAAAGTTTTGATGATGAAGGTTTAGAGTGATTCAATCAACATTAAAGACTTGTGCCATCTCACAAAGGAAGGATGCTTGGTAGAAAAGGAAAGGCATAAAGAGCATTCAAAGCTTTCAAGAGAGAAGATTGATGAAGATTTTCTCAAGAGCTGAAGGATCAAGAGTAGAAGGTTCTGTTTTGGGTATTGGATAAAAAGAGTAAGTCATAAATCCCATTCAAGACCTTCCCAAACAAGAGAGCAAGGTGTTTTCTCGCAAAAACGTTTTTCTACGCTTTTAATCGATTATGATACGTAGATAATCGATTATTTAACTAAAATTTGAATTAAAAATGTTTAACGAACTAAATAATCGATTAAGTGTTTTTGATAATCGATTATATTGATTCTGGGTTAATATAATCGATTATGGCCTTAATCTAATCGATTATATCAGACGAAATTTGTTTTCCAGTTTTTAAACATGATATAGTCGATTAAGCTTTTTATATAATCGATTAAATGAGTCATTTTTGTGAAATCAATACCAAATCAACCTAAGAAATGAAACTTTGGAGCATTTTCAAATTATAAAATGAAAGAGAATGTCTTAGGTTTAACACATCTGATTAAACACAAAATATTCAAAGTGTTTCTGCGCCTTAGTTTTTCAAAACCGCTTTCCTGCTCTCTTCAGTTTGATCAAGTCTTTGGAAGTGGTGATCATTGTGCTTAAGCTTTTTATCCAGCACTATTATCAGGTGTATTCTTTTACTGTTTTTATAAACGGGAAATTTCATCCCTTGGATCTGTTCTAAGGGAGGTGTGTTCATCTCTTGTGTGTCAAGAGAGGTGGTTTTCATCCTCAGTGTGTCTGGGGAGGTGTTTCATCCTTAGTGTGTCTAAGGAGGTGTTTCCTTTATCTTTATTTGTTATTGCATGAATTGGTGTTTGTAATTTCATTTAAAGATAGTGGGGTGATCATCACGCATTTGTGGTTGTTGGGAACTGGACGTAGGATTGGCTTAATCCGAACTAGTATAAATATCTGTGTTCTTTCTCTTTCTCTATCTCTTTTTATTGTGGATCATTATAACAATTGCAAATTCAAACCGTGTTAATCAAAGGATAAGAAAAATCCACATCCGAGTTTTTTTTAAAGAATTTCAAAATCTGAAAATTTATTTAAAAGAGAAAATTTTATTAAAAATCGAATTCACCCCCCCTCTTGGTTTTTACACTGCCGTCCTTATTTAACAGCATTTACAAAAAGCATTGAGGAAACTAATTTAATTAACCAATCTCAGAATCTCCTAATCCCAATTTCACACTTGGTTTCAACAAAGAAAAAGTGGAAAACCCAAAATATGTTGGTTAATTATAATTAATAAAGCTACCTACAAAAAAATGAAAAATTTATAATTGCATCATACGAAAGCATTAGTGAATCGCTGATACAATCACCAATACATGGACACGACCTCTGTCATTTTCCCACCCACTCAGATTCAGACTGAGTAGCACATAGTGGACAAAACCAAAGTAAAAAGGGTAGCAAACCAGACCTAATTTCAGTAATATCATCACCTCAAACTCATAAACCCTCATTCTTATATCATTGGAGCTTCAATGACACCTGCCAATTAACTCTCTCACATTCCACAAACCCTACAACTCCAAAGTTGAAATGACCACCACTACAACTCCAAAGCTAAAATGGAAGATGTCTAAAACCAAAACCAAAATTTGAACCCCCTAGAAGAGTTACTCTGCCCCGTTTTTCATTCCCTCATGTTCGACCCTATCATCGTCTCCTCCGGCCACTCCTTCAAACGTCTCATCCCCAACCTCGCCCTTAAATCCGCCTAATTCATCAAAACAAAAATTACAAGCAAAACTACCTTAATTGAAAAAATCTGAATCAACAGCAACATCAAATCAAAATAAATCTACATCAAAACTACCCTGATTGATCATATCCAAAGCAAAAATGAAAAACCCTACCTGTTTGAGCAAGAGAGCACAGGACGCGAGAGCACAGGACGCGAAAGCACAAGGCGCGAAAGCACAAAGCGAGAGAGTTTTCAGTAACAATCAACGTTTAAGAGATAAACAATAATAATCGAAAACGAAACAAAATTTATAAAAAAAAATATAAAACTTTACTGTCAATTTAAATTTAGTAGGAAAGAATAAAAAAATAATTTATAAAAATTTTTGCATAAAATTCTTGTAAAATATACTCTGAATTTAAATTTGGCATAAAAAAAATAAGAAAATAATTATATTTATAATAAATTTTGCATAAAATTTCTTCAAAGGAATTCAAATAAAAATCAGCAAAAAAATTTATAACTTTTTATTATTGATGCAGCAAAATCTGCATCTACTAACCTCAATTTTATGCAAATAATTTTGCTTAACAAATTTTACTAGTATTTTTTTAGGAAAAAAAGTTCTCAATAAAATATGTGGATATTTGTTGAAAAAAGTATTTTTCAATAAAATTTGCAAATATTTTTTGTAAATTATTTTTTGCAGAAAAATTTATAGGAAATAAATGTTTTTCTAGTAGTGAAACATGTCTACAATGACAATAAACTACTCATATGCAGTAATTCAGAAAGTGATGTAATTGAAAGAAACCTTTGTTAGGATCCATATCTATCAAATCTATAAAAATAAGTGGAACCAATCTCCCTCTGCAAAGTCTTCTCTGCCTTATCATCAATCTTCCAAATTCTTCACTAATGTAGATTATAACAATACAGAAGCTTAAATTTGTCAATGACCTCACCAATCTGAAACAAAATCACTTATCAGTAAAATAAATCACATGCATGAACCTTCAAATTCAAAACATAGACATTTAAAATCAAATTAGTGACATAGAAAAATAATTGTCAAAACAACTATCGACCCATTTTCCAAAAATCCATAAATAGAAGAAAAGTCCATCAAATCGTTCTTGTTGCTTAGTCTTTATGATGGTATTAAGGAGAAACCACAAAATAGGTGTTGCGATTGATCACAAAAAAATAGGCCAAACCAACTTAGTTAAACTTACATTGTAAAAGATAATGAATTTATTAGCCATTCTATCATTCTTTTTTTGACAGAAATAGAGCATCCCTCAAGACCTGTATGAGATGTTAGAAATAACGTCAGTGTAAAAATCAAGAGGGGGGCGGGTGAATTGGATTTTTAAAACAACTTTTTTCCTTTTAAAATAATTTTCCAGATTTTAAAAAATACTTCTAAAATCAAGATTCGAATTTTCCTTAACCTTTGATAAGAGCAGTTTGAATAACAATTGTTAATATGATCCGCAATAAAAATAAAGAAATAGGGAAAGAGAGATAGAACACAGAGATTTATACTGGTTCAAATCTAGCCAATCCTATGTCCAGTTCCCAATCACCACAAACATGTGATGATCACCCTACTATCTTTAAATGCAATTACAAACACTAATCCAGTGACAACATGTAAAAACAAATAAAGATAAACAGCAACCTCCTTAGACACACTAAGGATGATCCCCACCTCTCTTGACACACAAGAGATGAACACACCTCCCTTTAGAAAAGATCCAAGGAATGAATTAGAACAATCAATAAACAGTAAAGAAAACACCTGATGAGTGCTGGATATGAAAGCTTAAGCACAATGCAATCACCACTTCCAAGAACTTAGATCAACCTTGAGAGAGCAAGAAAGCGGTTTTGAAAAACTTTAGCGCAAGAACACTGTATTTTCGTGTTTGATCAGATGTGTTTAACCTAAGACGTTGCCTTTCATTTTATAATTTGAAATTAGCTCAAAGTTTCCATACTTAGGTTGATTCAGCATTGAATTCACAAAAAACGTCGTATTTAATCGATTATATAAAAGGTGTAATCGATTATATCAGAGTCAAATTGGAAAACATATTTTTCCTAATATAATCGATTAGATTAAGGCCATAATCGATTATATGAAACCCAAAAGCAATATAATCGATTATCAAAAACACTTAATCGATTATTTTGTTCGTTAAACTCTTTTAATTCAAATTGTAAGTTATATAATCGATTCTATTTCGATACCTAATCGATTAAAAGCGTAGAAAAAGGTTTTTGCAAAAGTATGACTTGCTCTCAAGTTTGAAATAGCCTTGAATGAGATTTATGACTTACTCTTTTTATCCAACACCCAAAACTGAAACTTCTAAACTTGAATCTTCAGCTCTTGAGAAAATCTTCAACATTCTTCTTCCTTGAAAGCATTTATTCTTCTTTATATCTTGCCTTTATTTCCATGAAGCAACCTTCCTTTATGAGATAAAATCAAGTATTTAATGTTGCAATGAAACTTTATATCTTCATCATCAAAACTCCAATCTTCATGACTTATTGAGATAAAAACTTCATCAATACTTTCTGAGTAACTTTTTACTCATATTTGAAATATGTCAACAATCTCCCCCTTTTTGATGATGATAAAAAGAAACTTAAAGACTTGTGATTGATATCTTGAAATAGAAGCTTAGAAAATATTGTATGGATATCTCCATCATAAATGTTAGTCCACAAAGGAAATAATATAGGCAATCTCATAGCATTTAATTTTCAATTTGAATTTGAATTTCAAATAATTAAATTTCAAGGCATTTAATGCACAGAAAAGAAATTAATGCATGGAAATATTTCTTTAAACTCCCCCTTAAACTTTGCTCTTAATGTTTAAGATATTCTTAGATATTCTAATCAATTATTTTGAAATACTTCCTTATTCTCCCCCTTAAACTTTTATTCTCCTCCTTAAATTCTACTCTTAATGATTAAGATATTTTTGATATTTTCTAGACAATTATAAATCAAAATGTATTTTTCTCCCCCTTTATTTTTAACATGATAAAAAAGATTATACAACACATGAGATTTACACAGCAGAAGCATTTAATAAACAAAAAACATGGAGAGAAATTAAAAAACAGCAGCTGAAAAAAAAATTGGAGCTAAGGGATAAGTGAATTTTTGTCCTATTTGGTGTCTTCACTATCCCTTTCTTCTTCTTCTTCAACATCTTCAACTAGTTGTTTTCCTCTAGAAGTATCAGTGTTATCTTCTTCAGGAGATATATCTTCAATTTGCAGTTTCCTTTCCACACGATATACTCTTCTATTCAACCTTGAAAGTCTTGAGCAAAGATCATCATAGTGTGAAATTTGGAGGTTTAGAATGTTGTCCATCCTTGAGTATATGTTAGCCTCCATGGAACCTGGTTGGGGTTGTTGTTGGTCATTGTCTTCATCTTCCTCCATTGGTGCCTCTTCTCCTCTTTGTCTAAAAACATTACCTTGTTCAATCAGGCCCATATGGCGCAAAACACTTTTGCCTATTTTGCTGTTGCTTAGCAAAATTTGTTTTGTTTCCCCTGTGAGATCTACTCCTTTGTATTCTAAAATATTAGAAATAAACACTGAGTAGGGTAAAGAAAAAGTAGATCTTGTAGCTTTAAACATAATATCAAGAATAATGGCTGGTCAATCTATGCTAACACCATTGGAAAAGCCATACATCAATCAAATATCTTCTTTGGTTAGTTGAGCATGATTTGTGCCCCTAGCAGCAAGAATCCAAACAATAACATAATGAAGTATTCTTTCATTTAATTTAACATTACCAACTTTGTATAGACTCTCTAATTGGAGGTTGGGATCTTTGCAGAATTTTTTGAATTCAGCAAGTTTATTAAAACCTTCAAAACCATAGGTGATGTTGATGCCTCCTTCTGTTGATAACCCAGCTATTGTTTGCCATACGTCTTCATCAAGATGAAATCGTACTCCTTTTACCTTGGTGCTTGGACTACCTGTACGAGAGGTTAGATTAAGGCAGAAGACTCTTACCAAGTCAGGATAGTAAGGACCTTCCATCTCTACAAAAGTCTTTAGTCCACTTTGTTGGAATAAATGGTTGAGTTTAAGAGGGGGAGTGAATTAAACTCTTAAAAGATTTTCGAAATCCAATGCTAATTTCTGAAAAACAGATACAAAATGACGAGGAAAATAAATTCTTTAAAGATTCTTGAAATGCTTTTACCAATGTATCATATATCCAATTCAATTAGAATTCAAATTTCAATTACAAAATTTAAAGGAGAAGGAAAAGAAGATCAACACAAGAGATTTATACTGGTTCACCTTTCAACAAAGGCTACATCCAGTTTCCTAAACACCCAAATCAAAGCAATTCACTAAATTTCAGTTTTTACATGAACCCTACATGAAAAACTAAAACCAGAACAATACACTTGATCTTGAACCCTACAAGATCTGTATACCCTTGTAAAACCCTATTACAAGAACACCTTAATCACCCTGATTAAGAGAAACAAACCCAATACAATATTACACAAGAACTTGGAACGAATTCACCTGGAAAGATTGCAGAAAATGAAAACAGAGCACGAAAAACAGAGTATGATTTCTACGAAAGATTCTCAATTCAATTTGATCTTGGACTCCTTGATTGATTTCGCAAATTGATTTAGAACACTTGAAAATCCCTCTTGAACAATAGGTTTCTCTATAATTGATTCGTCACTTAGTTCTTTAAAAATCAAAGTATTTATAACATAACTGTTCCAGTGGTTTTAAGCTGTTTATGATAAAATCAGTCAGTTGAAATGCGATTTAACTAGTTGTTTTCATTAAAATGAATTTTCCATAGAGCACCCCTTTTCTGAAAACTGAAAATAGTTAGTTTAAAATGCGATTTAGCTAGTTGTTCTAGAGAGCTTGAATTTCTTAACAACAGCTCCAGAATTTCAACTGATTAAATCCAGAAAAATAGCTAGCTAAAATCAGCCAAAACAAAGCTTTAAAAACTAAGAACATTTTTAACTGATTGAAACCACATTTTTAACAAGTTGAAAACCAATTAAGACTTTTGAAAACATTTTAAAACCTTTTAAAACATTTCAAATCATTTTAAAAACTCAAGATTAAGTCCAAGATTAATTGAAATGCATCTTACCCCACATCCTAAGACACTCTAATCCTAAGGCACAATCTTCATTCTTCAAGCATCATCATCTTCATCATCAAAGGTGGTTGGAGACATCAAATCTACTTGAAACCAAGTCTTCAAGTCCAACAAACTCCCCCTATTTGATGATGACAACCACTTACAACCACTTGAAGCATCCATTGTCTTTGAAGAATGTAGGAGTCTTGAAAATAATAAAAAAAAATTGAAAATACAGCAATACAGCAGCAGAAGCAGAAATAGCAGAAGCAAATATCTCTCTCAATTACATATTCTCCCCCTTTCACCTGTGCTTCATGATGTGCCTCAAATATTTTCTCCCCCTTTGGAATCATCAAATAACATAAGGAAGATAAGATATCATATGTAGTAAAATGATAATTGTTCAATAGACATGGGCATTAGACCCTATTAAAAATAGCAACAATGAAACACCAATAGCACTCAAACAAACGGAAAAAAATGCAAATAGCAGCAGCAGTATAATGAAGAATGAGTGCAGCAGCAACAGCAGCATGATTTTGCAACAGCAGTTCAGTTACAGCAGATGCACCAGCAGTAATGCAGCAACAACAACAACATCAATATTAATACACCAGCATCAGCAGCAGGACTTCAATGAACCAGCAAACAATTCTTTTCTTCCAGAGCTGGTAGGCACAGCAGCGAAAACAATAAAAACAAAAAAAAAATTTAAGGAACAACAACAGCAAAATAGTAAGACAACAACAACAACAATTTCTCTCTAGATCCAGCTTAATCATCATCCTCTCCATCATCATCATCAGCCACAGTATTATAATCAACATGAATCATTGCAGCACAATTTGCTCAAACAGAGATAGAGGAGTGCCACGATCAACAGGAGGAACATAGGGAACAATGTCTCCCATCATTGAACACTCTTCAGCAGCAGCACCAGCATTATCAGCATCACCAGCAGCAGTTCCAGCAACACTTGTTCCAGCATTTCCAGCATCTTGTCCAGCAGCCCATTCACCATCCCTTTTACTAAAACCAAACTTCATTTAATGTAGCAGGGTTACTTCCCCTTCGTGTGATCATCCACGTGATTATGAAGGTGAGAATCCTAACTGTCAAAGTTAGACCTCCAACATGAAATCCTCTAATAGAACCTTGAGGATCACACAAACATTCTCTGTAGGTCTGAATTTTGTTGAAGTCTTCCAAAGATCCACACAATCCCCTACTTACAATGATTCCATCAGTTTTGAGTCCAGCCACCCTTTTCCAAACTGAATTGTTTATTGTAATATCCTTTCCTTTGACTTTTGAGGTGAGAACAGAACCATCATGCTTGAGATTTGCATAGAACACCTTCACTAAATCTGGGTAGATGAACCCATTCAGCTCCAAAAATTTCTGTAATTCTTGATACTGCAGCATAGCTATTATATCAGCCATCCCTTCATCCTCCAGCCACTGAAAGCTCAGAATTTTTGGTGGATTAACAGCCTTTTTACTGATGAGACTGAAACTTTTCAATTCTCTCCCCATCACCATCAAACTAAGCTTCAATAGAACAATGTCTATATGAAGGAGGTGCTGGAATTTCAAGTTCTTTGTGCTTTGATGACCCAGCAGTTTTCGATTTCTTTCTTGGGTTGCTTGAGGAGGCCATAACAGAAGAGAAAAATGCAGAAAACAGGGCAGAGATAGGATTTGCAGAGTTTTACACACAAGCAGTTTGAATAGCAATGTAATTCGCATATGTATTTAAACACATTTGTTCATCAGCTTTTAGAAAGAATTCAATGCATTGTGTAGTCAAACAAGCAATCAAAGGGAATATATGGGGCAGAGATAAGCAGAAGGTTTTGTTTTGACCAAGGCATTCAGTCAGTTGAGTAAATTTTGAATTTGGAAAGAGAAATCACTTAAAAGCAAGACAAAAGCACTACATGACAAAACAAGAGTCAAGATTCTTTAACCAGCTGTATTTCAAGTGTAACTGATGCACAACTCTCAATCAATCAACTTAAATTCACCAATTGAATGTAAATCAATGCAATTTATTACCTAATTCGTTCGGTATTTAATTTTGAATTGTTCCGCATAATTTCAGTCGGTTGATTTGTGCGAAACAGATCGATTAAAACAGATAGTCTGATACTGATTTAATACCAATTAATGAAATTAACTGACTAAATCGATAATGAACTGACTAAACTGGAGACAGAAATCACTGCAACTCCACTGCAGCCCCAAATTAAGTAAAATAAGCTGATTAAAACACGAAATAACTAACTAAAAAATTGAATGTCATTGCAGATTTCATTTATATCATATAAACTGCAAGTATAACCGCAATCAATCAACAAACATGCAAAATTAAACAATCAAACATACAAAACAACATGTATAACAACAAGAATGAATCACACACATGAATTAAATCACATTTGAGATATCAAGAACACCCAATTCATTTCTCAATTGAAAAAATCTATCTTTAGAGAGTGGTTTGGTAAAAATATCAGCAAGTTGGTTATTTGAATCAACAAATTCAATTATGCAGTCACCTTTTTGAACATGATCTCTAATGAAATGGTGCCTTATTTCTATGTGCTTTGTTCTAGAATGCAAAATAGGATTTTTGGTTAAATTGATAGCACTTGTATTGTCACACCTAATAGGAATGTGATCTAGTTTCAAGCCATAATAAAAAAGTTGTTTTTTTAACCACAAGGTTTGAGCACAACAGCTCCCAGCTGCAACATATTCAACTTCAGCTATAGACAAAGCCACACTAGCTTGCTTTTTGCTATGCCATGATACTAGACTACTTCCTAATAGATGACAAGTTCCGCTTGTGCTTTTCCTATCCAATTTACAACCAGCAAAATCAGCATCTGAATAGCCCACTAGATTAAATGATGCACCTTTTGGATACCACAAACCAACATTAATAGTACCTTTTAGATATTTTAGGATTCTTTTAGCAATTGCAAAGTGTGATTCTTTAGGATTGGACTGAAATCTAGCACACATGCATACACTAAACATTATATCCGGCCTACTAGCAGCTAGGTATAAAAGAGAACCTATCAAACCTCTATATTTAGTGGAATCAAATGGTTTACCACTTTCATCAAGCATCAAGGTAGCTGCTAGTAGCCATAGGAGTGCTTGATTCTTTGCAACTTGTCCATGTCATACTTCTTAATAGACTCTTTGCAATATTTTGATTGATTAAGAAATGTTCCATGATCCATTTGCTTGACTTGTAAGCCTAAGAAGAAGTTTAGATCACCCATCATTGACATTTCAAACTCCCCCTGCATAGCTGCCACAAATTCTTCACAAAGCTTCTCATTAGTGGATCCAAAAATTATATCATCTACATAAACCTGTACAAGGATTATGCTGTCCAAAGACTTCCTAATGAACAAGGTTTTATCAACTTGGCCCCTTTCAAAATTTTGAGAAATAAGAAAGTTACTCAACCTTTCATACCATTGTCTTGGAGCTTGCTTGAGTCCATAAAGAGCCTTTTTGAGCTTATATACATGATTAGGAAACTTGTGATCAACAAATCCAGATGGTTGTGAAACATAAATTTCTTCATTTATATAACCATTCAAAAATGCACTTTTCACATCCATTTGATGAAGTTTGAATCCAATCATGCATGAGAAAGCAAGCAATAGCCTAACAGCTTCTAATCTAGCTATAGGAGCATATGTTCCTTCATAATCTATTCCTTCCTCTTGATTGTATCCTTTAGCTACAAGCCTAGCTTTATTTCTAGTTATTATTCCTTGATCATTCATTTTATTTTTAAACACCCATTTTGTACCAATTATATTCATTTTAGGTGTGCAAGGGACTAGTTCCCAGACCTCATTCCTTTTAAACTGATTCAGTTCATCTTGCATAGCTAAAATCCAGTTTTCATCAAGTAATGCATCATCAACACACTTAGGTTCAACTTGAGAAACAAATGCAGCAGTTAAACATGTATCATGCATGGATCTTCTAGTAGAAACTGTTAGCATATTCCAAGACCAAGGTTTAATGAAGTCTTCCAGAGTTTTAATGAAGTCTTAAAGTTTTGATGATGAAGATTTAAAGTGATTCAATCAACATTAAAAACTTGTGCCATCTCACAAAGGAAGGATGCTAGATAGAAAAGGAAAGGCATAAAGAATGTTTAAAGCTTTCAAGAGAGAAGATTGATGAAGATTTTCTCAAGAGCTGAAGTTTCAAGAGTAGAAGGTTCTGTTTTGGGTGTTGGATGAAAAGAGTAAGTCATAAATCCCATTCAAGACCTTCCCAAACAAGAGAGCAAGTTGTTTTCTCGCAAAAACGTTTTTCTACTCTTTTAATCGATTATGATACGTAGATAATCGATTATTTAACTTAAAATTTGAAATAAAAATGTTTAATGAACTAAATAATCGATTAACTGTTTTTGATAATCGATTATATTGATTCTGGGTTAATATAATCGATTATGGCCTTAATCTAATTGATTATATCAGACGAAATTAGTTTTCCAGTTTTTAAACATGATATAATCGATTAAGCTTTTTATATAATCGATTAAATGAGTCGTTTTTGTGAAATCAATGCTAAATCAATCTAAGAATGGAAACTTTGGAGCATTTTTGAATTATAAAATGAAAGAGAACGTCTTAGGTTAAACATCATCTGAAAACAACACATATTCAAAGTGTTCTTGCGCCTTAGCTTTTCAAAACCGCTTTCTTGCTCTCTCAAGTTTGATCAAGTCTTTGGAAGTGGTGATCTTTGTGCTTAAGCTTTCTATCCAAAGACTATTATCGGTGTATTCTTTTTACTATTTTTATAAACGGGAAAATTCATCCCTTGGATCTGTTCTAAGGGAGGTGTGTTCATCTCTTGTGTGTCAAGAGAGGTGTTTCATCCTTAGTGTGTCTGGGGAGGTGTTTCATCCTTAGTGTGTCTAAGGAGGTGTTTCCTTTATCTTTATTTGTTATTGCATGAATTGGTGTTTGTAATTTCAATTAAAGATAGTGGGGTGATCATCACGCATTTGTGGTGGTTGGGAACTGGACGTAGGATTGACTTAATCCGAACCAGTATAAATCTCTGTGTTCTTTCTCTTTCCCTATCTCTTTTTATTGTGGATCATGTTAACAATTGCAACTCAATCTGCTTTAATCAAAGGTTAAGAAAAATCCACATCCTAGTTTTTGAAAGTAATTCAAAAATCTAGAAATTTATTTTAAAGAGAAAAAGTTTATTAAAAATCCAATTCACCCCCCATCTTGGTTTTTACACTGCCGTCTTTATTTAACAATTGGTATCAGAGCTGGTTTTTTGAAAATTACTCAAAAACAAGATCCTTATGGCAGGCAAAAATCAATCTTTTGCTGAAGGTGCATCTATTCATAGACCACCACTCTTTACAGTGAAAACTATCCTTTTTGGAAAAAGAGGATGGAGATTTTTCTTAGGTCTAATGATCAAGGCGTTTGGGATGCAATCATAAATGGTCCATATATTCCTATGACTGTTGTTAATGATGTGCAGGTACCCGAAGTGAGAGCAAGTTGGACCAAGGATGAATATAATGAGTATCAATGCGATATAAGGGCATGTAATATGATATCATCTGCCTTAACTGTTCATGAGTTTTACAGGTTGTCAGATTGCACTACAGCAAAGGAGATGTGAGACACTTTAGAAGTCACACATGAAGGAACAGAGGAGGTCAAGAGATCAAGGAAAAATACCTTGATACAAGAATACGAAATGTTCTGGATGAGCAAAGGGGAACCATCTACGACGTTCAAAAGAGATTTACTCACATTGTAAATCACCTCAAGGTGTTAGGTAAGAAATTTGACACTGAGGAATTAAATGTGAAAGTTTTAAAATCTTTGGACAGGACATGGCAACCCAAAGTGACGGCTATCACGGAATCAAAGAACCTCACAAGCATGAACATGACAACTCTCTTCAGAAAGCTTAGAGAACACGAAATGGAGCTTGGACGTTTCAAAGGAGAAGAGGAAGACGTCAAAAGAAAAGGTGTTGCTCTTAAAGCGGAATCCTACAAGGATGAGAGTAGTGATTCAGATCAAAATCTTGAATGCAGTGACATCAGCATGTTCGTCAAGAAATACAAAAAGTTCATCAAAAACAAAAAAAAAGGGAATTTCAAGAAAGGTAAGAAAACTGAAAATTTAAATTCTCTTGATAACTTTAAATGCTATGGTTGTGGAAAAAGGGGTCACTTGAAGTCTGATTGCCCCAACATCAAGAAGGATGAAGAAAAGGTCAAGAAATACAAAAAGCCTTTTGACAAAAAGAAAAAGAAGGCATACATCGCGTGGGAAGATAATGAAGTGAGTTCTTCCGAAAGTGCAAGTGAATCGGAAGAAGAAGCAAACATTTGTCTCATGGCGGATGATGATGTTGAATCCACATGTAGCAAGGTAAGTGATTTTGGTCTTCCAGATAATTATGATGAATTGCTTGAAGAGTTTCTAGATTTATGTGAAAAATCTGAAAAACTTACTTCTTTTCACAATAAATTAAAAAATGACTACAAGAGTCTTGAAAAGAAAATTTCTGATTTGGAAGAAGAAAAAAAGGTTTTAAAAGAAGATTTGGAAAAAGCAAAAATTCCTTGCAAATGCAAAACAAAAATTCCTATTTGTGAAAATTGTAATGATCTTGCTAACAAAGTTTCTTATCTTGAAACATCTATTTCGAAAATTACAATGGGAAATAATAATTTGAATAATGTTTTGAATGTGCAAAAAGGTTTATATGAAAAAGCAGGACTTGGTTATAATTTCAAATATAATAATAAACCTACCAAAACTATTTTTGTAAAAGGAGAATCATCAAATTCAAATAAGGTTTTTGAAAATAAAAATTTCTTTAATAAACAAAATGTTCCTATAAAGAAGTTTTATTAAAATGCATATAATTCAAGAAAAACAAATGTTCCTACATGTTTTTATTGTATGCATAAAGGTCATTCAGTGAATAAATGCAATATTAAACGTTTGTGTTCCTAATGGGAAATACAAATGGGTTCCCAAAGGAAAAACTGTTTCTAACCCATGAGGACCCTAATAAGTGAATTTAGGGGACCTAAATATTTTTTTTTATGATGCAGGTTGGTCCCAAGTCTAAAAAGTCACTATGGTACCTTGATAGTGGTTGTTCAAGACACATGACGGGTGATAAAAGCAAATTCAAAATCTTCAAAAAGAAAGAACAAGGTTTTGTAACCTATGGTGACAACAAGGGAAAGATCATTGGTAGTGGAATGATTGGAGAATCCTTAAAGATTCATGATGTTCTTCTTGTTGATGGGTTGAAGCACAATTTGCTAAGCATTAGTCAACTTTGTGATAAAGGTTTAAAGGTAACTTTTGATAGTGATCTTTGCAAAATTCATCACAAGGACTCAAATGAAATCGCCCTCATTGATTGAACCAAAGATTGTAGAAGAAGCTTTGACGGATGAACATTGGTGTATAGCAATGCAAGAAGAGCTAAATCAGTTTGAAAGAAATCAGGTATGGGATTTAATTCCTAAAACAAACAAAATGTAGGTTATAGGCACCAGATGGGTTTTTAGGAATAAGCTTGATGAAGATGGAAATATCACCAAGAACAAAGCAAGGCTGGTTGCAAAAGGATATAGACAAGAAGAAGGCATAGACTATGATGAAACCTATGCTCCAGTAGCAAGACTTGAAGCTATCCGTTTGTTGCTAGCATATGCCTCCATTATGGGATTCATATTGTTTCAAATGGATGTAAAAAGTGCTTTTCTAAACGTATACATCAAAGAAGAAGTCTATGTAGAACAACCTCCAGGCTTTGAAGATTTCAAAAATCCTAATCATGTCTACAAGTTGAAGAAAGCCTTGTATGGACTCAAACAAACCCCAAGATCTTCGTATGAAACGTTAAGTAATTTCTTGCTAGAAAATAATTTTAGAAGAGGTAAAGTTGATTCTACTCTTTTTATTAAGAAATCAAAGAAACATATTCTTATTGTTCAAGTTTATGTTGATGATATCATATTTGGATCAATTAATGATGATCTTTGCCAAGAGTTTGCTAGTAATATGCAGGGAGAGTTTGAAATGTCTATGATGGGAGAATTAAATTTCTTTCTTGGATTGCAAATCAAAAAATTGAAGAAAGGCATATTCATATGTCAAACAAAGTATTGCAATGAAATCTTAAAGAAATTTGAGATGGAAAGTTCCAAGGAAGCTGCAACTCCCATGGCTACATCTTGTTATCTAGATCAAGATTTAAGTGGTAAGGTTGTAGATCAAACAAGGTATCGAGGTATGATCAGATCATTACTTTATCTTACTGCTAGTAGACCTGATATTATGCAAAGTGTGTGTGTTTGTGCTAGGCTTCAATCCAACCCTAGGGAATCACACCTAAAGGCCGTTAAGAGAATCCTTAAGTACCTTAGAGGAACAAAATCCTTTGGTTTATGGTACCCTTCAAGAGCCTCACCTAGTATCATAGGTTTTTCTGACTCAGATTATGGTGGCTGTAGAGTTTATAGGAAGAGTACTAGTGGTACATGTCATCTTTTAGAATGTTCTTTAGTTTCATGGCATTCTAAGAAACAGGATAGTGTTGCTCTTTCAACCACAGAGGCTGAGTATATAGCAGCAAGCAGTTGTTGTGCTCAAATATTGTGGATGAAGCAGCAATTACAAGATTTTGATATCTTTTTAGATCATATCCCTCTTAAGTGTGATAACACTAGTGCCATTAATCTGACTAGGAACCCTATCATGCATTCTAAGACAAAGCATGTAGAAATTAGACATCATTTCATTAGAGATTGTTGGCATAATTCAAGACCAAGAGTAAATGAAGTTCTCCAGTTTTTTATGAAGTCTTAAAGTTTTGATGATGAAGATTTAGAGTGATTCAATCAAATTAAAGACTTGTGCCATCTCACAAGGGAAGGCTGCTTGGTAGAAAAGGAAAGGCATAAAGAGCATTCAAAGCTTTCAAGAGAGAAGATTGATGAAGATTTTCTCAAGAGCTGAAGTTTCAAGAGTAGAAGGTTCTGTTTTGGGTGTTGGATGAAAAGAGTAAGTCATAAATCCCATTCAAGACCTTCCCAAACAAGAGAGCAAGTTGTTTTCTCGCAAAAACGTTTTTCTACGCTTTTAATCGATTATGATACGTAGATAATCGATTATTTAACTTTAAAATTTGAAATAAAAATGTTTAATGAACTAAATAATCGATTAAGTGTTTTTGATAATCGATTATATTGATTCTGGGTTAATATAATCGATTATGACCTTAATCTAATCGATTATATCAGACGAAATTAGTTTTCCAGTTTTTAAACATGATATAATCGATTAAGCTTTTTATATAATTGATTAAATGAGTCGTTTTTGTGAAATCAATGCTAAATCAATCTGAGAATGGAAACTTTGGAGCATTTTCGAATTATAAAAATGAAAGAGAATGTCTTAGGTTAAACATCATCTGAAAACAACACATATTCAAAGTGTTTTTGCGCCTTAGCTTTTCAAAACCACTTTCTTGCTCTCTCAAGTTTGATCGAGTCTTTGGACGTGGTGATCTTTGTGCTTAAGCTTTCTATCCAGCACTATTATCAGGTGTATTCTTTTTTACTGTTTTTATAAACGGGAAAATTCATCCCTTGGATCTGTTCGAAGGGAGGTGTGTTCATCTCTTATGTGTCAAGAGAGGTGTTTCATCCTCAGTGTGTCTGGGGAGGTGTTTCATCCTTAGTGTGTCTAAGGAGGTGTTTCCTTTATCTTTATTTGTTATTACATGAATTGGTGTTTGTAATTTCAATTAAAGATAGTGGGGTGATCATCACGCATTTGTGGTGGTTGGGAACTGGACCTAGGATTGGCTTAATCCGAACCAGTATAAATCTCTGTGTTCTTTCTCTTTCCGTATCTCTTTTTATTGTGGATCATATTAACAATTGCAACTCAATCTTCTTTAATCAAAGGTTAAGAAAAATCCGCATCCTAGTTTTTGAAAGTAATTCAAAAATCTGGAAATTTATTTTAAAGAGAAAAAGTTTATTAAAAAATCCAATTCACCCCCCCTTCTTGGTTTTACACTGCCGTCTTTATTTAACAGAAACACCTTGCTGAACATCACCTATCACATTTTCAATAGATAGATCACGAGGCACCCTCCATTCTTTGGGTAAATCATTTTTTGCAGATTTCAGTTCTGGTGCCAGGATTTCAATCAGTTCTTTCTGATTTTCACCAGCTAAAATTTCGTTTGCAGCAGCTTTATCAGATTCTAAATGTTCAGCTGATACACCTTCAATTAGATTCTCTTCTCCTGCACCTGCACCACTTACTGCACCTTCATTTTGCGCATTAGTCTCATAAAAAACAACATGAATTGATTCCTCAATGATAGCTAATCTTTTGTTATAAATCCTATATGCTTTGATATTAGAAGAATAACCTAAAAACAATGCATCATCAGCTTTAGCATCAAATTTGCCAAGTTTTTCTTTGCCATTATTTAATACAAAACACTTGCAGCTAAACACTCTAAGATGTGCTATGTTGGGTTTTCTCCCTTTATACAATTCATAAGGGGTTTTCTTTAAAATAGGTCTTATCAAAACTCTATTTATTATATAACATGCAGTATTTACTGCATCTGCCCAAAAATATTTAGGAATATTTTTGATGTAGACACATAATTTTTCAGATTAAAAGATACTTTGGTCTGTTTTCCTCTTTGACATGCATGACAAATTTTTCCTTTTTCAAATTTCAGTTTTGGAGTCCTAAAACAAGCTCTTTTGAAATCAATTTTTCCAAATGATTCATGTTTATATGTGCAGCTTTTTTATGCCAAAGCCATGAACTATCTTCTTTAGACATGAGACATGTAAAATTAGTTGCACTCATATGATCAAGATCAAGCATGTATATATTTTCAATTCTCTTTCCTAGCATGCAGATCTTTTCAGAATTTTTCTCAATAATTTTGCAATGATTTGTTTCAAAGGTAATTCTAAAACCTTTATCACACAACTGGCTAATACTAAGTAGATTATGCTTCAAACCTTCAACATATAACACATTTTCAATAAGGATTGAAGAAATGTTACCAACATCACCACTTCCAAGTATTTTCCCTTTGTTATTGTCTCCATATGTGACAAAACCTCCATTTTTCAAGGTGACTTTTAAAAAATTTCTTTCGTCACCACACATATGTCTTGAACAGCCACTATCTAGATACCACCATGATTCTTTGGCCTTCAAGAACACCTACAAAATACAATCAATCGAGAAAATTTGGTACCCACATCAATTTGGGTCCAACAAAATTAGTTACCTTTCTATCACTTTTTGGCTTCCAAATATATTTACCACTATGAACACCAAATTTTCTGATTTTGCAAGACTTTGAGGTATGTCCCTTGTTCATATAATAAAAACATGTAATGAATGAAGTGTTGGATGGTTTTCCATATGGAAAGAAATTTCTATAAGACTTTTGTTTCTTTTGAAAACCATTTGTAAATCCAAGTCCAGCTCTATTTATTACACAATTTTGAAAGCCTAAGAGGGTATCCAAATTGGCTCTTCCATGGTGAATCTAGCTAGAGCTTTATTCATGTTGTATTTGATGAGTTCTTACGTCAAAAAGAGAGAAAAGGTAATTCCCTTGCAGGTTCAGATGATGAAAAGTCTGAAAAATCAGAAAAGAATAAAGATTATGCAGAAAAATCTGTTGATGCTGACAGACAAGATGAACCAGTCGACTATAACTCTGGATCAGTCGACTACTCTGCAGCAGACAATGCCTTATCTAAATCCTGGAGGACACAAAAAGGATTGTCTCTGGATAACATCATTGGAAATGTTGAAAAGGGAGTTACAACTCGAAACTCTTTAATTGATTTTTGCATTCACATGGCATTTGTATCACAAATTGAACCTAAAAATATACATGATGCATTGCTTCATAATAATTGGATTAGTGCTATGAATGAAGAGTTAAATCAGTTTGTTAGAAATAATGTTTGGTATCTAGTTCCTAGAAACAATGAAATGAATGTCATAGGAACAAAATGGGTTTTTAAAAACAAACTTGATGAAAATGGAATAATAATTAGGAATAAAGCTAGATTAGTAGCCAAAGGATATAATCAGGAAGAAGGCATAGATTATGATGAAACTTATGCACCAGTGGCTAGGTTAGAAGCTATCAGATTGTTGCTTGCATTTGCATGTCTTAAAGGCTTTAAACTCTTTCAAATGGATGTCAAAAGTGCTTTTCTAAATGGCTTTATAAATGAAGATGTGTTTGTTGAACAGCCACCTGGCTTTGTTGATCTTAAGTTTCCTAATCATGTTTACAAACTCAAAAAGGCTTTGTATGGTCTTAAACAAGCACCTAGGCAATGGTATGAAAGACTTACAACTTTCCTCATATCACAAGGTTTTAAAAGAGGAGTTGTTGATAAAACTCTTTTCACTAAGAAAGTTGTTAATGATCTCATATTAGTGCAGATTTATGTTGATGATATCATTTTTGGTTCATCTAATCCATTTCTTTGCCAAGAGTTTGCAGATTCCATGAAAGGTGAATTTGAGATGTCTATGATGGGAGAGTTAAATTTCTTCCTAGGATTGCAGGTTAAACAGATGCAAAATGGAACCTTCATAAATCAATCAAAGTACTGCAATGAGTGTTGAATGATTTAAGATTTGATGATGTTTGTTAACTTGTTATTTGTGTTTAATTCTGTGCTGGATGCGTGGTTAATGTTTGTTTAAATGTTTTTAAGATTGTTCGAGATGATAGATTACTTGTATAGATTAATCATATGAATAATAATAAATTGTTGTTTTTATTATTCATCTGTTAGTCTACTAATTCTTCTTGTCCAGTTGACTATTTTCATTAAATGTACCAGGTATATAGGTTTAATGAAAATAACACATTGATCTGAGTCTTCAGTCGACTATTCTGTTCTTTGCACATCTGTTATGCAGTAAAACGCTCTGTACGCGTCTCAGCCTCTTCAAAAGACAAAGACCCATTACGTTTTCGTTTTGCCTATAAATATTATCTTCGAGGACGCTCCAAGGCGCAAGAGAATAGAAGAGAAAAACTCTCTAGAAGCTACAACTTTTCACGAGCAAGAAGATCACTGCATAAAGTTTTCATTTTCACTTTTTGTCAAGAATTTTCTTTCTGTCACTGTACTGTTGTATTCTTTGATCTCGGGTTAGAGATTGTAAGTGGGTTTTAGAACCCTGTGACTGTGATTGGGGTGATCACAGAGACTCTGGTTGAGTCTGTGGGTGGTTGTCTATTCTATAGTGTTTAGGATAGATTCTTTTGTTTTCTTGTAGAGTTCAAGAAAGGCTTTTTGTGTAAAGAATACAATCTTTAATAGTGATTAGGATCTGCATGAGTCATGGATCATAGATCGGACGTAGTTCTTTTACAAAGAACGAACCAAAGATAAATTTTGGTGTCATATTCTCTCTTCTCTCATCATTTGATATACTCGTGCGCAGAAGAACTAACCTACTATTTTACGCTTATCGCCGACTAATTTTCTCGTGAAATGAACCAAGAGATTTTCTTTTACGAAAAAGTTTCTATATAAGCCTAATATCAATTCAACTCCCCCTTCTTGATATTATTCCGTCGCTAACAATTGGTATCTAGAGCAGGTTCTTGTAAGGTACTCAAGTAGAAATCAAGATGGGAGACAAGCTTCCTTTTGTCAAAGGTGCCTCTACAAACAGCACTCTCTTTCGTAGGTGCAAACTATTCGCTCGGAAGGCCGTAATAAAGATCTTTTTCGAATCGGCTGACAGAGGCGTGTGGGATGCTATGGTTAATGGTCCATATATCCCTACCATCAAAGGTGAAGATGGACAGCTGGTTGAAAAGCCATGGGAACAGTGGTCTAAAACAGAGAACAAGAAGGCTTAATTCGACAGTAAGGCTAAGAATATTTTAACTTCTGCTCTTAACCTTGATGAATTTTTCAGGGTTTCACAGTGCACCACAGCCAAAGAAATGTGGGACATTCTTCAAGTAACTCACGAAGGTACAACTGAAGTGAAAAGAGGAAGAAAACACACTCATACAAGAGTATGAGATGTTTCGAATGCAGCCTGGTGAGACCATCCAAGATGTGCAGAAACGATTCACGCACATAGTGAATCATTTGCTTGGATTAGGGAAGAAGTTTGATGATGAAGAGCTTAATATAAAGGTGCTTAAATGCTTGAGTAGGAATTGGCAGCCAAAGGTTACAGCCATCCTGGAAACTAAAGATTTGACAGTCATGAGCATTGCAACCTTGTTTGGGAAACTCGGAGAACATGAATTGAACCGAGCAGGATCGAATCAAATCGAAAATACAGTAAAAACAGAGCAAAAGCTTAGCACTAAAAGCCAAGGAGTCGATTAAGAGTGATGAAGAGAAAGATGATGACAAGATCTGAGTTTGCAATGTCTGGTCAAAAAGTTTGGTAAATTCCTTAAAAGGAAAGACAGCTCAAAGGACGATTTCAGAGGAGGTATACCGTAAAACCAGATTTTAATTCCTCTAACTTTTCATGTTTTAATTGTGGATAGCTAGGACATCTCAAGGCAGATTGTCCTCTTTTAAATCAAAGAAAAGAAAGAAGTCCAGAAAAGAATGAGAGAAAAGACAAACGAAATCAGTATCTCAAAAAAGGGAAGAAAGCTTATATGGTATGGGATGACAGTGATTCCAGTAGATCTACAAGTTCAGATTCTGAATCTGCAAATCAAGCCAATCTCTGTCTTGTAGCTAATGAAGATACTGCTAGTCAAGTAAGTTCATGTGATTCTGATATGAGTGAGAATTATGACACTCTGTTTAATGCTTTCATTGAATTTCATGATGAAGCAAAGAAGATGGAATATCAAGATAATCGGCTAAAAGGACTAAATAGTCGGCTAGAAAATAAAGTGCAGGAACTGGAAGATCAAAATAGTAGATCAAGGATGAAAACAATCAACTAAAAGATAATGTACTGCAACAAAAAAACCAGAAAGATTCTGAAAGATCCGTAACTGATAAAAATGAATCTGAGAATTGTGAAAATTGTGTTAACCTTCCAAATAAAGTTGGTTATTTGATCAAAACATTGGCAAAATTTCAAATTGGTCATAATACCTTAAATCGACTTTTACATTCTCAAATTGGTTTTTCAAATGGAAATGGACTTGGCTATGGAAAACGTTATCATGCTGCAAAGAACAAATCTTATCCCAGGAACAGATTTAAAACATGTTCTTATTATTTGAAACATGGTCATATATCTAAGTTTTGCTATGTCAAGAATTTTGGGATTTCAAGAGGTGAATTCTATTGGAAACCCAAAACATATGCTGATCCTAACTTGAAAGGACCCAAATGGTTTTGGGGACCTAAATTTGTCAATTAAACCTTGTTTTGCAGATCTGTCATGGAGCAAAAAGAACTTTATGGTACCTGGACAGTGGATGCTCCAAACATATGACAGGAGATAAATCAAAGTTGATGAACTACAAGGAATGTGAAGTCGGAGTCAGTAACTTTCTGGTGATAACAAAGCAAAGGCAAAATCAAAGGTTTTGGAGATATTGGCAATCTGTATTTCCTCACAGATTAGAAATGTGCTATATGTTGAAGGAATAAAACACAATCTGCTAAGCATAAGTCAACTATGTGACAAAGGTATGAAAGTCACTTTTGATGCAGAATTTCGTGTCATATTCAATTGTAAAACCGCAGATATAAGTGCACATTGGGAGAAGGGTAAACAATGTCTACATGTTGGACATCAACTCCTCAAATCACAAGAATATCTGTTTGTTAACTAAAGAAGATGATAGTTGGCTATGGCATAGAAGGTGTGGACATGTCAACATGCAGTTGTTGAACAAGATAAGCTGCAAAAGTCTTGTTAGAGGACTTCCAAATGTGAAATTTGTGAAGGACAAAGTCTGTGAATATTGCCAAAAAGGAAAGCAGTCCAAAAGTTCATTTGAATCAAAGAATATCATATCAACTAGGAGACCTCTTGAACTCGTTGCACCTTGATCTGTTTCGGCCCTTCAAGAACAAGTAAGTATTGGAAACAACTCTTATGTTCTTGTGATAGTTGATGATTTCTCAAGGTATACTTGGACACTTTTTCTTTCCTCAAAAGATGAAACTTTTCATGCTTTCAAAAGATTTGCTAAGATCATTTCTAATGAAAAGGATCTTAAAATTGTATCTTTAAGAAGTGATCATGGAACCGAAGTTTCGTAATATGCATTTTGAAAAGTTTTGTTATAAATATGGCATATCTCACAATTTCTCTCGCACCTAGAACTCCACAACAGAAATGGAGTTGTTGAAAGGAAGAACAGGACTCTACAGGAATGTGCAAGGACAATGTTGAGTGAGTCAAAGCTACCAAAATATTTCTGGGCAGATGCTGTATCAACTGCTTGTTATGTACTCAATAGAGTGTTACTTAGACCTATACTAGATAAAACACCATATGAGCTCTTGAATGATAAAATACCTAGTATTGCATATTTTAAAGTCTTTGGATGCAGTGTGCTTCATTCTCAACAATGGAAAAGCTTCATTAGGTAAATTTGATGAGAAAGTCGATGATGGCATTTTTCTTGGTTATTCATTGACTAGCAAAGCATACCGTGTCTTTAACAAAAAGAATTTAACTGTTGAAGAGTCTATCCATGTTGTTTTTTATGAGATTTTATGCCAAAAAGAGAGAAAAGGTAACTCTCTTGCAGTGTTCCGATGATGAGAAGCCCGAGGAACTGAAAAGAATGAAGATGTTGCGTAAAAATCTGCGTAAGTCGACAGACATGATGAACAAGTCGACTATAATCTCGAATCAGCTGACTATCCCGCGACGCACAATGCATTACCCAAATCCTAGAAAACGCATAAAGGATTATCTCCGACAACATTATTGGGAATGTTGAGAAGCGGAGTGACTACTCGTGAACTCTTTAAATGAATTCTGCAATCATATGGCCTTTGTTTCTCAAATAGAACCAAAGAATATTAATGATGCATTGCTTGACCATAACCGGATAATCATGCTATGAATGAAGAACTCGAATCGCTTTGTTAGGAATGATGTTTGGAAACTAGTTCCTAGGAATAATACAATGAATGTGATAGGAACTAAATGGGTTTTCAAAAATAAGCTAGATGAAAATGGTATTATTACTAGAAACAAAGCTAGACTTGTAGCAAAAGGGTATAATCAGGAAGAGGGCATTGACTATGATGAGACTTATGCACCTGTTGCTAGATTAGAAGCTATTAGGTTATTGCTTGCATTCGCATGTCTTAATTGCTTTAAACTCTATCAAATGGATGTCAAAAGTGCTTTTCTTAATGGTTTTATAAATGAGGATGTATATGTTGAACAACCACCTGGTTTTATTGACTCTAAGCTTCCTAACCATGTCTACAAACTCAAAAGGCTTTGTATGGTCTTAAGCGAGCACCAAGACAAGTGGTATGAGAGACTCACAACCTTTCTCATATCACAAGGCTTTAAAAGAGGAGTCGTGGATAAAACTCTCTTTACCAAGAAAGTTGTAAATGATCTTATGATTGTACAAATTTATGTTGATGACATAATTTTTGGTTCATCTAATCCTCTTTGTGCCAAGAGTTTGCGTAATCTATGCAAGGCGAGTTTGAAATGTCCATGATGGGAGAATTGAATTTCTTCCTAGGATTGCAGTGTGAAACAAATGGAAAATGGAACCTTCATTAGTCAAGCCAAGTACTCGCAATGAATTGCTGAAAAAGTTCAATATGGAGAGTCAGTAAAGAATCAAATACACCAATGTCATCAAACCGCTATCTTGATGTTGATGAATCTGGAAAGGCCGTTGATGCAACTATGTACAGAGGGTTGATTGGATCCTTGCTATATATCACAGCTAGCAGACCTGATATCATGTTTGCTGTTTGTCTTTGTGCAAGATTCCAAGCTAATCCTAAGGAGTCACATTTCACAGCCAGCCTAAACGTATCTTGAAATACCTCAAAGGGACCGTGGAATGTGGGACTATGGTACTCTACCGGTAATGAGCTAAATCTTGTTGGATATACTGATTCTGATTTTGCAGGTTGCAAATTAGACGTAAAAGCACCAAGTGGAACATGTCATTTGTTTGGAAATTGCTTAATTTCATGGACAAGCAAGAAACAAGCATGTGTTGCACTCTCAACAGCTGAAGCTGAGTACATTGCAACTGGTAGTTGTACAACACAGATTCTATGGTTGAAGCAACAGCTAAGTGATTTCAATCTACATCTTTCTGATATACCAATCTTGTGTGATGATACCAATGCAATCAACTTAACTAAAAATCCCATACAGCATTCTAGAACCAAACACATTGAAATAAGACATCATTTTATAAGAGATCATATTGAAAAGAAGGATTGTAGGATTGAATTCATTTCTACAAATGATCGCTAGTCGATATATTCACTAAGCCACTTAGTCGTGAAAGATTTTTCAAACTAAGAAATGAATCGGGTATCCTCGAATATCAATCATATCTCTTAAAATTTCCTCTCGCCGAGATGATTAGTTTGTTAATTGTATGAAATAGTGTGCTTATTTCATTAAACTCGACAATGTTATCTTATCAAGGTGCATTTCAAGGTGTTAATTTCATGAAACTGATTATTTCATTAAACGACAAAGGCATTATCATGTACTGAAAATAACCTGCTTATTTTCTTGAAATAACAGATTCATTTCATTAATTGCTTGTGCAGATGTTGTTTGAATATGAACAAACCCATTAATTGCATTGACTAGCTGATTAATTTTTGTAACCACAACTTAAATTCAAATTGCAGTTCCAAGAAATCAGTGATTAATCAAATCAAATTTAAGTCATTTCTGTAGAATCTCTGCATTCTGTGCATAGTTATTCAAAACTTGAATAGTAATAGGTGGATGTGTATACGCTTTATTGGTCTTCAGTTTTGTTTTTCCATTTTTCAAAGTATTCTCTGCATTATTCTGAAATCTGAGCACCTGTGGTTGAGTCCAAATCTGCTCAAAATATTTTGACCATTAATACACTGCTGAACATGCATACGTCTCTCCTATATAGTCCATATATGTTGGATTTTTAACAAACTAAACTTGCAGTCTCCATATTCTGTATTTCTGCATACCCTCTATCAGTTCATCTTTTTCTCTCCAGTTTGAAATGACGAATAGTGATGATTCAGACGCCTCTATTGGAAACTTGTTTCAAAGATTAAGAAGACCAATGAGGAACAAAATATCCTCACGCTCAACAGCTGCTTCATCACGTAGAGGAAACAGGAGATCTACATCCGGGACTCAAATAGATCCTATTGAGATTCCTGAGCAAACAGCTGAACCTTCTGAAAGGAGGTTTCCAAAAAGGTATAAAGTGAGGGTGAGACTCCCTCAACAGATGAATCCTCCACCACCTCCTTCTCCTCCTACAGAAGAAGCCAATGAGGAGACTGAGTCAGATGAAGCTGATGAAGAAGACAACACTGAAGTTGCTGTTTTTGTAGAACAAAGGATGATGATGAAACAAATTCTAACTCCAAAGATCTTGAAGTTTAGCTGGTTGGAGACGGAAAATCTGAATTTTGTGCGAAACTCTCTTCAAGCACAGAATCTTAGACAGTTTGTAGAGCTTGAAGGTAACTTTTATGTTGACCTTGTTAAGATTTTCTATACTAACTTGAAAGTCGAAAATGGTGTTCTTGTGTCCAACGTAAAAGGTAGGGAGATTCGCATTGATAATACCATATGAAGGGGTATTGCTGGACTGAGGAATAATGGATTAAAAATCAGTAAAGGCAACACAAGTTCATTGCCAAACTTCAACAAAGAAGTTGTTTACAAAGATTGTCTACGTCATTGTGATGAAGCCATGATTATAAAATACAATGTTGGCCGAATGAAGAGGGACAATAGACTGCTGGCTTTCTTTCTCGCATGGCAGCTCATAACCAGTGGGGAGCAATCATGCCCAAACTTATGGAGGAGGATTTGGCTCATGGTAATCGCTTAAAAATCGGATTATTGTGAACTCGGGTCTATGTGATTAAAGGTCACATGTTTAAAGCAAAAAGGTTGAATGATCACAGACTTCCTTATGCCATACTGATATCCAGATTCCTTGACTACTTCAATGTTCCAACCGATGGAGAAACTACGAAAATTGTCAATCACAAACACACGTTTGACAATTACTATCTCGCTGAAGATGGGACTATCCAAAGTAAATGGAGATTGGACCTATGAAGTCGGCACTTCTTCCGGACATGGAGGAACTTTCGATGCAGTGGACCTCATCAAGACACGAGACAGATTATACAAAGATACCGATGATTCCCTATTGTGCACCACCTTCATATCGTGGAGTCCCTATGTCCGAATTTGAAAGAATGCTTTTATCTCGTCTTAATGATCTAACATCTATGCAGCATAATACGTACGAGACCATGGTGGCCAGGTTCACCAATATAGATGAAGAAATCGAATTAATCCAACTCCAACTTGCCGAGTTGCAAGTTACTGCTGAGAACTTCGCTGGTCCAAATGCGCAAACCACAAACCACTTCGGAAGCTATGGAAGTGGATGGCGATAATGCTGAAGAAGAGGATGAAGAAGAGGATGAGGACAATGAAGATGAAGAATGATCCTATCTGCTGTTATTTTATGATTTCTGCATTTTATTTCAGCTTTAAGAACAATCTTTAAGGGTCTGTAATAACTTTAACAACTATTTTCTGCTTAATCTGCACTTATTTGAACACTATAACTGCTTAACCTGCTATTTGCTAATGTCAAAGGGGGAGATAATCTACCATCTCTTCTCTTTGTGTTTGTTTTGTTTTGCAGGTTGACATCATCAAATAGGGGGAGTTTGTTGAATGATTTGAGATTTGATGATGTTTGTTAACTTGTTATTTGTGTTTAATTCTGTGCTGGATGCGTGGTTAATGTTTGTTTAAATGTTTTTAAGATTGTTCGAGATGATAGATTACTTGTATAGATTAATCATATGAATAATGATAAACTGTTGTTTTTATTATTCATCAGTTAGTCTACTAATTCTTCTTGTCTAGTCGACTATTTTCATTAAATGTACCAGTATACAGTGTTTAATGAAAATAACACACTCGATCCGAGTCTTCGACCGACTATTCTGTCCTTCGCACATTTGTTATGTAGTAAAACGCACTGTACGCGTCTCAGCCTTCTTCAAAAGACAAAGACCCATTACGTTTTCGTTTTGCCTATAAATATTATCTTCGAGGACGCTCCAAGGCGCAAGAGAATTGAAGAGAAAACTCTCAAGAAGCTACAACTTTTCACGAGCAAGAAGATCACTGCAAAGAGTTTTCATTTTCACTGTTTTGTCAAGAATTTTCTTTCTGTCACTGTACTATTGTATTCTTTGATCTCGGGTTAGAGATTGTAAGTGGGTTTTAGAACCCTGTGATTGTGATTGGGGTGATCACAGAGACTCTGGTTGAGTCTGTGGGTGGTTGTCTATTCTATAGTGTTTAGGATAGATTCTTTTGTTTTCTTGTAGAGTTCAAGAAAGGCTTTTTGTGTAAAGAATACAATCTTTAATAGTGATTAGGATCTGCGAGTTGCGGATCATAGACTGGACGTAGTTCTTTTACAAAGAACGAACCAGTATAAATTTTGGTGTCATATTCTCTCTTCTCTCATCATCTGATATACTGTGCAGTAAGAACTAACCTACTATTTTACGTTTATCAGTCGACTAATTTTTTGTGAAATGAACCAGTAGATTTTCTTTTACGAAAAACTTTCTATATAAGCCTAATATCAATTCAACCCCCCCTTCTTGATATTATTCCGCTGCTAACGATGAGTTATTAAAGAAATTCAACATGGAAAGTTGCAAAGAAGCCTCTACTCCAATGTCTTCAAGTTGTTATCTTGACTTGGATGAATCAGGAAAATCAGTTGATGCAACTATGTATAGAGGTTTGATTGGTTCTTTGTTGTACATCACTGCTAGCAGACCTGACATAATGTTAGCTGTGTGTTTATGTACTAGATTTCAAGCTAATCCAAAGGAATCACATCTCACTCCAGCAAACAAATTCTAAAGTATCTCAAAGGAACAGTGAATGTTGGGTTGTGGTATTCTAATGGTAATGAATTAAATTTGGTTGGCTATACTGATTCTGATTTTGCAGGTTGCAAATTAGATAGGAAAAGCACAAGTGGAACATGCCACTTGTTTGGAAACTGCTTGATTTCTTGGACCAGCAAGAAACAAGCATGTGTAGCACTTTCCACAGCTGAAGCTGAATATATAGTTGCTGGTAGTTGTACTGCACAGATTCTATGGTTAAAACAATAGCTAAGTGATTTTAATCTGCACCTTTCTAATATTCCAATTTTATGTGATAACACTAGTGCAATCAATCTAACTAAGAATCTTATTCAGCATTCTAGAACTAAGGATATTGAAATAAGGCACCATTTTATAAGAGATCATATAGAAAAGAATGATTGTAGGATTGAATTCATCTCTACTAATGATCAGTTAGCTGATATTTTCACTAAACCTCTTGGTCGTGATAGGTTTTTCAAACTTAGAAATGAATTGGGAATCCTAAACATCAATCATCTTTCTTAAATTTTCTGCTGCTGAGTTAAACAGTTTGTTAATTCTATGAAATAGCTGACGTATTTCATTTAACTGACAAAAATATTTTGTTGCTGCAGATTTCAGTGTGTTAATTTCTTGTAACAGTCGACTTATTTCACTTAACTGACATAATTGCTTTACTGTTGCATAAAAAAGCTTGCTTATTTCTTTGAAATAACTGACGTATTTCATTTAATGTGCCTGCTGGTATTATTTCTATCAGAACAGCCTATAATTGCTTTGACTAGCTGACTAATTCCATTAACTGCAATTAAATTCAATTGAATTTTCAAGAAATCAGTTTAAATTTCATCAAAATAATTCAAACCATATCAGTAAAAGACCAATTCCTACATTGGGTGCACTGTCATTCAAAGCATGAACAGTTTTAGGTGCATGTGAAGTTACTTTATTGGGTTTGCAAAACTGAATTTTCATTTCTCAACATATTCTCTCTACATTCTCTGAATACTGAACATCTGTGATTGAGTAAAGATCTGTTCAAAATATTCACTGATCAATATTTGTTTGACCATGCATATCAATTTCTCTATATAAATCTAATCTCTGATACTACAACTATGCATCTCTCTTGCTGCATTTTCACATTACACTACTGTTGCACTCTCTCATTTTCTCTTCAGCTAAAATGTCAACAAATGAGTATTTCCTAGTAGAGAGTGATGACTCTGATGCACCAATTGCTACTGCATTTCAAAGACTAAGAAGGTCATCTAGAAATCGTGCATCCACACAGGCTGCTGCTCATCAACCAGCAAGAACTAACAGGAACAGAGGTTCCACATCTGGATCTCCAGCCCAACCTATTTAGGTTCCAGAATCAGCTGCTGGACCTTCTAATCCAACTGAAAGAAGATTTCCAAAAAGATATAAGGTCTGTGTCAAGCTTCCTCAACCAGTGGCTCCTGTAGAAAATGAGTCCGATGAAGAGACTGAATCAGAACCTGAAGAACACAATGAAATAGTTGAAGCTGTGGAGTTAAAGATGCAGAGGAAGCTGATCCTCACTCCAAAGATATTGAAGTTCAACTGGCTCAACAATGAGAACCTGATTTTTGTGAAAAACACTCTTCAAACACAGGGACTGCGACAGTTTGTTGAATTAGAAGGTAACTTCTATATTGATCTGGTTAAGTTGTTTTATGCTAACCTTAAGGCAGAAAACAATGTACTGGTATCTCAAGTGAGAGGAAGAGAAGTCAGAATAGACAACTCATTATGGAGAAGAATTGTTGGATTAAAGAATGAAGGAGTAAAAATTAGCAAAGGAAATACAGGGGCTGTATCAGACTTCAACAAAGATGCTATTTACAAGTCATGCATGCGCAATGTTGATGAAGCTGTTATTCTCAAGTACAATGTTGGGAGGATGAAGCGTGATGAAAGGTTATTGCCATTTATTCTTGCTTGGCAGCTTATTCCCAGGGGGAGCAACCATGCTCAACTCATGGAGGAGGACTTAGCCTTGATCCATTGCATGAAAAACAATATCAAGGTTAACTGGATATATGTAATCAAAGGTCACATGTTCAAAGCTAAGTGACTCAATGACCACAAGCTTCCTCATGCCATCCTGATTTCCAAGTTTCTGGACCACTTCAACTTCCCCACAGAAGGAGAAACCACACGTATTGTCAATCACAAGCACCTGTTTGACAATTATTACCTCAGAAAGATGGGCCTGACCAAGATCAATGATGAATGGGTATTCGAATCTGGATCTTCCTCTTCTGCACCAAGATCAACCTTTAATGTTGGCACCTCATCTAGGAATCAACAAGACTACTCAGCTTATCAAATGGTTCCTTACTCAGCACCTTCAGCATATCAAGGAGTACCCATGTCTGAATTTGAACGTATGTTAATATCTAGACTTAATGTGCTTACCTCCATGCAGCGCAACACACATGAAACTATGATAGCCAGGTTTACAAATGTAGACTATGAGATCGAGCTTATCCAACAACAACTTGTTGAACTTCAAGTTACAGCGGAAAGCTTTGATGGCTCCTATGCACCAAAACCTGATGCAATGGAAGAGGATATTGTTGAAGATGATGATGATGAGGAGGAGGAGGAAGATGAGGATGAAGATGATGATGCCTGATTCTTAATATTTTTGATGTTTTAATGTTTTTGATTTTATATTTCTGCAATTTGAACAATTGGGTCTGTAATATTCTCACACATTTATTTTCTGCTTATATCTGCATTTTAGAACCTGTTAATAATTGCTCTATACTGTTTATATCTGCTATTTGCTAATGTCAAAGGGGGAGATAATCTTCCATCTCTTCTCTTTGTGTTTTTACAGGTTTTGCAGGTTGACATCATCAAATAGGGGGAGTTTGTTGATGATTTTGGATTTGATGATGTTTAAGAGAATTTGTTAATGTTTGAAGATATTTTGGAACCTTGATGAATGGTTATGTTTATGATAAGATGTTAGATTATATTTATATAGTTAGCTAATTGAAATATAATAATTTGTTGTCTTTATTAATCATCAATTAGTCTGCTAATCTTGCTGCTTTAGTCGACTATTTTCATTAATGTACCAGGAATATGAGTTTAATGAAAATAGCTAACTGCTTTGCTGCTTCAGTCGACCATTTTGTTCCAGACCCCTATTATGCAAAAAATAGCAGAACGCGCTTTTGAAGTTCTCAGAAGAGCACGACCCATAGCTCTTGTCTTTGCCTATATATACAACTCTCAAGGATGAATCAGGGTGCGAAAGAATTCAAGAGAATACATATTGAGTTGCATAAAGATCAGAGCAAAAAGATTTCTGCAGAATTTGTGTTACAGCTTTTAGCTTTTCAAGAAGAATCTTATTTTCACTTTTCTTTGTATTCTTTAATCTCTGGGTAGAGATTTGTGAGAGGGTTTTAGAACCTTGTTAACTGTGATTGGGGTGATCACAGTGACTCAATGTGAGTTAGTGGGTTAAGATCTGTTCTATAGTGTTTAGAATAGGTTCTTTGAGTTTCTTGTAGTGTTCAAGAAATAATTATTGTAAAGAATCCATTTCTGATAGTGATTTAGATTTGTAGGAGTTACAGATCACCAACTGGATGTAGTTCTTGCATAAAGAACGAACCAGTATAATTCTTTGTGTCATCTTTTCTCTTCCTTCATCATCTGTTAAATTCTGCATTAAGAACTAACCTACTATTTTGCGTTAATCAGTCAACTAATTCTCAGTATACTGCATCAGTAAATTTTCTGATACGAAAAAGATTTCAATAAATCTGTATATCAATTCAACCCCCCCTTCTTGATATACTTCCGCATCTAACATAGTTCTTGCAAGTTCTTCTAAAGATCTATTTTTCCTTTCAACTACACCATTTTGTTGTGGTGTTCTTGGTGCTAAAAAATTATGAGAAATACCTTGTTCTTCACAAAAATTTTCAAAAGATGTATTTTGAAATTCACCGCCATGATCACTTCTTAAAAACTTAATTTTCAAATCTTTTTCATTTTGAATAACCTTGGCAAATTTTCTAAATTCTTTGAAAGCATCACTTTTAGATGAAAGAAAAAGCGTCCATGTAAATCTAGAGTAATCATCAACAATCACAAGAGCATAATAATTGCCACCAAAAAATTTTGTTCTAGAAGGACCAAATAAATCCATGTGCAATAATTCTAAAGGTTTAGAAGTGGAAACAACATTTTTAGATTTAAATGAATTTTTAATTTGCTTCCCTTTTTGACAAGCTGCACATATTTTATTATTTTCAAAAATTAGTTTTGGCAAACCAATTAATAACTCTTTTGATATGAGTTTACTTAGATGTCGCATATGAATGTGAGCAGCTCTTCTATGCCATAACCATGGATCTTCTTCTTTAGCTACTAAACAAGATATATTTCTAGATGAAGATGCATTATCAATATCAATGAGATCAATATTATTATGTCTCTTACCAATGAAGACGATTTGATTAGAGTCCTTGTGATGAATTTTGCAAAGATCATTATCAAATGTTACCTTTAAGCCTTTATTACAAAGTTGACTAATGCTTAGCAAATTGTGCTTCAAACCATCAACAAGAAGAACATCATGAATCTTTAAAGTCTCTCCAATATCTCCACTACCAATGATCTTTCCCTTGTTGTTGTCTCCATAGGTTACAAAACCTTGTTCTTTCTTTTTAAAGCTTTTAAATTTGCTTTTATCACCTGTCATATGTCTTGAACATCCACTATCAAGATACCATAAGGATTTTCTAGACTTGGGACCAACCTGCAATATAAACAAAAATATTTAGGTCCCCTAAAATTACTTATTAGGGTCCTCATGAGTTAGATACAATTTTTCCTTTGGGAACCCATTTGTATTTCCCATTAGGAACACTAAAACATCTAATATTGCATTTATTTACGGAATGACCTTTATGCATGCAATAGAAACATGTTGGAACATTTGGTTTTCTTGAAAAAATTTTCTTTTCAAAAACCTTCTTTGTATTAGATGTTTCACCTTTTACAAAAACCGTTTTGGTAGGTTTTTTATTACTTTTGAAATTATAACCAAGTCCTGCTTTTTGATATAAACCTTTTTGCACATTTAAAATATTATTTAAATTTTGATTTCCCGTGGTGAGTTTTGAAAGAGACATTTCAAGATAAGATACTTTATTAGCAAAAACCTTGCAATCTTGACAAATTGGAATTTTTTATTTTCATTTACATGGAATTTTTGCCTTTTCCAAATCTTCTTTCAAAACCTTTTTCTCTTCTTCTAAATCAACAATTTTCTTTTCAAGACTTTTGTAGTCATTTTTTAATTTATTATGAAGAGAAGTAAGTTTTTCAGATTTTTCACATAAATCAAGAAATTCTTCAAGCAAATCGTCATAATTATTTGGAAGACCAAAATCACTTACCTTGCTACATGTGGATTCAGCATCATCCGCCATGAGACAAATATTTGCTTCTTCTTCCGAGTCACTTGAACTTTGAGGAACTCACTTCATTATCTTTCCAAGCAATGTATGCCTTCTTTTTCTTTTTATCAAAAGGCTTCTTATTTTCCTTTCCTTTTTCTTCTTCTTTCTTGATGTTGGGACATTCTGACTTCAAGTATCCCCTTTTTCCACAAGCATAACATTTATAGTTGTCAATAGAAGTTAAATTTTCAGATTTCTTACCTTTTTTTAAATTCCCTTTGTTTTTGTTCTTGATGAACTTTTTGTATTTCTTGACAAACATGTTGATGTCACTGCATTCAAGATAATCATCTGTGTCACTACTTTCATCTTTACAGGATTCGACTTTAAGAGCAACACCTTTCCTCTTGACATCTTCTTCTTCTCCTTTGAAGCGTCCAAGTTCAATTTCATGTTCTCTAAGCTTTCCAAAGAGAGTGGTCATGTTCATATTTGTGAGATTCTTTGATTCCGTGATTGCCGTCACTTTGGGTTGCCATGTCCTGTCCAAAGATTTCAAAATTTTTACATTTAATTCCTCAGTGTCAAATTTCTTACCTAACGCCTTGAGGTGATTTACAATGTGAGTAAATCTTTTCTGGACATCATAGATGGTTTCTCCCTTGCTCATATGGAACATCTCATACTCTTGAATCAAGGTATTTTTCCTTGATCTCTTAACATCCTTCGTGCCTTCATGTGTGACTTCAAGAGTGTCCCACATCTCCTTTGCTGTAGTGCAATCAGATAACTTGTAAAACTCATCAACAGTTAAGGCAGATGATATCATATTGCAAGCCTTTATGTCACATTGATGCTCGTTGTATTCTTCTTTTGTCCATCTTGCTCTTTCTTTGGGTACCTGCACTTCATTAACACTGGTCATAGGAATATATGGACCTTTAACAACTGCATCCCAAAACGCCTTGATCATTAGACCTAAGGAAAATCTCCATTCTCTTTTTCCAAAAAGTATAATTTTCACCAGTAAAGAGTGGTGGTTTATGAATAGATCCAAGGAATGAATTACAACAATCAATAAACAGTAAAGAAAACACCTGAGTGCTGGATATGAAAGCTTAATCACAATACACACCACTTCCAAGAACTTAGATCAACCTTGAGAGAGCAAGAAAGCGGTTTTGAAAAACTTTAGCGCAAGAACACTGTATTTTCGTGTTTGATCAGATGTGTTTAACCTAAGACGTTGCCTTTCATTTTATAATTTGAAATTAGCTCAAAGTTTCCATACTTAGGTTGATTCAACATTGAATTCGCAAAAACGTCGTATTTAATCGATTATATAAAAGGTGTAATCGATTATATCAGAGTAAAACTGGAAAACATATTTTTCCTGATATAATCTATTAGATTAAGGCCATAATCGATTATATGAAACCCAGAAGGAATATAATCGATTATCAAAAAAACTTAATCGATTATTTTGTTCGTTAAACTCTTTTAATTCAAATTTTAAGTTATATAATCGATTCTATTTCGATACCTAATCGATTAAAAGCGTAGAAAAAGGTTTTTGCAAAAATATGACTTGCTCTCAAGTTTGAAATAGCCTTGAATGGGATTTATGACTTACTCTTTTTATCCAACACCCAAAACTGAAACTTCTAAACTTGAATCTTCAGCTCTTGAGAAAATCTTCAACAATCTTCTTCCTTGAAAGCATTTATTGAGATAAAAACTTCATCAACACTTTCTGAGTAACTTTTTACTCATACTTGAAATATGTCAACATGAGATACAAAGTATAATGCATCAAAGTTTTTCCAATAATTAAATGCACAAATCCATCAAATTGCTTTTAAAACTTCCCTGTTAAATTCATTGCCAATAGCATCAAAGTTGTACCTATAGTAAGAAACTTATACTCCCTGCAAATTCAAATACAAATTTTTATTCACCAACAAATAAAACAAAACAAAATCAAATTAATATAATAGCTAAAGTATAAAATATTAAATATTACCCGTCTTCCATATAGTCACTATCTTCATCATCCTCATTTTCATTACTATGTTGAGATGAAGGTGGACGAGAAGAAGATGCCACATATCCTAAATGTTGCATTAATTCTTTTACTTCATTTTTAGTCTCATTCAACTCATTCCTCGTATCTAATTTATCTTTTCTTTATTTATGCAATTCTTGTTTCACTTCTAGTTTTTCTTGTTCTTATCTTTGTAATGATTCATTTAATGCTTGAATTTGACTTCTTAAAGCATCAACGTCCTTAATATTTGATTGTTGACTTGGGGATGAAACCAACATCTTACCTATAGATCCAAGACCAAATATGCTTCCCCTTTTTTTCCCAACTTGATCAATCCATATATCCCATTCAAATGGCGTTTGGTCAATAAATTGTTCACTGGTAGCAACATTCTCCATAGAACTTTGAGATATTATCTCACTTTTTCTCTATTCAATTTTTTCCTGCCAATGGAGATAATTGATGAAAGCAAATAATTTAAAAAATCAATAAAAGTCAAGTAAATCATTGAGAATTTACAAAGGCAAATTTTGCATAAGGACCAACCCAACTTTTGTCCTTTTTTCTTCGACATGTACAAAAATAAAACTCAGTAAATGATGAATTTGTTCCTTTTTCCTACTTCTATAATTGATAAAGAAAAAATTTTAACATCATTAATTTTGGAATCTAAATTATAAAAATAACAGTAAAATCATATATTACCATTCTCTTACAATGCGATGAGGAATTGATCCACCAGTGTGTAGACCATGCACCATCCATAGCTACATGATTTCTTTTATTTATATCAGACTTACTTTTGAAACTTGAGGACTCCCAATATGCCTTTCGTTATGCCCACACATCCCCTCCCATCCAAATTGGTTTCTTCTCTAGATCCTTCATAGCTTCTTACATTAATTGAGACATTTTAGATGCACCCCTTCTCTCAAAATTACGTTGCACCATGTCATTATGTTGAGGTGGCCATGAAAATTTTGACTAAATTAATTATAAAAAATGAAAAAAATGATTATATTAGACACAATTCCAAATAATATATAGAATCCTTTTAGTCAAAGTTTGAAATTTGATTACTTTGAACATATCAAACCACAACTCCCTTTGTCCTTTGGATAGATTTTTCTATGATGGTTTTGCCTTCTCCAAGTTAGTGCGAATGATTGAAGAAATTGTCCCAATTACCAACTTGTGTTGATCAAACCTACATAAAACAACATAAATTGAAACAAAATTAAAACTCAACAAATATAGATATATATATATATGATAAGAAAATAATTAATTCACTAACAACAATTACTCACCCATCCTCCTTTGAGAGTATCATGATTTTATTTCTATTATTGTCTCCGCTGATGTGGCTAGATGAAGAAGATGGAGTTTCATTAACCATTGGAAAATCATGCATTTGATGGACTTGAATAGAAGGAGGAGGAGAAGGTCGAGATATAAGTGGAGGTGCATATGTAGGAGGAGGTCGAGATATAAGTGGAGGTGCATATGTAGGTGGAGGTCAAGATATAAGTGGAGGAGGTAGAGGTCTATATGTAGGTGGAGGGGGTGGAGGTCAAGATATAACTGGAGGAGCTGGAGGTCGTGATATAGGTGGTGGAGGAAGGGAGGAGGTCGAAACATAGGTGGAGGAGGTGGAGGTCGAGATATAGGAGGAGGAGATGGTGATTGAGATATAGGTGGAGGTGGTGGAGGTTGAAATGGAGATCGAAATGAAGGTGGAGATTGAGATATAGGTGGAGGTGGTAGAGGTTGAAATGGAGATCGAAATGAAGGTGGAGGTTGAGATATTTGGTTCGAATAAGCTTCAAGGCTAGTTGATGGCGCTATAAATGATATATAAGTTTGTTCACTTCCTTTTCCTTTCAACTTTTTAGTTGGCTACATTAGTCTCAGAATCTGACATCTATTTTTTTAAAACTATAGCATTTATAATCTCAAAAATAGATAAAAACTACAAACATAAAATTATAAATGTAATACTAAAATAACATCATCCAAGTAAACACAATATAAATAAGTATTACAATTAAACATATTAAAAAAAACTATCTTAATTTTCCTCTTCCTCTTGCATGGAATCTTCTTCTTCTTGCATGGAATCTTCATCTTGGTCTTCATGATCATCTTCCTCTTTATCTTCACATTTGGTGTCCATGAAATCATTTACATGCATTTATCCAAGTCAATCTCTTCACCTTCAATCTCATCATCTTGTAGGTGGTCAATTGGGTCATCCTCAATTGTTTCACTAACTTTTGATTCATGCGCTTGATAAGCAACCTCCAAAGTATGTCTATCATCAACAACTCATCTTGGATTTGTCTTAATAACTACCAACCAATCAACCTTATCCTTTTGCCGCCCAGGATAAGATGAATAGTACACTTGAGTTGTAGCTTTTGGAAAAATAAAAGGATCAAACTTTTCATACTTTCTTCTTTTTCTAACTTCTACAATCTTATATTGCTCGTGTGTTCTCATCCCTTGAATTGAAGGATCAAACCAATCACAGTAAAATAAAAATAATTTTTTTTGTGATTCACTTGGTCATTCTAATTCTAAAATCTTTATAAGAACACCATAATAATCACTTGAAGTTTCACCATGTCCAATGCCACTAACACATACCCCACTATTATATGTTGTTTTTCCTTTACCCTAAGTTGTTGTATGAAATTTGTATCCATTCACAAAATAAATTGGCCATGACTTTGCTAGTCTCATAAGTCCCCTTGCCAAGTCATAGAGGCTAGGACTTTGCAACCTAAGTTGGTGATTTTGTTTGACCTATTCAAATAAAAATTATAAATGAAAGATATAATAAAAACAAGTGACATCATTTTTTTTGTTTAAATCAATGCTTACATATTCTTGAAACCACTGTGGGAAATCAACTTCTATTTGTTCATCAATGATACCATCGTTGAGATTCCCATAAATATCATTTAAAGATTGTACATATGTGCTACAAAAATAATATTAAAATTATATATAACTATGCTAAATTAATTAAAACAACATATATATAATGTTTTGTACTTACTCAATAAATTGTTTAACCTCGTTACAATTCAAGATAACATGCAACTGGGCAACTGACTTTTCTTTATCATTAAGCCATCTTTCCTTGTATTTACCAGTTGTTTGTCCAAGTGGTTTAAAGATAGACAAAGCTGGTTCTATATGATCTTAATGAACTCCTTCACCAACACAACTAGGAGACACAAAATAATGAGAACTGAAATAGGATGTCTCTTGTAGTAAATATGCTTCACAAATAGACCTTTCCACACTTTTTTTGTTCTTCACTATGTTTTTAATCTTCTTCAAAAACCTGAGTACAAAAAATGTAATACCAATTATTTGGTAAGTTGCATAATAATATTCATATTAAATGGTATAAATAATTATTACCTTTCAAATGGGTACATACAACAGTATTAAACTGGTAATGAATTGGTAGGTGCTCCATAGAGTCAAAGAATGTAGGAGGAAATATATGTTCCAACATACACAATATGACAGAAATATTTTGTTCCATTTGCAATATATGATCTTCATGTAGCACCATTGAACACAAATCTCTGAAGAACTGACTAAGCTTGGTTAAAGGTTTCCATATGGGTTCAGGAAGAGCTTTCAAAGCTATTGGGAGAGACATTCCATAAAAATATTGCAAGCATGACTTTTCATCCCATACAATCTTGCACATTTTGTATCTACACATCTAGAAATATTGGAAGCATGACCATAAGGCATCTTCAACTCCTTCACCCATTGACACACATCATTCTTTTGTTCATTTGGTAAAGAAAATTTGGCTTTTGGCTTCATACATTTTCCATTAGGATTTGTTTTTAAAAATAACTCCTTCCTATGACAATACATTGCCAAGTCCAATTGTGCATTTTCATTGTCTTTTGTTTTCTCTTTGTTGTCCATAATAGTATGGAACACATTTTCAAATACATTCTTTTCATGCATAACATCTAAATTATGTCTCAAAAGATTGTTCTTCCAATATGACAAATGCCAAAATATGCTTCTCTTTATCCAATTATGGGATTGTCCATGACCTGGAACATTGCATATCCTCACTTTTGTTGACTTAGGAATGCTAGAAATCATATCATACTTGTTCACCACTTAATCTAGGAGGAGACTCATCTTTCTCAATTCTATTTCTGTAAAAAGCAACCTTATTTCTCCTGAAAGCATGATCACGAGGTAAAAATTGACGCTGACAATGAAACCAACTCATTTTTCTTCCATTTTTTAATGAGAAAGCTTTTGTTTTTTTCATATATATTGGACATGAAAATTTTCCAGCAGCACTCCACCCAGACAACATCCCATAGGCAGGAAAGTCATTTATAGTCTACATCAATGCAACTCTTAATAGAAATTTTTGTTTTTTTGAGGCATCATATGTTATTACACCATCATTCCATCATTGTTGCAATTCATCAACCAACGGCTGCAAATACAAATCAATTTTAGCTTTTGGATTGTGTGGACCTAGAATGATCAAAATCAAGAACATATAAGGAGTTATCATGCATAGTTCTGGAGGGAGATTATATGGTGTGACAATTACTGGTCAACATGAATATGGTACCGTTGATTGGCTAAACAGAGTGAATCCATCAGCGCACAAGCCAAGTCTAACATTTCAAGGTTTTGAGGCAAATTTAGGATACAATTGATCAAAGTGTTTCCAAGCTTCTCCATCTGAAGGATGACATAAAACACCTTCCCTATGATTTTCGTAATACCACCTTATGTGCTCTGTAGATCTCATAGAAGCATATAATCTTTGTAGTCTAGGAATGAGTGGCAAGTAATTCAATCTCTTATAGGGAACATTTTTAGAGTTTTTTGCATTCATTGTGTGCTTTATATTGAGGCTTTCTACAAAACTTGCATTCTTTCAAAGTAATATCCTCTTTGTAATATAATATACAACCATCGATGCAACAATCTATTTTTATTCTTGATAAACCAAGCCCACATTTTTCTTTGTTTCCCTAAAATTAGAAGGGATGACATTATGAAGATGGTTGGACTCTTTCATAAATTTCATCACATCATTAAAGCAAGCCTGCAACATATTATGTTTGGATTTTATACTCAACATTGTAATAACAACAGACAACTCTGACGCATTTATACTACAAATTTTTCTACTAAAATTCAGCACAAAAGGAATATTAAAGTGGTTATTTCTAAAATAATTTAATGAATAAAATGCATAATGATATTTGCAACCTAATTACTAATTTTGTTCAAAAGCAGGTAACAAGAGCAAAAGGCGACTTGAAGAAAAATGTTTGTTTTGGAAATGAATTATATTATTGCCAATTAACAAATAATCCATTAAAACTTATCTCACCATCTCCTTTAATTAGTGCTTTTGTTGTTCAGTAAATGTCGATTTACAGAGTGAAATATTTCTTGTTAACAATATTGTAATACATAAGTTAGAAAGATTTTGTAAAGAGTTAGCACCTGTTGAAGAGGCAGGTGAATGGGAATTGGTGCAAATCTAATTTTATCAAATTCTCAGTTGTTCAGTGTGAGCAATCTTTCCCAGTCTTCGCCTTCTAGAATCTAACAACGTTGTTTCAGCAATGGATACTTTTGGATTGTAAGATATGAGATGGACTAAAATATAAAACTGAAGTAAAATTATAGGAATTAGCATTTGATGTGATTAACTATATAGAATGTGAAATGATTGTAATAAACTAATTTTATCCTGATTGTTTGCTATTGTAGTTTTAGAAGTAATTTCTCTAGTCTTTAGGTCTGTCTTACTCATATTCTGTAATTTTTAGAAAGAAGATTTTCCAAAAGCAAAGGAATCAAAACTCTCTCTCCCTCCCTGCCATTCCAACACCAAATAATCATTTCACACACACACCCCTTCTCAACTCTTCAACATTCACCTCAGACCAAACTAGACCTAATTTCAGTAACATCTTCACCTCAAACTCATAAACCCCCTCAATGTTCTTATATCCATGAAACTCCAATAACACCCCTCAATTAACTCTCTCACACTCCACAGTGTGAGAGAGGCCACTACCTCAACCATCCCATAGAGACTCAATAAACCCTACAACTCCAAAGTTGAAATGACCCACCACTACAACTCTAAAGTTGAAATGACCCACCACTACAACTCCAAAGCTGAAATGGAAGAAGATCTTCTTTCACACTAAAACCAAAACCAAAATCTGAACCCCGTAGAAGAGTTCCTCTGCTCCGTTTTTCATTCCCACATGTTCGTCCCTATCATCGTCTCCTTTGGCCACTCCTTTGAACATCTCATCCCCAACCTCGCCCTTAAATCTACCTAATTCATCAAAACAAAAATTACTAGCAAAATTATCCTACCTGATTGAACAAATCCAAATCAACTACAACATCAAATCAAAATAGATCCACATTAGAAGTATCCTGATAGACCATATCCAAAGCAAAAATGGAAAATCCTACCTGTTTGATCAAGAGAGCACAAGACGCGAGAGCATACGACACTAGAGCACAGAGCGAGAGAGCGTTCAATGATGAGGAAGGAATTCAAAAGTATGAGGAGTGAAGAGAGTGATATTGAATTGTAGAGTGTGAAGAGCAAAGAGCTTAAATAATTTTTTTTCTCTATGAAACCGAAACATGTGAATAACTAGTGAAAGAGAAGTGTGAGAGTCTTAGTTGAAACTTTAAATTCAAAATTTATTTAATCTTTTTTCAATTTCTCACAAAAAAAATTAGAAGAAAAATTTTATATATTTTTTGCGAAATTTGAAAAAAAATTATGTTAGTAGAAAGTATTTTAAAATTTATATATATTTCATGCAAAAAATATTTTACATCAAAAAATGCATATATTTTTTTGCCAAAAGTTTTTAACAACAAAATTTGCATGTAATAAATAATTTTCTAATATAATTAAAAAATGTTAGATTTGTTAGCATTTTTTAAGACCAAGTGTTGATGAAGTTCTCTAGTATTTCATGAAGATTTAAAGCTTTGATGATGAAGATTTAAAGTGCTATAATCAACATTAAAGACTTGTGTCATCTCACAAAGGAAGGTTGCTAGATGGAAAAGGAAAGGCATAAAGAGTGATTAAAGCTTTCAAGAGAGAAGATTGATGAAGATTTTCTCAAGAGTTGAAGGATCAAGAGTAGAAGGTTCTGTTTTGGGTGTTGGATAAAAAGAGTAAGTCATAAATCTCATTCAAGACCTTCCCAAACAAGAGAGAAAGGTGTTTTCTCGCAAAAACGTTTTTCTACGCTTTTAATCGATTATGATACGTAGATAATCGATTATTTAACTTAAAATTTGAATCAAAAGAGTTTAACAAACTAATTAATCGATTATGATACAAGAGATGAACACACCTCCCCTAGAACCGATCCAAGGGATTAATTTCCCATTTAATAAAAAAAGTAAAAGAATACACCTGATAATAGTGCTGGATAGAAAGCTTAAGCACAATGATCACCACTTCCAAAGACTTGATCAAACTGAAGAGAGCAGGAAAACGATTTTGAAAAGCTAAGGCGTAGAAACACTTGAATGCTCTTTATGCCTTTCCTTTTCTACCAAGTAGCCTTCCTTTGTGAGATGGCACAAGTTTTTAATGTTGATTGAATCACTCTAAATCTTCATCATCAAAACTTTAAGACTTCATAAAAATTCTGGAGAACTTCATTTACTCTTGGTCTTGAATTATGCCAACAATCTCCCCCTTTTTTATGATGATAAAAGGAAACATAGAGACTTGTGATTGATATCCTGAAAATCTTGAAAATAATGTATGGATATCTCCATCATAAAAATTAGTCCACAAAGAAAATAAAGTAGGCAGTCACATAGCATTTAATTTTCAATATGAATTTTGAAAAAGAGATTTCAAGGAAATTAATGTATGGAAATTATTTCTAAAAATTCCCCCTTAAACTTTGCTCTTAAATGTTTAAGCTATATTAGGTACTTATTTGAAATATTTCCTAAAGCTCCCCTGAAATTAATTTTCTTAAATGCTAGAAAACTGATATATTATCAATCAAAACAAATCTTTTTCTCCCCCTTTATTTTTATCATTTTCAAAAAGATTACATATTCAGAGATTATTACAGCAGAAGCAATTAAATACACAGAAAACATAGAGGAAAAAAAAATACAGCAGTTGGAAAAATTAAAATTAAGCTAAGGAATAAGTGAACTTTTAGCCTATTCAGTTTCTTCACTATCCCCTTCATCTTCTTCATCTTCCTCATCATTTACAGCTGGCTGTTTGCCTCTTGAAGATCTTGCATTGTCTTCTTCTCGGAGAGATGTCTTCAATCTCCAGCTTCCTTTCAACTCTATGAACTCTTCTATTGAGCCTTGAGAGTCTATGGCAAAGGTCATCATAATGAGTTGTTTGGAGACTCATCATGGTGTCCATCCTTGAAAGAATGTGTGCCTCCATTGATCCCGGTTGAGGTTGAGGTTGAGGTGGTGGTTCTTCATCATCTTCTTCCATTGCAGCAGCTTCCTCATCTCTTTGCCTAAACCTGTTTCCTTGTTCTATAAGGCCCATGTGCCTTAGAACATTCTTCCCAATTTTGTTGTTGCTAAGCAAAATTTGCTTGTTCTCCCCTTCAAGGTCTACACCCTTATATTCTAATATCTTTGAGATAAACACAACGATAGGGTAAAGCAAAAGATGAAAGCCTAGTGGCTTTAAACATATTATCTAAAATAATGGAGGGCCAATCAATGCTAACATTATTAAGGAAGCCATACATTAAAAGAATGTCCTCCTTAGTAAGTTGGGCATGATTAGTGCCTCTAGCAACAAGAATCCAAACAATTACATAATGTAACATGCGTTCATTAAGCTTAACATTACCAACTTTATACAAGTTTTCCACTTGTAGATTTGGATCCTTGCAGAATTTTCTGAACTCCACCAATTTATTGAAATCCTCAAAGCCATAAGTGATGTTGATGCCTTGAGTGGATAATCCAGCCACATTGTTCCATACGTCTTCATCAAGGTAGATTCGCACACCCTTCACCTTGGTGCTAGGACTAGCTGTCCTTGAAGTCAGATTCATGTAGAATACTCTGACCAAGTCTGGATAATATCCTCCTTCCATCTCCACAAAGTTTTGCAGTCCACTTGCCACTAAACATTCCTGAAAAGTGAAACCATGAGTTCTGAAAAATTGCAAGATAAAAATTTAGGAGTGAGGATCTTCCTGTCTTTCCATTTGTTTACAAAACCAATCTGCATATCCTCATCTAAAATCCAACCAGCAAGTGTTGGTGGTCTCCTCTCTTGCTGTTGGGATGTCATGGGCTCTTTGCCTCTCCTCCTTGAGGGCATCTTTCTCCTCCTTTGATCAGCCATTTGTATGTAGAAAGGACAAAAGAAAGAGCACAACGAAATAACAAAGAAACAGAGTAATCACAGAACCAAAAATTTGCACAAAAAAGGAATGAAAGCAGAAAATCACAAGAGTGAGAGAGAGTGAGTGTAGCACTTTTAATTCTCAATCTAGCTATTTATAGGAAGGAAATCCGGTCATAAAGCACTGAATTAATTCAAATAGAGCCGTTTGAATCGAATATAGCCGTTAGAATAAAACAAAACACATGAATTGAAGTCCAACGTTCGAAAAAACAGTGTGCAGAAAAACACAGAACGACGCATTTAATCGATTATGTTCTTCATTTAATCGATTATTTGCCTTCAAAATTTTCCAGAAAACGAAAACCCAGAAATTTAATCGATTATTTGCATTCTTTAATCGATTAAATTGCTCCCCAGCGATTTAATCGATTATGTTATGAACCTAATCGATTATGTTGTAAAACATTTTCAAAAACAACGCGTTTAATCGATTAACACACGAAACATAATCGATTAAATACGTAATTTTTCGTAAAACACATAATTAACATAAAAAACAACAATAAACATCAATCAATCAACAAATTAATCATCAACAATTACCTGGAACCTTTCTAAGCTCATAAAATCTTACTTGAGATAAGAGTTTGGTAAAAAAGCTAACTCGTTGATGTCTTTGCCTCCCTTCATAAGCTTGATCACTTGCTATCTCAACACCAAAGAGGCTTTTTGAAACTTTGGAACCAGCCTGCAATACAAACAAGAAATATCCTGGTCCCCTAAAATCACTTATCAGGGTCCTCATGGGTTAGAAACAATTTTTCCTTTGGGAACCCATTTGTATTTCCCATTAGGAACACTAAAACGCTTAATATTGCACCTATTAACAGAATGACCTTTATGCATACAGTAAAAACATGTAGGAACATTTGTTCTTCTTGAGAAATATGCATTTTTATAAACTTTCTTTGTAGAAGCATTTGTTTTATTAAAGAAGGTTAGATTTTCAAAATCCTAATTTGAATTAGACGATTCTCCTTTCACAAAAACAGTTTTGGTAGATTTATGATTATATCCGAAATTATAGTCAAGTCCTGTTTTTTCATATAAACCTTTTTGCACTTTCAAAACATTGTTTAAATTTTTATTTCCCATTGAAATGTTTGAAAGAGATGTTTCAAGATAAGAAACTTTATTTGCAAGATCATTACAATTTTCGCAAACAGGAATTTTTGTTTTGCATTTACAAGGAATTTTTGCCTTTTCAAAGTCATCTTTCAAAACATTTTTCTCTTCTTCTAAATCAATAACTTTCTTTTCAAGAACCTTATCATCATTTTTCAATTTATTATAAACTGAAGAAAGCTTTTCAGATGTTTTACAAAGACTAAGAAATTCTTCAAGCAATTCATCATAATCATTAGGGAGATTAGACTCACTTACCTCGCTGCACGTGGATTCCGTATCATCATCTGCCATGAGACAAATGTTTGCTTCTTCTTTTGATTCACTTGAACCTTTAGAAGAACTCACTTCATTGTCGTCCCAAGCGATATATGCTTTCTTCTTCTTTTTGACGAATTTCTTTCCTTTCTTTTCCTTTTCTTTGGGCTTCTTGGAATTTGGACAATCTTCTCTCATGTGTACCCTTTTGCCACAACCATAACATTTATAATTATTGTTAGAATTTGAATTTTCAAATTTCTTACCTTTCTTATGGTTGCATTTCTTCTTGATGAACTTTTTGTATTTCTTTACAAATTCATTGAGATCATCGTCTTCTGAATCATCAGTATCACTACTCTCATCCTTGTGGGATTCCGCTTTAAGAGCAACACCTTTCCTCTTGACGTCTTCTTCTTCTCCTTTGAAACGTCCAAGCTCCATTTCGTGTTCTCTAAGCTTTCCAAATAGAGTTGTCATGTTCATACTTGAGAGATTCTTCGATTCCGTGATGGCCGTCACTTTGGGTTGCCATGTCCTGTCCTAAGATTTCAAAATTTTCACATTTAATTCATCAGTATCAAATTTCTTACCTAACGCCTTGAGGTGATTTACAATGTGAGTAAATCTCTTTTGAACATCATATATGGTTTCCCCTTTGCTCATCCGGAACATCTCGTATTCTTGAATCAAGGTATTTTTCCTTGATCTCTTTACATCCTCCGTTCCTTCATGTGTGACTTCCAAAGTGTCCCACATCTCCTTTGTCTGTAGTGCAATCCGACAACCTCGTAAAACTCATCAACAGCTAAAGCAGATGCTATCATGTTACACGCCCTTATATCGCACTGATTTTGATTGTACTCATCTTTGGTCCAACTTGCTCTCACTTTGGGTACCTGCGCATCATTAACAATAGTCATAGGAATATATGGACCATTCACAATTGCATCCCAAACGCCTTGATCATTGGACCTTAGAAAAATCTCCATCCTCTTTTTCCAAAAAGGATAGTTTTCACCGGTAAAAAGTGGTGGTCTATGAATAGATGCACCTTCAGCAAAAGTTTGATTTTTATCTGCCATGAGGATCTTGTTTTTGAGTAATTTTCAAAAACCAGCTCGATACCAATTGTTAAATAAAGACTAGCAGTGTAAAAACCAAGAGGGGGTGAATTGGATTTTTAATAGACTTTTCTCTTTTAAATAAATTTCCAGATTTTGAAATTCTTTCAAAAACTAGGATGCGGATTTTTCTTAACCTTTGATTAATACGGTTTCAATTTGCAATTTTTAATATGATCCACAATAAAAAAAAGGATAGGGAAAGAGAAAGAACATAGAGATTTATACTGGTTCGGATTAAGTCAATCCTACGTCCAGTTCCCAACCACCACAAATGCGTGATGATCACCCCACTATCTTTAAATGAAATTACAAACACCAATTCATGCAATAACAAATAAAGATAAAGGAACACCTCCTTAGACACACTAAGGATGAAACACCTCCCTAGACACACTGAGGATGAAACCCACCTCTCTTGACACACAAGAGATTAACACACCTCCCTTAGAACCGATCCAAGGGATGAATTTCCCATTTAATAAAAATAGTAAAAGAATACAACTGATAATAGTGCTGGATAGAAAGCTTAAGCACAATGATCACCACTTCCAAAGACTTGATCAAACTGAAGAGAGCAGGAAAACGGTTTTGAAAAGCTAAGGCACAGAAACACTTTGAATATTTTGTGTTTAATCAGATGTGTTGAACCTAAGACATTCTCTTTCATTTTATAATCTGAAAATGCTCCAAAGTTTCCAGTCTTAGGTTGATTTGGTATTGATTTCGCAAAAACGACTCATTTAATCGATTATATTAAAAGCTTAATCGATTATATCATGTTTAAAAATTGGAAAACTATTTTCGTCTGATATAATCGATTAGATTAAGGCCATAATCGATTATATTAACCCAGAATCAATATAATCGATTATCAAAAACACTTAATCGATTATTTAGTTCGTTAAACATTTTTAATTCAAATTTTAAGTTAAATAATCGATTATCTACGTATCATAATCGATTAAAAGCGTAGAAAAATGTTTTTGCGAGAAAACACTTTGCTCTCTTATTTGGGAAGGTCTTGAATGGGATTTATGACTTACTCTTTTTATCCAACACCCAAAACAGAACCTTCTACTCCTGATCCTTCAGCTCTTGAGAAAATCTTCATCAATCTTCTCTCTTGAAAGCTTTGAATGCTCTTTATGTCTTTCCTTTTCTACCAAGCAGCCTTCCTTTGTGAGATGGCACAAGTCTTTAATGTTGATTGAATCACTCTAAATCTTCATCATCAAAACTTTAAGACTTCATAAAAATTCTGGAGAACTTCATTTACTCTTGGTCTTGAATTTTGCCAACACAATTTTCACCACCAAATTTTCAATTTCCTTTTCTCAAACACTTGGAGTGGGAGGCACTGTTGAGGTTTGTCATCTTAGTGACGACCTCTTCCACCACACCGCTGACAACCTCTTCTGGTACCTTAATAACACTTACAACCTTTGCAACTCTTCATCCTCCTCTGTCGTTGTTGATGCGTACGACCTTGTTGTCAAATCCCTCTCCCGCCTCAGCTTCCCCGACAAAGCCCTTGTTGTCCTCCACCTTGCCACTCGCCACGGCTTCGCACTTGTCGTCCTCTCCCACAACACCATCTTCCATGCGCTCCTCTGCTACGTGCACCAGAAACACTATTCCACGACATGATCCGCAATGGCATGTTGTCGAACATGTACACTTACAACGACATGATTCATGGCATCGTTGACTGAGGAGACTTGGAGAAGGGGTTTGAGTTCATGTGCGAGATGGAGAGCGAAGGGGTTTTGCCAAATGTGGCTACTTACAACACGTTGATCAACGCTTGTTGCAAGATGAGGAGGGTGAAGGAGTCGATGGTGTTGCTGAGAGGGATGGGGGTGAGGGGCGTGATTGCAAATTTTATTTTGTACAATTCGATGATAATGGGTTGTGTGGAGAAAGGAGAATGAGTGAGGCTAGGGAATTGGTTGAGGAGATGAGTGAGAGGGTCTGTTCCTGATGTGATGGTTCTATTATTACTATTTTTATTTCATAATAGAAAAGGGAAATAAAATAACAATGGTTTTATTATTATTGTTGTGATGTTATTTATGAGCATAATGGTTCTATTATTAGGGTTGGTTTTGTTATTACATCAAAGTTTGTTTCATATTATTTATTGCATAAAAAAGTACATATATTTTCCGCTAAAATTTTTAACAATAAAATTTATATGTAATAAATGATTTTCTAGTATACTTATAAAAAAATGCAGGAAATTATTTAAAAATTTTAATATTTTTTCTGTGAATTTTTATTTGTAAGAAATAATTATATAACTAATATAAATGCAGGAAATTTTACAATTGTGAAAAATAATTTTTTACCAATAATTTTATGTGAAAAAATTCGCATGTATTTGTTGCAGAAAAATTATCTTAAAAACAACTGTATGTATTTCTTGCCAAAACTTGTTTACATGAAAATGTGTATGTATTTTTTACCAATTTTTTTATAAAAAAATCTACATGTAATAAATTATTTTTTTAGTAGTGCAAGGTTGAGATTGAAAGCAAAATTTTCTTCTACAACCATATTCAAATTTGGTAAAAGATACTAAAATTATTTTGCAGAGATAACTTGAACACCTTCATTCTCAATTTCTGAATTTGAAATTTCAATATTTAAATCTATATCAGAAAATGGAAATTTATCTTTCTTAGTTATGTTTGTGAAGTTATGATTTTTTTAAACTTAAGATTATAAATATATAAAGTAAAATTTGATAGAATACTAACTTTTTTTGGAAGTTAAATTTTTTCTAATAATTTTTTAAGTCAAAATTTTTAATCCTAACAGTTTTGGGACTACAAATTGTAAAGTGAAGATTGTTTTGAGAAAAAATATTTTCGATTCTTCATAAACATCTCTTTGATGGAAAGAAAAGAACATACATTTTATCATAAAGAAAATAAATTACATTCAAGGATTCTTATACTAATATAATAATGTATCAAGGAAAGAGAAGATAAATTGCATTCAAGGATTCCTATAGAGAGAATGTAAGAAGACACATGTATTATTGAACAAACATTAATACACTTTTTATAAATTATAAAAGTCAATGATTTCCATTATTTGTGTAACGTAACCTCAAAGGACCACCTAAAATGAAATAGATAGTATTTAATAATATTAAATGACATGAGTTATACAAAAATGGAAAATCATTCTCATTTAATTTTCATTATGTATATGTATTAAATTTTAAAAATTTTGGGGACCTTCCTATTAGATTATGTCAAAATGGGTCTGACCCGACGGGCCGATCCATGTGGCCTATAATTTAGGCCAGAGGAGACTAAGAAAGCAAAGGTTGTGAAGTACTAGAAATGCTTGACTAACTTGGAACTGCCTATTAGGTGTGATGGGTGTAGAAATTGTCTTTGCATTCATACTTCTATACACAAACTAGCCTTGGCAAGATTTGAACCCAAGACCTTAGAGTTGAAGATCGAGACTTCAACCACTAAGCTACAATGATTTTTATTTAAAACATTACAAACATATATATAAATACATATACACACATATATATACATACACATGCATACATATGTATATATATAAATAAATAATAAATATATAATTATATATATAAATAGATATATAAATATATAGATATATAGATATATAGATGTGTAGATATATAGATGCATAGATATATAGATACATAGATACATAAATACTGTAATACTCCAATATTTTAGATTATAAAGATATTAGAATATAAACATATTATATTATAAAGATATTTTGTTATAAGGATATTAGATTAATAAAAATATTCAGTTATAAAGATATTCAATTATAAATATATTCAGTTATAAAAATATTAGATTATAAAGATATTTAGTTATAAAAATATTAGATCATAAAGATATTTAGTTATAAAGATATTAGATCATAAAGATATTATGTTATAAAAATATTCAGTTATAAAGATATTAGATTATAAAGATATTGGATTATAGAGATATTTGATTATATAGATATGAGATTATAAAGATATTATATATTATATTATAAAGATATCAGATTATAAAGATAATACAATATAAAATAAAAGGGGCTAGTTGGATAGTTTGTTTTCACATACCTCTATTCTCTCTACCTTTATTCTTTCTATTCTCTCTCTACACTCTCTAAGACTTAGATATTGAAACCCTAACGGTCTCTAGATCCAGAAGAAGCAATAGGAGGCTAATAATGTAAGGAGGAGTTCTACCCAATCAGTTTTGTGAACGGGTAAGTCTAGGTCCGTTTATTCTTAAGAATTTTCTTTTGGAAAGTTTATGGTTTTTGAAGATTTTTCTTAATGAATTCTCTTTATGGGGAGATGTTATCCATGATTTTGAGATAAAAGATGAGTTAAGGATTAAGATAGCAATTTTTCCATCTGAGAAAGGAACAAACAAAAATCCAGGTTAGGGAAGTTAATGTTCAAAAATATATAAATTGATATTAAGAAAATTAATGTTACATATATATATAATTAGTATGTTTTGTATATTATTGTTGTATTGAGTGTAATGTGTGAAAAACCTTGTTTTTGTATTGTTTATGATGTTTAAGTTTATATTTGGATGTTTGTTGACAATCAGTGGAATGGAAAATTTGTTTGAGGGTTAGAAACGGAAGTTTGTTTCCCTGGAGGCTTTTGGTCGCAATCCTATTCTTGTTTATAAATTTAGATTATTATCTCTAAATAAAATTGAGAAAAATTGATTGGTTATGTATGTTAGAAATAATGACAGTGTAAAAATCAAGAGGGGATGAATTGGATTTTTAAAAACTTTTTCTCTTTGAAAATAATTTTCCAGATTTTAAATAATTCTTCTAAAAACAAAATTCGGATTTTCCTTAATCTTTGATAAGCGCAGTTTGAATAGAAATTGTTAATATGATCCACAATAAAATAAAGAGATAGGGAAAGAGAAATAGAACACAGAGATTTATACTGGTTCGGATTTAGCCAATCCTACGTCCAGTTTCCAATCACCACAAACACGTGATGATCACCCCACTATCTTTAATTGCAATTACAAACACCAATCCAGTGACCACATGTAAAAACAAATAAAGATAAATAGCAACACCTCCTTAGACACACTAAGGATGAACACACCTCCTCAGACACACTAAGGATGACAACACCTCCTTAGACACACTAAGGATGATCCCACCTCTCTTGACAAACAATAGATGAACAAACACCTCCCTTTAGAACTGATCCAAGGAATGAATTTAAAGCAATCAATAAAATAGTAAAGAAAACACCTGATGAGTGCTGGATATGAAATGATCACCACTTCCAAGAACTTAGATCAACCTTGAGAGAGCAAGAAAGCAGTTTTGAAAACTTTAGTGCAAGAACACTTTGAATTTTGTGTTTGACCAGATGTTGTTTAACCTAAGACATTGCCTTTCATTTTATAATTTTGAAATCAGCTCAAAGTTTCCATTCTTAGGTTGATTCAACATTATTTGCAAAAACATCGTATTTAATCGATTATACAAAAGGTTTAATCGATTATATCAGAGTAAAGCTGGAAAACATATTTTTCCTGATATAATCGATTAGATTAAGGCCATAATCGATTATATGAAACCCAGAAGCAATATAATCGATTATCAAAAACACTTAATCGATTATTTTGTTCGTTAAACTCTTTTAATTCAAATTTTAAGTGAAATAATCGATTCTATTTCATTACTTAATCGATTAAAAGCGTAGAAAAAGGTTTTTGCAAAAAAATGACTTGCTCTCAAGTTTGAAATGGTCTTGAATGGGATTTATGACTTACTCTTTTTATCCATCACCCAAAACAGAAACTTCTAAACTTGAAACTTCAGCTCTTGAGAAAATCTTCAACAATCTTCCCTCTTGAAAGCATTTATTTGCCTTTATGTCTTGCCTTTATTCCATGAAGCAACCTTCCTTTGTGAGATAAAAACAAGTCTTTAATGTTGCACTAAAACTTTATATCTTCATCATTAAAACTTTAATCTTCATGATTTATTGAGAGAAAACTTCATCAACACTTATACTTGAAATATGTCAACAATGTATGACCTATGATGTTTTTGTGTGAGGCAGAGTAGAGCCAAGGGTTGGTGCCCATAATCTACTGATATGTGTTGATGAGATGTTTGGTACCTGGAGAGGTACAACTTTATGTGAGGCCGAGTAGAGCCTGTAGTTGGTGTCCATAATCTACTGATGTGTGTTGATGAGATGTTTGGTACCCGAGGAGGTACAACTTTATGTGAGGCCGAGTAGAGCCTGGGGTTGGTGCCCATAATTTACTGATGTGTGTTGATGAGATGTTTGGTACCCGGGGAGGTACAACTTGCATTTTAGGTGGTGAGCTATGCTAGAGCGGATTCAATGAGATCCCAAGTTCCACTGGTGGTCCCGGTCACGTAGACTAAGATGCCAGGTGGTGAGGAGCCGATGGGGGGATGCTGAAGACCTGCTCTGAGGCTACATTGAGGTAGGCCAGGGCCAGAGTAGGGTTGACAGTTGTCCTACCCTATGGGTAGGGTGGTCAGAGTGTTATTGTGCTGGTACAGTAGCCGACCACAATGTGACCCACAGGTGTTAGTCTCTGAGTTCAGGTATAGTAACCGTGTCTTCCGGAAGATGTTTTCTTTTTAGGACATTTTGAATGTGCATGAGAATGTTGTGGCTATGTGTATTACATGATAATATTATTTGTGTTGTTACTTTTCAATTATTAAAGATGCATTAGATTTCAGAGCATTTAAGTATGTTTTATGATAAATGTGCATGAGAATGATGTGATGATGGATATTACATTAATACTATTATTTTGTGTTGTTATATTTTTCAATTATTAGCTTACCCTACAATTGCCGACTGTTTGGCCCGCGATGATCTTGTTTCACTACATGGGAGCAGATATTTTAATAGGTGAGAGAGATGCTTCTGAATCCCAGGACTAGATTGGAAGATGAAGTAACAGTTTTATGCATATATTTATATATGTTTTTATATCTCATAATTGAATTTTGTCCTAATAGAGATTTTCTTTTGTATTGAATACAAATCATATATATAATATATTTTTATCATCAATTAATGCAAGTTACATTTGCACATTGAATATGACAATAGTAGTGATTTCTTGTGTCGTTACAATAATGGTATCAGAGCAAATCTTTCCTAGGATTGACCTAAGGGGATTGGTTTGCCATGCTAGTTTGTTGTAGATAGAGTAATTGATTGGATGTTTGCCAAATCTCAATTTCATTGGAATGAGATTGTTGTTTATAATAGATATAAACATATTAAGGAAGGAAGGAATCTGGATGAACTAATGAGGGTGCACACTCATAACTAAATCAAGATGAATTTTGGTCTTAATTGTAAGGATATCATATAAATAGTTATATGATGTATGATTATGGAGAGACACACTCTCTTGTGTCATGTGCTTGTGTGAAGTAGTTCTAGGTTCCATTAGAGTTGTAATGTGATTTGTTGGTGTTACACCAACATCTGGTATAATGATGATGTCCTCTATATGTGTTGGATGTGTGATAGTGATGAAAAACCATTTAGCCACATCTTTTCCTAGATCACTAGACATAAGCATATATGAAGATTGGGCGTTAATTTTGCTTGGTGGGCCCAATGTTAACCTTGAAGGGGCCATGCACTAGTTTGTAAATATCATATAGAGTAAGATAATAATAATAAGGTTCCTATTTGGGCCTAGTGGTTTAGGATATTTTGGGCCTTGTATTTGGTCCAACTAGTGTAGGGTCTTTGGCTTGTATTTAGGCCTTGAGGTATAAACAGAATGGTAAGCTTAAAATAAGCAAGCTAAGGTTTAACTAGACTCCCTAAGACCCAATTTAAACCTAGGACGTGCGAAGCCAGGAGTGGGACATCTAGACACTCACACTTCTGCATGAAGCTCTCACTTTGTGCATGAGTGATGTGTGGAAAGCATGAGTGCTTAGGTGGTACTCATTCCTTCCAGTTTTTGTCCAACTTTAGAGTTTCTAAGTGGGAATTCAAATTTGAATTTTCTTTTCTTTTATGTTTAAAGTTTTTGACCCTGTGTTATATAAATAGGGACCTCCACCTCTTGTAAATTCACTTTAGAGCATAATAGAGTTATGATGCTAAAATTGCTCCTCACTTTCTCTTAAGTCACCTTATAGAGTTTATTCTCTGTGAAGCTTCTTCCTATACACCTCCCTTGTGAGGTTGAGAGTCTAGTTCTCTCCTTTTGGAGCTTGATATGCCACTCATCATCTTTATTTCATCTTGTTTCCGCCACTCTTCCATGGAGATTCATTCAAGCTACTCTATCAGATAGTAGTGGAGGGATGTCGATACAAGGTGAATCTGATATGTTTGACTTTAAAAGATTTGGATGTGATCTTCAAGATGGATTGGTTACCTGCCAATTCCACTATGATAGATTATGGTTGAAAGGAGCTAGTGTTTCCTAGCCTTTAGAGTGAGGAACAAGTATTAGTTCATTAGTTGCAAAAGGATATGATGGACAGAGCTTAGTGTTATGTGACCAACTTAGATGTCAGCTAGTAGTGAAAGCTCTAATAAAAAAATGCTTGTAGCGCAGAAGTTTATGGATGTCTTTTTAGGGGAGATTCCAAAGTTTACATCATCAAAGGAGATTAATTTTCCCCATTAATCTCGTTACTGGTGAAGGGCCAGTGTCTATAGCTTTGTATTGGATGGCGTTTGTTGGGCTAGCAAAGTTGAATAATAGGTGGAGATTCTATTAGAGAAATGTTTCAGTTGTTCGAGTGTTTCTCCATTAAGAGCTTCGATGTTGTTGGTAATGAAGAAGGATGAGTCATTAAGATTGTGCATTGATTAAGCAACTGAACAAAACTCACTATAAAGAATAAGTATTCGTTATCATTGATGATTTGTAATATTAGTTGTATGGAGTAGTTGTATTCTTTAAGATTGATATGATATCAAGCTTTCATCATATCAGACTGAAGGTTGAAGATGTGCATCAGACAACTTTTAGGATGAAGTATGGTCACTATGATTATGTAGTTATGCCCTGTAGTGTTCATGGAGTACATGAACAAGATTTCCAGGTCATACCTAGATTAGTTTGTAGTGGTGTTTATAGATGAGATTCTGAAATGCTTTTGCTCGTATGATGAGCATGAGGTACACTTGAGAACAATGTTGGATATCTCGAGAAAAAGAAAGTTGTATGATAAATTGTCAAAGTATAAATTCTGGTTGTTAGAAGTGCAGTTCTTCGAACATATGATTTCAAGTTGAGAGAAATTTTGTAGATCCTGCTAAAGTTAAGACAGTGTTGTAGTGGGAGCATTCCGAGATAATGTTACAGATTAGGAACCTTATGCGGTTGGTTGGTTATCACATCATGTTTATAAAATGATTTTCAAAGATCATGACTCTATTAACTCAGTTGACCTGAAAGGATCAACCATTTGTATGGACCAACATAGGTAAGCAGAGTTTCATAGAGCTGAAACAAAGGTTGACCATAACCCTATGTTAGTAATTCTTAATTTGAGTAAACCCTTTGAGATTAGAATGATGCTTCCTATCTGGGATTAGGTTGTGTATTGATGCAAGAGAAGAAAATTGTTACTTTTGGATCTTATTAGTTGAAGGTGCATGAAAAGAATTACCCTATCCACGATTTGGGACTAGTTGCAATTATCTTTGCCTTGAAGACCTAGAGACATTATTTGAATGGTGTATAGTTTGATGTGTTCAGTGACCACAAGAGCTTGAAGTATTTGTTTGATCAGAAGAAACTGAACATGAGATAGAGAAGATGGATGGAGTTCCTAAAAGATTTTGACTTCTAGCTGAACTACCATGCAGGTAAAGCAAAATGTAGTTGTTGATGCCTTGAGTAGAAGGGTAGTACAAGTACCGACCATGATGATAAAGGAGCAGAAATTATTAGAGCAACTCAAAAAATCTGAGCCTTGGGTTGGATATGATTCATGCTCACACTAGTTGCAACATAGACATTGTGACAAACAAATTCATGAAATAGATTGAAGAACAACATAGGATAGATCTTGAGTTAAAAAGTTTGTTTTTTATCACATTTGAATAGATCAAGCGAAGGATTTCAAATTGAGAATGGATGGAGTGTTGAGGTCCCGAGACAAAATTTGCATTCTAGCTTATCTAACACTAAAGAAAATGGTATTGGATGAGGGGCACAAGACTCATCTCAGTTTACATGTTGAGATGAATAAGATATACTAGAATCCAAAGGAGTCCTTCTAGAGGTTGGTCATGAAGAATGATGTTGCTTAATATGTTATTGCTCGTTTAACCTGGCAGAAGGCCAAGGTGGAGCATTAGAGACCGTGTGAGATGTTACAACAGATGGAGATTCTTGAGTGAAATTGGGATAACATTGCTATGGGTTTTGTTATCCATCTGTCATGGGCAATCATAGGGCATAATTTAATTTGGGTGATTGTAGATAAATTGACGAAGAGTGCTCACTTTTAGCTAGTTAACTTAAGGATTTCCATGGCTATGTTAGCCTCGTTGTACATTAAAGAGATAGTATGATTGCATGGAGTGTTGTCTAGTATCGTTTCAGATAGAGACCCTAGGTTCATCTTTAGATTTTAGTAGACACTACAAGAGGTGCTAGGTACCAAGTTAAGATTGAGCTCAGCCTACCATCCTTAGATAGACAAACAATTCAAGGGAAAATTATAATCACTAGAAAATTTGTTGAGATTTTGTGCAATGGATCATCTAGGGAGCTGAGATGAAATCCTTCCTTTAGTGGAGGTCACTTATAACAACAACTATCATGCCAACATTGGGATAGCACCACAAAGCATTATATGGATAGAAATACAAGACACCTCTATCCTAGTACCATAATGGTGAACAAGTGTTAGTAAGACCCGAGTTGTTACAACTGACTATAGAGAAGAATTAAGAGATTTGGGAGAAGATGGTGACTGCTATGAGTAGGAAGAAATCATATAAAAAACAAAGACAAATGCTTTTGGAGTTTAATATGGGAGAATATGTTTTCCTGAGAGTAAAGTCTACTATAAGAGTTGGTCAAACTATAAAATCTAGGAAATTGACTATGAAATTCATTGAGCCATATCAAATTCTCTAGAAGATTGGTGCAGTGGCTTATGAGTTGGCTTTGTCCCCTCATTTGGAAAATCTACATAACATTAAGGAAATAGGTGCACGATCCAGTCCATAGTTTGGAGTAAGACGTTGTACAAATTGGAGAAGACTTTTCTATAGAAATCAAGCTGTAAAAGTGATTAATTTTCAGATGAAGCAACTCTGAGACAAAATGAATGACATGGGTTAGGTGGTGTAGAATGACTAGATGGGTAAATTTACTTAGGAACTGGAGAACCAAATGAGAGAATCATATCCATTTATGTTTGTTGGTAAGTCAATTTTCAAGGACGAAAATTTTTAATGGTGGGAAGATTGTAACACTCCAATATTTTAGATTATAAAGATATTAGAATATAAACATATTATATTATAAAGATATTTTGTTATAAGGATATTAGATTAATAAAAATATTCAGTTATAAAGATATTCAATTATAAAGATATTTAGTTATAAAAATGTTAGATCATAAAGATATTATATTATAAAGATGTTCAGTTATAAAAATATTAGATTATAAAGATATTTAGTTATAAAGATATTAGATCATAAAGATATTATGTTATAAATATATTCAGTTATAAAGATATTAGATTATAAAGATATTGGATTATAGAGATATTTGATTATACAGATATGAGATTATAAAGATATTATATATTATATTATAAAGATATCAGATTATAAAGATAATACAATATAAAATAAAAGGGGTTAGTTGGATAGTTTGTTTTCACATACCTCTATTCTCTCTAACTCTTTTCTTTCTATTCTCTCTATTCTCTCTCTACACTCTCTCTAAGGCTTAGATATTGAAACCCTAACGGTCTCTAGATCCAGAAGAAGCAATAGGAGGCTAATAATGTAAGGAGGAGTTCTACCCAATCAGTTTTGTGAACGAGTAAGTCTAGGTCCGTTTATTCTTAAGAATTTTCTTTTGGAAAGTTTATGGTTTTTGAAGATTTTTCTCAATGAATTCTCTTTATGGGGAGATGTTATCCAGGATTTTGAGATAAAAGATGAGCTAAGGACTAAGATTGCAATTTTTCCATCTGAGAAAGGAACAAACAAAAATCCAGGTTAGGGAAGTTAATGTTCAAAAATATATAAATTGATATTAAGAAAATTAATGTTATATATATATATATAATTAGTATGTTTTGTATATTATTGTTGTATTGAGTGTAATGTGTGAAAAACCTTGTTTTTGTATTGTTTATAATGTTTAAGTTAATATTTGGATGTTTGTTGACAATCAGAATGGAAAATTTTTTTGAGGGGTAGAAACGAAAGTTTGTTTCCCTGGAGGGTTTTGGTCGCAATCCTATTCTTGTTTATAAATTTAGATTATTATCTCTAAATAAAATTGAGAAAAATTGATTGGTTATGTATGATGTTTTTGTGTGAGGCCAAGTAGAGCCAAGGGTTGGTGCCCATAATCTACCGATATGTGTTGATGAGATGTTTGGTACCTGGAGAGGTACAACTTTATCTGAGGCCGAGTAGAGCCTGGGGTTGGTGCCCATAATTTACTGATGTGTGTTGATGAGATGTTTGGTACCCGGGGAGGTACAACTTTATGTGAGGCCAAGTAGAGCCTGGGGTTGGTGCCCATAATTTACTGATGTGTGTTGATGAGATGTTTGGTATCCGAGGAGTTACAACTTGCATTTTAGGTGGTGAGCTATGCTAGAGTGGATTCAATGAGATCCCAGGTTCCACTGGTAGTCCCGGTCACGTAGACTAAGATGTCAGGTGGTGAGGAGCCGATGGGGGGATGCTAAAGACCTGCTTTGAGGCTACATTGAGGTAGGCCAGGGTCAGAGTAGGGTTGACAGTTGTCCTACCCTGTGGGTAGGGTGGTCAGAGTGTTATTGTGCCGGTACAATAGCCGACCACAATGTGACCCACAGCTGTTAGTCTCTGAGTTCGGGTATAGTAGCCGTGTCTTCCGGAAGATGCTTTCTTTACAGGACATGTTGAATGTGCATGAGAATGTTATGGCTATGTGTATTACATGATAATATTATTTGTGTTGTTACTTTTCAATTATTAAAGATGCATTAGATTTCAGAGCATTTAAGTATGTTTTATGATAAATGTACATGAGAATGATGTGATGATGGATATTACATGAATACTATTATTTTGTGTTGTTATATTTTTCAATTATTAGCTTACCCTACAATTGTTGATTGTTTGGTCTGCGATGATCGTGTTTCACTACACGGGAGAAGATATTTTAATAGGTGAGAGAGATGCTTCTGAGTCCCAGGACTAGATTGGAAGATGAAGTAGCAGTTTTATACATATATTTATATATGTTTTTATATCTCATAATAGAATTTTGTCCTAATAGAGATTTTCTTCATATATATAATATGTTTTTATCATCGCAAGTTACATTTGCACATTGAATATGACAATAGTAGTGATTTCTTGGATCGTTACAGATACATAGATACATACATACATAGATACATACATACGTACGTACATAGATACATACATACATAGATACATAGATACATACATACATACATACATACATACATACATACATACATATATACATAAATACATAAATACATAAATACATAAATACATAAATACATAAATACATAAATACATAAATACATAAATACATAAATACATAAATACATAAATACATAAATACATAAATACATAAATACATAAATACATAAATACATAAAGACATAAAGACATAAAGACATAAATACATAAACACATAAATACATAAACACATAAATACATAAATACATAAAATACATAAATACATAAAATACATAAATACATAAAATACATAAATACATAAAATACATAAAATACATAAATACATAAATACATAAATACATAAATACATAAATACATAAATACATAAATACATAAATACATAAATACATAAATACATAAATACATAAATACATAAATACATAAATACATAAATACATAAATACATAAATACATAAATACATAAATACATAAATACATAAATACATAAATACATAAATACATAAATACATAAATACATAAATACATAAATACATAAATACATAAATACATAAATATATAAATTATCGAAGGATTTACCGATGGGTTTTTTTACTTACGAATTTTATTTCGCACAATATGGCGCCAACTTTACCGACGAATTTTTACTGAAGGATCACAATCTGTCGGTAATTTACGAATGGAAACAAATCCGTCTATAAAATCCGTCGATAATTAAAAATTACCGACGAAAAATTTTCCGTCGGTAAAATTACCGACGGGTTTTTTTACTAACGGATTTTATTTCGCACAATATTACGCCAACTTTACCGGCGGATTTTTACTGACGGATCACAATCTGTTAGTAATTTACCAATGGAAATAAATTCGTCGGTAAAATCCATGGATAATTAAAAATTACCAACGAAAAAATTTTCGTCAGTAAAATTCCCTCGGTTATTTACAATTTTCTTGTAGTGTAAAACTAACCATATTTCTTCTTAGTTTTCTTTTTATTTTTCATATATAAAGGGTTACGATGTCTTCACTGTAACCCTACTATTAGTGTCTGTTCCACACTTTTCTCTTTTCTTCTACCAGTCACTCACTCCTTCAACTTCCTCAATCTCTTCAACCAGTTCAATATACTCTTCTCTTTCTCCCATCCTCCACGCATAAGGTTAGTTCTTTGTTTCTTTATCAATTTCTAAATATTGTGCATTGATCTTAATAACATCTATTTCTATTTTATTATCTGAAATTTTTGGTTAGGACTTCATTGGAGGGATTTGTTGAGTTATATTTTGTAATCTCTTTGTGGCTAATCTATTATATTTATGGTTAGATGCATAAATTTTTACACGATTTTTCATAGATATTTTACATTTGTATACTGGTTTGAGTATACCTATTTTTATTTCTATTTTATTTTCATTTTCTAGTATTATTTTATTTCTATTTTGTGTTGTTTTCATCTTCTTTACCTTTTATTTTCTTTGTATCTAAATTTTAAAAGTGTATTCGTTGTAAATTGTATAATTGCTGTGATTTTTTATTAGTTTTGTAGTCTATCTTTATCAGGTTTTGTTTGTAATCCCTTTGTGACTAATCTATTACATTTATGATTAGATACAAAACCTTCCTCTTTTGTACAATTTTGCACAAATTTGTTATGTTTGTATATTGGTTTGAGTATGTCCATCTTTATTTCTATTTTATTTTATTTTCATTTTCTAGCATGATTTTATTTCTATTTTAATTCTTTTTATTTTTCATGTTCTTAACTTTGATTTTCTTCATAATTAAATTTTAAAAGTGTCTTCTTTGTGAACTGTATAATTGTTGAGATTTTTATTAATTTTGTAGTTTATCTTTATCAGATTTTTTTATAACTTGTAATTCTTTTGTCACTAACCTGTTACATTCATGGGTATATACATAACCGTTTGCAACACAAATTTGTTACTTTTTTATACTAGTTTGAGTATGCCTAATTTTATTTCTATTTTCTAACATGATTTTATTTCTACTTTAATTTTTTTTATTTTCATCTTCTTAACTTTGATTTTCTTCATAATTAAATTTTAAAAGTGTCTTCTTTGTGGACTGTATAATTGGTGTGATTTTTTATTAATTTTATAATCTATCTTTATCATGTTTTGTTTGTAATCTCTTCGTGATTAATCTATTACGTTTATTATTAGATACATAATGTACAATTTTGCGCAGATTTGTTATCTTTATATACTGGTTTGAGTATGCCTATTTTTATTTCTATTCTATTTTCATTTTCTTGTATGATTTTATTTCTATTTTAATTTCTTTCATTTTCATCTTTTTAACTTTGAATTTCTTGATAATTAAATTTTAAAAGTGTTTTCCCTGTAAACTGCATAATTGGTGTGATTTTTTATTAATTTTGTAGTCTATCTTTATCAGGTTTTGTTAGTAATCTCTTTGTGACTAATCTATTACATTTATGATTAGATATATATAACTTTTTGTACAATTTTGCACATATTTGTTATCTTTATATTTGATTCTCTTCAAAACTAAGTTTAAAAGTGTCTTCTTTGCGAACTGTATAATTGTTGAGATTTTTTATTAATTTTGTAATCTATCTTTATTAGGTTTTTTTATAATTTGTAATCTCTCCGTGACTAATCTATTACATTTATGATTAGATACATAACATTTTGTATAATTTTGCACAGATTTGTTATGTTGGTATATTGATTTGAGTATGCCTATTTTTATTTAATGAAATGAATTTTGGTGATGAAGGTACTACTTTAATAGATAATACTACTTTATTTATTTTTTTACTCTTGTGAAAGTACTTTTATTTTCTTTTTTAATGATACATTTTATTTTGAGTTAAGTAGGTGGTGAACTGATGGAGAGTGACATTACTTCTCATTTGGAAGATGATTATTATATTATTTGATATTTGTTTGTTAAGAATATGTTTCTTTTATATAATGTGTTTTGAAGGATTAATAGTTGGAAATTATTTATTTATTAGTATTTTTAAATATGTTTTGAAGGATTTTAGACTTTATATTATGTGTTTTGAAAATTGATAAATTAAACTTGATAAGTATATAACAAAAAAAATATTATCATTACATATATACTATATTATAAAAATAATAAACTAAAATATACTTCATTGGTAAAAATAATTCAAAGATACAATTGGCATTAGTTTTACTATGAGGGAAAGGTAACCTGTGTTGTTTTGTCATATGACAGTAATCACAAACTTTATTTTTTTAAAAGACATATAATGAAAAACATTGTTCATTTTGTGCTGAATTTTATCGAATGGGTGCCCAAGTCTATAATGCCACACATCCAGGCCTCCACTTCTTGGTTCATAATCCTTGTCTTCAACATCAACATTGATTATACTGGTTTTTGTTGGATTTTGTTGAATGTAATACAGCCCATCAACAAGTTTATCTTGACCAATCATCCTCAATGAAGCATTTTCCCTGATCTAGCAAAAATCTTATGAAAAAATTAGTCTACAATTTAAAGAATTGACCAACTTCTACACATATATGATATTCATGTTGAAATAAAGTATGTAGAGAACATTGCATATGTAGAACAATTGGGAAAATAAAAGAGTTCCGACAAACCTTGTTGTAACGTGAGTGTTATTGGACAACCTAATATGTATGGGTTTAATCTCATGAAAAGTCACAAAGTATGATTTATAACATGTAACATGATATGTGGCTCCAATATCAAGAATCCAAGATTCAACCTTGTATTTACCTTGATTGTTTTGATTGGAAAAGTCTTAGCAAGGAAACCGTCGATTTCTTTGGCTAGTTTCAGTCTTAGAATTTTGCATCATTTTGAGAATCTAGACCATTTGTTCTTGAGTGAATTGATATTACCTTGATCATTGCCTTTTCAAAAGTTGTGGTTTATTTTAGAAGATCCGTTATCAACATGGCCTCTTTTGAATTGCCCAAAAGCACTATCACTCATGTTATTGTTGATATTGTGATCATTCTTTTGCTTATACCAAGGTGGAAAACCGTGCTTGGAGTAGCATTATTCAACTGTATGATTCATTTTGTAGTAGCTACATTGTTTGCCAGAGTTTGGATTTCTTCCTCTACCTCTTCCTTGTGGCTTCCAATTGTTCGTATTGGTTTTCCCATAATGAAACTTCCAAATGGTTTGACTATTGACCGCATTAACAAAATTCCTGACATCGACATGGTTGCCACTTGTGAGTTGTCTTTTTTTTTGTAGGAGAAGACATGATTTGTGCTTGGCAAAGGCTCCATAAGAAGGATTCTGTTAGGGAAAAGTTCAACACTCCATGATTTTGAACTTATGCTTTAAAAACATTTAATGTACAGAAGAAAAACATGTTGTGCATCTGATAGACGATGAGTCTTAACAGATGAAAAATCTTGACAAATGATGAGTTTAGATAGACAAGAAGTTTAAATAGACAAACATTCATCATATCATGCATGGATCGTCTGACAGGCAATACCTCGAACAATCATAAGATGATAAGTCATCAGATGATACATATTTCATTTTAATTAACCTTAAAGGTTTGTCCCTTGTTTTTCAAAAACATTCATCTGGTCGACCAGAGGACCAAGTACAAAGATAGATTTCATGTCCTCTCTCAGCACTTTCTTTAAGAAGAGATAAAACTTTCACCAAAATCCTAACACACCTGAATTTTGTCAACTCTCAAAGTACACCTGCCATGTATGGAAGTGTTGTTTTCATCAAAAGAAGAAAAACTCACTATCCAATGGAGAATAAGTGCTACAAGTTATAAGGTTTTGTGCGAAAAGAAAAAACATGCATTTAATTTATATAGAAGTGCATTTAATGCATCCACGTGAAGCTTTCATCAAATGCTACAAGAAGAAGAAGCTGAAGACAAACCTAAAACTAAAGATGTTAGAAAGGATCTCTAACGGTGATAAGGGTTCATTTTAATATTTAGCATATAAGGTGTTTGATGGAATATCAAAAAGAAGGAAAACCTTAAGAAAGATTCTCACTGGACACGAAGATAATCCTGGAGGTTATCTAAGTGTGAATGTTCACTTCATAAGGAGCTCAAGAGGAGAAGAGAATGACAAAATATAAAATTCAGCTAGCACAAAATAAGACAAAGGGCTTCAATCATAAAGAGATAAGAGTAAATGACATGAAAATAAAGTGCTGAAAATTAAAGAGCATGAAAGTAAAGAAAATGAAACAATAATGGAGGAAGAGATTGAGAGAGGGGAAGGGTAGTGGACTGCTACACACCACTTGGGGGATGGTCCAACCCAACATGAGTGGTGCTAGCTGCCACTTGAGCCAAGGCTCAAGATAAGACTCCAAGAGGGGGAAGAACACCCAAGAACACAACACAAGCTCTAGGCAATGCAAGAATGCTCTCTATTTCATTAATGTTCAACCATTTTACAAGAATGAGAGGCCTCCTTATATAGGCTTGGGGTGAGGACCTAGAGGTAATTACATTGAAAAATATTCAAGACTCACACATTCTAGAAGGTAGGGCAACAAAAAGGGGTGGCCAATAATTGGGATGATGAGGGGACGTTTTCCAAGGTTCTAAAAGGTCAAGGTTGACTTTTTCACCCCCTCCCCCTTTAGACGTCCTAAACATGGGCCTGAAGCCCAAGTGCTCCTTTGCTCCAAACAAGGCTCTACTTGTAGAAAAAATGGTGTCAAAAGCAATCCTGCAAAACCCGAAAAAAACATAAGTTTAGAAAATATTTAACAACTAATAGAAATGCTAAAAAGGCTAAATAAAATGTGAGAGGAGGAAGTGTCCCTTCTCATCATGCTTCTTGTGATCCTCCTAGAACACTCCTCTCCTTTATTGGTGGTCAAGGGCTCATCAAATGGCTAGTTGCTTTCATGCATTATAAAAGGATCTGGTTCAAAAGAAGAAAATGAGAAAGTGCTCTTTTTTGTTAAATTGAAAAAATTCTGTTTGTTTTCTCTTCAATCCTTCATAAGCTTTAAAAGAATACTGCTAGTGTTTCTTTGTTATCTTTATAAACCAATCCAAAAACTTGTATTTGTCTGTAAGACACAATCCTTCTAAACTAACCAAAAGTTTGTTTTGTGATTCTCAATCACACCCTTTTCAAACAAACCCTTATTTTGAGTCGAGAGTGGCCTTGTAAGAAAGAATACTTGATTGAGCCAGGAGTGGCTTTGTAAGAAACAATACTTGTACAGGTTAGCCATGAGTGGCTAAGAGCCGAAAGAATACTTATAGTTTGCAATATTAGTTTGCTAGTGAAACTCAATCTAGTTGATTGAGAACTAGATATAGTTTGTTGTTTCAGACGAACTAGTATAAAATCTTGAGTGTATTCTCTTCTTCCTTACCTCTTTTCAATTGCATATTACTAGATTGTCTAACGTTAAAAAGGGAGCTTTTCAACTTTTGTTTCTAAAATTAGTTTTGACAAACAAGCTGTGTTTGTTAATCTCATCTTCGTCTAACAAACCTTGTGTCTGCAGACGATATTCGAAAAATTAGAATTTTTTTTAAAACACAATTCAACCCTCTATTCTTGTGTTTCATTTTATTTTTTATAAATGTGTGTCTTGACAGTGGTGTAGATGTCCCCTAGGCCCTTCAAGAACCATATAACATGTTCAGACTGTCTCTGTCTTCATAAGATCACAATTGCACTTTGTTTTGCAAACATATGAAGGGGTGGGCCTTAAAAATTCAAGTTCTTCCCATAAAATTTTGATGTTAGTGAAATACTCAAATACACTCCTTTCTAAGTGATCTCCCTTAAAATAACCTTTCTTTCAAATAATCCCATAATTCCTTTGCAATATCAATATATATTGTGCTTTGTGCAATTTGAGGGTTTACAACTCTAATGATCCAAGATACATTACATCTCTCCTAGGCTTTATACAAAGATTTATCACACAGAGGAGTCGTGATGCTCCCATCAACGAATTTCCATTTGCTCTTGGAAAGTAAAGCTCTCTTCGTAACCCTACTTCACGAGTGGTAGTTTTCTCCATTGAGTTGTGAGCTAACGAGAACCAAACCTGGATTTTCACCAGGGTAAAGATAGTAGGGACTTGATCAATTTTGAGAATCTTTCATGGAATTTTTGCACATGTTTAAAGATCTTCCCTGGAATCTTTGCTCATGATATCCGCAGTTTAAAGAAACATACAAAGATTTGGAACAAAGGTTTGTGGATGGGTAGCTGAAGCAAAACGAGATTAATCCGCTCGGATACCATAACATAATCCAAACCATTCCATAACAACTTAATGTTCGAGTATAATGAAAGAAAAACATAAATGAGTTTTCTACGTTAAGGCATGTAGAGAAAAAAAAAAAAAAGAAGAAAGTAAGACTAGATGAAAGAGAAACAAATATCAAAACTTCTATATTCAACTTGAATTAAAGCAAAACTATATATATAGAGAATGAACAAAGCAAAAAACAAATAACAACTGCTAGCTGAACGATTACAGGAATAACCGAACGCAATAGTATTTAATGTTATATCATGATTAATAATTTTGTTTTCTACTCATCATAATTAAATATTTATTTTTTCAACATTTTGTATACTATTAAATAATTTATATATCTATATATATAAGTTTACAAAATAAATATAAAAAACAAAATATTAAAATAAAAAAAATATTTAAGATTTTATAATATAAGAAAATCAAATAATTATTTATGATTTATTTATATATTTTGACATAAATATTAGATAATTTATAGGATTTATATCTTGTAAGTGTAATAAACTTCATCCATAATATTAGAAGAAATTCAAATATACACATTAAAATTATTATTTTTATTAATTTATTTTATTTTGATTTAATATTTTTTGACAAAGTTAATGACACAATATTCATGTTATTAAGATAATTTCTTTTTTTTTACCTTATTTACCTCATTCATATATTTTAAATATGTTATGTATTACTTCTTTACTATAGACTAATAATATAAATTAAATACATTAAAAAAATTATGTATACAAAATGTTTAATTAAAATAATAATAATAATATAATAATATTTAGATAATTAATTTTAATTTAATTTAAATTGATTTCAAAATATCAAAACAAAGTCTAATCTAATCCAACTATTTGATTTAAAAAAATCTAATTATCTAAAAAATCTTTGATTTTCATTTTTAATAAGTTTTTAATCAGTTTTTTATTATTTTTATCAATTCAGTTTCACATATTATTTTGATTTTATTTTTTATTAAACCACCATCAAATTATTCTTAATTACTTGAATTGAAATTTGAAATATTCATAAGTTTAAAAAAATTATAAATGTATATATCAAGAAATATATAATATATTTACACTTTATTACATAAAATAAATTTATGTTATTTTATTAAATATATAATAAAATAATTATAAAATACAAAGTGACATGTATATAAATATTTTATTATATATATTATCCCTAAAAAAATTGATAAGAATGTGCAGTTTTATGGTTTGAAGTATTAATTGACCGGCCGTTGAACAAAGACAATGGATCTGCCAAATTATTGCTGCCCGTCACAATCTAACAACTTCCTAACCTAACTCACGTAATTAATTAATTATTATTATTATTATTAATGATCTCTATTTTTTGAATTTAAATAACATAATTTTAAAATAAAAGTAAATATTTATTAGTTATTTTTGAAAGAAAGTTAAGTATTTGTACTTAAAAAGAGAAATTTTATAATTATTTATTTTATTAAATAAATAATTTTATTTATTTATTACAAGATAAAATTATTTCTTTAAAAATTATAACAAAATTAGTTAAACAATATATCCTTTTATTAAAGGATAAAATTGCATAACAAATATATGACACTAAAGGTGATTACAGAAAAAATCTTTTTATATTATATAATAAAAAATGTAAAGATGGTGATTACAGAATTTTTTTTTTCATATAATAATACAGATTATTATTTCAACAAAAGTCAACTAATTAACCTACCCAACCAACTCAACACCGCTCTTCTTTTTTACAATAAATCATATTTTTCCAAATAAAAATAACACCCAAAAAGCAGCCTTTGACCTTTTCTTCAATTAACATAGTAATGATAACAATTCTCATTATTCATTCATTCACATGCAAATCTCACAACCAATGTTTGCAGTGCACCCTCCGCCGCCGGCCAACTCCGCCGGCGGCGCTGCCGGAGATACTTCTCTGGTCAGAACTTACCGTGCTTGGAAAGGCAATAACGTAAGTTAATAGCACTGATCTTTGTTCCACCACCTCTTTTAAGCTCAATTACCCTTTTCAACTTTCTTCTTCCCGTGTACTAATTCTACTCTGAATTGATTTATTTGTGTGATTGTGTCTGGATTTTTCATTCTATTAGACCATGTTTTAGTAATAACTAAAGGGTATGGTTATTGTTGATTGGCAAGTTTCCCTTGAAATGTTGATATTTTAGATATTTACTTTTGAAGTTAACTTATCTATCTTACACAATTAGACATATTAAGCTTTGTGCTGTTTGGATGCAGTTATCTGTAACTATTTGTGGCTGTTGTACTTTTTTCAGGAATTTTGCCTTGGAGGGAGACTTATATTTGGACCTGATGGGAAATCTATATTTTTTACTGTCTTTCTTATCGTTGCCCCTGTTGCTGTTTTCTCTGCTTTTGTGGCGAGGAAATTCTTGGATGATTTTCCTCATCACTGGGGATATTCAATATTGATCCTAGTTATTTTTCACACAATGTTTGTAAGTCATTTTACTCTGTAGCCGTGATTTGTTTAATATGCTCAGAACTGTTGTCTCTTGCCCTCAAGATCTATTTTATGTAGTAGTAGAGTCGTTCCATGCATGGCCTGGTTTTTCCTTTAATTTGTGCAGAATCACATTGATTCTGGTTTTACATGTGAATAGCTATTGCTGTCTTGCATTGAGATACGAATTGTTTAAGGGGCCACCTAGCACAACAACTCAATTTATATAATAGTAAAAGGAATGGTTTGATCTTGAAAGAGAACTGCTATAATTTCTCATATGGAGAGTTAGTTCTTAGTTTCATGCAGTGGTTGATAAATTGATTATTTAGAAACAGTAGATAGAAACAACATTAAGGAGTCTTGCTGAAACCAACAAAATATAATTTTGTCTGTCGATCAAATAAATTAACTAAACTTCAACCTACAATGCTTGTCTGATACGTAGTGGTATACTCAGATTATTCTAATCTAGCTCAATGCTTGTCATTTAGATGTAGACTACATTGTTAATGTAACTTAAATATGAGTTTTAGAGTTTGATGTACTTGAATACAAATATTCTAATCTGATACAGCACAATGCTTCTGATCCACCCCTGTACTCCTAAAAGTCTTGAAACGTATTTCCAGGTTCTGATCACCCTTCTACTGACCTCTGCAAGAGATCCTGGCATAGTGTCCCGCAATACTCATCCTCCAATTCTTGATGAATCTGATGAGAGTGCTAATTTCAACAATGGACAAACCCCACGGCTACACTTCCCACGATCAAAGGAAGTAATGGTCAATGGAGTATCAGTGAAGATAAAATACTGTGATACCTGTATGCTCTATAGGCCTCCCCGCTGTTCTCATTGTTCAGTATGTGATAACTGTGTTGAACGATTTGATCATCACTGCCCATGGGTGGGTCAGTGCATTGGATTGGTAATTATTGAGAATTAGGTGTAGGATGAATTCCCTGATGATTACACATAGGATTGTGTGTTTATTTATAACGGAGATACAAGAGATGGGCTGAGCCCATTATACTAGAATAACAAACCCTAGATATTCTAACACTCCCCCTCAAGCTGGAGCATATAAATTGTATGAACCAAGCTTGTTACAAATATAATCAATTCTAGGTCCCCGTAATGACTTAGTAAAAACATCTGCTAATTGATCATTAGAATTAACAAACTTAGTCTTAATCTCTCCAGATACTATTTTCTCTCTGATGAAATGACAATCAATCTCTATGTGTTTGGTCCTTTCATGAAAGACAGGATTCGAACTGATGTGAAGGGCAGCTTGATTGTCACATATGAGTGTCATTTGAGTAACTTCTCCAAATTGTAACTCCTTGAGTAGCTGTTTAAGCCAAATAAGCTCACATGTAGCGGATGCCATCGATCTGTATTCTGCTTCTGCACTTGATCTTGCCACAACACTTTGTTTCTTACTCTTCCAGGAGATTAAATTATCACCAATGAAAACACAATATCCAGAGGTGGATCTCCTATCGCCAGGAGATCCCGCCTAATCCGCATCCGAGTAGGCAACAACTTTGGTATGATTACTCGTATCCATACAATGGACCTTTTCCAGGGAGCCTTTAATGTATTTCAAGATACGAATGACAAGATCCCAATGATTCGTGCAAGGAGAGTTGAGAAATTGACTTACCACACCGACAAAGAAAAGAAATGTCTGGACGAGTGACTGTAAGGTAGTTCAATTTCCCAACTAATCTTCTATACTTTTCAGGATCTGAGATGGGCTCCCCCTGATTAGGTAGAAGCTTGACATTAGGATCCATCGGTGTATCAGTAGATTTTGAGTTCATCAACCCAGTTTCCTCCAAAATATCTAATGCATACTTTCTTTGAGAGATTACTATCCCATTAGTAGATTGTGCTACTTCAATCCCCAAGAAATATCTGAGTCTACCAAGATCTTTAGTCTGAAAGTGTTGGCAGAGATGTTGTTTAATTTGTGAGATGCCATGGTGATCACTTCCTGTAATTACAATATCATCAACATACACAACTAGATAGATACATCCAAGCACTTGAGTGGCGGTAGAAGACCGAGTGATCCGCTTCACCGCGAGTCATTCCAAATTGCTTAACAACCATGCTAAACTTTCCAAACCAAGCTCCGGGAGATTGCTTTAGGCCATATAAAGATTTGCGGAGACGACATACCATTCCTCGAAGACTCCCCGAGCAACAAACCCCGGAGGTTGCTCCATATAAATTTCTTCCCGCAAATCACCATTGAGAAAAGCATTTTTCACATCCAATTGAAATAGAGGCCAATTTTTCGGAGCAGACCATGGCAATGAATAGGCGTACTGAAGCCATCTTTGCAACCGGTGAAAAAGTATCACCGTAATCTAAGCCAAAGATTTGCGTATAGCCTTTAGCTACTAGGCGTGCTTTAAGACGATCAACAGCTCCATCGGGACCAACTTTGATAGCAAAGACCCACCTGCAACCAACAACCGATTTTCCGGAAGGTAAAGGGACGAGGTCCCAAGTTCCACTAGTCCGAAGTGCACTCGGTTCTTCAAGCATAGCCTGACGCCAACCGGGATGGGATAAGGCATCACCTACAGCTTTAGGGATGGATACAGAGGAAATAGAAGAAAGGCGGTATAAAGTGAAGGAGATAATCTATGATAACTTAAATTAATATAGCGAAGAGGAGGTTTGCGGGTGGTTCGTATACCTTTTCGAAGAGCAATGGGAAGATCGGATTCAGTTGGCGTAACCGGAGAAACCGGAGGAGTTGACAACGGAAGTGAGTCGATGATGGAGGTGTTGGTGGTGGTGTTGGAGGTGATGGAGCTGTACTAGACTCAATCGGAGGTTCACATATAACCTGGAATAGTGGTTGTTTCAGAAATGGGTGTAGAGGTAGAAGGGTTGGTCTTAAAATAGAGAGAGGACTCAATGAAAGTGACATCTGCAGAGATAAAATAACGATTAAGAGATGGAGAGAAACATTTATACCCTTTTTGTGACCTAGTGAACCCGAGAAAGACACATTTATGAGACTTAGCGGAAAGTTTGTCGACATTAGGTCCTAAGTTATGAACAAAACATGTTGACCCAAAAACTTTAGGAGACAAAGAGTGGAGAGGTTCATGTGGAAACAAAATTGAGTGAGGGGTTTTATTGTCTAACACAGAGGAAGGCATGCGATTAATAAGATAGCAAGCACTAAGAACAACATCTCCCCAAAACGTTGAGGAACATTTCCATGTAGTAACATTGTTCGAGTTGTTTCAATGAGATGTCTATTCTTGCGCTCAGCCTACCCCATTTTGTTGAGGTGTATAAGCACATGAAGTTTGGTGAAGAATGCCATTAGACGCCAAAAAGTATGAAAAGAATGAGAAAGATACTCTCGGGCATTATCACTACGTAAAATGCGAATAGACACACCAAATTGAGTCTTTATTTCATTAAAAAATTTTGAAAAATAGAAAACAACTCCGAACGATTTTTCATTAAAAATAACCAAGTACACCTTGAGTAATCATCAATGAAAGTGACAAAATATTGAAATCCTAAATTAGACTCGGACACGACTGGGTCCCCAAATGTCGAGTGAACTAAAGCAAATGGACAAGAAGCACGTTGTGAGACACTAACTGGAAAAGAACTACGACTATGTTTGCCTAATTGGCATGACTCGCAGGAAAAAGTAGACAACTTGGACAGACTGGGAACAAGCTGCTGCATCTTAGCAAGGCTAGGGTGTCCCAATTGAGCATGAAGGAGAGAAGAAGACTCCATAACCGAACCAACATGGGCAGCTGTCCGTAGGTGATATAGACCATGAGACTCACATCCGGTGCCAATCGTCCGTCCCGAACTCCGGTCCTGTAAAAACGTAATCTTTAGTAAAAGAGATAGTACAATCAAGAGAACTGGTAAGACGACTAAGGGATAATAAATTAAAAGGAGAACCAGGGACAAAAAGGACATTATCAATAGATAGGGAAGGAAGAATTTGAATGGTACCAATGCCATGGGAAGAGGCTTTAGAGCCATCACCATAGTAACAGAGGGCAAATAACCTCGAAGTAGATAGGGATGTAAAGAAGGATTTATTACCGGTGATGTGGTCCGTGGCGCCGCAGTCTAGAACCCAAGGACTAAGAGAGTTGGATTGAGTTAGGCCAGCAAAGGAAATACCTGAATGCACAACAGAAGCAGTGGAACTCGAGCCCTGACGATCCCCATACCATTTTAGAAACTCAGTGAAGATAGCAGGTGTAGCCGAGGCATCAGATGGTGGAGGTCCTAGAATAGACTGTGGTAAGGGACCCGAAGTTGGTGATGAAGAGGCAGCATGGGCTACTGCAGCAAATTTTGGAGGACGACCATGTAAGGCATAACACTTTTCTTTGACATGGCCATACCTATGACAGTGATCACACTGAGGTCGCCCTTTTCCTTGTTTCCGAGGACGATTGCGGTTATCATTGTGAGAAACAAGTGCGTAAGATTCATCATATGTACCGTAGCAGTGTGTTTCAGCTTGTAGACTTGGCCGGCACACGTAAGAGGATGGAAGATGTGGATGTCAGAGTAGGCACAATTGGAGATCCCAGAATTTGATCTCGAACATGTGAATAATCAGCAGGAAGACCATGTAATGCCAGTAACATAAAAAACTTGGACCGTTGCTCAATCTCTTCAGCAGGAGTAGAGGCAGGGGGTAATAACTCATTAAAATTATGAAAGAGAGAATGAATTTTACCCGGTATTGTGTCATGCTCCCATCAAGACGTGTTTGATCGGCTAGTGTAAACATATTATGACAAACACCATAGAGACGTTGAGTGTCATTTGTGTACGATGAGTTTGGCCTGCTTCCAAACCTCGGAGCAAGTACTTATACGTACGGAAGATTGGCTTTAAGGAGGAATCAATGGTAGATTTAATGACTATGCATAATTGAGCATCAATCTTTGTCCACCGGAGCGCTCGCTTTCGGGAACACTATTTACTGGCCATAATAAGATGATTTTCGTAACCCTGACTCTCAAGCCAAAGTTGGATATCAGATGCCCACGTCTCATAATTATTACCATCTAATTTGTCAATGGGAAGATGCATATTGACATAATTAGTATAAATACCTCGAACAGCCGAACAGCGTAGGAGTAGGCGTAGGAGCAGGTGAGGCCATAAGGAAAGAGAAAACTTCGGAGGAGAGAGAAAGCTCGCTGCAAAAAGAGAAACCCTAAAATAGGGATAAATATCAAACGAACGCCGATCAACTATATGAGCACGTGATCCAGGATCGTGGACGAGGAGACGATGCCGGCGATGCAAGGAGCCACCGGATACGGTGATCGACGCGCGCCACGCACGCGGCGGCGGTGACGCATGCGCGCTCCTTCAGGTGGCGCGTGGGGCGCGTGCGGCGGTGGAAGGCGGCGATCCACGTCGCGCCGGAGTCGCCTGGACGAGACGAAGCCGGTGGTGTGGTCGGCGGTCGGATCGGAGGCGGCGGAAGCGAAGTGCAGTGATGGTGCACTGTTGCGGTGGCGGTGTACTGTGGCGGCAGCGATGCACTGTTGCGGCGGCGGTGCAATGATGGTGCAACAGTGAGAGAAAAAGGATTTCGGAAAAGAGGCTTCCGAAAAAAAATTTTAGCACTGATGAACAGTGGGTTCACCAGGAAAAAAAAATTTAACACTGATGAACAGTGGGTTCACCAGGAAGGAAGACAGGGATTTAACCTAGCTCTAGATACCATATTGAGAATTAGGTGTAGGATGAATTCCCTGATGATTACACATAGGGTTGTGTGTTTATTTATAACGGAGATACAAGAGATGGGCTGAGCCCATTATACTAGAATAACAAACCCTAGATATTCTAACAGTAATGAACTAATGTTTACATATCCAAATTTCAAATTGATGGTAGTCAACAACCTTCATATGCGTCTTTTACTATCATCATTTTATGATTTAGAAGAACAATTGTTGTGTTTTCCTTTTAATGTTCGTTGTCATCTGTGCTTTGTTTTACTTTACAACTTCTGCATAAAAGATTCTCTTTTCCTTCTAAGGTTCATTGTTTCTTCTGTGTTATGTTTTACTTAATATCTTTTGCATAAAATATTCTTCCTGGCCAATTAGAAATCCCCAAACAAACAATTTTAGTGGGATGCTTATATTTTCAATTTACTTAGTGGAATACTTGCAGTCACCTGATAAAAATAAATATGAATTGATAGATGGGCTTTCTAGGCCCAAATAGATGGTTATACATTATGAGATATTATCTTTTAGCTCTCGTTAGTTCTTTAATGGTAGTTTTTCTTAGTTTTATAGAATCTTAGCTTTAGTACAGACATGTTTAATACAGACTATAAATATAGTACTTTAGATATGATATATTTATTGTATGAAGGAAGAAAGCCTGGAATATTGTAGTCCATTGATGGAAAGTATTAAGCGGTTCTTAAAATTATGTGACTTACAAATAACTGAATTGCCACAGAACTAGGATCTTATATTGTTGAATCATTATAGCTTGTACTCCCTCTAAGTTTTATGTTTCTATTTAAATTATTGCTATTGGTTTTTATTGTATCATATTCTTGAATTAGCAATGGAGGATTCTTTGCATGTATGTTTGTAATTGCATGTTTTCAATCTAAAATATCACTTCCAACGGAACAAGCTTAAGGACAAACATAAATAATACACAATTATATTTGTAGTAGATATGATCATGGAGTTGCTAAGCCAGGATTTTTGTTGCTTCTTTGCTTTTATGTATATGGCGGCAGCGAAATTACAGGTTCTACTACATGTTTGTTTTCTCTGCAACCCTTCTTTGTTTATATATCCATGGCTTTTGTTGGGTCTACATTAAGATGATCATGAACTCAGAAGAGATATCAATTTGGAAGGCAATGATCAAAACTCCTGCCTCCATTGCACTAATAATATACTCCTTCATTTCTGTCTGGTTTGTTGGTGGCCTCACTGTTTTCCACACATATCTAATCAGCAAAAACCAGGTTTGGACACCTTTTAACTCACAATTCCCTGAACTTAAACGTGACTTTTTCTAGTTTCATACACATGTTAATGACTATTATCTTTCTGTGCAGTCTACCTACGAAAATTTTAGGTACAGGTATGATCAACAAGCCAACCCTTATGACAAAGGAGTAGCTGAGAACTTCAGAGAAATATTTTGCTCCGGCATTCCTCAATCCAACAACAAGTTCAGGTCTAAGATTCCAGTACCAAATGAACCATCAGATTCGTCTGGAAGAAGGGCTGTTGAATCCCTGAACCATATGATGAGAAAAACCGCAGGAGACATTGAACTAGGGGCCCCAGTGTACAATGAAGTTGAGGAGGAGGAAAGCGATTATGCAGATGAGTTTACCAATGACGAGGAAATTTGCAAGGGTAATGGAATAGGTGATGTGTCCATGGATATGAGCAGGATGTTTCACACTGAAGGGGGTCAGAGAGAAGTTGCTTCATTTATAGGGCACCCGTTAAGCAGCAAAGAAAATAGGACATAATTCTGGAAGTTTAAGAAGGATCACCAGTGTAAGGAGTTGTCAGCTTAATGGCAACTCAACAGAAATGGCTCCATAATATTTAATGTCAGAAAAATTAAAAATGTATATTAAAACTCAAGAATTTTGGGTTGGAAAATGGAAGGTAATGCATGTGCTTTGGTTAAATATGAGATGTAATCGGACCTTGTTAAATTCATAGATTGTTAAATATCGGATGCTTTGGGGTTAATGGAGTGATAATGTAGTTCTTTTGAGAGTGGAAATTGTGTACAGCAAGAGAAAATAGAAAGTTGTGGAAAGTGATCCTTCCAACATGTGTATTTTAATTTTTTGTGGGATCTCTTTGCCTCTTCCTTTTATTGTCATACTTCTTTGAGAATTTCATTGTTAGCATGATTTGATATAAGCACTGTTTGTTAGTACAGGAGAAAGCAACAGAATAAACCAGTTACACAAGAGACAATTTATCTGATATTGAAGAGGAAAAGCCGCAAGGTTACGAGCTTGGTATTCATCGTGAAATTAACGATGAATATGCAGAGTACTGGAAACTGGTCGAGGAGAGTAGGTGTAATGTAACTACATACTCTAACTTTATGTCCAATTCTAAGAAAAAAACAGTAACTGAATGACCTGGATAACCTTACACACTTGTCCTTGTGGGTATTAAAAAAAACTAACATACAACTGCAATTAAGGTGGAGATAGTACTAATGGCAATGTGATATTCTCAAGTTCACTTTCCTAAAAATAATTTCATATATTGAAGCGAATGTTTCTTTAAGGAGTAAAAATGAGGAAATTGTGCATTTGTTTCACGGTATCAACCACAAACTTGACATTGAAACAAATACTTCAACGATGAATTCAATAAATTTCAACCAATAAAAAATTATGCTAAAGTGTTAGAAAATGTTATTTACCCTCGTACAATTTTGGCTTCCCTAACAAAATTGGGAAGATTGTCTACAGAGTTCATTCGGGGACTTTAGGACGACAACATGTTGATAGACACAGCGAACAAATTATAACATTTTTTTGTCACGCTATAAATTATGAAAGGTATGCCGTATTAATCTCCCTACCAAACGTGTGACCTCCACGTTGAATCTAGCTCACATTATTTTATAATATAAAAAGTACTAACATGAAAGTCATAGCCCTCTGTTTCTACAATATTCAGATTCAGGTCCAAGCTTTTTCTAGTTATAGCAGAGAATCCTCCAATTGACCAATACAATAGCAGAGGAAAATGCCATTATCCAAATGCTGGAAATGGATTGTAAAATTCATGCAATCCTTCTACCAAACATCTTGTCCCTGTACCTCTGCGTCCGTGGAACTGTGCAATGATGTCCTCTTTGAAATCTTTCTTCGCCTCCCTCCAGAAGTGCTTCCACGTTTTAGCACCCTCAACAAGCAATCCAATGACATAATCAACAGCCCATTTTTCCAAACAACATATTGGACACAGACGCTTGGCCTCCCTCGTCTTTGTGGTATAGTCTATTTTCAACGAAAGTGGAGGCACATTGCCTACCATAGAACATAATTGTACAGTAGTACGATTCAGAAATTTCTTTTATTAGTATAGTTGAATTTACCTTTCTAATCAAACTGCGTCCCTTCAATGACTCTCTAACATCAATTAAATCCATTTGCACACGAAAAAGCAAATAAAGAGTTTGCCAGCCACACATTCACTCACGGCAAGAAAAATGATGTTTTCTCGTATACTACGAGCAATAAACAGCATAATCAGGACCTTTGATCCCTTTCACCAAAAAGAGAATAAATGAAAAAGTAAATACCAATTGCAGTTCACTAATTTCCCATTTTACAGGTATCATGAAATACATTTCAACGCAATGCTTGATAAGGAAAAATATCATGACTGCATTTGAGGAACTATTGCAAGCTCCTCATTTAAGACAAGGCTCTTGTGAAGTAATAAGATACAATAGAAACCAGATAGGATCATCTAATTTAAATTGCATCATGATAAAATTTTCTATAGTTTAAAAATATAAACATGTAAAAGATTTTAAGAGGATGCCTACCGTGAGACCCTGCTAAGTTGACAATATACTGCAGTTCTATGCAAACTCTTATTTCAAAGGTATGAGAGGGAAATTGGACATTAACAAATAATAAAATTTTTCGTACATGATTATCTATTTTCACTTGCTTGACTGAGAATTTGATATTGCAAATCGCTTATGATTTCAGTCACGCAGGACAAATGGGCCGAGTTTTTTTTCTCTCTATTAGTTTCAGGAACGCCAAAAATGTAAACTAAACATTTGGTCACAACAGCGTCAACAAATACAAATTAACCCAAACAAACATAGCTGCCAGATAATAAGATTCCAATATTTATGATCATGCAAAAGACAAATTTCACGATGATATCACTTGATCTTCATTGCATACTCTGAAACCTTTTCATGATAAGCATGCTCATCTCCAAGTAACGGTGTGCACAATTTGAAAGACAATTAGATTCACTGGAACTGAATTTATTCCCAGGTGTACCCGTGATGCATTTGTCCCAGCATTCACTCGTTAGCTTTGCCACCATTTCATTAACCATGGCTCTTTGTTGTTCTTCCTGAATTTAGAGGGATAGTTAAGGGAATATACTACTTTAATAAACTGAAAGCAGATATAAAAAAACCTAAAAGAGAAGGGATAGTCTACTTTTAAGTAGTACATCCTGGAGTACCATTACTATTCTCCAAGCAATAATAATAATAACGGAATGTGGCCAAATAATGATACTTAACCATCATGGTCCTCACAATAACAACATACAAAGGATGCATAGAAGTACAAAAACCATCTCAGAATATGGCTTGAAACAGTAGCGGCAAGGTTACACACTTAAACTACTTAATTCACAAACTAAAATTATTGTCTATCACTGTTACAAGCTAGGCTTATCTTTTATATTTCACAGAAATGATGCCTTAACAACAGATTGTGTACTGATTATATTTTAGTCACATCTCTGGTTTATTTCTGACAATGTATCTAGTGATTAGTTCCACTCGTACTCAATTCACAACTTTCCCCATTGTCAGGTATACATAGAACAATGGCTAAAATCTAATGAACACAGAACAGAGCACAAAGAGACCAAGGTGTAGCCTATTAAAGCAATTTTTTTCATCCATCTTCAGATCTATTTAGACTCTATTCCTAATTTTTTTTATCAGCAAAGCTATTCGTAGAATATGATGATAGGTAAAATTAAGATTTAAGCAACTGAAAGTACAGTCAAACATAACTTTCCCAAAACTCACAGTCAAACAACAAATCGCCACACCTTCACTTTCTTAAATTCTGGAAACTAACGAATTATTAAATAGCACTGCCATAACATCATCACATATTGCCAGACGTGATATATGCTTCCCCTAATCAGTATAAGGTAGACTTCATTCATTTTTGTAATTTGCATAACAACTCAGGTTAATTTTATAGCTAAAATAACAGAATCAACCTTCGCGTAATTCGTAACTAACAAGTAAATAAAACGAATACATACGAATGCTGCAATCAACGAAGAGATTAACGTTATTTGCTTAAATCGGCGAGGACATGCTCATTTTTATAGAAAAAAAAACCGTAAAATTACAGTATACTAACAAGAGGTTTGAAGAAATTAAACTTACAGAGTAGAATTTCTGCATTTCAGCTGAATTGAGGTCTGAAAGATCCATGGAGAAAGTAGAGAGAAGTCTTCAACCAAATCTCACAAAAACCCTAATGCCACAAGTGAACCAAACTGGCGTTTGAACTTAAACCTAAAACAGTAAAACCCTTTTCCTTTTTCCCAAACCTTTTCTAAAACCTTAGCACCGCCCAAATGATAGACGAACCAAACAATCGTTTTCAAGGCCCAATCAATAAAGCGAAAATATTGGCCCACGTATATAAGAATTAGGGATTTTTTTTTTCTTTTATCTTATAATCTAAAAATTAAAATTATTATTTTTAAATAAGTTAAATATGTTTTTAGTTTTTCAATTATTTTTTTAAATTGTTTTTATATTTTTTAAACTATTATAAATTATTATTGATGATGTGTTAAAATTTTTTTTTATCTTTTTTTTATAGTTTCTTATTCTACTATCATCTACTTCCTAAGTTTATTTTAATATTTTTCTTTTTCATCTTTTCATTTTCCTTTTCTCAAAGTTATTTGTATTTGTAATTAAGGATCATTTACACCTGTTCATAAAATATACAAATGAAATAAGTCCAAAATTTGTTTCAAAAACAAAATACAATTTTGACAAATAGTTAAAAAATTCTTTTTAAATTATTCCTTCCGTTTCAAATTATAAGAAGAACTTTTGAAAAAAAAAGTTGTTTCATAATATAAGGTATTTTAGAATTTCAATAACTTTTTTTTTTCCTTATATACTCCTATTAATAACATGATTATCTATGTTAATATTAAATAGTAAAAAGAGGAATTAAAATTAAGAGCTAAGAATTATTTTTTATTAGTCTCACTCTTAATATTTTATTATCATCTACTAATATCATATTTATCAATACTAATTTAACTTTTATTAAATTTATATCAATTAGAATTTTCGAGTTGTAATATAGATTAAAGTTACAGTACTTATGTAATTTTAATTCAGTATTTTTATTTGTATTTTGGTGAAAATTGAAAATTTTAAACAAAATTTTAAAATTAATTTTGAACATAATCATTTACAATTTGATGGAAATTAAAGATTTTGATTGAAATTTTAAAATAAAATTTTAGTGATGAAAATTAAAAATTTTGATTAAAATATTTAATTAAAAAAATTAATAGTTTTGATTTTAAATTATTTAAAAATAATTCTGAAATAAATTTAAAATTATTAAAATTTTAAACTCAATTAATTTACAGTTTTATTAAAAAATTAATTCATTTTATAAAAAAAATTTATTCAATTTCAATTAATTTAGTTAATAATAATTAATAAAAATAAAAATAGAAGATTTATAAAAACTAAATAAATTAATTATTTTTTATGTAAAAATTTGTCAAATATTTTTTATAATTTGAAACGAGAGTATAAAATTTAAAAGTCAATTCCAAATTTGAAAGTGATTTTTATATCATAAAATTCAAAAATTACCTTTTTCCTGAAAAAATAAACTTGTAGATTCTATAATTTGAAAAACTAATTTTAAATTAAACAATTTAAGAATATTTTTTACATAAAAGGAATTGTAGGAACAAAGAACTTTCCCAAGAAAAAAAAATTAGCATGATGATGGTAAGGCTTTAAGAACATAATTTACTTAAAAGCCAACTATGAAATTTTTATTTTCAAAAGGTCAATTAAATTGATTTATCTGAAAACCACTATTTAATTAACATATTCAAACGCAAAACTATTTACATAATTAATTATAATAGTTACCATAATAGATCATTAACTATTTAAACAACCAAGTACACATCTATATGTTTAAAAAAAATTATTAAATAATCTTTAGAAATAACGTATTCAACAAAATTTACGAACACTGACTTTTATCAATCCGAAAAAATAATACTAATACGCACGGTTATACAAAATGAGAGTTTTTTTTAGTTATTCACGTGCATTTTTGAATTCCCGGCTATTATTATAATAACTAAATAAAAGAATGTGTGCTTCAAATTTCTTAAATTAATAAGATTAACTTTATTTAGTTATAAATTCATATTATTATCTATTTTTTAATAGTTATATAGTATATTAGATATTGTATATGATTGTATTTCTCCATAAACTACCAATAATAACTTAATAATATTATTATATATAAAAAATCTTAATTATTTGGTTATAATTTAATTATAATTAAATATTATATTAATATTATATTATACTCCATCCGTTTCAAATTATAAGGCATACTTGACAAATTCTCACGTACCAATAAAAGCAATTAATTTATTCAACTTTCTATAAATTTTTCATTTTTACCTTTATTAATTACTATTAAATGAATTAATTGAAATTTAACCAGAAGTATTTATAAATAAATTAATTTTTTAATAAAATTATAAATTGATTGAGATTAGAATTTCAACAGTTTTGAAATAATTTCAGAATCATTTCTAAATAATTTAAAATTAGAACTACTGATTATTTTAAATAAATTTCAATCAAAATTTTTAATTTCCACCAAATTGCAAATGACTATACTCAAATTTTATTTTAAAATTTCAATCAAAATTTTTAATTCCTACTAAATTGTAAATGATTATGCTTAAATTTTATTTTCAAAATTTCAATCAAAATTTTCAATTCCCACCAAATTACAAATAGAAATAGTAAATTAAAATTAGTTGTTACTGCAACTTTAATACAAAAATTAAAACATATATTAATAGATGATGGTAAAAGATGAAGAATCAAACTAATAAAAGAGAATTAATTCTTAGTTCCTCATATTTAATTTCTCTTTCTACTATTTAATGTTAATACAAATAATGATATGATTAATAGGGGTATATAAGGAAAAAAAGTAATAAAGTTATTGGAATTCTAAAACGCCTTATATTATGAAACAAGATTTTCTTCCAAAGTATGCCTTATAATTTGAAACGGAGGGAGTATATACTTAAGTTAACAAATATATTTTCATTATTAAGTAACTAAATATATTTTTTCAGTTACTTAGACCTTATCTACAAAGATCCAGAAGATCTATAAATACATATTAATATTATATAAAGTGTTTATTCTATTTTTTATTCTAATTATTCAAATATACTTGATATCTCAAGTTTTTACTGACTTAGACGTTGGAGTGTCTTTTATAAAAAGATCTTTATTAGATCATTCTACATACAACTTGGAATTAGAAGTCGTCTTGAATTTATGAAAACTCCTCTTTTCACTTCAAGAGAACTATCGTGTCGGAGAAATGGAAGAATAACAATAGAGAAATTGGGAGAAACAATTCATTATTAATAAAAGATTGTCACAAAAGCTCTCAATTAATTACACATTACCTCTAATATATAATACAAGTCTCTCTTCTTCTTTTTTTGTATTGTCATTTTATAAATGATAAACTTATCTAATTTATAGTATAGAATTTACTATAAATATTAATTTTAACTTTACGGATGAAAAGCTTCGTGGTTTCTCTACCGTCCATTTCTTGCTAAATTTAAGGATATGACTTTTCAATTTTAACTAAAGAAAAATAAACCACAATTAGATGGACAACTCAACAATTCTCCCCCTCTAGCTACTATTGGGAATTCGTCATCTTATATCCATTCCGACAATGTCTTTGCATAGTTCAAGCTTTTCCTGAGTGACCACCTTGGTAAGCATGTTTGCTGCATTCTTATCAATATGAATCTTCACTAAACTCAACATTTGTTGGTCAATTATATCGCGTCTCCAATGATAGCGAATATCAATGTGTTTTGTTCGTGAATGATACATTGAATTTTTACTCAAGTCCAAAGTACTTTGACTATCACAATATATCATGTGCTCATTTTGTTTGATCCCAAGCTTTTGGATAAAACGCTTCAACTACAATATTTCTTTTCCAGCTTCAGCTGCTACTATATATTTTGTCTTTGTTGTAGATAAAGCAACACATTTTTGCAATCTTGATTGCTAAGATATGGCTCCCCCTACAAAAGTGTATATGTATTCTGATGTAGATTTTCTACCATCAAGATCTCTAGCCATGTCAGCATTTGTATAACCTTCCAAACTTGAATTAACTATCCCTAACATAAACTCGTTTTAGATGTTCCTTTAAGATACCTAAGAATCCATTCAACTGCTTCCTAGTGATCCTTTCCAAGATTTTCCAAGTATCTGTTAACTACTCCAATCGCATGAGCTATATCTGGCCTCATGCACACCCTCGCATACATCAAACTTCCAATCGCTGAGGAATAAGGAGTTGCTAACATTTCATTAATCTCCTCTTTAGAAGAGGGACATGAACTTCTTGCTCAACTTGAAGTGATTAGCTAATGGTTGCCTTACTGGCTTGACATTCTCCATGTTGAACCTTTGGATTACTCGTTCAACATACTTTTCTTGGGACAACCACAACTTTCGTACTTTCCTATCCCTATGAATATGCATGCCAAGAATTTGTTGAGTTGGTCCTAAGTCTTTCATATCAAAAGACTTGAAAAGTTCCTCCTTCAAATGTTTTATCTTTGATACATTTTTCCCAACTATCAACATGTCATCTACAAATAATAAAAGTGCAATAAAGTCTCCTCCTGAGAATTTTTGCAAATAAACACAATGATTTGTAGATGTTCTTCTATAACCTTGACTCACCATGAAAGTATCAAATTTCATATACCACTGTCTCAGAGCTTGCTTAAGATCGTACAAACTCTTCTTCAGTTTACACATAAGGTTCTCCTTTCCTAGAATCTCAAAACCTTTTGGTTGTGTCATGTATATTTCTTCATGCAAGTCACCATGAAGAAATTTAATCTTCACATCCATTTTTTCAAGCTCTAAATCTAGACTAGTAGTCAATCCAATAATGACGCATACCGATCTCATCTTTACTACAGGTGAGAAGATTTCAACAAAATCAATTCCTTTCTTCTAGAGAAATCCTTTAACCAATAGTCACACTTTGTGCTTCCTGACCTTTCCACTACTATCTTTCTTGAACACCCATTTATTGCTAAAGCCTTTTTTCCAATGGAGATCTCAACTAAGTCATATGTTTGATTCTTCTATAAATAATCCATCTAATCCTGCATAGCTTGTAGCCATTTCTATTTTTCTAGATGAGACAATACTTTTTTGAATCCTTCTGGCTCCCCTTCTTTAGTGAGAAGAACATATTGTGATTCTGATACTTTTTTGATAGAATCCTTCCTCCATCTGACCTTTGTAACTGAAGCTCATCTAGTTTTGGTGACACTTCACTTTCTACTCCTTGTTCGTCAGGTTGTTGAAGTTTCTCTTATTCTACAGTTTCCTCTACCTGCTCTTGTAGAGCTTCAGGTATATCTCCATGCACTTCTACATTTTCTTCCATAGGAGATGTTGGATCTGGAACAATATCTTTAATAAATAGACCTTTAGTCACCGTAGGCTTTTCTAGGTCTTCATATGTCTGGTTTTCTTAGAATACCACATCTCTACTTCTGAACACCTTCCTCTCCTTTGGGTCCCATAACCTGTATCCAAATTCTTCATCTCCATAACCAATGAAGATACATAGTATGATTCTAGCATCAATCTTTTTCCTTTGTTCTTTGGATACAAATGCAAATGCTAAACACATAAACACATAAACACGTTTAAATGTGTATATAAGGGGTCTTTTCTGAACCATACCTTTTATGGAATCTCAAAGTTCAAAGGAACTGATGGTGATCTATTTAACAAGTAACAAGCATTGTGAATAACTTCTCCCTAGAATGTCTTGGGCTATACTAAGCATGCTTCTAGCTTTCTCGATAATGGTTATGTTTAACCTTTCTGCTACATCGTTGTGTTGAGGTGTACATGGTACTTTGTTCTCATGTTGAATGTCATATTTCTTGTAATACGCATTGAACTCCCTGAAAGTATACTCTCTCCATTGTCTGAACGAAGACACTTTAATTTTTTTCCTGTCTCACATTCAACCATGGCATGAAACTGTTTGAAAATGTCTAGTACTTGATCCTTCATCCTTAGAAAATACACTCAAACCTTCCTAGAAGCATCATCAGTAAAAGTTAGAAAATACTTTTTACCACCTAATGATTCCACATCCAAGGGACCACAAACGTCAACTAGACTTAATAACTCTGATCTTCATACTGATGATGAACTAAAACTAATTCTTTGTTGTTTTCCATACAAACAATGATTACAAGGATGACTCATTGTATCCTTAATAGTGATCAACTTCTTCATTAGGGTCGACAAAACCTTCTCACTCATGTGACCAAGTCTTTTGTGCCATAAGTCCTGAGACTATTGCTCCACAATATTTATAGTTTCGAAGTTGATATGTACTTGAGTTTTGTATAGGCTACCACAAAGTTTTCCACGAGCAACAACCATAACTTCTTTCAACATTTTCCATGTGTCATTGTGGAAGAGATTTTCAATACCTCGTTCATCAAGGGTTTCGTATTGAAAATAGATTCAATCGAAGATCTAGTACATGTCGAACATCTTTCAAAGTAACTTTACACCCAACATTTGTTACTATTTGGATATCGTCAATACCCACAATCTTAGCGACATTGGTGCATCTTCATAGTGCCAAAATCACTGGCCTCATATGTTGTGAAGATGTCTCTTAGGGGAGTGTGATAATGTTAATTTTTACCACTTCTTTTAGTCTTTTCACATTAAACAAATCAACTCTTTCTTAAGCTTTTAACTTGCTTAGTTCTCTTTTTGATACTTTTTGTAAGTAATTTAAAATTGGTTACTCTTATCTAATTATACTACTAATCCCCATATTTTTTGTCTACAGTGGTATAAAAAGCATTTGGGGTTGAAAGAAGCAAGTTTGGAATCCTTAGGATGGAGAAGAAAGGCCTTAATGGAAGATTGAATAAAGTTTTTGGCACTGGGTGCCACTTGAAGCAGGCTCGGCGCTACATAGGCGTTAACTTGTCAAACGAGGCCAGGTTGCAGATAACTGAGGTCGGGCACTAGTCTCCAGACTTTATCCGCGTCAGGCGCCAGTTGGGCCGAGAGCATATTTGCATGATTACGCCGAGCACTAAATAGAATGTGTCGGGTGCCAACTTGCTTACATGGCACCCTTGTGTTTATTTATTTATACTCTTCAAGAGAAGGAGGATTCTTTTGGCAAAGCTCGAGTTTGGAGTCGATGCAGCTTCCTTAAGGATCACCTTCCTTCCTTTGGGTTACTATTCTTCTTTCATTGCTCATATTTTATTTTTTGTGCTCTTCATGACAATGAAGAGTTAAAACCCATTTTGTTAGGATTAGATGTAGCCAACCAAACTGTCATGTAATCTCTTTGTTTATATATATATATATTTATGTCTTTCCATTCAATGTTAGTATTTTTGTTTCTATGCTTAATGCTTGTTGTGGTTTGATCACCCATAGCTTGATATTTGATTCATTAGGTTTTGGAAAATATTGTTTATAATCTTGGATTGAAGCAAAATACCTAATGAAACTTGTATCTAGGAATGGAACTTGATTCCTTAGTTGTCTTAAACTCTTGTTATGATTGCAAGTTTGCTTATTAGGGGATCAAGGAATTGACTCATAATAAGGAAACTTAGGCTCATTCCACTAAGGGATTAAGGTTTGAGTAAACTAATGGGTTGACATTTACATTAAATTGGAGAGAAGTTGAGTGATTATATACATGAGAGTGAGGTTTGGTGAAGTCTAATCCTAAAATTAACATTCCATGTCACTTCATATCTTTACCGCCTTTTAAGTGTTTGTGAAAATACCAAAAAGAGTTTTTATTATTGTTTGCACAATTTTATTTATTTTAAATACTAAAACAAACTATGGAAATATTCTTTGTCTAATTTAGTTATCAATTGAAATTATTGTCGTGTATTGCACAAGTCCTTTGGGAATGATACCCGAACTTTCCGAATTACTACTTGAACGATTTGGTGCACTTTCCAAGAAGTTAACAGAGTGGCATGACAAGAAGTTGTTGTATCAATTGTCCACTAAACTTCTCCACTTGACTCTATAAGGCATATCTTGAACAGTATATGCAACCACCTCTTCCATGACTATGACTTGTGTCTCTCCATCATTCTTTTCTTGGGAACTTTCTGGGTCTTGCTCCTTTTGTAACCTTCTACTCTTGAGGTGACCTTTCATCCCACAAAGGTAGCAACGCGGTTGCCACCCTTCTACAGACTTGCCCCTTCTATTTGTTGACTTACCCTTACTTTTGCTCCTATCTCTCCATCTACTTTGATTTTCTCTTAATTGTCTCCCCCTACCTTCTATGACAAAGGCTTCCTTGTTGTTTACGCCAGTGTCCTTTTGCCTAGCTTCCTCATTGAATAAAGCATCATTCACTAGTGATTTTTCCACTAAAAGTTGAATTACTAAGAGTGACTACTAGAGTCTCCCAATTATCATGAAGAGAACTAAGGAGTAAAAGAGCTTGCAATTCATCATCAAGATTTAGCTCCACTGCAAACACTTGGTTTACTATATTCTAAAATTCACTAGTTTTCTCTGCTATTCTCATTCCACTTCACAATTTCATATTCACCAACTTTCTAAAAAAAGGCTTTATTATATGTTGTCTTCGATTGATACATATCTTTTAGCTTCTTCCAAAGGGCACACACGTTAGTTTCTTAAGACACATGATGAAAGACACTATGATCAATCTATTGTCTAATCAAACTAATTGTTTTTCTATTCATCTTCTTCCATTCTGCATCCTTAGTAGGTTCAAGGTTTATACCTTTATACTCTATGGGATCGTAGTAGTCTTTACAATAAAGGAGATTCTCCATTTTTTCTTTCCAAAGTATATAATTGTTATGAGTGAATTTAGTCATGGCACCAGATGAATTATCCATCCTTTTCCATGAAAATAATTATAATAATAATGATGATGATGGAGCCAAATTTAATAAAAAAAATGGGACACCAAATTAACAGGATGACGTGGTGTTGTTGGCTTTGGGCTTACATGTAAAAATTTATGTCTCATGTGAGAGGCACATTATTGCTAATTAAAATGACCAATAAGTAAATAAATTAATAATAAAAGATAAAATAGCAACTGGGTTAATGAGAAGTGATTTTTTAATGATAACTACTATTTGATGGGCCTAGCAGAACAAGTTTTTATATCTATATAAAAAACCACTACAAGGTCCACTCCCTAGCAAGTATGTACATTTCTCTCTATTGCCGCTTTCATCCATCAAGAAAAAGATATCGTAAAATAGAGAGGCAGAGTGAGTGAAACCTTATATCATCTCTTTTTTTATTTAATCTCTAGAGTGCTAAAAGGAAATATCTCATGGAGAAAGGTACACATATTCTTTCCTCATCTGATGTGAGGATTATTTATTTCAAGATTTTATTCTTTGGGTTTTCTTTTATATGATTACAAGAAAACCATTATATTTTACATGTGGTATCAAAGCCTGGTTGTGAAATTATATAATTCTCTTTTTATATTTTCTCCCAAATTGTATGAACCCTAATTACGAAATTTGAGAATTTTATTTAGTTGTTATTTTATATTCTGCAATAATCTCTATTTAGCTTTAATTCCGCTGCACATGAGAAGGTGTCATGTTTTTTTATTATTGTTTGCTTTATGGAGAGAAAATATAGTATATACAAATACCAATTTCGTTGAAATTTTGAATGAGTGTAAGTGGAATGAACCTGTACCATAATGAATTTTTATGACAGGGAAGTAAGTAAATAATCATGTTTTTTATGTTTATTTTATATAATAATATTAAATAATTATGGATAACCAATTTGTTTGAATTTCTCTTCATTCTAATTTATGAATTTGGTTACTGTAATAATGGTATTCATAGGTAAATTTCATATATGTTTCTAATGGAAAGAAAAAAATTGTAATTATAAAATTAATTGAAATTATGAATTGTCATAAGGTTTCATAAAGTTATTAGGTATGAATTAATTTTGTTGTAGTTGTTTTTCAACTACAAAATTAAATTTTAATTTAATTAGAAGGAAAGTTTTAATTATAGAAGTTGATGAGATATAATGGGCTTGAATGTTTATTCCTGATGATATTATATCTGTTTGGAATTAAAATTATGATGAATTTGTTAGTTACGAGAGTGGTCAAATTTGAATGTTTATTTAATTTCAAATTAAAAGTGTTATATATGGTTAATACCATATGCAAGTACTATATTTGTTTGGAATTAAAATTATGATGAATTCGTTAGTCACCAAAGTGATCAAAATTTGAATGTTTATTTAATTCCAAATTAAGGATAATATATGTTTATTACTCATAAAATAAATGATGTTATATTATATGTTTCTCGATTTATGAGTATATTGAAATTTATTATTATAAAGCATTTACGAATCACCCAAAGGTTCATTATTTGTTTTTATAATTAATGAATATAATTGTAGAAAACTTTACGTGCACGGTTAGCTTTGCTTATATACCCAAAGGTAGTATGTGATTCTGATTGGTGCATGTTTTACTTATCATTGATGTTATAATTATATTAGCATCGTTATGTTTGTATGTTGTACATTAATGATTGTTTGAATATGTATAGCATGTATTTTATGACTCATAACTTATGTAAAAAAAATTTATGTAGTACTGATTCCTAACTTGATGAATGGTCATGTATTGTCTGTTCCAATTTTGAGGATGACTGTTGATGACAATATTAAGGTAGTTCTCCCCAAAACTAAAAGTGCTAAAGAGTTTATGGGGTTAGTGGGAGATTATTCTTAAATAATTGATAAGTTTTGATGGAACATTAATGAGTACTGTGTCCACCATGAAGTTTGATGGGTCACGTACTATGCATGAGTATGTCATTGAAATGACAAATATTGCAACAAGACTTAAGTCCTTAGGTATGGATGAAAACGTTCTTGTACAATTCATTCTTAACTCATTACCATCTGAGTATGACTTTTTTTAAATGAGTTATAAGACCATGAAAGATAAATGGAGTGCCATAAATTACACAGTATGTTTGTTCAAGAAGAAACAGGGCTTAAGAATTAAGAAAGTAACTTAGTCCATTATGTAAGTGACCAAGGAAATCAAGGAGCTAAAAAAAATTATGAAGAAACATGGTAAGAGAAAAGGGCCACTAAAAAAATAAATGAGGCATTTATGAAAATTCAGAAGAAAACATCAAAAAGGAAATAATTGTTACTTTTATGGGAAATCTAGACATTTCCAGAAGGATTGCCCAAAATCTAAGGATTTGTTTGAAAAGAAAGGTAAGATTAATGCTTATGTATGTTTTGAATCAAATCTAATTGAAGTTCCCCATAACACGTGGTGGATTGATTCTATATGTACAATTCATGTTTCTAATACAATGTAGGAATTTCTCACAATCCAAAGCATAAGTCCAAATGAAAAATTTGTCTTCATGGAAATAGAGTGAAAGCTCCAATGGAAGCAATCAGAACTTATTGTTTAATCCTTGATATTGGACATCATTTAGATTTATTAAAAACTCTTTATGTACCTAGTTTATATAGAAACTTGGTTTCATTATCTAAACTTGGTGTTACTGGATACTCTTTTAATTTTGGTAATGGATGTTTCAATTTATTTAAGCATAACCATCTCATTGGTATTGGTATTCTTTGTGATGGTTTATATAAATGGAATTTGAATGGTTTGTATGTTGAAATGATTATGACTCTGCATCATAATATTGACACGTTCTTGTGGTATAAAAGTTTTGGTCACATCTCTAGAGAAAAGATAGAAAGATTAATAAAGAATGAAATTCTTCCTAATCTAGATTTTAATGATCTAAATATTTGTATGGATTGTATAAAAGAAAAACAAACAAAGCGCACAAAGAAAGGAGCTACAAGAAGTAATCGACTTCTTGAAATTGTATAGACTAAAATATGTGGGTGTTTTGATGTTAATTCTTTTGGGAAAGAAAGGTAATTTATCACTTTTATTGATGATTATTCATTTTATGTTATGTCTACTAATTGCATGAGAAATCTCAAGCAATGGATATAATTAGATAGAAAGGTGAAAGTTGTTAAGTCTGATAGAGGTGGTGAGTGTTATGGGAGGTATGATGAAATTGGGTAAGACCCAGACTAAAAATTCTTCATAAATGTGGCATTTGTGAATGTCAGGTACACCTTAACAAAATGGTGTATCAGAAAGACGTAATAGAACATTAATGAATATGGTTATGAGTATGTGAAGAAGTTATTCTTTACCTATATATTGTGGATGTATGCTTTGAAAACTATCATGTATTTGTTAAACACAGTTTCTAGTAAGACAGTTCTAAAGACACTTTTTGAGGTATGGACTGATAGGACACCAAGTATAAGACATCTGCATGTATGGGATTGTCACACATAATTATGGGTGTATAATCCATAAGAAAAGTAACTGGATGCAAGAACAACCAGTTGATACTTCATTGCTTATCCAGAAAAAATCAAAAGGGTGTATGTTTTATTATCCTAATCAAAGTATAAGAATTGTTGAAACTAGATATGTAAGGTTCATTAAAAATGGTGAAATTATTGGGAATTCAACTTCACAACAAGTGGAAATTTAAGAAGTTGGAGTGCAAGTTCCTTTAACTTGTGCATCTAGCAATAAAGTAAGTGTTTATCTGATTGTTATATCAAACAACAATAAAGAAGGACAACACAATGATGAGTCCATGATTAAAAAATGAACCTGTTGTAGAAGAACCATAAGAAGTAGCATTAGGAGGTCTAAAAAAAGTAGCTATTTAGAATGATTATATATTTTCACAAGCTATAAGTTGTGACAGTTCTCAGAAGTGGTTAGATACTATGAAAGAGAGTTGAAATTTATGGAGCATAATGATGTTTGGGACCTGTAGAATTGCCATAAGGTTGCAAGAGAGTTGGATGTAAGTGAGTTTTTAAGACTAAACATGACTCTTATAACAACCTTGAATGCTATAAGACCACACTTGTTATCAAGGGTTTTAGTAAGGAAGATTGTATTAATTATAAAAAGATATAATTTTACTAGTCTCATGAAAGAGTTATTTCAGAATTAATATGTAGTACTCATGATGATCTTGAGATATATTAAATAAATATGAAAGCTACATTTCTAAATGGAGATTTAGAGGAAAATGTTTATAAAAACCAACCAATGAGATTCTCATTTCTCTCAACACTTCATTTGTTAGAGGAATGGAAGACTAACAATAGAGAAATTGGGAGAAACAATCAAATTTATTATTAATAAAAGATTATCATAAAAACTCCTAATTAATTACATACCACCTTTAATACATAACACAAGTGTCTCTTTTTTTTCTTTTGTATTATCATTTAATAAATAATAAACTTGTCTAATTAATAGTATACAATTTATTAGATATTAATTTTAACTTTAGGAATAAAAACCTTTGTAGATTCTTTGACCTTCATTTCTTGTTAAATTTAAGAATATAACTTTTCAATTTTAACTAAAGAAAAATAAATCACAATTAATTAGACAGCTCAACATATCGTTATTTCGTGATAATAACAATTATAAATGATATATAGTGGAATAATTTTTTAAAAATAAAAAATTATAAACAATATTTTTAATATTATTAATTCTACAGTAATTATTGCTAGTCAAATAGATATTTACCGGAGAATTTTATTTCCATGTGATCGCATAAAATATTGATGTTATACATTCGCTGTTATTAGTTACTGCAAACTATAAAAAAGGTTATATTGAAAAAATATTTTCAATTTATAGTAAATATATAAAGTTTTTATAGAGAAAATTTACGATTCTAATGTTATTTCTATCAGAAATTACTAAAATTGATATATTTTAAAAATATTATATAAATAAGTAAGTTGTGTTTAAGAAATAGATTTCATAACAAAAATTGTCATGATTAAATATGATTTTATGAGTGACATTTATTTCTATAATTAAACAAGAATATATAAATCTTATTTATTGATAATAAAAATATTTTATTTATATTTTAAATAATATTTTAATAATTTTGATAGAAAATAGAAATATACTCAATAAAAATATGCTTAATTTTTTATTTATTCTAACCATGAATATTCTTACCATAAATAATTAAATATACTTAATTTTTTATGTATTCTAAATATAAAAGTATCCTATAGAAATTTTTAATTATTTTAATAGAAATATTCATAATTAGAATAAATAAAAATTAAATATATTTCTATTATAGTTTTAACCTATAAAATACTAAAAAATCTATATTTTGATTAAAAATATAATTTAAATAAATAATTAAATACAATTATGTTATTTTAAAGAAATATTTAAGTATAGTTATATTTTTTACAATATATTGTAATGAAAAAAATTATATAAATATATATTTTATTATTTATTATCTATAAAAATTAATTAATATTTTAAAGAATTAAAATTTATATTAAAAAAAATTAAATCATTAAAATATTATTTAAAATATAAACAAATAAATATTACAAATGTTAATAATTTTAATAAACTTATATTATTATATTAAAATTTTATATTTAATTATAAAATAATTAATTAAAATGTATAAATTTTATAAAAAAAAGTAAGATCTTTTATAAAAATAATTTATTTTCTAAAGTGTCATACATAATATTTTTATGTTACTTTTTTTATATTAAAATAATGTGAAAAACATGTAAGGAGTCTTGAATTGTGTTTCAATACTTTGGAAAGATTTATTTATTTATAGTAAATATTTCAATTTTTATCTATTGAAAAAATTTATTAAACAATACTTTGAAACAGACGTACAAAGTCTATTAACAAAAATAAGTTAAGAAAAACCTATACTATATTTAGTTGTTCAATATAACAGATTAGATTCCACTAGGCAAACTCACGCTGCAAAGTACAAGTATTGTTTCGGTTCATAGTCACTTCTGACTAACTTGTTCAAGTATTAATTTCCACACGTCACTTATGGCTTAACCAAGTATTCTTTGGGAACATAGTCACTCCTGGCTAACCCCTTCGCAATATGAAAAGAGTGTGATTAAAAAATTACAGGATAGCTAGTCTAGAAGTATAATGTCTTACAGATGAATATAAAGGATAAGCTTGCTTCTAGATTTGTTAATGAACACTCAAGATGTTCTTCACGAGTGACTCAAGACTTTAGAAGGCCTAAAACAAACTTAAAAAATGAGGCCTTTTTATTTACTAATAAAAAAATTTATGCTAAAATGTATTATAATTTTATTTAAAATTTATTTTTCAAGCTTTTTGTGATACAAAATTATCCATTAAATTGTCGTAATTAATTTCATTTAACATTTCTTTTTCAATAGATAATAAAGCCAATTCGTTTAATCTTTGTTGAGACATTGTTGATCTTAAATAAGTTTTTATTATCTTTAACCTTGAAAAATTCCTTTCAGCTGAGGCAACTGATACTAGAATTGTTAACATTATTCTATAAGCTATATATGCATTTGGAAAAGAATCTATTCTTTTATATAATTAAGAATGTTAATTGGTTTATCATTTTCCAATCTCATAATTTCCTTTAAGATATTTAATTCTGAAAATAAATCCGATCCATCAAGATAGAACAAATTATCATGTTTCAAAGATTTTTCAAGGTTTAAGCATTTTCCTTTCAAAAGTATACAATCTAGTGACTTTAATTTTTTAACACTAAATAAAAAATATCATCATATATTTTAAATTGTTCAAATCTACTTTGAAGCGTGATAATTATTTTATCTACAATATCCAAAAAGTAATCAATTCTAAATTATTCTTGAAGAGATTTTACAATTTCATTCTAAACATTTTCATCAAATTGTTTCTTTCTACGACTAATATGTTTTTCATGAAACTTAGGCTCTTTATGCATTTCAATAGCAATTTCCTTGGCAGAAATTAATGCATTTGCAAATTTATTTTTCTCTCTACTTTTCAAAAAATGAAAGAAGACTTTTTAATTGTTCAATAGCTTCATCAATGCACATATCTTTTGATTGTAAATTCTTACTAACTGAGTTATTTGAAAATAAAATGTCATACTAAATATTCATGCCTAACAAAAATTCAAAGTTTTCTGACTCATAAGTTGCTAAACAATCAACTTCACTTTTTATTTCAGGAATTATGATCATTACTCTAGTTTAAGCTAATTCAAATAAAGCATCTCTTATTTGTGAAATTTGAAATCTTATAAATTTTCCAAACACTCAAGCTTAACCCTCAAGAGAAAAGAAATAGAAAAAGAGGGAACATGGAGAGAGACAAAACTTACCTGAAACTAAAGTTTATCGAGTAGAATTACTCCTTTCCCTCTCTAGATCACATTTGTGGACTTTGATTTTGAAAGAGATGATTGGAGATTGCAAATTTGGAAGAGAGAAGTCAGCGTTTCTCTAGAGTTAGGGTTGGAAAGAAGAAGTCACAAAGAGAGAAAAGAAGAAGATAGAATCCAGTTGGTAAGATAATAGAGATAAAAAAGGCTCTGGAGCTTTTTTAGCTATTAGTATTAACTACCAAATATCTTTTTTCTAAAGAAAATTATGATTTATTAAAAAAAGTTGTTAACTCATTAATATCATTTTTAGTACCCATAAAAATTAACAAACACTCATAATATTTTAATTAAATTTTATTCTCAAATATAATTTTATAATTAATTTAATAGAGGTATATTAGTACTAAAAAAGATTTTGGGACCCTTTGTTTTAGGAGCCTAAAGCGAGTGCTTTACTTGCTTGGGCCTTAAGCCGACCCTAGTGTTCTTCTAAAGCTTTTTCGAGAGAAGGATAGAAAACAACAAAGATTCATCACTTAAGCAGAGTTCACGTTAGATTCTTCTTGTTTTCTTCCTTGGAATGGGCTCTTATATAATGCTTGATAACAACTAGATGTTGGAGTCCCGTTTTGACATCTTTAGCTTTAGGTTAGCTTCAACATCTTGATCATCAATTGTCTGTTGAGGCTTCATATACAGTGCATTAAATGCATGCCCCTCTTTTAGAGTAACTCTTGATAAGTTGTTACAATTATCTTGCATTGGATGGAGAGTTTTACTTTTATCTTTGTGAAAGCTAGCGTGAACATGGGTAGATTTGCTTCAAAGCTAACAAATTACATTTGTTAAGAGTTTGGTGAACTCAAACATAATGTAAATCTATTATGTAAATCTAACCGGTAACATTATTTTTTACAAAATCTTATATGCCAGGTTGTTTCCAACAATGATGCATTTCTAGAGATGAAATGGAAAATTTTAATTTTATACAATTTTAATACGAGAAGGAAAAAATTCTTTTTTTACAACTTGTTCTAATAATGATAGTTCAATTTTTTTTAATTTTTTATAAGTCTTAGTTCACAAATTTCAACTTATTAAAACATTAAAAAATTAACTTTTATCAAAATTTAAATTTTTATTTACATGTATTTATTAATGAAGGAAAAATATTTTATGTGACAATATATGCTAATAAAGAATCATATATATATATATATAATATGTGTATATGTGTGTGAGATAGAAATAAAGTTTTAGTCTCTTTAAGTTTTACTTAAATCTTGATATGTAGATTTATTTGTTGAGTTGAGCTCCTAACTACATGTCTAAAAGGTCTAAACTTTAGTTGTTAAAGACAATGTGAATGTTGTGTATATGAATACATATTTGTGGTACTAAAGGGTTGGTATATAAGTAAAAAGAGCTTAATTATTTAGATAAAAAAGATTTTCTTTTGGGACTAAAGAGTGCAAAGTTGGAGAAATAATCTTTTTGTATGACTAGTAACCAAAGCACATTATCCTTTAAGAAACATCCTCCCTCAAGAAAGCTAGAGTTGCTTGAATTGGTACATTTTGATGTTTGTGATCCCTTGAAGGTAAATTCATTTAGGAATAGACTTTACTTTATTACTTTTATTGATGATTGTTCTAGAAAGTTATGGGTTTATACCATACAAAGAAATGATAAAGTACTTGAAAATTTCAAAGGATTTCATGTTTTGGTTGAGAGCAATCAGGAAAGAAACTTAATTGTATTTGTATTGATAATGGCGGTGAGTATTGTGAACTTTTTGATATCTATTGCAAGCAACATGGTATTAAACATTAAAAGACTCTTCCTAAAACTCATTAGTTCAATGGTCTAGTAGAGAGGATTAATATATCTTTGGTTAAGTTAAGTGTATTTTTTCTATAGGAAAATTTCCTAAGCATTTTTTAGAAGAGGCATTGTTTGCAGTCATCCATATTATTAATCTCAGTCCTATAGTTTCATTGAATATTGAGATGTCTAACTAAATTTGTTTTGACAAGAAGGCTAACTATAATAATTTATGTGTCTTCGAATGTAAGACATTTGTTTATGTTCCAAAGGATGAAAGATCCTAGTTAGATGCAAAGACAAAATAGTGAATCGTTATTGGTTATGGTTAGGATGAATTTGGCTAAGATTGTATGATCTTGTTGATAAGAATCTTGTTAGAAGGTGTGATGTGTATGTCGTGGAAGACCAAACCATTGAAGATATTATCAAGGTGGAGAAGACTACTCTAGAGAAAGATAGTAATTTGATTGATGGCAATCCGATGTGAAGCTTGCTCATAATACCGATGTTAAGACTAATACTCAAAATGATGAGCAACAAGGTGATGTTGATGATCACTAGGTTGGAGATATTAGAGATTTTAATTGATAATGCTCAAGAGGAACATGATATGTTACATGATGATGATCTTGACGATGCACTTAATTACAACAGGTTGTGAAAACCATCTTCTAGGTATTCTTCTTATGGACATATGACCTTGACTGATGGTGGAGAATGTGAGTGTTTGAAGATGCTCTAAGGAAAATGAAGAAAAACAACAATGGCTGGATGTAATGTAAGATGAGATAAAATCCTTGAATGATAATCACAATTATGACTTGGTAAAGTTGCTTAAGGGCAAATGAGTTTTAGAGAACAAGTGGATTTTCAAGGTGAAGCAAGAGGGTAATTATACATCTTCAAAGTACAAAGTCAAATTAGTGGTGAAAGGCTTTAGACAGAGAATGAGTGTTCATCTAAATAAGATTTTCTCACTTATGGTGAAAATGTCATTCATCAAAGTTTAGTTATTACCCTTTATTTGGAGGTTGGACAAATAGATGAGCAGATGAATGGATTCGAAGACAACTCCTTCAAAGTAATTTAGAGGAAGATGATGGAATACCCTAAGTCAAGGGACCAACCACTATGACAATAGCAAGAAGGATACAAGAAGATTGAGCTTCATTGACCTTAGTAGGCCTAAGTTACTCTCAACATGAACCATTTATAGCTCATAAATAAATTATATAGAATAGGAATAAAAGGATTTTAATGAAACCAAGTAATCTAGGATATTTGGGCTTGTATTTAAGCTAGTAGACAAGGATATTTGGGCTTGAATTTGAGTAGGATAGTAGTGTAGGAGTGTAGATAGATAGAGGAGTCTTGCTAAGGTTTGGGCTCATCCAAGCCCACTCAAAACCCTAGGCCGGCCAAGGGAGTGCACATGCACCTACTTCTACACACTTTTGCATATTTTGCACATGTTGCAAATGTAGAAAGCATGAGTGAACAAGTGATATTTGATCCACTATTTGCGACACATAGATAAAAGCACATGGAGAATTCATTTGAATTCTCCCTCCCTTTTGACTTTCCAAGTCTGAACATGATAGACCATAAATAGGAGTCTCCATTCATTGTAAATTCACTTTTGAATGAGTACAATTATAATGTTACTTTTGTGTCTCACTTGTTCAAGAGTCATTTAGGAACACTCTCCTTCTTTAAAGTTTCTCACAAGGAAACTTCCTTGTGAGGATAGTTCCTTGGCTTCTCTCTTAGGTCTCAATATAACACTTCTTGCCACTCTTATAAATTTTTTTTGATATTCCTCTACTTCCAAGCCATCTCCTCCGTGTATTCTCCATTAGAAGAGATTTACATGAAGTGACCGAATGGTTTTCTTTTTGAAGGCGAGGAAGATTATGTGTGTAGAAAGAGTATATATGGTTTGAATGAGGTTCCAAGAAGTTTGAGTCTTTTATATGTGACCAAGGCTACAAAAAGACTACTTCTGACCATTATATATCTGTTAGAAAGTTTCTTGATGATGAATTTACTATCATGTTGTATGTTGAAGACACACTTAATGTTGGGAAAAATATTTTTAGAATTGATAAGTTAAAGAAGTAATTGGCCAAGTAATTTCCCATAATAGACATGGTAGTTGCTAAAAAAATTCATGGCATAAGTATCTCCCATGATAGAAAAGAAAAAAAATTGGCTATCACAAGAGAACTGCATTAGGAAGATGTTGCAAAGATTCCAAATGGAAAATGCTAAAGCGGTAAGCACTCCTCTTACAACTCAGTTTAAATTGAGTGTTAAACAGAGTGATCCGAATGAAAATAATAAGACAAATATGAGTAGAGTTCCTTCTGCATTTGTAGTGGATAGTTTGATATATGCAATGATATGTACAGGATCATATATTGCATATGTTGTTGGCACAATCAGATGATTTTTGTCAAATCTATGTAGTTAGAATATAAATATTGTGAAATGGATTTTGAGGTGCTTTACGATACTAGTGATTTGAGGTTTTGTTTTGGAGGTGATAAGCCTGCTATGATAGATTACTCTAACTCATATATGATGGATACATTAATTCCAAAAGATCCACTTCGACCTATTTTATTAAGTTTGCAAGGGGAGTTGTGGATTGGCAATCAAGGTTGTAAAGGTGTTTAATATTGTATATTACAGAGATAGAGTTCACTGCCATTACAGAAGCATGCAAGGAGTTGCTATGGTTGAAGAAATTCTTATAGGAGCTTGGTTTTGTGTAGGACAACTCTCCATTATTTGTGGATAGTCAAAGTGTTATCCATCTTGGTCAGAATCCAACTTTTCATTTTAGGATCAAACATATTTATATGAGGTAACAATGGATACACGATGTTTTGGATGTTAAATCATTGGAGTTGGATAAAGTTCATATCAATGACAATGGTGCTAAGATGATAACTATGAAACTAAGGTAGAAATACGAAGCTTGTTGTGAGGTCACTGAGTAGGTGGCTACCTCCACATAGTTGTAAAAGGGAGATGTGTAGGGTTGAGTTTGCAACTACATCTCTAAAATGCCCAAACTTGTTAAACCCATTTTATCTCACTTAACGCAAATGGAGATGCGTCTTTTAGGTCAAGAGAGATATAGTGTTAATTTTGCATACTTTAGGAGAGAGAAAGAAGAGAAAAAGAGAGCAGAAAAACTAGTTCTCATATTCACCAAGAAACTTCGTAAAATTCCTATTCCCGCTTCATTCATAGATCAAGATGAAAATTGAATAGCTAGTTTGCAATGTAGTATTATTTGTTTTGATAGTTAGGATTATGAATTGAAAGTCTGTAGTTGGAGAAATCAGTTTCGCACAGTAGCTCTGTTTTAGGTTTCTTTTTCTTTGTTATTCAAATTTGAATGTTTTATTGCTTTGATGTGTCAAATGGTTGTAAGCACTTGTTTTGTACTTGATTTGACTCTCTTATATTATTATTTGATCTTAGACAACTTGATTTATTAGCGTGTGCATGAGTTTTTACTTTTAATATTAAAAATATTTTCTCATGTTATAAATATTTATATCTCTTTTGTAATTGTCATTATAATTTTTAATTTTTATTGCTCTTCAAAAATTTTACAAAATAGGGAAATTATTTCTACTTGCTACATCAATACTTTTGAGTGTTAGTGTAGTTGCTTCCTTTGTCACCATTAGCTACTATAGTGGAAGGTAATTTTTTGACATAACTTTTAGTTTCATCACTCAAGCCTTCACTCGAGACTTACTGTGTAGTGGTAGGTAATTTTCCAACCTAAGTCTTAGTCTTATCACTCGTGGCTTCGATGGAAAATAAGGAGTTGTGTAGTGGTAGGAAATTTTTCGACCTAGCTCTTAGTCTCATCGCTAATGCCTTCATTTGAGATTAGGGGATTGTGTAATGGTAGGTAATTTTTTGACCCAGCTCTAAGTCTCATCTCTCATGCCTTCGCTCGAGACTAGGGGGCTATGTAGTGTAGGTAATTTTCTGACCTATCTCTTAGTCTCATTGCTCGTGCCTTTGCTCGAGATAGGGGACTATGTAGTGGTAGGTAATTTTTTGACCTAACTCTTAGTCTCATTGCTCATGCCTTTACTCGAGACTAGGGGGTTGGGTAGTGATAGGTAATTTTTTGACCTAGCTCTTAGTTTTATCATTCATGCCTTCGCTTGAGACTAGAGGATTGTGTAGTGGTCGGTAATTTTCTGACCTAGCTCTTATTAGCATTTCTCATGCCTTCACTCAAGACTAAAGGGTTGTGTAGTGAGAAGAAATTTTCTGACCTAGCTCTTAGTGTCATTGCTCATGCCTTCGTTCGAGATTAGAGGATTGTGTAGTGGTAAGTAATTTTCCGACCTAGCTCTTAGTCTCAATCAACCTCGCCATAATAAGCATGCATATCTTGCCATTAAAGAAATTAAACCTCAAGTCATATAATTATAAAAGGAGTCGATAATAGATAAACATAATCAGGAAATAAAGTAAGAATTAAATAGATAATTCCATATCATTATAATTTAGCTAAATCTTATTGAATAATAGAAATATTTGATAATATAATATGAAGATAAATAAAATAAATAATTGATAATATGGTAAAAGAACAAATAAATAAAGGGAATATTTAACAAAAGTCCAAGAGCGTTTAATTATAAATAAAACTATCAAGATTTGACAAAGACAAACAATTCTTGTGCTCTAGCTTAGGGATCACTATAACTCTTGGCTAGAGCATTTAACGCCCACCATGGGACAAGTAAATTCAGTCTTGTGTCGCATTTTAAGAAATCATGAAGGAACAAGAAACATTATTGAAATCATGAAACATTTCCCAACACTCCCTTTACGTGAGAAAAACATGTTAAACATATAGGAGGGTCATGATGGTTGTGGTAATGTTAGATGGTGGCAAAATTGTACGGTCATTTTCCTGTCCTCCATGTTACAAAAGAAAGTATTTATATCTCAACTTTCATTTAAAAATTATTGTTCTAATAATAGTGTTGCTATAGTATTGTTGTTTTAAAAACTACATTTTAAAAACTACACTAATTCTCCTATTATTATTTTATTTCATATTTTTTTTTCATTTTTGTTGTTATTTTAAAAATTATACCTTCCTCATTATTATTTTGCTTCATAATTTTATTTTTCATTTTCTTATTTTATTTTTTAAAAGAGGGATTGAAAACATAAAATTGGTTTACATCTAAAATAGATAATTAAATAAATTTGATATGTTGGTCTAACATATATGCTGATGTGCTTTTGTCCAATAAAATAATCATGATCATTTTATATTGTTTCTATTTTTTTTATTAAATACATTAATTTTAAAATAGAGTTGATATAATTGCTAGTGTTGGAAATACCACTCAGTTTGTAGAAAAATTTTAAAATTTAATTCTTTTATTTATTTAAAAAGGATAAAACTCATTATCTTAGTAAAATTAGATTTTTTAAAAAAAGATGAATTAATAAAACATGTATTTTAGTGCATATATATTTTGGTCTTTCTAAATTTTCTTCTGCAACAATATCTAAAGATTATTGATTTAAGTCAATGGAAGAATTCTCATGAAGAATCACTTGACCAATGTAAGAATTTTAATTTAAAAGTCTATTATTTTTAAAACAACCACATAGTCACTTATTTGCAAATATTACAAGAAGCACGAAAAAATCAAGCGAATTGTAACTTTGTATCATAGTCGATCACTTAAAAATTGGGCAGCAAAAAGCTAATGTCCCATGTGACCTTTGAAAGGTTCGACCCCTCTCTATGACTAAACCTTTTGACTTCTAGGCAAAATCAAGCAATCATAACACTATGTTAAAGCCAATCGTCAAAAAGTCAGGCAACATAAAACAGCGGCTCCGTGTGACCTTTGACAGGTTCGACAAAAATCTACGACTCAACCTTTCGAATTTAGGAAAAATCAAGAAATCATAGTTCTATATTAGAGTCGATCACCGAAAAGTCGGACGATGAAGAGTCGTGGGCCCGTGTGGCCTCTAATAGGTTCAGCCGTAATCTATGACTTAACCCTTCGACTCTGGGCAGCAAAATCACACAATCATAGTTTTGTATCAGAGTCGATCACCAAAAAGTCAGGCGACAAAGGGACCTTTGATAGGTCTGACCGCAATCTATGACTCAATCTTTTGACTCTATGCAAAATAAAAACCAATTGTCAAAAAATCGGACGCCACAATACATTTACAGGTACGAATAGAGAAAAACAAATACGTCTAATAATATGAATAAATTTTACTCATGCATTGTACAAACAAAACGATATATTGTGCATATTACACATATATTAATACGAAAAGATATAGTGTGCATGTTACATGAAATTTAGACTTGATAAAACTAAGTTAGATTTCTTCCTCATAAACGTTCTCCCTGATCTCGTCCACGATATTCCCATCTATGACATATTTGAAGAGGCCCATCACTTTCAAATTGGTATTAGGATAAAGAACTCAAATTTGCTCCAAAGCTCCGTTGAAACCATCCACAACTCTTAGTCTCTCGCTCATGCCTTCGTTCGAGACTAGGGTGTTGTGTAATGGTAGGTAATTTTTCGACTTAGCTCTTAGTCTCATTGCTCATGCCTTTGCTCAAGACTAGGAGATTGTGTAGTGGTATGTAGGTAATTTTTGGACCTAGCTCTTATTCTCATCGTTTGTGCCTTCGCTCGAGATTAGGGGGTTGTGTAGTGGTAGGTAATTTTCTGACCTAGTTCTTAGTCTCATCGCTCACGCCTTCGTTTGAGACTAGGTGATTGTGTAGTGGTAGGTAATTTTTGGATCTAACTCTTAGTCTCATCCCTTGTGCCTTCGCTTGAGACTAGGGGTTGTGTAGTGGTAGTTAATTTTCAAACCTAGCTCTCAGTCTCATCAATCATGCCTTTGCTCGAGACTAAGGGGCTTTGTAGTGATAGGTAATTTTCCGACCTAGCTCTTAGTCTCATCGCTCATGCTTTCGCTCGAGACTAGGGAGTTGTGTAGTGGTAGGTAATTTTCCGACCTATCTCTTAGTCTTATTGATCATGCATTCACTTGAGACTATGTGTAGTGATAGGTAATTTTTTGACCTAGTTCTTAGTCTTATCGCTCATGCCTTCGTTCAAGACTAGAGAACTATGTAATGGTAGGTAATTTTCCGACCTATCTCATAGTCTCAATTGACCCTTGCCATAATAGGCAAGCATATTTTGTTATTAATGAAATTAAACCTTCACTCATATAATTTAAAAGGATAATAGATAAACATAATAAGAAAATAAAACAAAAATTAAATATATAATTTTATATCGTTATAATTTAACTAAATCTTATTGAATAATAAAAATATCTCATAATATGATTGAAAAATAAATAAATAAAATTAATAATAAAAAAATTAATAATATAATAAAGGAATAAATAAATAAAAGAAATATTTAAAAAAAGTCCAACAATATTTAATTAAAAATAAGATATAAAAACAGACAATTGACAATTTTAAGGCTCTACCATGCATATATAATATATATTTGATGTTAGGTGTTCCCATCACTTACTCCTCTCTGTCTCTCTAAATATATAATTCCAAGTTCAATATGCGTATTCCGATAATGAGTGCACTCTGAAAATTTATGAGTTGGTGACATGAATTACTATGGGAAATAGAACGACCAAGTTTCTTATGCGTTAAGCATAACTTGCTTTTTTGTGCTACATTTAGGAGGAGATAATGCAACACATGATTAATTATTGTTTGGAGGCTCCACTTACGCACGCACACAAAGGGAACTGCGAAATCAGTTCAAAAGGAAATAATGATTGTTTAAATATATCAACAAGAACTGATAAGTGGTTACTCTAAATAGTATTGGAGTCGTTTTTCTTAAATAAAATCCTTATAAATAACAAAAAATTACGATGAATCAGATTTTTTAACAAAGATTAATCATCTAAAAATAATAAATAATTGGTGAGTATCATTATTCAAAAAGTTGCATTAAAAAAAGAAGTAAGATCCAGCTAAAAGACACTCCTTCTAAAGGGTGTAAAGGGCTTCTCACCTACACAAAGTGCATTGGTGTGTGCAAAGGGATTCAACCTTCCAAATATGCCATAAGGGCTTTTATTTTCTTTACAATTTTCTACCCAGGGACTCCATCTTTATAAATCTTTAGCTACGTGGAAAAAAGTTAACTATTCAAAGCAAGTACATGTAAGCAACATCTTCTTAGTGAAGTAAAGTACCAATCTTTAGCATACTCACAGTACCAATAATATGGTGTGTTTTGTTACCTTTCTATTGTAGTTGACTCTGCCACTTGTGGTTTTGCTTTCTTTTCTGAAAGATTGGCCCTTTGATTTTCCATTCTTTGTATGTCCAAATTAGATTCTCCAAAAACTTTACAAACGAGAAATTAAGCTCATATACTTGGCCAAATTAATGAAACTAAATCTTGGTGAAGAAAACTATTAAAAAGGAAACTCAAGAAAATTTTCTTTAGAAACACCTGCAGGAGACATAAAGTCTGAGTGGATGAGTCATCTATCCACCAATAATCAAAATTCGTAAACAAAAATTAAAGAAGGAGGAGAGAAAGACCAGCTAATTTAAATATCAAATCCTCCATGTCACTGAGATATAACTTTATACCTAGTAAATTTCGAATTTCATTTTTTTTTCTCAAATGCAAATCAAAGTAATGGTTTAATTAGTTATTGGTTATGAAGCTTTGTAGCCCCACATGTCAAGGAAAAACAAGAAAAAGCTGAGTCAGTTCTACACAGATTCCTGGACATAATGTCAATGACACTAGATATTGAGAGTATCACTAACCTTTGTACTGTGCTTATTTCAAAATGTATAAAATTAAATCAAAGTTTAATTATTTATTTGATGTGTTATAATTAAACAAACCTTACTTTTAGTTCCATATTTAAAACAAAATATTACTTTTAATCTATATGTTATTTTGAATTTCTTTTATTTTTTAATTTTCGAATGGTAAAAACTAAAATATAGAATAAAATGATATATAAGTTCTTAAAAGAACTATAATAGATAAATTTAAAATATTATAAAAAAGATAAAATGCATATGACCATAGATTATAAGAATATTTTTCCTTAAATAAATTATTCAAGCAAATTGTAACACGTGGACACTTTTGTATTAGTTCGTGCCCTTACCTTTGTCCATGCAAAACTTAAGAATAAAAACGGAAGCAACCACTTGGATGAAGCTTCATTGAATAAAAAAATGGATGATAAAACTCTAATGAATTTAATTAAAACGATGAGTATATTTAAAACTTTTGATATGTGGTTGGTCGTATATAAACCATATAGCTTGTTTTACTTTTCACCAGCATTTGTGGTATATCATTTGGCCTTCTAAAAGAAAAGATATTTTAATACACAAAATCTAGAAAAAATTGATTCATTTATGCTGATAAAAATAAAATATACTTTATAAAATTACTAAATTCAACTCTAATTAATACTTCATTTTTTTAAGTGTGTCCTTTTAAAAAGTTTGTTTATTTTTATTCAACTATCATTTTAAAGTTTAAGATAATAGTATAATTACTCTTTTATCACTTCTAGCCTAACCTTTCACCTAATCTTCAATTAACTTACCTATGTATATTTACTGTGATATAAAAATAACAAGAGTAAAATAAAGTATTTGGATAGATAATTTTAAGAAGGTAATTTGTTTAAATAAAAATTTGAAATACTTTATGAAAAAATATATTATTTATGTAAGGAATTTTAAAAGAAATTAAAATTTTAAAATTTTATTGAACTAATTAGATTACTTAAAATTAGATCATAAATAAATTAATAATAAAATCAATAAAAATTAAAATAATAATTAAAATTAAAATTTAGCATTTTATTCAAATTAATTTTCAATATTTAACTAAAATTAATATTATAAAAAAATTTATATAATAACAATATTATTAATAAAAGTAATAATATTTGATAAAAAAATATTGATAATAAATTCATATGATAATTATTACAAAAATCATAATCAACATATAAAATGATTAAAAATAAATTGAAAGATAACATTTATAATAAACTATTATATTATAATAAAATAATGATAATTGATTATGTTGGGTAAGATAATCGATTATTACATAATCGATTACCATTATTTTGTATAATGTAATAAAATAATAATATTATTAAAATAACAATAAAACGTTAAAAAAAATTAATAATAATAATACGTATAAAATATTAAAAATAATAATATTAAAATTTATTACAATAATAATATTGTATAATTTTTTTAATATAAAATATAACTTTTTAAAAAAAATAACAATAATGAAAATAAATTTATTAAATAATAATTTTTAAATAATTTTTTGTTATTTTAACTATTTTATTTTTTAATTTTTATTTTAATTATTATAATTTAAATATATTTAATTTTAATTATGTAATTAAATATGTTATTAACATAATTTTAGCTATATTATTTAAATATAATTTAATTTAAAGTTTTATTTAATTTTTTAATTAAAATTTGATTTAAAATTTAATTTAATTTATAAAAATATTTTGTAATTTTTTGTATGTATTCATAATTTCAGATAATTTATAATTATTTTTTAACTTGAAATTTGGAATGTGTAATAGAAATAATGTTTTGACTAAAATATAGAAAAAAAATTAAATAAATTATCAATATTTATTTTTAATTTAAGAATAAAATACTAATTTTACAATTTTATTAATTAAAAAAATAATTTTAAACACAAAAACTTATGACTTCTAAGTGGGTTAAGAGACAATGTTATCTTAAAAATATAAGTTTTGACTTGATCCACCACTAATTGGTGGCTTAAAGAAGTGGATCCATATAAATTTTTGTTATAGTTATTTGTAAGTAAGAAAATAAATTATATATATATATATATATTTAACAAAACTTAATACTCAATGAATTAAAGAAATGTTTTAATTTAATATTATTTTATAATTAAGTGATTTTTTAGGTGTATTACTGATTGATTCAAGGATTCAATCCAAATGAATATGATAGTAGTTGATCAGGTTTAATATTTTGATCCATTATAAAAATATTATAACTTATTCAATACTAGGTCAAGAAAATTTCACAATTTCTTTTTACAATCAAGAAATCTCATCACCACTTAGCTCTTAAATTCTAATGGTGGCATTTTATACTTGTTATAGAAATATAAAATTTTCACTATGTAACTTATTTGAGGAAAAATTTTCTTTTCGTCAATAATTTTTAGTTATTAATAAATTTTATTAATAAATTTAATTTCATTGATAAAGTTTGCATTATATTGTAAAAAATAAAATTTGTCAATAATTAATTCAGTGTAATTAGAATGAATTTTGGTCATCAATAAAATTTATAAAATTTCATACAATATAATTATTGACGAATTTTTAACCATTAATAATCTGTCGTTAAGATTGTTTGACTGACAAATTTTTAGTATTACTAAGAGATTTTGATAGTTAGTAAAATTAATTTTTCTTATAACATTTCTAATTTGTTAAAAGTAAATGATAATAATTATTACACGTTTGATTTGAAAAAAAAATAATAACCCAAATTAATTAAATGGTAATGAAAAGAATTAAAACTCAATTTTCTTATTCAGCATATATCATCGGAATTTTTTTAATTTCAAGTATAAAATATTTATTACTATTTTTTATTTAGCTACCATTTTTTCCATTCTTCATAATTCATATGACTAAGTTATTACTATCATTAATAATAATAATAATAATAATAATATATTATTATTATTATTATTATTATTATATTTGCTGTTTATAATGTTTCTTATACCGTCACCTATATTTTATTTTACAATAAAAAATATATTTTAATATTATATAAGACAAAATAACATTATTTAAAAATTTGTTTATATAATATAATAATATACATTTAAGTTTTGCATTAAAGAATTAAAATATTAATATTTTAAGATGTTAAGTAGAATTTTTTTAATAATATCAAAATATTAGTACTCTTACAATTATCTCAATTTTGATTCTGATTAAATATGAAAAAAAAAAATTAGTTTGACATTTTTAAGTTAACAAACAACATTCATTTAACATTTTAATTTAATAATATAATAATAAGATATAATTAAAATATTAATATAAATAGTTAATTAGTTATATTTTTTTTATGAATATAACATGACCTTAAATATTTGAATAGAGGAAATTAAAGTAAAAAAAAAGACAGACGGATAATCACTTTATTAGGATAAAAAAAGGTTAGGCATATATTGATAGAAAAGGCAAAGAAAAACATTTTCCCCGATAAGAATTTTAGTTTAATTATCAATAATTGTTATGAAGCATATAAAATTTAGTAACTTAAGTATGGGTAATGATATATCTATATTATAAAATTTTCATATACTATTTTGATATTACATTTTTTATAATTATTTTATTATATATTTAATGAAATAATACAAATTTATTTAATATAAAAAATTTAATATTATTTTATTAATATTTTATAATTATTTTAATGTGTATTTAACAAATAACACGAATATAAAGAAAGTAGAAATATGTAATGTGCCACCTGTTTATCATTTTTCAGGATTGTGGCCTTTACATCTATATTCTTGCTTCATCCCTCATCAGTTACCTTTCTTTTCTTTGCTTTCTCATTCCAAAAGCAGAGCCTATATAATACGTACACAACCATTCATTCATGTGCCTGTCACCACCATTACCATAGTTGGTAAGTTCAAAGACAACTTAAGCCAATGGAAAGGCTAAATTTTATAAAAAATGGAGTGAGTAGATTGCCTCCTGGTTTTCGTTTCCAGCCAACAGACGAAGAACTCGTGTTTCAGTACTTGAAATCTAAGATCTTCTCCTCCCAGTTGCCTGCTTCGATTATTCCTGAGATCAATGTCAGCAAGAATGATCCCTGGGATTTGCCAGGTACTAACTTTCTTCTAACACAACCAATTCCTTCTTCTGTGCTTCTTTTTCCCCTACAAAATGAAGAAGATTCTAAAGGTGTAACACTGAATCATTTATCCTTCTTTTTCTTAACGTGTAAGTTTTTAGAAAACATGGCTGACTCATGTTATGGGATTAAAGTAGAGTAAATGGACACCAGGTTTTTCACTCATGATATGTATTATCTTTTTGTTTAGTTGATAATATAAAATATCAACTAATCTGCATGACCTAATCAACGAAAATGAGCTAATTACAATACTATGGGGAGACCTTATAGTAAGTAGATAACTGCATGATTATAAGTTGACTGTTGTAACCTTGTGTATGTATTTAATCAGGAAATTGTGATGATGAACAAGAGAGGTACTTTTTCAGCTCCAAGGAAGCCAAATATCGAAACGGAAATCGCATGAACCGAACAACCAACTCTGGCTATTGGAAGGCAACAGGATCAGACAAAAAGGTTTTATCGTCAATAAATAATGGCATTGCAGGGTTAAGAAAAACTCTGGTATTTTATGAAGGAAAATCTCCAAATGGGTCTAGAACTGAATGGGTCATGCATGAATATCGACTCCTCAGTGTGGAAACTAGTGCTTCCAAATCACCCCAGGTATATTTATTATCTAAAACCAGTTGTAAGAAAAAAAAAAGCATCAATATTATATTATATTTATATTTGTTAAATGCTTTTGGGTTGACAGAACTACTCAAACGAGATAGGGGATTGGGTTCTGTGTCGCATATTCATGAAGAAAAGAAGCATAGAAAGTGATAACAACACTACTCCTCCCAGGAAGAACAACAATGCAGTGACGAATAATATTGAGGTGGCTGAGCCGAGATTCTTTGAGTTTTTTAGTGTTCATCACAATTCAGTTCCAGCTCCTATACATTCTTCTACATTCTCATCGTGTTCAAGTTCCAATAACGTTGAAGATGTCTCTTCTCCTAACCACGAAGAAACAAGTGGCTATGCACATTTTTAAATGCAATGCTTTTTCCATGTCTTCTATATATCTATAGATATCTTCCTTTTATCTGCAAATTTGTTCGCATGTCTATGCTATATATACATTAAGGAAAATGAATGCATATGAAAGAGAATATTTCCTTTTATCTGCAAATTTGTTCGCATGTCTATGCTATATATACATTAAGGAAAATGAATGCATATGAAAGAGAATATTCAAGCTGATTTGGAGCTAAAAGAACAAACATTGTTGGAGATGTGTCACCTGCATAAATAATTCAACTTATATATTAAAAAAAATACATCCACACATTATACTTTTATATTTTATTGATATTAATTTTTAGATAGAAATCTAAAAATTATTTTTCAAAATTTTAAGTTTTAACTATATATATATATATATATATATATATATATATATCATTATAAGAAGTTTATTAAACATTAAACTAATTTAGAGAAAAAAATTAATCATTATAAATATATAAATATATATATATATATATAAATATATAATAATTAAATTAAAAATGATTTTATAAATTAAAAATGATTGATATTTAAATTAATTTTATTATTAAGAAAATAAATAGAAATTATTGTTTTTTTAGTTATTAATCTTAAAAAATTATAAATTGATTTAGTGATTAAATTAATTTTTAAATCAAAATTTAAAATAATTTTTAACATTAATTACGAAAATTTTAATTATTTACTAAATTAAATTTTTAATTAATTTTTAATTAAATTAATAATATTTTCATTAATTTATAAGTTAATAATTGAATTTTAAATTAGTTTTTAATTAAAATAATAATATTTTTATTAATTTATACGTTAATAATATAGTTGATAAAAATAATTTTTTACAATATATATATATATTAATTATTTTAGCAAAAGTCACAGAGAATATGTTTATAAATTACATTCTCCTATAATTACGTTTAATAGAATTACCTATAATTAGGATGAATTAATGGTTTCGTTTTACCTATAATTAGGATGAATTAATGGTCTCACTTTGACCAAAACGAAACGTGCATTAGCTAGTAAAGAATACAGTCACCACCAATAGTAGTGGACTGGAGATCAATGTAATCTATTCAGTATTAAATTTTAAATAATTTAAACCGTTGAGTTAAAATTTTTTATTGAAAAAATTATATTCATAAACTTTTACAAATTACTAAGTAAATTTCATTCAATTCAATATATACTATATTTTAAAATCTGAAATGTCAACTATAAGATTATTGAACTTAAATATTTATATGCAAAAATTCATATGAATGTGATCATTGAAATAATATAAAATTTGAAGGTTAGATTATTGAAAATTAATATGTACAAATATCTATTAAAAGGAATAGTTTTACCAAAAGTTATTCTTAGAATAATCTCCTCTCATTATTATTATGCTAGTAGTTAATTCAAAGGACATTCTGGTAATTCAAATTATGATATAAAATCAAGGGAGGTGATAAAAGATATTATTTTTCTTATATTCAATACATATTGAGGGAAAGTGATGGTACATTTTGGAAAAAAAATTATTACCCAAAAAGATCATATAAATTTTATATTTTTATCATAAATATTATAAATGCTGGTTCACAAAAGTCAGTTTAATGTGGAATTAATTCTCCTCTTAAAGGTATATTGACGAGTTTAGCCCGTATATAGATGCATGACAGATGACATATAATTTGTTTATTTTCGAGACATGAGTGTATATGATCTATTTAATAATGTAATTGATTAAATTCGGAAAATTATTATTTTTATCAAAAAATAATATTTGGAAATTCAGCAAATTATTTAATTAGGTAACAATTTGCAATTTGTTATTGACAAATTACTATACGCATAGAAAGAGAAGGGAGTGAGAGAAAGAGAGATTGCAGAATGCATCTTATCATTTCATCACAATATCTATTTGTCTTAGTACTTTTTTTAACAAATAAACTTATTAATTTTAATGATTAATTTGTTGAAATGTATAATAATTAATGGCAATTAATAGATATTCTGTAATCGAAAAAGGTTTAAAACATTAGGATTTTTTACTAAGTATACGTATTATATCATTAGTCAATTTGTCTAATTCCATAATATAGACAAAATAGTGACGAAGAATAAAAGAATCGCTGCTTTTTTTAGAAAGAAAAAGTTGATAGGGCCGTAAAGGTAACAGAATTATTTTTTAGAACCGATAAGTTAAGGTCTAAGAAACTTTTACGTTACTTACAAAGAAAGAAGAAACATTATTCAGCATTTTAGCTAGTAACATACTTTTTTTTTTCTAATACACTCTTTATTAGAACTTTAAATTTGCTAAAAATCAAAAAGTTGTATAAATTTTAATCTTTCTTTAATGTAATTCATCCATAACTTTAAATTGTTCAGCTAACAGAAAATTGTATATTAAAAAGAAGGTGTTCACATAATCACATTCCTTTTTAATGGTGAGATATATTAGGAAATATGATCTTCAAAAGGTGAACAAATTATTTTTAAATTTTAAAAGATTATTCTAATTCTTTCAGTACACCTAATAGTCTCATATCTTTTAGAAGTCGAGATTAAGGATAGTTTAAATACTTTTTTTTTCCTTAACCCTTTGAGATGTCTTTTATGGACAAAATTGTGACGGAGCTTCAAGCTTCTAAGTGGACAATATCTCAGATTAACCCTAATGATATTATTTTAATGGACTTGATGTTAGAACAGTAATGCCGTATATGGAAACAAAAGAGTATTTCGAACTACAAAGCGGATAATACCTCAAATGCAATGATTGACCTAATAATACTTTTCTCTTAATTCTTTTATACGTCTTTTAAGAATAAAATCATACCTTACTCCCTTATTAAAAGACTTAGGTTAAATCTGAATTTGTTAATGAAATTACATTATATATAGTCCAAAACAAACCCTTACAAATTTAGAATGAGATGAGATTAGTTGGATGTGAAATAAATACTTTCTGATTATATCAAAATAATTAACAATCTTTTAAGGAAGATTTCAGCTAAAATAAATAATGATTCAAAAACATTAAATAATAATTTGATATGGAAAACTTCTATCTAATTTTTTTTATCCCCAGTTATTGGTTATGTGATAGAATGACGATTTAAAAAATTAGTTTGAGATAACAAAAATTTTAAAAAATTTACAGCGATTAAAAAATCTATTTTTACTGGGGTTAAATATGTGTTGACCAAAAATGACGAAACCCACATGGAGGAAGTGTTAATTTGAGAAAAGGGACAGATACGCTACAGAACCCAGTTTGAGGATCCTGGTTTTATGTTTCAATCCGTAACGTTAATACGTTGAGGTTATGTTAGTGTGTGCGTGCTTTATCCTATAATGCTACAAGACAGACAGCATAGATAACAATATCCAATCATTTTTTGTGCTATATTTGATCATCAAGAAATTAACATCTGTATACACACACAGGATTTTGATACTTCAATTGCCACATATGCACACAACCCCTTCATAATCCTTCGCCTTGTTCCAAACCGTCTCAGATCAGAATTAATTCTTCTGATCCAAATGGGGGCCAACAATTCAAGGTTGCATGGAAATGGGGGAGAGGTGTTGCCTGCTAGAATCCGTAGCAGAATTCAAGAGTTAAGACAACGAAAGAGTAAAAGGAAGGGGCTGAATTTTGATGTGGATGGTGGAAAGTCTCAATCTTGTAAAGAAAATGAAGGTGGGCACGGTAATAAGGGTTCTCTGAATGACGTTCAACAAGCCAAACGTGTTGAAAAGCTCTCCAAAGTGGTTCCATTGCCAGTTTCTGAAGAAAAAGGGAAAGATGTTGGAAAGAAGGATGAGAAGGTGAACAGTGCATGGCTGCAGCAAGGGGATATAAAATATGGCAGTTATGATTATGAGGATGAAGATGATGAAGATGACGACATTGAAAGTGGAAGAAATATAGGTCCATCATCTCCCAGCTTCAAAATTTATTGCAGTGAATACAAGAACAAGCAGGAAGAAGAATTTCCCGAGTCAAAGGATCTAGGTACAACTTTCTTATTGTATTTTTTGACAGTTTCTTTCGAAATCCATCGCTGCTACGTTTTCATCTAACATTTTTTATAAAACAACTATTGCATGACTTCATTTCATTGTATACATGCCTATTATGTCGGTCAATTTCTAAGTGACAAAATAGTCTAGTTTTTCATTAGAAAAACCTAGTTATACATGAAAAAACTTGACTATATCATATAAAAATTGAATATAGAGTCATAAACATAATGACCTCCAACTATGTTATAATTTTCTTTCATCATTCTGAAATGCAGATGATGATGAGAACCAAATTGTTGCGGTGCTCCAGAAGTCATCCACTGATAATAGTATTGAAAGCTTTGCATCAGCTTCAGCTGGGAACAAAGGAAACTCCAACGAGGTATATATATAAGCTATTTTGAGTATTTAGTGATTTAATAATCTAAGTGTAGTTGTAGTAAAATAACTGTAAAACTATTAACTTCAGAGAGTCTCTCATTATTAGATGCTTCAGATTGTTAAGATCAAATCAGCTTCGAAGAAAAAAGGGAAAATGAAATTCGAGGCCATGAAGAAGAATCTACTCTACGTTAGGCATATGAACCGAATGAAGCCAGCGTTGGATTGCACAGGCAATGCTGACAGAAGACATCTTACAGATCATTGATTAATGATCAATGATTAATGATTACTACACTTAGGTGTAAAAAAATGAAAACAATTCACTTATAGTACCTGTCTTTTTCCTTTTTTTGGGCTGTTAAGTTCTTATTAATAATCATCATATATTGGTAGGTGATATACCTGCTTGCCTCTGTAAAGTACCTTGTAGTAATATCTGTTTCTTTCGTTTATTCATTTATGTGACTAAATACTCTCTGTCCGGTTTCTTGATTGGTTCCTAAATATTTACTTCTGAAGATATTAGCATTCTGATGAACAATTCCTTTGCTGAAGAAAAAGACACGATCAAACTGCAGGCTTAGAAAATAATGATGTGCCAACAAAACATAAGTTAAAAATAAATAAAGATAATTTAAAACCTAATATATTTCCAAATATTTAGTTATAAGGCTTCAATAGCCAAAAAAACTAAGGAAGGGAAAGGGACATAGTAGATTCTTTGGTTAAAGCCTCTATTAAGGATAATTTTTAAGTTTAAAAAAAGACAAATTATATATAATGTTCATGGTTGTTATATTTTACAAAGTCAAACATATACATAAATAAAACAAAGAAAATGCATAACTCCAACTCTACATGCTCTTTGGACAATACTTGTTCACGGAGAATCATTTATTACTATGTCAAGACTTGATTATAGCAGGATTGCAAACATTACTAAAGTATAAGAGTGAGTTAAAGTAGATGTATTACCATCAATTCTACAAACAAAAAATTGATAGAAAATCTTCACTAGACACGAGACTATTTGACGTTCTAATAATATGATCTTCTTCTTGAAGATCCATCCACACCCAACAATGTTCTTTCTCCTGAGTGATTTTACCAAGTTTTTAAGTCTCATTTTTATACTCCTTGTGTGCATGTTCAAAATCAACTTATTGCTCTCTATACAAACAACCATCTCACTAAAAGTAGTTGGTTCAAACATATCCATCTCTTTCGTTATAGCTAGCACGTGGGCAAGTGTACCATCAAACTCATCTTTTAGGTTGATGTTTTTGCCTTTGAGTTCGAATAATGGTTTGATGATCAAACAATTGTTACGATACACCTTTTAGATGCTCAAATGCATTATTTATAAACTCCTCTACCTATAAAACACTTGCTTTAGAGAGAACTTCACTTGTTCTTGCATTCTCTTTAACACTATAACCTTACTTCCTGATATCTCAAACTTCCTCAATATAACAATGTCCTCATCGAACAGAACATTTATGATAACAATTGTTATTCCCTCAAAAGGTGATCAAATCTTGAAGTCTTTCTTTTCATGAACCTTGGTTCAAGCTTACCACTGCCTACTTGATAATATGTTACACATTTAAAGACATTCATCATTAAGCACTCCATTCACTCCCTGACCATACTCTATAGGAGTCACTATAAGAAATCCTGGGTATAGCTGCCAAAAGGTAGCATCGGCCAGCAACCGACGCTACTAGCGTCGGCCAATGAGACTCTACACCAACGTTAAGGAAAAAAAAAGTTAGAGTCGGCCACCGTGACTCTAGGCCGACGCTTAGTTGAAAAAGAAATAAATTAAAATAAAAATATAAGTTAGCGTCGGTCACGTCGACGCAAAAATTAAATTAAAAATTTAAAGTTATTAATGTTACGTTGGTGTAGGGGACGCTAAATTTATTAAAAATTTAATAAATGAGATAGCGTCAGCCAGGCTAACGCAAAGTGTGAGGCAGAAGGTAGCGTCGGCTGGGCCGACGCTAGATGAAATTATTTGCGTTAGCCTAGCCGACGCTAAATGAAATAATTTGTGTCGGCCTGACCGACGATAGTTGAAATTAGTTGCGTCGGCTTGGCCGACGCTATTTTTAATTTAGAACCTTAAAAGGAAATCCAGACCTAATTTCGCTCATTTCGTGTCTTCTCTCTCGCACCTTCCTCCATTTCTCTCTTCACTGTGCCTCCATTTCTCTCTTCCTCTCTGCCTCCATTTCTCTCTTCCTCTCTGCCTCCATCTTCTATTTCTCTCTTCCTCTCTCTTCGTCTGCCTCCATCGTCTGTATTTGGTGATCAGTGGTGCGGTGGTGCGGTGGTGTTTGTGTGCGCCTCCATCTCCTCCGTCTGCGTCTCTCGCGCTCCTTGAAGGTAAGAAATTGTTGTGGTTGGTTTTGATTTGGAAAGATTAGCTGCGTTTCGTGTTTGATTTTGAATTGAAGTTAATGTTTTAGGGTGATTCTCTGTGCTTGGTGGGATTCTTGGTGAAGAACAGTGAACGAAGGCTTACTTGTTCATACACGTAGGTCAGTTTTTCAATGTTTAATTTGTTACCCTGTTTAGTTTAAATTGTTTAGGGTTTTTTGAACGAACTGGTTCTTCAAGACGAAGTGGTTCTTGAACGAATTGCTTGTTGGTTTGAACGAATTGGTTGTTGATGGTTAATTGGGTTTTTGAATTTGTTATTTGATTGTTAATTGCACCTACGTTTGTTTGATTAAATTGGTTTCTTGATTTTTAATTGCATTTTGATTGAATTGTTTGTTGACGTTTGTTTGAATTGGTTGAGAAAATAGATTTAGCTGAGGGGGCTCTAAAGACAAACAATTAATTAACCTTGTTTACTCTAGAAAAAATACAGAACCTTACAACCTTTTATGTGGACACCTTTCATATAGTGAATGGTGAACGGTGGTGATACATGTAAGGAAGAATGAGCAAGAGTGAGAATAAAAGAAGAACTTGATAAGTTGAGGATGATGCACCAAACACAAATTCTGGCATTAGGCTTTTAAGGTTTAAGCTTGTTGGAATTCTTAAAGCTTTGTATATTAAAAATATATTAAAAATTTAAATATATTAAAGTATTAAAGTATATAGTTACTTTTAAAATAACAATGAGGAAGTCAGTCAATATTTGAAGTTTGAAATATATTGTTAATCAAAACGTCAAAATCATGATATAAAAATATAATATTTAATATAAATAGTATTTTATTATAATTTGTGGTCAAATATTTATTCATAATTCTTTGTTTTTAATTCCTTTAAAATTTTAAAAATAAATATTGTTAATATATTTAAATGTTGTTGTTGGAACCCTTAATATATTTAATATACTTTAAGTGATAAGAAAATGTTGTTTTAATTTTTAATTTTTAGATTTATATTATATAATATATTTAAATTAAATATATATATATACACTGTTTTTTATAGTTATATTAAATATACATATATATTTAAATATATTTTAGTTTTTTTATATTTAAATAAAATATAAATATATATTAAAATATATGATTACTATATTTTTATTTAAATTTAATATTTATATTTAAATTTATGTATATTGTTTTTAATATTTGTATTAAATATATATATATATATATACATATATAATTCTTATTTTTTATATTTAAATTAAATATAAATAAATGTATACTGTTTTTTCATTTCAATTATATATATATATATATATATTTATTGTTTTATATATTTATGTATTATGTTTAATAAATATTAGAGTGTAAAAATGGTCTCCACTCGTGGCTTTATATGAAGTTATAGCTAAGTTGTATGTTTAAATTATTTTTTCTAAATTATTAACTTTGGTTATATATTAGAGTGTAGAAATGGCATTGAACTATAATCCAATTTAGTTTGATAATGTAATAATGAACATGCAGATTTATGGAGCGTAGTTGGATGTATAATATGCTTGATCCTTCAAGGAGACTTAGACAGGAGTTTATCAATGGAGTCAACGAATTTGTTTCAAAGACAATGGACCAACCTTGCTCTACTTTAGACAGGGGGATAAGGTGTCCTTGCGTGAAGTGTAACTGTGAGAAAATTCTTAGACCATCAAATGTTAGGGCTCACTTGCTACAATATGACTTTACACCTAACTACACTATATGGGTTGAACATGGAAAAGAGGGATCAAATGAGGGTAGCTTGAATTATGCATGCAGTAGGTCGGCAAATATGAATTCTGTTGATCACTTTGGCTTAGTGATTGAAATGGTATTTGATGCGTACATGCAAGTAGCTGATATAACAACTCATTATGAGAACATAGAGAACCATACTATGTCTCAAGGAAAGTTTCCTAATGCAGAAGCCCAAAGGTTTTATGATATGTTAGAATCTGCGAATGAACCAATTTATGAAGGAGCAACTGAGTCAACATTATCAGTAGCCATTAGGCTTCTAGCAGCTAGAACAAATTGTCATGCTATTGAAAAATACTTAGACTATTTTGCACAATTTTTAGTTGATGTAGCTCCTAAAAATAGTTGCACCCAAAGAACTACTACAAAGCCAAAAAAGTAGTATCGAGCCTTGGGTTGAAGGTTCAAAAGATTGATTGTTGTGAAGCTGGTTGCATGATGTATTATAAGGACAACCTACATTTAACAGAATGCAAATTTTGTTATCGTCCAAGGTATTTACCTCCTAAGGGTCATGTGGAAAGATACAAGAATGTTGTAGTAAAAAAATGTTTTATTTGCCAATCATTCCAAAATTACAACAATTGTATGCATTAAGGGAGTCTGCAAGTCAAATGACATGGCATTATGAAAACAAAAGAGATGATGTTTTGCGACACCCATCTGATGGAAAAGCTTGGAAACACTTTGACAATGTTTATCCAGATTTTGCTGCTGACCCAAGACATGTTAGGCTTGGTTTATGTTCGGATGGGTTCACTCCTTAAGTCTAAGCTTCATCGTCCCCGTACTCTTGCTGGCCTGTATTTGTTACTCCTTATAACCTACCCCGTGAAATGTGCATGACGAAACTGTACATGATTTTAAGTTGTCTAGTACCTGGTCCAACAAATCCAACCAAAAAAATAGATGTATACTTATAGCCTCTTACTAATGACCTCCAAGTGTTATGGAATGATGGTGTGTTCACATATGATATCTCAAGAAAAGAGAACTTTGTCATGCGAGCTTGCTTGATGTGGACAATCAACAATTTCCCAGCTTATGGCATGTTGTCTGGGTGGGGGACTAAAGGGAAATTAGCATGTCCTCATTGTATGCAGAATACAAAAGCTTTCACGTTACGACATGGGGGTAAGAGTTCATGGTTTGATTGTTATCGACGGTTCTTGCCAATTGATCACCCTTTTAGAAGAAGTCAAAGGAGATTTATGAAAAATAGAGTTGAATTGGATGGTCCTCCTCATTTGTTCAGTGGGGAGGAATTGGAAGGATTCCTTCACACCTTTCCAAAGGTAACTGATGGTCCATTTGATGTCCTACCTGGGTATGGTCAGTATCATAATTGGAAAAAAAGATCAATATTCTGGGATCTTCTATATTGGAAAGACAACCTGTTAAGACACAACCTTGATGTCATGCACATTGAAAAAAACTTTTTTGACAATGTCTTCAATACTGTGATGGATGCTAAGGGTAAAACAAAGGACAATGAAAAAGCAAGAATGGATGTCGCTGAATATTGTGTACGTGGAGACTTGGAACTAGTTTGGTTACAAAATGGGAAGTTAGGAAAGCCAAAGGCGAAGTACACTTTGACAGCAAAGGAAGCAAAATCAGTTTATAAATGGATAACTGAGTTAAAAATGCCAGATGGTTATGCCTCTAACATTGCAAGGTGTGCAAATGTTGATAAAAGTAGTATGCATGGCATGAAAAGTCACAATTTTCATGTTTTCATGGAGTGTTTACTACCAATTGCATTCCGTTCATTGCCAGATTTTGTTTGGAATGCCATTGCTGAATTAAGTCAATTCTTTAGAGATCTATGTCCTAATACATTGAGTCTAGATGATTTAGTAAGAATGCAAGAAAATATACCCTAAACCCTAAGTTAAGTACCTCCTAATTTGTATCCATCATTTCATATAGGATACTTGTGTGACTGACTTTATCTTCCTATTTGAAGTTTGTTTCTACAACTTCATTCCATCAACGACGAAGAAGGTTTGAGTAGTATGCACAACACTTTTCCGGAATGGTTTGAGAACTATGTAAGTGTTATGTCATTCTACATAGTTGAATTTCATTAATATAATCAATTTACAATTAATGTATGCATATTCATAATACATAGGTTCTTGATGAGAGGAATGGGGTGATCGACCTAAACATGAAGGCATTAGCCTAGGGACCTAATTCGTGTGTGAACTCATGGAACATGTACTTCGTCAATAGGTATAAGTTTCATACAAAGAGATGGAGTGATGGTAAGAAAACCACAAATTCTGGGGTGCATGTCAAAGGTGTGGGCGAAGGAGGAGAAAATGACTTTTTTGGCATCATCGAACATATTTATGAATTGGAATATCTCGGAATGACTAAGAAGATTCCCCTTTTCTATTGTTCATGGTTCGATCCAACAATTAATACTGGTACAAGAGTTCATGCAAAATATAACATCATAGAAATCAAGATGACTGGAAGATATATACCCTATGATCCCTTCATCCTTCCACAGAAGGCAAGACAAGTTTATTATGTCTCATATCCAAATATATGTAAGAACTTACGTGGTTGGTGCATGCCGATCATAACAAAACCCTGAGGTCACGTTCAAGTTGACAATATCCAACCTGAATACGCATATCAAGCTGATGAAACACACAATGTCTTACCAGTTACAACAATTGAACAAGTAGCAGGCTTAGCTGACGCCTCAGTTGTTCAATTAATTGATGATTCTATTGTACAAAAAATTTTTGTTCACGATGGTGAAGCCCACAAATCAAATGAAGATGACAAAGGAAGTCATGACACTGACGAAGACGATTGGGACTTTGATAACAATCTTGAATCATGTATAATAATTTTGTATATGATGTTGCATTTAACATGATAACATTCAAACTTAATTGTACATAACTAATTTTTTTGCAGGAAAAATGGTTAGGACTAGAGGTAGTGATGGTTCTATCATCAGGCGTAACCATGGTAGGTGTGGAGTTTCCACAACACAACGTGGTCGTCTTGCCATAGAGTTGGGTAATATCCCTTATCATATAGGCACACAATCCCACAATTCTGATACCTCCACCCCTTCTTCTAGTACACCCTCTTCCTCTAGGCCCTCATCTACCTCCACCCCATCTAGTCATAATGATTTTCGATTTATGCCAGTTCCATCTTCCTCACCTTCGATGCCACCACCAGAACCATGTCATGATCCTACAGTGCAAAGTGCCCCTACGGATTCCATGACAGCTCCCCCAGATGATGTAGTCCATACCACCTCACCAGTGGAAGAAGAGGCCACCCCTTCTACATCGGCCCATGATGTCCTTGAAGAGGAGGTGTGTCATGATGGTAATGGGCGAGTCATCATACGACCAGTGGGTAAAGGGTAAGTTTCACATACTTATTCAAATATGTTTTTATGATAAAAATTTCATGCTTAACATTTCTTTTAAATATTTTGCAGTTGGGCACCTGTCCATTATGCTACGAATGTGATTGGGCATGCAATTAGGTCCCAGTTTAGGGGTCCCTACCACCACTACGAGGCTATGACCGAGGAAGACCAACTTAAATGGTGAAATGAATTTAAGGTGAGTTTCCCTATTAATATGAATGGTGGTTTTGTTATTAAAATGCGTTTAACTATGAATTGTTATTTGTTTTTACAGACTAGAGTTACTTGGGCACCTCAACATGAGTGGGAAATTAGAAGAATTTATGAGTCAAAGGTCAGGAAACACCTAAGTGATATGCTGACAAAAGCTAGGGCTTGGGTGGGACGACCTACTTGGATTGGTGAACAAGCATGGAATGATCTTCAGATATATTGGGATAGTGAAAATTTCAAAGAACTATCATCCCAAAACAAAGCCAATCAATCTTCGTCTCGAGGTGGGACATTGCACTCTAGTGGCCACAAATCACACTTAGACATTGCATTGGGCCTGATAAGTATTATTTATAACTTTTGTATATTTTGTTACATATTAATGAAATTTAGTAATGGAAGATACAATATTTATAATCAGAAAGGTAAATATGGCCGACCTGTTCAACCAGATGAGTTATTCATCGCCACTCATACAAAAAAAGATGGTATTTAGGTAGATGGTCGTGTTCGAGAGACCTATGTAAGTTATTGATTTCAAGTTTTTGATATAATTGAAATTTGTAATTCAAATTCATGACATTTACAACTCTTTCTAATTGATTAGGAAACCTATCATGAGCGGTTAAAGGTCATCCAATCTCAAAGTTCTCAAGGATCAACTTCCAACCTCCAACAAATAGATCCAGCAACCAAGGTTCAATGCTGGAAAGATGTTGCTGGAGGGAAGAGTAGAGGTAGATGTTATGGCAATGCAGACTTGGCTGCCAACATCCGCAATGGAGTTTCATCCCTCACTCAACCTTCAGGATTAGCTGCTACCACTGATGATCTTGTAGATACTCAAGCGATGCATGAAGAAATTACACAAGCTAATGCAAGTGCTACTGCAGCTAATATAAGGGCTACTGCAGCTGAAGAAAGAGCCACAACAACTGAACAAAGAGCCACGACAACACATGATAATGTGCACAATTGGAGGAGAGACTGAGGTTGATGCAGGAACAATTGGCCATGGTAATAGACTGACAAATTCATGATTCTTCAACCAGTACGAGTCAGGTCCACCCCCATTATGCTCAAGGATTTGATGACAAACCCATAGACTAAATTTAGTTTTCTTAAACCAATTACGTTTAATGTAATAATTATATGCACAATTTAAATTTTCTTTTAATTAATTAATGTAATAACTATATGCACAATTTAAATTTTTTTTAATTAATTAATGTAATAACTATATGCACAATTTAAATTTTGTTTTAATTAATTATAACTGCCTGAATTTAATTTAATTTTAGTATAATTTCATATTTCATATTTTTATTTATTTCATTTTATTGCAAATGAATTCTGCAAAGCCATGGCATTCGAAAAAACAATTTTAATTAAAACTTAACTGCAAAGTAGTATCGGTCTGGCCGACGCTACTTTTTTAATTTATTTAAAAAAAAATAGCGTCGGTCAGGCCAACGCTACATTTTTTTCTATTTTTAAAATAAGTAGCGTCGGCTAAAACGACCCTACAATTTTATTTTATTATTAAAATCTTAGCGTCGGCTTGGTCGACGCTACCTTAGTATTTTTTTTAAAAGCATAGCGTGGACCAGGTCGATGCTACCTATTTATTTTATTTATTTTAAAAGTCATAGTATGGGCTTGACCGACGCTAGCTGTATATTTTCTTTATTCCAGCGTAGCCTGGGTCAGGCTGACGCTATCAACTTTAATTTTTATATTTTGAAAATCATTGCGTCGGCTCTTGTTTCCACTAGACTGACGCTATTAGCGTCGCCTATTCCCTTCGACACTACATGTATAGCTTCCATGCTTTTAGCGACGGCCCTACGTTCGACGCAAAGCCGACGCTAGCAACAATGTAGCGTCGGCTTTTCAGCTTTTGCGTGAGTGTTTGGCCGACGCTACGTCTTCATTTTCTTGTAGTGAGTGTTGCATTCAATGATAGTGAATGGAGAATGATTCACTAGATAGCACATTGTGCTCACAACCTAACCCTAATAGTGTCTATCCAAACTAGAGTGCGACAACTTACTCCATATTCATTCCAATAAGGTCCTGTTCACCTTCTCGTCAACTTTATTATGCTTTGAAGTATGACGAACAGTCAAAAGCCTCATAATGCCCTTATCTTTATAGAAGTTGTTAAACTTTTTATAGCATACTTTTAAATCATTGTTAGTCCTTATACACTAGCCATTATCTCAATTTGGTTAAGCATTAGGAGCATCCAATGCTTAAACTTCTCAAAAGACTATAATTTGTTTTCATCATGAATATCCACATGAACCTTGAGTAATCATAGATGATTGAGAGAAAGTAACCAACACCTCCTAATAATGTAACTTTCTATAACCCCTAGTAGTTTGCATGAATGCAATCTAATGTGATCTTTGTCATATTTAGCGTTGTTGGAATGTTCTTCCTGTTAGAAATAACGACAGTGTAAAAATCAAGAGGGGGGGTGAATTGGATTTTTAAGAAACTTTTTCCCTTTGAAAATAATTTTCCAGATTTTAAATAATTCTTCTAAAAAACAAGATTCGGATTTTCCTTAACCTTTGATAAGAGAAGTTTGAATAGCAATCGTTAATATGATCCACAATAAAATAAAGAGATAGGGAAAGAGAGATAGAAAACAGAGATTTATATTGGTTCGGATTTAGCCAATCCTACGTCCAGTTCCCAATCACCACAAACATGTGATGATCACCCCACTATCTTTAAATGCAATTACAAACACTAATCCAGTGACAACATGTAAAAACAAATAAAGATAAACAGCAACACCTCCTTAGACACACTAAGGATGATTCCCACCTCTCTTGACACACAAGAGATGAACACACCTCCCTTTAGAACAGATCCAAGGGATGAATTAGAGCAATCAATAAACAGTAAAGAAAATACCTGATGAGTGCTGGATATGAAAGCTTAAGCACAATGCAATCACCACTTCCAAGAACTAAGATCAACCTTGAGAGAGCAAGAAAGCGGTTTTGAAAACTTTAGCGCAAGAACATTGTATATTCGTGTTTTATCAGATGTTGTTTAACCTAAGACGTTGCCTTTCATTTTATAATTTGAAATCAGCTCAAAGTTTCCATTCTTAGGTTGATTCAGCATTGAATTCGAAAAAATGTCGTATTTAATCGATTATATAAAAGGTGTAATCAATTATATCAGAGTAAAACTGAAAAACATATTTTTCCTGGTATAATCGATTAGATTAAGGCCATAATCGATTATATGAAACCCAGAAGCAATATAATCGATTATCAAAAACACTTAATCGATTATTTTGTTCATTAAACTCTTTTAATTCAAATTTTAAGTTAAATAATCGATTCTATTTCGTTACCTAATCTATTAAAAGCGTAGAAAAAGGTTTTTACGAAAATATGACTTGCTCTCAAGTTTGAAATAGCCTTGAATGGGATTTATGACTTACTCTTTTTATCCATCACCCAAAACTGAAACTTCTAAACTTGTATCTTCAGCACTTGAGAAAATCTTCAACAATCTTCTTCCTTGAAAGCATTTATTCTTCTTTATATCTTGCCTTAAATTTCATGAAGCAACATTCCTTTGTGAGATAAAATCAAGTCTTTAGTGTTGCACTAAAACTTTATATCTTCATTATCAAAACTTCAATCTTCATGACTTATTGAGATAAAAACTTCATCAACACTTTCTGAGTAACTTTTTACTCATACTTGAAATATGTCAACACTTCCTACATTGCTTTCCATACACACAATGTTCACAAAATGACAAAGATTCCACCCTCTAGCTTATCAGCAACCCTTGTCTCCACAAAATATCCAACCTATTTGTCGACATGTGTCCTAGATGCATGTAGCAAATTTTTGCACAATCCCTCCTAAGACTCACGTGAAAGGAGAATATATAGACACTTGTTGTCATGAAATGACAGTTAACACTAACTCATGATCAGACAAATCCACATTTTGAATTGTAGTTGTCATACTTTACTTTCCCCAATCTCGAATAATCCTTTATCCAATGCCTTGCCTTGTAATACCTTTAAACATCATGTTGCATCTTTGGAGGGGAATATGCCAAGTAGATTTGATACCAATGCACGAGTCAACCTATATAAGAGATAATGACATCATTTTCAACCCAAAAATCTTAAGGCGATAAGTTTATAGGTCTTTTTCCTTATATGTTACTCAACTTTTTCCTTTCTACTCAATGTGGGACTCAAATTCACACTTGAATTCCTAACAATGTATATAAAGGTGTTGTGGAATAACTCAAATACAAACACACTGGAGAAACACCTACCACATAAATAGATGATGATAATAAAAAATTGTATGTGTATAACATGTAAAAGGTAAATAGAGGAAATCAAGAAAGAATAACACATAAAAATAATGTGATTCAATTGAAGTTTAACAATTTCAATCTACATTCACTTAGAATTCACTATGCATAGATATTACAACTCTTAGTTTCTCTATCAGTAAACACTTGCTTAAACTCTTTCAATTAAGAACAATTAATAATATACAAGTTCCTATTATAATTAATAATTCCGTGAAATATGCCTAAACTAACAAGGAAGACACTTGAACAATGCCTCTCGTTACCAAGTCTCAAACGTCATTAGGTTATTTCTCCAAATTGTGCTAGTCTTCATAAACGCTAAGAGACTAGATGTCTACTAAGAATAACCACAATATATACTAGAAGTTTCAATATTCTACTGGATGGGTCTATAAACCTTAACAAAGATTTTACCAAACTAATCTTCACTAGAGACTTAACTTAACTTCCTCTAACATGGTGCAATCCTTCTCTACTTTCACAGAACTTACCAAGTTCTTCTAGTAAGGTGGGAGAGAGGCGAATAGAATAATTGCTGCACCTTCATAATATACCTTAACGTCTATGTCTTGGAGTTCAATCAAGATTGAATTAAGTTCATCAAGATGAACATTTTGTGGCATACCCTCCTTCATACAAAGTTTGAACAACCATCTCTTCAAGAGAAGCTTATTGCAAATAAACTTTGACATAAAAAGCTTATCCAGCTTCAACAACAACACTATAGAGGTATTTTATCCAACCTTGCATCTTATCTGCCGCCAAACAGAAAACAAAATTAGATACACCACCATCTCTCTTAGTTGGACATTGCACACCGCACACTGTATCCTCCGTAGTCCTCTCGCCTCCAGCCACCACAGTAGTCGCCTTTGCTGCCCGGCGCTGCGCCTCCTTCGTTACTGTGCCATTGAACACTCTCACCAGCACCGACAGATTTTTCGGCAGCTTCTGGTGCTTCACATGCCTGCCCTGAGCGAATTGCTTGAGCTTGTCGACGTTACGAAAGCCATGGAATGGTCTGCGTTCTTTTCCAGCGAGAGGTGTTCTAGAGACTCTGACGAATCAGTCCCATCCCAGCGCATCAAAGAGTGGAATCAGATCCACGAATCGATCTGAGTGGAACCCTTAGAAAGCGACCTTTTTCATGGTGGTGGTGCGATCCTCGTGAATTGTGATTCTACATTTTTCGTTTGCATTGGTTTGGTGAAGCGAGGATTATAAATGAAGACGAATGAGAAAAATCAATGAAAGGAAGAAGGTTGATTTGGGTCGTTGGAGTGTTGTGAGGATTTTTTGTTGGCTGAAGCTAGTAGGGTTGCGATGGTGAAGGCAACAACTGTGCCCAAGGGGAGGCGTGTGTGGATTAATCTTTTAAATAGAGCCCTGTGAGTGAGTGAGAGAATGTGTCCAATATTGTATGCCCCATTTGTTATTTATGCTCCAACAGTAACAAATAGAGAGAAAACGCACGAAGGCAGCCTATAGGTATGCAGAGAGAGTGGTGTTGTATGAGTGAGTGGCATATGTAGCTTTTCTTTTTTTGTGTGTGGTGGGATCGGGACAAAGTTTGTTATGCATGTGATGTATCCGGTGCTGGTAATGGAAACAGAACAAAAGAAATCAGAAATAAACCTGTGAGAGTTGGGTGAAAGTAAAGGTAAAAAGAAAGTGACAAGTGAGGTGGTGAGGGATATGTGGTCAGTGAGTGAAAAATGTTAACACCGCCACGTTAGCGCGAGAGAGAAAACCAAATAAAGAAAGAGAAGATTTTTTTTCTTTAAAATTTTATTAATAAAAAAAGTATTTATAAAAAAGGTAGAAACTATTTTTAAAAATAATTTTTCATTTAATAATTTTCTAGAGATTTATTTTAAAGTAAGATATTTGTCTATTTTCAAAATCTTTTTTATATATTTGAGTTTTTTTTAGTTTTATCATTTTTGGGTATTTCTTAAGTTAAATTTATTCTGATTTTTAAAGTTATGAAGATGAAATTAGGTGTTGGCCGGTGTATTCATATCTTTAGAATTCATGTAATAGCAAGAAAAGAAGAAGTAAAAGTAAGAAATAGGATATTTTATTTTAGAAAGAATATTGTATTAATTTATATATGTTCTTTTAATGTATCTTAGAGTTTAGACATGTCTTAAGTATGTGATTCATATAGAAGATTCCAAAAGTTAATAAATATTTTTTCTAGAGTTTTTGACATGTCGGATCATAAGTCTAATAGCCAACATTATAAAACCTTTTATGTAAAATGTAAGATTTTTTATTTCTTTTCTTCCTTCTGGCCGATAATTGAGACCTTTGACGAATATATCTTAAGAGTTCATTCTCATTTTCAAGTTATTTTCCTTTCTTTTTTTTTTCTTTTTTTTTCTCGGAGTTTATTTTATTCTCCTCCTTATTCTTTTTTTTTCTTGGAGTTTTTCTTATTTGCCTCCTTATTCTTTTTTTTTTTTGGAGTTTTTTTTATTTGCCTCCTTATTCCTTTTTCTTCTTGGATGCTTTTTTTTTAAATCCTTGAAGATATAAATTTGACCATTCTTTATTATCAACTCCACCAATGTTGGTTGCATCTAACTAAAGCACGACTTTACTGTTTTTACAAAGGAAAGGGCTTGATGCCTAAATTGTCCAAGACTCCAGTGCACTTTTTCTTCCACCCACACAAATTGTTAATGATTTTTTATTTGGCATTTCTTCTTGCCCTTGTGTATTTGATTTGACAGAAATGACTTTTGATCCATTTTTCCTGTTTCGCACATAAATTATTTCCCCTTTTCATTCTTATTTATTATTTTACCAAAAATACAATGTTATTTCTCAATGTTTGTTGCTGATGTTTTTCGTCTAAAACAATTAATGATATGAACATTTTTTATAGAGGGAATGCATGATTTTTTTTTGTTTTTACCTAACATTATCATGTTGCATGATGCATACGGGCTATGTTGTATATTTATTTGTAAAAGGAATGATGTTCTACCTATATGATGCTAATGAATGTTTTGTACATAAGGAGAGATAATTTTTCTGTTTTTTGTACAAACGTTTAGAAAAGTATAATAAATTCTAACAAAATGAGATTTTTTATTTTTCTCCTTTTTTCTTTTGAAAACAAAAACTCTCTTTTGGGTCATAAAGAAATTTCTCATATTACTACTAGTAATTCCTATAAGTAAATGAATGTGTTTTTAGGTTTAAATAACTGTACATAAGAATATAAGAATATGTTACAAGATGTTATTTTATTTATGAAGAAACTATATACAAGCCCTTTAGCATTTCTTGTGGTCTTAGGCATGGATTGTTGCAACCAGGATCTTGATGGGGTTGGCGAAAATGAAAACGAAATGGAGTCACCACCAATATTTATTAGGAAAAATATTGGAAAAACCATTAAAAAAATTGGGCTGCGAAACTAGAATTTTTAGTTCGGGAGTCCATGACGTAAAGGGAAGGTATTAGCACCCTACAACGTCCATCACAAAGATGGTATCCATACTTAATTAAGCATATTATTTATATTTTTTAAAATAATTATCTCACCCTAAAAAATACAAAAAACATTAATTTAAACAAAAGATTAATTAATATTTTATCGTTTTAAAAAAATTATAATTATTATTATTATTATTATAATGTGATATAAGTAAAATATTATTTTTTATATATTTAGCTTGACAGGAGTAGGATCTTGCTCCTATGCATCTCCAGGTGCAACAAAGAATTAGAATTGCGTAGTTTTTGGGTAAAAAAGAAAGGTGATAAATTTTAAAATTTTTATTATTTTATAAATCTTAGGATATTTGAATTATCACAACTCACGAGAGGAGTGTACACCCAAGCCATTTTGTTGAAATATTTTGTTATTCAATTATTATTAAAAGTAAAGTTGAATTAGAGTAAGACTTTTAAATTATATATTATAACAATGTCGCATTCAATTAACTCATTCTCTATCTTCTATATGTTTAAAAAAATTCTATCAAATATCTTATTTAAATTTTAAATTAAAATAAAACTAAAATTTCATGTTTTTCAAACAATTAATTACTTTTATCCATATTTATATTTATATAAAATAGCCTTTTTTATTTTATAACAAATTTTAATATATTTAAAAAAAAAGAAGTAAGATTTTAAAATAGACAAGTTGCCACAACTTGTATTTTAAATCCTAAAATTAAAAGGATGTTACATCATGTTAGTTTATCCTCTACATACTGTAACCCTTAATTTTTTGAATAAATACTTACAAATTAAAATCTATTTTTTATTAATATTTTATTAAATTATAACTGTTTACTTACTTATATTGTAATTATCAATATTTTTCAAGTTTTTCTACAAAACTAAAAGATTATATGGAAAAGGTTATAATTATTTTTCTTTACACATGTAGATAATGTTAACTTAATATAATTTTATTAGCCATGATAAAAAAATTAAAACATTAAATCCCATCAAGCCAGAGTGTGCAAAAGGAAAACAAAACTTAATTCAAACTTATACTATTAATATGCAGAAAGACATAACCTATATACAATACCAAATAATTAAAGAAACTAACAGAAACCAAGACCATAAAAGGAAGTGGTTGTTTCAGCAGACAAACGGTCAAACTTTTTTTGAAATGATAATAAATGCATAGAAAAAGAATTAGGTTTCATCTTACATATTTGTTGTCCTGATTGTTTATAGTCCTAACAACTGTTGATTCTTCTCTAAACCCTTTTTCTTTTATGTTAATCTTTCCTCCTTTTCTACTTCTAACCTCCTTTTTTTTCTAATGTAAAGATATTTATAAAGGAGAATTTTTGAGATTGCTTTTCTAGAGTTCAGAATTCATGTTCAGTTTTACAAAGCAAGATGTGCAGAGATCCTCAACTTTATTTAAGGAGACTGAACACTCTATTGGAGAAGTGCAGGAGGTGAATGCTTAAGTTCATGTTAAATTAATGACTATGTGCGATTGAGTGGCTAATAGAGAGATATGCACATGGGAGATAGAAACTTAAGTTTCTATTGTTTTTCTTTAGTTTCTTAATTTTTTTTCTTTTTTTTAGAGAAAAGAGAAGAAATAAATGGACCAACTAGAATAATTACTATATTTTTTTTAAGTTCATTTGAAAAATTTAAAATTTCTTAAAATTTAAATTGTGAAAAATTTTACATTTATTTTAACATTTTATATCTGTTTTAACAAAATTTAGAGTCATAAAGAAAGAAAAAAAGGAGAAAGATACAAATTTATATTATGTGTGCAAAAATGTGCAAATGTAATTATATATATAAAGAGGGACAAAATTAGGTATTCACGGATCATAAGAGTTGATTTTACAAAATTAGGTGTTCCAATTGCGAATTTACATCACTAAATGGGCTTGACTCTCGTGACTTTCCCACCAAAGTTGTCATCTATTGCAGACCGGCTTTTGATGTTGAACCTCCATTTTAAAAGTATATCGTATCAACAAAGAGATTCCCGATAACTAGACTCTCTCTAAGTTAATGGTTTTAAAAAAGTTCTATGGAGTCACCACCAATGCTTTACTCAAAACATTGGAAAAAGAAAAAGGTTTTCAAAAATTAAGTTTTGACCTTTATAACTAGAGTTTGGGTTCAGGTGTTGATTATAAGTGAGGAAGGTGTTAGGCACCTCACTTGCCTGTTACTAGTACCCTATGATGTATTCGCAATAAAAACATTATTTTAAATTACTATTTTTTACCCATGATTATAACATCCATATTCAATTATTTATCTACATGAATTATACTACATTCTATTTTAATCTACTAAGAAAGGAAGCAATAAATTAAAGCTTTAAAAGAAAGAGAGAGAGAATAGAAAGATTGAAACTTTCGAAGCAAACTTTTATTATTGATCATAAGAGAAAAAGATTACAAGTTCCAGAGTTTTCTTGGATTCTTGTGTAGTGTGTGATATGACATGTGACTCGTTCTGTCTTTGAGAATGATTATTCTCATCACCCAAAACAACTACAATAAATGTGGCAAAGAACAACTCATTCTTAGGGAAAGAGCTATCGTTCTCCTTGAGAATGACCGTTTGACCATGAGAACAGTACTTCTCACTCTAAAACATAAAATTGCATTTTTACACTTATTATCCTAACAGTTACCACTATGTGTTTAACAACTCCTCAGGATTCTTTATAAATATTACTCTTCTGGTTTCATGTTCTTCTTTTAACTTCTTTTCTTTCTTTTTGATCTTCTAATGTGAACTTTACTTCAATCCGAACAAAAATAAAAATCTAATAATAAATAAATATTATTAATATATAGTTTTTTAATTTTTAAAATATAATCATTTCAATAAACTATTATTAGGTTTAATGAATATGACAAAATTAGATTCCAATAAACAGATGTCTAAAACATCCAAATTTCCTTTACACATTTATATATATATATATATATATTTTGTCTCGAAAAATATTGCTAAAAATTTAAAAATTAATTTAACTATCATTATATAAACATTAATTATAATTTTTTTAAATCAATAATTATAAAAAATTATAATTTCTATTATAATAAAATCTATTTTAAATATTAACAATTTTTAATTTATAAAATAATTTTTAATTTAATCAGTATAATAATTTTTTAAAATTAATTTATATTTAATAAATTTTTATAGTGTGATATGTAATAAATATAACAATGTTTAAAATATCCAAATTTTCTTTACATATTTATAGAAATATATATATATATATATAATATGTCTCCGAAAACATTGTTATAAAAAATTAATAAAAGAATTGTTCCTCACCATTCTTTTTTAGTTATTATTTTGGTACGAGTTCTTTATTATTGAATTATATGTCATTATTTATTTGGTTTGAGAGGATTGATTAAATGATGTTTTTAATAAAATGGAATAAATATTTTTAATTAGGAAATTATTTGGGCCAGTGTTGAACAGAATTCATGGAAATTCAGGGGGCGTTCAAATCAAACACTTGATTCGGTAACAAATTACGCAGAGTGGCTGTCATGTTTTTTTGATAGTTAAAAAAAAGTGATAAAACAAAACTTAGATTGCGAGAATACGCCTCACTCCATTCGTTCACACCACCGGTCCGGGCACGGCCAAAGGTAATTGTAACGGCGTTTTCCATAACGACTGAAAACAAATCATATTTATATTAAAAAAGAGAAAGGAAAAATATATCACTCACTCACTCACTCACTCACTCACTCACTCACTCACTCACTCACTCGATAGTGAAAAAGCCACACAACCTTTATTCTCCTCTCGCTTCTTCTGTACACTTCTTCTTCTACTTCTTCTACTTCTTCCTTTCGTTCATTTTTGTTCACCATAAGAGGAGTTTTTGGGTTCTCACCGTCTGTGACTCACTGTCTAGGGTTTTGTTATTGGTGTTGACAGAGTGAAGATGATAGACTTTGCGCGCGTGCAGAAGGAGCTGGTGGAATGCAGCAAGGACTCAGAAGGATCGGGCATCAAAGTGAGTCAGAAAAGCGACGATCTTGTTCAGTTAACCGGCACCATTCCGGGTCCTGTTGGAACTCCCTATGAAGGAGGCATTTTTCAGATTGATATCACATTGCCAGGTACGCTAATTTCTTATTCCCTTTGCCTATTTCTTAACTACCCTAAATTGTCTTTTTTTCCCTCGCCCTAGGGTTTCAATTCCCCTCAATTGTTGGGTTCCTTCTTTCGCTTCGCCTTTTTATTATTGTTTCGTTGCTTTTGTTGCAGAGGGATACCCGTTTGAACCCCCCAAGATGCAGTTCAAGACCAAAGTTTGGTACGATAATGAATTGTTATTTACCGCTCTGTTTCCTTTCTTTTTTTGGCGAACTTTGATGTGAGTGTGTGGAGCATGGAGTCCTTAGTCAAACTCATATTGTTAAACTTTTTGTTTTCATTCACGAAACTCTCCACGGTATGAGAAAGGGGAGAAAGTGTGTTTTGGTTTAGTGGGAAAGTTATTATACTTTGTTGTTTGGGACCTATTGAATGTGTAATGTAATACAGTGATACAATTCAAAACCAGAGTCCGGTACGAAAATAAATTGCTATTTACTGTTCTGTTTTCTTTTTTTTGAAAAATCCTTCCTTTTTGGGCCGAAATTTTATGTGAGTGTGTGGAACATGGAGTCCTTAAAGAAGCTGATATTGTTGAATTTTCTATTTTCATTTATATGCAACTCTATGTGGGTATGGAAAAGGGGAGAAAGTGGGTTGTTGTTTGCCAAATTGATAGTTTGTAATGTAATACAAGAATGTCTTCGGGTTTGGATTGAAAGGGTGAGCTTTTGCTAAACCTATATGTTGTCATATATTCATATGGATGATATAGATAATTGTGGTGTGGTATTGTGCTAAGGTTCCTCCTGATTCAATTTTGTTATTGATGCCGCTTGAGGTTCAGTTTAATCCACTAGCTATGCCCAATAGGCCGATCCTCTTCATTGGATAGAGTATGGTAGTGTGGCACTTTGTCTCTCGATCTTTTGATTTGATGAGTTCTGTATTTCATCATTTGTGGATATCAGCTCAGTTTCTGTTGTGAGTGATTCATGTTGTTATGTTAGGTAAATTGACTAGTTTTATATGTTCAACTGTCTAAGTAGACCCTCCTCCCTTACCTGGGCTTGGGACCAACTATGATACATAAACAAAGTTCTCTCATTATACGGGAGTTCAATATCTCTAAGAAAGTCACAATAATTGAAGAACTATAAATCATCCTAGTTACAATAATTCTAAGGAAGTCACAACAATCAAAGAGTTATTGTTAAGTATCAAGTGAGCCTAGGGAACCACCCTCAAAAGCTAGCTATTAAGAGAGAAGAACAAAATACTTAAATACTCTATTGAACATCCCATACTACTAGGTATTGGGACATAGGCACCCCCATAATATTCAAGTCTTATAATAGCATTTTCCCTATAAGTTGACGTCTCGGCGACATCAAGGACTAGCTCTAATACCGACTGATATGAATGAATGTAATTCTAGGTGCCTTAACAACATGAAGAACATTTCATTATGTAATTCTAGGTGCCTTAACAACATGAAGAACATACAAAAATGAAGGAACCTTGAGAAGAAAGATTCCAAATCTTTACTGATTGAAGAAGAGAATACAAGGAAAGTTCACTAGTTGTGTTTTTTTTTCTGACTGTAACTACTAATAACTGTTCCTATTTATAGGAACTGAGTTGGCCCAACGAACTCCTATCCGTACGCAGTTCTCAACTGACAATTTACAATTATTTCATCACACATTGATTATTAAACTGACAAAATATATACCTCACTTGTGTTGTTCTCTCAAATCTGGAGAATAGTGAGTTCCCCACGAGTTCTGTCGCAAACTCGAGGTTTCAATTACCCTGCATCAGGAGTTCTGACTTCTGAAGAAGCTTTTGATGTTGAGTTTATTTTTTTCTTTCAGCCTCTGTAAAATGAGCTATTTCTTTTTCTTTGCAATATAACATTTAATGCATTACTATTAATGTGTGTATAACATTTAATGCATTTATTATCTATGTTAAACATGAAGGCACCCTAATATCAGCAGCCAAAGTGGAGCTATTTGCCTGGACATCTTGAAGGACCAGTGGAGCCCGGCACTCACTCTGAAGACTGCACTTCTTTCTGTGCAAGCACTTCTCTCTGCTCCTCAGCCTGATGATCCTCAAGATGCTGTGGTGGCACAGCAGGTGTGTCTCATTCTGTAGTGCAGCTGTGTCTCCACTCATGTGAAATTCTTCTTCTCGTATTCTGTGTGTGAAACTGCTAAAGCACAGTATATTGAATATTATATACATGTTTTGTTTTGCTAGATAAACTTTTGTGATTGTGATCCTGTCTGTCTGTCTATGGATAATGCAGTATCTGAAAGACTATCAGACATTTGTTAACACTGCCCGCTACTGGACTGAAAGTTTTGCCAAGGCATCGACACGCGGGATTGAAGACAAGGTACTAAGCTTGTTGTTCTTTTTATTATTGGAATATGGATGCACATTACCGAGCGTATTTAAATGTCCTGACACCATGGGACATCGTGTTAACATTTCATGCAGGACATTCTTTATTACTTGTATGGATTTATTTTAGATAAATTAGTGGTTTAGTTTATTGTTTTACACAAGAATATGTTTTCATGTATCAAACTACACTTTATTTACTAAAGAAATTTTAACAATGATCTGGTGATCTAGTTAGTATTATTATGTTAGATATTGCTTTTATTATGAAAATTGTATACGAAAATGATAAACACAATGTTTATTTATAACCAATCACAGCTGTTTATTTGTGCATGTTATAAGTTTATAACAAAATTGTGTTTTGAATTTGAAGAATGATTTGCACTGACATGTATAACCTGTTATTGATGTGCTTTTAATATGGTTAGTTCAAAATTATGAAATCTAAGCTACTTAGGTAAATTATTTTCATATCCATTGTTATACTTATATATGATCATTTTATAATGCTTGCAAATTCTTTTTAATTTGGTACACAGGTACAGAAACTGGTTGAGATGGGATTTCCAGAAGCTCAAGTAAGGAACATTCTGGAAGCTGTTGGTGGTGATGAAAACTTGGCTCTTGAAAGGTTGCTGTAGCCCCAAGTGTGAAGTATCTTCTAAAGCGTTTTGTAATGGTCAAGTTTAGGATGACATGTCGCCATAAGACGATAGAATCATATAGACAGAAAGGGTTAATTAAATATAGAGTCATATAAATCTATACTTGACATATGGTATAGTCCTTTTGGTTAAGTTTTGGCTTCTTTTTTCCTTGGATACTTCGGTTCTCGACTATCTCTGATGATTATATCATAATATCAGTAATGAAATTGCATACCTTGTTGGCAAGGTTTCTGGGCGAGTTCTTTAATTACTGCGTCGACGGTTTATGAATTGGAAGCCATGCATGGCATTGTTGTGATTTGACAATTAAATCTTTTTCTAAAGTGAGGCCAAGGCCTAGCATAACAAAAGCACGGCTCTTGCTTCTTACATCTTATGATTTTTGACTAACTTGTCCATTTTATTCTATTAGAACCATTAACATTGATAATGGTGGTGTTCAACTTTGCTTTTTCGAAGTTTATTTTAGTTTGTGCAATCTTTTTTTTTATTGAGAAATTTGAAACGGATTGTCTGTTATGGAAAACTAAATATTTAACTATAATAGAATAAGTTTGAGATTAGACAATTCTAGAAGATTACCTCAGTTGAAAATCTGAATTATATTGTCAATCCAAATGACTATATATTTCCATTAAATAAAATCCTTGAGCATGAGTTGTAGTTGACCAGAGAAACTTTGGCAATGGCAGCATGTGTCTGCCTAACTAGGTTGAGGAATAATCATTACGGTGCTTCTGTTGTAAAGATAAAGAATGTACGCTTAGCAGTCTCCGGATTGGCTGGCTGAACAAATTTTTGGCAAGTTGAGTTACAACTCCTGTAGTGATTGTTTGCTACATCTCTGGTTGCTATTTGAACACATGCGAATCACCATTTATTCTTAGCCCCAATTTTGATTTTGGAAGACCAAATAATTGAATGGGAAAAAAATTGACATGCCTCTTATCCACCACCCACCAACACCTTATATATAATTTTTATTTTTTTTAAGTTTCAAAAAAAAATTGTATTGGTTTATGGGCGTGTGATTACGGTAACATCCACGAGAGTGTCTGTGTATTACTACCCATTAGTATTAGTAGAACTTCTAATTTCAGTTTTTTCATTTATTTTAAGTAGTATTCAAATGAGATTGTATCCTGGTGTTTTTATGGAAGATGTCATTTTTTCTTTTAATTATAGATATGGGTTCCTTTTTTTTCACATAAATAGATTAATTCATACTAAGGTGATATGAGTTTAATGAAGAACTTGTATCAATTTTGTACGAGTTTGGTATATAATTTTTTTTGTCATTTCCTAAACTTATACTAGGGTAGCAAGAGTTTAGGCATAATGAATTTTTTTTTTGGTAAACTAAAATCTTATTTGGGTAGCATGACTTTAATGCATTTCAATTTTTTTAAATGTGTTAGGGTAGTACGTGTTTAGTGTGTTTATTTTTTTAATTAAACTCGTACCATGACATGACAAGTTTTGTGTTCTATATATTTGTGTGGGGAAGTAGGGATACTTCTTCATTCTTTAAGTTCATTCAGCATCCTTGAGCTCATCCAGTATCCTTGAGCTCATCCTTAAGTTTATCTCGCATTTTCTTCTCTTTTCTTCACTGTTTCTACTATGTTATTATTGTTGAGGATTTTTTGAAAAGATGATTTTTAGAGAAGAGTTGAATGTTTATAATTTATTTTATACTATTGCATATTATGTAGACTTCCAAATAATATTACATTTAATCATTTGAAACAGATTATCGGTAGTCAAACATTTTGTATAAGTGATAGAGTTGTTACAAATGTATTTTATTGTTACCTCATTCTCATCCTTTCCTCATGTGAAACCCATGGCATGACACAAGTATTCACGGATGAAGCTATTCATACGGTGATTCCTTGGCAGTCATAGTTTGTGGGTGGAGATATGTAGTTATTTGTAAATTTAATAAACATTGAGCCACTGAGCATCGATTATCAAGGTTGTACTAGTAATAGTGGTAGAGTCACTAATTGGTGAAGTGATTTTTTTATGGATGTATTAGTATCCTTGTTTTATTTTAATAGAATATTTATATAAATGTAAAAGCTTCAGAGTTGGATTATTATTCTTTGGACTTAGAAATTTATTTTATTTTGTTTTGACTATTATCGGCATTGTAAAATGAAATTTAGTGTAATTTTTACACGTTTTTGGACTTGTTGCAATTTTGTTTGCAGGCAAAACTTGTACCATTGTGTTGATAGTGATTTTGAAAATTGGTTTGTATGCAAATGCTATTATTGGAACATTCAAACATTGTTAAGAAATACAATTACTTAAAATAAAAGAAGTTATTATTCTTATTAAAAAAATATTATAACACATTCAAAAATTAAAACATCTAATGGTGTCTGCCTATCCCACACCATGGTCTTCGAGTTTGGCGTCTAGATCTTGATTATTGGTTTGGTGGAGGTTGCTCATCAGTTTCCCTTTCTTCATTTTGCTTATTTGCAAGCATTTGAAAAGATGAACTACCTGCATAATTGAACATAGATGGAGGAAGTTGACGGTATGAAGATGGAGGTGTCATGGAAGACGTCTTGAATATACTTTGGTTGTACAAGAAGGTGGTGTAAGTGGAAGGTACTTATCCGAAGTGTGATGAGTTTGCATGCATATGTCTGATATGTCCAAAATATGAAAAGGGTTATTGATTGCTCTCACGAAAGAGCTGTTGAATGTTTTAACTTTGTTCACTAGATTGGCCAATATGTTGAGCAAGTGTGGATGCTTGTTCTTGCTATGAGTCGTATTCCTGCAAACAAAATATCAAATATTGCACAAACGAAGTATAAAATTAGAAATAATAAAATATTGTATGCAATTACCTCGTCATCTGTTTCTTCATCTTCTTGAGATGAAATCTAAGAAATGATCTTCTAAAAATACCACTGCATATACTGAGAATTTTCTTTGAGGTGGTCATTGTCATGGAAACTGACTCTTCAATTAGACAATTGTGTCAGTCATTCCACATTGTTATCCAACTTGCATGGTATTCAGGCCAATATCTGTCGCTTCTTCCTCTCATATCCTCTTTAATCAAATTGTCCAAGTTGATTGAATCTTGAGGATAAATTGTTGCATAACCCTATTAGCAGGGTGAGACTCTACAATGACAAAACAGATCATGGAAACAACATGACTCACAGGGAGGACATCACCAATTATTAGGTCTTGTGACTTCTTGCATAAGGAGTCCACAAAAACTGCATTTCTTACAAAAGACAGTAAACTTGAGAACAATATACTCTTATATTTGCAATGAATTTTACACAAATAAATTTAATACCTCTTTTGGATGCAATGGGTCAAATGTCTCACACAAAGATAATAGCATGTGATGATGTTAGACTTTTGCCCAGGTCTAGACCCCTTGTAATAAACATAAAAAAAATTAAATTAAAAGTACAATAACATGCTTGCAATAAATGTGTGATTGAAATTAAAATATACCTCCTTACTACAGTTAACTCATTTCAGTAAAAAGAAAAAATTGACTCATATCCATAATTAAAAGAAAAAATACTCTTTCCGCACGAAAAACCGTTGTATAGATGATATTCCATATATTACTAATACAGTGATTTGGCATGAACTTAAATCCAGTAGACTCAGTGAAAGGGAGAATTATCTTGCTTTCAAAAACGAATTCCCTATACCAATCTGGGTCATATTTTGGATCTGAAAATTGTTCTGAAATATATTTCTGACTAATGGAATACAGCATGTATTTATAAATTATGCAAGTTACCAGTAGTTAGAAGTTGTGACAATAATTTATTGTTGAAATCTTAATCTATAATCCTATATCTTAACTTTCTGAAATATATTTTTGAATTCTAAAATCTGAAATGCATTTATAAATTATGCAATTTGAATTATATAGTTATTAGTGATTAGAAAAAGTTCTAGCAATAACTTATTGTTGAAATATTAATTTGTAATCCTATATCTTATTAACTTCGTTGGCCCATAAGTGGAAGTGGTGTCCTAGATCTAACCCTTATGATTTGGCTCAGTAAGTTTACATGGAATCAGGACGGAGCTTAATAGGAGTTGGTGGAAGCCACGACCCTCTCAAACATTTTTATTATATATATAAATTTATTATATAGGTCCACACAATTTAATTTAATAAAACAAAATTTTACAATTAATAGATTCTTTTAAAATGTACTCCCTCTCTTTCAAATTATAAAACGTAATTGAGAAATTCTCACATACTAAGAAAAATAATTAATTTGTTTACTTTTTTATAAATCTTCCATCTTTACCCTTATTAATTACTATTAACTAAATTAATTGAAATTGAATTAGAAGTTTTTATAAAATAAATTAATTTTTTAACGAAACTGTACATTAATTGAGATTGAAATTTCAATAGTTTTGAATTCATTTCAGAATTATTTTTAAATAATTTAAAATTAGAACTACTAATTTTTTTAATTAAATATTTTAATCAAAATTTTTAATTCCCATCAAACTGCAAATGATTATACTAAAATTTTATTTTAAAATTTCAATTAAAATCTTTAATTCCCACCAAATTGTAAATGAATATGCTTAAAATTTCTTTTAAAATTTTACTCAAAATTTTCAATTCCCACCAAAATGCAAATAGAAATACTGAATTAAAATGACATAGGTGCTGCAACTTCAATCTGTATTATAACTTGAAAATGTCAGTTGATATAGATTTGGTAAAATTTAAATTAGTACTCCTAAAGATGATATTAGTATATGATAATAAATGTGAAGAGTCAGACTAATAAAAGATAATTAATTCTTAGTTCTTGATTTTAATTTCTCTTTCTACTATTTAATATCAGCAGAGATAATCATGTTATTAATAGGGGTATATAAGAAAAAAAAAGAAGTTATTGGAATTCTAAAATGCCTTATATTATGAAACAACTTTTCTTTCAAAAGTCCGCCTTATAATTTGGAATGAAGGAGTATATTTTTTAAAGTTTTCATATAAATGTATGGATAACAGCTATTCACATTTACTTTTTTGTTGTTTTTAACTATAGACTGTTAGTATTCTTCTTTCTTTAGTATTCTTCTTTTTTTCTCTTTCTGATAAAGATATAATGAGTTGTTTTCTCTTATATTGTTCCTCATCTACATCATTTACGAGTTGTTTTCTCTTTTACCGTTCCTCATCTATATCATTTATCTTCTATTCTACAAAACTTATTCTATTCCAGGTACCTATTATATATTTTTTTATTTAATATCATTTATTTTTTATGATTTTATGTGACTGCTGTAAATAGATTAGATTGTAGATTATATTTTTAGGAGGCCTATAGATTAGATAGTAAATTATCATTTATTATAATTTTATATATTTTGAAATTAAATAATTATTTTTTAATAGATACAATATTCATGATTAAAAATAAGACAATTTATGCTTTTTTCAAGAGGATAATTATTGATAAAAATGAAAATGATATTTCTTCAACTTCAAATGAGCAAATAGTTACATTGGATGAACAACCTTTCAAGATTCCAAAAAGTATAGATAGTAAATGTAAATTTAATGTCAATTCTTTAGAATGTGACCCTGGAAAACGTCTTCAAATTTCATAATTTCCAGTTAATCAAAGAGATGAAATTCAAAGAACATATTTAAAATGGGATCCATATTAATGTCATCTTGAAAATTATCCTCTCTTTGGAGATAAACATCCAAGAAGATTTCAACTACAACACTTTATTCTTGATGTTGTTACTTTATAGTTGACAAGTTTTTAAAGTAACAACATCAAGAATAAAGTGTTGTAGTTGAAATCTTCTTGGATGTTTATCTCCAGAGAGAGGTAATTTTCAAGATGACATTGATATGGACCCCATTTTAAATATGTTCTTCGAATTTCATCTCTTTGATTAACTGGAAATTTCCAAATTTGAAGACGTTTTCCAGGATCACATTCTAAAGAATTGACATCAAATTCACCATCTATAATTTCTTGAATCTTGAAAGGTTGTTCGTCCAATGTAACTATTTGCTCATTTGAAGTTGAAGAAATATCATTTTCATTTTTATCAATAATCTTCCTCTTGAAAAAAGCCTCAATTGTCTTATTCTTAACTATAAGTATTGTTCCTATTAAAAAATAGTTATTTAATTTCAAAATATATAAAATTATAATAAATGATAATTTACAATCTAATCACATACCTCATAAAAATATAATCTATAATATAATCTATTTACAGTAGTCACATAAAAGCATAGAAAATAAATGATATTAAATAAAAAAAATTAAAAAAAATTATAATAGGTACCTAGAATGGAAGAAGTTTTGTAAAATAGAAGATAAATAATATAGAGGAGAAACCATAGAAGAGAAAACAACTCACTATATTTTTAACATAAAGAGAAGAATACTAATAGTCTATAGTTAAAAGCAAAAAAAGTAAATGTAAATAGCTGCTATCCATAAATTTATATGACAACTTTAAAAAGTATACCTCTTAAAAGAATCTATTAATTGTAAAATTTTATTTTATTAAATTATGTGGGCCCATATAATAAATTTATATATATAATAAAGAGTTTTGGGGGAGTCGATCGGCTCCTATTAAACTCCACCCCTGAATATAGGTAATACATTAGTGAACATGCTAGTATTCCTTAGTTATTTTTGGAATATTAAGTGGTAGATCAAGAGGTAATACATATTTTTTTTTATGTAGTAGAGCTCTTATTGAAAGTGATCGTAAATGATGAATAATAATGTTCAAACAAGTGCAAACGGAAATAATTAAATGATATCAATCATGATATAAAAATTAGTTTTAAGTAATAATTATTTTTTTAATGGTCTCTAAAATCACTTTTTTAATGTGACTATAGATAGACTATAAATGGTGTGGATTTTATATGTTTATGGGCATAAATTATCATCTGTGGAGATAAAGTACCACCTATGGAGATAGAGTATCACTTATGGAGAATAATGTTTATTCATTTTTGTATAGAAAATATAGTTATTTTTTTTAATTTTTTATTTTATAAGTTTTAATTTATGTTACTTATAAAATTTATCTTCAAAAATTAGGAATGATACTCATAAATATATTATATTTTCTTTAAACACAATTTTGAGGAGAGATTAATAGAAATTATAGATTAGCATGTCAATACTTTTATATATGTTGAAGGAAAGATTACAACTTAGGTAAAATGAAGTTTTTGGAATTTGTATTTAGCATGACAATACTTTATATATGTTAATTTTGTATTTGTTATTATCAATTTAGTATTATTTAAAATCAAAATTTGGACTCTAAATTGATTGGATAATTTCCAATAAATATAATAACTTATTGGATCATATTATAAATGAGGAAATATTTTTTTTTAAATCAACTGTAGGTCGTTTATTGAACACCTAAGTTGAGTTATAATAATTAAATTCATAAAATTTTTAATGTTTTTTATTCTTAGATTATATAAGTATAATAATAATAATTCTTAAAGATATATATGATAATAATAAAATAATGATATATATGATAATGAGATAAATAATAATTTGTGTATAATATTTAAATTTTTTATATAATATTTAACAGATTAAAAATATTATCTATAATTTATGTAAATTATATTTTTTTATTTACAGGTATACACTATACTGACATACAATATATGTTGACATATGTTGATAAAATTATTCTTACACTAAATTAGAAGTGTTGATATAAACTATAGTGACACAAACATATACGGTTAAATCCCATTTAAAATCTATACTAAAATTATGTGTAAGTATAAGTTAAATAAGTTTATACCTATATATATTATATCTATAATGACACTTCTTATATGTCACTAAAAGTGACATTTCTTGTAGTGTGTGGACAATGTGATCATGATAAAAGTGACATTTCTTGTAGTGTGTGGACAATATGACCATGGTTGGGAATGATGTTCCATTTAGTTATTTGAATAACTTTTATATTAGCTTATATAGAGAATTAGGTATAGGATGAATTCACTTATGTGTTTATCAATAGGGTTGTGTGTTTATTTATAAAAGAGATACAAGAGATGGGTTGAGTCCATTACACTAGAATAGGAAACCCTAGATATTTTAAGACTCCCCCTCAAGCTGGAGCATATAAATTGTATAAATCAAGCTTGTTACAAATATAATCAATTTTAGGATCCCGTAATGACTTAGTAAAAACATTTGCTAATTGATCATTAGAATTAACAAACTTAGTCTTAATCTCTCTAGATACTATTTTTTCCCTAATGAAATGACAATCAATCTTTATGTGTTTGGTCCTTTCACGAAAGACATGATTTGAGCTTATGTGAAGGGCAGCTTGATTGTTACATATGAGTGTTATTTGAGTAACTTCTCCAAATTGTAACTCCTTAAGTAGTTGTTTAAGCCAAATAAGCTCGCATGTAGTGGATGTCATAGATCTATATTCTGTTTCTGCACTTGATCTTGCCACAAGACTTTGTTTCTTACTCTTCCAAGAGATTAAATTATCACCAATGAAGACACAATATCCAGAGGTGGATCTCCTAACAACAGGAGATCTTGCCCAATCGACATTTGAGTAGGCAACAACTTTGGTATGATTACTGTGTCCATACAACAGGCCTTTTCTAGGGGAGCCTTTAATGTATTTCAGTAGACAATGACAGCATCCCAATGATCTGTGCAAGGAGAGTTAAGAAATTGACTTACCACACTGATAACAAAAGAAATGTTTGGACGAGTAACTGTAAGATAGTTCAATTTCCCAACTAATCTTCTATACTTTTCAGGGTCTGAGAAGGACTCCCCCTAATTAGGTAGAAACTTGACATTAGGATCCATGGATGTGTCAATAGATTTTGAGTTCATCAACCCATTTTCCTCCAAAATATCCAAGGCATACTTCCTCTAAGAGATATTATTCCATTATTAGATTGTGCTATTTCAATCCCCAAAAAATATCTGAGTCTGCAAAGGTTGCTCCATATAAATTTCTTCCTGCAAATCACCATTAATAAAAACATTTTTCACATCCAATTGAAACAGAGGCCAGTTTTTAAGAGCAGCCATGGCAATGAATAGGCGTACAGAAGCCATCTTTGCAACTGTGAAAAGGTGTTATCATAATCTAAGCCAAAGATTTGTGTATAGCCTTTAGCTACTAGGCGAGCTTTAAGACGATCAACAGTTCCATCAGGATCGACTTTGATAGCAAAAACCCACCTGCAACCGACAACAGATTTTCCAGAAGGTAGAGGTACGAGGTCCCAAGTTCCACTCTTCTGAAGTGCACTCAATTCTTCGAGCATGGCCTAATGCCAACCAAGATGGGACAAGGCATCACCTACAGCTGATGGATACAAAGGAAATAGAAGAAAGACAGGTATAAAAAGAAGGAGATAATCTATGATAACTCAAATTAATATAGCAAAGAGGAGGTTTGCGAGTGGTTCGTGTACCTTTCCAAAAAGCAATGGGAAGATCAGATTCAGTTGACAGAGCCGGAGGAACCGAAGGAGTCGGCAGCAGAAGTGAGTCAGATGGTGGAGGTGGTGGTGGTGGTGGAGGTATACTAGACTCAACTGGAGGTTCACATATAAGGAGAATAATGGTTGTTTCAAAAAGAGGTGTAGAGGTAGAAGTGTTGGTCTTAAAATAGAGAGAGAACTTAATGAAAGTGACATTTGTGGAGATAAAATAATGATTAAGAGATGGAGAGAAACATTTATACCCTTTTTGTGACCTAGTGAACCCTAAGACACATTTATGAGACTTAGCGGAAAGTTTGTCAACGTTAGGTCCTAAGGTGTGAACAAAACATGTTGACCCAAAAACTTTAGTGGACAAAGAGTGGAGAGGTTCATGTGGAAACAAAATTGAGTGAGGAATTTTATTTTCTAAAATAAAGGAAGGCATGCGATTAATTAAATAACAAGCACTTAGAACAACATCCCCCCAAAAACGTTGAGGAACATTTCCATATTGTTCGAGTTGTTTCAATGAGGTGTTTATTCTTGCGCTCAGCCACCCCATTTTGTTGAGGTGTATAAGCACACGAAGTTTGGTGAAGAATGCCATTACACTTCAGAAAATTGTGAAAAGAATGAGAAAGATACTCGCAGGCATTATCATTACGTAAAATACGAATAGACACACCAAATTGAGTTTTTATTTCATTAAAAAAAATTAAAAGGTAGAAAACAACTCTGAACGATTTTTTTTATCAAAAATAACAAAGTACACCTTGAGTAATCGTCAATGAAAGTGACAAAATATTAAAATCCTAGATTATACTGGACACGACTAGGTCCCAAAATGTTAGAGTGAACTAAAGCAAATGGAGAAGAAGCACGTTGTAAGATACTAGCTGAAAAAGAACTACGACTATGTTTACCTAATTGACATGACTCGTAGGAAAAAGTAGACAACTTGGACGGACTGAGAACGAGATGTTGCATCTTGGCAAGGCTAGGATGACCCAGTTGAGCATGAAGGAGAGAAGAAGACTCCATGACCAAACCAACATTCTGTTTATAGATGATAGAGGCCATGAGACTCACATACGGTGCCAATCGTCCGTCCCGAACTCGGGTCCTGTAAACAAACAGAATCTTTAGTAAAGGAGATAGTGCAATCAAGGGAATGAGTGAGGCGAGTATGGGATAATAAATTAAAAGGAGAATCAAGAACATAAAAGACATTGTCAATAGATAGTGAAGGAAGAAGTTGAATGGTACCAATGCCATGGGAAAAGGCTTTAGAGCCATTAGCCATAGTGATAGAGGGCAAATAACTCGAAGTAGGTAGGAATGTAAAGAAGGATTTATTACTAGTGATGTGGTCTGTGGCGCTAGAGTCTAGAACCCAAGGACTAAGAGAGTTGGATTAAGTTAGGCCAGCAAAGGAAGTACCTGAATGCACAACAAAAGTAGTGGAACTCGAGCCCTAACGATCCTCATACCATTTTAGAAACTTAGTTATGATAGCAGGTGTAGCCGAGTTATCAGATGGTGAAGGACCCAAAACAGATGATGGCAGGGGGCCGTAGTAGTTAGTGGTGGAGGGTCAACATTGGCAACCGCAACCGATTTTGGAGGAAGACCATGTAAGGCATAACACTTTTCTTTGACATGACCATACCTGTAACAGTGATCACACTGAGGTTGCCCTTTACCTTGTTTTCGAGGACGATTGTGGTTATCATGGTGAAAAACTAGGGTAGAAGATTCATCATATGTACCTGTAGTAGATGTTTCAGTTGTAAGCTTACCCAACACACGTAAGAGGGTGGAAAATGCAGTTGTTAGCGTAGGCACAATTAGAGATCCCAAAATTTGATCTCGAACATGTGAATAGTTAGCAGAAAGATCATGTAAGACCAATAACATGAAGAACTTAGACCGTTGCCCAATTTCTTCAGAAGGAGTAGAGGCAGGGGGTAATAACTCATTGAAATTATGAAAGAATGAATGAATTTTACCCAAATTTGAGCCATGGTACCATCAAGGTGTGTCTGACTGGCGAGTGTAAACATATTATGACAAACACCATAAAGACGTTGGGTGTCATTTGTGTACTAGTTTGGCATGATTCCAAACCTCAGAGCAATACTTATACGTATGACATATTTGTTTTAACGGTGAATCAATGGTAGATTTAATGACTATGCATAACTGAGCATCAATCTTCGTCCACCAAGAGCGCTTATTTTCAACAACATTATTCACGGTCTTAATGAGATGATCTTCATAACCCTGACTCTCAAGCCAAAGTTGGATATTAGATGTCCACGTCTCATAATTATTATCGTCTAATTTGTCAATGGGAAGATGCATATTGACATAATTAGTATAAATGGACAGAAGAGGTCTAAGAACAGATAAGGCCATGAAGAAGAGAGTGTTGGAATAAATGGCTGAGTTTAAGAGGGGGGTGAATTAAACTCTCAAAGATTTTCGAAATTCAAAACCCAAATATGAAAAACCAGTTGCGGAATGAAGATTAAAACCAGTTTTAATAGGTTCTTGAAATGCTGTTAATCAATTGATCATATATCCAATTCAATTACAATTCAAAATTCAAAATTCAATTGCCGAATGTAAAAGATCAAGGGAAGAAGAACAACACAACAAATTTATACTGGTTCACCTTTCAACAAAGGCTACATCCAGTTTCCTAAACACACAAATCCAATCAATTCACTAAAAATCAGTTTTTACATGAACACTACATGAAAAACGAAAACCAGAAAGCTGCACCTAGTCTTGAACCCTACAAGACCTCTAAACACTTGTAAAACCCTATTACAAGAACCCTTAATCACCCTGATTAAGAGACGCACACGTAGTTAACACACACACAAAGAATTGGATTGAATTCACCTGGAAATTGAGTGCAGAAACAAAAACAGAGCAAGAACAGTAACGAAAAAAACATAGCACACTTTTCTTGATTCAATTCGATATCAATTGGATCTTGGACTTCTTGGAGAGATTCGAAAATTGATTTAGAGTGTTAGAGAAACGTTCTTGCTCAGTGGGTTCTTCTGAAAATGATTCGTCACTGAGTTCTTTGAATTTCAAGTTATTTATAGCAAAGCTGATAAAACTGATTCTGACGAGAATAGTCGGTTGAAATCGCATTTAAACCGGTTGTTTTCATTAAAACCAATTTTCCAGAGAGCACCCTTTTTCTGAAACTTGAAATCAGTCAGTTGAAAACCCGTTTTAACTAGCTATTCCAGAGAACTGGAATTCCTGAACAAAGATACTAGAATTTTAACTGGTTTAAATTTTGAAAACAGTCAGCTAAAATTTCCCAAATACAAAGCTTTAAAAATGAAGAACAGTTTAACTAGTTGAAATCAGATTTTTAATCAGTTAAAAAATAGTTAAACCTTTGAAAACAATTTAAAACCTTTTTAAAACATTTCAAAAAATTTTAAACCCCAAGATTAAGTCCAAGATTAATTGAAATGCAACTTACCACACAACCTAAGACTCTCTAATCCTAAGACACAATCTTCATTCTTCAAGCACCATCATCTTCATCATTAAAGGTGGTTGGAGACATCAAATCCACTTGAAACCAAGTCTTCAAGTCCAACAAACTCCCCCTATTTGATGATGACAACCATTTGATGCATTCATTGTCTTTGAAGAATGTAGAAGTCCTGCACAAAACACGAAAATACAGCAAAACAGTGTGGTAAAACAATATAGCATTAAAAATAGCAGAAGCAGTATTTGCTTTCATAGCAATAGCGTTGCAGATTCAGATTCTCCCCCTTTCACCAGATTCTCCCCCTTTCACCAGATTCTCCCCCTTTCACTTGCGCTTGTGCTTCATGTGCCTTCAAATGCATTCAACAATTTCTCCCCCTTTGGAATCATCAAATAGCACAAGAGAATAGAAATAAAATAGCATATGCAGCGAATTTAAAATTGTCCAAGATACATGGGAATTTAACCCAACTAAAGACAACAACAGCAACACAAATTAACAGAACTTGAAAGCAACAAGAATTAAACGACAAACAACAACAACTTGTAGGTGAAACTGTAACAGTAGCAGTAGGAGAGGCAACACGCAGGAAATCAACAACAGCAGAGATCAGTTATTATCTTCTCCACCATCATCACCAGGAGCAGCATAATAACCCATATTTATTTGTGCAAGTTGGGCATGTAAATCTTCTATGCTTTGATCAATGCGCCCAAACCTATTCATGTAGTAGGTGTGATGATATTCTTGATGAGATTGGATAGAATCAAACCTTTGTAACACTGTTTGTTCAAACAATGAGAGTGGAGTTCCACGATCAACTGGAGGAACATAAGGAACAATATCACCCATCATTGAGTAGCATTCTGCACCAGGTTCTGCATTTCCAGCTTCATCAGCAGCTCCAGCAGCAGTTTCAGCAGCAGTTCCAAAGAAGACTTGTCTCGCATTTCCGACTTCTTGTCCAGAGATCCATGCACCATTGCTTTTAGTAAAGCCAAACGTGAAGAGAAAGCTATTGTCCAGCTGATGGGATCTCCCAATGTTGATTTTTTGTTCACCTCTAATGTCGACACCAAAATACTCAAGGAATTTTGAAATTATTACAGCATATGGAAGATGATAGTCAGGCAACCTTTTGGACTTCATCATGTGATCCTTGATGATATGTATCCAGTTAATTCTCACAGATTTCATCAAACAAAAAATTAGAAGAAGATCACCTTCATTCAATGTAGCATGATTGCTTCCCCTTGGAGTGATCATCCACGTGATGATAAATGTAAGCACCCTAGCTGTCAAGGTTAGTCCACCTACCTGAAATCCACGAACAGACCCTTGAGAATTCCTTAAGCATTCCCTGTATGTCTGGACTTTGTTGAAATTCTCCAAGGAACCACACAAACCACAGCTAACCACAATGCCATCAGTTTTGAAGCCACCCACTCTTATCCAAACAGAGTTGTTTATGATCATTTCCTTTCCTTTCATTTTGGAAGTTAAAACAGACCCATCATGCTTGAGATTTGTGTAAAATACTTTCACCAAGTCTGGGTATATGAACTCATTCAACTCCAGAAATTTCTGTAGGTCTTGATACTGCACCATGGCTATAATGTCAGCCAATCCTTCATCTTCCAGCCACTGAAAACTGAGGACTTTCGGTGGGTTTACAGTCTTCCTACTGATATGGGATTGAAACTTCTCAATCCTCTCTTCATCACCATCGAACCATGCTTCAATAGACCCATGTCTATAAGAATGAGTTGCTGGAATTTTAGGTTCCTTATCTTTAGATTTCCCAGCAGTTTTGGATTTCTTTCTTGGGTTGCTTGAAGAAGCCATTGCAGAAAAGAGAAAGTGCAGAGAAACAGAGTATATGCAATGTATTTATGTAGAATTTTGCACAGGCAGGGTGAATAACAGTGAAGCAATACACAACACATGTATTTATCAGTTCAGATTTTCAGATTTTAAACAAATTAATTCATTATTCAGTCAAACAAGCACTCAAATGCATTCAGTTGGAATATATGGGACAGAGAAATGCAGTATGAACAGACTTGACCAGGGCATTCAGTTGGTTGAATGAAATTCGAATTTGGAGAGAGAAACCAGTTAAAAGCAAAGCAAAAGCACTACAAGACAAAACAGTAGTCAAGATTCTTTTAACCAGCTTTATTTATCATGTTTAGATGCACAATTCTCAATTAATCAACTTAAATGCACCAATTGAATGTGAATCAATGCAGTTTAACAGCAAATTCGTTCAAATTTTAAACTTTACATGGTGTCAGGCAATTTCAGTCAGTTGATTTATGAGAAATAGCTGATTAAAATAGATATCCTGATACAGATTTAATGCATTTAACTGACTAATTCGACAGTTTAACTGGCTAAAACAGAAATAGATATCACTGCACTTCCACTGCAGCCCCAAATTAGACAAAACAACTGATTAAAAGCCCGAAACAACTAACTAAAATTCTGAATATCATTGCAGATTTCACTTATAAAATACAATATGCAAATCTAACTGCAATTAATCAACAAATATGCAGATTTAAACATTCAAACACACAAAACAACATGAATAACAGCAAGAATGAATCACATACATGGATTACATCACATTTGAAACATCAAGTACACCCAGCTCATTTCTTAATTGGAAAAACCTATCTTTTGGGAGTGGTTTGGTAAAAATATCAGCAAGTTGGTTATGTGAATCAACAAATTCAATTATGCAGTCCCCTTTTTGAACATGATCCCTAATGAAATGGTGCCTTATTTCTATATGCTTTGTTCTAGAGTGCAAAATAGGATTTTTTGTTAAGTTGATAGCACTTGTATTGTCACACCTAATAGGAATGTGATCTAGTTTCAAACCATAATCAAAAAGCTGTTGTTTTAACCAAAGAGTTTGAGCACAACAGCTCCCAGCTGCAACATACTCAGCTTCAACAGTAGACAAAGCCACACTAGCTTGCTTTTTGCTATGCCATGATACTAGACTACTTCCTAATAGATGACAAGTTCCACTAGTGCTTTTTCTATCAAGTTTACATCCAGCAAAGTCTGCATCCGAATAGCCTACTAGATTAAAAGAAGCACCTTTAGGATACCACAAACCAACATTAATAGTTCCTTTTAGATATTTCAAGATTCTTTTGGCAATTGCAAAATGTGATTCTTTGGGATTAGATTGAAATCTAGCACACATGCATACACTAAACATTATATCAGGCCTACTAGCAGTTAGGTATAAAAGTGAACCTATCAAACCTCTATATTTAGTGGAATCAAACGGTTTACCACTTTCATCCGCATCAAGGTAGCTGCTGGTAGCCATGGGTGTGCTTGATTCTTTGCAGCTGTCCATCTCATATTTCTTTGATAGCTCTTTGTAATATTTTGAATGATTAAGGAATGTTCCATGATCCAATTGCTTGACTTGTAAGCCTAAGAAGAAGTTTAGATCACCCATCATTGACATTTCAAACTCCCCCTGCATAGCTGCCACAAATTCTTCACAAAGTTTCTCATTAGTGGATCCAAAGATTATATCATCCACATAAACCTGCACCAGTATTATGCTATCCAAAGACTTCCTAATGAACAAAGTTTTATCAACTTGGCCCCTTTCAAAGTTTTGAGAGATAAGAAAGTTACTTAACCTTTCATACCATTGTCTTGGAGCTTGCTTGAGTCCATAAAGAGCCTTTTTGAGCTTATATACATGGTTAGGAAATTTGTGGTCAACAAATCCAGATGGTTGTGAAACATAAATTTCTTCATTTATATATCCATTCAAAAAAGCACTTTTCACATCCATTTGATGAAGTTTGAATCCAATCATGCATGAGAAAGCAAGTAATAACCTAACAGCTTCTAACCTAGCAACAGGAGCATATGTTTCTTCATAATCTATTCCTTCTTCTTGGTTATACCCTTTAGCTACAAGCCTAGCTTTATTTCTAGTTACTACACCTTGATCATTCATTTTATTTTTAAACACCCACTTTGTGCCAATTATATTCATATTAGGTGTGCAAGGGACTAGTTCCCAAACCTCATTCCTTTTAAATTGGTTCAGTTCATCTTGCATTGCCAAAATCCAGTTTTCATCTAATAAAGCATCATCAACACATTTAGGTTCAACTTGGGAAACAAATGCAGCAGTTAAACATGTATCATGCATAGACCTTCTTGTAGAAACACCTCTCTGAACATCACCTATCACATTTCCAATGGATAGATTGCGAGGCACCCTCCATTCTTTAAGTAGATCATTTTCTGTAGAATTTAATTCTGGTGCCAGGATTTCAGTCAGTTCTTTCTGATTTTCACCAGCTAAAATTCCACCTGCAGCAGCTTTATCAGTTTCTACATGTTCGGTTGATACACCTTCAATTAAGTTCTCTTCACCTACACCTGCACCACTCACTGCACCTTCATTTTGCACATTAGTCTCATAAAAAACAACATGAATTGACTCCTCAATTATAGCTAGTCTTTTGTTATAAATCCTATATGCTTTGCTATGTGAAGAATAGCCTAAAAACAATGCATCATCAGCTTTAGCATCATCTTCTTTAACATCAAATTTCAAATATGCTTAATCCCATATTTTTCACAAAAATGATTGAACTTTTCATTTTCAAATTCCCCTCCATGATCACTTCTAAGAGCACTTATGCTGCAGCTGTTTTCATTTTGTAAAACCTTGGCAAGTTTCTTAAAAGCATGAAATGCATCATTTTTATTTTTCAGAAACAAAGTTCAAGTAAACCTAGAATAGTCATCAACAATAACCAAAGCATAATAGTTTCCACCAATACTCATTGTTCTAGATGGACCAAACAAATCTAAATGCAGCAATTCCAAAGGTTTTATTGTAGACACATAATTTTTCAGATTAAAAGAAACTTTGGTTTGTTTACCCTTTTGGCATGCATGACAAATTTTACCTTTCTCAAATTTCAGTTTTGGTATCCCTAAAACAAGTTCTTTTGAAACCAGTTTTTCCAAATGATTCATGTAAATATGTGCAGCTCTCCTATGCCAAAGCCATGAACTATCTTCCTTAGACATGAGACATGTAAAATTAGTTGCACACATATGATCAAGATCAAGCATATAAATGTTCTCAATTCTCTTGCCTAACATGCAGATTTTATCAGAATTTTTCTCAATGATCTTGCAATGATTTGTTTCAAAAATGATTCTAAATCCTTTATCACATAACTGGCTAATACTAAGTAGATTATGCTTCAAACCTTCAACATATAACACGTTTTCAATGAGGATTGAAGAAATGTTACCAACATCACCACTTCCAAGGATTTTCCCTTTGTTATTATCTCCATATGTGACAAAACCTCCATTTTTCAAGGTGAGTTTGACAAACTTCCTTTTGTCACCACACATGTGCCTTGAACAGCCACTGTCTAGATACCACAATGATTCATTGGCCTTCAAGAACACCTGCAAAACACAATCAATGTTTTGGTACCCACATCAATTTGGGTCCAACAAAGTTAATTACCTTTCTACCACATTTTGGCTTCCAAATATATTGACCACTAGGAACACCAAATTTTCTGATTTTGCATGATTTTGAAGTATGTCCCTTGTTCATACAATAAAAGCATGTAATAGATGAAGTGCTGGATGGTTTTCTATGTGAAAAGAAGTTTCTATAAGATTTTTGTTTCTTTTGAAAACCATTTGCAAATCCTAGTCCAACTCTATTCGTTACACAATTTTTAAATTCTAAAAGTGTATCCAGGTTGGCTCTTCCCATGGTGAATTTAGCTAGAGATTTGTTCAAATACTCAATTTGATTTTCTAAAATTCTGCAGTTTGTGCAGATTTTTTCAGCATGTTCACCATTGCAACTTGAAGCTTTGTAAATCATTTCCAGATTTTCAAAATCAGTTTTTGAATTTTCCAGCTCTTTCTCTAGCTCTTTCACCTTGTTCTCTAGCCAATTGTTCATTCCTTTAAGCCTATTGTTTGAACAAGCAACCTTATTAGCCTCTTCATGCAATTCCAAAAAATTTTGCAGCAGCAGATCATAAGGAAGACCATTTTGAGTAGTTGAGGAACTTACACTACTTGTTGTATCACAATCAGCCATAAGGCAAAGATTGGCCCTTTCATCATCACTTGAAGAATCACTAGAGGAAATATCATTCTCATCCCATGCTATGTAAGCCTTCTTGGTTTTGAATGATTTTTCATGCTTCTTTTCTCCATTTCTCTCTTTGTTTTGTGAGTATGGACATTCAGCCTTAATATGTCCCTGTTTTCCACAACCAAAACAGGTAAAGTTAGAAGAAGCTAAATCAGATTTTTTATTATACCTCTTGTTCTTGTAATCTTTGTTCTTGTATTTCAAGAACTTGTTGAATTTTCTAACTAAGAGGTTCAGATTTTCTGCATCACTTCCTCCATGTCCTTCATCCTCACTAATCTCCTCCTTGTGAACAAAAGTCTTCAAAGCCAGCCCTTTCTTTTTTTTGTCATTATCTTCTTGTTCAGCAAGTCTATTCAACTCAAGCTCATGTTCCCTTAGCTTTCCAAAAAGTGCAGCAACACTCATTGTTGACAAGTCCTTGGATTCAGAAATCGCTGTTACTTTGGGTTGCCAACTTCTATCCAAACATTTCAACACTTTGATGTTCAGCTCCTCTTTCTCAAAAACTTTTCCAAGGCCTATCAGATGGTTTATAATGTGTGTAAACCTCTTTTGCACATCTGAAACAGTTTCTCCTGGAAGCATTCTAAACATCTCATACTCTTGGATTAAAGTATGCTTTCTAGCTCTTTTAACATCAGTTGTTCCTTCATGAGTAACCTCCAACACTTCCCACATTTCTTTAGCATTGGAACACTGTGAAACACGAAAAAATTCATCAAGATTAAGTGCAGAAGTTATGATGTTCTTTGCTTTACAATCATATTGCACTTTCTTTTGTTCATCAGCATTTAAATTTTTCCCATGGTTTCTCTTCTTTAGGGATATACGGTCCATTGACTATAGCATTCCAAATCCCTATATCAATTGATTCAATGAAAATCTTCATTCTAACTTTCCAAAATGGATATTTTACCCTAGAAAACATTGGTGGCCTGTTTATAGAAGCACCCTCTGCAAAAGGAAATTTTCCTTCAGCCATGTTTGAGATTTTTCAGAAAACTTGAATATTTTTCAAGAACCAGCTCTTGATACCAATTGTTGGAATAAATGGCTGAGTTTAAGAGGGGGGTGAATTAAACTCTCAAAGATTTTCGAAATTCAAAACCCAAATATGAAAAACCAGTTGCGGAATGAAGATTAAAACCAGTTTTAATAGGTTCTTGAAATGCTGTTAATCAATTGATCATATATCCAATTCAATTACAATTCAAAATTCAATTGCCGAATGTAAAAGATCAAGGGAAGAAGAACAACACAGCAGATTTATACTGGTTCACCTTTCAACAAAGGCTACATCCAGTTTCCTAAACACACAAATCCAATCAATTCACTAAAAATCAGTTTTTACATGAACACTACATGAAAAACGAAAACCAGAAAGCTGCACCTAGTCTTGAACCTTACAAGACCTCTAAACACTTGTAAAACCCTATTACAAGAACCCTTAATCACCCTGATTAAGAGACGCACACGCAGTTAACACACACACAAAGAATTGGATTGAATTCACCTGGAAATTGAGTGCAGAAACGAAAACAGAGCAAGAACAGTAACGAAAAAAACATAGCACACTTTTCTTGATTCAATTCGATATCAATTGGATCTTGGACTTCTTGGAGAGATTCGAAAATTGATTTAGAGTGTTAGAGAAACGTTCTTGCTCAGTGGGTTCTTCTGAAAATGATTCGTCACTGAGTTCTTTGAATTTCAAGTTATTTATAGCAAAGCTGTTAAAACTGATTCTGACGAGAATAGTCTGTTGAAATCGCATTTAAACTGGTTGTTTTCAATAAAACCAATTTTCTAGAGAGCACCCTTTTTCTGAAACTTGAAATCAGTCAGTTGAAAACCCGTTTAACTAGCTATTCCAGAGAACTGGAATTCCTGAACAAAGATACCAGAATTTTAACTGGTTTAAATTTCGAAAACAGTCAGCTAAAATTTCCCAAATACAAAGCTTTAAAAATGAAGAACAGTTTAACTGGTTGAAATCAGATTTTTAATCAGTTAAAAAATAGTTAAACCTTTGAAAACAATTTAAAACCTTTTTAAAACATTTCAAAACATTTTAAACCCCAAGATTAAGTCCAAGATTAATTGAAATGCAACTTACCACACAACCTAAGACTCTCTAATCCTAAGACACAATCTTCATTCTTCAAGCACCATCATCTTCATCATCAAAGGTGGTTGGAGACATCAAATCCAGTTGAAACCAAGTCTTCAAGTCCAACAGAGAGGAAGTTGTTGGAGGATAGAGAAAGCTACTGGAGAAGAGAGAGAAACCTTAAAAATAGGGAAAATTGTCAAACGAACTCGGATCAGGAATATGAGCACAAATCCAAAACGGGGATGAGATGGTGATGTTGACATATTTCAAATATGAGTAAAAAGTTACTCAGGAAGTGTTGATGAAGTTTTTATCTCAATAAGTCATGAAGATTGAAGTTTTGATGATGAAGATATAAAGTTTTAGTGCAACATTATAGACTTGATTTTATCTCACAAAGGAAGGTTGCTTCATGAAATTTAAGGCAAGATATAAAGAAGAATAAATTCTTTCAAGGAAAAAGATTGTTGAAGATTTTCTCAAGTGCTGAAGATTCAAGTTTAGAAGTTTCAGTTTTGGGTGATGGATAAAAAGAGTAAGTCATAAATCTCATTCAAGGCTATTCCAAACTTGAGAGCAAGTTGTTTTTTGCAAAAACCTTTTTCTACGTTTTTAATCGATTAGGTATCGAAATAGAATCGATTATTTAACTTAAAATTTGAATTAAAAGAGTTTAACGAACAAAATAATCAATTAAGTGTTTTTGATAAATGATTATATTGCTTTTGGGTTTCATATAATCAATTATGGTCTTAATCTAATCGATTATATCAGGAAAAATATGTTTTCCAGTTTTACTCTGATATAATTGATTACACCTTTTATATAATCGATTAAATACGACGTTTTTACGAATTCAATGCTGAATCAACCTAAGAATGGAAACTTTGAGCTGATTTCAAATTATAAAATGAAAGGCAACCTCTTAGGTTAAACTCATCTGATTAAACAGGAAAATACAGTGTTCTTGTGCTAAAGTTTTTCAAAGTCGCTTTCTTGCTCTCTCAAGGTTGATCTAAGTTCTTGGAAGTGGTGATTGCATTGTGCTTAAGCTTTCATATCCAGCACTCATCAGGTGTTTTCTTTATTGTTTATTGATTGTTGTAATTCATCCCTTGGATCTATTCTAAAGGGAGGCGTGTTCATCTTTTGTGTGTCAAGAGAGGTGGGAATCATCCTTAGTGTGTTTAAGGAGGTGTTGTTGTTTATCTTTATTTGTTTTTACATGTTGTCACTGGATTGGTGTTTGTAATTGCAATTAAAGATAGTGGGGTGATCATCACGTGTTTGTGGTGATTGAGAACTGGACGTAGGATTGGCTAAATCTGAACCAGTATAAATCTCTGTGTCCTTTCTCTCTTTTCCTATCTCTTTATTTTCATTACGGATCATATTAACAATTGTTTTTCAAACTGCTCTTATCTAAGGTTAAGGAAAATCCGAATCTTGTTTTTAGAAGAATTATTTAAAATCTGAAAAATTATTTTAAAAAGGGAAAAAGTTTTTAAGAATCCAATTCACCCCCCTCTTGATTTTTACATTGTCGTTATTTCTAACAGGTGACGCCAATGATGCAAAACGCTATCGGAGACGACAGCGGATGCGCCTTCACGTGCACCGGTGATGACGCAGTGCACATGCCTGCAAATGGCACGTGGGGTGACCTCCAACTGAGCCGATCTTGGTCGCACCGGAGTCACTTGGACGGGATGATGTCAACGGTGGTGTCGCCAGTCTAATCAATGGCGGTGACAGCAAAGTGCAAAGGTTGTGCACTGTTCCAACGATAGAGTGGCTACTGGTTGCAATGGTTGCGTCTATGATAGTGGCGGAAGGGTCTGGGTAGTGGTGGCAGTAGCGGAAGAGACGGCGGAGGGCGACAGCGGTGAGCAGAGGGAAAGGATTCCAAAAATTAGAGAAAGGAGATTTCCGGAAAGAAATTTTAGCACTGATGAAAAGTGAATTCACCTGGGAAACAGAGATTTAACCTAATTCCAGATACCATATTAAGAAGTGAACTTTAAGCCGGTTTTGTAAGGTTGAATTAGGCTTTAATACCATATAAAATTTTAAGTATAGGATGAATTCTCTTATGTATTTATCACATAGAATTGTATATTTATTTATAAAAAAAATAAAAAAAATGACTGAGTCCACTACACTAAAATAGAAAATCTTAGATATTCTAATAATTTATTTATTTAGAATTCAGATTCTTCTTTAACATTGTAATTATAAAGAAAATAATTATGTTTTTTTTCTAAATCTTATATATTATTGTGTAATATTGTTTAAATTTACAAATATAAATCAAAATTTTATTTTATGATCAATTTAATATATTTTTTTAGCGATATATTTCTTTATAGGAAATATGAAATAATAAGTTTTTAAAAAAAATTATAATTATATTAAATATTTATTTGTATAAGATAGTTAAATTTCAGGAATTTCTTAATTTATCTTGACCGATCGACAAATCTACCATTATGTAGTTAATCCATCCCACCCAACTTTTTACCAACCAGAAAAGCCGAAAGAGGATGGTTTGGTCTAGACATCCCTAATTACAAAAGTCAAATTTAAGAGTTATTTCATCAAACAAAAAGAAACTACTTCCGCATTAGGTCTTGACATGGATTTGGTAATAGCTGGACCATCATGCATGGTGACACAAATCACAACTACGACCGGCTATATAATAGGTGAGTCATATTTAATATATTACATTTTATTTTATTGATAGATAGGTCCAATATTTTACACATTGATATTTAGTTTTTGGTGTATATTATATGATGCTTAGTATTTGAGGCATGCACGTTGATTAAGTAATAAGTGGAAGGGATGTTGAATTGTAGTTGCTGTTGTGCTCGTGTTTTTGGTCCTTGGACTTTCGTGACTCACAACTATTCTACCCTAACAAATGCTATTTTCCTAGCCTTCAGTTCATTCTTGAGTCAAGTCTAACAAGTGTATGCTCACCTAACAAAATTCGGAATCCCTTCCATGTTTCACCTGTCCTAAACTATAACAAATTATTTCATTTCCATTGTTAAATGAAGTATCATCACCTTGTCGGACATAAATTGCGCCACAATAATCATTTTGAGTGATTAAAGTAAAAAAGTCTTCTTGAAAAATTCTTATGGGAATTATAGGATTTTAAATGAACTTATTTTAATGGAAAATAATTTATATTAGCTTGGTACAAGTTATATCCGATTTTTTAAATTACATATAGGAACAGAGATGAATATCCAATTTTAATGAAAAATAATTTGTATTAACTTGATATGAATAATATTCGATTTTTTAAATTATATATAAATGACTATGTACATATTCGTTATGTTTCTATCTTCATATTTATTCTAATATTATCTATTCCTATACTTATTCATGTATTAAATTACTATAATATATTTAGTTTATTAAGTAATCTAAAAATTTATATTAATTTTTTTTTAATTTTGTAATTTATTTTTATAGCATATCTTTATCCAATTATTATTTGATGATACTCTAATTTAAAATTTATATAATTATAATTTTTTTATGATATTTTTTATTAGAGAAAAGAATAATATATATATATATATTATTTTGATATTGAATCTTTTATCATGTTTATTTTGTTGTAATTTTTTTTAATTATTTAATTAATATTTAAAACGATAAAAGACATATTATATTATACTTGTTATTTAATGGAGATATATTTATATCCAATGACAATATACCTATACTCTATGAGAAAGATGATGTGACAAAAAATTTATATCATTAAATATAAATACATAAATGACAAAATTTTATACACATAATAAAAATGTATTTTTATTTCAATAAATCTTCTTCGAGATTAGTTGTTTAAGGTAAGAGATTGAGAAAACAGAAACTACAAATGTTTGTTAAGGTTTTGGAAAACTGAAAGGCCTTTGAGATTCTATCTTAAGATTAGGACGGTATAAAAAAACTGAATCATAACAAACTGAATTGTTTAAAGAAAATTGAATTAAATTGTTTTTTAGTATAGTTTTAAAAAATTGAAAATATCTTATATAAAACTATTGAACTGAACTATCACTAATAAAATTGAAAAACATGTTATAAAAATAAGATGTTGATTGATAATAGTTCATATAATTTAGATAGTTATAGTAATTCAAAAATATTTAAGAGTAATTTTAGTTTGAGTCAATTAACTTAAACCACAATTTAGTTCAATTCATCTAGATAATTGTATAGTTCAATTCAATTTAATTAAATAACTTTTATAGTATAATTACTTGAGTTTTGTAATAGTTCTATTCACTTTTTATATTTTGTCTAGTCTTACTTAAGATGAAAATATCTTATATAGGACATGATTTGTGAAAATGTTTTATCCGAGGCTGATTTCCTTTATTTTTACACAATGTTAATTAATGACATATTACTATTTCAATATTTCAAATATCAATAAAAAAAATATAATCATTAAATTTCAAAAGAATAATCTAGTTAATTTTACCAAAAAAATAACATTATTAACCTATCGAAAAAATTATAACAAATACCAATTAAGAAATAGTTTTAAACTACATTAGTCCATGAATAATTTTGATAATATCTAGACAAAAGAATTTTACCTCTACTTGTCAATAAATAATCACGTTAACATCAACAAAAAATCTTAACTATCATTATTTGAAAAATAATCTTGTCAATGTTGATGGAGAAAATCGTTATTGATATGGACCAAGAAATAACTATAACTTACCAATTAATTGATCTTGATGAAAACAGTTTGAATAACATCAATTGCAAATAATTTTTAATCTTAAAAATTATGTTTGACATCATTAGATAAATATCGATTATGTTGGACATAAAAGACTTTAACTTTAGTCAACTTATAAGTAATACTATCTTACATGGGTAAAAAAATAATCTTAATAATAATGGTGAAAAGAATAGTATCACAATTGATTTTAACTTAAAAGAAAAGAAACATTTATCAATATCAATAAAAAAAGTAATAATACATTAAGAGTTTATACACTATTTTCATACTATATTAATATTTTATAATTAATTTATTATATATTTAATAAAATAACATAAATTCATTTTATATAAGCAAAATGTAAATATGTAATATATTAGCTAGTCTGGTATATTTATCATCTTAAACAAATAAATTTATAATGTCTCATTGAAAACAAGTTAACTTCTTATTAACTAAAGTTGAACTAAAAAATAATAAAAAAGAATACAAGAAAAGAACACAAATGTAAAAGAGAAAAGAATAAGAAGAATTTTTTATAAGTTTTTAAAATTTTAATTATTTAAAAAATTATTCAAACAACATATTTTAGCACAATAGAATTTAATTTTAAAAATAAATAAATTATTCTATAAAAATCTTCGTCTAAACATAATATTACATAAGAACAATTTTGTAATCCTAAGAGGAAATGATTAAAGGTTTAGCTAGTTTAAGAGTAATGTAACAATTTATCAGATAAAAAAGAATTAAATGAATTGACTACTAAAACGAATGATAGTATAAAAGTTCATTTTCTGGTAAAAGTAAATAGAAATCACTCTTAATATATAATTTAGCTATTATAGGACAAAAGAATGATTTAGGGAGGATGAAAATGGAGATTTTGAAAATGATTCAAAATATAACTTTAGTACCAAATAGAGGCTATTGTGAAACCTAGCTACCACTTTTCTCCTCTTCCCTTCTTTAAGTTCACAAGTTCTTCAACTAGTGAGGAGCAAGCCAACCACAACATGATTACACAAGGATAAGAAACATAATTTTTAACTTAAATTTAAAGTTAAAATATTTGTCATATTTAATCATTCAAATTGGACATTTTAGATTTGAATTCATTGTCCAACCCTAAAAAGTAGTGTATAATATTGGTTACATCACCTTACTCCTCATCCCTCACAGTTTCTCTAACTTTAAAACCCACCTCAGTAATTATGTGATTAGATGATGTTATTCTGCAAACATTTATTATGTCATTTGACTTTAGAATTAAAACCAAAGTATTGTTAAATATTGGAGGGCATGCATGCTTGTGTATGAAGAATTCAAGTAGGTATTTACCCAATAATGGGGAAAGAGACAAACACATTAATGGGATTGGGTGAGGATTCAAGCATCATCTCACCCTACACCTACTAATAAATAAATAAATACTTCCTTTATTTAATAAATATTTCTTTTGTTTTTAAATAAATGTTTTTATAAATAAAAATTGTTTCATATTATGTGTTTATAAATTTTAATTATATATTAATTGTCTTTTACCAACTATATTCTTATTTTAAAAAATATAAAAATAATTAAATAATTTTTTTATGAGATTTTAATGGACCAACTGTTTGTATTAATCAATTATTTTCTATCTTTTCATTTACTTTTTCGTCAATCAATAAATCACATTTAATTCTTTAAGAATATTATTGAAAAAAATTTTAAAAATTTATTATAAGTTATAAGAAGTACTATTTTTATTGGTTTGTATAAAAAAACCTTAAAAGACTCCTATTTAAAAATCTTATTTAAAAAGAGAGAGTAATATTAATGTGATATATGTGTAGTTATAATGATCTATTTTATTACATATTATTTTAATTAGTGAATTTTGCCTAAAACTATTCTCTTATAAAGGTTTTTTCTTAAAATAATTTTTATAAGTTAATTCATACCTAATAATAAAACAACTTCTGAATAATAAGTAAACTGGTAGCTGATTAACTTATAACTTATATATTTCATATGATAAGCTAATTTATTAAAGTAGAAAAAGAATGCTTGATAAAATAATTAATAAATTGATTCATAAATGTAAAATGGTATAAAAAAATATAATTACATAGATTTTATTATATTAAATGAAGTTTGCATTTCTAACTAAAAATATATTATTATATAATTATAACTTTAGATTTTTTTAAAATAATTAAATTTTTCATTAGAGTTTTTAGTATTTTTATTTAGTTTTAATTTGTTTATTTGAAAAATTCGTGTATTTAAATGAATTGGTTTAATGAATATCAATTAAATTTATTTTTAAAAAAATTAAATTTTATTTTTTTATCAATTTAAATTTCTGTTACATTAAAACTTTTTACAATTTTTGTGTGTAATTTCTACATAACATTATATAATGAAACATTTTTTACTCTAATTTATAATATTAATTTTTTAATTTAAATTACATAAAAAATTAAAAAGTAATCCAACAAATACTAAAATTAATATAATTATTAATTATGTTTATAAAATTAAAATAAATAATAAAAATTAAAATGACATTGAAGGGAATAAAAAATATATAAAATTAAATAAATTATAAACTCTCAGTTAGAAGCTAACTTAAATAATTTATAACTTATAAGTTAAAAACTCTTAAAATAAGCTATTTTAAAATACTTACCAAACATTGTTTTTGTTAATTAAACTTATTTATAAGTTAGTTTATAAAGTAGTAGTTATTTTATTTTTTACCAAACACACTCTAAATATTGATGATTAATTAACAATTATGTTATATCCATATATATATATATATATATATATATATATATATATATATATATATTATTCACACAATTTTATCATTAATCTATTACTAAATGTTGCCTAGCAATCTCTAACAAATTCTATGCAATTTATTGCAAAATGTTACTTAATCATCCTTCACCAATCTTCCAAAAGGATCCATGCTAGTGTGTCCTTTGAGTTTTTTCTATTTATATAAAAGCTACCTTAGAAAGCATTCAAATTCATTATTGATGGAACAAGTTGACACAAACCATAAGCACAGCTAAGAATTGTAATTTCAACTTAAATTTTCTGTCCTCACAAAATATGGGTCTCCTAATTTAGTTCTTTATATTTTTTTTACCTATTAACTTTTGTTTGTGTGAAAACTTGTTTAATTTGGGTACTTCTCATTAGATTTCTCCATCAAATCTAATGGGGGGAAAATTACAAGAGATTATTAAAATAGAATAACAGAAAAATCTATGATGAAAATGAACAACAAAAATTGAGGAATCAAAACCAACATTATATTACAAGATTTATTATAGTAATTATGCTTGCTTAGTTTACATGATGATTTCAGTTGTGTTATTGAATTTATAGATAGAGTCATTCTTTTTCTCTTCCTTACCAATAAGGTTAAAATACCATTTGAGATAAATTTATAAAAGTTAGGACTGTTTTACTTTTTATTTAAATTTTATATTTTTACTGTTAATTACAAAATCGTCACCTTATGTTCCGTTTTCAAAAAATTTAACATGAAATAGTGAAAATATAAAAAAATTATTTTCACTCTTTTTTCTACACATATAGTTTAAAACAGAAAATAGAAATTTTGATATTAAAAGTAACTAAAAAAAAGGAAACAAAAGTATCCTTAAGATTTAAATTTTACAATTCTCTGCCTGTTATCATTTTATTGCAAGTTTAACTTTTTTTTCTCCTATTCCAATGCTTAAATTTTTATTTTCTTTTATAAATTAACTTAATATTTAGTATATGTAATGCTGACCGATAAAAAAATAATCTATAAAATATATTTTTTATCTTAATTTTTTTTTCTTATTTTGATCCTTATATTTTTTTTTCATCGGAATTTATAGGGAAAACTAGCAGAAACTAGAATCAAGCATACAATTAATAAACAAAATTTAAGCATTTTTGTAAATCGAAATTTAACAACAAATTCAACATCATTTTGTTAAGGGCACTGTTTCTCTCAAGTTAGAGTGCACAAATAAAACAACCAAAGCAACCAAAGAGTTTCACACATTGTATGCAATTAACAAATGATAGTGGTTTCCACATTTGTAAAGTGAAAAAGGGTTAGTCACTAACACATGAACTTCATATATTTGTGACTAAATAGCTTTATTGTTTTTGAGTCTTCACAGTAAACAATGCTTAAAATAAAGTAAAGTAAATTTATGGAGTTTCTTAAGCTTGCCTAATGTATCATTAGATAAACGTATAAATAATTATGAAAATTACATAATAAATTTTTATTTTATATCTTTACAGTAAAAATGTAAAAATATGGAATTTATTGATTTATTTTTTAATTTATCAAAAAACATGAGTAAGAATTCATATTGGTATCATGACCTACTTGCATGTACTGTATTCTTAAATTCAATTTTTTAAGAATTTTTTCTTAGCATATTTGTAAGCATATCCTCATTGACTACAAATTTCTTTTCTTTAAATGTATCATAGAATTGTACATTATCATTATCCAAAATTACTTAGAATTATATAGATATCTAATTTCATTGTCAAAGTTTCTAAAAACAAAGAAGAAACTAATAGTGTGTTTTGGATAAAATTTAAGAGGATGATATATTTTTATAATGAATTTGAAATGTTAAAGGGAAAAATATATTGTTGAAATATAAAAGAAATTAAAATTCTATAATTTTAAGAGATGAATTAAATTATTTAATATTAGAGAATTTAAAAGTTTATCTAAAAAGAAAAAAAATTGGTGTTCACAAAATTTATGTATTTTTTTTATATTTTTCTTCAACTTAGCTTAATGTCAATTAGGATGTTTATTGATGTTAAGAAAAGTTATTTTTATTTAAATTTTTAAGATTATTTGTATTGTTATTGTAAACTATTTTTATTTTTTCTTTATATTAATTAAAGTTTTCTTAGCTAATGTGGAGAAGACTATTCTATTGCATTTATACTAACTAGGTTTTTTCAATTGATGTTTGTTCTAGTTAATTTTAATTATTTATTTTATTATTGAACATCAATGCTACCTTTTGTTATTAGAATTTTTTTTCTAATGTTGTTGGAAAAACTTTAACTCAACATGACGAATTTTAAAGAAATAATAACATGAACTAAAATTGACTAAAAACTAATAATTGATATTGATATTTTTAGGTTATTAATAATTGTGTTATATTTAAATAATTTTAATTTTTTTTAATTGAAATGAGAAAAATGTAGTTTTAATAATTGTACAAATTTGTGTAACATATTATTATTTTATATTTATACTACTAAAAATGTAGATAAAAAATAGCTATCAAATTCATTCAAAAAATCATATCATACCAAAGATGAGACCTTATCACATCATTTATTTACATGGCTAATATTATATATGGAAGTAGGTGAATGAATAAAATTATTATTAATCTTCATAAATTACATGCAAATAATGTATTCCAACTAAAGATAAACTAACATGAGGGATGAAGTGAGTAAACCAATGGTTCATACACATGAATACCAAATTAGTAGGGATATAAATTTGTGACAAGTTGACAATATGAACTACTTTTAACTAAAATGATATTTTCAACAGATATTTGGATATTTTTCTAAAAGAGACAAAAAATTCAAAACTTTAAAGCAAATTTAATTGAAATTCTAAGCATTTAACATTAAAAGCAAGTTTAATAATAAACATTAGAAATTTGAAATTTCACATAATTTTTTTTTAGAAATAGATAATTGATGCACTTGATTACAAATTATTTATTTTCTAAACAATATACACATGATTACAAATTGGACCCGAAATCATATATATTTTTAAGTTGATCAGGCATCAATTCTATTCTTAGAGCAAATTTGAACCCGGAATCACACTTAGAGATAAAGTAAACTTTTAATAATCATTAAATAAAAAAATATAATTAATCAAAATATAATTAAATAAGATAACAAATGATGATAAGCTAAGACATCAAAGTATCTATTTAAGTTTTTCTTTTCACTATTATTAAAAAAAATTAAAACCTAAATGAATCTTTAAGTTCCACAATGAATGTTATGAATACTAGACAACATTATTAGTTGGTGCATATATCCCCTAGCAAAGCAAATGATTGATGTAGCTAAAGATTGACAACCTAAAGCTTCTTCCTTTAATTGATAGCAAATCTCTTTTGTTTTGTTATAAAATCTTTCAAATTTAAGCATTCATCTCTCTCATATTCATCTATTGATTAAATTAAATTAGCAATACTATAATACTCATTAAATTAGCATAGTCCATATTCTATAATTGATCACATCATTCCTAGTTGGTACTATTCCCACAACAACAACTTGCACACATATGAACTCTAAAATTTTGAACTAAAACATATTGAAAAATGAACAATCGCCCTTAAAACACATGCATAAATAGCCTCCCACTCAAATTCCAACAATTACAGCATGGAAAAAAGAACAATTACTAAAAAACAAACAAACCTTCTTTGTGACACCTCAATTTTTTTATGAGATTAATTAAATATTTTTAGGAAATTTCAAGATTTTTAATTTAATTAATATACGTTTTTTATGATTTTAATATATAGTATTTATGTTCATAATTATAAAATAATTAATTTTAGAATATATGGTCTTATTTGAATAAATATTGAAGTCTTAGGTAATTGAGAACACTAGTACTTTGAGAGAGAGGAAGAGAGAAAGTTATTCCCATTTTTTCATAGGGCTGCTATGGTAAAATCACTGTTTCACGTTTGTTCACCGTTGGATCAAGCTAGAAATTTAACAGGTGATTTGTCACACCTAGTTCTTGATTATGATCGGTTGGATCGTTGATATGAGATCTGAGTAGAGAGATATTTAATTCTCACAGTAGCTGTGATTTGAGATTTTCATCTTCTTTGTTCTCTATTTAATAAGGGAGAGGAGAAGAGCAAGAAGGAAATTTTAGGGTATCGGGAGCACCGCCTATACATAAAAAAGGTAAGGGGGGAGTGAGAACTCGCTTTGGGGTGTGGGATATCTGTTGGGTAGTGGAATTGATCCTCAATTCCTTAATTTGTGTGTTCTTGAAAGAGGAGTTTTCCTCTTTCATCTCTGTTTGATTCCTAATTACTCTTGTATGTTATTTATGATGTGAATTGAAGAATAATATGTGTAATTTCTTAATTTGATAATATTTTGATTGTTTAACCCAATTCATTATTTTAAGTGTGTTCTTGAAAGAAGGGTTCTCCTCTTTCATCTCTGTTTGATTCCTAGGTTCTTTATGATGTGAATTGAAAAATAATATGAATAATTTCTTAATTTGATGATATTGTGATTGCTTTGGTGCACCTTAAGGATTCTTGTGATACTCTATGAAGGGGATGAGTTAAAGGTGATATAGTTTTAATGATGAATGAAGGATAATGTGTGTTACTTTAATATTATTATATTGTTTTATCCATTGTTACCAAAGAGGATCAAGTCAAGTCTCTTTGAAGATGTATCGAGTTTTGATGTTTTCTCAAGCAAACCAGATCAAAGGATGAAAAGATCGAAGAGTTGAAGTCTTGAAGAATCGGTGAAGCTCAGATCGAAGTTGGTGCTGTTTGTGTCGAATCATTCTGGAATAAGAGAAATCGAAACCAACAAACTGATCCAGCACTCTTTCACTCGTGATAGTTTTTAAAGAGTAAAATTGTTTTTACCAATCGATCGATATAACATATTCGATGGTTTTTAACAAAATCGATTATGTGTTTTCAAACAAATCTTTTTACATCGATTCGATTATATCTTTTGATACAGCGTAGTCAATTCGATTATGTATATAATGTAATCGATTCGATTATGTGTTGTTTTAAAGTGTTTCTAAAACTTTCACAGAATCGATTTTATACTTAACGAAATCAACAGTTTTTCGAAAAGTATTTTGAATTTCAAATTGGCATTTAAAATCATGAACGTTTTCAATTATCATAGAGATCTTACGTTGTCAAACATCATAAACAGATTTTAAATGCATAAACGATTTCATAAATTGTTTTTAATACTGTGAAAGGTTTTCTCAGATTTTATTTCCTATATAAAGAGGAAAAATACACGTTGATAGACACAGAGCTAACTTGAGCACAAAAATCATTTGTTTACACTCTCTGGTCTACAACATTCTTTATCAGTTGTGAAAGGAGCTAACGATCATTAACGTTGTTTTGGATTCTCTCTTTCCAGGTGATACTGTTTTAGTATTTGTTTACATATATCTGTCAACACCAGTGTTGGTGTAGTGGTTCATCCCTTGTGAGTTTTCAAGGGAGGTGTTTTCATCTCTTGTGGGTTTCAAGAGAGGTGTTCAGTCTTTAGATTTTCTTTTACAAGTTCAATTGTAATATTGATTGTAACAGTTTTCTAAAGATAGTGTTTGGGAGTCATTCTCGAATTGAGGTGACTGGGCATTGGACGTAGGGTTGGCTATACCCGAACCAGTATAAATCCTTGTGTTCTTCTCTTCCCTTATCCTTTTATTTTGTTTACTGCTTCCGCTCCGTTTAACGTTTTTCAGGCTAATCGAAAAAGGGTAAATATCTTAAATACATCAATTCACCCCCCCTCTTGATGCTATTTGTCTAACATCCATTGATTATGATAAGAGTCATGCGTTAAGTGATTGTGACTATAAATGTGAACTTATGTGAAGGGAAATGTGTATGAGTGTATAAAAAGTCATTGGACTTATGTGAACATGTATCATAACATGAGATCATAACGTGAGAGCATTGTGTATCATTTTTGCAGTCAAGTGTGATATGATATTGGCGCCACATGCATCATAATGTGAGATCATAATGTGAGATCATAACGTGAGATCATTGTGTATCGCTTTTGCGGTCAAGTGTGATATGATATTGGCGCCACATGCATCATAATGTGAGATCATAACGTGAGATCATTGTGTATCACTTTTGCGGTCAAGTGTGATATGTGATTGGCGCCACATGCATTCATCATCATAGTGTATATACGAGTACGACATGCATTGCATATGATGCAATTATGATATGGATATGTTGATCTTATAGATAATTACTGTTAAAGTTAAATTAATTTGTTTCTCATGTTTGGATATGATTAAGTACTAATTAATTGTTTATTGTGTGAAACTATCCTGTAGTGTTTTTACACTGCAACCTGAGTGAGATTTCTCACTCCCTTTGTTTCCTTGTCGTGTTTTTACTTTTGTATTGTAAGTGATCTCTAATTTGATGTAGTGTTCATAGGACGTACATAGGATATGTGATACCGAGATAGAACTAGAAAATTAGAATTTTTGTTTATTTATTTTTAATTAATACTTTAGTTGGTTTATCTTACATAATGTAATGTTATTAGTGAATGTGAATTATTTATCTTATCTACACTATTATTATAAATTTTATTAATTACGAGATTACTTATAAATGTGTTACTTTTATTCTCATGATATACGATGTGGAGTAGAGGGTGTCACATTCTTAACCAACTAACAATTACAAAACTAGGAGAACAAAAACTGAAACACTAAATTTTCTTAGAGTTGTAATTAGTCAAATAGACAAAAACAAAAAATCCCAAAAAAATCAAAATACACATCAACAGCATATGTAATCCCATTATCAAACTGTGTTAGATAGCCAATCACACACCACCTACGAAGCTTAGTTTCACAAAATTTAAACATATTTGTCACTTTACACCATCCCAAACCCTTAATTCTCTCCATATTCACAAACAACCCTTTCTTAACTAGGATCCCTTTCCCACAATGAAAAAAATAAACATTTTGTGTTTCCATTCAAGAATTCCCACTTCACAACTCAACCAGTCACCAAATTCTCCAAGACATCTTCAAGATAATTTACCCGAAAAGAACGAACCCAAAAACCCTAATCTCTAAGAAGGCTTAATAAAAAAAGATCACACAATCAAACGAAATCTCCAAACTAATCGACAGAAAAATCAAGTGAAAGAATATAGAGCACTCACTTACCAAGAGAAAGAGCATAAAGTTCTAGAGTTTGGGTACTCAAATTTTGATAGAAAATTCGAAAGGAACTATCTTGATTTCAAGATAGTAGAATCTCCATGCTTGTGGGAACCAAGGAAGGAAGGGAAGTGAGATTGCATACCTTGTAGATGTGGATGACGAGATGGTAGAAATGAAGGAGGGAGTGGATGGAAGCAATTGTGAAAATGTTCACTACTTGTGTCACGATCTTCAACTAGGGATTTGATGGAAAGAGAAATTTAGAAATTTGAGGGAAGAAGTGTTAGATTAATTTTGGCCACTATCTATATCAGTCAAAATTTAGAACTCACATAATAAAAATTATTCATATTTACATGTCACCATATAACTTATTATAACAGGTGAAAATATAAATATCATATTAAAACTGACATAATAAGTCTCTTTGTATTTACAATTTTACCATTGTCTAACTTATTATATCAGCTAAATTTAGAACTGACATAATAAATCTCTTTATATTTACAATTTTTTTACTATCTGGCTTATAATTATAAATGGATTAAAATTATCATAAAAAATTATTATTAAATGTCACTTTTTTCATTAGTTTATTTAAAAATTTGTAATGTAAAAATATAAGTTATAAGTAATTTTAGTTTTGTTCTTACCTCTTCCTCTTATTTTATTTTGATCACTAACAATTATTTATATGAACAGTTTACAAATGTTCGTGTGTAGTTTAATTCTCTAAAATTTAGTGAATCAAACTTATCCTAAATATTTCTGATACTTGTTTATATAAATACTTTAATATTTGCTTGCTCTTTGTTGTAGTTTTATTTTCTATTTTCTATAGCATAAAAAAGTGCATTTGGACACATTCAAGAACGACAAACTACTCTTTTTAGATAAAAAAAAAACTTGCCTATTAACGTATTTATTTCTTTGATGATAACAATTGGATTCCCATTAATCAAATAATGTTTTTTATTTCTTGCTATTATGCGAAATATCGAGTAGATAATTAATTTTATCTAAAAATATGACTAGTCATTTTTATGTTTTGCTTGAAAAAGGAGAAAAACGTAGAAGAAAATAATAAAAGAGAACGGGTAGAAATTAATAACAAAGTTTAAAGTGTATATATTAACAGAAGTAGAAAAGAAGTATATTTAATTATTGAAAGTATAAAAATAACTTTGAACTAAATAAACCTATGCATAATTTTACGCTATTTGAATTTAACTTCTTGTCAAAATTAATTTATTTTTTACTTTAATTAAATTAAGAAAGCCAATTATTAATTAATTCATGGATTAAATTATTTTAAGTGAGTTAATTAATTAAATTTAAACAATTAAATATTCAAATTGATTTAAGTTTATTTAATTAATAATAAAATCAATTTAATATTAGTGGTTACTAGTTTTAATTTAATTAAATTAATAAACTATTCCAAAGGAAAAAAAACTATTCGTCTATACGAAACAAATTATTAAACTATTCTAATTAAATTATTGAAAGAGATATCACATGCAGGCGTTGTCTCTGACTAGGGATATAATTGAAACAGAAGGTGATAAATTTGCAATTTCTCAGGTTAGATTTTTGCACTCAGAGAAGATTTTTATGTGGGGCTAGCCCCTTTTTTTCGTCTACTAACACCCTCCAAAATTAAATTGTCGGGCTTGTCTGGCATATGGTTCTATAGATTAATACATTTTCGGGTTAAAACATAATTATAATAAGATTATAAAACATAATAAGAAAAATTAATTATATAATTAAACATATAACAAAATTATATATATATATATATATATATATATGTGAGTGAAAAATCATCTATTAAATTTATTAAAGTTTATCTATTTAATCAACAAACATATATAATAATTTCCTGCAGATTCAGAGATTAATATTTATTGTTTGTTTGACTAGATGCAATCCTTTTATAACCGGACAATTTCTTACACATTTCTGTGTGTTTCACCTCTAATTTAATATTAGAAATTTCTATTTGTACTCACTACTTAAAATTTTTGTTTATGATGTATCAGGTCAACTTAAAATCTCATACTCTTATAACTTTTGCTTGATACATCAACAACTCAATTATACATTTCTATTTACTATTTATATAATTAATTTATTTAGTTTTGCTATTATTTTCATAAATTATAACAAGTTTTATTAATCAATCTCAATACATAATTACATATCAATCATTTCAAATATCTTCATGATATAAATATATGTAATGGAATAATCAATGTTTAACTTAAATCAAACAATTTCATGTAATTCATATATCAAATAGAGAATGCCAAAGAAAACAGGGACATAATGTTTGGGTTATGAGTTTGTCAACTAAGAGATAACCTATATAGCTTAACAATAATGATCTTGTATAAGTGATAAGACATTTCACTTGAATATTATCTATTCGCTTGAGTGATATGACAAAGGAGGAGACAAAACTAATGTGGTATCTTCCTCGCTTAAACGACCTACTATAGTTAAATCGTTCAAGCTTTTAAGGGAGAGAAAATCAATATTGATTGTTCATCACTCAAGTGATACAACTTAGTACATCAAGTTTCAAATATATACTTCAACACTTTGTCTCATCATTCCTTCAGAGATGAGAGTTATTGAGAAAAAAGAATTAATGTGACATCTTCCTCGTTCAAGCCTCATGCCATAATTTGAACGAGAACACATATTGCTTGAGCGACCAAGTGTGTGCTTAAGCAATACTGTTCCACACTTGAAATAAAAGTCATTGCATGAGTGCACTTGAGCAACATTCAAGTGACTAGTTTCAAGTTCAAGCGACATATGCAAAACCAACAAAATATGTAGATTTTGAATAGATTTCAATACCAATTAGACAACTTTTATCCATCATAAGTTTTAAATCCCAAATATAACTTGTACAAAAAAAATAAAAAACCACAACTATACCATTCATCACTTCTATGTATATTCATTAGTACAAAAGAAGTTTTTTACGTTGGATTTTCTGGACCAATTATATTAGGCAAAGGTTTGACATCAATGCGAAAGACGTAAATTTACATCAAATAAATTAACAAATTTAAAAACTTAAATTTTATGTCAGACATAATACAACCCAAACATATAAAGGGATCAAATGTAACATATTTTGGATGCCAAGTCCGATGTAAATTTTTGCATTTTTCATATTAGGTTAGTTTTAGCAATTCATCAAAAACTTAAAATAAAAAAAATAGTTCAATACACAACAAATATAGTCCAATAGTGCAACTAAAATATCTAATTTAAACAACATAATATAAAACTAACTAAACTATCTATGTTGGAGAAGAAGACTGTCAATTGTTCTCTTATTTGCATCTTATGATAATGAGGATGAATCTTGAAAGATCTGAAACATTTTACTATTGTTAACATGCAATACTCGTAAAAGAAAATAAATTTAAGCAAATGTTAAAATGAATTACCTTTGTGCAAGAATTAGTAATATTATGACTCTCATCTAATATATGATGTAGTAGTCACAATCAAATGATAACCATTCAAACTGTTGAAGATTCCACATCAGCTAATGATATGGAAAGTTCAGTGTTTATAAGTAGGGTGCAAACCTCATCTTACAAGCCGATTTTGTAAGGTTAGGTTAGACGTGATCCCACTTACTAAGACAAATGATGTAGGATGTCTAAGAAGTTTGTCACATTTTCTACCATTTGCATGCCATGTTAGGTTTTTTGCATCCTCTTAATGACAAACAATCTTTTAAACTTAGGTATTATTGACAATTACCATAACACCTTGGTACGGGGACTCTTTGTTTCTTCCTTACCACTACTTCCATCAACTTTATTTTTGAATCAACGACAACCAACATGTTAGACACACCTTCAAAGAAACAAGTCATTTATGTACAATACACAATCATTAGGACATGCATATATCTTCTTGTACTTCAAACTCATTGGACATACTATCTTCTTCGCCTCATAGTTACCATTAGGTAACATGTTATCTTATAGAAGCATCTCTTCCAACAATTTTGTGAAACTTTTATCAATCCATTTATTTCTTACTTTTAAACTGAACAATCTTAAAGTTGTTGATAATCTTGTAAAGTTATTGCATCTCAGGTAGAATTGTTGCTCCAAATCAAACTTCAAAGAGTCATACACATGTGTTTTTCTAAAAAAAATTCACCAACGTCACATATCATCTCCTCTAAATTATCATTCAACCCTTCTTTAAAATTTTCTATTGTTGACACAATTGAAATGTATAATATTTCCCTATGTCATGTCCACATCACAATACCAAAGACAAATAGGTGATCATGTATCTCCCTAAATTTTTGACGCATTTGATTCAGACAACGAATGTAGAGACAACAATATCCCTTTGACAAGTTTCCTATTTTTGAGAGCAAATTGAAAGAACTCATCAACTCCATTTTCATACCCTTGACTAATGTGACATGCACTCATCCAACTTTGATCCATAACTACATAAGTTACAAACTTCATCATCGTCAACCATGCAATATGATATTCACTTTTGTGGTTGAAGATGAGACCCTACCCATTTAGGAAAACATTTTTCATAATTTGTTAACACGTACAAACTAAGTCTATTATCTTAAATTTGATAACATTTCAACAACATTTCGCATTGGTCTCAAGGTACACGAAATAAAAGTGGTGACAAAGAACACACCACAGTCAAGTATGCACATGAAGAACAACACAAAATGGTTTGAATCAAAATTACCCCAAATTTAAGATTAGGTTATAATGTGTACATATTAATAAATTATAAAAAATATTTTCCCAAACTATCCAATTAGACAATTAAACATTTGTACTAAATCTCAAATGAAAACTAAGGTCCATCCAATGTGTCCATAAAAACAAAATTAAGAATCAATTAAATTACTATAACAAAAATACGTACATCAACCAAATATGTTACAATACATTTTAATTCTACGATCAATTAAACTAAATTTTTTGTTATAATTTTCATACAATGCAAAATACCTATAATTTAATCCCTAAAATTTTAAACAAACTAAATGACTAAATAATTTAGTTAGTTCCAGGGACTAAAATAGTAAATTAGTCCCTATAATTTTCTCCTAAAGTCTAAATTACAACTTTATGCATCTTATAATATTTAGATAGTACATAAAAATGAATCTTGATACTTCAAATTTTTAATTTAAACAATTAATTTTAAAATTAAACACAAAATTTTAATATCAACCAAATGTCATCAAGCACAATTCAATGGAGATATTCATGCAATATCATGATTGATATATCATAAACAACTATGATTTCTCAAAAATACAATGGAGATATAGAATGGTAACTTCAATCACACAATGGACTTGCAAAAGCTCCAATCCAATCTGAGAGAAACATTCACCACTACAAATGAGTCACAAAGATGCAACTATTCATGCTCACGGTCACCGAAAACATCCAATAAGCTCTCATCATTGTTGTTTATTGGACAAGAAGGGGAGGAAAGAAAGAAGAAACCCTTGCGTGTGAGGAAGAAAGGCCCTAGGCAAGATATAATACAAATTTTGTGTCCAACCATCTTGACTTTGATGCAAAAATTTCAAAATATTTTCAAAAATGCTACCACATTATTTTTACTTCACATTTTTAGTGTTCAACAAGAAATGGTGATGTAATAAACATATTTTTTTACTAGTGATTCTATAACAATCCACTATCTTTTTAGATTAATTAAATATTTTTAGAAATCAGGAATTTTAATATAATTAAAGTAATTGTTTTAATTAATTTTAGAATTTAATTTAATTATTTAATTAGAGGAATTTATCAGTGGTTACTTTTCTTTAAAATACGTAAAACCTATTCTTGCTTATTTTACACACTCTTTAACCTATTTGACATACTTTTTCTCTGAAGAACAAGGAAGAGGAGAAGAGTAAGAGGGAAATTTTAGAGCATCAGGAACACCGTCTACACATCAACAAGGTAAGGGGGGGTGAGAACTTGCTTTGGAGTGTGAGATATCTATTGGGTAGTGAAGTTGAACCCTAATTCCTTTTTTTAGGTGTGTTATTGAAAGAGGAGTTTTACTCTTTTATTTCTGTTTGACTCCTAATTATTTTTGTGTGCTCTTCATGATATGTTGAGCTTAATTATTTTTGTTTGACTCCTAATTATTTCTGAAGAATAATATGTGTAATATCTTAATTTGATAGTATTTTGATTGTTTTAGAACACCTTAAGAGTTCTTGTGATACCTTAAGAAGGGGACAATCAAGGGTGATATAATTTTTATGATAAATGAGGGATAATGCGTATTAATTGGATATTATTATATTGTTTTATTAATTGATTATGATAAAAGTAATGTGTTAAGTGATTGTCACTATAAAGGCGAATTAAGGTGAATGGAAAGGTGTATGAGTGTATAAGAAGTCATTACATTCATGTGAACATGCATCATGATGTGAGATCATAATGTGAGATCATTGAGTATCACTTTGGTGATCAAGTTTGATATGTGATTAACGCCACATGCATTGATCATCATATTTTGTATATGGGTACGACATGCATTGCATACAGTGCAATTATGATATAGATATGTTGAACTTATGGGTAATTCTTATCGAGGTTAAATTAATTTGTTTCTTGTGTTTAGATATAATTAAGTATTGATTAATTATTTATTTTGTGTGAGACTATCCTACAATGTCTTTACACTGCAACCAGAATGAGATATTTCTCACTCCCTTTGTTTCATTTTCTTGTTTTTTCCTTTTGTATTGCAGATGATACACACTTTGATGTTAGTGATTTTAATGGTGAAACTTAATTTTCATGAGACTGTTCTAATAGGATATATGACACCAGGATAGGACTAAAAAATTAAAACTTTTATTTAATTATTTTAATTAGAACTTTAATAAGTTTATTTTATATTATGTAATGTTATTAGTAAATGTGAATCATTTACTTTACTTACACTAGTATTATAGATTTATTAATTATAAGAATATTTTATGTTTTATAAAACGTGTTACTTTTATTTTTATTTTTATATATATATATATATATATATATATATAATGTGGGATAGAGGGTGTGATCAATTCAACACTCAATTGAATAAAAAGCAACATGGTCATTGATTTGAAATCATACACCGTACCAAATTTTATTCATTCAAGCATGCATATACAATTTCAGAGAAAGTATTTCAAAACAAACATCATAAACTTAAGTAAGCCCCTTTAGTTATGAATTACTTGTTCACCAAGTGATAATTATCTTAAGATTGAAAGAGTCAAAATACGTTAAAAACCTTCAATATTTAAAAAAAATATGATTTAAATAACCAAAATAATTATCATGAATTGATCAGTTAAAATAATAACTCTCTTAGTTATTTGGATTTATGAAATTTTTAATTAAGCTCGCCTTAATTCACCAAAGGATAAATATTCTAAGATTGAAAGAGTTGAAATACACCAAAATCCTCCAAATATTTAAAGAAATATGATTTAAATAATCAAAATAATAATTATAAATTGAATGAGTTAAAATAGTAATTCTTTTAATTGATTGAATTTAAGAAATTTTTAAATATTTAAAAATAGAAGTAAAAGGAAACCAGATAAAAATAATTAAAGTAAAAATAAGTTATTCGAAATCAAATTTTGATTGGTTGAAAATGATTTCCATTTCGTTTAGCCTAACTTATAGAACTGTTCGAAGGAGATAAGATGGCTTAAAATATTATAGAGAAATTAAAAAGAAAAAGAAATATAAAAGATAGGTTGAGAGTTGTGAGAAAATTTAAAAAATACACGTTCTTAAAGTTAGTACAAAATTAATTAATAAATAGAGAAAGAATAAACAAAGTGGGAAGAAGATAAAAAATGGAAAATAAAAGAAAATTAAGTATGTTTAATTAAAACGAAATACAAATAAAATAAAATAATAAAGTTAATACTTTAATAAGTTTAAAAAAACTAAAAGATAACAATTTGAAAGAGTTGAGAGTTTAGAAAAAATAAGTAAGAAATTCTAATATTAAAAATAAGTTTTAAACTTTGATCATTAAATTATTCTACCTGACCATTCTTAATTGTAATAGATAACCAAAACGCATATTTAAGAGAAGGAGCTAACTGTAGTGATGTAGTACTTCTCTGTCTTCCTTTCCAGGGCAACTAATGTCATTGTAATTGCACCAATCTACTTAAACCTCCCTTCAATGGAAATTATACGTCAACCAATGGAGTACTATATTTTATACACTCACACTCATCATCACTCTTTCTTTTGCAAAACCAGTCAGATAAAATTTAAGGAAGCCTCTTCAAACAAATAATAGGAGTAATACTTAATTAGACACATTAATTATCTTTTAATAAATTCTTAAAGATATTTATTAACATGACTTGTCTGCATTTCACCTTAAGATTTTTGTTCTAGCTATACTAATAATAATAATAATGTACAAAAAGAGTAACAAAAATGAAGAGAAAATGCACATTGATCATTAGTTCCCCGAAAAGTGATTCGCAATGACTTGTGTCTTAAGAGGTTTGTGTATTCAAGTGCCCTCTAGAAAGGTCAATATGAAGTAAAAATGTCAAAAGCAATGGAAACATTCAAAATATTACTTTAATATGTACAAATACTGACTAAAAATAATACATAATTTTGTTTTAGTTTTACTTGAGGCGGTGACGAGTATATTACGTAGAATGTAAAAGTTTTGAAGAAGTGTGGTTTTCCCTCTCAGTTGGTGTGTTTGGTGCAATGAATGGAAGGGCAGAATTTATGACGTTGGGCACGGTGGGTGGAAGTAACTTCATTTGTCAGAAGATTTGACAAAAGAAATTTGAATCTGAGAATTGAATAGAAACCAATAACTCCAGCATCCATTGGTTGTAGGCCATTAAATCATTGCACCTAAATTCTGAATTGGGAATTTAGATGAATTCAAACATGGCAATAACTGGTCCCAACCAGAAAGTCAAATAATGAGAAATGCAAAAAAATAGTGAAGTGAAAAAGATAAAAAAGAGAGGAACTTGTTTTCCACGAAAGAGAAAGGCAAAAATTTCTTCCCCTTTTACTTTTATGGCAGCTCCTTGACCTTTTCGGTCCCAAATACGTGACGTCACAACGTGTGTCGTTTTGGACTTTCTGCCTCTTCCTTCCATAGCCACCATTTAACTGACAATACCAGCTCAGACTTTCAGACGCAGTGGCATTTCCGTTATTTTCTCAACGCGCTGTGTCGTTTATTCAACCTGCATGCGTTCCACACAATCAAACCCCTTCCCCTGCACCCTATTCACTACTCCTTCTTCACCCACACACACACCCCAACGCAACACTCTTCAACCCAGCTTAAACCTTCTTCTCCGTTTCCCTCTTCGCTCTTCCCATAAGCCGCCGCCGCCGCCGATCGCCACGGGGATTTCCGCTGCTTACTTTTTTCTTTGTTTTCTTTTCCGATTCCATGCGTTTTCCGTGCTCTGCCGCCGCCGTAAGCCGCCTCACGTGAGGGATGGGTTGCGTGCTCGGGACGCCGGCCCGTGCCGGAGATCAGCGACGTCGCCGGAGAGAGCAGCGGGACGTTGCTACCGACGAAGCTAATAATGCCGTAAGGGTTCGAGATAGGGAGAGGAATCGGCACACCGGCGATTTTCCGGGAACTCTTCCGGCGCCGGAGCGCCGGAAACCTAGGCTCGATCCGTGCGCCGTCACTCAGCAGGGATGGCCGTCGTGGTTGATGGCCGTCGCCGGCGAAGCAATCGGCGATTGGACTCCTCGTCGCGCCAACACTTTTGAGAAGCTCGCAAAGGTTCTTCGAAACTGTTAATTTTTATTTTTCTGTTTTTGTTGAGTGACTTTTTTGTTTTATTAGAAAATAAAATAAAGGATAAATGGATCTATTTTAGTAAATGTTGTTTTGTGTGTTGTTTTTTATGATTGTGTTGTTCAGATTGGGCAAGGGACGTATAGTAATGTGTATAAGGCTAGGGACCTTGTTACGGGGAAGATTGTGGCATTGAAGAAAGTGAGATTTGATAATTTGGAACCAGAGAGTGTGAAGTTCATGGCGAGAGAGATACTTGTTTTGAGGAGGCTTGATCACCCCAATGTGGTGAAGCTTGAGGGTTTGGTTACTTCTAGAATGTCGTGCAGTTTATATTTGGTGTTTGAGTATATGGAGCATGATCTTGCAGGGCTTGCAGCTGGCCAGGGGGTTAAGTTCACTGAACCTCAGGTACCACAATTTTAAGCTGCTGTGTGCTACTGGTTAAATGCATTTTTGCATGTGCTTTTGTTGTGATAAAAGTTGGGCATGAGAGATGTAACTCAACCTCTTGGGTGCTGTTGATTTTGATTGGATTTTGTTTCAAGACATGGCTTTTTGTTTGCCCTTTCTATGATTAAAAAAAGCAAAAGTTCGGCATTTGATGTTCCTCCTAGAGCTTTGTAGGAGATGTTGGGTCTCGTGTACAATTTTAAGCATGTTTGCTTTCTTGTTTATTTCACCCTTCTTTGATGTTGGTGTTTTTGAAAATTCATTTATTACGTCTCTCCATAAAGTAAAGTTATTGCTTAATTAGAAATATTTTTGCTTTCCATCTAATGGAATGAAATCTCACTTTTAGGAAACAAGTCTACTGTTATATTTGTGCATGTTGGGAAGTGTCTAGTAGATTATTTTGTTATTATGAAGGCATTAGAATTTTTGTTTGAAGTCTACCCCTACTTTAAATAGAAAACAGAGGTTTCATGTTACCTAAGGTGGGTGAATTAACAGTTAAAATTGCAAACTGTTGCAATGCGAATCTTAAATCATTAAAGGCTTATTTCTGGATTCATGGTGATTGTTGCACTTAGTACTTGTGTAGTTGTATGCAGCACTGGTGCTTTTTTAATTATTGACGGACTAGGAGGAGGATAGACTCATTCACATTACAAAATAAAAGGAAAACTCTTACTGAAAGGCTGATATGTCTCTCAGTATATTCTCTATGACAGGTTAAATGCTTTATGAAGCAATTACTCTCTGGTCTTGAGCATTGCCACAGTCGAGGGGTGTTGCACCGTGATATCAAGGGTTCCAATCTGCTTATAGACAACGAAGGAATCCTTAGAATTGCAGATTTTGGACTGGCAACCTTTTTTGATCCTAAGATAAAACAGGCAATGACAAGCAGAGTGGTGACCCTTTGGTATCGTCCTCCCGAGCTTCTTCTTGGAGCTACATTATATGGTGTGGGTATTGACCTTTGGAGTGCTGGTTGCATCTTGGCGGAGCTGCTTGCTGGAAAGCCAATAATGCCTGGCCGAACAGAGGTATTTCTCTTCATCTGCTTTACAGGTTCTGTCCTCTAAACTTTAGATTTTTGTACACTCATTGTGATGCTGCTCTTCTGCTTATAAATATTTAAGTACCGGTCAGTAGTTTGTTCGTAATTCATCTTGCTCCTTACCCAGAGTCACTTTTGAGGCTCTGTGTACAAGCAGCATCTTTTTTTGCTGGCAAATTTATTGGGAAGTTTCTCTTAGACACAATCAAAATGGGTAAGAAAAAGGGCTTGTGTTTGACACGTCATCAACCTTTAGTATGTTTGTTGATGGCACCAACCTACCATCTTGATGGAGCAGATGTAGAATATAAACTAAAATGCAAAAGCTATCTTAAAGACAAAGCTAGATGAAAGGGAAACAACAGAAAATGAGAACCGTTAAGTATTTTGGTATATCATCTGAAAGCAGAGTATTTAGTTTAGGTATCCTTTCTGTGCGAAAACTGTATCCTTTGTGGCATTTACATTATAGTACTAATGTTTTGATTTGATTAAACTTTTTTCACTTTCACAGTCCGTATCTTTTTTGTGCACCCCAATATCCTTTTTACTATGGCTTTTGAAATGAGTATTTTCAGGATGATACATGACTGACTTTTGGGTTGGTTGGGGCTAGGTTGAACAACTGCACAAAATATTTAAGTTGTGTGGCTCTCCATCTGAGGAATATTGGAGGAAGTATAGATTGCCAAACGCTACAATCTTTAAGCCTCAGCAGCCATATAAACGTTGCATCTCAGAAACATTCAAAGACTTTCGTCCATCTTCTCTACCTCTAATTGAAACTCTTCTTGCAATAGATCCTGATGATCGTGGCACTGCCTCAGCAGCACTAAATAGTGAAGTGAGTGATCGCTGTATATTAATTAACCTTGTATTCATGATGTAACAATGTCATATCTATTTTCTATCCGCAGTTCTTTACCTCAGAGCCCTATGCTTGTGAACCATCGAGTTTGCCAAAGTATCCTCCCAGCAAAGAATTGGATGTAAAGCTGAGAGATGAAGAAGCAAGAAGGTTCTCTTCTTCTCTTCTCATGTTTTATAATTAACTTGTCAACTGTTTTTGTCCAGTTTTTCACTGATGGTTTTCGTTTCATCCTCAGACAAAAGGCTCTAAGTGGAAAAGCTAGTACCGTTGATGGTGTAAAAAAATCCAGAGCACGCGAGCGTGGCCGGGCTGTTCCGGCCCCTGAAGCGAATGCAGAGATCCAAACAAACTTGGATGTAAGTCAGACACGTAGTTGTTGTGTTTGATATCCTCTTGGCCTCGCTTGGTTTGCTGTGTTTGTTTTAATTTCCTATTCATTCATACCCAATTCGTGCTTATGTGGCATGCACGTCTGTGAATAGTTGAAATATCTTAGGTACTCCACTCTTGGACTAATGACTATTTTTGGCCTGAGCTTCCTCTTTCTTTCCTTTACATACGAAAGCTGACATAATATTTTCATGAAACCTTGTCATTTGAGCGGTTGGGTGTATTTACAAATTGTAATGCTGTCTGGAACTTGAGAATCGAGTCGTAGATTCTTTAGCTTTTTCTTACTTAGGATTCTCTGATCATGTCTACCCTGTCATTTAAAATGTATTCGGTGATCATATTTTTTATTCCTTGAGAACATGGAACTTTGTGAAACTTTTGTTTGATTCGGTGATATCATGGTAAATTGAGCTTTCACTTGGTGTCTTGTATGCTCCCTTGAGCAACATTACATGTGTTTCTCACTGAATTTCAGAGGTGGAGAGTAGTGACCCATGCAAATGCAAAAAGCAAGAGTGAGAAATTTCCACCTCCTCATCAAGATGGAGCTGTTGGATATCCACAGGATGCATCAAACAAAGGGCCTGTTTCGCTTGGCGCCCCCGATACTTCCTTTTCTTCAGGTATATTTAATCCAAAACCTTCTGGACCTGTTAGAAGTCATGCTGGTGCAGGACATTACAGAGGGAGAAAAGCCAAAAAAGAAGAGTCCCAGATGTCGTCATCATGGAAATTCATGCGTCCATTCAAACCATCAACAGTTGGACTTTCTATGGATTTGTTATTCAGGAGCAAATAATCAGTTTCTTTTGATTTTGGCATCCTAGAGCGAGGGTAGCAATGATTTAGGCATCCTAGAGCGAGGTTAGCAATGATTTAGGCCATGATCCATCTTTTTTGCATATCGCTATGGTTTTCAATTTTTTTTCGCGTCGCTCCTATTTTTTGTATTTCATTTGGCATAAAGTTGATGTACAATCTACATTACAACGGGGATCCCTACATTTGTATATTTAGAGGATTAAATTCTCTGTACAGTTTTTGGGAGGACTTCTTCAGGACCTTTCGAAATCTTTGGACTTAGCTAGTAAATTATTTTAAAACAAGTAGTCAAATTTCCGTCCCTGTATAAATTTCTCCAATTTATTTAATTTTATTTTATTTTCTAGAAGTGTCAAATTTTGCTGTTTTCTAAAACTATATTTAAAATTATTGTGATTTGCCATTTCATAAGTTTTACTCTATATTTTTCATTTAATAAGGTCTGACTAGAAAGAGAATTAATATATCCTACTAATTTATACCACTATTTATTATTTATTGACTACAAAGTTTTGAAGGAGATTTTGTTAAAATGGAAAAAAGTCTTGTACAAGTAGCAATTACATATCATCAAATTTTATAATTTTTATTATGCAGGATAAGAATGGGAATTCAGAGGTGATAAGAACCAAAGTTAATGAATTAATTGATCTCAGAAAATGAAAGGCACAGGCACATCCCAAAAGGAGTAGTCGAAATGAACATGTTATAATAAGCAAATGGATAAAGTTCGTTTCCAAGCTAAACACGTAATGCCAGCAGATATAGTTGACATTGAGAAACAGTGCTACATATATTTTTACCAAAGAATGTGGGTTGGTATGAAGGTATATGATCCTAAAAATATAAAGACGCTCTTGCATTTGTTGACATGGTTTGACACATGTCACGGACAGAGACGCGATACAAAGAAAGAAAAAAAAGAGAACCGCAACTTGACTCGAACTCACAAACACAACATGAGGTTTCCCTTTTGCAAGTTGTGGTTTTCAAAGTACAAACGCAGACAGCCAGAAAATTCTGGCTAAGCCATGCCCCACAAATTGTTTGCTTCTACCAACGCTTGCTATGAATCCATATCGTATCGTCATCCACCAAACGCCCAACCCCGTTTTACGTGACACATGCTAATGCCTCCCAGCTTCAACCACACAACACTCTTCCAGGAGGATGAAGAAGAAGGACATTCTTAGACATATTAGTCCTTTAACGTTGTGGGGTTTGCTAAAGTTTCTTCCTTTGATTGGTTCCATTGCTGAATTGTGGAAGCAAGATTGTATTTTGAGCATTCGTATGGATTCTCTGATTGTCGTCTGAACCGCACGTTGTGGTGGGTCTTTTCATCATACCCCACAGCTCCTTGTTTTGGTGCTTTAAACTCTTAATGGCTTAGAGAAACATATGAAGGTCTTGCATTTGGGGATTTCGATTTTTGCGTGTATGGTTCTAAGGATAAATACAATTATGTGCTTTACATTAATTTTTAATCCAGATCATGCAAATAAAACTTGTGGACAAGTGATTTTCCCCCTTGGTATCAGATTGGTTGTCAGGGTTTATGGGCATAGTGGGAATCATTGGGGTTTTTAAAGGGTGTGTTGAATTAATATTCCTTCTTGTTTTCTCCAGAAATTAATTTATGGTTCAATTTCAGCAATTTTAATACTCGAGAGAAAAAAAAAAAGTTGTAAGAAATGTGATAAGGTGAGTGCATGTGTATGCATTGTATTGTCTGTAGGAACTTACCGATAATTTCTTTATTTCTACAGGAGAATGTCTTCTAGTGTGATGATGCTGTAAAGTCTAATCTATAAGATTTTAACTTCTCGTTAGAGGGAATCAATTTATTTACAACTGCACTGGTTCTGGCTGTGTTTTTTTTAGAATACAGTTGAAACATGAATGTACCAATGCTGATGCACGAATACGCTTAGAAGATGGTGATGGTGAAGGAAAGATAGTAATTGAAGAAGTTAATCATTTTGGAAAATTTAGAAGAACCTTGCCTCAAAAATAAAAATGGGGTTGCCACAGGTGTCTTCAGGCTGCACTGCTGAGGAAGTGGCAGCATCGCTAGGCACATTTGTGCAAACTGCACCTAGAGTAACCAGCATAAACAACTATGGAGTGAACTTGATGGCTGGAGAAGACCTGGGTAATTGCATGCACATTGATGTGCTGAAATCTGAAAGAAAAAATGTTCTAGAGCTTTCAAAAGAATCTCAAATTTCAAGTATTTGTAAAGATGCTAAGTTGAAGATTGATCCAATAGAACAAATTGGCAGGTTATCTGTTAATGCAAGGGAAACCATGCAGAAACCTATATCTAGGACTATAGGTTTTCAAATAAGAGCACCGACACCTCGAGTTAATGGTTATGATGGAAATGGATATTCGTCAACTGTGTTTAATGTCACCAGTGATGCAACCGAAGCTTCTGAGTCACAGGTCAGAAAGCGGTTATTGTCACCTTTGAATGGGATGCTGCTCACGGAACATTTTAAAGGTGATACACTAGACATTGGTGGTGGTATTTATCAGATTCGTTCGGTTGGTGATGATAATTCTGTCGCTTCACATGAGTATAAGAAGGTTCATATTGGAAACAACAATCATATCCCCTCCATGATCTGGTCTACATCTTGTTTTCAGGAATTTACTAAGTCATCGTGTAATGGCTCTAGTATAAACCATATTGTATCTAGTAGTCATCACCATTCACATTATGAACATGCAGAACCATTGTCTTATAAGCAGTTCAAATCATCTCCAGTATGTAATGTTTCTGAAGAAACAACTAAAACAAGGTCTCAAACAGCTGCATTGTCTATACCACAAAAAAATGTGTCATCACCTCCCTTCCCTCTGTCTCCTCTGGGTAAAGAATCATCTAAAAATAAAAATTTGGGGGAATGCAGAAATACTGATATTCTCTTGGATGATGACAGTTTGACTTTTAAAAATGTGGAACAATCTTTTGATAGAACTTTCCAAAGCAGTTTATCTGCACTGGAGATACCAAGTAAATCACAGCTCAATTTCAACAATATGCGGCAAAAGTCTGACCTGTTTACTCCTGATAACATAATAGATTTGAAAGAGTATTGGACTCATCCCGGTAGCTTTCCTCCTCAGGATACCAAATTATGTGGAACTGTGAGTAGACTGCCAGTTAGAAGGTCCCTGGTCGGTTCATTTGAGGAATCTTTGTTATCTGGTCGCCTACTATCTGGGAAAGTTAGTCAGGTTGGTATTGTTCTCAGATTTAGGCCTCTACTATATGAATTAATTTCCTAAGGAAGTTGGTACAATTTGACTGCCTTTTCTGTTATTATATATGTAATTGTTGTGCTTTCTGTTTGCAGAAAATTGAAGGCTTTCTTGCCATGCTGAATGTAACTGGCGGCAATTTCTCACCTCAGTCACAAAAAATACCATTTGCTGTAACCAGCGTGGATGGAGACAAGTACTTACTTTATTATTCATCAATACATCTTTCAGGAAAGCTATTATCTAGCAAGGCTAGAGTTGCCAAATTTCAGAGAACCCTTAGCATGGATGAATCACGATCTGAAAAGCCCCGCATACGTATACCTATGAAAGGACGTATTCAACTGGTAATTCACAATCAGACCTTTGTAGTTGTTAACGAAATTTCCTCCCTTCTTTCTGTGAATGCATTTATATGTATATGTAACAACAAGGAATTGGTAATGCTGAGCGTTGAAGACTTGTTGCATTACTTAATGTTTTGAATACTCTATCATCTGTTAAATATTTTTTATACTGTTACAAAACATGACAAGGTAGCATTATATGATCATACCACTTCTCAGTTAGACTTTTGAAGGTAAATAAGATTTCTGATTTGGATATTAAAAGAAGTGACTACTTGACACGTGGTGTGTACAGGCAAGTGTGCTAGCAGTAATTCCTGGTCTGTCGCTAGTGCATCACAAATCTTGGATTAATGTTAAATTATATTCGCATCTGATACGTGATAAATTTGAAAACTTTATCATAAGCTATATACACCCACAAACAGTCAGTGTGTAATAAAAAATATGGTGTGCCTGCTGTCATCAATGATTTCAGAATGAAACTGACTTTGCCATTGTCAGTACCACCTTGGTCTGATTCTGGATGCATGATTAATCGATAATTGTTCAGTACCATCTGGTCATCTTAATTCACTGCGTAAATACTAATAACCAAACTAAATTCTTACCCTCGGCAATCTGAGTTTATACTGTAACTTACTCATCATTTCTAAGCTAGGATCATAATTGTCTGAGGAAGGTTGATATGGTGGTAATTCAATAATGTGGTCTTTGTTTAACATGAGTTTCATAGCCATGGTGCTCCTGTGTGGAAACAGCTGGATGTCTAGTTTCTCAATTATATTTTTACGTTAACGTGTGGAATTCTACATTGTTGTACCAAATTGTTTTTGACAAACTGGCTGACCTAAATGCAGGTTCTCAGCAATCCAGAGAAGACACCTATCCATACCTTCTTCTGCAATTATGATTTGAGTGACATGCCAGCTGGTACCAAGGTAGGATCGTGAGAATATATCACATTCAAAGTTTTGTCTCCATGCAGCCATCGATTTGGATGTCATATAATCTCATCTTGCATGTTTTATTTAATATTGGTTATAGAAATCAAAGGTAAAAATTGTTCATGTACTCTCACCCGACATCTTAAACTATTTGTTTTATGTAATGGTATCCGAGTCTCTGATCAAATGGGCTCCAGTTCAATCCTTTTCACCCTGTTCTTCTAATAAAAATTGAATCAGGACGGATAAGATGGCTGTGCATACTTTAGGCCCAAATGACTCTTGTCTAAGAGATTATGTAAAGCTTTTTGGGAGAGTTGGTTCATGACAGTGTTTATTAAAATTTTAAGCCGAACATACTAAAAAGATGTATTATATATTTAGCCTTGAATATTGATGTAAGAGACCATCTTGCTTCATATATCATTAACTTATTATAAGTACTTTTATATAGAAACAGAGATGTAAATCATAGAATGTACAATTGGAGCAAATTCAGTAATAGTGGACCTAATTATAATGAAAACAGTGATGAAAATGATGGGATACATTCTGAGTTATAAGGAGTATAATGGCCAATTGGCCCAACTTGGTGTAACTAGACTGCATGATACCAGGGCCTCAACATTAAAGACCTATGCTGGTTTGATCTCTGGTCGAACAGCAGTTAATCAATGATTGCTTTGATGTATAACAGAAAGTAATGGCATATATTTTTGTTTGTCTTCCTATACTGAATAGAGATGAACAAGTTTTTATATGAACTGTATGATTTAGTAAATTAAATCGTACCTGCCCTTATCATGCCTTGCATGGTCAGTCTGCAAAAGCTTTTGGGCTTGGCACTGAAGCCTGTTTTTGTTAAAGTAATTTGAACTGTAAGTTGTGCTTAAGTATGAACAATATGCACATATTATTTCTTCCCCTTCCAATACACTGTTTTATACCAAAATTTTTACCAATTCCATGTTTAATGAGCTTTGCTTGTATTCCTCTAAAGCAGACATTCTTGCGGCAAAAGGTCACTTTAACTGCGTCTGGATCAAAGTCTATGATGGGTAAGGAAAGCCTAAAAGACTCTGATATTAGAGCTGATGCCAAGTCTCCGTTGATCACAGTCGCCAGTCACAGAGATAAAGATCTTCTCACCTCAAAATGTGGAGAGTTTGATAGTCTTACATGTTCAAAGGCTGGTAAGAAAGAAACTTTAGTTCAATCACATTCCTCATTAATGAAGACAGATGCTTACATGTTTCTTCCATGGTTATTCACAATGGTATTGACACAGGCATTCTGCTTTATGCTCTTCACCTTCGCTTTATGTGCCCTTTCCCTAAAAGACGTTCAAGGTCTGTTCATAAGTGCAAATCTGACACTCTCTCCACAGAAGTGAGAAATATTGTGGACATTGAACCTGAAAGAAGCTTCTACTTGTATGATGATATGAGGGTAGTGTTTCCTCATCGTCATTCAGATTCTGATGAGGGCAAGGTATGCAAATATATATTTGAAGTGTTTTTGGGAAATATGTGCCTCATGGGGGCATTTTCATGTCCTTAGAAATCACTCTTGGGTAACCACGTGCATAGTCAATAAATGTGGACCAGACTGAACCGATCAGTTCAAATGGTGAACCAGCTAAGTAACTGGTAGGATAGCATGTCATTCCCATTAAAAAGAAAAAAGAACTCAAAATTACTGCATTTTGCTCATAAAAAAGATTATGTATCCCATTCTTTGAAGACTTCTCGCCATGCGAAAGTATGGAGGAGAGTCCTTGTAAGCAACTTTACTCTTCCATGTTTAAAGAGACTATTTTTGGATTCACTGCAACTTCACTGTTTGGTGAGATCCCATATCAATTAGAAATATGTTGAATTATAATATATAAGTAGATGTAAATCTCATATTATTTAGTCAGTTTTACGAGATTGAGTTAAAGATAAATTTTATTAAATTAATATAGTATCAGAGTTATCAAGAATTTATCCTAATCAAGTTTGTTGAGCTATTATACCATTTAGACTTTCTCTATTTCCATGCTCAATGCCTGCGGGGTATTATAAAACTATTACATGTGTGATTTATCTAGTGATCATTGCTTGCATGAGTGGTTTAATATTTTGTCCTTAACTGAGTCAATCCAAACAATGTGTAACCTTCATGAGTGGTTAAATACTTGCAATATCTTCACAAATGCATGATAAGTTGACAGTCTTGGGCTTGAAGAACATTGCACTTGCTTAATTTTAATACGCGTTCAAATATAGTCATAGAAGTGTCAGTTATGAAAAGTTTGGCCCTTATTAGTTGCCCATTTCTCTTTTTGTCTAATTTTTAATTATTTAATGTGCAGTTACATGTGGAATATCATTTCCCTTCTAATCCAAAATACTTCGACATCAGCTGCTGAAATGCCGCTGTCCCTCTCAATGGTATTTGTATATATATAGTTGTAAATATTGTACACATGCAATTCATTTCTTTCTATTTTGGGGTCATTTGCCTCCATGTAACTAATAATTTGTAAATTTGTATTGTAGCTGTTCATATTTGATTCATAGTACTGCTTGCTTTGATCCTTAATAAGTGTGCTTCTGCTCTCCTACTGTTCATCACATTCTGATGACACAACAGTAGGCTTGAGGTGCCGTTGCTAAAACTTTATATGCTTAAACAGTGACAACAGAGAATAGTTAATATTGAAACAAGTATTGGACAGGGGAGAACTGGTTGATTTTCTCCTCGTGTTTCTTTTCATTCACCTTCTCTGTTCCAAACCTCTCTATCCAAAATTAGTAAGAAGATATAAGTAAAATCTATCAGTTAATTGAATAATGAATAATGTGCTATTACCAACATTTTCACCATCATTGTCTTTCTCACTATTGATACCATGATATCACATTCACATGAATACTATTAACCTTTTCATTTTCGTTAGTATTATCATTATATTATAACTATTATTATCACAACTATTGGAATCACTTCCACTTTTACCATGAATCTTATAAGAATAATTTTATCATTAGTGAAATAATTTTATCATTAGTAAAATTTGTTTCTATTTATAGAGCTATATGTAGCCAATTAAAAATTAGATAGGACAAAACCTTACCTACTCATCTCGTTTCTTATACCCTGAACGAGCTTTTAAAATTTTAAGGAACTTCTGAAACAAGCATATTGGGTTGCATGCTAATTCACTTGTATTGGAAATAATTCTTGTTTGAACAAGTTTTGGTAAACACTCTACCTTCTTCTGTCAAATAGTTCAAATTGTACTTGGTATTGTCCTTAGTTCTGTTTGGTTTTGTTGGGTATTTTATTTGAGTTGTCTCTAGATATAAAATATGTATTGGGTTTATAAAGCTAACTATATGCTTTCATTATTATTTTACTATACGACAAAAAGAGTATATAAAGTATAATTAAAATATTTGTGTGAATTAAACTAAATTAATGTTGAATCAAATTAAATTTTAAACGTGATTTAATAGAATTGAAATAAATTGTATAATAATATAAATGAATTAAACTTATATTATAATTTGAAAAGTGAACCAAGCTGTAACTATTCTAATTAGTTTTCAAATTAGTAGGTGGGTGAATTGTCATGTTTTTGTGAAGTCATTCCGTCCAATTATCTACCTAGATAGGTTACATGTGAGCAGCCCATATTATCCTTTTACAATTTTGTAAATACAAAACTTTTTATTTTGTCTTTAACAATTTTTTGGATTGTTTAATTTAGAAGGTAAGATTTTAGATTAGACAAACTGGAACAATAATTTGGAAGTCAATCTTGACTTCTAACTTAAGTAATTCAAAAATTTTAAATTATATTTTGATTACATAATTCAAAAACTTTTTTTATAGAAAAAAATAATTTTTAAATTGTATAATCTGAAATACAATTCTAGATTAGGAATTCACAACTCAAAAGTGATTTTTTGTGTAAAAAAAATTTATGAGTTATATAATTCAGAGGCACTTTCGAATTCTAGAATATAAGAATATTATTTTGAATTCAACAATTCAAGACATTTTTTATAAAAATAAAGCTTTTAAATTATATAATTCAAAAGACTTTTAGATTGCACAATCTAAAAATTTCTTTTTATAAAAATAAATAATTTTTAAATTGTGAAACATTTTTGGATTTGGAATTCATAATCTAGAAGTCACTTTGTGTAAAAAAAAACATATAGGATATGTAAACACTTTCGAATTACATAATTTTAGAATTTTTTTTTGCATGAAAAAACTTTTAAATTGAACAATTTGAAAATTATTTTTTATGAAAAAAAAACTTTCAAATTGTAATTCAGAAAACATTTTTAGATTACACCATTCAGAATTTATATTTTACGTAAAAAGAATTTTCAGATTGTGTAATCTATAAGTGTTTTTCAAATTTATATTCTATATAAGTTTTTTCATGCAAAATGACTAGAACTAAAGGACAGTTTTGTGCTTTGCTCACTCCATGGAAGTGCAAGAATGGGGGCGGAAAAAGAATTTCCCATAATTGAATATAGGTTAGTAAATGTGGTTATATGAGTCGGTCTATCTTGATTTGTTCTGCCTTGTACTAAGTTGTCAAAAGCATGTCGAACCTAGCTCGCATAAAAGTTATAGTTAAAAAGGTCTTTTCCATCTCAATTTTTATAATTTTTTTATCCTAAATTTAAGTATATAATGTAAATATAACAATTAAAAAAATTAAAGACTTATAATTTACCATTTAATAAAAAAATTAACAAAATATCATATAGAAAAATATAAAAGTAAATAATAAAATAAAATATAAATATATAAATATATAATATTAATAAAATAACAAATTAAAATATTTAATTAAATTTAACATATACAATATTATATAAGAATAAAAAAATTTAAAAAATTAATACAGATTACGGACAGGATGGAGCTGCACAGATTTTTGCCTCTGCGACGGATTATGCATCATAGACGTTTATTAAATTCTCTTTGTCTTTATTCATCCTCTTCGCTTAAACAAAAATCAAGAGAAGTGCATTTTTCTATTTTTATTTGATTTATTCGTTTAAAATATTTTTCCCTTTCTGTCTTCTCAATCAATCAACTGAATAATATTAAAGAATAAAATTTGAGTAATCAACTTTCCCAGGAATTATGAACCTTTTATCCTTTAATCCATGATACATTTTGTCTTGTCTTTTTTTAAGAAAGCACATTTATCTTTCCATCATAAACGATCTTTTTTTAATTAAGTAAAATTATTATGTGATATAAACAAGTTATGGGTATTTAATCCAATTATATAATGAACATTTAAAGTTAAGGCCATTAATTAAGTCATAAAATAATTTCATATTAATTAATCTATTCTATCATCATAATGCATGTTGTCTTATGTCATTTACATTAATCATTAATTTTTATTCTTCTCTTTGTCTTCCTTGTTAGTGATGTCCTTTTCAGAAAGGTGGAAGAGATTCCTTACCAAACATGCTTACCGCATATATGCACCATTTATCTCTCAAAATGCATAGTTTCCAAATATTTATAATTACTTGTAGCTAGAGATAATATATTAGACTATTTTCACTAGTGGTTTCTCTAATTTCTTTAAATATTTCACATCAAAACCAAATGTTAATTGAAGAGATTATATATATATATATATATATATATATATATATATATATATATATATATATATATATATATATATATATATGTATTCTTCAGTCTAAAAAAATATTAAATAATTTACTTAAAAGCAACAATTTCTAAATAAAAATAAATAAATCTCTAAACAAAAATTATTTAAAATATATTTAAGTAAAATATAAAAATAGAGATTAATATATATATTAATAATTATTTTACACTTAACCAAGATTAAAATTAATGGTAACTTGGCCGATGTCGACCTGATTCGACTCGATCGATGTTAGGTTAACTCGATCTGATTGACATCAATCTAATTCAATTTGACAGATGAGAGTGCGATACAACTCAGTCGATGTCAATTCGACTTAGCATGATCAACTGTGCCTGATTCGACCTAATTGATATGGTCCAATTCTACTTGGTTGACGTTGACATGACTCGACCCAATCGACCTAATTTAAACTGGACAACACCAATCAAACTCAACTCTATCAACATTGGTCTGGCTCAACCCAAATGGACTTGGTTCGATCTAGGCTTGACTCATCTCAGACAACATGAGCTTGACTTAACTTAGTAGATATGATCCTGACTCAACTAGGCAAACATGAACTCAACTCAAATCAATCGACATGGACATGGCGTGAATCCAACCTGACTAGATTTGACGTGGGTCTATTTCGACTGAATTGATATAATGTCGACCTAACTTAACTTGACATAAGTCCATATGTTGACCCTGACCCATGAAACTTTTATGGATATTTTGACCTTGTGGACTTTTTGGCCTATGAACTTTTTTTGACTCTGATCCATGTAGGCCAAGGTTTATCCCTTTGGAGTGTGCCAAATTGATAACTCTATATGTAAAAATATTTATTTAAAAAATAAATAAAAATAAATATCATTTTAATAAAAATAATATATATATATATATTTCAAAATTAAAAAAGGGTAATGTTAATTACTGTAATATTAAGTTAAGTGCATGTAAATATAAAATTAACTTTAATATACAATATTACATTAATGAATAATATTTTTTTAGTAAAACATGGACATTGCTAACATTAATAATTAATAATAATAATCATTTAAATATATTTTGATTTAAATTATTTCCGAGAAGAACTAGTTTTTTACAAAGTTAATTAAAATTGTTATTAGTATTTTAAATTATTATATAAAATTAAAATATAATATTTTATATCAAAATATATTTCAATAAATTTTTATATGTATAAAATTGACATGAAAATAAATCTTGTCTTCCGTTTGATGAGGTTGAGGTGGGGTATCCATTCTTTTGCTTACTCCTAAGAAACTCTATATTTGCTCTTCTAGTGGTATGAAAGCTCTTTTTTTATTAGAAGAGTGAAAGTGAAAATAGTTATAATAGATTTAATTTTTTGTTTAATAAAGAAGGAACACTATCTGTTTTTATTTTAAATTAAATATTTTTATCTTTTATTTTATTTGTACTTATTTTCACTCTACGTATCTTAAGTTTCTTTTCTTTATAAAGGACTTAACTGTGATCATGTGAACTTACCAAACTAAACTAGCCGACACGGTTCTTCCAATGGAGAGCATATAAAAGAGCAATCATTGTTTACTTCACACATTACTTTACTACTTTCTTTATGGAAATAAAACAAACGAGTAAAAATAAATTAAAAATTAAATGTGTTAATTCAGACACAAATATGAAAAACAATGAAGAAAAAGTAAGAAAATAGTGACTTTTACTAAAATTATATTTTATCCTGTTTTCTTGAGACAAATATCTTGCTTCGATTCTATCATCCTCCTCCTCCTCAAATACTCCATTAAAAAAATTATGAATCAAAGTCTGAATAATATTGTTGCAAACTTCCTTTAACATAACATTTTTTTAGTTGAGGTAATTTTTAATTTTTAAATCTTTAGTTTAAAAATAAATTAATAAACCAACTTAAAAACTGACTTAAAAAATCAAACCAATTTAATTCAACTTAGTCTGATTGTTCAAAAAAAGTTAGAGTAACTTAGAAAAAAATATTAAATTAAAATAGATCAATTTTGTCCGGATATGACATGTCAAGGAGTTCGCATGGATCATAGAATGATAAAATAAAAGGAAGAATTATTACCAAAATAATAAAAGTATGTTTTTTTAAGCTAAAATTGACATTTTTTTATAATTTTAAAATTGAATGTAAGATGTTTCAAAATTATGTAGGAAGACAATTTCAAATTAATCTTTTCTCAATACTTTTTATTATAAGAATTTTAAGAAATATATTTAAAATCTAAAAATGTAGAACCACCCTAGACCTTTTAAATTTTTTAAAAGTTGTTCCAACTTTTGTGGTTGCTGTGACGAGGTGGCAGCAAATTCGTATTTCCCTCACCTGTGATCTAACCCCTTTATTCATATTTCTTCTCTTTGAAGTTGAAGGTGAATGCATTGCTTCTCTTTTAAGTTGAAGGTGAATGCAGTGTCAGCATCACAGGCATACATACAGAGAGAAAGGTTTATTTTTATTATTATTGCATCTGTGTCATACAGTTGGCACACATGGAAACTGTAATTCTAGGGAAGTGTACATTTTCAGCTAGAAATACAACTTTATAGTTATATAGTATTAAGGACTGTCCACGGAAATTAAAGATTCCCCCACATATAGCTGTCACCCTGTACTCCTATTTTACACCAATTTGGATTTGTTATAAAAATGACAACGCAGCATGGGAAGTGCAGTTCTTTGATTCATTAGAAGGGACTTTTCTACAGATAAGTAGAGGCGATTAAGGTAGGTCCTAATTGTTAACAAAACAGACAACAGGACTGCAGTTTAGGGCAATTCATAGACTATAGCCACATGCTCAATAACAAGAGCACATGGGTTTCACAGACAATTATGTCCCGTCCACCAAAAAAGGCATTCAGGAAATTCCCACCGTATCCAACCCTCCCAATAATCTAATCAAATACTGTTCAGGCAACATTTACTCATAAATTCAGGTTAAGAACAGGCATGATGCAGACATCTATGAAAAGTTAATCATGGTAGAAAAGTGACCAAGAAAGCAACGTATAAGATAAAGTCAATACGAAATTTATAAGGATAATCTATCTATGCACATGTTTCGGCTCAGACAGGTAAAAGTACAAAAGGCCATCCCGTATCAATCATGATCTGAGTCCTGGGATTTCCATGAATATGTATCAGGCCCTGTGAAATCATTTATGATACGTGGAAGGTAAATAAATAAATTAGGCAAGTTTCGACAACTCATCTTCATAGAAAATGAAAGTGTTTGATGATTCACATTGGTGTTGCTCAATAAAACACTATTAATGTGCAAAAAGAACTCAGAAGCAATGCCGAATGCTGACAGGATATCACAGAATCAATCCTAAAATTTTGACACGAGATAATATCTTTACCAATTTTATGTTCTATTAATGATAAAAGTTAAAAGGTAAAAATCAGTGATGTAGAATAAATAACATTTAGCTGCTATTACCACCTCATCTAGCTTTTATCTTAGTCTAATATATAGTTTATTTTCCTTGAAACTTGTTTGGTAATTATTTCACTCTAATCAGAAGTATTCCTTTACAAACCCAATGTATATTGACATCTGAGTAGTGTTACGAAATTGAGTCAAAGTGAAATAATCAATTTATAATTTCACTTCTCTCTAACAAGGAAATAGAAAACTTACATCTTTTTTCATCATAAAATATCCAAATACTGTAAGTGATACTAGAAAATCACATCTCAATCTGAACATACTCAACCGCATTGATTACAGATAAAAAAAAGCACTATATGCAAAGTATTTTAGCAATCAACTATGTACTCTCCCTATGCTATATTCAGCCAAACCGAGCTAAGGTAATAGGTCGTACTCTTTCACGGATCGCAAAATCATGTACTTTATATCATTGTTCCTAATCGTAAACACAATCTGTTCTCGGATAAATCATTAGAAAAGCTTACCTCTACATACAAACACAAATTATTAATGAATAATTACAAGGCGAAAAGAAGAAAAAAACCTGAACACGCCTATCATGCATACAGATCAATGAATAATCAGAACTTCATGTTACAGAAATCCACGACTATCTCCACGTTGATCATCATCATCTAGGGTCTAGAAAAAACACCCCAAATCTTACCACGCCCAAGACTCTCCAAGAGTTTCTTTGATCCCGGCACATCCATCTCCACAAGCTTCTGCATATATACACAAGCCCCTGCTGCTACCATCTGCTTTCTGCAACTCTTGGAATGCACTAATGAAGCGAGCAACGAAACAGGGTACTTCTTATCCAACCCTTGCAACGAAGGGTTCAACAAATGAACCGCACTCACAACCCCTCTTTCATCCTTGCGGAAAACCCTCCTATTCGCAGGGTGCATCAGCAGCACCGACAATGCCATTGCAGAAACCTCTTTCTCCTCTACACCTTTTCCATCCAACATCTTAATCAAACCCAAAACGCACCCCAATTCCCCCATCTCCTTCCTAGCCCTGCCACAGTTCAACCCTAAAGCGTGAACCGCCCTCGCCGCGGCAATCCTCACCGCCAGCACCTCACAGTTCAGCACCCCCACAAGCCTCTGAACAAACCCTTCACCTATCAGAACCTCTCCAACTGCAGCACTCTCACCCAAATGCCGCAACATCGTCACTGCAACTTCAAGACTCGGAATTGGAGTACCCGAGTCCCAGTAATTCTTCAAACACTCAACCCCACCTTCTTTAACCACCATAACCCTCAAATTCGACAAACCGTCCGACTCAGCCTCGGAAATCAAATTCGACAAACACCCAATCGCATTTTCACGCGCCGAAGCAGTCCCAGAGGAAGCCAAGGCGATTAAAACCACCACCGCATTCTCTTCGGCGAAATTGTCCCTAATCTCAACGAACGCGGCGAGGTTTCGCAACACGGCGGCGGCAGAGGCCTGCGCGCCAGGGGTGCCAGCCTGGCAGATCTCCAGCAGAGACGAGATTCCGCCGCGCGAGCCAATCGCTCTGGCGTTGTCCTTGGCGAGACTCAGCGCTCGAAGCGCGATGCATGCTTTCTCAATCGCGAATCCGCTACCAGAATCCAGCACTCGGAGAAGGTGGTTGAGCAGGAGCAAACCCTCGGCGAGGAGAACGGTCTTGGCACTTTCAACGGTGGAGACTTTGGCGATGGCGGCGACGGTTTTCTCCTTCATGTCGGAGGGGGAATCGAGTAGGCGCACGAGCACGGGAACGACGCCCTGGGCCACGGCAATGGTAACATTCTTGTCGTCTTCGTGAAGGAGGCCCAATAGCGAGTCCATGGCGGAGGTTTTGGACTCGGGCGACCCGATTTGCAACCGGGTGATTAGGTTTCGCGAAGCGGAGCGGATGGCTTCTCTTTTGGAGGAGGTGGAAACGGCGGCGTTTTCGAGGAGAAGACCGCTGCGGAAGAGGATGTCGCAGTCGGTGACGTGGCGGTCCAGAGTAGCAAGGAGGGAGTCAAGGTCGCTTTGGGTTTTGAGCTTGCCGTTGGGGAGGTCTTGGGGCTGGCAGGTGCGGGCGAGTAAAACGGCGTCGTGGAGCGTGTGGGAGATGGAGTGGAGAAGGTGGAGGGAGAGGGGGTTGGTGGTGGAAGCGTTGGGGAACTCGGCGGAGAAATCGGTGAGGTGAGTTTGGAGGTGGGTGAGTTTGAGTCGGGCGAGTGACCATTTCCCTCTGAAGTTTGTGACGGTGGGTAGGTCGGAGTCGAGGAGAGTAGTGAGAAGGTTGAGAGAGTCAGCGATAGGATCTGTTTCCGCTGAATCTTTCATCTTCGCTGCGTTTTTCCTTTGGCTTCACAAGGTTGAGGGCCAGAGGGTTTTGTTGAAGAGGATTTGGAGCGTGATAAACACTCGCGTGTGGAACGTTTGGGGCTTCTCTGATTCCCGCCACTCTTGTTTGTTTATAGTTAGTCCTCACTCTGTGCCCGCGGTTTCATGTTGTACAGCTCGCACATTTACGGTCAACTTCCGTGTTACTTTCCCTCCTTCTTCTCCTTGTTCGTTACTAAGTTTTCCTCATTCCACATTTATGAATAAAACCACAATATATTCATTATTCCAGTTCCCAGTAGAATTATTGAGGACCATGCTTTCTTCTTTAACTCATTCTTCCACTGTTAAACAACATTTCATTCAACAAATGTCTTTTTCATATTATGCCAAACAAACATCGATGCCAGAAGATTATATTCTGAACTAAAATCCACATCGTATGTTGTGTTAGATTACGTTTCTAACTCTTCTCAGATTAAAAAATAAATACAAACTTGTTTCATAGGAGAGTTATTGACAATTCCTCCCTAGATAATTTTTCACAATTTTAAGTAATTTTAAATCTTATGTCAAAGTTATATGTTCAACTTATATGTTTTCTTTCGTTATGGAACTTCCTTTACAGTGACCTTCCAATCCAATATCCACATGTATTTAATTAGGGTTTAAAATATTTTTTACATATTCTAAATTTTAAAATATTCTTCAAAATGTAATAAATTTTTAACGATTTTGTCAAAATATTTCCATGATTAGACTTGTGTATTTTAGATTTTAAAGAATTTATAAAATAGGAAATCATACTATATAACTCTTTTTTATAGATTTACAAAAATTTAAAGGATTTCATGCATTTAAAAAAATTACAAGTATTTTATATTTATATTTTTACCTTTTACAGTGAAATAAATATATACCTATTTTACTATTCTGCTAAATTATGTGAATCCAAGTTCACTATCATGACAATTGGTCCTGATATTACAGGAAATTATTTAACATACAATAAAAAAAAGCTTTTGTTATTAAGTCACTATTGAAAATGGAAAAAAAATGTTATTTGTCATACATTGTTTTAAGTACATAGATAAAGTGTTTAACATTAAATAAAAGAAAACAAGGTATGTGTAGTAGAGAGATATCCACTTGATGTTTCACTTTCTCGAGCAAAAGTAGATTGAACTTTTGAATAAGAAATTATAAAACAACTATCATAGTAAATATAACATAAATAATAAGATTGGAATTAAAAATATAAAAAAATACAAATTATATTACTAATTAAATCTAACTTATTATCCTTACATGTAACATTTCTTCACATATCTAGATTAATATGAGCTCTCCATGCCTATCATTTTTTTGTTCTTGCTCAATTCGACAATAAGTTCAAAGTTATATAGTTTTCATTAAGTGCTAATTATAAACATAAAGATTTTATATTCTTATTAAGTAGAAAATTCATCATATAAATAAAAATGGTTTAAGTGTTTTTTTTACAACTTCTTAATCTCCAAATCTATTTTATGAGTTGGAATGTTTAATGGCTCAAAGTCTATAATTTTTTGTTTTTTATTTTATAATATTTTTTTAAAACACTTCGGAATACTTATTGATAAGAATGACAATGTGGGGGATTCTTTTAGTATCCCCACATTTTCAAGAGGCATCTTCATAAATTTTTTTATTTCAACAATATCTTTCTTCTTCATGTGTTGGACGGTCTTCCATAATACGCTTATTTGGAAACTTCTTACTCTAGTTATTCCACGAGTCTCCGCTAATGGAATCTCGTCCAGTAAACTCCCTGTTTTACTTATTACTTCATTAACTGTTTGATCGAGAGACTAATTCCCTAAGTTCCTAAACTTGGAATGGACGATGGAGCGTAGGTAGCAAATAATTATATGGATACAAACAACCAAGCATAAGTGTGGCCAACAAAGGAGAAGGAAGCAAGGAAGGAATGAAATGCAGAAGTCAAACGTAATGCGAAAGAGAAAGAGAAATTTTAGTAAAATAGAATAAAAGGTATTTTTGATAATTCACCTAACATATGGGGTGTCTCTTGAAGGTAAGGAGGTGCTGAAAGATCTCTCCAATGCAGGGTGGGTTATATAGGCCAGTTTGTGGCCCATTGTGAAAAAGTGTGGGACATATTTGACGTTTTAGTTTATCAGTCTGCATAGGTCCATCTCACATAAGTCCATCCTACATAACTCGTAGGTCGTGTGAGTTAAAGTGTGGACTGATCCGTCCCGCCTGCAACCCCCATTATATATTTTATTAAAATTTTATTATTATGTAATATTGTGTGTGTTGAATATGACTAGATATTTACATTCATTATTTCATCAATATCATATATTTACAAGTACAAATTTAAATTTTATTTCATGGTTCACTTCAATATTTTTTTTCTACCATATATGTTTCCTTAATTACTTGTAGTAAATAGTAAATAATTAATTTTTATGTTTCTTTTTATAGTTGATATACTTGAATTAAATCCTTATTTCTATAATATACTAAAATTTGGGATTAAGAAATTATAAAAGACTTTCTAATTTTTTTTAAAATTTATATGGGTCATCCTGCAAGTCCACAAACATGTAGCTATACAGGGTGGGCCAGGCTTTTAAACTCACAATGTGGATCAACCTGTCCTAACCCATTTTTTGCAGATCAAATGTGGGGCAGGACAAAAGTGGATGGACTGACCGTATTGCCACCTCTACTTATAGGCACTTGTGGTTATAAAATGATTTTTGATAGTTTTAAAATAAATATCCATACATGTCACATGGATTATTAAGGTTTTAAAATCTTAATATATTTTTTTCAAACATGAACCTACTTATATTTTTAAACACCAAGTTCATATTTTTTTTAAATTATTTTTAATTAAAATTTTTAGAATTTATTGTTGAGTTAGGTTTTGTTTCTTATTCGTCTAGTGGATCAACTAGTAACAACGTCTAATTGTTGTATTTGATAAAGATTATATCTTTTATATGTTTGATAGATATCGTTTGTTTGGTGTGTATGATAAAGATTTTATGGTGGACATCATTTAATGTCTAGAATATTAACATCGATGATCATCTGTTTGGTACGTATGATAAAGATTTTCTGGTGGACATCATCTAACATCCAAAGCATTAACGTCGGTTCATAATTTTTATTAGATGATTATTTTGTTAGTTAGTTAGGTTTTTTGTGTGTGATGTAGTTAGTTATAATAGTAGTTATTTTATATATAAACGAGTCCAAATAACTTAGAAACAAGAGGATTAACGTGTGTGTATACATCAAGTTTATATCAGACCTTTAATTTTGATAGGTTCCACATTTGTAGCTAATTAATCCCTTATCAATATCAATCTCTTTTGTTTGTTCCTTTTTTCATGAAGGAAGTCTTCAATAGATGTTCACGAACATGGTCAACATGATCAAGATTGAGAAGTTTTCAGGAAATAATAACTTCAATATGTGCATATAAAAATACATGCTTTGTTGAAAGAATATGGCATCTGGACACCTTTCTTTAGCAAAGTGACACATCTAGAGTAGTTGGTTATGAGGAATCAATATGGGAAGACTCATTTCCTAATTCTCTTATATGAAATTCTTTATGAAATTGGGATTGAACAATATGTTTATGAGTATGGTTGAAGCTAGAGAAGCTTTTCGTTCATCTTGTAGTAAGTTGTTTTTTAGGAACCAATTGTTTAGATTTCGTATAAAGGGGGTTTTGTCGTTGATAGAAAATCTTGATGAGATGAACTAAATTTTGATAGAGATGAGAGACACAAATGTAAATATGGAAGATGAGAATCTCGCAAGTGATTCTTTTGGTAAGTCTTTCCCATTTGTTTGAGAATTTTGCTAATTCTTTTAGTGTAGGTAAAGAGTGAAACACTCTAGAGGAAGTGAAGTCTTGCCTCTATGATAAATAACTTTGACACAAGGATGCTAGAAATGGTGATTAAGTTGGTCTTTCTGGACAGACAACATCTATGACAGAAGAACTAGAAGATAGGGAAGGGCAAAGTCAATTCAAGGGACATCTACAATTAATAATAATGTCAATGTATAACACCTACGTATAATGATATAATTATTATTATTGAAATCATTTATCAATCTTAAAATCAATAATAAGGCAAAATCATTCTAACAAATTTGATTTAAGAAATTGTTGTTAGAAATAATGATAATGCAAAATCCAAGAGGGAGGGTGAATTGGGTTTTCAAAAACTTTTTTTGGTTTAAAATACTTTTCCAGATTTTAATCTCAATTCCAATTTCAAGATTCAGATTTTCCTTAATCTTTGATAAAAGCAATTGGGATAGCAATTGTTAATATGATCCGAATATAATAAAATAAAGAGGGAAAGAGAGAATGAACTCATAGATTTATACTGGTTCGGATTTAGCCAATCCTATATCCAATGCCCGATCACCACAACACGTGATGGTATACCCCACTATCTTTAAATGCAATTACAAACACCAATCCAACGACAACATGTAAAAATCAAATAAAGATAAACAGAAACACCTCCTTAGACACACTAAGGATCATCCCACCTCTCTTGACACACAAGAGATGAATAAACACCTCCCTTTAAAACTTATCCAAGGGATGAAATACATAAACCAGTAACCAAGAAAGAGAACACCTAATGAGTGTTGGATATGAAAGCTTAAGCACAAGACAATCACCACTTCCAAGAACTAAGATCAACCTTGAGAGAGTAAGAAAACTGCTTTGAAAAGATTAGAGCACAAGAACACTGTATTTTTGTGTTTAATCAGATGTGTGTAAACCTAAGACCTTGCCATTCATTTTATAATTCAAAATCAGCTTAAAATTTACATTCTTAGGTTGATTCAGCTTTTAATTCGCAAAAACTTCATATTTAATCGATTGTATAAAAGCCATAATAGATTATTCCAGAGCAAATTTGGAAAAACATATTTTTCCTAATATAATCGATTTGATAAAGACATAATCGATTATATGCAAACCCAGAAACAATATAATTGATTATTCTATTCGTTAAACTTGTTTAATTCAAATTTTAATTGATATAATCAATTCTATTTCGATTTCTAATCGATTAAAAACGTAGAAAAAGCTTTTTGCGAAAATATGACTTGCACTCAAGATTGAAATGGTCTTAGGGGGAAAGTATAACTTACTCTTTTTTATCCAACACTCAAAACTAAAACTTCTAAACATGATTATTCAGCTGTTGAGCAAATCTTCAAGATCTCCATCCTTGATTACTTTAATTTTCCATGATTGAGTATTTGATTAGCCTTTAATCTCCATGATGCAACCTTCCTTTTTGGGATAAAATCAAGTCTTTAATGTTGCAATATTCTTTGTATCTTCATCATCAAAACACCAATCTTCAACATTCTTTTTGAATTTAATTCTTCAAAATAAAATCTGCACTTATTCTTGAATTAAATCAACAATTGTGAATGTGTAGTATTACATATAGTATAAATATCCATTGGAATGGACAATTCAAGCCGAGGTACCTGTTCAGAATGAAATTTGATCAACTTTAGGACTCAAGTCTCAAGAAAAGGAGTCATAGCCTAGTAAAGTTACCTGTTAAAATTCATCCAGGTGTTCACAAATCATCATGGTTTCTTGGTTGTTCCAAATTCAATAAGTCTAGCTTGTGTTGTAATTCTTGTAAAGGTCCACATATGACATTAATACTATAATGAAGTAAGGACAACATTTGTTATCATGTAGAGAAAGATATCTTTGGATTTTCCTCTTGATAAAGGATTGAGGTAGATAATAAAATTATTTGCCATAAGGCCAATGAGACAACGTGAGAAACAAGTATAACATTACATAATAATTTGACAAAAAAAAAGAGAATAAAGGTAGCAGCATTATGATACAAGACAATAGTTCCTACTTATAATGACTTGGTTCATTTACATCGGTAATCTCAATTTTCAACCCACATCTTAGCCTAACCTGTTAAAACAACAACAACTAAATCATAGAGATTCAATAAATTAGAAACTTTCAACTTTTAGTATGTTGCTACGTTAACTATTATAATTATTATGATAACAAAAAATGGTGAATGGATACTAAAATGGGATCACAGTCATATGTAGTTGAATACAATTGTAGAAAATCTCCACTAGATTACTATGACTTTTGTTAAAAGAAATCATCTAAATCGAAAAAAGTGCAAATATAACAAATGAATTTAGCTTTATTCACCCCAAAATGAACAATTTTTTTTGCGACAGGATGACTTGTTTTGTTCATAAGGATACTCAGGAGGACATACCACAAACGTCAAAGAATAATTATGTGAAGACAAAGAAGTAATATTGAAGAATTGTTCGAAGGACATGTATGCAAATACAACTCCACTCAAACAAACAAAATCAAGCTACTTGTATGTGCCATATAAAAAAATAGATTAATTCAATACAAAATAAAATTGCTAAAAAATTATTAAACTAAAGCATGCAAAGTGGGTTAAATTTGCTATAACAATGTTGGATAATGCATTGTCCGCAACAAATAAGGTAGAGTATAGAAGTACATATACCATAACAAATAGCAAGAATTAAACCATGGTTTTTTTAGAATGCATAACCACAAACGGGGAACAACTATTTTGTTGTGTGCATAATACATGTCTACTAGAACTAGTTAAAGAAGATTAAATTAAAGAAGGTAAATAATTTATGAGAAAAATATGTTTGTTTATAAGAGGATTTTACCTATGACACATCTATTAGAAGGTCAGCGCTAAATGAAATATCAACATAGATAGAAACAAAGAGGAAACATTGGCCAATAAATTTAAATTAAAACCTAATTTCTATTCACCAAAAGAAAATAACCAAACATAAACCCATCACCATAAGGACTTTTAGTCTCTTTTGTTCTTAATTAGAAAAATCAATGTGAATTTAGTAAAGCTCACGGTATAACCATACAATGCATTGCAACTTTACTTTGAATAATTTGTGTAATTTGTTCTTGAGATAGCAGTACTCATGCTCATCTCTAATGCTTGCAAGCAATTTCAATCAGGTAAAATAGCTTTTTATTTGACATGACAAAGATTATTATCAAATGAAAAAAAATTATAAACATAATCATATGTGTGAGTATATGGATTTCTATGATTGCAACCATAATCAGTAGCTAGAAATTCAATCCTCACTTATACCTTACATAATACAAAGAAAATGTAATGTAAGTGAAAATACAAAATACCCAATCAAATATATAATCATTTAATGAGTTCTAATAACAACATTTTATTAGGATGTAAACCATCTTAATAGCAAGTGGTAGAGAAGAAATTGGTAGTTAATTTGTTTTGTGAAGAAAAAATCATAATATTAAAATTAAAACCCTTAACTCGTTATTATCCTACCATAACTTGGTTTACCAAAACTACATGTCTATTTTTTGCGTAAATCCTTTTTTAGAACATATATATTACTTCACAATGAAAATATTTCCTTGTTGCGACTAATTGGGTTTGGAGCAAAAGCAACATTATGCACCTTGTTCTCGAATAGTGTCCCAATTGAACTTCTCTTTGACAGCATAGATGACGAGGATGACGACCATGATGTGCGTGAGGTTGAAGTTAAGGTATAGCCAATGGCAAGAATGAGGAGCTTGATGGAGATAGAGGAGAAAGCAACAATAGATAAATATGACAATGATGAAGAGGCGAAGGACGACAAAGAGGAGTATGGCATTAGTAGTGGCAATAACTATGAGGTGGTGGCAATGTCAATGGCGTAGAAGGTGAGACGAAGCAAGATCAAGGGTTTAGGATATTTGGAAGCTTATTAGGGATTTAGAATAATGGATTACATAAAAGTGTTTTAAATCTAAAGTTTATTTTATAGTATTCCAATTTTTTAATTAAAAATAGTACACTAGTTATATCAATTAAAATGTTCTATCATAATTTAATGGTGGTTTATTAAAATTGCTAGCAAAAAACGGTAATAATTAACTCATTTTTTATAGTGGTATATAATAACCTAGAGCTAAGAAAGTGTTTAGAATCTAGTCATAGTTTGAATAGAGGGTGATTATGAGTATAGATATAACTTTTGACAAAAGTTCTTTATTAAAGTTAGAAAGAAATTAAAGTAAGTTTAAAGTGGAAGCTTAGCATATTGATTTGGACGATGCTATCATCTAGATGTTAGAGCAACTATCTAATACATCTTACTAAACTCAAAAGGATTCTCAAGTGTAGTGTCTACATTTACATCAGTCAAAGTTTGGATATGAGGTTGTATATACAAATCAATCACATGTAATTCAAAGATTTGGTAAGGTGAGAAAACCTCCTATGAGATATGGAAATGATAAATTGATGGCCCTTTCTTTGAGAGTAGAAAATGTAAAATTGTGTAAATCATGTTCATTTCGTAATGTAATCATTTGTGCAGAGTCTGAAAAGTGGATTATGGCAACACATGAAGAATACCAATCTCTTTTGAAAAATGAAATTTGGGATTTGGTAAAGTTATCTAAAGGTAAAATGGTTGTAGGACGCAAGTGGATATACAAGAAAAAGCTTTCATGCTTAAGCTATGAAACATCTATTGTTGAAGTTATATGACCTGAAGCATCTTATATTGAATTTTTCAAGTATAGGACTCATATGTTGACCAGAGGGCATAATGAGAAAGAAAAAATGGACTAAAATAAGGTTTTCTCACTTGTAGTCAGACATACATCCATCATAGTTTTGTTTACTCTTGTGGCATCCATGGACATGGAGTTGAGGTAGTTTGACATCAAAATTTTCTTCCTCCATGTATAAAAGAGGCGTTTATGGTATCTCAACATAAGGTTTTGAAGAGTCAAGGAAGGAGAATTGAGTTTGCAAATTGCAAAAGCAATTGTTTGGTTGGAAGCAATCTCCAAGGTAGTTGTTTGATTTGAAACAATATCTAAGGTACTCATATAAGAGATTCAATCATTTTTTATCTCTTATAAGTACAACAAAAGTCCTTATGATGTATGTGTTTATCACAAGAAGATAAAGGATCATTCTAATGTTTATCACAAAAATTCACTATTGAGAAATGAATTTGAGATGAAATACTTAGAAGTTGCAAGCAGAATTTTGGGCATGTTATTTTGGAAATATCATACTTAGAATATGTTTTTTCTTAGTCAACAGGAGTATGTTCAGAAGGTATTAAAATATTATGGAATCAGTGGTACCAAGTTAGTTATTACTACGTTAAAATTTAGTATTCATCTTTTTGTAACCAATATTACTCTTTTAAAATCTGAGAAGGAATACATGACTCGTGTTTCATATCTTAGTGTAGTAAGGAGTTTGATGTATGTGATAGACATGTTAAAGTGGGTCAAATTGGCTCACACGGATTGACTCACTACAATTTGAGTTAAAAATAAGTGAGCTCAACCTGACTCACGCTATGGTGAGCCTGAAATTTTACATTTTGTGGGTTGAGTGGGTTGACTCACTAACCCATATTTATTTTTTATTTTCAATTTTTTTAAAATAAAAAATATATACAATTTCTTTTAATTTTTTACCTTTTATTTTCCATGAAGAACATTAAAGTTATGAATTGAAAAATCTAGAACCATTTCTTCTTCTTTTTTAACATCTTCATTATCTTTATCATAAAAATACAAAATATTAAAAAAAATAATTTATAATATAAGTGAGTTGCGAATTAACCAACCACAACCCAGCTCGAACCTATGTAACCCATGGGTTAGAGTTGGGTTCATTTTGCCTCATAATAGAAAAAAATAGATTGGCTCATGGGTTACAACTTGTTTTGACTTGTCTAAGATGCAATGAGTACACTAGATTGAATCTTGCTCAAACAATTAGTCTAGTGAGTAGGGATACAGTTAATATAGGAAAAGAGCATTTGTTGGTGGTGATATTCAAGTACCTTAAGGGTACGTTTGGCGTGGGCTTGTTTTATAGGGGTGACATTGCATGTAACTCTGTTGGATATTCAAAGACTATGTTGATTATTAGGATGCAAGATGATACTTGAGTTCAATTTTTTTGGCTAAGGATCAAGTTTATCATGATCGAACCAAAATATTGACGATGATAATTATCATTTTCTTCACACTAAGGAGCAAGTTGAAATGCATAAGATTGGTACAAAAGAAAATATAGCTTGAATGTTCACCAAGCTTGTTCTTAAGAGTAAGTTTATGTACTATTTGGAGTTGCTCAATGTTGATTATTGGTAACAATCATTTGTTATTGAGATGGAAAAGACTCATGTAAAGGTGAATAATTGTTGAGTTTTGTCTTGCCTCTACTTCATTCCAAATTCAATACGTAATTTTAGTATTCAAAGAATCTTCTTTCAGAATTTTCTTTTTCAATTTTTAAATCCCCTTTTCTTACCAAGTTCAATATTCATGAGATTCGTTAATATTTATTTGTTTCGATGTAACAATAAATTGCTATTTTTAACAAGTAGTTTTATTGGTTGGATAATAGGTCATACTTTTTTTATGAAATGGATTGAATTTTTATTAATCTGCATACAGAAAAATAAATTTCTTAAATCTAATGTCCGTATTGAAGCAAATAAATATATTCTGTAAGATGAGCTGGTAGAGATCATCTGGTAAACATCACTAAATCACTAGTGTTTGTTCATGATTGTTATTAAATGAATGTTATATTAGTTTATTAGATTTTTTGTTATATAATTAGCTATAATTGCAACTTTTCTACATATACATGAGTCTAACTAATTCAAAGAGAGAAAGAATAATGCTTGTGTGTAATTTGTTGTTGATTATCCTTGCTTTTTTGTTTTTTTTGCTGAATGTGTACTTTAACTTATGTAGTCTTCGTGTTTATTCACCAAAAATACTTTAACTTTAACTGATGAATTTGTGAAGAATTGAACAAGTAGTGTAGCCATTGTTTTCATATTTCCATTCTTTTCCTTTATTTAGCTTTTCAACTCTTGAACTTCAATTTTAAGTTCTTGAACTTCACCTAAATTAGTAGAAGTGGGAATGCCACCAAACCGTGGGTTGGATGATCCAAAAATTTGAGATGGACAAACTCCATCTCCCATACCTCGTACTCAGCTTGGATGTTCTTTTCAAAGACTAGACCAAGGAAATCTTAGTAATCTTCTCCTGAGTAATTTAAGTTATATAATATAAATATAATTTTAAAAACAAAATGAACCAAACATAAAAATAAGTAATTACTTACACAAACAATTTGAGCCTCTTCATTTTGTATGTTTACTGGTTGTCCAGTTTCCTTCATCTATTGATGAGAATCATATTTCAAATTTTTAAGCATAATTTACATAAGAAGACCACTAGACTTGACATGTTTTTAAATACTTACAATCTATGCTCTTTTTCTTGAGTTTTTTATATCCACCAGTATGATTAATTTTTAGTTTGGATCTATTTTCAGCATTCCTTTTGGACATTTGCTACAGAACAAATGAAAGAATCGAGCATAAGACAATCATATTTCTTAGAGGACAACAAAATTTTGTAATATGAAGAAAACACAAATGTAGTAAAAAAGGTCAAAATGAAAGAAAATTAAAAACAATTTAAAAATAAATAACATGTTACTATAAAGGATTTATAACAAGACATAACAAATTTTGAATAGGCAAAAATATTGTAAATACTGAATAAGAAAAATACCTTAGTTTTTTCTTTCAATTTATATTCTATGAAAGTTGCACATTCAATTTCTGAAATTGACAATGGTGGGTTCTTTACATTTTCATCTCGATTCTTTTTACCATCATAATAAGTATCAAACAATCTTAGTCTATTCTCCTTCCATTTGTTGCCTGTCTTTCATCATATATATTTTTGCTACAGTTTCGTAGATTGGATCCCACCATAACTTAGCCTACAATAACTTATTATTTGTAATTATAACAATACATTGTAATAAAAAAATTCACTCTTTATAACAATATTTATATACAAGTAACTACAAAAAATTTGGTCTTTACCTTAATGACATTATTCCATGCTCAATTCTTGTAGTTAACAAGTAGAAAATGTGAATTCTCAAAACAAATGGGAAACATTTTAGAATCTGTTGCCAATCGACCTAAAAAACCTCCTAAAAGACCATTTGCATATGTGGCACTTGGTTGATTTCCATCGAAAAGTATCACAACTTTATCTCCCAATGGAAGGTGATAAATTTCTCCAACTGTTAAACCATGTTCTCTTATCACTTCTTCATTTGCTATAAATAAAAAAATGTTAATGAATTGTCATCAAACCTTTCAAGTAATGTATGAGAAAATATTTAGAGTAATGAATAAAAAGTTATTGGACTTACTTCTCACTTGAACCATCCGATATTTTCTTTTTGATTTATTTTTATATGGATGTTCAACACCAATTGACAGATGAGACAATATTTCATCATGATGATGCAAACTTGACTTATGAAACAATATATTTATGATGCAAAGAAGATGGATAAATAATATATTAAAAAAAGATAACAAAAATTAAAGTATTATAACTTTAATTCAAGTCTAGACACCTAATCAAATTATACATTTACATCAGGCCTAGACAAATGAGTTTCAAAGTTGTCATCTGAAAAAAAATGAGGCTAACTGTTGTTGAAAAGGCTTGCTTTCATAAGCTGTCATATAAAAAAAGTCTCTTGGTTTTAAATGAACTGGACTACACCATCCTTCATCCTTTTTGTCTTCCACATAATACACAAGTTGAGCTTGAGAAGTTTGAATGTATGGTTCATCATCCTCCCTTGCACCCATATGGATTAAATGAGAAAAATTTATTGATGTGAATCTCAATGCATCATTTCTAATATATCTAGAATTTGTTGTGTTACTCCAATGACATTAAAATAAAGGCACCACAAATCGGTCATAATAGTTTGTTTCAATAATGTCAATTAACTTCCCATAATATGGCACTAAGCTTTCTATTGGCCTATTGTCACTTGTACTTGCATAGCTTTTAGTTCCAAAGCTACAAAACACACCACTATTTTGAGTTTTCAGACCTTGCTCACGTTGTATTGTCCGAAATTTGTATCCATTAACATTATATGCAGTAAACCTTTTGGGTTGTTGAAGTGGGCTTTATGCAAGGGCACGAATATCTTCAGAGTATGCTTCAGGGTTATTCTTCATTATCTATTTGAAAAACAAAAAAATCAATAACAATCATATCAACTCTTTAAAAGGTAAAAAATTATATTTTTGTACTCACATGACATCAAAACCACTCAACATTCTTTCTCTATCACACTTGATAACCTTGTTCGACTCCTTAACCTCCTTTTTGTAGTAATTCTAAATTTCCTATATATAAAATGTTGTAAGAGTTTATAATATATACTCAAGTAAGTTGTTTAAGTAAGGCTTACTCAATGAAGTGTTGTACTTCTTTACAATTAATCAACACATGTCGGTGTGTGCTATTAGCAATTCAGTTGGAGTCAAAGTAAAATAAGATGAACCTCCAATAGGTTTGCCTATATTGGGAAATAGAGTTGATGAAGACTCAAATGGAACATCATCAACACGACCTCCTCGATTAAATCTTGTCTCGATTTCATTATCTAAGTACCTTGAGTAAAACGTTAGCATCTCTTCAGAAAGCCAACCTCCAGCTATCGATTCTTCAGGTTGTGCTCTATTTTGCACATAAGACTTCAATTTCCCCAAAAATCTACAATTTAGAATAATTTATTATATACTTAAAAACTTCAAGAAATAGCAAACATTAAAGTTTAGGAATGGTCATACCTTTCTATCGAATACATCCATCTATAATGTATTGGTCCTCCAAATTTAGCTTCATTAACTACATACACCATAACATGAACCATAATTGTGATGAATGATGGAGGAAACAACACCTTCATATGACACAGTGTAAGAACAACTTGTTCCTTAAGCTCGTCTAGTTCATCATGGCTTAACACTTTGGCACATAATAACTTAAAAAATCTGCACAAATCGATCAAAACAGTTGCAACTTGGATAGGCAACACATTTCTAATTGAAAAAGGTAACAATTGCTCCATTAGAATGTGAGAATCATGGCTTTTTAACCCAAAAATCTTTCTTTGATCAATATCAACACATCTAGAAATGTTTCTTGAATATCCATCTTGCACCCTAACATTTTTCAAGGTGTATAATAAAATGTCTATCTCTTTCTTTTGTAGTGTAAATAAAGTTGTAGGAAACTTTTTTCCATCATCTGGTGGCCAAAGTTCTCTTCTTATACCCATTGCTTGTAAGTCTTTTCGAGCCTCAACATAATCTTTTATTTTGTCTTTGTCATTGATCAATATGAAATTATATTGTCACACACATTCTTTTCAATATGCATCACATCCAAATTGTGTTGCAACAAATTAAACTCCTAAAGAATATGTTTTTCTTCTTCCATTGTTGCGTTTGGTATGTAGAGGTTCTTTTTCCACAACTTCTCTTTCTTTTATCTAATAATTTTGGTTTCTTCCCAAATGTGATATTTATATTCTTGACTTGCTCTAAAATTTCTGAGCCAGATAATTGTTTTGGTGGATCCTTATCCTCAATGTCTCCATTAAATTGGACTCAATTCAATCAAAATTTGTGTTGTGTAGTAAAAAATCGACGATGACCCATAAAACGCAATTTATTACTAAATGGAAGGCAAAGTGGAGTTGCATCAAAGTTACAAGATGGACAAGCTAGGTCAGTATAAGTATTTCATCCTGAAAGCACCCCAAGACTAGGAAAGTCACTAATGGTCCATAACAGACATGATCGCATAATAAACACTTCATTCTTTGAAGCATCATATGTTTCAACACCATTTTCCTACAACTCTTTCAACTCTACTATAAGGGGCTGCATGTAGATGTCAATGTCATTACCTGACATTCGCTTTCCAGGAATTATGCTTGAGAGAATAAAGTTTGTTTGCTTCATACACATCCATGGGGGAGTTTTCTATGGAATGAGAGCTAATGGCCAAATATTATAACTATTGTTCATAGGTCCAAAGGGATTAAAACCATCACTTGCTAAGGCCAATCGTACATTTCAAGGATCTGAAGCAAAATTAGGATATTTTAAATCAAACGTCTTCCAAGCCTCTGAATCTCTAGGATGTCTCATCAACCCATCACTACTATTATTCTTAGCATGCCAAACCATACTCTTAGATGTCTTTGAAGACATAAACATCCTTTTCAAACGTGGGATTAACGAAAAATATCATAAAACTTTTGCTGGCAATTTTTCTTGTTGCTTCTCATTTGTCAAATTGTGTTCACTAGCAATTTCATGAGTTTTTTGCTTCCATCTAGATCTCTTACATATTTTGCATTCTTCTTTATCTTCATCCTCTCCCCGATATAATATACAATCGTTAGGACAAATATGTATCTTAGTACAATGAAGGCCAAGCCTATTCAGGAGCTTCTTTGTATCATAATTAGATGAGAAGATTTTTGCATTTTTAAAGGCATCATGCAACAAATCAATAATCATCATCATTGCTTTGTTGCTAATTCAACACAAAACTTTAATGTGATATAATTTCACCAAGAAAGACAATTTTGAATACTTAGTACATCCATCATAGAGTGGTTGCTCTCCATCTTTAAGTAAATCAAACAATTCCTTGGCCATAATAATTCCTCCATGTTGTGATTCTAATATACCTCCTTGAACCTCATCTCCATGTTCAAATGATGATGTAAATGACTCTTTATTGTTGTACGTGTCAAACAATCCAAATGCATCATTCATCATTATCTACATTTGATCTTCAATTTTTGTATTTGTCATACCATCTCCATTTACCAATGCAGGCTCCCCTGATATTGTCTCTCCATGATGATACCAAAATGTGTAACCTTCAAGAAACGGTTTACAAATCAAGTGGTCATACACTTCTTCTCAAGTTCTCCACTTCCTAAAACCACATTTACTACATGGGCATATTATCGTACCTAAACTAACACCATGTTGAAAGGAAAAATCTAAAAAGTTATTTAGCCCAACCAAATAACCTGGTGCATTGTGTGGCAACTTGATCCAAGATTTATATCCATCTCTAAATGTAAACATGTTCAACCAATTACCATAATATCATTAAGTAGGTATTTAGCTACTTCAAGCAATGGCTAAGGAATGATACACGCTTAAATCTAAAGTTTAATCAAAAGACAAAAATTCAACCTTAATAATCACAAATGTGCTTAATAAAGACAACATAATCATGTATTACCTTACTATTGTAATCTTGTTCCAAGTAGAGCAAAATTTATCTCTTCCTGTTGTAGTCTTGTTCTAGAGCACATAGTAGAGCAACCTAATACAGAATGAAATCATTGTTAGAATTGTTTCTTCTATTTTTTATTTATCTTCTTAAAATACTCTGAACCTAGTCACTGTAAGTACTCACATAAGTTCACAATTAGTTTGAACCATAGCATGATATTCTACTTCACTTGGTGTTGCTATCACATTTTAATAACTAGAGTCCAAGAACACCATCATATCATATAACATAAAATTAAAAAATGAGACATTGGTGGGATTGGATCATATCACACTTCACTTCTTTTACCAAAATAACCATGAAGCAAATTTTGAGGCCCCCACCATGGTGGACCAGCTTAGCTTTTATATTTCATTTATAAACACATAATTAGGTTAGATTATATGTTGTTGTCGTCAAGGCAATTAACCTGGCATTATTCTGCAACAATAAGTATGAATTGAATCTAGATATAGTATTATGGATTGTGAAAACATGGGGAGGAAATAAAAAAGGTTTCCAAGTTGATGAAATTCCTTAATATTTACCCGTTGTTATTTTGAAAGAAGAGAATCAGCTTAATTGGAAACACATTCAAACATATTAAACCAATGTATAATAGAACCCTTCATGCTTAACTTCACTAATTTAATCCTCACTAATATTCTAAACTTAAGTTTTTTTCCACGAATCCACCCAATAGGGTCGTCTCCATTGAATAATGGCAGCTCAATTTTCTTATCTGTCATATAGTACCCATTTGTCTAAAAATGGTTGAACCTGATTCTCTTCCCTATTCTATGCCTCATGATCTAACTTTTTTCTCTTCTTCGTGCTTTCCCATTAATTCTCTCATCCAACAAAATTTCTCAACATTTCCCAATTCCTTGTCCAAATTGGGCCTTGTAGACCTTCCAATTTCTCTTTCAAGTTAACAGGTTTATACATCACACATGTCATGATCTTTCTTTCTGCTGGTCACAAGAATTCCCTCCTTTAATCCGTCAGGTCAAACCTAATTGATAGAAGTAATAAAAAACAACATTGAACAATAAAATCACACAATACAACAATATACTTGTTGTACATAGACAAAAAGTCTCCTATTGAACAAACAACGATGCACTTGTTGTCCTAGAGACAAAAGTCTCTTACAAAGAGAATTCATAGTCCAGAAACCAAAATAACTTCACATACCTGATAGAGCTACCGACAATTGTTTTCTACAGGAAATATCTATAATTGTTGTCTTTGACTATTAAGAGTACATGTGATGGAAAATAACTCTTTTTAATAGTAAGTCTATTAGAAAGAAGTAATGTATTAGAAACTACAAAGGGAAGTTATTTCTATAGAAGATAATGATTGTTGGCAATCTTTTATTAGGATTTAGGAGTACATATTAGAAACATAACTAATTTACATTTAAAGAAAAATGACTTTCACATGGAACTATATAAAAACAACAAATTATACTAATTATAATGCAGTTTAAAAAATGTACGTTTCTGCATCAAAGATCTTATTCGTAAGATTTATAAAAAGAAGTGATATTAAACATCACAGAAAGTGTTAATAACTACCAATTGAACAACATATCTACTATTACAAGATGATTTGGGGTTAATAAAAAATACATATCATAGCTCAATAAACTTTAACTCAAGCAAAATCAAAGTAGGGGAAGAATTAGAACGCATCATCCATTCCCCATTCTCATTTCATTTTTCGGGACCTGAAACTGCTGATATTATTAGGAAATAATCCACATTCAAATTAAGGTTTATATTACTAGCTGAAAGTTCAAATAAAAATTGAATTCAAAAATGGCTTTGACAGAAAAATGACTTACGTGGAGAGAAAAACATCTTACAAAAAAAAACCTTTCAAGCTTCAACTTCTGAAAATGAAAAATGAGAAAAGATTAAGTTACGAGAGAAAGTTTTTCAATGGAGAGCAACTTCAAATTACAACAATGTCAACTTATGGAGTGAAGGATGAATAGCTTAGGGAGAAGACAAATTTAGTAATAACCTAAATTTTGAAGAAGAGGATGACAGATAGCACTACACTGGAGAGGAAGGAGAAAAAGAGTTTTAGGTCAGAATTTAAAAAGCTAATGCGTGAACATAATTTTAATTAAAATATGCAAGTGACTTCAAACCACCTCTAAATATTACAAAAACCTCTGAATTTAAAAATGACTTTGACAGAAAAATGACTTACGTAGAGAGAGAAACATCTTACAGAAAGAACCTTTCAAGCTTCAACTTCTTAAAAGGAAAAATGAGAAAAGATTGAGTTATGAGAGAGTTTTTCAATGGAAAACAACTTCAAATTACAACAATGTCAACTTATAGAATGAAGAATGAATAGCTTAGGGAGAAGACAAATTTAGTAATAACCTAAAGTTTGAAGAAGAGGATGACAGATAGCACTGCACTATAGAGGAAGGAGAAAAAGAGTTTTAGGTGAGAATTTAAAAAGTTAACGCGTGAACATAATTTGAATTAAAATATGCAAGCGGTTTCAAACCACCTCTAAATAGTACAGAAACCTCTGAATTTAAAAATGACTTTGACAGAAAAATGACTTACGTAGAGAGAAAAACATCTTATAGAAAGAACCTTTCAAGCTTCAACTTCTTAAAAGGAAAATTGAGAAAAGATTGAGTTATGAGAGAAAGTTTTTCAATGGAAAACAACTTCAAATTACAACAATGTCAACTTATAGAATGAAGAATGAATAGCTTAGGAAGAAGACAAATTTAGTAATAACCTAAAGTTTGAAGAAGAGGATGACATATAGCACTGCACTATAAAGGAAGGAGAAAAAGAGTTTTAGGTGAGAATTTAAAAAGTTAACGCGTGAACATAATTTGAATTAAAATATGCAAGCGGTTTCAAATCACCTCTAAATATTACAGAAACCTCTGAATTTAAAAATGACTTTGACAGAAAAATGACTTACGTAGAGAGAAAAACATCTTACAGAAAGAACCTTTCAAGCTTCAACTTCTTAAAAGGAAAAATGAGAAAAAATTGAGTTATGAGAGAAAGTTTTTCAATGGAAAACAACTTCAAATTACAACAATGTCAACTTATAGAATGAAGAATGAATAGCTTGGGAAGAAGACAAATTTAGTAATAATCTAAAGTTTGAAGAAGAGGATGACAGATAGCACTGCACTATAGAGGAAGGAGAAAAAGAGTTTTAGGTGAGAATTTAAAAAGTTAACGCGTGAACATAATTTGAATTAAAATATGCAAGCGGTTTCAAACCACCTCTAAATATTAAAGAAACCTCTGAATTTAAAAATGTCTTTGACAGAAAAATGACTTACGTGGAGAGAAAAACATCTTACAGAAAGAATATTTCAAGCTTCAACTTCTTAAAAGGAGAAATGAGAAAAGATTGAGTTATAAGAGAAAACTTTGCAATGGAGAACAACTTCAAATTTAAGCAATGTCAACTTATAGAATGAAATATGAATAGTTTAGGGAGAAGACAAATTTAGTAATGACCTAAATTTTAAAGAAGAGAATGACAAATAGCACTGCACTGGACAAAAAGAAAAAAAAGAGTTTTAGTTGGGAATTGAAAAGCTAAAATATGAACATAATTTTAATTAAAATATTCAAACAATTTCAAACCACCTCTAAATACAATATAAATTTATTAATTTTTTAATATAATGTCATTTTATTAGAAGAAACCCCTTCTAATTGCCTCTAATAATTAATTTTTCCGTAGTGATTAATTCGTTACGTTTGTTTTCGTTCTTTATTGTTTTTCATAACCTAAATAGAAAATAATTTTAAATTTAAATGTCAACTTATAAAATGAAGGATGAATAGTTTAGAGAGAAAACAAATTTACTAATAACCTAAATTTTGAAGAAGAGAATGATAGATAGCACTGGAGTGGACAAGAAGAAGAAAAAAAGAGTTTTAGTTGAGAATTGAAAAATTAACATGTTAACATAATTTTAATTAAAATATTCAAACGATTTCAAATCACCTCTAAATATAATATTAATTTATTAATTTTTTAGTATAATGTCATTTTATTAGAAGATACTCTATCTAATTGCCTCTAATAATTTATTTTCCCATAGTTAATATGTTACGTTTTTTATCATTTTTTGTTGTTTTTCATAAATTTCTTTATAATTACGTGTGTTCAAAATCTTGGTAAGCTAAAGAGTAGAATCACACATTATAGCCAAATAAGAAAAGAAGGAAATTTTTTATTTGTACTGATTAAACAATATCATATATAATAATATGAGAAATAACTTAGAAAGTAACTGTAGAAAATAATAACCCACAACAATAACATAAATCAATTACCTAATGTAAAAAAAAAGGTTAAAATTAGAAACAACAACTTTTTTATTGTCACTGTTGAGATTGATAAAATTTTGAATGTCAGTAAAAAAATATCACATATTTGAGTAAGATTATATTAATGGTAATGGTATTGACAGATATAAATAAAAAAAGTCACACAAAATTTATAGAAATTTAATAAAAAATAATAATGCATTAAAAATTGTATGATTTATGAATATTAAATGATTTTTAGCCATTTAAAGTCTTAATTAAATACCTCTAAGTTTTGTTGTATTCTAAAAAAAATATTGATAATTTTGATTGAATATCAGAAAATATTTTACATTGTATAATTTTTTTTATTAAATACCACCAAACTTTTTTTTACTGAAAAAGAGTCTATTATCTAAAATAATATATAATAAGATTTTGTTTTATTTTGATATAATAAACAAAATAACATAAAATAAAAAATAATATATATATATGATAAAAATATTAAATAACCTGTGTTTTTGCGAGTTGAACAATAATTGCAGCTTCTCAAAGATTTCGGGTCGTACAAAACAAAAACGTGAACATCCATCCATGGCTTACTTGAAGAAGATGTGTCAATTCGAGAGAGAAGTGGTAAGTGTTTGGGTTTAGTTCGGTTTTTCTACAATATGATATGAAAAAGTATAATTTTAATAATTAGTATATATGTATATGCAAGTCAAATAAAAATATTTTTTAAAAAATATATGGAATTTCAATACATTTTAGTGATTTATTATTGAAAGATGATATACAGTATAAAATTACAAATTAAGTAAATATGATATATAACTTTTTTAAAGTATATTAACGTACAAAATGTGTAATCATTATTTAACATAGCATAGTTAAGATTTTGAAATAAATAAATTTTACAGTTTAAAATAATATTATTATTTATTTTATTTTATTTTTTTATTAAATCCTAGTCGACCTATTAAACGTATGAAATATGCGATGTGAGCATAGAGTGAACTTCACTAATTATGAATTTTGTGAGGTTTTCTTGCAGAAAACTGATATACTCTTTTTTTTCTTCAATTCAGTGATTCAAGAAGTTTAATTGGATAAAATAGAAATAAGAACAAAAAATTTGAAATTAGAGAATGAAAAGAATCAAGAATGCACAAATGAAAATGTGCTGAAATCTTCTAATTGTATGCAAGATGCTCCATAGTTGACTATTCTAATGCCACCTCTCTTCTAAGGTCAAGATTTAATTAGTGTCTTAAAATACCTTCATTTAATTTACATTCTAAGGTCAAGATTGAATCACTGTCTTAAAATACCTTCATTTAATTTATACAAGTCATGCATTCAATAAAATTTCAAGAAATATCTACTAATAAAAGTCAACCCTTTAAGCTAGTTGCTAAAGGTAACAACTCTTATCAATTTTATACAATTAATTACCTTAACTGGTTATAATATTATTTTATTTCAAAATTTAATTTATATTTTAATTAAATAGCTAAATATAATATTTTATTATTGTTTGTGGTTGTGACCCGAAAGTAAGAGAAAAAAAAATTCTTCAAATAGTTTTTCTCAATCAATAAATCTAGTGTTTTAGATACTGAACTCTTTAAAAAATCAATAATAAAGAGAATAAGAGTAATATGGAAAAAGTAGAGGATAATAAAGAAGAATGTAAAGCTATAAAATTGAGATTCACATGAGAATTATTTAAAAAATAATAATAACTAGTTGTTAAAGGAAAGAGATATATTATGAGGTTCCACGTCTGTAAAATTTCCATGTCATCACATGTGTGGAAGTTCCTAACGAGATAAGAACAAAAATGTTTATAATAAAAATAACGAAATAACAACGTTGAGAGGGGATTACGTAAGTAATTTTTTTATATTTAAAAGAATATTAAATTATTTTAATTTATATAAATAAATTATCAAATACTTTTAAATTAATAAAACATATTATATAATATATAAAATAATTTTTAAATCTTAAATTAGATCAATTAAAAGAGTTAATGATAATATATAAATAGGACTCTCATAATAAATTTGGTTCGAAAAATTGATCTGCTTATTCATGTCAGATTATATTTAAAAAATAGTGATGTAAATAAATATTTTTTCTCTCTATATATATATATATGAAAATATTTTAACGGTAAATTCTGTTGTATTAACTCTCCTCTATGTATTGTTTTATAAAATATAAAATTTACAAATTCAAATTCCAATATCATTTTGTTGACAATATATATAAACTTTTAGATAAGTTTAATATTAATTAAGATGCGTAGATGTGTACTTTCAATATCTCATATATTTATAAATTAGTTAACAATAAAAAATTACTCATAACTCTATTTTAAAGAATATTTAATCTTCTAGTTATAATAACTCAATTATTATTATCTATCACATATCAACAATTTCATTTTTTACTTCTTTTATGTAATATTTTACTTTATATAAAAAAGTTTATAATAAAAAAGACATATTACTTATATTTATTTTTTTCTCTTTATATTATTTTTATTAATTTCTTTTATTTGAGCACCAAATAATCTTTTATAGATAAGATTTTAATTTTATAGTTGAGATCATGACAATAAACCTTTCTTCCAAATAAAAGTTCCTTAATGCAGAGATATATTATGGATCAACTTATCTAGAAAGACATATTAAGGCCTTCAAAATACGCACGTAAACTTATTCTTTAATGATAATGATGTTTTTTCTAAGATATTCTCAAAAACACTTAAAAAGAAAAACATTACATTGGTACTACAAGTTGCCACCCAATTCAATTGACTTTTTTTAGACCTTATCCAAAAAGTTCAAGGCCTAATTTGAAGTAAGTCAACCTCCTGTCACCAACTCAGTGGCCCTTGTAAACTTAAGTTAAAAGGAGAATAAAACCGTCAACATGGTCTCTTTTTGCACAATTTGTACCTTAATAGTCCTTATAACATGGATGAATTGCAAGAACAAGTCTCAAAGTTCATTACAATGGAGGAAAGTATAGAGATGAGAAAGAAGTCAAGGAGGAATGAGATTAACTTATTGCCAATAGATCCAAAGCAAACCTTCAAGGGTCAAAAGACGACCACATATGATGCTTACATGTTATTGAGCACAAATCGAGATGTAATAGTTCATGAAGTCTTTTGTATTAAAGTATTGTCTTAACTCCCACTTATCTCATCTCTTCTGCAAGCTTATACGTCCAATAGATTTCAATTTAATCATAACTTTTGCCACACCATTGAAAATTACATTTAGAATCAAGATATCTTTAAACACTTCATATGATTAGGACATTTATCCAGTTTTGTACAACACAAAAACATTGGAAGAGGCTAAGTTCATGGAAACTAGGGAGCCTATCACGAGGCTTAGGCAATCAACAAAATATGAACATGCTCAATTAGAGCTCAACCAAGAATAGGTTTAGAACGATGGTAAACATCATGATCAACACTTGGATTAACAACAATATCCTCAAAATGTTTGAAGGGTAATTGATATAATTGTTGGAGGCTTCTTTAAAAGAGGATGACCAAAAAAATGCAAGACACAAGAAAACATGAAAAACTTTGGCTTTTGGAGGATGCAGATAGAAGATTATCTGTAACAGAAAAATTTGTATCAACCTCTCTCAAGAAACAAACCAAAGGGCATGAAAGATGAAAATGATGTCTTTAGTATCCAATCATACATGGGAACTTGTAGAGTTGCCTATTGGGAAAAAGGCATTTCACAACAAATGGGTGTATCGAGTAAAGGAGGATCATGATGGCTCTAACAGATACAAAGTCAAATTAGTTGTCAAAGGATTTTAGCAAAAGGAAGGAATTGACTACACTGAAATCTTTGCTCCATTGCTCTAGTTGTGAAACTCAATACTATCAGGACAATCTTAAATATTGTTGCTAGTGAAGGGCTCTACCTTGAGCAATTGGATGTAAAAATTGCATTTCTTCATGAAGACTTAGATGAGGAGATTTATATGCACCAACTTGAAGTTTTCTTATGGAAGGGAAAAAGAATATGATGTGCAGATTAAAGAAAAGCTTGTATGGTTTGAAACAAGCTCCAAGACAATGGTACAGGAAGTTTGATAGCTTCATGCACAAGGAATGTTTCCAGAAGTGCAATGCTGACCATTGTTGTTTCTTCAAAAGATATAAATCTAGTTATATCATTTTGTTACTTTATGTCGATGATATGTTAGTAACAGGTTCAAATATGGATGAGATTAAAAACTTGAAGATGCAATTGTCAAAAGAATTTGACATGAAGAATTTGGGTCCAGCAAAGAAAAACCTTGGAATGCAAATCACGCAAGATAAGCAAAAGGGAATTTTGCAGTTATCTCAAGTAGAGTACATCAACTGTGTTTTGCATAAATTTAACATGGGAGATGTCAAACCAGTTAGCACACCTTTGGCTAGTTATTTTCGTCCATCCAAAGATCAATCACCCCAGATAGAAGAAGAAAGAGAATTCATGGCTAAGCTTCCATATGCTTTAGTCATTGGAAGTTTGATGTATGCGATGGTTTGTACAAGGCTAGATATTGGCCATGCAGTGGGAGTTGTTAGCAGGTTCATGTCAAATCCAGGTAAGGCTCATTAAGAAGCAGTTAAATGGATTTTGAGGTATCTACGAGGCACACCAGAAAAGTGTTTGTGCTTTAGTAAAGGAGAATTAAAAGAACAAGGCTACGTAGGTGCAGACTTTGAAGGTAAAGTTGATCACCGAAGAAGCACCACTGGTTACATTTTTACTGTTGGTACTAGAGTTGTTAGTTGGATGTCACAGATACAAAAGATTATTGCTTTATCCGCTACAAAGGCTGAGTATGTAACAGTAACAAAAGCTAGTAAAGAATTGATATGACTTCAAGGTTTGTTAGCAGAGTTGGGATTCATCCAGAGTAGTGTTTTGCATAGTGATAGTCAGAGTGCGATACATCTAGCAAAGAATTCAACATTTCATTCTAGAACAAAACACATTGATATTCGTTATCACTTCATCAGATCTTTGCTTGAGGAGGGAGTACTATTGACAAAAATTCTTGGAAGTAAGAATCTAGCAGATATGTTGACAAAGGTAGTAACCATTGATAAATTGAAGTTGTGCTCAACTTCAATTGGCCTGCTAGAATAACATAATAGAGAAGGTTGTTGCATTGATCGAGATATGAAGACAAATTGAAATTAGTCTTAAAGTGGGAGATTGTTGGAATTGGTCAAATAAGACATGAGTGTATTCTATTTTTTAGGAAACATAAAAACCAAGAAAATAATAGAATACTTAAATATAGAAAGATACAATATGAGGATTGTGTTATTTCTATTATGTATAAATAGTATCATGCATAATCTATTATGCATTCCAACATGAACAAGAGAGAGAGAAAAAAAAAAGAAAGAAAAGAGAGAAGAGAGAGGGAGAAAAATAATATTTTATTTTTCTAGGTTTATTTGGGTTGTGAGTTGAGTGTTATGTAAACACCTGTTTTGTAATTTTCTCTTTTAATATAAGAATTGCAGCAACCCAGAGACGTAGGCATAATTGGCTTAACTCTGCTATCAATTTTGTGTGTGATTATTCCGCATTTATATTGTCTCCATAAATCTGATTATAGGAAATGTGTGTTATTTCCTAACATAAATCTCTTCAACCAGCTCAATATACACTTCTTTTTCTCTCATCCTTCACACATTTCAGTCCCTTCAACTAATTAGGTAAACGCATTTGAGTATGCCTATTTCTATTTCTATTTTATTTTCATTTTCTTAACTTTTATTTACTTTCTAGTATTATTTTAGTTTTATTTTGTTTTTTTTTCATCTTGATACCTTTGATTTTCTTCATAATTAAAATTTAAAAGTGTATTCATTGTAAACTGTATAATTATTGTGATTTTCTATTACTCGGGTTGCGGTGTAAAGACACTATAGGATAGTTTCACATACAACAAGCAATTAATCCATACTTAATCATAACCACACATGAGAGACAAATTAATTTAACTTCAACAAGAGATCCATAATCTCAACATATCCATATCATAATCGCACTGTATGCAATGCATGTCGTACCCATACACAGACTATGATAATGAATGCATGTGACACTAATCACCAGTCACGCTTGACCGCAAAGGTGATACACAATGATCTCACATTATGATCTCACGTTATGATCTCACATTATGATCTGACATTATGATGCATGTGGTACCAATCACATATCACACTTGACCGCAAAAGCGATACACAATGATCTCACATTATGATGCATGTGGCGCCAATATCATATCACATTTCACCACAAAAGCAATATACAATGACCTCACGTTATGATGCATGTTCACATAAGTGCAAAGATTTCTTATACACTCATACACATTTCCCTCCAAATACGTTCACATTTACAGTCACAATCATTTAACACATGACTTTTATCATAATTATTGAGCAAAACAATACAATAATATTCAATTAACACATATTATCCTTCATTCATCATTAAAACTATATCACCCTTTACTCATCCCCTTCTTAGGGTATCACAAGAATCTTTAAGGTGCTCCAAAGAAATCATAATTGTTAGGTGCAGAGTTATATCAAGAAGGGGAGGGTTGAATTGATATATGAATTTATTTCAAAACTGTTTAGTTTCAGAATTTTCTGATGCAGTTCAGAGCAAATTAGTTGATTATTTACTAAGAAATAGTCGATTAGTTCTATCAAACAGATATTAAAGATGATGAAGGATGAGAAAGAATGCACAAGAATTTATACTGGTTCAATCTTTTTCAAGAGCTACATCTAGTTTCAACCTGTAACACTAACAGATCACTAATCACGAAAATTAACAAGTCTTTACAAGAACCCCTCTTCTAAAGACTACAAAAATCAAAAAGATTAAATCCTAAGCCCTACAGAATTTGATCTTTATCCCAGACTCACACCAAGTCTGCAGTGATCACCCCAATCACTGAGAAACAGGTTTCGTAACCCCACAATAATCGCAACACACAGATCAAACGCAATACAGAAAAATGTTAATCAAGACTCTCTCTTGATTCTCCCCAAAACTGAAACTTTTCAAAGAATTCTATGCAGGCTTTTCTTGATCCTCTTTTCTCTGTTCTTTGGCTATTCTTTCAGTATTCTCTCACACTTTGAGTCTTCCTTGAGACTTATATTTATAGACAAAGGAGAAGAGCTTCAAGTCGCTCTATGCTATTTTCTGCAAACTGGGAAGCCTGGAACAAAATAGTCGACTAAACAGCGAAACAATTAGCTATTTTCATTAAAACCACATTCCTGACATATTAATGAAAATAGTCTACTACTATAGCAGAATTAGTTGACTAATTGACGATTAACAAAAACAGCAGGCTATTATATCACAATTAGCTAACTGTTAAAAGATAATCTAACATCTTTTCTAAGCTGCATAATCATTAATCAATCATCAAAGATCCAGCAACATCATCAAATCAAAATCATCAACAAACTCCCCCTATTTGATGATGGCAACCTGCAAAACTTGTTGAAATCAAGGAGAATAGATGGAAGATTATCTCCCCCTTTGACATTAGCAAATAGGTGCGGATATAGCAAAGGTTATAAGCAGGTTATATAATGCAGAAAACATTAGTGCAAGTTATATTACAGACCCAATAATTGTTCAGAAATCAACAGCGTAAATGCGAAAATATTAAATGCATAAGCAGCAGAGATTAAACTTCATCATCATCTTCATCATCCTCATCCTCATCCTCATCATCATCTTCATCAGCAGTATCCTCTTCCATGGCAGCTGTGTTTAGCGCAGAAGTTCCTTCAAAGCTCTCTACTGAAACTTGAATTTCAGTAAGTTGCTGCTGTATAAGCTCAATTTCATAATCAATATTGGAGAACCTAGCAACCATGGTTTCATGGGTATTTCTCTGCATAGAAGCAAGAACATTCAGTCGTGAAATTAACATTCTTTCAAATTCAGAAAGTGGAATGCCTTGATATGCAGGAGGTGTTGTATAGGGAACCATCTGGTATGCAGAAAAGTCTTGTGGATTCCCTGATGAAGTGTTATCATTGATAGATGATCTTGGTGTAGAGGAGGAGGATCCAGTTTCAAAAATCCACTCATCATTGACCTTTGACAGACCCATTTTCCTGAGATAGTAGTTGTCAAAGAGATTCTTATGATTGATTATTCTTGTTGTTTCTCCTTCAGTTGGAATGTTGAAGTAGTCCAGTATTTTTGAGATGAAGATAGCATAAGGGAGCTTGTGGTCATTAAGATGTTTGGCTTTGAACATGTGTCCTTTGATAACATATACCCAGTTCACCTTGATGTTATTCTTCATGCAGTGAATCAAGGCCAAGTCTTCTTCCATGAGCTGAGCATGATTACTCCCCCTGGGTATAAGCTGCCAAGCAATAATGAAAGCAAGTAATCTCTCATCACGTTTTATCTAACCCACATTGTACTTCTGAACAGCTTCATCTGCATTTCTCATGCAGGATTTAAATGTTGAGTCCTTGTTGAAGTCAGGCACAGATGAGGTATTCCCTGTGCTTATCTTCACTCCTTCATTCTTCAGCCCAGCTAGCCTTCTCCATAAGGAATTATCTATCCTTATTTCTCTTCCCTTTACTTGAGAGACCAGCATATTGTTCTCTGCTTTCAAGTTAGCATAAAACAACTTAATTAAATCACTGTAAAAGTTACCTTCCATCTCCACAAACTGTCTCAGTCCTTGAGTTTGAAGGGCATTTTTAACAAAAATCATATTTTCATTGTTCAACCAGTTGAACTTCAGAATTTTTGGTATGAGGACCAGCTTCCTCTGCATCTTTATCTCCAAAGACTCAATGATTTCATTGTTTTCTTCATGTTCAGATTCAGTTTCTTCTTCTGAATCACTTTCTTCAGCAGACACAGGTGTAGGAATCTTCACACGAACCTTGTATCTCTTGGGAAATTTTCCTACAGCTGGGTTGGAAGATCCAGCAGCAGATTCTGGAATCCTTATAGGCTGTGCTGGAGAGCCAGAGGTTGATCTTCTGTTTCTGTTTTGAGTTGTTCTAACTGTTGTTTGAGCAGTCTGTGCAGCATGTGTTGGCACATGAATTCTGGATGATCTTCTAAGCCTTTGGAATGCATTTGCTAGAGGTGCATCAGAGTCATCATCACTTTCAACTAAGAAGTACTCATTAGTAGACATTTTGATGAGAAAATGCAGTAATTGTGTGATGCACAGATATGGTATGTAATATGCAGAAGAATCATATTTATATAGAGTAATTGAGAAGCTTGGTCAAACGAATATTAATAGTGAATATTTTGAACAGATATGCACTCAATCATAGAAGCTCAAGGTCAAAAAATGCAGAAGGAATATGTTGAGAAATGGAAGTTCAGTTTTGCAAAACCAATAAAGCAACATCACATGCATCTAAAACTGTTCCAGCTTTGAATAATAGTGGACCCATGTACGAATTGGTCTTTGACAGATTAGGTTTAGTTGGAAATGAAAGATTTAAACTGATTTGCTTGAAAACCCAATTGATTTCAGTTGCAGTTAATGAAATTAGTCAACTAGTCAAAGAAATTAATTGACTATTCTGACAGAATTAATAGCAGTAGGCACATTTAATGAAATAAGTTAGTTATTTCATTGAATTTAATCAACTATTTTATGTAACAGTATAGTATTTATGTCAGTTAAGTGAAATAAGTCGACTATTTCAAGGAATTAACAAACTAAAATCTGCAACAGTATAATATTTTTGTCAGTTAAATGAAATAAGTCAACTAATTCACAGAATTAACAAACTGTTTAATGCAGCAGTAGAAAATTTAAGAAAGATTATTGATGTTTAGGATTCCTAATTCATTTCTTAGTTTGAAAAATCCGTCACGACCTAAAGGCTTAGTGAAAATGTCAGCTAATTGGTCATTAGATGAAATGAAATCAATCCTACAATCTTTCTTTTCAATGTGATCTCTTATGAAATGGTGCCTAATTTCAATATGCTTAGTTCTAGAATGCTGAATGGGATTCTTAGTTAGATTAATTGCACTGGAATTATCATAAAGTATAGGTATATCAGATAGGTGTAGATCAAAATCACATAGCTGCTGTTTTAACCAGAGAATTTGTGCAGTGCAACTTCCAGCAGCAATGTATTCAACTTCAGCTGTAGATAATGCTACACAAGCTTGTTTCTTGTTGGTCCATGATATCAAGCAATTCCCAAAGAGATGGCATGTTCCACTTGTGCTTTTTCTATCCAATTTGCAGCCTGCAAAATCAGAATCAGTATATCCAACTAAATTCAGTTCATTACCAGTGGAATACCATAGCCCAACATTCACTGTTCCTTTGAGATACTTGAGAATTCATTTTGCTACAGTGAGATGTGATTCCTTTGGATTAGCTTGAAATCTTGCACATAGGCACACAACAAACATTATATCAGGTCTGCTAACTGTTATGTACAGCAAAGAACCAATCAATCCTCTGTACATAGTTGCATCAACTGATTTTCCTTTTTCATTCATGTCAAGATAGCAATTTGAAGACATAGGAGTAGAGGCTTCTTTGCAGCTCTCCATACTAAACTTCTTCAACAGCTCATTGCAGTATTTTGTTTGATTAATGAATGTTCCATTATGCAACTGTTTAACCTGCAGTCCAAAGAAGAAATTTAACTCTCCCATCATGGACATCTTAAATTCACCTTTCATAGAATCTGCAAATTCTTGGCAAAGAGATTGATTAGATGAACTAAAAATGATATCATCAACATAAATATGCACTAATATGAGTTCATTATCAACTTTCTTAGTAAAAAGAGTTTTGTCAATAACACCTCTTTTAAATCCTTGTGATATGAGGAAAGTTGTAAGTCTTTCATACCATTGCCTAGGTGCTTGTTTAAGACCATACAAATCCTTTTTCAGTTTGTATGCATGATTAGGAAGTTTAAAATCAACAAAACCAGGTGGTTGTTCAACATACACATTAATGAAGAAGCCATTTAAAAAAGCACTCTTGACATCCATTTGAAAAAGTTTAAAACCTTTAAGACAAGCAAAAGCAAGCAACAGTCTAATAGCTTCTAATCTAGCTACAGGTGCATAGGTTTCATCAAAATCAATACCTTCTTCTTGATTATAGCCTTTAGCAACTAATCTAGCTTTGTTCCTAGTGATTATCCCATTTTCATCAAGCTTGTTCCTAAACACCCATTTGGTTCCTATAACATTCATGTTGTTATTTCTAGGTACAAGAAACCAAACATCATTTTTAACAAACTGATTTAATTCATCATGCATAGCAGAAATCCAATTGTCATCAAGCAAAGCATCATTTATGTTCTTAGGTTCAATTTGAGACACAAAAGCCATATGATTGCAGAAATCATTTAAATAATTTTGAGTTGTAACTCCCTTTTCAACGTTTCCAATGATGTTATCCAGTGACAGTCTTTCTGAGTTCTCCAGGATTTAGACAAAGCATTGTCTATTGCAGAATAGTCAATTGTTTCATAGTTATAATCGACTGTTTCAGTTCGTCTTTCAGCATCAGCGGATTTTTCTGCATAATCTTCATTATTTTCTGATTTTTCAGACTTTTCATCATCTGAACCAGCAAGGGAATTACCTTTTCTCTCTTTTTGACATAAGAACTCATCAAATACAACATGAATTGATTCTTCTACAGTCAAGTTCTTTTTGTTGAAAACACGATAGGCTTTATTATGCATAGAATAACCTAAGAATATACCATCATCAGCTTTTTCATCAAATTTGCCTAAAGATGCTTTTCCATTGTTTAATATGAAACACCTGCAACCAAAAACTTTAAAGTATGCAATGCTAGGAGTTCTCCCATTCAAAAGTTCATAAGGAGTTTTATTGAGAATAGGTCTTAACAATACTCTATTAAGCACATAGCAAGTTGTGGAAACTGCATCCGTCCAAAAGTACTTCGGAAGCTTAGATTCACTTAACATGGTTCTAGGACATTCTTGAAGTGTTCTATTCTTTCTTTCAACAACTCCATTTTGTTGTGGAGTTCTAGGAGCAGAAAAATTGTGAGATATGCCATGTTTTGAGCAAAACTTTTCAAAATGAATGTTTTGAAATTCTGTTCCATGATCACTTCTCAAAGAAACAATGTTAAAATCTTCTTCATTTGAAATAATCTTTGCAAATTTCTTAAATGCATGGAAAGTTTCATCTTTGGAAGATAGAAATAATGTCCAAGTGAATCTTGAAAAATCATCAACAATGACAAGAACATATGAATTATTACCAAGACTTATAGTTCTTGATGGACCAAATAGATCAAGATGTAATAGCTCAAGTGGTCTCCTTGTTGAGATGATGTTCTTTGACTCACATGAGTTTCTTGATTGCTTTCCCTTTTGGCAATATGCACAAACTTTGTCTTTCACGAATTTGACATTTGGAAGGCCTCTAACTAGGCTTTTGCAGCTGATTTTGTTTAATAACTGCATGTTAATGTGTCCACATCTTCTATGCCAAAGCCAACCTTCATCTTCTTTGATCAACAAGCATATATTCTTGAGATTTGAGGATTCAATGTCCAACATATATACATTGCTTGTTCTTCTTCCAATGTGGACAATATCTGCAGATTTACAGTATATAACACAAAATTCTGCATCAAAAGTGACCTTCATACCTTTGTCACATAGTTGACTAATACTTAGCAGATTGTGTTTCAATCCTTCAACAAAGAGAACATTTTTTATCTGTGAAGAAGAGCAGTTTCCAACATCTCCAGAACCTTTGATTTTATCCTTGCTATTATCTCCAAAAGTAACAGAACCAGCTTCATATGCCTTGAAATTTATCAGCTTTGATTTGTCACCTATCATATGTTTAGAGCAACCACTATCTAAATACCATAAAGCTCTCTTTGCTCTTTGACAGATCTGCAAAACAAATTTAGTTTAGATATATAGGTCCCCAAAACAGGTTGGGTCCTTTAGAGTTAGGAATAGCATATGATTTGGGTTTCCAATAGTATTCTCCTCTTGAAATGCCAAAATTCTTGATATAACAATATCTAGATGTATGTCCAGTTTTCAAGCAATAAGAACACTTTTTAAATTTGTTACTTGTGTAAGATTTATACTTTGCAACAGGATAATGTTTTGCAGACTTTCCATATCCAAGACCATTTCTGTTAGAATATCCAATTTGAGAGTTTAGTAGTTGATTAAGTGTATTTTGTCCCAATTGAAACTTTCCTAATGTTTTAATCAAATAACCAACTTTATCTTGGAGATTTTTGCAGTTTTCACACTTAGCAGAATTGATTTTATCACATTCAGACTTATCAGATTTTATCTGGTTTTCCAGTTCCAGGACTTTGTCTTTTAGTTGACTGTTTTCATCTTTTAGTTGACTGTTTTCATCTTTTAGTTTACTATTCTGGTTTTCCAGTTCCAGTAATTTGTTTTCAAGCCAATTATTTAGTCCTTTTAGTCGATTAATTTGATGATCCTGCTTTCTTGCTTCATCATGTAGTTCTTTGAATGCATCTAACAGGGTGTCATAATTCTCACTTAAATCAGTTTCACAAATACTCACTTGGCTTGATGTTTCTTCATTCGCAACAAGGCACATATTAGCTTGATTTTCATATTCAAAATCTGAAGTTGATGACTTGCTGGAATCACTTTCATCCCAGGCCATGTATGCTTTCTTCCCTTTCTTGAAGTGAGGAATACGTTTCTCTTTGTCTTTTCTTTCTTTTCTTTCTTTTCTTTCTGGGCTTCTTTCTTTTCTTTGATTCAAGAGAGGACAATCCATCTTGACATGTCCTAGCTGCCCACAGTTAAAATAAGAGAAATTAGAGGAATTGAAATCAGATTTTCTGGTGTACCTTTTCTAGTTTTCATGAAATCTGTCTTTTGAATTGTTCTTCCTCTTTAGAAACTTTCCAAACTTTTTAACAAGCATAGCAAATTCTGTACTATCATTTTCGTCCTCTTCATCACTCTTTAAGCATTCCTTGGCTTTTAATGCAAGGCTCTTGTTCTTCTTATCAGAGTTCTCCAGCTGATCAAGCCTGCTTAATTCTAGTTCATGTTCCCTCAGTTTCCTAAACAATGTGGTTGTATTCATGACAGATAAGTCCTTTGTTTCAATAATTGCAGTAACTTTTGGTTGCCAGCTTCTATTTAGGCACTTGAGAACCTTAATGTTGAGTTCTTCATCATCAAATTTATTTCCCAAACCCAGCAGATGGTTCACAATATATGTAAAGCGTTTCTGCACGTCTTGGATGCTCTCTCCAGGTTGCATCCTAAACATTTCATATTCTTGGATGAGGGTATGCTTTCTTGCCCTCTTAACTTCTGATGTACCTTCATGGGTAACTTGTAGAATATCCCACATTTCTTTTGCTATTGTGCATTGAGAAACCCTGAAAAACTCATCAAGATTTAAAGCAGAGGTTAAAATGTTTTTGGCCTTACTGTCAAATTGAGCTTTTCTGTTTTCTGCATCAGTCCATGTTTCCCATGGCTTTTCAATTAATTTTCCATCTTCAGCCTTCACTGTTGGAATGAAAGAACCATTGATCACAACATCCCATACGCCTCTATCAACATATTCAAAGAATATCTTCATCCTTGCTTTCCAGAAGGGGTAGTTCGCTCCAACAAAGAGTGGAGGTCTGTTGGTAGATGCTCCTTCAGCAAAGGGTAGCTTATCACCCATCTTGGATCTTTCTTGAGTATCTTTCAATTACCTGCTCTTGATACCAATTGTTAGGCACGAAATTATATCAAGAAGGGGGGGTTGAATTGATATGAGAATTTATTTCAAAACTATTAAGATTCAGAAAATTTACTGATGCAGTGCAGAGAAAAATAGTTAATTGATTACAGTGAATTAACCGATTAGTTCAACAGACAGATATTAAAGATGATGAAGGATGAGAAATAAAACACTTATACTGGTTCACTCTTGAACAAGAGCTACATCCAGTTACTGATCTGTAACACTAACAGATCTCTAATCACTAAAATATATCAAGTCTTTACAAAAATCAACATTTTCTAAAGACTACAAGAATCAAAAAGATCCAATTCTAAACCCTATAGAAATTGATCTTTAACCCAAGATTCACACCGAATCTATGTGATCACCCCAATCACAGACACAGGGTTTGCAACCCCACTGAAAAATCTCAACACAGAGATCAAAAGAATACTGTAAAATGCGAAAACAAGACTCTCTTGAAAAATTGAAACTTTAAAAGAATTCTCTGCAGACTTTTCTTGATCCTTTCTACTCTGATCTTTGGCTATTCTTTTTGGTATTCTCTCGTGTTTTGAGTCTTGCTTGAGACTTCTATTTATAGACCAAGAGAGGAGCTCAAGTCGCGCTATTCAGTTTTCTGCATAATATGAAGCCTGGCACAAAGTAGTTGACTAAACAACAAACCAGTTAGCTATTTTCATTAAAACCAAATTCCTGATACATTAATGAAAATAGTCGACTAACATAACAGAATTAGTAGACTAATTGACGATTAATAAAAACAGCAGGTTATTATATCACAATTAGCTAATTATTAACAGATAATCTAACATCTTTTCTAAGTTGCATAATCATCAATCAATCATCAAAGTTTTAGCAACATCCTAAAACATCATCAAATCCAAAATCATCAACAACCTTACTATCAAATTGAGCTTTTCTGTTTTCTGCATCAATCCATGTCTCCCATGGTTTTTCAGTTAATTTTCCATCTTCAGCCTTCATTGTTGGAATGTAAGGACCATTGATCACATCATCCCAAACGCCTCTATCTACAGATTCAAAGAATATCTTCATCCTTTCTTTCCAGAAGGGGTAGTTCGCTCCAACAAAGAGTGGAGGTCTGTTGGTAGATGCTCCTTCAGGAAAGGGTAGCTTATCAGCCATCTTGGATCTTTCTTGAATATCTTTCAAGTACCTGCTCTGATACCAATGGTTAGGTGCTGAGTTATATCAAGAAGGGGTGGGTTGAATTGATATATGAATTTATTTCAAAACTGTTTAGTTTCAGAATTTTCTGATGCAGTTCAGAGCAAATTAGTTGACTATTTACTGAGAAATAGTCGATTAGTTCTATCAGACAGATATTAAAGATGATGAAGGATGAGAAAGAATGTACAAGAATTTATACTGGTTCAATCTTTTTCAAGAGCTACATCCAGTTTCAACCTGTAACACTAACAGATCACTAATCACGAAAATTAACAAGTCTTTACAAGAACCCCTCTTCTAAAGACTACAAAAATCAAAAAGATTAAATCCTAAACCCTATAGAATTTGATCTTTATCCCAGACTCACACCAAGTCTGCAGTGATCACCCCAATCACTGAGAAATAGGTTTCGTAACCCCACAGTAATCGAAACACAGAGATCAAATGTAATACAGAAAAATGTTAATCAAAACTCTCTCTTGATTCTCCCCAAAACTGAAACTTTTCAAAGAATTCTATGCAGGCTTTTCTTGATCCTCTTTTCTCTGTTCTTTGGCTATTCTTTCAGTATTCTCTCACACTTTGAGTCTTCCTTGAGACTTGTATTTATAGACAAAGGAGAAGAGCTTCAAGTCGCTCTATGCTATTTTCTACAAACTGGGAAGCCTGGAACAAAATAGTTCATTAAAACCACATTCCTGACATATTAATGAAAATAATCGACTAATATAGCAGAATTAGTTGACTAATTGACGATTAACAAAAATAGCAGGCTATTATATCACAATTAGCTAACTATTAACAGATAATCTAACATCTTTTCTAAGTTGCATAATCATCAATCAATCATCAAAGATCCAGCAACATCATCAAATCAAAATCATCAACAATAATATTATCAAATTAAGAAATTACATATATTATTCTTCAATTCACATCATAAAGAGACTACAAGAGTAACTAGGAATCAAATAGAGATGAAAGGGGAAAACCCCTCTTTCAAGAACACACATAAAATAAGGAATTGGGGGTTAACTCCACTACCCAATAGATATCCCATACCCCAAAGTGAGTTTTCACTCCCCCCTTACCTTGTTGATATGCAGACGATGCTCTTGATGCCCTAAACCCTAAACCTTAAACAAAAAAACTTATGAATTTAATTAAACGAAGGAGATAAATGTAAGGAAATGGGTGTGAATGAAGAAGATAAATATAAGGAAATGTGTGTGAATGAAGGAGATGAGTGTAAGAAAATGAGTGTGGATGAAAAAATGTTTATGGAGAAGGAGATGAGTTAGAGGAAATAAGTGTGGATGAGTGTGAGGAGATGAATATGGATGATGGAGATTGAATGTGGACGATGGAGATCAATATAAATGAATGTGAGAGATTTATATAAAAAAGTAAGATAGGAATTTTTTGTTATTTAATTGGTTAAATTCGAGATTTTAGATTAAAAATAATCTACAAATCATAGTCTATCTCAGAAAGACACACAGGTTCATAAAAATATATGATAATTTTGTGTTCTAATTGATGAAATTTGGACATTTGTATTAAAAATAATCTACGGTTTATATTTTATCTCACAAAGACACATAGATTTGTATGATATAAATAAAATTAGTGTTGACTTAGTCCATGCTAACTTAAATAAATATTACAAATATATTATATTAATGTCGGTCTAGCTGACACTAACTTAGATAAATATAAATATTAAAAATAAATAAGATTAGTATTAACTAGACAAACACTAATTTTATTTCTTTTCTATATTTGTTTTAGTTAGTGTGAGATTAGCCTACACTAATCTAACATTAACACAAATGTTTTTATTTATAAAATATTTTAAAATAATTATCATCAATTTAAATTTGGATAAACTAACTTTGTTAGTGTTCAACATTAAACGAACTTTACAGGTGACAATTTCATAATAATTCAAATATTTATTCATTAAAAAATAGTTAGAACCATTTAAGAGTTATAGGTAAGTCAACTCTAAATCATGTAAAGATAATTTATATTTTTTAATTTTTTTAAAAACTAAATTTTTTACATCTTATTAAAATTGGTTAAATCGATTATAAGAGTGTCCTAATTTGATCAACACTATTGTTTGAAAGCTAATTTAATTTTTTATTGTAATCTTCTATAAAAAAATTATTAAAATTAAAATTATTATTTTCCTTACATTTTGTTTGTAAATATTTACTAAAATGTTTTTTTAACACTAAAATGTTTAAGATCGAAGTAAATAAAAGCCTAGTAAAAAAATTTAATATTATCTTGATTTTTACACAATAAAATAAATAAAATTATTATTTTTAAAAATATATAAAAAAAATGAACCACTGATTAAGAAATATCTGCCAAAACAGAGGACACGTTTGTGAAGACGATGGAGTGCAAAAAGGTTAGCATTTATGTCTGAAGATGAATCCAAAGTTGGTAGTATAATGTATGGACATCAATTGAACGTGGTGGAGGGGCAGTGTTACTTTAGATTTTAGGTCCAAGCTTTTCTTTCAACAATTTATTTACAAAGATATTGTTATAAAATATACATTTTAGTTTTATATTAATTATTTTAAAAGTCATATATAAGATAGTTTGTTATATAAACATTTTACACTTAAATTTTTTTTCTTATACTATTTCTATATTACAAATCAAAATACTCCTTTAGAATAGTGACATTCTTAGTTTTCTCACTCTTTTATTTTGATATTCATAATTTTTTTTTATTTTTTTTTAGAAGTACATTTCATTCATCATGCCTAAATAATGAAAAAAAACATTTTTTTCTAAGAATTACACCACAATCATTCGTTTTATTCATATTTCTATATTTTTAATTTTTTAACTATTTTTTTTAAATTATTCTCTATAGTCTATACTTCTATAATACAACCTTACTAAATGATTTAATAATGAAATTAAAAAGGTAAGAAAAAAGAGGAATTTGAGAAAAACATGACGTAAACTTGTTGCAGTGGGTAATATAGGAGTATACATATTAAATAATATTGGTGAAATTTATGCACGTGGAAACTAATACACTTTGTAGGATATTGAACGTGAGATACCTGGAAGTGAAAATATAATATTATGAAATGGAGTTAGAGTTAAAATGTCAAAAACTTATTTTAATCAAATTAATCAAATTTTTAATATTAATTAAAAATAATATGAAATTATAATATATAAACACGTGCAAACTTCATCTTATTAGTTAGACTTAAAAATACACCTTCCAATATCTTTATCTTTATTAAATGAATTTATATATACAGACGTGGATACCTTTAGAGTACTTTTACATAATTTCTTTGCTTTTGATAAAAAAAAGTATTAACTCTTAACAAATTTTAAGAGTGTTTTTCAATGACTAAACATTATTGTATATTGTAATTTGAACTGTTTATTGTAAATTTAAAATATAGTAGATATTATTTAAAGTAATTTATAATTTAATTATAATATAAGTTACACATTTAAAACATTTAGGTATTAAAAGTTGAAGTATATAAATAATATTTAGCATGTGAAAATTAGTGTTGAATTGAATTATGGTATAATAGAAGAGTTAGGATTAGGAAGGGCATGCGTGATAAACGGACGCAGAAAGTAGTTTTCCAAGCATTGACTCAACTGTTCCCGTTCTTCTTCTGTTAACTTTTTCATTTCACACTCTTCAAATTCAACTCAAACGCGTTTTCAGAGCAAACGTTTCATGGATTTTTTGTTAACCACTCCTCTATATATGGAGGATTATAAATGATTATAAATTACATATATATATATATATCATTTCCAAAAAATAATAATAAATTTGTATTGTAGTTTCTAGCCATTGTATAATCTATTTATATATACGAAAGAAAGTTGAAATTATAAACGTGACAATATTTTACGGCTATTTATTTATTTATATATGCAAAATCATTTTTTGTTTAAGTCAGATATATTCAGTCAAGGTAAATTTAGTTATAGAAAATTTATACGCTTTTACTACTTAATTATATTTTAGGGAATAAAATTAAAAATTAATATTTCATTTATAATAAAATGAGAATTCCTTTAAAAAAATAAATGAAACTGTACATATAATAAACTGACAAATTTTTAATCAACAACTATGAATATATTTTTTCAGAGAAAGTTTTTCCTGTCCACTTAAAAAAATTCAAATCCCAACAAATAAAAGAACTCTTCAATTTCGGTCTTAGAGTAATTCTTTCTCTCTTAAGTAATTTCTAAAACAATAAAACTTTATAGTTAATCTCTAAAATGTGTATTAATTTATTCTTCAAGATGTCTTTTTTACGTTCAAGGTGAAATTGATGAGTTTTCTAATATTTGAAAGACTATTAAGACTATTACTAATATTTGGGAGATCATTTATTTAACAAAAAAAGTAAATATTTTAAAGAGGAAATCAATAATTTATTAAGAAAAATATTTACCATTTTTTGTCTTCACAGCTACAACTGTCTGCTACATTTGAGTTGGGCTGGGTCCTCAGATGAAAAAGCATGGTTGCTTCTTTTTGCACCTTCATACTTTTTCTCTGCACCCTTATATTTTTTTAAATTGATTATTTTATCTTCTTAGAAAATTTTTGGAGTAGATGTTTTGAAATATTATTTTATAATATATATTTTAAAAAATATATTCTAGAATAGAAATGTTTAAGAAAGAATTTTTTGAACTTTTACAATTTTTTATACATGTTTCAGATTCATCTATTCTGAAAATATATTCTGAAGCACTAATTTAAAAATATTTTCATAACATTTCAATTCAAATAATCGTTAAACATAAAATTATTTTATAGTTCCACAGGTCTTATAGGTAGGGAAAAGTATAAAAGTGCAGGAAGAATCAGTCAAACACCTTAAACCGCACCGTTTGTTTAAGCTATGAATATTTATTTCATGAGTATACATACATATATATATATATATATATATACATATATATACATATACACATATATATATATATATATTTAAATTGGCTAATTAATGATTATTATACAAGAAGACATTACTACAGACTATATGATATTAAGTTAGTTTATAAGAGTTGACTCTAACTTTCCTAATATGATATGGATTTATTTTTAAAGGAACATAACTATAATATAAAAAATAATACAATAATGATAACAAACATTTAATATTTATTTAAATAGACGACTTTAATTTAATTTATTTTCTAAAAATTCCTAATGTAACTTGACTTGAGTGATTATTAAGTCAAAGGGTATACTAATTTTGTTTGGGTGACGACTGTGATCTTCTTACATTAATGTCTATTTAATTTATTTTTATATACTTTTAATTACAAAATTTCCATTCTATTTTTTTAGCTTGTTTTCAAAGACATGTAAAAGTAACAGAGAACACTAAAAAGTTGTTTTGAACTACTTCCTATACAAATATATGTAAAAGATGGAAAAAAATAAAAATAAAATAACATTTTTTAATTAAAAGTAAAAATAGTAAATGTTTTCTCAACGTAAACAGACCCTAAGTTTGTTATATTCATTCTTATGATCTTAAATTTGCTTTTTTTACGTATTCTTAGTGAAATATAAAAGCTACTTAACGTTGGAAACAAATATTTATATAATATATACCATTTACTCGAATATTCAATACTTATGATATGACGAATTTTGTATAATTTTCCCTTTAGAAAAAATGTTTTTTATACGATATTTTGATCACTTATGTATTTCAAAAGGAATCCAATCATATACACGTTCCAGCTCTCTTAGAGTTTTTTAAAGCGAGAAAAGAAAAAAAACATGAACAGAAGAGAAAGTTAGAAAAATAAAAAAATAAAAAATGTACCAAAAATAAAAAAAAAATCTTCAAAATCTTTTTTCACAAAAAAAATTAAAAAAAATACTTAAAATTTATATTTATACTATATATTAATTTAATTAAATTTTTTAATATAACTAATTATTATAATTAATTACAAATTTATATTTTAATATAAATAATTAAAATAAAAATAAAACTTTTAAAATTATTTATATTATAACATAATTAATTATATATTAAAAAAAAACATATAATCGGTTATGTCATTCACATAATCAATTATATGTTATTTTTTAACACATGATTACATCCATTATAATCAATGTTAATTTTTAATATATGATTAATTATATCATAATATAATTAATTTTAATCATATTATATAGTAAAAAATTACAAAATGTTTAAATAATTATTTTAAATAAAAAATTTAATAATAAAAACAAGTTTATATAATAATAATAAATATTAAATAAATAATAATAATATAAATAAATTTATACAGTAAAAATAAAATAAATTTTTTAATAATTATAAATAATAATAATGATGATAAGTAAATAATTATATTATAAAAAAATTTATTAAAAAATAATTCTTATTTATTATATCTATCAAATTATTCATAAATTTTAAACTTTTTTTAATTTTTACTATTTTAAAAAAAAATCATTTTTCACTTTTTTTTAAATCTATTTTTTTTCTCTCTCATCTGTAACAAAGTTTTGGGAGATTTTCTTCCATATATAATTTAAGACTTTATTTCAAGGGAATTAAGCATGTATTTTATTTCAACTGTACTATTTCCTAATTTATTCTTCTATTTATATTTATAAAATTAAACAAGTTATAACTTTACCACTTTCTTATTTCTTTTAAAAAATTTACATATTACTTAAATTTATAATTAAAATTTTGTAATTAATAGAGAAGTAAAAACATAAATGTTAACTACATTACTATAAGAAATTTATTAAATACAAATTAATTTAGAAACTAAAAATAATAAAGAATTATATGAACTAATTTAAAAATTATTTTTTAAAATTATAAACTAAAAATTATTAGTATCTTAAATATTTTTTATTATTATTAAAATAAATAGAAATTAAATTTTTTATCACTATTTAATCTTAAAAAAATATAAATTAATTTATATATAATGATAACTAAATTAGTTTTTAATTAGAATTTAAATTAGATTTTAATATTAACTATAAGGATAAAATAAATTAAAAATTTATTTCAATAACAAAACACAATTATGATAAATAATTTAAAGATTAAAAATATATTTAATTTATAATATAATTTTTTTTAATGCATGTTATAATTCATCCTTTGATAAAATAAGCATAGGGAGAGAAGAAACAATTATTGGAAAAAGAATGAGAGGGCATTGATGAAAGGGAAGGAGGAAGAAACTCCATAGGCATATCCAATCCAATATATTCCTTGACCCTATGACATTCGAAGAGAAACAACATTAACATCAAATACATTTTTCTTTTCTTTTCTTTATATGAAAGGATATAAAGTTGAAATACTCGTGAAAAGCACTCAATAATCCTTTACATATACTATCTTAACGGGCAAGTTTGGAATAGTGCATGTAGTTCGTAATCACAGCTCTATGCTTCACGATCCCATAGTTGAAAATTACGTGCGTGACCACAATTTTTAAGCAAACTCCACTAAACTGATTGACTTTTTTTCAGAACTTTTGCATAAAAATATGTTGCATGCTCTTTTTTTGGTTCTATAATCTACCCACTAATCCAAATTAAATTGTTTGTTAATCTTAAAATCTATCGAGAGTCTAACTAACTTGATTGTAATTTATTATGACGTCGGAGACTAATTTCTCTTTATCTATTTCTTAGTTTTCTTTAAACATTTTGACTAATAATTTCTTGGTTGTCTGTTTGAAAATTTAGTTGTGTGGAGTTTGGACCTCTAAAGCATTGACATTTTGTTTAAATTGTGTATATATACTGTGTGGATCAGCATACATAGGTGCACCATTTCTCCAAGTTTTAGAATAATATGAGCTCATAAAGCCATATGACAGAAAAGAGCCCACAAGATCACAGTTCCCTTTTTCTTCCCAAGATTTTTTTCTACCTCCTCAATGTCTTTCACATGTTTTTGGTCAAATGAAATCTTAATTAGCTCGATCCTCAAAATAATGTTTCTCCACATTAAAACACTATTACAGAATTAGCATTTAACGTCGCCATTATACGTCGGTTTAAATACAACCGACGTAAAACATTTGATTTGACTATTCTACGTCGATTATATATGTAAACCGACGTAGAATGTTTTGAATTCTATATTCAACGTCGGTTCTGCAACTAACCGACGTAGAATGTCAAAAGTACTACGTCGGTTGTTGTCTAACCGACGTAGAATGTAAAATTCAAAACATTCTACGTCGGTTATGGATTACAACCGACGTAGAAACCCTTTCAAACCTATTAAAACCTATTTCTTCCTTTCCTTCCTCACTTTTCGTACTGTCTTCGTTCGACCTCGAGCTCTGCGATTGCGATGTCCATTCTCCGCCTGTTGCCGTCGTCGCCTCACCGCTGCGCCCTCTCCCTGTCGCCGTCGTCGCCGCACCGCTGCGTCCTCTCCCTGCCGTCGCGAGAGAAGCTCGCGAGAGAGAAGCTCCCTGCCGCCGCCACGAAGCTCCCTGCCGCCGCGAAGGTCATTGTCGCCGCTCTCTCCCTGCTGCCGCCGCTACTTGTGAATGGTGGTCCTTGATGTGAAGGTTGCCTTCCCTCAGCCCTTCGCCGCTAGGTTAGTCTGTTTTTTATTGTTTTTTGTTTTTAGTGTTTGTATGATTAGGTTATTGAAATGTCTGTAGATGATTGTTCTGATGGTATTTAGTCATACATATAATAAAAAAAAACTGTATATGTTGTATGTTGTATGTTGTATGCTGTATGCAAAATGATGCAATTAGGACAAAAGAAGCTACAAGTATGAAATTTCTAAGATGTAATGGCATGATAATTCTCTGTTTGGTACGACACAACTCCACAAATTTTTTCAAAATTTTCTGACAAGTGCAAGTTAGTCACATAGTGGCCAAAATTTAGGAAAATAGGTAAAAAATAGTAAAATAATAAAAAAGTTATAGTAAATGGAGGATTTTTGAAAATTTGTTTGCCCAAATCCCCTTCGGGGATTTGCCAACAGGTTCGTTGGGTCATTTTCAAAAACTTTCATTTTTTACGCATCTCCATCCGAGGTCCGTAGCAAAAATTATGATCGTTTGAAGTTTTTCTACACCTAAATTTTGTATTTTCAAAACTATGATTATTTTGGGGGATGTGAAGCCTCTTTATTCAAGTACACATCAAAAGAACATAACACAACAAAAATTAGCGGAAAATTCAATGTCTAACTATTTTTTATGATTTTTTCAAGATCGATTAGATCCATCCAATAATGATGTTTTTACATCAGTCTTTCTTTTTTTAAATTGTTCTTCCAAGACAAAGCATATAGAACATAACACATCATTTCACTAGAGATCATATAGCTAAGGATTGCATTATAGAATACATAGATACAAAACATCAATTAGCTTATATCTTCATCAAACCTTTGCCTAGAGAGTCTATCTTTGAAATTTAGCTATTTGAAATATATTATATATGAAATTGTGGCTGGTTTGCTGATTTATTTGATATGCAGGTACTAAAATTTAGGGAAAATGAGAAAATTAGAAACTGCATTGCAGTTGTAAAAGCGACTTACAACGTCGGTTAGGGCTAGAACCGACGTTGTAAGTTTAGGAACCGACGTTGTAAGTTTAGGTGACACTTACAACGTCGGTTCTAGCCCTAACCGACGTTGTAAGTCTTGTGATTTTCAACGTCGGTTCAAATTGAACCGACGTTGAAAATATTACTTTTAACGTCACTTTTTTCAACGTCGGTTTTGGGACCGTCGTTAAATGATCTCCAGAACCGACGTGGAAAGTGGTTCCTGTAGCAGTGAAAGTGATTAATGTGAGTTTTTAAAATCAAATATTAAAGTTATCGATAATAGAGATTAAATATCAAAATAAAGATTCATCATGTTAAAAAAGTTATTAGGAAGTTAGAGTAGTTATTAAGAGATGGTAAGTATTTAGAATTTGAATAAAAATTAGATTTTTATCATGTCATAAAATTTATAAACATCCAATTAAATTCTAAATCATATTTTTTTTCTTTTACTTTTCTTTATTATTTAATTTACACATTCTTACTTTTTTTTATTATTTTTGTATAAATTTTGAACATCTTTATCTTTATTTATAAAGATGTGTATGATTTAATCATATTCAATTTATAAAATTTAACACTGAAAAAAACTTATTATAGATTCTTCAAAAACTTCTAGAATTATATTTTTTTTACAAAATTCATCTAAAAGAGAAGCTATTATAAGTATGTTGTTCAGTTAATATAAATTAAAAATATAATATGTTTTTCTTTAATAATTTTATGTTGTTTCTAAAAGACAAATGACACATTCAATTTTGCATCCCTTGTTTTTGATGAGATGAAAATAAGTAGGGTTTCCCAGTTAGAATATATGTGAAATGCATGAGAGGTTTGTGAGGTAGTGAGGAAGGATCCCTTGATGGTGGAAAGGAAATAAGTAATGGAGTTGAGAAAGGGTGAATGTCAAAACGAACAAATTCAATTACAAGTTGGTTCATGAGAATGCAGAGTGTTTGCAGTAGCTGCAATTGACTTGCCCATTTTCCACTTGCCATGATAGCCTAGAAGAGAGCAACACCTAGCAGATTAGAATGAATGGTCCCTCCTCGTATATATTTCAAGAACATATTCTTTATCAATCTTCTAGTTAGTTTGGGTGTACGATAAGGCCAAATAAAACATTTTAGTTGGTGATATATCTGAGGAATATGCCAATTTCTTATTTTACGTGAGATTGAGATGGTGTGGCTATAAAAAGGGGTTCAGTGATTCAATGTTTAGCATGAGAATTGAAGAGTTGAGAAAGTTAAGAGGAATAGGAAGAGAAGGGTGTTGTATGTAGATGAAGAGTCATGTCGGGTAGCCAAGGATGGCTTGCCTAGGTATTCCAATTCCTAGGACTTTGTCTCTTGCGAAGATGGAGCCCTTTTATTGGTTTTTTTTGGCAGACATCCTTGGCTGGTTGACTGTCTCTTGTCTTACATGCTACACCTTTTCACTCTTCAATCTTCAATCTTCAATCTTCAATCTTCTTTCTCGTATTAATATTATTAGCACTGAATAAGTTAGATTCACACACTGTCATATTTTTCTTCTAGAATCTATATACGTGGTATGATATTAATATTTTGCAGTGCTTACTCAAATTTATATTCTATAACTTGACATATATTGGTGTGGTGGCTACAGAGGGATGATGTGGCTGCAAAGTGGTAAGTTGATGCATGTGTTCTATTTTTGGTTGACATGGCAGAGAGAAGGAATAGTTCAAGACAAGTGGTCACAAACTCATAATGTGCCACGTGCTTTAATATTATTACTTCAATTTTATTTTTTTAAGAAAAATAATTTTATGTAAAAATTGCAGCCCAACTTAGCTCGAGTTCAGCCAATAAGTTTGCTACCATGAAGTAAGGATACACGAAATTGATACTTTTATTTGCTACAACATAAATTCTGTTTCATTGACAACTTAAAAATGGTTTGATGAGTATACTTAATTTGGTTTTAAGATCCATTTGTTTAAACATGAAATAAATAGCTTTTGTTTATTTCGACTATGTTTTTCGGCACATGCATATTTCAAGTTCATTATATTAATAGTTTATTTGGTAAGATCAATAAATTAAGTAATAACAAATTAAGTAGTAATTTATTTAACTAAATCATAAGATAGTTTGGCCAATTTATTTTAGGAGTTTCTAATAATTTATAAGTTGTAAGTTATTTGAGTTAATTTATAGCTTATTTAATTTTTTTCTACCATGTTTTATATTTTAGTATGTTTTTTAATTTTTTATCTTTATTACATATTTTTAATTTTATAGAGACAATTAATTACTTCACTATTTTTAGTATTTGTTGAATTATTTTTTAATTTAATATATTTTAAATTAAAAAAAATTAGTTCTGGTTGATTATATTAAAACTCCATCTGAAAAGAGTATTTAAAATATTTAAAATAACTGCTCATCTACTTGACTACAGATAATTCGATGAATACAAAACTATTTCGTAAAGTATTTAAAACAATTTATTCAAGAAGTTCATAACTTATGTGTTACAAGAAGTTTGAATTAGTTTGTAGCTTATTTAATTTTTTTATTCACATTTTTTATATTGAATATTTTTTATTATTATATGTTTTTAATTTTATAGAGATAATTAGTTACTTCATATATTTAGTATTTATTGATCACTTTTTAACCTTATATATTTAAATTAAAAAGTGGTCTATAAAAATACACAATGAAAATTAAAAAAAAAATTAATATAATAATAATTTTATTAGATAAACAAAAATTTTAGTTTCTAAAACTAAATAAAAATTAAATTTAATTCATACTTATTAGATCAATTATTCAAATAAAAACATATATAACTTTAATATATATATATATATATATAACTATTTTCTTAAAAAATCTAAAATTATAATTACATAATAGTATATTTTTATCTAAAAAATAAAAAATTAATTTATATGATTTATTTTTGTATTTACTAACTAACTTATCAACTAGTTTTATTAAATACTTTTAAGCTAATAAGCTAACTCACCATTTAAACTTATAACACAAAATAAATAGCTTTTCAATTAGTTTTACCAAATAGATTCTAAATTGTAACTCTTGTTTTTTCTTTATTTTTTTATTTTTTTCCTTATGTTATTAGCGTGATTAAAAAATCGAAGATTAAGCAAAGGCAGAAATTGAAACTTGAGCGAGAAGTAGAACTTGAAGGTCTAGCAAAAGACAAAAATCGAAGATCAATCAAAAGTCAAGAAATCAAAGGTCACATAAAGTCAAAGATATCAATGATTGAGCAAAGTTTAAGTTTTGGTGGATTGAGCAAAAGAAAGACGATCGAGCAAATTTCAAGTTCAGTTAAAAGAAAGACATATGGAAGAACATGATCTAAGAAGAATGATGGACGTAGAGAACGTGTGATACCCTTTCTTAAAACGGTTATTTGTATCTTTCATTATAAATAGGAGGGACAAGGGACGAAAAAAGGGTTAGACATACGAGTGAAAAACCATAGACTAGAGAAAAATGGCGAGATACTATGTATGTGATTCTAATGTGGATAGCTTTACTTTCTGAGTTTCTACAACATTTTTTGTATTATCCCTGGTAAATATTCAAATCATTCTTCTTTTATATTTTCGTTTGCCTTATGTTCTTCATCTGATTAATGGATTAGTGATCAAGTAATTTTACATTTATCAATTTGTGTTCATAAAGAAAAAATCGACATAAAAAAGAGTAAAACATAAAAGAAATAAAAGATTGAAAATGTTTACACTACTAGCTTAAAAGGAATCCATAATCGTATTTTGTGAGTAGGTGATAAAATGAAGGTGATTTTGACTTGATCGAAGTCAATTTGTAGGAAACCATATTTCATCGAAAACACCTTCTCAAACTTGTTTACCAAATATATAAATATTTGTGATGGTTGATTATGTAAAAATATGACGATAGTAAATATGTAAAAATAACTAAGTTTTAGACGAAGTTAGTTATAAAGTATTTAGTGATACTTGTTAAGAAACTTGGTGGAGATTTTGTCATTAAGTGTTTAAAGATATTATTGATACTTTAGAAATAAAAGCTTTTGTTTGTTTTAAAGAAAAAATTTATTGCCATATAGTTATATGAATGAGTCCGTCTATATAAGTCTATATCTATATAAATATATACTATACAAATTTTGTTTATTAGTTTAATTTATATTTTAAACTATTTTTAATCTTTATAAATTACATTCATCTGACAAAACTCATTTATATAATTAAATGAGTAAATTTAGATTCACAAAAATGTATTAAAATTTTTAATATTTATTTGTATAACTAATAAAAATAAAAATATTAAATTAAAAATAAAAAATAAAAAATTAGACTTGATAATAGAAAACATCAAATATTAAATATTTAGTTAAAATATTACAAGTTGGAGAAAACTTCTAAGTTATAGAAACTAATTATAAAATAACTCCCACTAAAAATTTATAAAAAATTACAAAGTCATGTCTACATATATTCCAGATAGTTAGCATGTGAACTTTTGTTTAAATACTTGCTTCTAGTTGCGCATATCACCATTATACATTTTAATTGTTTTGAATTTTATTTTGCTTTCCTTTAAATTTTGACGCATTAATCCTTTTTTCTGTAATTTTGTTAATTTACTTTTAGTGTTGTTTTAAATTTTGGAATTGAGATGCTTCACTTCAAGAACTAAATGGCAATATTGGTGTTCTCATGCATTATTACTTCCTTTCTTCTCTATGTGATGCCAAAACTGCCATGGAAAGAGAATAAAAAAATATATGCTCTTAAAATTAGGAGGGACCATTTATTTACATATGAATGAATAGATAGATGCTTAATTAAGTCAACTGCAGGTATTATAAGAGTTTAGATTTGATGAAACCACCAACTTGCAACTGAATATGTTCCTTTTGACATTCATCTTCTTTCAATCTCCTCAATTCTTTATACCCACGCCCATTCTTGTTTTTTCTTCTAATATATACATATATTTCAACCATTTCCTTCATATTCACAAGGGATATGTACAAAAAGGTTTCAAATTATTTTTTTAAATGAAAAATATTATATATGTATATGAGCTACTGAGTTATAATTTAAAATAATAAAATAGTCAACTAAAAATAATATCTGTATAATCAAGTGAAAGACAAAGGAGTACACAAAAGCTAAATTAATTAAAAAAATATATTTGTGTCAAATAAGTCTACTTTATTGTAATTAATAAAAAAATGGCAACATAAAGCTAAACATATATAGTAATAGAGCTAAAGTAATAAGAAACAAAAAATTCATATTAAACATATTACTGATAAAACAATAGTTTCAAAATAAATCAATACATTATCAGTAAATAGATTTTAAAAAAATATTACATATTAATATAAAATTTACTCAAATCAATAAGATTGTTGAATAAAAAAATTATAAAAAAATTATAAAAATAACAAAATAAAAACAATAAAATAATTAAAAATTAGAGTTTATTTACAAATAAAACTATATTGTTTTATTATACTGTCGTAATTAACTTGTCACAAATTTTTATAAGATAAAAGGAGGAAAGTTTAGTTAATAAAAATAATGATAAAAAATTTTAAAAAATATTAATTAATGTAATTTTTGTAATAAAAGGATTATTACAAAAATTTTGTGATTATGAGGTAATAATAATATTTTTTTCAAAATTTTAATATTTGAAGTGTATATACATATATATCTTAATTATTAATTTGCACTAGTATATACATTTTAATTTGAATTATCAATTATTAACCTATTCAAATTTCATTGAAGAACAAGACATTGAAAAAGGAGTAATTTTTTTTTCAATCACACTTAACACTATCTTTTTTAGAAAAAAAAATCAATGCAATGAGAATTAGAAAATAATATTTTCTAATAATTATTAAATTATAGATCATAAAAAAAATCATTGTATTAGATTATCTAGATTTGTTGGATTAAAAAATATACTTATTTTCATTGACTGAAGATTACACTAGAATATCTTATTTGGTACAATGATTTTCCTTAGCCAAGTGGATTCCTCAGGATTTCATGCTCTTCTTTTGATGAGAAGACGGAGAGAACTTATGTCTAATTTGATATATTGGGGGGTTCTTATTACTCTTAAGAGGCCAAATCTATTTTCTACTTATTTGAGTCCATATCAAAGCTCATTAAACACATTCAAATTATATCACTTTAATTGAGCCAAACAAAATGTAAATAGCTAATATAAATTCTACAAATAATATATGTAACCCACATTAATTATTAGAAATTAAATTTTTAACAATTTCCTACTTGTGCTTAATATTCATTTAAGCATTTATATCACAAAATTCTTTAAGCATGCAACCATATGTTATTTGCTTTTAGATTCCAATTAGACAATCTCCATCTCAGACAATAACAGGAAACTATTACAGCTTCCATCATAATCCAACGTGACTAAACGTCACCACAATTGTATGTACTCAATGACATAGATCAAATACGGATAAGTGACATAGAAATTAGATATAATGTGATCTTAGTCATGTCTAGTTCCAACTGGTCCAAAAAAAAATCTTTATATATATATATATATATATATTACACAAAGCAAACTCAAAATATAATTTTCTATAGAAAATTCATATAATACACAAAACATAAATGAGATTCCCACTTAATCAAGGTACTATAAGGAATTACATCCATATGAGCAGTGTGCTCATGAAAAACTTTAACTTTAGGTAGTAAGTGGATCAGCTAGCATAAAATTAGTCTCTATATGTTCCATAAAAATTTACTTATTATGAACTCTTCTATGAAATTTAGCAATCATATCTCATGGTTCGATGCTTCAAAACAAGAATTGAACTCTACAACCATGGTTGAAGAAGCCATGATAGTCCGTTTAACAGACTCCCAAGAGATAATTCATCTAACCAACATAAAAAAAACCTAAATGTGGAGCACATTTAGCAAAATTAGAGTCTAAGTACCCAATGATTTCTAAACTGTCAGATTTCTTATAAGTGAACATATATCCTTTTGTTCTCTTCAAATAACGTGTTACACGCTTTTGCCTTCCAATGCTACATCCCAAGATTTTAGAATTACTTAAGCATTTGTCCAAAAATCCTACCACAAATTCCATAGCAGGACAAGTACAAACATGAGCATACATTAAACTATCCATAGCTGAAGCATGTGGAATCTCTCTTTTTTTCATCTCATTTCTTTCAAGGTCATTATTGGGGGCATTGTTTAGGACTAAATTTGTCTCCCTTAACTATAGCTATAGAGTATCTCCTGGTTTACTATCTTTTATTTCAAATATGTCCAAAACTTTATCGATATAGCTCTCTTGTGATAATTGTAGGATACCATGAGAATGATATCTTAGTATTTTAATACCTAATACAAAAGAGAAGTTTATATCATTGCTAGCAAGCACTATATCATTTGTATATAACACTAAGAATATATATTTATTGAACTTATGATAAACACAATCATCAACTATACTTACCTCATAACCATATGAGGTAATAACTTGTGATATCATTGACAAGAAGTTTGTTTGAGACCATAGATGAATTTCTTTAGTATGCATACCACAGACTTTGAGTCACCAGAAATAACAGGTTGCATCATATAAGTTGTTTCTTCAAGATCACCATTTAGAAATGCAATCTTAACATCTAAGATGGATTATATAATGCAAAAATCAATTAAAGTCTTAACTCAAACTAAATACATAAAAAACAAGATTCTAATTTCCTAGTTTTATCCTGGTGTCACATAGATAATTCAACAAGATTTCAAACATTATTATCTTGTATAAACTTCATCTTATCCTTTATGGTATCAATCTATTTTTTAGAGTTAGAAATGCACATAGCTTGATAGAAGTTGATTGGGTCATCCTCTGTTAAACCAATGTCATCCTCATGTTCTTGGCAAAACACAATATAATCATCTCGAATTGCACTTCTCCTCTCTGTCTTTAATGACACTTCTTAAGGTTGTTGAGCTTTCTCTATTGGTGTTTGAGGGAGAACTTCAACATTTTCAAGGAAAACTTCAACATTATCATATGTTCTCTTCCTTCCCAAACTCAACATCCTCAAGGAATTTCGCATTTCTCGTCTCAGAATAATTTGGTAATGGGATTGTAGAATTTATAGCTCCTGTAACGTTCAGGATAACCAACAAAATAACAGTTAACCGTCCTTGATTCCAACTTCTTTTCATGTGGTCTATAAGGACACGTCTCAGCTGGATAACCCTAAATATGTAAAGGCTTTAGGCTTGGCCTTTTACTAGACCATATCTCAAGGAGTTTTATTAACTGCTTTGCTTGGTACCTGTTTAGGATATAAACTACAGTCTTAAGCACTTCTCCCCATAATCACTGGTAAAGAAGAATGACTAATCATACTTCTCACCTTATCCTTAAGATTCCTATTTCTACATTTTGCGTTCATGCTTGGTTTTCCAAATATAGTATACTAAGGAACGATCTCACATTTCCTCAGGAAAAGTGCAAAAGGCCATGTTCACCTAAAAATTATTAAATTACAAACCATAAAAGAAAATCATCACATCAGATTATCAAGATTTGTTGAGTTAAAAAAAATATATTGACATTGACTCAAGGTTGCAGCGGAATATTCTTATTTGATACAATGATCTTCTTCAGTTAAATAACTGGATTCCTTAACATGACTTTATCCTCCTCTTTTGATGACACAGATAATTTATTATGTCTGATTTGATATATTAGGAACCATGACTATCCTTATGATTTTAAACCTGTTAAGGTCCTCATTAAACCCCTAACACGTCAAATCTGATTTTCACTTATTTGAGTTCATATTAATTTTACTATTAACAATTTAAAAATTCAATAAATTCACTAATATAAATACAACAAATAATATATATAGTTCACATTAATTATTAAAAATAAAATTTCCCTGACTTCAATTATTCATTGTTCATGCACTTCACTGATTTAAGAAGCTCAAATCTTCTTTTTGTAAAAACAAAGATTTTACCAAAACTCCTTTACTAATACTTTGGTTGAATATTTTGAAGGTTTTTCCTGTTTGGCCAACAACATTTATTTATTTTTATGACATAGTGCAATAATTATTCTAGAAATTCATTGCTTATAATGGGAGTGACCTTCTTGTAACTATCCCATATAAAATATTGCAGAAGTTTGAGAGATTATTCCATCAACAGTGAACTTAATGAACAATACCACCTGTGTATTTTATTTTAAATTTATGTTAACTTCAATTTTAATAGTTTAATTAAAGTTTATTTGAGATATTAATTGAATTTTATGTTTGTTCCTATTTGTTAGAATTTAATAGAAGAAGGTGCAACAGAGCTAAAGGTAGGAGGGAACATCCCAATTGGGTGTAACTCTAATGTTTGACCATCATTATATAAAGAAGGCCTTTTATATGAAAAATGGCTAATGTTATATATTACGTTAGCATTTGTTTAATTATATTTGTAATGTATTATAAAAATTTATTAAATTAAATTTTTGAAAAATTAACGAAAATTTATCTAAAAACAAAAGTAAATAAACTTGACACAAAAATTAATGGAATAAAAAAATGAAATTTTACGTAACAAAGATAAATTTAATAAATTATAAGTACCTGTATTTTTCTGGAGGCCGTGATTAATTTAAAGATAGATAAGTAAATTTATTATATGTTTAAGATTTAATCCATTTAATTATGTATTTCATACATGTTTGTAAGGTTGTGTATAAATAAAGGGGTGAAAATAGAAATTAATGAAGGGTGTATTGAAAAACAAACTGGGCCTAGAGGTGTGCTGAAACAAATTTTAGTTTTAAGAAAGAAAGACGGCTGCATTTAGTGCTTCAAGGGTTGCAAATAAAAATTCTCCTCTTCCTTTGAGAAAATACACACCTTCATTGTTTTCCATGTTATATCTTTCTTCTTCAAATCGCCTCTTTCTATCTTAGGCATTTCCTTCCATTCTTCTTTCTCTTCTATGAAAACTAAACTCTTTTCTTCGCAATCTTGATAATCTTGATATCCATTAGATAGTTAGTTGTATAGGTAGACCTATCAACTTGACTCATCCCATAAGGCTAGGGCTAAAAAAGCCCACAGGGCCAAACAGGGTCAAAATACCCAGAAAAGCTCGATGGGCCAAGGTCAACCCATAGATTTACGTCAATTTAAGTTAGGTTGACACTATGTTAGACTGGTGGAGATAGGTCCATGTTAGACTTAGTAAGGTTGGGCACACGTCAGGCCCATGTCTACTAATTTGAGTTGAGCCCATGAAAATTGGGTCGACTCGACCCATTTCAATCGAGTGCATCAGGCGCCCAAGAATTGACTTGACCTGATCCACGTCGGTCGAGTCAACTCGATTGGCGTACTCTAGTTGGACCAACATTGACCAAGTCGACTCAAAACGAACAACCAACATCAACAAAGTCGACTGAGGACAATGTCGGTCAAGTTGACTCAGAACAATGGGTTGGCGTCAGCCAAGTCAAGTCAGTTTGACATTGACTGGGTCAAGTCAGGATGACATCGGTCCGGTCGAGTCAGGACAAGATCGATCAGGTCGAGTCGGGATGATGTCAGTCGGGTCGAAGTAGAATGACGAGCTCATGTCAGCGAAGTTGAGTTGGCTCGACATTGATTGAGTAGAATCGAGCTGACGTTGGCCCGATTCGATAAGGCCGAAACCGACCAAGTCAAGTTAGGACACTGAGCCAATGATAAACAATCAATTGAGTCGACATCAGTAAGGTCGAGTCTGGCCAACATCGATAGGGTTGAGTTGGGCCAATGTCATTTTGGTCGAGCCTGGTTGATGTTAAACTAGTAGAGCTAGGCCGATGTCAACCGGGTCGAGTCTGGTTGATCTTGGTCAGATCTTGTAAGGTAGACATTAGTCGACTTCGAAGGGTCGAGTTCCACCAAGACTAGCCGAGCCGAGTTAGGCCGACAACGACCGGGTCGAGTTGGATCGACATCGACCAGGTCAAGTCGGGCCGACATCGACCAAGTTGAGTTGGGCTGCCATCGATCGCGCCAAGTCAAGTCGAAGTCGATCGGGCCGAGTCATCGCAAAGTTGATCGGGCAGAGTTGGGTTGAAGTCAAGCGGGTCGAGTGGGACCGAAGTCGATCGGGCCAAGTCAGGCCGAAGTCGACTAAGCCAAGTCAGGTCAATGTTGACCGAGCCGAGCGGGTCGAAGTTGATTGGGCCCAAGTCGAGCTTATGTGAACCAAACTGATTTGAGTCGATATCAATCACACAGAGTCGGGCAGAGTCCAGCTAAAGTCGACCGGGCCGAGTCAGGCCGTAGTCGACCGGACCGAGTGGGGCCTATGTCGATCAGGACGAGTCGGGACGATGTTGATCAGGCCGAGTCGGGCCAATGTTGACTAGGCCAAGTCGAGCCAAAGTTAACAGGCCCGAGTCGGGTTGAAGTCAATCGGGCCAGGTATGGCCGACGTCGATCGAGTCGGGTCATGCCGACGTAGATAGGATCGGGTCAGGCTGAAGTGGAGTGCAAGGTTTGGTTGACATCGACTGAACCGAGTTAGGCTGATGTCGACCGAATATAACACCAATTGTGCAATGTAAACTTAGGTAAATTTTCTCATTCCTCCTTTCTCCTTCTAGCCATTCATGCATGTTAGGATTTTTTTTTAGAGAAATGAGTATTAACTTTGAGCTTATTGTATGATGGAATGGTTAGGGTTTGACCCTTGAAGAGATTAATGAATTTATTTGGTGTTTTGGCTTCATCATCCTCTAAACACCTTAGAGTACATGTGATAAGAGAAATTAATTTTATTTCAAATTCTAAATTAGGGTAAGAATAATGCCTAAATGTTGTTGAGTTCACACTTTAGCATGAAAATCTTTGTGGATTGAAATTTGTAATTTTGGTTATTTTATTTGATTTTTGAGATTTGTATTGTGATTAAAGGAGAGAATTAGTGTTTGATGAATTGAATTTAGGTTTGATTTGTAGCGTCTTTTGTTTTCTTAAAATAAAATAATGTGTAGTTGCTTATTTGGTTCCATTAAAATTATTTAATTGGATTTGAAGTTAGACGAGAGAGGAAAATGATTAGTAGTTTGTTGGACTTGATATTTAAAAGTCCAACCTTAAGTCATTCATAAGTGTATAAATAGAGGTCATGTCTTCTTTCTTTTTCATTTTGTTGATTTGAAGGGAGTTTTGGTATCAAATCTTATGATTGTTTTGATGATGATGAATCTTAAAGAGGAAACTTGGAGTCTTTAAGTTTTGTGAAAGTTTTTAAACTTGTATTTTGAGTATATGTTTATTTATAATAGTTAGGAGACAATTTAAAGACCCCAGCATGCACACCATTCTTCCTTAAACTTAGAATTTTTTTAAAAAAACTTGAGTTCTCTAGAATAATTGATTATCATGCTTAAAATAATTGATTATCTCCTAGAATAATCGATTATCACGAGTTGTTTTCAGAAATCAATTACTCTTTGGAATAATCGATTATCCTAAACAATAATCGATTATTCTAAACGTTTCTGTGAAAAACTTTCATATTATTCAGACCTTTGTGCTCCTCTCTACCTATGAAATGAAATGGGATCTGAACTTTTTTGTATACACAAATTATAAATGTTTTTGCTCTATAAAACCTTGTGTTAAACCTGATTTATTTTTTTTAAGTTGATTTACTATGAGAAGGTTATGCTACTGCTAGAGTTTAAGCTTGTTCCACCCTTTGAGGGTTGTTCGAAGAAGGTGTTACTTTTTGTGGTATGCAAAAAGAGGTGTGTCCATTCCTTGTAGTTGTTCAAGGAAAGTGTTGTTCATTTCTTTTGTCTTCAAGAGAGGTGTTGTTCATCCTTAATGGCATATAAAGGATGTGTTCTTGTTAATCTTTCTATTGTCTTCATTTCGTTGCTCTGTAAATGTTGGAAACTTTAACTTTAAGATAATAAGTAGCAATCATACTCCAATAGATGATTAAACACTGGATGTAGGATCTATTTTTATCCGAACCAGTATAAACCTTGGTGTTAAATTTTCTCTGTCCCTTACTTTTATTTATATTCATCTTATATATATATATATATATATATATATATTGTATTCTGATTTTTACCAAGCAGAACTTAAAATAAAATTTAGAGTTTTTGTTAAACTCTGCTTTAACTTAATTAAATTTGAAAAAGGTTAAAATTTTATTAAGAAATCAATTCACTCTCCTCTTGGTTTTGTTACATCTATCCTATTATTCTAACACATTTTACACTTTTTTAGTTTATGATGCTTGAGAGAAATCTTAGGAGAGACATATTAGAGTGTTGTATATCTTCACTTTAGATAAGGAGAGTGAGGAATGTCTTATGTGTGAATGATTATAAGAATTGTGGGTAGAGCAACAACTTCCAATCATCAATAAGATTTTGTTATAGACAATAGGAGAGTTATGATTTTTTTTACTTGTTGAGATTCAATTATTCATTTATTATGTAATTGTGCTCTTTAGTATCTTTGGATGATCTTATTTATGCAAATTTTTCTATGTACTATGTCAGAAAATTAGGATTAAGGATTACTCCTTGTAATAAATGATAATTAAAAATAATAAAATTTTAATGTTATGGGTCTATGAATAACTTGTAAGTCTTAGGATTGTGAAATTTAATTTTTATGCAAAAAAGAAAGAAAAAGGATTGTAATTTGTTCTCATTATTTAGAAGTGAGATTGTTATAAATTGTATTCCTAAACATTTAGAGTTTAAATTTTTTATTAAGATATATGTTAATATTGAAAATAAAATTAAAGTTCATAATAATAATTTTAGCTTGCACCACACGAGTGTGGTTATGTCTAAGGAGGTGTAAGAAACACACTAGAGAGAAATTGCACAAGAGTTTCTTCTATAAGGGTGCATGAGACATGCTAAAGAATGTATTTCATTTTATAATCTAGTTTAAGCATGATTTTATATTGAATTAGAAAAAGTGATATTATAAAAGTTGTAGCAATGGACGTTATCTAACTAATGATTTTCATTTCACCTAAAAATATTGTGTAGAACTCAAGTTATGATTATTTTAGTGAGAAAATGTCAAACTATCAAAATTAGAGCAAATGTTTTTTGTTCTGCCTTATTTTAGGCATATAAAACAATTAAACTAGATGTGAAGATCAACATAAAATTTGAATAATTCTATTAAATTTTTAAAACTAGATAAGAACCAAGTTTATATGATTAATATAATCCTAAATAGTGTATTTAGACTCTACAAAAATTATAGTAGAAAATAAGTGAGATAACACAAGAACTTAGAAGATGTAATTGTGACTTCTTATGTGTAAACCTTACATGAGTATGTGTATTAAAATGTATATATTGAAATATGTGACAATGAATTATATGTTGTGCTATGATAATCTATGTTTTGAACTATTTGTGTTGATGAACTTATGTATTTTGCAATTCATGTGATGTTATGGTATGTATGTGAGTTCTTGTGTTTGTGTGTTGCGAGAAGTCTAAGTAATGATTTAGCCATGTGAAAATCCAAGTTATATTTAATTATTTGAGAAGTCTAAGCAATGACTTAGCACGTGAAAGTCAAAGTTATGCTTATTCATTTAAGATATGCAACAAGTAATGCATTTATGTTTTGTACATTTGTGTGTACATGTTTTTCTCATATTTTCTTAGTTGTGGATGTGAGTCTATAGATGAGGGTCTTTATCTTCTACCTTAATCATGGATTTTCTAGCAAGGAACCTTTCGTCTATTAATGTGACGAAGGACAACCATGGTTAGTTATACTATCTTAACTAATTCTTATTGGATTTCGTTCTAGTTGAGCGTTGATTAGGAGGGTCTATTATTCAATCTATGTACTTCTAGTCTACTTCATGTGCAAATATTTTATTCAATGACACCACATACATTTAGGGATGAGAGCATTAATGCATTTGAGTTAATTGAATGAGTTTGTGATTAAGTATGTGTTAGTGTATGTAACGTTTGTGTGTGTTTAGTTCTACCACAACATTTTTATATTTTTTTATAAGATGTGTTAAATATATTCTTCACTCTTCCGTTTGTGTTTTTTGTTTAGGTTGAACATTCTTATAGTTGAAAATGATTTTAAGGAGCAATAAAAGGTTATAGGTAACGAAACTAAGGCTTCTGTTATATTCTATGGGATGCTTTGATTAAATTTGATATTAGGACAAAGATATTATTTGTTTATTTTAGTTTTGTTTAAAATATTTTTATTTTGAAGTTTTATTATGAGTTATATTATTAAGAACTTGTAAAGGCTATTTTAGTGTCTAAGATAATTTTGTTTCCAATTTTTTTTATTTTCTATGAATTTTATATAAAGAAGTGATATATGCTAATCTTTTTATTTTTCATATTTTATTATTTATTTAAGAAATGTTTTGGGTAGAAGGGTATCACGAAGTTTATGAAAAATGAAACTATTTCTAAATACTCATATTATGGTGATGAAATTAAATTTAGTTCATAGTTGCATCTACTAATATTAAAAGTATGCAAGATTCCTGACTTTAACTTAATGGGAAGGCGAACAAAGATTTGGATTTTGAAATCTTTCTTGGATTGGATTGAATAAAATTTTCAATAGAATGTTTCAAAATTTGTAATGTTGAGTTGAGGAACTATGATACTAGAATTTTTAGTCAATTTTGTAGTAATTACATTATTTTAAGATGAGTGATGATATGAAACATAAAATGAAACCAAAGAACTTTTAATTGTGCCAAATTATGATTTTTTTAGTTGTTATAATTTATATAATTGATCAGTGAAGACATATATTACTAAAAAAATATACATATTGTACTAAAAAAAATTATAAATCGAGAGTAAAATTTCTATTCCAAAAGCTTTTCCTTTTTTAAGTAAAGTAAGTGTTAAGAAAAAAATAATATTTTACAAGATAATGACTCAAGAAAGAAGGCCTTACTCTCCTATTTTCTATGAAATATTTTAAGTTAAGTTAGTTTTTAAGTATTTTTTTATTGTAAGTCATAGTTAATGATATATTATATATTCTTAATGCTTTATTTTATGGAATGTAAATTCGTAATGTTTTTGTTCTATTTTAAAACTGCTCTCTAAGTTAAATCATAGCAATTATATAATTACATCATAGGTAACAATTTTAGGTGATGTATTCCATTACTAGTGTAAGAGAAACGATCATTGTCTTCCACTACGTAAAAACGCATCAAAAGTGTATGTGTTTTCCGAAAGCAACAAAGGTACATATAATACCTTATAACAAATATGCATAAAAAATTCAATAAAAGGCATAGAAAAACCAAGCAACCATTTGTTTCATTTTTTTTGTATACTACGCGGTATTACATATTTGACACATCTTTTTGTCTAATCGAATATACAAATAACTCATTATTTTTTATGCATGTTTGTTATAAGATATTATATGCACCTTTGTTATTTTTGGAAAATACATACAAATTTGATGTATAGAGCGATTTTACATGGTGTAATTTTATGTATGTATATTATGTGTATTTTATGTATGTATATTACGTGTAATTTTCTGCGGTTTTATTTTCTGCGATTTTACATAGTGTATTTTAAAATCGAGACAATCTAAATTAAGTTGCAAAAACTCACTCAAACACACTAATCGTCAGATAGGTTTGAAGAAATACTTTCAGAATAGCCTAGTTATATCAGGGAGGGTCTGACCTCTGAGTGGGACATGAGATTTAGGAAAATTTGCATCGAAAATGACTTTTAGCTTGTCTTCTTTCTTCTGGCATTAGTCATAGGTTCCATCAATTTGCACAAGTATGCAATGCTATTATTAGTTCAGTGGAGTTCAGTTCCATCTTGGGTCTAGACACGCAAATTCTTGTGGGGATTCCCGACAAAAGGACGTGTCATCCTTTAGTATACATTTATGACGTCCTGCAGAGTTAAACTATTTCACATTGATTATGTTCTTTTATAGTTTTTTTTCATATACCCCCAGAAAAACTCAATACTGTTTATAATCATGACAACTTGAAATCCTGAAATGGTAAAGAAATCGAAAGGTAACAGAGTTTGTTTGAACAATCTCCTGTCTTTGGTTTGTGTAACAGTCAGTTCCTCACACCTGTGGTATTGCACTACAGGAGATTTAGAAATTGAATGTCCTTTTTACCCTCTTACCATAGTTGTTATTATCATGTAATAATAATTTCATTGATTTGAGAGGTTGCAATATTGATGTAAATAATATAGAAAGAAATCTAAGATAGACAAAAAGAAAAGCGGGACAATTCGTTACGTACCTTAATAAGCAATCATAATGTGTTGTGGTGGGAAGCCTCTCCCGCTGGTCAATCGAATGGCATTATTAGTTTCTGACTTTTGTCCCACTAGGAACACCACAGTAGGCACTAGCACATAATTTTCTATCTACCTATCAGACATTCTTACCATTCATAATCATTTGATGCAATCATTAAACATGAATTCTTCCCTTCATTAGTCAAGAAGTTATTGGCCATGGCTCTCTATAGGCTTTACAATCCCCTCTTCCTCAACGTTCAATAAGTTATTTATCTGGCAATAACTGCAAGAGAACAAAAATGCTTTGGTTTGTCACAGTACATTGCCGTTTGCAGAAAAGTTGGGCTGGCATTATTATTGCATAAAGGGAAGTCACGCTATTCCTTTAGTAAGAAGCGCGACACTGTCAAATCAGCTTGAATTTCATACCTCAATCATCAAATTTATCCACAAAAATGTACTCAAACTTCAGGAACATCAAGAAATAGCAACTCACTGCACCCGATGATATACTTCATTTCACCCAACCAAAAAATAATCAATTAACAGCCTACCTAATCTGTCACTCTAGTAGTCAAGTCCATCATTAGATACCCAGACAATCAATAACAGTTGCAATACTACATGCTCTGCCTCATTTCTGCTCTGCCTGAGAACATTATTCACTTACCAACACTAGAAGTTAGAGAAAACATGCAATGCAATCTATACTAATATAATTGAACACCCATTAATTTAACCAAACAGCATATCTCAAAATTCAAAAGATATATTAAGCAAATAATTGGCCCTCATCAATTACTATAAGAATAACAGAACATCTAAACAATTCAAGAAAGACCAAGAGAGCCAGAGATTACCAACATAATAAAACAGCAATTCCCTCTTATTAAAAACCAAACCTTTCCGAATCCCTTATATTTCCCCCTTCTCATGATAAGTCTTTCTGCCTTGTAAAAGACAAATCTAAAAGAAAAAACAGTTCTAGTGGATCGAACAAAATTAGCAGCTATATAAACAAAAGGACATTTTTGTTTCCAAATAAGAACCTAACCATTGAAAAAGCCTAAAAAGTTATGTGAGAGCATACTCTACAACTCAGAGTTCATTCAGACATGCATCTTAATTCGCAATGGCTGAGAATTGAGTATCAAAAACCCCAACTTAGGAGAAACCCTTTCCGAGCTTCTGAATCGCACAAAATATTTTCCTCCTCGACCCAACAGCATTAATCCCCATATCCTTAAGATCCTCTAAGGTTAACAAGGGCAAAACCTCATCATCAACTTCGTGAATTTCAAACACGGGAGCGTAACGACCTAACCCTAACCCATTGAGCCAAATTCTAACCCCGTCTTCTCCTCCGTTATTCCTATTGTCATGGTAATGATGCACCTCTCTTTCTTCATCGACGCCCAAATTCTCCATTATAGGGCTCTGCTCCCTTAAGGGGCTTTCGGAATGTTCTGCCTCGAAATCACGGTGATGGTACGCGTCGTCGACGATCATGACGTCGTCTTCGCCGTCGATTCTGGGAATCCAATTCGATCTGATCCGCTTCGCGCCGCGCTTCTTCGAGTCCTTCACTTTCCAGCTCCCAATCACCACGCTGTCCACGTTGCCGTCGCTCTCTAGGGTTTCGCCGAACTCCGCGGCGGGGTTAAGGTTCGTGAGGGGACGAGTCTTGGAAGGTTTTCCAACGCCGGCAGCGGAGTTTCGGGGGTGGTCGTAGGCGAGGCGCCACGATTTTGTGGTGGTCCGGCGGGAGTGGGAGTCGTAAGGCTGGTCGCCGATGTCTCCCAATCGAACGCTCGGCCGCCGCTGGCGCTTCGATCCGAAGGGCTCCGAGGAGTTGGCCGCCGTTGGTGGTCCTCCGCCGTTGAGATGCGCCTCCGGCGGCGGAACGTCTACCATTTTGGTTGCGACTCCGGTGAAGGGTTTTTGTTTATTTGGGTGTGTTTGGTTTAGAATAATTTTGAAGAGGAATTTGATTTGATTTGCGGATTGTGGATTTTGTTGTGGGAAAGAGAGAATAAGGAGGAGAGTGGAGTGGAGTAGGGGAAGCGATAGGACTCCACAGTGGTTATTGTTTTCGGTGTAAGGAAAACAATCATAATAGGAATATTATTTTTTCTTTCCTAAATTTCAAATAACTATCCATAATAAAATTAATAAAAGTTATTTATTTTTATAATTATATTTTATTCATGTTTTTTTATAATTTAAATATAAATTCTGATAATATTTTTATTTTAATCGTTATTATAATAATTACTTTTTTATCGTAAGAAAAGAACTGACGCTGTTTCCACTATTTATAATAATAAATAATTAGTTTCTATTTGTGAACTCCTTCTAATATTATTTCTGACCATATTACCTACTAAACAACCTATCTTTTTCTTGATATATTTTTAGTCATTTTACTTTTAAGTAATTATAAATAACACACTTCAAACAATTAAAATTTGAAAATTCAACTAGGAAATTCCCTTATTCTTTTAGAAGAAGCTAAGTTGGACAAAGAAAATTAAATAAAAAATATTAACATTACTTTATTTTCATATACTCTTTACAATATTAAAATTACTATATATCAATGTAAACCTCATTTTTTATTTTATAATTTTGACATTATTTTTAATAAATTTTAACTTGTAATAAAATATTAAGATCAATATGATTTATTTATCCTTTAACTAAAACCAAACATATGAGTATAATAACTAGCATCCCACTCTAAATATACATAAAAGTAAATGATCATAACATCATAAAATAATTCATGAGAATAATTCTAGAACTAAAATCATAAGATTTTATAGTTTGAAAATTATTACATTACGATTTTCCAATACATATGTTATTGATACAAAAATTATTAGAAGAAATTTATCAATAATAAAAAGTGGATAAAAGTAAATAAGTTAACTACCATAAAACTTAAGGAAATAAACGAAGTTTTTGCAAGGAATTATATAAGCAAAAAAAATTATATAAGCAAGAGGTAGAAATCGGTATTAAGATAAATATCAATAAGAGAAATATTTATATAAAGAAAATTTTAAATTTTTTATCCAAAAGTTGGAGAGAAAAGAATATTAGTGAAAAAATTATCAATTAGAAGTATATTAAAAGCAGAGTTATTCAAATAATTGGTCAATATGTTATATAAAGATGTATCAAAAGTTATTATTTGCATGTAACATTTTAGAAAAAGTGACAACTAGCATCAAATTCATTCTTAGTGTACATTTTTAATGAAAATGATAATTTTTTATTAGAGCTGTCAAAATAGATTTGGCTCGATCAGTCAGCCCATATGACCTATGATTCAAATCAGGTTTGACTTAAAAATAATAGTTTAAATAACAATAGATTTTTTTTAGTCTGATCCATTTAGCCTGAGGCCTATATGGGTTAAAGTCAGACTAGCTCGTAAGCTAATGGACTGATCCTTTTTTATATTAAATTTTTTGTTTTTAACTTTTATGTTGTCATACTAAAAAAAGAAACCCTAGTATCTTAGAGTCTCTCTTCTTTTCTTCATCTCTTCCCTTCTTCTCTTACAAGTTTCTCTCTCTCCTATACTGGACATCATGCCTTGTATCACTTTTACCACCACAGCTTAACGCCTCTGTCATAACTTTTTTGTTTCACATTAGGTTAGGTTCTTCTTTACTTGTTTTTTTAATTTATATTCTCACTTTTTGCATTTCTGATCAAAACAATAGACCTGCTTTTGTTTGCATCATATAATCATATGGATTGTCTTATTTTGTTAATATTTGGTGAGTTATATAAAAAATGTTAATATTTGTGACATTTTAAGCATTCTTATAACAATGACTTCAAAATCTTCGTGATCACATCTTGAGCAAGTATAGAAATTGTTAGTCCATGGTGTTATCCTAACTATCCAGATATCCACCTACTTAGTAATATTTCTTTAGACCCCACAATGGTCAACATAGTCCTAACTCATCACAAGAGAAACTAAGAATCTTCTCAATTAAACTAACATGCTCTTTGACATTTTCAAATATTACAAAGCTTGATGACTTTAACAAAGAACCCATCCACATAATCCAAACAAATATTAAAAGAATATAGAATGATAATAGAGCACAGAAGCAATTTCCTTTCACCCAAATTTGTTGAATTTATTATTATTATTATATTTTAAATTATAAAATAATGATCTCAAAATAATACAAAATAAAAAGAAATAAAATAAGAATTAAAGCAAGAACTTTAAATAATTAATTAAAAAATAAAAAGATCAACACAGTAACTTAAAAATATAAATGAATAAAAGGACCAGTACTAGAAGCAAATAAAATAAATAGAAATAAAAAGGATCAATACAAGATTAAAAATAATATAAATATAAATTGATAGAATGAACCAATGCAAGACTAGAAATAATTAAATAATACAAATATAGATAAAAAGGACTAGTACAGGACTGGAGATAAATAAATAAACAATAAAAGAATCAGTACAAATCAATAGAAGCAATTTCCTTTCATCCAAATTTGTTGAATTTATTATTATTATATTTTAAATTATAAAATAATAATCTCAAAATAATATAAAATAAAAAGAAATAATATAAGAATTAAAGCAAGAAATTTAAATAATTAATTAGAAAATAAAAAGATCAACACATTAACTTAAAAATATAAATAAATAAAACGATCAGTACTGGAAGCAAATAAAATAAATAGAAATAAAAAGGATTAATACAAGACTAAAAATAATATAAATATAAATTGATAGAATGGACCAGTGCAAGACTAGAAATAATTAAATAATAGAAATATAGATAAAAAGGACCTGTACAATACTGGAGATAAATAAATAAACAATAAAAAGACTTGTACAAAATTAGAGATAGATTAAATAAATATAAAATAATAAAAGAATCAGTATAGAATTAGAAATAAATTAAATAAATAATTATAAATTAATATATATGACCAGTACAAGACTGAAAATCAACTAAACAAATAATCGTAAATTAATATGTGATTCAAAATAAATAAAAGAATTAAAAATACAGACATAAATTTATTAAGATTAATATAAAATGGTTTAATTTAACCTCACTTCCTCTTTACCTTACTAATTAGAGTAGTTCATTGGAATTAGTGTTGAAAATATTAAAAGTTTTCCCTTTCTCCTTTTTCTTTTTTTTTTTCTTTCTTTCTTTCTCTATCTTTTTCTTCTTTTTTCTCTTTTTTTTTTCTTCATCTCTCTTTCTTTTTCTTCTTTCTCTCTCTTCTTTCTCTTTTTTTCTTCTTCTTTCTCTATCTTCCTCTTCTTCTGTTCTTGCTGTATTTCTCTTTTATCCTTCTCCTTTTTCTTTTTTTTCTTTCTTTCTTTCTCTATCTTTTTCTTCTTTTTTCTCTTTTTTTTTCTTCATCTCTCTTTCTTTTTCTTCTTTCTCTTTTTTTCTTCTTCTTTCTCTATCTTCCTCTTCTTCTGTTCTTGCTGTATTTCTCTTTTATCCTCATATATATATATATATATATATATATTATGCATAGATGCTTTAAATGCATATGGAATGTTAAGAGATTTTTCAATATCTGCTTATATCTCCTGTAAGAAGAGATAAGTTAAGCGATTCTTTTTAATTAACTAATAATTTAATTTAATTTATTTATTTTTAATTAATAAATAAATTTTTTATATGTATTTTTTGATATTTTTTGATAATTTTTAATAATTTTTATTTTTATATTTATTGTTTTTAATTAATTTTTTTAATGATTTTTTAAGTCAATTTTTTACTAATAATTTTATATATATATTTAATCACAGGAGTTAAAGTATAAACTTTTTAATTAATTTTTTATTTAAAATAATAAAATAGTTATTTGAAAGTAGGATGTCACACTAAACAAATGTGGAAGTACTGAAAATACTTGATTGTGTTAGAAGTGCTTAATAAGTACACTAAATTTGTTTTATAAATTGTTCAAATATAAAATTTTATGTAAATTTATTAAGTATTTATATATTATTTATTGCTTATATAAAAAGATTATATTATAGATATGTTAATTTTTTTCACTTTTTAATTAGGTAAAAAATTGTTGGTTAATGCATTGACCTAACATAGGATTAGGTTAGACAAAAAATTATGATCAATTTTAAAATATAGGTTAAACTGGATTGTTATATTTTTTTTATCTTAACCTGTAAGGCCATATTCGATTATGCTAAACAACTTGTTTTAACAACTATACTTTTGACTGTACTCGAGCAAAATGTCTACGTATATATTTTATTAGTTGAAATTAAAATGATCAAAATTATATTTTACTTAAAAATATTGAAAATGTTTATAACTAAAAATTGACAAATGAAAAAAATAAAAATGGTATTCGTGGTAATAAATTTTTTTTATAATATATTTTTTTTTTGTTAATTTCTTATCATTTACTTTTCTTGTTATTTATATTTTTCATCATTTATCTTCTCCACTCTTTTTAATTATTTATTTATTTTATCTTACATTTTAAATTCACGTGACTTGCTTTCTTCTTGCATTTATTTTTATTGTCTTCCAGTTTCAAATTAATTAGTTATCTTTATCATATACTTATTTTCAAGTTTTATAATTCTTGTTAATTTTTGTAATTCTTTTTTTCTTTGTAATCTTATTTTAGAAAGCATTTAAAAATTATTTTAATTTGTCCAAAACATTCTTAATATGAAATCAATTTTAGATAAAACTACCCATTAAGTATTTGAAGATTTTGTATTCCTATAAAATTAATGAATGAAATCTATTTTTTCATAGTTATAAAAATTTGAGCATAATTCTTTAATTTGTTTTAAGGAATTGAGAGTCTTAATGTGATTTCAGTAGATGTGTAATAATTTCAACAGATTCAAATTGAAAAGTATAACATTGTTTTAATCTAAATAAAAAGAATCCATAATATTTATTTGTTTTGATTTATATATCAATTGATAAAATATATAACTTGACTAGTTTTGGTTATGTTGATTTCGTTAAGTGTTATGTATGAATATTCATGTGATATAATTATTGTATCAAGAAATTAGTATTGATTTTTAAATTTTATAAAACTAAGGAGTGAAAAGATATTAATGACTATCCAACCACAAAATAATAACAACAAAAATTCTAGAAATACAAATGTGTCATCTAGGACTATTGACCAAAATGCAAATAGCTAGGAAACAATTACTATTTTAGTGATTAGTATGACCATAAGTGCAATATTGTCGTGTTAAATGGCATCGACTTGTTAAGCACAAATTCAATGTTGGCTTAAACATAAACCAAATTCATAAATTTCATACATAGTTTATGATTGAGGCTGAGAATTGATGGCTAGAAATTGAAACATAAAATCCTTGATAATGAAATATACATGTGGGAAATGTCACCATGACAATCTTTGATGGGTCTCTCCAGGAATGTCATTGTGGAGATCTATTGTGGATTACCAAGAAGCACTAATTTGACAATGAAATCTAGGTTCTCAATGGGCACCACCTAGGCAATCCACTTTCAATTCTCAAGAAGGTAATAATTAATAATGAAGGTTGACATAGATCCATTCCACACACAAATATTATATGTTGAGTCAATAATTATCCAAGAATATCAATAATCAATATTGTTGAGTGTATTAATGTAATGTATATGATGATGATCGATGTTGTTGAGGACATCAATCCAAAGTATATTTGAGCTTATTTCTAAAAGAAGAATGTGGAGCACGAAATAGAAGAATTTAAAAATTGAAAAAGAAATCTTCTTAAAACCATGGGAAACTCCAAACAACTTTTTGAATCATAAAATAGATAACAATAAAGATACTACATTGTACCTAAGGTGTTGTGTTATTAGAAAAACGGGGAAAATTCAAGAGAGATGAATTAAACTTTTAAAACTTTTAACTCTTTTTCAAAAACAAAAACTAAAGTACAGAGTTACTTTGAATCAATTAACTAAAGAAGAAAGTATTTATCAATGTTTTAAATACGTAATATCTATTTATTTGTATTCAAGATGAAAAAGCAATATAACTATGTATACAAATATATAAGAGGTAGAGATCATGAAGAAAAAACACAAAAAATTATATTTGTTTAATCACTATTATTAAGTCAATTAACTAAACTTCAAAATTTTACAAACTTTATATAAGAACCAAACAAGAAGTACAACACTTTACACTTGATATTGCATCCTACAAGATCCAATCCACTTGTGAAATTCCTCCACAAGAAAATTTTAATAACCTAATCAAGAAACCACTTACAAACATAGAAAAACAAAATTAGAATAGAATCATCTAGACAATGAAGAACAAAATAAACTACCTCTAGAACCTATATTAGGTGATTCAAAACAAGAGTGAGATGTAACACTTGAAACTTGAACTCTTTGAAAAATTCTTCACAAAAAGAAAGTTCAAATAAAATCCCATGTTTCCTTGATTTAGAATCCAACTACTAATGTGTTGTGAGTAAGATATCACTTTCATACTTCGACAAGATTTGATTGAATTTCAGGAGTAAATCATGTAGGACCTTAAATATAGTTCTTTGAAAGAGATCCAAATCAATAGTAAAACTCTTATTATTACAGGTGGCAACAACTGTCCTATTGTGAAAGTTGGGTGGACCAAACGTCATGTGGGTAAAGTCACAATTGAATCAAAGTGCTTGAGATGTTATGCTCTTAAGTAGAAAGAATTGTGTCATGACTAACAACTATAACTTTTGGCCTAATGGTAAACGTTTGATCCAACAATTGGTATTAGAGCCAAGGTCACGTGTGACAATTGTTAAGGGGGAGATTATTGTACATTACCATTTTGACAATGGAAGAAAGCTATCACATAATAAATATAGGCTTAACTATCAATATTATGGTTTAAATTAATGGTTAAAGTATTTTTTTTATTTATGGAAGGATTTTGGTGAAATAAAAAAGTTGATTTGTCGAAATTTTCAAATACACTAAGAAATAGTGCAATGATGATTCAACAGTAAATGCATGATTTGATTTAGTGACATGAAGAAACATCAAACAATTGAGATAAATGAAACAATAAAATGACTTATAGATATATTGATAAAGAGAAGTTATTGACATGGTCAAGAAAAAGTGATATATTCAATTGAATGTATATTTTCTCTAGAAATTCAAAATTATATTCTCTTGACGACTTTTATTATCAACAATTTTTTTATCAAAGAGATATGATAATGAGGAATGAGTGAGGTTAAACAAGTTGACTAATATGAAATTAAAGAAAATCGATGAAGTTTTTCACAAGAAACTATGTAGGAAGGAAAGAGGTAAAATGGATTATCAAGGTAATGAATCAAGTATTTGTTTTTCATCGAAAGTTGAAAAAGAGAATAAATATATTTCGATGAAGAAGTTATCGATCAAAAATATGTTCAAAGAGAAATTATTTAAATATTGATTGATAGAGTCGTTACATAAGTTATAGTTTATAATTTCATTCTAAAAAGGATTCTAAAAATTATAACGAGTGGGTTGATAATTGTGTATAGTGTAGGTTTGTAACAAAAATTGTAATTGGTCACAACTACTTAAACAAATTGTTTGCATAATCTTTGGTATTAGTTGAAATTAAGGGACATATGAGAAACATTGTGACACCTAGAACTAGAAAATAGCAAACATGTAAATGAGAATGATACTCTTGGTCACCAAAATGTTTTTCTTTACCACCTTCCTTTTCTCTTTGATAATTTCTTATCATTTTCTTTTTCTACATTCTATATTTCTCATAATTTATCTTTTGATAATTTCTTATCATTTTCTTTTTTTACATTCTATATTTCTCATTATTTATCTTTTTCACTCTTTAATATTTTTCAATAATTTATTTTATCTTTTATTTTATTTTTATTATTTATTTTTATTGTCTTTCTCTTTGAATGAATTTACTCCTTTACTTACTTTCAATGATTTAAGAGTTTTATCATTTACTTGTTTCTTTTAAGTTTTTCTATTCTAGTTTATTTTTTTATTTTTTTATACCTTTTTTTCGTTTAAAGAAGGATTTAAAATTTTATTTTAACCATTTTTAGAAATTGAGTGTGTTAACACAAGATGTAAGAAATTCATAAAAAATTATAATATTATTAAACTAAACAAAGAAGAATATGTAATATTTATTTGTTTTATTTTATAAAAAAACTGCATCGATTATAAATTTTCATTAAAATCAATTTCTCAATTATCATTTAGAATAAGATGAAATTATTAACTAAATCTTAGTGAAACTTTTTCTTAACTTAATGACTTAAAAATTTGACCTATTTCTTTCTATCAAGTCACATAATTATAAAATTTGATATGGTAAGTGGAAGAGTATGTTAGGAGACGACATTTCCTTTTAGGTGAGACTTTATTAACTACTAAAAGTTTTAAGAAGATTTTTTATTTATTTAAGAATTTCTTTCCTTAATCAAGAGGAAGATAATTTTCAGTGAGTATTTTAAAGTTTTGTTTAGCCTTTCAACAAATGGATTTGGTTGCTGGTGTTAATTTAAAGATGAAGAAATATCTAAAGAATAAGTGTTTTGATAATGATGGCTCTAAAAGAAGAAGATGAACATTCATGATTGAAGTCTTGTAGAAGCTTTAATATTGTATTTTGTGTATATGTTTGCTTGTAATAGTTAAGAATGATGTTGAAGATCATAACATGCACACAACTCTCCTTTAAACTTTCAAAAAACTTTTTGTTTTAACATCAAAATAATTGATTATTTCGAGCAATAATTGATTATCATAAGTGAAATAATCGATTATCTCGAAAAATAATCAATTATCTCGCGCTGTTTTGTAAAATCAATTTGTTCTCTTGAATAATCGATTATCCCAAGCAATAATCGATTATTCTGAACATTTTTAGAAAAACCTTCTCATATTCTACAGAACATTGCATCCTTCTTTGTCTATAAATTGGAAAAGGGTCTGAACTTTCAAAAATAACCTAAAGAGATCAAAGTGAAAGTTGTTCTACTGCTAGTGTTCAATCTTGTTTCATTCTTTGTGGTTATTCAAAGGAGGTGTTTATCTTTTGAGGTTTCCAAAAGAGGTTTTGTTCATCTTTTGTGGTTTTTCAAAGGAGATATTCATCCTTTGTGATTATTTAAAGGAAGTGTCCTCATTTCTTGTTGTGTTCAAGGAAGGTGCTTGTTCATCTCTTGTGTTTTTAAGAGGAGTATTGTTTCATCCTTTGTTCTATAAGAGAGGTTTCACCTTTTGTTCTGTAAAAGAGGTGTTGTTTCATCCTTTATTTTGTACAAAGAAGAGGAAGTGTTTTTATTAATCTTCCTGCTATCTTATTTAATCTACTACACTGTAAGTTAAAAACTTTATTTAAAGATAGTTAGTAGAAATTACTCTCTTTTGAGGGGTGATAAATCACTGGACGTAGGATGCTTTTATCTGAGCTAGTATAAATATTTGTGTTATCTTCTCTCTATCCTTGCTCTAATTTACATTCAGCTTATTTGTTTTATATTCTGATTTTAATAAAGCATAACTTAAATTTATATTAGAGTTTTTGTTAAACTCTATTCCAATAAGATTAATTTTTATTAAGAATCAATTCACCCTTCTCTTGATTTGTTTATCTATCCTAGACCCTAAACCCTAAAACTAAATTAGGTAATTTAAGAGGTTAAGATGAAAAAAAAGAAAATAAAGATTCCTCCCATTTATTATATTTACATTAAATGAAGGTTCCTTCTTTATATTCTTATCAAATGCTTTTGAAGTTAAGGTATTCAAACTCTCCAAATGTATTTTAACTTTTTTAAATGAATTGATCTATAAATTATCATTAAAATAATAATTATAAACTTAGAAAAATAACAAATTCAGAATATATTTTTAAATAGATTGTTGCGAAACGTATGATCTAGAAGGTCATATATTTGAAAGAAACCAAAGTTTTTATTTAAATAATAGACAAAAGTATTTTAATAAATACATTATAATTATGGGGTGAGAGAAGAAAGTAGGAGGGTTGGGAAAGAAAATGCCTTATTCATGAAGTCTTGCTACAGTCACAGCCCAATTATACTTATATTTTCACTCTATACCATTCAGAAGAATACACACCACAGCCCAAAAAAAAAAGGAGGAAAGAAAAGAACCAGTTTTATATGTTTAAGTCAGTTTTTGCTGTTTAAAACCCAGTTTTGGATCAAAAAAATATTCAGTGTCCACATCTGATTTGATTTTAAAAGGATTTGTTGAGTTCATAATGAAAAAAAACATATATCTAATTATTACAAATCTCAGGTTCTTTGTATTGCTAGAAAACTGTATTTTCTATTTTCATCGCGTAACACATAATACATTACTCTTTTTTGTGAGCTATTCATAAATTAAAATTACATAAATATTCTTACCGAAAATATATTAAATTAACAGTAATTGATCTTTGAATAGTTGACAATGTGTACTAGTGAAGATCGAATTAAAATCTTTCTTAAAAAAAATTCTAACAAAAGATATTCTAACACTCAAATTAATAAGATTTTAAAAAAAAATTAAAATATAAAATAAAAAGATGAATTTAAGTAAATATTTTCTAAAATATAGTAAAGTATTTATAAAATATGTCTATTCATAAATTATAAATATTAATAACTTCATCATCAACCCCATTCTTATAAAAATAATAATCCCTCCGTTTCAAATTATAAGGGGTACTTGACAAATTCTCACATACCAATAGAAACAATTAATTTGTTCAACTTTCTATAAATTTTCCATTTTTACCCTTATTAATTACTATTAAATGAATTAATTGAAATTTAACCAAAAACATTTATAAATGAATTAATTTTTTAATAAAATTGTAAATTGATTGAGATTAGAATTTCAATAGTTTTGAAATCATTTCAGAATCATTTCTAAATAATTTAAAATGAGAACTATTAATTATTTTAAATAAATATTTCAATCAAAATTTTTAATTCCCACCAAATTGCAAATGATTATACTCAAATTTTAGTTTAAAATTTCAATCAACATTTTTAATTCCCACTAAATTGTAAATGACTATACTTAAATTTTATTTTCAAAATTTCAATCAAAATTTTCAATCTCCACCAAATTGCAAATAGAAATAGTGAATTAAAATTAGTTACTAGTGCAACTTTAATACAAAAATTAAAACATAATATTAGTAGATGATGATAAAAGATGAAGAGTAAGACTAATAAAAAGGAATTAATTTTTAGTTTTTGATATTTAATTTCTCTTTCTACTATTTAATGTTAATAGAAATAATATTGTGATTAATAGGGATATATAAGGAAAAAAAAAACAAAGTTATTGGAATTCTAAAACGCCTTATATTATGAAACAAGATTTTCAAAAATATAATTAAGGCCTATTTCTTACAACTTTTTCAAAAAAGAAACACTTTTTTTAAAAAAATAATTTTTACTATTTTCATTTATTTGTTTCAGATTTTCAAAATAAGTAGAAACTAAAAAGAATCTAAATTTTAATTGAAATAAAAAATTTATTTTCAGAATAAAAATTCATAGTTTATTTTGAATATCGTCTCATAAATAACTATTCCTTTCATTTAAAAAAAAAACTTTTTAAGATTGTGAACAAGCATTTTTCAAATTTCTAAAAATAACCACTAAAATAATTTTCATCAAGATTTATTTTTAATTTTTATACTCTGGCTCTAAAATCAGAAATTACTTTGAATGATTTAAATAAAATTAACACATTCTTTTTTAAATAAGTTTTATGAATGTAAACAAACATAAATGAGTTTTTTTTAATATTGCTTTAACATTTAAAAAATAATTACTAAACTATTTTTTATCAGAACATATTTTGTTATCTATAATAAAGTGGGCAAAAAATAGGCTGGTGATGCGAAATAAAAGAACAGTGAATGAGCAAAAGAACGTTGTTTAGGGGAAAATATTCCATTCAAGCAAAATTTAAAATAGGGTTTAATTACCTTTTTCATTTTTTTTTTCAATTTCATATATATATATATATATATATATTAATTCTCAAGTTTTTTAGATGTATTTTTTAAAGACAATCTCATTCAATCAATAGTCACATTAACTAGTATACCTCTTTTGGAATAATAATTCAAATTTTAATTATTACATTATGAAAACTAATTCTCATCACTAAACTTGCCCAAATGGTATTATAATATCATTTTTAAGGTTTGTTTAGATTAATTTTTTTCTTAAGGACTATTAGATCAGAAGATATAAAAAACTGAATGTTAATATTTTTATAAATTAAACTAAACTGATATAAACTAAGTTATTTTTTAAAAAAAGTTATACAAAAGAGCAGCAAACACATAACTTAATTTTAACTTATAAAATTATTCTTATTTATTTTTCTTTAATTTTTTTTATAGAAAATGTGGTTTAAACATAAAAAAGTATACTGAGTAAAATCTGACTAGTAAAGTTTAGAATAATATGGCATGAAGTTGAAGTGGTATCGTTTAGGTTTTGAGTGAGTTATGTGCATAAAAAAATATCTTTGAAAAAAACAAACCGTTTTCTTCCACTATCATTTTCAGGATCAAATTGTTTCCATTTATGTGGTAAACATCGCCCCTGCAGCTCGTAATAATATACATAAACTTTTTGCCCTCTATTTTGTATTGTTTCAAAATGTCAAATACTAAAAGATAGTGATGAAGTCAAGGAATAAAATAAATAAATAAATAAATAAATAAATTATTATTATTATTGTTATAATAAATTTAAAAGAAAAAAGATATTGGGTGGTGGTGGAGGATTAAGAAAAGAAAAGAAGAGGGTTGAAGGAGAAAAGAGATAAGAAAAGATGAATAAAGAAAGTGGTTGGTTATGGAAGGAGTAAACCTGGAAGTGCATTGGTTGGGACATGGGATGTCTAAGGATACCTCTGCATTAAATCAATGTCACCTTCTATCTTCTTCATCTCTTGTTTCTCTAGACAAAAGGGACAAGCCAATTCAATGGCCTAAGGGGCCATCCCATGAGCCCAGGTTTGCTCCTCCCTCCTCTCATGGGCCCCATGTGGGCCTCACCCCTCCCCCCTCATTGCTTCCCACTGTTCTCTGCACCCTCCCCTGGTCCCTCCTCCCCTCCAAATTAAGACTCTCTTCTCTGTATGGGACTCATAAACAAAACAACCTAATACCCATAGGATAATCTCCTGTCCTTATCCATTCCCCAACAACACACACACCCAGGAACACTACTCTTTCATTTATTATTACTATTTCCACTTCCTCTTTCTCTCACCTCCAACTACAAATTATTACTCTCTCTCTCTCCCCCCCCTAAATTTCATCTACTTCGTTTCACTTCTTAAATCATAGTAAGGGAGAAAATAATAAAAAGAAAAAAATTAATTATATTTTCTCCAGGTCAATTGATGGGTAAATGAATGGGTTTAGCTCGATTGATTTAGTAAGATGCTTAAATTATTGTAAATATTTTAATATCTGTTATAGAAAACCCAACTTACACACATAGGCTAAAAGTCAATTTTTTTAAAAAGAAAGAAAATTTCTACTAATTAAGCCATACATACTATGAGTTTAGTTTATGAATAAGTTGATTCTCTTTTTCTATAGTAATGTTTATAAAAAACATCATCTAAACATATTTGAAGAACACTCTCTTTCCTAATATATTTAAGAGATATGCATGTTTGGGCTAAAATATTTGAATATATTGCGTGAGAATTTGAACTTTTGTATTGCATTAATTGGATTTAAAAACGAATCTGCATCTGTCTTTATAGCTCTGGGTTGTTTTTTAGCAAATCCGAGTCCAAGTTGAAGCAGCCGGAGACACATCCCTGGGATGTTTTCTGTCGTCTTCGGCATGTTTCTGGCAATTGAATGAGTGGTTGACATCCTCTCCGGCCACTCCGTATAATTGATGTTAATCATGAATCTAAGCACTGTTAAGTTTTAATCACTGCTTTTATTGGTTGGGGGAAAGTTGTGGTGTCAATGTCAGAGCTACATTCAAACTTGAGCAAATCAATACGTAACTGGATTTATATAAGGCGTACCCGACAAACCATGTATCCGACAATTTAGTTATAGCTTTAGATCCTTAATGCTGGAGCAATATCTTCCCAGTAACCCTTATTTATTTGACACATTAGATAACAAGATACCCATATCATCACATATTACAAACACAAAAACAAATCTTAAATCATATCCAAATCTCAAACTCAAACTCAAACTCATCATTAGCATCTTGGAACAAGATTAATTGATCTATAATGCCTGCCTGTACTTACGTAGTAACTTGTTATCATTACCATTTAAAGGGGTTTTGCAGATTTACTAGTACATCTCAGGATTAGACCTGCAGTCATGTTAATCCCACTCAAGTTTTGTAATAACCCATGATTAGACTATATATTCACTTTTTAATCATGCTTTTATGATTGGACCAGAGGCATAATATATCTATCTATATATATATATCTATATCTATATATATATATATCGGTGTATCCATACACAGATGTCGGCTCGGCTTGATCATCACGACAAACAAGCTTCTACATCAAGCTTATCACAAGACTGATCAAGTCATTCATCCTGAATCAAATGACAAATAGATGAAGATTTACATTTGACATCAGATTGTGACACCACTATTGATTTTTGTTTTTTAAATTAGTTCCAAGAACTCGTCAAAATGGAATAACTTTCACGGTTTATTATTAATTCACAATGAAACTGTGGATTTTGGTACATATATATTCAGTCAGTCTCTGGTAAAAAGTTAATGCACCCTTCACGTACGCACGAACCTTTTGTACTTCTTGATTAGCCATGTCCCAACCCATGTCATTAACTACTGCAGCTTTATTTACCACTCACTCTCCATGTGGAAATCACTGAAACCAGCTACAGTACACAAGGGTATGCATAAGCTCTTTCACTTTTATCTCCCCAAAGTTACCAAAGAATGATGGTCCTGAGGTACTCCAATTCATGTTGATGATTAAAACCTAAGTTTGTAAAAGTAGCAGCAGTAAATAATGAGTCGTACAAACTCAGCACACTTTAGTAAAGGAGAAGAGAAGGGTCCAGGGGATATTACGTGGCAAACTATAAGTCCATTATTATCAAATTAAATTAGACAGTGATGAGACGTACAGTTGGTTATGGTTACTTCGCCAGTACTACTTGATTATACATATTCAAAGCCTCATTTATACTTTGCCATTTTCTTTTTCTTTATTCCTTCCTTCTTGAGGTATAATAACTTGGAAAAATTTAAATAAATCAATGATTAACCTTTCTCTAACTTCTTTATTACACCGTCTGAGGAAGACACTTTAACATCTTTCAAGCTCATGCTGGTTGCTTTATATGCACAAGTCAGAAGGGGTTTAGATTCAGACTTGTCATAGATTGTACCCACAGACAATAATAGGACCCCTCTATTTATTTATTATGTGTTTTTCAAAACCATGTTTTTATTTAAAAATGCATTTCAATTTTTTTCATAATTAAATAATTTTTTTCTAAAATAAGGTCCTACTAATTGTTGAAAAGTTGATTTTTTCTTCTCTATATATATAGAGAGAGATAAACTTTTTAATTCATTTAGATAAACTCTACTTTCTATTGACTGTCGCATGATTATTTCACTGCAAAGATTCGTTTAGAAAACACCTCTATTTTTCATCTATATTTTAGCAGTCAAGATCCTACTCTAATAAGTAACCATTTGTTGTAACAAAAAAAATTGTATGACCAGGAATCTAATTTCTCCAAAATAAAAGTGTGTAATAATACTATTGATTAAATGTATCATGAATTCTGAAGTTAATTTTTACTTAAATTGTTAATTTTACAAAAAAATTGTTATAAATATAGTTTATCATGCACTCTCCTCTCTTTGAAGAGACAAACCCCTGATTTGAAGTTAAATTTGACCACACAATAATTCATGTATTTTGGTAATAACACTTTAAGCTTTTAAGGTAATCTTGTGTCAATAGTAGACTTTGGGGAGTTATCCAGAATATAGTACTAATACAGTATTTTGAAAGAAGATATTAGTAATTGATAAGGGCTTAACAAGAACAAAACATCATTAAATTCCATTTCAGCATTGAATGAGTCATGATGAATAAGTATAAAAAGAAGATATGGTAACTGCTTCATCACTGCTATTTTGCCATATCATCAAGATTTATAGGGTCACACTGCAATTGTAGCTGCATCAACGACTCTTAATGAATTGTAATTATTTACAACGTTAAATATCACGACAAAATTATGACAAGATTTGGAAAACTTGATTGGAAAAAAGATGAAAAAAAAAAACAGAACTAAAAAGTTATATCAAGCAGAGACAAAGCCAGTGCTGCATTGCTTGTCAGTTGAAGAAACCCTAAAATAATAAAAACAGGGGGACCCCTGAATTGCAGATGGACGTGTAGGTGAGCAACAAATATGTACAGCATTTACTTCTTTGGGCACCAACAAATATGTTTATTGCTAAACAAATGGCAGCACCTTGTCTTCTCAAACTGGTTTGGTTGGGAAGTGTGTTCCAACTTTTAACATTGCTTTCTAGGTCATGTGCTTTTCTTAGGCATACCTAAGGAGTCAAGTGACAAATATGCATCAACGGCCCAGAGAACAGTTTGTACAGTGTCCAAATCCAGCATTGATGAGTCATGATTTGAAATCGAAAACAATTTAATATGAAAGCTAATCCACCATTACTGTCATTCAACTTTGATAGCTTTTGGCATGCATAAATTGGTGGGTGCCATATACTCACGTATCTTTGGCAAAATTACAAGGATGAACAGATAATCTAGATGATGTAGTTGGTTCTAGATCGGGCTAGTGTCTGTGGGAAAAAGGGTAGGATTAGACACATGGCTGAATAAATATCAAGCTCTTTTCTAGTTTCTTTCTTTCTAGTAACTAACGCTAGTTATGCATACATCAAAACCCAGTTGATCATGTTCTGTGTATATCTATAGCCTCAATTAGAAAAGACACATAGAAGAAGATGGTGCATATGATTGGAGAGGACAATGCAACATGCGGGTCAACACAGAGAAAACAAGTGGAACACAAAATCCACATGGACTGTCTATATCCACACATAGCCAAAGGTTAAGGGAAAAAAAATTCTTTTAGTTTCTTGGGGATGAAATTCTCTCTCTTCACTTCATTTTATGTGCGTTGCTTTCTATTTTGCTTGTAACTAAACCACTTGTGACTTTTATGTCTTCACTTTTATGTAGACGTCTATTCTTCTGTTTAATCTTGTGCCCAAAATATAGGCTTTTTTTCGTAATTGAAAGCAGTTTGTGAGGAAGATAGTGTTTGGCAACAAGAGGGCAGAAAAGTTGGCAACCTTTGTTCTCTATTTTAATCTCTGTATATTTCTCTGCTGCACTTTTCAAATATGCTGTTACAAGAATTTATAGGCAGAATAATTGCCTCTTCAAATGCCCAAAAAGAAAATGATAATACCTATTAAATAGGTTTGTCAGACTATGTTTCTCGGTAATACGACTCATGCCTAAAACCATTAATATTATTCTAGGAATACCAAACAACAGAGATAACCTTCTTAATTTAAGTTTTATAACAAATCTCCCCCTTAAACTTAAATACTCTCCTTATCTCGCATTCCAATCAACATTTTACAATTCTCCAGCAGAGTGGTCGGCAGTGGCTTGGTGAATACATCCGCGGCTTGAGCTCGGCTTTCAACATGCTCCAGCTCAACCTTTCCTTCTTTGACTTGTTCTCGGATGAAATGAAATCGGACGTCAATGTGCTTGCTCCTTCCGTGATTAACCGGGTTCTTTGCCAACTCGATCGCCGACTTGTTATCAACTCGGATTACAGTCCCTTCGTCTTGGATCACTCCCAGATGCCTTAATAGATTTGAAAGCCAGACTGCATGACACACGCTCCAAGAGGCCGCCACATATTCGAGCCTCACGAGGTTGACAGAGTTACAATGGGACTGTTTTTGGACGACCAAGTAAAAGTCTGTATTCCGAGTAGGAATACATAACCCGATGTACTTTTCCGGTCATCAACATCACCACACCAATCACTATCCGAGTAACCCACTAGTCGGTAGTCATCCGATTTTGAATAGAAAAGACCAAGTGATAGGGTTCCTCGAACATATCTCAAAATTCTCTTCAAGGCCTTCCAATGTGTATAGCTTGGATTCTCCATGTATCTGCTCGTTATTCCAACACTCGGCATCGGATCGGGCCTAGTACTTGTGAGATACCTCGGACTTCCAATTAAACTTCGATATTTTCCAGAATCGGCTCGTTCTCCTCCATCAAACTTTGAGAGTTTAGTGCCGGTTCCATTGGAGTAGAAACCGGGTTGCGATCCTCCATTTTAAACTTCTTTAAAATTTCATGCGCGTACCTCTCTTGGGATATAAAAATCCCTTCCTCCGATTGCTTCACTTCTAAGCCAAGAAAATATTTCATCGAGGCCTAAGTCCGTCATCTCGAACTCTTTCTTCATTACCTCCTTGAACTCCTTAATCGGCTTAGCGTTGCTTCCAGATGAATATGAGGTCGTCAACATAGAGAGCGACTACCATCATATCCTTTTCGATTTCTTTGTATACAAGGCATGCTCGTATGGACATTGCTCGTACCCATTTTTCTTGAAATACCAGTCAATTCTATCATTCCAGGCACGAGGAGCCTGTTTAAGCCCGTAGAGAGCTTTTCGTAATCTCGAGCACCTTCTTTTCATCCCCTCTCTTCATGTACCCGAGTGGTTGGTCGACGTACACCTCCTCCTTCGACACTCCATTTAGAAAGGCCGACTTCACATCCATCGTAGAATTTGCCATTGATTACGAGCGGCTAATGAGATCGAAGTCGGATTGACTCCATTCTCGTGACGAGAGCAAATACTTCATCATAATCGATTCCCTCCTTTTGTCTATAGCCCTTCACTACAAGTCGAGCCTTATAACGCTCAACCTCTCCTTCAACATTCATCTTCTTTTTGTACACCCATTTTACTCCAATGGGTCGAGCTCCTTCGGGAAGGTTGGTTAGTTCCCAAGTTTTGTTGCGTTCAATCGCCTCAATCTCCTCATCCATGGTCTGTTCTCCACTTCTCATCTTGGACGACTTTCTCAAAACTCAAGTTTTCGAGTCGGTCGGAAGACATACAACATGAACTTCATTTGTAGTGTCGTATATTTCTTGCGAGACTTCTCATCCTGAGGTCTGTTGTGGCTCGGTTTCTTCATCCGAAAACTCGAGGGTTGTTCTTTGTTGAAGGCACAACAAATTCGAGTTAGTTTCTTCTTCGTGACGGGTTACTCCGAGCACCATTGCTTTGTTTCCTCCACATGAACGTCTCGGCTCACCACCACTTTCTTGTTAACGAGGATCAAACAATTTATATGCTTTAGATTTTTCATCATACCCGATAAAAATATACTTCTTGCTCCGATCTTCTAATTTTGTCTCGTGTCGACTTGGTACTTGTCCATAGGCCACGCTACCAAACACCTTCGGATGAGAGACACTCGGCTTCATACCACTCCGGATCTCCCGAGGCGTCTTCTCGCCTAGCTTTGCATGTGGACATCTATTTTGTACGTAGATCTGCGCCTTGCATCGCCTCTGCCCAAAACTTCTTCGGCATATTCTTCCCTTTCAACATAGATCGAACCATATCAAGAATGGTTCGGTTCTTTCGTTCCGCTACACCGTTTTGCTTGCGGAGAATATGGGGCGATCGATGGCAACGCTTAATCCCATTTTCTTCGCAGTATTTGTTGAACTCGCGAAGTGAACTCGCCTCCTCTGTCGGATCGAACTGTTTTGATGACTTTGCTTGTTTCTTTCTCCACCGTCACTTTGAATTTCTTGAAAGTTTCAAACACTTCGATTTCTCTTTCGAGAAAATAAACCCACGTCTTCCTTGAAAAATCATCAATGAAAGAGACGAAGTATTTCTTACTCTTGAATGATTACGGAGTTATCGGCCCACATAAATCGGTATGGATCGGTCCGAGTTGCTCCTTTGCTCGGTACTCGGAACTTCTTGGAAAAGAAGTCCTCGTTTGCTTCCCGATCACACATTCTTCACGTGAACCTTTTTCAAATTCCATTTTAGGCAGTCCGAACACCATCTCCTTTTTACCAACCGAGTCAACCCACCGAAATGAAGATGACCGAACCGAAAATGCCACTTCATAGCCTCATCCTCCATATCAAGTTGCATGCATTTATCTTGAACTATTTTCAGCTCTAGTTTGTACATGCGATTTTTCTTCATTTCTACCCGAGCAATGAGCCTCCCGAGTTTATCCTTCGAGTTGTAGTTCTCGGTCCTTCATCGAAGCCGAGTATCCCTTCTCCATTAAGCTGTCCCATGCTCGAGTATGTTGTTTTTGAGATCAGTACGTAGTATATATCTCCGATCTCTCCGATTTGCCCATTTCTCTGTTGATACCGGATCGTTCCTCGTCCTTTGATAGCTACTTTAGAAGCATCGCGAAAGAAAGCAGACCGGAATCCACTTTTGAAAGTATTTTGAATAAGCGCTCGTCACCACACATGTGGTTACTTGCGCCGGTGTCTAAGTACCAAACCGAGTTATTTGAACAGCTCGATTTGACCTCGGTTCTCGGAATGTTTGTCACTAGCGAGCAATCCTTCATCTTCTTCCTCGGCAAGAAAGTTTGTTGGTTCCTCCTTTTTCTTCTCAAACCTACAATCTTTGGAAATATGACCCAGCTTTCCACAGTTGTAGCATTTTACTGAGTAACAATCCTTGGCAACATGCCCATACTTCCCACAATTATAACATTCAATATTGTTTGTGTTTGTTCGGCCACCCCGAGCCTGACCTCGGCCACCCCAGTTCTGTTGGCCGACTTGCTCATTTCCTCGTCCTCCTCTTCCTCTACCACCTTGGCCTCTTCCTCTTCCACCTTGGCCTCTCGCCTCTTCCTCCGCCTCGTGGTGTTTTGAGCATAGAGCACCTTCTCCCCTTTTATTGTCGCCTTCGTCTGGAGAGCCTGTTCAAGGAACTCCCCTTCTTGTTTTTCCTTCTCTGCTCATGCGCTCTAGGGACCCGACGAAGCTCTTCAAGGGTGAGCGTTGATAGGTCCTTGGACTCCTCTATTGCGCACACAATATTCTCGAAATCATCCGTCAATGACCTTAAAATCTTTTCAACAACTCGGTTAGATGAAAGACTCTCACCATTCCGATTCGGCTTGTTCACCACGGTCTCTACTCGAGTAATGAACTCGGATACGCTTTCGGACTCTTTCATCCTCATGTTTTCCAGCTCGCCCCTAAGGGTTTGAAGTCGAACTTGCTTCACCCGTTCGTCTCCTTTGTTTGCTTTTTCAAGTGTATCCCATGCTACTTTGGAAGATTTAGCGTTGGCAATCTTCTCAAAACCAGATTCATCAACGGCTCGATATAGCGGATACTGAGCTGCCTTGTCTTTAGCTTCGAACGGTCCTCAACGCGTTCATCCGGGCATTTGAATACCCATCCGTGTTCTCCGGTTCCTCATACCCATTCTCGACCACATCCCGATTATCTTGGGAGCCGAGAAGGGCCTTCATTTGCACCTTCCGGTTGTCATAATTGGTGCCTTTTGTTAACTTGGGTAGCGGGATGCCATTGGTTAGACCTGCCATTTTTCTCAACTGTTTACACTCAACTCACACAGCTCACAAAGCTCTCAGTCGCTCCTCTCTCTCGGCCAGCGCACACCGCGGCGTTCTTTCTTGAGGCTGGTAGGTTTTCTCACGCTCACCACACACGCAAGCTCTGATGCCAATTTGTTTGGCAACAAGAGGGCAGAAAAGTTGGCAACCTTTGTTCTCTATTTTAATCTCTGTATATTTCTCTGCTGCACTTTTCAAATATGCTGTTACAAGAATTTATAGGCAGAATAATTGCCTCTTCAAATGCCCAAAAAGAAAATGATAATACCTATTAAATAGGTTTGTCAGACTATGTTTCTCGGTAATACGACTCATGCCTAAAACCATTAATATTATTCTAGGAATACCAAACAACAGAGATAACCTTCTTAATTTAAGTTTTATAACAGATAGAGTATGTGGTTTAATGCTGATAACTTTTCTCTATAGATTTATTTGTTCTGAATAAATGCTAGTTGGCATCTTTGTCAATACAAATGCATAATCGATTGATACATAGATATTGTCACACTGATTTTCAAACTAGTTAGAATTTCTCTTTGTTTTCACATTAGCATCTACTAAACCCATTGCTTATAGGGATAGGGAAATTTTTGGAATTTCCTGTCCTATCAAATTGAACTCAAGCTCTATATAAATGTTTGACTATCTATGATTTTGAATTTCATCTGCATATAAAACTTATAAAAATAAATCACCCATTTGTTAATTAATTACATCAACGATAACAAGAACATGATTACAGTTTTGGGTAAAGTCCATAGATATTTTACTTTAGTTTTAAAGATTATTGAGCTGATTAGAACTTTAGTCGTTATGAGGTATTTGTAAAAGGTCATTGTCTGTGCTTAAATATTTGGATCATGGCCTCGCCACATTTTAGCAATGGTTCAATGCACATAGATTGAGAGGATTTCTTCAGTGTTCCCTTGCACATGCACTCTGAAAGCATGGAAGATCTCTTAGCCTTTTGACAGTTCTATCCTTGTAACAAAGACAGAACTCCTTTGTCTATGGAAACAAAAAATTGTCACGTCAATTCATTTACTATCTTTTAACAGGCGAAGTAAATTGATTAGTTTTGAAATTAAATGAAACTGACCAATATTTTAATGGAGTAACGCAAGTACGCACTCCTTAGTTATAACTTATATATATAATTAACAATATAAAATGCTCACGACTTTACCATTCATATATGAATATGACTTCTCAATCAATATTACAACTACACAGAATTTTCTTATATGACAGGAACATACATACGCGCGCATGCATTGGTTCGTTAAGCAGTGTTGCCACGGTATATTACTATAACTATTAGCGTCAGAATATTAAATTTGAAAGAAAATAATGAATCATAATAACCAGTTAACCAAGTTACATGCCTGGTTAATTATATGAAATTAATGATTATTGATTTTTAAAACATTTTTTTTTGTAGAGGTTGAGCATCAAACGAAACTTGATGGTGTGGATGGATAAGTAATAATAAGAACAATAATCATAATGATGCCAAAACTCAGAAGATTCTGCAGATACATATACATAAAAGCTAACTAGACCTACAAACAAATGCATGGCCAGTCATGTCAAGAACATGATCAGTAGCATCAACCCCTCATTTCTCAATAATGGGTGAAATTAACTGTACCAACAGAATAACTGCCACCACAAGAATCAATACTTTGATAATTTACATGACATAAATTTCAATGTCTGCTCTGTGTATAGGATTGATAGTCTCTCGGAATTTGTGCATCATAAGTCCTTGGAGAGTCAAAAATCACTGGAACAGAACAATGGATCTAGAAAAGATATGGTCTTATTTGGTCGGTATTTTCTGTCCTTTTGGTTCTTCATCCATTAATTTTGGTGCCCTTTATTCATCTTCAAAGGCCACTTTAATCTGATGGACTAGGAACCAAGCCAGACTCTTTACGCCACCAACAACTCTTTCCTTCAACTGAAGTGATGTACTTATACTGATACCAAGCGTAGCTTTGGTTTTTTCTTCTCCTAATGCCTAATTTCTTTTTGGTTCGTTCTCTTGCGTGTTTGGAATTTCCTTACCTAATGTAAAAGCTAAATCCTGAAGAAGTTTTATTAAAAAAAGGGTCAGGCTCAGGAACAATACATTATTGAGTTATATAATAATGTTTTAATACGAGGCAGGATGTGAAAACTTACAACATGTTCGTAGTTTTGTAGAGCAGCTTTGTGAAAAAAATTTATTAATGAAAGGAACATAAATTGTTGCTGAATCCATATGGATGAAGAAACTTTTGTCGCTGGTCCTCTGCGTCCCAGAATTGACTACCGGTATCCTGAAAATGATGTTTTTGTCAACAACAATAATAATAGTTGTAGTAAAGAAAACCATTTTTTTTTTCATTTTCTACAATAGAAAATTGGCTATTTGTGTTTATACCTCCTCAGAGAACATAGTTGACCTCTGCCCTTGAAGAAAAAATGAAGCTGAATTATCCAAAAGATAGTCACTAGCATTGTGAAAGATGTTGGAGGGGGTCATGGTGGTTGTATCGGCAAAAGTTGTAGCTTGGTTGGGGCTGTTGCAATGTGACACACATGGTAATGGTGATGGTGGTGTCATGCTATTTAGTTTCTAAAAAATTGAAAGACACCAAGTTAGTTCATGATTAGACATGTTTAACTTGATCAGTGAACATGGAAATTGTTAATTTTCTTTATCTATCCTTACCTCCGGTCTAACCAAGAGGGTGTCTAGGTCCGTTGACAAGTCATAAAACATGGGATTCACGGAAGCAAGCTTCATTGACAAGAACTGCAGAATTGCAGGCATAGCTAGCTTGTTAGGATAATACACATTGTATATAGCTAATTCATGATGAATAATTAAGATGAAGTATTAACCAGGAAAACGATTGAATCTATAAAGGGTACCTCAACTTGATTCTGTAAAGACTGAACATAATTGATTATTTCATCCAACATAAGGGCCTTTCCAGTCACCTAGATAAAAACCAAACCACATGAAGTTGTCAGAAGAAATGGGAAAAACTAACGTATGAAGGGCAATTCTAGCAAGAGCACAATCACATTTCACAAATCACAGAACCAATCAAAAGGATAACAAAAGGAGTCGTTGTTAAGTCATAAAGTTATTTCAATATTATTTTTAAGGAAAATAAGATTATTGGTCCTACATGCAAGTGTGATATGAAGTTCTACTTTACCTACCTTATCACAGCCTGGCACAAGCCTTTGCAACACCTTCATCCTTTCACTTATCTTCTCTCTTCTCACCTGAAATCCATTTTCTTGCAACATTAGAATGAGACATGAAGATAAAACTCCAGGAAGCCAGCGCATTAGTGGGGCCCACATCCATAGATAATTTCAAGTTGTTAAGAGAGTACAGTACCCTCTCAGCAAGACTGTGGCTGTCCGTTGCCTGACCCCTTCTTGCTCTGACGTGGATATAGCCTGTTGGGGGCTCTTCAGGACATTTTCTCTGCTCCTTCTTCTCTTCTTTTGCCTTGTCCTCTTCTTTCACCCCACCATTGTTTTTCCTTTGTTTCTTGGCTCTTCCTTCTGCTGCAGTATCCTACAATAATCAACAAAACAAAACTAATTTGGTTAACACACTAAACACTAACTATAGTATAGCAAAATAATTCCGGGAAAAGTACACAACTTGCATAATTAATAATTCTAAAACGTTTTCTCTAAACAAACAAAAAAAGCTAGAACATAAATCATTAATTTATGAGTGTAAAATGTTATATAGCATTAGTCTCGTCATAACAAACTATGTGCAGTGAGTTTAATGATATTTATAATAAATACCTTGAAAGTTGTTATGTCAAGCATGGTTTCTGATGGATTAACAACATAAAAATGTGATTATAAAGACATTAAACTCAAATTATTTACCTTGGATTGAGGGTTACTAGTCAAGGAAGATCCATTTCTGGTTCTCCTTTTCTTCTGCACAGGAGTGTTCACCTTTTGAGTGACCTGCTCACCGGTTTCTAGCTTGTCCACCACCACGGAGGACTGAGGGCTAAGGTTTTTGGTGACAGAAGGCTCATTGTCACTGATGGTGATCTTGGAGCTTTGATCAACACAGCTAGTCTCCTGGTTTGTGACATTAAAAGATGTTTCCTGAGGGAGGTGAAACTGGGGAGGAGGAGAAGAAGGGGTGTTCATATTGCTGGGGAAGAATGCAGGATCAACCAGAAAAGGATGGTATTGGTATGAAAAAGCTGCCATGTGGGAGAGAGAGAGAGAGAAAGAGGTGTTTCTTTGGGTTGGAAATGCAAGTTATGAAGAAGGAAAGTGATGGGAGAAAGGGATGCAGTGGTGTGGAGGAGTCAGGAAATGATGGTCTGTGACAAAACTAAAAGGGTGTATGGTCTCTATATATAAAGATCTGAGCACATAAAATGCTGAAATGAAATCTTTAAAAGCAGTAAGTAACTCTTTCTCATGCAGCAGACGCAGTACATTTGACTGGTCTAATGTCATCAATTTGTTTTCTCTTTCACATTAGTGATAATAATAAATGACACCCCAATTATCATATATAGGAAAGATTATTTGACTTTTTGGGGGTGGTTTGTTTTTTTGGGAACCCTTCAAAATAATAATCTAAGAATTTTTTGAACATTAATTATTCTAGTACACCATCAATTTTTTATGGAATGTTATTCTTTTTCTTCTTAAATAGCTTTAAAAGTTATGAAAGTATACAGATAGATATCTTAAAGTATTTTAAGTGTCCATTATCTTCATTTTATATTGAAATATCTTATTAACGTATACGAATTAATTTGAACAATTTTTCAATAGTTAAATTATTTAGAATCATTTTTAATATTTGAGATAATATGTTTACTTTAGTAACTGTCTAGGAGAAAGAGTAATGTTTTAGACATGACAATTAACGGTTTTTTTAATTGTTCATTTTGTTTCGAAATATTTATTACTTCATATGTTTTTATTTGTTCAAGAAAATATAGGCAATCTTAATAAATTAAATAAATATTAAGTATTACTTTATATTTAATTAATTTACAAATTTAATTAACTCTTTTAATAAAACAAAACATCTCAGTTAAAAAACTATCATGAAAAATATTATAAATAAAAATTTGTTAAATTTGTCAAAGGGATAAATATCTTAAAAATTAATAGTAAAAATATTAAAATAAAATACTTTTTAATTGATTTTAAGTATGGAAGTAAATTTCTTTATATTCTTGGAATCTTTCCAAACTTTAGAATTTTCTTTTATCACAGTTTTTAAAAAATGTTATATATTTTGCTTATAAAATAGTGAGTTTAACCATGAAAAGTATTAGGAGTACAAGTGTATTTTGGAAATAGATTTAAAAATTTGAGAATTTTTATTTTTTATACAATTTAAAATAAAGATTTTATTTATCATAACATTTAGTCTTGTATAAATCATCACCATACAAAGAAAGGTTGATAACCATTTGCTATATCTAGAGGAGAACTTTTCCAAATCTATCTAATGATGTTCTATTATTTTGTAAGGTCGTAAAGAGCGTAGGTATTTAATCTCAATCACTTTAGATGATTTTTTTTGAAGATTAATATCTAAAAGTTAATATTTACATGGTCAAAGTTTATGAAAAGATTGATGCCTTGGAACAATTTATGAAAATTTACTATAAAAATAACATTGGTAGGTATTCAATTTGAGAGATTCTAGGAAGAAGAATGAGCTACAAATACAATCATAGTATGACACCATCTCTAACCTAAAACCTTAAGACAATGAGTTTATAAGTTTTCTCACTTATATGGTGTTCAACTTTTTCATTCATATCTAATATCTGACACCTTGTATCCTAACAATCTCTCCCTCAAGTGTAAGTTCATCCACATTGGTACACTCTCCATTTTTTTATCATGAGTACCTTCCTGGTGACCTTAATCTGGGATACTACACTCAGGTACTCAGCTCGAACTTGAACTCTGATATCACTTGTTGGGAGATTCTAGGGAGGAGAATAAGCTACAAACACAGTCACACAAATGTCTATAATACCACCTCTAACCCAAAACTTTAAGACAATAAGTCTATAAGTCTTCTCATTTATATGGTGTTCAAATTTTCCATTCTTACCCAATTTGAAACTCTAACTCACACTTGTATCCTAACATTTAGGCTACAACATTAAACAACACCATTGAGAAGATCCAAGTGTGCCTAGAAAATTGGAAACAAGGGCTTTTAAATAAGGTAGGTCACATTGGCCTTACAAACTCAATTTTGTCCTTCATACCCATATACTCCATGCAACGATTTTGGCTTTCAAATGGTATTTTCCAAAATATAAATAAGTAATATGGGTCTTTGTGGGATCTCTTTCAATCCACCCAAAAGTCATGGATCTATGCCCTAATGCACAAGTATCTATGCGATGAGAATATTTTGAATGCAAAAGCGAAATGTGGTGAAAATTATATATGAACAAGTATTGTTAATGTGACAAACCAACTCAAAGATGGTTTTAAACCTAGACTAGGTAGTTTTTGATATACAAATTGATTTGGTACAGACAAACTCTATTGTGAGGTCTCATATATGTGAATATTGTAGACTCACAATTAAACATAAAGGATTCATGAAATCAACAAAATTGAAGTTTTGATAAACTTTATACATAATATACCAAAACACATCCTTAATATCATTAATGATATTGACATCCTTTTCAACTCTTTTGGCGATTATTTTGTGGTTTTGAAAGGAAATTTTCAAGTTATTTACACAACACTTCCAATTTACAAATGGATTATCAACCAAGCTTCTAATGTGAATCCTGTTTGAAAGAAAGTGTAGAAATTCAAGCTCCTAAAAAAAGCTTTATATTTTATGTGACAAACCTTTTACTTAGTTTTGTCTATAATAGCAAGAGTTTTCAGATCATCTTAAATTCAACTTCTTTTGTGTACAAGATGTCTAAGTCCAGATTCATATACTAATTAATTATTTGTTAATATGGATAGTTATTACAAGTTACCTAACATTTAATTCTATAGAAACCAGTTTTGAATGTTAGTGATCCTTTGGTGGATAAAAAAATGACGGAATAACATTATATTTTTTATTATATTATTAGAATGTATCTTAGTGAAATTGTTGTTGAAGTATCTCGAAATTTTACTGATATTGCATTAACATAATTAGAAATCCACCTATAAATAATATTTTGATAATTCATGATGTGAAATGATCATAAATAGTCAAAATGATTATATCTTTACCATTTATAAATTCATATACTTGTCAACCTAAAATAAATCTTAGTCAAGCTTAATCTTTGAGGTATTATAAGATCTAATAAAAAACAGATTTTACTCGAATCTCCACTGATATTATCTGAATTCAAAATTACTTACTTGACATGCAACATCTAAATAGAAATAGTTGAAGCTATTTTTTTAATATAACAATATATGAATGTATCAACCTTAATTATCATTTTGATAGTTTAATTATTAACAATAATACTAATGGACATTTTATTGTAACTTAAAGTTTAAGAAACTCAATTACATTAATTTAATTTTATATTTATAATTTTTTTTTAAAAAATTACTAGTATTTCCATGAATTATAAATTAATTATTATTTAAACAAGATAACATGAAAAATGGATATATTTTCTAAAACAATGGATTATGTTATGTTGATATTCTTTAGTAATAAATATTTTGAGACTCGTAAAGACATTTGTTTGCTCGAATTTTGATTAATGATTATATATATATATTCAAATGGTACACGATAAATTAAAGTAAAATGATTTTAATGGTTATTCGTTCATAAGCTCAAATAATTTTAAATTATCAATCAGCTATAGCTTTCAAAATAGTTATTCAAAAAGGTTAGCAAAGCTATATTTTTACGACTAAATAACAACGTAAAATTATCTTCCACGATTAATACACAACTTATTTTTTTTAATAAGAATTACAGAATATAATAAACGTAAATAAATAATTAATTAGTATAAATACATTAATTTCCTTTTCTTACAAAACAAAGTTAATATAACTACAGCATATGTATCTTTAATGGCATAAAAAATAATAAAATTTGAGTTGATAAGTAAATACATTTCAGGAAGTGATAAAAATAAATAATTTCAACAGCATATATTCAACAAAAATAGCAAACTACGGTAGAAAAAAAAAACATGTCTAAAATGAAAAACGTGAAAATTAAAGTTAGTCATATTTTTATGAGAACATAGGTTACGTGCTCATATATAAATAATTTTATAGTAAGAGTACATATATCAAAATAGCTTTTATTTAAATAACCCATAAACCGGTTACACCCCGTTGGGCTTAATTAGTAACTTGACGTTAAATTTTTTTTTTATGTTTTTACTATTAGAATTTTTTATATTTTATAAAAAGAATTCTCTTAAGAGTTTTTTTGTTATTTTTTTTAAGTTTTAATTGATAGATAATTCATTTATAGACAATTAGTTATCATGAATTTTAAAAATTTGTAAGAAATTTCTTACAAAATATAAATTTTTTACGGCAATTTTTTTTTAAAAAAATCCATTTTAAAAATAACAAATATTTCTTTCTACAAATTTAAATTTTTGAAGTTAATTTTTTTATAAATTTTAAATTCACAAGTACATCAATATTTTTTGTTTATGTTTTATTTTATGATATGAATATAATTTGTTGATGTTGAGATTTAGTTAGAAAATGTCAATTAAACGAAAAAACATAAAGAGTTAATTCATTTAGACCAATTAACTGTATATATTTAAATATCCTTATTACATATTAAAATTTAATTGAATATCACGAATAGATTTATGACTATTCTATCCCAATTGGAATCTCTTTAATGGATAATGCATCTTTAATAATTTTGGATAATTTGTAAAAATGAGTGTAATTTTATACTGAACTTACCTATGTAGATTTTTAAAATTTTATCTAAGTCAAGGGTGGAAGAATCACTTTAAAATCAAGAAGTTGTTCTTTAATGTCCGTTTTAATTTGGTCCAACTTTTTTACAATTTTAAACATTGTTAAGTGACAAATTTTAGCAAAATTTAAGTTTTTTCTTAATCATTTAGCAACTTAGTATGTGTCTTCACTACTACAGGAAGAGGAATTAACGTCGGCATTTTACGTCGGTTAAACCAAAAACGACGTAGAAGGTATGTTGCAGGGGATTTCACGTCGGTTCTGGGAAGAACCGACGTAGAAGGTGTTTGAGCAACACATTCCACGTCGGTTACTACACAACCGACGTTGAATGTGAGACAATTCTCCCTCTTGATGTCTTGTCGGCCTAACCTAGGAGTGATCTTTCCCGGAAAGAGAGTAGTGGCGCTCTCTTCGCATCCTTTTACTTTCCATGCTTCGTGAAGGGCTCACTTTCGATCAAGGTCATTTATGCCTGCTCTGGTTCCCGGCCTTATACTCCTCGCCTTCTGGCTTCACTACTTCTACTTCTCTTCATGGTTGGTGGAAAACTTTCCATAGTCATTCAAGAGAAAAGGTTTGTTTTCTGTGCGACTGATTGATCCCTTTGTTTTATCTATTTAACTTTCCATTTCCAGTAAAGTATGAAAGGAATAGCGCGACAATCTTTGTTTGAAGATTAACCTGCCCCCTCTTCCGCTTAACGCACCAAAGATGGTAACTGTTGGGACTTTTAAAACTATTGTATCCTTTGCCCTAACGAGTATCTCCTCTAGATGGAACCCAATCAGGATGTGAACAAAGGCCACTGCTCAAACTCTTCGATATGCGCTAGCTAGGCAATCATTTACTGGTCTGAAGGACTCAGGGTCTCCTCGATGCCTTCTCGTATATGGTCGTTGTTCCTGGATGGAGATTGAAAAGGGGGAGCATGCTTTCGTAGTCAAGGAAAGTTGCTGAGGTAAGACCCACTCTTATAGCTAGCCAAAAGTAGCTCTTAGCCAGTCTTGTTCCCAGCATCGATGAACCCGTCCACGATCAGGCAGCACTCCGAATATCTACCCTTCCTCGCTTCGAAGGAGCAGCTCTTAGAACGAGGGAGAACTCTCAGGTGGAGGCAAGAATAAATAAGGAAAGAATGCGAAGTCAGCATCCAACCCTGGTACTAGCAAACGATGACTCAGGAAAGGAAGTGAAGGATGAGGGAAGGGATTAGTGGGCGGACGGTGTAGTTCCCCTTTCGTAGTTCTCGGTACCAGACTTTCAACGTCGGTTATTTAGTTAACCGACGTGGAATGTCTCTTAATTTTCAACGTCGGTTCAAATTTAATCGACGTTGAAAATATTACTTTTAACGTCGCCTCTTTCAACGTCGGTTTTGGGACCGTCGTAAAATCATCCCCAGAACCGACGTGGATTCCGGTTTCTGTAGCAGTGCTTGATTCATAATATGTATTTTTCTTTATGTGAAATAATTTGTACATATTTTTTTATGCAGGAGTAAATATCCAAATTATAAAGAAATCAATCAATTAGAGAAAGAAAAAGGAACACTAAAAAAGTTATCAATGCCATTTTCACTCGAACGAAGGTATTTTCATTTGAGCGAAACTTTTCTCATTTAAGCGATAAATATACTGCTTGAGCGAAAGTTTATTAATTCAACAAACATATAAATAGTTGAGAAGAGAAGAAAAGCAAATTTAGTTGCTAAAACGAAAAAAAGAGGGAGAGAGACTCTGATTGGAAAAAAGAAAGGAAGAATGGAAAAGAAGATCATGGATCAACGGAAGAAGACTCAACATCTACTCTTTCACTACTACCTCTATACTTGCATCTGATTTGTCCTCATCCCCATGAGTGGGTGAGCTCTTCTTGTATTGAGAACTAAATGTAGCTTATCAACTTCCTTTATACTTCTCTTGATTGATATATATGAAATCTTGTGATTCAGTGTTAATGATTTGATTCTGTTCTTAAAGCTAAGGTGATTGAATTTATGTTGGAAAACTAAACTTAAATTTAGTTTGAATAAAAATCATCTTATAATCTTGAATGCTAGGAATAAATTTGATATTATTAGTTGATTTAGTCTTGAGCTTAATGAAAAAATCATATTTTAATCATTCAAGGAATTAATTGTTAAAAAGAAGAGTCTTAGGAATTTTAAAGCAAGGAATCGTATTTGTGAAATTAAGAGAGACATAAAGGAGGAAGATTAGTTTTTATATTTTACCTTTTAAGCATATACAAATCCTTTATAAGTTGCAAGATTAAATTCAATCATATTTTTATTAAGTATTTCACAGGTCTATGATAATACGACATTTGTTACATACTATAATTAACTCAATGTGCTTGTTGAAAGAGAAATCTTGATAGTCATGTTAACATGCATAAATGTTTTTTCTATAACTAGTGAGTACGACTTTTGTAGAGTTGAAATTCTTTTTAGAAAAATAAGATTTCTTTTAAAGTTGTAAAAAAACTTTATTCCAAAGCAAAGTCATGCATTGGAACATTACATATTCATATATATTTTTTTTTCAAAATTTACCCATTTCAATAAGTTTCATATAAAATTACACTAATTTTGTAAATTGTTCAATAAACTTCTCTTTAGTTTTAAAATTAAGTTTCATTTACAATTTTATTATTTTAACTTCATTAACCTTTTATACTAGATATTTATTTTCAGTAATGTTAAAATTATAAGAACTAAAAAATTAAAATAAACTTTTATATAATGTACAAAATATAACATCCAAAACTATTTAAGTTAACTAATATGTCACACACATTATATATATACCATCATCTCACAATAATATTTAGTATAGCATATTACTACATAAAAAAATAAAAAACATAGATATCAAAGCAATTAAATTTATGTACTTCTTTTCATATTTTTTTAATATAATGGTAATCTAATTATTATAATATAGATTTCATTAACAATCTTCTATATTGAAATATTTTTTTACATATCTTGTTAAGTATTAATGACTCTTCATTAATGATTGTAGTCTTATAATATTTTATCAGCCCTTACCACTTGATACTTTCATCTATATACATAATGTATTGGTAAAATATGAATATCATTGAGTCTCCCTTTATTACATACATTACATACATAAAACATCAATAACTCAAAAGTACCTCCAAGCTACTATCTGTAAAACACATGTATTTATTATAGTAATATCACTTTGGATGTTTACTTACGAGTATCATAACACCTTTCAATTCATCCCACATCATAAAAATAACAATAACATAATCAATTTTTCACAAATCTTGTTAAGTTGAATTCCAAATTGTTAAAAGAAATAGGTGTATAAGGCTTGAATTTGACATATTCCGTTTAACCTAATTTTCTTTCTTTTATCATAATAGGCTCGTTGGATGAATTGAAATTCGATGAGCGAATAAAATTAGGAAAATTTTTAATTTCTCTAAAGTTGAGATTCGTTGAGCGAAATTTCATTCAGCAGGCATATTCATGAAATTTAGTAGGTGAAATTCATTGATAAATTAGTCATGTATTCTCTAGCTAGGATTCATTAAATGAATTTTTATCTATTAGTGAATTATGTAAAAAAAATTGCAAAATCAACCAACATATACACAATCCAAAATAAGTAGTTTATCCCTCCTATTAAGTTTTAAAGCTCACTTGTAAATTTGTTTTCTATTCAATATATATGTTTCCAAACTCAAGTTTTTTTTTATCATTATTTAACACTCAAGCAATTCAAAACAACAGTAAAGTGGTTTATCTCAATTCATTTTTAAGAAGTCAATACTTTTAAATAACTTCTCAACTCTTTAAATTCAATTCCACTAGTTTCATTTGCATCCTTATACTTTTTATTCACATCACCTCTTCATTTAGTTATTCGCTCTTAATTGATTACTATACAATATCCAATTATTCGAATAATTTCAAAACAAAAATCACAACTCTCAAAAGCATCAAAATAACTTCTCCATAATATACATTTATCAATATTCTCCAAACCAATTAATCTATCTATATATATATATATTAAGTTAGTGCTCCTTACATAAAATTTTCTTGTTTCAACAAGCAAAAGTAAATCTAGAGTAGAAAGACACATAAACATACAATTAAAACTTCCAAGAACCTAATGAAACACCACCCAAACAACCATAACAATAATAAAAAATTCAATTAGCTGAGATAATATCTTTCTTAGTTAGTTGAACTTATGAAACCTTAAAACATTCATAAGAAGATCCAAAAATACACAAGATAGTGATACTTCAAAGTAAAAAGAAAGCTTAATGTAAAATAAATTTTGATAAGTTAAAATTATTCTTTACTCTGCCATTGTATCATAGGTGGAATTTGTTTAGAGAAAAAAATAAAAAAACAGGTCTGAAAAACTAGATAGAAGATAGAGGAAGAAAAAAATTCTAAAGGCTAAAGAGATAGAAAAAGATGTTTAAGAATATAAAAAGCAAAAGGCACGAAGTTTACAATTTTCCAACAACAAAATTTCCACCCTCCAAACTTCATATGATAAACCTTTCTTGTGCATTCTTCTAATTTCTAAGTAGAATCTCCTAATCTTTCATCTCAAACCACTTTAACCAATATAATGACTCTGTTCCTCAACTGCTTCATTAAATATTCTTCAATTCTAATCAATCAAACTTTAGAAGAAAGTTCATGTTTGATCTAAGCTCCATCATACTCATGAGTGTGACTTAGATCTAGTACGTGTTTCCTCTTATAAGATATAACAAATGCGTTATGCAAGGTAATCAACAATGGAGGTAAAGTTAATTCATAAGTCATTTGACCAATATGTCTAACGATCTTATATGGTCCAAATAATTTAGGAGTTAACTTCTTTGATATAATAAGTTTTCTTATTTATGCAGTAAGTGTAACTCTCAAAAGGATGTGGTCTCTTGGTGAGAATTCCAAAGATCTTGTCATCCAATCATCTAATCAACATGTAATGTTTGGTAACTCAAATATACTTTTATTTTCTCTTGTGTTTGTATAACTTTATATGTGTTTTTTAATAATTTTAGTCCCACAAACACATTCTTTCCATTCTAAAGATGTGCTCTCTTGGTAAGAATTTAAAAAATTTTCTCGTCCAATAAAAAGTATATAATTTTTTGTGAGTCAAATATATTTTTATCTTCTTTTTATGTTTGCATAACTTTATAATAATTTTAATCTTACAAACACATTCTCTTGATCTAAAATCAATAAAGAGAAATATTATATATTTTTTCATAAAAAACTTAATATAATGTCATATGATAACTATTGATATATGTGAATTCTACCAAATAAAAAATATCATTACAACTATTTAACTTATTCAAAACATAAATTGTTAACAAATATTTTAAAAAATATATTTATAATAGTAACTAAAAATTGTGTGAGATAAATTAGAGTCCAATTATTCTTTTACCGATATTGTTTATATATTTCCATTTGCTTAATTAATTGTTGTTGAAAAAAATGCATCAATTGATAAAAATATTTAAAGAATTACCATAGTTTTTTTTTACATTTATAGAAGTTTAAAATTAAAATTAAAAAATATAAATAATATCTAAATTTTTATTTATAATAGTTAGCAACTAAAGATTGTGTCAGGTAAATTCACTTCTAAGCGTGTGTGCGACTGATATATTTTAAGGATTTTATTTATATATTTTAATATGTTTAAATAATTAATAATGCTACTAGAATATTAGCTTTTACCAATATTCTTACAATCTTATATGATCGTTGCTGAAAAAAAAATCATCAATTGATACAAAAATATTTAAAGAATTACTATAGGCTTTTTACATTTATAGAAGTTTAAACGAAATTTAGTTTTGGAAAATTTTTATTGTTTAAATTTAAAAATAAATTTTCTTTACAGTAGAAAAAAATCACTCTCATTTACATTTAATTATTTACTCTTTATTTTACTTATTGATTGTGGGTGTCATATCGGAACTTTGTTTTTTAATAAATAATAATTTTGGCACATATCCTCCAATTCGTAAAAGAGCGAAAGAAAAATATGAAAGCGTATATAATAGTTCCTCTTAAATATCATCAATTAGTTCTCTTGTTTTGGATTGATAGAGACATTTTTTTAGAAGGAAATTGGTATGTAAGTTCCTCAGTGAATGCTCTGAATTGGGACCCAGATTTCCTGTTCATTTTACACGGTTTTTCCTTCTTTTATCCAAAACGATCCAAACAAATTACGTACCACGGCAGTGCAGTACAAGAACCCAACTCCTCATTATCATCTTCTAATCACTTTCTATTAAAACTAATTTCAGTCCAACATTTTGGATATGAATTTAATCTTATTTAAAACAAAATGTTTATTTTCTGTTAATTTTAATTTTTATATCGTGTTACTTGTTACTTCCTTCTATAATAATCCTTGTTAATGCATCATGATCAAACAAATAACACTATGGTTGAGTTCAAACTTTGGAATATGTACAATAATCCTTCAATTTTAAAGAGAATGATGAAGAAGCCAAAGAGAATACTTTACTACAACTGAGTATACATATACACAGATGGATCCACTCATATAATTTTGACACGTATTTGTTATAAAAAATTAATATGTATTATTTATATTTTAAATGATGTTTAATTTTTAATAAATGACATTCATTTTTTTTTGTTAAAACATGTTAGTTTACGTCTGTAAATATGCATTAAATTTTTTAATATTTATTTATATAACAATAATTTACTTAATTTATTAAATAATATATAATTAATAAAAATAACATAAATATATATTTAAAATAAATTGGTTATATAATAATTAATAAAAGTAAAAAAGTATTAAATTAAACTTAATAATAATTTATAAAAATAATAAATTTTAAATTTTAAATTAAATTTAACTTAATGATACAAATTAAAAAAAATAAAAAAATTTAATACATAATTTATGCAGATCGAATATTAAAAAAATTATATTAAAATTTATCACAATAATACAATAATCCCCAAACTTTTGGCAAAATATCCCATCCTATACTTTAGGTACAAAAATGAAAATAACAATCCTATATATCTATTGCTACGTCTAGGTTTTGTGATTGGAATTGGAAGTGAAATTTATAATAAATCAAAACCATTAATATTTGATGTGGAATTTGATAATTCAGTGCATAAAAAATTGCTGTCATTAACGAAGAAGACTGAGAGAGAGAAATGGCATCGCATTGGGCTCAAGTTGTTGGATCATAAAAATCTATTGGCCCATAGAGAATATCCCGAGATAAAACCCACTTTTACGTAAATTTTTAAAAAATAATTATGAAAAAAATTAAATAGTTGCCAATAAACAACAAGTATATAAATTATAAGGAAGATGTTGAGCTGTTTAGTGATGATTGTGAGGTGTTAGTATTACTATTAGCCTTTTGTTTTTCACATGTTATAATTAGTCAAACTAATTAATGAATTAGTCAAAGCATTCAATAAAGTATTACATTACATTGACTTACTAAATACATTTTAGAAATAAATTGAAAAGTTCGCATACTTTGTTGTTAAGGTGTTTTTTTTGTATATTTTTTTTTAAAATAGTATGTTTATTAAACATGTTTTTAATTAAGATTTGTGATTTTTAAAATTTTATAAAAGCACTTAATGTGCTTAAAAATATTCATGGAAATGTTAGATAATTAGAATTTTAACTCTTGTAAATAAAGATAAACATTTTCTACATGCAATATTTTAATCATATCAATTTAAATAAATTTATCATATATTTCAATTAATTAAATTAATATATACATATATATAATACTTAATTTGATTGAAATATTTTATTTACAACAATAATATTTTATAGACAATAGAATTTTTAAACAAAAAGTAATTTGGATTTAAAGATAAAATAATATTGTTGATCAAGGTTATTAGAGATTTTTTTTTATTAGAGGTTTCTTTTGAGGAAGCAATTGTGAAGTCTTGTTTTTCTATTTTCATATGTGTGATTGTCTGTTATAGCCTATAGGCATGACTTTTAAGTGAATTCAAACTGTGTTGTAAAATTATTTTATGTCTTTCTTGTAAAAGTTTTTCTTCCTTTCACAAGGTTCTAGAAAGTGTTTTAGAACATAATAATATTAATAATTATAAGCAAAGTAATAGATTATCTTAATTAATAATTTATTATCTAAAATTTAGTTTAAGCAAAAAATTCATAAATAATTGATTTTGTAAAAAAATTGTGTTACTTTTTCTCCACCTTTATCTTAATTTTGTGTTTTTTATACGTTTTAAGAAAGAAAGTGATTTTAACTTTTGTATTATAATTCTTTAATCACGTGTTTAAAAAAATTCTAAAATTTTATGTGTCAAATTAAAACGTTTTTTAATATACCAATTCACCTCCTCTTATTTTATAACTTAGTTTTCTTACATATACTTATATCATCATCATCATTATTATAATAATAATAATAATTAATTAAAAATAAGAATTTAGATAAATTATATGAGAAATTTTTTTATGAATAAATTAATTTTAATTTACAGAAAAAATAATTTTAGTTTGTTTTTTACATAGATTATGAAAAATATCATCTTAACATATTTATAATATAGTTGAGTATACTGAAATATAATCCCTTCATCAATCATCTTAATATATATATACTCTGGCACACGTTTTTTTAACCACAAATTAAGGTTGTATGGTAGTGGGAGAGAGTTTAGCTTAGACTTTGTGATAAAAGGTTAGCTTCTTTAGAGCGAAATTTGAGGTGCAAGTAATAAAAAGCGATGTAATTGTTTGACTCTGGTCAATATGCATGTTTATAGTGCATGATGCATGCTCACCAGTCAATTTTACACACTAATTCAAACACGGATTTACGAGCCCTCACTCAAACATGTTTCACTCCAAAGTTACTAGTGATTCATTTCATGACAAATTCAAATGTGCTATAATTAGGGTTTATGTGGTTTTATTCTCCTTTCTTCGCTTCAAAAACTTCAGATTTTAGGTTTCCAAATTTATCTTTCATTTCAATTCTTCTTTCCCACTATTCTGACTTTTACAATGGTTCACGTGAGTTTAGTTTCTTTTATGGTTTTAGGTATAACAAGAGACAATTAATTCCACACCGATTACTTTTCACTATTTCAAAGAATTTATATTTTAAAATCCTCCTATATCTTCAAAGTGCACAATAAAAAATTTCCATTGAAGAATCTATATTAACTAGAAATTATACAAGATTTTTGTATATAAATAAGTATAAATATCCTTTCTCAACATGGTTTTTTGGAATTGAGTTAAATTTGAAGTGTACCTCTTAATAATGTGTCAAAATGTGCTTATTTTTAAAAGATCTCTATATATATATATATAGTAAAATTCATGGAATTAAAATTTAGGTGAAAAATTCAATAATTAGTATTTGGATTTGAAGGAGTGTTTGATAATGACTAGATTAATGAAACGTGAATGTAATATTTTCAAAATGCCACCTTTGTCTTTTAATGGATTGCTTGAGGAATATTTGCCACGAGGCTTGGTCTTGCCATAATCCACTCATCCGTGCTTCACAACCTACACAATATTCTTTTTCTGTCATCAAATTATTCCTTCGTCAACTCATTTTGCGAATTTACGTATCAAATCATTTTAATTGAAAAATTAACAAACAAATATATTATCTTCTTATCAAATTATATTTTCTTAAAAATATTGATAATGACATATATATATATATATATAGACGCACACTAATTTCCATGTTTTTTTATTAATATATATAATAATCTTTAGAATATGATTTTTTTATTTGAAATGACAAAAAAATTTAACTTTTTGAATGAACATAAGAAAATGTATTTTTCTTGTACATCAAAAACATTTTAAATGATAAATATTGTATTAATTTTAAAAACGTTAGAAAAAATTCTGGTTGAATTAGATTCAAAACTTAAATATGACATTGGGTAAATTTTAGTTCCAAAACATATATTTCTGTGACTTAAGAATATTATTACACAATTTAAGTGCCCTCTATCTCTTACATTTCTTGAAATTTTGTGTGTGAAAATTTTATGAAAATTTAAAAATTTATAGAAAATAGTTCACAGAAAACTCATTTCCTATAAATTTTAATAAAATATTTGAAAATAATTTTACAAAATATAAAATATAAAAAAATCTAGTTGTGATTTTATTGGTTGAAAAAAAATAGGAAATGATATATAAAGATTGTTCATAGTCAACAAATGAACAGTTAATTTGCGAGCATTGCGTGTATTGTACATATATTTATAAATATAAGTGAAACGTTAAAAACATTAACTACATATATATACTTTCTAAAAGATGGATTTGTTTAATAAATTTTTGTTGTTAAAAGCATATATTTAAAACTTAAAACCTTGATTTTCTTGAAAATGATTAATCTTCTTAAAAAATACTTATATACTGAATTTAAATTGTTTAACTTAATTAGGTGTTTTTAATTTCATTTTCTGAAAATAATGATTTTATACGTTTAAAAAATGAAAGACTTTTTTGTCTTGTGAATTGTAGATTTCAGTTTTGAATTTGATGGTGGGTGTTCTAAAAAAGGCATTAATTTGGCGAGGTGAGTGAAGGCGTTGAACAGTGTGAGATGTGTGTGAAGAGGTAAATAGTTGAATGTTTGGGAGGTGGAAGAATAATGGAGGATTATGCACGGAGGAAATGGAGCGTGTTGAAAGAATGTGATAGTAATAGGTGTAGCCAACAAGGAAAGGGACAGCTTGGCATTTGATTTATGGTGCAGTAGAAACGCTGTTAATTTAGTTATGCATAGCAAGGACCATGGCTCGTGTTTTGTTCTCCCAGCAACTCTGAACTCAGACTCCATGCCTCTGCCTCTCGTGCTATGTCCCCAAATCATCCAAAACATTTTCACCTAACACACACACTTCCTTTTCCTATCCCCATCTTCTTTCACCCACCAAAGACACACTCCATTTATAACATACCCAACTAAACATTCATTCACTCTAAAATAGAATATCATATCACAATTACTTAACCCTAAATAATTAAACATGATTCAAATTTCATAACAATTATGACATTTATTATTCTTGCAAATGTTATGTTGAGAGAGAAAACACCCTAGAGTTTTGAGAGAACTTGGTGAATTTGGAATAAGTTATATTTTGAGAATGAAAAATTGTATAAAAAAAAATGATTCTTCAAATGAAATGAGAGAGAAAGGAAATATACATTTTTTATGTTGCCTACTAATTAAGGCTTACATGATTGATAAAAACTCTATGAGTATTTATAAATAATAGATTAATTTTGGATTTGTAGTAGACAAAACTACATACCTCTACAACCTAAGACAAGTTGCAACCCCAACCATATCTAAATCTTAGTACTCATCAAAATAGATTTATCACGACCAAAACAAAGTTTCATGTTAGTAATATCATGAATATATCTCAAAATTCATTTCACAACATTCTAATGCTCTCTACTTTGACAAAAATCTATTCATTAATCTAACATTGTGTGCTATATTTTTTCTTATGTGCACCATTAGATATATCGTACTACATATTGTAGATGCATAAGGAACACATTTCATATCTAATTTTCTAACTTCATTTGTAGATTTTGTTTAGAACTCAACTTAAAATGAGTAATGAGAAATCTTCACCACTTTTGTTGATAATGTTGATTTGATGATGTTGTTGCAGTGTTTGTTGATTTGATGATGTTACTGCAGTTTTTAGTTGATGACATATTATCTTTGTTTAGTTAACTAATTTGAAATATTAATATGTTATTTTCATTAATACAGGAAATATGCTTGAAATGTGTTTTAATGAATTAAGTCAACTATTTTATGTTTTAGCTAATTATTTTCTTCCAGTAACAAAAAGTCTGAATATCAGCTGTTGGGAGTCAAGTCTCTCATTCTCTATAAAAGCAAGTCTCTTGGAAGACCCAATATATCAGAGAGAAATACGAAAAAGATTTCATCTACAACTTCATTGAAGAATTAAGTCTTAGGAAGAATTTAGAAAAGAAACTGCATCAGTGAAATCTTTATTGGTTTTTTACCCATCTTGGGGTATTTTAATGTATTTCTAAATTTGTATTTGTGATTGGTGTGATCACAATAGACTTAGGGTGAGTATAATATTGTTGATAGAATTCTATAAAGTGTAGGATTTTATCAATCAGGTAAGATAGTCTTTAGAAGAAGGATTCTTGTAAAAACATTTCAATTAGTGTTATTGATATCTGTTAGAGTGACAGATTAAAACTGGACGTAGCTCTTCAAAAAGAATGAACCAGTATAATTTCTTGTGCCTTTTTTTTCTTCCTTAACAATCTTTTATGGTCTACTGATATAACTAATCAACTGTTTTAATCAATAAGTAAACTAATTTGTTACTGGAAGAAAATGTGTAATCTGATATTTGACAGATTTTGACGAAAATCAGGTATCAATTCATCCCCTTCCTGATATTTCTCTGTCATTCTAACACTTGTCCATAAGGAATCTTTGTAGCACTCTTTTAATATAAGATTCTTGTGACAACCGAATTTTATTCTCCTTTTTCCACACATGATTCTTATACCAAAAACCTCTTTATCAACTCATTTGTTCTTCATAAAAGATTACTCTTATAATTTCTTCTCCAACTTTTCAATCTTAAAAGTTTTTTTTTTCAATAATAAGAATGTCATCAACATACAATAAATTGATAATGAAAAACATCATTAGAAAACTTTCTAACAAAACCACAATGGTCAGAAGTAGTCTTCTTGTGGCCCTGCTCAACATAACCGACTCAAACTTCTTTTACATTGTTCTAAACCTACCTCAAAGCATATAGGCCTTTTGTTAGCCTATAAACATACTTTTTCTTTCCTTCAACGAGAAAAATATGAGGTTGCTTCATGTAGATATCTTCTTTCAAATCACCATGAAGGAAAACAATCTTCACATCCATTTGCTTTACCTCCAAATCAAGAGTAGTAACTAAATTTAGAATAATTTTAGTGGATGACATTTTCACAACAAACAAAAGAATCTCATTAATTCAACACTCTTTCTTTGGTCGAAGTCCTTAATTACTTGTCTAGTTATGTACATAAGAGAAATAAATTTGCTCTTATGTTTCTCTCTATAAATCCATTTGTTATCCAAGACCTTCATCTCACCCTTCATTTCATCCATTCACTTTTACACTTCGTCACTCTTCATGACCTTTACATCACTCTTGGCCTCTCCCTCGTCTATCAAGATCACATACTCATAAGGAGAACACCTATATGATGCTTGTCTCTTCCTACTTCTTACAAAGTTGTTTAGGCCTAAGTCAACATTACGAAATTGATTTATAAGGTGAGGATTATTGTCACTTATATGTTATATTCTGGCACTGTCTCCACTGGATGTAGGACTTGGATTTTCCCAATATACCCCTTACATTTGACACTATTGAGCTCGGTACATGTACAACATGGTGAATGAACCTTTTAATGGATATAAGATAGGCTTTGATACACCCTTATAAAGTGGTTTAGGCACAATTTGAAGTATAAAACACGCTCTAAAAGGGGGTTGAATGGAGTCTCAAGACTTTTTCTCCCAAATTGGTAGATTGTCTAAAGAAAATTGTATGACATAATAGAACAACACAACAAATTTATATCAGTTTACCTAGAACTCTTGTGTTACGTCTAATCCTCCCTTAAATCAAAACTTAAGTGGCTTCACTAATTAAAACTTAATTTTAAATGAGTACACAAGTCACTCTTAGATATTACAAGTGCATAAATCACTCATGGTTATCCCTTCTCTATTGGATCGAGCATTTACCACTAAATCAAAAGCTATATTCGTTAGTTAGGACACAACTTTTTCTACTTAAGAGTGTAACAGCTCAAGCGCTACAATTCGATTGTGACTTGGCCCACTTGACTTTCGTCACGGGACCATTGATGTCACCTGCAACAATCTTCCCCTCAGCAATTGTCCTGTTGAGAATCAAACTCGTGACCTTACTCTGATACCAATTGTTGGATCGAACATTTACCAATAAACCAAAAGTTATAGTCGTTAGTTAGGACACAACTCTTTCTACTTAAGAGTGTAACAGTCCAAACACCATAATTCGATTGTGACTTGGCCCACATGGCCCCTGACTCACCTGACCTTCACCATGGGACAATTGATGTCATCCACAACATTCTCAATCTCCTCTTGGGATTAAGAACTTAAATATTCTAATTACCACTTCTAAATACAAAACGAAGAGTGAATAAAAAAATAGCTTTCCTAAATGTGGGTAATAATACAAGGTGAAGGATACAATTGTTTCTCCCACTCCCACATAAAACTTGATTACACATAAAGCTTAAGATCAAAAGGCTATATTAGACAACACGTAATGTTTCTTGATGTTGATCTTCTAGTAACTTGATCTTTGTATAGAGCTTCATGAAGATGATTGTTGCTATGTAATCTTTGAGAGAGAATAATCTCTATGTGCTTGATAATGTAATCCTTGAAATCTTTGCTCAAATTTGTCCTTGATTTTCTTTTCTCATTAGGCTTGTTGTAAAAATAGAAATATTGCAAGAATATTCAATTTATATGTTTCTTTTAATTTTGTTTGAATTATTTTGCTCATACTGTTTATTGATGTTGTGATGAAATATTTCCTATTAAGTGACAAAACTTTAATGAAAATTGATTTTTTATTGAGCACTTAGCAACTTGTTTTTTTCGTTAAAATAAATTATAATCTCTCTCAATGCTAAATTTTGTGTATATTTGTATGCAAGAGCAAATATCAAATATGAAAGAAAAATAAAAATAATTAAGGAATGGAAAAGCATAGGAATCAAGGAACAAAATCATGTCAACATTTTGATAGTGTTTTCACTCAAGCGACATTTTCTTGCTTAAGTGAGAACAAGAAAATTTGGAGTGGTGTTGCAGCATAATTTTTGTTCAAGCAATTGTTCCTCGCTTGAGAGAAATGTAGTGGATAAAGAAGGGTAATTTGGTGTCATTTTCACTTGAGCATACTATTTTTAATCAAGCGAAAGTTAACCTGATTTACACATATTTAAACACACAAAAGAATGAAAGAAGTGAGTTGTGTGTGGGTCTTAATATTTGAATAAGAAAATGACACAAAGGAGAAGGAAGAATGTCCTAGATCAACTCAAAAGAATATTCAAGATTAATTCTTCATCCCTATCACATTTATCCTAGTGCCTAATTTGCTCTCATAATCATCATGAGTGATTAGATTTCCCTTGTATTAAGATTGAATATAATTTATTAAACTCTTATGTATTATTCTTTATTTATATATATGATATATGTTGTTCATTGTTAAAGGTTAATTTTTTTCTTAATGCTAAGGTGACTTGATCATTCATCTTTTGATCTATGATGTCGATAAAAAATATTTTGATTTATGATTAAATATTAGGTTTGAAAATTGATTCTAAATCTTATTTGAATTAAATCATCTAATGCTTTTGAAGGCTAAAAATTAGTTTAAATATATTTGTTGAATTAAATTTGAACTTAAAGTAAGGGTTCTATATAATGCATATATAGACAATTAGGGTAGTGCAAAATAGGGAGATAGATGTAGTTCAATTTCAATACCAATTTATTATTGTTTTAACATTATTTATCGTTATTTGATTTTATATCAATTTTTATAATTTAAACTTTTACGAAAAATATTGTACTAAAACTATTTTGTAAATATTTTAGGTTTAATTTAAAAATATATTATAGATATTATTTACTATTACAAGTTCATATAGATACTATATTTGTAAAGATACTACATTAACTAAAATCTCTTTGTAAAATATAATTAAGTGATTGTAACGAGTTTTTTTCTTTCCGTCTCTTCCCTAATTTTAAACATATAAAGATTCAAATTTTTTCAAAAAAACTTTTACATATATCTATTGAATAACAAAATTGTATATATTCTCGTCTTCTAATAAAAAATATATATTTTTGTGTCAAAATTCCATTCTTCACAAATATGAAATTCAAGTGAATCAAAGACATAAAAATATATATTCTTCATATTCATTGCAAGAAGCTATTTTTTGTACGTGCTTTCATCATATCCAAGCAAGCCACAGAGAAAAGTATCTTAACCAAATTCTCATAAGGATGTATTAAAACAATTGAATAATAATTAAAATAATAAAATAATTTTAATATGATTCCTTTACATTCAAATAAGTGAGACAAGTACACTTTACACTTTACACATAAAATGTATTATATGAATGGAACTAAAAACAATTCATGATATCTTGATAGAGTAGTAGGAAACATTGAATGGTAAATGGGAAGCATTGTAGAAGGGTTTGTTGTTTATAGAGTTTGATAAGTATTATCTATTTCATGATGATGTCAGTCGAAGAGTGCAGGAGTGTAACTAAGTTAATATATAAAATTGAGGTTTAAAATGATTTCAGTTTAATTGAATTCAATCTGAAAAATTTATTAGCTTGATATGGGATTCATGGTGGGTTATACAATTTTTTAAATAATTGATAATAACAATCAATTTTGAAAAAAAAATAAAACATAATAATTATAATGTCATTACGAGGAATTAATAGAAATGAGATTTAATGGATAGGATCCTATTCTCTTCTAACTGAATTATTATAAAAAACTTGAATTTGAATATAAGTAATTTTTTATTATTTTTATCTTAATTAATTATATAATGTTAAAGCGTCCTTCAATTAATTAAGATTCTATTCAAGATAATCTTTTTATATCAAGTTTCAATGATGAAACTTTACAAAAATAATTTTTGAATGATGTTAGTAAAATTAAATTATATTAGCTAATTGTAAAAGTGGGTAAATCTTACCTATATTTGAATTGAAGTGAGTATTTATTAATAGCAGTGTCTGTTTTTATGCTTTTCTTTTTATGTTATTGAACTATTTTTTTATTTGATGATTTCCTATATTATTTTGTAACGAGCTTTTAATTTATTTTATTATATTGAATTTATATGTTCTTTATAAACTTAATTAAGTCTAATAACTTGTTATAATAATGCCATGTAAATAATTATTAGGGTGTTAGTGAATTTCACTTTTAGTTAAAGATATATCTAAAATAAGATTTTATATGATTTTGAATATAAAATATATCTCAACTAAACCAAATTAATTTATCTGGTTTGGATTGATTATATAATTTTGTCGTTTTGTTAATATATATTTATTTAATTTTATATTTTAGATATAATGACTTGATATATGTAAATAATTTTTTATTTTATTATAATTAAATTTTTATTTTATTTAATATTGTGTATAATATTAAACAATTTATTTACATATTACTAACTTTAAAATAAATATGAAGACATATCTACTTTTTATAAAAAAAAAAATAAAAACAAAAGTTTTATTGTATTATATTTATGCATTATCACGGCATAAATATTAAATAATATTTAAGATATACCTCAAACTAATAAAAATGAAAGTGAGTGATTTTTTATTATTATTTTAGTTAAATTTTATTTTTCTTTAAGTAGGATAATTTTTTCTATATCTTATGCTATATATAGACATACTTCCTAACACGGATATATTAAGAGGAACGAGATTTAACACCGTTGTATAGTTATTGTTTGTAAGCTCTATAATTTTTATCAAAACTGCACTAATGTTTTATTATAGACACTACAATAACAATAATAATAAGAGGAAATAAAACAAAATATACGAGTTATAAGTTAATAAAGAAATACTATTAAATCATTCTAATTAATGCATTAATTTAAAAGATAGAGAATGTCACCAAAGTTTCATGGGGCCTATTCAAAATTATGATGCTTCATCTTGGGTTTGACTCCAATGAGCTGATTTAATTCAAATTGAAAATACTTCTAAAGAAGTTAAAGATGACACTATAAGCAAATACGATTTTTTTCATATTAAATGTTTCTTGTTCTTCAAGTAATAACAATCCTATGGTAAAAGAAGGTTCAACACACTATAAATTTTCAAAAATCTAAGAAAACATTACATTACAATCTAAAACATTTATAAGAGGTTAAAGATAGTAATTTTTTTAGCTTATTAAACTTATGAACCTTAAAACATTTATGAAAAGAGACAAAAGAAAACATGATAAAGAGACTTTATCTAAAATGGAACTTATTTTAAAATAAAATTGGGATAGGTTAAAATCGATCTTTCCTCAATTATTTCTAACGGGTAGAATCAATTCAAAGAAAGAAAAAAAATAACTAAAAAAGAACTATAGAAAAGACAAAGGGAGAAAATACAAATAAAGCCTGGAGGAAGAGATTGAAAGAATATGAAAAAAAGGTTGCGGCTTACAGTAACATAAAATTAATATATCATAAAAAATATGAATTAAAACAATTGTTATAACCAAATTAAAAAAAATCTTTTTGAATTTATCCAAATATAAAAAAAAATCTTGAAATTATTGATTTTAAATTAATATCAACATAATAAAACATTAACTTCGCTGTGATCCATAACATAATGCTGAAGAAAAGTTCATATAATTTCCTTTGTGTAAAATAGAAAGATCATATGGACCAGAGAACAATACAAATTTTGTGATTATTTCGTATTCCCCAATACGGAAGTGTGGGTGGTTATCATTTCCTTTGGATGGAAATACAATTAACCCTAATTTCTTCATTATTATTTTTCCATACATGATGAATTATTTTTGTCAACACAATAAATGATGAATTATTCCACATGTTTCAATTTTTTTTTAAAAATGCTATCTGCACAGGAGTAATCACACATTTAACAAAAACACCAAATATGCACTTGAGTACTGTTTGCATTGATTCATATAAATGCTACATATATGTAAAGGAGTTTTATATTATCATGTATAATAAATTTATTGACTTTTATAATAACTATTTTAAAAGTTATATTTTTTTAATTTTCAATTAGGTGAGTGTGAAAAATTTTAGCAATATTTAAAAATTAAAACTTTATATATATGTTAAAGATAACATTAATTATGATTGACAGCTATTTGTATTGGTCAGAAAAATACGATAAAATTTAATTAAATAATTAACTGTCTTCTTTTGGAGAATATTTTATAAAACATTATGACAGTGACATATATATTGAGATTCAAACTACCCAAAGTCAAGTATTCAACATTTTTCTCTTCACTTTACAGTTTATTACAATGAGCAGTGTGACTGTTCATAGATGCCACCCATATCCACCCATGTGTAAGCTTATGGTCCTTCTTCCGCACCAACTTTCTTCGCCAGTTCTGAAATATACAGGTCTTAATTACACCAGAAAGTACCATTCAATTTCCTTCATATATACACACTATTCACCACCCACACCATCTTTCTTATTATAATTCACGTGTATATTATATGTGTTATACAAGGGAACGTTACGTTCTTCTTCCACAACAAACAATTTTCTTCGCCATTTTTAAACACGCAAATCTTATATTTGACATCTTACCAAGCATTTGCATTTAATGTTAATGAACGAAGATCATAAAGAAAATCTCTATGGGTCTTATTTGTTTGTCTGGAGAAGAGAACAGACTATTACTATATATGTCAATCAGGCACGAGCAAGAGAGACAAAAGAAGTTGGCACAACATCTAGTTTAATCATATTTTATAGCAGTTGATGGACCATTTGTAGTCATCTTCAGTACTCGAAATACAAAGTAACAGACAAATACGACCATACACAAATTTAGACCAATGTTCCCACAAGAAAACAGGGTCTAGTGACCTTTCAATTGGATTTTCGTTTAAATTTGTGGTAGCTGTTGGTGGGTACAACTACACCCATAACATAACATAACATAACATAGAATAGAATTCGCCGCCACTCACGCTACCGGAGAAAGAGAAAATCCTGGGCAACAAAATCTTGCGATGCCGACGAATCCACCACGCGTGATTAGTTTCGAAGTGGGTTTGGTTCCTTCGCTAATTATATTCTGTGTACATTTATGTCTGAAGAGACTAAATAATATGTACGTGTCGGTGCCAGCTTCAAGAATTGGACTGTACCTTAATATATACACCAGCTGTGTGTGTGTGTGTGTACGTAGGGCTCATATTTAAGCCCTGTTCATTTCTTTTTGAGAAAGCTAAAATGTTTTTTTCTAAGCTTTGGATTTCAATTTGTCATTTCCTATTACCGACGACGATGATTAAGCACAATCATTATGTAACTTTGAATTCCTGATTACAAATAAACAACGATTGATATGTGTGATCATGTGTTACGGCGATGTTTGGCAGTTTCTGTTGTGGTTTTCTGTTTGGTTCATTAAAACTTTGATCAACTAAATCTTAATATGTGTCTTTACTTGAAAACTTTCATACGACTCTAATTACTCAAACAAACTGTGATAGATTGAGACCGTTTCGTGTTATTGGGTCCACGCCTTAATCCATTTTGTTAATCATTACTCTTAACACGATGAGATCAAATAATATTATTCCACTTAAATTCTTTGCTGCTGAGAGTTCAAGTCAATTTTACTACTTTCTTTCGACCTTATCCTCTCTTCGCCCATTAATTATTATCATCACGCATTATCTCTTTGGACGACACAAAAATCTTTTCACGACTGGTTAGTGGTTAATTTTGATTCTTATATCCTCCAAACCTGACAGCTAGAATATATTTCAATTCACCAATGAAGAGAATGAAAGAACCCTTTACTTTGCTATCGGTGTCATTGCATACGTAGCTTTAAGCCTATTCACGTCTCTACATATATGCATGAAATATCCTCTTCCACTTAATTAGGCTATTATATATTTCTGTTTACAGTACATGAAAAAGATTGGTATATAATAGTCATTCATAATGCCATAGAATTTTCAACACTGTATAATTTCATACACTTTTACATTGCTTACAGTTTCCTTCCAATTAACCCTGTTAAATATTAATCTTGGAGTAATAGTACTAGTTAAGATTTTAATTTCTTATATGAATCATCTCAGTTTTACGTGAATCATTATTGTTAATGTTAAGAAAAATGATCTTTTGACAACCCTTGTGAAGATGCGCTTGCTTACAACTGCTTACGTGACAAATTTTTAAAACGTGGCACAGAAGGGTAAGGACATTCATTTAGGGTTAGCAGACAGTGGGTATCTACAAGAAAGGAGATAAAAGTGGAGGAAACATGTGGTGCTGTTGGAGATGGTTCGATCTTGGATAAGGGCATTCATTTAGAGTTAGTAGACAGTGGGTATCCACAAGAGAGGAGACGAGAGTGGAGGAAACCTGTGGTGTCGTCGGAAAAGGTTCAATCTTTTTGCTTCTTTGTTCTCTCCTGTTCTCGTGCTTGAGGGCATTCTTCCTTCTCTTGTTTTCTTGTCCTTACGGGTTAGGGTTTGAGTTTTTTCGTTTTTCCTTGTCTCGTGTTGTGGTGTATGAGGTTTAGGGTTTTGACGGTGACATTGGTTGGGTGTGGGTAGTAGCACAATGCTTCAGGAACTCTCTTGGTGGTGGGTTTTGTCCAGCAACGATTTGGAGTGGTGGTGGCGTTTTGGTGGGGCTGTCTGTCTCCGATGGTGTTTGTGGGGTTGATTCGGTTATCTCTGGCTTTTCTTATGGCAATGTGTTTTCTATAGTTCTCTGAATCGGTAAAGCTTTGGAATGATAGCATTTTCTAGGGATTGTGTTGGACTATGTTTTGGACTGTACAAAGTGTAATTTTTATCGCAACTTAATTTTGTAAAGTAAGTGGTTACCTTGTTTAAATAATTAGTTACCTCAATGTGAGTTTTCGGACACCGAACACTGTTGTAGATTGAATGCACCAAGTCTAATAAGGAGTGAGTTTCACGTGTCATCACAATTTAAATGTAATTTTTATCGCAACTTAATTTTGTAAAGTAAGTGGTTACCTTGTTTAAATAATTAGTTACCTCAATGTGAGTTTTCGGACACCGAACACTGTTGTAGATTGAATGCACCAAGTCTAATAAGGAGTGAGTTTCACATGTCATCACAATTTAAATCATGGAGGATGAGATTTTTAGATAGCCACACACTTCACCATAGGTTCAAACCTGTATAAAGTGTATCTTTTACCGCAACTCAGTTTTACAAAATAAGTGGTTATCCTTGTTCAAATATGTGATTACCTCAGTGTGAGTTTTCAGACACTGAACACTATTTTGGATTAAATGTACCAAGTTTAATAAGGAGTGAGTTTCACATGGCATCTCACATTTAAATCATGGTGAATGAAATTTTTTAGTACCCACATACTTCACCATAAGTTCAAACCTATATAAAGTGTAATTTTTACCGCAATTCAGTTTTACAAAGTAAGTGGTTATCCTAGTTCAAATAAATGGTTATCTCAATGTGGGGTTTCAGACATTGAACATTACTGTGAATTGAATGCTCCAAGTCTAATAAGGAGAAAGTTTCACATCACATCACACATTTAAATTATGATGGATGAGATTTTTTGTTATCCACACATTTCACCACAGGTTCAAACCAGTATAATGTGTAATTTTTATCGCAACTTAGTTTTACAAAGTAAATAGTTACTCTCGTTCAAATAAATGGTTACCTCACTATAACTTTTCAAACATTTAATAAAAACAGTTTTCTTCTCTTCTCACCACCTCACGTAAGGTTGTCAAAATATCAACACTCTAATGTTAATTGGATGATTTAATGTTTCTTACGTATAGTGGGACTTTGCTTGGTTCATCCTTGTGACAAAAAACATAAAGTGTAACTTATAATTTGATTTTGGTTCACAGCTGGCCGAAGTGATTGACAGTTCTGCACTTTCACTTCGCAAAATGTGTACCATTAGCCATGCATGTCCCACGATCTTGCAGAATTGATAGCAAGAATATGAACGCAACTAAGTTCCAAAGTTCTTTTTATATTTTTTTCAAGACGATGATGGGATAATATTGATATGCACACGCTACCACAGATAAAACAATGTGTGTGTGTGTGCAGATACAGCTAAATTCCATCTATAAGATGATGATAAGGTTAAGACCATAGCGGTGTTATTAACAAAAAAAGTCTACCTCATATTATCTCTGTTGTTTTAGTATCCTCTAAGGAATTCAAATTGCATGTCTATTCCATATTTTGCAGAACCACGTCAATTTGATAATGCACGAAAATGACTCAACAAAATTATGCAATATCTACCAAAGCAATATGTGCATGAAAAGAGGAACGAGGCAACAAAGACAAAAGCAAGAACTGTAGGTTTGTGAATACGTTTGAGCTTAGGGTATCTATGTTATTTTGATCTTATGCAAAGTTCCACTGCAAATTTGGACCACAACATGATGGCAACTTGATGTAGAGCCTATATTATGATATTCCAATCTGAGATAGCGATTAATACATGCACCGTTGGTTTAAAGTTCAGAGGTGTAAGGTGAATACAGCTATATGTTTTTCACTACATGACTTCTTCAAAAGCGAACAAAACCAGTACGTACGGTGGTTCTACGAAATCTGCTGCCCAAAGTGCGTCCAAAAAGGATTGCCCCACTTTGAAAATGAAGCTAACAAGTGACATGAAGAGATACATATATATTTGTTTCATTGTGACCAGGTAATTGTTCGGGGAAGATAACCACCCAAACATGGAGAATTGTTGAGTGAATTGCAACTACTTTGCCACTGTTCTCTTGGTTTGATTCTTTTTCAGTTCATCACTTTCTCTTTCTTAAGATAGTGGTTGCATGACTTCTTCTAAGAGTGGAATTCATTTCTGTTCATCTTTTCTAGACCCTAGAAGCTGGCATCTCTTCTTTTTATGAGTTAATTTTAATTTCAAAATTGGCATGATTAATTTTTATTAGTTGTGAATCAGTTCTGTTATCTCGCATTTTAAAAAATCATTTTCATGTTTTAAATTTTAAAAAAATACAGTTTTAATTTTTTAAAATTTATTGTCTATGGATAAAAATTATTTTGAAAAAATTATTTTAATTACCTAAACTAACTATTTAAAGAAAAAAATGTAGTTTTTAAAAAAGATTGAAAGATTAGAATATTATTTCACAATGTGAGAATACAATTTCAAATTTTAGAGAATAAAAATATAATTAAAATTTTAAAATATTTCAATTATTTGAGCAAATTAACCATGCATAAAAATTTATGTAAAACTCACTATCTTATTTAAACAACTTAACCATTTCCTCTACTTACTTATCTCATATTTTTTTTAAATAAAATAAAATTCGTATTCTTTTAGTTTTTAGAAACATATTCACCTCCTTTATGGTTTTAATAAATATCATTCAATAATCCTTACATTTTACTAAATTGACGTTCACATTACTTTTTTTAAATGTCACTCACCTATTATATTTTAATAAAATTTTAAAAAAATATTATAGCAATATAAAATAAATAAATAGCTATAAAATATATTATTAACTTGATATTATACCTACATATGATTTTAATATATATAAATTAAAATAAGTAATAATAATAATAATAATTATTATTATTTATTATTATTATTATTATTATTATTATTTATTAATAACATAAGAGAGGTGAATTTCTATTTTAAAGTTAGTGTATGGTGTTATTTTTTTGTTCTATGATAGATTTTCTCCAGTCCACTAGATTAGAGATAAACACTGCTATAGGAACCGGAATCCACGTCGGTTCTGGAGATAATTTCACGACAGTCCCAAAATCGACGTTAAATCAGGAGACGTTAAAAGTATTATTTTCAACGTCGGTTCAATTTGAACCGACGTTAAAAATGACAGAGCTTACAATGTCGGTTCTAGCCATAACCGACGTTGTAAGTCGTGTCCAAACTTTCAACGTCGGTTCCATACATAACCGACGTTGAAAGTGTCTTCTAAAACTGCAATGCAGTTTCTAATTTTCTCATTTTCCCTAAATTTTAGTACCTGCATATCAAATAAACCAGCAAACCAGCCACAATTTCATATATAATACATTTCAAATAGCTAAATTTCAAATATAGACTCTTTAGGCAAAGGTTTGGTGAAGATATCAACTAATTGATGTTTTGTATCTATGTATTCTATAATGCAATCCTTAGCTATATGATCTCTAATGAAATTATGTCTAATTTCTATATGCTTTGTCTTAGAAGAACAATTTAAAAAAAGAAAGATTGATGTAAAAACAGCACTATTGGATGGATCTAATCGATCTTGAAAAAATCATAAAAAATAGTTAGACATTGAATTTTCTGTTACTTTTTGTTGTGTTATGTTCTTTTGATGTGTACTTGAATAAAGAGGCCTCACATCCCCCAAAATAATCATAGTTTTGAAAATACAAAATTTAGGTGTAGAAAAACTTCAAACGATCGTAACTTTTGCTACGGACCTCGGATGGAGATGCGTAAAAAATGAAAGTTTTTGGAAAAGACGCAACGAAGCTGTTGGCAAATCCCCAAAGGGGATTTGGGCAAAAAAAATTTCAAAAATCCTCCATTTACTATAACTTTTTTATCATTTTACTAATTTTTACCTATTTTCCTAAATTTTGACCATTTATGTGACTAACTTGCACTTGTCAGAAAATTTTGAAAAAATTTGTGGAGTTGTGTTGTATTAAACAGAGAATTATCATGCCATTACATCTTAGAAATTTCATAGTTGCAGGTTCTTTTGTCCTAATTGCATCATTTTGCATACAACCAGACCATACGGTTTTTGACTAAATCCAAATTTTTATACAAAATCAAATACATAAACAACATCAAATAAAGCCCCATGGGCACAGCCAGATCATCAGAACAATCATTTCAATAACCTAATTATACAAACAAACACTATCTACAAAACAAAAAACAATAAAAAACCCACTAACTTGGCGGCAGTGGCGGCGAAGGCTGAGGCAAGGCGCAAGGAGAAACGGAGGCAGCACCGGCAATGTCCCGGCGACGCCCAAGGAGGAAAGTGCGGCGGCGGCAGCGGCGACAAACAACTAAGGAATTCGCACGGCAGTAGCCGCAGGGAACTTGGCGGATTCGCGGCGACGGCAGGGGAGCTAGCTTCACGGATTCGCAGCGGCAGCGGCGGCAGGGACCGTCTTCGGGAAGGAAGGGCGTTCGCGGCAACGGCAGCGGCAGGGAAAACGTAAAAAGCAGTTCGCGAGCTGGAGGTCGAAGAACGCAGAACGAAAACTGAGGAAGAAAAGGGGGGAATAGGTTATATAAAGGGTATTCTACGTCGGTTGTAACCTATAACCGACGTAGAATGTTTTGAATTAGACATTCCACGTCGGTTACTACAGAACCGACGTAGTAGACTTCACATTCTACGTCGGTTCTGAAACCAACTGACGTAGAATGTCTAATTCAAAACATTCTACGTCAGTTATACAGTATAACCGATGTAGAAGGGTCAAATCAAACATTTTACGTCGTTTGGATTTAAACTAACGTAGATTGACGACGTTAATACCTACTTCTGTAGTAGTGAAATATTATTTTTCACTTGTAATATTATGATAATTATTAGCTGCATGAGTTTTTGCTCGTGATCACGTGTGATTGTCATTTAAGAATATCTTAGGAAAGATGAAACAGTTTCTCTTATATTAAATAATCCAATTTTTTGTTTACAAAAAAATGTTTGAATTTTATATTTTAGAACTTTAGGGTTTGTTTGTTGGTTATTAGTCTATATATATTAGGATAGAATATGATAACTATCACATACTACTTCAATAAATGGTTTGGTAGATACACAATATATGACTTATTTATTATTTTGTCTGTGATATTTTCATTACTAGAATTTCTTATGTTTAATAAAATATTTTTTATAAATTTATAAAAAATTTATAGAAAAAATAAAAAGAAACTCATTTCTCATAAATTTTTATAATAAATTTGTAAAAAATTCTCATAAAATATCAGAAATTCTAGTAATATTTACTAGTATAGTATATTTCTTCTCTCAAATTAAGTTTGGTTAAAAAATAATAAAATAGGATAATCAAACTTTCTTTTACTCTTACATAATTACACTTTTATTATAGTTATTCTTATCATTATTATTGTTGTCAAAATCATTCTATTCATATTCACTTTCATTATAGTTATTCTTATCATTATTATTATTGTCAAAATCATTCTATTCATATTTGTTGATGTCATCATTAATCCTATATACATTACCTCCATTATTATTATCTTTGTTACAACAACCATAATTTTAGCATTACCATTACACCATTGTTGTTATATCACATAATTTCTACTATTATTTTTAAAAAGTTTGCTACCACTTTCATCAAAGTTATCATCATTAATTATCTATAAATCTTGGTGTATTGAACTCTTTAGAATGATATATTTAATGGTTGTAGACGATGTTTACTAGTTAGATGGATTATTTGATAGTTATGTAGATGCGTCTATATAAGGAGTGCATAAAAAACTTTAGACCCATTAGACTTATCTAGTATGAGTGTCTAATAACTCAATATATATGTCTAATTTTTTTCTTTGATCAACAAAGATATACACATACATATAGCCCAAGCATGACATGCACAGTTGCAAATACTAACCATACACGCCTTGTAATAAAGTTGTAGTGCAGCATACAACATATGATGAATCTGTGGTTGTTGTAAACATTTTATTATATTAGTTAGTAGTCATCATGTGCTTCTAACTAACATGTAATAATTTTGTATCCCTATATAGGGTGTCTAAAACTTGTTGTAGAACAAGATTGTATATGCTGCAACCAGTACCTTTCTGTAAGGCTTTATAAATGAGACAATTTTACTCATATCTATCTTGTTTTATGATTTCTTTATTTTTCATCTCTTGTTGGTGTTATTTGCAATCAATATGGTATTGTTTCTTTTAGTGTTTTTTGGACTCTTTTAGGCAATAGGTGCACAAAAAATTGGTATCAAAACCAGTTTTGATCTTGATCATAAATCTTGTCCACATTTGTTTAGGGTTTAGGGTGTAGGCACATTTGTGATCCAGATTCTTGCAAAAAAGATGGACATCACATCAAAGATGGAAAAGTTCCATAGGAATTAAAATTCCAACCTGTGGAGATCAAGATGAGAGTCTTACTCAATAAACAAGGGCATATAGACACTACTTTTTTGAAGCACGTTACACATAGTGACAACTATAATTTAGAAGGTGTGGTGATTTGCAGTTGTCCAAAATTGGGGAAGTAGGATCCAAAATTGGGGAAGTAGGATCAGGTGGTAAGCAAATGAGATATCGAAGGAGAAATTGTCCAAAATAGAGGAAGTAGAATCAGGTGATATACAATTTAGAAGGTGGAGTGATTTGAAATTATCATTATTGAAATCAAATATTAGTTTATTAAATTTTGCAATATAGAACACAACTTAAGTCAATTCTTATAATATACATTTATATTGTATTCAATATTTACAGTTCTTCATATAAAAATTAATTTGGGAGTGTTTACGTAAAATGCAAGAAAAATTAGAAAAACAAAATAGATATTGGAAAAAAAATACAAAAGCAAGAGTAAATCAAAGGTCGATTCACATATATTCAAGAACCAAACAATTCCTCTTATCATAGTTCTCTAAAAATTCATGTCCAAGTTTGAATAATTAACCAATTAAACTAGTTATACGAATCAATTCAAAGTATCATTCAATCTAATTTGTATCTAATTATCAAATCAAGATTCAAAAAATTCCTAATTTGAATTCTAAAACCAGAAATACAAATTGATATCACAAAGAACAAATTTAAAATTAGAAAAAAGAAAAACAATCTTTTAAGCATTTGATCTTGATCCCATGAATTGATTTTTAAGAATTAGTCCTACACGGATGAAACACCAGAACACAATAGAGAATAGAAGATGAAAAGAGAATCTAGAAATTGAGAGAAAAGGAGAATAAAAGAAAAATTTTAAAATTATAAAAGCAAACAAATGATTGCTCCCCCTTTTAGAACACTTTTAGTCTATTTATATGATAACTAATACGAACTAAATATGGGTTTTAATTAGTTACATAAGTCCAATTACAAAAGTCCAGGGAAAAATAAGGAAGTACTAATTTGCATGGGTTCCTTTACAAAAAACAAAGAAAGATTTTTACTTGTTCAGATCATACAAGATCCTACATTCAGTCTTAGCTATTCAACCTTAGAACAGTCAAAATCCATTATCTTTATATGTCTATTACAAACACTCAACACTTGTAAAATATATACAAGATAAGAAACAAACTAGATAAACCAATACTACAGAAATTGAAATCAGAGACCGAAATTAGTAACTAAAATTTTTGATCACCGATCAGTAACTGAAAGTCTAACCAAAATAATTTTTTTAACTTAGTAACTGATTTTGTAATTGAATTTGCAGCTAAAAAAATAAGTTATTCTTTCAATTACAATATTATTATAATTATTTTTTATTGATAAAATTTTATAAAAAAATTAATAATTCTTCCCCCAAGTTATATTTTGGCTCCAAAATTCCTCCCTTATTCAGTATCTTTATTTTCACTCATCTTCATAACTCACCTGACATAGCACATGAATCACACAACTAAAACACGTTATCTAATCCTCAAATCATCCAACTGAATACATACCACCTTCCACTGACAGAACTTAAATCAGTCACCAATGTGAGCCACCAAACACCACCGTGAGTCACCTGATACCACTCAGCCACCAATGTGAGCCACCAGATACCATTGTGAGCCATCAGAGACCATTATCAGCCACCACAAATTGTCGTCAAACTTCATCCTCAACTCCAATCATCACCAGAATTAGGTGTGGCAAAACGGGCCAGCCCGGCCCGTTTAGGCCCGCCACGCCATGAGCCCGCCAAAAGTGGGGCGGGGTGGGCCAGCCCCCCACAGTGATACGGGCCAAATTTCTAACCCGCCCCGTCATAAGGCGGGTTGGCCCGCCTATATTTTTTGTTTTTCATTTTTTTTGAAAAATCTATTTTTTGGGTTTTTTATTTTATTTTTGGATCTTTGGTTTTAAATTGAATTTTTTTTTTCTTTGCAACTATTTTGTTTGTGTCCAATTTAAATAAATTTTTGTAATTAGAACAATTTATTAAAAATGTATATGGTGACATGACATTTAAAAAGTGCAAGCTAAAAGACATAATGTTTATTACAAAAGAAATTGCAATCAGTGAGGTGTTGAAGGAACCTTAGGTATAGCTACTTTCCCAAATTTAAAGAGAATGAGTGAGAGTGAATGAGGTGTTATAACTTTTTCGCGGGCCAGCGGGCTGGCCCGCCCCGCCCCGCCCTTGGCCCGACGGGTTGGCGGGCTAGACGGGTCGGGCTGATACAGGTTGGCGGGTTTAAAATGCTAGCCCGCTGCGCCTATATGCTGGCGGGCTGGCGGGCGGGCCCGCCGGGCCCAACCCACTTTGCCACCCCTAACCGGAATCAAATTTCACATTCCCGAACTCCAATGGAGTACCCTTAGACTCTCGATTTGTTGATCCTTAACCCTACCCCTCGATTTTTATGGCTTCTCAGTGTATCTAGACCTACACGCCTAATAACCCTAACTGTCGATTTATTGTACAGTTGCAACCCTAAGCCTCGATTTGTTGTATGGTCGCAACCCTAAGCCTCATCAACGGAACCATGGAGGGATTTAGTTAAAAGTCATTTGAAGCCTCACCTTGGATGTTCACCCGTCTTCGTTGAAGTTGAAGAGGAACAATGTAGCAATCCACAGTATGTGTAAGTTATTTGAATTGATTTGGTTCTTTTATTCATCACCTTCATCACCAACTTTTTCTTTTCAACACTAGGGTTTTTCTTTTAATCTAATGTATTGTAAGTTTGAATCATTATGTAGGTCAGCCCCTATTCTAAAAAGGGTAAAGTCATTATGTTTATGGATTTTGTGGTTTGATTTATTGAATTTGAGGGTTTATCAACTAGTTAGATTTTGTATCTTGTTAATATTTTATGGATGAGTTATGTGTTCTTAGTGTTTGTATTGTAGCTGGCTGGCTTTTAGATTCCTATTTGAAGATTCATGTGTTAGTCTGTGGATAGATTTATTTACGTAACATAGAAAAATTTGATTGAAATATGTTTTATCTGAAAAACAAAGAATGTTATGAATGAAGGAAAATATACTCTTTTACTCTTTGTTTAGTCATATAACTTATGTAGCAAGCATCTTGTTGATTTTATGTCCGAAAGGGTTTATTATTTTCTTTGCTAGTTGCACTACAATACCTAACTTGTGATAAAAGATTATGCATAGTTTCACTAAGTTTAATCATAAAAGTATACATGCACATGAAAGTAATTGAATGATTGATTGGAACTACCAATCTAAAAATCGAAAAGAAAATAAATACTTTAATTATGATTATTCCTTTTAATTCTATATTTGCAGGTCTTTTGATTCAAAGGCTTGAGTTTTTTTTTTTGTGTATTCTGATTGTGTCTTGTTTAAGGGATCCCAAGTCCGAGAACACAAAAAAATTTGATCTCATTTCTGTTCTTCTTTCCTTTTTTCCTTTTATATTTTTCGTTCCAATATATCACTTGAATCAATTTTGGAGAACTTCTAGGTTGAACATTATTGGCTTTAAATGTTGCATCATGCTTTCGTTGCCTTTAGTATAGTGCAGAGGCGAAGCTTAATAGGAGCCGGTGGGGCCCACAACCCCCCCAACATTTTTATTATACATGTAAATTTATTATATGGACCCACACAATTTAATAAAATAAACTTTTACAATTAATAGATTCTTTTAAGAGGTATACTTTTTAGAGTTTTCCATAAAATTTTATAGATAACAACTATTTACATTTACTTTTTTGCTTTAAATATAGACTCTTAGTATTCTTTTTCTTCTATTTATGTTAAAGATATATAGAATTCTTTTTTCTTTTATGGTTTCTTCTCTAGGTCACTTGTTTCCTATTCTACTTCTATAAAACTTCTTTCATTCCATTCCAGGAGTATAACTTTTTTTTTATTTAATATCATTTATTTTCTATGTGACTATTGCAAGCAAGTAGATTACATTAGATTGTAGATTATATTTTTAGGAGGTCTGTTACTCTTTAGATTAGATTGTAAATTATCATTTATTATAATTTTATATATTTTGAAATTAAATAATTATTTTTTAATAGGTACAATACTCATGGTTAAGAACAAGACAATTTATGCTTTTTTCAAGAGGAAGATTATTGATAAAAATGAAAATGATATTTCTTCAACTTCAAATGAGCAAAAAGTTACATTGAGCAAAGAACGTTTTAATTTTTATTTTCAAAAGTGGAAAGATTTTAATTTTTAATTATTTTTATTAGGCTTAAAAAATTTAAAAATTGTTTAAGGTTTAAAAAAGTAAAAACAATCTTCATACTTACATGTTAAAATAACCTCTAAAAAAATTGTTCAACTCTTAAATTAGTAGGAACAATATTACTATACATTAAAAAATATTAAAAACCATTAAAAAATTAAAAACTGTTCAACTTCTAAATTAGTGGAAACAATTCAAAATGATTGAAAGAGTTAAGAAGTATCGTAGATAAGTGGAACATAGAACAATGCTGAATATTAAAAAATTTAAAACCAATAAAAGAAATTAAAACCCATTAAAATGAAATTAAAACTCATTCATTGCGTGCATTTATTAAAACATTAAAATTTTTTATTCTACATATTTTTCGATGTTTCTCTACATCACCGATTACACTGTATTACCATTATAAGTATACTCTCTAACACAAAATTGAAATAAAAATAGTATAATCTTAAGATTTTATGAATAAAATCTCAATCTTAACTACATTGTGAACAAGTATATTGAATTAATATTTGTAAGTAAATTGAATGTTATATTTAATGTTAATTTTGTTTATTAAGTTAATTTTTTTTACATATTATATTATTTTATTTATAATTTTTTTCTATTATTTAATTATTATTAAAATATTAAATTAATTTAATATATAGCGGCTCCCCCTAAAAATTTAGTCAAGATCCGTCACTGGTATAGTGGTTGGTAAATTGTTTACAAGCAGTTCTCAATTGCTTTCTTATCTTGGTCATTACTCTATATTAATGTATTGATAATGTTTAAGTAATTTGGAATAATATTTTCCACTTTCTTTTTCAAGGAGAAAGGTGTTGGGTTTTGTCTCTGATTAAAAGATCTTGTGTCTTGCTTAAGAGCTCTCAATTTATAGATTGTGAAGGTGAAGCTAAAGTTTGTATATGATCAAAATGAATTAAAGGGATGGTTTTAGAGTATAGTGATTAATTTATACAAGAATAACTGTTTAGTGTTGATATGTGACCTAGCATTTCCAAATTATATTGGTCTTGCATTTTCTTTTGTTTCTTAACAAGAATAATCCTTTTTTCTCTCCCTTCTTTCGTATTCAAACTAGTCATTTGATTTTGAAATGAATATGGATGCAGGGTTGGTGTCTAAAGTTGTCTTCTTAGTTCCAATTTCTTCGTTCTCTATTGAAGTAAGTAGTTTACTGTCAATATGTTAAGTTTAAATTGAATATTGTTGAGGTTATTTGACTTAGGATGCATATGTTGATATTAATATATTGGTATTATTATTTGACTTATGTTTTAAAAAATGGGCTAAAAATTAAACTTTTTAGGTAGTAAGTGTCAGAGATACAATGTCTCCGAAGGCCTATAAATTTGAACCCATTGAATATTTTACGTTACAATGGTTTTTTTAACCAATCTTAAAATTTAGATTAAAATATTTGAAATATTTTAGTGTTTTCAAGTTGTTATTAATCTTTATTAAACTTGTTTTTTATTTGATGGTAAATGTTACATGATTAGTATTTCTATTGTAGATTATTTTGAAAGTATATTTATATTAGTTTTCATATCATCACAGCAAACCTCTTAGTTATATTTTTTATTCCGAAGCGATTAATACTTTATTTATAAGGGTAAGCTTGTGTATAAGTATGTATACTTTCAATGAGTAAAAAAATTGTTATTTCTCTCTTATTCTTTAAAATTTAATTTTGGCTTTACAAGAATTATATAAATAAAAAAAATGCGTAACATATATATATATATATATATATAAACCTTTTTAAAAAATCATCATTCACTTTTATTTCTAAAGTTATACAAATTTATTTTATTTCTTAAAAAATATTAAAAATTTTCCTTAATTCAATTATTTTGATTATAAAGTTTGGAGTGAGATATAAGAGATGTGTTATTTTACACTTTTTATTTAGTAAATTAAATGAACCTAAAATAATAGTTTCTTTTTTAATTTATATATAAACATGTTATTATTAAATATATTAAATTTAAATATGATATATTTATTTTATTTAACATTATATGTATGTTTTAAAAAAAATATAAATTTATATTTTATTTTAGTCTTAATATCATAAAACTATTATGTGTTTTTGGTTATTAACTTTTCTCACATTTTTTTAATTAAATCCAGATAACCTACAATTTTGGAAATGAAAAACTTAAGCAATCAAAATATGTATTTCTCACCACTAAACATTAATAACAAAATTTAGGAAAACTCCATTTCCACAATGTGGTATTCACACCACTAAACTAGTAACAACTTATTATTTATAACTTATATTTTTAGTTATACAAATTAATTATGTATTTTTAATATTTAATTTATCCTACATTGTTTAAATTTAATCCAATTATCCCAAAATTTATGAAATAAAAAATTGAAGCTATTGGGATTCGAGCCTAGGACTCCAAAACCACAATATAGAATTTTCACCACAATACTTGTTTATAACTTACATTTTTAGTTACACAAAATAACTCTTGACTAACATGAATGTTAACAATATCATGGTGTATATAATTATATGGTGTACTAGTCATTAAAATTTCTTATTGTTGACTATGTGACAGAATATGGATGTTCGTGAATATTGTAGTTGGATGCATAATAGACTTTTACCTGGTCGAAAGGGGTACACTGAAACTTTTTTAAATGGTGTGGCTGAATTTGTGTCTTTTGCTCTTCAACATGCAAACATGTCAAATGGAAAATTTAGATATTCGTGTAGTAAATAAAAAATAAAATCTTTTAAAGATGTTAAATGTCATCTCTATCGAAAAGGATTTATATATGATTATTGGATTTGGACATGTCACAGAGAAATTGATCCAATTTCGTCACATGATTATAACAATTATTCAAATTTTACAAGTACTGCACATGGTAGTCATAGTCAAGACTTTGATGACATGATTCATGATGTTTTCAGTACAAACTTTGTGGGTCATTCAATGAACAAAATGAGAAATTTCCAAATGCTGAAGCAAAAAAGTTTTATGATTTATTACATGGCTCACAAAAATCGTGATGGCCTAGATGTACTAATCACACTAAATTGTCTGTTGTTGTTAGATTATTGACACTTAAATCAAAGAGAAAAGTTTCTGAATAGACTTTCAATCAAACAATGACTCTTTTGAAAGAGACATATCCTCCAGATAATTTTATACATGAAGATTATTATAAAGCATTAAAATTGGTCTCAAAACTTGGTTTATCTGTAAAAAAACTTATTGTTGTGTTGATGGATGTATGTTGTTTTACAAATATGAAGATAAACTGTTGATGATTTTGGATTTGATGATGTTTAAGGATATTCTGGAACTTTGATGAATGATTATGATTGTAATAAGATGTTAGATTATCTTTTAAAAGTTAGCTAATTGTGATATAATAGCCTGCTGTTTATGTTAATCATCAATTAGTCTACTAATTTTATTATGTTAGTCGACTATTTTCATTAAAGTATCAGGAATTTGGTTTTAATGAAAATAGCTAACTGTTCTGTTGTTTAGTCAGCTATTTCGTTCCAGGATCTCTCTTATGCAGAAAACAGCAGAACGCAGTTTAAGCCTCTCAACAGAGCACGACCCAAACCTCTTCTCTTTGCCTATAAATACAACTCTCAAGCAAGATACGAGGCGCGAAAGAATACGAGAGAATACATACAGAGTTGCAAAAGATCAGAGCAAGAAAAGTCTGCAGAATTCTTTTAGAGTTTCAGTTTTTCAAGACAATCTTGTTTTTACACTTTATTGTATTCTTTTGATCTCTGGGTTGAGATTTCTCAGTGGGTTTGCAAACCCTGTTTCTGTGATTGGGGTGATCACATTGACTCAGTGTGAGTCAGGGTATAAAGATCAATTTCTATAGGGTTTAGAATAGGATCTTTGTTTTTCTTGTAGTCTTTAGAAAAGGTTTTTGTAAAGACTTCATATTTGATAGTGATTAAGATCTGTTTGAGTTACAGATCAGTAACTGGATATAGTTCTTGCATAAAGAACGAATCAGTATAATCCCTGGTGTTTTCTTTCTTATCCTTCATCATCCTTTAATATCTGTATGTTGAACTAACCAACTATTTCACAATAATCAGTCAACTATTTTGCTCTGAACTGCATCAGTAAATTTCTGAAACGAAAAAGTTTTGAAATAAATTCATATATCAATTCAACCCCCCCTTCTTGATATATTTCTGCACCTAACAATTGGTATCAAGAGCAGGTAATTGAAAGATACTCAAAAAATATCCAAGATGGGTGATAAGCTACCCTTTGCTGAAGGAGCATCTACCAATAGACCTCCACTCTTTGTTGGAGCGAACTACCCCTTCTGGAAAGCCAGAATGAAGATATTCTTCAAATCTGTTGATAGAGGCGTTTGGGATGCAGTGATTAATGGTCCTTTCATTCCAACAGTGAAGGATGAAGATGAAAAATTGATTGAAAAGCCATGGGAAACATGGACTGGTGTAGAAAACAGAAAAGCTCAGTTTGACAGTAAGGCCAAAAATATTTTAACATCTGCTTTAAATCTTGATGAGTTTTTCATGGTTTCTCAATGCACAACAGCAAAAGAAATGTGGGATATTCTACAAGTTACCCATGAAGGTACATCAGAAGTTAAGAGGGCAAGAAAGCACACCCTCATCCAAGAATATGAAATGTTCAGGATGCAACCTGGAGAGAGCATCCAAGACGTGCAGAAACGCTTTACACATATAGTGAACCATCTGCTGGGTTTGGGAAAGAAATTTGATGATGAAGAACTCAACATTAAGGTTCTCAAGTGCCTAAATAGAAGCTGGAAACCAAAAGTCACTACAATCATTGAAACAAAGGACTTATCTGTCATGAATACAGCCACATTGTTTGGGAAACTGAGGGAACATGAACTGGAGTTTAGCAGACTCGATCAGCTGGAGAACTCTGATAAGAAGAAAAAAAGTCTTGCATTAAAAGCCAAGGAATGCTTAAAGAGTGATGAAGAAAACGAAGATGATAGTACTGAATTTGTTATGCTTGTTAAAAAGTTTGGAAAGTTTCTAAAGAGGAAGAACAATTCTAAAGACAGATTTCATGAAAACCAGAAAAGGTACACCAGAAAATCTGATTTCAATTCCCCTAATTTCTCTTGTTTTAACTCTGGGCAGCTAGGACATGTCAAGATAGATTGTCCTCTATTAAATCAAAGAAAAGAAAGAAGCCCAGAAAGAAAAGAAAGAAGAGACAAAGAGAAACGTGTTTCTCACTTCAAGAAAGGGAAGAAAGCATACATGGCCTGGGATGAAAGTGATTCCAGCAAGTCATCAACTTCAGATTTTGAATCTGAAAATCAAGCCAATCTGTGCCTATTTGCTAATGAAGAAACATCAAGCGAAGTGAGTATTTGTGAATATGATATTAGTGAGAATTATGACACCTTGTTTGATGCATTCAAAGAACTACATGATGAAGCAAGAAAGCTGGATCATCAAAATAATCGACTAAAAGGACTGAATAGCTGGCTAGAAAACAAATTACTAGAACTGGAAAACCAGAATAGCAGACTGAAAGATGAAAACAGTCAACTAAAAGACAAAGTCCTGGAACTGGAAAACCAGATAAAATCTGATAAGTCTGAATGTGATAAAATCAATTCTACAAATTGTGAAAACTGCATAAATCTCCAAAATAAAGTTGGTTATCTGATTAAAACATTAGGAAAGTTTCAAATTGGTCATAATACACTTAATCAACTACTAGATTCTCAAATTGGATATTCTAATAGAAATGGTCTTGGTTATGGAAAATCTACAAAACATTATCTTGCTGCAAAGTATAAATCTTACCCAAGTAACAGATTTAAAAAGTGTTCTTATTGCTTGAAAAATGGACATATATCTAGATATTGCTATATCAAGAATTTTGGCATTTCAAGAGGTAAATACTATTGGAAACCCAAATCATGTGATATTCCTAACTCTAAAGGACCCAACCTGTTTTGGGGACCTATATATCTAAACTAACTTTGTTTTGTAGATCTGTCAAAGAGCAAAGAGAGCTTTATGGTATTTAGATAGTGGTTCCTCTAAACATATGACACGTGACAAATCAAAGCTGATAAATTTCAAGGCATATGAAGATGGTTCTGTTACATATGGAGACAATAGCAAGGGTAAAATCACAGGTTCTGGAGATGTAGGAAACTGCTCTTCTTCACAGATAAAGGATGTACTCTTTGTTGAAGGATTGAAACACAATCTGCTGAGTATTAGTCAACTATGTGACAAAGGTATGAAAGTCACTTTTGATGCAGAATTTTGTGTTATATACAACTGTAAAACTGCAGATATTGTGCACATTGGAAGAAGAACAAACAATGTATATATGCTGGACATTGAGCCCTCAAATCTCAAGAACATTTGTTTGTTGACCAAAGAAGTGTGGGATCTAGAACTACGTAAAAATTGAGTTTTTGTCATCATTGTTGACATGTTATGGTAAAGTCATTTGTCTTTGTTGTAATGTTATTATTATATCATATTGGAATTGATCTTAATATAAAAGTTCCCAAATATGTTGATTTGAATGAATGCAAATAAGTAATGTAAAACAACATTAGTCCTTCATAATTTGGGAGTTAAAATAGAGGAAAAATAATAATTTGGGAGTTAGAAATAGAGGAAAATTAATAATTAACCTTTTAAGGAAAAAGGAATGACATTTCAACAACATGGGTGTTGTTACATAAAACTATTGAACTTGGAAAACAATAATTAATCAACTACTATGTATTGATTTGAGTATTCTCAATATTATTGTTATATATATTAGTTATTGCATTAAATATTGTGATACATTTAGAAACTTTTTTTTTATCAATTTTAAACATGTATAACTTTATTTTAGACAAATTTGAATGGAAAACCTCTCACTCCATCAAAGTTGTTTCGTCAAACACATGAACAGAAGGACAAGACACATATGGATGTAAGTAATAAATATGATATGTTAATTAATACAATATTTGTCTATTTTTTTGTTTATTATTAAACTAATTTTTTTATTTCAATATTTATAGGTAGAGTATACACGTGCATTGGAACAAGCCTACTCATCTGCATATATTTAAGGAATGTCTCCACATGATGAATTAAAAGTTTGGTGTACAGTTTGCTAGAGTGAACGAAAGGCAGGGTATATGGGCTTGGATCTGAGTCAAACAAAGTAATTGGGAAACAATTTTGTTATAAATCTAATTCATGTTAAAACCCTCAAAGATGAGATTCAACAATTAAAACACAAATTACCGGAAGTTCGGAGTGAGAGGGATCATCTTCTTATCACTGTGTTAACTACTCAACAAAAGGTTCAAAAAAATGACAAGTTGTTGCTTATGGTCATGGAGAAGATGGATTTATAGCCTCCTACTGATAAATGAATTCTTATGATAAGTTGTTAAAACTTAATATATTTTGTGTATGAATTTTTATTTTAAAGAACATGTAATTTGTATGATATTAACTATTTTGTGGATGATTATCTATTTCATGATTTTGTGGATGACAATCTATAAGATAATTTTGGGGATGACTTTCTATTTCTTGATTTTTTATAAAATTATTCATCTATCAAGTAAAAAAATTAAATAAATAAATAGTGACTGATTAAATCAGTCACATATTTGGTTACTAATTGAATAACTAATTCGATCACATATTCAGTTACTAATTCAATTACTGATTCAGTTACTTATTCGGTTACTAACTCAGTCACAAATACAGTCACAGATTCGGTCAGTCAATATAAATCAGTAACGAACAAAGAGTGACCGATTTTGGTTGGTCACTATTTCAGTCACTGTTTCGATTAGTGACCGATTTTACTTATTTAGGGACCGAAATTTTAGCCACCATTTCTTGATTTTCTTGTAGTGAACTCCTAAACACAATCAAGGATGATATGTCCCACTCTTGAATCAAATCAAGAGGAAACTCAACAAACAACTCTAGAAAACCCAAGAGGGCAACAATTCAACCCTTGACACAACAAGAAGAATCAAAGAAAGGATTAAATCCTAACAAACATATATGAAACGAGATTGCCAAATCACAATAAAACAATTACAAGTTCAAATTTAGTTCTAGCATAAAGCCTTTGAAGATCTTTTGAAAGCAAGAGAAAAGATAAATATCTTAAAAAGTTGATGATGGCTTTCTTGAAGGAGTGTTAGAAAACCTTTGAGAGAATAGTCTGAATGTTTGAGATTGCAATTTAGAAAGAATGATAAAATTTGTGAAAGATCAAATTAAAGATTCAATTTATAGAGATTTGAAATATTTGATTAAAAGTTGACTCTCTCTCATTTAATCAATTATCTTAAGTTATTAATTGATTATATAGTATTAAAATGAATTTATGAGAGAAAAAACATTTTTTTTTTGTTTTGATCAATTACCACTTCATTTATTTTGTTAAATTGTTCTTCATTTTCTGGAAAACTCATAAAAACATTTTAATAGATTATTTCAACATTTAACCAATTATCTAGAGACATAAATGAGTTACTCCGAAGACTAAGTCATTTATCCAAAGCACGCTCAAGTAGGTTAACTAGAAAGAACAAAATAATTTATTATTAATTTTATTAATCGATTATTAGAAATCGGTAATGGATTATTATGAAATCCTTTGAGAACACATTAATTGATTATTAAAATCATGAATTGAATAAATCATAATCAAAAGCTTTTCAAAATTGTATTAACCTTTTAGAAAAACACATTTGAAATATAAGGCTATGTATTTAAACTAATGTTCTCGTGAATTACCTTATGAAAGATTTTGAAACACATCCAACGAAAGTTATACACTCAATACATCTATATCACTATCTTCATCAAACATCATCATCAAAATGAAGTTTCTTCAAGTCCAACATATACAATGTTGTTAGAGGTGACTAAGGAGAAGATATGATTGAAGGGTTAAATGGGCAATATGAGGTATACTCATAGTCTTAGTGTAATATGTTTGACCAAAGGTTGTGTATAACATGATAGAACAAAGCATATTGCAACTAGATATCACTGCCTTTGCACTATGAAGAGGACTAAAGTGAAGAAAATCAATACCAAGCATAATCCTGGAAATGCGTTCATGAATTTTGTTCCTATAAGCAAGTTCATGCATTACTTGGACTTCTTGAATGTAAATTGATGGTAATAATTCTAAAAGAAAGTAGTTGTAGTCCAAGGTTGAGTGTATAGATTGTGGTGTACTAAACTCTTCATAAACGTAATTTGCTAATTTGAATGGTCATTGAATAAGTTTTTAGATGTTTTTAGATGTATTTTTTGTAGAGTATTTAATAGTTTTAGACTCGTTAAACTCGTACAATAAGTTTCTAATGATTCAATGTATATCTCTTGGTGAACCAATGGTTATTGTAAACATTTTGTTATATTCATTAGTTGTCATCATGTGTTTCTAACTAACATGTAACAATTTTACAACCCTTTATAAGATTACTTGTACTTGTTGTAGAACACGGTTGTATATGTTGGGTAACAAAAAATACCTATCTATAAAGCTTAATAAACAGGAGGGGTTTATTCATATCTATCTTACTTTGTGAATTTTTTCTTCATCATCTCTTGTTAGTGTGATTCACAATAAGTATTGTATTTTTTCTTTCGTTGTTCTTTGGGCTCATTTTGCATTAGGTGCACAACATTATCATATATGTAGTCACTACCATCATGTCATATTTATCATGACAATGATAACTCCATTGTCACCACCACAGTTAGTGTTGCCACTTGTGTCATTATTATTGTTATTACCAATATACTGATATATAATAACTTCAATCATTCATCATTACTTACTATTATCTTCAGTATCGTCTTTACTATCATGAACTCGTTATTATCATTATTATGATCATTATCAATATTACTATAATTATTATTATTATTATTATTATGACTGTTGTCATCTTTTTATTAGTATCATTATTATTACCATCATCATTAGATCCACTATCACAATATATTATCTAATTTTTTGCACCAAATAGTGAATATCTAATTTAGCTTACTTTTATCATATTCTTATAACATATTCTATTCTATTTTGAGTATTAGAGAAGCCCTTAATTTTCAATTTTCATAAAAATTTATTTAAGTTTTAGTGGATATGTTTTTCCTTGATGAGAAAAAGCAAATCAAATACCTAATTAACACATCAAATCTCAGCATTGTTATTACTAAAAGAAGCTCAAAACCTATGAAGTTAGACATCAAATCTCAGCATACAAAACATATTTATTTACAATACTACTAGCGAATCTATTAACACAAGAATTGTCTTAAGCACAAAGATAAGCATTTCCTCCATTGTGCGTCAAGACAAGTAGGTATAATATATTACGGTAACATCAATAAAAAAAATACAAAAGAAGGGAGCACAAGATGCAACTTCTTCATCCCATACAAAAGAAGATACAAAAATTTTTAACCACAAATAGTAAAAATGACAACGTGGCTCTCTCTGTGGCTGACACGTGTACTATTGAATTTTCAAATTCAAAATGCGGGAATCTTCTCTCTCACACTTCTCTGTCCAAGGCTCTTCTGTGAGACTCTTCATCTTCTCTCAATGCAAACACAGATATGCCTCTCGACACAGATGCAACATATGCTCTCATGAACACCCTCTCATCTTCTCTAAAACCCTAAAAATCCAAACTCACTCTCACCAATCCTAAAAATCCAAATCCACTCTCACCAACACTAAAAATCCAAACCCACTCTCACCAACAGACCCTTCAATCTTCTCCAAAAGGACACTTTGCACATCTTCTCCATCTCTATTCTCACACGCAGGAGAAACCATTTAGAGAGCACGGTTTCATCTTCTCCATCTCCATTCTTCATGTGTTTCTCAGGAAGAGAAACCCTAATCATCTCTTTTTCTTCTCTGACCACATTTCACTCACACATACCTATCCAACTTCATCTCCTTTTTTTCTTTCATGTTTTCTCTACACAACAGACTCTGTAGGCGCCTATTGTAGGTTCTGTTTTCTGGAAGCGTTGGTCAAACATTGGCTAGTAAGTCTTATGTGCTTCATTTTCAATGAATAAATTAGGTTTTCCATCTTACTCTTCCAAAGAATAAAGTAGAGTTTTTTTTTAAGTTCACGTAGCCCCCTAATTACATTTGCATTGGACAGAGATTGCCAAAATCGTGCTACAAGGCCACTGTAGGTGTTGTGCTCTGAAAGGCTTTCTGAAACCTTACCCAGTAAGTTGTGTTTCCCTCTTCTTCTCTGTTGATATTCAAATTTTTCAGAAACTAAATTAGGGTTTCACAATATCTGAGTCCAAATTAGGATTTGCAATTTGAAAATTAGGGTTTGCAATTTGAAAATTAGGTTGCAAACTTGAAATTACATTTGAAATTTCTTTTTATTCTTTTATCTCTTCACTAAGCTCTTTATATATGTGCGTTCTTTTCCTTTGCCCACATCTGAGTTCAAAATGTCAACTTCGCAGAAGAACACCACTCTTTACAAGAACTTATGCCTCAAAAGGATAGCTGAAATATTATGGTTAGGGTGTTACAATTGTGGATGTTTGTTGATTTCACCAAACAAAAGTTTTCATTTTTATTGAATTGGTGCTCCAAGATGGATAGGTGATTATACAAGCTAGACTTTATTTTAGATTTTCACCAACCTTTTTCACTTTTTAATATTTCGTTGGTGTATTCATGTACAGGGTGTTCGGAGTCATGCTTTAGTTATCTTTGACTAGCTCTAGTCATGCTTCAGTTATCTTTGACTAACTCTATTCTTTTACAGGATTTGTTAAGCAAGTTTTCATATGCATCAAATGTATCACAACTACCATTAGTGAATTTATCTAGTGATAGTGTTATGGGCAATGAAGTGGATGTCACACTCCAAAAAAGAGATGTTGAAGGTATTGTGTACACAAATGAGGATGATCTGCCTCTGAAGACCACAAAAAAGAACATTAAGGTTGAGAAGGGTGTCTAACATTATAAGCTTAGTATTTATTTTGGAATAATATTGTTGTTTTGTGATGTTTAAGAAGTAATTGGTTGTATTGCAATATTTTGGAATGTTTTGAGATGTTTAAGGACAAGTTATGAGTTGTACTCTCTATTTGAATTTCAATTTGAATTTATGATTCATATGGACAACTGCATTTTAAATATAATGAATGTTTTATATTTGACTTCTGTCTGAAATTATAATATATTGTCTTTTTAAATTTAAGAGTTTTGTATGTATATCAGGCTTTTCTATGTATTTGCATATAATTTCAATATAATGAATCTTTTCTATTTGGCTGGGTTAGTATATAAGTGTCTTGATCACCTTCATGTCTTTGACACTCACTGCTACTCAGCTACATTAGTGTAATTTAATTTAGAAACTATTTATGTTAGATCTTCTTTAATAATTTTGTGCAGAATGTTTGGTTAATTTCTTTAATACTTGGTGCCTTTAATTTGTGTTCAAAATTGCATTGCTCAATTCAATCTCTGATTCTATGACAATTTACTGTCTTTTTAGATTTAAGAGTTTTGTATGTATATCAGGCTTTTGTTTGTATTTGCATATAATTTCAATATAATGAATCTTTATTATTTGGTTGGGTTATTATATAAGTGTCTTGAACACTTTCATTTCTTGACACTCAGTGCTGCCCAGCTACATCAATGTAATATGATTTACAAAGCTGTTTATTTCATATCTTCTTTAATAATTTTGTATTTGGTTGATTTATTTAATACTTAGTGCCTTTAATTTGTCTTCAAAACGGCATTGCTCAATTAAATCTATTATTCCATTACAATTTACTGGCTTTTTAAATTTAAGAGTTAAGTATGTATATCAGGCTTTTCTATGTATTTGAATATAATTTCAATTTCAATATAATGAATCTTTTCTATTTGACTATGTTAATATATAAGTGTCGGATTCATGTCTTTAACACTCAATGTTGCCCAACTACATCAATTTAATTCCTTTATTTCAGAAAGTTGTTTATGTCATTACTTCTTTAATAACTTTGTGCAGAATGTTTGGTTAATTTCTTTAATACTTAGTGCCTTTAATTTGTCTTCAAAACTGCATTGCTCAATTGAATTTGTGTTTCCATTACAATTTATTGTCTTTTTAAATTTAAGACTTCTAAATGTGTATCAGACTTTTTTATGTATTTGAATATAATATAATTTCAATTTCAACATAATGAATCTTGTGTATTTGGTTAGTGTTTTCAAGGCATTCATGTCTTTCACATTCAATGCTGCCTAGCTACATCAATTTAATTTCTTTTAGAAAATTGTTTATGTCATTACTTCTTTAATAACTTTTTGCAGAATGTTTGGTTAATTTCTTTAATACTTGGTGCCTTTAATTTGTCTTCAAAACTGCATTGCTCAATTGAATATGTCATTCCATCACAATTTAATATCTTTTTAAATTTAAAACTTCTGTGTATATATAAGACTTTTGTATGTATTTCAATATAATTTCAATATAATCAATCTTTTGTATTTGGCTGCATTAATATATAAGTGTCTTGAAGACGTTCATGTCTTTAACAGTCGATGTTATATCCAGCTACATCACTGTAATTTGAATTCAAAACTGTGTTGCTCAATTGCTTATCATTTCATCACAATTTTTTGTGTTTAAATATTTCAGGCTTCTTTGCTAATTTGAATATATTTACAATTTGAATATATTTTAAATATATGTATATTGTTTTCATGTTTTGAATACATCTTTGTTATAGGTATAAGATCAAGGTTCGTGTAATTGATGAAATAGATTCAACCACATTTGTGCTTTTTGCAAGAATTCCAAAACACTCTTCAAAAAGTCATGCGATGAGATTTTTGAATCTCAGGACAAGGTTCACCAAATTTTGGTTTCTTTATTTTTCTACAAGTTTAATCTTTGTTTTCTTTTTGAATGGTTATACACAACTAGAACAATGATGGTCATATTCCAAGCGAGTTTGCTATCTTTGATGGATCAGACAATCCTATTCAAGGTTGAGTGTAAGAATAAAAAAATTTCAAATTTGGCCAATCATTAAGAGTTAAGAAAGTATGTATGAATGAAACTATCATTAAGAAGTTCAGTGATGGTTGAATCAAATCTTCTGTAAGTACTTGCTTTGTGTTATGCAGATAATTTTTTTATGTTTTTAATTGACATTCATCTACATATTAGCGTTATTGGCGTTTGTTTGAAGGACACATATTCTGAAAATTGTGATATGGGCAGAATGAAGAGTGTAACCAATGATGCAAGTTATGTGAACATTGATGAGGTTTTATTAGCCATTATTAAATGATTGTGTTTTGTTAATACAGTTGTGTTTTCTGTCACTTATTATATTCTTTTGCAGAGTTTGCTAAGTGAGTTCTCAAATGGATCAGATCACAAGTGGGCATCACACCCGAGAAAAGAGAGATTCGAGGTATTGTGCACCCAAACAAGGATGATCTTCCTTTGAAGACACTATAAAAACATCAAGATGGAGAAGGGTCTGTGACATCATTAACACTATAATTATTTTTTCATAATGTTGTTTTGGAATGTTTAAGAACAAGTCATTAGTTATTAATTTTTGTGTTTTGAGATGTTTAACGAGAAGTTATTGGTTGTACTTTATATTTCTATTCATGATTCCTGTGGACAAGTGTATTTTATGACTTGGAGATGTATTAAAGTTCCAATTTTTTAAATATGATAAATGGTTTATATTCCAGTTCTGCCTCAAAATATGATATACTTTGTTATTTGTAGAGTCTTTATATTTCAATTTTTTTATATGTATGGATAAGTATCTTTTATACTTTATGTTTGAAAGTTGTATTCGTGTGTCATTTTTTTAGTATGATTTTATAATGTAGTGTTGTCTGAAATTATGATAGGATTTACTATTTGCTGGAATTATGATCAAACCTCTTCTATGTTTTGTCCATATATAAATTTAATTTAATATTGATTTAATAAATCAATGTTACTAGAATACTGTTGCGTTTGGAATTCTAATGGATAAGATCATTCTATTGAAGGTTGAATTGAGTGTAAAAATGGGATGGGTTTCAAATTTGAACAATCAATTAGTGTGTCTTAATCAAAATATCATTGAAAAGTACATTGATACTTTCATCAAGTTTGTAGTTAGACCTTAATTTGATGTGCATACTTTGAGAGCTTGATTATTAACATTCATTTTTGTACCAACCTTAATAAAAATTAACTTTTTGTGTTTTTGGAAGATGAATGTTATCAAAATACAAAATTGTACCTATTGAAGAATGTAATTAATGATTCAACTTATGTTCACAATGATATAGTATTTCATAATATAGAATTAATGAGTTCTCCTATATGACTTTTATATTTTGTAAATAATTAAAATTTTTCATTCACCAATTTTTTAACTAAATATATATGAACAATAATTTTTTAATATAAAATAAAGTTTATTTTTTATAATATAAAATCTTTTTATGTGATTTTTAAAAAACTATTAAATTATTATATTTAAAATAATTTTTATATAACAAATTTTTAATATTATAATACATAAGTATGAACTATACATTTTAAAAAATAGATATAAAAATATGTTAAATTTAATTTTAATTTATTAAAACTTATTACTAAATTATATAAAAAAATGTGAATAAATAATATAAGTACAGAAAATTTATCATTTAATTAATAAAATTATTAATTAATTTAAAATTATATTATATATTATTTATAATTTTTTAATAATTTTATTTTTATTTAGTAAGATATATAACTTTCAAAAATTGTTGAACAATTTTACAAAAATTATAAAATGAGATGTAAATTTAACTTATAAAAAAATTGTACAGCTCCTATATATATGAAATTACTCATTGATGAGAAACTACATGTGTATGGAGATATCAAAATAACATTGATTTCACAAGTAAGATGATTTTTTTATACGGTTACAATTATAAGAAACACCATTTATGAGGGAAACATTGTTTGTTGCTATTAGATTAAGGGGATGATTGTTTCAAATGTAGCTTTAAGTGAAATTGCTTCTTTGTTACTTGCTGCATGAAAGACAACTCATTCTACATTAGCAACATAGTTCAAAGAAGTTTTCGTATTAAACTATGGAAACAAAATTGATTATATGAGATGAAACATTAATGATGTATACATTATGCTTTGAAGCATTTGATAAAACTTCGCGAATTATTATGAAAACTAAAATAAGGACAATAATAAGAACCCCATTTAGTAGTAAAGTTGTTGTTTTTTAAAACAATTTGTTAGTTAGAGTTTTTCTGTTATAAGAAAGGATCAAGATATGATGGTGTGAAGTCATCAATCAACTACTATGATTTATGAATAAATTGTAAAGTTTTAAATCTTCCATAAAATATGAGATTAAAAACTATCAAATCTAATGAAATTGCAACACATATCAAATATTTTGTTGATTGGGTTATTAACGTTAGATATGCAGACATGAATTTAAATAAAAACGGCAAATGCAATATTAATTTACCACAAAATCTTTTAATTCATAATTGTGAATCATTTTTACTATCATTTGTTGAGTTTAGGTATATTGAATTTTTGAATAATATAGTGTTTTTTGGACTTTTTGATGATAGAGCAATACTTTGTCCTACAACTAAATTTGTGGAAGTTAATGATTTCATTTTATTTTTAATACTCAGTGAAGAAAAAAACTTTTTAAGTTCAGACACGCCTTGCGAATTAGATGAAGATCAAGAAATTAAAGGTGATTGAATTACAATAGAGTTTTTAAATAAAATTGGATGATCAAGTATTCTCAGCCATCTACTTAAATTGAAAGTTGGTGGACCTCTAATTAAATAAGAACACAAATGAATAGTTTTGGCAAGAATGATATTGTTAATATATGGAGGTGACATACTATTGATACTAATAATGGATTTAATTTTTGCTGAATTCTTTATATATTTGTGTTTTACAATAACAATAAATAAGAGTCAAAGTTAATCTTTTTTTTAAGTTAAACTTTATCTACACATTGTTAATTATGAATTATTGTTTGTATATTAAAAGTAAAAAAATAGTTAAAATATCTAACTAAGATGAAGATAGAAATGTAACCACTACAACTAAAAATTTAATATAATAAAATATTTAAAAATATTTACATTTAATTTAATTATAATTTTGAAACTTTTTATTTTTATATATTAAAATGAAATTATTAATTATTACTTATTTCAATTTAAATTCTTAATTATTTCTTAATTTTAATTAAATCACAGAGTAAAAATAATTAATTATTATTATTAATTTTATAAAGTGAAATAATTGTACTATATTTTTATCAATTCAAATAATAAATATATAATATTTTTTTAAAAGAATTTATTATTAATTTTATAAAATGAAATAATTATATTATATTTTTATCAATTTAAATTTATACAATAAATGTATAATACTACTTTTTAAAACACGGATAAAGATACTAGTGAAATTAGAAAAGCAAGTTGTGAATCACAGTATTATTAAAAGAGAAAAGTAATTGACTTTAATTATCCTTGGAGTATAAGAAGAACAAATATGATAAAAAAAACTTATAGGAAAAATATATTTATTTTTAAAGTAAGACAAGTACGAATCTTATTTAGTCTCTCGCCCCCAATATATACAGTTTCCCAAAGTTTTAAAAATCACTATTATGATTCTCAACATTAATAACCTATTCTTTATCCAGTTATTTCTTTATTCGTCTAACTTTTCTTCCATACGAGTGTTTTTAAACATTTTTTTAGTATTATGTTTTTTAATATAGCATTTGTATTAATTTTTTAAAAACTTTAAAGCTTCAAAGCACGACCTCATGAGTAAAATTAAATGATAATAAAATGTTAAATTTAATATTTATTTGGTATCTTAATAATGAGAAATTAATTTATTAGAAAAATAAAAAAAAGTAACATAACTTATAATTATTGAATGACTAGCGAACTAGGCACCTCACATCACTTGCATAAGACTTAATTAAGAAAGATATAAAGTCCCTCTGACTGATCAAAATCAAGAATCACTCATAAGATAGGATCTGTTAGGCTAACTTTAAAAAACATTTTTTTCAGAGTTTAATGATTATGTCCTACAAAATTACTTATGGTTTTTGAAATAATTGTTATATAATTAATAAATTTATTATATATGGCATTTTGTGATTAAATTGTAATCTAAAAAACTATTTGCAGGACATATAATATTTATTTATTTTAGTTTAATAACTTTACACTAACGATACTAAACAATTTTAGAGCTTAATTTTTGTAAAGAACTGTTGCAAAAGTACTAAACTCCATTAATTGGTTTTAAAATAGAGTAAGTTAGTGCATAAATAGACTTCAGTTCAAACTGATTTTCAGAGAAAATTTATTTAATTACAAAAGTCATTATTATAATAATTAACACAATTATTTTAATATTATGTTTTTATATATAACTTATGTTTATTTAGTTTTTAAATATAGTTATTCATAAATATTATTGTATAGTGTTGAATTTAAATGTTATGATTAAGGATGAAAGGGTAATAGTTATCCTTTAGCATGTAGAAAAGTTCATTCGTCAACAAAATCGCGTGTACCCGTTTTGACAAGTACTTAAAAGTTTAAAAAAAACGTTAATACTCACACATGTCCATAGGTACTCAACAAAAAATTTTAAAAAATACCTTTTCATTTCGATAAAAAAATATAAATACAAATAATTTTATTTAAATAAAGTTTGTCTCTTCAAAACATAAGTAAAAATATAAGCAACAAGTAAACTATATATTAAGGGAAAAATATTAGAAAATCTTCCGTTGATGTTTTCTTCTTTAACAATTGACCATCTTTGATCTTAAAGAGCTTAAAGGAATTTTCATTAAATTTATGTTATTAATATAGAATTTTAATTAAAAAATTAATTTAACTACTTGGATACAATAATATAAGAACTTTTATTATATCTAACCCGTCTATATGTTATACGGGTAAAGAAAATCTCATACCCGTGAGTGCGGGTACAATAACTATCATAAAAAATAGATTATTTATTGATGATATAAAAATCTTTATGAAATTAAAGTTTGGGCAATTCTAAGTAAGTGTTTAGTTTTTTGTTTTCATTCTTATTTACTTTTCGAAAGGAAATGAGATTCTTTTTGAAAATGGGCTCTCAAAAGAAAATGATGTTTCGATGTAATGGGATCATAAAAAGCCCATAATCTTGAATAGATTGAAAGTCCATTATTTTTCTTTTCATTCTTTCCATCAGGATTCTTCCTGCACCTCCATATATTTCTCCCTGCACTCCAAGCACACAGTGGAATTACCAAAATACCCTCCAATCCTAAATCATATGCATCTCTCTTCCTTCTCTTTTTGTGCTGCTTTCATTCTTTCCTTCCGCATTTTATTTCGGTTCCGGCGTGCTCCCTCTCCATCTCCTTCTTTTTGCATTTCGTCTCTCTCCTTCTCCTTGTTGTTGCATTTGGTGGTGAGAAGCAAGCCCTTCCGACTGCACACCGGGGCCGACACAAGTAAGTTGGTTCGTTTTGTGCTTTTCACGTTTTTCTGGTTTGAGGGAATGACTTCCGGCGTGTACAGACCAGAAGTCAAATCGGATATGGAGTAGAAATTGGCTTCCGGTCTGTACAAGCCAGAATTAAAAAAATTTTGAAGTGCTTCCAGTTTATCATTCCCACATTCGGAAATGACTTCTGATCTGTACAAGTCGGAAGCAATTTTTTTTGGCTTCCAGCTTGTACAGACCGGAAACCAAAAAATTAGTTGACTTCCGGATTGTATAAACTAGAAATCAAAAAATGACTTCCAAATTGTAAAAATTGGAAGTCAAAAATGACTTCTGAATTGTAGAAACCGGAAGCCAAAAAGTGACTTCCGGATTCTAGAAACCGGAAGTCAAAAAGTGACTTCTGGATTCTAGAAACCGGAAGTCAATAATAAAGGCAATGTTAAAATTTTAATATTTTTGGGAGTGTAGGAAGAAAATTTGGGGTTGCAGGAAGAATCCCCTTTCCACCATTGTCCAATGAGAACAATGGAAGCCCGTTTATACACTTGCAATTTAATATTTTTATTTTATCTACAATTTATGGGGTTTACGTTTTTTAATTTACTTCAATTAAAATTAGAAGTTAGTTGTCATAAATATTTTCATACTACTAATTCACTAAAAAACACTTTTTTATAAAATTATTATTATAAGAATCTCTGAATTTATTATATAAAATAAATAATTAAATTATATTATTAAATATTTTTGAACAAGTGGAGATGTTGTATCGGTTGAAACTTTGAAATTCTATAGTTTATTTTTGGAAGCTTGGAGTTGTTTTTCTTTTAAGGCAAGCTTCCTTCAAGTAATGGAAATTGATTAATTACACTTTTTTTAATTAAGCTCTCTTCAAATATGTTGAAATGAGATACCGGTTGTGAATCATAGTTTATATTTCTTTGAATTGGAAATGCGTGGAGTAATGGTTTATTTAGTGTACACATGTTTTGAAATAATTGGGGTTTGAATTAGTCAATTTTAGCTTGAGTAAGGTTAGGGTTTTGATGATTAAATAGGTATGTTTTGATGATTAAATCATGTGAGGATGGTTAGAATTGTTTTTACTCTCTTAGATTTTTATAAATATCTCATTTGTAACTTAAGTTATACTAATGTGATGGTAATTATTATTTGAACCAAATATTATTATTAAGTGTCATAATGGTTACTTATACAACAATTTTTCTCATTTAAGCTATGAGATTTAAACGACAGAGATGCTAAAATAAATATATTTACTCATGGCACAGATTCGAAAAAATGCAAATAATTTGTTGGTTGGCAATGTTGGTATAAATATATTTTATATAGATTTTTATTTGTAGGTAACAAAATTTGTAGGCAATTACTTATGGCCTCACATATGTAAGTAATTTAACTACCTTATGTGTTTGTGGTACAATTTTATTTGATCTTTAATTAAAAATATATTCAAATTAAACATAAAAATTATATACACTTCAGTTTGAATATAAAAAATATCTAAATTGAACCAAATTAATTTTATAGTTTGATTTGAATAGATTTATAGTTTTATTGTATAATTTTTTTATTAATATATATATTATATTTATACATTGTGATATGTATACTACATAATTCATATGATTTATCTTTCAAAAGCCTAATAAATCTCCTACATGTTATATACATATATAAAATTTAAAATATAAACATCAGAATAAGTTTTTCTATATTGTTTCCTTTTAATAATATTTTATTTATTTTTTTTCTATAAAATTAATAATATAATATTCACACTATCATGCTAACTCTTCTTCATCTCATTCATTTAATAAACATGTTACACTTTGTTATATATTTATAAATATAAATATATTAAATTTTCCTTTTACATACACATTTCTTTTTTTATGTATGAATAAAAAGTAGATAATATAATAATATTTAAATAATTTATTTCAGTTTAATTAAATTTAAATTAGTTCAAATTTTCAATCTAAAAATTATTCAAAACAAAATTGTTTAAAAAAAATCCAAATTAGTACAAAAAAATTAATTTAATTATTAGTTTTTTATCCACTTTTAGATATTGTTTTAAATAAATTGATTTTAAATACCTTAATGAAAGTACATCTTCTTATTATCTTCATCAAGAAACAATTATTTACCACCTTTCCTTCCTAATTAATTACCTAGTGCCAAAAAATTATCATTAATTATCTATTATCATAACAATACATAAATAGCAAGATTACAATATTACCTTGTAGACTAGTAGACAAGAATTTCTTGTTAGTCTCATATATGTTATTTTTCAATTAATCAAGCTTTCATGGCATGAACACATTTCTAAAACAAAATAACATGTTATTGATTGTCTTGTAATAATTTTAAAATATGATCTAATGTGTAAGGCCATGTATCCATCCATTTTATCGTTCACCTATATAATGTTACTTAAATTTTAGTTTCCTTAAGAACTAAGACTGAATTTTTTTCCTTTCTTTCGTATACTTTTTTAATCTTCATGTGTGCATTTTTTGTTCGTGTCAAGGTTCATTTATTTTCTTATAAAAATTAAAATAAAAAAGTATAACAATAATAATTTTTTTTTAAAATTCTATTAGATTCTAAAAGAATCTCAAAATCTTTATTAAGAGCTCGTCTATGGAAGTAGAAAACAAGAATTTCTCAATATAAAAAATATGGACCATGTACCTTGTAAATCTTTAGTAATACTTTAGAAATGACTCATTGACATGTTTCTATTTTTTATAGACTTTAAGAAAAGTAGTATTTGATTAAAGGAAAAAATGTCAGCCATAATTATGAGCTTTTACAAAATAATTCTAAAAAATGATCTCATATGTTTGTTACCTTAAACTTATCGTATGAACTAAGAAGCATCTCAATCATTCAAATTCTTTCATTAAATTATCTTGTCACTTTTAACCTTTGAAACCAAGTACAGAGTTACACTTGATATGTATAATTTACTTTTGAATAGTCAATACATAATAATATCATTTTGATAATAAAAAAATTGAGGCTTTGAACAAAAGTAGAAACTAGGATTTGACATAATTACAAATTGCACTTTTTTCAATTCAAAATCAGAAAAATACTCAAACTTATCTATTTACTCTAATCATGATGACCCAATAAATATTACTCATTCTTCTTTTATGTATCATAGCAAAGGAGTTTTCTTAGCATGCTCACATTGCATGCAATTATCTTTTCTTTTTCTTTCACCATAAAAAGAAAATACCTACCACTCATGCAATAAATATAAAAATTGAAAAAGGGAAAAATAAATTGCTAGGAATACAACCAAATATGACACAGTACGTTGGTCTATCTTTTCCTTTGTTTTGCTTTTAAAAAATCATGAAAATTGATATATATATATATATATATATATATTAACAATATTCATTGTTAACAAAATTTAGATAATTCAATATTTAATTAATCTATCATTTACATTCCATTGAATGTTGTTAAGAAAACAATAATTTGTTAAGAAAACAAGAATTAAGACAAAAAAAAACAACTTCGAAAGACTAAGAGTATGTTTAAATTGTCATTTACAAATATTAATTGAAATTCATCATATGGAATAAATTTTTGCTAAGTCTTAGTTTCACCTAAAACAATAAGTTAGTTGCTTTTATGTTAATATTTTTTTTAGATATTTTTGAAGTTAAAATTATTAGTTTTAACAAGAGTTGTATGATTTATCCAACTTCATAATATCTTTTAAGATTCATAAATTTGAATATATTTAAAATTCATAAATTTAAGTATATGATAATGATTTTAAATTTGATTATTTTTCTTTATCTATTTTATTTAATTTTAATCAATATTATTATCAAAGTATTTTAACATATTTATAATTTAATTTATAATATTATCACTATTTTTTATTAATAATAACATATTATCAATTCAAATATACTTTAAAAATAATAAAGTAAATAATATTTATATTATATTATAAAATTCTATCTATTTTAGTAATTGCAAATTTGAAAGTATAACATCCCAAAATTTCTAAACTTACCTAATATATAATAAATTTTAAAACAATTTAATTCCTTAATCACATAGATTTATAATATATACAAGTCTCAATAAAAAGTAAACTTAAACAACACAAAACAAAAAAAATTTTCCTTCTCATTAACCCATCTCTACTAGGATTTTTCTCTTGTAACATCATTTGTTCGCTTGTAACAAACTCAGTTGGAAAAACAACACACAAGCACATGAAACAAGGTAAGCTAGTGTTTTAAAAACCTCACATACATAAATATATATACATATATCTCCTTAGTTTATTCAATCCACTCACACAGTTCAAACAATCCATTCATGTCTCATGCAATCCATTCATGTCTCATGCAATCCAATCACATCTCATGTCAGAAAATACAATTTGACATCAACCACCACAAACACTTAACTCTACTTTTGAATTTAGATTAAGAGATATGCATCTGTCACACTATCTTCACTAAGTTATAATCACAACAAAGCTATATAATAGGATTAATTTTTCTTTCATGTGACAAGGGTAAATTCCTATGAACTATCAAACTAGTTCTTTTTCTCATCGAGACTAGGTCATAGGAACCTCCCTCGACTCTCACTACCTAATATTTTTCTCTATGTGAGTCCAACATCGATAGAGTCAGGATATCTTCTTCTCAAATCCCCAATTTAATACATCACCTACATCTCAACGTAGTATTTTCTCCTTGGAAATAACTATGTTTCGAACACATCACAGTCATAACATCACGCACCATTATTCATATACATTTTATCTTAGTTCAAATCATGATACAAGATAATAATTCATACCACATTATACTCATTCACTTGTAATCAAATTAAGTACTACAAACATTTGAAATTTCATCATACCAAGTTCTCCTCATCAATTCAAGCTCAAATATAATTCATAAGAAATCTAAGAGTATAATCTACAACTCTTATGAAGACTTCAAGTACTGAAGAAAACATTTACTTAACTTAAAAGTTCAAAAACCATTACAACTTCAACTAAAACTGACTACTTGACTTTTGCTCACTAAAACAAAAACTTGAATTGTAAACCTCCTTTTTAATTGATTCTCAAGCTATTGGAAACATGACATCCAAGGCTACAACTTTCATGAGAACCAATAAGCCTAATTCTAAAAGAATTTACTCGTCCAATGAGATCTAGCTCGCCCAACGAAAAAGGCTCTCTTATTTTCAATTAAATATATTTCGCCTAGCAAAAGATTAGATCGCCAATGAACAAACTATTGAAAAGTTATAAATAAAAAGCTTGCTCAGCATAAAAATCTCAAGTTTTCAATTAATTGAATTCCGCCCAATGAGAGATTTACTCGCCCAATGACTTTGCACAATTATGAAACTTTGCATAATACAACAAATAATCTAATTGGTTTAAATTGAGTTTTTTCTTTGTTTCTTATACCTAACATTGAATATTTAGTTTTAAAATAACATCAAAACCAATTCGACTCCATTTAAATATTCTACCTTTTAACTACTAAATATACAAGCTATCTCTTTTAAATCTATCTACTCAAATTATACCAAATTTCATTTCAACACATTCAATCTTTCAATATCTCGATTATACTATGCTTAAATAACAAGAATTGTCTACAAGAAACATTTAATCACATCACAATATAAAATAATCTACAAACATTTATCATTTCATAAAACATCCAATCTCACATTCAACACTTGAAATATACTCGAACAATGCACAATCTCTACAATGATTCAATTATTGTGATCATGTCACCTTCACATCCAAATCTTCCACCCTAAGGTACTATTAAAAGTATAACTAACTTCCTTTACATGTTAAAGTTTGCTTCTCAAGCTTAAGCTTTCAAGCTCAAGCTTCCAAACTCCTCTATTCTCACAGAAAAGCTAAACATGTACATAAAAGACTTCGGTCAACTATCTAAATATACCCTTATGATCCTCAATTAACAAATATTCATCTTTGTTCTAGAAGAACCACATGCAATACCCCTAGCTCTCATACATGCAACTTTCCTCCAAAACTAACTCAAGAAAAAGGGTAAAAAGAAACTTACTCTAGAACAAATTTTGATCAAACATAATTGTTCTATTCTTCACCAGGATTCCTAAGGTAAACTTTGATCTTTAAGAAGATTAATGAATATTCTAGAAATTTAGAGAAACATCAAAAGAAAGTATTTTAAAAAGATAATAACTTTGTGAAATGAAGTTTGAATAGTTATATTTTTCTATTTATAAGTTTTTCAACTTTAATGATAAAACATCCATACTCCATTTAAATTAAACTACTTTTACTTTTAAATACATTTTCTAGATCCATGTAGAAATTACTTTCAACTATTATCATTCAAACAAATTTTTTTAATAAAAGTATTTTTAAGATAAAAGTATTTAAATATGAATTAACTTAACTCACTTTTAACTAAATTTAAGTTTAACAAATTAAGTTCAACTTAACTTTTTAAATTATCCAAAAAACACGTTAAATCCATGCATGTTTTAGTTTTAGGTTGAATTATCCAAAATCGAAGTTAAGATTTTAAACAATTGGATTTAGTGTTGTAAAATTGATTTTAAACAAAAACAACTTTATACAACTTTACGTTAAAATAAATGAAAAAAATGCATAAATTGTTCACCCACAACCCATCAACACTCATAGAGAATTTTGACTTTTTTATTATATTTTTAAAAAAATTGTCTTAAACTTGATCTATAGGAAAAAGGTACCGCTTGTACGCGGTGAGTGTATCTTGATAGAAATTTATAATAATCAATAATTGTGCCTAATCACATACTTCTATCCATATAAAATCAAAATTACAGCACAATCAAATTAATCCTTATGAACCCATATCTCAATTCATGATGAATATAAAATGCGGAAGTGTACCTAGATTTGCCATTGGAAATAATGAAGGTGATGAATATAACTACAGGTATGTGATCTTCCAAATGTAGAGCACCTTAGATTCCCTCTAGGATTTCTCTTCTGATGGGGATGAAAAGAAAGGAATAGGAATTGTATGTTTTGTCTTCTACTCTACAAAATGGGGACCATAATCCTTTTATAACTTTCAGAGTTTAATATTTTCAATTTGGCCCCTCATCAAATTAAAAATATTACTGATGGTATCTACATCATTAGCCTTTCATGACATATATGCCCTTAGCCATAATTTTAAATTAATTAGACCACTTAAATATTTTGACTAATAAAATAATGGCCCTAACACATTTAATTATGTAATATATATTTATATGACCCAAAAATTTCAACAATCTCCCACTGGTCACAAATATATATATATATATATCCTTACAACCCTTATAAATGTGTTAGACTTTATGAGCTCAAAATTTGCCATTATATGTCTTGAGCATATTCCAAAAATCTTGTCCATTGATTACATTCGCACATAGAACTAAAGCAGTTTTCATTGTATCAATCACAACTAAACTCATCAATGATCACTAATGTTGACAGAATCAAATGACATAGACTCATCATGAAATGTGTAGCATGAAAATTACGTGAAAGTGATCTGTACATACCTATTTTCAACTGGTCCTACTTTACCTTAGTGAGATCATTCAATAACCTTAATATACAAAGTGTAATATCTGAATAATAAAACATATATATATAACCAAATATGTCCAAAAGTCAATGTATGCATACATAAAATCAAACATAGAACCTAAGATACATAAAAGTGACTAACTCCCACTAAACCAAAGATTCCTCAAACAGTAAAACATCCATGTGTGCAACATGCTCATGAAAGACCTTGGGTGGAAGTCCCTTAGTAAGAGGATCTGCTATCATGGAGTTTGTCCCTAAGTGTTCTATGAAAATATGTCCACTCTATACCCTTTCCTTAACAACTATGAACTTGATGTCAATGTGCTTTGACTTGGTTGAGCTCCTATTGTTGTTAGAATACAATATAGCTGATTTGTTGTCACAATATAACTTAAGTGGTCTTTCAATTCCTTCCACAATTTACAGCCCTGTGACAAAATTTCTCAGCCATATTCCATGATTTGATGCCTCATAGCATGCTACAAATTTTGCTGCCATAGTGGATGAAGCAGTAAGGGTTTGCTTGGCACTGCGCCAAGAAACCGCACCACCAGCTAACATGAAAATGTAACCTGAAGTTGATCTTAAACTATCTTGGCATCCTGCAAAATCCGAGTCAGAATATCCAGTGATCTCCAACTGGTCTGACCTCTTGTAAGTGAGCATATAATCCTTTGTTCTCTTCAAATACCTCATAACTCTTTTGGCTGCTTTCCAGAGTTTTAGATATCTTAAACTGACCAAACTGTGAAGAAAGAGAAATTAATACTAAATGTATGAGCAAGTCTTCCGACAACTGAAGCTTTAGTGCCTTAAGTTTTGAAGCAATATTGGACATTCCCATAATGTATTCCCTCACATTTCCTTTTCCTTGATACTTCATAGAAATCAAGCTCTGAAGAAGAGCACTTGTTTACACCTTATTGCTTTTTGCAAAGCGCTTTTCAATTTCAGCAAGGAAATCTTTAGCACTTGTTATTTCTTCAGAGATAGCACCCCTAAAGACCTCAGGAATGTCGCACTTAATGATCATGAGACTCATGCGATTTGAGTGATCCCACTTCTCATAATCTTTCCTCTCTTCAGAGGTACTAGAGTCTGTAAGAGAAGTGGGTTGTTCAATCCTTAATGCAAGGTCAAGATCCATGTAGTCAAGAACAATTTCCATGTTCTCTCTCCAGTCCTTAAAATTTGTTCCATTAAGAACCGGAACTGAATTTAAATTAGCAGATACTGAAGCAATAGTAGCTGGAACAGAATAAAACAAATAATTTTAAATATATGCTCACAAAAATAATAATAATAATAATAATAATAATAATAATAAATCAATATATTTAAATAATGACATAACCCATCTCAAGATACCTAGTGCATCATCAATATCAAGTCTTTGGACAATAATATTAATTGCTAGTGGTACACTTGTTGTAATGATCAAACATTGATAATAAAATATGTCAAACAATAAACCTTTCTTTGGATTGATTTATCATTCACAAGAAAAAAAATCATAATTATCACATGTTTACCATCACACCATCACAGGTGTGTATGTAATCCGACCAAGAATTGACCAACCTTTAGGTTGATTAATACTCGCATTGATAAATATACACACAAATATTTAATATTTCTTATGAACAATCTACACAAGAGAGATCACTTTGGCGATATCTTGATTCGATTTGATCATTTAAATGTTGGATTTTGTATTAAAAAAATACAAATAATAACCAAAATTTGAATATTGATTTGCCCCTAACAAAAATAAATGAAGAAATAATTTCTGTATGGCATCATATATGCAACATGATAACTTGATAGCATATGGCAAATTAAATTAATTCAAAAGAAATTGAATTGCAAATATGATTTGAAACAAGTACTGAAAATCAAATTGCAATATGCAATCTGGAGATAAAAGCAAAAAAGCAAAAAACAGCGCACGAATAGCTATGATTAAAAAAAAAACTAGCCATGGGAAACGTGCACATATTGCAATCCAATTTTAAAAATTCTTGGATTTCAATTAAAAAAAACATATATATATATATAATAATTAAATACATAACTATGAATTGAAACTCGAGAAAAAAAATTCCCAATTTTAAACCCTAAATACAAAAAAAAAAAATCTTAAATCATACACAAATAAAATATGGGTGGCTCTCTCATACCAATTGATAGAAATTTATAATAATTAATAATTGTGCCTAATCATATACTTCTATTCATATAGAATCAAAATTACAGCACAATCAAATTAATCCTTATGAACCCATATATCAATTCATGATGAATATAAAATGCGGAAGCGTGAATTTGCCATTGGGAATAATGAAGGTGATGAATATAACTATAGGTATGTGATCTTCCAACAGTAGAACACCTTAGATTTCTTCTAGGATTTCTCTTCTGATGAAGAGAAAGGAATAGGAATTATATGTTTTGTCTTCTACTCTACAAAATGGGGACCATAACCCTTTTATAACTTTCAGATTTTAATATTTTCAATTTGACCCCTCATCAAATTGAAAATATTAGTGATGATATCTACACCATTAGTCTTTCATGAGATATATGTCATTAACCATAATTTTAAATTAATTAAACCACTTAAATATTTTGACTAATAAAATAATAACCTTAACACATTTAATTATATAATATATATTTATATGACTCAAAAATTCCATCGTACCTCACCCTATATAAGTTAACATTCAATTCCTGGCTTATTTAAAAAAATATCTTAAAAAAATCACAACTTCTTAAAATTAGTTTCGAAGTAAATTAATTCCGATTCAAAATCAATTTGTAAACACTTAATCAATGTTTGTTTTGGAGTTCAGACAAAATTTACTTTGCCTGTTAAAAGAGACGGTTACTCCCCTACAAGTGCATGTTCGAACCAACGACATTGTAAAAAATATTTTGAATAAAATTGATTTCAATTAAAATTAACTTTAAAACAAAACAATTTATGTTTAAATGTTAGTATTATAAATGAAAATTAATAGTATAGCTCAATATACATTTCTTGATTAAAATAAAAAGTAATTACAATTACTCGCCAAAATCATGGTTAAATGTGATTAAAGCGATGCAACCGTGCTCCATTGCTCCAGCAGTCTTTATTAAAATAAATGGATTAAATATTTTTCTGGTTTCTAATTTTTTAAAAATTATGTTTTATTTTTATAATTAATTTTAAATTTATTTTATCTTTATATTTTATAAAGTGATATAAATAATTATTAATTATTCATAACAAATAAAAATATTTTAAAAAAATAAAAAATAGAAAAACTAAAACAAACTTATGATATAAACAAGGTAAAATAAAAAGTTATAAAATAGATAAAATAAAAAATAAAAAAATTCTTAACACATAATCAATAATTTATAAATATAAAGTTAAAAAATTTAGAATGTAGGATTTTATAAATCGAGACACAATTTTACACGCAATTTTAATAAATAAGTGAAGCAATATATTCAAAACAAAAAAAGTAGAAGGTTGAAAAAGAGGTTCGCTTGAACCCTAAACCCTGTGGTACAGGCCGTGTTCATTGTTGAGTGTTCAATTACAACAATTACAATGAAAAACTGTGTAGCTTGTATGTAAAGGTCTCATTCGACACACATGCTTCATCTCTTTTCATTTCTATGACGCTCGCTAGCTTAAAATTCGTTCGCAAATCCACTCTGTTCAGTTCCACTGCCTTTCAATGTGTTCGCAAGGTTGTGCCGAGATACATTGCTGCGGTTGAGGCCGAGTCCTTGACAAACATACAAGGCAGTGTCTCAATTCCTCAACAAGGCAAGTGAAGACTCGAGTCAGTTGTTGGTGAACTTAGGGTTTATTTTTTTAAGAAAAAATTTCCATTGGAGTTTTCTATTCTGTAACTCTGTAATGTACTGTGTTGTTAATTTGATGCAGAAAACGAGAATGTCCCGGCATGGAAGAGGCTGAGTTCCGTGGAGCTTGGGATTTGTAATTCAATGATTGGAAGCACTCCGAAAAAGGTTCTTAACGAGCTGAAGAAAAAGGGTGGGTGCACACTCCTGTCACTTTCTTGAGCTGGGTTCTACATGGAAGATGAAAGCAAGAGTATTTCCGTGACTTTGTGTTTATTATAATAAAGGCAAATGATAGACAAAGCAAAGGCAGCTGAAAATTGGAGGAACTCGCTTTGTTCATCAACCATAGGCCTTTAAATATGCATACATTAGAAACAAACCTGAAAGCTAAAATAGGAATCGAATACTAGAAAAACTGAGCTACATAAAAGCCTAAACTTCCTTGTAAAGACTTGGTAAAGCATAATTTCTAGTGCCTAACAAGGGAAGAAGTTATAAGTGGTAAAATGATAGTTTTATCCAACAATCCCTCCCTTAAGATGATATGTCTAATATATGTGTAAATCCGGACCTTGCTACAATGAAAACTCCAAATGTCTCTTTCAACTTCTGAAATGTATCCAGTTTGAGGGTCCTTGTGAAGATGCTTGCAACCTGGTTCTCACTTCTGCTGTAAACTAAGTCAATTTCTTCATCTCTTTTGATATCTATTGTGAACTGAAATCTCACATCAATGTGAACTGGTTTCTCGACAGCCTAATAGTTGAATTGTTGTCACATTAGAAGAGTTTGACAAGTACAAAAGTTGAGTTGTTTTCACAATTGATCTCTTACTGTGGCATAGTCTTAGTTTTTGTTATTCATAGCTTGAGCATAAGGTTCTAAGACTTCTAGATTTAGATGAGCAATACTAAGTGGTCTTCAACTATCTACTAATGTTTAGATGCTTGCTTTGATTATGTTGAGATGAGTGTGATTGCGTTTGATCTAGTATTATTTCTGCATTGCTATGCTATCATGCCTTTATACATTTAATTCATTTCTTATCGTTACTTATGTTTTTCTACTTTTTCTTGATTCCTATATTTTGAATGTCTGGAAATTGTATTTCTTCTCCTTGTAGGATATGATATATACCTTGTAGGAAGTTGTGTGCGGGATCTCATTCTAAATCAAACACCAAAGGACTTTGATATCATAACTTCAGCTGAGCCTAAAGAGGTTATGTACTTATATTTTATTTTATGTTTATGTTTTTAATTTTTTAATTATTTATGAAATGACAGTTTACTGGACAGTGCTATTGGTCAAACCTTATGTTAATTAAATAGAAGTTAGAAGGGCAACATCAGCATTGGCATTTGGCTTTGCATAAAAAGTTAATTTATGCAATGTCACTTGAAAATTTAAACTTCTATTTTGGGTTCAATGTCTTTGGATCTTAAAATTACCTGATGAACATTGATTCAAGTTACAGGTGATGAGAACATTTTCTTGGTGCGAGATAGTTGGTGAACTTTTTCCTGTATGCCGTGTTCACATGGATGGTGCCATTGTTGAGGTTGGTATATTCCTGTTAACTTTAAAGAATACTAGCTTTGGTCTGAAATTTTCTCACTTGAGTTTATCTCTATTAAGTGGTGAATTCTTCTATTGCTTTTGTTATTGATAATTTTATCTCCCTTCTGAATTAGATTTCAAGTTTTGATACCAAGTACAAGGCAGCAGCTTTTGAATTCTCTCATCGCACTGAAGCACCCAATGGCTGTGACAAGAAGGATCATCTACGATGGATGAATTGTTTAAACCGAGACTTCACAATTAATGGGTGGCGCACCAGTTCCTGCAACTTAAAATGATTGAAAATATCTATCTCACTGTATTGCTCTGAAGAAGGGGGAGGGGTGCATGTCTGCAATTGGCTGCTCTATAACCACTGTGCTTTGTTTAAAATTTACATACACTTTAGTTTGTAAAACTCTTATGCTGCTAACCAAATTCATGCTCTTGCAGGTTGATGCTTGATACACATGCAAAAATTGTCTATGATTATTTTGGAGGAATCGAAGATATTAGAAAAGCTAAAGTGTGCATGTATCTCATAACATCTGTGGTTTCTTATATTACTTTTGATAAGTAGCAGTTTGAGGCCTTGTAACAATATTCTCTGAAACTGTAAATAGGTGCGGACTATAATCCCTGCTGAAACTTCATTTAAGGAAGATTGTGGTGAGTTTCCTTGATCAATTAATTCATCCTGCTTTTCTGTATTTTGTACATTTTTAGGTGTAAATTGTTTTGTACTCGCCATCTTTTTTGAATTCCTTAGTTCTGTCTGACACCTTTTTTCTTCTGCAGCTCGCATTCTAGGTGCAATTAGAATTGCTGCTCACTTAGGATTTAGTATTTCAAAGGAAACAGCTCATCTTATTAAGAAACTGTCTTCTTCATTATTAAGCCTTGATAAGGTATTCGTTAGAATATGTAAAAAATATCCAATAGTATCATGATTATATCTTTTAAATAATTTGGAGTGTTTTATCCCTTAGAATTAGTTTCCATATTTCCTCCTACTATAATTATGATTTGTTTTAGTAGGATTATGATATAATATTACTGTAAAAAAGGGTTAGTGATTTATGTTTTATACCATATTATAACCTCAAAATGCTGGAGAACATCTCTCAATTTCCCCCTTCAACACCTAAAATCCTATGATTTAAATACGGCATCAGAGTGAAACCATTATCTGAGACCTAACTATGTTTGAGTTCCCTAAAATCTGAAGCTTTATTTTATTATCATGTTTTTTACTTAAGGCAATCCAGACAAGAAGGCTGACTGAAGCGTAGTCAATTTGTGGAAAGATAGGATAAAGTGGAACCATTAGGCTGAAATGGAGCTATTCTACTTAAAGATAAGCTGAAACAGAGCCAATTTGTGGAAAGAAAGACTGAAACATAGTCAATTTGTGGAAAGATAGGGTAGAATGGAGCCTTTGGGCTAAAATGGAGCTAATAAACATTGCCAATTTGTGGAAAGACATGCTTCAATGGTAGCAAGAACTATCCAGGGAACAAGAACTCAAGATTAAAATTTAATATGGAAAAATGCACAAAGGGGGATTTGGGAGCAAACAAAGACTAATAGGGCAAGAAAATGAAATACACTTTTGGTGGTATGAACCCACAAGATAATGGAAAAAAGTTATCCTAAAGTTGGATACCATGTTGAAATTATAATAATTTAAGCAGAGAAGGAATAAAAGAGAAAATGATGACTATCAATGATTTTTCTGATGTACAATGACATGATATAAAAGATAAAACACTAGCCCTTTATTTATACTAATACAAGACTCTTAATTCGTAGTTTCTTACAAAGAAATAAAGAAATCAATAAACATAATGAAATATAGAAACTTACCTCCATAAGATCATCCAAGATACTTTAAGATATTCTAAAATACAATAATGATATTGGGAGGTATTTCATAAATATTCTAACATGTATACTACTGTCCTGACAAATTTGTTTTCTTTAATAATTGTTTCAGGGTAGGCTGTTGATGGAAATGAATTATATGCTAGCATATGGTTCTGGGGAAGCTTCTTTGAGGCTGTTGTGGAAATTTGGTCTTCTGGATATACTTTTCCCCTTTCAGGTAGATGTTGATTTTGCCTTTAATTTCTGAATCCCATATGGAATGTAAGTATAATTTAGGTTCAATATCCCAGGCTGCTTATTTTGCTCGCTGTGGATTTCAAAGACGGGATAGAAGAACCAATATGCTTCTGGTAACACCATACATCTTTGTGGAGTTTAGACTTATGATGGTTGCAGGAAATAGATTAGCTTCCCAGCATTAATCCAAGTGGAATAACATACTAGATCAGATTGATCAAGCTAAAGTAGTAACTTATTGTTTTCCTGTCTATCAAGTTTTGCATAAAAAACATGTGTTTAGAAATCAATTCAAGCCCTCCCCCAAAATTTGGCACAGTCCTTGCATATGCTATAAACTAGAATATGCAATATGATAAGATCCTTAGTTGCTGAGGACATACATTTTTTGAGGGTGAGGTATTTAACTCAGTTTGAATAGCTTTACTTGCTAGTATAATGTAAACATATGCCCAAAGTCTTTTGAATTTCCAAATAGTGAGTTGAGAGCAGGATTAAGTTGGTGTTTTCCTTCCAATTTTAGTGTGGCTTACCTGACTTATCACAACATAACAATATTTGTTTCATGTGTATTATTTTAAAATGAATAACATGCTAGCATCTCATTGACACTTTTCTTGTTGGATCTTTTGTAATTTCATTTCAGTCTTTGTTCTCCAATTTGGATAAACTTTTGGCACCTAATCGACCATGTCATAGTAGCTTATGGTAAGATCTATGCAATAACAATGCCTTCATGTCATAACCCTTGTTTTACTTTGTTAGCCATATGTGATATGTATTATTGTAAAGCTGTGTGAAAAAAAAAACGTAGCAATACTTCTGTAATTTGCACAATAACTAAAGTTAAGCCTTCTTCGAGGATTATGCTATACATTGTTGTACGTTTGAAGACATGAATTAAGTTTATTTGTCTTCTGTCCCTTCTTGTTTCAAAGTGAATGTCTCGCGAATGACCTCTATTTCCTGATTCATTTATCATCAATTGAAGCCCATGGTTTACTTCGATTTTCTTGTGTGAAGCAGTTTATAATACAACCCACAACCACATTTTTTATAGGGTCTAAACACAAAATCCACTATATTTACAGGGATGTAAAACATGTTTAAGTCTTCCATTTGTTATCGTTATGTTACATTTTAAATACCTATTGAAAGGATCATTAGTGCATGTTGCTCCCACATAATGCGTTTGTGATTGGTATATGTAAGCAACCTTACCTTCCCAAGTGGAGATATTGTTTTCAACCTTATGTGTAGTCACAAGGAAGAAACCTATTGTGCCAAGTCTCTCACTCTTTCAGTGCCTGTCACTGGTTTAAATTTAATACAATAGATTTGCATGATCTATGGACAATTCATTTTTTTTGTTTGAATAGTTGAACGGGATCTGGAACTAGAACCTGAGAATGGGTCAGGGGAATGGAAAGAAAGGATTTCACCTCTAAAAAGGGAGAGGGGAGGGACCTTATTATTGGTCCTTAAAAAGATAGAATGCCAAATACACCGTCTATGACTATTTAAGCAAAATGTCATCCCCAGAGTCATCTATGCTAATATTTTGTTTTAGGGCTATAATTTAAATTCAGAATTTCCGTAGGTAAAATCATGTGCCTTGCACCAGTGTGTTTGACTAAAATCTCTACCATTTCTGAATTTTTTAATTTTCTTGGCAAAAAAGTTGTTGAAAATTGTAAATATCATAAATATTTTAGGGGATCCAAAATATCTGTGTATCTGGATATTCGTTTCCTTATTTTTTTAGGTATAGTTGTTTACTATATACAAGGGAGATTAGAGAATGTATAAATATTTTAGTTGTTTACTATACACGCAATTAATATACAGTTCCTTTCTTTCAACACAAGTTTTGGTTATTAAAAGAAATCTTGGATACTTTTGGAGCCTTTGTATATTTAAACCATTTTGTAACTTTCACAATTTGATGAAAACTGAGAGTTGGGAGCAGTTATTACTTATGACAGTTATGTGTAGAGAATAACTGTTTTAGAAATCACTTATGTATTAGAAGCCCAGAATTGCTTTGGAAAATAGTTCTGTATTAGTAAGTGCAGACCGATAGTTATGTGATGAGAATAATTGCTGGTAGTTATGTAAGTATATATATCTGATAGTAATATGTTATGTAATTAGGTACCATGAAGTTATTTGTAGTTTGTGGACAGAGGATACTCTCTGTAGGATACTTTTGTCTATAGGACAGCGAATGTATTTGTGTATTGTGTGTTTTCTGTATTCAATATTGTATTTTATTACTTTTATCAATTGGTGTTCTATCACATTTGAGTATGATTTTTATTTTTTCTTTTTAATTCTCTTCAATGTTTAGAATTATTTATAGATGTTTTTCTTTCTACGCATTATTCTGAGTTTTTTGTATGTGACAATTTGTTTTACTATCAAATATAAATTGTTAGAACTCTGGAATATTCATAAGCTAGTTAAAGGTTGGGTCGACAAAGCTTACTTAATCTGGAACGTATGTTTTTAGGGTTGCTATCCTAGCATTACATAAAACATTGAGCGATAGACCAAGGGACCCCTTGGCAGTTGCTGCGTTTAGCATTGCCATCCATAATGGTGGAAATTTATTGGAAGCGGTATACATAGCAGGGATGATCAACAAACCACACGATGTCAGATTTCCTGAATTATTAGATCATTCAGGTCTGGAAACTGAGTCGTTGGAAGCTGAGATTCTGGATCTTGCTGAATCTGTTAGAGGGACAATGTTTCAGATGACAGATGAGTATTTTGTGTCTCAGGCTGTGGCTGACTATCCTCAAGCTCCTCGTTCGAATTTGGTGAGCATCTTTTTCCTTGACTTTTTGTGTGTACTTGAGGACAATGATTTCCAGTTACTCCTGTAGATGGGCTAACCCGGATATAAATGAATTTTTCACCATCCCCTTAAAAACACTTACAAATTTCCCTACCAATGGCACACATATTCATGTGGAAAACAAGCAGAGAGAGAATGTTTGTCAGCAGTCAGGTTTCATGTAATTTATATCGTAGATTTCATTCTAACAAGGAAGGTTCCTCACTGGCCTGTATCCATTCTAGTGCCGTCCAGGGAAGTTTCTTTTTCAAGTACATAAGCAAAAATAAGATAAGGCCCAGATATTGGAACATCCAATGATATGTATTTTTTTTCAACAAATTATTATAAAAAATTAATTGGTTTTAATTACTTGGAATATTAACTTATCAGTTGTAATTTATGGATTTCTTGTCCAGTTATTGATGATGTTATTAGACAGTTCAGATTGCCAAATTAACACATGTTTGCTATGTATATTTTTTATTATTGTTTAGGAGTGTTCGAGTTGCATGGCTCAATATGATCTGGCAAGCCAGTAATTCATATAATGAGTTAGAGATGGCCTTGAATTGTGCTATTCCTGCATGAACCAGTGTGATTCTGTATCACTAGTGCAAATTACACAATCCAGTGATTCTGTTTTTTTTTTTCATTCTATTATGCATTTTTTTCACCAATTCTCAAGAAAGAAATTAAAAAATCACATAAGTTTAAATGATTAAATGAAAAGGAACCAAAGGAATGTTCTTGAAAACGTTGTATTTTATACTTCTGGTTGCTCTAATTTCATTCAGGCTTCACACAGTCACTTCTTCGCTCTATGCACTTGTTTGGCTCATTGCGTGGTCTGATGTTCTATACTCATTAAACGAAGACTTCGAGCAGTTACTTGACACCTCTGTATGACTATATTTGGCTATGTCGTTATTTTGTTTCAATTACTCTTTGACTTAAGCATTTTGCAGTCAACTTTGTGTTTGATAAGGCAAAAAAGAAGGGGAAGACGGGTGTTGCCTAGGAACATTATACTATATTATTGGCAATACATTACATGTCCCATGTGAAAGCAAAGTAGATATTCTTAGGCTGAGCTACCATTTAGTCAAGAATTAAGACTTACGACTCATTTTTTACTTGTGAGTTACAGGTTGTTTATTAGCTTCTAAATAAGTTGAAAGTGAGACTTAGTTGTGACTTGAGATTTATGATTTTATTCTCAGACTTATGGTTAAGTTGTTCGGTTAATTCTTAGTGTAAATTGTTAAATTGAGCATTATAAATCATTGATATAATTGATTTATTTTTGTTGTGTTTCTGAATCTATGATTTGATTCTATTTATGATTCACAAATAAGAATTTCGACTTGTGATTTGCTAACATTTGTCTGGGTTGTTTTGGTTTAATGCATTCTGGCATGATATATACAAGCGATGATCTGGGATATCACTCTAGAACTACATTTTGCTCTAAAATTAAATTGACGATATAGATTCAATTTCTGTGCCACCACGTCTGGTTTTGACTGATAAGTGTAAATACACGAAGTATACAAGTACGTTTCTTGATGTTTTTTCAATCTTTTGTCAATTTTACAGGTATTCATCCCGTTATCATTATACCTAGAAGTATGCCAAATTTTCGACTGTGTGAGAGGGAGTTCTGTTAAGAAATTTTTGTCAAAGCAAAGCAGGAAAATTGATTACGAGTCCTTAGCTCTGGGTAACCTGCAAGAAGTACGACATGTTTTTGCAAGGATTGTATTTGATACCGTCTACCCACTTCACCAAAATCAAAATCAGTCGTTAAGAAGCAATATTATTTCAGAGGGAGGCTAGTGTGAAGTTTTTATCAGAAATTGTGAGAAAGGCATTTTATCAAATAGAATATTCTGTTTAAAATTGTATTAGTTTGGTGAAAGGTCTAAATTCCAGACCCAAAGCGGTGCCTGCAAGAACTGTAGTCAATTATTGTCATCTTTTGAGAGGAAGAGAGCACTACCTTGTCCTGTTATGCACTGTTCCAGACTCGCTACATAGCCAGTGGATAATAGAGAGAGCCCTTTTTAGATTGTAATGGAAAAATCTCAGGTTTTTTGTGAAGTCGGCTATGATGCACTGATACACAACGAATATGGGATTATGATAATTCGTCTTATCTTGAAAAAAAATATAGAATTTATATACGTTTGAAATATTATATATATATATATATATACAGTTCACAAAAGATATTTTAAATCATACTAAAATTAAAACTATTATTAAATGTTATCAAATTGAACATGCTAAATATATTAAACTCAAATGTATATACTAATTGAAAATGATAAATTATAATTTTAAATATTATTATATATAAGATAGAAATTATAGATCATTACGTCTAAAAATAACAATAGTATTAATATCATCTATTTATTGAGTATCATCTTTAAGTATAGTAACTTCAATATTTGGTTCATAAAGAAATAATGTAGTTTTTTTAAGGTTTTTAACATTATCAAAATTATCCCATTCATCTCCACATATATCTCATATTTTAGTGTTCTATTATACTTTTCATTTTTTTTTGTCAAAAGTCACAAATTATTATGCATGTAAACCATATCTTCTACTTTTTTAGGATTTAAATTATACATTTTCAGTGAGTTAATGAATAAATAAGTATTTCATTTTCTTTAACAATAAGATAATGAACAAGATTGTATAAGAAGTCTTAATGCTTTGAAAATAGAAGGGTAGAAGAACCCTGTATTATCCATTAAAAATTAGAGTCTAATATTTATTATGTTTAATTGAGTTAAAAGAGGCAAAATTATTCAATTTAGATAAAAAGTCAATATATTGAAATGTAATCTTTTCTCTTTTTTTCCCAGTTGTGATTTTTTTTTTCAAACACTTATTTTTTTTCTTATAAATGTCTTCATCGAGAGATCTTATTTGAAGTTTCTTCATCCTATTTACATATAAATACATATTTTTTTTATAATTTATATGTAAATAATTAAAAAATTACTAATTTTTATAATATAAATTTTCTCAATTTATATTTATTGGTATTACGTTAAAGAATGATTTTAAGAGACTTTAAATAAGACCTCCACATAATTGAAATAATGTCTAAAAAGATAGGTGAAATAATTCTTGCTTATGAGAATATATTTTTTAGTTTGAATTCTTTACAACTATTTTAATAACAACAAAAAAGAAAATTATTGACATACAACCTACCTTTTTCAAACATCTTTGCAACACTTCACATGTTGACTTATTAGTGGTGTTATCTTATATATATATTTTTTAAAATTTAAATTTCAATAACTTTATAATGTATTTTAAGGAATTTGAGTGGTTTGTATATTATTATCCTAATATAACTATGAATACTTTTTTGTGTGGAGGTATAATAAAAATACAAAAATCACTCATCTTCTTTGTGGATTGTTATATAATCTTTATAAAATTACGCAGGTACAAATATTCTTTATCACCTCATTTTAATTTATAATAACACTACTAATAAGTTTTATTTATATTATAACATCAAATATCTCTTCAATTTTTAATTTATAGTAATAGTAGAAATATATTATTGTCTTACCTTTGTAACAACGAATATTTTTTTATTTTATTCCTTAAATTATCTGCAATATGTAATTGATCTATTATGTTAAGATCAATTTTTTTTATAATCATTTTCAGATTTTGAAAAGTCTAAAATTTTAAGGTTTTATTTATTAAATTTGTAAATTGATTGTGGATTCTACAATATACCAATTTAATTTTTCCATCATTTGCAAGATCTCTTAAAAGGATGGAAACATATTTTGTTTCTTTTATGAATTATTGGATTATTTTAAAAATTTAATTGATGACTTATTATCACTCATGATGAGAGTGGTGTTATTTTCCTTAACATGATTTAATTTTCTTAAAATTTTTCTCATTCACATAGATTGACACCCAAGTAATGACAACAATAGATTTTACTTCAATAATGAGAGACATAATTCGTTGCTTCTTATACATCTATGATACTACTCCCAAGCTCAATAAAAAAAACATAATAAGATGTACTTCTATAATCTTCTTAGTCTCATGCATAATCAGAATCTATGAAAATAAAAAAGTCTTATTCCCCTTCTTCCTCGTAAAAACTCCCGAAGTCGTTAATTTACTCTAAATACCTTAATATTTTTTTAGAACTTACAAATGCAATTAAGTTGACTTTGATGTATACATGCTATTTAAGCTCACACTAAACATTATAAGTAGTTGTAAGATACATCAAACCTCCAACAATTTGCTTAAAATAAGTGTCTTCCATAACTCCACCATCATCATGTTTGCTAATCTTAAAACCTAGAACAATTAGATTTTTTACATTTTGATTTCAAACATTCCAAATTTCTTTCAAAATATCAGTGTCATTTGTTTTCAGACATGAAAATGAATAATGTTAACAATGGAGGAGATGATTACGATAAATGCAGACTAAGTCTTGATTAAATACTGGTGAAACAAAATTGAATAACAAAATGTATGATATATTTAATTTCGTTCGAGTACTCCTTTTATGAAATTTTAATTAGAAAAAATATATATGTAGTTAATTAAATAAATATATAAATAAATAATAACAATAATGATAATTAAAAATATATATTTATCTATTTATTTTGAAAGAAAAAAATATAGTTTTTATCATAATATATACACACACATATATATATATATTGTCTAATATATATATATATAATAAATAATAATATAAAATAGTAAAATTTTAATGATAAAAGTTTTTAAAAATATCTTGGACTCCTACATTTCTCCGACACTCCCTCTGCACACGCCGCCCACACTCCAACTAAATCAAACCCCTCCCAAATATCACTCACCATCCAAACTTTTTCACAGGGAGTGATAAAGGTACCTCCTTAGAATTGGAACCCCGAAACTAGACCTTAACTTTAAGATAACTAAACACAATAAAAAATGAAAAATAAAATAAAATATAGGTGTCAGCTGAAGTGTTGTTTAGGAGTCTGTTTATAATTTGAGAATATATTAACACTGCCACGTTAGCACTCTCATTTTACAACTGTTGATGTGGCGGTGATGTGGCCACTATATACATTTTAAATAAAAGTATGGGCCCAAGTTGAAGTTTAGGGTTGGTGCACAGGTAGTGAGGTTGGTGCGATTTGTGCGAGGCATTGCTGTGAGGCGTTGTGGGAGGCGTTGGTGCGAGGCATTGTGCGAAACGAAAATTTACGGCAGTTTCGTGCAGGAGGAGGAGGGGGCGGTTTCGTGCAGGAAGAGGCGGTTTAGTGCAGGAGGAGGCCAGTGTTGTTCGACGATGACGATGGGTCTGGCTTGGAAGAAGAGGCGGTGGTGTGCAACTTTGACGGTGGTTCTGTGTTGTGCCCGACGTGGTGGGTGTTGGTTGTGTGAAGGAGCGGCGCGGTGGTGTTTTGTTGGCTTTGTATGCGTGATGACGACATTGATCTTCTGTGTGGGCAGCAACGGTGGTGTTGGGCGGCAGCGGTGGTTGTGTATGTGTTATGCACGACTTGGTGGTTGTGGGCGACAACGGTAGTCTTCGGCGGCGGCGGTGGTTCTGTGTAAGTCTCTTGTGCCTAGCGTGGTGGTTCAGTTCTTGTGGTTCAGCGCGACATTGGTAAGTAAATTTTGATGAAAAATAAGACTAAACTGTATTGATGAAAGACAAACAAATTATTTACACCATGCACAAGCTAGAATTGATATATGTAGATAAAATATTTTGTAATTACATGTGTTTGATCTCTTGTGAGATACTAGAGTTGAGACAATATGTGGTGTGATTTGATTATCCGAAATGAGTAATTTCATTTTGTTTTTCGTATAACAGTTTGAAGCATATACAGTAATGGCTGGAAAAGAGTACACTATTGAAGCAAAAGAAGTAAATGTATGTTTACCCAAATGTAAATATTATAATTTGAAAAATAAAATAATTGTTGAAAATATGTTTGTATGTATGTTTAATTGATTTATTATTTGTGGATTGACTTTGCAGAATAGAGTCAGACATAGAGTGGACACTCAACATATTGTGCAAATTAATAGTAGTCTGACATGCTTTCAATGGGAAAGATTATCGGGTGCCCCATTCAAACATATTGTTGAATTAAATGGACCATTATGTATAAGTAGTCCTATTTTGAGAGAAATAATAGGTAGGTGGGATGGGAACCAACATTGTTTTCGAATTAGAGGGCATTTGGTGCCTTTCACCCCTATAGATGTTTGTTTTTCTTTAGGGTTCGATATTACTGAAAAACTAGTGAAATTAGAAGACAATGTCAGTGGCCTTGTACATAATTTGTTTAGGGGGGAGGACATAACCATTACTGGTATTGTAAATAAATTGAGTGATCGTAAATTCAAGCGAGAAAAACATTTAGATGACTTTTGTAGATTGTATATTTTGCTTTTCTTTGCAGTTTTTTATTTTCCTAGGACATCCCGAACTATTTGTAGCTTTCCATTTAGACTATTAGGCAATTTGGATGAGTTGCACACATTTAATTGGGGTGTCGCAATACATGGCTTATTATGTGATAGTTTAAGCTGTGTTTCCGAAATTTTCAATGAGTAAAGGAATGCCACTAGACTGTACTTAGCCGGTTGTGTTGCAGTTTTGCAGGTTACTTTATGTTTTGTTCATATTTGTGTATTTTGAAGTAAATATAAATTGTGTCAAATGTTTTATTTATGTGAATGAATTTGTTGTTCATACATATTTGGGCACTTGAACATGTAAATGTTCTAGATGGTGCCAATAATTTCAATTTTCCACAGTTTTTGGAATGGCCAGTGGTGACCATTTGATCAGGAAAAATACACAATGCTTTCCTGAGAAATGAGGTATTTCCAACATCTTTTGGTTTTCATTGAAAGAAGTTGTGTTAGGTATTGTTGTGAGAAGTTGAATTCCTTGTGTGTAGATTGTATGGGATTGGGTTGTTACCTCAGAATAAAAGGCTTCAGACATTCTACAACATTCCTCTGATTTTTAAGATTTAGTCTATTGTCCAGTGTACAATTGTAATACACTGAAGATTGAAGGAAACATGAAAAATAAAAGGGTTATCTACCCTAATGTGCTGATGAGTACGAGAAACTTCAATTTCACAGTTGAAGAAGTCAAAACATAACGAAACGTGCTGGCGGGACGTTTTGGAACCCTTTGGAAAATTGAAAAGATCCTCTTTAGACATTGTTTCATTAATAACGTAAGTCATTTCCAGTTCTCTCATCTTTACTACCTTAACCAAACATGCATGTAAGACATTGAATGTGATGGAGATCACTCATTTCTTACTATTATGAATTATCAATGTCACCAAACGTATTCAGTGCACCGACAATATTGGCCTAAACATTCAATGCACTGCAATATTGCCCTAAAATTTTAATGCACTGCAATATTGCCAATTTATGCCGCTAATTTAAAGCTTGCAGCTTCTGTCTTTTGTACTCATTTTTTCTTCCATCCTTCTTTAACTGTTATGAAAAAGCAAAGTTATTAATTATAATGTTAACAGTAAATTTATGAAGAGAAAAATGACATGACCTCTACATCTAACTTCTTTACTTGTTATTTCCAAGCTTTTGAGTAGTCAGGTCTGAAACTTGAAAGTATGTATGAATTGATGTTTATTATTTTACAAAGAAACATGAAATTATTAATGAAAGAAATATTTGACTTTGAAAAAAAAAACTAAGGCATCTTAAGATGTTTAGAAGTAGAATGAACAAATTCAGTTAATTGGGAAATGTCATTGAATCTTTATATTTCAAATAATGAATGCCAATAATGATGTATCACTAGATGACATTCCCTTGTAAGAAAAGGGAATGTCAACCATCAAATACAATTGAAGAAGGGGTTGTGAAGAATGTGGACCAATTTGGTCCTAGCGTTAGTATGTGTTTTGAAACTCCAGAAGAGGTGAAGACATTCTATAGACAATATGTCGTTACAAAAGGTTTTGGTATCAGAACAAGAAGTTCAAAAAAAGGAACAGACAACCAATTAAGATATTTCATGTTGGTATGTGGAAGAGAAGGAAAATACGTGTCTCCAATTCCCACAACAATGAAAACGCATCCAACACAAGCAAATGAATGTCCAACACACATTATGGTTGTAAGGAAAGATGAAAAATGGTACATTATGTCAATTAATGACCAACACTCTCATGACCTTAGCCCGACAAAGTCAAGAATGTTTCGTGGAAATCGAAAGATAAATCTACAAGTGCAAAGAACTCTTGATGTAAATGACGAGGTTGGTGTTAGGGTTAATAAGAGTTTTCGGTCGCTTATATGTGCAATAGGAGGTTACGAGAATCTAGAATGTGTGGAACGAGATGTGCGTAATCATGTTGACAAACAAAGACATTTGTTGGGAAAGGACAACGATGGCAAAACCCTACTAACCCACTTTTTACACATGAGGGAATTCAACAAAGACTTGTTCTTCGACATAGACTTGGACGATGAAAATCGCATAAGGAATGTATTTTGGGTAGATGCACGAAGTAGGACTGCATGTGAAAATTTCGGGGATGTCGTATCCTTTGACACGACATATCTAACAAATAAACATGCCATGCCCTTTGCACCATTTGTGGGTGTCAACCACCACAGGCAGTCGATTTTTTTAGGACATGGATTGTTGTCAAATGAAGATACTGCATCATTCGTTTGACTTTTTGATAGTTGGTTTCGTTGTATGTACTATAAAGCTCCACAAGGCATCGTGAGAGACCAATGTAGGGCAATGAAAAATGTCATTGAAATTGTCTTTCCAGAATCCCGTCATAGGTGTTGTCTTTGGCACATAATGAAAAAATTCCTAAAAAACTACAAGGATATGCCGAATATAAAGACATTAAACGTGTGTTGAAGGTTATTGTTTATGAGTCATCTTCTGTTGATGAATTTGGATATAAATGGTAAAAATTCGTTTCGAAATTTCACCTACATAATAACAAATGGTTGAGATCACTTTTTGAGGAACGACAAAGATGGGTATCTTGTTTTTTGAAGAAGAATTTTTGGGCAGGGATGTCAACAACACAGAGGAGTGAGAGCATGAATGCATTCTTTGATGGATATTTTAATTCAATGACAACACTCGAACAATTTGTGACACAATTCGACAATGCTTTGCGCCACAAGGCTGAGAAAGAGTATGAAGCAGACTTTGCATCATTGAACACTATAATTCAATGTGGGTCGCAATCTTTAATTGAAAGACAATTTCAGTCTAAATACACACATGCAAAATTTATGAAGTACAAATGGAGTTCAGAGAAAAAATAAATTGTATTGTTGGGAAAAAGTGTGTACACGAACATGACTGTAGGTATGATGTTGTAGAAGAATCAATTCAGAATGAACAGTGCCAAGAGAAAAATTATGTCATTTCTTTTAATTGTGAGAATCATGAAGTGAATTGCATCCGTTTGTTATTTGATTTCAGGGTCATTTTATGCAAGCATTGCTTGCTAGCTAGCACAGGAGAGAATACAAAAGGTTCTTGCAAAATATGTTCTAAGTAGGTGGAGTAAAATCATGCGAAGGAAACATACGTATATCGCCGCATCATGTGACACAAAAGACAAACAACCACATATTAAAAGATATGATGGTTTGTGTAAAAGATTTCATGAAATTGCTGAGATTGCATGTGAGTCAACAAAGACAACAAATTTGTTACTCCAACATGTTGAAGTTTTTGCCAGCAAACATTGCTTACAACCTCACAATATTAGGCAAAACGACAATGTTGGTCAACCATTCAACAATTCTTATGAAGTAACAAATCAATCATAAGATGCACCCATGGAGAACGTGCCCTTCGAAATCCATAGCCCAAACCATGTTAAAAGAAAGGGAAAACCATGTTCAACGAGGAAGCAGTCTATGTGTGAAAAGGCTGGTAAACAGAGAAGATAAAAAACTACAAAGAAAGACACAACCACACCGAATATTGTAAGCAAAATGTTATTTGTTATGAACAAAAAAATTTCATTTGTTTTATGTCTTGCGTAACATGATATCATATTTATCATTCTTTATTTTTGTTTTAGGGCATCACACAAGTAAATAATGTTGACTTACTTAATCCAGTAATGAAAATTGAAAGTCCGGTTCACATCAACGACACCATTGCAACCACTCATGCATTTGAAATGGTTTGTCCTTGCTATAGACAATGTTTGTAACTATTATTGATTAAATATGGACATATAAAACTCATTCAAATGTTCGACTTTGCAGCTACTAAGTATGGAGTTTGCTGGGTTTGTGTCACTTCTTACAGTAATAGATACAACTGTAAATAATACACAAATGTCGACATCTAAACAATGGTTTAGGTATTATATTTGTAGTCCTTTGAATAAATTGTAGTTGCTTTCAAGTATATAAGGACATTGTACTTACTATATTTTTTTCCTTCATTTTTTCATAGGAAATAGTGTAATTATAAACAACATACATTTCATATGATAGTTCAAACGACATGACATGGACAAACATCATAAATTCATTGTAGTTTGTGTTTGTGTATGACATGTCGTCATATTTGACAGAAATGTAACAACCACTTCATTTTTGTGTGACTTATTGTGCTCTATACTTAATTCGGAGAAGATTTAGATTCTTCTCAACGAAATTTGACATTAGTCCAAACTCAATTACCATGACGAAATGATGTCAGTGAATCATAGAAATGATAATCCATTATTTTGGTTTGCCACATCTTAGAGTCCCACATTAATCCATTACTCGTGTTTGTAATCAATTAGATGAAAACTTTGTCCTCACTATCAAATTAGGACTATTTAAATACCAATTGTCGTTTACTAACATAAGAATGGGTAGACTGTCTTATTTAATCGATTATACATATTTATAATCGATTATTGTCGAAGCTAACCTCAACAAATTGTGTAGTAATAATCAATTATACATAGTTGTTATCCATTATTGTCAAACCTCAGTCGACAATAACATGGGTAACTACATAAACCTTCCACATGTAACCATGTTCAAGAAAGTTCATAGAAAGAAATAGACTACAAACTCATAATATAAATGACCACAAGCAATGGAGCACATGTAACCATGTATAGCACAATCATTACATTCAATGAATCCATTCGATGACATACCAATGGAGTACTTGCACAATGTCATTTGTCACTAATATCATCAATATGTCCCAAACATAACATAACACATAGCAAAGCATCTACATCAACAAGGTTAAACACATTTGTTAGAAATTTTTTATGTTTGTGGAAGAAATGAAACATTCATAACCAGACAAGTCTTTACATACTGAGGCCTTTTCTTCCAAACTAGTCTACATTAATATAGAAAAAAAGAGACATTTCCTACGTTAAACTTAACACTAGTCATTAAAACTATTATGTTGCATTTCATGAGTTTTAGCCTTCATCTTCATCACCAACATCATCTTCATCTTCATGAGCACCATCAGTACCATCTTCACGACCAGCATCACCACCATCTTCGTTAGAGTTGCTTCCCCCATGGATATGTTGTTTTCTTTGTAGCCTCTGAATGGATGTTAGCTTTGACAATGTCATTGCTTTAGATGCTTCATGAGCACCATCAGTACCATCTTCACAACCAGCATCACCACCATCTTCAAATGGATACTTTAGATGCTTCAACACTTCTTTGACAATGTCATTGCAAAGGTCCTCATTTGGCATTGACAACTCTGAAATAACCTATTTATGATAGTCTTAAGCAAAAAAAAAAACATCAATTAAATTTTATGTCAACAAAGACAAACCAGATTCAGTACAAACTATAATTACATTACACTCACCACATTACGATTGAAAGTAGCTATAATTTTGTTCAAACCTATTCTAACATCCATCCAATGTATAACTCGTACAAATTGTCTTCTCATATTAGCTAACTTTGTATTGTCAACAACGACATGCTCCAAAGCCCAAATCTATATAATTATCATTGACACATATATATTACATCATAAATCATTTAACATTATTAAAACATTTAGAAAAAAACATATATCAAAATTTACAAATTACCTGCAATAGGAAAACACATCCCACAACATGAAAATGTGAACGATTTCTTTTGTTGCTCATACACCTTGAAGCTTCCCATAAACTACCAACCAAATACTTATAAATAACACTCCCCAACTATACTTTTCAAGTTCACACAAATTATCCATTATATTAAACAACCCAGGATGCACGGTACCCATTCTATTAGGGAGTAAAAATTCGGTCAGCCATAGCAGAATGTACAACCTACAAAAGTCATCAACATTACTATCATTGTGACGTTTCAAAAGTTCCTCCCAAATCATATTCAAATTTACATTTTTCTTAGTAAACAGTCTCCTACAATGACATCCAATATCTACTTTGCCCAAGTCAATATTTTTTCCTACAACTCTAACTTTTAAGCCTAAACAAACATCTAACAACGAAAATGGTACAATTGCATACCTTACTTGAAATCCTCCCCTCCTCTCAACCCACCTATTACATAATTCACTAAGTAATGTCCTACTAAGTTTAACTTTATTACTCAACAACATGAGCTAGGCAAACGGAGTTGATGCAATACAAGAGATCTAAGTAATGTCCTACTAAGTTTAACTTTATTACTCAACAACATGAGCTAGGCAAACGGAGTTGATGCAATACAAGAGATCTGCTTAGCTGTTAACATGTTATTCACAATTGCCAAATGCTTCATCCTACAGAAATGACGTAACAACACCTACATATCAAAAGAGTTAAGTGAATTACTGACCAACAAAACCCACACATGATCATTTCAAAAAAGAATATTATAGTATGATAATAACCTTATGCGCAATGTCACATTCTTCCACTTTCCCGACCTCTTTTATCATTTTATCCTGCAAATTGGTAACAATACCCTTACTAAGGCATACAGAACCATGTTCGGGAGCATTTAAAAATGTGTTTTGTAGATGGACAATGTTCACATGCACATTAGTTATTAAGACATACACTAAGATCACTATGACAACTATGGCAATGAAGGAAGAGTACAAAAATCCGATTTTTAAACCATTTTACGAAGACAATATATTACAACAAACAAAACAATACAATAAGAGAGGTAAAAATTAGGGGAGCCATCCTACAATCAACCTCACATACAATGAAAATATTTTACAGTGAAGGTTTCAAGCAAAGTACTCAAAATCAAAGAAATACAATGCCATAACAAAAAAAAATAAATCAAAGAAATATAAATAAAAAAAAGACCTGTTGTCCTTCCTCATATCCTTTTCTCTATGCTATCAATTGCAATGCGAAGAAGGAAGACTGTGGTGCGGAGGAGACGGCGAAGGACGATAATTAATCAACTAAGTTAATCAGACATTACAAATTCTCACAAAATATTGGGACTAAAATGTCTATTAAACCAATATTTAATTAGTAATTTGACTAAGTTGAGAATTAGTTAGTCAGGAATGACTCTTATTTTGAAAAATTTAATTTATTTTGGTAATATTATTAAATTAAGGTGCAACTATTTTTTGCCGATTGTTTATTTCAATATAGTGAGTGCTTTTTTTCACCTCTTTTCGCATCTTCAAAAATTTCAAATGAGTTCTAGTAAAAGATTATATAATTTAGAAATGTTTTTTAAAAAATTAACTTTTTGAATTATAAAATTAAAAAATTAATTTTGAATTTGAATTATATAATTTGGAAGGTAATTTTTTAAAAACATAATTTCTGGATTATACAATTTAGAAGATATTTTCTCTGACACAAATAACTTTTGAATTGTATAATCTGGATGTTATAATTTAAAAAAATTATCTTTTGAATTATATAATCCAAAATTTTATTCTAAATTTAGAATTGATTTTTAGATTCTACAAACCAAAATTTTATTCTAAATTTGAAATTAATTTTTAGATTCTACAATGCAAATGCAAAAGAGTAACTTTTTAAAATTGTGATTATATACTTTAAAAAGATTTTTTTAATATAAATGATTTTAGGATTATTTGATTTCAAAATTATTTTGCACTAAACTTATTAGATTGTACAGTACAAAAATAGTGGGAGGAAATCGTGAAGTGTACGGAGAATTGCCCCAATATAGAGTGAGACAAATCTGAAAGTCTTTGTAACAAAACCAACAATAGTGGAGCGATAATAAATTAATAATACACTTTTTAATATATTTTTATAAAAGATTTTTTATTCTTAATTATAAGTTGAGTGAGATTCAAAATAATAACTACTGCTTTATAAAAAAAAAGTATTGAAAATATATATTAAATAATAGATTTAATAAGTATTTTTTTTCAACATTTTATGAGAATTTATAATATTTTTTATATTTTTTTTTCTCAATTAGATATCAAATTTTATTAAAATCTGTCAATATAATTTTTTCTGTTATCAATATTAATGATGTTAATTGTATAAGGCATGATAAAAGGATACAAATTATTGACAAAAAAATCACAGATTTTAATAGAAAATTTAGGACTCAATTAAGAAAAGAAATAAACATAAAAAAATATTACAAATTCTTATAAAATATTGAGATCAAAATGTTTATTAAATTTAAAAATATATATTAAAAAAATAATGTAATAAAAAACTATTAAAAGATATACGAATAATAGATATATTTGATTAACTTAATTGACACGAATCACTGTTCTCGAATCTATAATATTAATTTGCACTTCGAGATATAATTGATCTCCTGTTTATCACAAAAGTGCGAAGATCTTATTAATGATGTTGGTAATACTAAAATATTTTATTGTTTTTTCATGTGGTAATAAAGACATTTTTTTTATTTGGTTAGTTGTAGTTTTATATTTTTTTCTTCTTTACAAATTTGATGTGATAATGTGATATATAATTGTTAAAATTTACTATGATAACGGAATAGGAATTGCATATTAAAAGAAAGATGGTAGACATTTTTTTTAAGATTAAATTATTTGTCGTATTTTTAATTTTGTGGCAAATTTTAGATTTATTTTGTTTTTATATTTTATAAATTGATGTCAAAATTGTGTTTTATTTCTTTTTTAAAGATATTTTTATTTGTCATTAAGAATTGTTTATACATATTTATAAATATAAAAATAAAATAAATTTGAAATTTATTTAAAAAATGAAACATAATTTTAATAAATAGTTCAGGAATTAAAATATATTTAATTTTTTTTTTATTTCATCGGTTTGGAGTAATTTATCTAACTTTTTCTTTTATTTGATTGGTTTGGAGTAATATGTTGGTAAGTACATGAAAAAAGAGAATACATTATTTAAATATATAAATAATGTAATTTAGTTCTTGAATTTTCAGATATACATTATCACTTTGTTGAATATTTAAAACGAAACACTTCATGTGATCTTCTTAAAAAAGACAGAAAATGTTATCTTGTATCTGAAATTTGTCTCATACTCATGTTCAAACACAATAATGAGTCTTGTCTTAGACAAACTCATATAAAGGAAAAAACAGGGAGGTATGATATGAGTAATAAGGTAGCAAACAAACACAAAAAAGTTTGCATTTTTTTATTCTCTGCAAAATAAAATGATTATCGGGCGTTTTTTTTCTCCTTTTATATATTTCAAATATAATTTTCAGAGTTAATAATTATATAACATATTTAAAAACACTTTTCCAAAACCAAAACTAAGTTAAAAATAAAAAAGCTATATAACTTTAGTTTCGAAGAAAAAAACATTACTACTTATTTGGTAGTAGTATGATAAAAGACAAGATAAAAACATAATAATATAAGGTAAATGTTAATCTTATTTAATGTTTAGTATTTATTATAATAAAAACAAGATAATAATAATAATAATAATAATAATAATAATAATAATAATAATAATAATAATAATAATAATAATAATAATAATAATAATAATAATAATAAGATCGTAACATTGACAATAGAGTATAATTTAGTTACATATACGAAATTTTGAACAACAACACAATTAATGATTTATTTGTCTACGAGATCGGAGAAAAAATCACACTTTAATTAGAAGAAATAAATGTAATTAAGAGTAAAAATCCAATAAGAGACCTATTCTGAATGAAAAAAAAAGTTTTTTTAATATTACTTATTAGCTAATGAATAATTATAATTTTTTTCTTATAAATAAAAGGTTTTGGTGGAGTGAAAGGGAAGAATAGAGAAAAATAAATGATTATGTGTTTGGTAGAGGAAGATGAGAGAAAAAATAATTTGTGAAGGCTATTATACTATTTATACCATATTTCTATTCACATCTTTTATTTCTTTCCTTACTTCGTATCAAATTAATCAATTTACACCACTCTTAAAATGTTTTCTTTACATTTTTATTTTTTTACTCAGCTAAACATCTAAATTTTCAATTTTATCTTTTAAATTGGTTTTCTTAATTTAATTCTTCTTTTATTTTCATTTCCTCTATTTCTTTTATCCTAACCAAATATAAAATAAAACATTTTCTTTAGATATGACTTACACTCAATTACTTAATTAAGTAAGTTATCTAAATTAAAACAATTAGTTAATACAATTAATAATATTAAATTTGTTTCAACTATATTATTTTAAAAAATATTCATAGTATTAATGAGACATTTATATTTATTTTTTAAAATATTGTTAGTAGTTTTAATTGTTTTAATACTTTTTACATATATTTATTGTTTTAATTTTTATTGAATTTATATATATATATATATATATATATGAACAATTAGTTTGTTGAGAATGTTCTTTTTTATGCAAAGACGACGTTATACTTAAAAAAGTATTAATGTATTTTATTTACTATTGATTTATAAAAAAAGCAGTTTCTATTTAAGTCTCTTTTGTAAAAATAAAAATGTCCTAACACTTATATATATATATATACTGGAAAGTAATTGTGATCCCTAACTTCTAAATTGGTTTAGTACTCATGTCAGATATCGCATAATAAGATAACAAAAACATAATTAAACGAAATATTAATAAATATTAGTTATCTTTTATGCATAAAGATTAGATAGAGTAATAATTACAATGGTAAACATAATAATAGTGATAATATTAAAAATGATAATAATGATATTAATAACACAAATAAAAGTAGTGAGTATGTTAGTTGTTTTATAATATTGATAAAAATAATAACAAAAGTTTTAAGAAGAATAGTTGAAGTAGTAGGTTATATAAATCACAATATAGTAGTAACATATTGTTTTCTAACACAATTTCTCTCTTATAATAACAAACACATTACACTAAAAGAATATGTTAGGAAATAGAATAAATATTATATATATATACACACATTAATCAATTAATTATAATATGATAAAATAATTATTTTGTCTTATCCTAATATAATTTGATCATCAATGTTTTTTTTTCGTTTTTATTAATCAAGTTGAGGGGTATTTATGTGTCCTAAAAGAAGATTCACTAAACTTTTGTTTTCCTTTCTTGTTATTTTTATAGATGATTATAAGTTTTTTTTTTCAAGTAAAGAAAGGAAATAACATACAAACATTTTACTTTTCGTTGGGAGCACAAAAGACAAATTCAATTAATCACATTTCTAAAATTTAATCCAGTTAGTTAAACTGATATTTAATTGATGAAAATTAAATATATTTTTTAAACATTACACAATTAATTAAACGACAAACCAATACAAAATTATCAAAAAACCAAGTAAAAAGTTCAAATTAACGAAAAATGTCACATTAATATGCATCAGAAAAATAAAAAATTATAATAAATATTGAAATAATAGCAATGAATATATATTCTTTAAAAAAAAAACAAAGACAAAAAATGGATTCAGATAAGCTAATTACGACCAACTTGGTTTTAAATGGTTTTGACTTTTTTGTTTAATCAATTTCTTAAAAATTCATTCCATCAACATAACTAATTTGTCAATCAAACTTACCAAATAAACTGAATTCATAAAAAATTTTCATAAGCGTGGTTTGACTTGAATGAACTAAATTGAATTGCTTCCTCCCTTTAGGGTAAGCGATTTCACTGTCAAAAAATCCAATGACAAAAAATCATGCTCCCATTTCCAAGTTCACCTCATACGACACCGTTCTGACGCCGCCAAAAGAAATGTCTCTCTCCATCTAAACCAATAATTTATCAACGCTAGAGAAGAAAACCAAATATTAGAACCTTTCTGACAAAATAAAAGCCACGTATTCTCCTGAGTCTTCTCTTCAGCGGACCCATTACGACGAACCGGCGTCGTTTTGTCCCACACACCCGCGCACCATTCTAACGGAACAAGCTCTCCGACTATTCCTCCCAATTTCCCCTTCGATTTTCCCGAGAAAATCTCGCTCTGAGAAAATCTAGCTCACTCACCGCAACACTTCTATATCCACAGCACCGTAAACTCATGGATCGGAGGAGAAACGCGAGTCCTGTATACGCGCGGCAGTGGAGCGGTGGTTCCAGCAGTACCGGCTCGTCGTCGCCGGCGATGTCTCCGGCTCATCCTCAGTCGCGCCTCGGTGCTACTGGTCTCTCCACCGTGAAGCGCACGCAAAACGTGGCCGCCAAAGCCGCGGCGCAGCGCCTAGCTCGCGTTATGGCGTCTCAGAACGCCATCGCTGACGACGGCGAAGACGACGACGATCTCGATTTCCGGTTCAGCGCTCCACCTCCTGCATCTCTTTCTTCTTTCTCCAGCAACGCCAGCAGTAACAGGAGCACCAGCACTAATGCCGCCACTATTCCTCCGATTTCGGTCGCGAGGCCTAACAGATCTCCTTCTCCTGCGGTAATTCTCACTGCACTTGTTCTTTCTGATGCGCTTACGTGATTAATTCCATGGATTCACCTGTTGAATTGTGAAAAAAATAAAACGAAGTTAATGCGTATTCGATATGTTTTGTGGGTTCGTGGTTGTTAATTTTTATGGGATTAATAATGATCGGCGAGATCGAAGTTTTGGATTGTCACTTTTGGTTGCATGATAGTGGATTGATTCAATTTGGTTTGCCTAGTTCTTGTCGAGCTAATAGGATTTTGATGTTTTTATTAGTTAGGTCGGAACTTTGTAGAGCATACTCATTCGGTTCGTTCAACATCAGCTGGAAGATCGGGGGTTTCTGTTCGTTCAGCGGCAGTGGTGGCACCGAGCAAATCCACACTCCGAACGCCTATGGCTATACCTCCTATTGACCCTCCTACTAATCGGAATAGAGAGAAAAGGTACTGTAGTTCTGTTCCTCCTTATTTCTTATGGTTTTGCAGCTGTGGTAATTAACTAGTGAGCTTTTACGTCTCGGAGCATTTTCTAGGTTGATACAATATTTGCCGTAACGCAGTGTAGTTCCTTTTCCCCTTAGTTCTTTTGGTTTTGTGGATATGGTAATTGACTAGTAAGCTTTTCTGTCTTGGAGCATTTCCAGGTTGAGATGATAGTAGTGTAACGCTGAAGCTTAGTCTTCGTAAATTTTAAAGAAGGCAAATACCAAGGAATGTCCTAGGTGTGCATGTTAAGGATTTAAAATTAAATAGTATTTAGAGAAAAGAAAAGCTTTTTTAAGTTTATAATGTATGAATTCGGTGTTTGGAATATCTTCTTTCTTGTAAATAATTATTTTTCTTCCAAAGCTACGTAATGAAGCCTGAAAAAAATAAGATAAACCAAACATGCATACGATCTATTTTTTACGAAAATATTTATTTCCTTTTTTATATTCATGAACAAATACCAAAGTAATCTTTATTTGGACCTTCAAGGTGGTAAAGGCAAAAGTGTTAGTTTCTCAGAAATTGGAAAACTATGTTTTTCATATTTGGTTTACCTTTTAAAAGACAGCATTCCTAGTAGACAACGCATATTCGGAAATGCTTTCTTGCCAAGTTTTCAGAAAAACATTCTCATGTGGGGAGTTGGGAATCTAACCTTACCGAGTTGAATTAAAAATTTAATGAAAACAATATCGTGTTACCCTTACGTCATTTAATATGATAACAAATTAAAAGTTTTAGAAAAACTAAGGTATTACTCTTTGATTTATAGAAAACTTACATAAATATTTTCAGTAATATGTTTTACTAAACAGACATGATCTTGTTATTTCTAAGAATTATGATTTCCATCATGATTCCCATAAGTCATGATCCTTGGCTCTGAAATTTTTTTATGGTTTCAAACACCCTTTAAAAGAAACTGTCATCTAACACACTTGTATGTTGCAACACGCTTTCAGTGAGTTGTTTGGTCATGTTATATCTCTTCAGTTAAAAATTTACCCTTAAAGTGGGAACTTGTCATAAGGTGATAGTTATTGAAGTTTCAAAATACTTTACTGTGTGTGAAGCCATCATTCAAGTTCTATGCCCTGTTCCCCACAAAATCATCATGCATCTATCTTCCCTTGCCATATTTTTTGAGTTTTATTGTTTATAAGGTGGTTGAATACGTATCTCTAGTCATGATTTTGCCAATTTTCACATCTGCACAGTCCACATACATTTAATTGATTCTTTTTTATGTATGAATGAGCTTAGTCCCTATTTTATTTATTGAGGTCATTTATATACATGTGTGTGTTTGTGTATGTATCTTTGGGTGTATATGCAGACTGAAGTGATAGTCTATCAAGCACTAGTTTTTTTGGCCATTAGGAATTTTGATAACCTGCTCTTCTTTGAATTATAACCGTCAGTGATGGTTTCAGGTTTCCAGCAGATATATCTATCAGGCCCCTTAACTCAAAAGACACAGGAGATCAGCGTGAAGCTTCTGCACTTCGTGATGAAGTACAGTATTTATGCCCACCAATTTCACTCTCCAAAAGCTAAATCTGTTGATCCTCATATTGACTATGCTAATTTTAAGCTTTATTTTAGTATTTTTATTGTAATTCATAAAGGATGAGTTTTGAAGCTGATTCATACTGATTTTGCAGCTTGATATGCTACAAGAAGAGAACGAGGCTTTATTAGAAAAGGTATGTTTATTAACACCCAACAAAGTCCGCTTTTTGCTCATGTTATGTGATGTTGAACATAATGCCTGGTTATATTCCAGCTAAGACAAGCAGAGGAAAAACGCCAAGAAGTGGAGGCCAGAACTTGGGAACTTGAGAAACAGGTATTTTTTGCCTTACTATATTTGAAAACTAACAAATGTACTTTTAACACCATATTTTAGATTCCATATTTTGCATATTTACTAAGCTTTTATTCACAACAGTCTGTAACTATGACCAAGTTTAGATAAACTTCTTAATAAACATTTATCAGGGAAGAAAATAAGGAGGGGAAGAAAATAAGGAAGTACGCGCCTTGACTCTTTTATAAACTCTTTCATCTATCTTCTCTAAAAATTGATTGCATAATTTTATTTTAACTTACAGGAGAAGTATGTACTAGGATTCAATTGTTAGGTATGGACTTGAGTCTCACATTGGAAGTATGATATTCTGGTGTGGGGTTTGTAATGGCTAGTTTTGGTGGTGTGACTTTCCCTAGGTTATCAATTAGTATTAGAGCCTACCACTACGTCTCTTAAGTGCAAATAAGCTGTGTGGATGGTGTTCGACTAGCCAATGGGCCAGTGCACAACCAGCCTACTTGTGTGTTAGGGCTGTGAAGTTTGGTAGGTTGTTAGGATTCAATTGCAAAATATGGGACTTGAATTTGACATTAGAAGTATGGGGTCCTAGTGTGGGTTTCATGGGGCCTCAGGCTCTCTTTTTAGGGTAATTCTCCCAAGGTTCTATCAGTATGATTCATTTCACCTCTATTTTTCTTTCATTAGTGCTTGTGGAGAAAGTTATCAAAATTAGTCTATATGCTGTAAGGGATATTTAACTATATGCAAAAGCAACTATATAGTTGTCGGGCAGTAGTCTGAGTTTGCTGATATCAGTATCCTTGTTTATTTTTACTTTGGCAGGTTGCTTCTCTTGGAGAAGGTGTATCCCTGGAAGCTAAACTGTTGAGCAGGTAATCTAGCTTTAAGTTCTCTTGTATGCTGGCCGGCACAGTGGTAATGGAACTATTTATTTTGTTTAAGATTATGATTTTTGTGTTATATTTGCAGGAAGGAAGCTGCTTTGCGTCAAAGAGAGGTATACTGAAACAATGGATATAAGATGTAGCAGAAATATGAAATTAATGATGGCTGGATGTTTGAAGTTATATCGCCACCCTTGATTGATAACGCACTATTCCATGTCCTCTGAGTATTTATCTAAAAAATGTTTGACTTTCTGTATTACTGAGAAAAAAATCCATGCAGCAAAGGAACATGAATCAGAAGCGATTATGTTGCTTGACACTTTTGTAAAACTCTGTTTCCAGTTACTGTTTAAACTTTGAATTTGGGCAAGAGACTCGTCATTGTTAGTTCTTTCAAAGAATATCCTTGGAATACTCAATATTTTTTGTACAGGCTGCTCTCAAGGCTGCTCAACAAACACAGAGTGGAAGAGATGAGGATATCGCTGCCCTTCGAGTGGAAATTCAGGTAGTTTTGACTAAACATACATGTTTTCCCTTTAAATTGTACCATTCTGCTCTGATCAATTATTCCTGTTGTAAGTTTTAGCTATCTTCTTTGTATTTGTCAGAACCTAAAAGATGATGCTGCAGCAACTTTGGAGCAGCAGCAAGAAGCTGAAGCTGAAGCAAAGGCTCTTCGCACAATGACTCAGAGAATGATTTTGACCCAAGAAGAAATGGTTACTATTTATCATTATAATAAGATTTAGTAAGTCTTCATTTTACCATTTGTCTTAATTTGTCTTATCTGTTTTTTAGGAGGAAGTTGTACTGAAGAGATGTTGGCTAGCCCGCTACTGGGGTCTTGCTGTAAAACATGGTAATGAAATTACTGCCCTCAAATTTCTGTGGAAAGAAGACACTTTCTAATCTTCAACTATTATCTAAAAATCATGACTTCAAAAATTTGAGGAGCATATTTTGCAAAACTCAGTTTATCTATTAACGATAACACAAGTCCTTATAATTTGAAAAATCATGTTACTTCTATCCTTTTTAGGCATATGTGCAGATATAGCACAATCCAAGCATGAACATTGGTCTTCTCTCGCTCCTCTTCCTTTTGAACTTGTCATCTCTGCTGGACAGAAGGCTAAGGAAGAATCTTGGAATAAAAGTGAGTATGAGTTACTAAAAAAATTCGTTAGAATTATATCTCTGAAATTATCTATAATGATGTCTAATGAAAGAGCGTGGACCAGGTGTCGATGGTCCAGATAGAAGCAAACTTGTCCGTGATTTGAATGATCTTGCTGGGGAAGGAAATATTGAGAGTATGCTTTCAGTGGAGATGGGTTTGAGGGAACTTGCTTCCTTAAAGGTTCTTCATGTTTTTTTTTCAAAATTAGTGTTTTGTTTTTTCAGTTCCTTAGTGTACTTTTCTCTTGGGCTGTTTAGATACAAATAATTATATTTTAAAGCTTCTTTTATGAAAGAGTTCATTGAGATGAGAGAGAAAGCATAACTGTTTTGTAACAGTATTAAAACTGAATTACAGTGTTACACAGATAAGTCTATTTATAGGCAGACACGGGCCAGTTTGGTATATATAAGAAAGGGAGAGAGGAAGGAAGTGTAAGTAGTGGTTTTGTTGAATGAAAGAAATGGGTGGAAATTTGTAAAAAAAAAAGGGCAGGTCTCACAATCAGTGCAAAAGAGAAAAAAAAAAGTCATGGGAAGTTCTCATAAAACGCAACATAATCAGTTTTGTTGCAATTACAAGGACTATTCTAAATTTTTAGCCTCCCTAATTGATTATCTATGGAGATAATAGATTATGGCGGTTGCAGTTATTGTTTTCTTTTTTATAGTTTTTTTATCATCATAATAATAAATAAATACAAATATCCCTAATAAATAATAATATAATTTTTAAAATTAAATATTTTAAAATTATTTTATTTCATTTCTCTCTTTTTTTTTTCAATCAAGCAATCTTTATTTTCATTCTCTTTCTCACCTATTTCATTCTAACCTAATTATCCCTATTTTTGTCCATTATTTCTTATTTCTCTATCTTTCTTCTATTTTAGTCCTCTCTACAAAACAGAGGCGACAATAGATCTTAGACACAAGACGTAGGTCCATACACGTAAGAAAGAATATTTACAAGAAAAAGAAAAATCCATATATCTATATCTAATACTTTACCGCATAGATTTCAAGAACCCAAACTTTTATATAGATATTTGACTAAATTCCCGTATTTTTGGATCATTCCATATTATATTCATCTTTTTCCTTATTGAGTTATAAAACATATTGGATATACCCTTATCAACATGTATGCTATAAAAAGGAAAATTGGGCTGAATAAGAGTGATGGGCTACATGCACATGAAAGGAGGTGTGTCAGACGAATTGGAGAAAATGAGGTTCTGCTTACTTTGGAGGAAATGCCAGGGGTCCACTGTTAGAAGGGAGTGGAATTGGTATAATAATGTGACATGTTGAGTGGTGAAAGGATTTTTTGAGAGCGGGGAGGATTAACATCTTCATTTTTTTTTTTTTCATTTTTGTGTGTTATTGGTTGTGTTCTGTAAGGTGGGCTTCTTCTGATTTTAAGGAGCTGGCCTCCTACTCTAATACTTCTCTATAGTAAATTGAAGAGCATCAGATTTTTTTTTTTTTTTGTAGGTTGAGGATGCTGTGGTGCTTGCATTAGCCCAACACAGACGACCAAATTTGGTTCGACAGTCCATTTTAGGTATTTAGTTTAACATCTTGTATCTTTTTCAAGCGCCAGTTTTGTCTAGTTTTATGGTCAGTCCTGTTCAGGTGTCTAATTTGTGATAAGAATTATATTTAAGTAGTTTTGATTCATGTACCCATTTTATGGTAACTTTCCCGAAACTATTATTTGGAAACTATTCCAAAATAGTCTGTTTAGTAGTAGAAGATGATTTGATTTATAATGTTCTTAATTTGATTAATTTATTTTCAGATTCCAAGTCACAAGGCGATGCTAAATATTCAGAAGCATTTGGTAAGAATTAAGTTGTCAGCTTTATATTGTACTGTTTAATTTGATGTTCTCTATTTTAAGTTTTGGGAAGAAATATGTTTTGAGCTTTTATTTTTGTATAATCTGACGTGCTTTACCAATGTTAAATTTGTTGTGATATAAATCCCTATGGAATGTTATAAGTGTCAAGGGGTTGTATATTTGCATTATAGAATTTATCTGTTTCTCTTTCACTGGTAAAATATTTTTGTATAATTTTCAATCATTTCTCTATTTTTCTTCGTTTGAAGGGGAAGTTGGGATTTATTTTGGATAACATACATAAGTTTTATGCATGCATGGTTTGATTAGATCTGTATAGGAGGATGATGGTACATCTGTATAGTAAATTGCATGGTATGTAGTCATCTTTACCCTCTTCATTATCTGTGAGAAATGTAAAAGTACCCTTGCCTTCACAAGCTAAAAGGCATAAAATATCGGTGTGTACCCTTGTAGATAATAGAGAAACGTCACAATTACAACATTTAATTGAACTGTGTAAACTCTTTTAACTATGGACTGATCTCATATATGGGATGAACTTTATGTGGGAGCCCAGTGACTTCATGTGTATTTTTATGCTAATATATGATGCAGACATTGCTGCATTTAGCCATATTTCATTTCTCAATGGAAATGTATCTGGCCAGTGATTCTTTGTTGATTTTTGTTTCTTTGTTTCCTCCAGAATTAAGTGAAGAGGAAGCAGAAGACGTTCTTTTCAAAGAGGTCAGTTGCTTTTTATTCTTATATTTAGCACAATTCATGGTATTATTTCTATGAAATTGTGATATCTTTCGTCAGATGAAAATTTTAGAATGTACATTTCTACTAATATTTTCTCGTGTCTATAAATTGTCAGATTTATTGGTTGTGATATCTTGTCGAATCAGCAATCAGTTTATCTTGGCAGAGATTTGTATTCTTTGTTGAATTTCTTTTTGTTCAAGGCAGATTTATCACTCGTTAACCATAATCTTTTTAAGATGAAATCTTGCAATTTAGGCACGCCAAGTAGCCGTGGCTTTATGATGAACAGTTCTTGTCAAAGTTGAATTTAATTTATCTTGTAAATAGTATGTATGTACTCGTAATTTAGTATGATTTACTAATAAACTCTAAACATTACAGTCATGGTTAACCTATATCTGGAGAAGAGCTTTATTTCATGGTGTGGAAGAAGATATTGCTGAAGAGCGGCTTCAATTTTGGATTGCCCGCAGTGGGCAGGCACCAACTTCACATGATGCTGTTGATGGTAAGCTCTTGCCTTCTTATTATGATCTTTGGCTTTCTGAAGAGAGTAATATGTTACCAAGTTAAAAAGTAAACAATCTTGAAACTACAGTCGGGTTAATATATACATGGTTTCTTGACTGTGTTGTTGATCGGCTAAATATTTTGCCAATGGAAGCTTCCTTTATGGATCATAACACCATTTTAAAAAAATTCTGTATAACAGGTCAACAGAAAAATGTTGATCTTAGTTCTCAAATTAGTATATAAGAAAAATCAAAATCTTGACCGGAACCAAACTCATTTTCACTCGGCTATATTAATCAGAAATGACTCTATATTATGTCAGAATTGGTATTTCGTGGAACTGAATCTGTTCAATCTAATTTGGCCAAATTGTGCTATTCAGCAATAGAGATAACCTTGTTTTCTTCAGCCCGGTTTGTATGACAGATCTGCTTGATCCCTGTTGCGTAAAAAACTTTGCAATTTGTATTGTCTATTAAACCACACAGACTGGGTCAACTTTTAAAGAAAAAAATTCTGTTCCCTCGTTTTAATCCATTTTCTTGTTTTTGGGCTCTTCCACTTGGTAAGCCTGATTTTTTTGTTATTACTCTTAACAGCTATTAGTGACTCAAGTGTCAACCTTTATACGGACTAAGACATGGTAGTTATTATTTTTTAAACTAAAATTAATAATTTGAGTATTTTCTTTACAATATTATTCTTATTTTAGAATGTGAAAACTAGGTATGCTTGGCAAGTCAATTAAAGGTTAGGCATACACTTTTATATTTTTTTCTATTATTTTTTCAAAATTCCTGTTGTTCTATTCCAAACCATAAGCAAAATTGGCATCCGGCATGCAAATTTAACTTCAAAAACCTCACCTTTAGGTTTTATCTAAACTTGAAGTACTTGATAAGATATTCAACTGATGATCTCATGGTCCGACTCTCAACCGTAGGAAGTGATTGTAGTGGCTATAGGGATATAAAAAATCCTTAAATGTGTGTAATTATCCATACCAAGGAAAATGCCAAGGAACATTATGTTTGGTTAAGGAAAGGAAAGATAAAAAAGGAAAAGGATTAGAAAGAGATGTTTTTTAGGTTGTTTAGTTGGGGAGAAAATGAAAGGAAATTTTCCATTTCTCTATTTACTTGTGTTGAAAGTAGAAGCGAAGAAAAGATGTGTAAAATGAGATATACCCTAATTAAAAGAATGAGTCGTGATAAATAGAAGTATTTTTGTCTTTGTATGGAAAAGATTCCTCCTCCTTGCTGCCCAATATTGGACACAACACAAAGGTTACAATGGCACTCACTTATACGCTCTCGTTCTTACCTTTCTCTTACTGTTCCAAATGACGGAGGTAGGAAATATATAGCCCTTTCCCATCTTTCCTAAATCCTTCCTTATTCACATGAAACCAACAAACCTTGAAGTATGATTGCAAATTACTTGAATTTAATTTTTATTTAATTTAATTTTGAAAAAAAATCCAAAGATGTAGAAGTGAGTTTAAATATATGCGGGGAAAATTCAAAGAGAGAAGTGTGTTATTTTTATTGCTTTTGATTTACTGGCTTGTTTTGTATCGCTCAATCTGCTTTCTATCTAGTTGAGCGAGGCTTGTTGGAGTTGAGGAAGCTGAGTATAGAACCGCAACTTTGGGAAGCATCTCGGAAGGGAATTGAGCAGCCTCAGGGGTCAGCAGATGCTAATCATAAGCCTGCCACCGACTCTGATGCCTCATCCTGATTGTCGCAGGCAGCTCCTTAGTTCTTAATTGATTCTTTGTCCTATATGTATATTTTTTGTTTTGTTTTCTACACAAGTTTTTCATTCTGTAAACATCTCAGGACATTATATTCGGGAATACAAAGAAAGCAACAATCTTTACATTGCACCAGACACAGTGGGTTGTAATAATTTGCAATCTACTTAAGACTGAAATTTTCCCTATTCTTTTAAATTTAATTTTGTAATTTGAGAATCCGAGTTTGTATGTTTGTTATCAGACGAATTGCAGCCATTATATTTTTGTTTAATATATATTTTTTATTGTTTAGTTATGAATTGAAAGATTAAAACCGTTTGTCTTAGAAAAAAGGAATAGAAAGTTCAGTAACTCGAAGTTTAAGTTGTTTGAGATGTTGATGTCCTTAAGTACGAAGTAATAAGAAGCACTTGATTTTCACCATTTCTGCATATTTTAATTCAGTTAGGCCCAAGGGCATGGTGGTGTAACAGGGATTAAACATGTACAGCGACTGACTAACGAGAGAGTTGGAGAATATATGAATTAGGCCAGTATTGAATTGCACAATATATCAGATTCCTCTTATTTATCACCCACCCCTGAAAACAAGTTAACATAAAAAAAGGTAACCTCTTCCATCCTGTAGGTACTAATAATGATAAGAAATAATATTTGGTAACAGTAGTAACAGACAGCAGTAGTTTATATCACAACCCATACAACCATGCGTTGAGCGAAGATTCATCAGGAGCGTGCCTTTGGGTGCAGAAAACATGGAGACTCTAGTCGTCCACGTATATTATGGATTGTGAGAATATAATTCAGACCTCTGATGGTGCTCTACTCACGCGGGGTCCTGTTCCGCTTTGTGGAGTGTGGACGCCAATAGTGGCTGGTGCATAGCAACCCGGATCATGAAAAGAAGGAAAGCCTGCGCAATTTAATAGTAAAAGTTTATGAGCTTTTTCTCCACTTGTGTATTTTATGACTATCGTGAAAAGGACCCACATTTTGAGGTGAAAAATGAAATTTAAAAAAACAACGAAGATTACTCACCAAAAGGCATGCCCTTCCTCTCCTTGCAAGAATTCAAAAGCAGAATATAGGCTTCACTCGCACTCTTTCACACGTTTTCCAACTCTGATGCTCAAAAGTCATTCCAACCACTTCTATACTGTTAAAATAATATTCAGTCTTACCCTTGTGACATAAATTTTCCTATGCATTATGAGCACCTACTCTTCTTTTCGCTTTTTGTTTTGGAGTTGGTTAGGAATAGAATTGGGGTCTTAGAGGCAATAGAATATTTTGACAATGAGGAGATGAACGCCAAAATCAGTGACACTAGTGCTAGTAATGATGAAAAACCTGAAATCTTTTGTAAAAGCTGTAAAGGTAGGGACCATTTTCTTCTCCTTTACCAGTTCTTTGAGCTGCAAATACAACAGAAGCACAGAATCCACCCCATAAATCTTGATCAAATTTGTCATTTTATAGTTTGTTCTTTTTTTGGCATTCATTATCTTGCATTTTTTTCTGCCTTGTCTTGTGGAAATAAAATAATAACCTAGCTACCCTTGTGGTTAGAGTGGTCCGGTGGTGACACTGCTTTGTAGTAATTATAGCCTGACTACACCATCCTTCTCCCTTCAACTCTGGTTAGATGGGGTCTATTCAAATCACTCCAAATGTTTGCCAAACCAAAAACATCCATAAATTGCGCTGTTGCATAGCTAACAAGCAATACACAACACAGCTTGCATAGTTGAAATGGTGAATGAAGCATGACCCACTTGAAGCTAGCGTGGAAAGGTTTGTGGCCCCAATGGGGAACATGTGGCTCCTTGGAGTCTAGCATGTGAGTTTGTAAGCAAAAAACTATATATATTGTTGATGAATAAAGGTGGGGCTGTGTTTGCTTTTGTATCACCAGCACAAAAAATATTGAAATTAGAAGAATCATAGAGTTACCTTATAATTATAAGAAAAGCCTTTTCACATCTGGTCAAAGGGAACAAGTTCATTCCCACATAAGTACATAAAGATAAGTCTTTAACCACCACAAGGAAAATATAAGACTTTATGGGACTAAGATTATTTGATTTGCACTCCCACTTACTAATGTTTGGTTTTTTTGTCCATTCAACAACATACTTATTATAGGCATGAAAAAACCTCATCCCAGATCTTACTCATTACTTAAATAAAGATTCTTTACAATAAATAAAGGGAAAGGTATACCCCCTCATCACTCAAGTTGTTCTTTAGTGAGTATTGTTTATGGTTAATTATGGATTTGAGTATTCTTCAGATTTTGTAGCTTCTCTGACAAGCCACATACACATTTTAAACTAAAGGACCATTTAAGTAATGAGATGGCTCTATTTTCCTTGGAATCTCCGTTCTGTAACCACTTATCTTGTCGATGTGCAAATCTGGCCGTACTTGCTGATCAAGAAAAACCAATGAATCAAACATTTTTCTTCAAAAAACAGAAAAAAGTAACTCTGCATCTGTTTTACACCTGCATATTTACAGCATTTAACCAAGATGCTGTGGAGTACTATTAATTAATTAACCAAGTGAAAATTAATTAGTATTGATCAAAACTCAAAATTAAAGACTGTTGTTAATATGAGATGAAATCATGTTGTTGGTTTTGAAAAGAATTAACCAACAATAAAGAATAAAAGTTAGTTTTCATACATGTAAGAAATTAATTTGAACGCAATTTTTAAGAAAATTACTATAAACTCGGTAAATTTCTCATACATAACTTTTATACTATCACCAAGGTTTTTTAAAAATAATGTTTGTTGGTTGACTAGATATCAATATAGCTTTACTTAAGAAGATTCAGTTCATTGTTACTTGGATCAACAATCTATCCATAATTTTGTGCAACACAATTTAAAATCTTGATTGTTGTTGTGTGTAAATCAAATTCTACTGAAAAACTGTTAAGAAGTCATAGTGCCATTTCTCATATTGCTATTCATGTTCTCACTAGGTAAGACTTCAATCAAATACAGCATCCTTCACTCAAAGCATTTAACAAGATGCTGTGATGTACTGATATTTCTCTTAGCTACGATAAGAATTGAGAAATAAGAAAATTCTTTTATCTGAATTTAAACAAAAAATAAATCCTTAAAATACACGTTTTTCTAAGGAGTGAAAAGTATCCCGTAAAGCCATTTTCCATGGAAGGGACACATTCCTGTTGGTGCAGTGAAAAGGATACAAGTTTTCTTTGTTTTTTGCTAAGTGAAAAAGGGATAGAGATACAATGTCATTGTTGTTAATGCATGGAGAGAGCGAAAAAAAACAAAATGTAAAGATGATCAATCTAAACGCTGTTATGTAAATTTTGAGAAGGAATATTGTTGAAGGCAGAGCCCGTATTCCAATAACTAATTTCCTTTTGATGGCAGCAAACTCTTGCACTGACTCAGCTTCAAGCGTTCCAACTCTTTTCATAATTATCTTTTTGCCACTGCATATGGAATGACCCGGCACACCGTGGTCATTGCCTCTGTCACATCTCTTTCAACACCATTTTCAGGCCTGCCATTCAAAAGCTAAATTTGTAATCATAATTAGAATGAAACAGATAAAATTTCCAGCCACCTTCCCTGGCCCACCATTAAAGCAATATTCGTGCCACGAGTGTCAAGAAAATCAATAATACATTATATATATATTTATACAGTCCTGCCAATGTCATACTATGAATAATCTCACTCTAACTTTTTATAAATCGTTTGTATGATATGTTAGCACAGAATGTTTAATCACTAAGTCATTTTCGATCTGATTAAAAAAACTTTTCCACAGATATTATAAAAGAAAAAAATAGAGAAAATGAAAATATTCTCTTCGTAACAATTTAAAGTCTGGATAGTCGTTGTATGCAAATTAAATTCTACAGAATATACTAGCATAAAAGTTTGCTAAAAAGTTTTACTGTCATTTCTCATAATGCTATTCGTGTTCACACTAGGTAACGCTTTAAATACAAGCACCTTTCACTCTTTCTCTTTGTTAGTCCTACTCTTACCGTTTGTGAAACCATGAAGTGGCCAACATGGAAGTCCAACACCATGGTAATGGCTGTGGTGTTGCTTTATCTGAGTTTTTCCTTGGAGGTGTTCTGTCACCCTTCTCATGCAGACAGAATTGCTGAGCTTCCTGGCCAACCCTACGTAGGCTTTCAACAGTTCTCAGGATATGTCACAGTGGATGACAAGAAACACAAGTCTCTCTTTTACTATTTTGCTGAGTCAGAAACTGATCCAGCTTCAAAGCCTCTTGTTCTGTGGCTCAATGGAGGTCTGCAATCTCTTGCTTCAAAACTTGATATTAGAATATTTTCAAGACTTGGATTAAATAAAAATAGATAGCAGAAGCAGTATTCGCGTCGTGGATTATTGAATTTGATTGATATTTCTTTATTCAGGACCTGGTTGTTCTTCTCTGGGAGTGGGAGCATTCTCAGAAAATGGACCCTTCAGACCAAATGGAGAATTTCTGATTAAAAATGATTATAGTTGGAACAAAGGTACTCTTTTGCCAATTCCATTATATCTATCTGCCAGAATGGCCTGCATTTCATTCTTTCACTGATTGGGTTACTTTTGTGCTGCAGAGGCAAACATGCTGTATTTGGAGACACCAGTTGGAGTGGGGTTCTCTTATGCTAAAGGTAGCTCCTCATATATGACAGTGAATGACGAGGAAACAGGTATTCTTCATTAATATTAGACCCTTTTTTTTAATCTTTTGGGACAAAAACCTTTCTCTTTAGAAAGCTTCTTTAAATTCTATCTTCTATGGGAAAAGGCACGTATCATTTGTATGCTGCTTAGGCTTTTAAAAAGTTGAGACAAAACAGTGATCAGTGGCTAAATTTCATGCTAACTTTTGTGAGACTACATGATTATTCTTTCATCTCTTATTCTCTACGCCAGCACTAGAAGAAGGATATTAGTATACTTTTTATTTCGGTATGATTGCACTGTCCCTGAATAATCAATTGTTTACAATCAAATTTTGTCTTCTGAAGCACTTCTTTTGATTTCTTAAGCCAGGGACAATCTTGTATTCCTGCTACGCTGGTTCAACAAGTTCCCCCAATACAGGAGCAGAGATTTATTTCTAACGGGGGAAAGCTATGCAGGTAAACGTGCCATTCTAGGAATTTACATTTCAAAAGCATGTTACAACAATTATTTGTTCTTACACATTTAAAAAGTTGCATGTTTCAGGTCATTATGTTCCTCAACTTGCAAAGCTCATGATTGAAATGAACACAAGGAAAAAGATATTCAATCTGAAAGGCATTGCGGTAAGTGGTACCAATCAATGTTTAGGCTATCTTTCTTACATTTACTATTTGGTATTTGCTGATTCCAAAATGGAAATTAAGAAATGAATGGTCTTTTCAATTGAACTGCAGTTGGGTAATCCAGTTCTAGAATATGCCACTGACTTCAATTCAAGAGCTGAGTTCTTCTGGTCTCATGGACTAATATCAGATTCAACATACAACATATTCACCACAGTGTGCAACTATTCTAGGTACGTGAGTGAGTACTATAGGGACTCAATTTCGCCTCTTTGTTCAAAGGTTATGGGCCAAGTGAGCAGAGAAACCAGTAAATTTGTGGACAAATATGATGTTACACTTGATGTTTGCATTTCCTCAGTGCTATCACAATCCAAGGTTATTTCTCCTAAAACCCAAGTGAGTCTTCCCTTTCGGACTTGCCCTTCTCATGCTTCTCCAGTTTCCTTCACATTACTTTCATTTACTATATTTTACTTCAGATCACTACTTCTCAAGTTCGGCTTTTCCACTAAAATTCGTGCCATATATCGTGGCATGCAGGAAGCAAGTGAGAGCGTAGATGTGTGTGTGGATGACAAGGTTACAAACTACTTAAACCGGAGAGATGTACAAGAGGCACTCCATGCAAAGCTCGTTGGAGTTCGCAAGTGGGATGTGTGCAGCAAGTAATTCCTTCATAATCAAAAGTCATAATCAGCTTAGCGTGTCTTTGCTTATTGTGATTTAAGTAAACAATGTAATCACTTGACTGCATTTTTTGGTACCAGCGTACTGAACTATGATATGCTCAACCTGGAAGTGCCTACACTACCTGTTGTTGGATCACTGTTAAAAGCTGGAGTTAGGGTCTTAATTTACAGGTAAGTCTAACCAAAACCCTTTCTTCTCCGATTTATTTATTTGGTCACTTGAACTTTAGGGGTCATGCATATGCTTCTCAGTGCTAATTAACATGACAAGTGCATTGTTCTTGCTACAGTGGAGATCAAGATTCAGTAATTCCACTGACTGGAAGCCGTACCTTAGTTCAGAAGTTGGCAAGACAATTAGGACTGAATACAACAGTCCCTTACAGAGTATGGTTTGAAGGCAAGCAGGTATGTATATTAATTCAAAACTAGCTTTTGGCCCACTTCCTTTTCTTCTTAATCCAATTAGTTTCTATGGAACTTATGCTTTTCAGCTTATTCTTAATTAAGAAAAACTACTATTTTTTTAAATAACTTTGGTTATGCTTTACAAATGTTCTTTTAAAAAGAAAAAGAAAATCAGGAAACTGAGTCAAATGCCGCCTGACTAACATCTTTCTAGTTTGAACTAGTAAGAAATCATTGCAAAAATATTTGTTTATAAGAGGTCAGAATCCTTGAGTGGACTGATTAGTGATTGAACTACTATATCTTTTTTGTAATGTGCAGATTTTTTTTTTCTTTGAATCATATTATGTCTGCTTTCACAAAAATAGTAGAAAGCATTTCCGTTGGAAGTAGAACCATTTTTTCTATAAAAAATACCAAATTGTGTGCACTATACATCAGAAACTAATCCCTGTTAATGAAACTTAGGTTGGTGGGTGGACTCAAGTTCATGGCAATATCCTCTCATTTGCGACTGTTAGAGGTGCCTCCCATGAAGTTCCTTTCTCACAACCTGAAAGATCAGTTGTACTATTTAAGTCATTCTTGAAAGGCATACCTTTACCTGAAGTCTTCTGACACACCCTTTGTGTTTTCATTTGTAGTTTAGATTGTAAGTACTAAGCAAGCATTGTCCTTTAATACCATATTATTAGCAAAGAAATGTACTATTATCTGTGCAGAATGTGAAAAGAAAAGTCGGGAAAAGTCTTTTTTTTCTTTTGGGTTTTCAACCTTTGCATGTGAGTTTTTGTGTTCTTGTTGTTGTTGAGCTGTCAACTGTAATTGACCCTTGGATTGAAGAGATTCTGTAAAAATGTTGTAAGAAAATACTGCTGCATTCTTGTTATAAATTTCCAGGCAAACGATGTGGACTATCCTGTAGGTAATTTGAGCCCCTGCATGCAAACATCAGTAATGTCACATTTCTTGTATCAATATGGTGCATTATATCACTTTTTTACACACTACTTTTTTTCTCTTCGTATCTCAGATTCATCTTATCCCAACCTCTTTGTTTTATCTTTTTACGTACCAAAAGTTGTACAAATGTAATTTCTCTATTTACAAATCAGTTTTCGTTAATATTTGGAAAAAAGCAATTCCATATCAACAAAATCTTACATGGAAAATCGGTGAAGTGTATTGATGCAGTGTCCATGTGCAGTTTCTCAATCGGATGAATAGGAATATCATAAAAAACAAATTTTAAGTACTATTCACTGTTAAGGATTGTGGTGACCATACCTATTACCAAGGGCCTATTTGTAACAGCTCAGACACATCTATATGCTCTCACACACTGGTCTTTTGTCCAGAACATTATTATTGGCCTTTGAAAACTTGCTATATATGTAAGAAATTACATGTTATCAATGACGTAAACTAGATAATTCCTGTTCGGCAGAAGACAAAAAACATCTCTACAGGAGAGGTTGTACTTAAGTACAAACTCTTCGCCTACGGGAACAACCTTTTGCTCAGAAAGCTGGATTCTGATCCCATTTGTCCTCTCTGCATCACTGTTCATATTCTAAAGAACAGTGTAAAACATGCTCAAAAGTTTTAAAAAGAGGGCATAAAAGTGGTTTTGTAATTTCACTTTTGTGGATTAGATTAGCAGTCATTCATCCTTCAAAAGGGCAAATTTTAAGATGCCACGTTTAGATTAATACCACTGAATTAGCTTGAACTCACCACTACTCCATCCAGCACACGACCTATTGTTTGCTTTTGATTGATTCCAGAGTGGAACTAATTCGAGATTTCGTGTGGTTGGTAACTAGGGTTTGATTTTTCTTGATGTGTATATGATTCATGAGAGATAAAACTTATTTTACAAATCTCTAGTTTCCAATTAGTGATATACACTAGAAGAAAAATATTACTTTCATTCCAAAATCACAAAAAGAATTTTCAAATTACAGTACAGTAAAATGCACAAAGAACCTAAATTGTTCAGAACAGAGCATAAGAATCAAACAACAAAACATCAAAAGGCGTGCATTGTACTTATTTAAATTAGCCAAAACGTATACATGTAGTGTCTGTATATATGTATCCCCAATTGTAATATATCTTCTTCTTATATAATGATATATTCTTTATTTAATGGTTAGATGTGGATATTTCAGATATTTTGAGAAAAGTTACCATTTGTATAACCTATAATTTATTTAGATTTGGATTTGTAATTTTTAATATGTTTTTTATACTGGTAAGCAAAATTTGTATGTTAAATGATTTTTTATGGAGGGTTATCCATAACACATAACATTAATTTAAATTTCATCTAAATCTAATATTTATTATTTTTACATATTATTATTAAGTTTAATTTAATTTAAAATTTAAATTTTTTATTAATTATTATTATATTTAATTTAATTTAAAATTTATTTATTTTATTTTTATTGATTATACATTATATGATAAATTGAGTAAATTATTTTTATATAACTGAATATATGTATAGACTGACATATTTAACATGAGTTTTATAGGATAGATATAATTTATAAAAATTAAAAAAAAGATATTTTAAATATAAATTAAATAATAAGTTTTTATAGTATAAATTTAGGTGAACACTAGTTGAAATGAGTAAATTCAATCATATATCTAATTGTAATAATGATTATATAATAATATAAATTAGTTGAAAAAGAAATATATATATATATATATATGTATAATATATTTTTATATAATTTTTTAAAATAATAAAATAAATTATATTGATAAAAGTAAATTGGTAACAAATTGTATCAAAGAGAAACCATCTTTGATTAATAAGTGTAGATGAAGATAAAATGGGTAAGTAGTTGTATATACTAAAAGACAATTAAAAAAATCTTTTTCTTAATAGATATATTATAATATATAAATGAGATTTAAACCTTTTCTTTTATCTCCACTTTTTATAGTATATAAATACTTAAATTTCATCTTCCTTTTTTAACTTTCTAAAAATTTGAAAGTTTAGTGAAGAGTTTATTTTTAACATGTAATGTTTATTTCATTGTAAAATAAAAAAATGAAAAGAGAGTAAAATTTCTCCTTTATTGTAGAACATCTTCAAATAAATACAATTAGTTAGAATCTCAAAATTTCATTATAGCATGTTAATATAATATGGTGAATATCTTAAACTTAAGATTTTAAAACAGGTCTTAAAAGTAAAAGAAAATAACAAATAAATTAATCTTTTCAGTAGTAAAAGATTAAAGTGAAATAAAATTTATAAAAGAATATATTGTGTAGAAAACAAAACTTGTAAAAGAGTAAAAAAAAATTATATGAAGTAGGATTATTTAAAGTAAAATAAGATCCATCAAAAGATTCTCCGAAGGTTTTGATTATATAATGATTTAAAATATTTTAATTTATATTAAAATAATCGTATTTACATTTTTAAAATCCAAAACAGTAAGAATTAAAATAAAATAAAACAACTTCTAAATTTGTCTGAGGGCTCTCTCCGTTAAAATTTATCTCTATCCTTCCCATAAACAAGCATAAATTAAAACTTATTTTCTTTCCCCTTCTCTCATAAAATTTCTCTCTTTTAATCCCTTTTTTCCTAACCAAATGTTCTCTTATTCTCGCAAGCATATATGTGAGATCCTGACCACATTTACTAGTTATATTGGGAATAGAATTGGTTTACCCAGAAAAAACCCAAAGGCTAAAAGGGTAATTTGGATGACTACAAATATGAATTTTAGATTTGTTTAAGTTGAGAAAATAATTACATATTAGATTTGTTTATTTTTATTATATATTATGATTTATGAGATATTTAAGAGAAGTATAAATTTTAATTTATACATGCATGTATATTATTGTGCTTTTTTTATTGATACTACTTAGTATATTGTATTAAAAAATTAAAACAAAAGTATTTTATTAAAACAAATCAGTTAAACGTCCAATTGAACTTTGAATCCATATTGTTTACAGTTACAGTGAGGTCATTTTTGCTGCACCTCACATTCCGTTTTGTACTAAAAAAAAAAAAAAGTGAAATAATGAAATTATTTTTAAATTTCTTTGTTGATTTTTGAGTTTTAGAAACTGGAAGTCAAATTTCAGATTATAGAAATCAGAAATCAAAAAGTAACTTTCAGTTTTTACAACTCGAAACTCACTTTTTGACTTTCGATTTCTACAATCTGAAAGTCATTTTTTTATTTCTATATCGACTTTTGGTTTTTACAATTCGGAACTCACATTTTGACTTCTGGTTTCTATATCTCAGAAGTCACTTTTTGGTTTTTACATTGACTTCTGGTTTCTACAATCTGGAACTCATTTTTTGATTTCCGATTTCTACAACTAAGAAGTCACTTTTTGATTTCTACATTGACTTCTGGTTTTTATAACCCGGAATTTACTTTTTTACTTTCGATTTCTACAATTCGAAAGTCACTTTTTGGTTCTATAATCCAGAACTTGCTTTTTGAGCTCATGTTTTCTGCAATCCAGAAATCACTTTTCGACTTCCAATTTCTACAATACCACCACCAATATCCAATCCAGAAGTCACCTTTTAACTTTCGATATGGTGACTTTTGGGTTGTAGAAATGAGAAGAGAAAAAGTGACTTTCATATTGTAAAAACTGAAAACTAAAAGATGACTTCTAGGTTGTAGAGATCGGAAGTCAATAACAAAACAATGTTGAAATTTTAACTTTTAAGAGACGGAAGGAAGAGAATTTGGAGGTGCAACAGTGACTGGTCCGGTTTTGATGACTTTCCCACATTTAAAATTCCTTTTTGGAAATACTTTTGTTTGTGTCCGACAGAGAACTAAAAGGGCCCAAGGATTTAAAAGTACAGAAGAACAAAAAATTAACTAATTTAATTCTAACTTCTACAATTAATTATATTTTAAACTTGTTAGATTATTTAATTGTTTTCTCTAATTATCTGTTTAATTAATATATTCTCACACTTCTTAATTTGTTTAAATGTCACATTACGCCTTTGATATATTTGTCAATCTAATTATATTTAGAAAAATATTATTTTATATTATCTTTTTTCATACATAATTATTTTCTATAATTTGTTAACGCCTTTGATATATTTGTCAATCTAATTATATTTAGAAAAATAATATTTTATATTATCTTTTTTCATACATAATTATTTTCTATAATTTGTTAACAAAAGATAAATAAAATATCTATATAATTTTAAAATATTATTTCTATAAATTAAAGTATGTATATAATTTTACAATATTATTATTTCTATATTATATATATACGTATTTTTATTATCTAAAGAGAAACAAAGAATTTTATTTATTTATAATTTTTATAAGAATAAGAAAGTGAGAACAAATATAATGTAAGGTAATATATTATGCCTTTAAGTCCACTAAAGTTGTATTATTAGGGTCAATTATCACATTCGAAACATTATCTACTTTGAAACTCAGAGTTTATCATGATTTTGTCCTTAAAACGTGTCTAAGAGTTATAAGAGGAATGTGTATTTAAATTGTCCTTGACCTCAATTTTCTAACTCATGTGAGATTATTAGACATATCGAAAGAAGCCCTAGTCAAAGAATAAGGGTAATGAGAATTCATCTTTGAAACCACCTTTTTTTCATTCCCCTAGTAAAGGGCAACGGGAATGAGGGTTTATTTTTGGAACCACTTTTTCATTCCCTCATACAACGTCATTGTTCTGATACCAAGATTGTTACCAAGATTGTTGGGATAACATCATTAGGGTCAATCATCACATTTGAGGTATTCTCCGCTTTGGAGCTTAGAGCACCATTTTGTCCTTGACCTTAGCTCGTAGACAATGTAGAACTATTAAGCGTACTCCAACATAGTCTAATATTAAAAATAAAACAATATATATTCATATCACCTTTAGTTTCATCAATATATTTTATTTTATTATATATTAGAAAATATTGAATTAGCTTTATAATGGCTAGCAAACATAAATGAGTTTTACCATTCCTAATAAAATAACACAAGATTATTTCATCTTAACTAATATTTACTCATTTAAATCTCCAAGGTCAAACCTTCAACTGCAATTTTATCAAATCTTTTTTTCTTAATAGTATTATCATTAGTTCTAATTATAAGTTATTATGACAATATATATATATATATATAATTTTGAATATTAGTAATTATTATCATAAAAAATTGAATTTAATCATTATTACTTTTTTTATATGAAAGTATAAAAATTAAGAAAACTATGAGAAGAAGAAAAATATAAGAAAAATAATAAATATTAACCTTAAGAAACAAATAAGTAATATATATATATATATATATATATATATATGTAAACAAATAATTAACTAAGATGGGTTACAAACATTCCACCAAATAATTATAATTGTTAAAAAAGTTAATGACATTAGGAACACCTAACAAACAAAGATAATTATGAAGTAAATAAATAAGTAAGGTATGCTTAAAGACACTTATTTAAACAAAGCTAGTTATAAAATTAACAACGAAATAAATAAGATAATTTTAGAGACATTTCACTTAACAAAAATAGTTATAAAATTAATAAAAATAAGTAATTAAAATGAGGTTAGAGAAACCTCACCGAATAAAGATTGTTATAAAATAAATAGATGTGATTATAGATGTCACATTTCCTTTCCTTAATAATTGTATTTTACACATTGGAATTTTACTAATAATAAATAAATAAATATGATTTAATATAATTGAAATTTTTTATGTCTTTGAATTCATCTTCTGAATCATTCATGAAGATATATATAGGGATTTTCTCCTTAATATGTCGTCACCATATTTTCTTTTCTTGGATGGTAATGCAATGTAATTCAAAATAATAACTTTTCAAAAATTTCATTCATCTTATGTGTTTCATATTTAATTCCTTCTGATCAAACAAGAATTTAAGACTTTTGTGATAACTAAAAACCTCGAACTTACCGTCATACACATAATGTCTCTATATTTTGAGTGTAAAAAAATGACAAGTAGTTCTAGATTATGAGTTGGATAACTTTTCTCATATGTTATTAGTTTCCTAGAAGCATGTGTTACTATCCTTCCATTTTATATAATAGCACACCCTCGTCCCATTTTGGAAGCATCACAAAATGTCTAGTAAGATTGGGCAATGTTAACATGTGGGAAGTGGTTAATCTTTTATGGGTTAAATATTTTTGTAGTCCTTGAACTATTTGTCAAAATTGTGTTTTGTCCCTAGGGCAAAATTTTGACCTATTTTATCCTTATACTTTATAAATTAGTGTAAATGATTCTTGATGACAAATAAAAACATCTTTTAGGAGAGAAAGATGAGAGGAATGAGAGGTAAAAAGAGTGAAATAAGCTTAGGAGGTAGATGATAGTGGAGTAAGAAGTTGCGGAGAAGGAAAACAAGAAGATAAAAAAGAATTCTAGCACATCATTAAGAATCGTTTACACCAATTTAGAAAGTATAAAGACAAAATAGGTTCAAAGTTTGCCTAAGCGATGAAACACAATTTTAAAAAATAGTTCAGGGACTAAAATTATATTTAACCCATCTTTTATTGAGTTCTTGAAAACTGTTATCATATTTAGTCCACTCAAAAGTTTGTCCTTCCTTAGTATGTTGAATTAAAGACATAACTATTTAAGAAAGTCCTTCAATAAATCTTCTATAATACCCTTCCAAATCCAGAAGTATGAATTTTAGTCACCATTCTTTGTGGTTTTCATTGTAGAACTTCTTTTACTTTGGTTGGATCCATTTCTTTGGAAATCTCCCAAGAATTTTAATTCCTCTAACCAAAAGTCACACTAGGACAGTTTAACATACAATTTTTTGTCTTTCAAAATTTGAAGAACAATTTAAACATATTCCTTGTGCTTCTTATGAGTCTTAGAATAAATAAAAATGCCATATATAAAAAAGAAACTATAAAATGATCTAAAAATGGATGAAAAAGCATGTTTATATAATCCTTGAATATTGCAGGAGTATTCGTCACACCAAATGACATTACTTGATATTCATAATGACCATACATAGTTTTGAATGTAGTTTTCTATATATCCTCTTACTCTAATTTTATGATATTCTAACCTTAAATCTATCTTAAAAAATATAGAGGTTTCTATTAATTGGTCAATCAAATCATCTATTTTGGGAAGATTATATTCATTCTTTATAGTAAATTTATTTAACTAACAATAATCTATACACAACCTAAAACCTACATCTTTCTTCTCAACTAACAAAATAGGAGCTTCCTAAGGTGATACACTAGGATGAATGAATTTTTCTTTTCAAGAAACTCTTCTAATTATTTCTTTAAGTATGTTAGTTTAGAAAGTGACATCATGTACGGTGCTATTGAAATTGGTCCAGTTCTAGAAATAACATCTATTGAAAATTTGATCTTTCTCTATTGGGGAGAAAACTAGGAATATCATTGAAAAAAACTTCAGGAAATTTTTGAGTAACTGGTATATTTTTCAAATTGACTTCCTCCTTTACTTTCATAAAAGATAATAACAAATACCCTTGAACTTCATTCTCTAAAAGCTAACTCTGCACAAGATCCTCATAATTAGAAAAAATTACAGATTTCTCTACCTAATTGAGAATGACTTACTTTGGAGATAATAAATCCATACTCAAAATTACATCTAACTGCAACAAAGGTAGACAAATTAAATTTATAAGGAATTTCCTATTTTTAATGAATAGAGGACAATCGAGACAAATTTTATTGGTAATTACACATTGACACATGATGGTCAAAACATCCAAACTAGTGTCTAGAAAAGAGAATAAAAATTCACAATGTTGAACACAATTATTAGAAGTAAATGAATGAGTTGCACCTAAATCATATAATAGATTTAAATTTTTACCTTTAATGAAGCGCATACATTGGATCACATTATTGTTTTAAGTGACTTCAGCTCCAGTCTTAGTGTAAATTCTCCCAATTATTGTCGGTCTTACCTTGATTATAGAAGGATCAGAATGTGGTTTTTTATTGTCCACATTCGAAAAACACACAACCAGATATACTTAAATTGATGTGAATACCAAACATCCTTCCTTGATTGTGCTTTGCAAGTGTTTTTGGAGGTCAAGGAATCATTATGGTATCTTGATAGTAGTTATTCAAAACACATGTGTGGTGACAAAAAGAAGTTTGTAAAACTATCTTTAAAAATGGTGGATTTATTACATATGGAGACAATAACATAGGAAAAAATCTTGGTTGTGGTAATGTTGGTAATGTATCCTTTATTCTCATAGAAAATATTTTTGTATATTGATGGTTTGAAACATAATTTTCTTAGCATTAGTCAATTGTGTGACAAAGGACTAAAAGTGACTTTTGAAGCAAATCATTGTAGTCTATGATAAGAAATATGGAAAAATATGATTGGTAGGTAAAAAAATTGAGAATATATACATGTTGGATCTTGATCATGCATTTAGTGAAATTTTATTATGTCTAATATCTAAGGAAGAAGATTCATGGCTTTGGCATTGTAGAGTGTCACACATAAACATGCATCATCTAGGAAAACTTGTCCTTAAAGACTTAGTAGTTGGTTTACCAAAGCTGATATTTGAAAAAGATAAAATTTGTGAAGCATGTTAAAAAGGAAAACAAACTAAGTTCTCTTTTAATATGAAAAATGTTCTTTCAACCTCTAGACATTTGGAGATTTTACTCATGGATTTGTTTGGTCCTTTAAGGGCAACAAGTCTTGGTGGAAATTACTATGCCTTAGTGATAGTTGATAATTTTTCTAGGTTTACCTAGACCTTGTTCATTGTGTCTATAGATGATGCATTTAAAGTTTTTAAAAGAGTTGTCAAGCTTTTACAAATTAAAAAGGGCTGCAACATTATCTCTCTAAGAAGTGATCATGGGGAGAGTTTCAAAAATGAAAAATTTGATAGTTTTTATGAAAAATATGAAATTAATCACAACTTTTCTACACTTAGAACACCACAACAAAATGGTGTTGTAGAAAAGAAAAATAGGTCTCTGGAAGAACTAGCTAAAACTATGTTAAATGAAATAAGTTTACCTATATACTTTTGGATAGGTGTTATAAGTACCACTTGTTATATTCTAAACAGGTTTTTAATAAGGCCTATTTTAAAGAATACCCTTTATAAACTCTACAAAGGTAGAGAACCTAATATATTACATCTGAAAGTGTTTGGATGCAAGTGCTTTGTTTTGAATAATGGTAAAGAATCTCTTGGCAAGTTTGATGCTAAGGCTAACAATGCAATATGTTTAGAATATTCTTTGCACAGTAAAGCATATAGAGTTTATAACAAAAGGCTGCTCAATGTTAAAGAATTTGTGTGTGTTGTTTTTTATGAGTTTAACATCCAAAATGTGAAAAAAAGGCTTCTAGTGTTGCATGAAATGATGAAGAAAATCTTATTGATGGGATATCAATGTTGGACAATCAAGAGAATTTTAAAAAAGATATCACAGTAAAATATGCAACTAATTATGAAAGAGGTTAGGTGGATAAAACATTTTATTAAGAAATTTATGGGAGATATTTTTCTTGTTCAAGTGTATATAGATGACATTATATTTGGTGCAATTACTGATAAATTATGTGAGCAATATGTAGCAGCTATGCAAGGGGAGTTTGAAATGTCTATGATGTGAGAGTTAAATTTCTTCTTAGGGCTGCAAGTTAAATAATTGATGAATGAGACTCTTCTAAACTAGTCAAAATACTGTCAAGAATTGTTGAAAAGGTTTAATATGGATAGCTGCAAAGAGGCTAGCACACCTAAGGCTATAAACTGCTTTTAGGATGCATATGAAAGAACAATTGTTGATCGAACGCTTACCACTAGACTAAAAGTTATAGTCATTAATTAGAACACAACTCTTTCTACTTAAGAGCGTAATAACCAAAGTGTCACGATTCGATTATGACTTGATCCATACGACCTCTGACCCACTTGACTTTCGTGATGGGACAATTGATGTCATCTGCAACAAAAAGAGGTAAGTCATTTGATTCTACCAAATATAGAAGATTAATAGGTTCTCTATTATATTTGACTACTTGCAGACCAAACATAATGTTTAGTTTATGTATGTGTGCTAGATTTCAATCTTGTCCTAAAGAGTCTTGTTTTACTGTGGTAAAGGGAATCCTAAAGTATCTAAAAGGGACTATAAATTTAGGTTAGTGGTATCCTAAGGGTGCTGAACTAAATCTTATAGGCTACTCAGATTCTGATTTTGCTAGCAACAAACTTGATAGGAAAAGTACTAGTGAAACTTGCCATCCTTTAGGAAGTAATATAGTCTATTAGCATAGTAAAGAGTAAGCTTGTGTTGTTTTATCCACAACTAAAACTGAGTACATTGCAGCTAGAAGATGTTTGCACAATCCCTATTGTTGAAACAACAAATTTTGGACTATGGTTTGAGACTAGATCACATTCCTATAGAATGTGATAACACAAGGGCTATTAATATCACCAAAAATCTTATTTTACACTTTAGGACAAAACATATCGAGATTAGACATCATTTTACTGGAGATCATATTCAAAAAGGTGATTGTATAGTTAAATTTGTAGATACATATAATCAATTAAGAGACATTTTCACCAAACTATTAGCTAGAGATAGATTTTACAACTTAAGAAATGAAGTGGGAATTTTAGATATCTTTGGTGTCTCGTGATCATATTATTTGATTTGTTTAATTTCTGTTTTGTTGATTGTGCTTGATATCTTTAGTTGTTTCATTTGTGTTTTTGTCAAATTTGGGTGTAGTTTAATCATTTAATTTGATAAGAGATTTTGGTATTTGGATTGTATGTATTGTTTTATTTTATTAAGTATTGTTTAAGCTAGTTGATTTGATTGAATTGTTTGTAGATTTTAATCAACTTTTTGCTTGAATTAATCTCTAAGTTATGTCTCTCTAGTTTAATTAGTTAATTCATACATTCAATTAGTTGTTTTCATTTAAACACTCATTTTAGAAACTACATGCTCTAGTTTAACCAGTTAATTCATAAAAAAACTATCTAATTTCATTAATAACTCATAAAGAAACATATTTTCTTTTATTTTAACTAGCTAAATCGAGCTTTAATTGGCTAAATTCACTAAAATGCTACAATTTACTCAAAAATATTTTAGATTTAATTGGCTATCTTGAAACTTTAATTGATTAAAATATATCTACTATGAATCATACATTTTTCACTTACACACTCAACTGACTTTTTGGAAAAATAATTGACTGATTACACTTTGCACATTATATTTTCCTTAGTCAAATAGATAAAAGTGGTTGTATCTTTAGGGGTGGCAAAACGGGCCAGCCCGGCCCGTTTAGGCCTGCCCCGCCATGAGCCCACCCAAAACGGGCCGGGCCGGACTAGCCCGCCACAGTGATATGGGCCAAAATTTCTAACCCACCCCATCATAAGGCGGGTTGGCGGGCTGGCCCGCCTATATTTTTTGTTTTTCATTTTTTTGAAAAATCTATTTTTTGGGTTTTTTATTTTATTTTTGAATCTTTGGTTTTAAATTGGACTTTTTTTTTCTTTGCAACTATTTTGTTTGTGTCCAATTCAAATGAATTTTTGTAATTACAACAATATATTAAAGATGCATATGATGACATGGCATTTAAAAAGTGTAAGCTAAAAGACATAATGTTTATTACAAAAGAAATTGCAATCAGTGAGGTGTTGAAGGAACCCTAGGTATAGCTATTTTCCCAAATTTAAAGAGAATGAGTGAGAGTGAATGAGGTGTTATATTTTTTTTGCGGGTCAGCGGGCTGGCCCGCCCCACCCCGCCCCTGGCCCGACGGGTTGGCCGGCTAGACGAGCCGGGCTGATACGAGTTGGCGGGTTTAAAATGCTAGCCCGCCCCGCCTATATGCTGGCGGGCCGGCCTGCCGGGCCCAACCCACTTTGCCACCCCTATGTATCTCAATTGGTTAAATACATATTGACTCCTATTTTGTCTTTTGTATAACAAACTTACACCTCACTTATGAATGGAATAAATTTATTGATTCTATAAAATCTCTACACTTTATTGAAACCATAAGTCAATTTATTCTATGCTATTTTTGTTGAATTTGGTCCTGACCTATCTTGTGTTTTTGTTAATTCTTTCAAATTAATAACAAAGCAAATCAAGTTTATAAAACCTAACATTTGTGTAAATACATATATGCACTCATTGTACCTCTCTGAAAACCCCCCATCCTTTAAGACATTTGATCATCATTTTTTCAATATCTACATATGGCTTCCTCAAGCAATCCGAGAAAGAAGACCAAGTCATTCAGTTATGGAAGGAGGCAATCAAGAAGTATACCACAATTTGTGCGAACCCCATCCACTTCACCTCAGAGGGTTGGCTCTATTGAGCACTAATTTGAAGGATGAGGAAAGAATTGAGAACTTCCTAAAACATATGAACAAGAAACAAGTGAACATTCCCAAATCATCAACTTCACTTAGTTAGTTAATGAAGGATTTGCTGAGATAATAAACATGCCGAAATTTCAATGATTGAATAAGTTTTTGGAGCTAAAAGGAAAAATTTACCTTGATTTGATAAAAGTTTTTTTCATCAACCTTAAATTTGATGGGTTTGTCGTGGTGTCTAAAGTTAATGAAGTGGACATTGTTGTCACTCCATCTGTTTGGTTGAAAATAGTTTGACTCACTTATGATGGGATAATAATTTGCAAAGGATTCATGGTTGTTACACAAGATTTTAATAAGATTCAAATGTTTAGAAGTTGTTCAAGAAATTCCTATAATTTAATAAGAGGATTTAATGTAGGGAGCTTCAAGCTAAATGGGAGAATTTTGACCTTCATCATAACATGGATTCTTACTCTCTTAAAACTTATGCATCATGGAGTGCCTAAGTCCTATATCATGAGATGTTCATTAAAATATTTAAATGTTTGGTTCTTCTCTCTTAATAGTTAACTTTTGAGGTTGAGCTCCCCAAACACTTGATACTTAACAATATGTTATGATTTAATTATTATGTAGTGTCTAAGTCTCAATCAAGTACTATAAGATAATATACCATGTTTAACAAGATATTTAAGTGTTTAATTTTTTTCTCTTAATAGTAAGCCCAACCATAAGTCTAGATTGACTCAATTAGAAGCCCAATCAAATCCTCTCAACTTGTCATAAAATATTTGTCACATATATTTTTTAAAATTATCACTATTTTTACTTTAAAAGAATTACGTTTTTTTCATAAAAATATTTAATATACTTTTATACATGTTGTATATACATAAATATATGCATAATTCATAGATAAATGGAAGAATATGAAATTTTCTTATTTTCATTTTTTCTTATTTATTGAATAGGTTGATTTTTTATTTTACTGATTATAAAGTTTATTTATTTTTTAATGTACTTTTCTTACTTTTTATGTTTATTTAAGATTAAAAATCTTAAACCCATTATCTCTTGGGGATATATCCACGTGTTTTGATAAATATTCTAAAACTACTTTATTGAAAATGTATGTGCACTCATTACTGAACCAATTATTATTAATGACCTTAAACTCCGTAGACACATACAAGCACGGTTTTCCCTCCATTCTCGAAAAAAGCAGTAGGAAGCAGTTTTCTCATTCTTTCAGCAACCAAAATAGTTTTTTATACAAAAGAAGATGGCAAAAGAGAAGCAAAAGCAGGATCCCGAAACATTCACCAACTCTTTGCAAAACCAAAATCAGGTTTATACCCATTTTTTCTTTTTTCATTTCCCCCATTAACTTATATAAACTCAAAGAGGAAACTGCTGTTAAATAGATCGTGTTTGCATAGATGCATCAAGTGTGTGTGATCTTGAAACTTCACTTCTAGTCCTAACCCATGTAACATGATGTGTTGAAATTTGCGTGTGGGAGTAGGAGTTGCAGGGTAAAGGTGAAGTGGAAAAGGAGGAGGCTGAGGCCCCTTTCACTCTCAGCGTCACTTCCAAGGTATATGTTGCAATTGGGTTCTCTCACTAATCAAAAAGCTTGAAACGTGTTCGGTGAATGCAGGTTTTGTACATGTTGGGAGACATCACAGCAGGGCCTGCGTCTATGTTCGCGCAATGGCTCCAATTAGTTCGTAAACGCACTTCCAACCATCGCACTTCTGGCTTCCCTCACCGTACTTCCACCATGTCTTCTAGGTTCCTTACTATTTATTCTGCTTCAATTGCATTTGTACCATTTTTTCATCATTGCCATTGACCATGTATGTAATATGGGATGATGCCAATAAGATGTTTGGTCTGCGAAAAAGTTCTTTTTATATAAAATAATTAAATGTTACATTGATAATCCTTTTGTTTACTATTTAAAAAAAATGTATAGGAAGCAGCCAAATCATTTTGTAATTATTTGTTAAAAGAAGAAGTGAAAATAAGAAATGTTTTCTCAAACTAGCCACGCTTAAAGTTATTTTGTTTTTGTTAAAAGGGAATTAGTGGTTGGAGTTTTCTTTTTGTTATGAATTTAGTTTTTTTCTGAAGTGGTTGCTAAGGATGATTTAATTTGTGTTCTTTTTTTGTGTTTTTAGAAGGGAATTAATGGTTGGAGTTTCCTTTTCGTTATGAATTTAGTTTTTTTTCTGAAGCGGTTGCTAAGGATGAATTGATTTGTATTCAGTCCAGGAGAATCTACTGAGAATGTGAAAAATTATCAGCAAACAGATATTAGTTTGTGGGAGAGGCTTGGTCAAGCTGAAATGTTGGACATAGAATCGAGCTCATTTTCTTGGAACAGACTCTCCTCGCTTCACCATACTGAACACACTAGCAGCAACGAACATTCTGAAGATGAAATGAACCGAGCTCTTGAGGTTTGGTTTTTGTCTTGTTTATTAACACAAACTGTATAATCTAAGGATTTTTGAATTTTTTTATTGATAATAAACAATATATAGATATATAACAAATTTACATAAAAGTTTCTTTAAAACTATTTATATTTGAACAAATTATAAAATAAACTTAAAACACCTACAAAACACTTTTAAAATATCTCAGCACTTTCGGTATTTTGACATTAATTGTGTGTGTTTCTGATTTTCTTTTGAAGTACACAAGCTTGCTTTCGTTACTTGTGCCTCACTTTCTTCTCAGTTGTGTGTTCATAGGTAACTGTAAATTCTGGAGGGGTAGTCTTCTTTGCCTTTTTCAATGGTCGTGGAAGTGGTGATGCTTGTCCAAAAGAAGCAACAGCTGTTATAAAGATATCATCTTCAAGAATGGCAACACAATCTGAACGTCTTGGTTATGAATTTGCCAAGTGGTTGGGAGTCCAAACTCCACAGGTTTTCTCTATCTCCCTCTTTTATCTAATTGTCCTTCAGATTTACAGGCTTAGGAAATCAAATCATATTTCTGCAATATTCATCTCTTACTTCTATTTGGAATACAAGGCTAGAGTCATCCACAACACCAGTTTAGAGTGGATCCAAATAAAGGAAGCTACAGAAAAAGCAAGAGACGCAGCAAGTTCTGCAGGTGATGAAATTGGTGAACTGACATGCACAGAACTTCTGGAAGCACTTGATCTTAGCCGATGTCTCATGTTTATGAGGTATGATTCAAATGTAGTGTTAATATGATAAAGTTTAAACCATGGCAACAGGAGATATCTTGCTTGCCCTGTTATATTTGTTTTCTCAAGTTGTTCATGATTGGACCTGATGTGATAATTTCAAATAGTGGCGTGCAGTGTTATCATCCTGTGCCTGAGTTAATGCAATCATTCAAGAAAAGACATTTTCATATAAATTTCATTATTATGGTGGCAGTTTTTGGTAATTGGCGAGAGATAACTAACTATTCTGTGTGTATCTATAAGAACTGAATCAAATGAGAATTGTATTGCCTAGGAAAAGTTTAGTCCAAAAATGGCTCAGAAAATTTTTATCTCGGTTAGATACAATGGTGGTAGGAAAACCATGTAATCTAACTATCTCCTTGAGGAAGACTTCAGCTACATCCTTTGCAGTATATGGATGACATAAGGCCAAAAAATGAGCGTATTTGGTGAATCTATCCACTACTACCAGAATGCTGTCCTTACCTTGGGTCTTGGGGAGACCTTCAATGAAATCCATGGATATATCTGACCAAACCTGTGTTGGAATGGGTAATGGTTGTAGAAGGCCAGCTGGAGTCAGAGCTTGATGTTTATTTTGTTGGCAAACTGTACATGCAGCTACATACTGTTGTACATCCTTGCGCATCCCTTCCCAAAATACCAAAGCAGCTATTCTTTTGTAGGTCCTGAAGAAACCTGAGTGACTTCTATTGAGCTGTGAAATTTAGCAAGTAATGACTGAATCCTTGGAGACCCCTTAGGTAGAACAAATTTCCCCTTATATAGCAATTTCCCATTCTGCCACATGAATCCAAGATGAGAGTTTGGATTCTGTAGAAGGTCTTGAATTACCTTCTTCAACTTCGGGTCAGATTGAACTTCATCCATCTAATCTTCTAAGTCCTGAAACTGGACTACAGAAATAGCTAAAAACATCATCTTCCTTGATAAAGCATCTGCTACTCCATTCTCACAACCAGGCTTATATTTGATTTCGAAATCAAATCCTATCAGTTTAGAGGTCCATTTTAGTTGCTCATCATTTAGCAAACGCTGATCAGTTAAAAACTTTAAACTCCTCTGATCAGTATGAACCACAAAATGACGCCCCATCAAGTAATGTCTCCATTTTTGCACAACCATAACAATGGCCATTAGTTCTCTCTCATAGACTGATTTTTTTTGGGCCTGGTCTGATAGTTTTTGACTCAAAAATGCTACAGGTCTGCCTTCCTGTAGCAAAACTGCTCCTAGATGATCAAAAGCTTTTTGAGCCTCTTCATCCCATTTCTACCCATCCTTCTGTAGGAGCTGAGTTAGAGGCCTTGCAATGCTACCATAATTTATGAAAAACCTTCTATAATATCCGATGAGGCCTAGGAAGCCTCTAAGTGCCTTCACATCTCTGGGTATTGGCCAAGACAACATTTCTTCTTGTTTGCAAATAGTACATGCTCCTCCAACGTTTTTAGAACCACCCTAAGGTGTTCTTCGTGATCCGCCTCACTCTTGCTGTAAATCAGGATGTCATCAAAGAAAACTACCACAAACTTCCTCAAGAATGGCCTTAGAATGTCATTCATCAAAGATTGAAATGTGGAAGGAGCATTAGTTAAGCCAAATGGCATAACTACAAATTCATAATGGCCATCATGTGTTCGAAAAGCAGTCTTCGGAATATCTTCTTTCATCTTGATTTGATGATACCCGAATTTGAGATCCAATTTGGAGAAGATAACGGCACCACCCAACTCATCTAACAATTCATCAATCACCAGTATTGGGAATTTATTCGGGGTTGTAATCTTATTTAGTGCCCTATAATCAACACAAAACCTCTATCCTCCATCTTTCTTTTTAACCAAAATAATGGGACTAGAATAGGGACTCACACTTGGCCTTATAACTCCAGACAACAACATATCACTTACTAATTTTTCAATCCCATTCTTTTGGTAGTGAGGATACCTGTAAGGGCGTAGATTAGGAATTTGGGCTCCTTCCTTCAGCACTATGGCATGATCATGTCTCCTTGAAGGAGGTAACCCTTTGGGTTCTTGAAACACTACCTCAGCCTCCTCCAAAATCTTCAGAATTCCTGCTGGAATACTGGTGGTGCTGTCTGAATCCTGAATTAACTTTTTGCATTCCAGGAAAAAACCTTGACCTTCATCCTGTAATGCTCGAATTATTGACTGAAATGATGCTTCAAATCTAGACAAGGTTGTTTCTCCTTTTAAGACCATGGTTCCTTAGCTGGTAGACAACTTTAATGTGAGATCCTTAAAGTTGGTTGTGATGTCTCCCAGTTCAGCCAGCCATTCCATTCCCAACACCACATCAACCCCTCCTAACTCAAAGATGAAGAAGTTTTGCTGAATCTTAAGACTCTGAATTTGTAATATCAACTTTTGGCAAACACCACTACATCTTATCTTTCGCCCGTCTCCTACTTCTACGATATAGGCTGTTGTTTCCGTAACTGGAACTGATCTTTTTCGAACTAAGGCAGAAGAGATGAAATTATGGGAAGCCTAACAACAATCCACCAGAACAGTTACCTTCTCTCCCTCAATATCTCCCCACATCTTTATAGACTTCTTGGAGGTCAGTCCTGTTATGCTATACATGGACAACTGCAATGTCCTTAGATCTATCTCTTCTTCTTGGCTTTCTCTTAATTGACTCCCTCCCCAATCTTCGTCCCCTTCTTCCTCCTCTTCTTCATTCAAGATTAACACTTGAAGATGCTTGCTCCTACATTTATGCCCTGGTACAAACTTTTCATTACATCTGAAACAGAGTCCCTTCTTTGATTTTTCTTGAAATTCTACATCCGTTAACTTCTTGAAGCCTTTTTCTCTGAATGAACCAACAGATTTTAGACTATTAGATTCAACAGTTGAGTTGCTACTTCCAGCTGAACTAGCTCCTCTAACTGGGTTATTTCCTCCAGTTGTGTTATTCCCCCCATTCTATGTTACCGTTCTTGCAGGTATATAACTTCTTGGGCGATTTACTCCTTTATCATTCCACCCCCCTCCATTATTTATCACTTTGTTCTTCTCATCAATTCTTTGAGCATAGTCCATCAACTCTGGTAAAGACTCCACCTTATACAATTTCAGTTCCGCCTTAATCACATCCTTCAACCCATTCAAGAAAATGCCTTTCAAGTAAACTGGGTCAGTTCCTGGCCCAACATATAGCTCAAATTTTTCTGTGTAATCTTCCACCGATGAGCTCTGTTTAAGATCCAACAACAATTCATATGGGTTTTCGGTCATAGAAGGTTGAAATCTTCTTATAACAGCCGTACGAAACTCCTCCCATGTGTGGTTGATCGTACAGAACTCCCACCATTGGAACCAAGTCAAAGCTTTTCCCTCCATAGCCACCATCACAACTTGTAAGCATTCTTCTTTCGTAACTCCCTTCAAATTAGAGTATCTCTCCACCCGATTGACCCACCCATATGTGTCTTCCCCAGCAAAAATTGGAATTTCCAGTCTCCTCCACCGATCCTTCCCCAATTCATTCCTTATGTCGTCACCATCTCTTGCATTTCCTCCTTGGCCGCTATCACCAGTTGGAATCTCCTTCTGTTGTAACGTGCTGTTGATGTTTTGCATCAATTCTAGTAGAGGCTTTCAAAGCCTTTTTCCAAGCTGTCTAATCTGGCTTCCATCCTTGTTTGCACCATGAACACTTTTCCCAAGATACGAGTGCTTTGATATCAGTTGTAAGAACTGAATCAAATGAGAATTGTATTGCCTAGGAAAAAACATAGAGTTTACAGATTTGTTAGGGATTCGAGAGCTTAACCTCTCCCAATTCTTTTCTACTATTTTCCTCCCTATTCTCCTCTCATTTCCTCTATTTACAAAACATCCCAACAGCTAACCATAACTGAATTAGTTATTCAGTTATTGTAACTGACTTATTCCTTTATTATGCCTAACATACATCTTCTTTATTGGAGGTCTGCTCCTAACAGTATCCTTCTCCACGTCTTGTGGTGGACAATATAGTGGAAATTTGAGTAATATGAAAACTATGACAGTTTTGTTATTTCATTTCTAAGTTAAATCAAATCCAGTGTCAATATTTTCCAGAAGAACAATTAAAGCAAGTAACATGGTAATCATTTTGTGCAAAATCACTCAGCTATTCTTCATCTACGAGATGACTATTAATCATTTATTTTAAAGTGACCATGTTTAATCATCTTATTGCAGTTATGTGCATGGTTCACCCTTACTTGAAAGCACTAGAGCATTTGAGTCACAGGAATATGCAGAACTAACATCAGCAGCCCTTGGCAGGGTACTGATGCTGGATCTTGTCATCAGAAATGAAGATAGGCTTCCTTGCCGACAGCTTAGATGGCGTGGGAACTCTGCAAATTTGTTATTGACTGAAAAAATAATCTATGCAAGTGTGGATACAATTGGAGAGACACTTAATTCTGCAGTGAACCGATATGGACCAAGGGTGAGTAGGGCACTTCAAAAAGAGAAAAGGTCAACATCAGTTGATAGTAGATTGAATTCTCATAATTCTGGATTGGTATCACAATACTCTGGTCTTTCTGATATCAAATACACATCAATACCTACTCGAATGAACTTGAAAAGTCAAACATCAGGAGAATCAATGCTTACTGACTTCAACATTGTGGCAATTGATTCTGGTGTTCCCCGTCGACCCCCCGCTGGGAAACGTGCGGATGATCAGGTTAATTATCCTAAGTTAGTGGAATTACTACTTAATAGCTCTGAGTTTTCCTCTAACCTATTACATGATATAACTGGAGGGAGATTAGGATGTTCTCATCCAGAAGATACTAACACAACAACAGATGTTCACACAGATGATGTAACATCACTAGTTCATGGGTTCCGGAATGGTTTTCGTGATGCTCTTATGGACATGCAGGGATTTCATATATTCCTACTCACACTTCATCAAAAACTTGATAATTTGTTAAGATTATTTATGAATGCTGTGGGCAAAATATCATCAGGAGAGTCTGAAAAGGAGGATGCATTGGTTCAAGACTTACCTTCACCAGCTTTTGCTGGCAGTTGTCTTTCTCCATCTATCAAGGAGAGACATTCTAATGATATTCATCAAGATTGTAGTGATTCAGAATCACAGAGAACTGCTCCAAGGGCATCATCATCTTCCAGCAGTAGAGATTGGTGTGACTCTGTCTCTCCTGCATCAAGGGAAGGTTGGCATGGAAAGCACTCTAAAGGAAGTGCGGAGTCACTTCGTGGTCTGCGCTTGACAACAAAGCTTCGTGACTTACATAAATTTGCCAAGGTTGGTCTCTGGTAACATGATCTTGTTTCTTTGTCATTGTTTTGGTTCTGATAATGCAGTCAGTGACTTGTTTTGGTTCTTTCTTCCTGTCTCCTTTTTCTGGATAGATCTTAAATAATCAGCCATTTGCATATTGATTGTTTTGCAAAGTAAAAATAATTATTTTGCTTAATTTATGCAAAATCAATTTATGTTAACAGTATTTAAGATTGACCAGGATCTACTCTTGTTTTGAGAATGAGAGCATGAAATTTGGTGCGTTAGTTTCAATTATTTTATTTATGGAAAACAGGTTACTCGGACCTCTTGCTCTTGTTACTATCTTATCTAATTTAAGTAGTTACATTGTGTGACATAGACGAGGTCATAAATCAATGGTACATTGAAAATGTGTGTTTCTTCTAAATAAATTGTTTTCTGGTAGTTTTATTTCCCGGTGTCCTGGATGTGCAAATTTCATACACAATCAATCACGTATCTCAAGGTGATTGACAAAAAGAGATATGGAAGTATTGCACCTAGCTCTGTTTTTGACAAGTAAAACTGCATCTTATTACATGCTCCCTTTTATCATCTGTCTTATACTTTATCCTGATTTCCAGGTTGACTCTGAATCTAATAAAGAATTGGAACAGTGGAATGAAATGCTTAAAAATGACGCAGTGAAGTTATGCTTGGAGAACAATTTTAACACAGGATTTTTCGAAGGTAGTGATAACAACACTGTTGTTGATGCATATGAACTGAAGGTATTTCAATTTAAAATAGTATTCAGAACTAATATGTTGGATTAATTTCACCTGTGGAGGATACATGAATAAAGCAATTACTCCATTGACCTTCAGGTCAGACTTGAGCATATCCTTGAGAGGATTGCATTGATATCCGAGGCTGCAAATACAGAGAAACCATCTGCTGTTACAAATAGTCTGTTCATTGGTGGAGCACTGGCTGCAAGATCTACATACACACTGCAACACTTGGGAATCACACATATTTTATGTTTGTGTACAAATGAAATTGGCCAATCAGATTCTCAATTTCCTAATCTATTCACATACAAAAATTTCTCTGTAAGTTGTACTCATGTTTATTTTTTTACCATTATATAAGGTTTAGTTTGTGTGAGAATCATTTGACTTCATGCCTAATGTCCTACTCTGCATTTTTATTAACAATGCATGCCTTTTCATTCAGGATTAATCCAGTTTTTGTGTTGGATTGAAGCTTTATACTTTTTTTTATGTTTCCGTTCATTCAAAAGGTTAAGATGCATCATCATGAAAGTTTTTCATCTCCAACACAATCTTACATGAGATATCTGTGTTTCAAGCATAGACAAGGCACTGGTTTCTTATCTTAGAATATGCTAAAACTTATTGTTTCTGGTCTTTATCTGGACATCCTCACAATCAAAATATGAGATAGCCCTCTGGCCGGGGGTGATAGTCTTTGAGCTGTTGGGTGGTGCTACTGCCTGCCCATGGAACCTATTATTTAGTTTCCAACTTTTAATATATATATAGATGGTTTTACAGGATATTTGGTTTTTGATAAAGCCCAATGGTTTCAATTGATGAATATAGCTTATCTCATCTAACAAGATGGCTTGGTTGTTTTCACAGATAAATCCAGTTGTGAAGTTCTTTCTACATTGATAACATTTATACTATGACCAAATTAAAGTTTGACCTTAATTTTCTATAGAATATTTTTTAATTTATGGCTTGATTTAATATTGTAACAAATCTGTTCAGAATCAGATTTGAATTAATCTGAATCATGATCAAATCATTTAGGTGATATGCTATATTATTAATTACTTCCTGGTTTTTCCTGATTGTGGTCAATTTTGTTCTCTTTGGGACTAATATAGTCTATGAATTAATGTCTCTATTGTTATAAAATGATCAGACAAATAAAATATTTTCCTTGTTTGCTCTGATAATATGATTCCATCCCTTCTTTTCTCGTCTTTTTCTACATTTCCCTTTTCAAAGTTATTTGATTTCATTGGTTTGAAAATTTGATTTCTTCATCTGATAGAGTATTTTCTAGTTAAGCTAGTCCTTCTCACTTTCTCTTGTAATCATGCAATTTATTTGCTGTTCAATATGATATAATTTAGGTTTGTAATTGTGAGTATCTATAACTATTTTTGCCTGAAAAGTTAAGGTCTCAATTGCATTTTTAAGAGACGTTCTATTCAGGAATAATTATTCACACTGTCTCTCTTCATTCAGGTGTGTGACAGTGAAGATTCTAACATCAGCAGCATATTTGAAGAGGCTTGTGATTTTATAGATTATGTGGAGAAAGCTGGTCAGAGTGTTTTAGTTCATTGCTTTGAGGGGAAAAGCAGAAGTGCTACTTTGGTCCTTGCTTACCTGATGCTTAGGAAGTAAGTCAATATAAAATACAATCTTATATATGATAATTGGAACACTAGCAATGTTTAAGTTTTTGTTCCTTGATAGTTATGAGTATCACTAGTACTTGGGACAATTTAGGAACTAAAAGGCTTTTGTGTTGTAGGAAATTCACTTTGTTAGAAGCATGGAATGCTCTAAAACGAGTCCATCGTCGATCTCAGCCCAACGATGGTTTTGCAAAGATCTTACTTGAACTAGACCACAAACTGCATGGCAAGGTTTCAATGGAGTGGCAGCAACGGAAACCAGTGATGAAAATTTGTCCCATCTGTGGCAAGAATGCTGGACTAAGTAGTAGTTCACTTAAACTCCATCTTCAGAAATCACACAAAAAGTTGTCGTCAGGGAGTGTTGATAGTGCCATGACAATGGAGATCCAGAAGGCATTAACAACTTTGAAGATTAGCCGTGGTGGGAGTGTTAGTCCCACACAGAAGCAGTCTCATTCAATGATTGATGCATAGATAGCTCTTGCAAATCTTAAGCAATATTCATTCAAGATTTTATTTTCATGTTAGAAAATTTTTAGTAAGAGTGAGTGAAACAGTGATTTGGAAATTGGATTAATTTGGTTACTGATTTCATGTAATTGGGTACTAGAGATTTTTTTCTGTGTACATGATAAAGACTTTGTTAAAAGAGATTTGCTTATCTTTCATTATAAAGTTTGCTGATCTCTTAATCCATCCATCAATATAATATATAGCTACAACACACATATGGGGTAATATTGGATACTTGTCAGCATCACAAATTTTCATCTAAAATTAATCAATTTTTTTCCTCATTTTTAACAACTTCAAACTATTCTAGTGCTCGACATCTGGCTCAGCCTCAACGCGATACGTGTCCCATTTCTTCTTCTACTATTCATGCACTCATTCGCCCTCACTTCTGAAACCCTACCTCATTTCTCAAATCCTATTTTCCTCTACCTCTTGCCACCCACAAACTTCTTCCTCCTCCATCTTTTTTCTTCCAAGAACCCTAGCTTTGTCTTCTCAAGTCCACATACCTTCATCCTCACCGAACAACTCTTCTTCGTTCTCCATTTTTGTTCTTTCGAAAACCACCTCAATTCTGAAACTATTTTCCTCTATTGCCTTTTGCCGTGTACAAACTTCTTCCTCCTCCATCTTTTTTGGTTCCCAAAACCCTAGCTTTTGTCTTCTCAAGCCCACAGACCTTCATCCTTACCAAACAATTCTTCTTCTTTGTCTTCCATTTTTGTTCCTCCAAAAACCTAAATTTTTTCTTCTGAATCGTATAAACCCTAGCTATTTTTGTTAAGCTATTGGTTTAAATTTTTTATTCTTTGCTCGACAACTCTTCGCACTCACACAAGAATTGTTCACCATTTCCAGATGTCGACCGACACTCTTCCACCTCACAACACACCTTTCAAAAGACTCTATTTTCTTCCTCCTTCCGTTTGATAAATCTACAGGTCTTAGTTTCTGTTATAACAGTTAATTCAGTTTTACTGAATTCTGTTTTTACAGTTTTATTTTTTCTTGTTGTATAAATTTTTCTTCTTGGTGTGGTTTAATCAATATATCAGTTTACAGTGAAATTCTATGTTTTCACTTCCTCTTCTCTTTCTCTCTCTCGATCTTATTCACATGGTATCAGATTTCATTATTCTTTTATCATGACTACACCCATACCAGACCATCTTACAAATCTAGCAAATCCTCTTTTCCTTCATCCAAGAGAAAGTTCAGCTCTTAATCTTGTTTTTCAACCCCTTGCGGACAATAATTATCAGCAATGGAAACGGGATGTTTTTGTTGCCCTTGAAACCAAGAACAAAGATTTGTTCTTGGTTCTCTTCCCTGTCCACCACCTTCAGATTCTTTACATGAAGCTTGGAAATGCTGCAATAAAATGGTGATTGCCTGGCTCACACGTTCAATGACCACTGAAATCAAACAATCCATTATGTGGATGGATTCTGCTGCCGAGATATGGAACGATCTTCTTCAACATTTTTCCCATGGAGATAAGTTTCGAATAGCAGATCTTCAAGAAGATTTTCATAACTGCAAACAAGGTGATTCTACCGTATCCCAATACTATACCAAACTTCAAATCATATGAAAAGAATTGTCTCTTTATAGCACTGTTCTTTCTTGCACTTGTTCATCTCCTTGTAATTGTGGCATCCTCACCAAGATTCAACAAGAATGTGATGAAGATTGTGTTATTAAATTTCTTCGTGGTCTTAATGAAGAATTTTCTCAAGTTCGTTTCCAAATAATGTTGATGGAATCTATGCCTTCATTGATCAAAGCTTTCTCCCTCAGCAAGAACGTGAATTTGGCACTCCTATTCCAGCTTCTCAAGATTCTATTGCCAATGCTACTTTCCAAGAAACCTTCAATAAAAATTTCAGGGGAGGATATGCTCGTGGTCAAGGAAAATTTAGTAAACCTGGTACATGTAATACAAAATATTGTGATTTTTGCTATCGCACAAATCATACTTCAGAAAATTGTTGGTTGAAACATGGGCTCCCTCAAGGTTATCGACAAAACAAAGTCAAAATCAATCCTCCTAAACCATCAGTTAATGTGGTTGATTCTGTTATCCCTGCAACCAATACTTTTGTTATTATGAATTAGACTTACTAATGTTCAGCCCAGTTTTTCCAAGGAGCAGTATGACACTATCATTGCCTTAATTCAACAATCACAGCAAACTTCTTCGAGCTCCACTACCATTCATCAGTGCACTGTCAATACTGCAGGTTATTTCTTTTCTTCTTTTTCTTGGGTTTTAGATAGTGGAGCCACATATCACATTTGTCCTTCTAAATCTTCATTTCAAAATCTTAAACCCATTACTCCTATCTCTATATGTTTGCCTAATAAACATTGTGCCATAGCAAAATTTTCTGGAACTGTTGTCTTAGGAAATATTATTCTTCATGATACGCTTTATGCTCCTGAATTCACTATTTCATTGCTTTCAATTCCCAAACTTATTAATTCTACTAATTGTCTTGTTCTATTCCATCAAAATCATTGTTATACACTGCAGAACAATACTTTTCAGATGATTGGAGCAGCTAGAAAGCATAAAGGACTCTTTTATCTTAATAGTAGAGACAATTTGCATGTATCAGAAACTGTTAACTCTGTGAAAAGTTCTGTTTTCAGTAATAATACAAATTTCTGTAACTTGTGGCATATGAAACTGGGTCATCCTTCTAATAAAACTCTTCAACTTCTTGCATCTCAAAATTCTACTATTTCTTTTTCTCCAATTAATGATTATGATGCTTGTACTTTTGCAAAACAAAAACGTTTGCCATACAATACTAGTATCACTAAATCTAGTCATTTCTTTGAACTTATCCATATTGATATTTGGGGACCAATTTCAGTTGTTTCTCTTGATGGCTTTAAATACTTTCTAACTATAGTGGATGATTATAGCCGATTTACATGGATTCTTTTAATCAAATCCAAAACTGAAGTTAGAACTTCTTTTCAGCATTTTATTATTTTCACTGAAAATCAATTTTCATGTAAACTTAAGAAAGTAAGATCAGACAATGGAAAGGAGTTTCTTCTAAATGATTTCTATAGCTCTAAAGGAATTCTACATGAAACTTCTTGTGTAGCTACTCCTAAAAAAAATGGAATTGTTGAGAGAAAACATCAACATTTATTGAATGTTTGTAGGGCTTTTCTTTTTCAATCAAAATTGCCACATATTTTCTGGTCTTACTCTCTTAAACTTGCTGTTCATGTTATTAACCGGCTTCCTACACCATTCTTGCATAATAAATCACCATATGAACTTGTTCATCACAATAAACCTGATTTTACAAACTTAAAAACATTTGGTTGTTTATCTTATGCAAGTTCATCCACTGTTGATAGAAGCAAATTAAATTCCAGAAGTTTAAAATGTGTGTTTCTGGGTTTTAAAACTAGAACAAAAGGTTTTGTTCGATATGATACTCAATCAAACTCAATTGTTGTTTCTCGTAATGTCATCTTCCATGAAACTGTTTTTCCTTATTCTTCCATAAAATCACATGATTTTAATATTTCTGATATTACTTCTTCTTCTAGCAATAATTTCTTTGATTTCTCTTTGCCTATTTCAAATGTCACAAGTCTAGAACAGAATTTAATTAATCATAACAATGTTTCTGATACATATCAAATTGTAGCTCCTACTACTAGGTCTTCTACTCGCATTAAAAACATACCTAAATATCTTGACAATTATTATTGTGGCTCTGCATCAACATCTAATTCTTCTTTCTCTACTCCTTATCCTATACATCAATTTCTGTCATATGATAATTGTTCTCCTGATCATATTTCTTTTTGTCACAATATATCTGTTCAATCTGAACCCTCTTCATACAAAGAAGCTGCTACACATGATTGCTGGAAGGAGGCAATGACTGCTGAATTAAATGCTCTTCATAAAAACAAAACCTGGACACTAGTACCTCTTCCTCATGGCAAGAAGACTATAGGCTGCAGATGGGTATATAGAGTTAAACACAAAGCTGATGGCTCGGTAGAAAGATTTAAAGCTAGACTTGTTGCCAAGGGTTTTACACAAACCGAAGGCATTGATTACTTTGAGACTTTTTCTCCTGTTGTGAAGTTAACCACTGTACGTGTTGTTCTTGCTTTAGCCACTGCTAATAATTGGCTTTTACATCAATTAGATGTTGACAATGCTTTTCTACATGGTGACTTACATGAAGAAATTTACATGAAACCACCACCTGCTCTTGCTTTACTTCATTCTCAATATGTTTGTAAGCTTCACAAGTCTATCTATGGTCTCAAGCAAGCTAGTCGGAATTGGAATCAATGCCTTACTGCCAAGCTGATAAGTATAGGCTATTCTCAAAGTGTTGCAGATCATTCTCTTTTTGTTAAATTTTTTGAAGCAGCTGTTACCATTCTTCTCCTCTATATTGATGATGTGGTCCTTACGGGTAACAATATTTCAGAGATACAGCTGGTTAAATCTCATCTTCATAGCAAGTTCAATATTAAAGATCTTGGTCCTCTTCGATATCTCCTTGGTCTTGAAGTGATTAAAACTAAGAAGGGTATCATTTTAAACCAACGTAAATACTATCTTGATCTCATTGCTGAAGCAGGTCTTCTCGGTTGCAAACCTGCTCCCATGCTTGCTGATCCTTCGATAAAACTTCATGCTGATGAAGGATTATTACTCATTGATGCTACTTCTTACAGGCGCATTATTGGAAGACTTCTTTATCTCACACACACAAGACCTGATATAAGTTTTGTTGTACAACAACTTACTCAGTTTGTTTCCTCTCCTTGCGAACCACATATGAACCAAGCTTTACGCATATTGCGTTATTTGAAGAATGCACCTGGCTTTGGTTTATTTTATCCTTCAAAAACTAATATGAAAATTCAAGCTTTTACAGATTCTGATTGGGCAACATGTTCAACAACACGCAAATCAATTTCTGGATTCTGCATCTTTTTAGGCTCGTCTCTCGTGGCATGGAAATCTAAGAAATAGTGAACTGTTTCACATTCTTCGTCAAAGGCTGAATACAGAGCGCTGACCACATTAACTTGTGAATTACAATGGCTACAATATATATTTTTCAGGACCTTCATGTTAATGTTCCAGTTCCATACACAGTCTTCTGTGATAATAACTCTGCTATTCAAATAGCTAAAAATCCAACCTTTCATGAAAGAACAAAGCATGTGGAAATAGATTGTCATCTTGTTAGACAGAAAGTTTTGGACAAACTTATACATCTTCTACATGTTCCTTCAACCCATCAATTGGAAGATGTTTTCACAAAGTATTTGCACTCTCTTTCTTTCCAAACTGCTATTTCCAAATTGAGCCTCTTCAATCCATATGCTCAGTTTGAGAGGGGGTGATAAATCTACTAGTCTTAGTTTATGTTATAACAGTTAATTCAGTTTTACTGAATTCTGTTTTTACAGTTTTATTTTTCCTTATTGTATAAATTCTTCTTCTTGGTGTGGTGTGGTTTAATCAAGATATCAGTTTATAGTGAAATTCTATGTTTTCACTTCCTCTTCTCTTTCTCTCTCTCGATCTTATTCACACCGTTTGTTTTCTTCGTCTGCCCAAAAGTCTTTGGACTCACGCCAAAACTCCATTTGGAGATGTCATGCTTTACAAAGAAGGTATTTTGATCTCTTGGATGTTTCTACGTTAGTTTATGCTTCTTTAAGTATTCCATCTGATGGGTTTTCTTTCTTCTTTCACACCAGAAGTGTTCTTCTTCCTCTTGCACATGTCTTCCGTTTCTCTTCTTTTGTTCTTGGCATTTGAAGATCTCATGGTTTACAAAGAAGGTATCGCGATCTATTCGATGTTTTTTTAAGATACTTTCTGTTTCTTGAAGTCTTGAATCTAAGATTTTTCTTTCTTCTGGTTTCATTTGAGGGGTATGAGATTTTGATCTCTTGGATGTTATTCTTTCTTTCTTTCTGATGGTTCGATATGAGATTTCTAAGATTTTTTTGTCTTTTTCTTTCTACCTATAGTGCATTTTTTGGTTCTATATGAGGGTCGTGTGTGTTTTTTCTATTACTTTTGTAGTGCGACTCTGATGGTTGGATTTTTCTTCTGTTTTAAAGACGAATTCTTTTGTTGTGCTGCTAAGTTTATTTCTTCTGTTAGGTTTAAAGGTAGTGTTCTCTCCAAATTTTTTTATCACTTTCTTTTTTCTTTCTTTTTGAGGGTTTAATATGAGATTTTTCTTTCTTTCTTTTTTTATCTGTAGTGTTACTCGGATGGTTGGATTTGTTGATTCAATTTCTGTAGTACCTTTTTTTATTCAATCTGGGGGTTGTGTTGTGTTGTTTCCATTATTTCTATAGTGCGACTATGATGGTTGTATTTTTTCATTGGATTTTTTCTTCTGGTTTGGTTTAAAGACAATGTTTTCTCCATTTCTTTTCTCTTTTTTTTATCTCCATTTTTAGTTGATTCAATTAACCCAGGAAAAATTAATAATTCTTACGTTGCATTATTAAAAAAAATATAATTGTGTTAAATGTGTGTAAAATGACATTTTCATCCACTTAGGACAACCTTTTCCTCAACATAAAATAAGTATTCAATATTATTTTCATTATTACTACATGTTGTTATTGGGTCTGATTGTTCCATTCCAAATAAATGAATAGAGTCCACTTTTTGTGGTTATGTCATATTCTTAATTTGTGCTAAAAATACTTTATGTATAAGAAAAGATTAATAAAGTCTTTTATATTCTATCAACATTATATCTTGATCAAAACAATATTGATGAATTCAACCAATCTCTCTCAAGGGTTTAGGTCTGATGTTTGCAGGTAGTCTTCAAAGGTGGATTCCTCAAGCTAAATTTGGGGTTATGTTTGGTTTGCTAAACTAAGTTTCCTTCAACTGTTTATGTATTCTTTGCCTAAACCATGTTCTGTTTCAATAGCCTGTAGATGATGTTTCTGTTCTTTTTTTTTTTTAATTTTTTTTGTTTTGTTTCATGTTCTATTTCGTGTTGTCACTAACAAATGTTAAACGATTTCTATTTAATTTGATCTCTACTCTATTTTCATTACTTCATTTACGTAGTCCTTGAAATGTGTTATCTTTTTTTATGTATTTAGCTGAGGTATATTAATAAATCACTCACTGTCTTATATGATTATTTTAATACTATGTAAATACAAAATCTCATATGTTTCAACTTTGTGTAGGATGTGTGGAAATTTGGAATCTCCACCACAAGGTCAGAGCCACTAGACAAACTCTTCCAAACATTCTTCAGAGATTGACACCAGATGACAAATGATGTATATGATTGCAGATCTCCAAAACAAGAATTCCTTTATTATGACTTTAGATATTAAACTCACTAAGATGATAGTTTTGATTCATTATGTGTTAAGCAGGATGTGGTTCTGATTATGAATAATTTTAGTTTAAAAATTTGAGTTTGGTTGTTGTTTGGGTTGAGATTTCTAAGAAATGTACATGAGTAACTAATATAAGAATAGAAGAAAAGAAAAAATTCAAACCCGATTATTTGAATGAATAAATTTTAAGAAGGAATTTAGAAAAGAATTTGAAATGTTTTATTATAAAAATTGAGGGTTTTATATGTTCTTTCCATTATTTCTATTGTGCCACTATGATGGTTGGGTTTGTTGATTGGTGTTATGTAGTGCATTTATTTGGTTCGATCTGTGATGGGTGGATGTTTCTTCAAGGTATAACATCTTTGTACTTCATTTGTTATTCTTTCTATGATTTCTATAGTGCCACTGTGATGGTTGGGTTTGTTAATTAGTGTTTTGTAGTGCATATATTAGGTTGTGATGGGTGGATGTTTCTTCAAGGTATAATATCCCTGTACTTCATTTGTTGTTCTTTCTATGATTTATGTACTTCATTTTTTATGTTCTTTTTCTCTGGTCTAAAGATAAAGTATTTCTTGTGTTGGTTTAACATATGTTCACTCACACTGGTTTTGTCACTTCTTTCTATTATTTTTGTAGTGCCATCACAATTTCTCTTCTTTCTTTCTGTTTTTTCTTTCTTATTTTTTATGTTTGCAGGTAGTCTTCAAAGGTCCATTCCTCAGCTAAATCTAGGGTTACGATTGGTATGCTAAATTACGTTTTTCTTCAACTCTTTTTCTGGTAAATGTTGTGTTTGTGTATTCTTTGTCTAAATCATGTTCTGTTTCAGTGGCCTGTAAATGATGTTTCTGTTTTTTTTTAATTTTTTCTGTTCTGTTTCATGTTCTATTCGGTGTTGCCACTAATAAATGTTAACTATTTCTATTTAATTTGATTTGTACTATATTTTCATCACTTCATTTATGCAGTCCTTAAAATGTGTTATCTTTTTTTTCGGTTTTTAGATAAGGTATATTAATAAACTATTTATTGTCTTATATGATTACTTCAATGTTATGTAAATATGAGATCTCATGTTTTAACTCTGTGTAGGATGTGTGAAATTTTGGAGTCTACACCACAAGGTCAAAAGCCAGTAGATGGATTCTTCCAAACATTCTACAGAGGATGACACACCAGATGGCATGTTGTTGGGTTTCATTGTTCCATTGCAAATAAATTAATAGAGTCCATGTTCTTTGGTTATGTCATATTCTTAATTTGTGCTAAAACTACTTATGCATAAAAAAAGATGAATAAAGTCTTTTATATTTTATCAAGTTTTTTTCTTGATCAAAACAATACAATGATGAATTCAACCAATTTCTCTCAAAGAATCAACTGTTGTATTTTCCTAATTGAATTGTTTCTCCTTGCAGTCTGATTGTGAAAATTTTCATTCCAAATAAATGAAATTGTTCCATTGTTTTAACATGTTTGAGAGGGCTAATGCATTTTGGTATATATAGTATACATATTATAACAACAATTTTTTACCATCTCTTCCAAATGCAAATATTATTGGAGTGTTGACGACTGAGAGAAAGAGCTACAAAAATATTGCAAGATAACTAAGTTAATCATAATTTGTTTAGAAGTTGATGGGTAATTTTTTCTTATTTTTTCATGTCATTGCATTTGTAGGTAGTTATAGATTTTTTACCATGATTTTTCATTGTAGTTTCAAATTTGAATATAGCTTATTTGGATCATATATTGATGAGCTAAATGTCTTTCTTTTCTCTAACGAAATTCAACAATCTGTGGTTATCATTCAATTTAGGAAGGGAAAAAAATTCAAAGTAAGGACTCTCAATAATTGGTTTTGATTTTTTGTTAATGTTATATATTTTTTTATAGTAACAGATTTTGCTGTTTTTTTTTAGCTTTAGATAAGGTATATGTCTATAATTGTATTGATTGTACCTAGATAATATATAATGATAAATGTGAACAAGTAATGGATCTTAAAAAAACTTATATTAATAAATCGTTCACCATCTTATATCATTACTTCAATATTATGTAAATACGAAATCTCATATGTTTCAACTTTGAGTAGGATGTGTGAAAGTTTGTAATCTCCACCACAACGTCAGGACCATTAGACAGATTCTTCCAAACATTCTACAGACGATGACACCAAATGTCATACCAGATGACATGTTGTTGGGTCTAATAGTGCCACTCAAAATAAATGAAGGAAGTACATGTTCTGTGGTTAAAACTACTTTTATTTATAAGAAAAGATTAATAAAGTCTTTTATATTCTGTCAAGTTTTTTTCTCGATCAAAATAATACATTGATGAATTTAACCAATCTTTCTCAAGAAATAAATTGTTGTATTTTTCTAATTGAATTGTTACTCCTTGCAGGTCCGATTGTGAAATTTCCATTCTAAATGAATGAAATTATTTCATTGTTTTATGATATTTATGTCTTAATTTAGAGGAAAGTAGGTTCTATACTATGTCAAACTCTATTATTTCAAAGAACATCCTATGATCTATTATTTTACTAATTTCTTACAACATTACATAGATATCATAATTTATTTGATAACTGTTTCTTCTAACTAAGTTGCACTTGATGGGATGGACAATAAAATATAGGAATTGGAGTAAAACTTAATATATTAATAACAAATGGTGTATATGATTGTAAATCTCCAAAACAAGAATTCCTTTGTTATGACTTTAAATATTAAATTCACCATGATGATTATTTTGATTCATTGTATGTTAAGTAGGATGTCACTCTGATTATGAATAATTTTAGTTTAAGAATTTGAGTTTGGTTGTTTTTTAGGGTGAGACCTTTGAGAAATGTACAAGAGTAACTAACAAACTCTTTCCCAATAAGTAAATTATTCATTGAGTTGGATGTTATATTAGTGGTTATAGAAATAGAAGAAAATAAAAAATTCAAACCTTATTATTTAAATGAATATATTTTAAGAAGGAATTCATTTTTAGAAAAGAATTTGAAATATTTTATTATAAAAAATATTGTTTAAATTAAGAATTTAAAATAAAAATTATAGAAATTTATATGAAAGACAAGATTATTTTAAATTATAAAAGTTTAAAATTTATTTTAAAGAAATAAAATTTATAATTTTTTGTATCTTTATATATTTCTCTTTTTTGTTTATATTTTATATTTTTCATATACTTAATAATTGTTGTTCTATTTTGTACATAAAATTTATTAAGTATTAATAAAATTATTATTTTTAAATATTAAAATTAATATCTTGATTGTAATGTTATTAATAACTTTAAATATATGAAAATAATACTCTATATAAAATTAAATTTATAAAAATTTTCATTTAATTTATGAAAAAATCTTAAATTATTATATTCAAAATATATATTTTTGCAAGAATTTTAATCCATATTTTTGTGATTTTTCTTTCTATATAATGAACAAATAGAAACTTATTTTTGCAAGAATTTTAATCCATATTTTTGTGATTTTTCTTTCTATATAATGAACAAATAGAAACTATATATTCTCTTTTAAAAAAATAACATATAAAAATATTTTTAATTTAATTTTTAAAAATAATATTAATTTAATAAATTTTACTGTAATCAATATTTATGTATTATATTTTATATATAGTATAATATATATATATATATATATATATATATATATATAATTACTATTTCATTAATAAAATGATTAAGTGAGTTAAAATTAGATTATTGTTACAAATATCAAATTATTTTTTAAGAATTAAATAAAAATATTTATATCTAACGTACTACAGTAAATATTTTACAGAATAATTTTTTGACAAAAATTTTAAATAATTCTTATATAAATAATATATTTTAATTATTTATTAAAATTTAAATCAATTTTATAAAAAATTATCTTAAAAAATTAGTACTTAAAAATATTTTTTATTGATTAGTAAGAATTATTTAAAGTTTTATTTAATAAAACATAAATTATATATATATATATATATATTAATAATAAAATAACATAATAAATATATTACAATTTTATTAAAAAAATAGAAAAACACAGGTAATAGATGAGTATTTTAAATTTAATCACATTAATATTTAATTAATTTAATAATTTTTAACAAAAATATACAAAATGTTTTAAATTTAATTTATTAATTAAAATACTTTTAATCAATATGTTATATTAAAAATAAAAAAGCATACTTAATTTACGAAATTTTTTTAATTAAAAATGATCTTTGAGTGAAAATATAATTTTATAGTTTAAAAAAGGTATTTAAGAAAAAATTTACAACATTAATTATAAATATTGTTTTTAAACAGAATATTAATATGATATTTAAAATATTTATTGATAGTTATTAAAATTATTTTTTAATTATAAAAATTTACAGTAATATTTCCTTTATAATATTTATTAATTTTATGAAAGAAAATAGATGTTTCAAATTTTATGTTAAACAATTTTATATTTTTAACTGTTATTGATGAAGACTGATATTTAATGATATAGATAGAGTGATGGTAAGGTAATAATAGTTTGATTCCTTATAGTTTATTTTTTTTAATGATATATCAAGTTAACATTGTTACATAATAATATTGTAAAATAAAAGAATGAAAATCAAGAAATCAAGTTATAATGTTGATAGACTTATTTTTGTTATTTTTGGATCAAACGAGTTGTATTATATAAAGATAATAGTATAAAAAATTCAATGGTAAAACTTTCAAAACATATCAACATTTCTATTTAGAACTTTACAACAAATTACTTTGGACCAAAATATTTTAAATAATGCTACATTCATTTTAATGCTTGTATGTTATTCTTCTAATTATAATTTTTAAAATTATCATTATAACAATTTCTAAAATACTTCAACTTAGGTTATACATCAATTTAAATTAAATACTGTGTGTATAACTAGTTATAATACATTTTTTTATCTTTGCTTAATTTTTTTATCAGAAAAAATATGAATAAATACAAAAACAATATTTACATGAGTTTGTGCAACCTTTGAACAATTGAGTATATTAGGATAAGGAATTCAATTAAGCCAACAACATATCAATCAAACTAATTTCTCTTACCTCTAACTATTGTTTTCCTCAAAATAATTCTTTAGAAGATAAAAAAAAATTAAGAAAATCCTAACCTATTTCTAGAAAATTGATTAAAAAACTAAACTTATCATTATAGTCTTAATCTATTAGATATTGTTTTCCAGTCCGATTTCACAAGAAAAAACAAAAACTTCACATGCAAAAGTAAAACAAAAAAACAAAAAAACTCAAATTTGAAGAGAGAAAGAAAACTTACGATAATAAAATATTAGATATATTTTACTTATTATCTGCTATTTTCTAAGTGGTGGTTTCTGAAAATAAAAACTATAGAAAATTATTTCAAAATTTTAGAAAAAGGTTAGAAGATAAGAAATTTTAAAGAAATAATGTTTTAAATAAATTAGTTTTGTAATATACTAGTGGAAATATAATTGTAATAAAGTAAGTCCATAAAAGTAATTTATTTTTTATTAACTATTATAATTGTATAATAAAAATATTTTTAATTTTTCATCATAACCTAACTGCTCATTATAGTTTTTGTTATATGACAACTAAAAAATTAGAAAGAGTTAGAAAAATGTATGTGTAGCATATAGCACTTAAACAACCAATTTCTAATATTAATTGTTATAAATAAATAATTCACTTAAAATAATAAAATATTTATTTTTCATCTATTTTAAATTCTCCCATCCCACTTATTAATTGTATAATCTTTTATGTTGTTTGTTTGTTTTTGCTGTTTGAAGAAAAACTGAGGGTTGTCATCTGATGAGAATTTGCTGCTTGGAGAAGTGGAAAGAAGTCAAATTCAAATAGAGCCTGAAATTATTTTTATTTAGTTAAATAACTGCAAAACACAAAGATAGAGGAAAATAGTTGTTATATCAGACATAAGTATTGCAAGTTAGACAAATATCAAATGCAAGAGACACAAAGAAGAGGGAAAAATAAATTAAAATTTTAAGTATTAGTTAAATTTTAATGTATAATAATCATAAAAATTAAAAATATATTTGGAAACCACATATTGAGAAGGGGCAAGTAAATATAACATTTTGCATAGTTTTTCTATTTATGTCACAAAATGAGCAAAATATAATCTTGTTTTTCTTTTTTCTCTCATGGTAGACCATTTCTAAATAATCAAGTAAAGAAAGCAATACTAGAAGGTACAGTGATAATCTCTTACCACTGATTTTTTTTAAACATCCAACTTCTTGAATGTTTTCAAATCTTTGAATCACCTTATAAGCGGAATTTATTGTATTTTTCTCTTGTTTTTCTGACTTCCATTCGTATATATCTTTCTCTTCTCTTTTAAGTCTCACAACCTTTACTTGAATTTGTAGATTCTCTACTGGTTTCTTCTCTCATACAAATACTCCCCTTCTACATTTGACTCCTAAATCCACTCATTTCATTCTAATTTATGTGATTTTCATTCTTTCATTTTCTTGTTCTGGACTAAATAAAGTTTTTGGATTTGGAGAATGAAAAAAACAAGTTATGTTTCCTTTGAAAGGTTTTGATTTTGATGAAAATGGTGTTAAAAATATACTTGATGTTATAGCTTTCATTGGATGTGTTTGAAAGTCTTGCACACATATCATTTATAAGTGCATTAGTCTTATATATGCAATATTACATTTGAAATAAGTTTTCTAACTTTTTCATATGTTTTAATTGGTTACATGTTTTAATATCTAATTGATATGTATATGAGAGATTTCTAGAATTATATGTTGAAACATGAGTTTTCATAGGTCTATAAATCAATTAATCAAGTAATAGAAGTAATAATTGATTATTTTATTCCTCTTTATTTTATTCAAGAATTGGACATATCCTCTTTGATTGTGTTCTGGAGTTAATATTGTGTGATTCTTATCTTGTAAATGTTTTATATGTATTGAGTGTTTGTAAGAAACATACAAAAATTGTAGATTTAAGAGATTTTAAGATGGAATAGCCAAGACTAGATGTAAGATATAGTATGATTTGAACCATTATAAATCTTTGTGTATTCTTTCGCATTCATTATGTATAATTTCATATTGTTCTTATTATCTTTAATCTTTAGGTGTCAATCTTTATCAACCTTAGTTCCTCAAATTAATTGCGTTCATATTTTTAAGTGTTGCAGCTTTTAAAACATTTTGAAAGGGGTTAAATTCTTTTGAGAAAATTTTAAATCCAATTCATTCCCGTCTTGGTCTAATAAAACCTCATCTTCACCTCAATTTAAATAACAAAAGTATGTTATATTTTTCTACAAAGCTACTAACTCCATTTCATTTATCTAACCAGAAATTTGTGTTACACCCATTCTTCATATTGTTCTGATAAGGCTTCATTTTAAGATTTAGCATATTAGATGTTTGATGAATTGACAAATAGAAAGAAAGCTAGAAGGAAGATTCTCACTGGACACGAAGATAATCTCGAATGTTATGTAAGTGTGAATGTACACTTCTCAAGAGTTCAAGAGGAGGAAGGATGACAAGAATTAAAGCAAGATAAGAAGCAAACAAGTAAATAACGTGAATTAAAATGCTGGAAAATTAAAGAACAAGAAAGCAAAGAGCATGAAAAATAATGGAAGAAGAGATAATAAAAAGGGGAAGGGGATGAAGTGCTACATGCCACTTGGGGCATGGTCCAACCCAAGATGAGTGGTGATGGCTTCCATTTGAGCCAAGGCACAAGATAAGACTCCAAAAGGGGAAGAACACCCACTCAATAAGGCTCATGACCAAAACTATGTAAATTCTCTATATATTCTTCAACCCTTTTACAAGAATGGGAGGCCTCCTTATATAGGTAAGGGGTGGGGACCTAGAGAGAAATACATTGTACATGATCCTAGGAATATTCCCTTTAGATTCGAGAGCAAGAAAAAGACATCTAGAACATGTACACCTAGGCCATGTGCAACACCCATAAGCTTGGGCACCAAGCTGCCTCACCTTCTAGAAGGTCAAATGTTGAACTCTCCCCCCTCTCTTGGACTTCCACCCTCATAGGTCTCAAGTCCAAGTGTTCCTTTGCTCCAACAAGGCTCCACTTTTAGGAAAGGGATGTGCTAAAAGAAATCCTACAAAACAAGGAAAAAACATAAGTCTAGAAAATATAAGACAAGAGAGAAATGCTAAATAAACTAAAGAAAGAAGGTGAGGAGGAAGTGTCCTTTCTCATCTTGCTTCTAGTAATCATCCTAGAGCACTCCTCTTCTTTATTGGTGGTCAATGGTTCATCAAGTTCCTTAATCAAACCACTTTATTCTATTTTTCACGTACTTTTATGAGGTCTCTCCACCATGATACATTATTGACATTTTCCTTCTTTATAGGACTTCTCTACCCCTTAATACATTTGGAGACTATCACCATATCATAAAGAATTTTCATCACATTGCATATACTACCTCCAGTTCCCCAATAATACTTCATTGAAAGACATTGAAAGACTTAATGTTCTTGACTCCTAGACCCCTTTCAATTGTAGGCCACAAACATTATTCCATCTAGCCCAATGAATCTTCTTTTCGTCTTCCTTATTCCCCCATAAAAACCTATTGTGTACCTATTAATTTTATGATCACTTTGCTTGGTTTCTAGAAAAAAGATAAAGAAAAATAAAGGTAGCACCAACAACACCGATTTTACTAAGCATAACTATGACATCCCTTACTTCATTTTACTTTTCACAAAATTCAGAGTCATTTTTTTAACAAGTAATCATCAAAATACTGCAGCAGAAAAATGAAACATTTAAACTTCACATAATGTGAAACTATTCCATAACATTAAATAACAAAACATATTTAACTTCAAATTACAATAATAACCCCCAATAAGAAGCAATCAAAATATTAGTTAAGTCAGGTATTCTTCCTTATCAGAGCAGAGTCTAAACTACAACTCTAAAACAACAATAAATAACAAAACATGAAGTCATCTACTTTTAACTTATTCTTCCCTTTCAACTTCATCTGTTCCTGAAAATGGTCAACAAATAAGGTGAGTCTCCATGCCTCACCACTACTCAATTTACAACCATACTTACTAAATTATATAACATTAGTCATCAACTTCCAATATCTTAATTAACAACATCATAATCATTGAGTACATCCTATTAGCATTAGAATACAATTAGTAATTTATCAACATATCAAATCATTCACACTTAATTACTAAGGTATCGTTTACATTACAAGATAAACATTGTACAAGCATACATATTTATACAATATACGCAATCGATATCAACTTACTTTTTAACACAAATACCTCATTACATACTCACACATCATGTTTATCTTAACACATAATCATGCATCAATAATACACATAAACAATGTTTATAAAATCAAGAATCAATGCATGACTTTTGTTTTCCAATTTCTTTCTCTTTAATTTTTTTTCTTTCCCTTTATGTTGAGACCCAAACTTTCACCATTCTCAAATCATCGGGTCGCACACTTTATTTACCACCTTTATTTACTAGAGCTAGAATTCTTCCAAGGTTGATTTTGGGCCTTCACACTATTAGTTGAGCCCAATCTTCTAGAATGCTCATGTCCAAGGCTTTAGGTCTTATTAATTTTTATTCTGCAAAATTATGGTTGGGTTGTTTTCCATTAGTTAATAATACATATCTCATATTCATCCATACAAAGGTAATAAATATATTTTGTATACTCAATCAAATCTCTCAAACATTATGACTACTGAAATTCTTCATACACATTACATAAACATTAACAATTTCAAACTCCATTAAAGTATGAAACTTTTTGCCCGTATTATACACAAAAATGATGTTATTACATGGTAAAACAATTTCCTTATCTATCAAGAGCCTTAAATTCCTTCATAAATACAAGAAACCATTTAAAATGAACAAGAAAATAATCTTACAACCTCAGATATTTCCACTCTCAATGCAACTATGACAGTTCTAACATATGATCACTAAAATACCCATATCTTGAGTTTAAGACCTTCTTTTTGAATTATTCCAAATGATTTAGAAAGATAACATCTTGGAATACAACTTTAATGAATAAACCAACTCTAGAAAAAATCATCTCCATGCTCAGAAAAATTTAAAATGTAAGCAGTTATGATTAATGTTGTCCAACAGTGGCAACTTGACACATGGTCACTAAAACACCCATAACTTGAGTTCAATACCTCCTTTTAAATGATTTCAAATGTGTTTCAAAACTAACATCTATGACTACAACTTTTATAAAGACCACAAAAGCTAATTTTGTCAAAATGACTCTCGTACAAGCACCACAAAGTTACGTGAAAACAAACAAATTTCATGACAGCTAAATAAGTTTTCTATGTTATCCATTAATTCAATTCTTCATCTACTCATGTCTAATTTTATAGAATTACAATAAGGTAATTTATAAGAAAGAGATTATCAGAATGGAAATCCCCTTTAATACGTAAAAACGTAGCTGATTTATTATTAATCCTCTCCTAGGATGATCAAAACAATGTTGCTTCTTAAAATACAATTACAAATTTTTTTCTCCAGTTTGTTTTCTCCCTTCGATCCTTCAATTTGATTAAACTTATGAGTTTGGGTGAAATATAAAAGCTAAAACATGAAATTAAGTGACTAACCTTGATGTCATTAATACCTATCCTTAGTTGGATTTAACAGATTTGATCAACACTTAGCCTTTATTATTCCAAATTTTTCTGCAACCTTCTATCTTAAAGTGACAAATATTCTATGTGGTAACCCTAATTCTCAACCTCCAATCAATTATGGAGCAGTTATTATTTAGTGAAGGTATGTGGTAGTTATTATTTAGTGGAAGATTTAATTTTAATATTTCAATTTCTAAATCCTGTCTGGATTCATTGAATCTCTCTATAATCTTATCCCCACAATTTTGTTTCAAAATTCAAATTAATTATCTTTAATTTAAAATATATTTTAATTTTGTCATATCTCCACTAAATATCTATTTAATTATATGATCCATAATTAATATCCTTAATCAACCATTATTTTCTTTAAATTCTAAAATATCTTTACTTACTCTTATTTTTCGAACCAATTTCTACATCCCTAAATTATAGTTAGATCCACTAAATTTCTTATTCCATTTATTTTCTCCAATTAAATCAGGGATCCATATAATTAGTATAATAAATCATCCTTTAAATTTCAATTTTATATTAATTCTATAATAATTAATCTATAATACCTGAACATTATAATATTGGAAAAAAATTCATTAATTTCATTAAATCAAAATATCACAAAATTTGGGATGTTATATTAACCTGCTTGCCCAAGATAGAAGCTTATGTTTCCACTTATAAAGCTTCGTTTGGAATTTGTAAATCACCTCGATACAAGTTTTTGTCCTCCTTGAATTAGCTCCAATTAGAATACCTAGGTATACAAAAGGAAAGGACATTTTTCTGCAATTTAGAGAATTAGCACATTGTTGTAGCACTTCCTCGTCTACTCCAAAGGATTCAAAATTGCTTTTAGAGAAATTTACCTTTAATTTGAAAAACATTTCATAGCACCTCGTAACACATTTCATCACCCTACATTTCCTTTTTTTTGTCTAAAAATAATGGTATCATCTACATATTGTAGAAGTGACACTTCTTTTTTATTTTTATCTATCTTGTTAGTGTTGAACACTTTTTTGTTTACACTCTCCCTCATAAGACCACTTAGTTCTTCAGTGGATCTCCTTGGGAGATCTAAAACAAACTTAAGAATGAGACCTTTTTATTTACTATTAAAAGAATTTATGAAAAATGTATCATGATAAAATTTATTTTTCGAGCTTTCTGTGATGAAAAATTATCTATTAAATTGTAGTAATTAAATTCATTTAACATTTCTTTTTCAATAAATAATACATTTCTTTTTGTGATGCAATTAAAACATAAACTCTTATTGTCTTCTGAAATTTTGAATAGCCTGGTTCATATTTTCTAGTTGACATATCTATATAATTTTATATGAAATAAAAAATTATAATATATAAAACGCTACTGAAAATAAGTATATAAAAAAGAATGAGTTAAAGAAATAAAACCTTATTCTAATTCTCAAGAAAAGAAATTCGTAGACTCATAGTATCTTGAAGTCTTAGGTCTCTTTCTCTTCCTTAGCAAGTGCTTCAATTTAATTTCCAAATTTCAACTTTTTCATAAACCTGCACAATTTATTTTGAAGATCAATCACGCAGTTGATTTGAGGTTGATATAACATGATAACATTCTAAAAAAAATCTAACACAACATTGGCGTACAGATATGCACAAATATGTGTATGTGTACACATAGATGTCAATACATGTTTTCCAAAATAAATTCCTCTTCTTAGGAAAATTATACATACAAACTTTAACATGTATCATGTTGATCACAATTACTCAAAATAACTATTTTTCTCTACTCCTCAATTTGATCCCTTTCTCTAAGACTTTGTCCCTAGAATATTTTTTGCTCTATGTAAAATTAACATGATCATTGCATTCTATAGAAATAATTCAAAAAAGGGTAAACTAAAATTTGTCATTTATAAACCATTTAATAAAATACATCACAATTCTTAACACACATATATGTATATATCATAATATCAAATAATATTCTCATAACACCTCAAGCCAAGTGTCTATTGATTCTCTTACAAGATCCAATTCGAATATGCAAGCTTAATCCTCAAGAACAAAGGAACAAAAGAAGACGGAACACAGAGAGAGACAAAACTTATCCGAAACTTAAGTTGATCGGGTAGAAATATTCCTCCCGCTTTCTAAATCACTGTGAACTCTGATTTTGAAAGAGATGATTGGAGATTGCGAATTTAGAAGAGAGAAATCAAAGTTTCTTTGGAGTTAGGATTGAAAAGGAAAAATCATAAAGAGAGAAAAGAAGAAAATAGAAATAAGAATTGATTATCAAAAAAATATAGATAAAAAATACTCTAAAACTTCTTTAGATATTAGTATTAATTAATAACTCTCTTTTTTCTAACAACAATATAATTTATTGAAAAAAGTTATTAATTTATTGAATATCATTTTTAGTATTCATAAAAATTAATAGTCACTTATAATATTTTAATTAAATTTTATTCTTAAACATAATTTTATAATTAATTTAATAGAAATATATTAGTACTGAAAAAAAAATTAAAAACTTTTTTTTAGAAGCCTAGACCAAGAACTTTACTTGTTTAACCTTAAAACGGTCATGGTAAACTTTGTGAGACTCCCATTAATAAGAACAAATACAGATTTAGGCTCTAAATACCCTAATATTCGACTAATCCATTTTTGTAAAAAAATCAATCTTCTCTTCATATATATATAGAGGAACTTCCAATCAACCAACCAAGTTGTAGATTTTCTCAGAGTCTACCTTAAGTATCGTACATCCTTTGCCTAAAGTGGCAGTGTATTGGTGGGTGTGCGTATTGCATGTTGTCTAGGTTTGTCTTTGTTTACCTATGAATTTGAAGTGTGGATCCTTTATCTCTCCTCTCCTTTAAAATATTATTGGAAGATTATCACTTAAGTATATATTGCTTTGTTATAAAAGGATTTTTTAAGATTTCGTTTCTATTTGAGTATTGAGAATATTAACTATTTTATTATGATTATATTAGTATCTTTCACCTAATTTTTAATTAGTTGATCCAGTGAGAAAAAGATATTATGTGCTTCTATATGTTTTAAAGTTCTTTTTAATTATAATAATTACATAAAAAATAAGTAATTATATTTTCATGTGTTTATAATTATTTCTAAGATTTATTTTTCTATTTTTATCTTAAACAATCTAAAAATTAATAATTATATATTGAAGTATTTATGATTATCTTTAAATTTTAAATAATTTATTTTATTTTTATTTTAAAATACATTAAAAATAAAATAGAAACTTAAAAGTATAAAAAACATTTTTATATATTATTATAGATTTTTATTTTAAAATATATTAAAAATAAATAAAAATATAAAAAATAAAAGAAAAAATAATCTCATTTATATACTTTTATATATATATATATATATATATATATATATATATATATATATTAAGAAGGTTAAATATTTTCTTCCCTTATACTAAACATTTTATCATAACTTCTATAACTTGAATTTAGTATGGATAAATGGAACACAAATTTGAACTTTAACATATAAATTTGAAAACATTGAACATTACGGTGACTGTTAATTAGCATCTGGAGTGGTTGGCTTTTCATAAAATTGGCCATTTTAGTCATGAATTTGGATCCTGAGTGGGTCTCAAGGCGGATGAAAGAGAATACAGGAACCATAAAAGAGGCCGATACAGCGCTTGAATCACGTTGGCTCACTACCATCCGCAGCATAGATGATTTGGGTACAGTTTCGTATTCAAATCGATCAAATTACCCGGAACCTTCGTTATCATGCAAGAATTAGTCATTATACGCATTGCAATATCAAGCAATGAATAGGCCATAACGATCATTTACAGTAATGCTGGGATATTACATCGTGGTCAAACCAGTGAAAACATAAAAAGTACCCCCCATCTTCCAACGGAATAGTTCATTGATGCCCAATGTTTACACCAAACAGGGCCCGCAGATCCTTTTCAGTTTTTCCCCAACCTTGGTAACCCCCACTGCCCCTTTTCTGAATTTGTTTTTCCTTGAAAATAGGCAAACAAGACGAGGCTCACCAGTATCAATCAAAAGCTTTAGGTACATTGACAAGTAAAACATACTATGGCTATGGTTTAAGCATATTAAGTACACAGTATTAGCAAATCAACCGCATTATACAGGGAGTGCCTCTGGTAAGGACTCGGGGGCTCCACTGCTACCATTGAGCACAATCACGTTACCGTCAGAATCAACATCGACTATAACAGAGTCTCCCTCTTTGATCTCTCCAGCAAGCATCTTCTCAGCCATGCTGTCTTCCAAAAGTCGCATTATGGCTCTTCTTAAAGGTCTGGCTCCATAACTAGGATTATAACCTTCCTCCACCACTCTGTCCCTAAATCTTTCTGTTACTTGAAGTTCAATATCTTTCACCTTCAGTCTAACAAACACCTCATTGAGCATTATGTCAGCAATCTCCTTCACCTCCAGTTTTGTGAGTTGCCTGAAGACAATCATTTCATCCAACCTATTCAAAAATTCTGGCCTGAAATATTGCTTTAGCTCCTCAGTCACCAAGCTCTTGATTCTGTTATAACTGCTATCCTTCTCATCATAATCCAGATCAAATCCAATTCGGCGGCCTCCTTTCTCAATCACGCTGCTTCCAACATTTGATGTCATTATCAGAAGTGTGTTCTTGAAATCCACAGTTCTCCCCTTACTGTCTGTTAGTCTTCCATCTTCCAGGATCTGAAGCATCATGTTGAACACATCAGGATGGGCTTTCTCGATCTCATCAAATAGTACAACAGTGTATGGACGACGCCTAACTGCCTCAGTCAATTGTCCACCTTCAGTGTAACCAACATATCCGGGAGGTGAACCAATAAGTTTGGAAACTGTGTGTCTTTCCATAAACTCACTCATGTCAAGCCGAATCATAGCTTCTTCAGAGCCGAAGTAGTATGCAGCCAATGCTTTGGCCAATTCAGACTTCCCCACACCAGTTGGGCCAGAAAAGATGAAGCTGGCAATTGGACGGTTAGGGTTCTTCAATCCAACCCGAGCTCGACGAATAGCCCGACTAATGGCTTTTACTGCTTCATCCTGACCAATGACTCGCTTATGTAAAGTCTCTTCCATCTTGAGGAGGCGATCAGATTCATCTGTCGAGACTTTCTCAACAGGAATACCAGTCCAGGATGAGACAATATGCTGTATGTCAGCTTCAGTCACAGTAGGACCTCCATCCCCTGCCTCACTCTCTGCCTTGCTCATCTCCTTGCCTTTCTCAACAAGTGTTGAGATCTGTGCCTTAAGATCCATTTCTCTATCTCGTAGCTCTCCAGCCTGTTTAGAAATTCACATCATCAAACATAAATTATAGGCAAAAGAGTAGTACAGTTGACAAAAGAACCAACCATTTCGTGACAGAAGGGGCTTAATACTACTACTACATTCCTTAAACTCAACAAGCTTACTAGAATCAGAAGCCAATTTATATAATTGATAAAATGCTAATCACTCTTAGCGTTTGCTTAAGCAAAAGCATTACTTTGCTTAGCAAGGTAGTTGAAAATTTTCCTGAAAATGTCCAATAAAACTTTTCATGTTACATCTTCAAAGAGACATTACCTTTTCAAAGTCTTGGTTGCGAACAGCTTCCTCTTTCTCCTTGATAATCTGCCTGACCTCCTTGTCAAGTTCTCTTGCTTCTTCTGGTAACTGGACGTACATAAAGTTAAGCCCATATTAGCTCAATAATAGAAGCTAGAACTGATACCAAGGGTAAACAAATAATAACCTGTGCATGTTGAAGCCGGACTCGTGAACCAGCTTCATCAATCAAATCTATAGCTTTGTCCGGCAAAAACCGATCACTGCAGTGAACAACATTATCATGCATGAGGGGAAATAGCAGGTTAAGATATACAGGGCAGTAATATAAAGAATGGCATGATAGATTAACATAGACATCAATCACATGGCTATGTTCAAACATAAATATAACTGATATAAAGCAATTCAAAGAGGGAAGCTGCTGCTGCAAAATTCCATAACTCACATATGCATCAGCTTATTTCAGTGGAAATCTTCCAATTTAAACATGCAATGTTGAAAAATAAATTAGAATGTCTATAACATATATGACATTTAATGAACAGAGAAGTAGAGATATGAATTATAACAAACCTGATATACTGGTATGACAGCTGTGCAGCAGCTACGAGAGCCTCATCAGTATACCGGAGCTTGTGATGAATTTCATATCGTTCTCTAAGTCCTTTCAGTATTTGTATGGTTTCATCTACAGTTGGCTCTGGTACTTTAACTGGCTGGAATCGCCTCTCTAAAGCAGGATCTTTTTCAATGTGCTTCCTATATTCATCTAAGGTTGTGGCTCCAATACACTGCAGAAATATGAAAACAAACTATTTAGCACAATACCAGTAGTTGGGACTGAATTAAACTATTTAATAGTCCACATCTTAGAAGATGTTCATTATGTTGTTGAGGAGTTTAGCATAGGCCTAATTACCTTCAAAATATGCCTACAACAGCCATTATGATATGTTATCAACCCAAATAGAAACTGTTAGAAATTCCAAGCTTGAAATTTTGGATTAAAAATCTTCAGCATGTTATATAATTCTGACTACAAGCTAGCAACAACTCCCAACTATAAGTTAGAATTGAGACTAGATAGTTTCCAATAGCAGACAGTTAAATGTACTTGTTTGTGAAGTGTGGACTTCAACGGACAATTTTATGACCAGAGAAAGTATTTTCTCCCTTTATCATCAAAGGTTTGAGACACCCTACTAAAATCCAAAGGACAAAAACTCAATTTTTTTCTCCCTCTTTACATATTAAATCAACTTCAACATCAGAATCAGCAAGCAGTAAATTCATTTTGAACATGTCAGCAGGGGAAAGTACTACCTGTAGTTCACCCCTCGCAAGAGCTGGCTTTAGTATGTTAGCAGCATCAATTGCCCCTTCCGCTGCCCCTGCTCCAATCAAAGTGTGCACCTCATCGATAAAAAGGATTATCTCATCACTTTGCTTGATTTCTTCCATCAGTTTCTTCAACCTCTCCTCAAACTCACCACGGTATTTAGTTCCAGCAACAAGCAAACCCATGTCAAGGGTTATAACCTAATTCATTAAGAACAAAGTACATTATTAGTATGTGGGATGTCAGGAAAATATTCTTGCTCTCTAGTATGAGGGGGCTGGTTATCCATGAAATCATCTATGTACCTTCACCAAACAGGGTTAGCTTAGTGAATAGTTTGTTTACAATAAAATAGAATGGAAAAGTTATCAAAGGATAACTACTTAATCCACATATGCATTCCCTTTAAACAGCACTGATCTTGACAATCCTGTCCTGGTTTTATGACCCTTAATTTGAAAAGATAAATAACAATGATTACGTACTTGTTTGCCATAATTTTAATAGTCAAGAAATAACATGTCCAAATTAGGCTATCGTAGCCAAATATTATTGAGCAAAAACATATTCATATTTATTCAAGATTTAGGACTCGTCAAATCATACTGAACATCCAAAGAACTAGTATGTTTACATGTTACCTATCCTAACCTGAAATACCAGTATGAAATAATGAAATACTATCACACAATCATCATTGAAACGGAGACTGTGTACCCTAGATACTGATTTGACAATCTTGGTGCCATAAAACTCCTTTTTGTCACAGACGTAATAAAAGTGCATACACACACACACATATATACAAATGAGACATTTTAGAAATACTTTACACGATTCCAGCAATTTGGACAGTTCATAATAGCCAAAAATTGATCAAGAAGCCCCTAAACTTAACAGTTAACACTATTTTAATAAACAGCAGACATACAATGATTTTTACTAACCTTCTTTCCCTCTATAGTTTCAGGTACATCACCATTTGCAATCCGCTGAGCAAGACCTTCAGCAATTGCTGTCTTTCCAACACCAGGTTCTCCAATTAGACAAGGATTATTTTTAGTTCGACGGCCTAAAATTTGAGTCACACGCTCAATTTGCTGCTGCCTTCCCACAACAGGATCCAATTTTCCCTGGGAAGCAGATGAGAAATCAAGCTTATATTCACAATAAAGCAAATCTACCATCTTCATGAAGAAAACCATGACCTCTCAGTACCTCTTCTGCTAGCTTGGTCAAATTGGTACCATACTCCTCCAACGTTGGCATCTTATTGCCACTACTTCCTGAACCAACAGTAGCAGTAACACTGTCGGCACTCTCACCCACCATGCGAATAACCTGTATCCATCACGTGAAAATTATAAGATAAACATAAAGTCTAAAGATTAAATGAGCATGTATCCATGCAAACAAAAGTTTGTTGAGAAAAGGTAAATGAAAGCACAATACTAGCCTGGGTACGTATGTTAGTAGGATCAGCACCCAGGTTTTCCAGAACACGTGCTGCAACACCTTCACCCTCTCGAAGAAGACCCAGAAGTAGGTGCTCTGATCCAATATAATTGTGACCTGAAAATATTAAGGATTAAGGTCATAGTTCCAGCACGCTAAGACAAAATGTTACGACTAAGTATAATTTTTTATCCCAAAATACAGAGCAGCATTAAACAAAATAAATAATAACAGATAGCCTCCAAGAACTCAACTCCAAATGCATTTCAAAGCAAAGAGAGTACCATTTAATGGTGGTACACACTAGGAATGAACAGGTTTGGTAAGATTGACCGGATATACAGATGAAGTATTAAGCAAAAGTTTATGACAACATAGGAGAAGCCCTCGCATCATAGGGTCACTTTTTCAATCCTCTGTTTTATCCTTTGTTGATTTGTTCTACTCTTGTTTACAAGTAGTCAAAACATAGAAGACTTCTTGATATATACACATAACAAACCCTATATAACCAAATCTCTTCTACATTATTTCGAGTAACAATTACACCAAAAGAAAAACAATGAGAAAACTACCAAGAATAGACTGACTGATGGCTAAAAAGGAAGAAAATCCTCTGTTGAAGGGATAAATGCTTTTTTGCCATGCAAATATTAGGTAATACAAAAAGAAGGGAAGAAGGTGAAAAGCATGATTACCAAGTTGACGAGCTTCCTCCAGTGAAAGTTCCAAAACACGCTTTGCACGAGGAGTAAACGGAATCTCAACAGCCACAAATCCACTGCCCCTTCCAATTATCTTCTCTACTTCCACACGAGCATCTTTAAGGTTGATCCCCATTGACTTTAAAACCTTGGCGGCAATACCAGTGCCTTCACCAATAAGACCCAATAAAATCTGCTCTGTTCCAACAAAATTATGACCAAGACGTCTTGCTTCCTCCTGGGCTAGCATAATTACTTTAATTGCTTTCTCAGTGAAACGCTCAAACATGGCTTTGGGTACACATCTGGTAGCTCTTCCTCGGCGTGCAGAAGTAGCAATGGATACTTTAGAATGAAAATCTATTCCTGGTCTCAACATAGTATCCAAAGGATTAAAAGTACGAAGTCCTGTGAAACCTGCCATTCTTAATCCATTTGTACGTACAGCACTCATCATTTTGGCTGGTCTTTTTAATTTTCCTGATCCCTTTTGTTGACCATGTCTATGCTCAGCCACTAGACCAGGGACATTAACTGACTGAGCCAAAACCCTAGCCATGATTCCTCAATAGCCGGCTGCATGTTTTTTGAAACGAATTAGAAAACAAGAAATACACCAGAAGCAACAGAATGCAATCAGATAAGCATGCAGACAAGTTTCAGACGTAAAGAATCAGAACATCAATGATAACAAAGACGTACATGACAAGGATCAATATCCTAAAATCCAGAAATCTTAAAGTTCACAAAAACTATATATTTACTAAAGAGTTTAACAAACAAACACCAAGAATCACATTAATTTCAAAATGAGTCCTACGTTAGAGGAATTAAGTTCAAGTAAAAATTGTACAATGCCTATATTAAGATTGATACATCTAAGAGGAATCAAGAGTTACTTCAACTGATCCATAACAAAAGACAAAATATCCTGGACTATTTGGGGGTGGGGGGTAAGTTGAGTAGTGCCATGTAGCGAGACTTCAACAAATAAATAAATAGCACATTCTACCTCCTAACTTTGTGAATCTTCTATTTCCACTCTTCTATGTAAAACATGACGAACAAAAAGGGAAACCACGGCTAGCACTCACTTTAATACAGGAAACTCAACGCGTAAAAGGCAGCAAGCGTGGGAAGTGGAACGCAGTGCAAACACCAACAACAAAGAACCACGAAGAAATCATAACAACACAGTTTGAGGTTGGAAAAGCCAATCATCAAAATCCACAAACAAAACGGGAAAACAAAAAATAGAAAGACAGCGCATCAGCCAACTAAATCACGAGATAGTAATAAGATAACGGACACAATACAAAACCATTAACAACAACAAGCGAACCATTACGTCAAATTGAGAGAAACAACAACCTCAATAAATGAATCGACAAACACAATAAATTGCAGTTGCACGTGCAAAAACAAAAGATAATTAAGAGAGAGAGAAAAATTGAACAAACACACAGTGCTCTAAACAGTACGAAACAAATAAAAAGGATAATTCTAAAACCTAATTGAAGCAGCTTTGGAGGCAACAACCTCTACGAAACGGAGTAACAGTAACACAGAACAGTGGATGAATGAATGAATGGAAGGAATGGATGATGCAAAGGAGCTCACCGGAAGCAGTGCAGAAATAACCGATAACAATATAGAACCCAAAGTAAAGGGGAAAGGAAAAAACGAAGATAAAAGATGAATAATATTAAAAAAAAGAAGAAAGAGAGAGAGAAGAGAGAGACCTAAAGAAGCTGAAAAGAGAAATGAGAGAGATTATTTAATATGTAGCGAGCGAAGAAGAGGAAGGAATAAAATTGTGGTGAGGAATAGGCGTTGGCTAAACCTTCTTCCCCTCCCCTCCTTTCCAAGATATCTATCTCTATCTATCTATAATCTATATAATTCAATCTAAATATCTACCCTAACACTTCCTGCACCCTCTCCTACACGATCATTTTTTTCATCTCGCCCTCCATGCCTTCATCTCATCTCACGCGTCCATTCCTTCCACGTTGTGTCCGCAAACGTCACACGTACTCCTCTGCGTCCGGGTCCCACCACATAACCCCTCACCGCTGATTTTTTTTACTCCCACTGACTCTTTTGCCCCTGCTTCACGCGCCGCCTTAATCCAACGCAAGAATGAAAGGGAAAACGCGAGAGATTAGTGATGGTAAGGTAAATATCTCCGTCGCTGTAGCAGAGACGTGGACGATACCACTTTTCTTAACCTTGTTTTGGTTTTGGAGTTGGTTTTCGTGGTCAAATGGTACATGCACAGGGTGTAACGTGCTTAATTGGTTTCTCTTTTGCTCCTTATTCTTCTTCTTGTTTCTCATTTCTTTTGAATTTTTTTTTATCGTTTTGGACAAACCAGGGTGAAGAAGGAAAAGCGACGTTAGCAGTCAACAACCGTGGAAAAATCTTTGTTGCCGGTGAATTTTAGGATGTAGCAGCACTAGAAATTGGACTGGTAGATCAAAGCAAAAATAAGAAACATTGCCTGAGTGTGTTAGAAAAAAAAAATTGGGGAAAACCGGGTGTGTGCGTAAGTAACGCACTTCCTTCCTCCACCCTATAGGATTTGTATAATTTTAAATTTTGTTGGATATTTTAATTATGGGTCATTAAATTTTGATTCGAAATTGTTACAGTTTAAAAGCAAGTGCTAATTATTGCTGTTTTATGAACACAAATATAATAAATAAATCAACTCTTGATTGCTTAAATTTAGATAATAGTACACCACTATTTTTTCATACTTTTTAACCAATAACAAAGCTAATTTCCTGAATATTATTATAAAGGCTTATTATATATATTATGTGAAACAATATGTAATTGGGAACTTATCATTGGGCCTACAAGAAAAGTTGGGCCTCTATCCAACAAAATAATACTTTAAAAGAAAAAAGACATTGAACTGCACGTTATTCTTTCTTTCAGCACCCCAATGGTTTTTCTCGTACTTAGGGATGAGAATTAAACATGTATTATTCATACAGACCAAATTGTATCCATTCTGAGTTTGATGGAGATCAATTGCTCAGATTTGGATTTGAGTTCAGGTTTTTATTTAGTGTTTTTTTTTTTTTTTTCACACGTAATGGATTACTATATCTTTTTTGTAATTCTATTCTTAGTGTCTATTTTACATTTTCTTCAACCTTTCACTTATTTCTTCAACTCTTTCAATCTCTTCAATCAGTTTAATATACTTTTTTTTATCTCATCTTCCACATATTTACTTTTCTTATTCCCTTCAACCAATTTGATAAATGCATAAAGTTAGTTTTTTGCTTCTTTTTTAGTGATACATTTTATTTTTAATTATGTAGGTGAACTGATGGAGAGTGATATTATTTCTAATTTGGAAATGATTATTAATTATATTATCTTATATTTGTTTGTTTGGAATTTTTTTTATATAGTGTGCTTTGAAAGATTAATAGTTAGAAAATATATATTTATTAGTGTTTTTAAATATGTATTTGATATTCTTTTTGAAAAATTGTTAGACTTTATATTATTTATTTTGAAGATTGTTAAATTAAATTTGATATGTATAAAACAAAACAAAAACACTATCAAACACTTTTTACATATATATAATAATATTAAAAAAACAAACTAAAATATACTTCATCAATAAAATAATTTAAAATTTGTAACATTAAAAATATTAATTTATATATGAAAAAATAATATATAAAAGAAAAAATATTTGATATTAAAATATTTAGTTTCTATAAATTTATTCTTAATAGTTTATTTTTATGACATATATTTAGATTTATTTAAATATCTTTTTAAAATTTATATTTAAAAAATTAATTTTTAAAATTTATATATTTAAAAAAATAATTTTTAAAATTATATTTACAAAAATAAAATGGAATGGGATGGGGCAAGTCAGGGAAACCCGACTCCCAATATGGGTATGAGAACTGAATTTCTATCTCCAACCGGGATCGAGGGCGGGAACAGGGATAATTAACTGAGTCGAGAACGGGGGGCTGGGGATGCAAAACTTGTCCCTGCTCCGCCCCATTGTCATGCCTACCCATAAGTTAGGAAAAAGTCTAAAATACCCTCAACCTTATTCTAACTTTTAAGCCCTTCACTCTTCTTCCTTTGCATTTCAATTCTTCTTCTGTATTTAAGTTCTTCACGTACATCACCTCCATCATTGCCTCCATTGCAGCTCTGACTAGCAACAGTGAGTCGAGCCTCAACAACGTTCTACTGACCCTACCTATGGTATTTTCTAACCATAAACGGTACATTTCCCGTTGAGCATTCTGTTATGCGCCTCACACCCCAAGTTATGTTACAAGCTTTTGGATTGTACAATCTGGAAGTCATTTGTTCTTTTCAAATGACTTTCAAAATGTACAATTTAGAAGCCATTCTAATCTAGGAATGCTTTTGGATTGTACAATCCAAAAGTTATTTTTGTTTTGTTTAAATGTCTTTCGAATTGCAACATCTGGAAGACTTCCCATATTAGAATGACTTCTGGATTGTACAATCCGGAAGTCATTTGTTTTTTCAAAATGACTTCTAGATTGTACAATTCAAAAGTCATTTTAATTCAGGAAGTATTCCAGAGTGTACAATTCAAAAGGCATTTAAAAAAGCAAAAATTACTTTTAGATTGTATAATCTGGAAGCCTATTATGCTAAATTTTCATGATGAATTGTAATGGTGGTTGAAGTATGTTTTGTGATATTAAATATGATAGATATGGCTAAGATAAGAGGCGATTCTTCTCCATGTGATGGGAGACAAAGACCCACAGCCTCTGTATGTAGAAGAGATCGTATTCCACACAATGATGATGATAAAGGTGGTCATGTATTGGAACTTCGTTCTTGTTACTGACGATGGGTTTCCTGGTGAACCCATGGATACGTTTTTGCTAACCACTTTTGCTTATCATGTTGAGGTAAGAAATACATTTTTGTTAATTTTCATATTGATCATGTGATAACCAGTTGTTTTATGGGTAGTAACATGCAGACATATTGCAAGACCGTGGCGAATTAAAGTTAGTATCACATGGTCCAAAATTAAATAAGTTTGACATGCCATATGAGCACATTCACGTCAAGAATGTTGGGTTTTTGCAGTTGTGCAACATTAGCTATGAAACAACCGATAAGAGATTGTTCTCTACCTTTGTAGAAAGATGGCATACAAAGACTAGCAGTTTCCACCTTTTAGTAGGTAAGATGACCATCATGTTGGATGATATGTCTCCATTTGTGGGACACTTTTGCACCTACAGTTGAACCACTGTTGGTTGAGCTACTAGGTGTGGATAGTAGCGACACCTCTGCGAAGTTGAGGCAATGTAGGTTTGTAGTAGTGAGACTAAGTTAGCTCTGAGAGGATTATGCAATATAGAAGTCATTTTCTAACTTCCAGATTATACAATCCAAAACACAATCCAAAAGTTAGAAAATAACTTCTGGTTTACACAATTCAGAAGTCAGAAAGTCACTTCCAAATTGTGCAATCCAAAAGTTTCATTTTAAAAATCAACTCCAAAATGTATAATTCGAAATACAAAAATTTTAAATACAAAATGACTTCTAGATTGTATGATCTAGAAGCCACTTAGTCTTCCAAATTGTACAATCTAGTGACCACTAATAACCTCTAGATTGTGCATTACATAATTCATTTCATATTTCAATTTTCATTTCCTAATCGTGTAATTCGGAATTTCATTTGATTGCGCAATTTGGGATGAACTTGAATCGAATTCGAAACATGCATATTCAAATTAAGAAGAAGAAGAAGAGTAAAAGGATTACAACTATGTCTATTCAAAAAATTATGATATATTGTTGTTCAAAAGTCTAAAATTTAATATTCAACAATTATAAGCATTATAAAACATTACATATCTTAGTCTAATATTCCTTTTTTGTCACTAACAATACACACACACATATATATAATACATAAAAAATTAAAAGTTTGTGCAAAATTATTCATAATTGAACAAAACAAGCTAAATTAAGAAAAAAAACTTAAATCATCATGCCATTGTTGAGGACGCATGCCATTCGTATCTCATTGATTGATGTTCTTCCTTTAATTTTCTTTCCATTCTTACTTTCAATTCTTGAAGTAGTACAAGTTTTGTAGTTGTTTCTATTTTTGTCTCTATTTTCTTTTGCCTTCAATTTGTTGTTTGTTGGATTGATTCAGTGCTATACAGTTTTTGTGGTATTGGTTTCTTGAGCAGTTTGTGCAGGAGAATTCGTTTCTAAAATTGGTTCAAATCACATGTTGTTTTGGGTTCTGCATAATTGTAGTTGAGATACTAGTCGACCGATACTTGATGTAGCCAAAGCAATTCTGACCTATGGATGTTATTAGTTGGATTGAGGTTTAGGTGCCAACATCAGTAGAGTGGTGTAATCTTACAATTACAATTTGTTTGGTACAGTTCGCTAGATGCTTGATTGCAGTTTTGTGCATGATTTAATTGAAATTGCAATTGGCAAGGAGATTCTTCCAAGCAGTGGGTGTAGCAATTTCACAATTGCTGAAAAGCTAATTTTGGCCCCAAGCAGTGCAGTTGGGTACTGAAGCTGGTTGATGCAACAATTTCTATTTTTCCAAAGTGATTTAAGTAGAGTTGGTGCGGTGAATTGGTGCAATGTTGACTCGTTGTGTAGAGAGAAAGTTGTTGGTGCAACCTATACTAGACCTGAACTTGGTTGGTAATATTGAGTTTATCTTTTCAGTGGTGTAATCCTTATTGTTGCTTGATGCTACCATTTCTCCAATTTGTTGATTGGTTTTGCCACAACAACTAACCACATTGCTAGTACTGATAGACGAAGGTAAGTCGAACATATAAGACTCCAAGATAGAACCTAAATTGGTAGAAGAGCTAGTGTGCCTATTGTAGGATAATAAGTGTACCTATGTTTAGACGACATCGAATAATTTGAGGATATACCCAAATTTATCGTCCCATACTTTATTCCTAGATCCGCTACCTAGACCTGTAATCCATAGGTGAAGGAAGGTGAGGATTGGTAAGACGACAATGATCTAAGAAGAAATGTCAAAACTTTTAAAAGATGATGATGATTCATTTTAGTCATTAACATATAAGGTGTTCGATGATATGACAATTAGAAAGAAAGCCACAAGGGATATTCTCACTAAAGATAATCCTAGAAGTTATCTAAGTGTAATATACACTTCAAAAGAGCTTAATAAGGAGAAGAGGTAACAATGAATGAAACAAAATAATGATAAACACAAGTAAAGGGTGTGTAATATAAGTGTCGAGAATTAAAGAACATGAACATGAAAAAAAATGGAGATAGAGATTAGGGAGTGGATGGGGAATGAAGTGTTACACGCCACTTGAGGGATGGACCAATCCAAGATGAGTGGTGCTAGTCGCCACTTGAGCAAAGGTTCACGATAAGACTTCAAAGATGGGAAGAACACTCTCAAGAATACAAGAAGCTCACGACTACATGTGTATTTCTCTCAAATATATTCAACCATTTTACAAGTGGGAGAGACCTCCTTATATAGCCAGAAGTTAGGGACCTAGACAAAAATACACTGGGAAAGATTCCTAGCATATTCTACTCTCGGTGGGCAAGGCTCAAACTTCTAGAAAGTAGGGCACCAAAATCAAGGGCGACTCCAATTATTAGAGAGGGGACTCTGTGCCCTAAGGTTTCTAGAAGGTCAACATTTGACCATTCTCCCTCCCTTGGTCATCCATGCACTTGAGCCTCGAGCCCAAGTGCTCATTTTTCCAACAAAGCTCCACTTGTAGAAAAAAGTGTGTTAAAAGCAATCTACAAAAACAAAGCAAAAACATAGAAATTTTAAGATGTGATGGAAATGCTAAATAAACTAAAAAAAGAGGGTGAGGAGGAAGTGTCTCTTCTCATCATGTTTCTAGTAATCCTCCTAGGGCACTCCTCTTCTTTATTTGTGGTCAAGGGTTCATCAGAAGCTTGTCTCATACGAGAAATCCAATATCCTTCACGGTTATCAAATGTGGTTATGATTGACAAGTCCTTAGGAAAATAATGAATGAACATAGATTTCACTAACTTAAACAAGGCTTCTCCCAAAGACTCATATTCGCTACCGAACATCCACAACTTGGTGGATGACACCTCTAGCTACCAACTCCTCAATTTTATGGATATCTATTCCAAATATAACTGAATTCAAATGCACCCAACAAATGAGGACAAGACGAAATTCATGAACAACACATTGAAGTGAAGTCCACGATAGAAGAACCCTTTGAAGACTCATGATATGGTTGTGAAGTCCACGATAGAAGAACAACACATTAGCAACTTACAAGAATATTTCTACACCATCAACAAATACCAACTAAAGTTGAACCCTTTGAAGTGTGCTTTCGAGGTTTAAGCGGACAAGTTTATAGACTTTATGCTAACACAACAAGGCATTTAACCAAACCTAGACAAGCGTTCGACCATCATAAATATAAGTAGTCTCCCCACTTTGAAGGAAGTTCAACAACTTACTAGAAGATTAGTTTCCCTTTCACGATCCTTATCTGCGATAGGTGATAACGACTTTCCTTACTTCCTGTAGGTGGTGATAAGGGAAAAGGTCAGTTTATCTGGTCTGCAAAGTGTGAACAAGCATTCACATAGTTAAAATTGTATTTGGCACAAACACTCGTCTTGCACAAACCCCTTGCCCATGATTTTTTATTGTTTTATCTTATGGTAACTAATCAAACTATTAGCTCTATTCTAGTTAGGGAGGTTGAGAAGGTACAAAATCTGGTGTATTTTGTCAGCCACGTCTTCCAAGGTTGGAAATTCGTTATCAGCATATTGAATGGTTTGCTTTGGTAGCAAGGACAACAACATGCCACATTCATCATTACTTTCAAAGTTATGCTATAATAGTCTGCACATATCTGTCCATCAAACAAATCCTCCAAAAACCTGATTTGGTAAGAAGAATGATGAAGTCTTAGTTGAAATCTTAGAGTTTGACATTAAGTACGAGCCTTGAAGACTATTCAAAGCCTAAGTATTGGTCGACTTCATCGCTGAGATGAGTTCCCCTCTTCCTGATATGAACAAAGATATTGAGCGGATACTTTCGGTCAATGGGGCATCCAATATGCAAGGTAGCAGAGCAGGAGTAATTCTGGAAGACCCAAATGGAGTGATGATTAAGGCAACAGAGCTTCACTTTCAAAGCTAGTAACAATAAGGCAGAGTATAAAGCGTTGTTGGCAGGCATGAAGTTACCCCGGGAGATGGAAGCAAGGATTCTGGTGGCAAAAAGTGATACTCAGTTAATCACAGGCCAAGTCCTATGAACAATCCAGGCCAGACACCCAAAAAAGATGTGATACCTCGCCCAGGTAAATGCGTTAACCTTGTAATTTGATAGTTTCTAGGTTATCTTAAGTGCCCAAAGGCCAAAACTCTCGTGTAGACTTATTATCTAAGCTAGCAAGCACCAAACATGTAGGAAGCCTTTACTCGGTTATCCAAGAAACTTTGCACACCCCGAGTGTTCAAACAAAGCCATCAGTCATCACTGAGTTGTTGTGTGTTGAAGTTAGACGTTATTCTTAAATGACGACTATGTTCGTTACTTAGCCAACGATATTGAACAAATTGAAGACATTTGATCACCTTCCGGAAGAACATGACGCATTTTACATTGATCGATATGTTGGCATATTTCAAGTTCAAGTGTTGATGGAGTTCTCTCAATATATCATAAAGATTAAAAGTTTTGATGATGAAGTTTTAAAGTTCTCTAAACAACATTAAAGACTTGTGCATCTCACAAAGGAAGGTTGTTTGATGGAAAAGGCAAGGCATAAAGGATGGTTAATGCTTTCAAGAGAGAAGATTGATGAAGATTTTCTCAAGAGCTCGAGTTTCAAGTTTAGAAGTTTCTGTTTTGAGTGATGGATAAAAAGAGTAAGTCATTAATCCCATTCAAGACCATTTCAAACTTGAGAGCAAGTCGTTTTCTCGCAAAAACATTTTTCTACGCTTTTAATCGATTAAGATACGAAGTCTAATCGATTATTTCACTTAAAATTTGAATCAAAATTGTTTAACGAACAAAATAATCAATTAAGTGTTTTTGATAATCGATTATATTGATTCTGGGTTCATATAATCGATTATGGCCTTAATCTAATCGATTATATCAGGCAAAATGAGTTTTCCAGTTTTTAACTCTGATATGATCGATTAAACCTTTTAGATAATCGATTAAATACGACGTTTTTGCGAATTCAATGTTGAATCAACCTAAGAATGGAAACTTTGGAGTATTTTCGAATTATAAAATGAAAGAGAACGTCTTAGGTTCAAAACATCTGATAAAACACAATATTCAAAGTGTTCTTGCGCTAAAGTTTTTCAAACCGCTTTCTTGCTCTCTCAAGGTTGATCTTAGTCTTTGGAAGTGGTGATCAATGTGCTTAAGCTTTCAATCCAGCACTCAATCAGGTGTTTTCTTTTACTGTTTTTCTGAACGGGTATAATTCATCCCTTGGATCTGTTCTAAGGGAGATGTGTTCATCTCTTGTATGTCAAGAGAGGTGGGAATCATCCTCAGTGTGTCTGAGGAGGTGAGTTCATCCTTAGTGTGTCTAAGGAGGTGTTTCCTTTATCTTTATTTGTTATTGCATGAATTGGTGTTTGTAATTTCAATTAAAGATAGTGGGGTGATCATCACGTGTTTGTGGTGATTGGGAACTGGACGTAGGATTGGCTAAATCCGAACCAGTATAAATCTTTGTGTTCTTTCTCTTTCCCTATCTCTTTAATTTTTGGGGATCATTCTATCAATTGCAAATCAAACTGCGCTTATCACAGGTTAAGGAAAATCCGAATCTTGTTTTTAGAACATTTATTTAAAATCTGGAAAATTATTTTAAAAGGAAAAAGTTTCTTAAAAATCCAATTCACCACCTCTCTTGATTTTTACATTGTCGTTATTTCTAACACGATAGTCATCTATTTTGTTGTGGTTTCTCTTTGTTGTTGTGTCATTGTGTAACCAATGACCAAGCATGATGGATCTTGCAAGAGGTGCATGTGGAAGTCACAATGGAGGTCATTCACTCGTCTAAAAAATTTTGAGAGCACTGATGGCCTACACTTCACACGGATTGCATCAATTACGTCTACAAGTGCAATAACTACCAAAAAGTGTGTGAACACCCATCACACTCCACCCAAGCAATTGCATTCCATCTCCTCTCCATAGCCCTTCAACAAATGGGGGTTAAACATATTGGACCAATTTCCAATGGTTATACAACAAATGAAGTTCTTGGTTGTTGGAATTGAATACTTCACCAAATGGATCGAAGTTGAGCCATTGGTCGCAATCACATAAGAGAAAGTTATGAACTTCATCTGGAAGTCTATCATTGCTCACTTCGGAGCTCCCGAGGACATCAACACTGATAATGGAACATAGTTTGACAGCCGACAGGTTCAAGAATTTTATTCCTCCTGGGGGGATTAAACAAATATTCACATCCATTGAACATACCCAAAGTAATGAACACGTTGAATTAGCTAATAAGATCATCTTAAGAGGATTTAAGCGATGTTTATCCTAATCTATTGCATTGTGGGTCAATACCTTACCCCGTATACTCTAATCTTACCACACCATATTATAGTTGACAACCATGGAGACTCCATTTTCTTTGGTCTATGGGACCGATTTTATGCTTCCGATGGAAATTTTTGAAGCAATGAGCTGCATCTCGTTGTTTTCTGAAGAAGGCTTCCTCTAGGGAATTCAACTCAACTTAGATACCCAGGGATGGCAAAAAAATCCATACCCACAAATAAAATCTACTGCGCGTAGAAAATGGGTACCCACAGGTAGTGGGTAAATTCATACTTTCTCGTAAACGAGGCAGGGGCGGGTATCATACTATTTGTATCCACAGGTACCCGTTACCCATTAAAAGTTGAAATTAGCATTATATCCTAGGGTATTTTTATGATATAGTCGCAAAGAGAAAGATCTCATGTGCTAATTTCCTTCTTCGCTTCGCCTAGGGTTTACCATCATCGTACTGGACTTCAGCATCTATATCAATATATCCTCTGTGTGGGTTAGTTGGGAAGATATTTAGTGCTTTTATATTTTTTCGATTTTCCTTCTCATCTCTCTTTTGCCATTTCTGGTGATAGCATTGGGTGATTAAACTCTCTCGTTATCAATGCTCATGCGGCTTAAGCAGACTACTTCGTTCTTTTCTTTTCTCTGAACGTTTCATTGCTAGAAGAACTCATTGAAGTCATGAAAGGTAAGTTGCTTTGCTATTCATACTCAGGCTATAATCTTGATCTGTTTCACCTTATTTGTAACCTTATTCAGGTTATTCAGCCTTATTGACTATTTGGGGACATAGCATGATACAAAATCATTTTAGTAGAAGTGCAACAACCATTTCATCAATGGAGGTAACTTCCTATTCTTGCATTCTATGTGTTTGTGTTAATTCTAAAGTTACTGGACTCTTATTTGTGTTACTAGTAATGCTAAAATTTTACACTTTCAACCAACACCATTTTAGTTTTTAAGAACCAACTAATACTTTGTAATATGAAACTAATTTTAACTTATGAAAAACTTATCTAGACAGTCATGGATTTTCAAGATGTTTCTTCAATTCTTTTGCGTAATCATATACTACTAAAATCCTCTTATGCTCTACAGTCCCTAATGTTGGTACTACCTTACATCAAATTTAGATTCTCGACCAGGTGTTGTTGTCTCTCTAGTTGCCCTCTCCATCAAACCACCACTTTTTCCTAATATTTAATGGCTGCCATTATCATTACAAGAGTCCGATCTTTAAAATATTTGAAAGCAAAATTTTTATCTCCTGTGACTACATAAAGTAATAGTAATTAAAGCATGAACCCTTCTATTTTCATAGGTATGTGTATTAAACGAAAACTATCTAGTAGAGACATAAAGTATTGGAATTGAAATATAGGGTCGAGCATTATTTTGGAAAATATGTCACAAAAACAAACAATTAGTACAACATGCTAATGAAAAAAATAAAATGGAACATGGTTAGAAAGTGGACATGGTATAGTATCAGGATTTATTGCATTGAATAGTTGGTTAGGTGAAAGAACAAGTGCAATGCTTAATGCAACTTCCATTGCTGCTCTTTAAGTCTCTTTGTGGTAGTTGACACTTAGTAGACAACACCTATAAGTAACAATAGCAAGGTAGTTAACAATAATGTGAGAGAACTAATCCAATGTTGTCTTTGTCATAACCTTATTGTTTTCTTTTTGTGGGTGAAAGAGATGGTATAAAAGTTGCTAAAGAGAATTTTGTAAGGTGTACACTGAGTTTTCTTTAACATGTTAATATGGTGACATATGTACATCCCAATCTTTTGAGGTTGCTTGAAACTAGACATGAAAATTTGGGAAACTACTTAAAGCCACAAACTAAAAGGTGTGATAGAGAAATCATTTTAGGAGAGGTGCAACAACCATATTTTATCAATAGAGGTAACTACTATAACTTCCTATTCTTCCATCGAGCCATTAGTTTTTAAGTTTGCGTGCAAATTTTATTCATCCTTGTATGTAATAGTTAAATTTTATCATAATGTTTTTATTTTCAATTTCATGAAATTTGATTGAATTATTTTTCACATGCATAATATGTACTGTAGTCATATAATAATTGTTTACTTGTTTTCACCCCAATGTTTCATAATATTTATTGAGGCCTTCATACTGATGCTCAAGCAACCATTATGAATGGTGAATTAACAAGTAAATATGCATTTCACTTTTTTTCATTTCTTCTATTTTTAATTTGTAGAATGCCTTTTCAAGAAACCTCTACTCCTATGGATGATGGGCGACAAGGAAAATCTACAGCACCAAATAATGTTCATATGGATTCAACTCAAGGTGAAATCGAAAGTTCAGTCCAAACCGTCAATTCAAGAATGTTAACTTCAGATGTTTGGAATCATTTTAAGAAATGAAATATAGATGGAAAGTGGAAAGATATATGCAATTATTGTGACAAAAATATTTTGGGTAATGTAAAGCAAGGTACATCACATTTTTTAAACCATTTCAAGACTTGCAAGCTTCAAACAAGTTTTTCTGAAAACTAGAAAAGTAGGGACTGAAACCGTAGTTTTTAGAAATTATGTGTTTAATCAACAAATAACTAGATGATAATTCTACATGAGTATCCAATGTCAATGGTTGATCACATAGGCTTTAAAGAATTTTGTACTTCTCTACAACCTCTATTCAAGGTGGTTTCTCAGAACACTATCAAAAGTGACATTATAAAGGATTATGACGAACAAAAATAAAATAAAAAATTAATGTTGTCAAGGATTCAAAGTCGAGTCACAATTACAACTGATATGTGGACAGGTAGTAATCAAAATAAAGGCTAAATTACTATAACAACTCATTTTATTAATGACTTGTGGAGGCTACAAAGTTGACTTGTGAGGTAATAATTTAGGTTTATATATGTGCCTACTCCTCATACTAGTCAAGTTCTTGCTGAAGTGTTGGTTCAATCTTTGATGGATTGGAATATAGACAGAAAGGTTTCAACTTTGATTGTTGATAATTGCACTGTAAATGATGGTATGATTTAACACATTTTAGAGAAGATTTCACCTAGGTCTCTTATTTTCACATGCGATCTTGTGCACAAATATTGAAATTAATTATGAAGGATGGTTTGACTATAATTGCTAATGTCATTGAAAAGGTTAGAGAAAGAGGATTTTTGGACAACAAAACCTAAAAAAGATAACAACTTTATAGAGACATATGTTCAATTGAATATTCCATTTAATAGGAAATTAGTTCTTGATTGCAAAACTAGGTGGAATTCAACATTTTTAATGCTTCAAGTAGCCAATAATACAAGGATGTATTTGATCCATTGTCACAATGAAAGATTCAATATAAAGCTTTGCTTAGTGAACATGATTGGCAAACGGAAAATGAAATTTGTCAAAAGTTGAAAATATTTTATGATGTGTGTCAAGACTCCATTTCGCCCGAAAAATAATAAAGATAGGAAACTAATGAAATAGACTTAACTTAAAAATATAAAGAAAAATTAAAAAATATTAAATAAAAGTAAAGATGAGTAAACAAATAATAATAAAATAGAAATATTTTTATAATAAGAAAATATGTTTTTTATAATAAAAATATTTTCTTTTTTATTTAACATATATATAATAAAATAATAAGATAATTTAAAATAAAAAAAGGAGAGAGTTTGTAATTTAAATATATCATAAATTCTTTTTTTAGTTTTTATTTTTTATTTTATTTTTCTGTTTTTTCTTTTTCTCCTCCATTTTAGGTGATTTTTACTCTCCCACAACTTCCACTTTCTCACAACCTCCACTCTTTCTAGAAGATTTATTCTCCTCATATTTCTTCACTACCTATATCCCACTAACTTTCAAATATTCAGTTTTTTATTTTTTATTTATTTTATTTTATTTCTCTCTCTTCACCCAACTCATATAAATAGGGGTACAAGAGTAGAGAAAGGGGATTTTTTTGAGAAAGAAGGAGAAAAAACCTAGAGTAAAGAGAAGAGGATTTTTTTGGATTTTTTTGGATTTTTTTGAGAAAGAACGAGAAAAAACCTAGAGTAGAGAGAATGGGATTTTGATTCTTTTGAGAAAGAAGGAGAAAAAACCTAGAGTAGGGAGGGGGGATTTTTTTCTTTTTTTTGAGAAAGAAGGAGAAAAAACCTAGAATTGAGAGAGGGAGATAAAGGTTTTCTTAAAGGAGAGAACTTGAAAGAAAGAGAGAACACAATTTCTTTTCTTCTTTTTAAGGAGAGCATAAGACTCAAAGAAAGGAGATAGGAGAATATTGAAACATTAAGAGAATCCTTGTTGAAGATTTGTCAAAGGAAGTCCTTATAGGTATTTTTCTCATTTCATATATTTAACATATTATATATACATATATCCAATTGTTATTATGGGTGCAAACGGTTACTTGTTTTTGCAATGATTATATTTTCATTAATGAGTAGATTGCATTAAATAAGAGTTATCTTCCTAGATTTTAGTATATTAATTGTTGGTTTAGATTCAAAATTCTTGATGGTTAGTAGATGATGAGTCTAGTTCTTTCCTTCCTAATTTTACATTTATGACTTAAGAATTCTTCTCTTGATGAAAAATATATAATGTAGAGTTTTTTTTATTTTATTAATTATGATGTGACAATAAATTATAAAATTCTATATTAATATTTAATTAATTCTTGATAGTAGATTTGATATATAGGTGTATTTTACTTCATTTTGATATATGAAATTATTAATTAAATATATTATCATGTGCATTTTTTTTAATGTAATTGTGTACCTTAATATATATATATATATATATATATATATATATATATATATGTGTGTGTGTGTGTGTGTGTGTGTGTGTGTGTGTGTATGACTATACATACCATTTTATATCTAGTGTTGATTAATTAAATATGTATTTATATTTTAACATGATAAAAATAGAGTTTTTCTTTATTAATTTTTTTTATTATTTCTACACTAATATAATAAATTAAGACAAATCATTTAGATATATGTATGATCATACACATCATCTTATATCTCATATTTTTATATATAAATAAACTTTTAGAAATAATTTAAATATAATAAATTAAGGCAAATCATTTAGATATATATATATGATCATACGCATCATCTTATATCTTGTATTTTTAGATATATAAATAAACTTTCAAAAATCATTATTTAAAATTTAGAAATAATTTAAATATAATAAATTAAAGTAATCATTTAGATATATGTATGATCATACGCATCATCTTATATCTTGTACTTTTTATATAAATAAGCTTTAAAAAATAATCATTTAAAGTTTAGAAATAATTTAAACATAATAAATTAAAATGAATAATTTAAAAGATATGTATGACCGTATACGTCATCTTATATGTAATAGATAATGTTATTTCAAAAATATATACTTAAATAAATTTTTGATATATGTATGACCGTCCGTGACATCTTATATTCTACTATTAAAAAATCACTTTTATAAATAAATTAAATATCTTAAGATATATGTATGATTGTGTGCATCATCTTGTATCCCGTATTTTTTTTAAATATAATTTAAATATAATAAGTCTTACAAAAGTTAAATCTTCTCTCCAAAGAAAATTCATGCAACAATCTACAATATGGATGTGTAATTTATACTATCTTCGCTTATTGTATGATTAGTAAGTGTATCTAGTTTGGTCATCCACACTATCTTACACTTTAAATTGCGTGAATTAAACATAAATCTCATCAAAATATCAAAAAATCTATTAAAATTTTAAAATTAAAACATATTCGACACCCATATTCTTTTTTACAAAAAGAACTACGTAACCTAGATTTTCCATAACGAATGGAAATACGTAGGAGCAAGGGCAATCCTTGTCGGGTCAAAATAAATAATTTCATAAATATTTTCTTACTTTAAAAATAATAAATAATAAAAGTTTTACACATGTCTTTGTTTGATTTTTTGGGGAATAATATATATTTTAAGAATTACGCTACTTTTGTACATTTAATTAAAGGTAATCGTCTTAGGACGGACGTCGTAGGGTGCTGACACCTTCCGTACACGTAACCAACTCTCGAACCCGAATTTGGTTCCAAAGACCAAGTTTTTCAAAAGTTTTTTTGTAGTTTTCCTAAATAAACTATGGTGGTGACTCCTCTATTTTTGAAAAGTGTTTTTTTGTCGTTCTGTCGTGACCTCGGTTGCGACAGATGGCGACTCCATTGGGGACATTTTTTTTAGAGAGTCAAACCTATTTAGTTAAATATGCAGTTGTTCTTTTTATATTTGATTTTTCCCCTTTTCTAGAATTTTCATGTGTTTTTTTTATATCATCTTTATGTGTTTGAATTCACCGTGTTATTGAATCACTGGACCTTAAGGTAGAGAACAAATGTTATATATCTGCCTGGGACTTTTTATGGTTGTTTTGCAGGTGAGGGTTTAGGTATGTATAATATGCTCCCTTCATACACACACATTATTGCATATCTTGCATTGAGTGGGACCCTATACCCGAGTCTGAGTAGACTTAGAAGTAGAGGGGTTGTGTAGCAATGTCACTTGGGTTGTACTTCCTGTTTGGCTATTGTGAGAATCCTATGGAGCCTGTTTTCTTCATTTGTTTTCCCACACCTAGTTGACTTCCAACTGTTATGGGAAATACTGTGAAGTGAGTCATAGTTCCAGTAACCTTTTATCCTTAAGCTTAGGAGCCACCCTTTTATGAGTATGCATAAGTGGCCTTAGACCCTTGATTGTTACTCTTATGAACCTTAATCTAGGCACAAAGGGAGAATATTCAATCATGTTACTCCTCACCATTCTTTCCTAAAGATATGCATTGCCTTGGCCTTGATGATCACGTGCATAGAAAGACAATTCACAAATACACACACAAGGAGCGTGTTGTTGATTGCATCTCATGCATAACATGGTTACTTTATTTTGCATCATAGCATCATAAGAGTAGAATAAATGAATAAACATTACTCAATCTAACTCTTTTTTTAAAAAAAGCATGACATGCATTTTTTTCCTTTCTTCTTTTTCTCAGTATCTAATGCATGTTAGTAAAATAATAGGAGAAATTAAGCGTAAATATAACGGAAAAACCACCACGACACCCTTATAGGACTCGTGCCAATAAGAAAGTCATGGAAGAGCGGGAAGAAGTACAAGAGGCAATGAACGCTGACATCTCCCAGCTGAAAGACCAAATGAGCCAGATTCTAGAAATGTTAAAAATCTTGAAGACCACTGAAGAAACTCCTACTGTTGGAAACAAAGAAGGAACCTCTTCCTACCACTTGGGCTTCTACACGGGGATGGACCATAATGCATACACATCTCATCAAGAGGCTCAAGCACAACCCTTTCCCTCATATGGTCTGCCTCTAGGATATACTCCACCAACTAAATAATACCCTGAGGGGGATCCAGTTAAACTCACTGCAAATCACGCGAGCAACAACAAGCCTCAAGCAACTACTCACGAACATACTTCGATCCCAATTCAAACTCATGCATCCACCAACCATGTTCCTTCAACCCATATGGAAGGAGGAAATGTGAATAGAAAAATTGGTCAAGTTATTATACAGCCAAAGGCTTTGCATTTGGCGAAGGGAAAAGAATCCCAAAAGATAACTGCTGAAGATCTCAGGGCAAGAGGTATGTTGGAAATTCTAGAGGAAAGGTTGAAGGCCATAGAGGGAACAAGAAGTTATGGATTCGGTGATGCTACGGGGTTATGCTTCGTTCCAGATTTGACGATACCACCAAAGTTCAAGGTTCCAGAGTTGGAAAAGTATAAAGGAACCACATGCCTAAAGAGCCATTTAACTATGTACTGTAGAAAGATGCACATGCTTATGATGATAAGATGTTGATCCATTTCTTTCAAGATAGCTTGGCAGGCATGGCTCTTAATTGGTACATGCATCTTGAACCTGCCCGGATTCGATCTTGGAAAGACTTAGTAGATGCATTCTTGAAGCAATATAAGTACAATGTTGATATGGCTCCGGATAGGTTGCAGTTGCAAAATATGACAAAGAAGGAATCTGAGACCTTCAAAGAGTATGCTCAACGTTGGAGAGAAGTAGCTGCACAAGTAGAACCTCCTCTTCATGACAAGGAGATGGTGGCTATGTTCATAGACACCTTACAATCTCCCTTTTATGATCATATGTTGGGTAGTGTTTCTTCAAATTTCGCAGATGTTGTTATAATTGGGGAAATAGTAGAAATTGGAATAAAGAGTGGGAAAATTGCACATGGCCCCCGTGGCATCAAGTGCAAAGAAGTCAGGATTTAATTCTGGAAAGAAGAAGGAAACCGAAGCTCATGCAACATCTTCGACATCAACATGGGCAAAATATACTCCAGTTTCTCATGGACATCCACATCCCAACACTCAATTTCCTTATGTTGCTAATGTCATGCCTACTTATCACTCTCCACCTCACCAAACTAGAACGTTCTTCCCATCCCAAGCTAACCACCAAACACAGTCTAGCCATAATTTGACACCACCTCCCAATCAAACATGGAAGCCTAATCCTAACCCAAATTTTGACCAAGGCCTTGATCAAGGCTTAAACCAGAAAAAGGGTTTTAACCAAGATAGGAGGTTTGAAAGTTTCACTCCTATTCCAATGACATATACAGAATTGCTACCAAACCTTTGTTGGACTTGAAGACTTGGTTTCAAGTGGATTTGATGTCTCCAACCACCTTTGATGATGAAGATGATGGTGCTTGAAGAATGAAGAATATGTCTTAGGATTAGAGTGTCTTAGGATGTGTGGTAAGATGCATTTCAATTAATCTTGGACTTAATCTTGGGTTTTAAAATGATTTGAAATGTTTTAAAAGGTTTTAAAATGTTTTCAAAGGTTTTAACTGTTTTTTTAACTGACTAAAAATGTGATTTCAATCATTTAAACTGTTCTTCAATTTTAAAGCTTTGATTTTGGCTAATTTTAGCTAGCTGTTTTTCTGAATTTAAACGAGTTGAAATTTTGGAGCTTTGTTAAGAAATTCTAGCTCTCTGGAAAAGCTAGTTAAATCGTATTTTCAACTGACTGTTTTCAAGTTTCAGAAAAAAGGTGCTCTCTGGAAAATTCATTTTAATGAAAACAACCAGTTAAATCGCGTTTTCAACCGACTGTTTTCATCAGAAACAGTTTTAAACCACTGGAACAACTTTGCTATAAATACTTTAAAATTCAAAGAACTCATTAACGAATCATTTACAGAGAAACCCACTATGGAAGAAAGCTTTTCTAATACTCTAAATCAATTTGCGAATCCCTCCAAGAAGTCCAAGATCAAATTGAATAGAGAATTTTACAAAGATTTCACACTCTGTTTTCAGTTTGCTGCGTGCTCTGTTTTTTAGTCTAGGACTGATTTTCTAGGTGAATTCAATCCAATTTCTTGTGTAATTGTTAGCTGCGTTTGCATCTCTTAATCAGGGTGATTAAGGTGTTCTTGTAATAGGGTTTTACAAGAGTTTACAGGTCTTGTAGGGTTCAAGATCACCTGCAGTTTTTCTGGTTTTCGTTTTTCATGTAGTGTTCATGTAAAAACTGAAATTTAGTGAATTGATTGGATTTGAGTGTTTAGGAAACTAGATGTAGCCTTTGTTGAAAGGTGAACCAGTATAAATCTTCGGTGTAGATCTTCTTTCCCTACTCTTTTAGTTTCTGTAATTGAAATCTGAATTCCTAATTGAATTGGATATATGATACATTGATAAAAAGCATTTCAAGAACCTTTAAAGAACTGTTTTTCACCTTCATTCTGAATCTGGTTTTTCTAAATAGGCCTTGAATTTCGAAAAACTTTAAGAGTTTAATCCACCCCCCTCTTAAACTTAGCCATTAATTCCAACAATTGTTATAAAGAGTTGGTTCTTGAAAAATATTCAAGTTTTCTGAAAATTTCAAAACATGGCTGAAGGAAAATTGTCTTTTACAGAGGGTGCTTCTATAAACAAGCCACCAATGTTTTCAGTGGTAAACTATCCATTTTGGAAAGTAAGAATGAAGATTTTCATTGAATCAATTGATAAGGGTATTTGGAATGCTATAATCATTGGACTGTATATCCCTAAAGAAGAGAAACCTTGGGAAAGTTTAAATGCTGATGAACAGAAGAAAGTGCAATATGATTGTAAAGCAAAGAACATCATAACATATGCACTTAATCTTGATGAATTCTTTCGTGTTTCACAGTGTTCCAATGCCAAAGAAATGTGAGAAGTGTTGGAGGTAACACATGAAGGGACAGCTGATGTAAAAAGAGCTAGGAAGCACACTTTAATCCAAGAGTATGAGATGTTTAGAATGCTGCAAGGAGAAACTGTTTCAGATGTGCAGAAAAGATTTACACACATTGTAAATCATCTAATAGGTCTTGGAAAAGTGTTTGAGAAAGAGGAGCTGAACATAAAAGTGCTGAAATGTTTGAATAGAAGTTGGCAACCCAAAGTAACAGCAATTTCTGAATCTAAGGACTTGACAACAATGAGTGTTGCTTCACTTTTTGGAAAGCTAAGGGAGCATGAACTTGAGCTAAATAGACTTGCTGAACAAGAAGAAAGTGACAAGAAAAAGAAAGGGCTGGCCTTGAAGACTTTGGTTCACAAGGAGGAGAATAGTGATGATGAAACACATGGACAAAGTGATGCAGAAAATCTGAACCTCTTAGTGAGAAAGTTCAACAAGTTCTTGAAATACAAGAACAAAGATTACAAAAACAAGATGTATAATAAAAAATCTGATTTAGCTTCTTCTAACTTTACTTGTTTTGGTTGTGGAAAACAAAGGACATATTAAAGTTGAATGTCCATATTCACAAAACAAAGAAAAGAATGGAGAAAAGAAGCATGAAAAATCATTCAAAACCAAGAAGGCTTATATAGCATGGGATGAGAATGATGTCACCTCTAGTGATTCTTCAAGTGAAGATGAAAAAGCCAATCTTTGTCTTATGGCTGATTGTGATACAACAAGTAGTGTAAGTTCCTCAACAACTCAAAATGGTCTTCATTATGATCAGCTGTTGCAAAATTTTCTGGAATTGCATGAAGAAGCTAATAAAGTTGCTTGTTCAAACAATAGGCTTAAAGGAATGAATAATTGGTTAGAGAACAAGGTGAAAGAGCTAGAGAAAGAGCTGGAAGATTCAAAAACTGATTTTGAGAATCTTGAAATGATTTATAAAGCTTCAAGTTACAATGGTGAACATGCTGAAAAAATCTGCAAAAACTGCAGAATTTTAGAAAATCAAATTGAGTATTTGAATAAAGCTCTAGCTAGATTCACCATGGGAAGAGCCAATTTGGATACCCTTTTAGGCTTTCAAAATTGTGTAACAAATAGAGTTGGACTTGGATTTACAAATGGTTTTTGAAAGAAACAAAAGTCTTATAGAAATTTCTTTTCATATGGAAAACCATCCAGCACTTCATTCATTACATGTTTTTATTGTATGAACAAGGGACATACTTCAAAGTCTTGCAAAATCAGAAAATTTGGTGTTCCTAGTGGTCAATATATTTGGAAGCCAAAGCGTGATAGAAAGGTAATTAACTTTGTTGGACCCAAATTGATGTGGGTACCAAATTCTCTCCATTGATTGTGTTTTGTAGGTGTTCTTGAAAGCCAAAGAATCATTGTGGTATCTAGACAAGTGGTCATTCAAGACATATGTGTGGTGACAAAAGGAAGTTTGTCAAACTCACCTTGAAAAATGGAGGTTTTGTCACATATGGAGATAATAACAAAGGAAAAATACTTGGAAGTGGTGATGTTGGTAACATTTCTTCAATCCTCATTGAAAATGTGTTATATGTTGAAGGTTTGAAGCATAATCTCCTTAGTATTAGCCAGTTACGTGATAGAGGTTTTAGAATTACATTTGAAACAAGTCATTGCAAAATTATTGAGAAAAATTATGAAAAAATCTGCATGTTAGGAAAAAGAATTGAAAACATTTACATGCTTGATCTTGATCATATGTGTGCAACTAATTTTACATGTCTCATGTCTAAGGAAGATAGTTCATGGCTTTGGCATAGGAGAGCTGCACATATAAACATGAATCATTTGGAAAAACTAGTTTCAAAAGAACTTGTTTCAGGGATACCAAAACTGAAATTTGAATAAGGGAAAATTTTTCATGCTTGTCAAAAGGGAAAATAGACTAAAGTCTCTTTTAAACTGAAAAATTATGTGTCTACATCAAAACCTTTGGAATTGCTACATTTAGACTTGTTTGGTCCATCTAGAACTATGAGTATTGATGGAAACTATTATGCTTTAGTTATAGTTGATGACTATTCTAGATTTACTTGGACTTTATTCCTTACAAATAAAAATGATGCATTTCAGGCCTTTAAGAAACTTGACAAGGTTTTACAAGTTGAAAACAGCTGCAGAATAAGTGCTCTAAGAAGTGATCATGGTGGGAATTTGAAAATGAAAAGTTCAATCATTTTTGTGAAAAATATGGAATCAAACATAACTTTTCAGCACCTAGAACTCCTCAATAAAATGGTGTGGTTGAGAGGAAAAATAGGTCACTTGAAGAACTAGCAAGGACTATGCTTAATGAATCAAACATTCCTAAATATTGTTGGGCGGATGCAGTAAATACTGCATGTTACATAATAAATAGGGTTTTGATAAGACCTATTTTGAAGAAAACCCCTTATGAATTGTATAAAGGGAGAAAACCCAACATAGCACATCTTAAAGTGTTTGGTTGCAAGTTCCAAGACAATGGTATGAAAGGTTGAGTAACTTTCTTATCTCTCTAAACTTTGAAAGGGGCCAAGTTGATAAAACTTTGTTCATTAGGAAGTCTTTGGACAGCATAATACTTGTGCAGGTTTATGTGGATGATATAATCTTTGGATCCACTAATGAGAAGCTTTGTGAAGAATTTGTGGCAGCTATGCAGGGGGAGTTTGAAATGTCAATGATGGGTGATCTAAACTTCTTCTTAGGTTTACAAGTTAAGCAAATGGATCATGGAACATTCCTTAATCAATCAAAATATTTCAAAGAGCTGTTAAAGAAGTATGACATGGACAGCTGCAAAGAATCAAGCACTCCTATGGCTACCAGCAACTACCTTGATGCTGATAAAAGTGGTAAACCATTTGATTCCACTAAATATAGAAGTTTGATAGGTTCTCTTTTATACCTAACTGCTAGTAGGCCAGATATAATGTTTAGTGTATGCATGTGTGCTAGATTTCAGTCCAATCCTAAAGAATCACACTTTGCAATTGCTAAAAGAATCCTAAAATGTCTAAAAGGAACTATTAATGTTGGTTTATGGTATCCAAAAGGTGCATAATTTAATCTAGTAGGCTATTCGGATGCTGACTTTGCTGGTTGTAAATTGGATAGGAAAAGCACAAGTGGAACTTGTCATCTATTAGGAAGTAGTCTAGTATCATGGCATAGCAAAAAGCAAGCTAGTGTAGCTTTGTCTACTGTTGAAGCTGAGTATGTTGCAGCTGGGAGCTGTTGTGCTCAAACTTTGTGGTTAAAACAGCAGCTTTTTGATTATGGCTTGAAACTAGATCACATTCCTATTAGGTGTGATAATACAAGTGCTATAAATTTAACCAAAAATCCTATTTTGCATTCTAGAACAAAGCATATAGAAATAAGGCACCATTTCATTAGGGATCATGTTTAAAAAGGGGATTGCATAATTGAATTTGTTGATTCACATAACCAACTTGCTGATATTTTTACCAAACCACTCCCTAAACATAGGTTTTTTCAATTGAGAAATGAATTGGGTGTTCTTGATATCTCAAATGTAATATAATTCATGTGTGTGATTCATTCTTGTTGTTATACATGCTGTTTTGTGTGTTCGAATGTTTAATATGCAAGTTTGATGATTAGTTGCAGCTAAATTTGCATTTTATATGATATAAATGAAATCTGCAATGACATTCAGTTTTTTAGTTAGTTGTTTCGTGTTTTAATCAGCTTATTTTGCTCAATTTGGGGCTGCAGTGGAGGTGCAATGATTTTTGTCTTTGTTTTAATCAGTTAATTGCCGATTTAATCGGTTAAATTCATTAATCAGTATTAAATTTGTATCAGGATATCTGTTTTAATCAGCTGTTTCTCACAAATCAATTGACTGAAATTGTCTGGAACAATGTAAAATTAAAAACCAGAACGAATTAGGTGATTAAATGCATTGATTTACATTCAATTAGTGCATTTAAGTTGATTAATTGAGAATTGTGCATCTGTTACATGATAAATAAAGCTGGTTAAAGAATCTTGACTCCTGTTTTGTCATGTAGTGCTTTTTCTTTGCTTTTAACTGGTTTCTCTCTCCAAAATCGAATTTCATTCAACTAACTGATTGCATTGGTCAAGCCAAAACCTGCTGCATATCTCTGCCCCATATATTCCATCTGATTACTTGTTTGACTACACAATGCTTTGAATTCTCTCCAAAAGTTGATGCACAAATTAGTTTAAATTCATATGCGCATTACATTGCCTTTCAAATTGCTTGTGTGCAAAACTCTGCATAATACACTGCCTATACTCTGTTTCTCTGCATCTTCTCTTTTCTGCAATGGCCTCCTCAAGCAACCCAAGAAAGAAATCCAAAACTGCTGGGTCTTCAAAACACAAAGAACCTGAAATTCCAGCACCTCCTTCTTATAGACATGGTTCTATTGAAGCCTAGTTTGATGGTGATGAAGAGAGGATTGAAAAGTTTAAATCTCACATCAATAAAAAGACTGTTAACCCACCAAAAGTTCTAAGCTTTCAGTGGCTGGAAGATGAAGAGTTGGTTGACATAATAACTATGGTGCAACATCAAGACCTGCAGAATTTTTTGGAGCTGAATGGGTTCATATACCCAGATTTAGTGAAGGTGTTTTATACAAATCTCAAGCATGATGGGTCTATTCTTACCTCTAAAGTGAAAGGAAAGGAGATCACTATAAACAATTCAGTTTGGAGAAGAGTGGGTGGCTTCAAAACTGATGGAATAGTTGTAAGCAGGGGATTGTGTGGCTCCTTGGAAGACTTCAACAAAGTCCAAACCTATAGGGAATGCTTAAGGGATCCTCAAGGGTCTGTTAGGGGATTTCATGTTGGCGGATTAACCTTGACAGCTAGGGTCCTCACCTTCATCATCACGTGGATGATCACTCCAAGAGGAAGTAACCATGCAACATTAAATGAAGGTGATCTTCTTCTGATTTTTTGCTTAATGAAATCTGTCAAAATTAACTGGATTCATATAATCAAGGATCACATGATGAAGTCCAAAAGGTTGACTGATTATCTCTTCCCATATGCTTTGATAATTTCAAAATTCCATGAGTATTTTGGTGTGGATATAAGAGGTGAACAGAAAATCAACATAGGGAGATCCCATCAGCTGGACAATAGCTTTCTCTTCAAGTTTGGTTTTACTAAAAGCAATGGTGCATGGACTGCTAGACAAGATGCTGGAAATGCAGGCACAAGTGCAGCTGGAACTGCTGCTGATGCTGGAAATGCTGATGCTGATACAGAAGGGTGTTCAATGATGGGAGATATTGTTCCCTATGTCCCTCCAGTTGACCGTGGCACTCCTTTATCCTTGTTTGAGCAAATTGTGTTGCAAAGGTTTGATTCAATTCAATCTCATCAAGCATACCATCACTCATACTGCATGAATCGTTTTGGGCGTATTGATCAAAGCATAGAAGACTTGCATGCCCAACTAGCACAAATACATGTTGGATATAATACTGCTACTGGTAATGATGATGGAGAGGATGATGACTAGTTTGCTACTGCTGTTTGCTGTTCATGTTGCTGTGGTGCTACTGTTCATGGTGAAAAATCCTGCTGCTGCTATTGAAGCTCAATCTACAAGCTACTATTGTTTGCTTTGATTTTTGTTTGTTTGTGTGTTGTTAGTTATGTGCTGTTGCTCGTTTTATTTGGGTCAAATTCTCATGTATCTTGAACAATTTTATTTTACTGCATATGCTATGTTATTTTTCTTGTGCTATTTGATTATTCCAAAGGGGAAGAAAGTATTGAATGCATTGAAAGCACAACATGAAGCGCAGGTGAAAGGGGGAGAATGTGAATGGGAGACTCCTGCTGCTGCTCTGCTTCTGCTATTTTTTTCTTTCTGCTATATTTCTCTACCATATTGTTCTGCTGTATTTTTGTGTTTTGTGCAGGACTCCTACATTCTTCAAAGATAATGAATGCATCAAGTGGTTGTCATCATCAAATAGCGGGAGTTTGTTGGACTTGAAGATTTGGTTTCAAATGGATTTGATGTCTCCAACCACCTTTGATGATGAAGATGATGGTGCTTGAAGAATGAAGAATGTGTCTTAGGATTAGAGTGTCTTAGGATGTGTGGTAAGATGCATTTCAATTAATCCTGGACTTAATCTTGGGTTTTAAAATGATTTGAAATGTTTTAAAAGGTTTTAAAATGTTTACAAAGGTTTTAACTATTTTTTTAACTGACTAAAAATGTGATTTCAATCACTTAAACTGTTCTTCAATTTTAAAGCTTTGATTTTGGCTAATTTTAGCTAGCTGTTTTTTTGAATTTAAACCAGTTGAAATTCTGGAGCTTTGTTAAGAAATTCTAGCTCTCTGGAAAAGCTAGTTAAATCGTATTTTCAACTGATTGTTTTCAAGTTTCAGAAAAAAGGTGCTCTCTGGAAAATTCATTTTAATGAAAACAACCAGTTAAATCGCGTTTTCCACCGACTGTTTTCATCAGAAACAGTTTTAAACCATTGGAACAGCTTTGCTATAAATACTTTAAAATTCAAAGAACTCATTGACGAATCATTTACAGAGAAACCCACTGTGCAAGAAAGCTTTTCTAATACTCTAAATCAATTTGCGAATCCCTCCAAGAAGTCCAAGATCAAATTGAATAGAGAATTTTACAAAGATTTCACACTCTGTTTTTAGTTTGCTGCGTGCTCTGTTTTTTATTCTATGACTAATTTTCCAGGTGAATTCAATCCAATTTCTTGTGTAATTGTTATCTGCGTTTGCGTCTCTTAATCAGGGTGATTAAGGTGTTCTTGTAATAGGGTTTTACAAGAGTTTACAGGTCTTGTAGGGTTCAAGATCACCTGCAGTTTTTCTAGTTTTCGTTTTTCATGTAGTGTTCATGTAAAAACTGAAATTTAGTGAATTGATTGGATTTGAGTGTTTAGGAAACTGAATGTAGCCTTTGTTGAAAGGTGAACCAGTATAAATCTTCTGTGTAGATCTTCTTTCCCTACTCTTTTAGTTTCTGTAATTGAAATCTGAATTCCTAATTGAATTGGATATATGATACATTGATAAAAAGCATTTCAAGAACCTTTAAAGAACTGTTTTTCACCTTCATTCTGAATCTGGTTTTTCTAAATAGGCCTTGAATTTCGAAAAACTTTAAGAGTTTAATTCACCCCCCCTCTTAAACTCAACCATTAATTCCAACAACCTTCTCCGCAATGCATTAGTTGTTGTATTTCCTATGAGACCGTTGCAACCCCCGTATCCTAAGAGTTATGATGCAAATGCAAAATGTGATTATCATGGTGGGGCTATCGGACATTCCATTGAGAGATGTTTAGCTCTCAAGCGTAAGGTGCAATCATTGATAGATTCAGGGTGGTTGAGCTTCAAAGAAGATAAACCTAGTGTTGAAAACAATCCCTTATCAGGACATGGGGGTGCTTCGACAAATGCTATTGGAGAGGAAAATGGATATCAGTTGGTGAAGAAGGTGGATGAAGTCAAGACTCCTATAAGTTTTGTTTTCAATGAGTTATGTAAACACGGAATGATACAATCTGAATATAGTGAAGCAAATGCATGTGGCCTCCATCCTAAGGCACAACATCCTATTGAGCAATGTGAAGAGTTTAAGGAAATGTTGCAGAAATTAATGGATATGCACCTGGTGCTAATTAACTATAAGAGGGATGATGGAGAAGTTTTGATGCAATCCAATGAAGAGGGAGATTTTGTAGCGCCCAAGCCATTAGTGATTTTTCACTAAGAATAAACCTCCCATCATGCCTCAAAAGCAACAACCTTTGGTAATACAAACACCATCTTCCTTTTCTTACAAGGATAACAAGGCAGTCCCGTGGAAGTATAATGAAAAAATGGTGAATGAAGGACAACAGGAGGAATCAATGAATAAGGTTCCTAATGTTGACACTGCAGCTGTTAGTAACATATCTAGAATAGGTGGTATGACTAGAAGTGGTTGTTGCTTTACACCACTCGAGCTAACAAGGGAAATAAATTACAAGGATAAAAGAAGAAATGAGGAAGTTATGGCGGAAAAGGCAAAAAAGTTCTTGAAAGGAAAAACTGTGCCAATTGATGAAGACCCCAAGAAGGATGAGGGGCAAGTGAGGAAAGAGATATCTGATGAGGAAGCTTGTGAGTTCCTCAAGTTTATACAGCAAAGTGAGTATAAAGTAGTGGACCAGTTAAATCGTATGTCAGCTAGAATTTCTTTGTTGGAGTTGTTAATGAACTACAACTCATAGAAAGTTGTTAATGAAAATCTTGAGTGAGGCTCATGTGGAGCAAGAAATATCTCTGGATAAGTTTTGAGGAATTGTTGGCAATATTACTGCTAGCAACTACCTTACTTTTACTGATGATGAGATCCCAGCCGAGGGGAGAAGACACAACAAGGCTCTTCATGTATCTGTCAAATGTCTCGATCATTTTATAGCACGAGTGCTCATAGATAATGGCTCCTTCTTGAATGTGATGCCAAAAACCACTTTGAAAAAGTTACCTTGTGATGGAGCCCATATGAGACCAAGTGCTATGGTTGTGAGAGCTTTTGATGGTAGTCGAAGAGAGGTGGTCGAAGAAATTAAACTACCAGTGCAGATAGGCCCATGCATTTTTCAAATAGTGTTTCAAGTAATGGATATCATGCCTGCTTATAGTTGCTTGTTGGCTTGTCCCTAGATTCACTCTGCGGGGGTGGTCCCCTCCACTCTGCACTAGAAGCTAAAATTTGTGATAGGGGATAAGTTGATCATAGTATCTGGGGAAGAAGATATGATAATGAGTGGACCATCATCCACCCGTTACATTGATGTTGCCGAGGAGGTGTTGGAAACTTCTTTCCAAGCCTTAGAAATTGTTGACACTACTTATCTTGAATCAATATCAATAGAACCGCATTTATCATGTGCATCTTTAATGATGGTCAAGATCACGTTGAAAGGAGGATATGAGCACGGATATGGCTTAGGAAGAAATGGTGAAGGTTTTATGTCTTTGTTAGAAATCTCTGATAACAAAGGTAGGTATGGCCTGGGATATAAGCCCACTCGAGAAGATAAAAAGAGGATCATGGAAGAGAAAAGGGAGAAAAATTTACGGAAGTTGTTTGAGAGGTTAATGAAGTTTAAGCTTAGACTAAACCCCGCTAAATGCACTTTTGGCGTGAAATCTGGAAATTGTTAGGGTTTGTAGTCAGCCAAAAAGGAATAGAAGTTGATCCCGACAAGGTACGAGCAATTCTAGAAATGCCAGCACCGCACACAGAAAAAGAAATTCATGGTTTCTTGGGTAGATTAAACTACATTGCTAGAATTATCTCCCAGCTAACTGCCACATGTGAGCCAATATTCAAACTGTTGCGCAAGAATCACGTCATGGAGTGGAATGAAGATTGTCAAACAACATTTGAGAAGATCAAACAGTATTTACGAGAGCCTCCTATACTACTCGCACCAATATCAGGGAAACCCCTTATACTATATTTGACAGTATTGGATGAATCAATGGGTTATGTTTTGGGTCAACATGATGAAATGGGTAAAAAGGAGCATGCTATTTATTACTTAAGTAAGAAATTCACAAGTTGTGAGCAAAGATATTCTTTGTTAGAGAGAACTTATTGTGTATTAGCATGGGCGTCTCACAAACTAAGACAATATATGTTGAGTCACACCACTTGGTTGGTATCTAAAATGGACCCAATCAAGTATATTTTTAAGAAGCCAGCCCTTACTGGTAGAATAGCTCGATGGCAGATGTTATTGTCAGAATATGACATCTTGTATGTCCCCCAAAAAGCTATCAAAGGCAGTGCTTTAGCAGAATACCTGGCTCACCAACCTATCAATGATTATCAACCCATGCAACCTGAGTTTCCTGATGAAGATATTTTAGCTCTCTTTGATGAAAGCAAAATTGGTTTAGATAAGAACAAATGGACGTTATTCTTTGATGGGGTCTCAAATGCATTAGGACATGGAATTGGGGCAGTACTCATATCTCCAGAAAACCAATATATTCCAATGACAATGAGGTTGTGTTTTAGTTGTACTAATAATGTTACAGAATATGAAGCCTGTGCTATGGGCGTTCAAGCAGCAATTGTATCAAAAGTGAAAAATTTAGAAGTATATGGTGATTCAGCATTGGTCATCCACCAATTAAGAGGAGAATGGGAAACGAGGGATCAAAAATTGATCCCTTATCAGGCCTACATCATAGGATAGATGGAGTATTTTGATACAATTATATTTCACCATATTCCTAAAGAGGATAATCAGTTGGCTAATGCTTTAGCCACCTTGTCATCGATGTTTGAACTAAATCAAGACGAAAAGCTGCCATTGATATGCTACCTCAAAGATCGAGAATATCCCGAAACAGCCTCTAAAAATGATAAGAGGACATTAAGAAGACTAGCCTCAAGTTTCCTACTAACCGAAGATGTTCTTTATAAGAGAAATCATGATATGGTACTCCTTAAATGCGTTGATGCAAAAGAGGCAGAACAAATATTAAGGGAAGTTCATGAGGGGTCTTTTGGAACTCATATGCCATGGCAAGAAAGATTTTGAGGGCCGATTACTTCTGGTTAACAATGGAAGATTATTGTTGCATCCATGTGCAAAGATGTCACAAGTGTCAGGCATATGCTGATAACATCAATATGCCACCTACACAATTGAATGTTTTGACAGCACCATTGACTTTCTCAATGTGGGGAATAGACGTTATTGGGGCTATAGAGCCAAAAGCCTCAAATGGTCATCGCTTCATCTTAGTCGCAATTGATTATTTTACCAAGTGGGTTGAGGCTGCTTCATATGCCAACGTGACAAGGAGTGTGGTGATAAAATTCATAAAAAAGGAGCTTATTTCTAGGTATGGACTACCTAGCAAGATTATTATAGATAATGCCACCAATTTGAATAATAAAACGATGAATGAATTGTGCGAAAACTTCAAGATCCAACATCATAATTCTTCCCCTTATCGCCCGAAGATGAATGAGGCAGTTGAAGTCGCTAATAAAAACATCAAGAAAATCATACAGAAGATGGTGGTGACATATAAGGACTGGCATGAAATGCTTCCTTTTGCTCTGCATGGATACCGCACTTCGGTTCGAACATCAACAGGGGCAACCCCATTTTCATTAGTATATGGAATAGAGGCAGTGCTTCCCTTCGAAGTGGAAATTCCTTCCTTAAGAGTTTTGAAGGAAACCAAACTAGAAGGAGCAGAATGGGTTCAAGCTCGATTTGATCAGCTCAATCTTATTGATGGGAAGAGGCTAAATGCAATATGTTAGGGCCAACTATATCAAAGAAGGATGAAAAAAGCATTTGAGAAAAAAGTTCATCCTCGAGAATTCCACGAGGGCGATTTGGTGTTGAAGAAAATTTTGCCTATACAAAAGGATCATAGAGGGAAATGGACTCCAAACTATGAAAGGACATATGTGGTGAAGAAGTCTTTTTCCGGGGAAGCCCTAATTCTCACAAAAATGGATGGCGAAGACTTGCCTCTTCCAGTCAATTCGGATGTAGTGAAGAAGTATTATGTTTGAGGCGATCTCATAGCAACCAACCTTTTTGCGAAAGGATATTGACATTGTTTATTTTACAGAAATACTAGAATTTGTTTTATTTTGATAGGTTGTTGCACTTCTTTTTATCAAACCATTGTATATTCTCATAAATTAAACCCGAGTTTTCCAGTACCTTTTGTTTACATTCTATGTGATACTAATACTTGAAATGTATGTTCATCAATTAAGACCATGGGGTTAGTTCGTGGAATAAGTAAGTTCCATGAAATCTTGGTTGAGCCGAGTTCTAAAGGGTGTCGCAAAATAAATAAATAAATAAATACAAAAAAATTGTCTATTGGGTTGATTGTTCTTCTTAACAAATCATCAAATTCATGATGTTCAAAACACAATAAAAAGAGGAAATAAAATAGAGAATAATGCCTTGGAATGTCATCTCTCTTCTTGGTCTAACGTTTTAATAGAGGTCCATAAAGTAATATTTTCTTTGAAGCATTCTTATGCATATTGCTCAAAATCTTCTATCCTCTCCCCTTCCTGAAAAGCGCAAGGATTTGTCTTTTTCAGTATTATTGTAGCCTGAAATAAGAAAAAGAACCTCATATTACGGCCAGTTTATCCCATCTGAGTATTGAGCGGTGATTCCCTAAAAAATATTTGAGGCCTGTAACAATACATTTTGAAAATAAAGAAAGTCTGCTAGATTAAAAACCTATAAAGGAAGTCCAGGCAAAATTAGGACAAGAAAGTGGTACGTATTAAAGCCATCAAAGTTTTTCTTAGGATTAATCTTTGTGGAAAAAGACAATCATGATTTGAGATGATGTGTGGCCATGTTTCTTTATCCAATAAAATATGTATCCGTTGTTACCCCTTTGAGCCAAAAAATAATATTTTTTCTTTCAAGTTACCCTCAAAGCAAGGATTATCTTTACGTCAAAAGTTAACATGTGGTTAACTTTAAGTGCATGTGTCAAAGAAAAAGGGAGACAAAGAAAAAGAAGGAGAAAAATAAATCATAAGAAAATCACAAAGTGATGACAAATCAAATAGCATAAGAAAAAGTGAAGAAAATAAATGTTGATGAACAAAATTTTTTTCAAAGTGTTGAGTGCACTACTTGATAATCCTTTTGGAAATAACCCATAAGCACTTATTTGAGCTTTCATATCCTTTCTTTCATAACCTTTTAACCCCCAGCCATGTTACAAGCCTAACACACTGATTGAAAAATGGTTATTTTGATTTTCATAAATCTTAATTATAAGATAAAATTACTTGGCTACTAGTACGTTCCTAAAACTCAAATGAATGAAAATATGTTTAGAATGCCTCAAATGGTGGGGAACACTATCACAACAATGAGTCAAATAAACGAAAATCACATTGGGGCAATCCTTTCGGCAATCCTTGTTTTTTCCTACTCACACTTTAACCTTAAACTTCACCAATAAGAGTCAAAATTGGGGGCAAATTTGTTGGTTTCATCCCTAGGGCCTACTTTGCATCCAACCTGTTAGGTTGAATTAAAGACCATCTCTCTACACATTGTAAGTCATACAAACTTCTTTCAAACCATTCCACTCATATCCTTGTGTTCATAATAGTTTGATTCAATTTCGAATTTACTCCACATTGAGCTTGAGTTTGTCCAGCTACTCTTGTTTCCAAACAAGTTTATTCGAGCATGCATTAAGAAATGCTTTCGAAGAAAGTGTTATGTACATGACACCTCAATTATTGCATTAGACCATAAGCATCATGGCATTTCTTGATTTTATGCTCTAGAAGAATCAAATGCCATAAGCGATGATTCATCAAGAATGAAAAAAAAAAAACAAATGATGAACTTATATGAATTTGATGATCACAAGAAGAACAACTGATTCAAAATACATGTCTTTGTGTATAAAAAGCATAAGCCAAAGAAATATATACAACAAAAATTTGTCTTTTTGTTCTATCTCTTGCACCCATGAATCTTCATGTCTCATTGACATTTACATCTGCATATCAAGCCCAGCTTATGACTGGCACCTGCATATCAAGCCCAGCTTACGATTGGTACCTGCATATCAAGCCCAGCTTATGACTAGCACTTGCATATCAAGCCCAGCTTAAGACTGACACTTGCATATCAAGCCTAGTTTACGACTGGCACCTGCATATTAAGCCCAACCTACGACTGGTACCTGCATATCAAACCCAAGCTTACGACTGGTACCTGCATATCAAACCTAGCTTATGACTGACACCTCATATCAAGCCCAACTTACGACTGGCACGGGCATATCAAGCCTAGCTTACGACTGGCATGGGCATATCAAGCCCAACTTACAAATGGAACCTGCATATCAAGCCTAGTTTACGACTGGCACTTGCATATCAAGCCTAGCTTACGACTGACACCTCATATCAAGCCCAACTTATGACTGGCACGGGCATATCAAGCTCTGCTTATGACTGTCACCTGCATACCAAGCCCAGTTTACGACTGGCACCAGCATATCAGGCCCAGCTACAACTGACATTTGCATACTAAGCCCAACTTACGACTGACACTTGCATACTAAGGTCAGCTTACGACTAGCACCTGCATACTAAGGCCAGCTTACGACTGACATTGTCCTATATTTTTTTTGCATATCAAGCTCTACTTACGACTGACACCTACATACTAAACCCAGCTTACGACTGGCACTGTCCTGTATTTTTTTGCATATCAAGCCCAGCTTCTGACTGGCACCATCATACTAAGCTCAACTTGCGAATAACACTCACATGTTCCGCATATCAAGCCTAGTTTATGATTGACACTTTCATCCCGAAGCAAGCTTTCATGGGCATTTAAATATAAATCCGAACGAAATTAGTGTTTCTATCTTTACTTAACATTTACTATAACAATATGAAAACACTTATTTTCATATTATCAAGTAAAGTTAAGTACAGAGGAGCAACTGTCAACACTCTATTTCGCCCGGAAAATAATAAAGATAGGAAACTAATGAAATAGACTTAACTTAAAAAATATAAAGAAAAATTAAAAATATTTAATAAAAGTAAAAACGAGTAAACAAATAATAATAAAATAGAAATATTTTTATAATAAGAAAATATGTTTTTTATAATAAAAATATTTTCTTTTTTATTTAACATATATAATAAAATAATAAGATAATTTAAAATAAAAAAAAGAAGAGAGTTTGTAATTTAAATATATCATAAAATTTTTTTTTTTTTTTCTATTTTTTTCTTTTTCTCCTCCTTTTTAGGTGATTTTTACTCTCCCACAACTTCCACTTTCTCACAACCTCCACTGTTTCTAGAAGATTTATTCTCCTTATATTTCTTCACTACCTATATCCCACTAACTTTCAAATATTCAGTTTTTTTATTTTTTTATTTATTTTATTTTATTTCTTTCTCTTCACCCAACTCATATAAATATAGGTGCAAGAGTAGAGAGAGGGGATTTTTTTGGATTTTTTTGAGGAAGAAGGAGAAAAAACCTAGAGTAGAGAGAAGGGGATTTTTTTGGATTTTTTTGGAGTAAGAACAAGAAAACACCTAGAGTATAGAGAAGGGGATTTTGATTCTTTTGAGAAAGAAGGAGAAAAAACCTAGAATTGAGAGAGGGAGATAAAGGTTTTCTTAAAGGAGAGAACTTGAAAGAAAGAGAGAACACAATTTCTTTTCTTCTTTCTAAGGAGAACATAAAACTCAAAGAAAGAAGATAGGAGAATATTGAAACATTAAGAGAAGCCTTGTTGAAGATTTGTCAAAGGAAGTCCTTATAGGTATTTTTCTCATTTCATATATTTAACATATTATATATACATATATCCAATTGTTATTATGGGTGCAAACGGTTACTTGTTTTTGCAATGATTATATTTTCATTAATGAGTAGATTGCATTAAATAATAGTTATCTTCCTAGATTTTAGTATATTAATTGTTGGTTTAGATTCAAAATTCTTGATGGTTAGTAGATGATAAGTCTAGTTCTTTCCTTCCTAATTTTACATTTATGACTTAAGGATTCTTCTCTTGATGAAAAATATATAATGTATTGAGTTTTTTTTATCTTATTAATTATGATGTGATAATAAATTATAAAATTCTATATTAATATTTAATTAATTCTTGATAGTAGATTTGATATATAGGTGTATTTTACTTCATCTTGATATATGAAATTATTAATTAAATATATTATCATGTGTATTTTTTTTAATGTAATTGTGTACCTTATAATATATATATATATATATATATATGACTATACATATCATCTTATATCTAGTGTCGATTAATTAAATATGTATTTATACTTTAACATGATAAAAATAGAGTTTTCCTTTATTAATTTTTTTTATTATTTCTATACTAATATAATAAATTAAGGCAAATCATTTAGATATATGTATGATCATACACATCATCTTATATCTCGTATTTTTTATATATAAATAAACTTTTAAAAATAATTATTTAAATTTTATAAATAATTTAAATATAATAAATTAAGGTAAATCATTTAGATATATGTATGATCATACGCATCATCTTATATCTTGTATTTTTATATATATAAATAAAATTTCAAAAATCATTATTTAAAATTTAGAAATAATTTAAATATAATAAATTAAAGTAATCATTTAGATATATGTATGATCATACGCATCATCTTATATCTTGTATTTTTTATATAAATAAACTTTTAAAAATAATCATTTAAAGTTTAGAAATAATTTAAACATAATAAATTAAAATGAATAATTTAAAAGATATGTATGACCGTATACGTCATCTTATATTTAAGAGATAATGTTGTTTCAAAAATATATATTTAAATAAATTTTAGATATAAGTATGATCGCACGTGACATCTTATATTCTACTATTAAAAAATCACTTTTATAAATAAATTAAATATCTTAAGATATATGTATGATCGTGTGTATTATCTTATATCCCGTATTTTTTTAAATATAATTTAAATATAATAAGTCTTACAAAAGTTAAATCTTCTCTCCAAAAGAAAATTCATGCAACAATCTACAATATGGATGTGTAATTTATACTGTCTTCACTTATTCTATGATTAGTAAGTGTATCTAGTTTGCTCATCACACTATCTTACACTTTAAATTGTGTGAGTTAAACATAAATCTCATCAAAATATAAAAAAATCTATTAAAATTTTAAAACTAAAACATATTTAACACCCATATTCTTTTTTACAAAAAGAACTACGTAACCCTGATTTTCCATAATGAATGGAAATACGTAGGAGCAAGGGCAATCCTTGTCGGGCCAAAATAAATAATTTCATAAATATTTTCTTACTTTAAAAATAATAAATAATAAAATTTTTACAGATGTCTTTGTTAGATTTTTGGGGAAAAATATATATTTTAAGAATTACACTACTTTTGTACATTTAATTAAAGGTGGTTGTCTTAGGACGGACGTCGTAGGGTGCTGACACCTTCCCTACGCATAACCGACTCCTGAACCCGAATTTGGTTCCAAAGACCAAATTTTTAAAAAGGTTTTCTGTAGTTTTCCTAAATAAACTGTGGTGGCGACTCCTCTATTTTTAGAAAGTGTTTTTTTTGTCGTCCCGTCGTGACCTCGCTTGCGACAATGTGACACTCTTGTTTTTTGGTACTTCATATCTAGCTACTAACATTTTCTTTCCAAAAGTTTGTCAAATTAAGTTGGCTTTAATGGAATTGCTTAGCTCTCCTATTTCTATTATTCATCAAATGGTGGCATCTATGGTTTTAACATTTGACAAGTCTTGAGATATGATTAGTGGGGTCGTGGTTGTAGGTAGTGTGTTAGACCCTAAGTATAAAGTTGATTTGTTGGATAACTTTTTCATCAAGTTATATGGAGAGGAATTCGATTTTGAAATTGAAAAGGTGAATATTATTTGTAACGACTTGGTAAGTGAGTATGAAATGAACATAAAAGGTAAGAAGCAGTTTCTTCAGGTCAAAATTCAACTATAGATGTTGTTGAGAGTGCTGTTGGAAGAAAAAATGCTTAAAAGAAAGATTGTTTGCAAGACATGAAACTGCAAAGAAAACTAAGTCATCAAATTACAAGTTAGAACTTGATTATTACTTAGAGGAACCAACATTACCTGATTCAAATGAAGAATTTGACATCTTAGAAAGACTAATGAGTTAAAATATCCAATCTTGCAAATGATTGCAAGAGATTTTCTAGCAATTCCTATCTCAACTATTGCTTCTGAGTCTTCATTTAGTACTAGTGGTCGATTTCTTACTCCACATCATAGTAGATTACATCCAGACACTTTGGAGACATTTATGTGTGTCCAAGATTGGCTATGGACTAATATTGAAAGTAATAAAATGAATACTTCAAATTATACATTTATATTCATCCAAATTAATTAACACAATTAACGAATTTAGTTTTCTTTTTCACACTCTTCAAAATTGAAAGTGGACAAGATGAAGCTTGAAAGAGTATTAGAAGAAATAATTGATGATGATGTTAGTTGTCTTTTTAATATTTCATTCTAATTTTACTAATAATATCATTGTGTAAGTTGTTCATGAGTTTTATTTGTACGTTATTTGTTTCACAAATTAAGTGGTCAAATTGAAGATATTGAAGAGGAAAGCATTAATTTTGAGGTGTGATTTTTATTAAAAATTGTTTTTAATTTACGTTTTTTTAGTATTATTAATTCTATTTGAATGTATGCTTATGAGTACTATTAATTTGGAATTATGTTCTAAGTTCTATTTAGATGAGAGTTAAAATTATATTTTTATATTTTAATTTTATTTTAAAAAATAAGAAAATATTTTTAAAAAAAATTATGGAAATCCATGGACACTCACGAGTTTAAAAAATTTGTAGGTATTTTTTAAATGGGTACCAAACGGGTACCGGGGTAAATTATTTTGAGCGGGGCGAGTAGCTATTATTCGTTCCTGTGCTAATCCATTGTCAACCCTGTAAATACCAAAGGAGAAATAGAAGACTAGGCCCAAATCCACGTGATGGCTAGTAGATAATATAACAAAGTGAGATATGCCACCAAGGTACGACTGAGGGCCTTTCGACTAGTTTTAAAATGAACACAACCAAATCAGATCCTCAACAAACTATCTCTGAATTGGACGGGTGCTTACCACGTCACCCAATTAGTTGGCAAAGGTGCATACAAGTTACAAACCTTAAATGATGACCATGTCCCAAGAACATGGAACACCAATAGTCTTTGTTTCTATTATAGCTAGCCATTGTAATCTGTTAGATGCGGAATTATATCAAGAAGGGGGGGTTGAATTGATATAAAGCTTTATTGAAAACTTTTTTGTATCAGAAAATTTACTGGTGCAGTTTACTGAGAATTAGCCGACTGATTATTGCAAAATAGTAGGTTAGTTCTTAATGCAGAATATAACAGATGATGAAGGAAGAGAAAAGATAACACCAAGGTTTACACTGGTTTGTTCTTTGTGCAAGAACTACATCCAATTGGTGATCTGCAACTCCACATATCCTAATCACTATCAAAAATGTATTCTTTACAACAAATCTTTCTTGAACACTACAAGAAAATCAAAGAACCTATTCTAAACACTATAGAACAGTTCTAAACCCACTGACTCACACTGAGCCACTGTGATCACCCCGATCACACACAACAGGGTTCTAAAACCCACCTACAAATCTCTAACCCGAGATCAAAGAATACAAGATACAGTGAAAGAAAGAAATTCTTCTTGAACAGTAAGCACAGTAAACAAAAAGTCTGCAGAATCTTTTTCTTCTGAGTATTTGCAGCTCTTGGGTGTTTTCTCTCGAATTCTTTCGCGTCTTGATTCGTCCTTAAGAGTTGTATTTATAGACTAGAAAAGGAGCTTTGGGTCAAAGTCTTTTAAGAGCTTAAAAACGGCGTTCTGCATTTTTCTGCATAAAGAGGGTCTGGAACAAAATAGTCGACTGAAGATGCAAACCAGTTAGCTATTTTCATTAAACCTGTATTCCTGGTACATTAATGAAAATAGTCGACTAGAGCAACAGGATTAGCAGACTAATTGATGAAAAACAAAATCAACAGATTATCATATTTCAATTTGCTAACTATATTCAGATAATCTAACATCTTAGAAATGTTAAACCAATTAAGAACCATTAATCACAAACCCAGAACATTCTAAAAACAAACATCAAAGTTTGTAAACATCATCAAATCTCAAATCATCAACAAACTCCCCCTATTTGATGATGTCAACCTGCAAAACCTGTAAACACAAAGAGAAGAGATGGTAGATTATCTCCCCCTTTGACATTAGCAAATAGCAGATAAAGCAGATATAGCAGATGTTAATGTTCTAAAGTGCAGATTAAGCAGAATATAAGGGTGTGAAAATTATTACAGACCCAAATGTTTTATCTGCAGAAATATAATGCTGAAAATATTAAAAACAGAAGCAGATTAGATCAGTCATCATCTTCTTCATCATCCTCGTCTTCATCATCATCACCATCCTCTTCCATGGCAGTAGTGTTGTGGGCATTTGAGCCATCATAACTTTCCATAGTTACTTGCAGTTCAGCAAGTTGGCGTTGAATGAGCTCAATCTCATAATCAATGTTGGTGAACCTGGCCATCATAGTTTCATGTGTATTGCGCTGCATGGAGGAAAGCACATTAAGTCTAGAAATTAACATTTGTTCAAATTCTGACATTGGTACTCCCTGGTATGTTGGAGGTGCAGAATAAGGAACCATTTGATATGCTGTATAATCTTGCTGAGTCCCAGATGATGTGCCAGCAGTGAACTTTGCTCCTGGTGCAGATGAAGAAGTTCCAGCAACATAATTCCAGTCACCATTGATCTTTGTCAAGCCCATCTTGCAGAGGTAATAGTTGTCAAATAAATGCTTGTGGTTGACAATCCTGGTGGTCTCTCCTTTAGTGGGGAAATTAAAATAATCCAGAAACTTGGAGATCAGAATTGCATATGGAAGCTTGTGATCACTGAGCCTTTTTGCCTTGAACATGTGACCCTTGATCACATATATACAATTGACCTTTATGCGATTCTTCAAGCAGTGAATCAGTGCAAGATCTTCCTCCATCAACTGTGCGTGATTACTCCCCCTGGGAATGAGCTGCCAAGCAAGGAAGAAAGCTAAAAGCGTTTCATCTCGTTTCATCCTCCCTACATTGTATTTGAGGATGAAAGCCTCATCACAGCTGCGCAGGCAAGCCTTGTAAACAACTTCCTTGTTAAAATCTGGTACAGCTCTAGTGTTTCCCTTACTGATTTTGATTCCCTCATTTTTCAGGCCAGCAACCCTTCTCCACAAGGTGTTGTCAATCCGCACTTCTCTACCCCTTATTTGAGAGACCAGTACATTGTTCTCCACCTTCAAGTTAGCATAAAACAATTTGACAAGATCTATGTAGAAGTTACCTTCTAGCTCGACAAACTGTTGAAGACCCTGAGCTTGAAGGGAATTCCTCACGAAGGTCAGATTTTCATTGTCCAGCCAGCTAAATTTCAGAATCTTAGGGGTTAGAATTTGTTTCCTCTGCATTTTGAGTTCCACTGCTTCAACTATTTCATTGTGTTCTTCTTCTGATTCTATCTCTTCATTAGACTCATCTACAGCAGGGGCCATACGTTGAGGTAGCTTGACCCTAACCTTGTACCTCTTAAGAAACCGTCTTTCTGAAGGTTCAGCATTTTCCTCAGGAATTTGGATTGGTTCTGCTTGTGTCCCAGAGGTTGAGCCTCTGTTTCTGCTAGGTTGAGGTGCAGCAGCTTGAGTTGATGCTCGAACTCGTGATGATCTCCTCAATCTTTGAAATGCATTAGCTATCGGTGCATCTGAGTCATCACTTTCAACGGCACAATACTCATTGTTCGACATTTCAATATGAGAACCTGAGATGATGCAGCAGTATGCGAAAATGCAGAGAATAGAGAGAAACAGCTGAAGTATGTGATATGCAGATGTATTGGAACTATATAGAGAGATAAGTATGCATGGTCAACCGAATATTAATGAGCAAATATTTTGAACAGATCTTTACTCCATCACAGATGTTCAGTTTTCAGAAAATATAGAGAATATATTGAGAAATGGAAACTCAATTCTGAAAGCCCAATAAAGTGAATACACATGCACCTATAACTGTTCATGCTTTGGATGATAGTGCACCGAATGAACGAATTGGACATATATGGCTTAAATTGATTTGATTAAACGCTGATTTCTTGAAAACATAATTGAATTTAATTGCAGTTACAAGAATTAGTCAGCTAGTCAAAGCAATTAATAGACTTGTTCTGATTGAAACAGCATATGCAAGTACAATTAATGAAATATGTTTGTTATTTCCTGAGAATAAGCAAACTATTTAATGTAACAGTAAAGCACTGCTGTTAGTTAAGTGAAATAAGTCGACTATTACAAGCAATTAACACACTGAAATCTGCAACAGTAAAATATTACTGTCAGTTAAATGAAATACGTCAGCTATTTCAAAGAATTAAGAAACTATTTAACTCAGCAGAGAAAATTTAAGAAAGATGATTAATTTTCAGAATGCCCAATTCATTTCTAAGCTTGAAAAACCTATCACGACCAAGAGGTTTAGTGAATATATCAGCTAACTGATCATTAGTAGAGATGAATTCAATCCTACAATCCTTCTTTTCTATATGATCTCTTATAAAATGGTGCCTTATTTCAATGTGCTTAGTTCTAGAGTGCTGTATAGGATTCTTAGTTAGATTGATTGCACTGGTGTTATCACATAAGATTGGAATATCAAAAAGATGCAAATTGAAATCACTTAGCTGTTGTTTTAACCACAAAATATGTGCAGTGCAGCTACCAGCAGCTATATATTCAGCTTCTGCTGTTGAAAGTGCAACACATGCTTGTTTCTTGCTTGTCCATGAAATCAAACAGTTTCCAAACAAGTGACATGTTCCACTTGTGCTTTTCCTATCTAATTTGCAACCTGCAAAATCAGAATCAGTATATCCAACCAAATTTAACTCATTCCCAGTTGAATACCACAGCCCAACGTTCACACTTCCTTTGAGATACTTCAGAATTCGTTTTGCAGCTGTGAGATGTGATTCCTTTGGATTAGCTTGAAACCTTGCACATAGACATACAGCAAACATGATGTCAGGTCTGCTAGCAGTGATGTATAGCAAAGAACCAATCAAACCTCTATACACAGTTGCATCAACTGATTTTCCAGATTCATCTATGTCAAGATAACAGCTTGAGGACATTGGAGTATTGGCTTCTTTGCAGCTCTCCATGTTGAACTTCTTCAGCAATTCATTGTAGTACTTAGATTGATTTATGAAGGTTCCATTTTGCATCTGTTTGACCTGCAAATCTAGAAAGAAATTCAATTCTCCCATCATTGAGATCTCAAATTCACCCTGCATTGATTCAGCAAACTCTTGGCAAAGAGAGGGATTAGATGATCCAAAGATAATGTCATCAATATAAATTTGCACAAGTATGAGATCATTAACAACTTTCTTAGTGAAAAGAGTTTTATCCACAATTCCTCTTTTAAAACCTTGTGATATGAGAAAAGTTGTAAGTCTTTCATACCACTGCCTAGGTGCCTGTTTAAGACCATACAATGCCTTTTTCAGTTTGTAAACATGGTTAGGAAACTTAGAATCAATAAAACCAGGTGGTTATTCAACATACACATCCTCATTTATCAAACCATTTAGAAAAGCACTTTTAACATCCATTTGATAGAGTTTGAAGCTTTTAAGACATGCAAATGCAAGCAACAACCTAATGGCTTCTAATCTAGCAACTGGTGCATAAGTTTCATCACAATCAATGCCTTCTTCCTGATTATACCCTTTAGCTACTAGTCTAGCTTTGTTCCTAGTTATAATACCATTTTCATCTAGTTTGTTTTTGAAAACCCACTTTGTTCCTATCACATTCATTAAATTATTCCTAGGTACTAGATGCCAAACATTATTCCTAACAAACTGATTCAACTCATCATTCATAGCAGTTATCCAATTATGATCATGCAATGCATCATGAATATTTTTTGGTTCTATTTGTGAAACAAATGCCATGTGATTACAGAATTCATGTAGAGAGTTTCGAGTTGTTACTCCCTTTTCAACATTCCCAATGATGTTATCAAGAGACAATCCTTTTTTAGTCCTTCAGGATTTGGATAAGGCATTGTCTGCTGCAGAGTAGTCGACTGATCCAGAGTTATAGTCGAATGGTTCATCCTGTCTGTCAATTTCAGCAGATTTTTCTGCATAATCTTCATTCTTTTCAGACTTCTCAGATTTCTTATCATCAGAACCTGCAAGGGAATTACCTTTTCTCTCTTTTTGGCATAAGTATTCATCAAATACAACATGAATAGATTCTTCCACAGTTAAGTTCTTTTTGTTGAAAACACGATAAGCTTTGCTATTCATGGAATAACCTAGGAAAATACCATCATCAGCTTTTTCATCAAATTTGCCTAATGATGCTTTTCCATTGTTGAGTATAAAGCACCTGCAACCAAAGACTTTGAAATATGCAATACTAGGAATTTTATCATTCAAAAGCTCATATGGTGTTTTATCTAGTATTGGTCTAAGCAAAACTCTATTAAGTACATAACAAGCTGTAGAGACTGCATCTGCCCAAAAGTATTTTGGAAGCTTGGATTCACTCAACATTGTCCTTGCACATTCTTGGAGAGTCCTGTTCTTTCTTTCAACAACTCCATTTTGCTGTGGAGTTCTAGGTGCAGAAAAGTTGTGAGAAATACCATATTTAGAACAAAACTTTTCAAAATGCATGTTTTGAAACTCAGTTCCATGATCACTTCTTAAAGAAACAATTTTAAGATCTTTTTCGTTTGAAATGATCTTAGCAAATCTTTTGAATGCATGGAAAGTTTCATCTTTTGAGGAAAGAAATAGTGTCCAAGTATACCTTGAGAAATCATCAACAATAACAAGAACATATGAGTTGTTTCCAATACTTACAGTTCTTGATGGACCAAACAAATCAAGATGCAAAAGTTTAAGTGGTCTCCTTGTTGAAATGATATTCTTTGACTCAAATGAGCTTTTGGACTACTTTCCTTTTTGGCAAACCACACATACTTTGTCCTTCACAAATTTCACATTTGGAAGCCCTCTTACAAGACTTTTGCAGCTGATCTTGTTTAACAATTGCATGTTGATGTGTCCACACCTTCTATGCCATAGCCAGCTTTCATCTTCTTTGGTTAACAAGCAGATGTTCTTGAGATTTGAGGGGTTAATGTCCAGCATGTAAACATTGTTTATCCTTCTCCCAATGTGCACAATATCTGCAGTTTTACAGTTGTATATGACACAAAAATCTGCATCAAAAGTCACTTTCATACCTTTGTCACAAAGCTAACTTATGCTTAGCAGATTGTGTTTCAATCCTTCAACAAAAAGTACATCCTTAATCTGTGAAGAAGAACAGTCTCCAATGTCTCCAGATCCTTTGATTTTTCCTTTGCTATTGTCTCCAAAAGTAACTGAACCAGCTTCAAATGCCTTGAAGTTCATCAACTTTGATTTATCACCTGTCATATGTTTAGAGCAACCACTATCTAGATACCATGAAGCTTTCTTTGCTCTATGACAGATCTGCAAAACAAAGTTAATTTACAAATTTAGGTCCCCAAAACAGGTTGGGTCCTTTGAAGTTAGGTACAGCATATGTTTTGGGTTTCCAATAGTATTCACCTCTTGAAATCCCAAAATTCTTGACATAGCAAAATCTAGATATATGACCATGTTTCAAGCAATAAGAGCAATTCTTAAATCTGTTATTAGGATAGGATTTGTACTTAACAGCATGATAACGTTTTCCATAACCAAGACCATTTCCATTTGAAAATCCAATTTGAGAATGTAGAAGTTGATTAAGTGTATTATGACCAATTTGAAACTTTGCCAAAGTTTTAATCAGATAACCAACTTTATTTTGAAGATTAATACAGTTTTCACACTTTGCAGATTCGATTTTATCATTCTCAGATTTATCAGATTCTATCTGGTTTTTCAGTTGCAGGACATTGTCTTTTAGTTGATTATTTTCATCTTTCGATCTATTATTCTGATTTTCCAGTTCCTGTAACTTGTTTTCTAGCTGATTATTTAGACCTTTTAGCCGATTATTCTGATAGTCCAGTTTCTTTGCTTCATCATGTAATTCTCTGAATGCATCAAACAAGGTTTCATAATTCTCACTCATATCAGAATCACACGAACTTACTTGGCTAGATGTTTCTTCATTAGCTACAAGGCACAGATTGGCTTGGTTTTCAGATTCAGAATCTGAATTTGATGATTTGCTGGAATCACTGTCATCCCGGCCATATATGCTTTCTTGCCTTTCTTGAAGTGCTTGATTTCGTTTGTCTTTATCTCTTCTTTCATTCTTTTACGGGCTTCTATCTTTTCTTTGATTCAAAGAGGACAATCTACCTTGACATGTCCTAGCTGCCCACAATTAAAGCAAGAGAAATTAGAGGAATTAAAATCAGGTTTTCTGGTGTACCTTCTCTGGTTTTCCTGAAACCTGTCCTTTGAGTTATTCTTCCTCTTTAGGAATTTTCCAAACCTCTTAACCAGCATAGCAAATTCTGTACTTTCATCTTCTTTCTCTTCATCACTCTTTATGCACTCTGTGGCTTTTAGTGCAAGACTCTTGTTCTATTTATCTGAATTTTCAAGTTGATCAAGCCTACTCGGCTCCAGCTCGTGTTCCACGAGTTTTCCAAACAAAGTTGCGAGTGCTCATGGCGGTCAAATCCTTTGTTTCAAGGATTGCTTTGTAACTTTCAGTTGCCGACTCCTAATTAAGCATTTGAGAACCTTTATGTTGAGCTCTTCATCATCAAACTTCTTTCCTAAACCCAGTAGATGATTCACTATGTGTGTAAAGCGCTTCTGCACGTCTTGAATGCTTTCTCCAGGTTGCATTCGAAACATCTCATACTCTTGTATGAAGGTGTGCTTTCTTGCTCTTTTCACCTTGTTGTTCCTTCATGAGTAACTTGAAGAATGTCCCACATTTCTTTAGCTGTTGTGCATAGAGAAACCCTGAAAAATTCATCAAGATTAAGAAGCGGATGTTAATATATTCTTTGCCTTCTTGTCAAACCGGGCCTTTTTATTTTACGCATCAGTCCACTTGTTCCCATGGTTTTTCAATCAACTCTCCATTTCCAGCCTTCATAGTTGGAGTGAAAGGACCATTAATCACTTGCATCCCACACGCCTCTATCAACGGACTCGAAGAAGATCTTCATTACGGCTTTCGGAAGGGATAATTTGCTCCTACAAAGAGTGGAGGTGCTGTTGGTAGATGCTCCTTCAGCAAAGGGAAGCTTGTCACCCATCTTGAATCTTTCTTGAGTACCTTACAAGAACCTACTCTTGATACCAATTGTTAGATGCGGAATTATATCAAGAAGGGGGGGTTGAATTGATATAAAGCTTTATTGAAAACTTTTTCGTATCAGAAAATTTACTAGTGCAGTTTACTGAGAATTAGTCGACTGATTATTGCAAAATAGTAGGTTAGTTCTTAATGCAGAATATAAGAGATGGTGAAGGAAGAGAAAAGATAACACCAAGGTTTATACTGGTTCGTTCTTTGTGTAAGAACTACATCCAGTTGGTGATCTGCAACTCCACATATCCTAATCACTATCAAAAATGTATTCTTTACAACAAATCTTTCTTGAACACTACAAGAAAATCAAAGAACCTATTCTAAACACTATAGAACAGTTCTAAACCCACTGACTCGCACTGAGCTACTGTAATCACCCCGATCACACACAACAGGGTTCTAAAACCCACCTACAAATCTCTAACCCGAGATCAAAGAATACAAGATACAGTGAAAGAAAGAAATTCTTCTTGAACAATAAGCACAGTAAACAAAAACTCTGCAGAATCTTTTTCTTCTGAGTATTTGCACCTCTTGGGTGTTTTCTCTCGAATTCTTTCGCCCCTTGATTCGTCCTTAAGAGTTGTATTTATAGACTAGAAAAGGAGCTTTGGGTCAAGGTCTTTTAAGAGCTTCAAAACGGCGTTCTGCAGTTTTCTGCATAAAGAGGGTCTGGAACAAAATAGTCGACTGAAGACGCAAACCAGTTAGCTATTTTCATTAAACCTGTATTCCTGGTACATTAATGAAAATAGTCGACTAGAGTAACAGGATTAGCAGACTAATTAATGAAAAACAAAATCAACAGATTATCATATTTCAATTTGCTAACTATATTCAGATAATCTAACTTCTTAGAAATGTTAAACCAATTAAGAACCATTAATCACAAACCCAACACATTCTAAAAACAAACATCAAAGTTTGTAAACATCATCAAATCTCAAATCATCAACATAATCATTATGGTATTTTCTTTTAGGTTTTTCCCCTTGTAGTTTTCCTAAAGCTTTTTAATGAGGCAATGACATTTGAATGAATGTTTGAATAAAGTTACTTTTTATGCAATATATGCTCAACAATAGGCATTGACCCCAATTCATTTATTAGCCTAAGTCTTAACGGGTCTTGATCTTGATTCATCTATTAGCCTAAGTGTTAATAAGCCTCAGTCTTAATTCATCTATTAGCCTAAGTGCTAATTGTTGGAATAAATGGTTGAGTTTAAGAAGGGGTGAATTAAACTCTTAAAGATTTTCGAAATTCAAGGCCTATTTAGAAAAACTAGATTCAAAATGAAGAGGAAAATTAATTCTTTAAAGGTTCTCGAAAAGCTTTTTATCAATGTATCATATATCCAATTCAATTAGAAATTCAAATTTCAATTACAGAATCTAAAAGAGTAGGGAAAGAAGATCAACACAATAGATTTATACTGGTTCACCTTTCAACAAAGGCTACATCCAGTTTCCTAAACACCCAAACCAAATCAATTCACTAAATTTCAGTTTTTACATGAACCCTACATGAAAAACTAAAACCAGAAAAACTGCACCTGATCTTGAACCCTACAAGACCTGTATACTCTTGTAAAACCCTATTACAAGAACACCTTAATCACCCTGATTAAGAGAAGCAAACGTAGCTAACAATTACACAAGAATTTGGAATGAATTCACCTGGAAAATCAGTGCAAGACTGAAAAATAGAGCACGCAGCAACCAAAAAACAAAGTATGAATTCTATGTAAAATTCTCTATTCAATTTGATCTTTGACTTCTTGATTGATTTCGCAAATTGATTTAGAGCACTTGAAAAGCTTTCTTGAACAGTGGGTTTCTCTGTAATTGATTCGTCACTCAGTTCTTTGAATTTCAAAGTATTTATAACAAAGCTGTTCCGGTGGTTTAAAACTGTTTCTGATGAAAACAGTCGGTTGAAACGCGATTTAACTAGTTGTTTTCATTAAAATGAATTTTCCAGAGAGCACTCCTTTTCTGAAAACTGAAAACAGTCAGTTGAAAACACGATTTAACTAGCTTTTCCAAAGAGCTAGAATTTTTAACAATAGCTCCAGAATTTCAACTGGTTTAAATTCAGAAAAACAACTAGCTAAAATTAGCCAAAACAAAGCTTTCAAAGCCAAGAACATTTTAACTGATTGAAATCACATTTTTAACAAGTTAAAAAACCAGTTAAGACTTTTGAAAACATTTTAAAACCTTTTAAAACATTTCAAATCATTTTAAAACTCAAGATTAAGTCCAAGATTAATTGAAATGCATCTTACCCCACATCCTAAGACACTCTAATCCTAAGACACAATCTTCATTCTTCAAGCACCATCATCTTCATCATCAAAGGTGGTTGGAGACATCAAATCCACTTGAAACCAAGTCTTCAAGTCCAACAAACTCCCCCTATTTGATGATGGCAACCACTTATAACTACTTGAAGCATCCATTGTGTTTGAAGAATGTAAGAAACCTGAAAATAAGCAAAAATACGAAAATACAACAGCAATAGAATGAGAGTCAGTAGAAATAGTATCAAAGATAGCAGCAGTAGTCAACAGAAGCAGCAAAGCAGTAGTATTCTCTTTCTCTCCCTTTCACAGATTCTCCCCCTTTCACCTGCGCTTCATGATGTGTTTTCAATACTTTCTCCCCCTTTGGAATCATCAAATAGCATAAGGGATATATCATAGCAGATGCAGTAAAATAAAATTGTTCAACATACATGGGTATTAGACCCAAATAAAACCAGCAACAGCACATAACTAACAGCACACAAACAACCAGAAACAACAAGCAAACAACAGCAGCTGTAGATTGATCACATCGATGCATGCAGGATTTTCCCCATCAACAAGCGACGAACACGAGCAACATTAGCGACAAGCAAGCGATGAGCGGGAGAGCACAAGTAGCAGCAATTTCTCTCTAGCTTAATCATTATCCTCTCCATCATCATCAACCACATTAGTATAACCAACATGAATCTGTGCTAGTTGGGCATGCAGGTCTTCTATGCTTTGATCAATACGCCCAAAACGATCAATACAATATGAGTGATGGTATGCTTGATGAGATTGAATTGAATCAAACCTTTGCAGTACAGTTTGCTCAAACAAAGATAGAGGAGTGCCACGATCAACTGGAGGAACATAGGGAACAATATCTCCCATCATTGAACACTCTTCTGCAGTAGCACCAGTAGTGTCAGCATCACCAGCAGCAGTTCCAGCTAGAGCTGTCAAAACGGGCGGCCCGGCCCAGCCTGGCCTGGCCCTACGAGCCAAGTTCAAAAAATTTGATAGCCTGGCCTAGCCTATATTTTAGAACAGGCCACAATTTTTAGCCTGGCCTGGCCCTATGTTAGGCCAACGGGCCAACGGGCCATTTTTAGCCTAATTAAAAATTGAAAAAATATTACAATATATCTATAATATAATTTTTTATCAACAATATAAATATAAATATATAATATATTTACATGAATGTGTGTTTAAAACTGTTTACATTTGAACAACTTGTAAAAAAACTTAAGTACTTCCAAAAGAGTCAAGCACCTACTAAACAACATATCCATATAATATTTTATCAACAAGTAAATAATATATAAATAGACAATATATTTATATGAAAGTTTGTGCAAAATTGTTCACATTTGAGCAACTTATAAAACAAATTTGGATCGCCTACTAAACACTTCCAAGACAAGTAATACTCTAAGAATTGTTTACTCGCAAAAGATAATACTCAATTAGTTAAAAATGTTTATATAAATATAGATAAAAAAGTCAAAATGTATGAACATGTATTAAGGACCTCTTTAGATATATTATTTCCTTGACTAGTTTGCTCGCTAAACAATTGTATGTCTTCCACATATAATATTTTATCAACAGTAAACAATATATAAATAGACGATATATTTATATGAAAGTTTGTGCAAAATTGTTCACATTTGACCACCACCTACATCACTTAAATGTACTTCTTCAACACATTTTCGAAATTCTCTTAACCTCCCCCTTGATGCTTTAACATATTTAACACTTTCTCTAACTTTATACAAAGCATCATCACTCGTTATCTTCAACCCTTCTTGAACTATAATATTCAAGATATGTGCACAACATCTCACATGAAAATATTCACCTTTACATAGCAGTGCATTTTGCAAATTAAGTCTTTCTTTTAAAATTTTCACCATGCTACCATTAGAAGAGACATTGTCCAATGTGAGAGAAAATATTTTGCTTTCTATTACCCAATCCTTAAGCACTTCAAGCACTTTCCACGATAATTCTAACCCGAGTGTGTGAATTATCTAAGTGACAAAATGAAAGTAACTTACTATTTAATTTCCAATTTTGGTCAACATAATGAGCCGTTACAGTCATATAGCCCTGGGTAGTTACAACTGTCCATACGTCAGAAGTCAAACATATCCTACCAGAAATATTAGATAACACACTCTTTAGCTTTTCTTTTTCACTTATATACACATTATAGACATCATTGATTGAAGTGTTTCTACTAATTGGTCTAAAATCAGGATTTAAAACTTTATTCACCTCCAAGACCCCTTCATACTCAGCATAACTAAATGGAAGATCATGCTTAATAATACATTTAGCAAGTGCATCTCGATATACCTTAGAGTCAAATTTCCATTGCTTTAACAAGTTTCCTTTATTCAACATAACTCCCACATCATGGTATTTAGGAAATACACTACATTTAGGAATATGTCTTCCGAGATGATTGGTCCCCGAAATTCCTTTACATGTATACGATTTGCCACATCCTTTGCATTTACATTTCTCCACTCCTTCAATTAAACCAATTTTTTCAAAATAATTCCATACCTCAGAAGTCATAACCTTTGCTTTCTTAGTCTCTCCACATTTTTGTTCACCGTTATTTCTTTTGTTACCAGCAGCAGATGGATCACTAATTGGAGGAGTAACTCCTGATGTTGTCATAGGGAATAAGAACTCTGCAATGCAAGAAATAAAAAACATAAAAACCTATTTAATACTTATAATAATTTTACTTTATATAACTCAAACAAATATTAACAAAATAACACAAACTCATGATGATATTAGGAAAACAAAAGTAGATATAAAATTTTGATTAGAAATGCAAAAAATGATAATTTAAATTAACAAAAAATAAGAAAAAACCTAACCCAATGTGAAACAGAGAAGTTATGACGAAAGCGTGAAACTGTCGTGTTGAAGGTGAAAGGAAAGAGGAGTAGTGCAGTAGAAGAGATGAAAGAGCTTGTGAGAAAGAAAGAGAAAGAACAAAAATTTAATATAAAAAATAAACGGGCCAGCCTGGCCTTGGCCCATATGGGCATCGGGCCAAATGGGTCAGGCTAAAAAAAGCCTATTGTTATATAGGCCACAATTTTTTAAGCCTAGCCTGACCTGAATCATAGGCTATACGGGCCAGCCCATCGGGCCAGGCCTATTTTGACAGCTCTAGTTCCAGCAGCACTTGTGCCTGCATTTCCAGCATCTTGTCCAGCAGCCCATGCACCATCCCTTTTAGTAAAACCAAACTTAAAGAGGAAGCTATTGTCCAGCTAATGAGATCTTCCTATGTTGATTTTCTGTTCACCTCTTATATCCACACCAAAGTACTCAAGGAATTTTGAAATTATCAAAGCATAGGGGAGGCGATAATCAGTTAACCTTTTTTATTTCATCATGTGATCCTTCATTATATGAATCCAGTTAATTTTGACAGATTTCATTAAGCAAAAAATCAGAAGTAGATCACCTTCATTTAATGTAGCATGGTTACTTCCCCTTGGAGTAATCATCCACGTGATTATGAAGATGAGAATCCTAGCTGTCAAGGTTAAACCTTCAACATGAAATCCCCTAATGGACCCTTGAGGATCACGCAAGCATTCCCTGTAGGTCTGGATTTTTTTGAAGTCTTCCAAGGAGCCACACAATCCCCTACTTACAACTATTCCATCAGTTTTGAGTCTAGCAACTCTTTTCCAAACTAAATTGTTTATTGTAATATCCTTTCCTTTGACCTTTGAGGTGAGAACAGACCTATCATGCTTGAGATTTGTATAGAACACCTTCACTAAATCTGGGTATATGAACCCATTCAGCTCCAAAAATTTCTGCAATGTCAGCCATCCCTTCATCTTCCAGCCACTGAAAGCTTAGAATTTTTGGTGGATTAACAATCTTTTTACTGATGTGAGATTGAAACTTTTCAATTCTCTCCTCATCACCATCAAACCAGGCTTCAATAGAACCATGTCTATATGAAGGAGGTGCTGGAGTTTCAGGTTCTTTGTGCTTTGATGACCCAGCAGTTTTCGATTTCTTTCTTGGGTTTCTTGAGGAGGCCATAGCAAAAAAGAGAAAATGCAGAGAAACAGAGTATAGACAGTGTATATGCAGAGTTTTGCACACAAGCAGTTTGAAAGGCAATGTAATGCGCATATGAATTTAAACTAATTTGTGCATCAGCTTTTGGAAAGAATTCAATGCACTGTGTAGTCAAACAAGTAATTAGATGGAATATATGGGGCAGAGATATGCAGCAGGTTTTGGCTTGACCAATGCATTCAGTCAGTTAAATGAAATTCGAATTTAGAGAGAGAAACCAGTTAAAATCAAAACAAAAGCACTACATGACAAAATAGGAGTCAAGATTCTTTAACCAGCTTTATTTATCATGTAACAGATGCACAATTCTCAATTAATCAACTTAAATGCACCAATTGAATGTAAATCAATGCAGTTAATCACCTAATTAGTTCTGGTTTTTAATTTTACATTGTTTCAGACAATTTCAGTCGGTTGATTTGTGCAAAATAGTTGATTAAAACAAATAGTCTGATACTGATTTAATACTAATTAATGAAATTAACTGACTAAATCGACAATTAACTGACTAAACCAGAGACAGAAATCACTGCACCTCCACTGCAGCTCCAAATTAATCAAAATAAGCTGATTAAAAACACGAAACAACTAACAAAAAAACTGAATGTCATTGCAGATTTCATTTATATCATATAAAATGCAAATTTAACTGCAACTAATCAACAAATACGCAGAATTAAACACTCAAACACACAAAACAGCATGTATAACAACAAGAATGAATCACACACATGAATTATATCACATTTGAGATATCACGAACACCCAATTCATTTCTTAATTGAAAGAATCTGTCTTTAGAGAGTGGTTTGGTAAAAATATCAGCAAGTTGGTTATGTGAATCAACAAATTCAATTATGCAGTCACCTTTTTGAACATGATCTCTAATGAAATGGTGCCTTATTTCTATATGCTTTGTTCTAGAATGCAAAATAGGATTTTTGGTTAAATTGATAGCACTTGTATTGTCACACCTAATAGGAATGTGATCTAGTTTCAAACCATAATCAAAAAGTTGTTGTTTTAACCATAAAGTTTGAGCACAATAGCTCCCAGCTGCAACATATTCAGCTTCAGCTGTAGACAAAGCCACACTAGCTTGCTTTTTGCTATGCCATGATACAAGACTACTTCCTAATAGATGACAAGTTCCACTTGTGCTTTTCCTATCCAATTTACAACCAGCAAAATCAGCATCTGAATAGCCTACTAGATTAAATGATGCACCTTTTGGATACCACAAACCAACATTAATACTTCCTTTTAGATATTTTAGGATTCTTTTAGCAATAGCAAAGTGTGATTCTTTAGGATTGAACTGAAATCTAGCACACATGCATACACTAAACATTATATCTGGCCTACTAGCAGTTAGGTATAAAAGAGAACCTATCAAACCTCTATATTTAGTGGAATCAAATGGTTTACCACTTTCATCAGCATCAAGGTAGCTGCTGGTAGCCATAGGAGTGCTTGATTCTTTGCAGTTGTCCATGTCATACTTCTTTAACAGCTCTTTGCAATATTTTGATTGATTAAGGAATGTTCCATGATCCATTTGCTTGACTTGTAAGCCTAAGAAGAAGTTTAGATCACCCATCATAAACATTTCAAACTCCCCCTGCATAGCTGCCACAAATTCTTTACAAAGCTTCTCATTAGTGGATCCAAAGATTATATCATCCACATAAACCTGCACAAGTATTATGTTGTCCAAAGACTTCCTAATGAACAAAGTTTTATCAACTTGGCCCCTTTCAAAGTTTTGAGAGATAAGAAAGTTGCTCAACCTTTCATACCATTGTCTTAGAGCTTGCTTGAGTCCATAAAGAGCCTTTTTGAGCTTATATACATGGTTAGGAAACTTGTGATCAACAAATCCAGATGGTTGTGAAACATAAATTTCTTCATTTATATAACCATTCAAAAATGCACTTTTCACATCCATTTGATGAAGTTTGAATCCAATCATGCATGAGAAAGCAAGCAATAACCTAACAGCTTCTAACCTAGCTACAGGAGCATATGTTTCTTCATAATCTATTCCTTCCTCTTGATTGTATCCTTTAGCCACAAGCCTAGCTTTATTTCTAGTTATTATTCCTTGATCATTCATTTTATTTTTAAACACCCATTTTGTACCAATTATATTCATTTTAGGTGTGCAAGGGACTAGTTCCCAAACCTTATTCCTTTTAAACTTATTCAGTTCATCTTGCATAGCTAAAATCCAGTTTTCATCAAGTAATGCATCATCAACACACTTAGGTTCAACTTGGGAAACAAATGCAGCAGTTAAACATGTATCATGCATAGATCTTCTAGTAGAAACACCTTGTTGAACATCACCTATAACATTTTCAATGGATAGCTCACGAGGCACCCTCCATTCTTTAGGTAAATCATTTTCTGCAGATTTCGGTTCCGGTGCTAGGATTTCGATCAGTTCTTTCGATTTTCACCGGCTAAAATTTCGTCTGCAGCATGACTTTATCGGTTCTACATGTTCAGCTGATACACCTTCAATTAGATTCTCTTCTCCTGCACCTGCACCACTTACTGCACCTTCATTTTGCACATTAGTCTTATCAAAAACCACATGAATTGATTCCTCAATGATAGCTAATCTTTTATTATAAATCCTATATGCTTTGCTATTAGAAGAATAACCTAAAAACAATGCATCATCAGCTTTAGCATCAAATTTGCCAAGTTTTTCTCTACCATTATTTAACACAAAACACTTACACTCTAAGATGTGCTATGTTGGGTTTTCTCCCTTTATACAATTCATAAGGGGTTTTCTTCAAAATAGGTCTTATCAAAACCTATTTATTATGTAACATGCAGTATTTACTGCATCCGTCCAAAAATATTTAGGAATGTTTGATTCATTAAGCATAGTCCTTGCTAGTTCTTCAAGTGACCTATTTTTCCTCTCAACCACACCATTTTGTTGAGGAGTTCTAGGTGCTGAAAATTTATGTTTAATTCCATATTTTTCACAAAAATGATTGAACTTTTCATTTTCAAATTCCCTCCATGATCACTTCTTAGAGCACTTATGTCTGCAGCTATTTTCAGCTTGTAAAACCTTGGCAAGTTTCTTAAAAGCATGAAATGCATCATTTTTATTTGTAAGGAATAAAGTCCAAGTAAATCTAGAATAGTCATCAACAATAACTAAAGCATAATAGTTTCCTCCAATACTCATAGTTCTAGATGGACCAAACAAATCTAAATGCAGCAATTCCAAAGGTTTTGATGTAGACACATAATTTTTCAGATTAAAAGAAACTTTGGTCTGTTTTCCTCTTTGACATGCATGACAAATTTTTCCTTTTTCAAATTTCAGTTTTGGTATCCCTAAAACAAGCCCTTTTGAAACCAGTTTTTCCAAATGATTCATGTTTATATGTGCAGCTCTTCTATGCCAAAGCCATGAACTATCTTCTTTAGACATGAGACATGTAAAATTAGTTGCACTCATATGATCAAGATCAAGCATGTAAATATTTTCAATTCTCTTTCCTAACATGCAGATTTTTTCAGAATTTTTCTCGATAATTTTGCAATGATTTGTTTCAAAGGTAATTCTAAAACCTTTATCACACAACTGGCTAATACTAAGGAAATTATGCTTCAAACCTTCAACATACAACACATTTTCAATAAGGATTGAAGAAATGTTACCAACATCACCACTTCCAAGTATTTTTCATTTGTTATTGTCTCCATATGTGACAAAACCTCCATTTTTCAATGTGAGTTTGACAAACTTTCTTTTGTCACCACACATATGTCTTGAACAGCCACTATCTAGATACCACAATGATTCTTTGGCCTTCAAGAACACCTACAAAACACAATCAATGGACAATATTTGGTACCCACATCAATTTGGGTCCAACAAAATTAGTTACCTTTTTATCACATTTTGGCTTCCAAATATATTTACCACTAGGAACTCCAAATTTTCTGATTTTGCAAGACTTTGAAGTATGTCCCTTGTTCATACAATAAAAGCATGTAATGAATGAAGTGTTGGATGATTTTCCATATGAAAAGAAATTTCTATAAGACTTTTGTTTCTTTTGAAAACCATTTATAAATCCAAGTCCAGCTCTATTTATTACACAATTTTGAAAGTCTAAGAGTGTATCCAAATTGGCTCTTCCCATGGTGAATCCAGCTAGAGCTTTGTTCAAATACTCAATTTTATTTTCCAAAATTCTGCAGTTTTTGCAAACTTTTTCAGCATGTTCACAATTGCAATTTGAAGCTTTATAAATCATTTCAAGATTCTCAAAATCAGTTTTCAAATTTTCCAGCTCTTTCTCTAGTTCTTTCACCTTGTTCTCTAACCAGTTATCCATACCTTTAAGCTTATTGTTTGAACAAGCAACTTTATTAGCTTCTTCATGCAATTCCAGAAAATTATGCAGCAGCTGATCATAATGGACACCATTTTGAGTTGTTGAGGAACTAACACTACTTGCTGTATCACAATCAGCCATAAGACAAAGATTATCCTTTTCATCTTCACTTGAAGAATCACTACTAGAGGAGACATCATTCTCATCCCATGCTATATATGCCTTCTTGGTTTTGGATGATTTTTCATGTTTCTTTTCTCCATTCTTTTCTTTGTTTTGAGAATATGGACATTCAACCTTAATATGTCCCTATTTTCCACAACCAAAACAAGTAAAGTTAGAAGAAACCAAATCATATTTTCTATTGTACCTCTTGTGTTTGTAATCTTTGTTCTTGTATTTCAAGAACTTGTTGAATTTTCTCACTAAGAGGTTCAGATTTTCTGCATCTCTTTCTTCATGTGTTTCATCATCACTAATCTCCTCCTTATGAACCAAAGTCTTCAAGGCCAGCCCCTTCTTTTTCTTGTCACTTTCTTCTTGTTCAGCAAGTCTATTCAGCTCAAGTTCATGTTCCCTCAACTTTCCAAAAAGTGCAGCAACACTCATTATTGTTAGGTCCTTAGATTCAGAAATTGCTATTACTTTAGGTTGTCAACTTCTATTCAAACATTTCAGCACTTTTATGTTCATCTCCTCTTTCTCAAACACTTTGCCAAGACCTATTAGATGATTTACAATGTGTGTAAATCTTTTCTGCACATCTGAAACTGTTTCTCCTGGCAGCATCCTAAACATTTCATACTCTTGGATTAAAGTGTGTCTCCTAGCTCTTTTTACATCAACAGTCCCTTCATGTGTTACCTCCAACACTTCCCACATTTCTTTGGCATTTGAACACTGTGAAACACAAAAAAATTCATCAAGATTAAGTGCAGATGTTATAATATTCTTTTCTTTACAATCATACTGCACTTTCTTTTGTTCTTCAGCATTTAAACTCTCCCAAGGTTTCTCTTCTTTAGGGATATACGGTCCATTGATTATAGCATTCCAAATACCTTTATCAATTGATTCAATGAAAATCTTCATTCTTACTTTCCAAAAAGGGTAGTTTACACCTGAAAACATTGGTGGCCTGTTTACAGAAGCACCCTCTGCAAAAGGTAATTTTCCTTCAGCCATGTTTTTGAAATTTTCAGAAAACTTGAATATTTTACAAGAACCAGCTCTTGATACCAATTGTTGGAATAAATGGCTGAGTTTAAGAGGGGGGTGAATTAAACTCTTAAAGATTTTTGAAATTCAAGGCCTATTTAGAAAAACCAGATTCAAAATGAAGAGGAAAATCAATTCTTTAAAGGTTCTTGAAAAGCTTTTTATCAATGTATCATATATCCAATTCAATTAGCAATTCAAATTTCAATTACAGAATCTAAAAGAGTAGGGAAAGAAGATCAACACAAGAGATTTATACTGGTTCACCTTTCAACAAAGGCTACATCCAGTTTCCTAAACACCCAAACCAAATCAATTCACTAAATTTCAGTTTTTACATGAACCCTACATGAAAAACTAAAACCAAAAAAACTGCACCTGATCTTGAACCCTACAAGACCTATATACTCTTGTAAAACCCTATTACAAGAACACCTTAATCACCCTGATTAAGAGAAGCAAACGCAGCTAACAATTACACAAGAATTTGGAATGAATTCACCTAGAAAATCAGTGCAAGACTGAAAAACAGAGCACGCAGCAACCAAAAAACAGAGTATGAATTCTATGTAAAATTCTCTATTCAATTTGATCTTAGACTTCTTGATTGATTTCGCAAATTGATTTAGAGCACTTGAAAAGCTTTCTTGAACAGTGGGTTTCTCTGTAATTGATTCGTCACTCAGTTCTTTAAATTTCAAAGTATTTATAACAAAGTTGTTTCAGTGGTTTAAAACTGTTTCTGATGAAAACAGTCGGTTGAAACGCGATTTAACTAGTTGTTTTCATTAAAATGAATTTTCAGAGAGCACCCCTTTTCTGAAAACTGAAAACAGTCAGTTGAAAACACGATTTAACTAGCTTTTCCAGAGAGCTAGAATTTTTAACAATAGCTCCAGAATTTCAACTGGTTTAAATTCAGAAAAACAACTAGCTAAAATTAGCCAAAACAAAGCTTTCAAAACCAAGAACATTTTAACTGATTGAAATCACATTTTTAACAAGTTAAAAAACCAGTTAAGACTTTTGAAAACATTTTAAAACCTTTTAAAACATTTCAAATCATTTTAAAACTCAAGATTAAGTCCAAGATTAATTGAAATGCACCTTACCCCACATCCTAAGACACTCTAATCCTAAGACACAATCTTCATTCTTCAAGCACCATCATCTTCATCATCAAAGGTGGTTGGAGACATCAAATCCACTTGAAACCAAGTCTTCAAGTCCAACACTAATGAGCTTTGGCCTCGATTCATCTATTAGCTTAAGGGCTAATGGGCCTTGGCCCCATTTCATTTATTAGCCTAAGTGCTAATAGGTCTCGACCTTGATTCATTTTTTAACCAATGTGCTAGTGGTTCTTAACCTCGATTCAATTATTAGTTTAAGTTAATGGGTCTCGACCATGATTCAAACGTTTGCAAGTCAACTTAAACATTTCATTTCGAATATATAAGTCCCACACAAACAAAATACAGTAAACACCCTTTTATTCTCTTTGCCAACCTCCAAAGTTACCACCTCCCTACCCTTTCTCCTCTTTCACTTCAAACTAAGTTATGTCGTTGTCTCCTCTAATCCGAACACTTGCTTAGTGGTCACCTTAACTAGCTCAGCTCATGCATTTCTAGTTCTAGCTCCCTTTGCTTTCATTTCTTGCATGAACTTTATCATCTCCTTACAAGATAAGGTCATCTTTCGATCTACATAATACACTACAAATGATAAGAAATTGATTACACAATCAAGACATTATAAATTAAGTTAAGAATCCTACCTTTGTAAACTTTAAGGTCCATGCCCTGATGATAATCATACTTTAGAAGGGTGGTCGTATCAAAAATACATTTTGTCCCCTCCTCTTCCTCCTAATCTAGATCACTTATCTCTCTTGGTTGTTGAATGTTGAGTTTTTGTGTCCAATACAATAGAAAACCCTCCAGTAGTGATAGAATTGTATAAGAGGAATGTACTTTTAAAAATCATCTTTTGAAATAGGAGGATAGAAATAACATTAGCAACCCGTGACCTGCTACCCCTTTAATGAACATCCAAGTCGCCTTCTTGGTAGGACAACACTAAAAAAAAAACATGTTAGCGGTCGGCCTAATCTTTTGGGTTGTGCACAAAATATCAAAGACTTGACTAAAAGCCCAACTGTTGGGATGTAGTTGGGTTGGGGCAACGTTTAACATTAGCAAAATTTCATTATCGAAAATGCCAAGGGGAAGTCGTAATCCTAGCTTAACAAATAAGGTGTTGTAAAAATAACAAAACGTCCCCCTGGTCGGCCCATTGGTCTTTGCACACAAGTTAATATCATCCTTATTCTTGAATTGGCTCAAGGTTTGCATATTCTTTAGCTTTTTCAGAACTTTAAAAGAGGTATAACCAGTGATCTCAAAGATTAAATTGGATCTAAACCAAGGATACAAGGCACCATGATAATCCATTATCCCTCACCTTGGTTCCAATCGCTTTCCAAGAACAAGTAGCCTAGAACCTTCTAAAGAGAAAACCTAACCAACAAAGAAACCCCAACCTTCAATAAAAACTCCAATATTCAACCAAAACCAAGAACGTTGTCATGATCTAGGAAACACAAAGACTCTCACTCACATCCACCCACAAATTGGACTCAAAACTTGACAGAAACTAGAAACTCAACTTAGTTCTGGCAAGGAAAGCCAGAAAATCAACTCATGCATTCAATGGTAGAATAAGTAAACACAGGAACCCAAAACATTTTAAGCATTCACTACCAAGGTATATTCAAAAGCTCAAACTTTTTTGGTTCACGAACCTTTACCAAACTATGAAGAACCCACCCACCCACATAACACGAAGCTAACACAGTTCAAAATATTTGTAGAAGAGAAAAATGTTCACCAGAGAAGCAGAGTAAGGATCCCCTCGAGTGATGAAGGCTTTTAAAACTACAAAGATATTCAAGTGTCAGTTGTGGGAAAACAAAGAGAGAAACCCCCTTAGAGGTACCCTCTTTAGTGCATTTACAAAGCATAGGAAATGAAATTATGTTTGGGAATCCCAATGCATCATGTCAAACATCTAACATCACATTTCATTGAAGTTATATGATTTTCCTGCCTAGATGTCAGGATCTTGGACAATGATACGTTACAGTTAACCAATAAAAGTTTTTCCATAGTAGAACATTTAAGTCCTAGGCCTTCTGGGTTTGAGCTTCGAGGGATGTGGATCGTCCTGACCGAGGGTGATGCATTGGGTCTACCCCCATTTGAAGCCTCGTCTTAGGCCGATGCCTCAGTCAGTAGAAGTTGAGTCTTTATGTCTAAACGGTTTAGGATCGGCTACGAAGTCTTGTAGTTGTATTCTTAGACCTCAGCATAAGAACGATTATGTGTATTGTCCTTTTACAACATTGATGAACCCTTTTTGAAAATTTGGCGACAATGAATGTCGTGCATTTAAGGACTTCCTTAAACCCCTAACACTATGTTGGAAAGACTTCCTTAGACTCCTAACACTACATCGTTGGAATGTTGTCATCAATTCTATTCTTAAAGAACCTATCCTAAAAAGGAAAGAGAAAGAAATTAACTATTTTATATATAAATGAAAGAAAAAATAAGAAAATTAACTAAAAATAATTAACATAATTCATATCTTTATTTTAAACTATAATCATAATTTTTTTTTCATATTTATAAAGTATTATAATTTTTTTATGATATAGCTTCTATCCAATATATTTTTTGTTTGTTAAGTTTTTCAGTTCTATTTTATTAATTGAAAAAAAAAATTCTAGGTCAAACATATCTTATCTGGTTGACTTAAAAAACTTTAAAAAATTAATTTTATATTGTAATACAGGTATATGTTCTTGTTTTTTTTCTAAAGTTTTCAAGCTTGTACAAACTCTTAAAATTAAAATATTAAATACTTTAAATAAAAAATAAATTATAATGAATTTTAATAAAAATATAATAAAATAAAATTATTGATTAAAAATTAAAAATAATACATAATTATCTTATTTACATTAAATAATAAATGTATTACTTGATTAAATCATATATTTAAAAGAAGAGTTATTTTAATTTAAAATATTAAATTAACTTAATTATATTTATTAATATCTTTATTTTTAGTTTTAAATCCATTATATTTTAAAATAAAATATTTGACAAAACTAACTTAAAAGTTAGTTATAGTCATCATACATAACTTATAAATTTTTGCACAAACACCTAAAATTATAGTATCAAAAGATTTAAATGAAAAATAAATTATAATTACTTTTTATAAAAATATCATACAATTAAATTATTGATTGAAAATTAAAAAAAGTGTATTATTAAACTAAATATTAAAAGTAAATAAATAAAAAAAAATAAAATAACATATATATTTATTAAAATACAAAATAAATAAATTACAAATTATAAACTCTATAAATTAACTAACTTAATTTGTAACTTTTATAGATTAAAAATATTCTTAAATTAAATTATTTTAAAACACCTTATAAGAAATTGATGATATTAACTTAAAAATTATTTATATATACTATTAATTAATATATTGATCTTATTAAATGTACTTAAAATTTGAAAAACAAATTTAAAAAGTCAAAGATTTAAAACTCACTATCTTTTCACCACAATTAAAAAAATGTTATAAAAATTTATTATAAATATATAAATATATATGTAAAAGAAAGAAATATTTGTGAAAAATAAATATTAAAATATAAAATTAAATAATGTTTACAAACAATAAAATTGAAATATTTAAATTATAAAAAAATTGTTCTAAATTTTCTAAATTACATGTAATGAAAATTGTTGAGCATTTTCTCTAATTGTAAGAAACATATTTCCCTTGTCTTATTTTATTAGAAAGTAATAGTAATACTTATTTATATTAACACTGTATAATAATAAATTAATAAATTAGACCCACAATCTCACAGAAATCACAAACTCAACTCACACACTACATGAAACTAGTACAATTCAGAATATTTGCAGAAGAACAAAACCTAAAAAACTTATAAGAGCAGCAGAGCCATGATCTCCTCAAGGTTGGTTTGTTTGAAGGAATGGATTTAAAGAGGTGGAATGAAAATTGAGACTATTTGTTTTAAGGAAAAATGATAAAAAATAAAAAAAAATTATAAAAATTTGTGACTGATTTAATTATTGTAAAAATTTAAAATTATTTTTTAACTAATAAAATTATATGATTATTATTTATTTTTGGTAAAAATATATTTATAATAAATATTAATAATTTATTTAAATATATTTTCAGTATTTTGTTTATAGTATTATTTTTTCATTTTAAAAATTAAAAAATAATTTTATAATAAACAAAGATATTAAAAATGTATTTCATAATGTCAAATGAAATTCCAATAAATAAACTTATGTAAAAGATTGAAGCATAATTTTATATTATATCAAATTTTAAATAATATAACATAAATTATATTTAATATACATTTGATTATATAATTAAAATTAAATATACGTAAATTATAATAATTAATTAAAATAGTAAGCAGGAAATAAACAATTGGAAGTAAAACAAACTCATTTAGTTAAAAGAGTTATCAAAACTGCAAAAAAAATTATTTGAGATCATCATATTTTTTATAAAATAATTATAAATTATCTGATATTATTAATCTATAAAAAGTATAAATATATTTTAAAATAATTAAAATAATATAAATTTGTTTACAAATTTATTATTATTATTATTTTTAAAAATTATATTAATATTTTTATATAATATTATTATTTTAATTATTTTTAATATTTTTTTATTTTTTAATAATATTATCATTTTATTATATTATATACATAATATAATTCATAATTGTATGTAACATAATCTACTATGCGTTTATATATATATATATATATTATTTTATTATTACTATTATTTTTATTATTAAATTGATTATGTATTTTTATTTTATTATTACTATTATTTAATATATATATATATATATATATATATATGTAACTAATCATTTTTATTATATAATATATTATTATTATTTATATTATTATGATTTGTAATTTATTATTATTATTATTTTATTATATAACATAATAGTTATGTTTTTGTCTTATTTTTTATATATAAAAAGATATGAAAAACAGTTTTGTTATTATTTTATTATTTTTATTTTTATTTTTAATATTTAAATATTTTATTAAATTATATAATAATTAATTATGTATATGTATAAATAAATAATATAACACATTATTTGTATATTTAATATGTATATGTATATGTAATTAAAGAATGAAATTTATATTATAAATTGAAAGATAGATATATAATTTTCTTGATCCATATTTTTCTAATTGAGGATGAGTAAATAACTTTCTATTTTCTCATAAACAAATATATCAGATCTCTCTTTTTTATCTTCACCTACAGTACATTTATAAATACAAATATATTCGAAGTGATGAAGGCTTTTAAAACCACAAATATATCCAAATGTCCTTGTGGGAAAAAAAAAAAGAGAGATATTCCTTGGAGTTACCCTCTCTTTATGTGAAATGATATGATGTTTGAAAATATTCTAACCCAACATGGTCAAACGTTTAACCTTACATCTCTTTAATGTTATTTAATATTTTTTTCCGTCATAGATGTCATAGTCAGATATACGACACTTTTAATTATATTAATTAATATTTTAACTTTTTTTTAATTCAGTTATAATTTAAAATAAAAATAAATTGACAAAACTACCTTATAAATTAGTTAGTAGATGATAAACTATAGCTCATAACTTATAAATTTTGAACACATAAACTAGTTGTGTGTAGTTTTAATTTTTTATGAAGTGCACAAACACTTAAAAATATTATAATATCAAAATATTTAAATGGAAATAAATTATAAGTAAACTACAATTACTTTTAGTAAAAATATCATAAAATTAAATTATTGATTAAAAATAAAAAATATATATAATTAAACTAAAAATTAAAAAAAAATAAAAAAAAATAATATATATATATATATAGATTTATTAAATATTAAAAACTTAAATAAATTACAAATCATAAACTCTATAAATTAACTAAATTAATTTATAACTTATAGATTAAAAATACTCTTAAAATAAATTATTTTAAAACACCTTGTAAGAAATTGATGATATTTACTTAAAAACTATTTCTACATACTATTAATGAATCTATTGATCTTATTACATGTAGATAAAATTTGAAAAAAATAGTTTAAAAAGTCAAAGATTTAAAACTAGCTATCTTTTTATCAACAATTATAAAAATTATATATATAATATGATTGATGAGGCTTCTATTCTTTCAATAATATTCATCTTTTTTTTTAATAAGGGGACATTTATTTTTTATTTTATTTTAAAATAATATATTTATTGAAACTGAAATAAAAATTTTGAAAACTAAATATTAAAATATAAAATTAAATAATTTTTACAAATAATAAGATTGAATAATTTAAATTATACAGAAATTGTTCTAAACGTTCTAAATTATTCATGTAATGAAAAATCTGAAAAACCTGTATTTAATTGATCATCATAATATGTCAAAATTGGTCAGGTCAGAGGACCAAATAAATGGCATTCATCTACTCTAATTGTAAGACACACATATACCTGTCTTGTTTTATGAGAAAGTAATAATAGTACTCATTTATATTAAAATTATATCACAATAAGCTAATAAATTTAATTATATATTTTATATCTCTGTTTTTTTATTAATTCTTAACTGTGGTTGGAGCTGATGTAGTTGCATGGAGAGGTGTTGCAGGGAGAAACAAAAATGTAATGTAACAGGTAGAGTGCAGATATAGAAATTAAAAAGATTAGGTAGATGAAGGTGATGAGTGGAGAATTCAAATATTTAGTGACTATGACATAACCCAGTAGAGAAGGCAAATTAAGGTTGTATGCCCCATCTTCACGAGGTTAGTGAAGAAATAATAAAGTTTCTTCTTTCCTTCCCTACACTGTACCCACACAACTCACTGCACCTTATTTAAGATTCTTGTCTCACTCCTCTTTCTAACACATTCACCAAATCATTCATACTATTTTAATTCAATTTCTTTGCATTCAATTCTTCCCCAGTTTTACACATGGATGATGTAAATACATTTACAACCTGTGGACCCATCTCCTATTCCTCTTTCTTCCCCAAATTTCACACCATGCTAAGACTTTAATCATCTATTGTTTGAGCTTGAGCCAAAGACTTCTTAATTGGGATATTGCATTCTCTTATAAAACATATTTTGAATCTCTAAAGAAGGAGAAAATTCATTTTAATTTATATACTCACAGTGAGGTGAAATGGTTTGGGAAGGAAGAAAAAAAGAGTGAGTGGTGAGAAAGAAAGAGAGAGAGAGGTGTTATGGTTGCAATTGGACAGTAACTGCGGTCACCAGAAAAAGCTTCACGGGATACTTGGGATTCTATTACATATTTTCAGCTTCCCTCTCTTAATTCTCACTACTCTTTTATTATTGGCTTCTCTCTACACTTTTCTACCATCTTCTTAATATTCTTACACAAATTCAAATGTCACTCCTTTTCATCTCAAGATCACAATTATTATTTCTATTTCAAACTCTTCTCTTCTGCCTCCACCTCCAACTCCTGCAATTTCTAACAAATCTTGTCCATTTTTTTTGAAAATACAACAACACATTGTTCTGCAGGAGACTGCTTTTTATTGAACTTTGTTTTTACTTATTAAACTTATTTAGATATTTATAATAGCATATATTAATTTTAAATAAAAGAAATGTAAAAAATAAGGTATTAAAAATTAATATAATAAATTTAAAAGTCATCTGATTTTTCTAAATTTTACTCCCTCATGTACATTGATTCACTGGTAATAAAAAGTTGATTTTCATTACATGATACTTTTCAGGCCAAGTTTGTTGAGGGAATTGAAATAGAAAGGCACTGTTATAAAGAATGAAACGAAACACAATTTTTAGTGAAAAATATTATTAGGTAGTTGATCTACACAGAAAAAGGGGTTTTGATTAACATTCTTGGCTTCTCATGTCATAACCAATGCAGCATTAATGATGTGAGTTATCCAAATTGTATTTATTCTTATATCAAATTTACATGCATATGAAGGTGCTTAATTAGCAACTCTTAGATCCCAAAACATAAGTAAAGAGGAAAAGAAAGAAAACAAATTAAGCAGCTTATAGGCCTACTACGACTAGATATCTACTATAACAGTAGGTTGGAGATTTGGAGAAGTTGAATATTTTGTCTCATAGTATGATAAGAGTTGGCTTTTGCATGCAACGACAAAACTTTTACATTCTTACAGTTTCCCTCGTCCACACCAACAATGCTACTATAGCCAATAGCCTAGGTTTCCCACCTTATGATCAATTTCAGATTGCTCAAGAATTCTTTTTTTGTGTTTTGTGTCCAATAATATTCACGTGCTCTCTATCATGTCACACGACCAAATAATAAATAATTTTCTTAATGTCACATGCTTAGTGTTTCTTTGGATTAGTGTTTAGAGTCAGATTTTGGCCATCAAAGAGTCTTCTGTGTTAGAGTTTGGTTAAAGTATTTGCATGATGCCAGAGGCAAAACCACACTTTCTATAATGTCACCTTATGTTGGAACATTACTACTATCGCCAAAATTTTGATAGTTTGTCAAAGGGTTAGTTAGACTAAGAGTTTTAATTTTTTTTGTACACTAGTGCACTAATTCATAAAAACTAATTAATTTTTTTAAAAAAATTAAAATTTGTAATTATACATAAACTAATTTTAATTTAAGAGAAAAAAAATCTCGAATAGTAGCTTGCATGAGATATAGAAACTCTGATTTGTAGATTGTAGATTAATGTTTTAGAATTTTAAAACACTGTTAATCGATTTTCTCAATTATACTCTTATTTAAAATAATTTTAATTATAGAAGATAAATAATAGTATTATGTTTACTCATGATGTGAAACTTATTCAATATGGCACAATTAATTACACACAGTTTCACAATGATTAAGATTTTTTTTTTCATGGACTATAAAGGACCACCAATATACCCTTTTTTTAAACAATTCTAGTAAAATAATCTCACTCTCTAATTAAATTTGTTTAGATAAGTAATTAATTTTGAGGTAAATCATAAATAAAAGATAGTAATATAATATTAAACTCTGAAAATATGAATTGTTTTAAATTTAAAAAATAAAAAGTATTAGACAGTCTATTAACAGGAATTGAATGAGATAAGTAGGATTTGGAGAAAAAATTGAATAGCAATGATGAGAGTAATTATTAAAAAGAGGAAATAAAAAGAGTTTAAAAGTTTGGATGCATAAGAAAAGAATATAGGAAATAGGTGGTGAAGGAAAGAGGACATAGCAGAAAAGAGTAAGAGTTGGTTTCCACGTGTAGAAGGTGCAGAAGAGAAGCAGAAAGAGAAGGAAAAAAAGAGGGCTTGTGTATATGTGATCCTCTCCACGTCCTACTCATCATTTGTTTTTCCAGTGTTGTAGAGTAGTTATATAAGCTTGTTGCCTCTTCCACTGTAACGTTTCTTCTCTTAAACCATCGCAATCTCTCTCTCTCTTCTAAACAGAAAAAAAAAAATAAAGGCAATGCCCTTTTCCTTCTGCAACCTCTTCCTCTTTTTCTCCACTCCCTTCCTTTAACTCCCTCTTCTTCTTTCTCACCTCATTTCCCTCACAAACCCCAACAACAACCTTCCTCCACAAGCAAAACCAAAACGAGAAAAGCAACCATGATGCCCAGAATAAACGGAGTTGGATGGATGGAGGAACGTGAAGACGACAATAACTCCGCTTCTTGGGCCAGAAACAAGCCCACCAACACCATCATGGCCACCGACACAACAACCTCAGCAAAACCAACCACTGCAGCAGCAGCTTTCGTAGACAACAATACGACCCGCGACGACTTAGCTTCTCTCTGCGCCTTCAAACCCATGCTGGAACTGGACGATGAATGGTACATAACCAACCACCATCACCATAACAACCACCACCCCCAAGACATGACCTTCTCCCCCACCTTTCCTGACTCCGACAACCTCCTCCTCCCGGCCGTCGACTCCTCCTCCTGCTCCCCCTCCTCCTCCGTCTTCACCAACCTCGACCCTTCCTCCTCCCACCTCCACTACTTCCTCCCTCCCAAGCCCCCCACTCTCTCTTCCCTCCTCAACCCCTTCGACATCCCCTTTCTTGACCCTCAAGCTTCCTCCTCCTTCCCGCTTCTTCCCTCTGCCCATTTTCCCTCCGAGACGCCTCCTCAGACCGCCACCGCCTTCGCCGGCTTCCACACCCTCGACGACGGCTCCTCCAAACCTCTCTTTCACCACCGCTCCAAGATTCTGCGGCCCCTCGAGTCACTCACTCCCTCCGGGGCGCCACCCACCCTCTTTCAGAAGAGGGCGGCGCTCAGGAAGAACATGTCTGCTGGGGAAGGGAGTGAGAAGAAGAGGAAGGAGAAAGAGGAGGTGGTGGAGGATGTGAGTTTTGATGGGTCTGGGTTGAACTATGATTCTGATGATTTGACTGAGATTAATAACAACAGTGGTAAGGTGGATGAGGGTAGTGCTAAGAATGGTGGGAACAGTTCCAATGCCAACAGCACGGTCACTGGGTTGGATCAGAAAGGGAAGAAGAAGGGAATGCCTGCTAAGAATTTGATGGCAGAGCGACGCCGTAGGAAGAAGCTCAATGATAGACTCTACATGCTTAGGTCTGTTGTGCCTAAGATTAGCAAAGTAAGTTTCACTTCTTCTCTCTCACCCGTTGTTAAATTTTCAATTGTAGATGCTTTTCAAGCTGAATGAATGTGAAATTAGTGGGAAGCTTTAGCTATTAGTTGTTGTTGTTTTGGTTTGGGATGGATCTGTATGTGTGTGGGTTCTATTCTATGACATGGTGTTGTTTTGATAGATGGACAGGGCTTCAATTCTTGGGGATGCAATCGAGTATCTTAAGGAGCTTCTGCAAAGGATCAATGATCTCCATAACGAGTTGGAGTCTACACCGCCTGGTTCTTCCCTCACTCCTTCCTCCAATTTCCATCCTTTGACGCCTACTCCTCCCACACTGCCTAGTCGTATCAAAGAAGAATTGTGCCCCAGCTCATTGCCAAGCCCCAATGGTCAACCTGCTAGGGTAATGTTGTTTCTTTTCCGTGCTTCAACTTCCCTTTTTGCCTCCATATATTCTCAAAACCACCGCGCTTCCTTGCTTTTTGTTCCTTTTTACTATAAATATGCCCCGTTTGGAAGAGCTTATTTAGTTTTATCTTATAACATAAGCGCACTCATGTAAATGTTTGGAAGAACTTACCTAAATAGGTTATAATATGATTTCTATTTTTTATGAACTTCTCCCTAAGGACTTATAAGAGAACGATAATAAAGTTTATATTGGTCAATGCACAAGTTAATTTGTAAAAGTTTTCTTATTTGAATTTCTCTAATAACTTATTTCATCTTATGCACAAGGTGATTTTGATTTGTGTAAAAGGGCCGGTTCTTTTTCTCTTCTTATTTTCTTCTTTTGCTTGCAAGTACCTACCGAAAAAATTATCCATACAAAGAGTCTGGTTTCTTTGCCGTCACAAAAGTGATTTTATGAATTACCCATTAAAATTAAATTAAATAATAAAAGAAAATATAACTAAAATGGTTCTCGACCATTTAGATATGTAACTGTTGGACCCTGCAGTTGATTTTTACCTGCAAGGAATCCTGGTTCTTGGAGAGATAGGTTATGAAAAGAGCTTTCAACTTGTATAAAAATAGTTTTACCTTGTTTCTCCTTGCATATGATAGAAGCAGTAAGTACTTATTCGATAAAATCTTAATTAAGTTATTTAGCCAGACAAAGTTGTGGGACACACATATATATATATATATGACAGCAAACACATATATATATGACAGCAAGCATTTTTTTTTCTGTGCCTTTTAATAAGGTGGAAGGGAAGTTTTGCTTGTTATGTGGGTGGAAATTGAAATGAACCATGTATCTTATTACCAACTCTGCATTTAGCATTCTTTAGCTTAACACTAGGCCCATAGGCATAGTGGAGCATTTTGTTCGCTATCAGTATGGTTTAATAGAAGGTTTTCTTATACATAGGTTGAGGTTCGGCTACGAGAAGGAAGGGCTGTTAACATCCACATGTTTTGTGCCCGCAAACCTGGTCTGTTGCTCTCAACCATGAGGGCTATGGATAACCTTGGATTAGACATTCAGCAGGCTGTTATCAGCTGCTTCAATGGATTTGCTATGGATATTTTTCGAGCCGAGGTAAAAATTTTAATTCATCACTTGAAGGCCAATTCATGTTGCATCCAGACTGCTTGCGAGGTCGATTGATATTTTTCCTCAATAGTTGCAAACTTTTAATACCCAGGCTACAACTGACAAGTAAACTTCATATCCTGTTTATATATGGTAAATTGGCACCTTGTTATAAGAGGAGATGTATATTGTTGATTTGGAAATACCCTGAACTTGAATTTATTATAAGGTAACCTGGCATGTTAACTGTCAAGATCCATTATAAAGTGCAAATGATATTCTAATGATTTCCGGACCCATTAATGGCTTAGGTGTTGGAATGCTATTGTAGTTTCTGCATGTTAAGAACAGTATTTGCTCTGTAGTTGTCATTAAGGTTACACCAACTGCTCAAATAAATAGGAATTATAAGAGTTTTGTGTATAATCCTAAAACGTTACCTAAATAATCTTCTTAATGTTTTAAGAATAAAGTACTAAAGGAACTATAGATGCATTTATTGGCTTAAAAACATAAAAAGTAAGTGATGGCTGTGGTCTCTAAAAGGCTAACGATCCCTCTATTTCAGCAATGCAAAGAAGGTCAAGATGTCCATCCGGAGCAGATCAAAGCAGTTCTCTTGGATTCAGCTGGCTACAGTGGCATGATATAACTAGTTTTGCATGAAACAAACTAGTGGCTGCCGTTTGTCAATTTGGCAAGTTGATCAGTTTTTACTTTGTAATATCCAAAATTCAAGTGTACGATACTAGCTCTGGTAACGTCAGTTTAAGTTGAGGTAGAAGAAATTTTCACATTAATTTTACCCCGCAGCGGCAGTTACTGCCTCGTACCTTTCGCATGTTCCTGTCCAACTGAAAGTTGGTGATACTTTGAGTTCTATTAGTTCAGTGACATTTCTGAGGCGCGTTTTGACCATGTGGTTTGTATTTATGTTTTGTCCAACCTAGTGTCCTCCTTTTACAGTTTTCAACAAGGGACAAAACTTTAAAACAGCTTTCTTTCTTGTGTTTCTTCCACCCGATTAAGCTTGGTCATCGCACACTAATTATATCTTTCCCTTTTAAACCAAAAAGTAGTGGATAAACTAAAGGAAAGAGTATCATGCATCGACGTCAAAATTGGCAAATTAAAGGTTTGGGTTGACAATCCAGTACACCAGAGGAGCCTAATTTAAAATCTTAAACTATGAAATCAAATCCATGGATCTAATATGGTTGCTAAAGAACCGACCCTGGCAACGATTCCCATTAGTCATATGGACTTTTCTAGACACTAATTGACCTATTGACATAGAAAAAAACTAATTGACCTTGACGATGGTGCATCCTAGAAGACCGTTACTTCTCGTAACATCTCTTAAAGTATCCATCGAAGCGCTGACCACCATAACTAGTGTTCGTCCCAAGGATTAATCAATCACAAATGAACTCCTTGTTTCACTTTTACAACACTGTAACTTTAATTCGTTTCACCAGTGACGAAGTGACCTCACTCACCAAACTGAGGGTACAAGTGAAGAATTCTAAAAAGGAATTAATTGTACATGATGCACACTGGAATATCAAGAATTTCCATCTCATAAATTATGATTGATAAGAAGAAAAAAGAAATAAAGTGGATACGAACCATAAGGGCGCCCTTTGTATAAAATTTCATTACATTAACGGGTTGTTGTTCAGAGGGTGGGAGAGATACAACTATGTACAACTACTACAAGTGGGATTTGTCTAAAAACGCAAGGTGGATATCACCCCATATCACCTCGCTCAAAACACAATTGATTACATGCTAAGGGATTGTATAACTGGGCAGACAATATACTACTAATTCCGGGATTTCAAAAATTGGACGGGTACTCTTTCGTGCCATGCCATCTATATAGTTTGATTTCAAGCAGTCAGCCTCGATTATAGTTCGTCTTGTTATGTCCTCCAACTGGATGGCTTCATAACAATTTCCTACTTTCCAGCCCGGAATCTGTAAACCAGACAATAAAACGTTACACCATGAAACTCCACAAACTAAACTAGATTAAAAAATACATGTATTTACGTGGGGCAATTTTGATCTGAACATCTAAAATCATTTAATCCAGTGTTAACAGGGATGGGAGGAAGAAATTAACCTGATAGCTGTGGAACTCAATCTACTAATCGTCACGCGTCAAGGCCATTTTCATAATTGAACTTTCGAAGCGGCAGACATTTAACATCTTTTGCATCTGCACCTTCACTACCCGACTGGTTCTCTTCATTTCTTGAGCTCAAGGTACCCGGGCTCATTTTCTGGATCTCCTCTTTAGGGTAGATGTAAATTTTGCGAACCATGGCACAGAATTCCCTGAATTGAAAATATAGAATAATATAAATTCTGACCCACTCTCAAGGAGAAGTGAAACATTTCAATAATAAGTTAAACAAAGCATGTATGGTGAAAAGACAGATCCTTACTGCCATGGATCGTCGCCTACAAGCATCATATCACCCTCATTGTCAGTATAGACAATAAGCCAATCTTTTTTAGTTGACAATAATTCTCCATCAAATTCAAACAGCTGATCCAATTCAGCTACTAATTCATCATAGCCAGTGTACTTTGTAAGGTCCACTGACCTACCAAGTGCAATGCCCTTCTTGTGAACCTAAAACAAATAGCACGTGGTTAATTAGCCTAGCTTTCTAGCTCTCCTTTTTTCAATCAAACTGTAAAAGATCTTACTTTGGTGCAACTCCTAGCAGAACTACTAAGGGGTTTAGCTTGACCATCTTTCGCGTGAAGCTGAGAAGTCTGTAATGGTCTATCATGCTCATCAACAATTAGATCATCTGCAGTTTTTGAGCCCTTTGAGTGGTCTGACTTCTCATCATTTTCAGAAGTTCTTTGTTGGTGTGACGCAAGATGCGTCTGACCAGCAGGCTCGTTCACATTTCTCTGTGACACAGAAGGCTCTGGTACAATAGGGCCACTGATAAGTGAGAAGCCAAATAGCTTACAGTCACCATCTTTTAACTTCACAGCCTCAAATGTTTTTGCTGGCACTGGTTTTGACATAAGTTCTCTTGAACAAGGACTCTGATATTGAGTTAGCGGTGCAGGTGGGGGTGGCATCAAGTTTCCATGTGAATGCTCAACTTTATGAGCATGCAATGCAGGGTATTCACCAAATGCACTGTACCTCAAATTCCCTCGAGCTTGGTAATTTGGATCACCACCATGTGCAGGACCTTTTGTATTAGAGTCCAATATATTCAATGAAAGACTAGAGGGCATTACAGGCCACGGCTGAGGCATGTGAAGTTTGCCTTCATGATCCGACGATTGCTTTCTAGTGGGATAAGCTACAGGGCTCATTTGATCCATCAAGGATGAATGAGAAGGATCCCCACCGGCCCCAAAGCTTGAAAGAAGATCAGAATATGTAGGCTCGTTCCTCCCCATTGACATCCAGCTCTCCGATCCATACCTCCTTGACGTGGAAACATCAATCTTTTCATCATCTACTGCAGCAGGCGGCCAAACAACAGATTTCTCAGCAGCATCAGAGTCATTGCTTTCAGCAAAATTGCCTCTCAAGGTCGAGAATTCTTGACCTTGCAAGACCCTCGGAAACCCATTTGCCGGTGAAGGGTCTATGCTTACTTTAGATGATGCTGCTAATCACCAAAAACACATCAGGACTCATCCACATTTCCTTTTGCAATTCAAGAGAGCTTTCTTATAAAGATCAAATATCGAGAGTCAAATAATCATACCTTCTCGAGTAAGGACAGAAGACTCTGGGGATGACGGAACTGCGTTAGACCGAGGCCTTTTAGGCCTAGGCATTGAAAGAGGATTTAGAGCAGGAGGCGCAAGAGCAGGCTCTATTTTCCAAGGGGAAACTCTCTCAGGACGAGGAGTATTAGATGTTTCATCCCATCTCACCTGAACAACATGAGTAACAAGGTTATAGCAAGCCTAGTTTTTAAGAAGACAAAAAATGTAGCAAAAGGACTAGTGATACAACCTTGAGGCATCTCCATTTGGATTCTCTCCACCTGTTGGGATCAGAATCTTCTATTCCAACAATTGTACCGGTAAACCTACAATTTTAATAAGCCTTATCAAGTATTAGGATTATATTATAGTGTCTGCTATTGTGCGATTGTAATACACAACTACTGATGTTAGTTAATAGCTGCAGCTGTTAATTGGTCTGTTACAAATCTATAAATAACATTGATGTATCTATTGGGTCTCACGTATAAATAATATTGATATTAATCAATTCATCATTCACTTCCCCGAATCAAGTAATTTCTTCCATTGGAATTCAATATTTGACACGTTATATTTGATAGCACGGGAGGCAAACAAAAATCAGCATATTCGATGACACCAATCGCTCATACCTCTGCTCTGGAGCCTCTTCACCTTCGAACCTCATTTTGAACCGCATCCCGATGCTATAATTATTTTTTAGAGACTCCATATACTGATCATACGGAACAATAAATTCGGCGGGACTAGTCCTGCAAAATAATGATGATGGTCAGTGCTATTATCCCTGTTATGTGGGAAATGAATCAATCACAAAGAAACCCTCGAGTGTGCATGTACAGGATATGGTTAGACTAAAATCATCATAATATCAGTTTCAACGTAATTTTATAAATAATTTACCAACCTAGGTTTGTAATAAACAGTAAAGATGGTTCCCGTCAAAATGGCGTGCCAAGCAGTTGCAAGGACTCCAAGATGCATGCTGTGACTGGAGATAACTGAAGATGGAACATTACCCTGCTGTCTCATTGCTCGCCTGACACCAACTCGAAGCTCTCCGTTCTCACCTCTGCAAATCCCTAAATTAGTCTCATTCCAGGAAAATAACCAGCAGAATCTAAAACCCTAATTCACGGTAGAACAAACCTAAGAAATATAAATGCGTCCCCAGCAACAAGCCTTTTGGAGCTGACAAAAACACTCCAACCACTCTGAAGCAAGTGTCTACGGGGTTGACCTGAAATTCACTTGACCCATCAGTCACTATCAATAGACACACAATAGAATACAAAGGTACCACACAACAGACTGGGAGGGCAGCCACCGATGAGAGAGTAATTACCCCGAAAGATGTGTTTAAATCGCCATTCATTCCCATGAAGATCCTTCGCTGCCAATTCCTGAGTGGGTGGCTGCTTCGACATATCCTGTCAATAAACACGAGACTCGTCCAGCGTCAGCTAGCCGTATAATGACACACTTTAACCATGTACGAGGAGGAGAAGAAAAATGGGAAGGAAACCAAACCAGAGGGGGAAGGCATTCATCAGCATGCCGTCTCAGCACGGAAAACCCACCATGGGTACTGGTATCGGACGCTGTCAGGGTTTTACAGAAAGAATGAACGTGAAACCGCGGCGGCGGAGGCGGTGGTGGCTCTTTCTCCACGTTATTTTCATCTTGCTGTCATCCCACCACATTAAAAAAGGTCATAAGCATAAAGTTTTCACCCAATTACTGACTCTCTATCCCAAACACGCTATTGAGCAGAGGAAACTCACATTTGGCTCCGGAAGCAAGGTGACCTGAGCGAACACCTCATCCGTGTCGGGCTCAGCCTGAAAAACCGTTCTCTTTTTGAGTATTGCTTTGTTCGAAAGCATGGCAATTTTTAATAGAGAAAAAGTGACACAGATCGAACAACACTACCTTCAGCTGCACGTTGATGACCCGACAAAGGATCTTGGGTGGGAGATCGTAAACCGGCATGTGCTGGTCCGCCACCTGATTCGTCGAGGCCTCCACCTATTTCACACCCAAACAAAATATAAACATAACACCCAAAAACAAAAAGAACAAAAACAAAACCAAACCCATCTCACTCCAATCCACCAACACCGCCACAATTTCACTCCGAAAAAGGTAACAAACTAAGCTCATCTCAAATCTGAGCTCTGACTCCAGAAAGGAAACCATATTCTCCAACATAAATAAACCAAGACGAGTTCGAGAAAGGAATGAAATTAATTAAGTAATTAGTTAATTAAATTACCTGTTCAATATGTCCCTGAGGAAAATAAAACACGCGCTCCCCTTCGCGCGGCACGGTCACGAGGGGACCTGCACAGGCGTGCCACAGTTCCCTGAAAAGTGCAGCTTCCGCGTCTAACAAAAAGAAAACAAAACAATTACAATTTACACTCCACAGAAGGAACCAACCTACGCCACGTTCGGAGCTAGTTCGCTACCTTTAGCCGTGGCCGGCGAATGAGCCTCCGCAGCTCCGCCGTCGTTATGGTTCAAGCAATTTCCCTTCATCGTGACCTCCGATGATGCCATTTCCAGAGACCTCACCACAGATCTCTCATCCGCTACACTCCTGGCGTAATTGTACAACGCCTGCGCAAGGAGAAGCACGGAGAGAAACTCAAATTCAGTCGAACGGGCTAACCTCGAAGCCGAGAGGAGAGAGAAGTGGTGGCGAACAAACAATTGAGCGGTCCTTGCAGGCGAAATTCGAGAATCTCGTTGTTTCAGAGGAAGAAGTAGAAGAAGAGGAAGAAGAAGAAGAAGAAGCAGCGTGTGTGGTGTTGTGTTTGGCTTTTGGGATGTGGGGGTGAGACTTAACCAGAGTGGTCAAAACAGCGTGCAATGATTTCAACCGCGGTCAATCCCTTAACCAATCCGCGAGAAGGGAACCGGCATTTGGCGGTAAGTGTGTGGTGGGTGACCGGGTAGAGGGGGTAAGGAGGATCCATAAATAAAGGCGGCTGGGGACAGGGAAGGGTACAGACGGCGTTAAAGCGGTGTCGAGAGGGGATTGGATTGGCATGTAACGGCGTGTGTCGTGACGGTCGCGGGAAAGTTGTTCTGTTTTTATTGGGAAATGGCATTGTCGTGCTATTAACGGGCAGCGCTTGATGGATGGATGTTTAGATGGACGGAGGCGATTGGAATTGAATTGGATGCAAGCAAACAGCATTTGCATTTGCATCCCACACTCACACAGTGCGCATCTTAACAACTTTCCCCCTTTCTCTTATTTTAATTTAATTCATTATTCATATCTCATCTCGTGCCCTATTTCTCGTGGCGCCACATTGGAAAATTGTGTAGGCATGGGAAACATTTGAAGAAGTTCAACAAATTCCACCTTATTTAAATGCTTTTATTAAATGCTGTGTCAGATCTTCTTCCTTGCTTGGTGAAGACCCTTTTCACTCTCTTTTCTATGTCAATAAAACACACTCCAAACATATTCATAAATACCCCCCAACACACCCACCCTTCAATTCAAACTCCCATAACTCAACATCTTCCACCCATAAACATTTTATTTAACAAAATCATTTACAACAACCCCAAAAACTACACATGCTAATTTATTATTTACCTAAGCTTGTTTCTGTTAATCCTTAATCTTTTATAAACAAAAAGCCTCTGGAGGTGGTGGCTTATTAAGATTAAAAAATGGGTAATTTAAAGTCTGAAATGAGAGAAGAGAGTTGCAGAAATCTGGAAATAAGTTGAGAAAAAATTAATGATTTGGCACATCCACTCTATTATTGGATCCTTGGACTGCAAAAGGGAATGGGTTTCAGTACATTTGTTCTCACTTTATGGTTGTCACGTTTGCTCCACGCATCGAATAACCCTTTCAGCTATATTTAAGTATTATAGTATCCACCTATTTATTATCTTTTATTAAACATATATTAATTATTATGACATTAAAAAACAAACAACGTATTTATAACTAAAGTAATTTACAATAATATAAAAAATATAAAATTAAATAAAAAAGTATGTATGGCCGTTGAGCATCATGAATGTCTCTACATACTCACCAGGATCACAAATACTTGTACACAGGGTGGCCATGCCATAATGCTTCATGTGCTTGCAATAAAAATTTCAATGAAATTTTCTATGAAGGACAAATTTTAATTTAAGATCTGCATGACGTCCAATTATTTTACTTATTACTCCTCTCTGGATGTAAAATTCAATAAAATTATGGTTTCTTTGTTTTAAGATGTGCTAAAGCTGTGGTAATAGTTTTTTTCTTTAACTAAATACTTAAAACAATCACTTGCACATCAAATTATGAATGTGTTCAAACTCAATGCATTATTCTTTTATCATATCTCATGTTAGACACTTAATTAAGTTTTTAAGTTTATTAAATTTTTAACATATTTATATTTTTTAATGAAATTTTTATTTAGATTTTTTTTAGATAGAGTGGTGTATTATTTACCTTATCTTTCATTATCATTCTTAAATATTTTTACTTAAAGAATAAAAATTGACTTAAATTAACTTTAATTTTCTCCTAAATTTGATATTTTAAACTGAATTTTAAGTTTTTCAAAATATTTATATTTTTAATTGAGTTTATATATATATATATATATATATATATAATTTATATTAGATACTTCAAACATTTATATTTTTATTTAAATTGTTATTAATTTATTTCACCATCAACTAAAGTAAAGTAATTATATAGTTCTTTCTGGAGACTCGATCACAACGTTATTAAATATTTATTACTAAATAATAATAATTATTATTATTATTAAATTTTAAAATTATTAATAAGTTATTAAAATAATTAATTATTAAAAAGTCAAACTATATCCAATAAAATGATTTTCCAAAATAGTCTCTAGATAATATTTCACGAGACACTACAAAGTATTAAAATATTTTTATTTATTAAATATTATTAATATGGTCAAAACAAATTTTTAACTCGATATAAACTAATATAAAATGACAAATATATAAAAATGAAAAAAAGAGAATGAAACATATATGCAGCTGGCATTGATTATTTTTAATATAGTTTGATTTTTTAATAATTTGGTTAATTAATTTGTTAATATTTTTTAAATTTATTTTAAAAATTTTATTATTAAGTTATAATTATTATTATTATTTAATAAGTATTTAATGATATTGTGTTTCATACTACAAAATTATATAATTATGTCACTCTAATTAATGGTGAAATAAAATAGTTTAATTAAAAAATATAAATATTTTGAATACACAATAAAATAAATAAAACAATAAAAATTTAATTAAAAATATTAAATTTTAAAAAAATATATATAATTTAAGTTAATTTGTATTTCTCATGAATAGGTCAACAATCACAATGCAATGAAACATATAAATCATTCCATTTAATAACAAATATTAATTTGAAGAACTTAGTTAAAAATTATAAACAATTTAAGTATTTAATAAAACAAATTTTTTTAATAAAAACTTAATTAAAAAGACTCAAATTATTAAGACTTAAAAATTAATATATATATATATATATATATATATAAATAAAGTAAGTCTGGGTTTACCATAATTTATTGAATTAAGTTAGTGTTTTTAATTCATGATTCGATTCTGATTAACTAAGTGGACAAGTCAGATACAGACACGACAGATTATCCGCTAATTCACTTTTTTAATTTAAAAATAAAAAATACAATTTTAAAATTTAATTTCTTTATATTATACTATTTGAAAGATATAATAATAATATTATAAATTAAATTATTAATACTTACTAATTAACTTCTGAATATTAATTAAAAAATAGTAATTTAAAATGTAAAAATAATAATAATTTAAATTTATATCATTAGATATATTAATTTTTTAAAATTAAAGTAAAAAATTAAAAAATGCTAACTAAGGCAGGTCAAAACTTCCAGTCTCCTTAATTACAAAGGAACAATATAACGTTGAGACCAAACAGACTCTACTGACTTGTTTTACTTGAATCTAACTAAAATTAGAAAAATAGTTTAATTTCCTAATAGTGATTTATATATACTTATATACAGTAATTAAATTTCTTTTGGCTACAAACTTTGAACTTTCATTTTTTTCCTTGGACTTTTTATAAACTAAATTCATTAATTGAAAGATCAAAATTAAAAATGACTTTTTAAGACCGTAATCTTAAATCTTAATTTTTTTATAAAAATGTAATTGATGTTTAACTTCTAAACCTTTTAATTTATTATGTTAAATCCCCAAATTAATCTCTAATTTTCCATGTAAAAATATTTCAGAGATTTATATAAAGACAAATGTTAAAAGCAGCCAATTTAATGATTAAAAATTAAGAAAATGAGTTTTAAAAAATTGAAAGACTTGCATAGTACATTAGTAATAAGTAGTTTGGTAATCCCCCATTAATATAGACCTTTTTCAACAAAAAGATAAATTGAAAGTGTAGCTATTGTGAGCTTATATTAATACTGAAACGAACCGTACTAATAATTAAGGATATTTAAAACCGTACCAAATCGTTTAATAAATTACTTAATTAATCCATAAAAGTTGAAAACCGATCAATTAAAACATTTAAAATTATAAAAAAAACACAATTTTTTTTAGATTTGATTTGGTTTTCATTCCTATTCTGATACCTAAATCAAATCACATATTCTATTTATATTAATTATTCTTTTTTAGTCCATAGTTGCACCCACATTATTTTAATCTCGCTCCCAACTTAATTACGCTAGTATAAATACTTGACTATGAATGATATGTGATGTATTTCCTTTCACTATGTCTTTTTATTAATAAGATGTTTGTTATGTTTTTTTTTATTTCTTCTTAATTATTAGATTATACAATGTGAAACTATTTTGAAAAAAAATTATAAATAGTATAAACATAAATAAATAAATTTTAAAAATATCAAATGAATTTATGTTATTAGGGTCATTAAAATAAGTATAGTTCTTATTTAATTTATGATTTATGTCAAATTATACTTTAAAAAAAATTATTTAAATAAAAATATAATTTTTTAGTTTGGTCTATTTGACTCGAGATCTATATGAACTAAGATTGGGGATTGATTTAGTGTTAATGGACCGACCCATTTTTTCTTTAATGTTAAATATTTTTATTTTTAATCATTATTTTATTTTAATTATAACGTATGATGTTATTGTATAATGTATATAGTTGTTCAATATTTTTGGATAATGATATTACAATATTTTGTATAAACATACAATATTTTCTAGTTTTTAATTAGACAAAACATAGTTCATTGGTCCATGAATATAGGATTAAACTAGACAAAAAATAAGACTCGTTTTAAAATATAAATTAGGTTAAACTATCAAATTTTACTAACTTAGCCAGTAGAATTAAATCAGACTAGATTAGGTTGTCTATTTTAACAACTCTATATGTAACATCTTGAAATTTTTATAAGAAAAATTATCAATCTAATTGTATATCCATGTATCCATGATGCACTACGCCATCATCTATTATACATATATATAAATACATCATACTACTTGGACCATGAGTCCCCAAAATACATCAAAATTAAAAACTTCAAATTTATAAAATAGATAAACTGTGTAGACTCACCAATTTATATCTCTATAGAAATTTGTTCACTTCCAACAACACTTATAAAAGAGTTTTCTCTCATACATAATATGATCATAACAATGTCATCCACATGAACAATAGGGTGAGCTAACAGAATACATTATAAACATCACACAATACATTAATTCCATTCATTAATCATGAATTCACACCAAGCATGTAAATCATTCCAAAGACATCACAAACCCCACATTTAGTCACCAATCCTGACATGAATAAATATAAGGCGTCTTCTAGAAAATTCTATATATTCATGATAAACAAGTTGTACTAGAGGCTAACACTTGACTCTCAGCATTAATTGGATCAAGTTTCTCAAGGTTAGGGTGACATAGAGCACCTGCTATCGAGAGTTAGGTGTATATCTACTTCGCAATTTTGATGTAAGTTTCCCTCAACTTCTTACCACCCGATGTCATATCTACATGATTAGACCATCAATAAAGTTGGGATACCTTTTATCCATGAGTTGTCATGTTTACCACCATTACCTAATGTATAATACCACTCTGGGTAATGTTCCAACATCCCAAGAAGGGTCATCAACAACACTCATAAAGGGTCATATCAATCACCTATTAACAACTTTAATCCTCACAAGTGGGAATACCACATCACTGTATACCCAACAACCACTTACCCCCCTTGATAGACTAATAACATGTGTTCCAGTACACTCAATAGTCTCACATCACTTAGGAGTCGAGGCCAATGACAGTTTATATACTCTTTCCTCCCTTAACCCTTTGAGGTGCCTTTTAAGGACAAAATTGTGATGGAGCTCCGAGCTCCAAAGTAGACAATACCTCGAATGCGATGATTGACCCTAACGATGTTACCTTAACGGACTTCCGATCGGAACATTAGCGTCGTTTGTGGGAAACGAAAGGAGATTCCAAAGTCAAACCCTCATTCCCCTTAGCCCTCGATTGGGGGGGCTTGTTCCAGTACACCCAATAGTCCCACATCGTTTAGGAGTTGAGGCCAAGAGCAATTTATACACTTTTTCCTCCCTCAACCCTCTGAGACGCCTTTTAAGGACAAAACTGTAACGAAGCTCCAATCTCCAAAGTGGTCAATACCTTGGATGTGGTGATTGACCTTAATAATGCTACCTTAACGGACTTGAGGATGAAACAACATGCATACCCTTAACAAAAAAAACATATATTTTGATATAACACAACATTTTTCGTATGAGCATATCACCATCATCACCTTATAAGACATCATTTAACACCCAAGATCATATACACCATCAGATCCTCATTGCTGGAGTAACCATAAGATCATATATATCAACTCATATTCATACCACTTGAGCAATGACTATCACCTGAGTAATATCAAGACCGAGAGCACCCCATGTACAAGTTTCTCTCATCGCTTCAGCAACCACCAGTTGCTTGAGTGATATTAAGGCCGAAAGCAACCCCCTTTTGAGGCTATTTGTTGCTTGAGCCACCAACTTGTCGTTTGAGCGACATCGGGGCTGAGAGCATGCCCTCTTAGGCCCACCACATCGCTCAAGTGATGTAACTCCAATGGAGAGAGAGCAACCTCAACGTCCCCTCGCTTGAGCTATCACCATAGCCTTAACGACATCACCTGTTGCTCGAGGGACCAGTACATCGATTAAGCAACCAATGGAGGTGGAAGTAATGATCACCCATCCCATCTTACCATCGTTTTAGTGACCTACATCGCTTGAGTGGTATGCATGTCAAGAGTTGTCCTGTTATGCTCATTTGACCGTCATTCTATGTTTCCTACACTTTTATAGCGATCTCATGCATACATAGGTTATCATTAATATTGAATAATAATTATACTAGCTTATTCTATCAATCATATACTAGCAACAACTCTAACCACCAACCAACCATCACAGTTTCAGTTCATCATTCAGTCATTATCATTTGTTTTATATGTATAGTGTTAACTCTTAGATGGATTGAGGCACAACACTCCAATCTTGTTTCCTACGTCTACTAGCTCCAAGTATGCTCCAACTATAAGTCAAATGGAAAGAGTTTCCTCTAAAACTCTCAACCAGAACTGAAAAGAGAAGAAATAATTTCAATATCAAAAGAGTTCCAAACTACTTACTTATTTAAGATTATGATAAGATAGACAGATTCTACTATTCATCTTCCTGTAGCTATAATCTGATAAAAAATTACCAGTTAAAAAATCATATATCTCTAAAAAATATATAAACTGAAAACGAAAATTTAAATAATCTAATTTTAAAATAAATTATAAGGATGTTAAAATCTTTTATATATACATAATTAATAATTCAATTTAAAGTTTATTATTAAAGTATTTATAGATTTTACATTACTAGTCATACATTAATTTAAATTTAGAAGTGATTTGAATGAAATCAAATTATATATTATTTTTATTATTAGTTTAGATAACATTTTTATTAGAAAACTAAATCAAACCATTGAGTATAGATATATAAGTTATAAAGATATAGTATAATGTGTGACGATGTACTCAAATACTTAAAGGATTATTATTGTTTTCTATGATTACTTGTAGTTCATGCATTATATTAAATATTATATTTATTTATATAAGTTTGTTATGTTATTTTGTTTAAAAATTGTTGAACTTTTGTGAAAAGAACTTCTAAAACTAATAATATTTAATTGTTAAGATATAATCGATTTTCTACAATATTTAGTTATGAGAAAAGTCTCAAGCTCTTAAATAATCAATTATTTGGTGTTTTAAAAATAACAGTTATTTAAATAATCCATTATTATTTAAAACAATAAATTAATTTATTTTTAATTAGTATCAGGCATTACCATTTATAATAATTTACTGCAATGTTTTTGGAAGAATGTAATTAAGTTTATTTTTTAGATGTAAATATATAAAAAATTGAGTTTACAACTTTACTTTTGCAAGAAAATTTTCATGATTACTCATTTAAAAAAAAAAACTTTAGGAACAATATCTTACAGAAGAAAGACACGGTCAAACTTTTTAGGAGAATTTTTTCTTAATCTTTTGGATTTCTATTACATATTTTCATTATATTTTTTCTTTGATAATTGAATTTTATACTTATGTTTGATAAGTTAATGTAATATGATTTTTCAATAGGGTGTTTCTTGTTGAATTTTAAGAAACTGTATATTATTATTAAGTATGTTCTCTATCTTTTGTAAAAAAAAATGTAGGTAACTTGGTTGATTTTCAAAAATAGCTAAACAAGTTATCTTATGTTGATTGAATTAAAAGTATATATAAATTTCAGAATAATCAAACTGGTATAAAAGAAAAATTAGTATTCTTTTCTTTATTCTTACCTCTTTTGTCTCGTTATTTTCATTTTTTTATACTCAAGAAAAACTAATTAGAAATAAAATATTTTTTTGTTAAAAGTTTACATCAATTCATTCTCTAATTGATATTGTATAAAACTCTTCATTCTTGCATATGGGATAGAGTCTGTTTATGATAGTTATAAAAAAAATCATCAAAAAAATGGTTGGATGTTTTCAAACCTTGGCTGAGAGTGTTTCCTAAATAAACCTTTTTGTAGCGGTGAAAGTTATTACATTTGAAAAATAAAAAAAGGAATAAAATTATATATTTTGAATGAATTTCTCGCTAAAAAAGAATAAAATTTAGTAAAAAATAACGAAGTGGGTTAAAAAAGTAAGACAGTAAAATTTCTACTCACTTGTTGTGTAAAATAATGCATACTATTATAGTATAAGGACTTTTTTAATAAAATAATATTTTAAAATATTATCTAACATTATTAATGAAATGAAGATTTGCAATTATCATTATTTGATGTTTTGCATGGAGATCTAAATTTGAAATAAATTATTGTTTTAAATGCTTGAGTTGAATTTGTTAATTTTAAGAATTGAGATAATATTATATTTTAAAAGGAATGGTAAGGAATGGAGATGGGATTAATGAAGAGAAAGTGTAAAATGGGAAATAAAGAATGAAAAGAAGAGAAAGATATATAAAAGGCAATGGAGAGAGTGATATGAGAAAATGGAGAGAAATAGAAGAAGAAGAAGAAGAAGAAAGTGAGTGGGAGCCACATGTGTTGTCTTATAGCAGGTGTGTGTCAGTGTTTGTGTGTGTATGGTCCAACGCAACAAGGAAGAAAGGAATCTTTGTCCCCAACACACCACAAATACCACTAATGCTAATATTGTTATCAACAAAACTATCTTTTTTTTTTTTCAAATATCACAAGCAGATACTTCCTCTCTCACCTTTCACACTTTTCATTTTTTTTATCACTTTTTAATTCATCTACCATTTATAATCGTGTAAAAATCAAGAAAAATATTTTTTAATGAAGTAAAATGTGGTGTGTTCAGTTGGGGATGGTTGGTTGGTTTAGGTACCTACCCTAATTTTATACCATTTTTTATTTTTTATATTTATTTTCTTCAGTGGCCTCCAAATCTTATCTTCAACAACACCCCCAAGCTCATGCTCCCCCACTCATTTTTTACATCATAATCATTAACTAAAAATATCAAAAGACGAAAATATGAAAACACAACCCCAAAAATAGAATGAGTAGTTTTAAATTTAGGTGATACATTTTGTCGTTATTAAATAATCATTAAATAATACGGCTTGTTAAGGAATATAACACCATTATTTTTCTTGTCAAAAAATTGTGTTATAGAGATCTAATTTTGTTATATAAGAATCAATTAAAGAGGCTTGTCTTTTAAAGTTATATGCATTTGTATTAAGTTAAGATTAACATTAACTACATGGAGTTTTAGTTCTTAATTTTTTTTGTGTCTTTAATAAACTGATGAATCCGCATCCTTTTAATTATTTAAATATTGTTTTGTATTTTTCTACAATTTCATCTACAAATTTTTTATAATTAAGATTTTTTAAATTATTAAAACAAGATTATTTAATTGATTTTGCGATATAGAAAATCTCGTATAACAATATATAACACAAATTTTCAGTATCAATATTTTATATTTCTATTATATTTTAATTATATTTTAAAATAAAAATAATTCTATAATAATGTATAATGAGATTTTTATTTTTGCATATTTATATTTATATTTTATCTTTAGAAATATTTTAAAATAAAAAATATTCAAATACTTAAATTTTTAAATATTTTCAAATTTTTAATAAATTTAAAAATACGAAATATCTATTTGTTACTAGTATTAATAATATTTTTGTATATCATCTGCAGATTATTATTTTTTTTGTTAAAATACAAATAGACCAATAAATTTTCCTAGTGCTTTCACTAAATGAACCTTTGTTTAAGATTGTTTTAGATATTTTCTATTCTCTTTTAAGGTATAGCAGGGTATTTACTTATAGTAATATTCCACTGTACAAAAAATTATAATGTCTTTTAAAATTATTTTGAGTAATCAATATCTCAATATTACAACCTTAAACCTATAAGTATATTTCTTTTAACTCTTTTTTCTTCATAAATAGTTTTAATATATTTCCTTTTACAATTAACAACAATTTTGTGTATCATAAGCTTCCATATAATTTGATTAATTCACAAAATTCTCATAATGTTTTTAGATTTTTTAATTTGGAAAGATATTTTTCTAGATACATATTGACAAGAGTAAGCGAATTTTATTTATAAACTACTTAATTTTTTAATATAATAAACTGTTTGTTTTGTTTTCTCATCATTAAAAGTATTATCTCTAAATAGAAAAATTGTCATACGATCATATTTGATGTATAAAAAAAATTTAATGTATAATTAAACGTTGAAAAATATTCATCTATACATAAAAATTAAATCTAAACCTTAATCATACTTAAAATTTTTTATAAAATTATAAGTATATGATGTGATAAAATGAAAGAGATAATAATAAAAAATATTAAATATATATATATATATATATATATATATATATATATATATATATATATTATGTAAGGTGTATGTAATTATTACCAGGATGAATTATAAAAATAATACTTTAATTAAGTATGGTTATTACATATAACATTGCATCTTTTCTAAAATAATTAGAATCATTATTTATAAGTATAGTTATTATATATAACATTGGATGTGTAAGTATAACATTTAGACATACTATAAACTCTTGATTAGAAGTTACTTCATCATTTCTTTTTTAAATTAAGTTGAATAATAACAAAAATTAAACTTGAAAAATTAATAACCTCAAAAGTTAATATCACAAAATTAATGTAGAAAAATAGTGACACCTTATTTAATATATTACTTAAACGAATGATGAGTTTAATATTAAAATTGATGATTTGAAATCAAATGAATTTTGAATCAATCTAGACAAGAGATTATTACACCACTTTTTATTTAAAGTATTATGATAATATGTTTTGTGAAATTTTTAAATTAATTTGGATTTTTAAAATGATGTATAAAGTAAAATAGAAAAACATGTTAATACATGTGTAATTAAAAGAAATTTTATATCTTAAAAAATTAAAAAATATTAAAAGTCCATAGGTAGGGGAACAATTTTTTTCCCTCTTCTCCAAACTCATCCAAAAATAACAGGAAGAATAAACTAAAAGCAAACATAATAAGTGACATGCATGATTATTTACTCCTATATGGAAAAGAGGAAAATGAATGAAATTACTAATAACCCTTATTAATAGTCATAGAATTGTTCAATTTAAAAAGTCACAGTTTTAAGATTGTGTACAGTAAAAAGAAAGTTAATAAAACTAAAGTTTAAAGATTTGTTCAATTTAATAATAAGACAATTATAAAATTATATTATATCCATAATTACTTATTTTAATGTTCAATATTCATTATTTTATGTTTTTTAATTTTGATTATTACGTAATGTTGTGTGTTAAATAATATTAAATAATTTTTTATTTATTATTTCTTTAATATTATATTTATCCATATAAATATAAATTTTATTTTATAATTTAATTTAATATATTTTTTCTATATTATATTTTTAATAATTTAGAATAGATAATAAATTTTTAATTTTTAATTTTTTTATAATTGTTATATTTATAATAAATTCTTATTTATATATCATACCTAAATTTAATATTAAAAATATAAAAAATATTTTTTATTTTTTAAAATTTATGCAAACTATTTTGCATGTTCAGGTACCCGTAACTATCACGATCACAGTTTGTCTATCTTAATTTATTTTAGTAGTTAAAATATATGTATAATATTAATAAAATTGAAATTTTTACACGTGTAGTATCTATAAAAACTTAGGAATCTGAATGGCTTCCCACCTTGACTTTGCTCAGGTGACCAGCACATAAGAGTGGAGTAATCCTTATTCCCTTGTTCTTTGTAGAGTAACTCCCCAAAGTGGTGACATGACATAAATAAGAGTAAAAAAATCATTAATTGTAAACTTTACATATACCATAGATGCAAGAAATGAATAGTAACTATTTTAAAAATAAAATAGTGGAATTAAAGAAAAAGAAAATGCAGGGAGGCATTGATGAGGAGAAACTGGGTAAGAAGATGATGGTAATAAAGAGAGGAGCCAAGAAAACCTAATTGAAATGCATTATTAAGGAAGGTGGATTGGAAATAGTCCAACAAAATTCACCCGAACTTTAATTATTTGCTATGAGTAATTAAGCAAGGTTGGAATAAAGGTGGTAAAAGAGATTAGCAAGGAAGGAAACAGAACTGAAGGAGTAAAGTAATGATGATAAAAAAGTGAGACAAGGGTGGGGCATGCAAGTGAAAGGGAAAAAGAACAGAGGCAAATCCTCATTGGTGTGAGGAAAAGAAGGAAAGTGATTAAGAAACAAAAGAAAGGGATGAGGTCCTGAGGTTTAGGACTTTTTGGCCCTTTTGGGGGTAGGCAATGGCACCACCAATAACAATAGTAATAGCTAGGTGTGGGTGTGTGTGAGTGTGAGTGAGAGAGAGAAGATAGAACTTTGAGTTGTGTAACAAAGGCTAAATGATGTAGATCCATAGGTAGGAAGAGAAACCAAGTCGTTTAATTAATCAAAGTGAATCAATGATAAGAGGGGTGAGAAGCTAGGGTTGCACGTTTGGGTGTGTGATCATGCAATATACACATATTTGAATGAAGGTCTTTGCTTTGCTTTTGGGTGGGTTTGGTTGGTGGTTGATGGGGATACAGTGACAAAGTGGGGAGAAGACTCAAAATAGATTACTACATCACATAAAGAAAGAACCATTATCCCCACATCTCCTTTTTCTTCTCCTCCCACTTTCCACAACCCTTTTCCCCTTCCTCAAATTATAAATTAACGCTTTATTTCCTATTAATATAAAATGTTTTGGCCTGTAACCACTTTAGGTTATTGGAATGGGTGATTCAGATAAAGGCAAGGTTTTGTTTTGGTAAAGGAAAACCTCTATTCAAGATAATCAATTCACTTTTTTAGTTCAACTTCATCACTTTCAAAATATTTTATACACGCCACACCATAATATATCAATAATTAGTCACACAAACGTTTAATTGCCAAAATTAGTCCATCCTTCAGTTTAAATGTTAGGGATCAGTGGGATGTAGGGTTTTCGAGAAAGTGCTTTATTTACAGATTGATTTATTTAATGAAAAAAAAACCATATACCCACTACTGATATCAAGTTTTTTTAACAGTGTTATTCAATTATAATATATAATAATTTTTTCAACATTTTATAATAATTACTTTAAAATCCTACAAAAGGATTTCTCATTAATTAGTGTTATTTTTTTAATAATTATTCTAAAACTTTTACAAAAGAATTTAAATAAGCAGCTTAAATCGTTTAAATTAAAAGAGAATGAAAAATTGTGTAATAAAAATAAAATTTTTTAAATTAAACAAAATTAATAACTAAAGAGAAAATAAATTTTTCTACATTAGTTAATCAACTAAATGTTTAAAAATATTTAAAATTAATAATTAAACATGCTCCTATAGTAAAAAAAACTATCAAAAATGGGAATTAATGATAAAATGTGTAATATAAAAATAATTTATTTTGATAGAAGTGAGTCTTCAATATTTTAAACCAATTATAAGTAAAATCGTATATAAATAAATGTAAACTTTATCTTATCAAAGCGATTATGTGAAGTTAAACTAGATTTAATCTACATACTAACGTAATATCATAGTCAATTATAACGAAATTAATCAAATTCTTATATAATTATTTATAAAAATATATGTATTCTCCTACTCGAGATAACTAATTTACATTTATTCAATTCCACCCTCTCCAAGAACAAAATTATTTAAAATCCTATGTCGAATTATATAATATCTCTCTCTCTCTCTATATATATATAATATATATATATATATATATATATACATATATATCTATTATATCTAATAATCGTTTTGAAAAAATATCATACTATATCCCTTTCTAATAATATAGTAGTAAACGTTAAGAAAAAAAAACACAGTAGGGCTGCGTGCAATCTCAGTAAGCCACATGAAATGTCAATGAAACTTGCTCTAGATTTTTAATTTTTTATGTTGTTCAGGTGTAATCGTTGTGATTTTTTTGTTTGTTTAAATGTTAATTTTGAGTTCTATAGTTTTCTCGAGTGAAAATGTCATGTGAGAAATTTCACATCTTAATCAATGAAAAAAAAGCTGAAAATTTTATCTCAAAATTTCGTATTTCGTTATAAACATTTCATAGTTTAAAAATTTATATAAAATTAATAGACAAATTTTTTTATGATTTTTATAAAAAAAAATTCGCAAAAAAAAGTGTCTAGTGGCATAGAGGATAAAAAATAAAAACAAAATTCATAGTATGAGAAAGAGCCAAACAATACATATATAGGTTTTTAAAATGTTAAAAAATGATTTATGATAAATATTTTGTATAATAATTATCTAATTCTTTGATGAAAATTTAGAAACACTAAACATCACTGGCATTAACTTTTGAAGGAAGAGCAGATGAGGTGGCACTTCAATGAATGATTGTGTTCAAACAAAGCTTCACGAGACCGAATGAAGACAAAGTAGATGTTGTCTGACCAAGCTCAATTTACACTTTGAGTGGTGAAGAACCCATCTTCGTTCAACATGAGTTTAGATGACAATTGTATTAACAATGGAATCAATTAATCGTGGACTAATTAGTCAAAGCTAATTAAGCAATAATTATAGAGTCGATTAAACCAACAAAACCATGGGAATTCCTTCTTTATCAAACAGAATAAGATGAAATAAACAAGTAGTGAGGTACAACAAATTAGACACTGGATTAAGTAAAGTCAAGCTAATTAATTATTGGTCATATTGGATTGTTGGAGAAAACATAAGTGGAAAAATCACTTGGTATTGTTTAGGAAACGCAACATGAAATAAATAAATATATATAAAAAACTATGTTCCGCTTTATGACATCGTGCTTATCAAAATTCATTAGGGGTGGTCGGTGAACTATTATTGATAAGATTAATGTAAAAGTTGAGATTATTATTATAATTTTATGTAGCTTGTTCTGTTTGAGGGGTGACATTAGGTTCATTGTTCTTTCCAAACAAGTAACTTTAATTAAGATAATGATAATGATGATGATGGTATGATTATAATGATAAATTGCTAGACATAGGACGTCTAATCTTGTTTTTTAGTTGGCCCAACTGGATCATTAATAGCTGTCGGTAATCTGTAATTGCAGTCTACAGAAGCTTTGTTTAACTCAGGATTTGGATATTATAATTTAACTTTGACATGTTAATATTAATTTTAGATATTAGCAAAACTAAGGTTTGAGCGGTCAAACTTTACACGTTAATTTCTATGAATCTGATTAATCAAGTGTGCGGGTTCCATGTTAATGAATTATTTGACGAGATTGATGCTCATTAGAGAAGCATATATGACTTTATCAGAAGCAATTATGGCCATTCAACTTTAAAAAAAAAACAAGACTTTTACATTTATAATAAAGTTCGTGAATATTTGTGGAAAATTTGTGACTTGTGAGTATTTTGTTACATAACATGGGTGCTATTCTCAATAAGGAACATTACGTCTTCTCCCCATACTAAATATTTGGAGAAATTTCATGATACTTGAACTTGATAACGAAGGTCAACTACAATTAATCATAATGACATTGAATTACGACCTTTGTTTCTTTTAACTTGATTATGTATAGAATAGTTCATTACACTTTTCCCACCTAGTATTGGTAACTATGCGAATTTCTTGTTTGAATAAAACTCATCTTTGGAAAGAAAAAACGGAAAAAAAAAGAAGGTAAAAATGGTTTTGGAAAAGAGAACAGGTATTTGGAGCTTTGGTTGAGTCGTTGGTGAGGAAATGAGGCCACTAATGATATGGTACACATTTTAACCCTACAAGCCATGTGCCATATTTTCCCCGTGGGTTTTTGAATCCCTCACCATATGTGAACTCCATTAATTAGACCTCAGAGTGGGGCTTCACAATTTCTACTCTCATGGGCCAAAGACACACCCTTAATAATATGACATTTTTAAAAGTGGAATGCACTGTGTCCAATTAAAACTATATAACAAAAAGAGAAATAAAGGAACCCAACCAGAACACCAACACCATGCCTCTCTTTCTAATCTCCACAAAACACCAAATTTCAACAGCTCATTCACCCAAGCATGGCCTGAGACAGATAATATTCTTATTTTAAGCAAAATTAAATAAACTTCAATATATATATATAAGCAACCCAAGATAGACTAGGATGTCATCATTCTTTTACCTTTTTATTCCTTCTTTCTTAAATAAGTTTTCAAGATAAACCAAGTTAAACTCCTTCTCACGTGTCTGCCACTTTGTGATCTTGGTCACTCATGCAACCACCACACCCTAATCTCTACCTATCAAACCCGCATAGCATAATAAACAATCTTATGAACTTGTTCTCTAGTTCAAATCCACCCATTTTAAGACTCAATATATAAATATTTGCAAATTATCTTACAACTAAACAAATATTGTCTTTTTTGTTCTATATCTGTTTATTTATTAACTTTAATTTGTTCTGCGATTAAAGTAATTATTTCATCTTTAAAACCATATTCTAAAAAAAGCAGGACAGCGGTTATGATTACTAATACCTGTAACCTCAATTGGGTATTTACATTAAAAGAAAATTCTCAAATCAAAATTATTTCCATTGAGACTAGGTCGCTGAATATAAAAAAAAAGGTTGACCAAGCATTGAATTGTGTGATAAACTAGCCACGTACTAACATAGTAACAATGACACATGGCAAAACCCAGGAATTTGCAAGCAGAAACCACAGAGTACCATGAAAGACAATGGGGTTTGGCTAATGAAACGTGACAAGATTTGACACATAATTGCAGCGTTTCGTGGTTTCATTTGGTGCTAAGAATTTGGCATCTCAATCTGTATCTATCGTAATCAGTTTTGACCAATCATTGCTTCCGAAACATCTCTGTTGGTCTTGAAGTTTTGTAGCTTGAAAGAGGTTGAGTAAATGAAGCAAACATAAATTAGTTTTCCACATTTTCTTTGGTGATGGTGGATAATGTTGAAGCGCAGGGATAAGAGGTCCCTTTCAAATTGCCCCACATCGGACGAAACTCTCAGCAGAGAAACCAAAATTATACGTGCTTACAAATGCTCCAAATTGGATATCAAGTTTCACGTGACTCTAACACCTCGTCAATTCTTTGATTCCCATTTTCTGTGGGAAAAGTGAAACAAAGTCACTCACAACCAGAAGCTATCTGCTGCTCTCTGCAAACGCACAGTTTTTTTTCCTCTGTAGGCCATTGCTTTCTTCAAATACATTCACCTCTTTCTCTCATTCGTGTTTATCTTATCACCTCCATGCCCACGTGATAGAGTATATAAATAAATTAGTATATAATTTTAAAAAATCTTTACAGAACAAAATGTCCGAATAAATAAGTTATGTATAATGTTTATAATTTATAGTCTAGGGTTTATAAGTGCTGCATAATATGTTTCCATCTGCAATAACAAAACATATAGTTGTTTGTTGTTTCTATTCCACATACTAACCGATCAACTGAACAATATTCTGCAGACCATGTATTACCACTTTGAAAGAAATGAGTAGCAACTGTTTATTTATCAAGTGTGTTTAACTTATTTGGTTGCTTATTTAATTGGCAGAACAGAACCAGTGTAACAAAAGTAAGTAGGTGCATCAAGTGTAGGATATGTGCAGATAGATAGAGGGAGAGAAAGAGAGGGAAGTAGTCATGTGCTAGCCCTAATTATACACAGTGAATGTAACCTAATAAAGCAGCACTCAAAAGATATAAAAGATATATTGTACATCTGACAATTCTCGTACACTCTTCTTTCCTAGTGATCAATGTTCCGACAAAGTTTGTAGCATCTTCCAAATAAACTCCAACTGTAAGGAATACTATTTCATGCTTTTAGGTGGTAAATAAAATCATATCACACTTCACTCGGTCAAAATGATAGCCAATCTTACAAAATGATTGCCAAATAAGAAATTTTTTTCCCAGTTATCTGTGTTTTTCAATGTTTTCTTGAAATTATTTTTTTTAATCTAGTTTTAATTTTAGTTAAAACTAATTGATACTTCATTTTATTACGTTCATCGTGTTAGAAAAGTAACATAAACACGTATAATCACATGTGACATATTATTATATGTTTTACTTGTCATTACATAGGTTATATTCTCATTTTTCTAACATTATCATCATCAATCCTATGAAAGAGATCATATTAATGATTTTTAATCAAAATTAAAATTTGATTAAGAAAAAAATATATTTAAAAGAAAACATTATAAATTGGCACAAAAAATTGAAAAGAAAAAGTCTTTTTACAAAAAAAAATTCATTTCTACCAAAAAAAATTATTTTAATGTGGTAGAGGTGATATTTGTTTCTTTTGTGGTTAAAAAACTGATTAAGTGTGTATTAATAAAATTCTGTACATTCATATTATATAAACAACACTTCTCACATTAAAACCAATTTTTATATAAATTTTTGTAAACATAAAATAATATCCAACACGCATTTACTGGGATTAATTTTACTAAACAAAATTATTCTAAATTAATTTTACAAATGCAAACCAATATATAATGGACTGGATTGGATGCAATGTGAATAAATCGTGTTTTCAAGAAAAGTTCTCTGGGTGATCATGTTTTCGATTAAAAAATAATATTAGTTGGTTCATTTATAATTCAATAATATATTTAACCATCAAGACGAATTATTCTACAAGGTTTTGCCTGTTCCATAACGCAATTTCGTTTCTAAAATCAACATATTGTATCATCATGGACAGTGACGAACTATTGATCCCGAGTCAATAAGGATAATTTATTTAAAGCATAAAGAACTAATTATTATTATTATTATTATTATTATTATTATTATTATTATTATTCATATAAAAATAAAAAGATAAAATATTAAAAATATTAAAATCAAATACAAGTGAAATGAATAGGGATTGGAATGTCGAAAGACCGAAGTCTAAAAGTACATAATGAAAAGAGAAAGAAAATAGTGAATAAGAAACAAAATTTGAAAATGGCAAAAGAAATTGGCACAGAGAGATCGTATTATAAAAATAGGAGAAACAAGAAAATAACAAATTTATATTTTTCTCAAAATTAACGTGTATTTGCACCCTTCAAATCTAAACGGGTCCCGCAACTGATCATGGATATATATCATTGTAACAGACAATGTTATGTTAGTACTTGTATGCAAGATCTATACAAATTTATGAATTTAATTTTTCTAAACCAAGTGAACGATGTACGTTTTGGAATAAATAAAACCATTATTCGTATGTTTCATTTCACCTAAAATTAAGTTAAATATAAATTATTTACATTCCCATTGACATTATTTTAATTCATTTTCATTTTTCACACACATAAATAAATTAAAATTTACAAAATGAAACATACATATAACTACGCTAAATGGTATTTGTATGGTATATGCAAATCTCTTGCTAAGTTAAGTAAGATCAAGAAGTAGAGACTAGACTTTGTTCATTCCATCAGAATAAAAAGGTTAAGATGTCACTTGCTTAGTCTCATGTAGAGGGTTACATCAATTCATAGTTTAAATGTAGCAAGAAACTTAGAGAGATAGAAAATGCTAGTTGTTTTGTTATATGGTTTTAGAAGAAAAGTTATAATAAGGGGCATTCTCTATTTATAGATTTAATCCACCATTTTTATAATCTTCTAAATTATTTTAAGTTTTTTAACTTTTAAAATGTCTAGATTTCTAATTATAATTTCTAGATCTATCAAGTGCTTATGTGACTTTTTAGTATAATTTTTGTTTTTAATTTTTTTTCTTTTCTAGTAACTTTTTTAAATTTGTATCAAAATGTAAATTTTAGTAACTCCAAGTATTTAAGTTGTAATTATTTAAATTTAACTATCATTCTCCCATTGATTTGTTGCTTGACATAATATGATGTATTATTCATTCATTTATTGATTTTTCTCAATAACTATTAGTATAGCCAACTTGTCTTGAGTTGTTACAATGTTGTATCATATACCAAACTTTCTTATGTATTGGAGATGTCTTAAAATTCTTTTTGATTCTCAAAAGTGTATTTGACTTGGTATGTGTATCAACATTGATAGAAGACTTGTAGCATACATAATATATCACCTTGTGATTGTTAGATAAAACAAGCTTCAAATTAAACTCCTTTAGTGCGATGCGCCAACTTCTGATGCTCCATCGTATTTTTCTAGCTTCTCTTTTTTCAAGACTGGAGTAGTAACCAATTTGCAATCTTACATATTGAACTTCTCAACTAAAGTCTTAATATATTTCTTTTGAAAAATAAATATCTCTTTTTTTTGTCATGCCCCTATATTAAGGAATAATTAATCAAGAAAAAGTAAGTAATTTGAATGTTTTAATCATGCCGTCTTTGAGTTCCATCATCGTCTTCATATTGTTTCTTGTGTAAATAAGTTCATTTATATATAGAGAGACAATAAAAGTATCACACTAGCCTTGAGTCTTTAAGTATAATGTTGACTCATTCTTGCTCCTCCTAAATTATTGATTAGAGAAATGTTTATTAATTTTGCTATACCATGTTGGAGAAACTTGCTTAATCCATATAGATATCTTCTTAGCCTTAACAATTTAGCTTCATTAGTTTTGCTTACAAATCCTTGTGCTTATTCCACATATATTTCTTCTTCAAGAATACTATGTAAAAAGGTTGATTTGACATCCAATTGGTGAATATTCTAGTCTTTTTGTACGACAAGACAAATTAAATCTCTAATTATATTTAGGCGAGCAATTAGGGCAAACATTTCATAGTAATCAACTCCAAGTTGTTGTTAGTATCCTTTAGTGACTAGTCTTTCCTTGTTCTTTTGTAGGGTGTCATCAAGAGTAAGCTTTATTTCGTAAACCCATTTAAGTCCTATGACATCTCTTTTATGCAGCCAATCTATGAGTTCTCGAGTATTATTATTTTTTATCATTTTAATTTCTTTCTCCACTGTCTTGATCCACACTTATTGCTTTGTTGTTTCTTCATAACACTCAAGCTGCCAGATTGTATGCTTCATATATATCTACCAAGGAGCTTACTCATTTAGGAGTAAGCTTTGGTGAAGAATATTGTTGTTGTATAGGTAAAGGAGGTGTACTTTGATGTTCTGTTGCTTCTTTTTGAGGTTGTTGTACTAAAGCAAGAAACTACTTCTCATAATTTTTTCTTATTCCCAATTCTAATAATCATCTCCGTCAACTTCAACATCTTTAGTAATAGTGAGCTTTAATGTTTGTAGATTGTAAACTTTATAGCCTTTTGATTATGTGTTATATCCCAAGGAGACTTCTTGTATAATATTATCTTCTAATTTGTGTCTTTTCTAACCAAGTACATGTATGTAGTAGATAGATTCAAAAAGCACTTAAGAGCTTAACTTATGGATTTTCCCCCCTCCAAGCTTATTGTCATCTTTTCTTTAGTTGGTTTAATTGGACATATATTGAGTGTGCATACGACTTCGCTTTAGCTAGAAAATATTAGGCTAGCCTTTCTCCTTTAGCATTGATGTAGTCATCTCCATGCTTGTGTGATTCTTCCTTTCCAACATACCATTTTGTTGAAAAGAACATGAAATTGTAAGTTTTCATTCAATTCCTTTGTCTTTACAAAACTTATCAAACTTATGTGAGTTATATTCTTTGTCTTGATCATTTCTTTAAACATTTATAAGTTTCCCACTTCATTTCCCAGTGAGAACTTTAAACTTCTTGAATATTCCAAATACTTCTAATTTTTCTTTAATGAAATACACTCAGGTCATTTTAGAAAAGTGATCAATGACAAAAAATAAAGTACATGTGTTAGTTTGTGATAGTGTCCTCACCAGTCCACATATGTCAGTGTGGATTAACTCTAATAGATCTTTTGCTCTCCATGTTTTGTCTATTGAAAATAATAATTTATGTTGCTTCCTAAGAAGACATCCTTCAGAAACTTCATTATTTTCTTTTAGATATGGTAAGCCTCTCATTATGTTCTTATATAACAACTTCAAAGCTTGGGTGTTGAAGTGACCAAATCTTCCTGTCAAAGCCATGAATCATCAACTAGGACTTTCATAACAATATTAGTAGTATAGTTCAAACTTATAGAAAAGATTTTGTTTCTTTTCTCTATTTTAATTTTACTTATCTCTTATCTTTTGTTGTTAAAGATTATGCATGTATCTCATTTAAAGTGAAGAGTGTAGGATTTTTCACATAATTTGACCAATGCTAAATATATTTTCTTTAAGGTTAAGAACTAGTAAAACATATTTTATGAGTCTTGTACCTTTCTTTGTCTCCACACAATAATGTTTTTGTCTTCTGATTCCACTAGAGCATCATTTTCTACTTGAAATTTTACTTTGGCAAAGTCATTAATATATCTAAAGATGCTTTTTCTTAGACCATGTGATTATTGCATCCGCTATCCAAGTTCTAGCTTCCACTTGTTTTATCACTAGAATCTCAAGTAGCATAGAAAGGTGTTGGTCATGATCATGCTCTTGGATGAAATTTGTTGAATGTTTGTTATTGTTACAACAATTCTTTTCCATGTGTCCAAATTTGTTGTAATCTTAACATTGTGATTTTGTGTGATATTAATAATCTTTATCCAAGTTGTTTGATTTTTTGCATATACTGCATGGAGGATATTTTCCTTGATTGAACTTAAGAAAACTTCTAAAATTTGTTGTTGTTTCAAGAAATTGCTCCATTTTTCTTTCCTACACTATTATGAGATAGTAATTTAAGCTTTGATTGAAAATAATTTCATCATAGTTGATCGAAGCCGTATCTGGTCAAATAAATAATTAAAATGTAATATTAGGAAGTGATCCTTAGGTCGTCTTCCAAGGACCGTGGTTAAGGCAAAGGATTGACAATGGTTTAGACAAGGTCAAACAAGATCAGGGGGGTTGTATGGATTGTTGAATCAAAATGGAACACATAATGATTTTGCAAAATGTAAACAATTATAAAAAACGGATTGATTCCCTGATTCAATTGCAATTTTCCTTATCATTGGTTACACAGAAAAACTCACTTTGTTCATCTTAATCCTCATTCCAACCCAAATCAATCAACTAAGTGAAGATTAACCCAAGAATTCCTTACACGAATTAAGCAAACATATACATCATCCAATCTTTAATCAATCACAGAATTAAGCAAACTGCAAAAATAATATTCATTAAGCATGAATGAAAATATAAGCACAGAAATTAGAAGATGGAGAATCAAGAAGAACAAAAGGAAAAACGTGAATTAAACCTCAATGTTCATAGCAATCTACTCAGGAAATCAACCTCTGAAAATTAGCCCTCCATGAGAGTTCAAAACAAAAATCAATGGAGAGAAAAATAAAGGCTAAAATCGAAAAGACAGAAAACAAAAGTCGAAAGATGGAAACGTGAGCAGCTGTGCATGAATGTTCATTTTGTCTCCTTTCCCTAGGGTTTTGTAACCTTAGGTCATCCCCTCTCTCCCAAAATGTCTGGGCCTCATAAAAAAATACTGTCTGTCCCAAATTACAAAAATAGGAAAACAAAATTAAAATCTTAAGTAGAGCCTGACGTGGCAGAAATTTTTTCAAGTGTAGGATATTTTTCATGCCCAAAAACGCCCCAAGATTATTCTGAAAAATGAAACAAACGAAAATTAGGCAAATAAGTTCGAATTCATAAAAATTTGAATTACTGACCCAATAAAGTCCAAATAATAAAAATATGCCAATAATGGATAATTAGACACAAAACATCAATTAAAATAATTACAAAAGGATAAAAAAATATGAATAAATATTGGTTCATCAACAATCTTTTTTTTGTACCTTTTCAATCTTTGCTCATACATTTCAAGAGAGGTTATTAGTTAGGTAGACAAATCCTTTATTTGTTCAATTGTTGTTACGATAATGTCATATTTATGAGGAATAAGATTAGAATTTTCTCAACAATTTTCTCATAAAGAATATTTTTCTCACATGCTCTCATTTGACTTACCAATTTTTTAATTATAAAATAGTAGTCTTTAATGGTCCTAAATGACTACAAAAAGTCGTGTTAAAAGTGACAATTTTAATATGACGGTTCTAGAAAATCGCCATATTTTATCATATAGTATGAATTTTATAACCGTCATAATTTGCATTCAAAATATGGCATTTGGAACTGTCATATTATTAACTGTCATAATATGCATTCAAAATATGACATTTACAACTGTCATATTATTAGTATATTAATTTTTTTCTTGCTTTTTTCTTCCCTCCATCCAATGCTTCACGTTCACTCCTCATCTGAATTCTCTCTTTAGTTCTTTTTATTTTAAGAAAAAAATAAAATTAAAATTAAAACTCTTCACACTGATTCTCTCTTCACTCTCATTCTCTGCATTCTCATTCTCTTCACTCTCTGTTTTCCCTTCCGATCTCATTTCATTGTGTCTCCTTTCTTTGACTCATTCTCCCTTTCGTTCACCGTTCATCGTTCACCGTTCTCAAATTGCAAACCCTAGCGTTCAAGATTTGATTTGTTTGAAGCTTCTGAGCTTATTTGATGGTTGGAGGTAAATCATTTCATTCCTCTTTCATTTTGGGCTTTTGTTTTAGGTTTCAAAAAAGTTCTAATAGAAAAACAATAGGCGCTGAGGGTCTCACATTTTAACCAAATCATCACTTGTGTTGGTCCCGGAGCAACCAACGGAAAACATTTCCGTTTTTTTTATGATTTTGTTAGCTTCTTCTTTTGCTTGGTTGTAATTTGGTTCTGATGGATTAATTGAGGTTATGTTTTGGATTGATTTTGATAGCTTGTTGTTGCGGTTTTCACTGTTGAAATTTCACGATTTCGGTCTCAACTAATGAATCAATGGCGTAGCAGCGTGCAACAGAAGTCGTGACTGTAATATTAGCGTTCTTTGTATTTATTAGTTGTGTTATGTGCATCACACTGGTTACAGATTCAGTGATTGAGTGGCACAATAGTTATTTTGCTAAAGAAACAGTTGAAAATGAGAGAAAATGATGTAGCGAGGATAGGGAAGTGGGGTTGGGTTTCATTTATGGGTGTTAATCTAAAGATGAAGAAGGATCTTTAGAAATATCTAAAAGATAATTGTTTTGATGATGATGACTCTAAAAGAAGAAGATGGAACTTCGTGATTGAAGTCTTGGGGTCTTGAAGTCTTGGGATCTTGAAGTCTTGTGGAAGCTTTAATCTTGTAGTTTTGTGTATATGTTTGATTGTAATAGTTAGGAATCATGTTGAAGATCACAACATGCACTAAACTCTCCTTAAACTTTGAAAAAGCCTTTTGTTTTTCGTAAAAAGCTTTTAACATTGAAATAATCGATTATCATGCTTAAAGTAATCGATTATCTTGCGAAATAATCGATTATCACCTGCAAACTTTTATTATTAAATTACTCTCTGGAATAATCGATTATCCTAAGTAATAATTAATTATTTTGAACGTTTTTGCGAAAACCTTTTCATATTCTATAAATACATAAGGGGTCAAAGCTTTCAAAATTAACCTAAAGAGATCAAAGTGAAAGTTGCTCTATTGCTAGTGTTCAATCTTGTTTCATCCTTTGTGGTTATTCAAAGGAGGTGTTCATCTTTTGAGGTTTTCAAAAGGAGTGTTGTTATCATGGTTATTCAAAGGAGGTGTTTTCATTCCTTGTGGTGTTCAGGGAAGGTGTTGTTCATTTCTTGTGTTTTCAAGAGAGGTGTTGTTTCATCCTTTATTTTGTACAAATGAGGTGTCTTATTAATATTTCTGTTATCTTTCTCATTCCATTGCACTGTAAGTTTGTAAACTTTATTATCAAGATAGTTAGTAGAAATCACTCTCTGTTGAGGTGATAAGTCACAGGATGTAGGATCTACTTTGATCTTAACCAATATAAATACTCTGTGTATTTTTCTCTATCCTTACTCTCTTTACATTCAACTTATATTATGTTTATTTGTGTTATACTCTGATTTTTATAAAGCAGAGACTTAAATTTATATTGGGGTTTTTGTTAAACTCTGTTTTAACAAGATTAAATTCGAAAAAGGCTTAATTTTTATTAAGAACCAATTCACCCCCTCTTGGTTTATTTTTACCTGTCCTATGATTCTAACAATGGGTTATTCTTTTATTGGGCGGTGAGGTTCTTTATTAAAAAAATAAATGGAGATTGAGTGAGAAGTGGCCTAGCTGATACTTAAAATAGAGTTGTGTCTCACAAAAGTTAGGGAGAAGAGATTCTTTTCATTGTTTGAGAGAGTATTTAATGAATGGGTGCAAGTGTGCCAAAGTGCCAATTGGGAGTATACAATAGTTCCTTCCACTCTTATGTCCATTTCTTCTGAAAGCAGAGATAGCAAATTTCAATTAGCCAAGTATTCATCTCGTAGTAAATTCCAGTTTGTTGTTACAATTTGTGATATATGTTACTGTAAATTTTCTAGTAACATAGCATTGTTCTAACTGCATTCAGTATAATTTTTTGTTCAATGGTGTAAGTTGTTTATTTATGTATTCATTTTGTTTTTCTCTATTTTAGTTAATAACAAACTATTTGATTATGGAAATTTTTCAAAATTGATTATGGGGTTTGGTTTTTTGAGTGGTGCAGGTAATATTTAGCTTAGGATTAGCTGTTGCTTATGAAAATTTTGAAGAAAGGATATTTAGTTGTCATTGGTAAGTGCTTGTTATTACTCTTAATAGGATGATAAAAATATTTAATATGATTTTTTGTGCATATAAAGAATTAATATAAGTTAAATTTTTAAATAAACTTCAATATTTCGAGGGATTAATATTAAAATTTTGTTGAGTGGTAATATAAGTTTAGAAAAAATAAATTTACTATAACTTCACATTTTGAAGAAGTTCAATGATATATTTTTAAAAATTGGAGTTTAATATTATTGAAACCAAAACTTTATTAGTGTAATAAGATGTTGTTTGTATAATTTTTAGCTTAATTGTTATAAATTTAATAAATTTGTACAATTAGTTTACTTTGTGATGAGATGAACTATTTTCTGATTAATTTATTGATTTTCAACCTTCTTATAGTAATATGTTTTAAAAAAATAATAATGACATTATAACTTTAGAAGAAAAGAAGTACTAAAATTTTTGTTTTGATCAACTAGTTTGTGTAGAGCCATTCTTTTCCCACTCTGACTATATGACTCGTGTGCTTTTGAAATAGGCTTTGTTTTGCTTTTTTGGCACTCTACAACTATTGTGTACTACCAAAGCCATTTGCTGCCAATTTTTCACATCCATTATCTTTCAGTGATTTTCTTGTCTCTAAACAAATCCCTTTAAACAATACCAAGAAAAACACACACTGTTTTATTTTTTGGAAACTCAATATTGTTAGTTGCTACTATCTACCCTTCCTCCAATCACCACCTCGCTCCCTTGGATGAAGCTTCTCTAAACCTTCTTAGCTCCTCCTCACCATAAATGCAACTTTTTTTCTTGACTGTTTTTCATTCATTTCTCATCTGGGTTTGGGATTGGTGTTGTTGATTGTGATGAATAGTTGAAAGAAAATAAGGGTAAGTTGTAAATGTAGCATGAAACAATTGATTCTTACTCTTTTTTTTTGGATTAAATTGTTTTCGTTTTAGCTTATTTATTGTGAGTTTCTGAGAATGGTGAATGTTTGGTTTCATCAACAACTCTAAGGAGATGATAAAAAGATTCTTACATTTGTATTTTAGAAAACGTCTGAATTTCATGTTGTTTGTAACGTTATTTTATTTCAGACATTCGATGCAAGTGGTGTTCTATCACCTAACATACGCCATTCATTCAAAGCAAGCAATGGGCAAAGACAACTATATGACTTTATTTACTATTAACTTTGTTTTGTAATGTTCTTTTCATTTTTTAAGAACAATATGTATAACTTCCTTAATGACTTTGAACAATTTATATTAATTAGATTATTCTTTTTATTTTATAAAGGATCTTTATATTCATTTGTTATATTTCCTTTTCTAATTAATTTGTTATTTATATTAGTTTGTATTTATAATAATTTATTACATTTATTTTTGTAAAATAAAATAATTAAAATATTTCTTTCAGTTGTAAATATTTAAATAAAAATATTAAATATCAACAAAAAATATTAATATGAAATAAAAATAAAAAATGCATTATAAAAGAATATCATAAACATTATGACAATTCAAACTGCCACAAATATCTACCTTAGGTTAGTTTAAGATGACATATAGAAAGCCATATATCGATGTAAGAATTGGCAGTTGTAAACGACATATTTTACATTTTCACAATGAAAATTATGAAATAAAAATAAAACCTACATTATAAAAGAATATCATAAACATTACAATAATTCAAATTGCCACAAATATCTACATTAGGCTAGTTTTAGATGACATATAGAACCGTCATATATCGATGTAAGAAGTGAGAGTTGTAAATGACATATTTTACATTTTCACAATGAAAATTATGACATTTTCAAACTGTCGCTTTTTACATAATGAAACTACCATTTAATACATTGTAATAAGTGACAAGCGTAGCGACAGTTCAACTAACACCGTCATTTATTACCTTGTGGCAGCAAGATTTATGGTGGTACGGAGACCTGTCACACGCGTATTTTGTAGTGGTTAAAACCGCCACATCTTACAAAAATAACCCCCACATATAACATGATTTTTTGTAGTGAATCCTTTTATATTTATTAAATCAAACTCATATCTTATAATCAATTTGAAGTTTAATGGTATGTATCTTTACATTTTATTAAAACTCATCTTGAAATGTGTTTCAAGCTTCTTTGACCCTTGTGACATCCATCATTCTTAGAAATATATTGTTACTTGATGTAGGAAATATATTCGTTCTAACTCCTTTTTGTTTAGCAAATCTTAATGTAGAAGTATTAATAAGAGTAATGAAGTCATCTTCAACAATTTTCCATAAATCTTAAGAGCAAAAAAAATGTCTTTATTTTAATATTTTAATAATCATAATTTTTTTTGGGTGAAGATATACATGAAATTGGATGAAGGAGAATTTGTATTAGCCATGAGTTAAGAAAAAATTTCGAAAGTAATATGGAATATAATAGGGATTTTGGATGGTTGGGTGTTATATCTACACCCCAGAAATCCAAACATAACTTTATTCCTAAACATGTTGATAAAAATTGTGATATTTGTCACTTTGCTAAACAAAGAAAGTTGAGATATTTTTCAAGCAATAATAGAGTCTAAATTTGTTTTGATTTAATTCATATGGATATTTGGAGTGCTTTTTCAATACATTTGTTCATGGTGACAAATTTTTCTTAACCGTTCTAGATGATTATACTCATAGACTTGGGTTGTCTTAATGAAATCAAAATTTGAAGTCAAAGTAAATGTCCAAAACTTTATTGCTCTTATTGAAAATTAATTTGAAGCAAAAATTAAATGTATTCATTATAATAATTGTCTTAAGTTCTTTCTTAAAGATTTATTTTCATCAAAGAGAATTATTCATCACACTAATTATGATTATACTCCTCATCAAAATAGTTTAGTAAATCAATTACACTATCAATATAATAAGTTAATTATATTATCAATATAATAATCCTCCAATGTAAACCTAAAAAATATAAATATTTTAAGATTTTGGTTTTATTACTATGTAATAAGTCAATTATATTACTTATTCACAAATATACTTCATGAATCAAATGTTATTTCTATTTGAAATTCTTAATGAAGGTTGCTTGTAGAATATTCCCGACAAATCTTATTAATAAAATAAATAAATACGAATATTAAATATTTAAAAACTAAGAATATTCATCTCATGTAATACAAAAATAATTAATAAAAATCATACTAAAATAATCTTAATTTCAGTAACTTGACCAAGAAAAGTAATAATTAATAAAATAAGCAAAGATTCATAAAATAAGAAAATATAATTATTAAGTCTATTAGACAAAATTAATTATAAATAAGATTCTTAAAATGAAAGAAAGACATATTTGAGTAAATGCTCAAACTAGAAAATTTTCATGTTCCATTTCATAATTTATAGCAAGAGGAACCTTACTGAAATAAAATAAAATATAAAGTGGGTCGTTATAACAATATCGCCACCATTTATGAATGATATAGTCAGTATTTTTGTTGTCTTTTGTTTTTTTCCAAATGTTGTGCAGTAATGAAATCTCGTTTTAAATAAGTATGAGTAAATAGTAAATCTTCAAAATGGTAACGATATGAACATAACGTACATTTTTTGGGAGGAGTGAGTGATATGTTTAGAAAAGGGTTCAGTCAACAATTTTAAAATGTAATTATACTGTGACACTGTATTTGATTTGGGAACTTATTACAAACAAATCCTTCCTTAACGTCAAATTAATCTAAAATATTACAAGTTACATGGGTCAAATGAAAAGGGAACACGGAAAAATTATGGTTAAATGAACCTCCACAAATCATGATTTAACTAGCGATTGTTACGTCAAATGTACGAATTAAACGTGTTGAAATTCATTACATGTTATGTTACGAACATTGAATCTGACAAATTTACTGAAGAAAAGAAAATAACATGCATTGAATCTAACTAATGCTATCATAATTACAATGCTGTTAGGTCACCAAAATAGGAAACTAAAGTTCTAAAACTCATTTTTTTTCCTCATGGCTACAGGCAACTTAAGCCTCTCTTTCATGATACATGCCAAATCTTGAAAATAATGAGTATTGCAAACCTCAGCCTCTGTAGTTGAAAATTAACACACTAATATGGTCCACTAAAACTAACACACTGGATTCAGGACCTCATTTCACTTTTGCTTCCTACAGCCCATTATTACTAATTGTACCCTCATAATTTTCAATTACCTTTGCCATCTCTTTGAATGATGACTTCAAAATAACTATTCCGACATTTTTTTTCATAATTTTCCATAAAAAATTTATGAAGCACAGCAAAGATAGAATATTTCAGTCTTTTTACTATTAACATGTAGTACAGTTACTAATTATCGGGTGCAGAAGCAAAAGCCCATTCTGTCAAGCATTATCCACACAGGCCCACAAATGTCTTCACATGATGGGCTTGAAAGAAAACTAGCCATGGAGTTGGTAAATTATCCACACCAAACAGGTTAAATTTGGCAAAAAGAATTATGACTTAAATTGAATTTAGTCTTTTCTTTTTCAACTCGTTAAGCATGACTGACCGCCTTATTTTATAAAATAATAATTATATCTTTTAAAAATTAAAGTAATATTAAAAAAAATGTACATGAATTATAATTTATATTTATTTATACATCAAATTATTATATCTAAAATTAAAATTTAATAATATTACTTAAATTTTAAAAATATTGTTAATTTTTATTTTTATTTAAGTTTTATTCTTTAAAAAAAATAAGCAAGTCAAATGTTCACTTGATACAATTATTTAAGTGACTCAAGTTAAATGAAACTATTGGATCTGTTTAACGATTCTAAGTAATTCTATTCTATTTTTCTAAGTACAGATATTAACTCGATGATATTGTTATCTTGAAATAAATTGTTAAAAGATGTATGATTTTTTAGTATTGTTTGATAAATATGTCTTATATATGTTTCTAAAATCTCATTACACATTACAAAAACTCAATTTATATACAATGTCTTAGATGGTACATTGCGGTTAATTGTAAAATATAATAGTAATATATATGTAATATTTGGTATATGATTAACAAATAGGTACTCAAATATGAGTTACCTACCTTAGTTTATGCCAAAAAATAACATATACACATATAATTATTTTATCTCAATATGTGTACGTATGAGCACAAGTGCAGAATAGACAACAAGAAACTCAAAATTATAGAATTTCATAAAATAAGATGTATGGTGTATCTTATTGATGACTATAAAAAGTTATGCACAAAAAATCATGTGGTGGTTTTGTCAATAATGATTACATGTCTCTATGGACAAGTATGTATTGCTAATGGAGAATGTGAGAAGTTTAAAATATATATCAATGACATGTTTTGATTTATGAACCACCATGAATACCATTATCAGAGAAGTCAGTCATAACTTGTGAAAGGAGGCATCCCCTTTAGCAATATTGCAAAGAAGTCAATCCTCACAATTGATACTTGAGAGATTATTGTAAAATTTAGTGATTATGAAAGGTGAGGAACCAAGTTGTGACAAATAATCATATAGCTTACTTGACAACCTTGACAGCTATACATGTTATCATCAATTGGTGAAAGTCTATCATTACATGGTCAAGGGTGTACTCCCAATACTCATTCAATAATGGAAGGTCGTTGAGTTTAAGAGTTTTTTAGTGAAAACTGGCCATTATCTAATTCATGAAAAATTTAGATAAATTGTGTAAGGATACATGAAGTCATGAATAAAATACATAAATCACAGAAAGTTATGAATATACTAATAGGTCTTGATTTATGACTTGAGTTGGGTTCAATAGATAACTAAATTGTATGATACGTAGGTTGATAAAATTCACATGTATTAAGTTATAACATGAGGTTGGAGGACTCACCCTTATGTTTTGTTTCCAGGACTAGATAATACTACCTGAGACACACTTTGCCTTGAGGTCGATGACCTTCAAGGCAAATTGATATTTGAAGTTGCTAAAGGGTTTGGACCACTTTATTAGTGATATTCAATTTACATCAATGTCCCTAGATAATCCTAAGGAGTTGCCTCAAATGTTTGAGCTTTACTTATAGTGGGCCTAACTAACTCTTTAAGATTATCGACAAGTTGCATCGATGGCGATTAACGATATTTCCTCATCTTCATCTTTATCATTATTTTCAAACCCTTCATACCCCTAAAGATTATGTGAAAGATGTAAAACATACCCTTACAATCCATTTATCATCGATACTATCTTTCTCAATAATCTAAGCTTTTCTTGTGGGCACTATATCTCAAGCATTGACCTTGCATTACAATGGAGCTAGGAGAGCAACACCTATGGTTGAAGCGGTGGAGCATAAAGTTTGTGAGTGGTTCAAAGATGCTCAAGGAATTACCTAACGTGATGGAAGAGATTGATCTAGAGAAGATGTAGAGATTCCTATTGGTGGGGATTCAGATACACTAGGCATCATTGTTATAATTGGAATGGAAACCCATTTAGAATGGAAAGGTTGGTTAGTTGAAGAGGATCTTAAAGAACCCCAAGGAAATTCTCCTCAGGAATTTGATAGTTAGGATATCTTTATCTTAACTATTGACTTAAGCTCCAATATATCTCCATTATGGATTAGGTATGAAAGATGATTCCTCTAAATGTTGAGATCTTCTTTTGAACATGTGTAATTGAGTTAAATAGATTTAGATATTTAAACTTTTTTTTTGTTTATATGTATATATTCAATCATTTTATTTTTATAATGAGAAATGTAATTATAACTAATGTTTGAGAGAGTACTTTATACTCCAATTAAATCTAGTTATTATTTATTAATATCTTAATTAAAATGTTGTTAATGTAATAATATCAATTTATTTAATAAAAAATTAGTTTTTTTTATTATTTTAATATATAATTTTAGTTCAATTCAATTAATATTTATTTAGAAATAAGTGATAAATTATGTACTGTTACATAAATTAATTTGTAAAATTTTTTCATATAACTTTCATAAACTTTTATTTTAAAATTATAAGTTGATGGGAAATTATTTTATTTTTCTCTTCTATGAAAATATTGGAGTATTTATACAGTTGAATAATCCAACAATTCAATCCAGGCCAAACATATCGAGTTCCATTTTTTTTGTAATTAAGTTAAATATAAGTCAACCCAGTTGATTTAATATTGTATGAGTGGAGTGAGAAATCATATAACCCAATATAATCCAATCAATCAAAATTTAGTTATTCGTCATTTTCAATTTGGTACCTATATTTATAATTTTGTATTTAATTTTATTTATAATAATTACATAGTTTATTTATAAAATAATAATGAAAGACTAATAAAAACATTGAAAATTACACATCTTTTAAATGGAAACATGTAACTTAATTGCCTTAAGTTGATTAAGGAATGATTTAGTTAGATTAATTCTATATAGAAATGAGAATTTGAACAAAATTTCACGGATCACTTATATTATTTATAATTAATACGGATATGAATTTGTACTTTTTAGTAAATATTTAATATAAATTTTTTATATTTGTTTCACTATGTTAACTAATTTTTACTTTGATTTTTACATATTATCCTAAACTTGTAATACTAAATTAAATTAATATAAAATTTAATATTTATTATTTTTATAAATTTTTATTAAATTAAATTAAATTTAAAATTTTTTATTTTTATTAATCAGCCTAAATCAATCTAAAATATATTTATTTTATTTTTATAAATTATACACGATTTAATAAATTAAATAAATTATTATTATATAAATAAATACTAAAAAAAACTACATATATTTTTACAAGTGTAATTTTACTTATTTAACTAATTGATTTTATGAAATTGGTATAATTTCTAAAAATTAAAAATAATTTAAAATACATACTAAACCAAGAAAATTTTATAATATGAATTTATATTTTAAACGGGTGAACCCTTCATGTACACAACTCTAACCATGTAAAATTTTAAAAGCTGGATAGGACTTAAAAGATTGAATAATAGTAGTTAAAGATTGTGAAAACTAATAGGCAGTAAGTAGATTGTTTTTTTACAGCTGGGGACAGTGTAATTTACTAGCAATAAAAACAATGAAACCAGAGTTTCCAGGTGAGCCCAGACATGTACACACAGGATATGGAAAATGGGCCGGGCCGGCTCTGTAGTGCGGAAGTGATGCGCTAGGGTTAGGACAGTAGATAATGGAAGGTATTTTATATTTATTTATTTATTTCTACTGTAAAATAAAAACCCTACTTCTTAAACCCTAGTTATCAGGTTTCGGCTATAAAGTCCTCCTCTGTACCATTTTTGGTTGTCGCCGTTTACCCTCTCTGCTCTCCAAGATGGCTCCTCCCAGAGGTATTTTTTCTGTTATGTCTGCATCACTTAACCGCTGCGGTAGTTTTTGCATTTGGCTTTAGCACTTTATGATACGCTGTTTTGTGACGGAGATTATGTTTAGCTCGCCCATTTCATTGTATTTGATGAATTTTGTGGTGATTGATGATTTCTTTTATTGGTAGAAGAATGTAGTGGTAATAGCTTTCTTTTTGTCAACAACTGTTTCAATTTCTGCAGGTCGTGGTGGTTCTGGTGGTGGTTTCAGGGGTGGTAGGGGCGACAGAGGTAGGGGAAGAGGTGGTGGAGGAAGAGGTGGAGACAGGGGTACGCCCTTCAAAGCTAGAGGTGGAGGCAGAGGTGGTGGTGGCCGTGGAGGCGGCAGGGGTGGTGGCCGTGGAGGTGGCAGAGGTGGAATGAAGGGTGGTAGCAAAGTAGTGGTTCAACCACATAGACATGAAGGAATTTTCATTGCTAAGGGTAAAGAAGACGCACTTGTTACTAAGAATCTTGTTCCTGGGGAAGCTGTTTACAATGAGAAAAGGATTACTGTCCAGGTAATTTTCCTTTTCATTTTTAAGTAGATTAAGGTTACATAGATTATGTTTGAAGTCATGGTTTTATTTTGCAGAATGAAGATGGTTCCAAAGATGAATACAGAATTTGGAATCCTTTCCGTTCAAAGTTGGCTGCGGCCATCCTTGGTGGAGTTGACAACATCTGGATTGTAAGATTGTCTTTGCAACATGTGTGCTTGTTTACTTCAAATGCACACTTCATGTTTTTTAGTTAATTTTGTCTTTATGCTTCTTGAAGAAACCTGGAGCCAGAGTCCTTTACTTAGGAGCTGCTTCTGGGACCACTGTTTCTCATGTGTCTGACATTGTTGGCCCTGTAAGTATGTTATAGAAATGCAGAATGTCGGATTTGAGGAGTAGAATAGCTTACATGGAGTGTGTTGTTCTTTGTATGTAGTCAGGAGTTGTCTATGCAGTAGAGTTTTCGCATAGAAGTGGTCGTGATTTGGTTAACATGGCAAAAAAGCGTACAAATGTTATACCCATTATTGAAGATGCTAGACATCCAGCCAAATACAGAATGTTGGTTGGAATGGTTGATGTCATTTTTTCTGATGTTGCTCAGCCCGATCAGGTGTGGTTTAATTTCTTGCATCATATCCGTTTAGATTGGTTCGAACCTCATATTTACAGCCTACATATACTGGTATTCCATAACATTGGAGTACAAAAATCAGTAGTGGCATATTATTATTGGTTGTTTGATTTAGATTCATCTCCTGTTCATTTGATTATCAAATATTGACCAGTTATCTACTTTCTTTTAAATGTGTTCATCGAAAGTTTTGTATTTTAGTTATATTAAATTGGAATAATCTGTGCCTATTTTCCTTATTTTTAACTTGAAAGTAGTTTTATTAAATTGGAATATGAAATTTTTTCTCACCTATCACAGATTCCCACAAAATTCCCCATGTAGCATATAGTGCCTTTTATTTACACAGATAGCACTGTTCACCGTGCTAGATGGTCTTCATCGTGTCTAACTCTCACTGGAAAACTGGTTGGAATTATGTGTACTTTTGAAAAAGCAGCAATTGAAGGTAAATTAAATTATTTGAAAAAAAATTATTAGATAAATTTTATAATTTAAATTTTCCTTCATTTTGTGTTTTCTCAAAAGAAGGAGAAACCTGATGCAGAATTTTTTTTGTCCAAAAACCTAAATCTGATCAATTTTCTGAGTTTTCCTTAGTAGGGAGGGGATTATGAAGGCTAGAATTTGACTTTCTAGATATTAAATTCTGGTCTTGCTTAGTAAACTGTGCTATTTGGATAAACTAAAGGTACATTGTGCTATTTGGGTAATTATTTTGCTTCTGAGCTATTTCGGAAAAATTTTGCACATGATGAGTTACTCGGATTCCCCTTCAAGACACCTTGAATGATGCAGACCCGAGATTCTGATGCGCAATTGTTTATTTGTTCTACTGTTTCGTTACTTTATTCTTTTAAGTAGAATGCAGTGCGATGTTGAGTTTTTGAGCCCGATTCTATTCCCATTTTGAATAATTTAAGTACACTTTTTTTCTTCATTTTTTGTACATTTAGTTAATTTGAATTTAATATTATGTATTACTCAGTTTGTCTCTGCGTGGTTGAGTTTTGCGCCCGATTCTATCCCCATTTTGAATAATCTAAGTACTGAATTTTTTGTAGATTTATTTAATTTGAATTTTATATTATGCATGTGTGTCCAGTTAGTAGTCTGTTAGATGATCTGCGCATATGATGAGTTACTCGGATTCCCCTTCAAGACATCATGGATGATGCACACCCGAGTTTCTGATGCACGTCAATTTATTTTGTCTTTTTCCATAAAGTTTTAGTACTTATTTTGTTATATACAATAGTTTTGGTCAGTTCATTTGTTTGCATTTCCCCTATTTTATATATCAACTTTCTTTTTAAATTTCCAGTTTTTATTTTGAATGAGATATGATCTATTATGAATTTCAGTTTTCATTTGTGTTTCGTCAAATGATTTGAGTGTGTGGATTCCCTTTTGCATTTGCTGGAATTGTATTTTATTTGAAGATAAAGCTCCTGAAAACAGACAACTAACTAATAGTTTTGAAACCTACAGTCAAGTAACATTTGTTTATTAATTTTTGCTGAGCATTGCAGGCAAGGATTTTGGGGTTGAATGCTTCGTATTATCTCAAAGCAGGAGGTCATTTTGTTATTTCAATCAAGGTATCTTCAGATATCTTAGACTGTATTTCATGGCTTTATTGGGTTGTTTAATCATTATGGTAAACATTTCAAACGAGAGTAGATAGTATCAGCGTTTATCCTTCTTGGCTGTTTCTAGAATTTAAACATGGGACGTAAGCCTTTAAACCCTAAACATATCAAAAGGGGAATTTATTTCTGTGTAGGTTAATTGTTCTCATTTGTATCGTCTGTATGTTTAGGCTAACTGCATAGACTCCACAGTCCCTGCTGAGGCAGTGTTTGAAAGCGAGGTGAACAAGTTGAAGGCGGATCAATTCAAACCGTTCGAGCAAGTCACCCTTGAACCGTTTGAGAGGGACCATGCCTGTGTGGTTGGTGGATACAGAATGCCCAAGAAGAAAAAAGATACTGCCGAGTAGATTTCCTTTGGGGCTTGTACCAATTTTCATGAGATTTGTTTTAATTTTGTTTTGAAACCTTGGTGATTGATAGTATTTGGTCGTCAAAATGCCCAAGGAAAATGATGCTGCGACCTGTAGGCGTGTACCAATGTCTTTTTATGAGATTGCTTTATGTTTATGTTCAGTTTTACTCATGATGTTTATTTACCAAGTATAAATACAATTTTTCTCGTGAAAAAGCAAGTAATTTAACAGAAGAGTTTTCCTTAGCTATTTTCTTAGTACTGTTCTATACTTACCGACTACACCGTTGTCGTGTGTAAGTTACTGGAATGTACTTTTTTTTAATTATAGACGAAATATATTTTTAGTGTCTGCATTATTTGTTAATATTATATTTTATCTACAGGTAAACTTTAGATAATTGTTACTTTTATATTTTATAAATTAGTCTAAATGATTTTTATTATATATAATAGTATACTTAATTGGAAAAAAGTGAAAGGGAAAAGAGCATGACAATGAAGTTTATGAAAAGAGATAAAAGAAGAATTTTGACTTATTATTGTAAGAGATAAAAGAAGAAATTTGATTTATTATTAAGGATTAGTTATAAATTTATAAAAATAAAATAAGTTTAAAGTTTATTTTAAATATTTTTATAAATAATTTAAACATTAAAATTATATTTTATTCTTTAATTATTAGTGTGTGTATATATATATATATATATATATATAAAGTAAAAGACATAAAATTAAATTATATTCATATTAAAATTGTTATATCTTGCAATTCTAACATCTAAATTTGATTTAGTTCAAATCTTACCCTAGCTAAAATTTATCTATAAATAAACTAATCAACCTTCATCATTTCGCTATTAGAGTTGTTACAAACATGATAAATCTGGACCTAACCAATGAGATCTTTTTATCATTATTATTATTTGTGGAGTTTGATAAACTATTTTTTATTTTGTATTTTTTGTTATTACGTAATTACGTAGGATAATGGCAACAAAATTATCTTAGTTTTTGGATAAAATAACGTGCTTTTTGTTTTCTCTAAATAGAATTTTGTATATTTATACAGTAAACAACTCGATATATATGAATTGAAGAAACTTTTGCTAAAAGTCTTTCATCCAACGTTATCATCTAAAAACAGTTTTCAAAACATTTAAAAAAAAAACACATAATTGAGACAATTACTTCTAATTCTTGGTTAACGCACCAAAATTTCACCACCACAACTATTTATATTCTTTTCTCAAGTTATTATTGGTTTATTCTAAGTATTTTTTCAATTACTTCTTTAAAAATTATTTCAAGTATTCTTTTAGACACGTCTTTTATAACTCCTTATATCCTTTAAAGATAAGAAAAAAATTCAACATCTAAATATTAAATGTAGAGTTTATATAATTCATATGATTTGTTATGTCTGCTTAATTGTTATGTTAGAACTATATTATTCATGTTTAAATTTCATATTCGAAGTTTAATATCTTTAATTTTTATATTTGAAATTAAATATTTCTGATTAATTTTAACATTACAAATATATTGCGCGTGATTTGTATATTGATTTTTGTAAATAAAAATATCATAATACTATTTTAATATTATTTTGTAATTTTGAAGGCCTTATATTTATAACCATTATTATTTTCCTTCTCCCACAAAGTTAAGAGTTCCATCAATTTTTGTTGGAATATTTATCACGGTTAGTAAGAAATATTTAAAATAATTTATTAAAATAAAATGATATCATATGAAATTTAATTATAAATATTTCTGAAGAAAAATGCTTAATTATAAAAGTTATATTTCGTAATTATAAACTAATTCTTTATTGAAATATTTATCACGATTAGTAAAAATTATTTAAAATAATTTATTAAAATAAAGTGATATCATATGAAATTTAATTATAAATATTTCTAAAAAAAATCTTAATTATATAACTTATATTTGGTAAATATAAACTATTGGTAATTCTTTCAATTAAGATTTCCAATAATCTTAAATATATTTTTCATTTCCAAATTTTAAATTCACTTTACTTTTTATAACTGTTATTTAAAATTATTTAAAATCTCACACAATTTATTGCACTTTAATTTTATTGACCATCCATAAAATGTTAGCTTTAATATATCAATAATTACAATTTCAATAAGAATGTTTTTAATGCACCTATAATAAATCTCCTTTGACTTGGTCAAAATAAAAGTCTGAAGACTATTCCTTGTGAGATATGCACACCTAATAAATACACATTTCCTATGCATACTGTGAATCTAAAGATGAAGAATGATCTTTAGGAATATCTAAAGGATAATTGTTTTGATGATGATGATTTTAAAATAAGAAGATGGACCTTCATGATTGAAGTCTTGGAGTCTTGAAGTCTTGTGAAAGCTTTAAGCTTGTATTTTTGTGTATATGTTTGCTTATAATAGTTAAGAATTATGTTGAAGATCATAACATGCACTCAACTCTCCTTAGACTTTGAAAAACCTTTGTTTTTTTGTAAAATGCTTTTAATGTTGAAATAATCAATTATCTCCTGGAATAATTGATTATCATACTTAAAATAGTCGATTATCTTGCGAAATAATCGATTATCATCATCAGCAGACTCTTATTTTTAAATTCTGGAATAATCAGTTATCCCAAGTAATAATCGATTATTCTGAACGTTTTTAGAAAAACCCTTTCATATTCTACAGAACCTTGCACCCCTCTTTTTCTATAAATACAAAATGGGTCAGAGCTTTCAAAATTAACCTAAAGAGATCAAAGTGAAAGTTGCTCTGCTGCTAGTGTTCAAACATGCTTCATCCTTTGTGGTTATTCAAAGGAGATGTTCATCTTTTGAGGTTTCTAAAAGAGGTGTTGTTATCATCCTTTGTGGTTATTCAAAGGAAGTGTTTTCATTCCTTGTGGTGTTTAAGGAAAGTGTTGCTCATCTCTTGTTGTTTTCAAGAGAGGTGTTGTTTCATTCTTTGTTCTGTACAAAGGAGGTGTCTTGTTAATCTTCCTGCTATCTTTCTCATTCTGATGCATTGTAAGTTTATACTTTATTATTAAGATAGTTAGTAGAAATCACTCTCTGTTGAGGTGATAAGTCACTGGACGTAGGATTTGCTTTGATTCAAACCAGTATAAATACTTTGTGTATTTTTCTCTATCCCTACTCTCTTTACATTTAACTTATATTCTGCTTATTTGTGTTATATTCTAATTTTTGTAAAACAGAACTTAAATTTATATATGGGTTTTTGTTAAACTCTGTTTTAATAAGATTAAATTTGAAAAAGGTTTAATTTTTATTAAGAAACCAATTCACCCCCTTCTTAGTTTGTTTTTACTTGCCTATTATTCTAACACATACAATTTCATGTACTTTTTCTGGTCCCTCCCTTAAAACTCATAAGAAGTCATAGGCTTGCACATGCAAGGAAATGAGCCTCATAAAAAGCCCCTAAACCACCACCAAGATGTATCACTACAAGCATAGATGCACAGGTTGACTATGCCTATCCAAACCTGCATTGAATGAGTCTATGACTAGTGTGTGAAGCTGCTTAAATACATGCTTCATGAGTGACGAATGCAACCTTTCCTTTCCATTTTTAGATAATAATTGATCTCATGCTTGCTTCATATCCTCTCATTCAACAACATTGCTTGTCTTTCTTCGTTAGGTAAGGTGGTATACTTCATCTCATATTAGGTTTTGTGATGTTTGTTCCCTTATGATTGTGCTGCTAGATGACATGAAGAGAAGAAATGGTGGACTACATCGATGTCCACTGCAAGGTTGTCTTGTGCAAGACTTTTCGACTTCAGACACATAACCGATTATAGGGAACTTCATAATCGGTTATGATGACGCCCATAATTGATTATGTGCATGCTAGTGTCATCATTTTATTGGTTTTTTTTTCTATTCCAATTTCGAAAATCCAATACTCTATAATGCGCATTCTGCATTAGTTTAACTTTTGTGCTTTTCAAAGTTTTATGTGTAACCAAGATTTTGTGCAATTTGTAAAATTATCTTACGTTTTTGTCATAAATATTTTTTTATTCATTTAATATGAAATTCTACATTCATAACATTTGTAGCTATGTCTTCCTCATCCTCCAAACCGAAGCATCAAAGGGGTCACCCACAATAGAAAGGAAAACAACCAGCACATTTTGATAATCCAACACATTCTCCAAATCTCCCTCCGTTTCCTCATTTACTTGATCATGGTAGATATTTCACAAACGAAAAAAAATATCATGATGATTATGAGAGCAGAGTCATTGTGCAACCAAAGGTAATAAATTTTTCATTTTTCATTATGGTTGGATTTAAATTTCCTTAGCACTTGGCCTCTCAATCTTTAGAAAGACTTTTATCTTGGAGAGGTCTTTATTATGATGATCTTGTGAAGGTCTTCAACACAATTTTGAAACTTGTTGACTTGGAAGATTTAGTTACTGAGGTATTGAAAAAAAATCACCATTAAGCCTGATGATTGGATCAATGTCGCAAACTTGTAATATTCTGGTCAAAAGTTTGATCTCTCTAATATTTCAAAATATTTAAATTATGATTGGGATGAAACACTGTTTAAGATGATAAGGTCTGAGCTTCGGGGGCATCCTTGTAGGAATGCAGGAAGCTTGACCATTTATGATAGATTGCTATATTATGTCTATGTTCATTTTCTTGGTCCCCGTGATAGTAACTACACACAACTCCTCCAGGACGATATATTGATAACGTGGACAATAAAACATAATATTTACATTAATTGGCCCCACCATATCATTCATCACATGCGTAAATGTAAGACCAATGGTATGTCTTTGCCCTATGCTCTTCTTATCACTCGTATATTACTTTATGTGGGAATTAATTTGACTTTAGAGTGCGAGACTAAACTTGGTTGGTCAAATTTCTTTAATGAGAGATCACTGCAAAAATTGAATGTGGTCAACATACATAGTCAGTGACAGCTTAGTAGGGCTTACCATGTCCAACATGATGATCCTCATGAACATGATCCTGGAAGTGAAGATGAAGATGTGGGTTTGAGCAACACGACCATCATCCACCTGAGGACCCTGACCCTAATATGTTAAATAAAATATGGGGTGGTATTCAATCCCTACAAGAAGGTATGCAAGGATTGCAACTAAATGTGAATTCATTATTTTTCTGAGCCTCCGTCATGGTCTGAAGCATGTTAATCACCACATTGATGGAATGCAAGACCAGATTGAAGAATTAAGTGACAACATGCATTAGTATCATGTTTAATTGAACTTATCATTTCTTTCAATTTTATGTATTTTTTTTACTTTGGTCATTGAAATGTTATTTGGCTACTAATTTATTTTTTATATGCTTCAATTATTTTTGAAATTCTTTTTAGATATTACAATAAACATTGATTTTCAACATTCACGTAAAAAATTTCAACATTATTTCATATGTATTTAACTTAAAAAATTAAATTTATAAATTTTTCTATCTAAAAAATAATGTTTCTAATAATTAATAATTTTTACTTTAAAGTTATGTTACATCTAATTGTAAGTTACCTAAGGACATTTTGTAATTAACAAAATTTATTTATTTTTTCTTTCTTTCACATGAATCAAATCAACCTAAAACTTTCCACTAATTTTTACTTACTTTCTCTTATAATGCGTTTGGATGAAGGTGGAAGTGGAAAAGTAAAAAAAAGAGGAGAAAGATAGTAAAAAATGAAATTGTTTGGATTAACAGAAAGTGAATAAATTTGAGAGAAAAATTTATACTAGATGTGATTGATGTGATTAAAAAAATAATTAAAAATAATATAATAAATTATTAATATGTTCTTGTATTTGATCGAGAATAAGTATAAAATAAATTATAATAATAGATAATTTAAAATGATTTATTTATACGATATAAGAAAATATTGAAATAAATTTATTTAAATTTTTAATTATATATATATATATATATAATAAATTGAAAATAAAGTTCAATTTTTTAGTCATATGAAAATAAAAAGTAAAGATAATTTAAACAAATTAATTATCAAATTTTATTTTATAAAATTTCAAATAATATTAAAAAGCATTTAAAAGTTAAAAGTTAATACATTTAAATATTTAATAAAAAATGTAAAATATATTTTATAAAATTTATTATACATCTTCAAGAATGTATAATTATTAAAATTATAATAAACTATAACTAAAATAATTTTTATTATCTTGAACCCATTTTCTATTATTATTATTTTATTTTTATTCTTTCTAAATTTAATCGTACATTTTATCATTATAAAATATAATATGTATATGATTATATAACTTTAATTTATTTTTTATATTAATTTTATAAAATAAAATTAAAAATAACTAATATTAAATTAGACAGACGGATTAAAAAGTTTAATCAATCTAAATTAACAATAAAATACAGTATATTTATTATAACTTACAATTTATATATAATTATGGAATACAGTTAATTTTTAATAATAAAAAATAAGTTATAATTTTTATATTTGATTTAATGAAAAAAAACTTTGTAATTTCAACTTTAATAAATATTTGAATTGTTATTATGAGAATTTAATTATATTAAATAATAAAAGTAAATAAGTGGTGCAATGAAAGGTGGATAATGAATTATGCAAACATAATCGATTATGTTCTCATGTTTAATTGCTTGTGCTTATATAGATAATTGATTAATTATACATCTTATTTATTACCATGGTAAAATAGTAAAATATGACTTTTTCTTCTCCTTTCTTCATTCAAGAGAGGGATACTCCTCTCCATTCTTTTCTTCTTTCTTTCTTTGTTTTTCCATACAAATCACTTTATTTAAACACCAATAGTGTAATCACTTTTTCCACTCTTAAATCTTCAATAACAATAAATCATCTCTTTACCTTTAACTCAAACAATTATACTTTTCACTCATTTTTTTACTTTTTTCCTTTTTTTTCCACTTCCTTCTCATCTAAACAAAGCCTTAGTGCAAATCCCATTAAATTTCTTTGAATCTTTGAATTTGAGTGATGACATAGGAAGTTTGTAAGTTAGAAGAATATCTAATGTAATTGAGGAAAACATTTACTCTACCTTAAACGTTATCAAATGTTGTCATATAAGTTTGTTTGAGCTCAAGCATACTCAAACATCATATATAATTTTACATAAAAAAACATAGTTGACAAACCACTCATTTGAGTCTTTAATTTCTTTTACTATTTGTTAACATCAAAATTAAGGGTTTATGATAGTCTTTGGTCTAACATATATGCTATTAAGACCTAATTAAATTCAGTTCCACTGCAAATAAATTACTTTATAAAAATTTGAATACGGTAAATATAAATTTAAAATCCACTTAAGGTACTTAAACACCCCTAATGCAAACTTTTAATGGGCTTAAAAAGTGTCCACATTATTGAAATTAAATCCTAATTTTGAAAATAAAAATGATTAGTAACTTAATTACAACTTGTGATTTATCTTAAACTTCCTTTGGTTCAAAAGAAAGGAGAGAAATGAACAATTTAATGAGAACATAAGGACATATGAAGGAATTTTTTTTATTACAAGTTACATTTAGTTGAAAAGTGAAAAGAAGGACAAAATTGATAAAATTGAGAAGAGGTAACCATTTTCTTTTTTTATTTTAAGAGGGAAGGGAGGAGTTTTAAAATTCTATTCACTTCTATATATGTTTATAAATATATTTACTCTCCTCCAAATCTCTGTATATTAAAGGGAAGAAGAAATCATATAAGGAGAAATTTTACTCCTTCCATGTTTGCTTTTCATACCTTTCATTTTTTCTTTTCTTAAATTATCCTCATCTTCTTCTTTCTATTTAATCTCATATCTAAGTTTAACATTGAAGGTATAAATGCATCTTTCTATCTAATCTTATGTCTAAGTTGTATCATAGTGGGAGCAAAAAGTGATCTATTAAAGATGTTGAGATTCGGAATCAATTAAAAAATAATAAAAAAATTGATTGAAAAAAATTATAACCGATTATATTAATTTTTTTATAAATTTAGATTTTTCTTATAATCGATTGCTTCCTATCAAATTGTGATTTGAAACTTTGAATTAATTCAAATCGAATGGAAATTAACTGTTTAAATATTATTATATTATTTATTATTTTACTTATAAACTTAAATTAAGTATATATGAGAAAAAAATTAAATATATCTAATTTAGATAATATCTATAAATATATAATATTATTATAAAATATTATTGAAAGATAGTAAAGAGAGTAATGGATAAGAACTCATTTTGACATATTAATAAAAAATTATACCATAAAATTAAAAAATCGATCTAAATCATTTTGTAAAAATTGGTTCCATATAATTTTAACCAAAATTCGAATTCAGCGGCACCACTACATTTTGATATTTTTTGCGCATTCTTTATTTTATTTTATTTATTCTTAATAATTGACTACTTCCACGCGACTCTATAAAGGAAACATGATTCTTAATAAATGTTAAATATTTAAATGTTACAAACTAAGGAGGATCTGTTGTGAGGTTTCAAAAACTTAGGAGGTTTAGTTTTTTGTACAAAGTTTGAAAACCTTGTTTATGAAAAGTATGTCTATCGAGCATGGTCCAATTTAGAATTGGTGGTGAGTGGAGGAACTTAGTTTGGAGTGCTTCCTCTTAAATCTTCCACCATTTTTTCCTGGATCCCAATAATTTAAGAAATGCTAAAATTATTCATGTAATCTTTTTTTGTTTTTTGTTTTTTCATTTTTATGTAAATTTTTTTTAATGACTTTCTGAAGTGTGTGATATGGTAATAATTTTCAAATTGCACAGTTTAAAAATGAGTTTGGTGTAAAACGATTTTTAAATTTCTAAATTTAATCTGGAAATCAATTCCAGATTCAGAGCAGACTTCCGGATTATACAATCCCGAAGTCATTTATGTAAAAGATTTTTTCTTCTAAAATTTGGAAGTGATGTTTTTGAAAAATTATCTTTCAAATTGTACAATTTGAAAATCTATTTTAAATTCAGAATTGATTTCCAGATTCTACAATTTAAAAAACAACTTTTTTTATACAAATGACTTTTGAATTCTACAATCCGATATATTTAGAGTTTTAGATACTAACTTTTATAAGATTTAAATTTATTTTTAGTTGTTAATAAAGTATTGATTTTTGCTTTTGGTATCTAATAATTCATAATAAACTTTTATTTTGTTTATATCTTGAAAGTATTTTATATAATATTTGATTTAATAGGTTTTTTTGTCTAAAATTTTTGAGTCATTTTACAATGCTTTTCTCCAATTATTTTTTTTTTCAATCAAATTTTAATTTTGGTTAAAAACAATCAACATGTTGATCATGTTAAAAAAGTGACACTTAACTTATTCAAATGACATGTGACACATGTTCTTTTTTCTCTTTTTTTCCTTTTGTACCACTTATCTTTCATTGTATGTGCCACATGTATCTCATTACATATGTCTCTAATGATTAGAGACATATTCCTTGATTGAAAAGAAAAGAATTGGAGAAAAATATTATAAATTCGTACAAAATAAATTTGAAAAAAAAAAACCTATTTTGCCAAACATTTTTTGCCATGAAAAAAGTGAATTTGATAATACTTTCGGAACCAAATAAAAAATATTTTTTTTGTTAAGAATGAAAAGATTATATTTTGTATTAGGGATAAAAAAAATCCGATCATTACAGAGTAACTAGAAACATCCTTAAGTCTTTGTACGTAGACAATTTTGTGTTCTGAGTTAGAGTATATATAACTTAAACAGTTTGACGTTGTGTATTTTATCTGCATGCTTAATCAAGGTTCAAACTATAAATTTTGCTATATTCAAAACTCATGAAGATTAGACGATGTAATGATATATAAGAATAACTAAGCAAGACATACATCAAATTGATATTTTTCATTTCTTTCTAGTTTTCTTGTTACATCGTATCATAATGAATCATATTTCTAGTGAGTTTTGAGGGCATGTTGTTTCCTGGTTAAGAGCAATAGTATCTTTATGAACAGGATCAGGTTCTGGTGCAAGCTTAAAAGGACTGTTGCCTTCTTTGTCTACGGCAAGTGGATTGGCCCCCCTGAAATAATTGGTAACTGCTTTCAGCAAATTTTCTAAGTATGAATACTATAATACATTATAGAAAAGTTATCATAGAACTGAAGTTTGCAAGCCACCTTTACTAATATAAAATTAAAATGTAATATTCCTTACTGGATAATGATAAGGCTACTCCATAGTTACAGCATAAACCATATTATTTGATTTAGATTTCAATTCGTCCAAGGCAGTATAGTTAGCTAATCTCAGGTCTGAGATTCTGTATTCTATGGTTACGTGCATAGCTTACCAAGGAAGGGACAGAATGCATGGACCAAAAAAGTGATAGAAAGAAGTTGCAATCAGAAAATACGCATTATCTCCTTGTCAATGGTAACTCAACTTGTGAAGACCAATTTTAAATAGTCAGAGAAGTTTATATGTTATACGACATAGTTATTTCTATCCAATTCCCTTGGAGAGAGGGGTTCTCCATACTATAAAGTTTAGTCACATAATGTGAATTTGGATACAGAGAATTGCTGCTATCTAGTAGTTTAATAGAGACTTACTGGCTATTTGAGGACCATTATGTGAAATTGGACATAGAAATGCAGTGACTAAAAATATGAGGGTGTAATGCATTTAAAAAAAGTTGGGACACTTAAGATATCTTTCAAAATACCTTGTAATAAGCACTTTTGCAGTTGCATGCTTCCCCATCATAGTGCAGTAATGTAGTGGTGTCTTTCCTTTAGAATCAATAGCATTTAGGTCCGCCCCATACTGTAGGAGTAGCTCTACCATTGCAGCATCACAACTTAGGCATGCCAGGTGAAGCACAGTAGAACCATCTGGTATGTCCTGCACTGGTTGAGTTGTGTTGTCACATGATGTGTTTGGATCATTAGTTGAAGAAGGCACGCTGGAAGAAAAGCCTGCACAACAGTGCATTATTGTAATTGTACTTTATGTTTTTTCAATTGGAACATTTGTTCTAGTATTATGGGGATAAGATGATATACCTGCTTCACCACTAATAGCATTGACATTCACATCTGATTTCACAATGTGTCGGTACACTGCTTTCTTGTCATTGGCATTGATGCTTTCTGCCATCTGTTGTGCCGTTGAAAGGAGACAGTCGTTATTCGTTATCCGGCTAACAAACACTTTTGCAGCATACTGCAACAAGAGAAACCATGCGTCAACTTCTCTCTTCCAGACATTCAAGTACTTCAACAGAAGTTTTTAATCAAAGTTATCTTAAGTATAAATATGAAACAACATTGACTTCTAATATTCAACAAATACTAATCAACTAAAATATAAACACAAACATCTAATTTAACACTGGCTAAGAATATCTGTTAACTTCATTTAATTTTCTTGATTTTTTAAACAAAAGAACTAGATTTAGCTCCTTAATATTTATTGAAAATAGTGCTAAAGTTTGATCATAACAGTACTTTTGAGATAATAATATTGAATAAGATTGAATATGTTGAAGTTTACTTATCTTTCATTCTACTAAGCGCACTATTTTGTTTATTATTGAGTCCATGGGACTAGTTCACAGTAAATAAATAATGAGGAAGAAGAAAAGGATAGATGTTCATTCTCTTAGGTGTATAGAAGGTTCAATCTTTGTCGCTAGGAAATAGCATATAATATTTATTACCTTTGCATGAATGAACCTCTCCTTCAGTGAAATAGGATCATCGTACGATGGTTTTCTTGCATGAAATAACTTTTTCGGTGGCTTGGATGATCTACATTGTAAGGTCCATGTATGTTAGTGAAAATTTAAATAGCTAATCCCTTCAATTTTAGCAAAACTCACCCATCAGAGCTCTCATCTGCTTGTGAAGTACATGATGGGTGCAACAGTTCCTCCCAAACTGAGTTTGCAAAGTGATTCCCCAGTGAATGAAGCATGCTCAAGACAGCTGAATCCCACACTTTTACATCAAGGGTCAGTGATCTTACCTGTGAAAAAAAATGCTGACTCACTTATTTTTAAGGATTGAAAAAAAAACCTTTTAAGTACTATACATAAAATTCATTAAAAATACTGTCTTCAGCTTAAAAACCAATAAGAAAAACAAAATATGAACAACTTAGAGTTCATAACACTGTAGCATGATCTTGAATACGCAACCTCAATTACTTACTTTTGATATATGTACACCAAGATTCCGGTGGACACCGGAACATTCAATGCATATGAGGATGCCAAGGTTTAAGGATGCCCAGTCTGGATCAGGTTTACCGCAATCAGCACATTTGTCATTGCCACTAACTTTTCTAAGAATATCAATTGGCTTTTCACTTTTTACACCCTGCTTATTCTTCTGAAAGTCTTCGGATGACGTAGAATCCCCACCCAATGCTAGATCATCATCTGGACAACCTTGTAACAATAGAAGCTTGTTGACAGAGGAACCGTTACCATTTTCTGACACATCTGACTGTCACACAATCACGATTAATACAGGCAGGATGCATTAAGAAGACTTTTTGCTAAAAATTGGTTGAGAAATGCTAGATTCTTCAAAAAAGAATGTTTAATGTTTTGTTGGTAACTAAAGTTTTCCCACACTATTTATCATTTTACACGTTTGGCAGTAGATGTTTTCTAGGTTAAATTAATTTATAAGTCCTTAAATGACTTGCTTTTAAGTCTATACGTTAAAGTTTACAACGCTCAAGGTATAAATAATTTTTAATTAAGTTCTTATCTTGGAAGCACAAACAAACTACACTACTGTGACTCCTAACAATCTACCATTAAAACTTCATAGAAATCTTTAGAGATAATAAAATAAGACTTCATATTTTTTTCATAGGTTATCTCTGTTAAATGAAAGGTACAATGTATAACTCAATTGTTTTCCATAACAACCATCCGAGTGTCCTCATTTAATTTTAAGAAATTGAAAATATAATTGAATAATATTAAAAGGATAACGTCTGTCATAATTTTCCAATCACTTGCTTGAACTTTCTTATCATCCTAGGTTGAAACAGTGAAGAGCATAGACCTTATTGAAAAGTATTAAACAATTTAAGAATATACTGACTAATTAAACTAGTGACATGATCCTAAACTATTTGAAAGTGTTCATTGTTTAATTTATATGTATTCTCATTGTAGAATAGTTTAAATGGTTAACCAATAAAAACCACAGTTATTAGAAGTAATTATTTGAAAAGTCAATATCTGATTGAATGATTGTGTAAACAAAAGGCAAAAGAAAAGAAATAAAATTACCAGTGTCTGTGCACTCAATAAGGAGGCAATTACACCAGTTATCTTTTCCGTCCAATCCATCTGATCCAGGGCATTTTCTGCCTGCATTATGTTGGCCTTAGTGAGAAGACAGAGGAGTGATGGTAAAATGCCAAAGTACACCTGACTAAATGTTTGGAATGCATACCTGCAATGTATAACTCTTTGACGGTGAAATAATCCTGAAGCAGAACCTTAAATCTGACTGTTCAGCATCAATCTTGATTGTTGATGTGAGCAGGTTCACTGTGTGACGTGCTACAGATTTTTCATCAGGCATAACTCCATGGTAATGTGAAGAAAGCAAACGACTCAAAATTCCAGCACTGTTATCGGTGGCACAAGTTCTGTGTACGGATGATTGATTGCTACCCTGATTAAGATCATGAAATTAAAATCAGCATTATCACCTAGATAGTTAGAGAGTATCCTAATACTTGGTTTTAGTTGGATACTTACATGTAATCCATTCCATGGTTTACGAAAGTAGTAAAGCATTCCACGACTATCAAGAACAAAGTACCTTCTCTTCCAATCACCCCTCAAATTTGAGGATCGTTTAGAGAGATATCCTTGCCGAATGATTTGGATCTAAAAGTAGTGCAGATGGAGAGATCAGTGAATAGGATTCAGAATTGAAAACTATATAAATGTGTGTTTCAAAATCCATTGAGAAGCAAGGATTCATGTTTATATAACTACTAGCTTTTTAGTAAACTGAAAAGCTACATCTAGTGTGTGGAACCAAAGATACCAAGAATATGTTCGGACAAACTTCTTTATAAATATTTCTAACAGAAAAATGTACAAAGAAAAAATGAAATAAAGTTCTCCATCAGTTAAAATTATGTTATGTTACACATAAATTAATCTTAATTTATGGAAAAACTAGTTTCATTCTTTTTATATATTTTTCTTTCAGTAGTACTTATGGATAGAGTGAGACATTATCATTATCTTAGATAAATACCTTTCCATTTTCAGCAGATTCTGTGACAGCATCTACCACTGTATTTGATATCCTTGAAAAAGGATGCACTGGATTCCCATCTCTACCCGGAGAAATATAAGGGCCATTCAAGGACAACATACTTTCTTGATGAACATGTTTTTTGTACTCCAGCATTCTTTCACAAAGAGTAATCTGCTCCTCATTGTAACTTTCTCTTGCCTTTTGTGTGTAAGCCAAAACCTGCAAATGTCAGATAGATATTCCATTCAGTATAAATCAGGAATGCGAATAATATTTTCAAATCCACAATTCTGCTCAACATGTCACTGTGGTTGAGTTTTGAGGAAGTACACTTTATTGAGCCTTTTAAATGTATTTTATACCTACACGTTTTGGTTTCATGTTAAATAATCTAAAATTATGTTGAAACACTAGTTAATGTGATATTAGATAAATTTTTATATATTTGATTTTACCTTGAAAAGTGATTCTTTTTAAGTTTACGATTGAAGCAACGCTAGGTAGATTTTATGCTAGATAAAAAGATTTATACTAAATTTAGAATAAAAAAAATCTAAACATAAATCACTTAAAAAAGCATGTTTCCTAGAGTTACAAGCAAAATAAGTTAAGAGTAAATTGATAAACCTCGATAATGAAAGGCTCCAGCTCTTGTAATAGCTGATATCCCTGCAAAAGGAAAAGAAATTTTAGAAACTGTGCAATATTTCATATTGAAAATGCCATATATAACTGTGTCATATACCTGTCGATAATACCGAAGATGAGCATCCATAACTCCAGTGACAGCCTCCAAAAACTCAAATCTCTTCTTGGCCTCAACATTATGAAGAGCACTAACCTAGAATACAAGAGGAAATGTGTTAAGAACTAAGTTTATTCATTCCATAATATTCAAAAACAGCATATCTTGTTCAACTAAGATTACCAGATTGAAACGAGATTCCTCAAATGAGCTTCTTGCATTGTGCAATTCCTGGAATGTCTCTCTACCAAATTAGATTGAAAAAATCATGGTAACCCATGACAAGCTAAGACAATATTCCTAAATGCAAATGCCAAAAGAAAAGCTACATGACCCACCTCTTCTACGACAGTGGCAATATCAATCCTAGTGCTTTTTCTCAGTGACATAAACTTCTCACGTGCCTGTAGCATAGAATCAACGTTGTGTTTGTGTTATGAACTTTTCAAATACGTGCTTTTCAACAGGCCAATGAACTTTTCAACAGATTGTGTTATCTAATATTTTTTTAAAAAGCCCTGAGTTTCTTCTTCCCGTGAAACAAATTGTATTGCTCATGACTCGACTTATACATTCAGTAGAAGGGTAGGGAAAAAATGGAAGCAGAAAGAACGTTATACTGTGCAATTTCAAAGCTATTTAGAAGAACCTGATCATGTACTAGTGAAGCTTTCTCAAAACGCCTTCGAGCTTCCTGCAAGCATCATATAAAGCATCGAGGATGAAAAAGAAATTACAAGTCATTTGACGGCAAAAATTGTGCTGAATATTAGAAAATTAACTCTCAGGAGCATTATCCTTTTAGTCAAATTTTAAAACTGAATTCCATCATCAGGGGTAGCTTTTAATTCATTGTTCATTGTTTTATGTTTTAAGTGATGGTCCTGTAACGAAGTTATTTCATCACAGTCACGATTTCATTACTTTCAAGTTATTAATTTGTCTTAATGAACCAATAACATATTTTAACATTCTCCGCATTAATAATTATATTAAAACATCTACAAATTTCTTCAACTCAATATGTACCTTGACATCTAGGATATCCACGTTTAGCATGTTCAGTAACCGGTCATTTAGCATGTGCTCCGCCTATGAAGCCACATCAAGTAGAGTTAGTTTAGCAATCACAGTTATAACAACTGTTTCTGTACTATAAAATCTTAAAAAATAGGGAATTTTTTACTATCTAGTCTAATCCAATTTAAAAAGATGCATAAATAGAAAATATGAACCAAAAGTAATTGTAAACTCATTAAACACATAACGGAAGCTCAAATTTTGAGCAGACAATATATGCTCGAAAACCACAAGTTTCACCACTGGTCTGGCCTAAATAAAAGAACAAACTACTGGAAAATAAAGACACTGGGAATAATGGACAAATCATTACCTGTGACCTAAGAAGTTCCTTATTTGTACTGATTTCTCTCAAAGCAATTGAAAATTTGGTCATTACTGGTCCTGATATATAATACGTACCAACACAAATTAGTTTAGCAAAAACACGAAATAAATTATTTTGTCATTGAATATTCAAAGAAAGTATAATAGAAAACATATCATGCTCAGAACTGGAGTGCATACATATCCAGTAACAATAAATGACTTGTTATGCTCAACCTAAATTTTTCATGTTAGCTCAGGCCAGTTTATCACTAAAGCAATAACCTCAAAATACCACTAATATAAGCAGCAAGGAATATATATATATATATATATATTATACGACAAGGAATATCAATTAGGTTTATTTAAAAGATTATTTTATAAGAAAATGCAACAGGAGGAAAGCGATCAACAGGACTTACCTCCCAAAGTTACAAATAGAGGATCATTATGCCCTCCTCCAAAATTTTCAAGGGCAGTTGCAAATGCAATGTCTCCATCATATGCCTCTCCAAGCCCTTCCCTATTTATCGTAAATATAAAGTAATTACTGGACACAAAAATTCATACAATTATGAAATACTGATAATTAAACTAATTTACACAAGTGCACAAGGCATATACAAAGGTTTCTCTTGAGTTATATATTGAGAACTATTTTTCTGTTTGAGACTTTTGGTTTTGACCAAAATCCTTAACATGCCCTAAAGATGAACAAGCGAGTTAGTATACAAAAGGAGAGTAGGCATAGAGGATTTGGTATTTCTTCTATTTATATTGAAGTATCAAGTATGTGCTTTCTTAGGAGAGCAACGAAGGGTCTAATTGTACGTACAAATATCCTACGCTTACTACGTATTCAATCTGTAACACGACATACACGATGCCAGGGAGAAAAACAGTCTCTAAAGTGTAAAATGTTCAAAATATTAACAAAAACAATGGCATGGAAAACCCACGTGTACTTTCGAGATCCTTTGTAGAACTTGAAACATCTCGAGCGTAAGGATTCTGCACTCTCTTCCATGCACTGAAGCTGCATATATCCACACCCATGCAAGATTTATAATTAAGCAACCCATTCATTTCAAGCACATGCACCACCAATCTAACCACACACACACATATATATAAAATGACAACGATATATTGACAACTGCAAAATATCATTTTTGTGTACAAGAACCCATGACCCTCCTAAAAGTCAACGAATGAATAAACCATGCAAATAAACAACATTGCGTAACAGGAACATATCAACGTTACACCAACGTTTAAATATTTATATTTTTTTAAGAGAGATAATGATGACAATCTGCAGATAGATATTGAAAGGGTGAAAGAACAAACAGAACAGAACCTGTTGCCGGAACATGGGCGAGTCATTGAGTTTTGAGAAATTCATTTTCAGAAAATAATAATGTTTATGATATTCTTCTTGTTTTTTTTTTGTTGTTGTTCGTTTTCTTATTTTGTTTTCAGAAAGAGTCCTATTGTAATAGTTCGAGAGACAAAAGAAGGATAGAAAAAAGGGACAGGTATTCGTTTGTTTAGATTTTGTTAAGATTAATGTTATTTAGAGAGCCGCATTTGAAGGTTTGAAGCTGTGGTTACGAATTTGCACATCTGTGGCTCGAAATCTCATCTGGCTCTTATGTTTCTCTCTCTGTAGTCACGCCCTGTCACACTCACAAACACCTGGTTCTAACTTTCACCATCTATCTATTTTCCTTTAATATAGGGGTCTTTCCACCCTGCTTTTTGGTCTCACCTTTCAAAAAATTTGTACAAATAACCTTTTGCTACTTATACTAAATGATTATTTACCTTTTTGTTTCTTTTAACTTTTTTACTGATTTCATCTTTATTAAATTTTAAAATTCAATTTTCATATACAAATTTATATGGATAACAATCATGATGATTACTTCTTTCCTTAAGTAAAAGGTAAAAGTATAATCGACAAAGATTAATAATTTTATTATTTTGACTTTTAACATCTATAAAAAATATAAAAATTTCTACACTTCAAATTTAATTTTCTTTTTTAGAATCGAGATCATACTTAAAAGAATCAAATAGTTGGTTATATTTTTAGTCAAATATACTAATTGAAAACCAACATCTATTCCATATTTAAAGGAACAAATTATGTTGTCTCTCCTTGTGCTGGGCAGATGCATGTACACGTTGTTGTGTACGTGGGACACTGGTATAAGATTTACATTGTCAGACACCTTTTAGAAACAATATAAGTCTAAAGTTCTTATATGCAATAGCTTTCAAATGTTACCCATATGATAATTTTTTTTTCTTTTATCTGTCATATAAATATTGCTTTTTATGTCATATAAATATTGTTTATTATTTTGTAAGCAACAATTTATAAAATATTTAAATATTGTTTATTATTTTGTAAGCAACAATTTATAAAATGTTGAAAAACATGAATCACGCTTAACAAAATGTGATTATTTTAGACCATATTTTTTTTATGTTACCTTTAATATATTATATAAGTTATGCACAAAAGTATCATCTAATATTTTAGAATTTAAAAGAATATAAAACTTTGGCTCTAATAACTATGAATTTGAAAGTAGGAAATAAAAAAAATAGTCCTCTGAAAAGTACACTTAACCTCATACTCACATTCGGCCTTTTTTCACACTCACACTTAACCTTTGTACTCACTCACACTTCCCACATTCGTTCTCATTCACTCGACCCACCTTCGTTCCCAGCCTTCGTTCAACACACTCAAACCTTTGTTCTCAGACGGTCCATTCTACTGTTCACACAGAAAGCTCCGCCCAATTCATCGTTCACACAAAGCTCCATCCAGTCCATCGTTCAACACTGTCAAGGCCATCGTCTCCAGTCATGGTCATCGTTCTTCAGGTATTTCACAAATTAATTTTAGGATTTAGGGTTTCGTTGTGAAAATAGATTAGGAATCAATTTTAGGGTTTGAGTTTGGGTGTTAACATTTCAAAAGGGGATTTTCATGTGTTTTACGTATTTTTTGATAATGTGTTTGAAATTTGATGTGAATCCATGATGAGTTATCACTTTATTATGTGATGATAGTTGTTGATTCTTGATTTATGCAAAAATGTATTACTGGCCCTACAATTAGAGGTGTAGGCTCTGTTAATAATTTGTCAAATTGACTCTATATGATATGTAGTTATATACCATGAGTTGTTTTAACTGTTTAGTTTGTTTGACGAATCTTAAGTTAGATTCTACCAAGTGAAAAACAAGGCTTACATCCATTTTTGGCTGCTTATGTTGGTTCTGTTGCTTCTGGTATGGTAGTGTTGTTGACTTGTTATGTTAGTTTTGAAGTTTAGTTGATATCTTTAACTACTGTCACTTTCACTAGTGTTCCTATGTGTCTATACTAGCTTGCTGTTTTGTCTGAAGCATTCCAACATGAAAAAACAGTATCTATACTTCATCTCCTGATTGACTTTTTCATGTCCTTTGAACACATATATTGGACTGCATAATTGTTGAATTGCTTATTATCACTTATTGTCTACTCCACTGTTGCCCCATTTGCAAACTAGCATTAGATAACGTTACTCAAATAACAACAGAAAGAGTAAATTTTTTGCATTAAATTATGGACTCATTGAAAAAAAGTGGTTTGCCACATCAACTTGGTCTCCAAAAGAAGTTTTGAAACAAAGCAAGTCATGTATATCCTCCTTCACGAATGCACTTCATATGTTGAGATTAATTGCACTTTTTCATCCAATATATCAACTTCTTTCCTATATTTTAAATAAAAGAGATCATTTTATATATTGTTAACTTTTGTATCAAAATGTGGCATTATTTGAATTAAAACATTAGGTGGGGTAGGACCAGCATATTTAGAAACAACATATTTTCATATTTGCATATTTAAACACGCTTGATAGTAAATTTTTCTTGTCCAAATTTCAGAGCATTAGTGAAAGAAATGCAATATGCACTGTATGAGACTAGTAAACTTCGCTAGAATTCAACATGAATTGATATTTTATTAATTATTTTTGCCTCATCTTCTATATTTAATGTACAAAATATTGTAACATGTTTAACTTTCAATTTTCAATTAATATAGAGTGCTGGAAAAAGGTTGGAGAAAAGCTTAAATGTTTATAAAAACTCGTCAAGGTCGTCCTAGTAAAAAAGGAAAAACAATAGATCAAGAAAAACTTGATGCTATTGTAAATTTATTTTAATCTATGAAATATGTGTAAGTGTCCCTTTCTAATTATTAACTTATATATATATATATATATATAATCTAAGTTTGAAGGTTCCATGCAAAATCCAACAACTGAGACGGTGGATAAAGCATTTGAATCAATGTTTGGGAAAGAAAATCTGATCTAGTTTGTTGTTATGGAAGGACTATGACCCTAACCTTATTAAAAACAATCAAGAAATTGTCAATATCCAAAAATTGTCAATATCCAAAAATGACATGCGTTTGAAATAAGTGGTACAACAAAGAAGATTGGAGGGGTTTAGAAGCAATGATGAAATTCATGCTTAAACAACAATACTTTGACTTGAGAGGAGGATATAGAATAAATGATGTCACGTGTTTTAGGGAAAGAAAATAATGTAGTTGGTCCACATTCACCAGCTTCTACTCATACCTAATTTTGACCAAGTATATATTCTATTTGATAAATACACAAATTTATTCTACTTCATACTTACATAGTGATATTATACTTTTTTTCAAGTTGGTCAAGATAAAAGTCAAGAGGAAATCGACGAATGAGAAAATGAAGACATAACTTGGGTGATAGGAATATGATTAAATATTTGTATTGTTACTTTTTAATGATTCTGACTTTTAATTTTGAATAAATTGAACAATCTAATTATGTCACTTGAACAATTTTAAATATATTATATTGTTCTTAGTTCAATGTTCATCTTAATTTTATTCATTTTTATTTAGTTAATTATATTTTAAAGTGGGACATAAATTTATAACACATATTATAAGTGTTTGACTAAAACATATATTTAAACTTTTTGCTATAATAATTTTTTCCTGAAAACAGAAAAAAAGTATGGCCTTTACAAAGTGTGACATTTACACATTGCCAATAGTTTACAAAATGTGGTCATCACAATAGGCAATAGTTTACCAAATGTTCCCTAAACAATACGCAATAGTTTTTAAATTATTGCATAAGTACAGATAAAATCGTTGCCTAAATTTTTCTGTAAAAATGTGGCTTATTATGCCATTATAAAGCAACACTTTTATGAAATGCGTGACCTTAGAACAAAAACCGTTCCCTATAAACTACGACCATGGCTGCATACTCCACGACTAGAAAACCGTTGTCAAACTGTTGCCTAAAGTTTAGGTCACACTTTTTAAATTTCAAGCCACACTTTTTAGTTGTCTAAAGTGAAAAATGGTGTAGTATGTTGGGATAGGTATTCCCTGAAGTCACGAAGAATATGTGTTTGGTTCAAGTGGATAACAATTAAGAAAGAATACTAGAATAAGAAGAAAGAAACTAAATTGTATTAATAACACTAAGATACTCAAATTTCTATGTACCTTGGAAGCTCTATTTATAGAAACATATAGAACTAACAAATAAAGTAACAAACAAACAGAAAATCTTTATAGTAGTTACAATAGAAATCATCCACTAAACGATTAGACGGTCTAACTACTCTAAACTACTAGACAATCTCCAGTAGACGATATTTTGTGCTCTTCATCAAACGATCATGATTTAAGAGTCTAATAATCACAAATCTCCACTTAGACTCCAAATCATGGAAGAACATCTAACTCATCTTCCTTTATTCTCAAATGAAAAATTGATCAGTTCCAAGCAACATTTGAATCTTGACCTAGATAAGGACTTTGTAAACACATCTGCAGGATTCTCCTCCGAAGTTATCTTCTTAATCTTGACCTCCCCAAACTCAACAATGTCTCCTACAAAGTGAACCCTTACATGTGTTTAGTTCTCTCGTGGTAAATCTGATGATTTGCTAGGTTTATAGCATTTTGACTATCACAATGAATAATCACACTCCTGCTTAATATCTAGTTCTTCTATCATCTCTTTCAACCATTGAGCCTCATTCACTCCCTCTATGAGCGTGATATATTATACTTGGATAGTAGATAAAGCCAAAACTGGTTGCAAATTGGCTTTCAAACAAACTGCAGTTCCAAACAATGTGAACACATACCAAGAAGTAGACTTTCTGATATCAATGTTTCCTGCATAATCTACATCCACAAACCCCTCTATAGTAGAGCTCCCTACTCCATTTGCATATGAATAGTCTTCATCTTTCTCCTTTTCCTCTAAACTAGGAGCTTGGGAAACTAAGAGCTTTATGTGGTGTCTCAAAGGTGTACTCACAACTTTGAATTCATGCATACTAAACCTCTCAACAACCTTCTTGACATAGCGTTGCTGAGATAAACGTGACACTTCAATTGTCTGATCCCTCTGTATGTCCATCCCATGTATTTTCCTTGCAGGACCAAGGTCCTTCATTTCAAACTTTGAGTTTAATTTTTCTTTTAGTTCATCTAACTCATCTTTATACTGGTAGAAAATAAGGATATCATCTACATATAAGAGCAAGAACAATACAAACCTTTCTTCTCTTCTCAGCATGTAGACGCAACTATCATAACTACTCCTCCAAAATCCTGTCACTTTGAGGAAATCATCAAATATCTTGTACCACTTTCCAGGACTCTGTTTCAAGCCATACAGTGATTTCTTCAAGAGACACACATTTGCTTCTTCTTCAACAAACCCTTCCAATTGCTGCATATAGACGGTCTTCTCAAGGTTTCCATGTAGAAATGTTGTCTTCACATCCAACGGTTTTAACGCCAGATTGTACTGGTTAACAATAGACCTAAGAATCCTTATCAAACAATGTTTTACCATAGGTGAGAAGATTTCACTACCAATCTCACCTTGAACCTCTCCTTCTCCACACCATGTATCCTCTTCCTTCTTCTTAAATACCCAATTGCATCCAATCACCTTCTGACTTTGTAGTGGATCAACAAGCATCCATGTGTAGTTCTTTTTCAGCAATTCAAGTTCCTCTTCCAAGGCAGGTTGTCATTGTTGACCTTCTATGCCCATTGTTGTGTCTCTAAAGTTTCTAGGCTCTAAACCTTCTATCTCTTCACCTGCAGCCAATGCATGACAAATCAAGTCAGCATATCCAAACTTTGAGTAGGTTTGATTATCCTCCTCTCCCTATTACGTGTAAGATGATAGCCTGAGTTTGAACCTGAACGTTTTGGCCTTCTCGAGTAAGAGGTAGAAGGTTGTTCTCCATCGCTTGATGTCTCTTTGTTTGATCCCCTCAGATGATTTGATACTGCTAGATGGTTTGCTCTACCACTAGAAAACTCTACCTCTACATAAATTTTCTCCTTGCTTTTCTTAGGGTCTCTACACATCATGGCCATTCGAATCTCGTCAAATGTGACGTCCCTGCTAATTAAGCATCTAGCTTCACCAGGTTCCAACTTCCACAACTTATACTCCTTCACTCTTTCTGTGTATTCTATGAAGATACACCTTTTGGCATGTGCCTCTAACTTGTCCTTCTTGGCATGTGCAAATGCCAAAGCACCAAACACCCTCAGATTCTCATAACCTGCTGGCTTTCTCCATATCTCCATGAGAGTCTTGAAATTTAGGGTAAACAATGGAAACTTGTTTATCAAATAAACTGTAGTGTTTGCAGCCTCTCCCCAGAAAGTCTTAGGCAATCCAATTCCTAACAACATATACCTCAACCTCTCCAAAATGGTTATGTTTATACTCTCAACAATACCATTCTATTATGGTGTACCTGCTACTATCTTGTGTCTCCTTATACCTTCTATTTTGTAAAACTTGATGAATTGCTCAGAGACGAACTTCAGTCCATTATATGTTCTCAACATCTTCAGTTTGGTTCCTAACTGATTACTAACCATGGTGTGTCACTACTTAAATCACTTAAAAGTTTTATCTTTTCTCTTTAGGATATAAATCCACACCTTCCGTGAGTAAACGTCCATGATAGAAAGGAAGTAAGATGCTCCTCCATGAGTATTTGCTCTTGTTGGACCCACAAGTCCGCATGAGCATACTCAAATGGTCTACTGTAAACATGCTTACCAGCCTCAAACTTCAATCTGTGAGACTTTCCCAATACGCAATGATCATAAAACTCCAGTTCCTCCTTTCTATCATCACCAAGCAGCTTCTGCTTGCTCAACTCCACCAAACCTCTCTCGCTTATGTGTCCTAGTCTCAAATGCCACAGTCTCGTCTTATCTTGCATTGTCTGCTAGCCACAAATGTAGCACGATTAGTGTAGAACCTTTTAGTAGGTACAAGCCATTCTTCTTTACCCCCTTAGCAACTATAAACACTCCCTTCTGAATCTGTATCACTCCTTGTTCGATCTTGGTTGTAAAACCCCTTAGATCAAACATACCCATTGACAACGAATTTCTCTTGAGATCTGGAACATACATCAATTCTTGCAATAATATTTCTGGATTATCAAACATCTTAGACTGATTGACCCCATGTCTTGCACTTTACAGGTTTTATTGTTTCCAAGGAAAACTACTCCTCCTTTCTTTAGTTCTAAGGTTTCGAGGAACTCCTTCACCGGACACATGTGTTAGGTGCACCCTGAGTCCATGACCTAGCTCCTTTGTGTGTCAGATTCATAATTATCAAATGCTATAACAATATCAATGGTTTCCTCGTTGCCATGGTAGCTTTTACCTCCTTCTCTTTTTGGTTTTGGCTTTGGATAATCATCTATGAAATGAACTTTCTTGTGAAAATTAAAGCATTTTTTGTTTTCCTTATCATCTGATGGGACCTTCGTGTTCTTCCCCTTAGATTCCTTCTTTTTCTCCTCCCTCGACTTTGACACATTAAGACTCAACCCGTTATCTTCTCCTTTAGAATCTTGAAGCTTGTGCAAGTCTTTAGTTCAAATTGAGGTATGAACCTCCTCCAGGGTAATGGTCTGTTCCTTCCCAAACAACAAAGTTTCCTTGATGCTCAAATGTCTTGGGCAAGTCATTGAGAAGAAGTAAAATCTGATTCTCACCTTCTAGTTTCAATTTAATATTCTCCAGGTCATGTAAGATCTTGTTGAAATTTGCTAGTTGCTCCACCATCGTTCTTGATTCACTCATCGTGAACGAGTATAGTTGTTGCTTTAGATAGAGCCTATGTGCTACATATATTTTCATATTCAATGACTCTAACTTCAACAACATTGATGTGACCATTTTCTCCTTAGCGACTTTCCTCAATGCTTTATCTCCAAGGCACAAGATTATGATGCTCTTGAATTTCTTGATCATGTCCGTCTTCTCCTTCTATGACAACGATGTTGACATGTTCCACTCACCCCTTATAACTTCAACACATCCTTACTATATCAAGATAGCCTTCATCTTGATCGTCCATAACCCAAACTCATTATCGTCAGAAAACTTCTCAATGTCAAACTTGGTGGCGATTACTAAACTTTACAAGACTTTCTTTCTTTCTTCTTATTCCCACAGACAACGCTAGTTGTTGGGTTCAAGTGGATAACAATTAAGAAAGAACACAAAAATAAAAAGAAAGAAATTGAATTGTATTAACAAAACAAAGATACAAAGAGTTCTCTTAAAACATTAATAAAACAAATAAAATATCAATGTACCCTGAAAGATCTAGTTATAGAAACATATAGAGCTAACAAACAAACGAACAAACAAACAAAAAACCATTACAGTAGTTACAACAAAAACCATCCACTAAACCATTAGATGGTTTAGTACCATCAGGCGGTCTAACTACTCTAAACTACCAGACAATCTTCGGTAGACGATCTTATATGCTCTTCATCAAACGATCATGATTTAAGAGTCTATTAATCATAATATGAAAGGGTTGAGTCAAAATGTGGAGTCTCTTATGGAGAAGTAGGTTGCAGCAGTCATAATGCACAATGAGGAGTACACTGATGCTAGGAAAAAGTTAGTTAATGCAAAGTTACTTTACCCAAAACTTGATAATATTAGTATGATGCTTACCATTTGTGACATATTATTGCTTGCTTGCAGTGTGAGGATATCAAGTAATGAAAGTGATAGATGAGAGAGTCTGGGAGTGAGAAACGAGGGGAAGAGTGGAGAGAGACTGAGAGTGATAAACCAAAGGGATTAGGAGTGAGAAGCAATAGAGACTGGGAGACAAAAACCACATGAAGATAGTAACAAGAATGTGACAAATAAGGACAAGACTAAGAATTGGAGAGGAAGAGAGAATTAGAATAATCAAAGAAAAAGAGAGGCATTGGAGACTTGGAGCAAGAGAGAATAATAATTAAAAAATATTAAGAATAAGAAGAACACAAAATACACTAACCTAGTCATTCTTTCACTTTTGTTAATAACAATGTCAAAATCAAATAATAAAACCAAACATCATGAACAATGAGAAAAAAAAAATGCTAACTTTCTTTTCTCATACTTTGATGCAACAGTGAAAAGAGGGGGTACCTGCGAAAGACACTATAACGCTCAAGTCAACTATGGACTCAATATGCTCTCATAAATGTGTAACAAAGAAAACATAAAATGGCAATGAGAGAATTGAATACACTAACTTGATTCCTTTTTATGCTTTCCTCAATATCAATGCCGAAATCACACAATAAAAAATTGAAAAAAAATTATCTAGATATCAAGAATGAGGAGAGAACGAGATACACCAACCTGATTCCTTTTTAACTTTCACCAATAAAAATACCAAAATCAAACAACGATGAAATTCAAACAATTTATTTAAATTAAGAATGATGAATGAGAGATTTATTTAAAATAAGAATGATGAGTGAGAGATAATATAGGATGAAAGAGAGATGAGAGACTAACAATGATCAAGACAAGTGCAAAAGTAGTGATAAACAAGAGAGACTGAAAGTGATGAAGGAGAAAGACTGGGAGTGACAAGCGACAGAGACTGAGAGTGACAGATGAGAAAGATTTAAATTGATAAACGAGAGAGACTAAGAGTGAGAAATAACAGATATTGAGACAAGGGAAAGAGCTGCGTGAGACTCAGAGTATTAAGGGACACTAAGAATGAGAAACAATAAAGAGTTTGAGATTCATAGACAACAAGAAAATAGTAGCAAGAATGTGAGAAATGAGGATAAGACTAAGAATTTGAGAGAAAGATAGATGTAGAAGAATCAAGGAAGAGGGACACAAAATGATCAATGAAGAAGAGAGACATAGGAGAATGCAGGAGCAAGAGAGAATAAAGATTAAATAATATAATGAACGTGAAGAACACAAAATACACTAACCTGGTTCCTTTTTAGCTTTCTTCTATGTCAATGCCAAAAGTCAAATAACGAAACCAAATTGAAACAAATAAACTATAAGAGGGAACATAATACACTAACTTGGTTCTTTTTCACTTTCATCAATAACAATGACAAAATCAAATCAAATAATAAAAACAAATTGAAACAAATTTAACCAAATTTCAAGAACAATGAGAGAATGAAATACAGTAGCCTGATTCCTTCTTTGTCTTCTTCAATGACAATGCCAAAATCATATTATAAAATTAAGTTCAAATGAACATTGTAAATATCAAGAACGAAGAGGGAAAGAAATACACTAACTTGGTCCCTTTTCTGCTTTCATTAATGGCAACTTCAAAATTAAATAATAGAAACAAATTGAAACAAATTAACTAAATATCATGAACAATAAGAGAACAAAATTCATTAACATTCTCTTCTCGTACTCCAATGCAACAACGAAAAGAAGGGATACATGCAAAGACACTCTGACACTCAAATAAGCTACGGGCTATATATGCTCTCATAAACGTACTATGGCAATGAGATAATTGAATACACTAACCCAAATCCTTTTATGCTTTCCTCAATGCCAATGCCGAAAGAAAATAATAAAATCAAATTGAAAAAAATTATATAAATATCAAGAATCACTACTAGAAAATTAGAAAATAGTGACCGATATCATTGACTGAAAATTTTAGTCACTATTTTTAACCGAATCAGTGACTGATTTTTTGTTTTTGAATTAATGACTGATTTAGTCATCAAATTTTCAGTAAGAAAAAATCAGTTAGTAAATCGGTGACTGTTTTATTAAATTTTTTATTTTATTAATTAAAATACTAAAGCAATATTATTTCCCCCTTTAATTTTCCAGACATTCACTTTTTCCCTCCCAAATATTTTGGCACGATTATTTGGGAAATTGACTGAAAAAATATTTTGGCACAATCATTTGGGAAATTGATTGAAGCTTTAATTTTGTAGCATATCTCGTTTTTTTTGCCACTGGAGATTATTACACAAACAACACATCTCGTTGAAGCTGAACCAGGACCTGAAAGAGATCCAATAAATTGACGCTTGTCCCTCTCCAGACTCAATCCATGATCCAATTCCAGAAAACATGCTTAAGGTAAGCCATTATTCCTTTCGTCCTGTTCAAGGTTTTGCCCAAAAATTCCCCTAATTTCGCACCACTCTCAGTTGATTCCTTGCTGTCCTAACCATAGCGTCTTCGCCGCTGCCTTGCGGTTGTCACATAGCTATTCCAGCATCATCTATTTCTTGTTCGTCTTCGTTTTGAGCTTTAATCGTAACCGTCACCAGTTCAAACCCTAAATCTTACGAGGTAACAATCTTCAACCTTAAACATGATGAGCTCGAACCCTAACCCTCACGAGCTCAAATCCTAACCTCACGAGCTGGAGCCCTAACCCTAACGAGCTCAAATCGTAGCCTCACGAGCTCAAACCGTAACCCTTACGAGCTCGAATCCTTACCCTGACGAACTCAAACCCTAACCCTGATGAGATCGAACCCTACCCCTGAGGAGCTCCAACTGTACTCCTAACCTTCGCGTCTTATAGGTTTGTATTTCTGTTTTATGTAGGTTTGTATTTTCTCTAACAACCATTTGTATTTGTTTTTTGTGCAGATGAAGTAACCTGTCAAAGATTACCCACGCGGTTTAGGGGCTGTTGTTCATGATAAGGTATGATTAATGTGTACGCTTTCAAAGAGACTAAACTCGTAACTTATTTTCATGAATGTCTCCAACAGTGATTATTGCATCACAATTCCTACATCTGAGCATATTCCATTTATATATATATATATATATATTTTAAATTCTTACTGATTTTGAACATAAAAGATTTACGTATATATTTTTCTCTAATTCTCATGAACAATTCAATATTTACACCTTGAAAGGTGAGTCTCATATAATAGAAAACATAATTTTGTGTATTTGGGGAGAACGATGTTGTTTTATGGTAACAAAAGATATCTTACTAGCTTATATAGAAGGAATTTGTAGAAAATATTCCATTAGTTTTGTTCTGTCACTGTTGCAATTTCTATGCAATGTTATCTCTTTCATTATCTGTTAACCTAATGAATCACCCAATGACTGTAATGGAAGAAGCAACTCTCATGCTATGATTGTGAATTTGTCATCATCCTACGTCTTTTCATTTATCACCATTGCACCATCTATCAATTTTAAAACTTACTAATTAAATAAAATTTAGCTAGATTAATTTGTTTTAAATATATTTTACCTTTTATTTTATTTATTATAAAACTCAATTAACTTAATTAGAAAGACACAACATTCGGTAAATACAAATATCACTTTCGTTATAATCATGTCCTAGACATTTTTCAATATGTTCCACTAAATCTTATTCAAATAATGAATTGTCTTCTACTAAAGTAGGTCCCTGATATATGTCTCATGTGCCTTCTTTTTGTTTGTTTAATGTTTGGGGTGTGGGAAGGGAGCAATAACAAGTAACTTAATAACTTTTTCTGCCATACACTACTCTATTTAGGACTTCTTTATGACTCGTTTTTCTCTCCTCTGTTTCGTAATAAAATAATTTGTCATTGTTGTGTTGTATTTTATCATATCAATGGGTTTTTTTTCATTCATTTGTTGAAGACCTTATTCATTTTAATGTTTTTTCTTCATTTGTGTGTAGGCAGTACTAGTGTAGCAATGAGTCTCACCTAGCTATATTATAATGAGTTTGCTTTGGTCTTTTGGTATTGCTTATGATATCATCTTTGTTTGTATACATAATTGTTGTTAGTGTTGTTCTGCAGCTTGTTGCCTGAATTTTCTGCACAAGAATTTGGATCATTTTAGGCCTTGAAACTTGATGAGGAGCCTGCTGTTGTACCTAAGGTAAGTGAGATTTGTTTTTTTTTTTTTTTACTTTTATTGCAAATATCATTTTATTTCACTCCTGGTATGGTCTCTGTTCCGCTAATTTCAAGAGATAAAGTGTACATATTTATTAATTGTATGCATCATCACTATCATGGATTGGATTAAGCTTAATTATGTTTGCTCTAGTGACACTCATTCCCCTAATCCTAGCCCTTTCAAAACATATAAATCAGCATGAGTTGTTGATGATTTTTAACTTTTTTATCGTCTTGCATTCCATGTAGTGGAGTTATGTTAGTAGCGGAATAATATCAAGAAGGGGGGGTTGAATTGATATGCAGCTTTAATGGAAACTTATTCGTAAAAGAAAAACTACTGGTTCAATTTGCAGAAAATTAGTCGACTGATATTCTTGAAATAGTAGGTTAGTTCTTACTGCACAGTATATCAGATGATGAGAGAAGAGAGAATATGACACCAAAATTTATACTGGTTCGTTCTTTGTAAAAGAACTACGTCCAGTCTATGATCCGCGACCCGCAGATCCTAATAACTATAAAAGATTGTATTCTTTACACACAAACCTTTCTTGAACTCTACAAGAAATCAAAAGAAACTATCCTAAGCTCTATAGAATAGACTTTCACTCACAGACTCTACCAGAGTCTCTGTGATCACCCCAATCACAGTCGCAGGGTTCTAAAACCCACTTACAATCTCTAACCTGAGATCAAGAATACAAGATTACAGTGACAGAAGAAAGTTCTTGACAGAAACAGTGAAAATGTAAAAACTCTATGTAGATCTTCTTGCACGTAAAGGTTGTAGCTTCTTGGGAGTTTTTCTCTTCAATTCTTTCGCACTTGGAGCGTCTTCGAAGATTGTATTTATAGGCAAAGCGAAATGTAGTGGGTCTTGGCTTTTTGAAAGAGTCAAAACACGTTCTGTACGTAATACTGCATAAGGAAGGTACGAAGAACAGAATAGTCGACTGAAGACATAGACCAGTGTGTTATTTTCATTAAACCTGTATACCTGGTACATTTAATGAAAATAGTCGACTAGAGAAGTAGAATTAGTAGACTAACTGATGAAACATAAAAATACAGTTTATCATTATTCAATTGATTAATCTTCTACAGGTAATCTAACATCTCAAACAATTCTAAATCATTCAACAAACATTAACCACGCATCTAGAACAATATAAAACACAATTAACAAGTTTTAACAAACATCATCAAATCACAAATCATCAACAAACTCCCCCTATTTGATGATGTCAACCTGCAAAACAAAACAAACACAAAGAGAAGAGATGGTAGATTATCTCCCCCTTTGACATTAGCAAATAGCAGGTATAGCAGTTATATAGTGTTCAAAAGTGCAGATATATCAGAGAATAGTTATAACAGTTATTACAGACCCTTAAAGATTGTTCTTAAAACTGAAATAAAATGTAGAAAGCATAAAATAACAGCAGATAGGATCATTCTTCATCCTCATTGTCCTCATCCTCTTCTTTATCCTCTTCGTCATCCACTTCCATAGCTTCCGAAGTGGTTTGCGCATTTGAACCAGCAAAGTTCTCGAGCAGTAACTTGCAACTCAGCAAGTTGAAGTTGAATTAATTCTATTTCTTCATCTATATTGGTGAACCTGGCCACCATGGTTTCGTGTGTATTATGCTGCATAGAGGTTAGATCATTAAGACGAGATAAAAGCATTCTTTCAAATTCAGACATAGGGACTCCCTGATATGAAGGTGGTGCACAATAAGGAATCATTTGGTATGCTGTGTAATCTGTTTCGGGTGCTGATGAGGTTCCTGCATTAAAAGTTCCTCCTTGTCTAGAAGAAGTGCCAGCTTCATATGTCCAATCTCCATTTACTTTGGATAATCCCATCTTCCGCAGATAATAATTGTCAAACATATGCTTGTGGTTGACAATTTTTGTAGTTTCTCCATCAGTTGGAACATCAAAGTAATCTAGGAATCTGGAAATCAGTATGGCATAGGGAAGTTTGTGTTCATTCAACCTTTTTGCTTTAAACATGTGGTCTTTAATGTCATAGACCCAGTTCACAATAATCCGATTTTTTAAGCAGTGTAGCAAAGCCAAGTCCTCCTCCATAAGCTGTGCATGGTTGCTCCCTCTAGGTATGAGCTTCAAGCTCTACAAACTGTCGAAGATTCTGTGCTTGAAGAGAGTTTCGCACAAAATTCAGATTTTCAGTCTCCAACCAGCTAAACTTCAAGATCTTTGGAGTTAGAATCTGTTTCATCATCATCCTTTGTTCTACAGAGACAACAACTCCAGTGTCTTCATCTTCATCAACTTCATCTGACTCAGTCTCCTCATTGGCTTCTTCAGTAGGAGGAGAAGGAGATGGTGGAGGATTCACCTGTTGAGGAGTCTCACCTCAATTTATACCTTTTGGAAATCGCCTTTCGAAAGATCAGCAGCTTGCTCGAGAATCTTAATGGGATCTGTTTGTGTCCCGGATGTAGAACCCCTTGTTCTTCTACCTGATGAAGCAGCTGTTGATCGTGAGGATTTTTTGTTCCTCATTGATCTTCTTAATCTTTGAAACAAATTTCCAATAGGAGCGTCTGAATCAACATTGTTCGTCATTTCAAAACTGGAGAGCAAAAGGATGAACTGATAGAAAATATGCAGAGATACAGAGTATGGAGAATGCAAGTGTTAGTCTTAAAGAGAAATTCAACATATATAGACCAAACAGGGGATACGAATGCATGTTCAGCAGTGAGTTAATGGTCAAAATATTTTGAGCAGATTTGGACTCAACCACAGGTGCTCAGACTTCAGAGAAATGCAGAGAATACTTTGAAAAATGGAAAACCACATCTGAAACCCAATAAAGCAAGTGCACATGTGGTTAAAACTGTTCATGCTGTGAATTTAAAATGCATTGAACCACTCGTTTTACAGAAATGATTGAATTGATTTGATTAAACACTGATTTCTTGGAACTGCAATTGAATTTAATTGTGATTACTAAGATTAATCAGCTAGTCAAAGCAATTAATGGGTTTGTTCAACAACATCAGGTGCAATAAATGAGATAAGTCTGTTATTTCCTGAAAATAAGCAGATTATTTTTGAAACAGTAATACATTGCTGTCAGTTTAATGAAATAAATCGACTGTTTCATGAAATTAACACACTGAAATCTCTAACAGTAAGATAACATTGTCAGTTTAATGAAATAAGCACACTATTTCATACAATTAACAAACTAATCATCTCAGCAGAAGAAATTTTAAGAGATATGATTGATATTTAGGATACCCAATTCATTTCTAAGTTTGAAAAATCTTTCACGACTAAGTGGCTTAGTGAATATATCGCCTAGTCGATCATTTGTAGAAATGAATTCAATCCTACAATCCTTCTTTTCAATGTGATCCCTTATAAAATGATGTCTTATTTCAATGTGCTTGGTTCTGGAATGCTGTATAGGATTTTTAGTTAAGTTGATTGCACTCGGTATTATCACACAAGATTGGTATATCGTAAAGATGTAGATTGAAATCACTTAGTCGTTGCTTCAACCATAGAATCAGTGTTGTACAACTACCACCTGCAATGTACTCGGCTCACTGCTGAGAGTGCAACACATGCTTGTTTCTTGCTTGTCCATGAAATTAAGCAATTACCAAACAAATGACATGTTCCACTCGGTGCTTTTTCTGTCTAATTTGCAACCCGCAAAATCGTAGTCAAGATATCCAACAAGATTTAACTCACTACCGCTGAGTACCATAATCCCACATTCACAGTTCCTTTGAGGTATTTTAAGATACGCTTGGTAGCCGTGGAAATGTGACTCCTTTGGATTTGCTTGGAATCTTGCACAAAGACAAACCGCAAACATGATATCAGTCTCGCTAGTCGTGATGTAAAGCAAAGATCCAATCAGCCCTCCGTACATAGTTGCATCAACAAGCTTCCCAGATTCATCAACATCAAGATAGCAGTTTGATGACATTGATGTATTTGATTCTTTACAGCTCTCCATATTGAACTTTTTCAGTAATTCATTGCAGTTTGGCTTGACTAATGAAAGTTCCATTTTCCATTTGTTTCACCTGCAATCCTAGGAAGAAATTCAATTCTCCCATCATAGACATTTCAAATTCGCATTGCATAGATTCTACAAACTCTTGGCACAAAGAGGGATTAGATGAACCAAAAATTATGTCATCAACATAAATTTGTACAATCATAAGATCATTTACAACTTTCTTGATAAAGAGAGTTTTATCCACAGCTCCTCTTTTAAAGCCTTGTGATATGAGAAAGGTTGTGAGTCTCTCATACCACTGTCTTGGTGCCTGCTTAAGACCATACAAAGCCTTTTTGAGTTTGAAGACATGGTTAGGAAGCTTAGAGTCAATAAAACCAGGTGGTTGTTCAACATATATATCTTCATTTATGAAACCATTAAGAAAAGCACTTTTGACATCCATTTGATAAAGTTTAAAGCAATTAAGACATGCGTATGCAAGCAATAGCCTAATAGCTTCTAATCTAGCAACAGGTGCATAAGTTTCATCATAGTCTATGCCCTCTTCTTGATTATACCCTTTTGCTACAAGTCTAGCTTTGTTTCTAGTAATAATACCATTTTCATCTAGCTTATTTTTGAAAACCCATTTAGTTCCTATCACATTCATTGTATTATTCCTAGGAACTAGTTTCCAAACATCATTCCTAACAAATTGATTCAGTTCTTCATTCATAGCAGCTTATCCAGCTTATGGTCAAGCAATGCATCATTAATATTCTTTGGTTCTATTTGAGAAACAAAGGCCATATGATTACAGTAATTCATTCAAAGAGTTCGAGTAGTCACTCCCTTCTCAACATTCCCAATAATGTTGTCCGGAGATAGCCCTTTTGTGTTCTCCAGGATTTAGGTAATGTACTGTGTGCTGCAGGGTAGTCGACTGAATCAGGATTATAGTCGACTTGTTCATCCTGTCTCGACGGTTTCAGCAGCTTTTTCTGCAAGCATCTTCATTTTTCTTGGATTCCTCAGTGTCTCATCATCGGCACCTGCAAGAGAGTTACCTTTTCTCTCTTTTGGCATAAAATCTCATCAAACACAACATGGATAGACTCTTCTACGCTTAAATTCTTCTTGTTGAAAACACTGGTATGCTTTGCTAGTCAATGAATAACCAAGAAAAATGCCATCATCAGCTTTCTCATCAAATTTACCTAATGATGCTTTTCCATTGTTGAGTATAAATCACCTGCATCCAAAGACTTTAAAATATGCAATACTAGGTATTTTATCATTCAAAAGCTCATATGGTGTTTTATCTAGTATAGGTCTAAGTAACACTCTATTGAGTACATAACAAGCGCTTGATACAAAGATCTCGCCCGTAAATACTTTGGTAGCTTTGACTCACTCAACATTGTCCTTGCACATTCCTGTAGAGTCCTGTTTTTCCTTTCAACAACTTCATTTTGCTGTGGAGTTCTAGGTGCAGAGAAATTGTGAGAAATGCCATATTTAGAACAAAACTTTTCAAAATGTAAAATTTGAAACTCAGTCCCATGATCACTTCTTAAGGAAACAATTTTCAAATCTTTTTCATTTGAAGTGATCTTAGCAAATCTTTTAAAAGCATGAAAAGTTTCATCTTTTGAGGAAAGGAAAATGATGAGCCCCTGATCACAAATAAAGAAGAGGAGTGTCCAAGGAGGATTACTAGAAGCATGATGAGAAGGGACACTTCCTCCTCTCCCTTTTTATTTAGCCTTTTTAGCATTTCTATTAGTTGTTAAATATTTTCTAAACTCATGTTTTTTTTGGGTTTTGCAGGATTGCTTTTGACACCCCTTTTTCTACAAGTAGAGCCTTGTTTGGAGCAAAGGAGCACTTGGGCTTGAGGCCCAAGTTTGGGACATCCAAGGGGGGGTGAAGAAGTCAATCTTGACCTTCTAGAACCCTTGGAAAACGTCCTCTCATCATCCCAATCATTGGCAACCCGTTTTTTGTGCCCTACCTTCTAGAATGTGTGAGTCTTGGCCACCAAGAGTGGAATATGCTTAGGAATCTTTTCCAATGTAATTCCCTCTAAGTCTCCACCCCAACTCTATATAAGGAGGCCTCTCATTCTTGTAAAAGGGTTGAACATTAATGAAATAGAGAGCATTCTTGCATAGCCTAGAGCTTGTGTTGTGTTCTTGGGTGTTCTTCCCCCTCTTGGAGTCTTATCTTGAGCCTTGGCTCAAGTGGCGGCTAACACCACTCATCTTGGGTTGGACCATCCCCCAAGTGGCGTGTAGCACTCCATTCCCCTCCCCTTCTCTCAATCTCTTCCTCCATTATTGTTTCATGTTCTTTACTTTCATGCTCTTTAATTTCCAGCACTTTACTTTCATGTCATTTACTCTTATGTCTTTATGATTCAAGCCTTGTCTTAATTTGTGTTGGCTGGATTTTATGTTTTGTTATTCCCTTCTCCTCTTTAGCTCCTTGTGAAGTGAACCTTCACACTTAGATAACCTCTGGGATTATCTTCGTGTCCAGTGGGAATCTTCCTTGAGGCTTTCCTCCTAATTGACATTCCATCAAACACCTTATGTGCTAAATATTAAAATGAACCCTTATCATTTGGTAATCAGAGCTTTGGTTTAACTTTCATGCTTATATCAAACACCTTATGTGCTAAATATTAAAATGAACCCTTATCATTTGGTAATCAGAGCTTTGGTTTAATTTTCATGCTTATAAGGTGTTTGTCTTCTTGTTTCATCCATATATTATTGGTAGTTTGTGCAAATTGTGAATCCATGACAAAATCTATCCAAAACTGGTTCCATAACTAATTTTCGTCAAAAAAAATCTGCACCTAATTCTGGAATTGTGGCTTGCTGTTTTTTGGTTTTACATGCTTAATTTTCATGCCAAAATGATCCAACATGAAGTATGTTGAGTGTGTGCATGAATACTAGTCATAGAACTCAAGTTTGGACTAGTTTTTGCATGAAAGCTACATGTTTGATCATATGCTTGAGTCAAGTTTAGAGTCTTTTTGTGTTGCTTTCCCTTTGCTTGAGTCACATGTCATATAATTTTCCCCTTTGAGTTTTCTTATCCTTATTTCCAATACTTGAACATGTTTGATAAAATGTTTAGCTAAAATTGCATGTAACTTGAATTGATTGGTTGAACCTAAACATAGGAACTAAGTGCTTCATAATCATCTACAACCATTGCAAGTGTGTATGTTAAGTCTAGAATCAATTAAAGAACATTGAGAAGAGCTAAAAAAATTACCAAGGTCATGAGCTATATATGCTGTTTTGAAAAGAAAAAATTGCAAGAAAAAGTGACCAAGTGCATGATTCTAGAATTTAACTACATGGTTGTATGCTTAAGGATGAGTATGACAAATTAGTACCATCATTTGTAGGATCCTAATCTTCTTGTTATGTGTGGTTTGCTGGAAAATTTTTCTGCATGTTCTAAGTGTTTCCATTGAGTTTTCTTTCAAGCTTTTCTCTTTTATAATCTCTTGTTAAGTTGATTGTATTTTCCTTAGTGTGCCTCTTTCTTGTTTTGAACTTTTCGTGCTTTATCTTTAGGAAATTGTATAAGTTTTGTCTTTGATGTTTTCTTTCTTGTTTCTTGAGTGTGGTGGCTGAACATCCTTCATTTGAGTCCACTCAAGATTAAAAGTTCACCGTTAAGGGTTGGAACACTCTCGATACACAAGAGAGTTGAGTGAAACATACCATCAATCTTTGGGAAGTTAGCCAAACACTTTGAGAGTTATATTTTTTTTTTGTTTCCTTTCTAACCATTAAATCTTTTTTTTTGGCCTTTGTCTAGTTGTTTTTTGTTATTTTATTTTTGTTTGTAGGAATCATGTCTTCCACATCTTCTCCTATCTCACCCGAGGGAGCCAAAGAGAAGAGCATCACCTTGGAGGCCCAACTCAAGTCCCAAAATGAATTGCCTCTCATGGAGTTGCTAAGGGAGATGGAAATCTCAAGAAAAGAAAGTGAAAGACACTTGAGAGAGACCATTGAAAGACTTGAGCAAGAGAAAGCCGAAAGGGAGAGAAGGCGGCTCATTCCCCACCTAGCTACAATGGAGAGGAAGAAGAAGATTGGGGCTACTATGGAAGAAGGAGGGCTAGGCGCAACACCCTCAAAGGAAGCCCAACCACAACATCAAAATTCCCAAATTCTATGGAGACAACAATCCGGATGTCTACTTGGAGTGGGAAGCAAAAGTAGAGCAATTAATGAATGTGAACCCTCTTGAGGGACAAGAACAAGTTGATGTAATAGTGGTAGAATTTGAGGGTTATGCCATGACATGGTGGCATAAAGTTTGTATGGATAATTACCAAGGGCCACCCGCGGCCTCTTGGATGGACATTAAACATTTGATGCGCGCTAGATTTGTTCCTTCCTTCTATAGGAGGGAGCTCCTTTGAAGCTCCAACGGCTTCAACAAGGAAATTTATGTGTGGATGATTACTTTAAATTGTTGGAGTCTTTATTGCTTAAGGCTGGTTTGCATGATGAAACTAATGAGGCCAAGGTAGCTAGGTTTGTTAGTGGCTTGAGGAGAGACATCCAAGACTTAGTAGAATTGTATGAGTACTCCTCCATTGAAAATGTTTTACACCTTGCACTAAAAATTGAATCTCAACTCAAAAGAAAAGATAGTGCAAGGAGGGGTCACTCAAACAATGACTATTATAGCTCTTCTTGGAAGGATAGGAACAAAGAAAAGCATGATAGTAAGCCTTCCAAGTCTCACCAAGACTCCACTTCTAGGAGCCATCCGGCTAGGGGCACTCCCAACCCCTCCAATTCCCAAAGGTCAAGTTCAATCAAATGTTTTAAATGCTTAGGTATGGGCACATTGCTTCAAATTGCCCCACTAAAAGAACCATGACCTTGAGGGAAAATGGTGAGGTTGAGAGTGAACATTCCTCTCCCCCTTCCCCTTCAAGAGAGAACTCCTCCCATTCTTCCTCTAGTGATGAAGAGGTTAAGCCTTGTGAGGGAGATTTGTTGATAGTGAGGCGCATGTTGGGACAAGTTCAAAAGGAACTTGATAGCTCCCAAAGAGAAAATATTTTCCACACCAGGTGCCTCATTAACAACAACCTTTGCTCACTCATCATTGATGGAGGAAGTTGTGTCAATGTGGCTAGCACAAGGGTGGTAGACAAACTTAGTTTACCTACCATTCCTCATGCCAAGCCCTACAAGCTCTCATGGCTTAGTGAGGATGGTGAGATTGAGGTAAATAAACAAGTCCTTATTAACTTCTCAATAGGGACTTATGAGGATGAGGTACTTTGTGATGTTGTACCTATGGAAGCAACCCACATTCTTTTGGGTAGGCCATGGCAATTTGATAAACAAACCTTCCATGATGGCCTTACCAACAAATTTTCTTTTAGCTTCCATGGTAAGAAGATCACATTAGCACCCCTCTCCCCTCAAGAAGTTAGTGAGGACCAAAAGAAAATGAAAAAAAAAGAGAAAAGAAGAAAAGAAGGAAAAAGAAAAGCCAAGCAAGGAGGCCAAGGAAAAGGGCATCATGATCTCCCACAAGGGAGTTAAGAAGGTAATGCTTGCCAATAAACCCATGTATGTAGCTTACCCTACCTTAGGGTCATCTCCATCTTTTTATGAACCCTCAAGTTGTTCTAGGAGATTGGAATTAGTCTTGGATGACTTCAAAGATGTTTTTCAAGAGCCTCCTAAGGGGTTACCACCTCTAAGAGGAATTGAACACCAAATTGATTTCATTCCGGGGTCATCCTTGCCTAATAGGCCAGCCTATAGAACTAGCCCTGAGGAATCTAAGGAGATTCAAAAGCAAGTAGAGGAATTAATGGATAAAGGGTGGGTGCAAAATAGCATGAGTCCATGTGCTATGCTAGTGATTCTTGTCCCCAAAAAGGATGGGAGTTGGCGCATGTGCATAGATTGTAGGGCTATAAACAACATAACCATCAAGTATAGGCACCCTATCCCAAGACTTGATGACTTGCTAGATGAGCTACATGGTGCCACCATATTTTCTAAGATTGACTTGAAGAGTGGTTATAATCAAATAAGAATCAAAGAAGGAGATGAATGGAAAACTGCCTTCAAGACAAAGCTTGGATTATATGAGTGGTTGGTCATGCCCTTTGGGCTAACTAATGCACCAAGTACCTTCATGCGGCTAATGCATCATGTGCTTAGGCCCTTTATAGGCAAGTTTGTTGTGGTTTATTTTGATGATATTTTAATATATAGTTTGTCTATAGAAGAACACATGCATCATGTGAGAAGGGTGCTTGAGACCCTTAGGAAGGAGACTTTGTATGCTAATAGAGAGAAGTGCATTTTTGGCATGGATCATGTAGTCTTCCTAGGGTTTGTGGTGAGCTCCAATGGAGTTCAAGTAGATGAAGAAAAAGTGGCAGCTATTAGGGATTGGCCAACTCCTAGGAGTGTGAGTGAGGTGAGGAGTTTTCATGGGTTGGCTAGTTTCTATAGGAGGTTTGTAAAAGACTTTAGCACCATAGCTGCCCCCTTAAGTGAAATAGTGAAGAAGGATGTGGGCTTCAAATGGGGCATTGATCAAGCAAAGGCCTTTGCTAGTTTGAAAGAAAAGTTGATCAATGCACCACTTTTAGCACTACCCAACTTCACCAAGTCATTTGAGGTTGAGTGTGATGCCTCTAATGTAGGTGTTGGGGCTGTCTTACTTCAAGAAGGCCACCCCATAGCCTACTTTAGTGAGAAGCTTAAGGGTAGTCATCTCAACTACTCCACCTATGACAAGGAGTTGTATGCCCTTGTGAGAGCTTTGCAAACTTGGCAACATTATCTTCTTCCAAAGGAATTTGTGATCCATAGTGATCATGAGTCCCTTAAATTTTTGAAAGGCCAAAGCAAGCTTAGCAAGAGACATGCTAGGTGGGTAGAATTCATAGAACAATTCCCTTATGTGATCAAACATAAGCAAGGGAAGAGTAACATAGTAGCGGATGCCTTATCTAGGCGCCACACTTTGCTCACTCTTCTTGAAACTAAATTTCTTAGTTTTGATCACATTAAGGAATTGTATCCTCATGATGATGACTTCTCTATAATCTACAGTGAATGCTCCAAAGGGGGTTACAAAGACTTCTACCTACACCAAGATTATCTTTTCAAGGGTAGAAGGCTTTGCATACCCAAGGGGTCCTTAAGAGCATCACTAGTGAAAGAGTCTCATGAGGGAGGTTTAATGGGACATTTTGGGGCTTCTAAGACTCTAGACATTTTGAATGAACATTTCTTTTGGCCACACATGAGAAAGCATGTAGAGAAACATTGTGAGAATTGCATCACATGCAAGAAGGCCAAGTCTAGAGCCCAACCCTATGGACTCTATACCCCTTTGCCTATCCCTACTTTGCCTTGGATAGACATATCCATGGATTTTGTGCTTGGGCTTCCAAGGACAAAGAAGGGAAAGGATTCTATCTTTGTGGTAGTGGACCGTTTTTCAAAAATGGCTCATTTTATTCCATGCCACAAAGATGATGATGCATGCTTAGTTGCAAATCTCTTCTTTAAGGAAGTTGTTAGGCTGCATGGGTTGCCTAGGACCATTGTATCCGATAGAGATACAAAGTTCTTAAGCCACTTTTGGAGGACCTTATGGGGAAAATTGGCACTAAACTCCTCTTTTCTACCACTTGCCACCCCCAAACCGATGGTCAAACCGAGGTGGTCAATAGAACTTTGTCTCAACTCTTGAGATGCATGATCTCCAAGAACCCTAGGGAGTGGGAAGATCTTCTTCCTCATGTAGAGTTTGCATACAATAGGGTGGTTCACTCCACCACTTCTCACTCTCCTTTGAGGTTGTTTATGGGTTCAACCCCTTAACTCCTCTTGACCTCCTCCCTCTCCCAACTCATGAGGCTTGGACTAGCCAAGATGGGTTGGAAAGGTCAAAATGATCCAAGACTTGCATTCTCAAGTCAAGGCTAGGATAGAGAGGAAGGTTGGTCAATACCAACAAAGTGCCAACAAGGGAAGGAAGGAAGTCATCTTCCAACCAGGGATTGGGTATGGCTTCACTTGAGGAAGGAAAGGTTCCCTAATCAAAGGAAGTCCAAACTTAACCCTAGAGGTGATGGACCTTTCCAAGTTGTGCGCAAGATCAACAATAATGCATATGAGTTAGATTTACCTTCGGATTATAATGTTAGTAGCACTTTTAATGTTGGTGATCTTACTCCTTTGATGCAGTGTTTTGCAAATTCGTGGTCGAATTCTCTCCAAGAAGGGGAGGATGATGAGCCCCCGATCACAAATAAAGAAGAGGAGTGTCCAAGGAGGATTACTAGAAGCATGATGAGAAGGGACACTTCCTCCTCTCCCTTTTATTTAGCCTTTTAGCATTTCTATTAGTTGTTAAATATTTTCTAAACTCATGTTTTTTTGGGTTTTGCAGGATTGCTTTTGACACCCCTTTTCTACAAGTAGAGCCTTGTTTGGAGCAAAGGAGCACTTGGGCTTGAGGCCCAAGTTTGGGACATCCAAGGGGGTGAAGAAGTCAATCTTGACCTTCTAGAACCCTTGGAAAACGTCCTCTCATCATCCCAATCATTGGCAACCCGTTTTTGTGCCCTACCTTCTAGAATGTGTGAGTCTTGGCCACCAAGAGTGGAATATGCTTAGGAATCTTTTCCAATGTAATTCCTCTAAGTCCCCACCCCAACTCTATATAAGGAGGCCTCTCATTCTTGTAAAAGGGTTGAACATTAATGAAATAGAGAGCATTCTTGCATAGCCTAGAGCTTGTGTTGTGTTCTTGGGTGTTCTTCCCCCTCTTGGAGTCTTATCTTGAGCCTTGGCTCAAGTGGCGGCTAACACCACTCATCTTGGGTTGGACCATCCCCCAAGTGGCGTGTAGCACTCCATTCCCCTCCCCTTCTCTCAATCTCTTCCTCCATTATTGTTTCATGTTCTTTACTTTCATGCTCTTTAATTTCCAGCACTTTACTTTCATGTCATTTACTCTTATGTCTTTATGATTCAAGCCTTGTCTTAATTTGTGTTGGCTGGATTTTATGTTTTGTTATTCCCTTCTCCTCTTGAGCTCCTTGTGAAGTGAACCTTCACACTTAGATAACCTCTGGGATTATCTTCGTGTCCAGTGGGAATCTTCCTTGAGGCTTTCCTCCTAATTGACATTCCATCAAACACCTTATGTGCTAAATATTAAAATGAACCCTTATCAGAAAAGTGTCCATGTATACCTGGAGAAATCATCAACTATCACAAGTACATAAGAATTGTTACCTAAACTTACTGTTCTTGAAGGGCCGAACATATCAAGATGTAGCAGTTCAAGAGGTCTCCTTGTTGATATGAAATTCTTTGATTCAAATGAGCTTTTGGACTGCTTTCCTTTTTGGCAATATTCACAGACTTTGTCCTTCACAAACTTCACATTTGGAAGTCCTCTAACAAGACTCTTGCAACTGATTTTATTCAACAACTGCATGTGACATGACCACACCTTCTATGCCATAGCCAGCTATCATCTTCTTTAGTTAGCAAACAAATATCTTTGTGATTTGAAGAGTTGATGTCCAGCATGTAAACATTGTTTACTCTTCTCCCAATGTGCTCTGCAGTTAAACAATTGAAAATGACACAGAATTTTGCATCAAAGGTGACTTTCATACCTTTGTCACACAGCTGACTTATGCTTAGGAGATTGTGTTTTAGTCCTTCAACATAAAGTACATTTTTAATCTGTGAGGAAGTACAGTTGCCAATATCTCCAGATCCCTTAATTTTTCCTTTGCTGTTATCACCGAAAGTCACAGCTCCAGCTTCACATTCTTTGTAATTCATCAATTTTGATTTATCTCCTGTCATGTGTTTGGAGCATCCACTGTCCAGATACCATAAGGTTCTTTTTGCTCCATGACAGACCTGCAAAACAAAGTTTAATTGACAAATTTAGGTCCCCAAAGCCATTTGGGTCCTTTCAAGTTAGGAACAACATGTGTTTTGGGTTTCCAATAAAATTCACCTCTTGAAATCCCAAAATTCTTGACATAGCAAAATTTAGATATATGACCATGTTTCAAACAATAAGAACATGTTTTAAATCTGTTCCTGGGATAAGATTTGTTCTTTGCAGCATGATAATGTTTTCCATAGCCAAGTCCATTTCCATTTGAAAAACCAATTTGAGAATGTAAAAGTTGATTTAAGGTATTATGACCAATTTGAAACTTTGCCAATGTTTTGATCAAATAACCAACTTTATTTTGAAGGTTAACACAGCTTTCACAATTCGCAGATTCATTTTTATCGCTACGGATCTTTCGTAATCTTTTAGTTGCAAGACATTATCTTTTAGTTGACTGCTTTCATCCTTCAGCCTGCTATTTTGATCTTCCAGCTCCTCGCACTTTATTTTCTAGCCAGCCTATTTAGTCCTTTTAGCCGATTATACTCGATATTCCATCTTCTTTGCTTCATCATGAAATTCAATGAAAGCATTAAACAGAGTGTCATAATTCTCACTCATATCAGAATCACATGAACTTACTTGACTAGCAAGATCTTCATTGGCTACAAGACACAGATTGGCTTGATTTGCAGATTCAGAATCTGAACTTGAAAATTTACTGGAATCACTATCATCCCATGCCATATAAGCTTTCTTCCCTTTCTTGTAGTACTGACTCCGTTTGTCCTTTCTCTCATTCTTTTCTGGACTTCTTTCTTTTCTTTGATTTAACAGAGGACAATCTGCCTTGAGATGTTCTAGCTGTCCACAATTAAAACATGAAAAGTTAGAGGAATTAAAATCTGGTTTTCTGGTATACCTCCTCTGAAATCTGTCCTTTGAACTGTCTTTCCTTTTAAGGAATTTACCAAACTTTTTGACCAGCATTGCAAACTCAGTACTGTCATCATCCTTCACTTCATCACTCTTAATCGACTCCTTGGCTTTTAGTGCTAAGCTTTTGCTCGTGTTTTTCTCGTATTTTCGATTTGATCCAGCCTCGCTCGGCCCAATTCATGTTCTCTCGAGTTTCCCAAACAATGTTGCAAAGTGCTCATGACTGCCAAATCTTTAGTTTCCGTAATGGTCAGTAACCTTTGGCCGCCAACTTCTACTCAAGCATTTTAGCACCTTTATGTTAAGCTCTTCATCATCAAACTTTTCCCTAATCCAAGTAAATGATTCACTATGTGCGTGAATCGCTTATGCACATCTTGGATGGTTTCACCAGATCGCATTCGAAACATCTCATACTCTTGTATGAGAGTATGCTTTCTTGCCCTTTTCACTTCAGCTAGTGCCTTCGTGTGTTACTTGAAGGATGTCCCACATTTCTTTGGTCGTGGTGCACTCGTGAAACCCCGAAAAATTCATCAAGATTAAGAGCAGAGGTTAATATATTCTTAGCCTTACTGTCGAATTGAGCCTTCTTGTTCTCTTTTTCAGACCACTGCTCCCATGACTTTTCAACCAGCTTTCCATCTTCACCTTTGATGGTAGGGATATATGGACCATTAACCACAACATCCCACATGCCTCTGTCAACCGATTCGAAAAAGATCTTCATTCTGGCCTTCCAGAACGAATAGTTTGCACCTACAAAAAGAGGGGGTCTGTTGGTAGAGGCACCTTCTGCAAAGGGAAGCTTGTCTCCCATTCTTGATTTGAACTTGAGTACCTTACAAGAACCTGCTCTAGATACCAATTGTTAGTAGCGGAATAATATCAAGAAGGGGGGTTGAATTGATATGCAACTTTAATGGAAACTTATTCGTAAAAGAAAAACTACCGGTTCAATTTGCGTAAAATTAGTCGACCGATATTCTTGAAATAGTAGGTTAGTTCTTACCGCACAATATATCGATGATGAGAGAAGAGAGAATATGACACCAAAATTTATACTCGGTTCGTTTCTTGTAAAAGAACTACGCCCAGCCTATGATCCGCAACCCGCAGATCCTAATCACTATAAAAGATTGTATTCTTTACACACAAACCTTTCTTGAACTCTACAAGAAATCAAAAGAAACTATCCTAAGCTCTATAGAATAGACTTTCACTCACGGACTCTACCGCAGTCTCCGTGATCACCCCAATCACAACCGCAGGTTCTAAAACCCACTTACAATCTCTAACCCGAGATCAAGAATACAAGATTACAAAGGATGTAAGAAAGTTCTTGACGTAAACAAAGGAAAATGTAAAACTCTATGTAGATCTTCTTGCACGTAAAGGTTGTAGCTTCTGGGAGTTTTTCTCTTCAATTCTTTCGCACTTGGAGCGTCTTCGAAGATTGTATTTATAGGCAAAGCGAAATGTAGTGGGTCTTGGCTTTTTGAAAGAGTCAAAACACGTTCAGTACGTAATACCGCATAAGGAAGGTACGAAGAACGTAATAGTCGATCAAGACATAGACTCAAGGTGTTATTTTCATTAAACCTCGTATACCTGGTACATTTAATGAAAATAGTCGACTAGAGAAGTAGAATTAGTAGACTAACTGATGAAACATAAAAATACAGTTTATCATTATTCAATTTATTAATCTTCTACAGGTAATCTAACATCTCAAACAATTCTAAATCATTCAACAAACATTAACCACGCATCTAGAACAGTATAAAACACAATTAACAAGTTTTAACAAACATCATCAAATCACAAATCATCAACAAGTTATTTCATTGGTGTTAATCTAGCTTTATGCAGAGTGCAAAAAATAGTCTGTTAATGTCTCTTTTTTAGTAGGATTTTAAGTAATTGTTTATTTGCTTCAAACTCCAATAAATTTTTAATCACCATCTTATCAATTGAATCCAATGAAGCTACTTTGTAGCTTTTCGTAATTTGTATACAAATAGGGTGCTAAATCAGTTCATATCTCTTCCTGAATTTATGCAGAAAATTTATATATTGGCACTGAATTTTTAGCTTATGGTTTTTAATTTTCTAAGCTGTATTTTTTTAGGGTGTAAGTAGGAGAGGTTTGGTTTTAGCTTAGACCCTGGAGCAGTAGGGGTATTTGGGGATGATGCTCTTATAGCTTATTAGGAAACATTGGTTAATATTAAATTAGCAACAACAATAATTTGCTTGCCTGTTCCAAATAATGACCTGTTCCAACATTATAACAAAAATATGTTTCAAAATTTGCTTGTCATGAGCCAAAGTATTTGATTATTTCATATCAGTATTCAATTTGAATAATAAGCTTATTATACGAGAATAAAGGCTTAACATACATAAATAGATTATTGTTCTCACAGTTTTCAAATATGAGAATTCCAAACTGATCATTTTCACTTCTACTAAAATATTGGAAACAGTTCTGATATATGTTTAAAATTATATGTTGACACCTGGTATTCACCTTATCTTTCTCCTTATTGCACAAATCTATTTGTTCCTGTGAATGATTCATTGTTTGTTTCTTACTTGTTTGGGCTTTCTCTGAAATAACTTGATCCCCTTGGTATGAAGCTAATGTTGTTTTAGACAGTCACGACTTTCTAATAGCTTAGGTATGCATGATGGTATATTATCCTACTTTATTATTATTATTCATTAGACTCTATGCATAAAAGACAGGTTGTCTTACGGAGTGTTCTAATTCTGTTTTTTTTTGTTTATCTTAATTGGAAGAAATAATCACTCTTTCCTATCAGTTTCCTCAGAGACCTTTGGAAAAATAGGTGATTATTTGTCAAACATGCACACACTTTTGCACTCATTATTTGATGGAAGGCAGTAAATCACACTATTTCTTGAACAAAAATAATAATGTAAACATTCTTTTTCTCTACATCCATAATTATTTTTTTAGATAATCGAGATATTTATGTTAGTATTACATTTTTTCTGAAGGAAACTTTCATGTGGAAAGGCTGTGTAAAACAACCTTGGCTTTTAATATTTCATTATCCTTTGCAGCATGTTGAGGCCCTAGAGATTCTCAAGAGTGCTCCACATCTGGGTGAGTATTTTATTTCAATAATTTGATATTTTTTGGCCAACAACATCATTTTCATTTCTATTGTTGTTATGAAAGTATTTTTATTAGTAAGAGGGAAAGAATATCCTGGGAAAACTAGCATGAAATAATTTGCATTAGAAGACAGGGAATGTATGTCCTTACAAGAAAGTCTCCAATTGTTATATGTCCTAGAAGCAAGCCCCTGAGAAGCTAAAAGTGTATATGAGATGAACAGTACTGAGAAGAAGGATAAGAAGGAGAAGAAGGAAAGCCCCTAAGATGTTTAGAGTGCACACGAGATGAACAGTACTGATAATAGAGAGACAATTTTATTTCCTAACAACAACATAAAAGCACCATCCTTCACCCAACTCCACCAAAAGAGATAAAGGGCACTTCTGCCCAGAACCTTACCCAATTTACTCCCTCCTAAGCCTTCTACTAATGCAATTTTGGAAAATTACTTCAAATTAAGAAGAAATACCAAGAATTCTTTGGAAGCCTGGAATGAATAATACATAATACCATATTGATTACCTGCTGGCCATTTGTAAAATTGAATGACTTTATATTTTATTTTGGTGTTGTCTGTACAACCAAATAGTGTGTAATCTCTATTAAATGTTTGTTTTAGTATATGCAGTGAGAGCTTCAATTAGGATGCTTTTGATTTGCTGACAAATGAAGAACTAGATGATACAAAGTTCCAGATATATTTTAAAAGAAGCACTCAATTTGGCTAAACCTTATTACGGAAAACAATCATCAAGCTTGTACCAAGCATGAACTCTTACTCCGTTTCTGGAACTGCTTATGTGTATTAACCACTAAATAGCAAACAAAGTAACAAACTACTTGGATTTTGACCCGTGATGCTCTTTTGTATTGCCTTCAGTTTTACATTTCATGGTGTTGTTTATTCTGTTCTTTGAAGAAATTTATGCTTAGTCAAGATGAGATTTTCTCTGTACTGTATCTTCGTGAATAGAGATGAAATATTTTCAATTTTTTTTATTCCCTCAACATTTTGGTTTAGTTTTGAATTATTTTGTGCATATATTTTTAGTACATCATATTTCAAGTCCATTTTTATAGCAGAGTATGTACTTTTGTTAATTACTTGTAGCATTTAGTTTATATTTTTCTGCTAGATTATTTAATAAAAGTATCGTGCTTTAAGATGTATGGTTTGTGTATCACACTAATTTTTCTTCACCTTTTTTCATACCCTAGAGTTAACCTTTCTTTGGTTGTGGGAATTGTACATAACTCTCCACCTATTGGTCCTTTCACCTTTCTGTAAGTTGTTATTCTTTGAAATCAAAGTTCAATCTATAAACATGGTTGACGTTGATCTTGTTTGTGGTTTAGCATTTTATTTACAACTCACTGGAAGCCATTTTTGCGTCTTTCTGGATGATGGATTCTTCTGTTCATAACATTAGGTTTCAAAGAACAATTTTTTATTAATTCTATGGTTTGTTCATTCATGTAATTCATGATTAATTGACTCTTTTAAAAGGAGTAGGTGACTCAGTTTGTGAGTTAATGTTTATATCAAAGGGTTACTAAAATTTTAATTTGTTATTTTTAATACATGAAAAACCTTTATTTTTCTATTATAAATAAAGGTCTTTATTAGAAAACAAGGTTGTAGTTCCACGACTTTGAGTTCATATTTATTTCAACGTCTATTATAAATATAGCAAAGTTGTCTCTGAACATTAAAGTGGCACAAAGTTTCAAGCACTATTATAAGATTATAGTTTTACATATATTGTAAAAGAAATACGAAGAAAAGAAGGAAAACTTTAAATAAGATAAATAATGTAATGATTCAAATAAAAGAAAATATTAAATAAATAATGGTGTAATCTATATCAATATGATATCACATAACATTGTTTATGCATTTTGAAATCTTTAATTTCAAGCCTATTAGTAATTTATACGTTATATAGAAAATTGTTAAACTAATTTTAGTTTTGATATTATCATATCTAATGAAACAGAGTTAAAAATTTTAATATTGCAAAATTAAATGGGTTAATTGGTTTAAAGATTCACACCATACATAGTTTCCAATAATTAATATTTTGTTTGAAAGTTAAATTAACTCTTTTTTATTAAACCTCGCTCAAGTAATCTAGATATATAGTAGGGTGTCTATAAACTTATCCTCCATTTTGAAATGTATGTAAGTGAAATGAAATGAATTGGACAAAAATAAATTCATTGAAATAAATTGTCAAAAAAAAAGAAAAAAGAGAAATATACTATTTTTTAAAACATGTATTTTTTTTACATATTTTTAAAATATTTTTTTTAAAGCATGCCTAAGAGCTGCTCCATGGTTAGTAATTTGCATAGTTTTATGAAGTACTTTAGTAGGTCTTGAACTATAAGATTGAAATACACTACATGTTATGGAGAAAGACATTTTATATAAAACCAAATTTTAGACGTCATTCTAGAAAGAACAAATAGTTATAGAAAAATGAAATATAATTTATGAGCATAGTACTCTTTCCATGTATTTACCAAATCCAATGTTAAAAAGTATAGAAAGTTATAAAATTGGTTTTTGAATGTGGCATTTCACAAATTCTAATAACATGAAATTCATTTATTGCAGCCTAAATTCGGACTAATGCTACTTTTATTTAAATATACAACAAAAAATTATTGACACCGTGTTAGTAACAAGAAGTTATTGTAGAGCATATAGAATATATATTGTACCCTATATTTTCTTCTTTCAAAACCTTAATTGAATATGAAAAAGTAATGTAAAACAATTAGCACTACCTTTAATATCTACAATGACAATATTTCTTTCTTTTGTTTTAGAAACTAAAGAAAAATAACCACACACGCTCTTTCTTTGTTAAGAATAAAATTTAATATAATGTATTATTGGTATTGAAATATGATATTCGCTTACTATATGACGTAATATGGATGTTCGTCAAAATCGTAGTTGGATGTATAATAGACTTTTACCTGGTCGAAAGGGGTACACTGATGCATTTTTAAATGGTGTGGCTGAGTTTGTGTCTTTTGCTCTTGAGCAAACAAACTTGTCAACAGGGAAAATTAGATGTCCATGTAGTAAATGCAAAAATCTTAGTTTCTTCAACTTTGAAGATGTTAAAGTTCATCTCTATCGAAGGGATTTATGCCTGGTTATTGGTATTGGACATGTCATGGAGAAGTTGATCCAACTTTATGTCATATGTATAACACTTATCCAAATTCAAGTAGTAATACACATGAGGGTCACAGCCAAGACTTTGACCGCATGATTCATGAAGCTATTGGCGCACAGCTTGTAGACCATTATAATGAACAAAATGAGGAGTTTCCAAACATCGAAGCAAAAATTTTTATGATTTGTTACATGTCGCACAAAAACCACTATGGCCAGGATGTACTAATCACACTCGAATTATCTCGTTGTCGTTAGATTATTAACAATTAAATCGAAGGAAACATGTCCCAACGATGTTTTGATCAAACATTAGCTCTTTTGAAAGAAACACATCCCGCAAATAATTTCATACCGTAAGATTACTATAGAACCTTAAAATTGGTTTCAAAGCTTGGTTTATCTCGCAAAAAAATTGATTGTTGTGTTGATGGGTGCATGTTATTCTATAGAGAGGAAGATAAACAATTAATAGAATGTAAGTTTTGTCACAAACCTCGTTACAAGACAAAAAAGTGGGTAGGGGTAAACATAAAGATGTTCCAATGGAAGAGAATGCATTATTTACCCTCATTCCTAGGCTTAAGAGATTATATGCTTCAATGAGTTCTGCTCCATATATGAGGTGGCATTATGAAAATAAAAGAAAGGAAGGGGTTTTGTGTCATCCATCAGATGGAGAAGCATGGAAACACTTTGATGAAACTTTTCCTAATTTTGCATCTGAACCAAGAAATGTAAGATTAGGGTTATGTTCTGACGGTTTCTCACCATATGGTCAATCAGCAAACCATATTCTTGTTGGCCAGCAATTGTAACTCCCTACAATTTACCACCGTAATTGTGCATGACTACTCCTTATATGTTTTTAACTTTAATTATCCCCGGGCCTAAAAATCCAAAGCACAAAATAGATGTCTATTTGCAACCGTTGATAGATGAGTTGAAATTATTATGGGATGAAGGTGTGTTAACCTTTGACATATCAAAAAACAAAATTTTATCATGAAAGCTGCACTAATGTGGACTATCAATGATTTTCCCGCATATGGTATGTTGTCCGGTTGGAGTACGTCAGGAAGATTAGCATGTCCATATTGCATGAATAATTCAAAGAGTTTTTGGTTGGACAATGGTCGTAAATTTTCTTGGTTTGATTGTCATCGTCAATTTTTACCTATGGATCATGCATATAGAAGAAATAAGAATGCATTTTTAAAGAATCGAATTGAAGATTGTCGCCTCCATTGATGTTGTCTCGGGATGACGTGTGGGAACAAGTTGCTTATTTTCCCAAAGTAACCGAGGAAGTACGATTTACCCGCCATGGTTGTGGTGTAGCTCATAATTGGATAAAACAAAGCATTTTTGGGAGTTACCATATTGGAATTCCAACCTATTAAGGCATAATCTTGATGTGATGCATATTGAAAAAATGTCTTTGACAATGTCTTTGATACAGCCATGGACATCAAAGATAAGACCAAAGATGACATTAAGGCAAGAATGGATTTAAAAAGTATTGTAGGAGAAGGGAGTTAGAATTGCAACAACTACCTAATGGGAAAGTTGTAAAGCCTAAAGCAAATTTTTCTTTATCTAAGGAGCAAAAAAATTAGTGTATAAATGGATTCTTGACTTGAGAATGCCTCGATGGTTATGCCTCAAATTTGCGTAGATGTGTAAACATAGAGCAAGGGAGAATGATTGGAATGAAAAGTCATGATTGCCATGTATTTATGGAGCAATTATTGCCTATTGCTTTTAGTGCACTCGCCAAATCAGGTTTGGAGACTCTATAGCCGAGTTGAGTAAATTCTTCAAAGATTTATGCTCAACTATTTTGCGAGTGGATGATCTGCTATCGATGGAACAAAACATTGTCATTACATTATGTAAATTGGAACGATTCTTTCCACCTGCATTCTTCAATTCCATGGAACATTTACCTATTCATTTGCCTTATGAGGCAAGAATAGGAGGTCCGGTTCAATATAGATGGATGTATCCATTTGAGAGGTAAGTTCTTTAGTATATTTAAATTTGAAAATGCATACTTTTCTTCTATGAAATTAGTGATTAATTATATGATGATGTTATATTAGGTACTTGAATAAGTTAAAAAAAATGGTTAAGAACAAGGCACGTGTAGAAGGGTCAATATGTGAGGCATATATGGTGCAAGAGACTTCTCATTTTTGTTCATATTATTTTGAGTCTCATGTGCAAACAATGAGAAATAAAGTTAGTCGCAATGACGATGGAGGTGAGAATGAAGAAGTAGACAAAGTATCAACAATTTTTAGTCATCCTGGTCGCTCTAGTGGAACTTCTTCGACTCGATATTTAAGTAAGAAAGAATTAGAAGCTGCACATTTGCATGTATTACTCAATTGTGAGGAATTTCAACCATTGATAAAGTAAGTACCTAAATTGATTTTGACATGCATATTTTAAGCATGATAGAACTAACATAATGTTATGTATAAATAATAGAATATTTGAACAATTTCTAGAAGTACTAAATCCAAACATCAGTCAAAGAGAAATTCAGGCTAGGATTGCTTCTGATTTTCCAAGATGGTTTCAAAGATATGTAAGTATTCAAAACATTTTGTAAATTAAATTATCACATTATTAATGTATGTGTTGACATGTATGACTACATTAACTTTTTTCTTATAATTTATTTAGGTTCAAGATAGAACAAATATGGTTCAGAGTCAGTTTTTGCATGACTTATCATGGGGTCCACGAAAAAAGGTTTTCACTTGGCCCATTTATTTTGTCAATGGTTTCAAGTTTCATACAGAAGAATGGAGCCTTGGAAAGCAAACAATTAACTGTGGAGTTTGTGTTAAGGGTGAAGATAATGGAGATGAAGAAAATTATTATTATGGTATCATTAAAGAGATTATGCAACTTGAATACATAGGAGAGCCAACAAAACAATTAGTTGTATTCAACTGTCAATGGTTTGATTTTGAGAGGAATCGTGGTGTAAAAGTTCATAAGGAATATGATATTGTGGAAGTTCATCATCGTAAAAGGTATTTGAATTATGATCCTTTCATACTTGCAGCAAATGCAATTCAAGTGTATTATATGTCTTATCCTCAAAAAATAAAGGAAAAGGTAGATTGGTGGGTTGTCATTAAAACCAAAGCAAGAAGTATGGTTAATGATCAACATATGCTAGAGGTTGCATATCAAGATGACCTTTCTAATACTCAATTTGTGTCAACTGATGAACTACTTGGTCAATTAAGAGATGATGAAGGTGGATATGAAGAAGTAATAGGGAATGAATTACTCAATGATAATCAAGACAATATGGAAGATGAGGCACAATTCAGTGAAACTAATAATGAACAAGAGAGTGAATTTGATGATGAATATATATCTGATGATGAATATATATCTGATGACGAGGATGAAAATGGTAGTGATGGTCATGAATTTCGTCAATAAATTGATGATGATGATGAGGATGAGGATGATAATGAATGATTTTTGTATTTGAATTTTCACCATTATTTAACAAATGTAAGAAAATATGATATTGTCATAATCAACATACAGTTTATTGTATTTTTCATCATTTTTTCTTATTCAACATATATATTATTTGCTTAAAAAAAATTTGTTGTTGTATGTACAGATGTCAGAAAAAAACGAACAAAACTTATTTTAAGAAGTCGTTTTGTAAGGCACCAACTATCTGGGACTGTCGAAGAACATGTTGGATCTACTCCTTCATTGGGAGGTCGGCCTCGTCAAGCTCCTTCGGCTTGGACCACAAGTTCCTCCTAGTTCACTCCCTCGAGCAAGTTCTATTTCCGGTCCTCTTGCAAGACATGTTACTCCTTCACTCGCGAGGTGACTCCGGTGAATCCTGCTCAGCTTGGACCACCAGCTGGTCCTACTCCATGACAGGGACCAACTTCTACTTTTGGTTCTCTTGTAGCACATATACATTGTACTCCTTCTGTTGGACCATGTTTTGGTTGTATTCCATCTCTAGGAGCATGTAATACTACTCCACCTTTAGGAACACATGCTACTATTCCACCACTTAGGCCATCAAATCCTACTAATTCTAAAGATGGAGGACAACCTCTTGTTTCCCCACAAAGTCTTCAAGCATCTAACCATCGAACACAGGAAACAATTGCTTCTCATGAAGATCGAATGCATCGGATGTCCAAAGCACTAGTCGAAGCCTGCTTTAACACTTGATGGATATGGGTAAATGAATTAAAATTTAAAAATGTTAAGTTTTGTTCAAAATTTATATATAACTTGTATTTATAATTGTAATTTTGTTGTAGGCTTTTGCCCTCACACTTTGCAGCTAATGCAATTGGTGATATCTTTAAAAGCCATTATATTGAAGCATGGCCATCATGGAAGAAGGTACCGAAATCACTAGAGACATGTGGTTCACAGAGTTCATGGTATGTTATTACATTACTTGTTAACTTTAAACTAATTACTAATTCTTACATTTCTTTTAATTTTAACTTGTTTTATTTTTTTCTATAGAGAAAATATACTATTTGTCCATTTGACCATAGGTGGGCAAGAAGGAACTTTGAAATGAGAGGTGCAAGCATATTGAAAAGTTCATTGAATAAGGCTCGCATGACAATGAAGAAGCCAAATTGGCTTGCAGAAGATGTATGGGACACCTTATGTCAACATTGGGGATCAAAACAATATAAACACAAAAGATTAACTGCAAAAGCAAATCGAGCTTCTGAATGTCGAGGATTTGGAGTTTCACTCCATACAACTGGCTCTATTAGCATTTCTCAACATAGAGAAAATCTGGTAAATAGTTTTTCAACCATTTTTATTATGCAATATACTTCCCATTGTATATTTTAAACAAACTTGGGAAATTTCAGGTCTTTGATTTGAATTTATGGTTTTCTTGGTATTTGTTACTACCTTCCTTATACTTGGTTTGTTTAATATTCTTTATGACACTAAGCATTATGACAACTTTAGAAACTTATTTATTTTTATAATGGATATCATTATTTCTAAATTCTTATTTTGTTCTTATTTTAGACAAAGTTGAATGGAAAATGTCCTACTCCATCGGAGTTGTTTCGCCATACACACCAACGGAAGGACAAAACATGGGTTGATCAAAGATCAGCACATGTGGATGTAAGTCACAAATATGATATGTTAATTTGTCTACCATTGATGTCTTCCCTTTCCAATTTATTACTACTTCTTTTTAGTTTATAGGCTGAGTTTACCCGTGCATGGGAACAAGCATCTCATTCAGCATCTATTACAGGAGTGTCTCCACCTGATGAATTACAAGTTTGGTGTGAAGTTGCTGGAATAAACAAAGGCAAGGTGTATGGACTTGGATCTGAGTCGAGCAAAGCAATTAGGAGACAAGTATTATCACGATTCTAATTCAACATCAATCGAAGCTATGAAGGAAGAGATTGAACAACTAAAAATAAGTTAGAAGTCGTTGAAACCGAGAGGGATGTTCTTCGTGATAGGATGATCAACAATGAGAAAGAAATTCAACAAAATAGCAAAATGTTGCAACTTTTGATGGAAAAAATGGATGTTCAAGCTTCTCATACCTAAATTCGAACTTTATTGTACTTGCAACTTATTTAGATTTTACATTTATTATTAGTTAATATTGAAATTATGTAGTACACTTGAACTTGTTTAAATATGAACTTGTTTAGATTTGATGAATTTTGAAGAACATATCATGTCCAATTTTCAAGAACATTTGATATTTGAACTACTGTTATTTTGATGAATATTGTAAAATATTATGTATTGAAGTATATTTAATGCTTTTTATCAGGTTTAATTTTTAAAGAATTCCAAAATTAAAAAAATAAAAACTATTATAACAGTGACTGATTTAGTGACTGATAAGCTTGTTCCCAAATTGGTCACTAAATCAGTCACTAAATCATTCACAGAATCGGTGACTAAACCAGTCATTGAATCGGTGGCTAAATCAGTCACATAATCAGTTACTATATCAATCACAGAATTGGAAACTAAATCAGTCACAGAATTGGAAACTAAATCAGTCACAAAATCAATGACTAAATTAGACACAAAATCAATGACTAAATCGGTGACTATATTCGGTGACTATATTCGGTGACTATATTCGGTGATTAAATCGGTGACTATATTCGGTGACTAAATCAGTGACTATTTTCGGTGACTAAATTGGTGGCTATACATCAGCGACCAACGAAATACTGACTAATGCTCATTGGTGACTAAATCGGTCACTCTTTCAATTAGTCACTGATTTTTTTCAATTAGTCACCGATTTTTCGGTCACTATTTCCAGTTTTTCTTGTAGTGAATGAGGAGAGAACGAAATACACTAACCTGGTTCATTTTCTACTTTCGTCAACGATATAGATTAAGAATGAAAGAAGGGGTCAAAGAGGAAAGAAAAGAATGAGAGGAGAAGAGAGACTAATAGTCAAATATAAGTGAGGTTGGGAGCTACAGACAAGAGAGACTGAGAGTGATGAGAGGCAAGGGCAATAACAATAGAAGAATGAGTGAGAGATGCAAGCTGAAATACAGACGAGGGATTGATAATGATTAGAGAGAAGTGCAAGAGCAGTGATTGTGACACCCTCTACCCTACATCATATATCATGAGAATAAAAGTAACATTTTATAAGGCCTATAGTAACCTCATAATTAATAAAACCTATAATACTAGTACACAGGGTAAAGGATTCACATTCACTAATAACATTACATGATGTAAAATAAACCAACTAAAGTCTTAATTAAAAATAAATAAACAAAAATTCTAATTTTCTAGTCCTATCCCGATGTCAACATATCCTATCAGAGCAGTCTCATGAACACTAAGTTTCACCACTAAAATCACCACTAAAATCACCAACATCAAACTAGAGATCACCTTCAATACGGAAGGAAAAACAAGACAAAGAGACAAAGGAAGTGAGAAATATCTCACTCCAGTTATGGTGTAAAGAAATTGCAAGATAGTCTCACACAGTAAACGATTAATCAATACTTAATCATATCCAAACATGAGAAACAAATTAATTTAACCTCAACAGGATTTATCCATAAGCTCAACATATCCATATCATAATTGCATCGTTTGCAATGCATGTCATACCCATATATACATTATGATGATGAATGCATGTGGCGCCAATCACATATTACACTTGACTGCAAAAGCGATACACAATGATCTCATGTTATGATCTCACATTATGCTGCATGTGGCGTCAATCACATATCACACTTGACCGCAAAAGCGATACACAATGATCTCACGTTATGATGCATATTCACATAAGTCCAAAGACTTCTTATACACTCATATACATTTCCCTTCACATAAGTTCACATTTATAGTAACAATCACTTAACACATGACATCATAATCAGTAGATAAAACAATATAATAATATTCAATTAACACACATTATATCACCCTTGACTCATCCCTTTCTTTGGGTATCACAAGAATCCTTAAGGTGCTCTAAGGCAATCAAAATATTATCAAATCAAGAAATTATACATATTATTCTTCAATTCACGTCATAAAGAGAAAACAAGAATAAATAGGAGTCAAAAAGAAATAAAAGAGAAAAACCCCTCTTTCAAGAACACACCTAAAATAAGGAATTGAGGTCAAGCAATCAAAATATTATCAAATTAAGAAATTATACATATTATTCTTCAATTCACATCATAAAGAACATACAAGAGTAATTAGGAATCAAACATAGATGAAAGAGGAAAACCCCTCTTTCAAGAACACACCCAAATTAAAGAATTGAGGGTCAAAACTCCACTACCCAACAAATATCCTACACCCCAAAGCGAGTTCTCACTCCCCCTTACCTTGCTGATGTGTAGACGGTGTTCTCGATATCCTAAAGTTTCCCTCTTGTTCTTCTCTTCTCCCTTTTTAAATAGAGAACAAAGAAGATGAAAAACCCCAAATCACAGCTACTCTGCAAACTGAATATCTCCCTACAGAGACCTCATATCAACGATCCAACCAGTCATAATGAAAATACCAGGTGTGAAGAACCACCTGTTAAACCTTTAGCTCGATCCAACGGTGAACGAAGCTGCAACACTAGCTTTACCGTAGCAACCTTGTGAAAAACGGGAATGACTTTCTCTCTTTTCCTCTCTCAAAGTACTAGTGTTTTCAATGACCTAAGACTTCAATATTTATTTAAATAAGAACTCATATTCTAAAATTAATTATTTTATAATTATAAAAAAGAATAATATATATTAAAATAAAATAAAAAATGTATATTAATTAAATTAAAAATCCTGAAATTTCCTAAAAATATTTAATTAATCTCATAAAAAATTTGGGTGTCACAATGATAGATAAGAGAGACTAAGAGTGATAGATGAGAGAGACTATAAGTGACAAACGAAGGAGGCCGAGAGTGACAGATGAAAGAGATTGAGATTAATTGATTGATCACAAAGACTAAGAATGAGAGATAAGAGAGACCGAGGATAAGAGTGATCAAAGGCGAGGGAAAAAGTTACATGAGACTGAGAGTGGTCAAAGACGAGGTAAAGATCTGCGCAAGACTACGAAGATCAAGAGACACAAGAATGAGAAATGATAAAGACTTAGAGTCAGAATAACAAGAATATAGTAGCAACAAGAGAGAATAAAGATTAAATAATACAATGAACGTGAAGAACAAAGTGTACACTAACTTGCTTTCTTTTCCACATACTTCAATGTTAATATCATCCGTTAAATATGTTTTTAGTCCCTAAACTATTTGTCAAAACTGTATTTCGTCTTTGGGACAAACTTTTAACCTATTTCATCCTTATATATTATAAACTGATGTAAATGATCTTCGATGAAAAACAAAAACATCTTTAAGAAAAAGAAAATGAGAGGAATAAGAAGGAAAAAAGTGAAACAAGCTTAGGAGGGAGATAATAGTGGAGTAGGAATTTGTGGAGAAGGAAAATAAAGAGATAAAAAAAATTTGACACGTCATTAAGGATCGTTTACACCATTTTATAAAATATAAGAACGAAATAGATCTAAAGTTTATCCGAGGAACGAAACAAAATTTTAACAAATAGTTCAAGAACAAAAACATATTTAACCCTAAAAAATATTATTTATCATAACTTTATATTTTTATTATGACATGAGTCTTATATAAAATGATTGTATTATTTCTTAATAATTTTGAGAATAATTTTAAGTGACTCATAATATTTTTTTCATATATAAAAATACAATTTTTTTAATTTAATTTATAGAAAATTTTAATTTATATTTTATGGTTTCTTTTTTCACAATGTAATGCATGAACTATATATTTCTAAAAAGAATTTAAAGATAAAAATATATCTAATTTAATATATATATAATATTTATTATACAATTAAATATTTACTAAATTATATTTAAAATGTACATAAATAATATAAAAAAATTATGATTTATGAAATAAAATGATTAACTGATTATAAATTTATTGAAATTTAATTTATGTATTCTTATTATAATATTTATTATTTTATTTATATTGAATGTTATTATAGGAATAGGTGAATAACTTAAGTTATAAACAATTTACTTATATTACATGAATATCAAAATTACTTTAATAAAATCAAGTAAAATATTTATATTTAATTTTATTATTTTATTAGAATTTAAAGATAAAAGCATATTTCATTATACATATGATATTAATTTATTATATAATAAATTGTTTTACTAAATAAATCAAATATATATATATAAAGAAAATTTATTATTTATATGATAAATTAATTGATTTAAAATAGCACTAATATCTAATTTATATTTTTTATTATAGTATTTATAATTTTTATTTAGTATCTTATATAATTTATTTTCAATTTTATTTTAGAAATGGTTGAACGATTTTTTAAAATTATAGAGTTAAATTTAAATTTAATTTATATAAACAATACTATTTCTACTACACAAATATTACTTATTTTCATAAAATGATATAAAAATATCTATTTTATAAATTTTGTGAGAAAAACTTACTATCATTTTATAAAATTAATATATTTTTAATTATTTATCGTAAAAGTTAAATCAATTTTATGAGTACAATCTTATATAATTTAATTATATTTTCAATTTAACATAAAATATATAGAAAAGTTATTATTATAATACAGAAATTCTTTTATTTAATTTATGAAAAACCGTTAAATTATTATGTTTAAAATATATTTTTTATGATTTTTTAATGTATAAATACAAACTACATATGAAAATTAAAGATAAAAAAGTACCTATAATTTATATAAATATATATAACATAAAATTTGTTGATATTTTAAAATTTATTATATAATTAATTTTTTTACAGATTATATATGAAATAAAACGTGTGAATAAATTATTTATATACATATAAAAAAGAAATATATTACAGTTTTATTAAAAATAAAAACTCAAAAAGTGAATATTTTATATTTAATCACTTTAATGTTTAAGTTAATATAAACAATTCAATAAATATTTTAATAAAAATACAATATTTAATATTTAATTTATTTTAGAACATCAAACAATCAAATATGTTCTATAAAAAAAATAAGTGGAAAAACTAAGTTAAGTTTTTTGATTAAATTTTTTATTAAGAATTTTTGCTGGGGCTCTAGAAAATTTTATATTTTATATCTTATAATTTTAATTATATGTTTGAAATGTATTTTATGAAAAAGTATTTAGAAAAAATTAGAAAACTTAATTATAAAAATATTTTTAAATAAAATAGAATATAATTTTTAAAATATTTGTTAAAAATTATTAAATTTTTAATTATAATAATTAATAGTAATACTTCATTTGTGATATTTATTAACTATCACAAATAAAATATCAATTGAAAAACGATTTATGATTTTAATAACGATTTAATAATCATGACAACAATTATGTGAGTAAATATGAACAATTATATGAGTGAATATAATTCTATTTCTAACCCAAAATATTAAGATTGTAAGTTTGTGGATCTTTCGTACTTACATGTTATGCAATATTTTTATTTCTATCTGAAATCAATTCTACCACTTAAGTAATGTTCATGCATATGGAAAATAGGGAGTGAATAGTGTTTGTATCTAATAATTTGCGTGAAAATGGAAGAGCTGCTTTGCGTGGAAAGCTCTCAAGAAAGACTTCGTTTATGTGCGAGAAAAGAGGGACAAAGACAGTTGTGAAATGTGAAGATACATAAATACTCCTTCTGCTTAGGCTGCACAAGTAACTCCAACTAAAAATGCTGGAAATGCCCCTTGTAATCAATTATGGGTGACTTGCTAATTGATTATGTTGTCATATGTGTTCATTGTGTTCACTTTCCATGGCTCGATAATTCTTTTACTGCATTTGTTTTGCTTTGCATGGCCCTGTAGTTAACTTCCTTCCATGGATGAGTCCATTAAATTGCTGCCATGGATATTGCAGTTCAATTAGCTTGTTCCCATTTTCTATTTCTTGAGTTGTAGAGAATTTTTTCAAACCCAAGTAGTTGCACCGGCTGTCATGATGGCTCGATTAGCTTGGATTTTTTGGAAACCAAAATAGTTGCAGTCATGCAATAGTTTAGGGATTATGAGATTGATTATAATTGATTTTTTTTGCATGTCATTGTTTTGCAATTATCGACATGGTGTGAAATTGATTAGGAGATTTGTTTTAAATTTAAATTTACATTAATATTTACATTGAATTTTATGTTAAAAAATTTATAAATATTAGTAAATTATTTGAATGTGATTATTGATCTGAATAATTTAAGATTAATTCCTTGCAAAATATTAATTATTTTTGAAATTGTAATTAAAATTAAAATTTATTTAAAAATTGTAAATATTTATGTTAATATTTTTAATTTATTACATAATAATATAGATTAATGTGTTAAATTTGTTAGACTAATAGGATAAGTAAAACAAACCAAGAGGGGGTTAATTGGTTCTTAATAAAAATTAATTTTTTTTTTAATTTAATCTTGTTAAAATAGAGTTTAACAAAAACCCCAATATAAATTTAAGTTTTGCTTTATAAGAATCAGAGTATAACATAAATAAGCAGAATATAAAATGAATGTAAAGAGAGTAGGGATTGAGAAAAATACACAAAGTATTTATACTAATTTGGATCAAAGCACATCCAGTAACTTATCATCTCAACAGAGAGTGATTTCTACTAACTATCTTAATAATAAAGTTACAAACTTACAATGCAACGGAATGAGAAAGATAGTAGGAAGATTAACAAGACGCCTCCTTTGTACAGAACAAAGAATGAAATAATACCTCTCTTGAAAACATAAGAGATGAATACCACCTTCCTTGAACATCCCAAGGAATGAAAACACCTCCTTTGAATAACACAAAAAATGAACAACCACCTTCCTTGATCTCACAAAGAATGAACATTTCCTTTGAATAACCACAAAGGATGATAACAACACCTCTTTTGGAAACCTCAAATGATCTCTTTGAATAACCATAAAGGATGAAACAAGATTGAACACTAATAGCAAAACAACTTTCACTTTGATCTCTCTAGGTTAATTTTGAAAGCTCTAACCCCTTATGTATTTATAGGCAAAGAGGAGTGCAAGGTTCTCTAGAATATGAAATGTTTTTGCAAAAACGTTCAAAATAATTGATTATTTCTTGGGATAATCGATTATTCTGGAGAGTAATTGAAAAATAAAAGTTTGTTGATGATAATCAATTATTTTGCAAGATAATCGATTATTTTAAGTATGATAATCGATTATTACAGAGAATAATTGATTATTTTGACGTTAATTGTCTTCTACGTAAAACAAAAGGTTTTTTCAAATTTTAAAGGAGAGTCTTGTGCATGTTGTGATCTTTAACATGATTCCTAACTACTACAAACAAACATATACACAAAATGCAAGATTAAAGCTTCCACAAGACTTCAAGACTTCAATCATGAAGATATCTTCGTTTTTTAGAGCCATCATCATCAAAACAATTATCCTTTAGATATTTCTAAAAGTCATTTTTCATCTTTAGATTAACAAAATTTAATAAATAGATTTTATTCATTATGTATGCTATAAAATATTAATTATTTCATAAATTTTAATTTACATTAAAAATTATATAAAGATGTCTAAATATGTTTATGTAGTGCATACTAATTTAGATTAGTGTGTGAAATTTAGTACATACTAATTTATATTAGTGTGTGAAATTCATACCAAATATAGTTTAAAATAAGAAATATGAATTATTAGATAAATTTTATTATTATTTAAATTTGAAGTAGTATCTACAATTTATATTAATAATTTAGTTTATGTCTAAAAATTAAATTATGTTTTCAATATTAGTTTCAAATTTATTTTTAAGACAAGGGTAAAATAGTAATGTTACAATTTTATCAAATACAAATTTAATTTTAAATTATCACATCAATTAAATCATTCACAAATTCTTACACGCTTTCTTTTCATTTTTCTTCATTTTTCACTCTCTTTTCCTTAATCTAAACAACCAAACTTTCCACTTATTTTCCCTTCATTTCCTTCCTTTTCACTCCCTCAAATCCTCTCCACAACCCAAACAAAGCCTAACAAAAGAGACATAGGAGAGGAGAGACCTCTTACACACAATATATGTTGCCTTCACAATTTTGGAGCTTCCCATAGATTTCTAGTTATTTCTCTTGAACTTCCATCTTCTCTTATTCTTACTTAAACAGGAACTAGTAAACTCATTTCTCAACCTCCATTTGAATTTGCCCATTTTTTTAAGTTAGTGCATGTCATTGAATAATTGTTCTGGAACATGCAGGTGATGCAACTCTAGTGTATGTTGTGATATGTGGAGTCTCTTAAGGAGAAGTTGTAACAATCATGATGCACAATGAGGGATACACTGATGTCAGGAAAAATTTATTTAATGCAAAGTTAGTTTACCATTTGTGACATTATTTCTTACATCCATTGTGAGGATATCAAATATCAAGATTGATTTTCATTGTATTCTTGATCTAATATATCCCTCAGCCACTCATCCTTCTAATGCCATAAATTCTCTCCATGACTTTGTCACATCAACAAATGGAGTAGAAGATGAGTTTCCAAGAGCTAAGTTGGCTTTAGAAATTGTTAAGATTTCACTTAACTAGCTTTCAAACAGAGGAAAACATTTTCATGATGGTTTAAAGCATGACAATAATCTCATTTCTTCCAATGAGATTATTTCTGCTTCCACTTTAGAGAGGTGTAGTGATAGTTCAAACTCTGCTGTTCCACTTGAAGAGGGAAGTTTGGATGAATCAATTGAAGGAGTAGATATTAGTGAGAATACTTTTTGTGTGGGAAAGCTCCTATCAGCAGATGATTTTGCCACTAGTCAAGTTTGGACAATTTATTATGGGGAAGATATGATGCCTTGCCAATATGCTATAGTAAATAGTGTGATTTATGAAAGGAAAGTTTTGGTAACAGTTTTAGAACTTGAATAAGTAGTTCATGAAGATGAGAGAAAATTTACCTATTGCTTGTGGAATCTTTAAACCTGACACTACTAGTGTTGAGCTTGATATGTCACAATTCTCCCATTTAGTCAATTATGTTGAAGGTACCACCAGGCTTACACTGTATGATTTATCCCCAGGAAGGTGAGGTTTGTGCAATGTACAAGAATTGGACTACAAAATAAGAGCATACTAATTATGAAAAATGTCAATATTGGATAGTAGAAATTGTTTCAAAATTCTCTGGAAGAAATGGAATTGAAGTAGTCAAACTCAAAAAAGAGGTACATAATTGGTTAACATTTTTTTAGTAGGCAAAGGTAAAAAATAATTTATCTATCTTCTACAATTTGTGAAACAGAGATGTTATGGGCCCAATAGATTTGCAAAGGTGTATTAGAGGGCCTAAGGGGGGTGAAACACTTACGATTAAGGAGAGAGAGAAAAATAGTGTAACTAACTCGATTGAGCTGGTAGAGTGAGAAATGAGTGTTGAGAGAGGATTTAGTCATGTAGGGAATAAGTGAGAGGGAGATTGATATGATAGTGGACATTGGGTGGTAGCTAGCAGGGTTTCTCTGCTAGATACTTGTTGTATCTTTCTGTTTTCCCTTTTTTTCAATTAATACAGAGGCATGTTCACTGACTTGGATCATTAGTCTAATGGTAAATTGATATTCCTATCAGTTTGAAATTGAAAAGTATGGTCTCGAGCCAATTTACTCAAGCCAAGATGGAATATTTGGGCCATGTTATTTCTAAAGAAGAGGTAGCTACAGATCCAAACAAAATTAGTGCAATGGTAAATTGGCCTATTCCCAAAGACTTCAAGGGGTTGAAGGGGTTTTTGGACTTGACAGGTTATTATAGGAGGTTTGTAAGGAATTATGGAAAGTTGGCTTGGCCTTTGACTCAACAACTAAAAAAAGACAATTTCAAATGGGGATTGAAGACTTAGGAAGCATTTGAACTGTTCAAAGATGCTACGACCACTCTACCTGTGCTTGTTGTCCCAAATTTTGAAAAAACATTCATTTTGGAGACTGGTGCATTTGACAAGGGAATTGGAGTAATGGCATACATTAGTCATACCTTGCCTAGTCGAGCACAGAGCAAATTCATTTATGAAAAGGAATTGATGGCTATTGTCATGGCCATCCAGAAGTGGCGACACTATCTGTTAGGAAGACATTTTATTGTCTGCACAAATAAAAAAAGCCTTAAGTTCGTAACAGAACAAAGGCTAACGGGTGAGGAGCAATAGAAGTGAATTTCGAAGTTGATGAGGGTATGATTTTGATGTGAAATACAAACGAAGAGCAGAAAATTGGGTTGCTGATGCCCTATCTCGTAAACTGTAGTTCACAACTTTATTTATAGTGCAAGGACAGTAGTGGGAAGGATTGGAAGAGGAGGTGTTAGCTTATGAGAACTTAAGGGAGATTGTACAAGGGTCATGGAGTCAAACTGGACATTTTCCAGGTTATGAATGGAAACATGGAAAATTATTTTACAAGGGCAGATTAGTAATTCTTAAAAGTTCTTCTAGAACTGAGGGAATTCTATAAGAGTTTCATGATTCAGCATGGAGAGGTCATTTTGGGTTCTTTCGAACCTAAAAGAGAATTTCTATAGTGATTTTTGGGAAGGCATGAGAAGTAGGATCTAGTAGTATGTGCAAGCTCGTGGGGTTTGTCAAAGAAATAAATATCAAGCTTTCAAACCTAGAGGGTTATTGCATCCAGTACCCATTCCAAAAGAAGTCTGGGGTGATATTTCAATGGATTTCATCAGGGGCTTACCAAAGGCTATAGGGGTAGATACCATCTTGGTGGTGGTGGATAGACTCACTAAGTATGCTCACTTCCTCACTTTTTCTCACCCTTACACTACCAAGGATGTGGTAGAATTGTTTTTAAGGGATGCCATGAAGCTACATGGATTGCCATGAAGTATAGTTCAACTTATCATGATGTAGTTATTCTAGGAAGGTAGAAACCTCGAAAAATCTATGGAAGGAGTAGGGAATTCAAGAGAAGAATGGATATCGAACAAATCTGTATTGCTGAATCAAGATTACAGAGGATTACAGTGAAAGAGAGTTTTATCCAAATTGAATGAATGAATACTAAAGCTGAATCTGCTATATATATAGCAGTTCAGTTACAATTCAATAACTGCTTTATATAAGATCATGTAACAATCCTCCCTCCTTAAGGTAATCCTTATCCTCAAGGATTAAAGTCAGGAAAATTCTTCTTCAAATCAAAGAAGAATTCCCAAGTTGCATCCTCTGGTAGAAGATGCTTCCATTTGACAAGCACCTTAGTAACAACCTTGTTTCCTCTCTTGACTGTCATCCTTTCAATGATTGCCTTTGGCTCTTTGATTCTTGCTTATCATCAGTCCTTGGACAATGAGTTGATGTGCTAGCTTCTCCTACAAACTTCTTTAGCTGAGATACATGAAACACATTATGGATGAGTGATCTTGTTGGTAATTGGATTTTGTAGGCGACTGATCCAATTTTATCAATTACAGCATATGGTCCATAGAACTTTGGAGCTAATTTGGCACTGCTCCTAAATGCTATAGAGACTTGCCTATAAGGGTGTAATTTCACAAATACCAAATCTCCAATTTCATAGCTCTTATCTGATCTACTTTTATCAACAAGTTGCTTCATTCTCTCTTGTGCCCTTTTCATATGAAACTTGACCAACTTAAGTTGTTCCTCCCTCTTTTGTAAGCTCCAATCAACAAGTCCAATCTTGGATTCTCCTGGTAAATAGGGTAAATAAGTTGGAGGTGGCTTCCCGTACATGATTTCATAAGGACTGACCTTAATAGTGTTGCGATATGTAGAGTTATACCACCACTTAGTTAAGGGAAGTCACTTGGACCATTGTTTAGGATCATCCGAACACATACACCTCAGTTATGTTTCAATGCACCTGTTCACTACCTCTGTCTGCCCATCTGTTTGAGGATGGTAAGCAGTAGAAAGCTGAACTTGAATTCCCTGGTAAGCCATGAAGTCTTTCCAGAATTGACTGACAAAAACCGGATCCATGTCGCTTGTTATTGAAGTTGGACAACCATGAACTTTAAAGACATTATCCATAAAGTATTGGGCCACATCAGAAGCAGTATATGGGTGTTGTAATGCTATGAAATTAGTGGCTTTGCTCAGTCTATCAACAACAACAAAAATCACTTGTTTTCCAAATGAATTGGGAAGACCCTCTATGAAGTCCATGGTAATGTGCTGCCAAATCAGGTCAGGGATTGGAAGTGGTTGCAGTAACCCAGGAGAAGCAGAATTATCATACTTACATTGCTAGCAGGTAATACACTGATGACAAATCTTTTAACATCCTTAGACAATCCTTTCCAGTACACCACTGTCTTGACTTTTTGATAAGTGGCATCTCTCCCCGAATGACCACCGCAAGATGAAGAATGCAACCAATCAATTATTTTTCTTCTTAATTCAAGATTTCTTCAATGACTAGCTTCCCCTTCCTCCTCAAGTCTCCATCCGACCAAGAAAAATTTTGATGTGAAGAAGGATCATTCGTAACTTCAGTAATCAATTTTTGTAAAGCATCATCACCTTGCCAAGATGCTTTAATTCTCTCTAACAAATCAGAATCTGGTTGGTGAGTTGAAATAGCAGCACATTCGACCCTTGAAAGTGCATCAGCAACTTGGTTCTCACTTCCTTGCTTATATTCAATAATGAAATTGAACTCCATAAGTTTCACTAACCATTTTTGTTGGAAGGTTGTGGAAAGTATCTGGTCAAGAATATACTTGAGACTTCTATGATAAGTTTTGATTACAAACTGTTTTGGTAACAAATAATGCCTCCATTTCTGGGCAACAAACACCACAGCTAGTAACTCCTTCTCATAAGTTGACAAAGATTGTTGTTGAACATTCAAACTTCTGCTTATAAAGGCTATGGGATAGTAATCTTGCATGAGAATAGCTCCTAACCCCACTCTCGAGGCGTCAACTTCCACTATAAAAGTCTTTGTAAAATCAGGTAAGGCTAATATAGGTTTCTGGCTTAACTGATTCTTAAGATACTGAGATGCAAACTTGGCTTCGTCAGACCAAGAAAAACCATCCTTTTTTAACATGTCATTTAATGGTTTGGTTATGATACTATATCTCCTCACAAACCTTCTATAATAGCCTTGTCAGACCCAGAAAACCTCTCAACTGTTTGAGTGTCTGCGGAAGTGGCCAATTCCTCACTGCTTCCACCTTAGCAAAAGTAATGAATGAATATTAAAGCTGAAACTACTATATATATAGCAGTTCAGTTACAATTCAATAATTGTTTTATATAAGATCCTGTAACATATCATCCCTAGACGGATGGGCAAAGTGAAGTTGGAAATTGATGTTTACAAACTTACTTAAGGTGTGTTACTAGAAATAAACCAAAACATTGACCTAAATGGGTAAGTTGGACTGAATTTTGGTATAATACTAATTACCATTCTTCAATTAACATGACCTCTTTTGAGGCTTTATATGGAAGGTAGAATCCATTAGTGTTTAAAGGAAATGTAGTTCTCTTTGCTATTGATGAGGCACAACAGCTAACTATAGAGAGAAATCACATGTTAGAAGAGCTAAAGGAGCATTTGGTCAAGGTCCAAAACAGAATGAGACAATTAGTTGACCAACATCAAAGAGATATGGAGTTTGCCACGGGAGACCAAGTATTTTTTAAGATTCAACCCTATAAGTTGAGACAATTAGCTAGAATGATTAATCAAAAGCTCAATCCAAGATATTATGGACCATTTGAAATGTTGGAGAAAATAGGAACAATAACTTATCCGTTAAAGCTTCTTAAGAACAACAAGGTGCATCCTGTGTTTCATGTCTCATTGCTCAAGAAAGCAGTCACTGCTAATATGGTTCCCTAACCATTAACACTATTCTTAGTAGATGATTGGGAATTGAAAGTGAGTCTGGGAGAAGTGTTGGCTGTCGGGAAGGATAAAGGAGGGGCATTGAAAATACTAGTTAAATGGAAACACCTTCCTACATGTGAAAGTTTATGGGAACTACTAGAAGAGATAAATAAATACGATGTTTCCTAAATTTCACCTCGAAGGCAAGGTGAGACTTGAAGGGGGAGGGTATTGATGTGTTGGTGGGTGATGTCCAAGTAAAAAGACCCAATAGATTTGCAAAGGTGTATTCTAGAAGGCCTTAGGGGAGTGTCGCACTTACGAGTAAAGAGAGAGAGAAAAATAGTGTAACTAACTCGACTGAGCTGACAGAGTGATAAATGAGTGTTGAGAGAAGATTTAGTCATGCAAGGAACGAGTGAGAGGAAGACTGGTGTGATAGTGGACATTGAGTGATAGCTAGTAGGTTTTCTCTATTAGATACTTGTTCTATCTATCTATTTTCTCTTTTTTTTAATTCATACATAGGTATATTTATTAACTTGGATCATTAGTCTAATACTAAATTGATTTTCGTATCAGTTTGAAATTGAAAAGTATGGTCTCTCTAAAGACAGACATCTTGAATCCATTGCTATACTAATTTCCTAAATTCAATCACTAGGGTTTAATTTAAAAGAAAATATGTTCTTTAATATTCGGTCTTGATTTAGGATTAATTAAGTTGAGATAAAATTGTACTTTTCAATGATAATTTTTTAAATAAAATAATTTTTTAATTTTTTTAAGTCAAAAAATTAATATTTTTCATTTTATTTTACTTTTAATTATTTCCATTTTTTGTTTATTTTAATCTTTTCTATTTCTTTTAAAACTTTGGAATACTTTGAACTATGTGAGGTGGGGATTGGGAGGATTAAATGTTTTTAATACTTTGAACTATTTTAGGTACCATAACCAATGCCACAAAAATTAACCACATGCATCCCAATTTGTTCTCATTGAGGTAGGTGCTCTTTGATTCTATATCATGATAAAAATAGATCTTAATCATACATTATTATGTGTAATATAGTTTGATTTGGTTTGAAAGTTAAAAGAAAATTTAAATTAAATCAAATTAATTTTTATAATTTGTATTATATTATTTTTATAATTTTATTGTATAATTTTTTATGCTTTTAATTTTATCTTTTGATATAATATGTTATATTGTTAAAAATTCCATATCTATCAATATCAAATAATATATAAATAAGATAAAATTATTACCTTTTAAAATAATATCATAACCATATAAAAATTATCACTTGCAGAGTGTAAAACTGCAAACCTAGTCTAAGTATTCACTTTCACTTAGACCATCTTATATAAAAATAAAAATAAATTCTAAGTGGTAGAATAGCTAGGTAATCAAAACCCTCCTAAGATACATTAAACAAAAAGAAACGGGCAAATGTACAACACATCAAGTCATTAGATTTTAGTTTATTTCTTTCTTACTCAATTGTAAGCAAAATAATTGGCTGTTCTGCTAATTAATATAATTAGCTAATATTAGCATTTTATTTTATTTTATATCCTTTAATTTTTTTTGTTACTTTTATATTCATGTCATTTGTTGATGTTCTTTTTATAGTCTTATAAAAATGAAAGTTAATTTAATGTTAAAAATAAAAATACCAAATAAGAAAATTACATTATTTTTAAGTGTAAATTCAAATTAAGTAATGTATTTAATATTTTATTAAATAAGATTTTTTTTACTTTTACATTATTTTTAGGTGTAAAGTTCTAATTAAGTAAATTCATTTAATATTTTATTGAATGTAATACTTTTTTTGTTACTTTTATATTCTTGACATTTTGTTAGTGCTCCTTTTTTAGTCTTATAAATAATTATATTTAATTTAATGTTAAAAATAAAAATACTAAATAAGATAATTACATTATTTTTAAGTGTAAAATTAAAATTAAGGGATGTATTTAATATTTTATTAAATAATTACATGGAGTTTCTTTACATTTGTAATATACGATCAACAATAAATTTTATATTATTTTACTCAAATAATCATTATTTATTTTTCTTCATAAAATATTATTTAAAGAAAATAACTATTTATTATTTATATTTTTAATTACATATTTGTTATTTTATATGTAAAGAATGATTAGTAACAACTTATACTAACTATATTTTAAACTAAATTATTTCATTTTATTTTTAAATTACGTAGGAATAAGAAAAGAAAAACAATCATGATTTTTATATTGTGTATAGTTTTAATACATATTATAATTGGTAATTCATAAAATATATTGTATTATTTTTATTTTTGGTATAAAAGTGAGTCATCTATATCGTTCCAATTGAATTGAGTCAGTCGATCGAATCGAAATGTACCATGTTAAACGAGTCGAATCGAGGATACATAAATCTAGTTAAATTGAGTTCATCTGGATGTTGTCAAGTTAATTCCATGTTAACTTAGTCAAGTCAAACTCATATCCATTAAGTTAAGTCAAGTCAATGTTAATCTAATCGAATCAAATCATTAAGTTAAGTCAAGTCAATGTTAATCTAATCGAATCAAATTGAGTTAGTAGAATCAAATCGAACCTACGTTAGGTCAAGTATATAGTTAAAACTATATTAGGTTAAGTTTAGTTAAACTCACATTTAAATTATTAAATTTTATTTTAATATTTAAAATTAAGTTATATTTTTTTAAAATTTAATTTTAAAACTTTATATTTAAAAAAATTAAATTAAATTTGACGTTAAAAGAAAAATTAAATTTTTATATTTGAAAAATGCACGATGACCGTGAGTTTTTTTAAACCGTCGTCCAACACCTAATTTCTAAACAGAAATCAACATGTTGGAGGAAAAACAAAAGATTGAAAAAAATTTAAAGGTGTATTGCAGGGTCATACGACAGTACGTATAATTTTTTTCTTAAAAAATTTGAAATATAAAATATTTTAATCACTTCGTCAAACAAACTATTTAAAAAGAAAAAAAATTCATGAACAAATAATTTAAATATTTAGCATTTCAATTATTTGGAATAGTTGAAATTCCCACTCCCCTCAAACACATAATAGAAGAAATTTTACCTATGAAATTAATTTGCATAAATTAATTGTAAAAATATGTAAAGAAAAAAAGTAGTGTAAAAAAATTTGGTTTGATTTCAAAAGAAAAGGATAGGAGCAATGCACTTTTATTGGTAATGAACTTGAGTCCGTACACCTTTAGCCAAACAAACCCTAGACATATCTCTTGTTTCTGGCTCACATGATGTTGGAAATATCTAATCTGATACAATTTCTTATTTGGTTATTTTCAGTAATGTTCCTGCTGGACTCTTAAGGCCTAAAACTGATAACAAAAGTCCGAATTTCCATGGGAGCGAGTTCTACAGTTAGATTTTCTGGATCTACTGGTCCTCCCCTCAACACCTTAGGTTCTGGAGGTGACCCTTTAACTTGCCAAACCAATCTCTTCCTCTCCATTTCTGATCTTTCTTGGTTAGCTGATAAACTCACTTCAGTTATTTTGTTTATCTGAACACAAAGAAATTGTGGCACATGAAGCACCTTAGACAATGACATGCTAAAAACAATTATTAAAAGATATTTATGTGATGTTTTTCCTACCTGTTTGTGCGCAAACACCTTTTTCAGTTCTACAGTTGCCTTAACTGAAAGATATTTGTCCTCGTCAATCTTGCATATGACAGAGTAAGAATTTAGTGTGATGATAGAAAACAAGACTCAAAAAACAATTGAAACAAGGAGATATAAAAAGGATAAAATCATCTCAGATGTAATATAATAGAACCAAGTAGATAGAAGCCGAAGAGAATATACCTCGTATAAGTGTGCCAGTCGAAGGAGAACATTTTCATCACCCAGATCCTGCAGAGTTCCAAAGATGGCTTAACATTAGAAGTGAACAAAAACACATATTTTGAACATATATTTGGTGAAATGAAAGACATGCACCTGGAGGGTTATTATTGCAACGTTATCAGGTAAGTTGTACGAGGAATCTATTCCCGAGAAGGTTGTGACATGAGAATCTCCCCAGTGAGCATCACTCTAGAATATATGTAAACAATGAACGAAATATTCATCAGTAGCGAGTTATAACTTATTAGTTCAGCATACTAGGCAATATCAAACACTTTCTCACAAACATTCTTTAACCACCTCTGTGAAGGCTAAAAGCAAGGGTGAGTATATCTCCTGACCAAATGATCGACGCCATCTAGCACCCTCTCCTACAGGATCAATTCTGAAATAGTATTTCCCTACCACCTGGAAAATATTTATTGTATAAGAGGAATGAGTCAGAGGGTAAAACCAAATTATAATTAGCCAACACAGGTTAAAAAATAACTGAAGTTTATAAGTTAGGAGCAAAATGGAAAATGTTTGTAAAAATTAGTCAGCAAACTTACTGATAAATATAAAATGACATCTAGTTTAACCAATTCAATCAGGTAGTTGTGTAAGTTTATAGCTTCCTGCTTTTAAAGTCTTAGCTTATAATTTGTTTCAACTAGTTTATAAAGTAGTTTTTAGTAGCATGTAAACTCTTAGAATGGCTCACCAAAAACGAAAGGCTATTTATATTTACTTACAGTTAATCCTGTGCACTTATAATTGATGCAAACTTCTTCATTCAGTGCCTCTGCAACACCTCTGGAATCATCCTCAAGCAACCTCCTATACAAAGCGGAGTAAATGGAAACGGTGAAGTTTGATTGGTAGAAAATATGGAATGATACATGGGAGGTTTGAGCTTAAACAACAAAACAAACCTATGAACCATTAGTTCCAATTGTCCATCTATGATGCTGGAGCCCCCCACAGCTCTATCTACCAAAATAGAAAACTCTTTGGTTTTATCTTTCAGGTAAATCCCAAGGTTGATCTGAAACATGAAACTAGATTCCATTAATCGACAACTTCATGGACTGTGTCTTCATGTGTGTAGTAAATGTAGCATCTTCTAACACACATGGTTCAACAAAACATACAGGGTAATAATTTCCAGCAACAGGTTGATTCACTTCCAAGTTCCAGTCTTTTCTATAGTCTCGAACCTGTAAATGTACATCATTATAAATTTATAACAACTCATTAGGTTAGGCATTGATATGGGAAACCGTTAGTAGAACTAAAAGCTGCTCAACCTGTTTGACTTACACGTTCAATGAAATCACGTCCATTGGAATCAGTATAGAATGTTTTGTTGCTTGCCAAATTTGTTTTAATCTCAGTTGCAATTTCTTTGCCTACTCCATCAGCATTGGGTATAGGTCCAACCTGATGTCAAGATAACTTTATTATGATTAATGGCTCGTAGAGAATAAAGTTCTGAATTCCCTAATAAGGAAATTTGAAGAAAAAAAAATTACTTACAATAAACTCAACTTCAGCATGTTCTTTACCCTTGTACAGTCTAGTAGTCTGTTCAATTAAACCAGGGTCAAATGTTGAACTCTATGAATGTTTATGATCATAAATTTTTACTAAATTTGAGTGTGTTATAAAAACACGTTAGTTACATTTTTCTTGCCATTGATGCGTGGAAGAATCAAGATAGTGGTGAAGTCTTTGTGTTTTTCTAAAAGAGAGATTGAAGACATACTTTTTTTTCCCTAAAAGAGAGATTTAGACATACGACTTTTTTTCTTGTGATTCCTTTCCATTTGACAATGATACATACGATAAATGGGTGATGCGTGGATGACTCATCCCACGTGCCTTTTATTTATTTTTACGCTTTGTTTTCTCACTTTACATCCTTTTCACCTTTTATTCGATTTCTAGACAATCATGTTTTTTTTCCGTATACTACTATCACATACTAATAATAGAATTAAATGGTAAATCATTTGATATAATTTTAAATTAATTAGAGTTAGCTAAATATTTGATTAAGTTAGTTTATCTAATCAAATAAACATACTTAAATTTAAGATTGAACTCAATTAGTTAAATTTAAATTTTACGAACTCAAAATTAGCGAGTGCGTGTATATGATAAAATTTTTAAAAATACATAAAGTTTGGTAATTGAAAACGCTTTAAAAAAAGGTTATATAAAAGTTTCTTTGAAGAGACTGCCATTAAATTAACAATGATTTCACATATATAATTTATATATTTTTTAATAAACTAGGTACAAAGTATCACTCAATTTTATAATGACTAATTTCCGTTCAGAAATATATATATATATATATATATATATATATAATTTTAAATAAAAAACTTAATTTTTATGGTAAAATGTCTAAAACTTAATTAAAACCGCTAAAATTAATTTTTATTTTTTATTTATTTACTTAATTACAAAAATGCAATAGTATTCTACATAAACATATGAGATTAAAATATTTATTAAATACTATATAAATTGAAAAAGTCAAGAAAATTTATTAAAACAAAAATAAATTATATATATAAGTCTCATAAAATGTGATTAATTTTTTTTAAATAAATAAGTAAAAAAAAGATATACCTAAACTATGCGCTCACTGAACTCATTTACACCACACCGATTGATATTTAAAATAATCAATAAAGTTGTGAAGCCTAATAGTTTCTTTAAAGAAAAAAAGAAAGAATCACTTACTTCTCATGTCATTGCCTAAGGACATATATGAGATAAGTCGGTGACGTCTTTTTACATTAAACACCTTTTTAATAATAGAGTGATAAAATTGAACAAAAGTAATATTTTTGAAAAACAAATTGTTATACAGTACCTGGTATATCCATGAATCGATCTGCTGCTGCACTTCATGTACAATTGGTCCTCGGAAAACTGTGAGAGGAGACTGAAAGTTTTCAAATGAAAATTAACTGATTAATTGAGTTCTTGCAATTACCACTAAATATTGCTGATTGAACGTAAATGTTTAAACAGGTAACTTCACCTTGCCCTTGGCATTGATGGGAGAGGGTGAACCATCGGGTCTAAAAATATATGCTCCAGATGCCTTTCAATTCAACAATTCACAACATTTAAATCAATTGTTTGGTACAAGTAATCATAATCAATCCACTTAGGGAAAGAATAATCAATTCAAATCTATTTATAGAAAAATGTTATCACCTGACCAGTCTCATCGTATCTTTTGCCGGTGTAAAATTTATATGCCTGCTCTAGAGATTCTTCAACCTTTTTCATGGTGAACAGAAATTTAGAATGCATGTCGTGTAAACCTTATAGAATATACATCCTTAGAAGCACTAACTTATTATAGCAAAGATTTTGGCTATATATTGGGATAAATAGTAATGTGTCACCAAAATCACAAACCTTGCTTTTGCTGTTGACATATTGAATAAGTTTCCCTTCCTTCACAGAATAAGTTAATTTCAAGTTTTCCAGACCCACTGTAATTGTATCACTCCCATTCTCTGACTTGTAAGCTGCATCTCTATCTGAAATAGTGGCTGCAATGCAATGCAATTGCAAATTTTCTGCTTTAGGAAACAATAAACTAAAGTCTCCCAGAGAATTTATAGTTCGGTCTTGTATTTGCAACAATGATAGCACGATTTTCAGGAGGGGAATAACAAATCAAGACTAACCTTCATTTTTTGCATAGGATACATAGTAAGTGCTAAAACCAAGTGGGGGAACAACAGCTGAAAAAGCAAGCCAGTATTTGGGTTTCACAGTTGGAGACACTTCCAAGTAGGCCACAGTGTGGTAGTTTCTTAAACCAAGAAAAAAATCAGGTATTGGAACCAGCTGGGCTTGGATTTTTTTCCCACTGGAATCCCGAACACCAACGTTTTCACTGACAACCTAAGACAAATTTGATAGGCAAACAGTGTCAAGCAAAAGTAGTGTTGGAGGATAGCCATGTTTTGTCCTTGAAATATGATTTTTAATACGTTCAAAACAGTCTTCATTCAAGTTGATAAGCGAGGTAAATAATTCCACTGGACAAGAAAAAACGCATTACAATGCTTCCACTAGAAGGCATAAATTGGAACATAAAGTATGCATGGAGCAGATAATATTTATACGGCTCATAGATTGTTCATAATGTTTAACAAGAAAATATCACGAGGTATTGTGGGATGATTGAGGGAGGAAACTCACGGGAATCCTTATGATATCCTCTCTTTTCCATCCCAGAGGATTGTAAACAACAACCACCTGCAGGAAGCAATGTATTAGAAAAATCTGATAAAATTCTGCGTTCTGATAAGCAACAGATTAGATGTCATTAGTCCTCACCAGGTTTTTCCCATGGGAGAAGTCGACTTCTGATGCAGGACAGTAACTTATGTTCAAAAGTGGACACTGTAATGACAAGAGGGAAGAGATAACTCAGCCTCAGTATCAAGTCTTTGTAATGCTGCTTCTTAAAAATTAAAACATGTTAATATTTCTTCAGCTGTTTCAGAAGTAACACAACTCTTCGCTCCAACTACAGCTTTTATGTTGTAAAAGTTTCATAATAAGCGTATCAAGAATGAGTATCAAGAAGGGAAATTTTAAAAAGATTAGCCATGTGCCTTGAGATGTTATCTGAAGACTAGTAATAAACAAGTTGTTGGACAAAGAACATCACTACTTGCCTGTTGAAATTTAATTTGTGGGTTCTTGCATCCCGCTTTGGTTGCTCCTTCGGTCAAACAAGCAAGTGATTCTGCAACAACTTTCTCAGCCTGAACAAGACATGGAAAAGAAAAATCACATTTGAGATTGTAAATAATAAAGAGAACACATATAGACAATTTTATTACCTCTGTATAACCTATTGAAAGTCGTTTAGCATAATCATCAGCAACATGCTGCTTTTCTGTACCAGATACTGCATCATGATGTTGAGCAATAGCCAAAGCTTCAGCCAAAGAGTCAGTTTTTGGACCTAAGGCACTCTTGCCTTTGAAATACTCCAACTGCCTTGCTGCCTGAAGACGAATAAGAGAGGCTAGTTAAGAATTTTGATAACTTTCCAAAATATTCCTGTGGAATGTTAGGGCTGAATCAATTATAGTGCTCCTAATCACACCACTTTCAGAACAAAAAACAAGGAATCTTAAGCTCTTCTAGAGCATCTCAAATTTAATCAAATACTTAATTACTTCAATTGACAATAGTTAGAAGCCTTACCAAGTAGTATCCACTTATCAGTCTGACATAACCTTTGAGAGCTGGCCTGCTTGTAAAATACCCTGTCCAATATGCATTTAGACGATCTGCATACCTAATAAATTGATGATCCAGAAATGGAATAACAAGTTAGAAGAATGAAAAGGAAGGTTAATAATATGCAACTGAACAAGAAATGATTTTTTTGGGTAGGCAGTGCAGCCACCCAAAAGTTACTTCCAAAATCATGTTGTAGGAATAAGTTTCAATTTTGCAGCTTCTTCCTAAACATCATCGAGTTAGTGGATCATATACTGTATGTTTTGCATTTTGGAACTCACGGAAAGTAGTCATCAGTCTTGATTGGCCAGGCCTCATTTGCAGCATGTTTAGCATCAGTGTATATTGATGGGGTTGAGTATAAGGCATGGACCCGACCGTCCTAAATAAGCATTAGCCAGTTGTCACATTAGTATGTCAAACCACTATAGCAAATAAGCTTAGTTTGATTTAAATTCATGAGCAAATGCAGTATGGAAAACTAGGCAGCGTAATGAATCATATAAATGCAATAATTAAGTAAACAGAAAAGGAAACTATCAATTAAGCAAGGAATTGAAGATGAGTAACTTGATTAACGTAGTGAATAAACTTATCCATTTGCCGAAACCAGCTCTGCGCATATTGGTACTTGAAATCTGTCCCCATTGTCCACATTATATGATTTGTGCGCGTAATATTGGCCTGAAACAGGACAGGCAGTGGAGTTTGTTCACTCAAACAGTTTAAGTGCAACTGAGAAGCTTTAAATAATTTTTCATTTGAAGCATTCCTATTTTCATTTCTCAGAATTTCAGACACATTAATTATGAGCAGAAACATTTTGAAAGTGCGTTTTAAACCAAGCAAAGCAAATTGCAGAGAGAAAAACCATTCATCCGTTAATATAAATTTCATACCTGTGATATTGCAGCTGCGACAAACTCGTTTACTCTTTCAGGGACATTGTAATCAAATAAATTTACATCATCCTTCAAGGGAAAAATAAGTTTACTTAGCACACTTCCAGAAAAAAAAAGGCAATTGGCCCTACAGCAGTATTTGATTGGATTTTACCTGAACAATGGGAGAATCGTCATTTACTTCATAGTAGAATTTAGTCGGAGGTTCATAATTCTCAGGGAACGCACCAGAAAATATCTGTATCCATGAACAATTTTAAGGATCCATTGGTAAAAGCCTGCTAGGGAGAATAAAGTGAACCCAACAGAAGAAAAACATGGCTTTTATTGTTATTGCCCTATGCAAAACTGATACAAGTGATAAACATAACCGGTTTAGATTACTGACCTGTGATGATGAACCAAAGCTCTTAGAGCCCCGCCACACAACTTCAAGAGTTTTTTCATCTTTTCTCTTGGCTCTGTCTTGATAGTCAATCCGTGCAAAGAATAGAGAGTCAAATCCAACCTATGCCAATAAGAGTTATGCTTAGCAGGTTAAGAAACAACTAGCAAAGTACAGAAAAAAAAAATCTGTTGGTAAATCTACTTCGATGTCATTTCCTCCCTCATCGAATTCTGTATATACTTCAGCAAAATGTTACCTCTGCCCCCAACAAGTAGGCCTGCACAGCAGAATGTCCAAATGGATCAATCTGCCACCCTATTCTCGGAGTCACTCCAAATTCTTCTTTGAGAAATTGATGTCCAAGAGTTGTCTGATCAATCATGTCAATGTAATGAGTAGCAGCCTCATCATGCATACAAAAACCTCCATTTCTGCAACCCATAACCTTAGCACTTAATGTAATGCCATTGAAAGTGGATGCTATTAATACATTAAAAAAATAAACATTCATCAGTATCAATTTTCATTGACTTCCAGTAATGAAAAAAAAAATGTACTTCATTGATTATTAGAAAGTGCGAAGGTAGAAAAGTAAACTGCTTGTGAATCTTTCAAATCCACACTTTCTACAAACTCAACCGAACACACCCTTATTCAGATAGAAGATAAGATAGGAGAATACATGAACTCCAATTGACCAGATTTGACAAGCCCCTTGACTATGTTCTGAGTATCATCACTTTGTTCGCTCCACCATCGCTGAAAAAATGCCTGTAATACAACACAAGCAAAGAACAACAACTTACAAAGGGCTAACTTAACTTTAAATGGTATCATGTAAGGATTAAAACCGCTTATATACGCTGTTTTTATCATATCACTGTGGGATATCCTAATACTAATTACCTGTTCAACATAAATGAACTTGCGATTCTTGTCAGCCAACAATGCGGGTACCAGGGAATCAAGCACGTTTTGAACGCATGCTCCCTGCACTTCCCCAACAGTGAAAACAAACCACACATGAAAAAATTGAATGTAATGTAAACGAGTGACAGCATGTATATGTGGGAGTGAGATTGACATTGACCTGAATTGAGTTGTTGGAACCAACATAATACTGGTCAATGGTCTTCAACCAGCCAACATCGTCGTGAGAGTGAGCGACCAAGTGAACGTTGAGCTTGCCAGGGACAATGGTTGACGTTGTGTTATACCTTATATACTTAGATTCCGACGAAAAAAGACACCCCAACAAGAGTATAACCCATAGCACCCACAACCCAGTAGTGTTCTCCATGGACTAAAGCAAGAAAAGTTTGAATTGATTTTATATAAGTCTAGGAAATGTTGTTTATTTATAATGATGATGGAAGAGCTAGCTGGCAAAGGATCTGCGCAATCTTTGTCGCTGTTCTTGTCGTTTGCTATGATCCCACTGATTCCTATTTATGAGCGTTATATATGTAAATAGAGTATGAAGAAGTCACTGTCAGTTTAGGATTTTCTGAAGCTAAAAAGACAATTGATAAGGTTGGTGGTGATCCTCACTGTCGCTGAATGTTAACAAGTTAGTCGACTACTTGGTACTCTCTGCAACTAGTTACCTCTAGCATGTGGCACGTTACAAATATATAATATTTTCAGCAACAATTAATGAGGGAACCATTTTTATTTGTAATTGTTGTATGCAATTTTTGTATTTTGTATCTCTTTATATTTTTATTCTTATATTTATTAACTTAGTTTTTTATTTAAAAAACTATTTTTTTTATTATATATTTATACTATTATTTATGTATTGAGAGAGGTTTTGTAATAACTTCTAATGTTACAAACGGTTAAAGTTCGATTCTTTTTCTTACAAATATATTTATTTTTTATAATTTTTAAATTATATTATTCGGATAAAAATGTGGACACATATATGGGTGTATACGTTTCCGATGTATAATTTATACTTCATACAAAGAGATATAACTTTTTGTAACTTTTCCATAAGAAACTTTATTCTTTATTAAATTAAAATATTTTATTATGTAATAAAATAGATCATGGTACAATCTCTATTTAAAAGAAGGTGGATAACTTTTCAACTTAAAAAAAAAAAAATTTCACTATTTTTCTTACAAATATTTTATTTTTTATATTCTTTAAAATTATATTATTTTAATAAAAATGTAAACTTATTCCTTTTTATAATAGTTTTTAATCTACACAATTTGTTACTGATTTGACTCTTATAGATAAAATTTATTTTATTATTTAAAAAATTACTTATAATAAATAATAATTAATAATTATTTTTGTATGTTTTGTAATTATAACATAAAATGAATTTAATAAAAATATTTATTTTATAATTTTATCTACAATGAGATAATTTTTTTTGCATCTTTAGTGTCATCTTTTATTTAATAATTTTATCCTTTAATAATATTTTTAATCACATTTATTGTTTCTTAAAATATAACTGTCTAACTTTTTTATTTAATATCATTAAGTCCTTCATATTTATTTAGTTTTTAAATCATATTTTTAAAATTGTGTTATGTAAACTTAAAAATGTGAATATACAGGTGTTTTGACGAGATGTGAAAGCAAATTTGTTTTCGCTGTTTTGTAGCTGTTATTTAGGATTTAGTGTAAATAATCTTTTACCTTTTCTACTATTGTATTTATGAATTAACTTTTTAATTTTTATTTTCTAAAAATTACTCATAAAGATTAAAAGTGTTTTTCTTATATAATTATAACAATTAATAAAATTTATAAATTTGTTTTTCATTTTGATGAAAAATTACAAAAAATTAGAACATTATAAAATCAATAAAAAATTATTTTTATGATTGTTATTTTACAATTTTTTATAATTTTAATATATTTTTTTGTAAAAATGTTAATTATTTTTATTTTTATTATCATATAAAAAATTAACATAAATAGGCACATACACATGTAACATGTTTACATTGGTATGTAATAATAAATTTAAGCTACAATCTTGTCGGTTTATCTCACTATTTTCTCTTTCCAATGCACCTTCCAACCATTCAACTTTAAACTGTAAACCAAGTCAATCAGTTTTAAGAAAAAAGAAAAAAATATTACATAATTTGAATGAATAGATGAGACTATTGATTGATAACATCAGTCCAGTAACAATATAACTACATGGATTGGATTATTAACAGATTCATTTATCTTAATTTATGTTTAACGTGTATAATACAGTGTGATTATTGCTGACTTTGAATTTCACCACTGTCTTCTAATAACTTAAAAAACCAATTAGTTTCTTCTTCTTTTTTGTGGTGAAAGATTCCAATTAATGACTTACCCGTGAAATTTTAATATATTTTGCCAATAAAAAACACGTCAAGTTTAATACCGTATGGGATTATTTTCTTGTTTTAAAAAATATTATATTTCTATATCTTCTCTCTTAAATATATCTGCTTGATGATAAGATTGTTAAATACAAAATATATATATAGGTGTGAATTTGATTAGTTTAGAAGAAACCTCAACCTATTATAAAAGTTTTTTTATTAAACTTTTAAATGAGTAGATTGAAAAAATCTCACTCTATGTAAAATGAGTTAAGTTAGAGTTAAAAGTAAGTTTGATCTATTATTAAACCTTAATTAACTTTTAAATATTTATTATAATTATAGGAATTCTTATTGAATTTGACATAACTCAACTTAATATAGGCACAAGTTGATTTGATTCGATGTAGACCAAATTCATGTAGTTGAAGAGGACTTGAGTTAATTCAATCAACATGGTTTGAATTGACACAGTCGATGTAGGTCTTATTCTCAACTCAGTTAATATGGATTTGATTTAACTTCGTCGATGTAGGTCCGACTTGATTCAACAAAAATGGTTCCAACTCAACTCAAAAAGAGGTGGATCATACTTGACTAGATCCATGATAAGTCCAAATTTAGGTTTCACTCTACTCAAATAACATAGGTTTAACTCATCTTGACCATATAAACTCGACTTGAATCATTAATATAAATTTAACCTAATCAAATTTAACTTGGATCTATCTCAACCAATTTGACATGTCAGTGACTTGATTTAAGTTTAACTCAATTTTATTTGTTTTATCAATCAAGAAAAATTATAAATTAAAAATAAGACACAAAAAATAAGAAAAAAGAGTATTTCAATCCTTAAAAAAATATATATATACAAAGGAGACTTATTATAAATAATATTCAAGATACCCTTTACTTAAAAGGTGAAAATAGTTTTGCAAAATTGATTAAAAAAATGACCAATTTCCAGCCATAGACCCAACACAAAATATGAAAAATACTACTAGAACTTGGCCAACAATCAGAAAGACCGAGTTTACAGTAAAACCTATCCTAGCAGTGAAAGCACATTATGAAAACATCACACACCCTATTTTGGCATTCAAGCTAATAACATAAAGAGAAACAAGGGTTGTGTAATCCTTATGACAAATCAGTCTTTCAATAGGATGATTGAATCAACCAACACCGTGCATTGGCTGTAGCAGGCACAAATTGCACATTTGCACATTTGCACATCAATCCATCCGCATACCCTGTTGTGCCTCGTACTCACACCATAACACAAGACAACAGAGAAGCATGTATTAGTGTTGCACAACAAAAGTCATATACCACCAAACCTACTCACTCATACTAGCTTTGGAATTGGATTTAAATTGGATAAATATTTTTCTATAATTTTTTAAGTAAATTTTTGTTTTTTTATTTTTAAATAAGATTTTTTATTCTAACAAATATCCATAAATTCACTCTGATCTATGCAACTTTTGTAGACATTTTAATCGTATGAACTATTTCTTATGTGACATTTTTGGTCCTTGAACTTTTTTTACCCAGAGTTATTAAATATTTTGGATTGAACCAACTTATCACACAACACACACACACATATATATATATATATAATCAGAAAGATTTTTTTTTAATGTACTTGTTTTATTTTTAATTATTAAGAAAATAAAAGGAGAAAAATAGAAATAAATTATTAAATTTTAAAAAATAATTCATATATCTTTAACACTACAATCCTATATAAATTATTTATAATTTTATTTAGTCATCTACATATTTTGTTATGAAACCAATATTATTAATATTATTATTTTTCTTTATGTAAACAAAGTGTTTTTTTTTTCACTTTTAATATATAAAGAATTATCTTATTCAATGTACACATTTTATATTATTTTTACTTTATTCTTAATTATATTTTGAAATTAAAAGAATTAAAAACGAAAAAAAATCCAAATATTAAACTAACTACGCACATTTCAAAAGTTCAGTACATTATATATCATTTATATAATACAACACTAATTATTTTTTACATAATTATTATTATTATTAATTTATTTTCTTTAAAAAATATAAAAAGAATAAAGTATCTCTTTCTACTAGTTTAAGATATAAAAATAAATATTTAAACAGCAATATTTTTTATATATACTATAATCGATAATAAAAAAACTAAGAGTAAATAGTTTTATTAAAAAAAATAAAATCTAATATTATCAATCTGTTGTGATTTTCATTAATGTAAAAGATACATTAGCATTATTTCAAAGGACGTGGATTGACATCAACATCACACTGAAACAAACGCACTAACGTGAGGCATATAATACCAAATTATTTCAATTAATGTCTTTGTCTCATAGTTTAATCTTTTGATATTCAATATTTATGACAACTATAACATAACATAGGAGGATTTAATGTTACTTGTGATTTCTTTCTGTTTTCACAAATGTTTTAATTTTGATTAAGGAATTAAAAGTAAATTTGCTTATAGAAGTGAAAATTTTAATATTATCAATAATGCGTGATTTACAGTAAAATATTATGTATTAATTTATTAATTGATATTTTCAAAATACTTCCTAATAATTTTTTAGGACTGAATTTATGGATTCAGGTAGGGCAGTGATAAAGTGTTTTCAATATTGGTCTTCGTCCAATACAAATGTTCATTTATTTACTAGAATTTCATCAATCTAATTTTTTTTTATTATCTTCCCTTATTATCTTGTAATAATAATTGGCACAAGGTTTAATTATTATGTATGTTGCGTATAGGATACAATAAGTTAGAAAGTGTAGAAAGTGATACATTTAAACATGTAATTTTGATATATGTGTATGTGTTTTACAAGGTCCTTTGCATCTCTAAAGCGTCTCATGAAGTTGTTGTGTAATGTGTTGAATGCAATACATATGCACAAAGTTGTCTTTAGTTCTTCACTACCTTGTATTGCATACATACTATGGATGGAGTTGTGGCGGTCCAAAATTAGGCTCAATTCATTGTTCGATGTGTTATACTTTCTTAGGCCCTCTAGGAAAAAAAGTTTTAGACATCTCACTTTCAATCACAACAAAGATAATAGAGAGTATATTGTTTCTCCCATCTATTACTATTAAAAATATTTTTGGACGTTGTGTATGGTCGTTTGATGATTTTTTAAATTATTCGAAGTCTTTTTAAATGAATAACCAATCAGTAATGTAACATGTAGAAGAAGAATCAACAATAGCATAATCTTATATCACTTATGGCTTACAACGAGAACATAAAGTCACATGTGTCTACTCAAGTACAATGTTTCTTTAGACTATATATACAAAGTCTCTCCAGAATGTAAACTTAAACTCCCTCTGAGTTCAAGCACGAGTACACAAGGATGTATATACCTCATTGTATATATTGATTGTTGGACTTGAAGACTTGGCTTCATGTTAAGTTGATGTCTCCAACCACTTTGATGATGAAGATGATGATGCCTGAAGAATAAAGATTTTATCTTAGTGTTAGAGTGTCTTAGGATTTGGGGTAAGATGCATTTCATTTAATCTTAGACTTAATCTTACTTTTTAAAATGTTTTGAAATATTTTAAAGAAGTTTTAATTGTTTTCAACCCATTAAAAATATGTTTTCAGTCAATTAAAATGTTCTTAGTTTGATGGCTAAGTCAATCTTAAAAATTTTAACCAACTAGTATGGTTTTTAGTTAACTAATATTTTTGAACTGGTGTTTTTAAATTTTGTTTTGACTGAATTTAACTAACTGTTTTCAAAATTTTAATCAGCTTAAATTCTAGAGTTGTTGTTTCTGAAATTTACTTCCAACTGATTTCAGCTAGCTATTTTTTAGAATTTAAATCAGCTAAAATTTTGGAATTGTTCTTAAGAAATCCATGCTCTCTGAAAAATCTAGTTGATTCGCATTTAAACAGGCTAAAATTACTTAAAGATTTCTATTTAATGATTTCCACCAGTTTAATCGCATTTTCAACTGACTGTTTTCAGCTTTCATATTTTCGGTGCTCTCTAGAAAATTCATTTTAATGAAAACAACTAGCTAAATCGTGTTTTAACTAACTGATTTTATTAGTAACAGTTTTAAAACACTAAACCAGTTCTATTTTAAATACTTTGAGTTTTAAAGAACTATGCAACGAATCAATTACAGAGAATCCCATTGTTCAGAAAGACTTTTCAAGTGTTCTAAATCAATTTGCAAAATCAATCAAAGAGTCCAAAATCAAATTGAATTGAGAATCTTTCCATAGAGAGTCGTCACCTAAATTTTGTCCTGTTTCATATACTGCAAGTAGGCATGGCAACGGGGCGGGGCGGGGCGAGGACGAGTTTCACTTTCCCATCCCCATCCCTACAGTAAAACTTCATCCCCATCCCCGTCCCCGTCCCCGTCCCCGTCCCCATACCCAACGGGTATGAAAATTTTGTCTCATCCTCATCCCCACCGAGTACCGGTTATCTCCACTGAGTAACGGGTATAATAGTATTTGTCTTTTTTTATTCCAAATATTAATTAAATAATTATTTTACAAAAAAATAAAAATCATAACAAAGGAAACATGATATTATAAATGAATCAAAGTCAAAATGATACATATATTCTTTTTTTCAATAATAATCATCAATAAAAGATTATAACTGCATAAATCTCAAATTAAAGTATCATCAAATAATAATTAAATAAAGGTCAAATAATTATAAAAATGTAAGAAAATTATCAAATATATGCTATAGAAATAAATTACAAAACTAAGAACTATAGAAAAATTAATATAAATTTTTAAAATTACTTAATAAACTAAATGTGTTTTAGTAATTTAAAACAAGAATAAATATTGGGCATTGGAACGGGTATGGGAGCGGGGACGGAGCGGGTATGTACATCCCCATCCTCGTCCCCATACCCAATTTAAAAAATCGAGTATTACCCATACCCATACCCAATCAATGTGAGGATTCCCCATTAAAATCGAGACGGGTTCGGGTAATACCCACAGGGACGGGTGCATTTGCCATCCCTAACTGCAAGTGTAAATCAGGTGAATTCGTTTCATAATCTTGTGTAATCTTGTACTAGGTTTGTTTCTTCTTAATCAGGGTGATTAAGGTGTTCTTGTAATAGGGTTTTACAATGGTATACAAATCTTGTAGGGTTCAAGATCAATTGTATTGTTCTGCTTTTTAGTTTTTCATGTAGGGTTCATGTAAAAATTGAAATTTAGTGAATTGCTTTGATTTGGGTGTTTAGGAAACTGGATGTAGCCTTCATAAGAAGGTGAACCAGTATAAATCTCTTGTGCTGATCTTCTTTCCCTGCTTCTTTAATTTTTGTAATTGATAATTGAAGTGCTAATTGAGTTGGATATATGATACATTGGTATAAGCATTTCAAGAATCTTTAAAGAATTGATTTTTACCTTCAACTACAAACTGATTTTCTGAAATTGGCCAAGGATTTTGAAAATCTTTTGAGAGTTTAATTCAAACCCCCTCTTAAACACAATCATTTATTCTAACAATTGGTATTAGAGCTAGTTCTTGTAAAATATTCAAGTTTTTCTGAAAATTTCAAAAACATGGCTCAAAGGAAATTACCTTTTGTAGAGGGTGCTTAGATAGAAAAAGCACAAGTGGAACTTGTCATCTATTAGGAAGTAGTCTAGTATCATGGCATAGCAAAAAGTAAGCTAGTGTGGCTTTGTCTACTACTAAAGCTGAATATGTTGCAGCAAGGAACTGTTGTGCTCAAATGTTATGATTAAAACATCAGCTTTTTTATTATGGTTTGGAACTAGATCACATTCCTATTAGGTGTGACAACACAAGTGCTATCAATTTAACTAAAAATCCTATTTTGTATTCTAGAACAAAGCACATAGAAATAAGACACCATTTCATTAGAGATCATGTTAAAAAAGGTGACTGCATAATTGAATTTGTTGATACTCATAACCAACTTGGTGATATTTTTACCAAACCACTCTCTAAAGACATATTTTTTCAATTGAGAAATGAATTAGGCGTACTTGATATCTCCAATTTGATTTAATTCATATTTGTGACTCATTCTTGTTGTTTTACATGTTGTTTTGTGTGTTTGATTGTTTAATTTTACATGTATGTTAATTGATTGCAATTATATTTGCAGTTTATATGATATTGAATGAAATTTGCAATGACATTCAGTTTTTTAGTTAGTTATTTCATGTTATAATCAGCTTATTTCATTTAATTTGGGGCTGTAGCAATTTCAGTCTCTGATTTAGTTAGTTTAATTGTTGAAATAACTAATGAATTTCACTAAATGTGGTTGTGCTAAAAATTTGGACTCTCTGGTTTAACAGTTCATTGTTGAATTAGTCAGTTAATTTCATTAATTGGTATTAAACCAGTATCAGACTACCAATTTTAATCAGTTGTTTCGCAAAAATCAACCAACTGAATTTGTCTGGAACAACACAAAATTAAATACCAGAACCAATTAGATGATAAATTGAATTGATTTACATTCAATTGATGAATTTAAGTTGTTTGATTGATAGTTATGCATCAATTACGTTTGAAATATTGCTTGTTAAAGAATCTTGACTCTTGTTTTGTCATTTAGTGCTTTTGTCTTGCATATAACTGATTTCTCTCTCCAAATTCAAAATTCTCTTAACTGACTGAATGCTTTGGAAAAACAAAACATGTTCCACATCTCTACTACAAATATTGATTCTAATTGCTTGCTTGACTACACAAGTTTTAGGTGAATCTTTTACACAAATTTTTGAAAACGCTTTGAGATAAAAATATATTGATAAAGAACAAATCACTGGACAATCCAAGATTGACTTTCTTTGATCATTCAATTGTGAATTGAGGGTTGCATCAGAGATCACCTTTTGAATATGAATTTTGTAACGGTTGTAATGTTTCTCAGGTGATCTCGTTCCTTAGTACATTGCTTGTACGTGTCATTGGATTAGGGTTATCCAGTGGGTTCTGTAGCAGGGTGTTGCAAAGGTTTGGAATTAGGTCTTGTAGGATTCAAGACTTGGGTTCTTGTTATGTTCTTAGGCTTTTATTAGGGTTGTAATTGTTTGTAAGAATTCTTGTGATTAGTGTAAGCTTAATATGTGATTAGGCAATTGGATGTAGCTCTTGTAAAGAGTGAACCAATATAAAAATCACACGTGAACCTTTCTTCTTTTCTACTTTGCACTGCACCAACAATTGCATCTTGTTTCTCTTAATAAAAAAAGAAGACAAAATTTTAACTGATTAATTCATGTTTTTAACAAACTAAATTTTCGAAAGATCTATTCACCTCCTTCTAGATCTTGTTTTTGCATAACCACAAAATTGGTTACAAATTTTAAGTTTATTGATAGTAAGAAAAGGATGTGTTTGAGTCATGTTCACTACTTAAAAAAGACTTTTAATGACGGTTGAAAATAGCTTATAATGACAGTTTTAGAACTATCCTTGATTCAATCTTCGTTAAAAGTTAAATAATACGATGATCTTTTCAATTGTCTTCATTTTGTTGAGATGATAAAAAATCATAGTGATGATGGAAGTAGTAAAACCCTTTATCTTTTCTTGCAAAGATGCAATAATAATGTGATTGTTCTTCTTCTTCTTCTTTTTCTTTTTCGTCTTTTTCTTCTGAAAGTGTAACGATAATGTGATTTTTCTTTGTCTTCTTCTTTTTCTTCTCATGAAAGCATAATCGTTTTTCTTTTTCTCAAAAAGGTATAACGTTATTCTCTTTTTCTAGTGGAGACACAATAGCAGCAATATGAGTGCGACAACATGACATCAACAACAATATAATAGTGGTGACACAATCCTTCTTCTACTTCTCATGAAGGCACAACATAGAGGATGCAACGAAAAACAATGATTAATTAGTGCACATAGAATCACAAAGAGCTTCAGAATTATCCAAAAAGAATGGCCAAAAGAAATAAAAAAAAAATATTTTGTTAAGAATTTTACAATATTTTTTATGATGGTTATTATATATAATCATCTTTTTTAACCTACTAAAATTACAATCACTTCCTGTTCAACTACAGTTAACTTAAAATTATTGTTAAAAGTATGTTGTTTCAGCATTAAATTAATTACAAAATTATTACCGTCTTTTTATGAAAATTAACTTAAAATAATCGTTAAAGTAATTTTAAAATTTTAAAATTGCCACAACGTCTTTTTAAAGAAGATTATTAAGGAATTTTTATTGAAAATATATTATATGTTAGTATATTTACGTTGTTCTATTTTCAAATGTTCACTGAGATTAAAAAAATTGCTGCCAAAGACAAATATAATAATATACTTGTATCATTTAAATTATTTTTAAATAGATACTAATCAATTTTATTAATTTATATTTATGTAATTTAAAATATTTTTAATAATGTATTGATTTTTTATTAATTTATATTTATGACATCTTACCTTCAATTATGTACTATTTCTTTTATATTATTATTTATATTTTTTCTAGTTATGTACTTGTCTTTTTATTTTTTTATTTATATTCATTAATATGTTGGAATTTTTATATTTTTATTATTTAATTGTTTAATAATAATATATTTTCTTTCTTTTTAAATTATATACATTATTTAATTTATTTTTTGTAATATATTCGTCATTTTCTTTTATTTTTTTCGTTTAAAATTATTTTCCAAGATGACAACTAATTATATATGTACTTGCATGTATTTATTAAATATATTTGTTTAATACTCGTGCAAATTTTATCTGCAGTATTTATGTACAAATATTTTTTGTCATCTCTAATAATAAACACGTTAACTCACTTAATAATAAAATTATATTAAAAATGTTTAATTAAAAAATATAAATATTTTAAATACTACTAAAATTTGAATAGTAAAATAGAGACTATCCAAATTTAATTAATTGCTCAAAACCTCCTATGCAAACGCAATTACCATGCGTGGAAGGAGATGGCAAAACTTTTAGCTTTGGGATGAAAGAAAAAAAAAAGAAGAAGAAAAGAAGAATGAAGGTACAAATGGTGCAGAGAAAGAAAAAAAAAACAAGTTTTTGAATTTTCTATGCACACCTATACCTACCAAATTCACCCTCTACTCTTTTTTGTTAAATACTTTTCGTGTTAGATTATTCCGAGGCTACACTTCAAGAGTAAAAGCTTAGTTGGATTGGGCCACTGTGCTAAGGCCCAACTTGCATTGGAGTCAGGCCCATGTATCAGAAGAGCTCATTAATATAAAAATATTCCCTTCCCTCCATTCGGTTTCCCTCCATCCAAAACAAAGTCGTCGATGGAAAGCGCGGACACGAAAAGCGAAGTGGAAAATGACGCGGAAATTAAGCTCTTGAGAGACAAATTCAGGCTCTCTGCAATCTCCATCGCCGAATCTCAAGGTTCAATTCTTCTTCTCCTTCTCACGAATTTCAACTTTTCGTTCGCTTGAGATTCGAGGTTCCTAATTATCGTGCACGGCAATTCAATTATGCAGCAAAACAAAATGGCATGGCAGTTTCAAAAGTCGTAGTCGCTTGCATCGCGGATTTAGCCTTCAAGTATACAGGTAACAAACATCACTATCGTTTTGCTGCACAATCCTTTTCTGCCGGCAACTTGTTAGAATTAACCTAAACGGCACCGTATATTGTAATCGTGTGATTGCAACGTGTATGACATAATGTCCGTCACGAGTGTATCAGTATAGCAGTGCACATATCTTGCTTTTGTTTATATTTATCGGTCGCCACAGATTAGTTTAGGTTTTATTATTAATGCGAGTGTTGAGTTGAATAATGAAATCAAGGAGACTGTTCTGTGAGCAGAGCGCGTGGCTAAGGATCTTCATCTATTTGCGCAGCATGCGAATCGTAAATCTGTAAATATGGAAGATGTGATACTTTGTGGTTAGTTTCATAACCTTTGAATGTCTTTAAAGAGAACGGAAATGAGTTTTGTTTCTATGTGTTTAATATTGTGTATTTTGGTTTAAGGACATAGGAATGAACATTTATCTGGCTTATTGAGGACGTTCTCCAATGATTTAAAAGCCAAAGATCCTCAATCTGAAAGGAAGAGAAAGAAAGAAGCCAAAAAGAACGACAAATGAACCGCTTAGCGATTGGGCCTGATGCACATATATGGTCCTGTGAACATATCTTGGTACGGTTAGAAAAAAATTATGTATATTTTCTTTCCTATCTATGTTTTTGGACTTATGATATGGTCAACTTGGTTGACTAGAGCTGGAATCCATTGGTCCACCTTTACCATTTATGCTTGCCCTCAAACTTAATACCAGCCACTATGAAGTGTGTAATTGAATTAATTAATTTTAGAGCAATTTTTTATATACAGTTTCTCCTAATACATTATTTTAAGAAATAAGTAAAAACCTTTTTCTTTGATGGATCTTAAAGCATATTTTTACACATAGACACGGGTTCTTTGTGGGATATACCATTGGAATTGTCTGACACGCGTTACTAAAACAACACTGGTTATTTAATGAAGCACCTAAGCATAGTTATTTTTTAATTAAAAAATTATAATATAAAGAAGTTAAGGACAATAAATGTTGTAAAATTGTGATATTATATTTTTAATCTTCAATTTTGATATATTTTTGTATAATAATATGTATATAAATATGATTCTTTTTACTCGTACAATCTTTTTTAATTTATTTTTCCTCTTTTTTTGTTTTTTGTCTCTCAAAATTTCTTCGTTATTTTTTTATTTGTTTTCGTTCAATGGAACCTGTACTTATTAGTGCATTGTTGACATGCTCCAGCGACATACCAAAGATAGTTTGGGATAGTGAGATATTATCAAATGGTTGTTACTGTGAAAAACTGTTATTTGCTTAAGGTACGTGCAAACATGTAGCAAGAAAAAGTAGAAATGATTCTTTAAAAATGCAGGTCGCTCAGGATAGTTTCCTGGAAAATAGGATGTTATGGCCAAAACTTACAGAGCAAGGCTATGCCATGTAAATATCCGGCATAGGTGTGGGGTGGTTGGTTGCAACAAATTCTACACTTCTAAATAGACTTTCAAAAGAAAAAAATAATAAATATTTAATATTGTACTTAGGTCTTGAAAATAATCTTAGAGGCATTAGCTAGAAATAGAATAATAAATTCAGTACGAATATTTTTTTAATCTATGTAAACTTTTCAACCTCCCACATCCAAATTCTAAAAAAATTTCATATTTATCACGCCTCACAAATTAATCTAAATATGAGCAATTTCCAATTTGAAACGTTACAATTTCCATGTTCATTTCCCATGATTCAATCACCAATTAATTTCACTTTATGACAGTTCAAAATGGGTCCTAGTGGGAGACAATTTAGTGAAAAAAATCAATAAATGAATGTGTATGAGTTTCACAATTTTTCACTCAAATTAGGAGTGTATTTATAACTACTCATGTTTTTATTCTTCAGCTATATAAGATTTTTGAACTGTGTTGAAACAAATTTTCTAGTCCAAGATTAAGAGGTAGGAGTCACATAAAATCTTTCTTTCTTTTTGTCCTAAAAATAAGGATGATAAAATGAGTCTATTTAACTCAATTAAGCCATTTTTACACTCTAACCAATCATAATGGGCTAAACATGCTAGTATGTCATGTTAAAGGGCTTCTATTTCCTCCACCCACATGATTGCTATTTACACTCCATAGTAAAAGTAAAAGTAAAACAACCCTAATTCTTTTCCATTGTGGTTTCTTTATTGCACGTCCTTTTTGTGTTCGTGTGTACACTGACTATCATTAATGAAAATTATTTATTAAAGTTTCTTATAGTTTAAAAATTGAAAAATGTGAATCATATAACTAAACACTTTTATTTTTTTCAGAATTGTTTAAATAAGTAAAAAATTATAAATATTTTTCATGTCATGTTATCAATTTCAATAATAAATTAATTTAACTAACTATAACCAACTCTAACAAGAAATTCTCATTAGAGATATCCTTATTCCAGTGTCATTGTTTGTCACATTATCGAACGATCCATTATTATTGCTACGTGCCTCATTTCTCTTGTTGGGAAAGAATTGCAAGTTTCGATTTTTTTTTACCTTCCAAATTGGTTATTCTTAAAACCTCTTGGATTGGCTATTTAGAGACCTCCAGGATTTCCCAATTGGGAAAAAGTGGGAGGTTTAGTGCATTGTAGTGTTCTAGATTGATAGTTCTTGAATACTTTTCTAAATTTTCTAATCTGAAACACTTTTCTGGATTGTCTAATCTGAAATATGTTTCCAGATTACACATTCTGAAAACATGTTTTAGATTGAGCAATCTAGAAAGGTGTTCTAGAATGTTCAATCAAAACACATTTCTAGAATGTGTAATCTGAAAACAAGGTATGGATTAGTCATTCTAAAACACCTTTTTGAATTTCTCAATCAAAAACATGTTTCCATATTACATATTTCAAAACATGTTTTTTAGTTTCTATTACCGTTTTAGCTAATGATATTCATATTTTTTTGTGTAATTATAAATAATTATGGTTAGACAAAGAGGAGGTAGTTCTCAATTTGGTCATGTGTGATCAATTGCCTCTTTAAAATAAAGAGAAAGTGTTACTTGTTGTGTTGCCTTAGTTCATCATCTTATGAGTCCATGCCTAAACAACTTTTTCTTTATGTGAAATTAACCAACCATTCACATATTCAACAACCATAGATCATGGTGAACAAAAAACTTTGAATGCCTCAACACGATGTTCAAACCATTCGACTTCATCACAATCCATAGCACTTTCCCAAGCATCCATGACTTTCTCTTAAGCCACTGTTGGATGCTCACATTTTACACTTTTGCTTTCGTACTTTTTTTCGATATGAAAGTGACAAAAGATTCAAAGCTTTTGGAAAAACAGTCTTTATTGAATTCATCAAAGCAATATTTTTGTCATTGACTAAGACTCTAGGAAGGGAATAAACTCTAAAAGAACCCATTAAGTCTTTTAAGAGCCCACACAAAGTTTTTTTTCCACATTCAGATACCAATAAAACTGTAGGAGAAAAGGTCATTATAGTCAAAATTACGCCAACAATCTCAAGTACGGACATCTTATACTTGTTATTTTTGTAAGTATTATCCATCACGAATACTATGTTAGAGGAATTCAGTAGTTTCACTAAATCAAGGCATGTCCAAAATATATTAGTCATCACATTTGTACTCTTATTGAACCTACATCAATAAATATATATGTCTCACTCAAGTAACATTATCAATTATTGCATTTCAGATTTATGACTTCGATCTGTTCTACAATGGGCATACCTTGCATTATACATTTGTTTTATGGTTGTCACATTTTTTTCATTATGCTCCTTCAATTTTAGCAGAGTGTTTCTAAGCTTGAGAGAACTTATGGATGACCTACCAACATATTTTCTAAGTTGTGATTATGTGAGACATAAACTAACTTCACAATCCATTCTTCACCATCTTTCATCAATTTCATCTACAGCCTAAAATGACAACCACATTGTTTATTTCCATTAGCAATTACTGCTATGTCCTTCCTGTATCATCTTTATTTACCACCACTTTCACAATCTAACAATACATATGTTTTCCTTCCTTATTGTCCATTTGATGTATCTAACCTTAATATCACTATAACAAATCCAAGATTAAAAACAACCCTTGTTGCCCATTCCAACAAGTCATTATTACGGATGGTATCAATTGTCCTACGGAGAAGGTATGGTGGGTCAAAGACAATGTGAGCTAAGTCACAATTGAATCGTGGTACTTGGGTTGTACACTCTTAAGTAGAAAGAGTTGCACCCTAACTAAAGACTATAGCTTTTGGTCTAGTAGTAAGCATTTGATCTAACAGTTGGTATCAGAGTTAAGGTCACGAGTTCGATTCCCAACGAGACAATTGTTGAGAGGGAGATTGTTGCAGGTCACATTAATTGTCCTATGGAGAAGCTATGATGGGTCAAAGGCCATGTGGGATAAGTCACAATCAAATAGTAGTGCTTTGATTGTTACACTCTTAAGTAAAAAGAGTTACATTCTAACTAATAACTATAACTTTGATATATTAGTAAACGCTCGATCCAACAATCATCATGGGTAACAATTACTTATAACAATATAATAGAACATTATTATAGGAAAGAAGACAATTCATATCAGTATCATCTATACCCAAAAACATGTCAACTTCATCTGATATCTTCGTGTAAAAGTCTTTATCCATAGTAAATTTGAAAAAAAAATATTAGAAAACTAAAACTAATATAACTTAAGAAAATATTTACATTCTCGAAACGTGATCTAGAAAGTGAAAATATGTATTATGAATTAGACATTCCTAAATACATTATCTACTTTCTGAATTGATCAAGCTGGAGGACACATTTTCACCTTCTATAATGTGTTATGGAAGGTAAAAAATGTGTTTTGGAATACACTTTCCAGAGTATATGTTTACATTTTGGATTTGTCAATTTGGAACACACTTCAAATGTTCTAGATTAGGTTTTGTGAATTGGTGTACAATACATTTACTACAAAAAAATTATTTTGAAAGTTTTCCTGATCTCATTTCTTAGAAATATTTTATCTAAAAATAAAAAATTACTTTCCAAAATATCCAATTTGGATTGATTATTTTTTCCAATAAGTACTTTCTAAAATGTGTGTTCCATAAACCTCAATTCTAGAAACCATGATAGTAAAATATGTCCAACAACCATTAAAACAAACCAAAACTTTGTTTATGTTACTCACTCATAACTTGTCTATTTAAAGAAGTTTATTCAACTTCAAACCACAATCACCATCACTATTATTAAAGCTCGTCAAATTGCTTGTAATACTAATAATAAAGTAATAAAACAACCTCTCAAAGTTAATATTAAAATAAAAAAAACTAGAATAATTAGTTTAAAAATTATGAGAGTGTCTTATGAGATGGGAGTGCAAGAAAAAAAATTCTATCAAAAAATAATCATTGAGTTCATTCATTCATTCCTTTATATATATATATATATATATATATATATATATATATATATATATATATATATATATATATATATATATATATATATATATATATATATATATATATATATATATATATATATATATATATAGACTTGTTGTTTTTATATATTAAATTATTTAATTACAAATTTATTTTCTAAATATTTATTATTTGAATTACAAATTGTACTACATGTTTACATTCTTTTAAATTAATACACAAATTTCAATCTTTTACATTATAGTTTGGTTTATTTTATTTTTCATAAATTAATTAATATTTTACATATATAATATAAAATTAAAAATATTAATTGGGTTGGCACGCTAACTTGCCTGGTATGTAACTCGACGCGTTGATTATATCATCAAATTCCACTAAATAACAGACAAATCGACCTACTAAGTCTAGTTTATTTCATCATTTGTATTTACATTCAATGGGACCTTGAATTTTTAAAATAGTATTGTTATAATCAATTTTAGTATATAAAATAATAAACGTGTTTTATCTTAACATAATACATTTTATTAAGATATATAATTTATATGTGCTAAGAAATGTTTATCTATATATAATTTGATCATTATTGAATTCGTGTATGTTATATTAGATTAAATTATTTAAGATAAAATATTTGATATTGTATTATGAACTATCTGGTTTATAATATTTAAGTATAATAACTTATTATTGAAAGAAAATACTTTTAATTTATTGATGATTAAATAATGTATACTAAAATATTATGTAGTGAAGAGTTGGATTAGAATAATCACGTGTTAATTTCTAGTAATATATATTTAATATAAATTTTTTAAAATAAATATCTATATTATTCGATGTCAATTTGAACTATGGTTTTTAAAGAAAAAAACTTTAAAATGGAAATAGATAGATTTAGATTGACATAGATAGTTTTTGTTTGAATCATCTCTTGAATATTTATGTATATTTATTATTAATTTTTGATAAACCTTTTCTTATGTTTTTTTATGTGATTTTATTTATAATTGTAATTGGCGGTCAAAAAATTAAAAAGTGGCATTACCATAAATTTAAATTATAATGATAATTAACATATAAAAAATATTTTCTTATTAGTTAAATATATATTTTTTTAAAATATTTGCATAATCATATTCACTTTTTTAAAATTTTAATTTATTTATAATTTTGAGAAAGTGTAACTGTAAATAGAACAAAATTTTGTATAATTTTGCTAATATTAATTTATATGATAATATATATATATATATATATATTATATTTTTTATTCAAAATCTTATCTAATATGTATTTAAAATGAAACATAAATTTAAATTATATTATTATCAGGATATTAAATTAAATAATGATAACTTTATAAGATATGAGTTATAATTTTAAAATCTCATAAAACTTTCTATAATATAAAAAATAGTTATATAAATAAAATATGTTTTATGATTCAGTTACATTTAGTTCTTACAGTTTTCATATTTTTTAAAAGAACTATATAATTTTAATAAAAAAGTGTCATTCAAATATAATTTATGCTATATTTTAACATATTAATGTGTAATATTGTCAATATGGTTATACATTTCATGAATACTTTATTGTCTTATCATATCATGTCCATTCAAGACTCCTAATTTATGAAAAGGTTATTTCTTTCATTCCAATATCTTGCTCCTATCAAATATCTGTGACATTATCAGAAAATATGATGAGTCTTTTAGAAAACATGTTATTTAGTATACATGAAAAAAAAACAGCATAAGAAGATGTTGAGATGTGATCAGTTAGCATTTGTTTTTATATAGTTATATCAGAAAGGAATATAATAATAATAAGTGATTTATCTAAGAAGGATAAAGGTTACTGTCACCAATAACTCCCCCCACAGCTCCCTAGACTCTCTGAGTCTCAACTGAATCAACCTATGAATGACTGAATAAATGTGAATGATTTTTTGGTTTGTTTTGTTTTGACAGAGTGAGTAAGATGGCGGGAAAATGTTGATCTCTTTGTTTGTATTGTTACGTTATGATATCATATGCATTGCAATGTGCGCACCTCAATGTCTGTCTCTCTGACCACAATCTTGAAATTTGAAGACACAGACACAGTCACAGCACAGGACACATCGAAAAAGCATGTTCTCCTGCTCCTTTCTCTAACTCTGTACTACTTTTTTTGGCACCTTCTCTTCTTATCTTACATTTTTTTCACTTGCGTATCACTAACTCATAAAGATGAGGTCAAAATATTATTATTATCATTGTACAGACCAAGTCATACTACACAACACAACACAACACCATACATCTTCTGTTTTGATTTATGGTAAAGAAAATAGTAAAAGGCCATAAAGTGTGTGTTGAATGTGCATAATCAGAGCCAGGAATCTGTCCAAAAGTAGGTGGATTGGGAAACACAAACACCCCAAAGGCTTGCCAAATGCCAACCATTGCATCAGTTTCAATTTCAAAAACTTTGCTTTACCACTTCTTACTTCTCCATTCTCATCACTCCTCACCTACCACCCTTTTTTGCTGTTTATTTACTTCAACATTTGGCCAAGCCTCTTGCTATTATGTTACTTGCTTCAGATTTTCTCATATCATATCTCAGCTTCCTCATGCACTGCATTGCTTGTGGATAATAAAAATAAGTTACCTTTTATTTAGACCAATGGAATCTCATTTTTTTTTTATTAACAAATATCACATCTCAATCCTTGAACCATAGCCTCCTCATCCACCATGACTCACCACAGCGATTGCTAAAATCTTGCTTCTCATCAAGAGCATCATGAGTGATAAGTGTTCCATATAGTTGTAATATTGTATCAAATTAGTGTAATTGTAAATCATATGAAATTGTTTAGAATTTGATGTGTCAGGCATATTCTGACATTTTTTGGATGTTTTGGCAAACTTTTTTTCTATGCTTTGGTATCTTTGAGATCCCGATTCCCCATTTCCATTTGAGGAAAAAAGATACAAATAGATACAAATTGTAAGAGATAAATAATTTATTTATAATGTTTTTTATCAACCAAGTGGCGTGCCTTTTTTTCATGCCAAAGTACCATCGTGATAGAAAAAAAAAATTAAATATATTTGTATTCTTTCAATTATGTGCTTTACCTATATATAAACTTATTTTATTTTTATATTTTATAAATTGGAGTAAAAGATCTTTACAAATATTTCATAATTTTTTATTTTATTGTCATTTATTTCTTAAGTTTATTTTATTTTATTTTTTTTCTTCCTTTCATATTTATTTATTTATTATTAATTATCATTTACATCATTACACAAAAGTATAATAATAAAATAAATCAAAAGTTTATTTCTACAATGAAATACAATTTTAAAAAATAATTTAAGAACTAAAAATATATTTAATATTACACTATACAATTTCTTTTAACAATATTGTATTCATTAAAAATTATTAAATTCTCAAATTATGTGTAAAATTCATTAAATGAGAAGTGACCAATAAAATTTGTAATGTTTAATAAATTTTAAACATGGATTAAGTATATTGAAAAAGTATGTTAAATCATGTACAAATAGAAAATTAGAACCTCTTGGTGAATGACAATTTTGAGGGTTGTTCCGGTACACTTCCAATAGTTTCATATCATTTAGGAGTCGAGGTCAATAACACTTTATATGCCTCTTCCTCCCTTAATCCTCTAAGACATCTTTTAAGGACAAAACTATGACAGAGTTCTGAGTTCCAAAAAGGACAATACCTCGGATGCGGTAATTGACCCTAACGATGTTACATTATTATCTTACTTTATTTTAAACATAACAACTTAACATTACTGATATTCTTTCACATATTTCACCTCATTAATCTCTAGGTTTTTTTAATCAAAAGACTTCAAAATAAAAAAGTATGTCATATTCATTCATCCCTGATCTTATAATTTCTCATCATTATTTATATTTTCATTGTAGTAAATTTCTCAAACATTAAAAACATAAGTCCGACTTTAATATCAAATTAATGTAAAAACTTAATAAAATTATTTTATATTAAATATTATTATGTAGTTTTTAAAATAATAATAATAAATCAGAAAAGTAAATTTAAAAAAATTATTGAAATTTTTTAAATTAAATTTTTTCATCTTATAATCATATATATTAATAATGAAATAATTTTTTATATCAATAACTGACACCTAAATTTTAACTGTATGAATAATTTTTAATTTCCATAATAATATATATTAATAATGAAATAATTTTTTATGTCAATAAGAGATATGTAAATTTTAATTATGAGTGATTAATCTTTATTTTTCATAACTCACAGTCAATTATAATTCTAAGTGAATCATTTTTATTTTTAATTAAAATAATATTATTATGAGAAAATACTTGAATTAAGGAGGTAAAGGTGTATGGAATACAATAAAAAATAAATTGAGAAAAATTTCAAGAATTATTTATTTTTTAATTTTGTTTTTCTAATTTATTATTATTATTTTAAAAGCTACATAATAATATTTATTATCAAATTATTTTATTAAATTTTTGTATTAATTTGATTTTCAAGTCAAACATGTGTTTTTATTTTAGTGTATGAGAAATATAGCATAATCAAGATATAAATAATACAGATAAATTATTAGATAGGGGAGGGATGGAGATCACATGCAATTTTTAATTGGAAGTCTTTAATTTGAAAAACAAGAGATGTGTGAAAGGAAATATTTGAAATAATGTTATTATATTTGAAATATAATAAGATATAGAAGATTAAAGGTTAAGCAAACAATATTAAATGCAAGTAAGTCAAATAAGAAAAAATATATGCTAGTGGAATGTTGACATGTTTATCTTAATTATGTGTCAAAACTTTATTGGTGGAAGAGAAGGAGTGGAAGGTGAGACATGTCATTTCCATCCATTTTTATAAAATCACCTCTCTGTCTCTTCCCATGTTTCATCAATCAATTTTTGACACAAAGTTAAAATATACATGTCAACATCTCAGCTCCATATAATTTATCCTATTTTACCCACTTAGGGTAACATCTTTATAACTTTTACCTTTTCCACCAATAGATTGTTGACTTATAAATAAAATGTACATATTATCATTCTAAATAGTTTAAACTCTTCAAATTTAAATATTTTATTTTATTAATATCCTTTTAATTAATATTAAAAATAATTAACTCACAATTAAAAACTCCTCTAAGTTATAAGAGTTAAAAATTAATCACTCACACTTAAAATTTATAGTTATTAATTTGAAAAATTATTTCGTTATTAATATATATTATCATGATTAAAGAAATTAATTAAATAGAAAATGAATTAAATGAGATTATTTTTTCTTTTTAATATAATAAATTGACAAACACTTAAATATATCAGCTTTGTTATTGTTTTTGTTTTCTATTTTATCTCATTTTTATCTTATTATATTTTTTATATTTCAATTTTTTTATTTGTGTATCTTTTTAACTTTTTAATATTTTTATTTTTTTACACATACTCTTGAAAAGAAAAAGAAGGATCATGTTAACTTTCATTTGAAATACAGAACTATTTGTTGAAGTACACACATGTATTCACATTTTTTTCATACAATAAAAAAAAATATCATTATATTTAGAATATAAAATAAAAATATAAATAATACATAAATAATAATTAGAATTTATATTGTAGAATTTATAATTATCTTCTAATATATGAGTAATTTATATTTTTTAAAATACAATTAAAAATAAATAGGAATATGAAAAGTATATATATAAAGAGTTCATATTATATATAGAGAGAGAGAAATCATATATATTTTTGTGGTAAATAAAATATGTTAGAATAATTTATTTTTTAAAAATATGTTTATTTTTAATTTATTGTTATTATTTTAAAAACTACATAATAATATTTAATATCAAATAATTTTATTAAATTTTTATATTAATTTGTTAGATTTGTTTTTTAGTGCTTGAGAAATTGACCTACTTTACTTCATAACAGTAATTATATAAATCATGTTAGAAAATGATAAGATGAGAAAGAAATTATTATAGCATACCTTTTAAATTTAGGATATTTTATTAAAAATGAGGAGAAATAGTAAGATGAAATATTTGAAAAAGGAATATTAATGTTATTATGTTTGAAATAAAATAAGATAAAGAAAATTAAAGGTTAGGTAGATAACATTAAAACCAAGTGGGTAAAATGAAAAAAATTATATGAGTGAAATGCTCATATGTATATTTTAATTATGTGTTAAAAATTGATTGGTGGGAGAAGAAGAAACAAGAAGATGAGACATGTGATATTTATTCCATAAAAATAATGAATTTGGAGTAGGTAGGAACCTAGAATATATGATGAAATAATATTTAACGACTAATACTGATAGTTTAGTCATCAGGAGTGATAGTTTAGTCATCAGGAGTGTTATTGAGAGTAGAAAAAGAAAAATAGTCAGGAATATAAAAAACAAAAAATATTACCTCAATGTTATAGTAAATGTAAAGGACATGTAGCACTTTCTTTTTCTTCTCCATTTTCTTCTTATATCTCTCTGATCCCTTTTTCTTATTTCTATCATATCACTAAATTTTTACAATGATTTTTCATCCTTTTCTTTTAAGAGAGTATGCCACTTATCAACTAAGTATGTATATGTTATTTTTTATTTATCAAAATTTTATTTATAATAAGTTTCTCTTTTATTTTAAAATCTTATCATTTTTACTTTTTTTAGTTTTATTTGTAAGTGTTTGAAGGTTTCACTAATTTTGTCAATTGAGAAAGTTATTATTTCAATTGGTTCATTTTTTTCGTAGGTGTTATGTTCTTAAGTTATTAAGAGTTTTGGTGTGCTTTTAATCTTTTTTTTTATAATTACTTAGGAAATAAATGATTGTCATGTAAGGAAAAATATTTTGAATTATAAACTAATATGGTTGAATTGAAAGATTCTTGTATGTTGTTGGTGTTGGAATTTTTGACATTGGGTATATTTAGATTGATAAGTTACTTTTGTACTAATTATAATTTTAATGTGAAATTTGGTTTGAATGGTCAAACAGAAAAAACTAACTTGTAGTAGAAAACTTGTAAATTTAACACTTGAAAGGATGATAGTATCATACGTAGTTTTGGAAAACTAAATTATGAATATACAGTATTTTGTTGGTTCTGCATATGAAGTTGATTAATAGCTCAACACTATGGTCATCAAAACTTTGTATAAGATATTATCGTTCAAGTGATAACTCTCCTTTTTTGAGCTATGATTTTGAGTTTGAGCAAGAGACATATTATATTAGTTATCTCTCCTCTAAAGCTCTCATTGCTCAAATAATGAAGAACTACTATTATGATAAGCTATAAAAGAGCTTTTAATATGAACAAAGAGTCTTCATCTCAAGTGTTGTACTTGTTGCTTAAGATGTCACTCAAATCACTTGCTTATAATTCAAGCGAGTATGAGATCGAATAAATTATCTCTCCTCCAAAAGTATATTACTCAAGCATTGACATATCGGTCAAGCGCATAACATATTGCTCATAGGGTTGGAAATATGGGCAGGCCGACTTGCACCCCGTTGCCAAAATGTGCGGGCTTTACATTTTAGCCCTCCAACCCACATAGGCCTACCTCACAAAACCCGTAGCCTACGTGAGTTAAAGTACGGGTTAGCCTGTCCTGCCTTGCGACTCGCACTATATTTTTTATTTTTTATTTTTTTTATTTTTTTTATTGTTGTGTAGTATTGTGTGTGTTGAATATGACTAAATATTTTCATTCATTATTTGATAAATATCATATATTTACAAATAAAAATTTTAATTTTATTTCATGATCTAATTTAATATATTTTTTTATAATGTGTTTCCTTAATTATTTATAATAGATAGTAAATAATTAGTTTTTGTATTCCATTTTGTAATTGTTATACTTACATTAAATTTTTTGTTCTATATTATTCTCAAATTTGAGATTAAAAAATATTAAAAACTTTCTAGATTTTTTAATTTCTTTTAAATTTTATGCAGGCCAGCCTGTAGGCTCGCAAACCCACATATATGCGGGCGAGCCAAACATTCTAACCTGTGATCCTTATGTAGGTGGGGCAAAACGGGGCAGGCTGGACTGCTTTGCCACCCCTACTTACTCAAGTGACAAAGTCATAGTTTGAGTGAAGGAAAGTTAATAAAATTTTCTTTGTTTTAATAATGGATGTAACTCAAGCAATAGTTACTTACTGAAGTGATGTGAAAATATGTTTCAACACATATCTTTTGCATCATTTTTATAGTTATTTATGTAATGAACTTACTTTTGACTTATTTAATTTATTTTTGTAGGACAAAAGAATTTACAATGAGTTAGATGTTAACTTTTTTTAAAACCTATTTAATATAAAACTTCTAGAAAGCATCTAGATCTTATTTTGTTTTCAATGAAACTAAGATTATTAGACTAATATTGTTTTGTGTATGTGTTTTAGCACATGTGTGTATGTGGGTGTGTATATGTTAAATTTAAAAACTAATTAAAAAATTAAAGTTAAAAAAACATTATATAATCAACTTTTATTATTTCATTCTATATAATTGAAAATTACATTTAATTCTTATAATTATACTCGTGCTTCTAAGTGAATTATTACTTTGCTTATTTCATTACTATCTTGTGTATCAATCAATAAAAAAATGGATTAAATACGTTTTTAGTCTTTAAACTATTTTTCAAAATTGTGTTTCGTTCTTAGGGCAAACTTATTTCATCCTTATGTTTTATAAACTCATCTAAACGATCATAGATGATATGTCAGAATTTTTCTTTATATCTCTTTATTTTCTTTTTTCTTAGTTTTTTACTTCACTATCATTTCACTCTTTTTCCTTTCTTTTTCTCTCATATTTTTATTTGTCATCGATGATCATTTACACCAGTTTATAAAGTATAAGGACGAAACAAATCCAAAGTTTGTTCCAGAAACAAAACACAATTTTAACAAATATTTCAAAGTCTAAAAACATATTTAACTAATGTATCATCTTTACAAAACTTACCATTGTCATCTTATGCAAAACAAAAATTTAACTAACATATTAATTATGACACAATACCAAAACACTTTTATTTTAAATGTCATTCTACAATTACAATTAAATAATAAAAAGTAAAATATAAAAGAATGAAAATTGTTTTTGACAAATAATTTAAATTGTTGTCATCCAGGTTATTAGTATGGAAGCTTGAAGCAATCACCATATACAAATAAAATTTTTATGCAATCCTGTTCTTTCATATTCTACTTTAAGAAAAACAATAACTTCACAATATTTTTTTTACATTTAGAAAAAAAAAGAGAATAAAAAAAGAAGCCAACATATGATATATGATATAATGTAGTAATTTTTTTTAATTCTTGCAAATATAAGTTTGTTTCATTTAAATACTAAAAAATATTACCACTTTGAAATTTTTTATATCTTTTAGTACTTTTTAAACTTTCATTATTCATTAGTTGGTTTAACATTCAAAATATTGATTAAGATAATAATAAAGGTAACAAAAAAGATAAGACTCACTATTATTTTAATAATAGATTTTAAAGTGAATTAGTTATGATAATTAAACATTCATTTCTTAATATATTGTGAAATTTAAACATTAGTAAACGTTTTTCTCACTCTATTTTTTTCTAAGAAGAAATAGTTTCTAATCGTCAAATTATTACCATATTAGAGTTCTATGGAGCTGATGAGGAATAAACCACTTTGAATCGATAAAAAAGTTGTTCTAGTAACTAATTTTAATTAGGTGTTTGCAGATTCTCCTTATTTTTATAGTGTAAGAGTTTTAAGAGAAGGTTTTGTAAATTTAAAGTGTAATTTGGAGGATTACTTGAGCAAATTGAAGTGAATAACAAGAGTTAAAGGTTGCAGTACTTTAGTCCAAGTAAAGGAAACTAGTTATCTTTCTCTAAATAGTTAATAAGTTTTTCAATGGTTTTGATTCTTGGTTAAATATAAATATTGCAAAGAATGAGTATATTGAATTGACAGTTGAAATTATATGTTGTTGAATGTTGGTATATAAATTGTTGCTGAGTACAAGGATGTATAAAGTGTATGTTTAGAATTAAAAATCATGAATATACTTGTTGTTGAACTGACCAGAAAGGAACTCGACCTTGTTTCAGATCAAGTGACATATGGTTGCTCAAGTAAAAATGAAGAGGTGAGTAATCAGTACTTCCACTACCTAGATTCGTTCAAGCAACATGTTGTCACTAAAACAAAAGTGAGATTTTCGCCAAAGAAAAAATGGACTTAGATCTTGGGGTTGTTCTTGACCTCATTTTCACTCAAGTGAGAGGAGTTTGCTAAAAAAAATGGTGCGTGAATGCATTTTTATATTTGATTGATGGATTAAGGTGTAGATGTTAGTAATGTTGTGAAATGTGTACATTTATATACACATATTATTAATTTTATGATGTATATAAGGTGATTTGGAAATATATGTGTGTGTGTAAAGTTTGAAACCCTTGATAGGTGGTGTTTGGAGCTCTTTATGGGTGGTTTAGTGATATCAAGGATGATATCATGTCTTGGATCATGGTGGTAAGCACGACTTCTCTAATTCTCTTAGCATAAGTATCTCAGTCTCACTGTTATCTAATTATGTAAATAAGATTACAAAAAGATGAGAAGTTGAGAGAGACTTACACCATACTTTGGACATCGAAGTATATTTGGTATCTCACTATAAATGCGGTGTGTCATGCTGACCTCAAAGAACCTTTAACCTTAACCAGTTAATAGATCAAGTATTAATATCTGATGAAACGTGTTTATCATGATTAGAGGGTCAAAGTATTTCAAAAGATACCAATTATTTAGTCATAACATGTGACTAAATGTAAATGTTGTAATTCTTGTTTTTTAGTTGTGTGATATAAGTATATTCATGATAATTTTGTTGTTTATGATTTGATGGTGATTGATTATATTATATAATATGTCTTTTTATATTATCTCATCTTGTTATTGTGTAAATTTTAGATTAAATTGTATTTTGATACGTTGTTTCAAGGTTATTATAGATTTGAATGTTGTATATATAAATATATATGTATTATATATATATATATATATATATATATATATATATATATATATTATTTAACTAATACGTTAATGCTACTTATAGGTTTTTCAGGGTGTTAGAAAGAATATTTCAATACTAATTTATTTTAGGCATGTAATTCAGTTAGGTAAATATTTATTATTTAATATAATAAGGTAATTATATATATATATATTACTCTTAATTTTTTATTTAATAATTTATCTTTACTAATATTTTATTAAAACTAATAGAATTATTTACTAAAATACAATAAAAAATATATGCGACATAAAAAATAGTTACTTTCTTTTCCACTTTAAAAGTTATAACTATATATAATTGAAATAAAAAATTATATGCAATTACTTTCCTTAAATAATATTTTCTGATAAAAAAATAATTGCTTAAGAAAAATAATCTATTGTTCGTAAGGTATTAAGATGTATTTATCTTATTTATAAAGTAACAAATACATTAATTTAATTTCAAACTTCAAATTAATTTAATAATTTAATTATCTTAATTTTAAAAATACTATCTTAATTAATATTTTTTAGCAGCACTAACTTAATTATAAAAAGACTAAAAGTGAACAATAAACAAACGTGTGATATTTCAAAATAAAAAAATATTTAACTGAAATTAAAAGTAAAACAGAATATATATATATTTACAACATACTTAAACCTTAAAAGAAATAATAAATGCTAATAAAGTATTTAAAATAATGAGGTGTTATATATCATTACCGTTTACATTAAAGCACAATTTTTTTCTCAATTAAATTTCGTTAAATTTTTTTTATTTCCCTTTCCCTTATTTGACACAAGTTACATTTCCATCTTAAAAATAATGGTATATGATTTTTTTATTATTAATTTTGAGAAAAATGTTTTTTTAATTATTAAACACTCGTTTAAAGTATGTGTCTAGTGGTTAAAAAAATGATGTGGATTGAAAAAGTAGATTTAAAATATATTTTAAATAACTTAAAAGGTGCTGATTTTTTAGAATTAGATTTTATTTAATATTTTGTTGTGTTTAACATTTTGAAATTATAACAAACGAGTTTTAATTTTTATAAGAAAATATGAACTGTAATATAAAGGGAAAATCCTATATTATCTTAAGTGAGATTCATGTTTTTGGTTGTGAAAGAACTTTAAAACTTACTGAATAGTTTGATAGTGAAATAATATGTGAAAAGTAATATATTTTTTAAGGAGATGAGTAATTTATTATATATATATTTAAAAGATATGAGAGGAACGTAAAATGAGGTATACTATTATTGAGTGATAAAAAGAATGAGAATTATTGTGATTAAGTTTTAAAGGAAATGAAAATGATTGTAAAAGGAAAAGTATGTTGTAAGTTGTAATAGTCACTGTGGTGACGTAGGTTTCATCAGTGCCGCCCGTACTCTCAATGCAATGAGTTTTGAGTTTCCCTCACACACGTCGGTCGCCATGTAACTGAAACACCGCAGTGGGCCCCACCCTGAAGAAGTTATATTATTCTTTCATCCCCTCTCTCTTCACGTGCCTCTCACTCCCTCTCTCTCTCTCTTTTAACTCTTCTGCAAAGCTTTTGGATTTTAAACCCTAACCCTAACCCTAACCCCAACCCCAACCCCAACCCCGGAGAGAGTGACATGGTTTGTGTTAGAATTTGTAGGTTTTGGTATTTTCCCCAACCCTAGGACCTACACACGCTTCATCCTTTTCCTCCAATCCACACCCGTTTTCTCTTCCACCGCAAACCCCGTGCCTTTTTTACTTTTATTTTACCAATATCATCACAACCGCTTCATTTCACCGCCCAAACGCCACGTCGCAATCCATTCGCTCCACCCACCACCACCACCACCACCACCACCACCGCATACCTTTCATCTTCTCTTTTATCATAAACTTTTTTTCTAATAATACCCTTATTGTTTAAAAGATTGTGTACTCTCATTCTCTTTAATAAATAATATTTAATCTATTTTTTCTGCACTTAAAAAAATAATTTTTCAATTTTGAACAATACATCTGTATCTGAAACATTTTTTTTTGTCATCTTTATCAAAATAAGTTTTTCTCTATAATTTTTAATCTTAAAATTTTCACCATCAGAAATTTTAATTTAAAAATTTTGAAGAATATTTTTGTTCTCAGAAAAATTTGATATCACTCTTAGTTTCACTCTGTATATTGAATCATTGCTCAACTTTAAGAAGATTTTTCAATTACTTTGTTAATATCATCTTTTGTGCTATTAAATAAGTCTTTAATTATCTCTATAATATAATTGTTAAATTCTCTCTTCATTTTTCTGTGTAAGTACCAATTTTTTTTTATAATTTCACTCTAATATCTTCTTTCTTTAAAAATTAAATATATTTTATTGATTAAGAAAAAGATAGATAAAAAGATAGAAATAATAAATTATTTATTAAGTAATTAGTTGATATAAACAGTAAATCACTTAAAGTCTCATGAAAAGAATAATTTAATTGCTATTGATATTTTCAAAAAATAAAAATATAATTGATAAAAAATAATCATAAAAAAAATTATTTAATTACTATTGATATTTTTAAAAAATAAAAATATAATCGATAAAAAATAATTAATGCAACCTTAAACTCTACAAATAGCTTATAAAAACAAACAAACTCACTCTACTAAAATTGACTTTTATTAAAAAAAAAAAGTAAATGTTAGAAGACTAAACAAAAGTTAAATCTTTCTAATATAATAACGAGAGTCAGAAGCTACATAAACTAAGATCTGAACACCGTTACATTCGAGACATAAATCATTGGGTATCTTAATTCTGAAATTTAGTATAAATGGATTGGGTTAGGTAGGCTGGTGTAATGATTATGTTTGATGATTGGTCTGCAAGAGGTAGATCTGCCAAATTTGGCGTGCTTATGTTCTAAATTTAGTGTCGTTAAGCAACTTGTTACTCCTTATTTACTGAATTACCTTTACAGCACACTTTTTGAATTCCACCAAGTTATGCACACCTATTAACAAATATAATTCATCTTTTCTTTTCAAATATTTTATTTTTAATTATATTTCATTTATTTCAAACTTCATATCAATGTTTAAAAGTAATTGCTATTAAATGTAAACGAGAATATAATTAAATCACAGAAAAAAAATAATACTTCTTTAATATAATAAATATCTATGTTTTATCATCTCTTATTTTGTGAGAAAAAACATTTACTTGTTATTTTAACAAGTTAATAAGATATTAATTATTACTTTCTTAACTACATCCTAAAAAAAATAAAGTATATGAAATGTCAAATTAATAAAAAAAAATAACAAGTTAGAAAATTACAAATAATTTTATTAAAATTAATTATTTTTAGTTGATGTAATGATCTTAAAAATAAATATAAATTTTAATAATAAATTTTAAAGTAAATTATAGTTACATTTATAAATAACAACTTAACTATTACTTTTTTAACTATGTCATGAAAGAAAAATAAAGTATATCAAATGTTAAATTAATAATAAAAAATAACAAGTTAGAAAATTACAAACAATTATAAAATTAATTATTTTTAATTTATGTGGTAGTCTTAAAAAATAAATATAAAACTCATTTATATTAATAATAGGTTTTAAGGTGAATTACTAATTACATCTATCTATATAGAATTCATTTCTGAATTCATTTCTTAATTCATTTTAAAATGTGTCACTTTTAGAATTCTTTTTTTATATTTTCTTTAGGTTATTTAAAATTCTGATAGACAAAATCTTATCATAATAAAGTATTGAGAATCTATTGAAGAGTAAAATAAGATAATTCAATCAAAATCTTGTTCGAATAAGTGGTTTGATATTTTTTGATATTTTAAGTTCTTCTCTCTCTCTCCTCCTTCTAATTGGATCAATGAGATGAGATTTTATCCATGTAAGGTGCATTTAAAATTTTACCTAGATAGTTGGGAGTGGATTTCAAGAAGTTCTTAGAGTAATGGTTCAATATAGAAAAGAGGAGCTGACAACCTTTCTCTGAATTGGTTGATAACTGTCTAATGTTTTTTGAACTTGAAAAGATGTATATGAAATTGGTTAATGTTTGGTGATGCAAGTTCACTGCCACTATGAAGTTGATAAAAAAATACTAAGTCCCCTAAACTAATGCAATAGAGAGATGACCCAAGTCAGAATCCAAAGACACACATCCATTCATGTTCTTTACTTTATGCTTCTTCCTAATGTAAATTAAGGTAGGAGGATTTGGAATTAGGGACATAAACTAACTACTGAAAATAGAAAACAAAAGTTGTATTCAACTTAACAAAACTATTTAGATGCAGAAACAAAAAGACAATGATGAAATTGAAATCAGAAGCATTAAATGAAATTGGAATTGGAATTGAAATTGAATTGAAAATGAGAAACAATAAATAAAATTGAAATTAGAAACCAACAAAATTGAACTAGAAGAAAAAATAAAGCAAACATAAGACTAGAGAATTGCATTAGTAACTAGAATGAGAAACATAAAGAGTATGATCATTAATTAGAAATTAATACTAAAATTTGAATCCAAAAATAGAAAACTAAACTAAGAACTAAAATTGAAAACAAGAATTGAAACTGTAGATTGAAATTGAAAATAAAAATTGAAGCAATAGATGAAATTGAGAAAAAACAACAAAGCAACCAAACATCAAAGTGTAAGTATGATTTACTCTCTAATTGAACTTGAATAGAACTACACATGTTTACAATGTTGCAACGGAAAAGACATACCATGGAAGCATTGCCAAAAATGGAAAAAAAATTGAGAGAAGAGAGAATTTGGAAAATTGCAACTTTTTCATTCATTGTAAAACTGAAAACTCCCAAACTAACTTCCATTGAACTGTGTCTTTAAATACCTTTATAGTAGTCCCATTCAGAAGAAATGAATGAACATTGGTTCATACTACAAAGCACAATCACAAAATCAATTAGAAAGCTTTAATTTGAATAGAAAAGATTTAATTTTTTTTCTAACTTCTAAAAATCATAAAACATAGATCTGAGCTCCAAATGCAACATTTCAAGTTTCCAAATTGAAGTCCCGAAAGTGTAGAATCCAATGCAAAAATAATCAGTTCAAAAGGAGATCTATAGAAGAAATTATAATCAAAACAATGAGCAAATGTCAGAGCTGAAAAATACAGAAATATAGTACAAAAACAGAGTATAAGAACATATTTACAATATTCAAGAGTTAACATAGAGTTGTAAAGATGGAAGGAAATACTATATTAATCTTCTAATGGTTCTAAAGTAAAATAAAAAAGGGTTAAATATGTTTTTAGTTCCTGAACTATTTGTCAAAATTGTGTTTCGTCCCTGGAGCAAACCTTGGACCTATTTCGTCCTTGTGTTTTATAAACTCATGTAAATGATCCTTGATGATGTGTCAGAATTCATTTTTATCTCTTTATTTTCCTTCTTCATAGTTTCCTACTTCATTATCATCTGTCTCCTAAGCTTCTTTTATTCTTTTTCCTTTTCTTTTCTCTCATTTTCCTCTCTTTAAAGATGTTTTTATTTGTCATCAAGTACCATTTACACAAGTTTATAAAGTATAAGGACGAAATAAGTCCAAAATTTTTCCTAGGGACGAAACACAATTTTGACAAATAGTTCAGGGACTAAAAACATATTTAACCCATAAAAAAAATACTTCATGTTATCCAGGCATTAAGGAATGTTGCCAGAGGTCAACATTAATTAGTAAATTAATAAGATAATTTACTACCGGTTTAGTAATCAACCTACAAGTTCACACAATAACGAGTGTTCTGATCTTTGTTGGACGGGAAAAATATTATTGATTAATTAAAAAGTTTAATTTTATCTGATTAATATATTTGTCTTTAAGTGGAATAGTATTGTATTTTGTGCTAGCACAAAAAATACAATTAATATAAATTTTGAGCACATGTAAAATTAATTAAGAGTTACTCAAAAGCATTTCCAACAACTAGTAACCAATTGATTAAATATTTAAATTTGATTTAATATTATTTAATTGGTTGGTTACTGGAAATTGAAAAAAAAATAGGAAGCAACAAACTTGAGAGAGAGGTTTATTGTGTGATAGCAAACAAACAAAATAAAATTAGATAACGTGGGAAAGTGTTCCCTGAAAATTGGAAGCTAAGCTAACGTCAATTTATATTGTAGCAAACTTGCAAAGAGTGACAGTTTTCATATACAGCTCTCTCCCCTAAAAAATGTTGCAGATTTTTTTCCACTGTTCGTAGGTGCAATTTTGCAGTGTTAATAGATTGTAGTTTGGTTCCACGGGTCAAAGGTTGATATAATAAAATCAGTCTTGGTGTGGATACACACGTAGAAACTTCATACATTTGAAGGATATAATTTTACCATCACAGTCTTTCAAGGTATTTTTCTTAATTGGTTTTTCGCTTCCTTATTATCAGTATTGTTAGAATTAATGATAAGTATCAAGAAAGGGGGGATTGAATTAATACAAGATTTTCGCTAAATTCTGTCAATTATAGAATTTTATAGTTTCTTCCAGTATTGACAGATAGATTGCAATAGTTGATTATTTACATCAGTAGAACATTAAAGACTGTTAAGGAAGAAGAAAAAGACATAAGAATTTATACTGGTTCACTCCTTTTACAGAGCTACATCGAGTTTGATCTGTCAAACAAACAGATTTCAAAGCACTAAAAGAAATGTCTTTACAAGAACACTACTTCTAAAGACTATCACAACATGATTAACAAAATTCTACACCCTATAGAATCTAATCATCAACACAAGACTCACACTAAGTCTAACGTGATAACATTAATCACAAAAACAATTTCAGTAATACACTAAGATAACCCAAGATGGGTAAAACTAGAAAAGATGAGTATCTAAGAATCACATATGCACTTTCTCCCTAAGATTCTTCCAAAGATTCTGTTCTTCAACAGAGCTGTTTCTGAAATTCTTTGTATCCTCTCTCTTTAAGAGATTCCAACAGGTTTGCTTATATAGAAGATGAGAAATGAAAATCCTAACAGCTGACATTCAGAATCTAAGATATTGGAAGGATATGAGAAAAATAGTTACCTAAAAAGCATAATAGTTGACTTAATTCATTAAAACAGATTTCCATCCTGTTTCTTATTTTAATGAAAATAGTAGACTAATATTTCAATTTAGTTAACTATATAGAGATAATCTGCCATCAATTAAAAACTGCAGCAATCATAACCAAATCAGAATTATCAACAAGTATGCATAATTTAACCAAAAACTAGATATTTTATTTTTGTTTTTCCATGTGAGAAACATGATATAAAACCTTCAATGGGTGAGACAAGTTTTGTAATAGGGATAGAAATATTTTGGAACATATCACAAGAATTGTTATACTCATCTTAGAAAGCATATATCGATAAAATATTAGAAAGGTTCAAGATGGAAAAAAATGCTCAGCATCATCCGTTCCAATTTTGAAAGGAGACAAGTTTAGTCTCACTCAATGTCCTAAAAATGATTTGAAATGAAAAATGCTCAGTCTTGGATTTTAAAGCTTATATCCAAGATATCTAAAGAGAACAAAGGATCAAATGCTTACATATAGTAAGCCTGATCATCTTAAAGTGATGGGATATTCAAAGTTAATTTTGTTGGATGTGTGGTTACAACAAAATTGCTATTGGCTATGTATGTCTTTTAGCCAAATGAGCAAACATCATGGAGAAGTGCAAAATAATCTATTATTGTTTCATTTATAATGAAAGTTGAATTTGTAGAATGTATTGAGGCTACAATTTAGGTTAATTGGTTGCAGAACTTTATTTAGGACTTGAACTTGTCGGCAGTATTCCTAAGTCATTGAAAATGTATTGTAATAACTTTGCAAGTGTTTTTCTCTAAGAACAACAAGTGCTCTAAATGTGCTAAATGTATGTAATTGAAGTAATTTATCGTAAAAGAGGAAGTTCAAAAACAAAAAAAGTGTGAATAGAATATATTAGCACAAAACTTATGATAGTTGACCTTTTAACAAAGGAATTACCACCCAAAACATTTACTGAACGTGCTGAAAATATAAGTATCATTATTAGGAATAGTTTTAAAGTATTATGTTTATTATGTATTATATTATTGACATTTTAAGCTTAATTGTGACATGTTTCTGATTGCCTGTTATGTATGATTGCATGCATAATCATATTTGAGTAATGTAAACAGGTATTATCTTGAATAAAGACATTGTATTGGACCGATTATAAACTCCTAATTATGTTCATATTAAGAAGAAGTCTAGTTTGTGATAAATGTCAACTAAGTGATGTTAATTTAAATTAGTAATCGTTTAAATAGATTAAACAATCGTGTTGATACCTTGAAAAAATGATAGTTGGACTTTCCAATTTACTACTTACACGACTTAGCACACTTGTCCAGGAATTAACAGGAGAATATGAGTATATAATAATAAAATACAAGAAAAATCATATAATAAAATGTTCAAGATAACAACAGACAACTATATAATAAAATAGGTCAGCATATACAATCCTATTATTACATCCTTGGATATAATATTTATCATGATAGATTTTAATTAAAAGTATTCCTATTAGTAGATTTAAAAAAATTGTAATTATGTTCTAATTTTCAATTTTACACATGTTTTAGTTTTTATTCAGGTCAACTTAAATTTAAACTTGACATATTTATTTACTATATCATCAATAAATATTTTAATTAATTAAATGAAGAAGTAAAAAATTGTAAGATCCAGTATTATTTTAATAATATATTTGAAAGTGAACTAGTATGATGTTTGTAAATAAGAGTTTGACATTCATTTTTAATTCATTCTGAAATCTACCAGTTAAACTCTTTCTTTCCTTCTCTGCATTCATTCTAAGATAAAGGGTTTCTAACTATTGGCTTCTTGCCAGATTGGAGCCATGAGAAGTTGGTGAAGAGTGGAACCAAATGGACTAATCATAATTTTGATCTAGTAAGTGGTTTGGTTCCTTTTGGTGTTTTTAATTTTCCTCTCTCTTTTCCTTTTAAGTTGGGTTTCTAAGAGGAATTTATGCTCATTTGAAGTGTAATTTGAAGATTTACCTAGGATCAATGAAGCAAATAGTGAAAGTAGAGTTTGCAATACTTTAATACAGATAAGGAGAGCTAACTAACTCTATGTGTGTAGTTAATGGTTGTTTATCGTTTCGACTATTGGTGATGTAGATTTGATTAAATGAGAATGAGAAATCAATTAATGGGACTAAATATTGATATATGTGGTTATATACTCTGTTGACGAGTTTGAGATTGTGAAAAATTGGTTTATGGGGGTTGTTTGGAGTTGGAAAACAGGTGGATATTTTTTTTGGGTGGCTCTCAACCCTATTTTTACTCAAGCGACATATGGTCGCTCAAGAGAAAATGGCCCTGGAACTAGAATTGTTCTCTGCCTTATTTTCGCTCAAGTGAAAGTTTTTTGCTCAAGCGAAATATGCCTTTAGAATTAGACTTTGTGGTTTTCATAAAAGTTGTAGCTTTGAATGCTAGCTTTCCCATGGCTTTGGAATCAACTAAAAAGATGGTCTAGAACTCTAGTTATATTCCTTTTAGTGAGGAAAGGTCAAGCTGTCAACTAGTTAGAGTTGTTGCATATTTAAATGTTTTAATGAGTTGAGAGGATGTTGATGATGATGGATGATTATGTTGTGAGTTGATTTATGTTATTATGCATGTTTCATTGATTCTTAATATATATGAGGTGAATAAGAAATGTATATGCTCTCGATAGATATATGTTTGTTGTTGTGATGCATGGTTTGTAGTATGCATGTTTAGAGCCCTTTTTAGGTGGATGTTAGAGTCTATCAAGGGTTGTGAGTTCTTTTATAAATTGTTTACATGCATGTATATGGTTGTGGTATATATGCATGTAATGTTTAGAGCCCTAGATAGGGGATGTTTGGACTCCTATATGGGTTGTTGGAGGATATCCGGGGGAGGTATTTAGTAATAGTTGAGAGTAATAAACATGACACCCACTTAGACTTACACCAGGCGTTGGACGTCAGTGTACATCTGGTACCCTCGACAACAAATGTGTTATTTCACCTTGACTATGTAGAACTAGACCAACTATGGAATGATCAAGTGTTAACTTTTAGTGGAACATGTTTATCATGGATAAAATCTTCTGAAAGAGGTCTTATATTTAGTCATGACCGATAGAGTAGCTAAATATGGAATTGATGTTGTTATATATTGTTGTTGGTGAATCATATGTTTGTATTGATGTTGTTATATGATTTGATAATATTAATGATAATATGTAATTAGTATGTTATTTTTGTTAGTTCACCATTTTTGTTATGTGTGTTATTGTGATGATTGTATTTTGCAAAAATAAATTCAATTACAAGAGAAGTTTGAAGTGAGGAAACTTTAAAGGAATGTAATTTAGAAATTATATAATATATTTGTATTAAATTTTGAGGACTTGTAACTTTAAAAATATATTGTATACAACTTAAATGAAAAAATGTAATATATATATATATATAATATAATATAATGTCGTTTAGTATATTTAGTTGTATAAAAAAATCGGATGTTAAAAAACAAATACATAAAATCAAACTAAAAATATTTTTTTAACTTGAAAATTAAAAGGAAAAATAGAGTGATGAAAATTACACATTAAATTTTTTAAAAAGGTTAAAGTTATGATTTAATATTTTTTTTTCTTACGGGCCGGGTAGATGAGAAAACTTGATTAATAATGGACTCTCTCTTTGGTTGATAGATTAATTAAAACAACGTGATCATTTTATACATTTTGAGTCATCTAAGATTATAGACCTTAGCTTGTTCATATCTACCTCAAATTCATCACATTTAACTTAGTGTTGGAGTTCCTATAGACGTCCCCACTTCATTCATCAAACTCCATAGTCAAAGTAGCAACTGGACAAAAAAAACTAAGAATTAGAAAAGAGTAACAGCAAACAACAAAAATTAAATAAAAAAAATAAGCCTACAACATTTTGCATAAATAATTATGTTCTATGGTAGTATAACTATCTTGATATTTTCATATATAGTTATAAGTCTTCATTCAGACCAACTATCCCATTAAGTAGTTGACCATTGCATCAACCGTTGAACAAACTCTCGTAACCTAATCTAGCCTTTACATTAAAAAAATTCACATGTATCCATTAGAAAATTCATCAAATGTCCATGTCTTATAATCATTAAACTACCCTTGACCTATAAGAAAAACTTTAAGTGAGAATTTTTTTCATTTTGTTCCAATTTTGTGAGATTCTCAACCACATGGATAATTAGATATGTTCACTCGTGTGTTATTTGAGATTACATTAATATGCAATACTTTTCTAACATCCACGACCTATACTTTTTAAATATAACAAAACATATAACTTAAATAATATCATCTTAGTTTTATATTCACTATAGGTTTATATTATAATTAAGCATATATATATAACAAAAAATATAAAGAGGAGAAACAAAACTCTATACACTCTCATTAAATCCTCTTTAATTACTACACAACACATCATATTCATCCAATAATACCACTTTATTTATTATTAGAACCATCACCATTTGATGTTCATTATCCCATACATATTCAATTTCATTCATTATTATTTTTATTATGATATTTTGTGTTTTCACATTAATATTATCATAATGTAACATGTTTTTTTCATTGTAACAAGTTTTATATTTCTAATGTAACTTGATTTTCATAACACAATTTTATCTACAACATTCGCATATTGATTTACAACTAAATCATACTAAAAAAACACAATATACATTGATGCAAATTTAATCTAATATCAAAACTCAATCATTCAAATTTCAACAACAAATTCTTAATCACAAAAATTCATTTAAAACAATTTCATAATTCTAGTTCAACTCCTCTTATCAAATACTTATTTTGTTCACTTAAGAATAAGAACTCAATATAAAAGAACAAAACTTCCAAAAAGCTAAAGAAACTCCAAATGAACATTAAATATAAATTGTATTAACTCTGAGTTTATTAAACCTGAAAAACTCAAAAACACTCTCAAGTGGAGCCAAAAGAAGAAAAAAAAATATTTAGGGTAAAAAAGAAACTTATTCCAAATTAAATTATAATCAATTAAAATGTCTGAGTTGCATTCACATCTTAACTGGTGGGACATGCTTGGAAAAAACAATAAAAATAGCTTAAAAAAAGAGAAATACCTTGAAAAAATTAGAAATAATATAACTTTTTAAAAATTAAATATTTCAAATTTTAATTTATATTTTTAAATATATATTAAATTTTTTACATTTATAATTTTAAAATTATTTTTTAATATTTGTATTGGACTTTAAGAACATATCAAAATTACGAGTGATTACGAGTTGGGTGAATGATTACGAGTTGGGTTGGATTACATATCAAAATTAAAAAAAAAAGTTATAAATTAACCTATCAAATAAATATAAATTACTCATACAATTACAGTATTATCTTCTAAATTTGTAGCGTAGATTCTTTCTCGAAACGATCATCATGAATTTGAATAAATATACAAAATAAAACCATAATATTGCATAGAAGTGGTATAATAAAACATATTTAATTAAAGCATATAAAAAATCTTAAACAACAATCTATGTTCAATTAGGCAATGGTTGATTAAACTAGTAACCTACTCTTGATTAGTGATTGTCAAATGGACTTTTAAAACTACGACTTTAACCTTGCGTAGCTTAATCTAACATACTCCTTTCACATAAACTAATCATTATTTTATTAAAAATTATTGACTTATTAAAAATTATTGACTTATTTAATTATACCAGACTATAGTGATAACTTCCTTAATCAATAAGACCTTAAAGCTACAAGAACCTTCCCTCCTATCCATAAAGAGCATGTCAAGGGCAGAGAACAAGAACCTGCAAACACACGCCCATCTCTATTTATGTTTATATTTATCCATTGTTATGGACAGAAAGTAACTCAACACTTCAACTATATATACATGGGCACATAAGGAAAGTTAGGCAAAAGTAGGTATCAGGCATACCAAAATGCTGTGTCTATATGTCTCAGCTTTTAACTAACGATGTTTGGTGTCGGTCCCTACGTAGCCCAGGTTTAAGATAGACACGTAAAAACACGAGGCAAAATATCAATCTTTTTATTTTAAATTTTATTAAAGCAATAAAATTTAACTTTAGCTTCATGTTATAGGTACTAAAATGAAAATTACATCCACTTATAAATTATAATTTAATTATATATTTGGTTAATAATTTTTTAAGACGTAAAATTTCATACATTTACATCAAGAACATGATATTATATTAAAGGAATGAAATTTAAGTATAATTTAAGGCAGGAATAAAAGTTAGGAAGAAATTTTGTGAACCCTAAGTTGCATTGCGCACGTTCTTACAAAGCCACATGCGACGAAACTCTGGTGACCACAGAAAAGAGGGGATGGGTTTGAGGTTGGGTGCGGAGGCAGAAGCATATGTCATGTAAATGCAGCTACCACCCCTAACTAGTTTAAATGCATTCATACAATTTCTCCATAATTAATCTTTTTTTTTTAATTTTTATCAATCATTTTATTACAATTTTTCTTTTGCTTGCGCTTTCTGTATCCATAAATCTTGAAATTAAAATTTTACTTAAAAAAATTGAACACATTTTTAGCATTTGGATTAAGGAATTGTTAGTAGCTAGTTTGGTTTTGGCTAGAGCGAAAGGTGGTTGTGACAGCGAAAGAGGAACGGTTACATAATTAAGACAAGGGCATGAGGGTAAAGGAGAACGGTTCACGTGGCGCAGATGCGATCCTGGCCGTTGGATTCAGAATGGGTAGCATGCTAGATGGTGACACCCGCATGGGCCAATATTAATGGAGATGCCAATGCCAAAGCCATGACATGATGGTGATTTATCAATTGCATTGCATCCATGGAACATTTATGCATACACTGTAGTGTGTATGGTTCTTAATATACAACCAGTTATTATTATTATTATTTTTATTACTATTATTATTATTATTATTATTATTATTATTATTACTATTACTATTATTATATAATAAATTACTGTTTTTCTTCCTTTATCTTATTCCTATATACTCACCTCTATTATTTATCTTCTACTGTCTTTTTCTGTTTTATTTTTTAAAAAATAAATTAGTTTCATAATTTCACTTGTTACTGAAAACCATTTTATATAACAATCAAATTATTTTTTAGTACGTACCAAATAATTAAATAATCATTTACTTGTTATTGTTCAAAGTAGATGTTTATAGTCAATGATAAAGTATTAATACACGAGTTTAATATTTTTCAAATATTATTAATCGAAATTTGTACCCTCAACATTAAAAAAATAAGTATAATTATCGAAGTAATTATTATAAAATACACATTGCCTATCTGACATGGTAATTATTATTATTATTAAAATGCAATGGTAAAAAATGGAAAGACAGTTTTTCAAGGGTTACTGCATTCACATTTTCTCCATAAATATATGGAAAAAAAAACAAAGCAAAATTATTTTGGTAGTAGGAAGAACAAAACCCATGAAAATGAAAAAAAAGAAAACTGATAATTTATTTTATCAGTATATAATTTATATCATGTCACACTCATCGTATTAATCATTAAATGGAATTTGAGGTGACAAGCTTTAATAGTTAAGTAGTAATATTTTATATTTTATAAAAAAGAAATATTATTTTATAATTTTGTCCATATATGGCATTAAAGTTTTGTCCATATTGAAAAGTTGTCAATAATTGGATGATTAGGGTTTTGAAAAAAAGACAAATGAAGTAAACTGAACACCATAGTTGCAGTGATGATCTTTCCCTTTTGGCATGGAAAGTTTATAATTTATGATTGAAGCTTTGAGTCTCTCTTCCAAGCAAGAACATGTTCATACTTGGAATAAACCAAGTCATGCCACTCGCTACAAGCTATGCGACAATAATTAAGACTCCCATGTTTCTTCTTCTGAATATTTAATGTAATGTAGTTAGTCACCACTCAAATCAAATCTTTAATTAAGTAAAAACAATTTCACTAATTGATCCCAAATTTTATATTTCTTGTATTCTGAATGAACTTTTGAAGGGGATGAACCACAATCCAAAATGGTTAATAAAAGAGTTCATGTAGGTGAAATTGATAAGTGGATCAACATACTCATCAATATTTTTCAAATTTGAAAACAATTCATTTAGGCCCCTTGAGAGTAGTTGCAATTTTTTGGTTTTCTTTCTAACGTAATTTTTTAAATAAAGTAAAAAAAGATTTTGACATAACTATTATTTAATTATAAAACACTTTTACTTTCATTTTGAAACAAAATTTTAATTTTTTTTCTAAAAATATACACTTTTACTATTTAATTTATTATCATAATTATTAGTTTTATAGTTACTATTATTATTATTATCATTATCACTATTAATACTGATAATATTTTATTATTTGATAATACTGATAATACTTTATTATTTTGTTAATGATACTGGTAATGGACATTGTCTCATTGATGATAATTTATTTTTAAGTACTGTTAATATAATATTTTATGTTTCATTTTATATTTATTAAAAAGGTTTAGAATAATATTTTTTTTGTTTTATATTTTTAATAATAAATATTAATTATAACAATTATAATTTTTAAGTTAATTTCTTTTTTTAATTTTTAGTGAGTTAATAAGTTAATTTGTATAAGATTTTTAACTCACTTTACCAATAATTAATTTGTTTTGTCTCACCCATTGAAACTTGGAATAATTTAACTATGTGTGACATCCACAAATAAAATGTCATTTCAATCCAAATGTGCATAAACTTGTTTAACCTCTTCTTTGCATCTTTGTATTAGTTCATGTAATGTGAAATTCTCATTTGAGAACCCCAAATATCAGAAATAGGAAGACTAATAAAATGCCATGATTGAATTTAAAAATCATAGATGACACCAAAAGAGACAAATGTTTGATATTTGTGTATGAACACATTTTTGTTTTTTTTATCAACTTCATCTTTGTCTTTGATCGCTTGGTCTTTCATCTTCATCCCATTCTTGTTGATCACAAACAAAATGAAGAACTAATATGAATATGTAAATCATTTATTAATTTAAGGATTTTTACTAATTTGTATAAGTTTATTATTAAAATGTTATTTCAATAATTCTTAATCCTTTTCAAAAATTGGTTTTATACTAAACAATAATACTAGTATAAAGAGATCTTAAAAAAAATTATTACACCTAGACTTGAAAGATAGACAAAGTTAAACATATTATAATGAATGCATACAACATCTACAAGGTACTTTGGTTGTTTCTCTTTATTACCATAAAATACTTTTTCAAGATATTCATCATTTCATTTTCAACACTACAAGAAATTCTTTTAACTTCTAATGTACATGCTAAAATTATATTTTTTTTTTCAACTTAGGATCGTAATGAATATTGGACAATATCATTATCACTTCATTATTATCCTAAATCCTAAACTCAATACTTATGCATTTACAAGGTGCATCATTGTCTATTAGAATATTGTTATTAGATTTCTCCTCATATATTGTAAATTAACTCTAAGTCGAGCACTTACGAAAAGAGAAACCATAGTTCATAATGTAATTCTACTATTTTCCTCCCTCTAACACTAGTTCAACCTTAGACTTTGAATCATCCTAAACAATAGTTATGCACCTTGGATATATTTTACCCTTCTTTCCAAAAAAATTCTTTTGATCCTTGAAAGTAGTGGGCATAGTAGAGACACCATTCTTAAACACCTTGTGTTGAAGCTCTCCAGTATAAAGGTAAGTCTCTTACAAAATTTTTGAACGATGGGAAGAGACTTACAAACAAAAGTATTGTCCTCATCCTCCACTTCATGTAACCCATCAACTTCATCAAAACCTCACTCATCTCACCAATATGATCCTTCAATGACATCTTTTTCTTCATATGAAAATTAAATAATTATTTCTTCAATAAGAACTTACAACATAAAGTCTTTATCATGAAAAATTTCTCCAACTTGATTTACAATAAAAAACAACATGCTCCTCCAAAAGTTGTTTGTATACATACATTTTATCTTAGAATTTGTTATTTGTTTAGTATCATTGCTAGCTTACCTTGTTAATTGTGATTGTTATGTATTATAATCATAATGCTTTGATACATGAGCATATAGTACCAATAAGGAACTAACTAGCATGGAAGAGGAGCATATAGTACCAATAAGGAACTAACTAGCATGGAAGAGTAGTGAAGATTTATAGGATTTTTTTTAAACTTTTGGTTTATAAATCTTTTATATATATATATATATTATTTATATTATATATAATAATGAAAGTAGGTAAATTTATTTGGAAAATTTTTACATTAGTAATAATAATATGTTACAATATCATTCAATAATTATAATGTTTTTCTTTTAAAGTTTTTATGCCAATAAAATTTATTGATTAATATATGATTGTATTATTATATATTATTATAATATAATTCATAAATAACATATATTCTTATAAAGGCTAAGATAACTTTTATACGATTTTTCTTCTATAGTAGAAATATAGTCTTTTTTAATAGTCTTTCTTTTGTTTGAAATGATAGAGGGAGGAGATATGCATATGAAGACATTTTGATGCTCAAATTAGTTGAAGAATAAATGAGATGGTAAATGTGTAATAAATGAATTATGTATACTTTGGGATTTTCAACTATTCATACCATTCTTAGTGGACTTTTATCTCTATGGACATTGAAGGTGAACTCATATTTTCCTTAATCTTTAATCAATCGTTTTACAAAATGTGATTGATGGTCTAAATGCATATTAACATGTAATCAAGATGTTAATGTTTTAGTTTCATTATTGAGACTCTTTAGTAGATGGAAAATTCTCAAATGTGTATCTATATATGTGACATTGTTCATGATAATCAATTAAGTTAAGACTTTGTTATGGAGATGTCTTCGATATGTCGAGATGTCTTTCATCCATCCTTACTTGACATGTTCCATGTTGACACAAGATTCCTACACCCAAAGAGGTGTGGGCAAAGGCATGATACTAGGATACCATTTTGTGACTACATTCAACCTCTTATCCTCTTATTGAAGACAAAAGGAGATGTTGGGGTTGATTGGGGCTTCATGGGTTTTCTTATAGCTAGGTCATTGTGACACATCTTGGTGTTCTTCAAGTTTTAAAGCATCTAAGCATTTTCATGTTTGAGAGTGTCAATCTCCTCTACGTTTCTTTTCTTTATATTTCCGAACTCCTTCGTGAGTTTGAGTAGTAGTGTCATCTTGCTTACATTGTTTTCTTGTATTTTGTCTTTGGACATTCATTATTCATCATGTTCCTTACATAGTCTTATAAAATGTTACTTGATACCAAAATAAGCAGTCAATATGTTTTTATAACAATCGAAACAATCTTTACAAGAATGCGATATGTCTTTCTTCTACAATTAAGATGTGGTCTTTCTTTTTTTGGTAATCAAATAGTAGTCTCATAGGTGATTTGATAACTGACATGGATATCTTCTAAAACACTCCATTAAATTTAGTTGGAGAATAAATAAAATAATAAATATATAATTAATTAACAACATATATCTTGAAATTTTCAACTATTTATATTATCTATAAAGAATTTTATTTTTAGAGATCTTGAAAATCAATTCATATCATCATTAATCTTTGATTAATTCTTTTACAATATGATTAAAAATCTAAGTGTTTATTAAATATGTAATAGAAATGTTAATATTTTAATTTTATTTTCAAAATGTTTTTGTAGATTAGGATATTTTTAGACTTTGATATGTGCATGTTACGTTTTCCATGATAATCTATTAATAAGTTAAGAATTTTTTTAAAATAAGTTGTTTTGCTGGTAAATCTTGGTAGTTCAACATGTATTAAAGTAATATCCATATAACGTATATAAAAATTAAATTTTAAATTATTAAATAAAAAAATTGAACTTATTTGAAATTAGTGTTTTTTAAATTGAAATAGTACAACTAAATATAGAATATTTATTAGTAAAAAGCACATGACATTTGGATATAAAAAGTGTAATCAAACATAGATGTCTCCCTTTATTTATAATAATATGAGTATGAAATCATGTGTACCAACTAAAAAAATAATAAAGTGATGAATGAGAGGTTCAGAATAAATGATTGGCCATATGGTTGGGTGTAGAAGCAAATGTTTCAAATGATTGATTGGAGAAGATGGCAAGTACAGAGACTACCCACATATACTCCATCCAAAGGAAAGAGAGAGGCAACATCCCATAATTATATTTTATTTAAAAGGTAAATAAATAAAATCAATAATTATTGCCAAGGATCTTATCCCAAATAGTTTACATATATTAATTATATAAAATTAAAATTAAAAGTGTGTCTTATCTCATATCTCTAATGTCTAGATTAAATAAACCATAATGAAAGTATTAGTATCCAATGTGTTTTAAATATTCAGTTAATTTATATTTCCTTTATATCATTTTATCAATTACATATAAAAATTTATTATTGACTCCAAGTATAGTAGTTAACAATTAATTGGATAGTTATCCTATAAATAAAATTTAATTCTTTAAATAACTATTGATTATTTTAAAAATTATATTTTAATCCTAACCTTTTCAGAAGAATTATTTTAAGTATTTATAAGTTGATTTATTTTTTTTCATTTATTAGTGGTCTGTTGCTCAATTATGTGATTAGGACCAGTTAACTTAACTTGGAAGGCATGTTTTCATGTTAAGATTCCAAAATGTCCCAATAGGCAAATCTCTTAAGAGCTTTTGTTTTGAGAATATGAATAGAAGGCACAACCAGTATATGAAGTATAGATAAGAGTGTCATAATTGTTTTTTTAAGTATGCTATTTCCTAGCTATTAATATTATTATGTTGTTGGAATACATATTTATTTGAATTTGGAAGCCACCAAGAGATTAAACAAGGAGTTTAGAAGGACCAATTTCAAATATTACTTAATATTTACATTCTCAAATTAATATTCTTTTAAATAAGGATTATATTATGTATTCGGATATAATTTTCAATCACAAATTATCATGTCTATAGAGTAATAGTGATTATAACAATTTTAAAAATTATAAAAATAATCATTGGTAAAAAAATATAATTTCATTCAAATTATATTATTGATATTTCTATTTATTTTTTCAGCTACTTATTAATTATTATTAAAATTTTAGAATTATAATATAAATTAATTTCTCGAGATAAAATAAAAATAGAGTAGGTTGGATATTTATGTTTATAGATCCATTAATCTATATAAACTTGTCTTATATAATATAATATGTAACTTGTATAGGCTAAAGGAGATGTCACTCTATTATGTCACATAACTCAATTTTTTTTCTTGAATTATTTATTGTAATATTATTTGTATATTAAATTTAATTAAATATTTTTATTTATTATTTTATTAATATTATATTAATATTGTAAGACCTAGCAAATCTCCGAATACCCTTTCAATTCTTTTTTCTTCTTTCTCCATGCCACTATTCCTTTCTTTCCTCATTTTCTTGATTTCTTTCTAAATTTTTCTAAAAATTTTATTTTATTTATCATCTATTTCAATATCAGATTTAACCTTTCAGTAGCTGGTGAGATAAGGATAATTTTTATCCAATCAATTTCTCAATTAGAGTAAGTTTCATTTTACTCTAAAAATCTTTATATCCTAGGTTTGATATCAATTTCGGTTTTGATAATTGGAAAAAATAATCTTCTCGACTAGTTTAACCTCTACCTAAAGTTTGATTGTTTTCTGTTGTGTTGTTTAGATCCTTATATTTTTTTTAGAGATTTCTCAATTATTCTGTTACGATCAAGCAATTTTATAGGTAAGGGAAGCTAACTACCTTTCTTTAAGTACTTTTGGTTGTGGTAATTTAATTCATTAAATGAATTGTATAAATTAATGTATGGGATTTGTTGGAACTGGAAAAATAGATACTTATATGTTTGTTGAATTATATGTTGTATATGTAGTATGGTGAATATGTATAAGTAATGTTAAGATGTATGATATTGATGAAATGCATGATATTGATGCTTATCAAGGGAGTGTACTGTTGATGATATTGCATACAATGGAATATATGGTGTTGATATTGTTGGACTTGAAGATATATCCACTTGTGAGGGTTAAAACCCCTTGATAAGAGGTTGATGTGAACTTTTATAGGTGTTGTTATTATTTTTTGCCCCCTCTAGGGTGTTGGTACATTACCCGCAGTGGTATTATACGTTAGGTGATGTAGGTGTACATATGACTCTCGATAGCAGGTGCTTTGTTTGTTGTTTTCTGTTAGCTTACCCTGATTGTCTATGTGGTTGACACTGGTATGATTTGTTGCAGGTGATAATGGAAGCGAGCAAGCTTCCCGAAGGGACACTGAGTAGGATTAAATTTCTATATATGTATTTATGTATAGTTATGCTTTAAGAGTTAGTAGTCTAGTGTTAGTGTATAGTATTTATATATATCTACCACAAGTGAAATAGTATGATAATAGTTGCTGAAATCGGAGTGTTACAAATATACCTTTTATTTATTATTAAAAATTATTCATACTAAAAGATAATCATTTATATGTAAATTTAATGATTAAATTTTAGCATCATCAATTATAAATTATTTATATTTATTTACACATGTATACTTACAAGTACATATCAAGATTTTATTTACTGCTCTATTTTAATTTTTTTACAACATCTTTTCTTATTTACTTATGATAATTAAAAAAAATTAATTTTTAACTTTTTCTTTTAATTACTTAACATCATTTTACTTGTAGTAAATCCTTATTCTTTTAGGAGTGACTTTCATTTATTTAGAATGAAAAAGTTCATAATACACTTGTTGATTTATTTTTTCCAATTTCTTTCTCATGTATAATCAAGCTCGCAGACTCATAATTGTATGTGACAAGCCATACAAATTAACACTTAAATTTTATATGGATTAGCTTATCTGGTCTATTTTTTGTGGATCGAATACGAGCAATACATTACAAGGTGGATTGATGTACATTGTTATCTCTACTAGAATTGATGTAGAATGTACTATATTGTTTTAGTTCAAAAGAAACCTATGTAATATGTACGTTATACCAGTAATCGATTTAGTACGTGGACTACATACCACATCTGTTACTACTTAAATTGATGTAATATGTACATTGGTTCTGGTAGAGGTGACAATGTGGACTAAATCATCCCATTTTGCTCTACCTACATTTTGTTAGCCAACTAATGTAATATGTGCACCAATATGGTATACAATAATTCCTTAAGCGTGAACCCAAAGTGCCTCATCGCATTTGTTTCAATTGGTACATTGAGAACCAATGACACTATTGTGGTTATCTTCCCCTCCATGGATAACATTCTTTCTCACATGCACTGCCACAAACAACATTCTTACTTCCATTCTTTCATGAAAACAACTTTCTTCTTACTTCCTCCACTCAAAACTTCTTGTTTTCTTCGTCATTGAACACTGTCAATCCCACATTGTGAAGTAACACCCTTGTTCTTCTCTCTTGCAAATAAGGACGCAAAAAAATCCACAAGATTTGTGGTTAAACTATATATTTTTTATATTGATGTTTTCAAGGTTAGTTCTTGTACTCATTTAATATTTATCTTTAAATAAAACTAATATCTTATATTCTCACCACCAACAAAAAAATTCATCATAAAAAGATTTACATACGACGGAAAATGTAAGATATAACTCTCTAACCTTGTCCTCCAAGTCCTATGTAGAATCACTAGTCTTTAGATCCCACAACACTTTAACATACGCTACTAGTCTAGCATCATAAGATAAATACTCTCATTTGAATCTCATTAACTTCCAACTCATGAGATGAATCTAATACTTCTTCAACTCAGACAAGTGAAATACATTATTCAGGTTGGTGAAATAATGTGGTAAAGCAACATCAAAGGCTATTAAACCTACCTTCCAAATAATTGAATATGACCTAATAGACTTAGGATTCAACTTTTTGAATTTTATTGCTCACCCAACATTTGTAGCAGGAGAAATACTAAAAAAACTTGATCACCCACTACAAACTCTAGGAGTCTCCTCCTCTTATCTGCATATGATTTATGCTCGCTTTGAGAAGTCCACATACAATCTTGTATTGTCAGACCTCTTTAATAGTCTAATGTAACAACTTTGGTCATATTAGCACAATCCCACCTTTCTAATACCAACAAAGAGATGTTCTATACCACCTACCATATAGAGCTATATATGGTTATATTTTGATAATTATATGATTAATGTTATTATGTGTAAACTCTACCAATGACAAGCTCTCACCTAGCTACCAGGACAATCTAACAAACAAGTTCTCAATAGATCCTCCAAAAAACTGAATGGTTCTTTCTAGCTATGTGTCTATTTGAGGATGGTAAGTTGAACTTAGTCTTAGTTTGATCCTAAGGCCTCATGTGGTGCCTTCTACAACCTAAAAAGTGAAATTAGGATCTCTGTCATATAATATGCTTGCAAGAACTTCATGCAGTTTAACAATCTCTATAATGTACAACCGTGTTAATCTTTACATAGAGATCTTCAAGTCTACTGATAAAAATTGAACATTCTTCGTCAATCTATTCGTAATAACCCACACAAAAATTGTTTTTCTACACTCTTCGTGGTAATTGGGTAACACATCAATAAAGATATTATCCCATTTTCACACAAGTATATTCAACTATTGTAGCATATTGCCTAGTGTCTGGTGTTCAAACTTTGATTTCTAGCTAGTCAAATAAGATGATACATATATGGTTACATCAAGTTTTATATCAGACCACCAAAAATATTTCTTTAAGTCCTAATACATTTTAGACATACCTAAATAAAGAATCAACCTAGTATTGTGACCCTCATCAAGAATCATCATTTTTAATTTGTCATCTATAGGCACACATACTTGTAGACACCTATTTTTGTTCGGGGTTGAAGAAGTAAGGCTCAATAAATACTAAAGAGAAATATATCGCACAATAAAGTCTTATCCCTAAAGAATCTCAAGGAACCACGGAAGAGACTTGGGTAGCATTTAGGGAAAGGGTACAAAAATGTAATCTCCCACATTTGGGAGGAGAACATTCATTCTCAAAGGGAACTATTCATTCTCAGGCACACGAGAACGACCCGTTCTATTCTAAAGAATAGTCTGTTCTCAGTTTCTTGAGAATGACTCGTTCTATGTTAGAGAATTGTCGTTCTGCACTTTGAAAAATGTGTATAAAGATGGCACTCTTTCACACACATCACGATTACACACACAGTACTGAGAATACTAGCGGGAATATTTTGAAATTGTAGCTCTAATTCTTCTCATTTTCGTTGAGTAACAAAAAGTTTGCTTCAGAGGTTCTTATTTCTTTCATTCTCTTACTTTTCACAAGATTTTTTATTCGTGGCCTTTATAGCTTTCATTGTTTGTTGTTTGGAAAACTATTGATTCATCTCTCGCCTTTCTTTACCTTTGTATAACCATTTCCCCCCAAAAGGGGTAGAGTAAAAAGAAATTAAATAGAGAATATGACGCATCTCTTGTTTTCCCTACCCCCAAAAGGATTTTTGTGACTAATTAATGTATCATTTTTATTTCTTATAAATAGTTAATTCTCCTTCTTTTTCAATAATGAGGTAGAATTAGTAATTTGAAATTTGATTTTGATTGTGGATTCATCATAGGGTATCAATAGTGGGCGTTGTGGGGGTGCCTAACATCTTTCTCACGCGTAACTGATCTTCAAACTCGATTTCTGGTTGTGTTGACCTAAATTTGTTTTCTTATAAAAAATGTTTTCTTTTGCCAATAATTTAAGTAAAATATTGGTGACGATTTCTGTAACCTTAATTTTAGGGAGTTCTAGGCATTGGAAATTTATCGGCGACAATACTTTTCCTTCGAACCTCAATATCTCAACAAATCCAACTAAGAAATTCTTTACTTTATCAACACGTCTCAAACTAGGATCACACAACTATTTTTCCCAAATTGTACTAAGAAAAAAAATTAGTCATAACCAACATGTTACAACTAATATGATTATATCTCACTGCTGTATTTAGACTCGTATCTCTAAATGCTTCAAGCAACTCTTACTCTTTGATCATCATATAAGACACATGCATTATCTTCCAACTTAGTGTATCAAAAACCATGTGTTGGCATATTTCAAGTCCAGAGTTTTATGGAGACCTACAGTTTTGATGATGAAGTTTTTAGGAAGTTTCAATCAACATTAAAGACTTGTGCCATCTCACAAAGGAAGGTTGCTTGATAAGAAAGAAAAGGCATAAAGAGCATTCAAAGCTTTCAAGAGAGAAGATTGATGAAGATTTTCTCAAAGAGCTGAAGGAGCTAAAGGTAGAAGGTTTTGTTTTGGGTGTTGGATAAAAAGAGTAAGTCATAAATCTCATTCAAGACCTTCCCAAACAAGAGAGCAAGGTGTTTTCTCGCAAAAACGTTTTTCTACGCTTTTAATCGATTACCATACGTAGATAATCGATTATTTAACTTAAAATTTGAATTAAAAATGTTTAACGAGCAAAATAATCGATTAAGTGTCTTTGATAATTGATTATATTGATTCTAGGTTAATATAATCGATTATGGCCTTAATCTAATCGATTAAATCAGACGATATTTGTTTTCCAGTTTTTTAAACTTGATATAATCGATTAAGCTTTTAATATAATCGATTAAATAAGTCGTTTTTGCGAAATTAATTTTAAATCAACCTAAGAATGGAAACTTTGGAGCATTTTCGAATTATAAAATGAAAGAGAATGTCTTAGGTTTAACACATCTGAACAAACACAAAATATTCAAAGTGTTTCTGCGCCTTAGCTTTTTCAAAGCCGCTTTCCTGCTCTCTTCAGTTTGATCAAGTCTTTGGAAGTGGTGATCATTGTGCTTAAGCTTTCTATCCAGCACTTTTCAGGTATATTCTTTTACTGTTTTCTGTAAAGGGAAAATTCATCCCTTGGATCTGTTCTAAGGGAGGTGTTTCATCTCTTGTGTGTCAAGAGAGGTGGGTTTCATCCTCAGTGTGTCTGGGGAGGTGTTTCATCCTTAGTGTGTCTAAGGAGGTGTTTCCGTTTATCTTTATTTGTTATTGCATGAATTGGTGTTTGTAATTTCAATTAAAGATAGTGGGGAAAATCATCACGGATTTGTGGTGGTTGGGAACTGGATGTAGGATTGGCTTAATCCGAACCAATATAAATCTCTGTGTTCTTTCTCTTTCTCTTTATCTTTTATTTGTGGATCATTATTACAATTGCTAGTCCCAAAAGCGTTAATCAAAGGATTGAAAAATTCACATCCAAGTTTTTGAAAGTTTTTCAAAACCTGAAAATTTATTTGAAAGAGAAAATTTCTTTAAAAACCCAATTCACCCCCCCTCTTGGTTTTTACACTGCCGTCTTTATTTAACACCATGTTAGCTTTTCCTTTATGTGAATTCAATTAGAAGTCATGATCTTTCAAGATCTTCGTCACCTTATGTTTATCATGTTTAAAGTTGTTAAAACGGGCCTAACCCGTGTGCCATGTGATTCAGGTCAAGCTAGACTTAATAAATAATGACCTAAATAACAATAAGTCTTTTTTAATCTAACCCATTTGGTCCAATGCCCATAAGGGCCAAGGTTAGGCTAGCCCATTTATGTTATATATTAATTTTTTTATCTTAATTAGGTTATCATACCAAAGAAAGAAACCTTAGTGTCTCATGGTCTCTTTTCTCTTCTTCATTTTTTTCCTTTCTTTCTCACGAGCTCATCCTTCTCCTCTACTGTGGCGAAGGATAGTTTGTACAATCTCTCTCTTTAGTAAATATCTAAACCAAACCATTACATCAACTTCATCTATAGTAACTGGTACAAAAGGCATGAAACCTTCTTATCAAATGACAAGGGATAATTTCTCATCATCAATTCTTCAGGTAATCTATAGTAATATAGTTTATTTTCATTCATATACACACAAATAAATATTTAAGATTCTGTTAAATTTTACTTTTGGTTATCTAATTGTATTGTAGGCTTATCACCAAGAAATAAAAAAAAACACTTCAAATTATGGCAAGTCTCAACTTGACCTTTACTTGAGCGAATCATGTGTTGTTGGTGAAGATATTGAAAGTTGAATAAGCTATTCCCTCAAATTGTAATTGTTGTTTGTGACATTTTAAGCATTCCAATCATAACATTAGCTTTAGAATCTTCATTTAGCATTTATTCGTACTCGTAATTGGTTGTATAGTTATGAACAAGTTGGGCCTTTTTGTATAATTAAAATATGGTTGATTTTTATATATTATTTATTTATGCTCATTATAAGAGTGTTACTAATTTTTTTGTATATTATCAAATATAGATGCAAAAGAAGTGGGAAAGATACTACAATTATTTAACAAGCAAACTAGTTAAGGAGGCAATAGATCTAAAGAGGTTTATAATAAATATTTGATACTTTTTCTATGTACATTAGATAAACATTTTAACTAATTGGGTTGGAAGTTGCTCTAAGTTTGTTTTATAAGTTGTTCAAATGTGAACAATTTTGCACAAACTTTCATGTAAATTTATCATATATTTATATATTATTTATTATTGATAAAAAAAATATTATATATTACGGATATGTTGTAATATTTTTTCAATTTTAAATTAGACAAAAAATGACTCGTTGTTCTAACATAGAGTCAGGATAGGCAAAAAATTATGTCCATTTTAAAATATAGGTCAAACTGAACTTTCAGATTTTTTTTTCTTAACCTGTAGGGCAAGCCAGGTTGGGTCAAGTCGCTCGTTTAATAGTTCTAATCCTGTTCAACTCCTTCTAATTGAATAAGTATTTCAAACTTTTGTTATCAATAAAAACATCAAATCTAGCACCACCTGATTGTAAATTATGGGTAGGATAGTTCTTCTCATGTACCTTTAACTCCCAAGAAGCATAACTAACCATTTTCTTCTCATGCATCAACACACAACCTAAACCCATATAAGATGTATCGTAGTAAACCTTTGTTAGGAAAAAATCCAAACATTCTTTATGGTTTTGAATATATGCAGTTTAAAATGCAAAAGATGTTGCGTATAACAGACGGTGCTTAATCTAATAGACGATGCTTAGTCTAATAGACAATGCTTAGTCTAACAGATGATGCTTAGTTTAACAGACAATGCTTAGTTTAACAGAAGATGGTGAGTCAACAGACGATGTTGATTCAATAGACGATGCTTCTATTTCATCATGTCATGTATATATTGTTTAATAGACGATATGGGCTTCTTGCACACACATCATTAACTTCATCGAACATCCTTATTGTGCAGGAACATTCTGCAATTTAAGGCTATCTCATGTCTCCTCTTAGCGTACCTTAAAAGAAGTGTCAAAGCTGCTTTATCCCACCAAATTCTTAACATATGCAGTTTATCAAGTCTTAAAACACACCTACCATATCACAGAAGTTAGCTTCCACAAAGAAAGAGTAAAGTTCTCTATCTAATGAAAAATAAGTGCAATAAGCTATCTGGAGTTATTCCAAAATAGGGGCACACATTTAATGCATGAAGAGTTGAATTTAATGCACTCTCCATGATAGAAGATCAAGTTGTTGAAGTGAACCTAAAGCTAGAAGATGTCATAACAGGACTCCAATAGCTAGTTGCCTTTGAGCTATAAGATCCCTCTTTCAAAGAAGACAATAAGAACAATCATTCAAAAGAAAGAATGCGATCTTAAGCAAGTGTTAAATCTATTATCTACTATACATCTTTGTAAAAGCTTTAGAAGAACACTTTGTATGTTTAGCAAAATCGTGAAGGAGATCTAAATCTTTCATACATCTATAAGGCGTAAACACCTCCTACACTATTTTTTCTGTGATTGAAAAATTACACCCTTCTTTGTAAAAGGTTTTTTAGCCAAGAGTGGATTGTTAGAAACAATACTTGGGTTTAAGCTAAGAGTGACTTGTGTGAAAAAATACTTGGTTGAGCCAAAAATGGCTTGTTGAAACAAATACTTGAACGGGTTAGCCAAAAATGGCTATGAGTCGAAATAATACTTGTATCCTTGTAGTATGAGTCTACTTAGTCAAACTCAATCTGGTTGATTAAGAACTGGATGTAATTTGTGGATATCAGAAGAACCAATATAAAAAGTTGTGTGAAGTATCCCTTTCCTTAATCTTCCTTCAATTACATTTTATTATTCTTTCTAACTTAAAGGGAAACTTTGCTTTAACATTAAGAGATTTCTTAACTTATTTTCATGAACAGACTATGTGTGTGTTTATTGAACTCTAAGTGTCGTTTAATAAAACTTTTCAGTAGATGATAATCGAAATATTTGCCAAAAAAAATTAAAAACACCCTTTTTGTGTTTTACCCTTATTGCATTTTACCTATTTTTAACAAGCTTAAAGGATTTACTTAGATCAAGAATTATTGATATTAGAACACTGTTAAATGTTTTTTCAACTCCATGAAACTTTGCATCTCTTCATCCAAACAAAAGGTTGATCCTTATAGGTAAACTAGGTCAGAGTAGCAACTATTTTGGAGAATTCACTATGAATTTCCTGTAGTAACCAATCAGTCCCATAAACTTTAAAGTTTTGACTTTTTTTTATCAACTTTCTTGTTATTGTGAGAAGAACCACTTATCTGAGTTTTAACCACCCTACTTTTGGCCTTTAACCCTTCTACCACCGTGCCTTTCTCAACCAAAACCCTTTGTTTGATAAAGGAATCACAACCTCCTTTATCTCCTATCTTTGTTCTCGAATTTCCTACGTCCCTATGTAGAATCGAGTGATTACCACTAAGTTAAAAGTTATAGTTGATAGTTACGGTTAGAGTTGGATATTTGGAAAAAAGTTTATGGACCACCTGTATTAGCTACAACCCACGCGAGGGAGCACTTGTTTTTCTTAGTAAATTTTTAGTGCGGATTTTTCTATAATTGGCCTATACAACCCGCAGGTTGTGCGGTTTTTACCCGTGGTCTTCATGAGCTACCCAAAACTTGCAACCCGCAACCCACAACACCAAGTCAAATTCAACCCAAAATCTAATATTTATTGCTTATGTAGGTTATCACCAAGTTTAATTCAATATAAAATCTAAGATTTTTTTCTTTTATTGGTTATCACCAAGTCCAATTCAACCCAAAAATTATTTATTTTACTTTTATTGGTTGTGCATTTTTTAATGAATTGAGTAAATTATTGTTATACAAATGAATGATAAAACATCTTAATAATTTTCTGTGAACTTGTGACCTTGGTTTTTATGTCAATTGTTGGAGTGAACACTTACCACTAGGCTAAAAGTTATAACTGATACTCATGGTGCAACTCTTTCTACTTAACAGCGTAGCAGTCTAAGTGTCATAATTTGAATGTAACTTGGTCTACCTAGCCTATGCCATAGACACTTGGTGCCACATGCAACACTCTAAACCTTTAATATGTCCTCGTATAAAATATAACTAGTCTTTAAACCTAGTGTCATACTTTAACATAGAAAGATCTCCCTAAGATAACTTGATAAAATCCAATTCCTTATTGTATGAAATGTTATCTGAAAAGTGTTCCTCCAAGAATCTCTCTCTGAAAGTGTCTTAAGAAAGAACATCATCTCTAGCCTCCACCATTTTCCTCGTCCTTATCCACCAAAATTTTTTATCATCTCTCAACATGTATACAATGTAGGATAATTTCTTCTCCTCTGAACATTGTATCACATAAAATATCTTCCATATCCTTGATCCACTGATCCTCATATCCATGATCCACTGATTTGTTTGATCAGGATTAGATTGCTCATTAATTTAGGAGGTCTACGTCTCGTAAACTCATCAAAACTATTGATGTAATGTAGTTTGATGTTTTTATTACATAGTTGCACTATACTATTGTAATGTTATAACCATAATCTTAATGGTTTGTGACATATGCGACATATTAGTTGTACATGGAGATGTATCTTATGCACCATCTTTAACATAAAAGAAATATGACTAGATATATCAACATGATATTCTAATAAAAGTATTTTATCACTTCCAATATCTCTCCACACAACAAACATAGTAGCAGAAACTTTCCATAGGTTGAGCTTAGAATGAACCGTTCTGATAGCACTAATATAACATCTCATTCTATTACACATATACTAGTTTATGTAGTAATACTCGCACACAACCATACATTAGTATTTATAGATACAATATATTACAAAACATCGAGATATAAATTCCTCAAAAGAATATATACAACAAATATATAAAACCATATCCTCATAACTTTGTAGCCCTATTGCTACCACTTATAACATCATATACTCCCATTGCATGTATGATCATAGAAATTCACAAACGTACATGCAAGGATGAATTAATTTAATTTTAAACATTGTACATATGACACACATAACATATTTACATATCACATCTTATCACACCTTGAAAAAATATACAACAAAAATTACACGAGTACATTGTCACGAAGATGAAGGAATAACACTCCAATGGGCAATATAAATTGAAATATTTTCAACAAGATGCTAGAACCCTCAATCAAATCCCCAACGCACTATGTAACTTTTCACATGACACCTTTTAGAAGACTCACACGTATTAAGCAATGCCCCACCAAAGACTAACACTTGACACATTGAAAATATCACCAATAAATATCAATCTCAACTTCATATGTCATGGTGGTTCATGTACCTGCAACCAATCCAGATGAATACCTCCTTCAACTTCCCACTAACAAATATCTTAATCAACATGATCAAATCATTAGTGAAATCAATATATCTCTTTGACTTAATGAGCTAACATGTTTAATACCTCGACCCTGAGGGTCTAATAACATCCTAGGTATTCATCACAACATGCATCCATGAAGGTAAATAAATGTCATATTGATATCATCACACACATATTACACCCCAAGACCACACACACACATAGCACATCAATTATTTATATCATTATCCTAGAAAATATACATCTTAACATACAATAATACATTCATAATGTATTTTAGCATATATAAATATATCAACAACATAACACATTATCATTATAGCCACATGTCGCTTGAGCAACCTCACTTCTCATAATTGCAAAAAACTTTCTTAGTTAATCAGCTTCATGCCCCTTAAGTGAGATTCCTCCAAAGATCATAATTAGATTTTTTTTCTTTTCCTCTCTCAAACATTCACTTTCTCACAACACTTAAGTGACGTGCATGTTGGATCACTTCCAACAAGTTTAGAAAGATGAAACTTGTCATTTCAGTAGTGCTTGACGTAGTTACATGTTGTCCAAGACTAACCCATGCAACACCGCACATTTCTGGCTTGAGTGACCAACACATCACCTGAACACCAAAAAAGAGTTGTATCGATCTTTCTCTCGCTCAAGTTACAAGCTCTCACTTGAATTATCCTCACATCTACTTGAGTGTCCACATTATCACTTGAATGATGGTGAGCGACGAAGATAATTATTAGACACTGTTCAAGTATCACTTGACTGGTAAGCTACTACTTGAACGACATCTAGTTTGAGAGTAACATTTTTCATATTTCAAAGAAAATTACAACAAAAAATTCCAAAACACACTCCATAATCATCTAAACCATTAATTATATTAAAAATAACTCCATGTGAATTACTATTATGATGATTTGCTATTGGTCTAATTTCCAAAATTATAACTAAAGTTATACATAAATTCACTCCCATATATGTGTACACATATATACATATATATATATATATATATATATATATATATATATATATATATATATATATATATATATATATATAACAATCTCAACACCATGTCATCTATGATTAAATATAAACATTAACTTCTTTACTTGGTCATAACATGTCTATTAACTAAAATTCCTTTCTGGTTTCATATATTCCCATATTTTCAAACACCAAATTCTTCTATAAATTTATTGAGAGTTCAAATAAACTAATTTTTAAAGAGAATAAATTCTGAATAAAATAAAGAAAGAATGTATATGCTCTATTTATAAATTCTTCGTTCTTTATCTATTTAAAAATTCTTCGTTCTTTATCTATTTAAAATTTATCTTTAAATAAATTAAGTTTTCACATTTTTATAATACTTTTAAAATATTAGTAAATTTATTGTATTATTAGCGAAAATAAAATTATTAGTAATTATTATGTTATATATATATATGCATGGTGTGTGCGTCTATATATATAACATGATAAATTATTTATTTGAAAATTAGTTTGTAGTAAAGTTCTTAATTTATATATAAATTTATCTTTTAATAATTTTATGAATTTGACTTTTTAAAAATTGAAAATTTAATAAGCATATAAATTTAGTACATTGTAAAAATTTTAAATAAAAAATATTATTTATGTTTACTTAAATAGACTCGTGTGACATTTTTAATCAACTAAGAGACCTAAGGTTTCTCAAATAAGCTTTTATAAAAGTCTCATGTTGACTTATTCTATAAAAAAGAGAGTTTGACATGATTCATATCGAGTAGCATAACCTATTTCACTCCAATTAAAAGAGAGGTCAATACTTATACAAATATATCATGGCAAAGTGCATCAACAAAGATAATATTCCATAATTTATAATTTATAATATAATATATTTTAAATTTTATGTATTAAATTATATTATTTTTGGATAATTTTAACTATTTTTCTAATTTTTAAATATTATAAATTATTTTATCAATAATAATAATAATAATAAAATAGGAAGGACAAAATAATAAATATAATATATATATTTTAAAAAATATAAAATTAATTAATTACAAATAAAAAAATTAATTAATTAAAAAAGTATATAATTAATTAATTATTTTAAAAAAAGAGAAAAATAAAAAGAAATCTTAAAGGATTGCAAAAAGAAATAAGAAGTGATAAAAATGGAGAATATGAGAAGAGATGAATCTTATCTCTTCATAAATGAATGTAATCATGATATTTTAAGAAAAATAAAATGAAAGAGAGAGAGAAGAGAGAGAGGGATTTTAACATTTTAGGTGTGTTTTCTTAATCCTTAACATTTTAAAAGCACTTCCAACCCAATCAAATAGGTAAAATAAGTCCTTCTATATTAATCTTAATAAATTTAAGTGTATTTTCTTAATCCTCTATTTATTTTGAAAAACATATTGATTTAATTTAATTATTTTTATATCTTCTTTTTATTATTTAGTTCATCTCGAGTCGTGTATTTATATTCTCTATTAATTTATGATTATTTATTTAATTTATTTCCAGTCCTGCATGAATCTTTTTATCATTTTATATTTATTTAATCTATTTCTAGTTTTCTACATGTCCTTCTATCATTTTATATTTATTTAATTTTTTTTTAATTTTGTACCAATCCTTTTATCATTTTATATTTATTTATTTATCTATAGTCTTTTAATGGTTCTTTTATCATTTTATATATATTTATTTATTTACAATCTTGTATCGGTCTTTTTATCAATTTATATGTTTATTTATTTATATTAGTCTTGTACTAGTCCTTTTTATCTATATTTCTATTATTTAATTATTTATAGTCTTGCACTAATCCATTTTATCAATTTATTTATATTATTTAATTTATTTCTAGTCTTGTACTAGTCCATTCTATTAATTTATATTTATATTATTTAATTTATTTTTAGTCATGAACTACTTCTTTTTATTTCTATTTATTTTATTTGCTTCTAGTTACTTACTAGTCTTTTTACTCATTTATATTTTTAAGTTAATTTACTATGATATTGATCTTTTTATTTTTATATTCTAATTAATTATTTAAAGTTTTTGTTTTAATTTTTATTTTATTTCTTTTTATTTTATATTATTTTGAGATCATTCTTTTATAATTCAAAATATATATGTATAAGAATAATAATAATAATAATAATAAATTCAACAAATTTGCATAAAAGGAAGTTGCTTCTGTGCTTTATTTTCATTCTATATTCTTTAGATAATTGTTTGGATTATGTAAATGAGTTATTTGTTAAAAGTCATCAAATTTTGTAATCTTTTAAAATGTCAAAAAGCATGTCAATTTAATTGAGAAGAGTTCAAAGTTCTCTTTTGATAAGTTAGGACTATGTTGACACATGAGTATTTATGGGTTGAAAAATAGTCAATATTAGTGAGAAGAATGATTATGATTGTACTAATAAGAAATACTCAACTACCTAATCACTTTCCAAGTAACTTTTGATGTTCAGAGTAGATCATCAGAAGTGGAATATGGATCCATATGTTGGTAAAATGAGTCGAGTCTCATATGTTTGGGAAAGTGAGTTTGAGTCTTACAGTTGTAGGTCAAACTTTAGGCCCCCACTGTATGTTATTGTGTGTTAAGTTTATTAATATTGATATTTGAGGCTTACAAAGACCCCACTTTTTTCAATATTTTTTTTTGTATATACATGTGGTACAAGTAAAACATGAATCTTTGCTCGAAGTTGTTAAAAAAAGCTGCACGGAAAAATCTTCTCTGAATTGTTGACTATAGATTATCATCAGAAAACATCAAATATATAAATAGTACTCTATTTTGACGTAAAATTCTTAATATGTTTTTATTATATACTTTGAATTATTATAAAAATGTAAAATGTTAACAAATATATGTATTTATGAAGTTATGTTATGACTAATCTTTTTTATAGTAAATTTGTCACGTACAAATAAAAAGTTACTCCTAAATTATAAACAAATAATAAATATACTTATAAAAATTAGAATATTATATTTAATTAAAAAATAAATATATTTGTAGAAATCTGAGATATCACAATTACCAATAATAAAGGATAAATATGTTAAAAATGAATTTAGAATTAAACATGTTTCATTTATATTTGTGACTATACATGAAGAAAAATATATTTGTTGAGAAGTTTGAAACTTGGTCATCACTTTACTTACATGCATTGTGTGATTCGAGGAGAAGATTGAATTGATATGAAGCTTATCATTACTTGTATAATTTATTTGAGTCTATGTTATGTTTTTGTCTTGCAAGAAATAAAAACCACTCTCAAGTCGTTAATGGAAGCAAATTATTGATCAATAGTTGAAACAAATGCAATTGAAATTCTTTGAATACATGAAAGGAACGTCATATTTTTCTTCTTAACCAGTCATAGATCCACTCTCATAACATTGGAGTAATATATCTTTATACAAATCTTGTGTCAACAATTAAATCCATTATTTTTTTGGGTTATGTATTAAGTTTTGCCAAATTCATCTCTAATGCAATGGTAATACTATCATCTTACATAATTTTTATTTTATGTAGGTCTTATTATCTTACATAATTTTCAATACTTTCATGTAACTTTTCTTTCAGATATTATAGGATTCACATTTTATTGATCTTTTATTTAGATTTTAACTTTTTTAAAACTCAAGCATTATTATATTCTTATGTTCAAGATTTTATTTAAGTCAAACATACGTATGGATAAAATATAAATAATTCTTTTTAAAATACTTAAGTTAATTCTATAGTTTATTAAATATCTAATTTGAAGAAAATAATTATTGGGCACTCAAAATAAAAATCAATCATATATTGAGAATTCAATATTTATTTAAGTCATTTATATATAGTAAATAAATTTTCTCGTTGAATTTTATGTAATTGTGTCAAATTTCCAAAATTTCAACAACCGATAGATAAATTTTGAGCTTTTTATTACACGATAAATATTTTGATTTTTAATTAACAAATTAGTTTTTGTGAATAATTTAAAAATACACCATTGTCTTTGTTTTATTACTATTAGTGTTGTAATAAGTGTAATGTGTATGATAAATATTTATTTCACATAATACATTTATATAGTATTCTATGATTTAAATTTAAAATAAATAAATATTTTTAACACATGATTATCTTTAAATAAATTTTTTTAAAAAAATTATTGTCAACTGCCAATAATTTCTTTAGAAAGTGTTAAAATTTAATTTTGAAAATAAAAAATAAAAGAGATAATCTATTAAGAAAAATCTATACAAACTTTCTCATCAAAGAAAATTTTATTAAAACACTCTTGTTGAAGCATGTGGTTCCTAAACTTTTTCTTATTCATTACTTATTCTAATTTATAACAATATATAAATGGATCTCTTTCTTTTCTATTTTTTATATTTTTTTTTACTTTTAATATATTTTTAAAAAATTATAATAATATATAAAAAAGCTTTCCATTTTGGTATTAATTTTTTATGTTTTTATTTTATCTTTAATATATTTTTAAGTAAAAATAAAAATAAATTATTTAAAATTTAAAAATAATCGAAAATATTTTAATATTAATTAATTATTTTTTCATGTAAGAATCATCTTAAAAATATTATAAACATTTTAAAAAAATATAAGTACTTACTTTTTAACTATTATTATTAAAACAAATCTTAAATATATAGAAATATAAATTTTTTTTTTCCATTAATTTATATAAAAATATTTTTTTATTGTGTGAAGAATGGAGGCACAATGTTCTATATTTTCTTTGTGTATACTTCAGTAGTATTAAGAAATATTTAAATACTTTTATTTTTTTAGATTTTGATTTGGTTTGCTTTTGATTCCTCCATTTCATAAGTAATTATTTTAATTCCTTAATTTGGTGATAGGTCAATTTCGATCCAGAATTGGTACAAGTTGTAGTCTCTCATCAGGACAAAAATAGACTATTTTTAAATTAAAAATTAGAAATTATTGTAATGACAAAAATAAATAAATTTGGTCTAAATTTAAAGAATTAAAAAAATTGAATATAAAAGGTAATGCCTTTGCATAATACTCATTTCTAAATATAAGGAAAAAAAAAGGAACTGAAAAATTTTCATAACGTGAAAGAAGGGAAAAAAGCTTCCATATATTTGTCTTAAACTTTTTTTATTAAGAAATATTAAGAAGTGAACTTTAAACTTAACTCAATCTCACAAAATAAATTGATTTGTAAAATAAAATTTACATTCATTATACAAATTATTTGATTGTTCACCCTTTCCAAAATAAAAGTTTAATTAATCAAATAATAGATAATAAATGGGTTGGTTTGAAAATAAATGAATTACTGGTTGTAGAATATTATTCTCGTCAAACTTAAACCTAACTAAAATAACAAGATTTTTTTTTACGAGGATTTTCTGCTATTCATATATCATAGACATGGATATGGGAAAATTTCTATTCCTTGCCCACCCTTTAAATAAATAAATCCACTATTTTTTGTATTACCGAAAAATTAGGAATAGAGAGTCTATATCAACAAATTTGAAAGACTGGATTTATTATCTCATGTTTGCTTTTCGTGAAAAAATACCAAAGGAAGTGGGTCAATTATTCAATCAAATGATATTGAGCATGTTTCGCATCTCTTCTTGAGAAACAAGCGGGCTATTTCTTTGCAAAATTGTGCTCAATTTCATATGTGGCAATTCCGTCAAGATCTCTTCATTAGTTGGGGGAAGAGTCCGCACTAATCGGATTTTTTGAGGAACATGTCACGGGAGAATTGGATTTAATTTATATATATTACATTGACCTTATCTTTAGTAGATATGGACATTTCCCTCATGATGAAGAGTGGACATATCGAGCGTGAGACTATATATTCATAAGTAGGCAGTCTGATAGTGGACCAATAGCGGGTGGTCCGATAGACCCAACAATTTTACTAGGATGAACTTATATGATTTTGATACCATATTAAGAAGTGAATTTTAAGCCTAATTCAACCCCACAAAACTAACTTGTAAGAAGAGGTTTGCACATACTTATATATACTAATTTGACATCATCACTAGTAGATGTAAGATCTCCAACAACATAAAAGTAAACTGAAATGACAATTATTTTAAAATATAAGATTTTATGTTTAGTATATAATTATTTAATTTCACATTGATTATTATTGATAATTTTTGTGCATGTTGTAAATATTCTTAAAATTAGGACACTAGAAACTAATCATGTTTTGTGATATTGTGATTACATTGACTTAACTAGTTTTAGAATATGTGAAGGGATCAAACATTAAATTTATTTTTAAATGACTTTTTTTCACGAGTGTGAGTGTATGCTACAATTATGTTGTTTTATTCTTAAATTTATTTTTTTAATAGTTTTATGAATGATCAAAATAAAAATAATTTAATAATGTAAGAAGTTTCGTCAAATTTTTTATAGGAGGTAATTTTATATTTTTTTACAATCATAGAATAATAATTTATATTAAATCATCATCGTATCTCCTATATAATGATGATTGTTAAAAGACTTGTCATTCTTTTGCAACTATACAATGACAATTTACAATGAATCATAGTCGTATCTTTCTATATAAAGGTGTGTTCTTCATTTTCTCTTTATGTATAGTCATTGTTCATCTTTCTTTTTTGTTTTTTCGCTTGAAGGATCGCTTTGTGCGCCATTGCCACTACTTTCACGCATCGTCACCACTGTTTCTACATGTTGTTGCTGCAACTTTTCTGTGTCGTTATTATTCTATATGTCATTGCTGCCATGTGAACTACACGCTTCGTTTGCTATCATGTGGTGACCATGTTTTCGTTGTGCTACATTTGCAATAGACACTCTCTCTCACGGCCATCAGAACCACTACTTCAAAATCCAAGTTGATTCTTACTCTTAATTTTTATTTATTTTTAAATATTATTATGCATTAAATACGTTCATTTGAATCATATTTTCAATATAATTAGTTTATTTCAATATAGTTAATTTCATTATTTTCTTGTGTTAAGTTGAATATTATTGATTTATGATTTTATAGAATACTTTTTAATTTAACTGGGTGTCATTACTATAAAAAAATGTCTTTAATATAGTTCAAATTGCAATTTAATGACATTTTACAATCGTATCAAAATCTTATGTTTTCAACGATGGTTTGAAAACAATCGTCATTGTATATATAACCTACAATAATAGTTCATAACAAGAACTTTTTTTATAGGTTGCACATATGTTGACCATTCTACTGCAAAATCATTATCGTGTATGTGATTCACATCTTAAAATTTCTTAACTACAACGTCTATTCAATGATTTAGAAGTCTTGGTGGTGGTGACAACAGTGATCAAGAGCGTGAACATACATGACAACGGAGGTGAGAGCACAAACCATCAAACTAAATCGCGATGACATGGTGGTAATGGCAACGATTATGATGGAGTCATCATATGTGCAACCTATGATAATAGTTTTTACTTAAAATTGTCATCATATGTACATATATGACAATGATTTAAACATACCATCATCATAGTCTACATGTATGACAATGATTTTAACCATGGGAAAACATTGATTTTTTTAAAGAAGACTCCATCAACAACGATTCTAAAATCATCATTAGAATGCGCTCATACTATTTTTTTCTAGTAGAAAAACTATCCTAGATCTACATTGTTATCTATGCATAACAATAATAAAATAAATTCACATATTATTAAATTGTCCCTAAATTTTATCTCGCTTAATAATCCATGTATAACAACATAGCCCCTTCCACACCCATATAGTTTTTGGTAAATTTTCACCATAGAATATATAACAAGAACTTTGATTCTCTTTTCACCATATGATACCTCCATCTATTTAGGCCATCAATCAAAGTTTGGATATCCCATTCATACATTCCACTATCCAGTACTTACACTACACACATTCAAGCACTATACACACACTGCTACAGGAACCGGAATCCACGTCGGTTCTGGGGATGATTTCACGACGGCCCCAAAACCGACGTTGAATCAGGCGACGTTAAAAGTAATATTTTCAACGTCGGTTCAATGAACCGACGTTGAAAATCAAGACTTACAACGTCGGTTAGGGCTAGAACCGACGTTGTAAGTGTCACCCACACTTACATCGCCGGTTGTAGCCCTAACCGACGTTGTAAGTCAATTTTACAACTGCAATGCAGTTTCTAATTTTCTCATTTTTCCTAAATTTTAGTACCTGCATATTAAATAAACCAGCAAACCAGCCACAATTTCATATATAATACATTTGGAATAGCTAAATTTCAAAGATAGACTCTCTAGGCAAAGGTTTGATGAAGATATCAGGTAATTTAATTTATGTTTTGTATCTATGTATTCTATAATGCAATCCTTAGCTATATGATCTCTAATGAAATGATGTGTTATGTTCTATATGCTTTGTCTTAGAAGAACAATTTAAAAAAAGAAAGATTGATGTAAAAACAGCATTATTGGATGGATCTAATCGATCTTGAAAAAATCATAAAAAATAGTTAGACATTGAATTTTCCGCTAATTTTTGTTGTGTTATGTTCTTTTGACGTGTACTTGGATAAAGAGGCCTCATAGTTTTGAAAATACAAAATTTAGGTGTGGAAAAACTTCAAACGGTCATAACTTTTGCTACGGACCTCGGATGGAGATGCGTAAAAAATGAAAGTTTTTGGAAATGACGCAACGAACCTGTTGGCAAATCCCCAAAGGGGATTTGGGCAAAACATTTTTCAAAAATCCTCCATTTACTATAACTTTTTTATTATTTTACTATTTTTTACTTATTTTCCTAAATTTTGGCCATTTATGTGACTAACTTGCACTTGTCAGAAAATTTTGAAAAAATTTGTGGAGTTGTGTCGTACCAAACAGAGAATTATCATGTCATTACATCTTAGAAATTTCATACTTGCAGTTTCTTTTGTCCTAATTGCATTATTTTGCATACGGTTTTTGTCATAATTCCTCTGTTATTAAATCCAAATATTTATACAAAATCAAACAACATCAAATAAAGCCCCATGGGCACAGCCAGAACATCAGAACAATCATCTACACTGCAGCCATTTCAATAACCTAATCATAAAACAAAAAATAATAAAAAAATCCGCTAACCTGGCAGCGACAGTGGCACCAACGGTGGCGGTAGCGGTGGCGGTGGCGCCAAAGGAGGAACGCGCACCGGCAAGGCACAAGGATGAACGCGCACCGGCAAGACACAAGGATGAACGCGCACCGGCAAGACACAAGGATGAACGCGCACCGGCAAGACACAAGGATGAACGCGCACCGGCAAGGCACAAGGAGGGCGACAAGCGGCGGCGACAAAACCCAAGGAGGAAGGGCGGCAGGTGGCAGCGGCAGGGGTGGCAGTGGCAGGGGTGGCAGTGGCAGGGGGCGGCGACGAGGAAGACGGAGCGCGCAGAGAGGACGAGAGGACGGAGAGCGGAGCTTCGAGGGTCGACCACAGTACGAAAAGTGAGAAAGAAAAGGGGGGAATAGGTTTTAAAGGGGTTTCTAAGAGGTTTCTACGTCGGTTGTAATTTATAACCGACGTAGAATGTTTTGAATTCTACATTCTACGTCGGTTAACAAACAACCGACGTAGTAGTGTTGACATTCTACGTCGGTTGTTTCTTAACCGACGTAGAATGTACAATTAAAAACATTCTACGTCGGTTATAGATTACAACCGACGTAGAATGGTCAAATTAAACATTCTACGTCGTTTGTATTTAAACCGATGTAGAATGGCGACGTTGATTCCTAATTCTGTAGTAGTGACATACAAAAGTATCGTCTCCCTAATAAATATCATTCAATAACTATCAATTCATTAAATTTAATTTTGATAATATAATTAGATTATATTATATTAGATTCTACTAAACAAAACAACTAAAATAATACAATAGAACATTTTTCACATATTAATATAAAAAGTTAAAATAATTTAAAATTTATTCAAGACAACTATTTAAATTATAAGAATAACTAATTAAAATTATGTTCCTTTTGGAAAATGACTCGATTAAATTAGAATTCACTAAGTAAAATTGGACCAATATTTATAATTAGACATGACAACGGGGCAAGACTTGATGAGTTTTGTCTCCCTGCTCCTGTTCCAGACTCACTCAATTATTCTCGCCTCTCTACTAGGGATAAACAATTTTGTCTCCAGATCTATTCCATTAGGGCTCGGGAGTCTTCGACTCGCTTCATCCCCATCCTATTTTATTTTTTTAAATATAATTTTAAAAATTTATTTTTAAAATATAATTTTAAAAATTTCTTTTTAAAATATAATTTTAAAAATTTCTTTTTAAAATTATAAATTTTTAAAAATATTTAAATAAATCTAAAAATTTAAGCATGACTATAATATATATATATACGTGTGCGTAAAAAAGTAAACTGTTAAAGATAAATTTATAGAGACTAAATATTTTAATATTAAATATTTTTTTTATATATTATTTTTTTATACATAAATTAATATTCTTAATGTTACAAATTTTAAATTATTTTACTGATGAAGTATATTTTAGTTTATTATTTTTATATTATAATATGTATGTAAAAAAGTGTTTGATAATGTCTTTTTTTGTTTTATACATATCCATTTTAATTTATCAATTTTCAAAACACATAATATAAAGTCTAACAATCCTTCAAAATGAATATCAAATACATATTTAAAAATATTAATAAATAAATAATTTACAACTATCAATCTTTCAAAACACACTATAAAAGAAAAAAAAAATAAATAAACAAATATTAGATAATCTAATAATCATCTTCCAAATTAGAAATAATGTCATTCTATGTTAGTTCACCTACATAATTTAAAATAAAATGTATCATTAAAAAAGAAGCAAAGAACTAACTTTATATGTTTACCTAATTGGTTGAAGGGACTGAGAAAAGTAAATGTGTGAAGGATAGGATAAAGAGTATATTGAACTGGTTGAAGAAATTGAAGAAGTTGAAAGAGTAAGTGAAGGATGGAAAAAAAAAAGAATGTGAAACATACACTAAGACAGAGTTACAGAAAAGATATTGCAGCCCTATATAGATGCTGCAACCCTTTATGTGTGAAAAAATAAAAAGAAACACTAAGTAAGAATAAGGTTAATTTTAATATTTAATTTTAAATTTAAAGACATGACAGGGATGAGTACGGAACTGGGTGAGAATTGCATTACCCATCCTTAACCTTGAAACCAATTTCTTAAAACAGAAAAAATTCGAACCCAATCAACTTAATTTTTTTTTGTCAAATTCAAGATGTGTAGATTTGGTCCCATAAATATGGATTTAATTGTTATATAATTTTACTTTAAAGTCTAATTTGTTGAGTGAATTTTTATTACAAGACTATGTTTCTTTTGAACAATAAATATGCGCAGACGAATTTGAATAGAAGAAAAGAAGAGAAAGTATAAATTACAAGAAATATAAAACTAAAAAAAATGAAAAACGAAAGATACTTTTGTTCATCAAACTCTCTTTGCAAAATTGCAAAAATTTACGAAAGTTATGTGAAAATTTACAAAATCCGTAAGACTCAATTACCGTATGTAATTGATATTTCTCTATACTATTCTATGCTTTTTAACAAAAGTTTAATATCGATGAGAATACTACAATAAGTGTGAAAATTGATAAAATTTATTTATTTATTTATTTTTTCAAAACTTACAAACAATAATATAATTTAAATAGGTATTGAAATTTTTATGTTACAACTAGCTATGAATCTTTCCTTACTTTTGTTAGACAATGATTTCACTGATAATCTAACTCATACATCTTTATAACATATAATAATTATATTATAATACAATTAATTACAATTATATTATATAATAAAATAAAAATTTCAAACAATATTTTAAAAATATTTTAAATAAAAAATTAATAATAAAAATAAATATAAAATAAATAATAATGATAATAACATAAATAAATTTATATATCAATATAACAAAATAAAAAATTAATAATATTAATAAATAATAATATAAAAATATAATGAAATATTATACTCGATTATGTAAACTTACATAATCATTATACGTATATTTTATTATATTTATATATTATATTATGTTATTTATTTATTATTTTTATAATATAATTAAAATTAATATATATATAATTATAAGTAACAAAAATTTTAAATTTATGAATAATAATAATAATAATCAAAATACTAATAATAATAAATTTATAGAATAATAATAGGTTAATAAAAAAAATCTTTATAATAAAAATTTATTATTTTATATATTTAAAATTAATTATATCTACTAAATTATTCACAAACTTTTTTTTCACCTTTTATTATCTTTTCTTTAAAAGAAACAATCTTATTTTTCATTATATTTTTTTTTAAATCCATCCTTTTGAAATATTTTTTGAAAAGGAACAAAGCCTAAGTGATTTTACAAAAAAATTTCTAATTTTGATAGAGACTCATACTTTGTGCCAAAAAGCTCCAATACAAACCAGCAAAGTTGTAAAATAATTTTATCCCTCCCAAAACCAAAAGAGTTCAACATGACAAGTTTAAAATCATCAAATAAAACCTAAAACATTGTTTAATTCCATTTATCATATTAATTCTCATAATTGACTTGTTAAACCAAAAGTTAAAATTTTGAATTCACTTGTAAGTTTAATTTTATCACTACAAGAAAAACTAAATGTAGCGTCGACCAAAAACCCACGCAAAATAAGAAAAGTCAACGCTACTTCCTTATTAGCGTCGGCACTTGTGTCGAAGAGATAGTTCACGCTAAAAGCATGGAAGCTAACATGGCTAGTGCCGAAGTGATTAAGAGACGCTAATAGCGTCGGTGAAGTTGACACAAAAGCCGATGCTATAATTTTAAAAATATATTAATTAAATTGGCTAGCGTGGACTAAACTGACGCAAGACCGATGCTAGACTTTTTAAAAATAAAAAATTTAATTGGGTAGCGTCGGCCTAGCCCATGCTGAGTTTTTAAAATAAATAGATGGCGTCGACCTAGCCCACACTATGGTTTTTTAAAATAATAAAATAAAAAGATAGTGTTGGCTGGCCCACACTACAGTTTTTTAATAAATAAAATAAAAAATTAGCGTATAAAATTAAAAAAAAAGAATTAAAATTAAAAAAAAGAATAAAGATTAAAAAAATAAAATTTAAACAAAAATTTACGAATAAAGATTAAAAAACCCTAAAAATAAACATTAAAAATAAATTTACACAAAAAAATTATGAATTTAATAGAATGAAGGAGATAAATATAAGGAGATGAGTGTGGTTGAAGGAGATGAGTATGAATGAAAGAGATGAATGTGAGGAGATGAGTGTTGATGAAGAAGATGAATGTGAGAAAATGAATATAGATGAATGAGACGAGTGTGGGGTGATTTATATAGAAAAGTGAGAGAGAAATTTTATGATTTGTTTGGCTAAATTTGGACCTTTGGATTAAAAATAATCTACGGTTAATATTCTATATGATGGAGATACACAGATTGATGTAAATTTTGATGGCTGAAATGAGGGCCTTTAGATTAAAATAATCAACGCTTCATATTCAATCTCACAAAAATGCACGGATCCAATTATAAATAATAAAATTTAGAGTCGGCCTAGCGGACGCTAACTTAAACAAATATTAAAAATATATTATGTTAGTGTGGATTTAGCCGATGCTACTTTAAATAAATATAATTATTAAAAATAAATAAGATTAGCGTCCACTAGGCTGACACTAACTTTATTTATTTTTTAATATTTATTTCAGTTAGCGTTGGCCCAACGGACACTAACTTAAATAAATATTAAAAATATATTATGTTAGCGTGGGCCTAGCCGATGCTACTTTAAATAAATATAATAATTAAAAATAAATAAGATTAGCGTCCACTAGGCCGACACTAGCTTTATTTATTTTCTAATATTAATTTCAGTTAGCGTGGATCTAGCGGATGCTGACTTAAATAAATAGTAAAAATATATTTTGTTAGCATGGACTTAGTTGACGCTACTTTAAATAAATATAATTATTAAAAATAAATAAAATTAGCGTCCATTAGGCCGATGCTAGGCTGACGCTATTTGTGTCCCAATTTGACCGCCACTAATATTTGGAAGCTAATTCAACGTTTTCTTGTAGTCTATATTATACTCAAATAATTAAACTACTTAAGTTTTATTTTCTAAGAACCCTGAATTAGATAACTATGGATTACTTGTTATTAATTTGCGAGGTTTCTTATTGGTAATAAGGCACATATAAATCTTTGAATATTTGGATTGTAATAAACTATGAAAGTTGATATGGAAATATTATATTTATGTTGATGAGGTTAAATAATACAAGTCACTATTTTGATAATGAATTAAAGTTTATTGCACTCTTAATTGTTGTTGTTATAATTTCTTGTTTTGGTGTTTATTTGTGAATCTTGGTGTTTGATTGTAGAAAAGAAGTGTTTAAAGCAAATTGAATTTACAAAGGGATATTTATTAAGGGGGAACTATTTAGAATTTAGAGAAACTTGTCTTAGTTTAATTGGAATTTAAACATGGTTGGAGACTAGATGGTCACTTGAGTGAGACTCAAGTGATGATATTTAACATGGAGAATTGTTGTTCAAGCATCTTCTTGATTTGAATGGAGTTCTGTTATCAAATTTTGTGAATGTTTTGATGATGATGAATCTTGAAGAGAAAGATTAAAGTTTTAAAGTCTTGTGAAAGCTTTTAAACTTGTATTATGAGTATATGTTTGTTTGTAATAGTTAAGAGACAAGTTAAAGACCCTAGCATGCACACCATTCTCCCTTAAACTTTAAAAAACCTTTTAAAAACTCGAGTTCTATGGAATAATCGATTATCACACGTTGTTTTCATAAATCAATTACTTTATAGAATAATCAATTATCCTAAGCAATAATTGATTATTTTGAACATTTTTATGAAAATCTTTCATATTCTTCAGACATTTGAGCTCCTCTTTGCCTATAAAATGTAATGGGGTCTAAACTTTTTGTATACATAGATCATAAGTGTTTTTGCTTTGTAAAAAACTTGTGTTAAACCTAATTTATTTTCTCTAAGTGGGTTTACTGTGAGAAGGTTGTTCTACTGTTAGGGTTCAAGCTTGTTTCATCCTTTAAGTGTTGTTTGAAGAAGGTGTTCATCTTTTGTGATATGCAAAAGAGGTGTGTTCATTCATTGTAGTTGTTCAAGGAAGGTGTTGTCTCTCTTGTGTCTTCAAGAGAGGTGTTGTTCATCCTTTATGGTTTATAAATGAGGTGTTCTTGTTAATCTTTCTACTAACTTAACTTTGCTGCTTTGTAAGTGTTGTAAACTTTAACTTTAAGATAGTAAGTAACAATCATACTCCTAGAGGTGATTGAACACTAGATGTAGGATATATTTTGATCTGGACTAGTATAAACCTTGGTGTTAAATTTTTTTTATCCCTTACTCTTATTTATATTTAGCTTATATATATATTGTACTCTGATTTTTACCAAGCAGAACTTAAAATAAACTTTGGGATTTTTCTTAAACTTTGTTTTAACTTAATTAAATTGGAAAAAGTTTAAACTTTTATTAACAAACTAATTCACCCCCTCTTGGTTTTATTGCATCTGCCCTATTATTCTAATACATCTAATTGGTTCCTCATGTAATGTTATTCATCACTATGTTTTATGGTTTGAGCGAGAGAGATGTCGCATCAATTATCTCCTTTCTTTGAGCCTCATCACTTAAGTAATCATTTGGAAGTTGGAGCAAGAGAGAAATTATACAATTACATTCCCTCAAGATGTATATAATTTAAGTGTTAGATGTCCCTCAAGTGTTGGACTTGATTTCTGAACAAACATTTCATAGTTTGAGCAATAGAGAAATCATATCAATTCTCTCACATCTAAGAGTGACACTTAAGCAGTATTCACTCATTCTCTAAATTGGGTTTTATTAAATTAAATTAATTATTTCAAAAATATATATTATGTGATTGATATGATGAATTAAGATGTATTTGTATTGATTTGAGTTGTAAATATAAAGGAGGTATGAGTTATATGGAATTGGTTAAGAAATGATGGTTGCTTGAGATGATAGTCTAATTTTGTTGTGGTTGTAGTGTTGAGTATAAACACTTATTACTCAAAGGAGATTTCATACTTCATTAATAGTTTAAATAATGTATATTAAGATATCAAGTGGTGAGAAATTGAAAGAGACTATTGTATCAACTTTGTATAGTAGGTGTTATGGGTTACCTTAACTACATTGAACTACTGTGTTGGAACAATTGGCTTTAGAAGAGGGTTTAATAAAGTCTTAGACAATTTCTCGCAAACAATAGACTAAACTATCTAACTAATAACCAAAGTGGAATAACACACTAGTTTTATATTGGTTCCTCCAAACACACGTTTTACATCTAGTTCTCCTTTGAGATAACTTCTTAAGAGGTTTCACTATTAAACAATGAATACAAGTAAAACCATCTTGATTAAAATATGTACACAAACCACTTTTGATTATTCTGTCTCAATCTCCCTAATAATACATATTTTGAGCATAATTTTATAACTTTATTATACATTGAATGCACCTTTCATATGCTTTATTTTTAGTTTTTAACTAATTTCCTATTAATAGTAATAAATTGGGTTCATTTTACATATTTGCTTTAATTTCCCAGTTTTAGATAATTTGACATTTGCTCACTATTTTGGCCATGAGTTTTTCTGTAGATATCATTTTGGGTTTATTCTAGTGGCATTGAATTCTACATTTTAGCAGCTTCAATTTGAGCATAAACTTTGCTAAATTTGGACTTCTGAACTATTTTCTATAATTTTTAGAAGTTTGGACAAATTTGCTAAAATTTTGTAATGAAACCCTTGCGATTTCAGTTCCCTTATTTTTCTTTGGACATTTTTAATTTGAGCTTAGGGACTTAATTAAAACCCTCAATTAGAGTCGTTTCAGATTAGGGTTTCTGATTAGGGGACTTATAAATAATCTCTTTATACCATAAACATTTATACCATAAACATCTACGTAGAAAATCATTTGTTTAGTTCTAGAGTTTAGAATTTGTCTTTTTATTTTTTTTCTCTCTTCTCCCTCTCTCTTTTCTATTTTCATGTTCTTCATTCATAATGAACTAATATTTAAGGATTGATTCACAAGATCAATATTAATACTTTGAATTGAGTTTCACACCGATCGTTTAATGCTCTGAGTTTGTTATTCTTCTATCAAATTTTAGATGTGTCCTTTGTGATATCAATTTGCATTTATAATATTAGAAATCAATTGAATCTTGATTTGATAAGTGATATAAATTAGATTAAATGATATTGAGATTTCATTCGTATAACTGGTTCAATTGAATAATTGAATTGGTTAATTGTTCAAACTTGGATTCGAATTAGAAAACTATGATAAGAGGATGATTTGATTATTAAATTTGTGAATTGATCTTTGCTTTTTTCAATTTTGCATACATATTGTTTTTTTTTTCTTACTTTTTCTTTACGTTTCCCATATAAACCCGTGCAAATTAATTTACTAAAGAAGAACATTAAACAATAAATATGTATGGTTGTGTCTTTGGGGATTTGACTTAGGTTAATCCTATATTGCACTATCTTTAAAAACTCATCATGAAAGTGGATTTGTCATTCCTCATGAGATTAAGATCTCAAAACAAAGTGAGAATGATTTAAGGCCCACTATGTGACTTGACATAGTGAAAAATACATATCTTATTTCACTTATTTATTACATATCTTTTTTATTATTTCACTTATTTGATCTTATTTTTTTTACATGACCTAATATTATATTATAGTAAATAGTTTCATTCTCTTCAACTAAGTATATAATATTAAATAATTTATTTTATTATAATTACTTTGTTGATAAAAGAAACTACTAATATGTATAAACAGTACCATGCATAACATTGAAGAAAAATATTTAATTATAATAAGAAAGTTAATTCAATTATTTACCATGATATAATATTAAATGATATTTCAAAAATATAAAATCAAATACATATATTAATAAAAAATTATATAATAAATCTACAAAACTAAAAATAATATTATAAAAACTAATTTAGTTTAATTTAAATATTTTGATTCAAATTAAACTAAATCAAACCATATTTAACTTTTAGAGTTGAAATGTATTTTAAATTAAAAAAATTAAACACATTGCGAAAATTCCTTTATTTTTTAGAATAAAATGTAATTAAAGTATATAAATTCTAAAGAATAAATTAAAACTTAAACTATAATAATTTTTGTATGAGTAAAAAAAAATAATAACCACTAAAAAATAAATTAAACTCTACCATTCAAGTACAAATTAGTTAATATAGTTGACTTTTATGACACAGCAATAGATTTACCAAAAGAAATTAAAAATTTAAATTATATCTTTTTCCACATATATCCTTAAATTAATAAGATATATTTAAGAAAGTTTTCAAATGAGAAAGTTAATAAAAATACAAATTTATATATTTAACTACAACAGTTTACATGGAAATTTTTATTGATATTAAAATTTTAAATCATTATTATATATTTTAAATAAATGTAAACTTTCATTTTATATTATTCTAATTACTAATTAAATATAATAAAATATTTAATATTTTCCAAAACCTACAAAGTATTTAATATTTTTTTTATGTAATTAGAAGATTGAAAATTATAGACAATAAATGAGAAGGAATTATTACATTAAAATATAACTATATATAGCTGAATATCACACTTTACATGGAATATTTTTAATTATATTAATACATTTATGTAATGGTAATAATATTTATTAAACATAAAAAAGAGATGTATGCCTTTTTTTTTTATAACACTAAGATACTTTTTGAAGGAAAAGGCACAAATCTTTTTCTTTTAATTAAGTAGGAAAGTTCATTAATATGGTAAATAAGTATTAAGGAAAAAATGATTTAGTTTACTTTTTAAGTTAGTTATTCATTATCATTTTTCTTAGAGACAATATTGTACTTAATACATTCAAATATAATCTAATAAATTAAAATTATTAATTAATTGAAATGTTCAAAATTATTAAATTCAACTTTCTTAATAATAATTATAAATTATCTTAGCAATGTAAGTAAATGTATCCACTTAAATAATACGATTTTACTAAATTTCTCATGTAAATTCTTTTTGACATAATATTTTTTAAGCGATTTTCAGTAGCAAATTTAAAAATAAATTTATTTATATGTATGCTTTGAAAGTTAAAAATCACCTTGAGTAAATACAACAGTTTATGTTTGACTAAAAAAAGAAAAAAAAACTCCATGCTATAGATAAATTTTATCTTCTGAATAAAAAATCCATGATTTTGGAGGATAGAATAGGATAATATATTTCAAACATTTAAATATCCATTATTTTGTCACATGCGTAACAACACTATGTATATTTTTAAATAACGAAAATTTTTAAAAATTTAATAAAAAAATATTTTTTATTTTACGCTTCAGAAAAAAAATGTATATTTAAAATCAGAAAAATAAATCACCAAGATTAAACAATCCGAATAAATACCAAAAATAAAATAAAACCACAAAACAAATAAAACATAGGTATGCGTGTAGAAAAATTATTACATTATTAATTTGTATTCAATCAGCAGTAATAAAAGGAACGGTTTCAGTCTCAACAACAAAACAAGCGGTTCCGTTCTTAATAATAGTAATAAAAAAAGAATCAGTTTCCTAATTTTTTTATCATCATCAGTTTCGTAATTTTATGTAAGAAAGTTGGTTCAACATACTATATATTATAAAAAAATTAATTTTAAAATAAAATATTCAAAGTAAATAAAACAATTTTTTATCGTTGAGGAACGTCTGAAAAGAAAGCATTTTTGGAAGAAAATACAGAAAAGAATAGTGTAATAAAAGTAACCATTAGTAAATGGGAGTAAATAGATAAAATTTTGGAAAACTAAATTTTACAAACCTCACTTTCCAAGTTAAGCTCAATGCACAGACTTTCATCTGATATAAAAGAGAGGTTTCAACTTTTATCTTGTTGTTTTTAACTGTAAAAAGAAATAATAATAAATAATAATAAAAAGTTTAAAGATTGTTGTTATTACAACCCACACTATCTCTGCGCCTATTTATTCTCCTTCCTCATTTCTAGTTTTTATTTTTAATTATTATTATTTTTATTATTATTATTTTTTTCTTGTTTTTTGCATTTCAAAGCCAACTAACACCCTTTTTCCTTTCTCTTTCTCTGTCAGAAGACTAAAAAACACCTCTGTTGTTGCGTTGTCCGTTTTTTCTCTCCAAACCAGAGAGCGACCGCCGGCGAGCTTCACTCGCCGGGAATTCGCTCTTCCTCGCCGGAGCCTCCGGAACCTCCATTTTCCTGATTGTACCTTCGAATTGCGGTTATTTTTTTCCGCGGCTCCGTTTGAAGGAGCCGTTTCTGTGTAATTATTCTTTGCCTTTTCCTTTTCTCAGCCTCTCAGATTGCAATGCAGAGGTAAGGAGGTTCCTGCTGCGGTGGAAAGTGTGGGATCTCTTATTCCTGAAATTCCTGTGTTCTGGAGCGGTTGAGAGATTCGATTTTTGTCTGTTTCTCTTTGTGCTGGATGAGGAGTTTGGTGAATTTTGTGAAGGAGGGGCTTTTGGAGTTTCTGTGCTAGCGAAGTTGTGTTCCAATTCAGAAGGTGCAAATTTGTTTTGTTAGCGTGAAAAAGAATTATGCTTTGTGTTTATTATGTGTGTCTTTGTTTTTGCTTTTTGGGTTGGGGGACTAGTTGAACGGTTTTTCTCTTCGGTGGCAGTGGTTGTTATGAGTATACGGTGAGATAAGAATATCTTTGGCGTTCATGTTTTTGATCTGTTGGTGTTTTCAGATTATGGCTTTTCTGAAATTTTAGTTTTTTCTCTTGATCTGTTTATGTTTGAGGCTTTCGCTGTGAAATTCCCTCTTCATCTGTGTAATTTTGTGGCAGAATCAGGTGGAGTACTGTAAACTTAAGCTTGACTTCTTCTTTTTTTCTGTTTTTCTTTTTGTGAAAAAAGGGAGAGCTGTGGTTACAGTTAAATGGTTTTTTTTTTTGTGTTAATTTCCATGGATGGTTTTTGTTTGTTTTTTTGTCGAGCAAATGGCCAAACTGTGTTAGGTCGATGGTAGGTAAGAAACGAACTTTTCTCTTTTTCTAATACCATCCTGTGCTCTCCTTCCTTCTGGTAGTGTTTAGTTGAAGATGCAACAATTTGTGCCTTAGTTACTAATCTTTTTTAATTTTACAATTGAATATAGGGGGTGCTTCTGGTAGGTTTTTCAATGGTCCATTTTTCCACTCTTCTTTTTCTGTTCAGGGGTGGCGGTGCTGTTGATAAATTGTGTGTTATGATACATGATATTTTATGGGTCTGAGTTTTTCTTTCTGCCTTAGCAGTTATTTTTTATATGGGTTGCCATGTTCATTGATATATGTCCTTTCCTTTGTCAAGCGAATGACCTTGAACTTCCCGCAGATGACCTGGGATAGAGCCTAACAAAACTAGCAAGGGAGGAGGCTTTCAGTATTTTCTGAACAAGCTACAGGATGCCTTCTGAAATAATGGAGAAGAGGGGTGTGTCTGCCTCATCCCACTTTTTGGATGACATTTCCTATGCTTCTGAGGTAATTTTTATGCTAACTGACTCATCATGTTTCTTCAAATTTTGTCACAACGCCTCAGGTTAATTATTATCCGAAGTTTGTAACCTTCTCATCATCGTTTTAAGGATTGTCAGTTTCGTGAACATTTTACAGTCTAAGACTTCAGTTTTCTTATTATGTTATCAATTTGTCCTGTTCTCCATGGCCTCGATGCTAAACATGTGTTTAACTTTTGGGCAGAAGAATATCGGATTACGGAAGCCAAAATCTATTCATGACCAGTTTCTACAGGGTGAGGCCAATCAACTAATTATTATTTGTTCAAAATGGTTTCATATGTTGCTGATTTACCTGTTTCAATTGCATCATTAATGCCCCAAATAGATTGGCTAACATATAATTAAGATTCGGACCTTGAGTGAACTGTTTTATGCTCCAGTTTAGAAATTGGCTATTAACTATCATAAAGTTTGAACATGTTAATTTTTGAGGAATCTTTCCGTATATATTTCTGTTTACCTTACTATATATAATGATATCTCTCATCTCGATTGAGATGCAGCTGTACAATTCAAAAGCACTATTTCTCTCTTTTTCTGTTTCAATTTCTTTTTAAATGTTTCATTTGCATTCAGAATAAATGATTGCTAATGTTGCTAACAAGTATCTTTAGTACGAGTCATTGTCTTAAATTCCAAAACTAGTATATTTATTTCACTTTATGGGGATTGGTGATAATAATTACTGATTTGTCTTTTTAATCCTTACTATTCTCACTTTCTGCTGAAAACAATATGTAGTTTTTTTGTTCGTTCTGGAATAATGAATATCACTCATCAACATTGCAAGCACTTTAAGTTTTGATGAGTAATTAGCATTGGCATCATCTAACATTAATATTCTTGTTTCTGTTTGTGGCAGCAATCTAATTGCTGCAGAACTTTGATAAACTAATGTATAAATTAAATTCCTTGGTTATGCAACATTTTGATTGTGGTATAGCTGGGACAATTAATGCTAATCATGAATTTTGGATTCTGTGCTCTGCTGGATTGAAGCTTAATATGATTTTGGCATAAATTTTATTAAGAATTTACAGTTTGTTTATTGTGCTAAGTAATAATGATGTAATATATGCGTGTATCCATATTTATGTCTGTTTACTTGTGTTGCATTAATAAGCAGATCATCTACTGAACGTGTAACTAGTTTCTGGATATAGTAATTTCTATATTTAAATTTTCAGGGAAGAGTGAAATGGCGGCATCACCTGGCAGTATTTTGAATACTTCATCCCCGCGAGCAACAAATGGAAAATCTGGCTTGCCAATGTCTCAGACTACTCTATCTGGGGAAATTACAGATGACCTACATTTTGGCAGAGAAGCAGGAACTGTAGAGATGCTGAAGGATTCCACCGAATCATTTAATTATAATAAGAGGTCATGGTCTAATGTGCATACGCAGCCAGCATCTAGCTCATATGGTCTAATTGGTAGCAAGATTGTCACCAGTGCTGCCTCACGTGAAAGTAGTCTATTTTCAAGCTCGCTGTCTGAGATGTTTAGCCAAAAGTGTAAGAATTTGTTTCAAGGATGTTAAGATGGTTTGTGTGCATGTTATGTGTATTGAAGCATTACGAAGTTCTGAATTCTTTCACTCTTCGTAATACTTTAGATAGGAGTTTCTATTACATTCATTTGTTTGCCACCTATAGCAATTTATCATAGCAGAATATATGCATGTTATCTTTTGTAATGTAACACGACAAAGTAGGGCACCGTTCCCTCGTCAAATCCCACCAAAATATGAAACTAGGAAAAGTTATCTAGTTTTTATAGATTTTATGATTTTACTGCAGTTTAGCTGATATCCTCATCTATCCCTGTTTGCATAATGTATATCTTAATGCAGTGAGGTTATTGGGGAATGGAGTGCTGTCTGGTCAACCCATTACTGTTGGTTCCCTTCCTGAGGAAGAACCGTTTAAATCTCTAGGAGAAATTGAGGCTGATACTATTGGAAATCTTCTTCCTGATGAAGATGACCTGTTTTCGGGAGTCACTGACGAGTTAGGATGCAGTACTCGTGCGAGAATGAATGATGATTTTGAAGATTTTGATTTGTTCAGCAGCAGCGGAGGCATGGAATTGGAAGGAGATGAACATCTAATTTCTGGGAAGGGAACCGGTTTCGTGGATGAAGATCCTGATTACTTTGGGGTTTCTAAAGGAAAAATTCCTTTTGGTGAACAATCTTCTAGAACACTTTTTGTTAGAAACATCAATAGCAATGTTGAGGACTCCGAGCTTAAGGCTCTCTTTGAGGTGAACCTTTATTAATTTATCATGATGGCTGCTATCTTAAGAGTTTTCATTAAGCATTTTATACCACTAATGATGGAATGTAAATGGACTATTTTTTTTGTTCTGGCAGCAATATGGAGATATCCGAACTATATACACTGCCTGCAAGCATCGTGGGTTTGTTATGATTTCTTATTATGATCTAAGGGCAGCACAAAATGCAATGAAGGCACTTCAAAATAGGTCATTGAGATCTAGGAAACTGGATATACATTATTCAATTCCTAAGGTAACAACGTTATTAACCTCATCTATGCATAATTCCTTTTCCCTTCTTACATTTGGATAAGGTTTATATTTCCATTGTTCATCTTATAATCTTTTATTATTACAGGCGTAGGTTTTACTTGTTCAATTGCTTGTGTCTTTTTTATGTGTTGCTTATAGATATATCTTTATTTGATGACATATCAGGGCAATGCTCCAGAGAAAGATATTGGCCATGGTACACTGATGATATCTGATCTTGATTCATCTGTTTTGAATGATGAACTTAAGCAGATTTTTGGGTTTTATGGAGAAATTAGAGATGTGAGTTCTTCCTATTTGTTTTCATCCATTTTTGGTGTGTTTTGTAATGATACAAGCATTCTTAAATATTGTCTCTGTAATTGCAGATCTATGAATATCCACAATTGGATCATGTCAAATTTATCGAATTTTATGATGTTCGAGCTGCAGAAGCTTCTCTACGTGCATTGAATGGGATCTGCTTTGCTGGGAAGCACATTAAGCTTGAGCCCGGACTTCCCATGATTGCAACATGGTGGCTATTACTGCTTCTTCATTTTTTTAATTTAATTTTCTTATCTAAATATATTAACTTTTGCAACTGTTTTCTACTTTTAAAATGTGTCAATCTAAACCAATGTGTTGTGGATGAAGTCTTATTTGGATCTTCACATTTATTCTGGTCACCTTTTAGTATTCTCTACTTTTAGAGTTTGATAGAGGCTATAGTTGTTTGGAAGCACCTGGATAGAAAGATTACATCTTGACAATTATGAACCTTGCTTTTGTAGTCTGATGCAGCAGTCTAAGAAGGGACAAGATGAACCTGATCTTGGTCATAGTCTTAGTGACAACATTTCCTTGAGACATAAGGGTATGATTTTGTCTGAAGTCACTTGTCTATTTTTCCTCATAAAGCTAATATGTTCTTGGTCTCACTAGACATAACTTACAGCAGGAGTATCATCTGGATTTATTACATCTGCTGGCAGCTTGGAAAATGGATATAATCAAGGATTTCATTCTGCAACACAGCTACCTGCTTTCATTGATAGCTCACTATTTAATATGAACTCTAACATTCACAAGACCACAAGAGGGGCATCTACTGGAAAAGTGTCTGGTGTTTTTGAGACCAGTAACACTATTGACGCAATGAAATTTGCATCCGTTTCGAGGTTCCATCCTCATTCTTTACCTGAATATCATGATAGTTTAGCTAATGGCAGTCCTTACAACTTTTCAAGTACCATTAACATGGCTGCCAATATTGGAACTGGATCAACGGAATCATCTGACAGCAGGCACATTCAGGGAATAAACTCAACTGGGAACCTTGCAGAGTTTAATGCAGGAGGTAAGTTTAACGTGCTAAGAAAGCCTCGTGTATAAGCTTCCTTTATTTGCAACAGTTTTGAAATGTTTCCTTGTGTAGAAAATTGTGATAAGGGACCAATTTGTTGCAAAGGTTGAACTTATTGTTCACTTTTGATGGCATCCTAGGAATTTAAAACCTTGTAACAACGAACTTGACTGTTAATTTTGATGGTGATTGTAGGATTTTCAATATTTTCATTGTTTTAATAACACCCAAAAATTCTCGAGGTCAAACTATTGATCTAGATGAATTTAAACTTGCGTGTGATTTAAGAAGTCCAATTTGAATATTGATCTTGAAGTCAGTTTTCTATCAGCTTGTAAGTGGTAGAAGTGCTGGGAAATTGTAGACTGAACCAATATCTAATATGTATTTAATAGTTCTATATTTGAATGCTGGTACTTGAAATCTTTGTTTTATTTTGGATCTTCAGGAAATGGCAACCGCCCCAATCATGGACTTTATCATATGTGGAATGGCTCCAACCTGCATCAACAACCTCCTTCAAATACCATGCTTTGGCAGAAAACACCATCCTTTGTTAATGGTGCTGGTTCTCCGTGTCTTCCACAGATACCCAGCTTTCCTAGAACACCTCCCCATGTGCTTAGAGCATCACATATAGACCATCAAGTGGGATCAGCACCAGTTGTTACAGCCTCACCCTGGGAAAGACAACATTCTTACTTGGGAGAGTCGCCTGATGGTTCTGGTTTTAGATTGGGTTCTGTAGGAAGTCCTGGCTTTCATGGTAGCTGGCAGATGCATCCTCCTGCTTCTCACAACATATTTTCTCATGTTAGTGGGAATGGTACAGAATTGACGTCAAATGCTGGGCAGGGCTCTCCTAAGCAGTTATCACATGTTTTACCTGGGAGACTTCCCATGAATTTGGTTTCTAAATTTGATTCTACCAATGAACGAATGAGAAACCTCTATCCTCGTAGAAGTGAACCAAACACTAACAACAATGCAGATAAAAAACAGTATGAACTTGACCTAGGCCGCATATTGCGTGGGGATGACAACCGAACAACGCTCATGATAAAAAATATTCCCAATAAGTATGCCAATTATCTCCCTATCTTTTTGTACATTTTGTTGTTTATGCTATTATCATTTCTTCCTTATTTGACCAAATGACGTGATTATCAGTTACACGGGTAAATGCTTATTTGGCTTGTCCCCTTTTAATTTTGGTGCATTAACCATACAAATGTCCTCTCTCTTTTTCTTGCTTACATGCCTGTGATATTTTGCATGTAGTTTTTTTTATTGATCAATTGGATTTCCATAACAGATTTAACAAATTTTACAAATATTGAAATGTGGCTATTCTTTTCCACTGGTCTTTCTGTTTGTCTCTTTTTTATTTTATATTTCTTTAAATATTTTGGTAGGTATACTTCAAAGATGCTTCTTGCTGCCATTGATGAACAATGTCGAGGAACATATGATTTTCTATATTTGCCAATTGATTTCAAGGCAAGTATTTTTATGGACTTGCTAGTTGCTTGACTCTTTCCTTAAATGATGCAATCATAGATGTGTTTCTAAGTCGATTCTACTAATGGTTGCAGAACAAATGTAATGTTGGCTATGCATTCATCAATATGATTGATCCTGGTCAAATTATTCCATTCCACAAGGTTATTTGGAAATCCTTATGTAAAATCCTAATTTGATTTATTTATCTGGGATATGAATTCTGTGTTTATCTGTTTCTTTTTGTTTCTAGGAGTTTTTATATATTTAATAGATAGGAATATTGTGCAGGCTTTTAATGGGAAAAAATGGGAGAAGTTCAACAGTGAAAAGGTAGCAGTACTCGCCTATGCCCGAATTCAAGGAAAAGCTGCTCTTATTGCTCATTTTCAGAATTCAAGCTTGATGAATGAAGATAAACGTTGCCGCCCTATTCTTTTCCATACAGATGGCCCGAATGCTGGCGATCCGGTAAATCAGCTTGTTCTCTAGATGTAACTATTTTCCTGACGTTTCCATTAGTATCTTAGTGGCTGATTCAAGTAAACTGGGTGTTAGTTATAGGCTTTCTCACTTCAAAACTTTTTTCCTGATATTTAATGTTAACATGCATTGGGTTTAGCAAGAAAGTTTTTGAAGGAATACTTCACTGATTATTTTAATGGCTATAAAATGCAATCTATAGTTACGATTTTAACTGTTTCTAGCATTACGTGCATTTAACAAACTGGGATAAGGATATATAGGAGGCTTGCTACCTAATTGTACTAATGGTTTGGTACCTGGCTTTTCTGCTGATATGATATAGTAACCTAATCTGTCGCTGCAGGAGCCTTTCCCCTTGGGTAACAATATTAGAGTGAGGCCTGGAAAATCTCGCGCTAATGGTAATGAGGAGAATCGCAGCCAAGGGAATCCTTCATCTTTGGCAAGTGGAGAAGAGTCTGGGAATGGAATGGAATCATCTTCGATCTCTTCAAAAAACTCTGACTGATTTGCCTTATGCACTAACAGTTCAATGTTGCATGTCATGCCAACTCCAAGACTGTATATTTACATTTTGTATTTGTTCGATTGGGCGAGAGGAGTTGGAGCCGGTAGGAAAGGGAGGGGGCTCACAATTTTTTCCTATAGAGGAGCCTTGCAAAGAGTTTTTGGATGTTGAGGTACATAACCAGAATGAAACCACTGATTTTAGTGTTTTCGTTATTTTCCTAAAATTTTGCATGGAGTACCACTACCATCTCACAAGTTTAGAGAATGGCTTAACTGAAGCTTAAAATTTTGGCTACCTGTGAATGGACAATGTGACAATTTGCAGTTCCCTTGAGATAATAAGCATTATTGCGGGTTTCTTGGGTTCTTTGCTGGTTTTGTTTCCATTGTTATCTTTAATGTTCATATGTAATTGTTTCCTTATATTCCCAGGCATTGGTTTCTATTTGTTGTCCATATGATGGATTGCTGAGGGAAGACATTTAAATGGAACATTCTTGATGGTAGTGTTCAGATACTTCTTTTTCGCTTGTTATTTCTGCATTCTTTCGTCCGTGCTTAGAAAAAGGCTTAACTCACGCCAAGTTACATACTAGTAGGAGTTACTTTGTTTGAAGATAAAGATTCCTGAGTCCGAAAAAAGGAAGTGGAGTATACATAGACACTGATTAAATTCAGGTTTTTTAATTAAACTAAACCAATATATCCGTATAACTTTTTAAGAAGTTAAATAAAAAAAAAACTCTGTAAAAGTTAAGTGTGTAGATTATATGTTTTTTTCTTTTGAAGTTTGATGATTATGAAGTTTTATGCATACTTTTTTAAAAATAAAGTGACTGTTTGGATGAAGAAAACAAATTTTACAATTCTATGTTAAGAATCACTTAAGTAAGCATTTATTTGTACGCAAATGACTGTTGGTGAGCTTTATGGTCAAGACTAGCAGCAGTAAATTGCTGCCTGCAACAGGAAATGAGATATGCTCTGTCTATAGACAATCTGGCTTTTCTTACCATGACAGTGACACATAATTTGTTCTGTTAAGTTTATTTTGGATGGTACGAATAAGGTGAGGAAGTGAAAATAAATTATTTAGATCAATTAAAATAAGAAAAAGATAAGATGATTTTATTTATTATTATTATTTTAATATTTTATTTAATTATTTATTATTATTTATAAAAAGTAACTAGATAATTTTATCTTTTAATAAGTAAAAATAATTTTTATTTAATAAAATAAATAATCAAACAACTTATTTCTACTAAAAAATAATTATATAATTTCTTTCATTGAAATAACTACCACAAGTTATTTTTATAAAATTATATATATTTTTCAATTTTTTTATTATTTTATAAAATATGCATATATATTTTTGAAATTATATTATTTTATTATAATGAAAATGTGAATACTTCTGCGTTCTTAGGAGGCTGTTGTAACAATAAAAGTAATACTACATGTTGTATTTTATATTTTGATTAGTTAATGTGTTCTTTCTAAATTTTTACCAAAATAAAGAGAGAAATTTGTACAGAATCTTCCATCACTTATTCCAAATGCACAAGAACACCATCCTTGCATATTCGTTAGATGGGTTAAAAGAGCTTTCAATCCTCAATGCGTATTTTTAATATATTTAATTTTACATTAATGTGAAATCTGTTCCAATAGTAGTTAATAGTTCCAATCTGTCTCAACTCAGTAAGCACAAAGTTCACACAAACTAACCAGTCATATAACTTTTTACCTTTTGGTTTAAGAGTCTCCACTCTTAACTCTCACAATCTTAAATATGGTTTCTCATTATTTTCTATCTTTTTAAATAACATTACTTTTATTAAAATATTTAATAGAAAAATTATTCACGTATCTCTTTTCCACACCCATCCACATCTTAATTTCCTTTTTTTATTTTTTTCTACCTTGAATGAATAAATAAATTTTGTGTGTTAATATAGGTATAGGAATGAGAGTTTCAAAATCTAGATGTCCTTCTGTCACCACTCTATTTAATATTATTACTTAATAGATCATATATGTTTTTTATTTTTAAAAAGAAAAAAAAAGTTTACAAAAGCAAAATGACAGAGGAAAAATCAGACAAACTTTCTTTAAATTAAAGAATTATACTAAACCATTAAAGAATTACACAAAACCTGAATTAAGGTATGTATAAGAGTTTAACAAAAAAAATTAATAAGTTAAAAATTAATTTATATATAAATTAAAAGTGAAGAAAAAGATAATGGAAAATAAAGTTATTTGTTAAGAAAAATAGTAAAAAGTGAAAGGAAAGCTTATGATAGTTTAAAATTAATTTTATAATTGATGATAATATTTTTATTTATTATTATTAAATAATTTTTTTTATTTTTATGATTAATAATCATTTCTATTTAATATTATTAATTTTTTTGTTATTAATATCACTATATAAATTTATTTATATTAATATTATTATTTATTTAATATTTATTATTATTATATAAATTTATTTTTAGTATTAAATTTTGTATTTAAAATAATTTTTTATATATTTTTAATCATTTTTATTTTATTATATAATATATTAAAATTAATTATACTATAATATAAGATTATATGTTATAAAAGTTTTAATAAATTAATAATAATAATTAATTAAAAATAATTAATGTATAATATAAATATAATATAATATTTTATTATATTTTGTTAGATATATAATAGATTGTCATGTATTCTTAATCGATTACCTCTTGATTCTTCGTAAATCTTCCCAAAATTGCGAAGAAAGTCAACAGTAAAATTTGTGTTTATTTTTTGGTTTTTATTAATTTTTATTTTTTTTTACATTTTTTTCTTGACATAGAATTACACAAAACCAGAATTAAGGCATGTATAGATAAATTCTTTTCACGAGAGTTTATAAAAAAAATTAATAAGTTAAAATTAATTTATATACAAATTAAAAGTGAAATTTAAATAAAAATATAAAAAAATTATAAATTAGCTTATATATATAAAAAAATAATTTATAAAATTATATTTGTGCTAAATATATTTTTAGTTCTTGAACGTTTTTTCAAAATTGTGTTTTAGAAACTTTTAACTAAATTTGTCCTTATACTTTATAAACTAGTGTAAATAATTGTTTATGAAAAATAAAAACAAAAAAGAAGAAAATGAGATAGAGAAAAAAAAAGTAAAAGAAGTTTATGAGACAAATGACAATGAAGTAGGGAACTATAGAAAAGGAAAATAAAGAAATAATAAGTTCTGATACATCATCAAAGATCGTTTATACGAGTTTATAAAATATAAGGATAAAATATGTCCAAAATTTACTTTAAAGACAAAACTCAATTTTGACAAATAGTTCAAAGACTAAAAACACATTTAACTCATTATATTTTTATATTTTGCAAAATTATAAAGATGATTTTATGAGATTGAAGGAGCGAAGAGAAAAAGATCGCTTAGATAAAATGAAAAAAATACAAATTAAAAAAGTTCAAGAAAATAGATATAAAAGACATAAATTTATTTAATATAACTTTGTTAATTATATAAAAGTGGAGATTAAAGACAAAAAAATAAGGACTCTTAAAAGATATTCTTGAATCTAAATATGGGAAATGGAAGGGCGTGAATGAAAAAGAAATCAAAATACGACTCATGGTATGAAGAGATCTATACACAAGATAAGTAACTTGATAAATCAATAAAATTGGCTTGATAAATATGTATAACTTGGAAGGTGAAATTGGATAAAGATATTAGATTTTGAATTGAAAAATATAAAAGTTGATCATTATTTGGCCATAAATATCCTAATTGATATAATAATGTCACCTTAAAACATGCACGTTTAAAATTATTGTTCTTAAAACTTTTTTAAGAAGTCTCCACTTGTGTAATTTTTAAGTTATGAATTTCAATTTTTTTTATAAAATATAACTAGATTTTGATTTTCCAACATTAGTTATCAGTTTAGAGTGATTTTTAGGTTTAAAAATTATTTTTTATTCTATTTTTTGTATAAAAATAAATTAATTTAAGAATTTCTCAACATGAGTTTAAAGGTTAGTAGCGAAGATGGACACTTACATGCCTCTTTTTCCTAAATTTTGAGTTAGATATATTATATTTTTAGTTTTTACACTTTAGAATGGAATATGTATCTCACATATGATGACAAGAAAAGACAAATCATGCAAGTCAACTCTTAGTTTATTGGAAAAAGGTGTGGTAGTGGATTAGACATTTAAGTTCGGGAACAAGTCAATCTCATATAATTTGTAGCTTAGGGATGACAATTCAAGTTGATGTGTTCCATTTTGGCTTGTCTCCCATTTGACTCATCAAAATAGGATTGAGATAGACCAACCCACATAATACTTACAGGCTAAAAAGTCTTATCCGTCCTGCATAACAACGAGTTTATGGGTTTGCAGGCCGATTCACAAATTTTTTAAAAAGATTAGAAGGTCTTTTATAATTTTTTAATTCCTAATCTAAGTATATTATAGAAACAAAGATCGAGTGCAAGTATAATAATTACAAAAAAAACTCAAAAAATAATGACTTACTATTTATTATAAGTAGTCAAGGAAGCATAGTATAAAAATATAAATTAAAGTAGATTATGAAATAAAATTTAGATTTTTACTATATGATATTGATGAAACAATGAATGAAAATATTTAGTCATATTCAATATACACAATAATACAAAAATTTAAAAATTTAAAAATATAATGCAATTTGACCCATGGGCTACAAGTTATATGAGGTGGACCTATGCGAACTGGTAGGTTAAAATGTCCTATCCATCCTGCATTTTTTTATAACGAATTATGAGTGGACCCACGTGACACGTCCCGTATTACCATTCTTATTGTAACTTGTGGGAACATACTTGTTTTGGCTCGTAACTCATATTGATTTTTCTTATTTTTTATTGTTATATATTACTGTATTTATTGAGTTTCACTAAGTATTTTTATTTATTACTTTATTAGTATAATATATATTAAATTACAAATTCAAATTTTATTTTATGATCTATTTTAATATATATATATATATATTATTTTTTAATAATTATTGTATAATAAATTATTTGTTTATAATTTTTTTATAATTATTATATTTATACTGAATCTTTGTTTGTATTTTAAATATTTAAAATTAAAAATTATAAGAAAATTTAAATATTTTTTTTATTTATGCGAACTGTTTCCTCAAACCTATAAATGCACGTGTACACAAAACGAAGGAGACATTTTAATCTATTTATGGACACCACGCGACTCTAGCTTAATTTTGACATATCATTATGGCAAAACAGAACAAGGTGACCAAGATTGTTGCCCTAATCTCATATGTAGCTGAAAAACTATCAAAACGTTTATAAGGTTTTTAGCATTGTTTTATTTTGTAATGCACATATACGGGGTCAAAGATTGTAATAAAGATATGACCAAATATTACTTGCAATAAAAGGAGAAAAATATTGTAAGATGGTAGAAAGAAAAATAAAACGTCTACAACAAAAGAAAAAAATCATTGAAAGAAATTCAGAAAGTTTAATAAGATTATTTGATAGGAGTAATTTTTATACATCATATAAAAAAGTGACTCAAAATACTTCCTATAATGTAATCCATCAAAAACTATATATCAGAAAAAAATAAATTAAAATCTCAATCCAATTCCTCCTTTGGTTTATTTAAGTTAAGTTATATTTTAAAATAAAAAAATGAAGTTTACTTTTGATTATTTATCTTATTTTTATGAGTTAGTTTGATCTTTTATTTCTAAATTTGGATAAATTCATTCCTTTAGAAACCATGAATATATTTGGAATCTCAAAACACAATTTTAAACAATTTTTTTACTAACTAAAGACATGGAATCCGTTCCATTAAATTCATTTTTATGAAATGATAAAAAAATCAAATTATGTTTAAACAGAGAGAATTTCAAACAAGGAGTAATTTTACATGAAAATAAGTCATTTAAAAAAAATTATATTTTTAAACACTTAATCATGTTCATGGTTATCTTAATCAGTTGAATCTTTAACTATTACTATGTAAGTAAATATAATAATACAAGTTAATTGGTCAAAATCGTGTTCCGAAAATAATAATAAAGATAAAAAAATTATAATTTAGATATATATATATATATATATATATATATATATATATATATATATATATATATATATATATATGTGTGTGTGTATGTATAAAACATCAAATGGTCCCTCTTTGTGCCTCACACACAGAGAGAGGTCTGTTCCTAAAGTCTCAATAACAATCAATCGAACTAACCTTCCCAGCGGCAGAGAGAGAGAGAGAGAAACACCAAACACAACACAATCGGTAGTGGTTTTCTCCGATTCTTAACATATCCGAAACTACGAGGTGATGTCGGAATGGAGCAAAACGACGAGAACGGAGGCAGCACGAGCAGAGAGGAACAGGAAGAGGCATTGGTCGCTTTGATCGAACACCGAACCCACGAAGTCAAAAACCTCCGTCACCGCATCGCCTATTACAAAACCCAGGTTTCCCCTTAACCCTCCGATTTCTCTTCCTTGTCGTTTTGCCTTTCTCCTTCGTCGTTTCACTACTCCCTGCTCGTATTCCTACTTCTCTTTCAATCTTCTGCTTCCACATTTAGGTTTATAGCGTCTTCGCTTTATTCTTTCCTTCGAGTTTCACTACTTTTGTTCCTTCCATAACTGCAATTTAAAACCTTTATTCCCAGTACTAGTATTGTTTATCTCGTGAGGAGTGCACCTTTTAAATTTATTTCTAGTAACTACTTTGGTGTGCGGTCATGTAGTCCCCTAGTGAATTAATTCTAAATTTTATTTCACATTTATCACCAAAGAACCTGGCTTTTGTTTTGTTAGAAGTTGAGTTGTGTGTGCAATCTTTGTTGATTATAAATGGTTCTCAATGTGATTGCATTGCGTTTTTTTTTATCCAATTTGTTTTAGAGATTGTATTTTGGTTCTATTTTTCAGTATAATCTGCAATGGAACCCTGGTTATGAACGTTGGTGAATTTCATTATTCATAGAATGGTTCCTCTTAGTTCCTAGTTGTTGCTGTTCCTGTGAGAAGCTTTTATGTCTTTGTTTTTGCTGTATTGGTCAAATATGTAACCTGTTGTACCAAACTATTTTTTAAAATCTTCGCATGGATAACTATAAGCTGATTTTATGTTTCGGAAATATGTGCAGCTTGATGAAGCGGAGAAAAGGTTGCAAGATTCTGAATCCAAATTGGCTCGCCTTCGAGGTCAGAGTAATGCATTGTCATCCCGAAATAACTTAGATGATGGGATTAAAACTGTGAAGACAGAGCGCAGATCAAACAGCCCCATTGATAGAAATGAAGGTTCTATAAAAAACCGACATCAATCTAAACCAGAACTTCTTATTCCTTCAGTGAATCCAAAAGTTTCACAACCTGTATTGTTGCCGAAGTCTTCTTCAAAAGCTTCTATAAGTTCCAGTTCTGAAGTCGCTCCTGGAATCCATAATTCTCCAATCACTGGTGATAGCTCTAGGGGAAAATCTGACAAGTCCCATAGTCATAGACTTTCTTCTGAGCAGCAAAAAACTGAAATCAAGGACAAAGGGACAAAAAGGAAATTTGGTAAGTTTTTCATTTCTAGGATAGCGTGTAGATTTGCTAATCCACTTGGCATATTTAAGGTCTCGTGCTTCTGTCTGGGTTTATTGTCAGTGGTTGGCTTATTCTTGTCCTTTTCATTTCAAGATTGTCTTTGCTCGTAATTAAGCTTCATAAGATTTTTCTGCTTTCCAGAACAAAAAGAACACAAGGAATTGATTCCTTTAATACGCAAGAGTTCTTCACCAAGCTTAGTACACTGTCAAACGAGCAACCACATCTCAAGTCAACACAAGAGGAAATTGCGGAGTATTGCTTTGTGCCCTGTGAATGATCAGCTTTTCGTGACCAGGTAATAGAATCATTTCATTTATTCTAAACAAAAACTTTCTTTTAGCAGTATGTTGCACCTATCAGTATCACTTTTCTTTTCTCAGTTTTTGGCCACAGCTTTAAATTGCAATATGATGGATTATTAACTAGGCTTATAATGTTAGGGAGTGGGTCAACTTAAAATGTGTATAAATCTACTCTACAAGTGAGGGTGAGAGATTTTAATGGTCTTCTAATTTCTGAGATTCAAGTTCGTGCCCCTCTGGTCTTTAGTTTTATATTATGTGCATCTCCATCTTTATCTGCCATATGGTATGGTGCAGTAGCAGTTCACCAAAATCTCTATCTGTATCTACCGTATGGTATCAAAGTGGGTTCAATCCTGCCCTGCTAGTTTTCTCTTACGATCAAATTTCTGGTCTGTATGCTGCCATACTAGAATGCGTTGTTTTTTGTGTAACAAGCTAAAATGTGAGTTTAATCTTGAGGGGAGTGTTAGAAATGGGTCTTGACTAGTATTTATAGTCTAGGAGGTTATGTGGCTGTTCAGATTCACCAGTTCTGTATTTACTGCTGTTGGAAGCTGTTTCTATTACTATTCATAGGGTATTAATGTTTAGGATAACCGGAGAGGCATATTTATGTATAGCTTATTATCTGAGGGTTTCTATTTGTCGTTCTTAAATGCAAGTCATTCTGAATTGTCATAAGCAGAGAGCTGCTGAGTGCTTCAAACTGTAGCAATTTACCAAATTCTGTCTTCCACAGTTTTTGTAGTGTCTACCCCACTATAGCAGTTTTGGAACCAGCAAAATTAAAAACACTGGTAAAGGCTGTACTTTGTCTGACGTGATCTTTAGTGGTCCAAGACAATAACTGACTGTGTAACTTGAGTCAGTTTTTGTTGTCTTCAGCTTGAATTTCTCTCTTATGTGTAAGATATGTTCCTGGTTATAAAACATTGATATATTCCTTATTGCCTGATACATGCTACTATTGGGAATTGATGCAGTGCTCTGGATGGAATGGTCAACTTCTGGCAAATTCAGGCTAAGGGGTATGCCGCTATTTATCTTTCTTGTGGTACTTTCGAGAGTTTTTATTCTTTTATTTTGTGATGTGATGTTTTTGATTGTATATAGACTTAAGCCAAACATATATTTAAAAAGTGGAGTTTGCCTGATACTTATCTGTTTTTTAGACCAAATCAATCTATGATCCCTATGGTGGCTCATTTACTGCGGTCTCTTACTGTATCAAGTTTGTAGTAGAAAACTTATGACTTTGAACTTCAAAATATTTCTTAAATTTCATCATTCTTCTTCTGTTATCTCTTGTCTTTCTCCTCATTTAGCTGTAAAATTGACCATTCGATGATTCTTTCTTCTACCATTGACAGTCTCTGCCTCAGTTTCTGTTATGTAACTTCAAAATGTTTTAATGATATAACCATGTTGTCTAATTTAAATTGTCTTTCTGCCCATCTTTAATTTTGTAGAGCAGGAGCCTCCCGTCTTAGCACCACTGATTGTGCATCCCAAAAGCATAGGAGATGGCCCGAAGATTTAGTTTGGCACCCAGAAGGAAACAGCCTATTTGCAGTATACAGTGCTGATGGTGGGGATTCTCAAGTATCGATTACAAATCTGAATAAAGGACAACAAGGGGTAAGGTTTTTAACATAAATATCCTGGCATAAAAGTAAAACTGAGTTTGGGTTTCTTTTATTCTTTTATTGCTATTGATACATGCCAAACTTATCTATCTGGCAGGGAGAACGTGTAAAGTTCTTAGAGGACAAGCCTCATGTTAAAGGAATTATCAATGGCATTGTTTTTATGCCATGGGAAAATACATGTTTTGTAACTGGTGGAAGTGACCATGCTGTTGTACTTTGGAGTGAGCATGAGGGTGAGAAGTGGAAACCAAAGGCATTGCATAGGAATCTTCACTCATCTGCTGTCATGGGAGTTGCCGGTATGCAGCATAAGCAGATGGTGTTATCTGTTGGTGCAGATAGGAGAATATTTGGGTATGATGTTCGTGTAGGAAGAGCAGATTTCAAGCATCAGGTTGATAGTAAATGCATGAGTGTCCTGCCTAATCCATGTGACTTCAATTTATTCATGGTTCAAACAGGGTAAACTACTGCTTTTTAGAAGTCAGATTTGTTGACGGTTTTCTTTAGTTTCCACCTCAAGCTTATTTATATTGTGCAGATTTTATAACATCCTGAAATTTCAATTTTTTTTGTCTGTAGTCTTGAATGTTTGGTTTTAGGGAAAATTATATTCATTTGAAAACAGTGATACAAGGATATGGTCTGAAAGTCTGAACCCCGGATGAATTTGTTTGCATTATTACTTTGTTTGCTAAAGTTCATTAAAGCTATTCTCGTTGATTATGTTGTGAATGCACACTTTACGAACATAAAGGTTTGGATCCCCCAACCTGAAACTCCCCCACCACAGAATGTGGTTCACAACTACCATTCTATGATATTGTGCCTTTTTACATCTCTTAGTCAATGAAATCTTTTATTAAAGACAGTGGTTAGTGATGCTCATCCTTGGCGCATACTTGGTTCTATTCATTTATTATGCTTGAAATATTAGGATGGAGTCTTTTTTGCACCAACGTATAGGCCTGCCCTCTGCTTCGTGAATAAGGATAAAAGATTAAGATAAATTAACCCTTAAGTTAGCAGGTGCATCTCTCGAACTTATTTGGGAAATGATAAACCCTATTTGGGAAAATGATAAACCCACTCAAGGTTGAATTTTGATTGATATTTGTACTTTGAATTCATTACTAGAATCTGCCTGTCAAGATGGAAACACAATAATACATTTCAGACCAAATTTTTTTCATTTGTTGATGTTCCATTCTTTGCATTAACTAATTTTTATTTCCATTAGGACCCATGAGAGGCAGCTTCGGTTGTTTGATATTAGACTGAGGAATACAGAACTTCATGCTTTTGGATGGAAGCAAGAAAGCAGTGATTCTCAATCGGCTCTGATAAATCAGTCTTGGTCTCCTGATGGACTATATATAACATCTGGTTCTGCAGATCCTGTGATTCACATATTTGATATAAGGTATACTGCTCACAAGCCTTCCCAATCTATAAGAGCACATCAGAAACGAGTCTTCAGAGCCATGTGGCTTCAGTCCATTCCTCTTGTGATTTCCATATCATCCGATCTCAACATTGGACTGCACAAGGTTTATGCATGAACCTCCTGCCAATGATTGTGATACTACCCTGTTGTGCACACTTTTGTTGATGCTGGACATGTAGTTCCATTTCACTTGGGATTTTTAGGAGATAATATTAATTTTTTGTGTGGAATTTTGTGGCAACTTGCAACAAGCAAAGGGAGGAATTGAACTTAAAAACACAAAATCAGGAAATTTTTGGCTGGGAAAGGCCTGGTGGCAAGGTGTATTTTACTTTTTTCTTTTTAAGGTGAAGTATACATTTTTTTCTGTTTCCAAAATTTTGTAGTTTACTATTTTTACGAGGCTAAATTTATGAGAATTATTATGTGTTTTAAAGTCCATATTATTTAGAATGAGAAAAGTTATTCCTACACTCTAGGAAAACAAATATTTAGCTCCCACAAATTTTATAGAAATAGTTAACTTGGATTTTTAATCCATCCTAATTAGTTTTTCAATTTTACCCTTTTCACAAATAGTTACTCTGTATTTTAATTGTTATACTTTATCTTTAGATGTTATCTTTATCATTTCTATGAACATTAATTATGTTTAATCGATTCACCTTATAGCTTTAACGAGTAGTTCTTCCTGAGAAGTTGGAATTCAATTACTAGTGGATAATAAATCTTAGTTGAATTCACCTTTGTTTGTTTCATAGTGCCATTAGTTTTTGTTGTAATTCACTTTTCCAAACAAATATTGATAATAGAAACTTTGGAGGATGAAATGTTTTTATTAACTATTAAGCATTCCATATCATTTATATAATTGAGTAACATGTATATCAAATGACAACAATTGGATTTCGAAGATTATGAGAATGAAGATACAAATTATGTCTTAAATTCACATGGTTGTAAAATAAATTAAAAAGAATAGTATTCAAATTAGATTATGTATGAGTCTGGAGTTTAATCTATTTGACATGTAGACATAAAAAGAAAATGATCACATTGTTTAAAACATTTGGCAAGAATTAAAGTAAATAATAATACTCTAATAATAGTTTATTAAGATAAAACTTAGATGTAAACATTAATATCAATTAAAATTAATTATCTTTCTCACCAGTTTGATAAAAACTTAAATATAATTAGAGAACAACACAAGTTATTAATATGGTACAGAAAGTGCATGTTAGTAGTGCAATACTCAAATTAATCTAAAGAAAAAGAAACTTTGGAAGCACATGGGTCAATTAAATGTATGTTTCTTTTATATTATTTTGATATTAATCAATATAAAACATTAATAGACACTACAAATTCCACAAATGTTTGTGAGATTTACTATTTTTATTTTTCTTAATTATAAAATCATCACGTGTTTTCAAATTGTGTTTATTTTGAAATATTTGTGAAAGAAAAAAAACTTATTTTACGCATTTCCTGTACAAATATTTCAAAACAAAGTAAAATATAGGAAATAAGAAAACAAGCAAGGAAGAGTCACAAAATAATTCTATGACATTCTTTTGTTTTATTTTTCTCAAAGCAAGATATCTTATGTCACACTACAAATATTCAGTAAATATTTAAATTGTTCTTTTAAAAAAGAATGTTGGTCCATCAGTCTTTAATTAAATTACATGAATTATTGAAATATTTATGTGCTTTTACATAAGTCATTTATAAATATATAATATTATATACAATTTTTATATTTATATAAAGAAATTAATTTCTGAAAGACTTATTTAAATTAAAATTTTAATAATAACCTACAGATTAGCGCATTCATATTTTAAAAATTAGTTTTATATTTACGGGTCAGATGTTCCTTAAATATATTTTATTCATACCAAAAACAATATACGATATATAATATTTTTTATTTAGTATATATGACTTTTGCCTACTGTTACTTAGATTTAACAGGCTCTTTAGATATGTGTCTGTTTTTTAATAAGTTTTTACTATTATATTTTTTTCAATAAAATTTTAATTTTAATTAAAATTAATTAATTTGATCAAATTAAATTGGCGTAAAAAAAATAATAGTGTAATATATTGTAGGAGACGTGCATATAACACATTTTAAAATATATATTTTTTTCTTTTTATTTAACACGTGTTCTATATTATTATATTTTTTTAAGTCAATCATATTATCTAAAACAAAAGACCACACTTTTAATAAAAATTAAGATTATATCGAAAAAATAATAATAAAAAAAATATAATAGAAAAACTCATAAAAATTGAAAGTAAAATATCTATTAAATTCACTATATATTAATAAAGTTATTTTCTCCATATATATATATATATATATAAGCATGTAATTCAATGGATACAGGTCTATTTAACTTTTTTTTGTCTTTATTTCATTTTTATTTTTCAAATCATTCAAACATAGAAAAAGAATTAAAATATTTATAAAAGGTTGTTTATTTTAAATGATTTTGTAATTATAATATTTAATAATAAATAAAATTATTGTTAAATTTTGAAAATTGAAAATTCAGATTCCGTGTTTTCTGAATAACAATAATTATTTTTACACCAACAAGAAGGAAGAGTGACTATGCAAGATTACTGTTCTTGGTCCCTCACCTTAACTTCCTCACTCCTTCTCATTCTATGTAAGTAATCACTGTGAAAAATGCTTCCTTTTATAATTTATGTGAAAATTGCGGTTTTCATCTTCTCTTGGTTTGTTTGATAGTCACAGTACTTGCATTATTCTTCATCATACCCTAACCTCCTCGTTTTCCTGCATTTTATTCATGTGAAAGTTTTATAGTTTCAGGGGATGGTTCATTTTGAAATTCACATCAGGGTTTATCATATACCTAGTTTTTTTATTTGCATCTTCCTGCTTTAAGACTCGCTTAAAACCAGATTTAGTCCATGTTTGGATTCAAGTTGGAGAGTCCAGGATCACTTTGAAATTTCAGTTAACAAGATCTTAGCATGTTTTATTCCACTTTTAAGAATTGATTCCGAGTCTTTGATTAATTTTGGGTTGAAACAACTTTGGTTTGATGTAAAATTTTATATGGTTTCACTAATAACTCAGTTTTAAGAATCAAAATATTCAAAGGTAGTGAGTATCTGGATGCAATTTATCAATGCACATGGAGTAAAAGAAAAGAAAAAGTTGATACAAGGAAGACATTTTTTGGGACGTTATGTACTTTCACTGACAAACTTTTCACATTTACAAGTTTTGGTGTAATCAGGGTGTGTTTCTGCCCCAGATTATTGCTCTGACGCAGCCACTGTACATTAGTTTTCTTCCTTGATTTGAATAATTGGATCGCTTGAAATAACATTTTGACAACTTATGCAGTGACTCAATGGAAGTCCAAGAGGATGGTACAGACGTTCAGGGAACGCTTTCTGGCTTTATTTTCATGTGTAATAGAATTACAAAACCGGAGTGTTACCAATACCGAGTTTTTGGGCTTCCTGCTGGGAGAAAGGCTGATGTAGATAAGATTAATCCTGGTACATACCTTTTTCTGTTTGACACTGATGTGAAGCTTCTCTACGGTATCTACATGGCAACCTCAACTGGGAAGCTAGAGATAGAGCCATTAGCTTTTGGGCACAAATTCCCTGCTCAGGTGACCCTGCACAATCAAGTAGACTTGTCTTGCTCCCACACACAAAGACTGACCACTTTGTGAGAATAGGATCCGGCCGTCATGATTGGTAGTTTTTGGAAATATTTGTAGCATCACCCAGCAGTTTGTAGCATCAATCTTGTTTTCTGTAAATGGCAAGAAACAAAACAGTTCCTTTTGAATGCTTATATAATATGTCATCCGTGGTGTTATTCTCTACCAAAACTACCCACTCTTTATAGTTTTACCATTGCCTAAACATGATAACTTGCCTTTTGGGTGTTAATTACTTAATTTGCCTTTGGCGATGGATACATGTGGAGGAATGTAGTTGGTTCTCGATGGTTCTGCAGGTGCATTTGGAAATCTTATTTATCACCATTGACATTGTTGTGCTTTAGGAGTAGACCAATGAACCTTAAGTGGTCTCAAGTATCATTTTCATTGCAACATCGTATGTTTGGCTGGTTGTTTTTGTTGACTTTCTAATTTTTCCTGTATTGGTCAATGTTTGTGTATTAACTTCAAGTTGTATATCTAGTTGGGGCTTTTAAGTTTTTGGCATGAAACCAAAGTGCTTCTGATAACTAACTGTACTCAAAACTTCGTTGTGATGTCAAATGCACCATATCTATTGCTTTATTTTTCATCTCCCATTAGCCTGCTTTCATATTTTTAATTTTGTTCAGGTGAAATTCAAAATTTACAAAGACTGTTTACCCTTGCCAGAGAGTAGCTTTAAACTTGTCATTTGGGATAATTACCAGAAAGGCTCGAACAAATTTAATCCTGAACTCAATATTAGACAAGTATGTTTTATTTTCATCTCTTGTAATTTCAGTCTTCTTTTCTTTTCTTCTCCGCCTCTTCTTTTCTTTTCTTCTCCGCCTCTTCTTTTTGTGTGAAAGAAACTAATGAAAACTAAGTTTCTTATTTTGGAATTTATTGTTTTATTGCAGGTAAGAAGTCTAATAGAATTGTTTCGCCCATTACATGAATTGCCAACTTCACCTACATTTCCTTATCATCATATTTCAGGGCCACCCCTTTCCGAGCATGCACATCTGTCTAGAAAGTCACCGAATCAAGCTCCAATGGTATTGAAGTATGAACATGTAAATGAACTCGGTGAGTATACTGGTCGTGCCTATCCTGTTCATAATATTATGCCTTATTCAGCTACAGCACATCCTGTGCCATCCCAAGCTTCAAGGAATCAGTTTTATTCCCCTGCTAGCACACTCACTCTAGAGGGTACTTCTGCAACTCGGATAGGCAGCAGTCATAATCCGCAACCTGAATTTCGTTCTTCATTGATGTATATGGGTAGCAGTCATATTCAATCACTGCAGAATCCTCAATTTCCATATCAGAGTATTCCAAAACCTCAATCACTGCAATATTCAAATCAGAATATCCCGAAGCCTCAATTACAGCAAGATTCTCAATATCAATATCGGAGCATCCCAAACTCTCAATTGCTGCAAGATCCTCAATATCCATATGGGAGTGTACCAAAACCACCCCACGATTTTCATCCCACTGCCGCAAATGCAAGCAGCAGTCATCTCCAGTTGCCATGGGGTCCTCACTATACCCACCAGAGTATCCCAAACTTGCAACCCAACATTTATTCCACAACACTAAATGCGGGCCACAGTTATGATCAATCATTGCCAGATCCTCAATATACGCATCAGAAAAATGCCCAAATAACTCAACAAGGTTTCAATTCTTGCCTAGTGAACATAGGCCCCGCCACTGACCCGATGCAATCGTATGATTTGTCATCATTTAATCAACCATACTTTCCTCAAGAATTTCCATCTTCCACATATTCATCTCAAGGGTATTTTTTGAACTTCATTCTAAACCTTTAATTTAATTCATCAAGCTTTGTCTGGCAAAGGGATTTTTATTAATTTTTGTAACTACAACAAGGAGATGATCCATTGACCGAAGCTATTATGCAGATTTCAGAGGAGAAAGCTGATAGAAACAGATAAAAGAAAGAGAAAATATGATCAAGTAATAGCTGTATTATTGAATATATGTGAATGAGCAGAAATGCTCTACGCAGTATACGTCGCCCTTTCCAGAGTCAAATGACTCCTCCAGAGAATATCTCTCCTCTAACTAACTCACCATGAGCCTATCCCCTCCCACACAGAATTTCTCCCCTTATATTCTTCTCCCATGACACATCACACCTTGCTAAGTAACTAATCATTAGTTGAGGGGCCTACCTTCTTCCTTCTAGTATAAACCTGACACACCTTGGGCCTCACTAATTCTCCATCTACAGGTCCATCACTCTCTGTCATAATACTCTCCCTATTCGGTATCCTTTCAAAAGCTTTGCCCCATCATATGTTTTAAGATTTGTATTGTTTGCTGAACAAGTCAGCATTCTTAGCCACGGGCTTAATGTATATTTGAAATGAATTTTGTCAATGTCTAATTATGTTATTATGGACCAGGTCTGGAGCCATGCAAGGGTGTGATATGAAGTGGTCAACAAACTGGAATGGGAAGTGAGTAGCATGGGTCATCTATGCAGACACAGGAATACTTCTACACTACAGAATGCTGCCAACCACCTGTACTCAACAAATTCAATTTCTTAGTGCTTAATTACAGTTCTACATTAGTATTCCCTTGTGCTGCTTTTTTTATAAGTAAAGGCGCGTATAGAATGTTAAAACACTAATGTCTACTTACTGCTTTTTGTACCATAGGAATGATATATCAAGAAGATTGCAACTCAAAAACACAAATCCTTTGGTGAGAAAAGAAGAAGAGAAGAAAAATACATAAGGTCACATTTCACAAATATTAACTATATCAGTGAACAAAAACTCACAACACAAATTTTGGAGCGATAAAAGATTAATAGAATAAATAATTGTGAAGCCAAGCAAATAATTAATACTCCTTCCCTTTCAAATTATAAGGGGTATTTGACAAATTCTCACATACAAAAAATAATAATTAATTTATTCAATTTTTTATAAATTTTTCATATTTACCCTTATTAATTACTATTAACTAAATTAATTGAAATGGAATAAGAAGTTTTATAAAATGAATTAATTTTTTAATAAAACTGTACATTAATTGAGATTGATTGAGATTGAAATTTCAAAAATTTTGAATTTATTTCAGAATTATTTTTAAATAATTTAAAATCAGACTTACTAATTTTTTTAATTAAATATTTTAATTAAAATTTTTAATTCTCATAAATCTGTAAATGATTATACTAATATTTCAATCAAAATCTTTAATTTTCACCAAATTGTCTTCATGATTATCATTTTTAAATGAAAACTTGTTCAAATCAAATTTTGCAGAAACTTGATTACATTGTTCTTTACATTCTTCAGAGTGCATTTCATCTTCTTCAGGATTTTTGTTCAGATCAATGTGTATTGTTGCTGTAATACTTTCATATGAGTTTTCAACAATTTCACATTCTTCAATATTTTCGTATGAATCTTCGATGACTTCAGAATAACCTTTAATACTCATATATATTTTGATGTTTAAAATATGAAAGTGTTAAAAAATGAAACCTAATAAAAAGAATAAATTTAGATATGATACTATTTGATTACTTACCTTAAAAGATAAAAAATTTATTGAATGAATGAACAGAGATAAACAAAGATGAATGTGAAAAGGTCAAAGTTAAATTAGTACTCTGAAAATGATATTAGTAGAAACAACTTTCCTCTCCAAAATTTGCCTTATAATTTGAAACAGAGGGAGTATAACATTATGCAAGTTATAAAGAAAATACTAACGTGTTTATCATATTAATATGAATTCACGTAACCAACTATGTAGTCCTCTTTTTTAATTCCATACAAAATATCCATCACTAAACCATATAGAGTAAAAGCCAACAAAAGTTAACAAGTCAAGCGGCATACACTTCCAGCAATTAATAAACACGCAAACACTGTCCATGATCCACGCACCATGAAAGAATAAATATGCGAATCCCTGTACAAAAAGATCTGTAGCCTACGCCATGCATGAAATAATATTTTCTGCATAAATACTAAAGGTGCTCTCATTAGAAATACTATTCCTGTCATTCCATAGGCGTCAATTCACTGCAGCCCCTAACCTTGACCTTTCTTCCCTTGACTTGACGATAGAATGTTCGGATATTGTAAAAGCTACTTGAGCCTCTTGAAACAAGTGCAAGATAATTTAGTCACCACAAACAATGTCTCCACATTGCAGTTGTGATATATATAACTTTATATAATCAGTTCTTTATAGGTACATATGCTATTATATATAGTAAGTGATCGTTATCATTAACCAAACAAAGCACTTGGTTCATGCAATATCATATCCAAGCTGAAGGTTTTCTAGCTACGGCAATTAGCATTTGGTGGCAAGAATCTACATCAAGGAAAAAAACAAGGTTATACTTAAAACATGTAAAGCAGGTAATTCATGAAATTTGTGCAGAGTCTTCCAAGGGAATGATTTCCTAAAATTAATAACTAACATAACAGAAATAATTAAGTTATAATTTATCTCCTGTTACATGCATGTTTCATTTTATGTACTTGCATATGCGCATAATAAAACTAACAACTATACAGGAGAATCAGGAAAACATTTTCAATCAATAAAACTAACAAGTAAAAGATATATATATATATATATATATATTGGTGAAACATCATTTTTGAACAGGACATAAAGAGAGGATATAAAAAAGGCATGTGATTTGAATTTTTGGCATTAATATTGGTCTTTCATCCGGTAGACACGGAAGCATGACACGTCCTCATAATTTGACATTGGCATGCAAGAGCCAACTCCCTTTACTTCCACCAAGGGATGTCATTATTAATTTCATATTCAATATTTTTTCACTTCTGGAAAGTAAATTTGGAGAGCCAATTATAATTATGGTTAGGAAAGATATATTAGATAATTGAGGGGCGAAGATATTTAACACAATAAAATTTTTAAGAAAATCATTCTTTCATTGTATTATGAGACAATTTTAATTCATAAAATCTTCTCTATTTTGTAATGAATTCAATAACAAAAAAGACAAACAAGGACTATATGAGACAGCTAGCAGCAGTCACCTGATAGCTAATAAAAATAATGAACAAATAAAAAAATGTTTATGATCCAAAATAATCAATTTAGAGTTAAAGTATTGTGTATGGTGAGACAAATAAAATGTCAAGCTTATTGAAGAATTATTGAAGAAAATGGAAGGGAATGAAAGTATCCGAGAGAGCCATCTTCTCTTCTCTCTTGTAGTTCATTCTTTGCTTTAGGATTCATCTATAATTATTATTATATTCATAATATTATTTACTTGTTAGAAACACATATTTACTAAATAATTATTATTATAGAGGTTCTTTATTTATTTCTTATAATTCTTTATTACTTGTGTTTAGTGCTATCATTCTTACATATTTCAAGATTTATTTTCTCTCATTTCTCTTTTTATCACAATATGGTATGGTATGAGAGTTCTAATTCTAACTTTCTTCTTTAACTACCAATTCTTCTAACCTTTATTTTCATCGTGCTAGTGAAAATCCATCATTAACCTTTATTTTCTTCGTAGTAATGAAAATCCATCATCAGTGCTTGTATCTGTTGGCTTGATGGAAATAATTGTCATTCATGGGTCCAAAAATGAAGCTAGGTTTACAATTACAGTCCAAAAGCAAAATAGTTTATTGATGGAATCTTATTTCAGTGAAAATAATATACTTAACTAATGCTACTGCAAAGAAGATCCAGCAGTGAAGAGAGCATTATTTGAGCGTAAAGCATGGTGGAAGGAGGAGTGATGCATGGAAGGTACGTCCTTTTTGTTTGTGAAAGTTGATCAGACAATACAACTCATGAATGGTTAGCCACTTTTGGCAGATCAAAAGAATGCCTCAATTCCCAACCAAGATCATCAAATCAAACCTAACTTTTCTTCAACATCATTGCACCAACTTTTTCCACTTTAAAAAATTCAAAATTTTCTTTTATAATCTAAAATTACTTTATATATAAAATAAAAATAAAAAAATTAGAGAAGTTATATGAAAAAAATTATACTCTAAACTAATTTTTCAACTTCAAAAAACTATCTTCAGTTGTTCTTTTTTATTTTTCCTCCCAAGACAAAGTTTATCAAACACTTGAAGTTGAATATCATTCGCACTATCTGGTATTACGAAATAACTTTGAATACACTTGAAGTTTATTTTATTGTTATTATTATTATTATTATTATATAAATACATATATATATATATATAATTAATGTTTTTTTATTTTGTAATAATATTTTTATTAGTATTTTCTATATTAGAAAATATTGTAATTTTACTGATATTATTATTATTTTATTATATAACCTAATATAATTATATATTCTTTTATTTTTATAAATAAGAAGACATGAAAAATAGTTTTATTATTATTTTTATTATTTAATATTTAATATTTTAATATTTTATTAAATTATATAATAATTAATTATGTTATATATAAATAAAAAAATAGTGTAATATATTATTTGTATAGGTACATATAATTAAAGAATAAGATTTTATTACAAGATAAATATGTAATTTTTTGGATCTAATCTGATTTTCCTTACATTTCTTCTCTAAGTTAAGGATAGATTAAAAGTAACTTTTTGTTTAAATCTATCATCTCAAATCAGTGCTTTTGTATAGAAAGAAACACATAACATCATTTTAAATTCATCTACATAAAAATTACATCTGTTGAAACAAACATAGCATAGAAAAAAAGCGAGAAAAAAAATTAATTGTGGTGTGAAATTTATTTTAAAATGTTCTAGTATATTTTTTCGTATGCATAAAATTGTTAAATGGAAAGATCTAGTATAATGAACTACTTAAAAAATTATATCGTATTGGTCTAACTTGTTTTCTAAAAGGACTTCAATTGTTTGGTAATATTTATGACAATTTTAGCCTGCTTTAAAAATTAAAAATTAAATATATTTAAATAAAAAAATGAAAATATGTATATATTTTTAAATTTAAGTCATGGTAAAAAAATAATTTCAATTTAAATATAATAATTTAATAAAAATAAATTATAATGTGTATATATTTTACAAACGTAATATTATATTTATTTTCAATATAATTATTATTTGATAAAACATATTGACTCATAAATTTATGGAATGGACCGACCTAAGTCCATCTACGCCATAAGTTAAATACAACAGAACTAAAATAATTTAATTTAATTTAATTTGCATTATGTATTTTTGTTACTTGACTCAGTTTATTTTACAAAAATCACAACCCTGTTTTAATCATGTGTTTGGACGAGGAGTTTTAATAATTAGTAATTAAAACTTTAAGTAATTGAATTTCTTACAATTGAATTTTCTTTATTTTTTAAATGATTTGTTTAGATAATGTAATTAAAATATCTTCATTTTAATTATTTTGTTTGGATAAAAGAATTAAATTTTTCTTTCAAAATGAAATTTAATTTTAAAAATTTTTAATTAAATTTTACAAGAAATATCAGTCAAATTTAAATATTAAAATAAATATTTAATAATTTAATTCTTTTAATGTATATGTACGATTTAACTTGATGTGAGTCTAATTCAATTGAGTCTGATATAGGTCTCATTATAATTGGTTTGATGTAGGTCTAACTTAACTCGGCCTAAAACCGGTCTAACTCAACTCGGTTGTCTAACTCGACTCACCTAGACTAGGCCCAACTTGACTCGATTCGGGACAGACTCATTTGACTTTGCTTCGGGTCCGACTTGACTCAACTTGAGGTTGGACTGACTTGACTTGACTCGGCCTAAGGTCGGGCTGGCTCGACTCAGCCCTAGGCCTAGCTCGACTCAGCCCTAAGCCTAACTCGAGTTGGCTCGAGGAGATCTAGGTCGGGCTCAACTAGAGTCAACCTAGATTGGGCCCCGCTTGATTCGACCTTGGTTAGACTCGACTTGAGTCTATTAGGGTTGAGCCTACGGTGGGTCTTGCTAGACTCGGCGCAAGGCAGGTCTTACCCAACTCAGCCCGGGTCAGGCTCAGCTTGACGCAACCTTGGTTAGTCCCAGCTCGACTCAACTTGTAATGGGTCTGACTTGACTCGGCCCATGACGAACCTAGCTAACTCAGCCCGGGTTGGGCCCTCCTTGACTTGTCTCGACCCGGTTCGACTCAGGGCGGGTCAGGGATGTCCCGACTTGACTTAGTCCGGAGTAGGTTCAACTTGACTCGGTTCATGGAGGGTATGACTTGCTTTAGTTCGGGATGACCTGATTAGATCTAGTAGTGGAATTTTAATTTCCTTCTTTTTTTTTACGATATTTCAAATTCTATTGTTTTAGTTATTTAAAATATTTTATCAAAATTTCTAAATTTCAATTTCTTCCTAATTTTCTTATTCAAACAAGTATTTTACTCCAAGATATTTAAAATTATTCAAATAAATAAACCACCCTCTTAAATTATCCCATCCAAACACATTACAAGAGTTCTACATGTGAATGTTGAGATAAACACTCGTATTACCCTAAAAATGAAAGAAAAAAAAAATATATTCGATATATATATATATATATATATATATTATATTAGTACAAAATAACACATTAAAATAAATTTATTTATATATATTTTTAAGGTAGAAAAATTGAATTACTTTTTTTATAAATTAAAATTAACTGTTTTATTTAATTTCTCCAAATTTTTACTTTTAACTTGTATATTAATTAATTTTATGAAAAAGAGAAGTTTATTTTATACAAGTTATTATAGAATTTGAGCACACTCCGTTCATATATTTTTAACCACTAAGATGTAAGATGTTAATAAAACTATTGAGGTTATAATTTTGCCTTTATATAACTTTGGGCTTGTTTTTCTGTCTGTTTTGTCATGGTGAGAGTTGAGACCAAGAACTATTATACTCACATTATTAGGGTTACTTTACTTTGTTTTCTACGAGGCTCATGAAATCTTCTCCACCACTAGTATTAGTGGGACAGTGCACACCAAACTCCTCTTTTCCCCCTATTTTTCGCACAAACATAATTTTTCTAGACAAAATATTTTCATGTGCTATTTTATTAGTTGCAATTATTTAATTTAAGATATTACTCGTGATATTTGAGCTACATCGGTTTAGAATAGTTCACATTGGTAACTTGTATATTGAATTAGAACAACAATATATTACTATTATGACCACTTCTTTATTCTAAAATAGATGAGTTGTTTTTAAAAGTGTTGAATCCACTTGTACTTTGTAATTTCTACTTGTAAGTCAATGAATTTGATACGAAATTTAACATTGTAATACATAAACTATGATAGGTTTTCTTAATGTTTTTCCACCTCAACAATCTTTTATATTCCATGATGTTCCAAATCCAAACTAGAGTGGTGGGTTTTCTTTAAAGATGCTTCATTCGAAATTTATCTGATAAAGACCTGCCACTTGCCACACGAACACCAAAGGAATAGTCCAACAAAGTTTTTCCAATCAACTCCTAACTACTATAGTATAATGTGCATGCAACATAACTTTAAATATATACATATAATTGTATGTGAGAGTGCGGTTCTTCCATGAAAACACGTGTAAATTTTTTACTAATAAATTATAAGAAAATTTATAAAAAAAATAATCAAAATATCACTTTTAATCTAAGACTTTTATATAGTATTCGTAACCTTATAAATATTAAATATGCACATAATTGATAAGTTTTAAATTTTCACTGTGATTCAGAAGAAAATATAAAAGTAAACAAAGGTAGAGACAAAAACGCGTTTCTTTCAAAGAAAGAAAGAAAGAAAAAAGCAGTGAAATGAGCACACTGTATGAACTAGGAAAAGTATGATGAAAATTTGGCAAAACGCAAAGATTATATAATTGGATATTCTTCTGTTTGTGTGTGTTCATATGTTTTTGTTCCTTTCAATTTTCTGTTTGCTTCATTCCCACTCACTGCTGAGTTTGACGGAAAGACTGAGGTCAAGCTACGCACACTACACCGCGCGCGCACTATTCGATGGGAAACTGCTTCTCTGAAGTCACCGCAGGCCGCGCCGCCATCGGCGGCACCGCCGGCGATTTCCGCAATCTTGCCGGTGCGTCAAACGACGCCGTCGAGAACTTCCTCAGGTCTCGCGGCCACCACGGCCTCTTCTCTCAGATCGAGGTTCTTTTTTTGGCTTCTTATCGAGTTCCTCAGCGTGTTTTGTTCGTGTTCTCAGAGCTTTTCACTCGCTTTCAGTTATGAAAGAGCTTTTACATTACAATTACCTCTTATTGTGCTGCAGTTGTCGTTTTCTGCTTCTGGCTTGGGTGATCGTGATGTGCTTTTCAAGGTTCGTTTCCGTCAGTTAAGCGTTTCGTGAATCTGAACCTCTTGCGTCCTACTTCACCTATTTAATTTAATTATTTTATATAAACTTGTTTCGGTTCCGTTTGGTCGAAATTGGAATCTAACTGGTACACTACTCAACCTTTTCTGTTTTTGCTTTTGCTTAAGTAGCTGATTATTAATTAATCTCTGTTTTATGCCAGCTCAATTATCGCATATATTGGTCTTCTCTTTGGCAAGTTATCAGAATGGACATTTAGAAAAAAAAAACAAATAATAGGAAAAATTATGACCATTCCATTCAGAACTTGTTGAATTTTATTTTCTACAATTCACGAGCTTGTAGCTTCGGCTCATGAACTGCAATCTCTGATAAGAAGTTTTTTCACCAAGACTGAAATTACAAGAAGAAAAGAAGATAACCTATCCCGGCCAAATGCAAACTGAGGCTCCTTAGTAAAAACAGAAGAAAGTGTAACACTTTATTTCCTAATAATTGTTATTAAATATACTAACAAATGATATTTTTCATATAAATAATATGTCCTTGTTTGAAAAAAAATGAAAGAGATAATGTTGAACTCCTCAAAATCTAAATAGCTTAGCTGCCTTCGTGTTTCAGACTAGACTCTTCTAGATCCTTACATTTACATAAGAGGTCAAGGAATATCGAAATAGACCTCGTTAACGTAGTTGTGCAAATAAATCTCATGGACCAATGGGCCGCTGTCAAGTGTTCATCTGTTTATAGGATTGCCATTTTTTTAAAAAAATAAACAAAAATGCTTTTAACAGCTAATGTTCTTATCTTTCAGTTAAGTGAATCTTGCTTCTATCTCAGAGTTAGGATATTTAGTATATTAACTTTTCTTTGATGTAGAATAATCCAATGATGGTTCTTTATGCAAAAGGAAAAAATGGAGCACTTGAGGAAATTTGCCGTACAGAAGTAGTTCTCAATTCATCAAGTCCAACGTGGATTACTAAGCACACCCTCATTTATCATTTTGAGGTTGTTCAGGTTTTAGTGTAAGTTTGAATCTGACATTTTATACTTCTAACAAGGCAGATGAGCATTTTTTATTTTTACCAGATTTTTCTGTAAAAATTCTTTCATCACAGGTTTCGTGTGTATGATGTTGACACTCAGTTTCACAATGTAGATATAAAGGTATAGTGTTTATGATGGCTTGTATACTTGGTTCCTTTTTCAGTAAGATGTGGTTCCAATATATAATTTGCTCATCAAAGTAGATTCTAGTCTATCATTTCCCATTTTTTAGAATGTTATAAATGTGTTAACAAATCTGTGCATACAGTGGTTATAAGTTTGTACTTGAATGAATGACATTTTTTTCTGTCAATGCTTTTATTGATTATCCATACTTCTATAAATATTTTTTCTTCTTCCAAATACAAATTTATAGCAAATCAGGAAGCTTCAATACTTTTCCCAATTTTATTGATTTTACTGAGAAATGTGTGTCAATAATTCTGGCTTCTGAGAATCTTGTAATTTGTATTATGGTATGTGAGAAGGGAAAAGGTATACATATCATCTATTGGGTGTGATAAATTAATGGTCTGTTATCTTGTGTAACAGTGTAGATATAACCATTATTAGAATGGCAACATCTTTTTGAGGATTGTGTCTTGGATAAGATAATCTGAGGTTTAGGAGTTCATATAAAAGAATATGAGGGTTAGAAAATATTTGTATTGCATAGTTATCGTTAAGTAGTTTCTTGTTTTTGTGCAGTTCATGAAGCTATAATAATGACCAATATATTTTGACAATACGAACTTATAAAATAATATTTTTGAAAATTGGCTAAGTTAGGGTGTTTATATTGCGTTTTTTCTATTTAATTGTATTGCATGAAAAGTAACTTCATTTCAACTTCATGTGTATGCTTTTGCCAACATCCTAATCTGTGTTGATCTCTTAACGTGAAACGTTTCAATTCTTTATATATTTGCGTTGCTGTTGGAGTTACTATTCCATGTCATTATGTTTACCTATTGGGACGTTGCATTGGCTTTTCTTTTCTTTTCATTTTGTAGTTCAAGACTTTTTAGAGCGAATATAATTTTCATGTTATATGCTTCTGTTATTTCTGTATGGATATTAAAATCTGAAAAGTAATTATAGCATGTTAGGTGATAAGTAAAAGCCTGTATTTTATAGACCTTTGGAGAAGACATTAGACAATTTTGGTACTAGCATTTGCACTGTGGACCACCAGATAACAACCTGAACCAGCTTAAACTTTTTCCTCGTCACTTAGCTTCTGCACAATTCCTCGTAGCTTAGCTTAAAAGTTGGAAATGATCATCTCCCAACTCATTCCTTGAAAAAGTATTTGTTTGCCACGTTGGCTTCTTGTTTTCTTGTTCATTAGATGTGATAACATGTTCGTAGGGAATATCAGTGTAAAAATCTCCAGATTTTAACTATTTGGTTGACTTATGCAGATGCTTGAGCTAGATGAGCAGCGATTTCTTGGTGAGGCTACCTGTGTACTATCTCAGGTAACATAGAGAATGTTAAACTTTATGTTGACACAACTCTGACAATGAAAAGAATTCATTGCACTACAAATGAAGTTGAATCTTTATGATCCACAGTGGAATTGTTGATCCAAATTTATGATCTTGAAAATGTGTAACCTTTCTGTTTTTAGGTGATTGTTCACTTGGTAACTACCGAGCATATTAAAAGCTTTTTTAAACCAAGAAAGAAATGCTTGCTCACATTATTCTTCCCTTTGCATTATTGCAATCAAATTTATATTCCAACAATTGTACACATCAATATTAACAAATTGGCTTCTGCAGATAATCACACAACGTGGTCAATCATTGACTATAGATCTACACATAGAAGATTCTTTGAGATCTACCTTTCCCAAAAACTGTGGTAAACTCATGGTGCATGCTGAGGAGTGTGTTAGCTCAAAGACTGCAATAGAGATGGTGTTTAGGTGTTCAGATTTGGAATGCAAGGATCTCTTCTCAAGAAATGTATGCACCTGTTTTCTTTTTCCTTTTCACATTATGAGGAGGGCCGGCTCTGCTATAATACATGCTTTTGTTTATCTTGCAGGACCCCTTTTTATTGATATCAAAAGTTGCAGAAGGTGGTGCACATATTCCAATTTGCAAAACGGAAGTTATAAAGAATGATCTCAACCCAATATGGAAATCTGTGTTTGTGAATATTCAACAAGTAGGAAGCAAGGTATATAACTTAATTAGAGTTATGTCATTTGGTGTGGCCATTTATCTAATAATTTTAATGTTGAACTTGGCTATCATACTTTTATATTGGCATTTTTACTTTTCAGTGCCTGTTAAAAGTATCATATTCTTTTTGTTTCAAAGGTTTCTTCAAATAGCGGGCAGTGGGGTCAAGTTACTTTGTGTTCAAAATGTGCATCCTGTTCATGAAAACAAACTATAATTTAGAAATATTACTCTTCAATAATTTCTTCATTTCATCATTGCATAATACTGGGTTAACATTGACCATGTATTTTGGCCAGATGTTCTACATATAGTTGAATTGAAGCTATCTAATTTGCACTTTTATAATGTACAGGACAGTACTTTGATAATAGAGTGCTATAACTTTAATAGCAATGGAAAGCATGATTTCATTGGGTAAAGAGCAGTTCCTTCTTGATTATCTATCCATGTTTCCATTATGTCTCTGTCTTTGCTGAAATACATATTAGTGTTGTTTATTCTTGATTTATCAGAAAAGTGGAGAGATCTCTGGCTGAGTTGGAGAACATTCGTAATAACGGCCAAGGAGAAAATTTATGTTTGCCGTCTTTTGGTGGACAAAACCATGATAATAAGGTCTTATATTGTTATTAAATTAATTTCTGTCATGATTTCCTGTCTTTCCCTTTAAAGCTTATGTGACTATAATACAGGTGTTAAAGAGCCAACTTTTTGTGGACAAATTTATTGAAAGTGTCCAATATACATTCTTGGATTACTTGGCAGGGGGATTTGAGTTGAACTTCATGGTGGCTGTTGACTTTACAGGTGCAGAACGATATCCTCAAACCTCTTGTATTTGGTTATAAATATAAAGATGGAGTGATGGAGAATGACATAATATTATGACTATTGTATTTGTAATTTTTAAATTTGTGCTTACTTGTTTAAGTCTGGTGTTATTAATTGCTGAAAATTGTATATCTTATTCCAAGATGTGATGGCACACTATTGATAAACTAATAAAATAAATACTGAACATAAAAATCATACATAATACAACAATCCATGTTGGATCCCATTAGGCCAAAAGTTATAGTCCATAATCAAGGTGTAATTCTTTTTACTTAAGAGCATAACAACCAAAGTGTTCCAATTTAATTGTGACTTGGTCCACTTGTCCTTCGCGAAAGGATAATTGATGTCACTTGCAACAATCTCTCCCTCAGCAATTGCTCGTTGAGATTTCTAATACTAATTGTTGGATCAAGTGTTTACCATTGGACCAAAATCTACAATCCATAATCAGGACACAACTCTTTCTAATTAAGAGCGTAACAGTCTAAACGCCACAATTTGATTGTGACTTAGCCCACATGGCTTCTGACCCACTTGACTTTTGTTACGAGATAAGTGATGTCACATGCAATAATCTACTTGATATCCTAAAGACAAAAAGTCTTAAATCATTCATGTTGGAGATTCTACACCAATTAGTGATATGGTCAAAATAGTGTATATAAATAGGAAAAATCTCCACTTACAAACTAATTTTTATAAAGTTGAGTTAGGTTGAAACCCAAATTCTAAGAATACCTAATACAAATCCACTTACCCAGTTACTTAATGAGTGATCATGAATATGAATTCTCCTTCCAATCATCTCACTGAACCATTCATAAAGTATTTCAATGCTTGTTCCTCAAGAAATTTTGGAAATTGTGTCAATAACAGCTCAATATTTTTAGCATATAAACTTCATCAACAATGTCCTTATCCCATTTGGTGAAGTTGGCTACATGAATCTTGATGGATTCCTTCTTCAAGAATGTGAGCTTCTTTGGATGTAGAATGGAGGAGTGGTGCGGAAGCAACGTTTAAGGTGAGGGGAGAAGTGAATATAGAAGGTAGAACTCCATGGAGAGGTGTGACCAACCCCAAGGAAAGAGTCTAGGAAAGCCTAAGAAGAAGACTAACCTAAAGAGGACTCAAAGTTTAAGTGATGGTCAAACTTGGGCAGCATTTCTTTACTCAAACTCAAAGCGATTTTTGAAGAGATGGACACTCCTATTTATAGGATTGGTGGGCTGAAACTTGGAGCAAAGAAAGGAGGGAAATTCAAGTTTGAATTCCCTCCAAAAGTGGTAAAAAATTTGAAAAGAAGAGCCACCTAAGTTCACATGCTTTCCACACTTCACTCATGCACAAAATGTGAGCTCCATGTGGGAAGTGTGATCCCAAGCTTCTCTAATTTTTTCCAACACTTGCTCTTGCCACCTTATTCTACTATCTATACCTCTTGGCCCAAATACAAGCCATACTCTACACTCAAGGCCAAATACAAGCCCAAAATTTACACTACTTGGCCCAAATACAATGCCCAATTATTCTACACTACTAGGCCCAAAAAGAGACCCAAAGAAACCTATTCTATTTTATACAATATTTATAAATTAGAGCTTAGTTCATGTATATAAAAGTTTGGGCTTATTCAGCTCAGTTGAGGCTCAGTCTTCTTGAATCCTCTTGGACATGACTCTTGTGGTTGGTCTCTTGGAAAGGGGTTTGTCGTCATCTTGTCATTGAGCTCAGTGAAAAATCAGATTCTTTTGGATATTATTGGAAAGGCACTCTAATTGTGATCATTTCTAGTCTGCCTTAGCTGTTACCTCTTTGGGGATTGCTTTAATTGGAACCTCGAGGGTAGTGTTTGTCCCATATTGGTTAGAGATATATGAAACTTAAGCAACTCTTGTCTTACAAATAGGCTTTGTGGGTTTAATTCGACGTTGAGCTCAAATTCTAGAAGATATTATGACCATGAGATCCCTTTTAATAATCTTCTCCTATGTTCTTGAAGTGGCTTGGCTATGATAGATAGGGACTTGTCTGTAGTTGATTCTTCAGAATTGCTAGAGGCTGAGCTTGTAGGTAGTGATTCTGTACATGTTGGATAAACTAAATATTAGTCATGCTAATTTATTGGAATAGAAGTATCCAGATGTTTTCTTGCTTGGGCCTGGTTTTGCTCTTCCTCTCATGCAAAGTTTATTTCATTCTGCATCATAATCATAGGCTTAAAATTTCTATTTGTTAGGAGTTCGGATATTTAATACACAAGGTTGTTCATGCTTGAATGAATCTGTTGGTAGATGAAAGAGGTAGTCATGACTGTTGGTTGGCTATGTCTTCCACCCGTTCCATGACATGAGTGCAATCGCTATAGTTGCCTTTGAAAGCACCGAAGGTGGAAGGAAACCCATCAATTGTTGGAACCATTGGCTGAGTAGGTGGAGAGATGGACATCCCATATGGTTGAGGTACCTAGGGATTTCCACTGTTGCTTTTATTGGTGTTTGATTGTGAATGATCTACATTGACTCTCCTATGAGACCTGAGTGGCATACACCACTATGTAGTCTATGCTAGGCAAAAGGAACCTCTCCACTATGTGAACTTTAAATGGATTGGTCCCACTAGGCATGCCAAAATTTATGTACAATCTTTGGTAAAAAATTTCGTCAATTTGAAAAAAACAGCTAATTGCATGCCAAGATTTATGTACAATCTTGGGTAGGTATGCTAGAAAAGTTGGTGACATTTTGAAAAAAAAGAAAATGGAATACAATGATCCCATTTTCTATTAGACGATGAGCTAAGAAAGGGACTATGTTTTTTAGTTGTAGGTTCCTAAGCTACATTCAGATATGCAATTTGGCTAAAATTGTAGAGAAATACAGCTGATTGTAAATGATAAAGACATTTCTTTTATAAAGACATAAAACTGCATGTAAGTCAATATAGTGTAAATGAAAGCGGGTACATGATAATAATGTGTCCCCGTTTGGTCTGTGTTGGGTTGGTATCTTCAAGAGATTACAAATTGTTGTACGCATAGGGAGCATTTGTTTCAAGTTATAATATTGTCTTTCCTGGAATCTCATTCCCAGAAATTATACCTAAGAATATTATTCCCATAAACATGTTTTGATTGCAATTTAGTAATTGTAGAAAAAAATATTTAATTAAAAATTGAAAAGTGAAAGTGGAAGAAGAAATGTGGAAGAATAGAGTGGATACTAGTTATTGTAGAAAATAACTTCGGTTCCAATGGAAATATAAGGTACCTTTCACCATGAGAATAAGAAGCAAGAGTAAAGAAGTATAAACCTTTTATATTCCTATGAATCAACAATTTATGGGAATATTTATTCAAAACTTATACCGAATGTGGGAATGTGATACTTTTTCATTCCAAACCCCTATTTAGGTGACCGGCTGGTTCTGCATATACATCATTTGCACCAATTTGTGGCTGTTGTGTCTAAGTACTCCCATTTTTCTCTCCAAAGTCACCTCTGGGCAATGTGGCAATTTATCCGCCTTTGCCTTCTTGGATCTTCTGAAGGTAGGTCAATATGTAAAGATAGTACTACTGGGGCCTCTTAGGTTCTTTCAGCTGTGGATCTTCTGAAACTTCCTCCTTCCACCGTTGACATGGAAATTATTCAGACCATTGTTGCAAGTCCAGTCTCGAATTCAACAATGGATATTTCTTAACCCCTATTTAAGGCTGATTATATATTATGGGATTTCTATTCTTGCGATGGTATTTAATCATTTGTTAGGGTTTTGTTAATTTGCCTATACCACTAGGCACATTTTATAGGTAATTTGTTATGTTTGTTTTTTCTGGGAAAACTAACATGAAAATTAATTTTCTTTCTAAAATGTTTTTCTGATACATTAATTTTTTAGCCTTGTAAAGCACTGTTCTGACACTTTGAGGTTTACAATAATGGTAGAAGTTCAATATAAATTCACTGTTGCTTAGATGATGACAGGTTGCCCAATATGGCAAATACTATAAAAAAGGGTGATGGGCCTGTTCCTGATGAGGGCACAGTTTTACAAAAGCCCAATGTGTGGAGAGTCTACACTAGGAGACAGAAAATGAAGCCAAGGAATGAGAATTAGTTAGTTGGAGAGAGGTGACGTGGAAGGCATAGGGGGGCAAGGAGAGAGATAGGGGCAAGAATATTGTGGGTTTGTTAAGGAGAATCTTTTCTCTGGAGGAGTCATTCTGACTCTGGGAAATCAGTTGTAGTATTGTAGAGCTTGAGCTCTTTTACTCTATTTTACTGCATAATCTGTTTAGTAAGTAGTTAAACACCATCCTCCTCACTCAATAATGCCTAGGTTTCAATTTCCACTAGTGCGCTTGTTTGGGTGGAGTTTGGATGTGCCCAGTTTACCCTGAGGAACCCTGTCCCTTGTTGTCAGACTCAACCGTTGGTATGAGGTTTCCCTCCCCCATCTTTATCCTTTATCCTCTATAATATTCCTCCCCCATCCCCCATCCCCAACACCATTTTCATCTGTGAGATAAAAGTATATATGCATGGAATGAGGGGGAAGAAATATATTCTTACAGTTACCCTTCTCTTATTTACCAGCTTCGAATGGAAATCCACGCCTTCCTGATTCTTTGCATTATATTGATCCTTCAGGACGCCCAAATGCATACCAGAGGGTGAGAAATGATTCTTGCTTCAAATTCAGAACTAAATTTTTAATTGATCCATCATTGATGTGCTATGAATTTTTTTAGGCAATTGTTGAGGTTGGGGAAGTGTTACAGTTTTATGATTCAGACAAACGATTTCCTACTTGGGGATTTGGGGCGCGACCAATTGATGGTCCCGTTTCCCATTGCTTCAACTTGAATGGAAGTAGTCATTATTGTGAGGTAGAGCTGCTATGTCTGGTCTTGCTTGTATTGTCATATTGAAACAGTTCGTTGTTAGTCATAAGTTTGTCTTTTGTAGGTGGAAGGGATCCAAGGAATTATGATGGCTTACACAAGTGCCCTGCATAATGTATCTCTTGCAGGACCTACTCTTTTTGGACCTGTCATAAGCACAGCTGCACTGATTGCTAGCCAATCTGTAGCAAATGGTGGAAGAAAGTACTTTGTTTTGCTAATAATCACAGTAAGAGTTAACATACTTAGCAGCGTTCGCTATCATATTTATCTTTGAAAGTAAATTGTAACTTTACCACATTGAACATAATTTGTAAGTTCATTATAACTTTAATGGTTCGTTGGTTGTTTGTCATGTATGTTTATCCCTAGTTTGCCTTAATGCATCCATAATATTATGCATAGTAAGCATGATGCTCTATATTTATCTTACATGTAACAAAAGATCACCTATCCATCTTGCTACTAAGAATTTTAGAAAGCTTTTTCCATCACTGCTGCTGAGTTTTAATTCGCATGCTCCAAGGATGGAGTGGTGACAGATCTTCAAGAAACAAAAGACGCCATTGTCAAAGCATCTGACCTGCCATTATCAATCCTTATTGTTGGGGTAGGAGGTGCTGATTTTAAAGAAATGGAGGTAATAAATCAAACTTCTATGCTCTTTACACGTAGAGTTGTAATGATAGGTGTCTGAGGCGAAGAACTCTGTTTGTGAATTAATTTTGTTGTCCAATTTGTTTTTAGGTTTTAGATGCAGACAAGGGAGAGAGGCTTGAAAGTTCATATGGACGCGTTGCTTCACGTGATATAGTCCAATTTGTTCCATTTCGGGAGGTTCAAAGTAAGTGTCATTTTAAAGAATTAGGATTGAGATAATGATGAGAGTTCCAACACCTTGTATGAAATCATGTTACTATGATTGTACTAAGAAAATTTATGTGATTCGCAAAGAATGAATTTTTGGTAAATGATGCCTAGTATATCAATATACTTGCAAACTTTTTCTATTGCAGGTGGATTTTCAGTTGTTCAAGCACTTCTAGCAGAATTACCGACTCAATTTTTAACTTATGTGCGGAGCAGAAATATCCAACCGGGCCTCTAGACATGTAAAAACTGTATATAAAGAAGTTTTCTATTCATTGATCATTGTGCAATTTCGAGGTCCTTTTCTGTTCTTCAATCAACGAATTCGGCTAAAGGGCTGAGGAACTGTTGCTTTGTGCTAATTAACAGCTCAAGAAAGGTTCGCCTACTAGCTGTCTTATCTAAAGGATATGTCTGATCGAGCCTTATGATTGGCATTTCCTTTTCTTTTTTGTACACGTGTCCTTTTGGGTTTTCCTAGGTGATTGGTTTGTCTGAAGATAGTTGCACTAAGTTGAAGTCAATATTTTCTTCCAACTGAGGACAAAGTTTAGTCCTTCCGCCTACACTTCATGATATGATTTGTAATGGAGATCCAATAATTTTGGGATGTCTTTAGATGGCATCACATTTACAAATACAAAATAATGTGTAAAAGAAAACTTTAGCATAGCTGAAGTCTTATTTTGTTTAGTTCATGATTCCCATTTACTAAGGACAGCCTTGCTGCAAAAAATTGTGTTGGTGACCAATTGGTCTTAAGTTTGAATTTAGAAATATCTTTATATATATGCTAAGGTAAGATTGTCTATAATGATTCTTCTTTGTATTTTTGTATCTTTGTATAACGAGTAGTCTTCTGTAGATGGTTCATGATAATTATAAACTCTTAGAATTGTATTATGGATCTTTTGCACTTCAGATTTTCTCTAACTCCCTTCCACTACCACTGTTTTTTTCGCTGTCGGGGATGATTTTGTGCAGCGGTGTTGAGCTTTATTTTTCGTCTTTCTTTGACACCTCTACCCTCTCTTCATCTCCCATTAACAGGGAATCAAGAACCATCAAAAGATAGAAACCACAATTTGAGTCTAAATCAGCAGCTACGATAGGCAATCATGTGTCATTTTGATATTAAATGGAATGCAATTTATAACAGAAATCCATTGGACTAGTCATTGAGAATTCGTAGTGAGGGTAGTTTTTTCTTTATTAACAGGCATCCAAAGAACATTTCCTCGAGTATCATCAGCGTGGTCGAGAATGTTTCGGATTCCATCAATGGTTTGAATGGCAATACCGTGAACATGTGATGAGTTAGATGTCTGACAGTAACAACAACAATAATTACGAAGATCATTTAATTGATAAAAGACGAAAAAGGGAAGTCCTGCTGAGCAATAATTGGGAGCACGTTACTAAAGCTTGTTCTGGCAACAGGAGAAATGGTCGCTCTTTAAATTATTTTCGTTTCCAGCAAAATAATCCTTGCCTTTTAAGTTTTTGCACCATTATAAAGACAAGGTCTGCGAAAGATTGTCCTTGTACCAATATGAGGTGCGAGGTGTCAACTTCCAAGACATTTTGATTTGCCGTTACTTACTACACTTTCTATAATCTCAACATGCACTTCATAGGCATGTTAAATATACAAAAGTATTTCTGAATGCAATTTCTTTTTGGACTGGTAAATTTACAAAAGTATGCCGTATACAAAATTTTTTTGGACTCGAATGTTCCAAAATATTTTTAGATTGAATGTTCGAATATCTTTTTGAAATGAGTGAATCTGGAATATTATTAGAAATTGTAAAACTTCTTTCATAAAGATTTTTCTAAAACAGAATTATAAATTTTTTATTTCAATTTGTTTAGAATACAAATTATGAAATAATATTTTGGAACACCTATTTCATAAATTTTCAGGAACACTCTTTTCAGAACATTAAAAGAATAAATTGACCATTTTTCAAATTATGAAAGTACATGGTGAAATTATGGAGGTGCAAGAACTAACCACATATTTTTTTAGGAAAAACCAACTTTAGTTGAATGATCAAGAAATAAATTGAGTTTGATTGGAGTTTGGACTGTTCCTACTAAAAACAAACATAGCACTAAAGAAAAGAACAAGGATAATAAGGAAAGAAAGAAAGAAAAGCAAAACAAAATTGAAATATGGTTCAACTTATCTTCTATACATCAAAGAATAGATAGAAGAGTTATTAAAGGGGTTGGAGTATTCCCATATAAATAAACTTATATTTACAAGATCAACATTATAATAATAAATAATCAATTTGATCTTTGTAAGAAATACTAATTAATCCTTAAACTCTACAACTTAAATTTCAAATTGATTCTTACAAAATATAATCTATTTATTAAATTATTCTCAAAAACTAAACAACCCACTTCTACATATTCAAAAGCTAATAGTAATATTCTTGTAAAGATTAAACTGATATAGGTTTATATTTTCAAAGACCAAAATAATAATTTTAGCCGTGTAAAAATTAAAAATTATGATCTTTAATAACCTAGCATTACTATCTTTTAGGTTGCAAATTAGTTATTATTTTGAAAAATAGTTAATGGTTTGAGATTTTGGGGTTGGGGAACCATTTTGAAACATAGTTTGATATAATGCAAGTTAATTAGTAAGATCTGCCTCGGGATTTCCCCTCTTTTCTAAAGAATCACTTTATTTGATAGTAGTGATATACGTCCAAAAAAATCAAATTGAAAAGGTATACAAATGTAACACATTAGCAAGTAGATGTCCCACAAAAAAATCATTGGATTGGGTCTGAGATTTGGATAATTCAAGAAGGTTATAGGTGGGGCTGGTTAATGGACCATTTGGTCAGTTTCAATTGTTGAAGTTAAAAATTGTGTTAATTTAATTTGGTTCATATTTTAAATAGGACAACAAGTTTGATTCGGCCCGAGCAAATAGATTATTTTATTTCGATTTAAAAATTTTAAAATAACTTTTAATTTTAAAAAATTAATAAAATATTTATTTTTTAAAAGTAAGTCACAAACAAAACTAGTTTCAATTTTGCAATTAACTATTTGATATATAAATGTATATCTTTTAATAAAATAATATAATTCTTTAATCTTTTAAATTTATAATTATTATTTTCAAAAGTAAGTCAGTCCACAAATTTATGAATGGACCCTGTTAAAATCATTTGAACAATAGACTAATTTTTTTCAATTTAGATCATTATTCTTTTCAACCATATAATCCATTTTACGAATAATTTTAGACCTATTTTAGTTCATATTTCATTATTTCACCGTTCTATTTCTTCTATTGAAAAGTAAAACAGAATTCAAAGTCTCAATTTAAAAGAAAAGAAAGCAAGAAAGAGCAATAAAGAAAAGTAAAGTATTAAAACTATAACATCGACACCACATGACAAGACACTTTAGTAATAGTATTTTATATAAGTACAATTCCTAGTGTGATAAAGCTTTGTTCTTGTTATGATTGCTCGAGACTTTGATTAATGTTTCTTTTTCTTTTACCATATCCTTAGTTTAAACAATTTATTTCAATAGGTGGAACAACAGGCACATTTTTTTAGGGGCTGGAGAAAGAAAATACTGGTGAAATTCACATTTCAAAATATATACAATACCCTTTTATGCCTATTTTTTCTTTATACACGAAGTTATAGTATAAATCGTTGCCATAGACATTTCTTAAATTAAGGAAAATATCATTCTAGTACAGTATGGAAAAAATGTTAAAAAGGGAAGAAAAAATAGGCATATGATTTTTCTTCAGGAATAAAAGAAATTAAATTATTATTAAGTTGATGACACACAAAAACAAAATCAATTTAAAATGTAAAAACCATTATTTTGTATTACATTAAATTTAGAGTACCCAAACAAGCATTTATGGAGACACATTCTTAAATACAATAATAAAGTTATTTCTTTTTTAATTTCTAATTAAATAAAGTATATACTATTAAAGTAAAATAAATTATTATTATCTCTATTTAATAGAAGTTAGATATTTATTTTTTAATTCATTCTAAAATTTCTTGTTTAAGAAATCCTTCTATTTTTCTATTCTATCTTAGTATAATGATGTTCTAATAACTTTCAAAATCTTACTAAATCTTACCACATTATAACCTTAAAAAGCTAATGAGGAATAGAATCCATTAGACCAATAAAAATATAATTTTGATAAGTTGTTTGTGTTGGTGTTTTGAGTTTTTCTAAGAAGCTTATATAGATTGTATGGAGTTAATTGCAAGGAGACATCATACTAAATTGTTTTAGTCAAAATTGATGAGAAAACATGAGAGAATTGTTTTCATATTCAGTTTGAGAAATGATATTAGTGTTAAACTCAAGGTAGATGAGAATGTTAAGATAAGTCATGACATTGATCTACATGGATTACCTTGATAAGATTAAATATGGGTTCTTATAATTCAGAACTTCAAAAGAGAAAGATTGATTTTCTTTCAAAATTCATCTATATCTCAAATTTTTGTAAAAAATTCATATTTATAACCTTAGATAACATCAAGTAGTAAATGCCCATTAAAATTTCATTTACACTCACTAGTACTTATTTTTCATTAAAATTGACTCTCCATTACCCCACTACTTATCATTATAGCTTAAGAAGAATAGAAAAATTAAAAAAATGACCATATTAAAAGACATAAAATATTTAAATAAAAAATAAATACAAAAATTACATGAACAATGAAGAAAAATAGGCTTAAACAATTATTTAGCTCAACTAGTTCAACTTTAGTCCACAAATGCTTATTGTAGTTCATATTGTCCTTGAATGTCATGAGTACACTTCTTCCAAAAGAAACATAACACCAGGATCAACTATCATCCTTTTATTAGTTTTACATTCAAGAACTAAAATCCTTACCAACACTATTGAGAGATTGATACCAAATTATGTATTTTTGAGACATCTCATGGAAAACTTTTCCTCATATTGTTAAATGGAGGAAACAACCGTATTTGTAAAATCATAAAAAATATCTTTATTATTTTTTTGTGTCTTTATCTTTGTTGGTCATTTTCTTTCATTTATTTATTCTTTTCTCTTTTCTTCTATTTATTTTTATCTCAACTCCTTGTCTTTAATTTCTTTTTCTCTCAACTCCTTCTCTTTAATTTCTTTTTCTCTCAACTCTTTTTCGTTTATTTCCTTTTCTTCTCTAATTTTCTTTTGTATTAGCTCTTTGGTCTTTTTCACCATCTCTTTCTCCCTCAACACAATTATAGCATGTTTTTCCAACACTCTTTGTCTCTACATTTTTACTCTTTTCTTTCTCATATTATCTTCTCCTCAAAAATCCCTTTTAACTTTCTCTCCATTTGTGAAACAAAATCACCAATAAAAAATTTGTGATATGCATTGAGTTGAGGAACCACTTTAACACTAACTCTTATACTAACTAATGAGAAAATGGGAGGGGACCATTTTGATATTCAGATTGGGGAATGATATTAATGCTACATTCAAGATAGATAAGAATGTGAGTGATAAGTCATAGGGTTAAAAGCCATAAGTTACCTTAAAATCAAATTTGGGTTTTTATAATTTAGAACATTATAAAACTCTCATAAAAGAAAAAGTTTGTTTTTCTTTCAAAATTTATCCATATCTCAAGTTTTTTAAAAAAAGGTTCATATTTATAACCTTAGATAACATCAAGTAGTAAATGTCCATTAAAACTCCACTTAGACTCACTAGCACTTATTTTTTACTAAAATTGACTCCCCATTATCCCACTACTTATCATCATGGTTTAGAAAGTCTAAAAGAACTAAAAAACTTACTTGAAACATTAAAGACATATCAAATATTTAAATAAAAAATAAATATGAAAATTACATTAATAATGAAGAAAGATAGGCTTAAGCAAGTATTTAGCCAAACTAGTTCAACTTCACTCCATCAATGCTTATTCTAGTTTATATCATATAGGGGGCTAATAACCTTTTTTTGAAGAAGTTGATAGTTGTTTAGTGATTTTGGTTGTAGGAGATATATGAAATTTGAAAATACGTGAATATTGAGTTAGTTGTTGAATCTATATGGAATTATATGTTGATGCAAGTTGGTATATACATTGTTTATGGATCTAGGATATATAATTTTTTTTACATAGGAATTAAAACTTTGGAAAAATCATGTTGTTGAACTTTTGGGAGTGACTCTCAACCTATATATCGATTAAGTGATGTGTAATCATTACACTCACCGTCTTACGTTGCTCAAGCGAGAGATGTTGTGGCAATTCTCCCTCCATTGGAGATATATCGCTCAAGCGATGGGATAGTCACTCAAGTGATGGTGAGGTTTGAGTCTTTGTTGCGGCCTGAATATCGCTTAGGCGACGAGGTAGCAGCTCGAGTGACGAGAAGCTTGGAACTTAGGGTGTTATCAGGTTGAATATTGTTCAAGCGACAATTGTATCACTCAAGAGAAGTAGCTATAACATGTTGCATGATGATGAGGTTGCTCAAGCGAGATGAGCTCTCTCAAGCGACACTATGTTGGGGTGAATATGTTTTTGTGTTTTGAATGATGAATTAATACATGTTGATGATGTTGTGAGTAAATGTTTATATATGTGTTTTGTTGATTCTATGATGTATATAAGGTAAGATGAAATTATATATATGCTCTAAATATATGTGTGTATATATATATAATTATCGTTGTGATGCATGAGATGTTGTATGCATGATTCGATCCTTTTATGGATGATGAATCTTATAAGGATTGCTTATATAGATATACATGGTTGTGGTGTATATGTATATAAGGTTTGGAGCCCTTGATGGGTGGTGTTTGAAGTCCCTCATTAGTGGTATAAGAATACTTGGGGTAGTATTATGTTTTTGGTGGCAATGATAAACATGACACTCATTTAATAGAGGTATCTCATCTTATTGTTGTCTAGTCATGTAAATATGACTTTAGTTGGTGAGAAGCTGAGAGATGCTTCAATCAATCTTTGGAAGTATATGTATATCTAACTCTTAATAGTCCTAACATCGGAAAACCTTGACCTGGTTCTAGTATGTGTGAGGTGTTAGCCTTTAGTGAAACTTGTTTATCATGATTAAAGTCTTTTGGATGACACTTTATATTTAGTTATACCTTATTGTGGCTAAGTGTAAATTGATTAACATTCATTTACACGTTGTTTGTAATATAATTTTTATGATTTGATGGAAATGATGTGTATTTGATTATTATAATATTTTTCATTAGTTCACTTGCTTGTTGTTGTGAGTGTTTATTGTTATGATACTATGATCGTATTCGGCTAAATACTTATAGAGAGTATATATTAGGGTTTTAATTTATGTTTCTTTTGTTTTGAGGGCTAATAATAGTTTTGATGATATATATATATAAGTTTAATATAGTTAATACGTTTGTTATATAATATGATTATTCCTTTTTTCTAGGCATTACTAGGGTTGACAAATAAACTCATCTCTGTGGGTATTAACCGAACCCGTCCATGTTTGACGGGGAATCCCTGCATCGAATGAGTATAGGTAATACCCAATTTTTTAAATTGGATATGGAGACGGGGATGTGTATATACATATCTGCCCCGTCCTCATCCTCATCCCCATCCCAATACTCGTCTCCATTTGAAATTACTAAAATACCCATAATTTATTAGATAATCTAAAAAATTTATATTTATTGTTCTCTTTGATCCTTAGTTTTGCAATCCTTCTTTTTCTCTTTCATTACACAATTCTTTTATTCTCTCTCAACTATTCAACCTTTTCAAAATCCACAAAGTTTACTAAGATTCTCATGGTTTTTCCCTCTTATCACAACATTGATTATATATTTTTCTCTTTTGTGCGGTTTGGTTCAAATGGTGTAATGCATTTTAGGAAACAAAAACTTCAATTCCATTGAGTCAAATATTTTCTAGGTTACAAATGTGATTAATTTTACTCCTTTATAATATTTTTATTTGTTATTTATGTTTTAATATGAGAATATTTAACTCTTAATATCATGTGTGTAATTACCTAAATCCTTAGTTTGTCGGGTAACATAAAACTTTTATCTTTTTTGTTCTCTTTTACCTTATGTTTGGTTTTTGTTTTGTTACAAAATTTTCCATTCTCTCCCAACAAGACTCATGTTGTTCCTTTCTGCGATTTTGTTCAAATGACGTATTGCATTCCAAGAAATAAAATGCAACTCTTAGTTTCATTGAATCAAATTGTTTTTAGAGCACATATTAGATTATTTTGTCTTCTTTCTAGTATTTTTATTTATTGTTTATTTTTATTAAGTAAGAATGTATAATTCTCCATTTCTAATTGAATAAAATTTATTTTTTTATATAATTATGGTTGCTTTTTAACCCTTTCACATTTACTATGATATAATTATTTATTGTCATGAATATTTTTTAAGAACATATAAAAATTTGTTTTAAATCTAAAAGATGAAACATGCATTTCTATATTCTAATTATTATTAGTTTAATTTTTTCCATACAAATTTGTTTGTTATAATCTTTATTAGTATAAAAAAAGATCTAATTAGAAATTCAGAGAAAGAAATAAACATTTTGAAATAATTTTGAACTTAGACTATTTATTTATTTATTTTTATAATTTTTTAAAAGTAATTTTTAATTTTATTAACTTTTTCATTTGTCTTTTCTTCGTGTCTTAGATATATTGATTTGTGAAAAAAATGAACATTGAAGGTGAAGATTTACAAGTACCAACCATATTCACAACAATCAACACCCTTTGCAAGATTCCAACAATAAAATGCAGATAAGACATGCACATGAGTATAAGTATATACCCATTGTCTGATAAGTAGGAAGATGAGACAAAATTTTCATACCCATTAGATATAAGAATGAGAATGAATTTTTATCTTGAAAATAAAAATGAGATAGTGAAACTCAGCTCCCCATTACCATTTTTAGACATTACCATTTCTAGACATTACATATAGTATTATACAAATTTTCTTCTTTATGTATTTAAAAGTTTGATACTTAGGTAATGCTAAAAGAAACTTTTTAATATGTTTTCTTTCTTGATTAGAATTTATTTAAAATTATAAAATTAAAAGAGAAAGTTATTAAATTAGTTATAAAATTTATTAAATTTTAAGTGATAAAAAAAAGTATATGTTGACATTTCTCTTTATATACTACTTTTGCTATACCACGTATGTCAATAATCACAGGTATTCAGTCATTTGAATTTTTCTTGAGGACATTAGATCCTTATTTAATCGTACATGACTTTTTTTAAAGTTAATTATTATTTTAGAGGACTGAAACAATATAAAAATATCACGTTGACTTAGAAGAGCATGCTTAATTAATTTTTTTTAATTTAATAAAGTACAATTGGACTGAAAAACAAAGTTGGGCAAGGTATTACACTTTATAAGCTTGGAGGTTGCTTTATTTTCAAAATTTTTGACTTGGTCTGTCTGACTTATTTAATTTACCTAATAAAGATTCTGTTAAGTCTTAGTTTGACATTTTTAATTTAAAAATTCTGTATAAAACCCTAGTTTATAAGCAATACATTTTAAATATGCCAAAAAAATTACTTCTAAATAAATTTAATTCTAAACTAATATGTAAATTAGCAGTTTTAAGCTTTTAAATATAGAAATAATGCTGAAATTTCAAACTATTTTAAAAAAATGTAACATATTATTATTAGATAATATATTTTTTAAATGGTTTAAAATAAAATCTTTTGAGGAATCTCTAATAGGAATTACTTATAAAAATTTCTTACTTTTTTAGTAGTTTCCATAATATTTTTGTGTGTCACAGTATCATATGATTTTAAGAAATTCATAATGTTTTTTATTAAGGGGTATTTAGAAAAACTTCAAGAAACTTACACTATTTATAGTTTCTTTTCAAGGAATTATGTTTTAAATAATTTATATTTGAGAATTAGTTTGACTGTATTTGTGAATTTATGTTTTTACTTTAAAGAAACTATTTTTTTATATAAAAATTTATTTATTTTGAGTTGAAAAGATTGAATGTATCACATCTCATAATAGATTTCTTCATATTAATAAACTTATTAACAAATCATCCTTGCAAATGCTTAACTTGGCTAATCTTGGAAGTAACGTTTATTTAGATTTAGTTGGTATATAACAAAATGATTATTTCTATATTTTCTTAAACTATTTTCCAGCAATTTGTGAAGAATCATTAAATAAAAGACAAATATTTTATATATCGTAAAAATAGTAAAATATTAAATATTTGAACAGAAACTCGTAATGAATTTGAAATAATTTAAAATGTTTTTTTCAAAGGTTCAACAAAAAGAAACTGTTGGTAGAAGAAGCATGTTGTAGCAGTGATTGCGTTAGGAGACAAAGCATTACGTGTCTTATTCCAATACGAGAATTATAAAGCAGTCTTAGTACTTAGGTTGGTTAGGTGAGAAAGTTTTGATTTCTCCTATGACCATCAAAATTGGATCTTTCTATTAATAGAATAATTAGGTATTACTTTCTTTATTTTAAATTGATTTTTATTAACTGATGTTTTCAGTTTTAAGAAAAATATTAAGTGATTTTCTCTAATTTTATTTTTTAATAAATATTATTTTCTAGAAATGTAACCGGTGTCGATTGATTCAGTTTTTGTATTAAAAATATATCTGAATTAAACATATAAGTAGTTTAATTTGGTTTGATTTAAAATAATATTTTTTTAAATCAAATTAATTTGTATGGTTTAGTTTAAATTGGTTTATATAATTTTTATTTTTTATTTTTTTATTAAATATTTTTTATTTTTTATTTTTTAAATTAAAATAGTATTGATTGAAGTTAAGAAAGAGATTGATATGTTAGCAAAATTTGCTTGAAATAGATTTTTTTTCCCGTCTCAAAATAATGACAGTGTGAGATTTTCTTTATCCAAATTAAAAAATAAACAAATGCACAACTCATTGAAATATTAATGAATATATTATTGTTATTGGATAATGAAGAAAAAAGCAGTTTAATATATTTGATTGAAATTTTAGAACATTAATTATCTATCAAACTTTTAAAGACTTAAGGTACAATTATTTTAGAATATTTATTTTTTTATCTTTATAAAAAACTTAATGGAGGGGATTATACTTGAGTATGATTGATATTTTTATCGAATAAAATTCCTTTTTGCTTACGAAAAGAATAACAGTATTCTGGACTTCATAGTCTTTTATGTTATTTTTTATACTTTCAGATATCATAACCTTAATTATTACTTTTGTAATAATTATTTTAAAATTCATATATAGAATAATTATCTATCAGTTGACGATATCAAAAAATTATATTGACAAGGTATAACATATAAGATATAAAAATTAAATTATTTTTTTTAAAAATAAAATGTTATTAGTTTAAATTTTAAAAAGTGTATATTATGAATATATAAGATATATTAAAAATGAGAGATGAGCTGGAGAGGATTTACTCAAAGTATATAAAAAAAAAGTATAAATAGAAGAAAGAGGGGAAAAAAGTGGATATGATTATAGTGAACTTATACATTAGTTAAAGATTATGTTTTAAAGAAATTAATAAAAAATAATTTTGCAAATTAACTTAAACATAAGTTAATTTTGGTTTAAGAAGTTGATTTTTTTTTTTAATATTTATGGAAAAAAATCTCTAAAGAAATATTGATTCTAATACGCATTGTTATATATATATACTTATAGTTAGATTGGCTTTTAATTTCTACCAAACCCAACCTAATTATAATTCAACATATTAAAATTAGTTAATGTTAACCTACCAAAACATTATTAAGTTAGAGATTGATAGGGTTCGAGGTTGATTGTGACCTACTTATCCTTTTACTCGTGCATGTCATTATTCTTCAAAGTTTAATATAAAGTTGTATATTATTTATTCACAAATCAGTAAAAAAAAAGAGAAAATGTATTATTAGTTTCAAAGTTAACTCAAAACATTCAAATCTAAATAATTTTAACTTTTAGACATTATTTATTAATATTTAATTAAAACTAAATGTATTATTAACTTTTATATTTAATTAATGTTTTTACACAAATTGAAATTTGATGGTGTAATGTTGACCTAAAAGTAAAAGGAGTTAACATTATTCTAATTCCTCTGTCAAGTATGAAAACTCATAAGAAAATGAGATATCATAACTTTAATGATAATTTAAATAATATAAATTAAGATATTAGATGGTGAGAATGTGAACAAAGTTTTGTATGAAAACTTTTTATAGTAGATACAAAAAATTACTCTCACATAGAAAGTCGAGATTGATTATTTATTTGTGATTTTTCTAATAGGTCAAGTGTTAATATAAGATAAAACATATTTAATATCGAACCTTCCAAAATTTTAAAATAATAAAAATTGGAAAATCTCAAATGATTAAAAGTTGTAAAGTTACACCACTATATGTGATCACATGCACCTATATATATATATATATATATATATATATATATATATATATATATATATATATATATATATATATATATATCAATAGCCACCTATGTGTTTTGAACTTGAGTATGAAAACTAGTTCACTATATACGAAAACATTCTCTTTCTCCATGTTTTTTTTCATATTTTTTCCTTTACACATCAATGATGAATTGTCCATCCCTATTCTTCCACGATTCCAATAACAGAAAGTTCATTTTATGATGGTAACAAAACTCTTCTTTTAAAGAGCTCTACTGCACACTCTTTTTTTTCTTCTTTCCTCCAATCCTGTTTTTCTTGATTTCTTTTTCTTATTCTTGATACCCTAGATATGAGTGAAGAAAATAACCACATAGCAGCCATAAACAAATTCTTACACCTATAGTGTCAGCAATTCTTGATTTAAGCAATTATCACTTATGGAATAGGACCATGATCATAGCCCCGAGTGCCAAAAACAAGATTGAATTCATCAATATTAGCACACCTTAATCGCCTAAGTCTGATGCCACTTATCTTGCATGGAGACGCTGTAACAACATGGTGGTTTTCTGGTTGGTTCATTTGGTCTCTCTCTCCATCAGATAAAGCATTCTATGGATGGAAAAGGTTGATGAAATCTGGAACGATCTGAAGTCTCATTATTCACAAGGTGACCTCCTCCGTATATTTTATCTTCAAATGGAAGCGGCATCCATTAAACAAGGTGATATGTCATTTGGGATGAATTAGAAAACTTTAGGCCAGATCCCACGTGTATTTACACCAAGAAATTTTCATGCTCAGTCTCTTCCACCATCACGCAAAGGAAACGTGAAGATCAGGCCATGCAGTTCTTGCGTGGTCTTAATGATCAATTCAACAATATAAGGTCACATGTCTTGCTTATGGATCTTGTGCCTGCTATATCTAAGATTTTCTCCTTTGTATCCCAACAAGAACATCAATTCGATGGGAATAATATCATTGAGAATAAACATGGAATTATAAATGTTGCATTCTCTTCTATCATTCGTAATCACTATGGAAAAACCAGACATTATGAACATGTGTGCTACTGCAAACATGACCTCCCAACTAGCCAAGAAAACAAAAATTTCAAGAACCAACTCAGAAGAAAGATTTGCACACATTGTAGGAGGAATGGACACACCATAGACATTTGCTATGGTAAACATTTGCATCCTCCTAGTCACAAATTCTATAATGGAAGAACTCCCGTGGTCAACAATTTTATATGGAAAGTAATCAATCCAACCAACTTGTTGCTCCTAAAAATCAAGAATGCTGATTTTCTCCACAACAATATCAAGCTATTTTGGCTTTGATAAAACAACCCTCTGGTAGAAATTCTAGAAACAATGTTTCCCAGATTAATCAAATTAGTGCACCTACTACACAAGTTCCATCCCGTATAGGTAAGGATCATATTACCAACTATAATTCTCAAGTTACATATTGGATCATTGACTTTAGTGCTACGGATCATGTATCTCGATCTCTTTTCAATTTCTTTTCTTATAATGCCATAAAAGCAAAGAATGTCAAACTATCGAATGACCAACATGTTCTTGCAATTCATTGTGGTGTTGTTAAATTTTCTACAAAATTTTACTTATATGATATTCTGCATATACCCGCATTTGATTTCAACCTTATATCCAAATCTAAACTTGTTTCATCCTTTCAATATCAACTCATTTAGGATTTGAGAAACAAAGAGAAGATTGATTCAGTTGATATAACTATTGGTCTATATACTCTTAAAATCATTACTGAACAATCTACTAGTTGTATTCACTCTTCTACTGTGACTCCTCAATATGAAAATCATGATATTGATTTGTGGCATTTTTGTATGGGTCATTGCTTTTATAATAGATTGAATGTAATGAAGAAACATTACCTTTATATTCATAGTAATGATACTTTTACTTGTAATGTTTGCCATCAAGCAAAACAAAAGAAACTTCTTGTTACCTTAAGCAATTCCCACGTTGCTCATCCCTTTGATCTCATGCATATTGACATTTGGAGTCTATGTTTTAAGATTTTCATGAATGGTCATAAATTTTTTCTCCCTATTGTTGATGATTACAATAGATTTACATGGATATTCCTAATGCAAAGTAATGCTGAAGCACACACCTTACTTATTAATTTCATAACATATATTGAAAAAAGTTTAAGAAACACATAAAAATGATTCGAACTGACAATGACACAAAATTTCTAATGAAACAGTATTATGATTCTAAGGGCATAGTGCATCAGACTACATGTGTTGAAATACCTAAAAAAACGACATTGTAGAGCGTAAGCATCAACATTACTAAATGTTACTAGATCCTTTCTTAATCAGTCAAACTTACTTGTGACTTTTTGGAATTTTTTTATTCTACGTGTTGTGTATCTTATAAATTGTATTCCCACACCATATTTGAATGAAATTTCACCTTTTGAAAATTTGTTTTGTAAGTCTTGTGACCTTTCTAATTTACATGTCTTTGGTTGCCTATATTATGCTAGTATTCTCACTGCTCATAGAACTAAACTTGATCTTAGGACTAATCCTAGCCTTTTTCTTGGTTTTAAGCCACACACTAAAGAATATATGATTTAAAATTATTTGGTAAGTCTTGTGACCTTTCTAATTTACGTGTCTTTGGTTGCCTACGCTATGCTAGTATTCTCATTACTCATAGAACTAAACTTGATCCTAGGGCCAATCCTAGAATTTTTCTTGGTTTAAAGCCACACACTAAAAGATATATGATTTACAATTTGCATAACCGCAACATTGAGATTTCCTGAAATGTTATTTTCTAGGAGAACTAATTTCCTTACATTGATTCTCATATACCTAGCCAATTTCCTTCCATATCTTTACCACTCACTTTAGATAATAATCATATTACTCATGATAATCCCCAACATCCTAATGTTCAACAAACTTTTAATGTCACACATATTGTTCCACACTCTAGCACCAATAATGATTCTTTAAACATATATGATAACACCAACATAAGTGACAGTATTCTTAAGCATTCTACTCATTTACGTCAACCACCATCTTATCTGAAAGATTTTCATACATCTTTAACATCTGGTATTGTTGATCATCAAACTAATACTCATTATCCTATAAATTCTTTTATATCATATAAGTGTTTATCCCCTCACTTTCGTAATGTTGTCATGTCTATAAATGCACATACTGAGCCAACATCCTACAAAGAAACATCCAAAGATATTCGTTAGATACAAGCCATGAAGGAAGAAATTACAAATCTTGAAGCAAACAACATGTGGATCATCACATCCCTTCCACCCAACAAAAATGCCATTGGCTGTAAATAGGTGTAAAAAATTAAACACAATGCAAATGGATCTATAGAGAGATACAAAGCACATCTTGTAGCCAAAAGGTACAACCAATTAGAGGGAGTCGATTATATAGATATCTTCTCTTTGAATGCCAAACACACCAGTGTCTGTCTTCTCCTATCTCTTGTTGCCATTCACAACTAGCATATCAAACAACTTGTGTTAACAATGCTTTTTTGCATGGTGAGCTCAATGAAGAGGTATATATGGATCTTCCTCCAAGTATCACAAACCCGGATCCAACAAAGGTATGTAAATTACAATGTTCATTATACGAGCTCAAACAATCAAGTCGCCAATGGTATGCTTGTTTGTCATCTATTCTAATATCTAATGGTTATAAACAATCTTCTTTAGATTATTCACTTTTTCTCAAGTTTGCAACACCAACCTACTTGATAAGACATTCAAAATAAAGAACCTTGGGAATCTTACTTTCTTTCTAGGTCTCGAAGTAGCATGTCACAAGAATGGAATCCATCTAGGCCAAAGAAAATACACCATTGATCTTATTTGTGATTCTGGAATGTTGTCTTACTCTCATTCACCTACACCAATGAATTATTCCTCCCATATCTCAGTAGCCACTTACACTCCATTAAGTGACCCTTCACCGTATAGAAGACTTATTGGCAGACTTATCTATTTAACCAATACTCGTCCTGACATCGCATACACAGTTCAAACTCTCATCCAGAGTGCATTATTGCTTCTACAACTGCACATCACCAAGCGTCTCAACATGTTCTTTGGTACCTAAAACAAAATCCAAGTAATGGAATATTTCTTGCTGCTAACAGTGATCTACAAATAAAAGCTTATAGTGATTCGGACTGGGCTAGATGCATTGAAACGAGACGTTCAGTCTTGGATATGCAATATACCTTGGTCATTCTCTCATCTCCTGGAAATCCAAAAAAGCAATCAACAATCTCCAGAAGTTCTGCAGAAGCGAAGTATCGTGCTCTTGCATAAACAACTTTTGAAATCCAGTAGTTAACTTACTTGCTTGATGATTTACATATTGACTATATTCGTCTTGCACTGATATATTGTGACAATCAATCAATTATTCAGATTGCTCCAAATCGAGTATTCCATGAAAGAACTAAGCATATAGACATTGATTACCATATTACATGAGAAAAGATTGTTGTTGTCATGACTAAAATCCCTCTTGTTACTTCTTCTCAACAACTAGCTGACATTCTAACCAAATGTTTATCACCCTCAACATTCCTTACTCTATATAACAAAATATCTATAGGATTTTTTATTACATTGGTACACTCCGCTCAAGGAGATACTCAACTACTACCATAGTAGCGACCTTAACTGTTGTTAGGCTTTACCATAATGAGACATGAATGTTCAATGTCAATGGTCTTTCTTTGCTTATATATAGCTCAACTTTATCATTTTTATTCAATGTGGGACTTTACTCTCACTCCCACACTTGACTTCCTAATACCTCCCACCACCACCACCCCACTACCACCAACCCCTACCACCACACCCCACCACCACACCCTAGCAAATTTGGATCAGTAGTCACTCGATCTGTTCAAAGCATAAAACCATATGGTGCCTTCATTGGCATTGGTGGAATCAATGACCTCCTTCATATCATTTAGATCAGTCATGACTATATAACTGATATTGCAACTGTTCTTCAACCTGGTGATATTGTAAAGGTAAATCTGTAATAAGCTACACTAGTATTTGTTTGAAATCATGTGTGGAGATAAAATCTCATTTGTTATTTGGTATCTTAAGTATGATTGGGAGAGAGGACGTGTAAGTCATTGTGGAATTCTATTAGACATGTTGGATAATTGTTAATGTCGTTTGTCATCTGACACTACTTTTGCAAATTTAAAGATGAAATGTTCCAACTTTAATATATTACTTTTGCTAGCAAAACAAAGATGAAATAGATTGCAAATTTGTCCTAGGAACAACAACCAATTTTGATCAATAGTTTAAAAACTAAAAATATGTTTAACCCATTTTTATTATCACTAGTGGAAAAAGGAGATATTACGTCACTCTTTTTTCGTCGGACCTAAAAACACCCCATGTAAAAAAAAAAATATGGTGGCAAACATGTTAAATTGAAATTCTTTTATGTCTGACTCCTTGTAATTAGACGTAAAATTGGAGATATATATCTGGCTCTTTATGATCAGACATAAATTTACGTCTGACTCTTTATGGTCAGACACAAATTTATGTCTAACCCTTTATGGTCAGATGTAAAACTTTAATTTTACGTATGACTATAAAAGGGTCTGACACAAAATTTAAATTTAAATCCTCCAGCGCAAATGCACAAAGAAAGAAGAACACGCGAAGTAAGACACAAATATGCTCTTGCAAGATGCATATTTGCTCTCGTAAGACACAAATATGTAAGTCATTGTGAAATTCTAATAAACATATGAAATAGTTGTTAATGTGATTTGTTATAAAAAAAAATTTAACACTACTTTTACAAGTTTAAAGATAAAATGCTCCAATTTTAATATATTACTTTTGCTCAAAAAAAATATGAAATAAATTAAAAATTTATCATAGGAACAACAACCACTTTTCATCAATAATCTATAAGTTAAAAACATATTTAATCCACTTAAAACATATTTAACTTGTAACTTTATTTTATTACAAACTATCTATAAGATTTTGTTTAAAAGATGAATAGTAGCATGAATTATATTTTTAATTACAAATTAGTTTCGTATGAGTCTCACTTTGTGTTATTGATTATACTTTTTAATTTAATAAAATCTACATAAACTTCAATAATAAATAATAGAATATGTTAAAAAAACGTGTCCTAATAATAGCATTTTTCATCTTTAAAAAGTTAAAAATTGATGAACTTTTGATTTTGGTGTGTACTATTATAGGGTGCTATATGTCGCAGTGTTCACACTGGTAAACACGGAATCGCCACATATAAAAATCATAGAACCAAAACCCTAGCTCTCCCCCTTCCTTTCTCATCCTCATAGATCTATTTTCTCTCTTTATTTATATTTACGTTTGGTGGATCCAAACACGAGTATCTTCCACTATCTAAAGATTCAACTCTTGCCACTCTATCGATCCTCAGTCCCCATATGATGAACAATAGAACTTCAAGGATAGCCAATAACAGTAGGAAACTTTGCAGTAGGGCCACGTTAAAGATCAATTAATTATTTGTGAGCATAAGAATCACACACGCACACTATATATATATATATACATATAGACATCAATCAGTTCTTGCTAGAGTGGATCAAAAACATGGACAGAAGATCACATTCTTCTGAAAGAGAAGAGGAACACGATTTGTTCCCAATATACTCCGAAAGGTCACAGCAAGACATGTCAGCCATGGTCTCTGCTCTCACACAAGTCATGGGAGGCTCCAACGATCATTCTCTTCAAGAAGACCTTTTAACTTCTTCCCACAACACCTCATCCCAGAATAATAATGAACAATCCCAACTGCCACAACAAGATCAAGGTAAACTGTCTCACAACGACTCATACTAGTTGCTATCCTTTTCATCATATTTGATTTATTGCGTTCAAATTGGAATTGAAGGCTAGGGTTGATTTTTATGACTGGGATATTATTTGTTTTTGTTTTCCGTTCTTATATCCCTTTCCGGTTATACACTAGTCAAAGTGTTCACAAACGCCACACCTAAAGTTTGATATATTTCATGTTAAAGTACCCTTAGCTTAGCCACTGCAACATTTAAATAGTTTTACTTTCTCTCTTAGAACCATTATATATATATATATATCTTCCCTTCTGAGGCCACAACTGAAAACACACGTACCGTGCAGGTTCATGCACAGCTCTTCAATTTTTGTTTCAATAGTGTTTGTCCTAAGGTCTGCTGCTGACGTAGAAGTCATTGATTTAAATTTTGAAAATAAGGTTACTGAATTCCCTTTTTTTTTTTTATCTTTTTTCAATCTTGATTCTAATTTTATATATATAATTACTATACTATAGTGTTTTTCCCCACAAGACAGAAGAGGATCTAATATTAATTGGTATGGACCCAGTGTACAAAAGTTTTTCCTATTTATAGGTACAACAGTTTCACATAGAGATAAAAGAGAAATTTGTATAAGAGAAATAGTATGATATAATAAAAAGAAATAATTTTCAGAAATAGTATTTATAAATTGTTTGGAACTATTAAGTATCCAAATATTTACTCATGACCAAAAATATTAGTGACCAAGTTGACAACAATTGTGAGAATACGAGAGTCCCACTTAAAATAAAGTCGAAGAAGCAATTTAATTTGAGGCAAAAACTATATATATATATTATTAGTTTTGTTATCCCATTAAAATGAAGTTTTAATTTGATAATTTATATCTTATAAAATACATTCTATATTTTTAGAGTGAATTTTAAAGATGATTGAAAAATAACACTAACAATATAATAATATATATATAAATTAATAAAGTAAGTTTTATGTTATAGTTAGTGGTAATAACACATTAACATTGATGTATCTTTGCACTAATTAATATTTTCACACACACATATATAAAGAAGAGAAAATAAGTGATATATGATGGAAGAAAATAGTAAAGGGAAATGAATTTAATGACTACATATGATTGATGAGAGAGTTTATCATATTAAGATTAAAGGATAGTCAGATCATTTTTCTCAAAAAAAAAAATACTACCATAGAAAAGTGTTATATGGATAGTAAAATTCTTAATTGTGAAGGGAGTGGAAGAAGAAGACACTATAGAGGAGTGAGGCAGCGTCCATGGGGAAAATGGGCTGCAGAGATTCGTGATCCGAAGAAGGCAGCGAGGGTATGGCTTGGAACTTTCGAAACTGCAGAAGCTGCAGCTCTTGCTTACGATGAAGCTGCTCTGAGATTCAAAGGAAGCAAAGCCAAGCTCAATTTCCCTGAGAGGGTTCAAGGAACTGGCGAATTTGGTTACCTCACAAATCAACACCTCTCATCAACCACCACTAGGAGTGGCCAAGCTTCCAACCCTGTTGCTCCACACTTCACTCAAGAAACGTATTCAGCAACTCACTATCACTATCCACAACAAATCATGGGTGCTGGTGGGAGTAGCAGCTTCAATAGCCAAGATATGCTTCGTTTCTATGGGGGAGACATGCTTGTTTCATCTCAGCCAGCTGCATCCTCGTCTTCTTCTACTGGTCTCTCTCAGCAGCAAGAAGAGTTTATGAGATTTTCGACGCAGTTTGGAGGTTCTTCTTCTGAGCCTCCTAGGAATTGGAGGGGGGATGGATATTGAAGAGGATACATACGATGTTGTTGATGTTCCACAACTCATGGTTTCTTTGTTTTTCGTCTGTCATGGCATTGCGTTGCATGCTATTATATTTAAATATATTATATTTTCATTATATGACTAATGTTGCCCTTAAGTTATTTTAATCTACCGTATGTGTGTTGTGAAGGGAATGTTTGTTTAATTGAAAATGCAAGGAAAGAGCACCAAAATCTTAGTTTAATTTGACTGCTTCGTACTACACAAGGCTATTTTAAACTAAACTAGCTAGTAACGTACTTTCAGGGAATGATTAAACATTTGAGAATTCCTTTTCAAAGAAAAATTCCTTTTATCAATACCCAACCAATATTAATTTCATTGGAAATTTTAATTTAAAAGAAAATTAAATATGTCAATCAAAGATGATTTATGTTGAAAAGGAGGGTGTCATATAAGTAAATGTAAAATGCAGCTGTTCACTAATCATAGTCCTAAAGAATAATATATGTTGAAGATGAATAAGGTGCGGGATGAATGCATATTTCAATATCGAAAAAAAATAAAATGAATTCATTTTTTCATGTAAGTTAAAATTATTTTAAATTGATTTATAAGTTATGGTATTATGTTTGAAATATTAAATTTAAATGATTATGTAACTCTAATTTGCAGCAATATTATAGAGTTAAGACTCAATTAAAAAATATAAAAAATTTAATCATTTAATAAAATAAGTTTTTTTTATAAGAACTCAATTCAAAATATTTAAAATTATGACAAACTCAAACTTTTTTAAATTACTTTTTATTTTGCATAGAATCATGCTAGCAATAATTATGTAAGGTAACAGTGGTGTCATCAGGGCAAAATCAAAGCATAAATCCAATTAAAAAATATAAATATTTTAAATACTTAATAAAATAATTTTTGAATAAAAATTCAATTAAAAATATTCAAATTAATAAAAATTTAAAATTTAAATAAGTCACTAATTTAAATTAATTTTTACAAAATTAAGTGAGAGAATTTTCATAAAAATTAAAGTACATGGGTTAATTTTAATTTATAAATAAATTCAACTCGTTATCTTGTATTTTTTTTGTAATGGTTATATTTAAACATAATCTAAGATATAAAACACTCGTTAAAAAATGTAAAAAGATAAGAGTATGAAAGGAAAATTATTAAATAATGAGATTATAAAGACTTCAAAAATCTTATGATATATGTTAAGTATTATTATTTTGGAAAAAAACTTACACACTCGTAATGTATCATTGAATGACACAATGTATTTTTTAATTTTTTTTATCATATTTTGAAAAACATTTATAGGCAAAAGTTTGGTGTGGGACTAGTAAGCATAGGAGAGCTTGGTGTATGAGGAACTTATTATTTTTGAAGATAAAGATGTTTGGAGCTAACAGTTTCTCAGGTGAAAATAACATTCTGAAGGTGATAAAAGGAAAAGAAGCGAAAAAAGAAGCAGAAATTGGGACGTAAGAAAGGGATAAAATTATAGGTGTTTGAGCTTTAAAGGTGTGTAAAGCATCAAGCATCAAGCATCAAAATATGAACTCGAACGCAGGTTTGAACACTAACATAAAATTCTTTAACCTGGATGCTTCCAAAGGATGCTTGAGACGCGTCTATAATGTCGGCTTTCTATATATCCATCATTAACTTATTACACAAAAGCTCTGCAACAAATAAATTTCGATTCTCTTATGTTAAGTGAATAACATGACTGTGGAATGCAATGTTGTCACACAAAATGTAAAATAATTATGATTGATGGAGTTTACATAAGCAATGGCTTTTGTCCTATTTATGTTGTAGAATTATTATTTTTCTCATTACACAACAGAAAATATCAAATTTGGAGAAAATTTCCAGATTTAGATCCTCTTGCATGTTAGCAAAAATTTAATTTTAAAGTGTCATATCATAAAGAAAAAGAGAGAGATAAGAGTACACTATCACTTATTATATTTTTTTTCTGATAAAAAAATATTAAATATCACTTTTTAATTACACTTGTCAGTAACCAAAAGCTAGTATTTCACTACAAATTTTTCCATGCATATGATTAATGTTATATATAAATCTAAAATTTATAACGAATAAGCATTGTTAAATGTATAAATTATATCATAATTTTATTACTATAGTAAAATTATGAGTTGTATTTTAAATAATTTATATTATGATATAATGTGCTTTTTAGGCATTGACGATTTCTTTTAAAATTATTTAAAAAAAATACATTAACAAATTAAACTATTCTCATTTGAAGAAAGTTTTTTAGAATCACATTAGAAATAAAGAATAGTTTCTAAAAATATTGTTATTGGAGATAATTATTTATAGGCAAAAGAGGTTTTTTATTTATTTTTTGAATTATTTTGTAATTTTTTTAATTATCTTTTTTCTTAATTAAGTACTAATTTTAGTTAAAAATAATCCATATGATCTATTCTGGTACATTAATATTAATAACGTGAGAAAAATAATAATGTAACAAACACTCTAACTTATATAATTAGAAATATGTAACACATAAAATAAAAAAAATAAAAAAAACACGTGTATCTCCTGTGTCACATGTCATTTTTTTAATTTAACAAAAGGATTGATTTAACAAAAAAATTATTATAAAATAACCTAAAAAATTAAAAAAAAAACTATTTTAATTATTTTTAAAAAAATATTTTTATGATAAATGAAAGAGAAATAATTGGAAAGTGACAACAAAATATCAATTATATTCTTTAATGTGCATGGAATATTTTTGTTGAGAAGAATAATGTAGAAACATTGCATTGGTCTGTTTAGTGTAATTAATTGTGATATGTACGCGTGGGTGTGAAAGCCTCTTTCTTTGGAATTGGGTGGTTGCAAAGCGGAAAGACAAAAAGCTGAACCGCCACCACCACCACCGTTGAGCTTCCCTTGGCACGTGTAACACAACCCAAACTAGTAAGATTGTTCACACATAGTGCTACAAACAACACACGTTGTCTTCAACCAAAAGCTTTTAAAACTGTATCATTCTCAAATTTCGCATGCACAACAACAACCTCGTTGCAAAATAATTTTCCTAAAAATTGGTTAGCACACAGAACCAAAAAAAAGAAGGTTGGCACATATAGCACGCAACTTCTAAAGGAAGATTGACATAAAAAAAACCATTCTAGTTGATGTTGAAACATGAATGTGGTCAAATAAGTTTAAGTCGAGAATATATTGTGATCTTGCAGAGTATGAGTCGTTGAATTCGGCAGAGGGTGACTCAAAAGTCCAGATTCAGCAAGAGGACTTGGTTGGACACAGATTTTGATTATTAATAGCTCAAATATCTCACTATCTAGGGCTTAGCTATGACTTTTCATTGTTCAATAACTCCTCTTCAACTTCACCTTCACTCTACTCTTTTCAGCTACTTCAAATCAAACGTTTCAAATTTTCCTAACTAAAAATCAAGCCCATACCGTAACAATACTTGCAAAGCATCAAAGTCTTAGTAGTCATCTAGTTTGCCAACTTAACAAAGGACTGCTCTCCTTCGAATATTAAATAAAAACTTGTTTTTCCTAATTACATTATTAGGTTATAAAATAGTAAAATTAGAATAAAATTAGTTATTAATTGGAAAAAAATTATAAACGTATCACATCATCTCTGTCTATCATTATTTTTAATCGATTAATTTAAAATCTAATTTAATAAATAATTAAAATTTATAGCTAATATTAAAAACTAATCCAAATTTTAATTTAAAAAATTAAATTATTTATTATTATGTAAAAAATATTTTTAAATTTTTTTAAAATTAATAACTATTAAAAAATATAACTTTTATTATTATAAAAATTATTTTAGATATTAATAATTTTTAGCATATAAAATAATTTTTAATTTAGTTACTATAATAATTAATTTTTTTAAATTAGTTTATATTTAATACTTGTATCACTGTTACGTTTACCTTAAACTACAAAAATATTTTATTCAAATATTAAATACTATAAGACTAGTATAGTTGTAGTAGTTTAAATTTTTCATAAGACATTTACGATTTTAGCTATAGTAGAAGCAGATAAATCTCATTGCACTAATAAAGAGTGCTTAATTTAAATTATATCCGAGATTAACCGATTAAAACTTTAATAATATCACTTAATTAAAAAATAACTAATTGCATTTTAGAATAAATTTTAAATTTAAATATACATTAAAAATTATTAGTTATAAACACAAAAATTCAAGTAAATGTAAATACTCACAATAAAAAAATGAATTCTCAAATATAAATAATTATAAATATATATTCATTATATTTTTATTTCTTTTGAATTTATACATTCATTACTAATATCACTGTTACTACTTGGAGAACATACGAATTATAATAAATTTTAACAGACTAATTTTTTTTAAATGCAGCGTTTGTTCGGTAAAATTATAATTAATCGTCTTATCTAATATTAATTTAATATTAATATGTTACTAAATTTTTAAATTATATTTTTGTACATATATTTTTAAATATTAAATACAAAGATTAGAAAAATATAATTTAAAAAATACCTATGTCACTCGCTATACTTTAGTCACTTGTGAGAACTTGCGCTTTTGGTAATAAATAAGCGTATGAAATAATTTGAAAGTGGTGATTAAATTTGAATCTTTGTTTAATCCTTAATTTAATTATTTTGTGTTTAAAGTATGTATACATGTATGTAGAATGAGAATTGTGATAATAGGAATGGATGGTGAGAATAGCATAAGTTGAGGGTATGCTGGGTTTAAAACACGGGCCCATGTGTCTAAAGAAGAGAGGGGAGTGAACTAAAATCGATTGGGGGGTACAAAGAGCAGAGTGTAGACAATTTTTTTTTAATTCATGCATGATGGCTTCTCCTTTCCAGTTTTCTACTCCTCTTTCATTGAACACATCTTCAAGCTCTCATTCTTTACAAACTAAATTAATGTAAAGTTTTAATGTGTGAGCTACTATGGAAAAATATACAATTTTGATTTCATGATCAAATTAAATGAGAATAAGATTTTTTTTTTTTGGGAAATGTGATTTATGATATTATTAAAATTAGATATTTTTTGGGCATCGTGATTGTTGAATAGAAAGAAAGATTGACTCCTGTAGTTAATACTATGGTGCCCATAGAGATACTAAGATTGTCAACAAATATTGATTAAGAAAATGGCTGTAGAAATTTAAGCAGCAAACAAACTCATCATGAACAGAGGGTATGGTCAAAAACAAGCAAAACAATGTTTAAATATTACAAGATAAAAATGTGAACATTTGTATTCAACCATATCTCAAAAACCTACACGTGGGACAAAAAAACTCAATTAATAATGGTGTTTCATCATAGGTCAATATGCAGTTGAATTTATGTAATATAATATAGTGAGGAATAAAATAATATAGAATTATTATAAGTTAAATAATGTAAATTTTTAAATCATCATAAAATGACCACATTGTATGTTTCAGTATATTAAAATTAATGGTAAAAGGTTACATAATAACAATAATACATTAATGTGATGTTTGTAAGCTACACTTTATTTGATTTGAAAAGTTTAAGTTAAAAATAAAACGAAGATTCAAATTGGTCTTTGACCACCAATTTTGTATTAATTTCAAATGTTATTTCAATATCCAGCTTCAACAGATTATATTGGTTTTGTTTACCTCTTCATGAAACAAGCTACTTTAGTAGTGAGAATAACAATTAGACTTTTATTTTCAATCTTAACTCTCTTTTTTCATTCTTTCTTGAGTCAAAGTGACATTGGACCCATCAACACACTTCTAAGCTATACTTTTTAGAGATTGATCAAACAATAACTTTTGCTAAAAACTTTTTTTAGTTTTTCCTTCCTTTTCTTCAATTTATTGATCGTTCCTCAAATTTGAATAATCAAATAACATAATTTTAAAAAAATGTTATTTATATATTATTGGAAAGCTTATTAAGTATGTCATGAAGATCAAAAATTCATTTCTAAACCTTGGAAGAATTAAGATAAATAGATAGGTAGTTTGTTCATTAAATGTCACATCATCAACAAATATAGGAATCAAACTACAATATCTAAAATTAATAAGTTTAAAAGAAATTTCACAAATCTAAACCCTAAACCCTAAATCCCTAAATCCTAAACATCCAGTATTTTCACTTTTTAATCTACTAGAGTTTATGGAAGCAACATGTGTATACGTGTTCTTTGAAAAGGAACGCCTTTTTTTTGACAAACCAACCGCAAGATGTGATAACTCATGTTGGTGAATAATGAGGACAAGGCAGGCATGGAGTGAGGATGTGTTGGGTTGGGCTCCCAACTATGTGTCTAAAAGGTCCAAATTTGTCAAGTCCATTTTGTCTCACTTACGACAAGTGGAGAGAGGTCATCTAGGTTAAGAGAGTGTAACTTTTCCGTAGCCACTGGGAAGAGAAAGAAGAGAAAAAGAGTGCAGAAAAGCTGGTTCGCATACACACAGACTGGTTCCCGTAAACTCACGATTCCCGTTTCGTTCACCGTTGGATCGGGCTGGAAATTTTACAGCAAGTCCGTAACACATGGTTCTTCATTCTGACCCTTGGGATCGTAAATTGGAGGTCTGCTGTTGAAGATATTAATTTCGCACAGTAGCCCTGTTTTGAGGTTTCTTCTTCTATTGTTCTTCAATTTGGAAGTTTTATTGCTTTGTAGTATTGGCTGGTTGTAAGCATTTGTTTATGCATTTTATTAGACTCTCTTGTATCCTTATTTGATCATAGTGGAGCTTGATTGACTGGCGTGTGTCCGTGGGTTTTTACTTCTCACTTTGAGAGAATTTTTCCAGGTTAAAATATTTGGTGTCTATTTTGTGATTATTTCTACAGTTTTCTGTTGTTGCTCCTCCTAGATTCTTGCAAGTTGGGAGAATTTTTTCGCTACATAATTTGGTATTTTTAGTTGTTGAGTTGTTGTTTCCCCCATCAGAGTGGTATTGGTTTGGGGTTATATTTACTTGTTTGAATGATGGAGGCAAATACAAAGATGATTGCTTTGAATGGTGCAAATTATCATTTGTGGAAGGATAAGATGAAAGACTTGTTGTTTTTGAAGAAATTGCATCTTCCTATCTTTGCTACACAAAAGCCGGATTCTATGTCTGATGAAGAATGAGACTTTGAACACCAACAGGTGTGTGGTTTTATTCGGCAATTTGTAGAAGACAATGCTTATAATCACATTGCTAATGAGACACATGCTAGAACTTTGTGGGAGAAGATTGAGTCTTTGTATGCTTCTAAGTCAGGCAATAATAAATTGTATTTGTTAAATTGCTTGATGAATTTGAGGTACAGGGAGAATTCTTCCATTTCAAACCATTTAAATGAGTTCCAAGGGCTCTTAGATCAATTATCAGGAATGGGCATCAATTTTGACGATTAAGTTTTGGGACTATGGCTACTGAATACTCTACCTGAGTCTTGGGAGATATTTCGGGTTTCTATTACAAACTCAGCCCCTAATGGCGTTGTTTCTTTCCAAATGGCAAAGAGTGGTGCTTTTAATGAAGAGATGAGAAGGAAGGCACATGGTTTTTCATCTCAGTCTAAGGTGCTTGTCACAGAAAATAGGGGGAGAAGTCAGAAAAGGGAACCAAATGGTGGTAGAGAGAAGAGCAGGAGTAAGTCCAAGTCCAGATACAAGAATGTGGGGTGTCATTATTCTCATAAAACTGGGCACATCCAAAAGTATTGTTTTCGATGGAAAAAGGAGAACAAAGAAAAGAAAGACAAGCAAAAAGAGAAGGATCATGATAATGATCGTGTCACTACTACTACAAGTGGTGATCTTGTTCTTCTTTAAGACCATGAGTCTATTAATCTTGTATCAGATGACAGCATGTGGACAATTGATAGTGGTGCTACATTGCGCGTTACACCGAGGAAGGAGTTCTTCACATCTTACACTTCGGGTGATTTTGGAGTGCTGAAGATGGGTGTCTCTAAGGTCATTGGTGTTGGTGATGTTTGCTTGCAAACCAACATGGGAGTGCAGTTATTACTTAGAGGAGTCAAACATGCTCCAGATGTTCGTTTTAATCTTATATCTGTGCATTTGCTTGATGATAATGGTTATGATAATCACTTTGGTTCTAGTAAATGGAAACTCACTAAAGGTAATTTGGTTATGGCTAGAGGGGAGAAAATTTCTAAATTATATTGGACTAAAGCTTTGGTTGCTAAGGACAGTGTGAATGTTGTGTATGTGGAGGCATCTTTGTGGCATCGAAGGCTTGGTCATATAAGTGAAAAAGGGCTTAATTGTTTAGCTAGAAAGGATGTTCTTCTGGGATTGAAGAATGCAAAGTTGGAGAAATGTTCTCATTGCATGGCTGGTAAACAAACCAGAGTATCTTTTAAGAAGCATCCTCCCTCAAGGAAGTCAGAGTTGCTTAAATTGGTGCATTCTGATGTTTGTGGTCCATTGAAGGTAAAGTCATTTAGTGGTGCACTTTACTTTGTTACCTTTATTGATGATTGTTCCAGGAAACTATGGGTTTATGCTTTGCAAAGAAAAGACCAGGTGTTGGAGAAGTTCAAAGAATTCCATGCTTTGGTTGAGAGGCAATCGGGCAAGAAGCTAAAATGCATTCGTATCGATAATGGTGGTGAGTACCAGTGGACCCTTTGATGTGTATTGCAAGCAGCAGGGTATTAGACATGAAAAGACTCCTCCTAAAACTCCTCAGTTGAATGGTCTAGCAGAGAGGATGAACAAGACTTTGGTTGAAAGAGTTAGATGTATGCTTTCTGAAGCAAAGTTGCCTAAGCATTTTGGGGAAAAGGCATTGCTTGTCGCCACACATGTTATTAATCTTAGTCCTACAGTTGCATTGAATACTGAGGTGCCAGACAAAATTTGGTTTGACAAGAATGTTAGCTATGACCATCTGTATGTCTTTGGTTGCAGGGCATTTGTTTATGTTCCAAAGGATGAAGGATCCAAGTTAGATACGAAGACAAGACAATGTATCTTTATTGGTTATGGTCAGGATGGATTTGACTACAGGTTGTATGATCCTATTGAGAAAAGGCTTGTTAGAAGTCGTGATGTGCAGTTCATGGAAGACCAGACCATTGAAGATATTAACAGGTTGGAGAAGACTACACCTGAGAAAGATAGTAATCTGACTGATAGTAATCTGATGCGGTTGCCTATTCACAATCTGGGTGATGTTGAGACTGATGCTCAAAATAATGAGCAACATGGTGATGTTGATGATCAACAAGTTGGAGATGGTTTAGAGGTTCCGATTGATGATGCTCAAGAGGAACATGATATGGGACATTATGATGATCTTAATGATACACATGAATTACCACAAGTTCCTCTCAGAAGGTCTAGTGGGCAAAGACAACTGTCTTCCAGGTACTCTTCTGATGAGTATGTGACCTTGACTGATGCTGGAGAACTTGAGTGTTTTGAAGAGGCTTTGGAGAGTGAAGAAAAGCAACAATGGTTGGATTCAATGCAAGATGAAATGAAATCTTTGCATGATAATCACAGTTATGACTTAGTAAAGTTGCCTAAGGGCAAAAGAGCCTTAGAAAACAAGTGGATCTTTAGGGTGAAACAAGAAAGTAATTCTATATCTCCGAGGTATAAAGCCAGATTAGTGGTGAAAGGCTTCAGACAAAGAAAGGGTGTTGATTTCAATGAGATTTTCTCACCTGTAGTGAAAATGTCATCCATCATAACTGTGTTAAGTTTAGCTACTACTCTTGATTTGGAGGTTGAGCAGATGGATGTGAAAATAACTTTCCTTCATGGTAATTTGGAGGAAGAGATTTACAGCAACCAGATGGTTTTCTTGTTGAAGGAAAGGAAGATTATGTGTGTAGATTGAGAAAAAGTCTATATGGTTTGAAGCAGGCTCCAAGACAGTGGTACAAGAAGTTTGAGTCCTTTATGTGTGACCAAGGCTACAAAAAGACTACTTCTGACCATTGTGTCTTTGTTAGAAAGTTTCTTGATAATGACTTTATTATCCTATTGTTGTATGTTGATGACATGCTTGTTGTTGGGAAAAATGTTTTCAGGATTGATAGGTTAAAGAAACAATTGGGTGAGTCATTTGCCATGAAAGACATGGGAGCTGCTAAAAAGATTCTTGGAATAAACATTATGCGTGACAGAAAAGAAAGGAAACTTTGGCTATCACAGGAGAACTACATTAAGAAGGTGTTGCAGAGATTCCAGATGGAAAATGCTAAAGTAGTGAACACTCCTCTTGCAACTCATTTCAAACTGAGTGTTAAACATAGTCCTTCAAATGAAGCTGAGAAGATATATATGAGCAAAGTTCCTTATGCATCTACGGTTGGCAGTTTGATGTATGCAATGGTATGTACAAGACCAGATATTGCACATCCTATTGGTACAGTCAGTCGATATTTTTATCTAATCCAGGTAGAGAGCACTAGAGTGCTGTGAAATGGATTTTGAGGTATCTTCATGGTATTAGTGATTTGAGGCTTTGTGATGAGCCCCTGATCACAAATAAAGAAGGGACACTTCCTCCTCTCCCCTTTTATTTAGCCTTTTTAGCATTTCTATTAGTTGTTAAATATTTTCTAAACTCATGTTTTTTTTGGGTTTTGCAGGATTGCTTTTGACACCCCTTTTTCTACAAGTAGAGCCTTGTTTGGAGCAAAGGAGCACTTGGGCTTGAGGCCCAAGTTTGGGACATCCAAGGGGGGGTGAAGAAGTCAATCTTGACCTTCTAGAACCCTTGGAAAACGTCCTCTCATCATCCCAATCATTGGTAACCCGTTTTTTGTGCCCTACCTTCTAGAATGTGTGAGTCTTGGCCACCAAGAGTGGAATATGCTTAGGAATCTTTTCCAATGTAATTCCCTCTAAGTCCCCACCCCAACTCTATATAAGGAGGCATCTCATTCTTGTAAAAGGGTTGAACATTAATGAAATAGAGAGCATTCTTGCATAGCCTAGAGCTTGTGTTGTGTTCTTGGGTGTTCTTCCCTCTCTTGGAGTCTTATCTTGAGCCTTGGCTCAAGTGGCGGCTAACACCACTCATCTTGGGTTGGACCATCCCCCAAGTGGCTGTAGCACTCCATTCCCCTCCCCTTCTCTCAATCTCTTCCTCCATTGTTGTTTCATGTTCTTTACTTTCATGCTCTTTAATTTCTAGCACTTTACTTTCATGTCATTTACTCTTATGTCTTTATGATTCAAGCCTTGTCTTAATTTGTGTTGGCTGGATTTTATGTTTTGTTATTCCCTTCTCCTCTTGAGCTCCTTGTGAAGTGAACCTTCACACTTAGATAACCTCCGGGATTATCTTCGTGTCCAGTGGGAATCTTCCTTGAGGCTTTCCTCCTAATTGACATTCCATCAAACACCTTATGTGCTAAATATTAAAATGAACCCTTATCACTTTGTTTTGGAGGTGATTAGGTTACTCAGACTCAAACATAGCTGGAGATATTGATTCCAGAAAGTCCACTTCGGGCTACTTGATTAAATTTGCAGGGGGGTTGTAGCTTGGCAGTCAAGGCTACAAAAGTGTGTAGCATTGTCTACTACAGAGGCTGAATTCATTGCCATTACTTAAGCATGCAAGGAATTGTTATGGTTGAAGAAATTCTTGCAAGGGCTTGGTTTTGTGCAGGATAATTATACATTATTTGTGAACAGTCAGAGTGTAATCCATCTTGGTAAGAATCCAACTTTTCATTCTAGATCCAAACATATTGATGTGAGGTATCATTGGATATGTGATGCTTTAGATGCTAAACTGTTGGAGTTGGATAAAGTTCATACTGATGAGAATGGTGTTGATATGATGACTAAAGCAGTACCAAGGTTGAAGCTTGAAGCCTGTTGTGAGATCGCCAGATTGGTGATCACCTTCACATAGTTGTGAGGGGGAGATATGTTGGGGTAGACTCCCAACTATGTGTCTAAAAGGCCCAAACTTGTCAAGTCCATTTTTTCTCACTTAAGACAAGTGGAGAGGGGTCATCTAGGTTAAGAGAGTGTAGCTTTTCCGCAACCACTGGGAAGAGAAAGAAGAGAAAAAGAGTGCAGAAAAGCTGGTTCGCATACACACAGACTAGTTCCCGTAAACTCACGATTCCCGCTTCGTTCACCGTTGGATCGGACTGGAAATTTTACAGCAGGTCCGTAACACGTGGTTCTTCATTCTGACCCTTGGGATCGTGAATTGGAGGTCTGCAGTTGAAGATATTAATTTCTCACAGTAGCTCTGTTTTGAGGTTTCTTCTTCTTTTGTTCTTCAATTTGGAAGCTTTATTGCTTTATGGTATTGGCTGGTTGTAAGCATTTGTTTATGCGTTTGATTAGATTCTCTTGTATCCTTATTTGATCATAGTGGAGCTTGATTGACTAGCTTTCCCGTGGGTTTTTACTTCTCACTTTGAGAGGGTTTTCCCACATTAAAATATTTGGTGTTTCTTTTGTGATTATTTCTGCAGTTTTCTGTTGTTGTTGCTCCTCATAGGTTCTTGCAAGTTGGGGGAATTTTTCCGCTGCATAATTTGGTAATTTTAGTTGTTGAGTTGTTGTTTCCCCTATCAGGATGAGGGCATCATAGACCATGTTGTCTGCATTGATATATAGGGGTATGGTGTTGCGATGCAACTCGTGTAGTAGTTTATGCATTAGGATGCGCATGGTGAGGGACTCCAAAATATGGTGGAAAAGTAAGGTGTAAAAAGTAATGAGTTAATCCAAGGAAAAAGAACCAAAAATCCTTCAAAGCATTTTGAAATGTTTCTTAGCAATAGAGGTACCCCATGATTTAGAAGGAATTTTTTGTGCCATATACACTTGAGACTGTTGGAAAATTTTCTAAGGGAGAGGGTGTATAAGAGAAAAGATGACATCACTTCCAACATAAAACCTTAAGGCTCAATGTCTATGGGTCTTTGCTTTTCTTTTATACACCTCAACTTTATCGTTTCTACTCAATGTGGAACTTTATGCCCACTCACACACTTGAATACCTAACAGTCTCCCCCTCAAGTGTGAGACTACCCTAACTGCTGTTGGATTTACCACAACTGTCCCTTCGATTCCTTTCCGAATTGGTATACTCCCCTTAAGGGGATTCTCAACCACTACTTTAGTAGTGACCCTAACTTCTGTTAGGCTTTACCACAATAGGACATGCTTGCCCTTTGCTTGAGCCGATTACCAAGACAACCAGGCTCTGATACCACTGTTGGAAAATTTTCCAGTATCACATAGCCTCTTAAATAGGCACATTACACAAACTCTTGATATTCTCACATAATTGAGAATAATTGAGAATTAAGTCTGCAGACTAAAACAGAAGAATAAAAATTATTTAAAACAGAATCGTGCATTACTGTGCACTATAGTAACCTACCAATTATTAGACCACTAGTAACTGACAATTTATTCAAATTAAATTATTTCTAACATTCCCTCCCTTAAACTGATATATACTTATATCAATTTAAAGTCTTCACAGAATTAATAGTTGAGACACCAAGCAACTCTCTCAACTTCAAAAATGGCAGCCTTTTTAAAAGCCTTGGTAAATATGTCAGCTACTTGATCTTCACTCCTGCAGTGGACTAGATCAACAGTTTCCTCTTTGCAAAGATCTTTCAAGAAATAAAATTTCACATCAATATGCTTGCTTCTTCCATGAAGAACTGGATTTTTTGACAATTTGATTGTTGAATTATTGTCACAAAAAATTGTAGTTGCCTTTGTTTGCTTGAATTGTAATTCTTCAAGAATTTTTCTCAACCATATGGCTTGACAAGCACAAGTTGTAGCTGCAACAAACTCAGCTTCAGTACTGGATAAAGTAACAATGCGTTGCTTCTTTGAAGACCATGAAATAGCACATGTTCCAAGCAGGAAGACAAAACCAGATATGCTCTTTCTCTCATCTAGATCACCTGCATAGTCACTGTCTGTGAATCCAATCAAATCACTCTTTTCACCTTTCTTATAATATAATCCCAAGTCACGAGTTCCTTGTAAATAACGAAGAATTCTTTTGGCAGCAAGCATATGTAACTCAGTGGGATTCTCCATGTACCTGCTAATCAAACTCACAGAATACATTATATCTGGCCTAGTTGCAGTAAGATACATTAAACCGCCAACAATTTGCTTGAATAGTGTGCTATTAACCTTCTTCCCATCATGATCTTTGTGTAGCTTTTCACCACATTCAACTGGAGTACATACAGGATTGCAATCCTTCATTTGAAACCTATTCAAGATTTCTCCAACATATTTCTTCTGAGATAGAAAAATCCCATGTTCTGATTGAATTACTTCTATGCCCAGAAAATAATGCATCAAACCCATATCAGACATTTCAAATTCATTCATCATAGACTTCTTGAATTCACTAAACATGACATCACAATTTCCAGTGAATATAAGATCATCAACATACAAACACACTATAAGCATTTTTCCTTTATCTCCCACTTTAACAAACAAGGTATGCTCATAAGGACATTTCAGAAATCCAATTTTTAGAAAATAAGTCTCAATGCGATTATACCAAGCTCTTGGGGCTTGTTTTAACCCATAAAGAGCTTTCTTCAATCTATAAACCTTATTTTCATATCCAAATTTAACATACCCAGGAGGTTGATCAATAAATACATGTTCTTCCAAATATTCATGCAGGAATGCCGATTTGACATCTAACTGGAAGATTTGCCAGGAATTTTGTGCTGCTAATGCAACCACCAAACGGATTGAGTCATGTCTTGCAACAGGAGAAAATACTTCTGTATAATCAACGCCATACTGTTGATTGTATCCTTTTGCCACCAGACGTGCTTTATACTTGCCTAATCCACCATCTTTGTTTAACCTTCTTCCCAAGTGTCATTTTTTTCAATGGAATTAATTTCATCATCCATTGCTCTTCTCCACTTTTCTTCTTTGACTGCTACTTCAAAACTTGTAGGATCACAGTCTGCAAACAAAGCAAAATGAGTAATTTCCTCATTATTAATTTCATCCACGACAAAATTCTCCATCCATGCTGGTCTCCTTCTGTTTCGTTGAGGGTGTTCATTTGTAGGTTCAATTGTTTGTTGCTCACTATGCACTTGAGCTGTTGGTTGTTGCCTACCATCTTCCTTGTCACCACCATTAAAATCATTATCACCATCAACATCATCATCTGCTTGCAGATGTTGTTCAACTTTGTCTGCATCCCAACTCCAAAATTGATCTTCATCAAACACCACATCACGACTAATAACAATTTTATTGGTGATGGGATTATACAATTTGTAAGCTTTTGATTGCTCATTAACACCAAGAAAAATGCATTTTTCTCCTTTGTCATCAAGTTTTTTTCTCTTTTGATCTGGAATATGGGCATAACCAACACACCCAAAAATTCTGAAATAATGTACTGCTGGTTTTCTTCCACTCCAAGCCTCCTCAGGTGTCATGTTTTGAACAGCAAAGGTTGGGCTTGTGTTTAAAACATGAACACTCCAACATACAGCTTCTGGCCAAAATGTCTTTGGAACTCGCCCTTTCGTTAGCAAACTTCTCACCATGTTGAGAATTGTTCTGTTTTTCCTCTCTGATACACCATTTTGTTGTGGTATATAAGCAGTTGTTAACTCTTTTCTAATGCCATGTTCTGCACAAAAAACATCAAATTCATTTGAACAGTATTCTCCACCGCGATCTGTTCGAAGAGTTTTGATAGGCTTTCCTGATTCCTTTTCTACTCTTGCTTTGAATGCTTTAAAAACATCAAAGGCTTTTGACTTTTCCTGTAAAAAATAGACCCACACTTTTCTAGAATAATCGTCAATGAAAGTAATTAAATACTTATTACCTCCATTGGATAAAGGCTTTATTGGGCCACATATGTCTGAATGCACAAGTTCCAAAACATGTTTTGCTCTCCATGATTTTCCACTAGGAAAATGAGATCGATGTTGTTTGCTAACAACACATTCTTCACACACTTGAGAAGGTACAACAATTTCTGGAAGACCCGTTACCATTCCTTTCTGTTTGAGAGTCCTTAATCCTCCAGAATGCAAATGCCCATAACGATAATGCCAAAGCCAGAAAAGATCTTTTCCTTTAGCTATTAAACTAGATTGAATGCTTTCAATCTTTAAAGGGAACAACCTGTTTGAACTCATTTTTATAACAACAATTGCCCCTCTAACAGGATCATAAATTTCACAAACACCTTTGCTAATGGTGATTGTGTAACCTTTTTCCTGTAACTGTCCAGCACTTAACAAATTACTTTTCAAATTAGGAACATACAGTACATTAGAAATTGTTTCAATAAAACCATTATTGGTTCTAATTTTAATATCACCTTTTCCCATTACTTCCACCATAGAGCAACCCCCAAAACTCACAGTTGATTTGAAATCTTCATTTAGAAATGAAAATGAAGATCTATTTCCACTCATATGGTTACTACAACCTGTATCTACGTACCATAAATCCGATTCACCATTTTCTTCATCTTCAACAGCCATTAGCAATGTCTCCTTCTCTTCTCTCATTTTTAGATTTGACTTTTCTTCTTTTTCCTTGTCTCGAGGCAACCTGGTATAACATTCAGAAGCATAATGACCAAACTTATGACATCTAAAACATTCTACCTTAGATTTGTCATGTTCCTTTCCTCTGTTTCTGTCTTGAGATTTGTCTCTGCCTTGAGATTTGTCTCTGTCTTGAGATTGATCATTATGGCTTTGTCTCCCTCGTCCTCTGCCTCTACCTCTACCCCGTCCTCTGAAGTTGTTGAAATGAGTATTGGTAGAAGCTTTCAACGCTTGCTCCTCAACTTCTGGCTGTTTAAATTTTTGTTCATGTACCAATAATGAACTTTGCAGTTCATCAAGTGACAGATCGTCAATGTCTTTAGATTCTTCTATAGCACATACAACAAAATTAAATTTTGGTCTAAAGACCGCAATATTTTTTCAACAACTCTTGTTTCTTCAGTTTTGTCACCATATGTGCGCATCTTGGTGACAATCGTCATCACAGGGGAAAAATAATCTGTGATTGATTCTCCCAGCTTCATTCGAATTGTTTTGAACTCAGCACGAAAAGCTTGAAGTTGTTGCCTCTTTGCTCTTGCAGACCCTTGATACTTCTTTTTCATTGAATCCCAAATATCCTTGGAAGTTTCTTTGTTGAGAATGGTTTCCAGGATAGATCGATCAATGGCTTGAAACAAATAGTTTTTTGTTTTCAAGTCTTTTAACTTTAGTGCATCCACCTCCTTTCGTTGTTCATCAGTGAGCACTGTACTACTCTCAGGCACACCGACTTCAATAACTTGCTAGTACTCCTTGGATCTTAGGAAATTTTCCATCAACATACACCAATGGTCATATTGACCATCAAAACGAGGAATTGATGCCTGTACAAAAGATCCTTCACTTGCCATTTGCTACTGCAAAGGAAGTCCCAAAGTCCCAGAAAGAAAAAACCTTGCTCTTGATACCACCGATAGAAAATTATATGACTCTCTATATTTTATTGATAATCACATAGCCTCTTAAATAGGCACATTACACAAACTCTTGATATTCTCACATAATTGAGAATAATTGAGAATTAAGTCTGCAGACTAAAACAGAAGAATAAAAATTATTTAAAACAGAATCGTGCATCACTGTAGATAAATATTGTCTAAATTATCTGTGGGGGCTAAGTATAGATCAATGACAATGTAAGTTAAAGTTGCTTAAACAAATTTTAAGGATGTGGAGAGTATAGATCAATGACAATGTAAGTTAAGGTGATTTAAACAAATTTTAAAGATTTGGGTGTGTGACATTTAAAGAGTATGGAGTTATATTTTGTTAGCTAATTGATGTTGCACATTATTTAAAATTCAATTTTCACAAAAATATATATATATAAAGGTTAATTGTTATTTTATTTGATATGGTGTGACTGAAGAAATGATTTATTTGTTATATATTTGTACTAGTGTTCCACTCTCAAACATCTTTAGAAAAGCATTGGAAAAACCAAAATTAGTTTTAACTATTCTTAAGTTGAACATCTGAGATTATCATACTCAACCTTGACACGAGCATTGAAGTATTATTAAAACATTTTTTTAATAATATTGTACATATATTTTTATTTTTTTGAGAATATTTCTTCTTAATTGTGTGTGTGTGTGCGTGTGTGTGTGTGTGTGCGTGTGTGTGTGCGTGTGCGTGTATGTGTGCGTGTGCGTGTGTGTGTGTGTGCGCACGTGTGTGTGTGTGTGTGTGTGTGTGTTTGCGTGTGTGTTTGTGTGTGTGTGTGTGTGTGTGTGCATGTGTGTGTGTGTGCGTATGTGTATGCGTGTGTAAGTAAAATTCTTCTATAAGTCATAACTAACTTAGCTTAGTCGATATTTTCAATTTACCTATATATATATATAAATTAAGCTATAAGAAGTAATGTAGTCGTAGGAATCCATGAACTCTAAATTAATAAGAGCATTATCATTGCAAAGGATATAAGGTTAAGACCTGGATCTTATAAGATCCCTACATTAGAGTATATTGACATGACAATAAAAATAAGACTCGAATAGTTAATTAATTATTAGCATCAGATTTGCATTGCACATGCAACATACTCTAAAACCATGAATGCTAGTTCAGTAGTGTCGACTTTGAGAGAGTTGACTAACCAACACTATTCTATCACTAAATTGATTTTTAATTTCTACGATTATCACTATACAATCTCATATGTCAAATATCTAGTAAATTATGATTAATTAGTTTATAAGTTGTGTGTTAAGTGTTGTAGATATGCTTTAAATTATTTTATATTTCATGCTTAATATAATTATGATGGTAAGTTATAGCATGTAACAATATAGTACATTAATGTGCGGCTTCCTTATTAGAGAAGAAGGTTAGATTAAAGATCAAGAATAACTTTTAGGAGGAAAAGGGATTCCTTCTTGTGAGAGAGAAGCTTTTATTTGAAGAGAGAAAATATGATGAAGGAAGTTAAATGTAAGGTGAGTGTCTGTGTAAAAAAGTGAAAGAGGGAAATTGAGTGTGAGAACACTTTATTATGTTTAAATATAAACATTTAGATTAAAAGATATTTAGTGTCTCTATCATAGATGCAAAAGTAGATAAATTGTAAAATTAACATTAACTAACTCAATGTTAACTTGGTGATCACCACATTTTATTATCTTCAAAATAAAGTCTTTAAATTAATACTCATCTACCATTCCTATTTGAAATGATAGAAACACATAGATGATAAGATTACTCTTGATTTAAATAACAACTTCATGTTAATTTAAAATAAATAAAACTAAATCAATATTAACAAATAATTATTATAAATAAATTAAACTAACTAATTTAATATTAAGTTAAATAAATATTAAAAATAAATTATACTAAAAAAACTTAATTAATTTTAACTTAAATAAATATAAATATTATAACTAAATCAAATTAATACTAATTAAACCAATCCTACTTTAACATTAATTTTAATAAATATTATAATAGATTAATCAACGCTAATTTTAATAAATTACACTAATTTAAATAAATATTAAACATAAATTATAATAATATTAATTAAATCTACAGTAATTTAAATAAATATAAATATTAAAATTAATTTATATTAATTTAACTCGATGGAAACTAATTCTAATATAATTAATTTTATTAGTTTTTTATTTTAATTTCTTGTTAGAATTGGCTTAAATATTATAAGATGACATATATTGGTCATATAACTTAGGGAATATGCATATTCAATGCATTAAATTCTAGTGAATTGTTTAGTGTATTGGAAAATATAAAATGGAGACCTCATAGTGTCCCATCATTGTTAAGCAATTCACACTTAATTTTACTCCAATGATTAAAATCTTAAGCAACTCAAAGCAATTCATTATTTTATATTTTTTCATTTATACTTGTATATAATAATATTTGTTAATATTAATCAATTAATTATAATTTAATTAATATTTTTCTATTATAAATTTTAATAACTTTTGTGAAAAATAAATTAAAAATTATTTATTTTAATTAATAACACAAAATAATATTTTATTTAAAAAATACGAAACTAATAATTTAAGTAATATACATGTAATGACAAAAAATAAATGACATTAAAAAATGAAATGTACTACATAAAATTAAATTTCATTATTCTCTCTTCCAAATTTTTTCCAAATATGTTCTACCAAATCTGTTTGAAGTTGGTAGTAAATCCTTTTATCTTGAATTGTTGCTCTCTTTTGAAAGTATGTAGATCTAAAGCTGGAATGAGGACCGGAACATACATCAATAAACACATCATTTTTTTAATATCATAATAAAAAATGATTTGACAAGTGTATCGTTTGTCCTCAACAATCATATTATACAGTATGATACATGTATAAATTATGTTCTTCATTGTATGAGCATCCCAATAATGTAATGGACCACATATAATTGTGAATCGTGATGGGAGAACTCCAAATGCATGTTCAACCTCCTTTCTAAATGACTATTGTTGTTATGCAAATAATTTTCTCTTTCATCCCTATAACATTGAAATATATTTCACTAGAGTTGTCAAAATAGGTTTGGCTTGACAGGCCGGCCCGTGTGACCTATAATTTAGGTTAGGTTAGACTTAAAAGTTGGTGGCCTAAATAGAAATAGACTTTTTTTAGTCTAGCCTGTTTGGCCTGAGGCTCGTATGGGTCAACAATAGGTTAACTCGTAGGTTAATGGACTAACCTAATTTTTCTTTTATATTAATTTCTTTTATTTTTAATCTTTATTTTATTTTAATTACATATATTAAGTTATAGATATGAGCGACATTGATAAAATTGTTTCAAATAATATTAGATAAAAAAATATACATCTTATGGACAGAGGTTATTTGGAATGTGTGTGAGTGTGGAGGACAATAAATAAATTTGTCATCGAGGCAAAGGAGATATGTAAAAAGAAAATTATTCAATATATTTATTTTCATATATAAGAATTGTACAAGATTAAGGACAAAATCAATTATCCTATGCTTTCACAATGGTGCTTTAATTATTGTCTTTATTTAACAAAACTGCAAGGAACGAGGGTACAGGTACTTAAAAAAAGTCAAGTTGGATGATGTGGTAGAGAAAGATAAATTTGGAAACAAGGTTAGATTGCATTATTCTTGTTTGTTATATAGAGTTTTCCCCCTTGTTTTGGGTACAGTATAATCTTGTACTATTTCCTTTGTATGATGTTTTAAGTTTTTTCCTAATTCATTTTACTTTGTTCTGTTAAGAAAAATTTTGTTCAAACGTATATATATTGTTACTGACAAAGACAAGATATGTGATGTTGTTCTATGATGCATTTAGTTGTTCAATATTAAACTTTAAAATTTTAAATAATAATATGTCATGATTTTTTGTATAGACATAATTGCAATCCTTTTAATTTTTTAATTAGGCAAAAAATGGCCCGTTGGCCCGACATAGGGTCAGGCTAGGCCAAAATTTATGGCCCGTTTAATAATGTAGGTCATATTGGGCTATTAGATTTTCTTAACTTGGCTCGTAGGGTTAGGTCAGGCCAGACTGGACCACCTATTTTGACAGCTCTAACTGTTGTTCGCATATTAGCTTATGGCTTACCCGCTGATAGTGTGGATGAATATGTTCGAATTGGTGAAAGTAGTGTAGTGGTATGCTAACAACGATTTGTATCAAGCATTTTTACAATGTTTGGAAATGAGTACTTGAGGAGGCCTAACAACAAAGACATTGATCGACTACAACAAATGGGAGCTGCACATGGTTTTCCAGGTATGTTAGGTTCAATTGATTGCATGCATTGGGAATGGAAAAATTGTCTAGTTGCATGGAAAGGTCAATTTTCTTGAGTTGATCATGCTAATCCAACAATCATTCTCCAAGCAATGACATCACAAGATCTGTGGATTTGACATGCACTTTTTGGCACTATGGGGTCAAATAATGATATTATTGTGTTAAAATACATCCAATGTATTTAATGAAGTTATGTCAAGTACTGCATCAAAGGTGCAATACACAGTGATTCAGTCACAGTGCATTTTTGGAAAGGTGATAAACTTTTTCTTCCCGTTGCATCTAACCTCATTGTGAAGTTGTCATCGTGATTGCTAATGGTCTCTACAATTCTTAGAAACACATCCCTTCGCATACGAAATCTTCTTTGAAATTGAGTTTCTGTGTACACAAGATTTTCAAAAAAATAATCATTGAACAATCAATGATGACCTTGTTCACGATTTTGATGAATAACCTTTCTTCTTTATTTGTCACTACTAGTGTTGTGGGCTTGTTGTTGGTGCTCAAGAATCAACCTCATAACTCATTTGTGTTGTTTTCGAGTTGCTCATCTATGACTCGATCCAACAATGTGTCTAAATAAGTGTTTTCAAAATCCATTATATGGATAATTGAAATGTTTGAAGTAAGAGAATAATATTTTAAGATGTTATAAGAATATGTGAGTATGAGAATGAGATAACATTCTGTAATATCCCAAAATTTATAACACAATATTTGTATTAAATTATATTATTTCTAGATAATTTTAAATATTTTTTAATTTTTTAATATTATAAATCAATAATAATAATAATAATAAGTTAACATTTTATAATGCAATCAAAATAAAATTTAAAAAAGTATAATTTTGCATGTATTTCGTAACATTCCAAAATTTATAAATATTTGTACTAAATTATATTATTTTTTAAATAATTTTAATATTTTACAACTTTTTCTGAATATTATAAATTATTTAATCAAGAATAATAATACTAAAATATTTTTTTATATATTTAAATATATAAATTGTCTCTATCATAATAGAGAAGTATATGTAGTCTTGTGGTTTTTAAGGTGCTTGCTACATAATTTTGAAATTTTCTTAATAAACTAATGTACGTTTTATTAACCTTTTATTTATTTTGAATCACATGTTATTATAATTTATTATTTTTATGTCTTTATTTTATTATTTAATTTGTTTTCAATTTTACACTGGTCAATTTATTAATTTATATTTATTTATTTATTTTCAGTCCTCGTTCTTTTATAAGTTTTATTTTATTTATTTGTCTTTATTCTTACATTGGTCCTCTTATAATATATATATATATATATTTCCAGTCCTATAATGTTTTATTTATTTATTTATAATTTTTATTTAATTTATTGTTGTGTTGATCTTTTTATTTTTTATAATTATTTAATTAATTATTTAAAGTTTTAACTTTAATTTTTATTTTATTTCTTTTTATTTTAGATTTTTTTTCATCTTTTTATAATTCAATGTTCATTTATCTCCAGTGCGGTACTTTTTTTTATTCATTTATAATTTTTATTTAATTTATCATTATGTTAATCTTTTTATTTTTATAGTTATCTAATTAATTATTTAAAATTTTTGCTTTAATTCTTATTTTATTTTTTTTATTATACATCATTTTGAGATCATTCTTTTATAATTCAATATATATATAATAATAATAATAATAATAATAATAATAATAATAAAATCATCAAACTTAAATTAAGGAAGTTACTTGTATGCTTTATCATCATTCTATTTTTTTTAAGTATTTTTGTCGATAATTGTTAAATTGTTTGTATGGATTAATTATTTAGATTGTGTTCATGAGTTACTTGTTGAAGTCATCAAGTTTTGTAATATTTGAAAACGTCAAAGAGTTTGTCAATTGAATTGAGAAAAGTCCTAGATTCTCTTGTGATGAGATATGACTATGTTGACACATGAATGTCTATGATTGGAAAGTCACAGTTTGGTACGTTGTGGGATGAAAGGTAGGGACCATGATGGGATTTAAGGAAGTATTACCAAGTAGGTGGATATCTGGATAGTTAAGGTAGCGTCCTACACTAGGATATTCTACAAGCCAAACTTAGGACTATTCGATACTTACTAAACATCGCCAAGGTTTGGTTGGGAGTATATATCTCTTTTGTGGACTAAAAAATAGTCGAAATTCTTGAGAAAAATATTTATGATTGTACCAATAAGAAATACTCAGTTTCGTAATCACTTCCCAACAAACTTGTGATGACCAAAGTGGATAATCAAAAGTGAAATATGGATTCATATGTTGGTAAATGTCTCATATGTTGAAAAAGTTAGTTTGAGTCTCATGTGGTTGGTAAAATGTGAGTCTTATAATCACATGTCAAACTTTAGGTCCTTATTATTTGTTAAGTTTATTAAGATTGATATTTGAGGCTTACGAAGACCTCACTCCTTTCAATGAATTATTTAGTTTTAATATCATTAAGGAACATTAAATAAATATATAGTTCTCTATTCATGTAGAAATCTGAATATATTCTTATTATGTACTTTGAATAATTTTATGGATGTAAAATTATTTGTATATGTATGTATTCATGTATGTATATGTATGTATTCATGTATTTATGAAATTATGTTTTATATTATCTATAATGAATCCTTCATGCAAAAAGGAAAAAAATATTTCTAAGTTTTAAGTAAATAATAAATATTTTTATAGAAATCGAGGTGTCACATTCTATAATTTTATAGAGACATAACGACAAGTTTTCATAACGGCTAGTCTCCATAATGACTAGTTTCCATAACGGCTAGTTTCCATAACGATTAGTTTCCATAACGGCTAGTGTCCATAATGACTAGTTTTCATAACAGCTACTTTCCATAATGACTACTTTCCATATAGACTACTTTCCATAACACCTACTTTACCTAACAACTACTTTTCTTAACTAATTTTCATAACAAATAGTTTTTGTAGTTGCTAATACAATACAATTAAAATCTTCGTTTCTGCCTAATATAGTCACAATACTTTTCATGGTCTTCACGTTGCTTCTCAGACATGTTTGATGTATCCTTCATGAGAATTTCATACTCCAAACGCATTTCTTGTGCCTTCTGTAACTCAATAAGTTCAACAAATTTGGAGTTTTTTTCCTTCATTGCACTTTCAATGCCAGAAAAATCAATATGGGGAGTAGTGCTTGCACTTGCTTTTCCTTTGCTCTTTCTTTTGGTCACCTTTTGTCCTATAGGACGAGATGTTGGTGTTGCTTCCTCATATTCTTCAACTTCAACGGGTGTCTCTAGGTTAGAAGACGATGAATACGCACCCGAAGTAGAAAGCCTAGATCTTTTTGAAGATTCATTTGCGAATGTCGAATGCCATTTTGGTTCATCCCTTAACAACAACCAAGCATGTTCCAATTCAAATTTTTTCCCTTTTGAATCTTCTGTAAAAATCCTATGTGCAAATGACATAAAATCCTTCTCTACCCACCCAATTTTCTGTTGATTGACTGCTAGTTTGTAACATGCATTAAACTTTTGAACTGCAGAATGAAGTTTGCTCCATCGAGATTTTAGTTGACTCACTGTCCTTTTTGTGAAAATTCCAAGCTCATTGTCATTGTTGTAGGCTTCTTTTATCTGCTCCCAATATTGGATCAATGATTGATCAACTCCAATAACTGATTTCTTGGATACATTCAACCATGACCGAATTAGAATTATATCTTCTGGCACCGAGAATGCTACACGAGATTTTTTTTTAGATATATTTTCACCACTCCCATCAAGTTGGATAATATCGAGATCGATTGGTGAAAAAGATTCTATGTTAGATGAAGGAGGGATGACACTCATATTTGGTGTGATTGGAGATGGTGGAAACATAAAAAATGGTGGTGGATATATAAAATTTTGGGAATTTTGAGAATCTTCGTCATGAGATGCTTGATTTTGTAGTAAATCGTAATAATACTGATAATTAAATTGATTGGAATCCATAACACACTAAAAAAATACAAGAAAATATTGAGATGAAGAAACTATTGCAAATATTTTTAACAATAAGAGAGTTTTTATAGTGAGCTGAAAATTTATTATCATTAATTTTTTTACTACCGTTTGCTATTACTTAAACTCTACTCTATTTTTTTTTTCTACCGTTGCAATTCCCCTTCCCTCTCCTCACCCACTGGTCATATTTTTTGTTACCGTTACCCAACGGTCATATTATCAACGGTCTTCTCTCCTTTGACAAGTATAGGTTTTGTGGCAATGGTTGATCAAGGTTTTTATTACTTCTAATTGTAAATAAGTCCTCCTTTTGTCTTGAAAAAATTTGATATCACTGGATCGTGAATAAATAAAAAGTTTGATTGTTGTTCATGCTTATTGCTTTATGATAACATGTTTTTTGTATTTTTTTTTTCTTCTTTAAAATAATAAAATATTAGGTGAATTACCGATTGCTTGTAGAAACAATTTTTGCGCATTTTAAAATTATTGAATATTCAAGTCATAATACTAATGAGTTGCTACAAGTAACTTTAAAAAAAATTTAAGCATCTCCGAGCGAAGATACTCTTATACTATTAACATTCTTAAATAGCTATTTTTTCATTTTAGAAATATTTTAATTAAAAATATAAGAATCTATGCCATGATAAATACAAGTCATTTATGCAATGGTAAAGGATGCATCCTAATATAAACATTTCATGATGATAGTAATATAAGAGGGTACAATTTTTTTCATCCTTAACCTCATCTATAGGAATACAGGAATTTTTAGTGAATAAAATTAAATTAACAATATATATATATCATTAAGATTGAAATAAACACCACCTTTAGCCCTTGTTATCTCTATAACAAGTATTGAAATAAATAAATAAATTAATCCATTTACATATTAACAAAAGATATATTTACCCTACCAATACTTAATATTGCATATATGATTAAAAGTATACCTCTAAATTTGTGAATAAACTTAAACTGATTAGAGATTATTTCAGCTTAATCATGAAGAGTTTTGTTACTATTAATAGATGCACAAGTTGTCTGAAGTACATCATGCATCTACCTAGATATGCAAACTTTAAAATAAAAGCATTCAACAAAAACTAAACATACCACAGGCTGACACACTAGTTACGTCACATAATACATCTTTTATTTTATTTTATTTTTCTTTCTGATTATCCATTTTACACGTTTGAACTTTCAAAAAATGTGTATTTATCCTTTCTCGATTAATTTATCCTTTCAAAAAATGAATAAAAACAAAAAAAAAAACATTATATAAATTATTCAAACCCTTCATCATTAATCGATTCTAGTTTTATTTATAAACACTCAAATATCTAATTGACTCTATAATTTATATTTATTTAATTTTTACCATATTAGTTAAAATATTGATTGGCAGTAAATTATAGAAATCAGTTACTAAGCCACTTTCTAGTATTATTTTTATTTTATTTTTTTCCTTTATGAGAGAGAGAGAGAGCTTCAAACATGTGTTAAGGAATCTTTTTTATTTCCCTTTGAGCTTTGGAGTTGCAGGTGAAAGTCAACACGCTTCTGTTCTAAGTGTTTGACTATTGAGGTGTTTAGGTGACGTGGCGGTGTTGTTGGATTCCTTTCAGGCATCATTGGTGCTACACTCTCTAATTTTTCTCAAATGTCAAACATTTCGGTTTTCTATGCAAGTTCCTCTTTTCATCATCATTACATATTCTTGCCGTTTAAGAGAAGCAAATTCATGCCTTCTACTCAATTTTTTTTTAAGAGAAACAACTTTTTCTCAAAACTAATAATAATCTTGTTTTTGAATAAAATTTACTTCATTGAAAATACAAACATGCACTCAATTCTTTTTCTACACATTATAAATAAATCTATATATGTAGAAATTGTTTAAATTCGTATAATTTTAAACAAAAATAAAATATTTCAATTAATCACATATCATACCCTCATCTTAGTTTTTATATCATATTTTTATCCTGATTTATATAATTGTTCTATTTCTGAATGATTGTTTTTTTATAATTTACTTAATATTTATTTATGTCATTATCATTTAATAATTTTTTTATATTTATGTTATTATGATTTTTTTCTTACTATTTAGTATAAAAAGGCAAAATATGCAATCTTAATAGTTTTTTTAATATTATTTTATGTTATTTTATTTTTATATAAAAGTATATTCAATTAATATTTGGGTGATAATAACAATTACTCAATAAAAATAAAATACAAATTTTAAACTTTGGAAACAGAAATAAATATAAATTTTTATATTGGAAATGAGTATAGTTAAACATGTACCCATCTTTCTCTTTTTTTTCTCTTGAAAAACAACTAATTAAATTAAAATAAATTTTAAAACGAAAACTAAATTTGAAAATAATTATTTCAAAAATACTATCAATATGAAGAAATTTCACTATATATTTTTATGATGTCTAAAGTATTATTAACTATGTTTTTTTATGCTTCACAATATAGTATTTTGACTTATTCAAGACAATTTTTAAATTTTATAGAGTTAAAATAAAATTATAATAATTTTTTTAGTGTATAAATTATATTTTAAATTTATAATAAATAGTTTAAATTGTACTATAATTTCAAGTCTCCGGTGTAAAAACACTAGGATGCTATGTTAGGTTGGATATGAATTTGATCCTTTAAAGAGGAACATATTCGAATGGATAAAGATTAAGAAGATTCAACATGAATAAAAAAAGTTTAAGACATAATTGTTTTTACTTATAATGGTACATAAAATTGAGTTTACCTCAATATTATAAAGAATGAGAGACTCACATTTCTTCTAATTTTAAAATAGATATTTAATTCCCTTATATTTTTAATAAAATAACACTAACATTCACTATAATTTTTAAAGGGATATTCACTTCCATTATATTTTTAATAAATAAAATATTTTTTAACTTTTTATAAAAAGATCTTTGATTTATATTTTTATATTTTTTGTTTTAGTTAATATGATATTTTTCAATAAAATAAATAAATTGAATATAAATTTATTAAAAATATTTAAAAATGTGAGTCTTATTTATTAAGAATATAAAAAATGTTTAAAAACAAAAAATAAATATATATGCCATTTTGTTAAAGGTATATAAAAAAGTTGTTGGTTATTTTAAATTTAGAGAAGATATATAACTTGATAGGACAAAATTTTCAAGAAAAATACGTCAGGTAATTAACTTTTTCAAATACCTTAAATATTTCTTAACGAGTGACCTTAAAAAGTTGTTAGCATCTAACATTACCCTTTAACATTTTTCATTAAATCTTGGTTTGAGTGTGACTGACTCGTAGGTTGCGGAAAACATAGAGAAGCCAGTCAAAATAAGAGAAACCAGAGGCCCAATGGGCTTCAAGCTGTCTCAGGGGAATGTGATATAAGCTGTCAACCATGATTGGCCCAGTTAAAATTTACAACTCCTTATTTAACTTTTATATATTTCACATTTTGTTTTGTTGGAAACAGAAATACTTGCTTGTAGTCTACTATATCATTTTCTATAGTAGACAAACATTTCTTGCATCATCATCACCCTATAACTGAGTAAAAGGTATGAAAAATATCAATCATTTTAAATTATCCTTCTATACATATAGTTTGTTTTTTATTAATACTCTATACTTTCGATAATCTTTATCTCAATTTAAAAAAATCAATTATTTTAAATAAATTTTACCCATTCTTAAATATACTAAATTTTAAATAAATTTTTAGTTCTTAAAAAATTTCTTAGATTTGGATAAGTCTTTTAATTTTTTTACAACATTAGAGAGAATGTAAAACATATTATTTAATATGTTATAGTCTAATTTCTAGAATGTTAAATTTTAAAAGAATTACACTTAAAAAAAATTATGTTATATTTGGTTTAGAGTAAGGTTTTGGATATTGCTTTTCTTCTTACAATTCTTTCCGGAGGTAATGTGAATATGATTTAATTGAAAGTTTGATTTGAAACATTTTCACCTAAAGATAGTGTGCAATACATTATGTTTTTCTCACCATGCATATCATTTAAGAAACTTATGGTGAATATTAAAGTTCCTTCTCAAGATTTTCATTCTCATTTAAGAAACTTATGATGAATCTTAAAGTTCCTTCTCAAGATTTTCGTTTTGTTGTATTATAGTCTAACAACATTTGAAGACAATATGATAATGGTCAAAATTCCACAAATAAAAAAATAATTAATGAACTGAAAAATAATATGCATGTTACAAATAAACAAGTAGTAGAAAAAGTATAATAAATAATATTAAAAAGGTTTGGAAGTTAAAAATCACTAGTTGTTTCAAGCTATTATATTGCATATTCACTTGAAACATAACTACAAATTGAACATTGATAAAGATTCAATCTCCATTAAACTAGTCATGGAAAGTGACAATGAGGAAAAGAGATTGATTCCTATGAAGGAAGATTTGATCTTCTATACCTAAAGCCCTTTCTCAAAATGTTCATTTTGTTGTGTTATAGTCAAGAAACATTTGAAGACAACATGATAATATTCAAATCCCACAAATGAAGAAATAATTGAACCAGTAAATAATATCTAAGTTACAAATGAACAAGTAGTAGAAGAGTCACAAGAAACAACACTAAGAATGTTTGGAAGTTAAAAATAACTAGTTGTTTCAAGCTATTGTATTGGATATTCACTTGAAACATGAGTACAAATAGAGCATTGATAAAGATCTAATCTCCATTAAACTAACCATGGAAAGTGACACTTATGAAAAGATTTATTCCTATGATGGAAGAGTTGAATAAATGGATAACAATAATATTTGGGATCTAGTTTAGTTGCTTGAGGGTTTAAAATTTGTTGGTTGTAAATGAGTCTTTAAGACTAAGCATGACTTAAAAGGTATAAAGTTAGACCTGTCACCAAAGGTTTTACTCAAAAGATGACATTGACTACAAAAAAAAATTATCTTTAATTTTTAATAACTTTTTGAGGATCATGTTGACTTTATGATTATGAGCTTCACCAAATGGATGTAATGACAATTTTTATGAGAATAAGTATATGTAGACCAATATGAATTATTTATTTTCACTGGAAAGGAAAACTCACTTTTGTAAATTACAGAAGTCAAAATGGGCTAAAATAGACTTCTAGTCAATGATAAGTTCAACTATACCTCCACTTCATATGTTTTTCTAGAGAACACCATTGTTCGTTGTATCTAAATAAAGGTCATTGGGTGTAAATTTTTAATTTTAGATCTTCTATATGTTGATGATATTTTTGTTTGTTGTTATGTTGTTATCTTGTATGATATGAAGAAGTTTCTCTCTAATAAATTTGAAACGAAACATAAGAATGAAACATCATTCATCATACTAATAGAAATATTTCATGATAGACAATAAGAATTGTTCAGATAGTCTAAAATAGAATATATCAACAATTTTAAGAGATTTAAAATGGAAAATTACTTTGTAGGGAATGTTAAAATTTTTAAAAATGGACAAGTTCAATCAAATGAAAATGTCCTAAAAAGGACCAAGAACAAAAGGAAATAAATTTTATTCCCTATGCATAAGTGGTTGGGAGCTTGATGCATGCCTAAACATGTACTTGGTTAGATATTAGCTTTTATTAGTAATCCAAGTGTGAGTTTGAGTCTCACATTAACAAGAAATGAATGTGTTGAGCAACATATAAGGAAGAAGACTCATAAATTCATTCCAATAGTCTATATTTAAATTGTTGCAGTTAAAAAGCTCGTAGTTGAACCTTGGGTCGGGTCGATTGGTTCGTCTTTGGTGTGCACTGATCGGCTCGTCCCTTCTACCGATGATGCACTTTTGGTTTTAATTGGTTGGGTCGTGCCTTCAATGCTGTTACTTTGAAGAAATTAGAGTGCTCAAAGCAAGCCTAGGTTCTAGATAAATTAGCATGGGATAACACCATAAGAGGATTCTGATCCTATTTTGTTGGCCTTCGAGATCAGAGTTAATGATTAATAAGGACCATCGTAGACATCTGTATTTCATAGTCAGAGGTGAAATTCATGGGTTTATGAAAGACAAACAATTGCAAAAGTATTTGCCAAGGATGTTTTCATTAATTAAGAACGAAAGTTGGGGGCTCGAAGACAATCAAATACCATCCTAGTCTCAACCATAAACAATGTCGATCAGGGATCAACGAATATTGCTTTTAGGACTCCGCTGACACCTTATGAGAAATCAAAGTCTTTGGGTTCTGGGGGGAGTATGGTTGCAAGGCTGAAACTTAAAGGAATTGACACCACCTATAACCCAAAACCTTAAGACAATGGATTTATGAGTCTTCTTCCTAATATGTTGCTCAACACACTTATTTCTTCTCAATGTGAGATTCAAACTCACACTTGGATTCCCAATAGCTTTGTGGTGAGAATGTTGGGTTAATATCAAAGTAATCTTGGGATACAACAGTGGAAAGATACAAACAAAGATCTTAGTATATACAGGACACAAATTATTACACACTCACTTACAGGAGATCATCACCTTAAAGTGATTGATTACTTATATTCAAATTACATTAGATTTGTACACTAAAAAAAGTTTACTTTTGCATACATCTTTCATTTGGTTAGAAGAACAATATCATGAAAGAATTAAAAGAAATAAAAGAAATATAGTATCGTCGAGAGTATAGTTAGAATGTTGAGGACTTGTTGTAATAATATCACAACTTTCTTTTTTCTAAAAGTGATATAGGTACTCTAAAGGAGCAAAACACATAAATATGAATTATTTATAAGTTAAAGAAAAATTATAAAAATAAAAAATACAAATTGAACATATTAGTATAAACTTAATGTTAACTGATTTATTAACTAAAAGATTTACCACCTTTAAGAAATTTTTTGTCAATGTTAAAAAATGTGTTATAATTAAATATGTATTCATGTGTTATGATAAATCCTTGTTAAAAATGCAAGGTGATGTTTGTGCATTTTAATTGTAACGCTCTTAATTATTGTAGTTAAATTTCTATTATAATTTTGTTTTTGGTTTATGAATTCACTCACATTATTTAGTATTGTTTTAGACGTGTTCTTTAGAAGGACATTAAAGACATACATTGCAATATTAATTAAAGTTGACTTAAGTTTAACAATTTGTAATACATGGAAAAATCAATTGATTGGATAACTTACAACTACCATAACCATTCCACTTTAATTCAATTAAAGATAGTTGATAATTTTAATATATGATACTTGCTTATTAGTATTGAATTTTTAAGTTATAACTTCACATGAGCCAATCAGAATTTTTTTTAATTATTTTAATCTAATATTGACTCATAATTATAGAATGAATTTAGAGAAAGATGACTAGCGTGAGGTAATGATGGTTAGGATTAGTCATTGAAAATAATGGATTATTTTTAAGTTATCAAAATAAATCTCTATCTTCTCGCTTGATTAGGAATAACTTTTATATTAAAGAAAAATATTGTTTTGAAAGAGAGATTTGAAGAAAGAAATGATTTTAAACAAGAGTAATTTCTTTTTCTCTCTCATCATTCGTACTCACTTAGAAAATGAAGAGAATATATAAAATAAACAATTAAATTAAGAGTTTTCTATATCATTATAGAGAGTAAGTAATAGAAGTAAGAAAAGAGAAACACCTAATTGAGATTTTTTGAAGTGGGTTATAAGTTCGAATGGGTTTCCTAACTCTTTTTATAAAACATTAGAGAGTAAAATATTAAGATTCTTAATCTACGTTTTTTAAAACGATGAATCCTGAGAAATTACACAATATCTAAAAGCGATAATATCTCTTGGATTTTATTATATAATAACTTTACAAAGCTCGTATGTAAAATAATTATTTTAATTTATTATATATAGATACTTTTAAGTAGAATACAGTCCAAACTCTTAAATATAATATTCATTTATTATAACTTTTAATTTTATAAAATAACGCTTGTTTGGTAGTTATTTGCATAATTGGAAAAAATCCTCCTATACCAACTAAATTAAACCTTTAATCTATCCGGCTCCCCCATCACATATGATTTTATTTTCGCACTGGTTGATATAGTCTTTCTGAAAGAGTATATTTACCCAATAAAACACAGTTGTTTTATCCATGATTATATAAACTTCATGCACGCAATAGAATTATTTGGACTAATTAGCCATATAGTTGAAGGCATAAAACTTCGACCCAAGTTAAAACAGATTTTTTTATGCTAGTTTTTTAAGCACGGACTCGAGTTTATGAACTTAATACGAAAAACATGGTGACCATGATAAGAGGAATGTAAATTTAAGTGTAGTACAAATTCTCAAATTATGCGACAATGTAATACCAGCATAAAAACGGAAGAACCAGACGACAAACAATACTAAAGAAGTACAAAGCAAAATGATTTATGAAAGATACGTAATCGAGGTACGCATTTTTTGGTAGCTAAAAAGGTTCCTCCATTGCTATACATATGTTCTTCGTTTTATAACATGGCGTGGGAGGTTCTACACATATAGTAATGATAACTAAATACATCTATTACGAACTATCGCAGTTACTAAACCAGAATACATGAAGACTCCATGCATGCATCTAGAAGGGAAGGTGAGCACTGCCGCCAGACACGGAGCTCGAAGCGGCGGCGCTGTTCCTCTCGGCGTGACAAAGCTGACGGAGCTTTGTCGGAACGTACCAAATGGAAAGACGAGGGTGCGCGTTGAATATGGCATCAATGTCCCAACCTTGACGCGCTGCGATGGCCACAAGGGGCTTGTAACATGCTTGTCTCCAGGCTCCAACGTTCTCTCCTCTCTCCTTGAACGCCCTACGAAGCTCGTTGGACACCTCCTCGTCGAGACAATGCAAGGCGTAGCAGTGGACGTAGTGTCGCATCTTTGGCTTGTTGATGTAGCTCGCTCCAGCTTTCTTGGCATACCTAAACACCTGATTTGTGACCTGCAGTTCCACGTTGTAGATGGTGTGTATGTATAAAAGATGTTGGTACGAAAAGAGGATAGGAATGAAAGGAGAAAAAGAAAATAATGGTGTGTAATAAAAAAATAGTAGGAGGGTAGAGTGAGAGTGAGAAGAGAGAATAAGGATAAGAATATAATAATGATAATAAAAAGGGTGGGCGAGGGAGATGAAATTAACAGAAGGAGAAATGATGGAGAGGGGTGGATAGGGATGGTTAAGAGGGCATGGGAGGATCCAGCGGGTGAAAGGGGAAATGGGGCACATGCAAGACTTTGACTTGCGGGTGGTTGGGGTGTGGTGTGGAAGGGAAGGAGGAATAGGAGTTGTAACTGGATAATTCACTTGGCTTGTACGGAGGGAAAATTCCAGTTTTAAAGGAAGATGGACCCCTCACGAGACTCCCTGACTTGTCACGTGTTCCGCGGCAATGTCACGGCAACACAACATTATTCAAACGGAACTACACAACAACACAAGTGAGTGGCAGAGTCAGAGTGATCAGAGGGAGAAAGGCACGACTGAGTGAGTGAGTGAGTGAGTGAGTGAATGAATGATGCAGGACTGATGACAAGAATACCTTGGTGGGGCATTTTTCACCACGGTCCTTCGCGATGGCCTGAACCTGCATCAAGAACTCACGGCACTGCTCGTAGAGGTGAAACAGATAGTCCAACCCGTTCTTCTTCCCCCGTGCAACCTCCCCTGGCTCCGTCACTATGAACGGGTGCTCCCTCTGCCTCTCGCAACCTCCCCCACTGTTGTTGTTCCCCTCCTCGTTCTCCTCTCCCTCCTCATCCTCCACCTCCTCGTTCTCCTCCTGCTCCACATTCGCCTTCATCCTCGTCCTCCGCCTCCTCTGCTGCTTCCTCCTCTCCTCCGCCGCAACCACCTCCCACGTGCTCCCTCCCCCACTCCCCACCGCCTCCTTCTCTCGTTGCACCACCGGCTCCTCCGACAAACCTGCAATCATACCCATATCAATACCCCTCTCCATTCTTTATATCGTATAAACACACACACACACACACACATATATATATATATATATACACACACACACATTTCTTCTCCAGTACATTCATAGATCCATCTAAGAGACTATTACATTCTTAACACATCTTCTTTCTGATCCACTGTGCATACTCATGGAATAACATATTGTTCGGCCTATTATCTATAGCACTGCTAGTACCTTCTGACTTTTATATTGTAACGTAGAACAGTAGTTTAATATAACAGTAGAATAAACCAGCTAGTGAAACTTTTCTTTCAAATTTAATTAGCCAAACGACTATAAAAGCTGGCCAACGTAGTACACCATGTAATAATTATCATTATCATAGTGATACAAAAAATAAACGATGATGCAGTTACTGCACATACTACAAGAGCTGAGTTATGCATAGGGTAATTAGGTATAGAATGAGTTTATGTCATGGCGTACCTTCTTGAGAGAGGGCATCGAGGGCGTTGGTGGTGGTGTCGGTGGAGAGGAGGTTGCTATTGCGGCGTTTGATGTCGTCATCGTCGATGCGACGTCGTTCGGCTCTGACGGCGGCTTTGATGCCGTAGCGTTCGCCGACGAGGAGGTCCCAGCGGAAAATCTGGGAGAGGCTGTTCATCATGTCGTCGAGCTCCTCGTCCTTCATGTCCACCAGCGTGCTCACCGTGAACCCGAGCTCGGCGATCTTCGCCGCGGTGTAGTAGCGGATGCCGTAGGCCTGGAAGAGCTCCTCGAGGCCGCCGAGTTCGCGGGGAGCCGCCCTGGCGGGGTGGTAGGCGGGGGCGACGGCGGGCGGGACGACCGCATAGTCTAGGAGAGGCGGCGGGGGCGGGGGCGGGGCGGCGGGGAGGACGGTGCGTGGGTCCCACTTGAATAGGCTGGCGGTGAATGCGTCCGGATCCATGGTTTGGAAAGTGAGAAGCGGAAGGTGCGTGTGTGGTACTGTTTGGGTGGAGATAAAGGCGAAAGCATAAAGGTGGCGAAAGAGAGAGGGGTTAATTTCCTGTGCAGAGAGAAAGAGAGGGGTTAATTTCCCATACTACCCTTTTCTATGATTCTGATTTGATTTCTGGGGTGTTTTTCCCGAGACTGGTTTGGAGCTGTGGTTCCTTACTCTCACTCCTTTTGCTTTCCACTGAGATCTTTCTTGAAACTCTTCAGCCTTGGTTCCCATTTAGTTACTCTCAAACTGAACTCCCCCGAAGCAAACTACCAAGCTCAGTTCAATTTCTCACTCTCTTTATCAATTTTACCTGATAAAATCTCTCATCATAGATTATTTATTGCTTTGGAATCACAATGGTCTTGTAGTAATTTCTCCATCACTGAAGACTTGAGCTTTGACTTCTGATTTGACTGTTGTTTTCGGGTTTGTCGATTTTGTTTGCTCATATATGAGATGGTGTGTACTTAATTAGGGTGGTCCTCACAGTATTACAGTTTTGCTAAAACAACAGTTAGAGTGGCCATTTGGGGTTAGTTTTGATTTGAATGTTTGGAAAGGCAGAGACATGCATACATTGGGAGAAACAATGCAGGATACATGATAATTGCGTAGGTTAAGTTCGTAGACAATTGTTCTGTCAAAAACAAATGCGTAGGTTAAGTTTGTAGACAATTGTTTTGTCAAAAACAAAAATTTGTTGTTTTTTTGAATTGGCGGGTGTTAAGATCATGAAGTGAATAGAGAAAGTTTAGTACGTGAAAATGTTGTTTGTTTGTCTTGGGAAGGCGTTTACTTTGTCCATGTCCCAATCCCACAGGAATTTATTGATCGTAGCAACTCTTATTCTCTTGCATTGTCTCGTCTGTAATCCAATTTACCTGCTATACATTCCCGTGAAATACTTCTCAAACACTTTCCAACTCAACATATCTTCTTTTCATGTCATTTTCATCCCAAAGACAACCCAAAAGACAACTTTTAACTCATCTCCTACTAATCCATCACAATCATTTCATTTTCACTTTTGCTTTCTTAGTCATATAATCATTTTATAAGTAAGTCAAATTCACAAACAAAAAACTAAATTTTAATTCTGGATAAATAAGATGATTTTCAGAAACATTCTTTTACTGAAGTTATGCAAAAATTATTAGGATATACAGTTTTTGTAATTGTGTGTACAGAAGTATATTGGCCAATGACTTAGACTTAGGTCATGTTTGAAAAAAAAATAAACTTACGTTTAACTAATTTAACTTTTCTTAAAAGTTACAGCAGTGTTGATTCTGTTTTGATACATTGGAAAGTGAAATTTTTTTGTTCAAAGTGCATAACCAGACATGCACTTCTTATTTCAATTTTCACAGATTTCATTTGAATATCTAGCTGATAAATTTCATGTGTGATCTTTCTGATTGAAGTGAGATATTTGATGTTTGACAGGTTTAACAAGATTGGATATATTTTTTACATTTTATAACATCTCCAATGGAACATTGATTATAAAAGTTTTTTATAAGAAAATATTATTCTAGTATAGGTCTTACATACATGGTTTAAAATTTTAAAAAGATATTCAAAAATTGATTTTTTTTTTCTGAAATAAGCAACTTTTTTAATTTATAAATAAGTTTTTGTAAATTAAGACATTCATTTATGTGAGATTCATTTTAAAATAATATTTTATTCATAAACAATTATCGTAAAAAGCTATCATTGAAAATACTTTCACAGATTCCATAATTTCTGTTTTATCATATTTACTGATAAGGTAAAGCATTGTTTTGTCACGATGGTGTGATTTCAGAATGGAAAAAATCTGATCAACTTTTTACTAATTTTTAAGTAATATCTTTATTTCATTTTTAATTATTTTAAACTATTTAATAAAAATAATGGATTGTATAATATTATGAGATTGAACAGAGGTACATAAATTTTATTGGTATGTCAAATAAAAATATATATAATAATTATATTACTAAAATAATATATATTTTAAAATGTTCTTTTTATATGTAATAGTCACGGGAGAATGTAATTGATTATAAGTTATTTATGATTAATCATGGATATTTTTATGTCATTATTATTATAGTAAATAATTATTAAAATAATATTAAAAATAATAAATAAATTTGTTATTAACATTATTATTTTTTTTCTTTTTCTTCACTGCATGTCTTTCTATAACTCCTCTAAACAAAGAGACAGAATTCAAAAGTAAACTACAAAGAGAGTGGTGAACAGGCAAAGAAATAAACAGAAGAGACAAATCTTAGAATATGACTAGCAAAATTGACATTAGTTTTGAAAGAGGATAAAATGAATACTTATGATGAGAGGGTTCTATAAGGCACCATTTCCTTCCATCATAAAGAAAAAAGATTCGTTTTGTGATTGCAACAACAACAACTTCACAGAATTTAGTAGCTGGAAAATCATTTCAGAAACCATAACAAATCAATTTATCAGTTTGAATAGTATTGGATGCAGCAGCAGGAGCCCACAGTCCATTTTATCAACTGCATGTGATCTTTGTCCTATTGGACAACTTTCATTAAAAAATACTTTCACTTTAAACCATTTACAAGAACATTATTTCTCATTATTTTTATCACATTATCCATTTATCTTCTTTTTCTTCTGAATTCAATTTATCTGGTGGAATGGTTGATCGGCACCCAACATATATATTAGGCTATGTTTGGAATCACATTTGTATTGCTTTCAGTGAAGATCCAGAGATTTTAAAGCAGCAACAGAAGAAGTCAAATTTTGTATATTTTTCTGTTAAACGTGAGTTTATAAATATATATATATATATATATATATATATATATATATATATATATATATATATATATATATACGTATAGTAGGCGTAGCCTAGGGCGGCACCTTAAATATCGAAGTGCGTAAGGCCCAGTACGGTGAAGGCCTTGTAACCAACCACTAACTTTCTGTCATACCCTAAGCCCCCTCACCCTACACTTAACAAAAGGGCTTCACTATATTTCTATTTCCTTAATTATTTTGTCTTTAAGTTAAATTTTTAATGTATTTTTTTTACTGTATTTTATAAATAAGTATAAATAATTTTTAATTATGTATTAGAATTTTCTTTTATAATTTTATAATTTATTATTATTTCTCTCTTAAATTTGTTTCATTTTTTTTCTCTTATTTTTTTCAAACATTTTTATTTATTATAAAAGTTATTTGCATCAATTTGTAAAGTTAATGATGCATTGATATATTTAAATTGTGTTTATTGGATATTTATTCTATGTATTTGTATGTTTTGTATGTAGGTATTTAGTGAGTAATAAAAAAGTTTAATTTAACTATTTATATAAAAATATTTAACTAAAAACTGTTTGACTATTTTTTAATTTATTTCACTGAATAAAATACATTGACCATGCAAGGTTTATTATAATATTATTTAATTATAAACTATACTTCCAAAATAAATCTATTGATTGTAATAATAATTTCTTTAAAATTAATATATTAATTGATTGATAATGTTGTGTAATAAGTGTTTAAGTACAAGAATAAATAAATAAATGTTAACTGTAAATTGTGAATCAAACTAAATGACAACAAAATTAAAAAAAAAGATCATCTTGCATATTATAAAAGTTAAGTGTTTTCGTTTACCATTTCTCTTGTTTGCCTATAAAATGAGAAACGCCATCTCTTGTTGTTTCGTTTAGAACTTACCTATATAAAAGAGATATGAAACAATTACAATATAATTAAAATTACAAATAAATTTTTATTAACAAAATACAATGATTATTGATAATTAACCAGATAGTATATTATTCCTATAATTATTCTGTTTAGATGGTTCACTGTTCATCGTTATACCACTTACTCATATAGGTCTATAATCATAATAAGATGCTCTATCTTACTAACAAATTATTACATTAAGATTTGCATATAATATAAACAAATTATAGTAAAATTAAACATGAAATCAGACGCACAATTATTGAGTAAACGTTGGCAACAATTTTAAGAGAAAAGAATGTAAGTTGGTTAAAATAAAATATTATTGAATTAATTTAAGACAAAATATGACTTTTATGTCTTTGATTAAAAATATAGAACTTTTTAATTTTTATTTTATTTTTAGTGAAAATGCAAATAGATAAACGAAGTGTAAAAAAACATATAAACAGAATAAAAGTGTTTACATAACTCGGAAGAGGATAAAGAGGAGAAAGAAAAAAAGAAAACTCTGTAACATTCAGGGCACCAAGAAATGCAACATTGAGTCAACGAAAGAGACTTGGATGCAAACGAAGAGAGAAAGCTTCCTTTTCTCTATTTTACCCCTTGCCCATGTAATCATGAGTAAACACTATTTTTTTCTCTATTTTACCCCTTGCCCATGTAATCATGAGTAAACACTATTTAACAAGAAGATGCTGCATGCAACTTTTTCTATAGAAATTATATTTATAATAATGAATAAATAGTATATGTTTTTTTTCTTATAACGTGTTTCAATTGCTAAGAGATAAGTTGGTTAACTTTCATATAAAAAATCTTATACTAATAGTTCATGTATATTAAATTCTTTATATATAACTTCTATTATATATGTAATTTTCATTTCATTTTTTAAATAATAAAGTAAACAAGTTTTCAAAATGAAAAACTATTGCATCTTTTCAAGCACTTCAAAACAAAACAATGTCATGTAAGAAAATAATTTTCTTAATTCGCTTTAAGAGTAAGAATTTATTTTAAATTATGTTTTAGAGTTATAAATAAAGTCATGTTAATATTACTTTTGTAATTATAATAATTTTATAAAATGAAAATAAATACATGGGACACACTAAAAAACCAGTAAGATCACGTACAGAAAGTTCAACAGTGAAGTCTATAATTGGTCAATCATGAAGGACTCTGGCGAATGGATGATGAAAAATACCACAGAGTAGCATCAACAATCGTTGAAATATGAAAAACATTGCGAATGGATCATGAAAGATACTTACGAGATGTATAGCAGTGAACTCTTTGTTTAATCAATGAAAAACAAAACGTAATAGTTTGATCAGATTTAAATAACAGTATGAGGCATTAAATATATATGATAAAAGAAGAGTGTATATGGAAGCTTTGAAATTGGAAGTGAATGTGGGAGATTGAAAAAGGTAAGATGAAGAAGTGAAGTGAATGGAAAAAGGTGAGGTTGGTCTGTTTGGTTAGCATTGAATTCACGAAGGAGTGATTGGGTTACTGTTAGGGTGTTTCAGAAATCACAGAAAATCTCACTGAGGTATTTAGCTTTTTACAAAGCAGGAACACTCATTAAGGAAACAGACAACAAAGGACGTCAATGCACAGTAACATCATTAATGGCAAACAATGATACTAAAGTCAGCAGAACACAACAGAAGAAAATTATAGTATTTATTTAAGTATTCTTATGTATAATAATAATAAGCAGTAGCATGTATTCCTTGGCAACGTGAAACAGTGATGCAGGAAAGTACAGGAACCCTCGTCAGTTTGTTACAGTTGGCCTAAACCCCTCTCTCTCTCTCTCTCTCACTGTGTAAAGCAGAAAAGCCTGATTTGTGTACTTCCAAAGACCACCACTTCCCACTTCAAACCTAACCCTAACCCTTTCCAACAACACACTTACACCTACCATTACCATACCATACCATACCATACCATACATAATATTATTATAATTAATAGAGGCTGAGGTCTTCATAGTGTCACTCATATCTCATCAGACACCACTCTGTTGGAGGCAAATGCAGTGATTGAGAAACAGCTTCTGGTTGATTAAGATATTGGTTCTGTCTTTTATATTTTTGTTACTGTTAATTTCGTTGTTTATTTATTTTGTTCTTTAATTTCACATTTCTCTCTTAACCACCTAAATTAAGTTTAATCGAAAGATATTAATTAATCCATTGGGAACAAAATTTTGAATCTTCACTTTAAAATCTTGTCACGATTTAGTTGGATAGGACGATAAAAATTGGGAGAGTAAAAAATAATAAAAATAAAAACTTATTTGAATTAAATAAAAGTAAGTAAAAAAATAATATATATTTTTATTTATTATCAATTATATTAGTATTATTTATAATTTATAATTATTGTAATTAAAAATATAAATATTCATACAACATAAACAATGTTGATAAATTATTAATTATATAATTAACTGTCTTAATATATAATCAATTAAATAAAGTAAATATTAATAAAATATTTATAATATAATTAATTACAATAAATATATAGTAAGGTGAAATATATTTTTAATTTTTTAATTATTTATCAAAATTATATTTTATCTCTAGAGCTTGACCTATTTCATCATCTTTATACTTTGTAAATTATCTTTAATGACAAATAAAAATATCTTTAAAAAAAAGAAAATGAAAAGTAGGAGAAAAAAAAGAGTCTAACAAGCTTAGAAAGTAGATGATAATGGAATACAAAGTTATAAAGAAGGAAAGTAAAGAGATAAAAATGAATTCTCATCAAGTATTGTTTGTACCAATTTATAAAGTATAAGAATGAAATAGGTTTAAAGTTTTTTTCAAAAATAAAACACAATTTTAACAAATAGGTGAAGAATTAAAAATATATTTAACCTTTTATAATAATAATTATGTAATAAAAACTTTAAATTTAAATAGTTATAGGATATTTTTTTCTTACTCGTCTTTATTTATTTAATACGAAATAATTACATTTGTTTGTTTGGAGATATAATTTTTAAGAGAAGTACAATTTATTAATACTTTTCACTATTTTTATTTTTTATGTCTATTTAACTTTCAATTTTTATTTTTACTTTTTCTATATTTCTCTTTAACCAAATATATCTTGTTTTTACTTCATTCTTATATATTTTTCATTCATTTTATTTCTTTCTTCTTTATCGTACAAATAAGTGGTAGTAATTTTGTGCATGTAATTTCAATGTTTTAAAATTTCATATAAATAAATAATTTGGAAACTAATTCTAAAATTATTTTATAATTACAAAAAAATCATCAAATTTTTTTTTAAAATATTAAACACTAAAAACATATATAATTTAACAATTAAAAAATAACAAGATTCTAAACAATAAATCATTATAAGCAGGTAAAATCATGTCATTATTTGTGTTTACAATACTACATGACTTTGTTTAAAGTTAGGAAATGTCTGGTATTTTTTCAGGAGTGTAATATAAACACAAATAATCTTGAAGGTGATTGATGTAAGTGGCCAAGAACAGGTGCGAGTTTCAATCTTTTGTTGTTATTTTTTCTGTTTAATGAGCAATCCTTATAGATATCTTAATGTGATACTCTTTCTTTTCTCCTTTATCTTACTTTTATATATTTCTTTATTTTTAAAATTTGTTTCTCTTTCTTCAATGCAAACATTCAAAATAGAGTTTATTTTTACCATTTTCGTATAAAAAACACCTACACCTACGGTTCTCCAGATTAATTTCCCTCTGATATGTCTTTGATATGCAAAATTAGGGAGTAACAAATATAGACGAATTGAGAACTGCATATTTCTACAAGAACTTGTGTTTTATATGATAATTTGTTATGATAATTTAAATGAGTGAAATTTATAGATGAGTGTTAAGTGTAATATAAGAAAAGCAGAAGTAAAAATTACTAATCTCCAGTCATTAAAACTCTCTCAGAGTGTCTACGGTTCCAAAACTTTTTCTTTCTAAAAATATAGATGGTGTGAATACTATAGAAGAGAGCAGATTTGGTGACCTTGAAGCATAGAGCATAAGTGGTATTTATAGGACTCTGTCCATCACAGAACTCCAAAAACGTGGTATCCAGATTTATGGTAACTGCTTGATAGTGACTTGAATAATGGACCACTTACACATTAGTGGGATAACTTCTCATAACGTGGGTTTATGGATACCCACGTTTTATCTCACTTTAAATTCCTCCAGTATAGAAAGTGATTACGTGCTAACATTCTCTCACTTGGTCCATTGATTTCATTATCAACCAAAACAAGAAACTGAATATACGAATCATGGTGACAGTTCCTCTAATAATGAGTATTATCTTCCATGTATTACAATATATCATTTCTCTTATCAAATGCTCTTAACATTAATGAATAAACCTTATGTTTATTTCTAGGTCAAATTTAAATGATATTTCTCTAAAATAAACAAGTATGTGCATAAATAAATGAGAAATCATCAAACTGAATAAGATTTTAATAATAATATTGATTGTCACATCATGGAACTAAGTCCCATTCGTACTACATGATCCTTGAAATTCTTTGGTGGCATGCCTTTAGTCAAAGGATTAGCAATCATCAACTAAATTTTAACGTGCTTAATGACCACTTTCTTTTCCTTAACACGTTCTCTTATGGCTAGATACTTAATGTCGATGTGCTTACTTCGACTTCCACTCTTGTTATTCTTAGCCATAAATACCACAACAGAGTTATCACAGTATAGCTTTAATGGCCTAGCAATTGAGTCCACAATTCTAAGCCCAAATATAAAACTCTTCAACCATACACCATGTGAGATAGCCTCAAAACAAGAAACGAACTCAGCCTCCATAGTGGAAGTGGCAGTCAAGGTTTGCTTTTTACTGCTCCAAGATACAGCTCCACAAGCTAGCATAAAAACATAATCAGATGTTGATTTTCTGGTATCAATGCAGCCAACGAAGTCTGAATCAGAATAACCTATCACCTCCAGGATATCAGTCCTTCTGTATATGAGCATGAAATCCTTTATTCTTTGAAGGTATCTCATTACCTTCTTTGCAGCTTTCCAATGGTCAACACTTGGATTACTCTGATATCTTTCCAAAACTCCAACTACAAATGCAATGTTAGGTCTGGTGCAAACCTGAGCATACATAAGACTTCCAACAGCTGAAGCATATGGGATATTTTTCATGTGTTCTCGTTCAAAATCATTTTTCGGGCATTGACTTAGTTCAAGTTTATCACCCTTCACAATAGGAGCCACACTTGGTGAACAATTTTTCATGTTAAACCTTTCTAAAACCTTATTGATATAGGTCTCTTGAGACAAACCCAAAACGCCTCGAGACCTTTCTCTATGGATCTTAATGCCTATAACATAAGATGCCTCACCCATATCTTTCATATCAAAGTTCTTTGAGAGAAATTGTTTCACCTCATATAGCATTCCCTTGTCATTAGTTGCAAGCAAAATGTCATCCACATATAAAACAAGAAAGCAAATTTTTTTTGGTATATACATTGATCCATGATGTTTTCTTCAAAACTAGAAGAGATAACTTCATGGAATTTTAAATACCATTGTCGTGAAGCTTGTTTCAATCCATAAATGTATTTATTAATCTTGCATACTAAGTGCTCACCATCACTAGAGAAGAATCCTTCAGGTTGTTTCATATAAACCTCTTCTTCTAGATCACCATTAAGAAAGACCGTTTTCACATCCATCTAGTGTAACTCAAAATCAAAATGAGCTACTAATGCCATGATTACCCAAAAAGAATCTTTCTTAGATACAGAAGAAAATGTCTCCTTGTAATCGATTCCTTCTCTTTGAGTGAATCCTTTGGCAACCAGTCTTGCTTTATGTCTCTCAATGTTACCTTGTGAGTCTTTTTTAGTTTTAAAGACCCATCTACATCCAATGGTTTTTATACCATTAGGTAACTTAACAAGATCCCAGACTTGATTAGATGTCATGGAATTCATCTCATCTTTCATAGCATTATACCACAAATTTGAATCCTTAGAATTCATGGCTTGTGAAAACATTTTTGGATCATTTTCGGCTACAATGTTATAATTCGATTCTTGTAAATACACTTCATAATCACTAGAAATTGCAGATCTTTTAATTCTTGTAGATCTTCTTAATGTTGTCTCATTATCTTGATGAGAAACTTGTTGTTCAAGAGGTTGCTCAACATTTACTTGTTGTTCCTCATCAACAACTTGATCTACATTATCATTTTCAACAACTTGTGGAACTTGAATGACTGGTTGTCTAGCATGCTCTTGAACGGAAGGAGCATGTATGACTACCAATCTATCATTTGATTCAGTGGGATGTACTTCATAGTGATCCTTTTCAAAATTAATATCTTGAATTAAATCACTCCCACTAATCAAGTCATTTTCAAGAAATTTTGCATTTCTTGATTCCACAATTCTAGTGCTATGGCATGGACAATAGAATCTATACCCTTTAGACTTTTCAGCATATCCAATGAAATACCCACTAATAATCCTAGGGTCTAATTTCTTCTCTTGTGGGTTATAAATCCTCACTTCAGACGGACATCCCCAAACGCGTATATGTCGCAAACTAGGTTTCCAACCTTTGAATAACTCGAAAGATGTCTTTAAAACAACCTTAGTTGGAACTCAGTTTACTATATACACAGTCGTGTTAAGTGCTTCAATCCACAAGAATTGAGGAAGTTTTGTGTTACTCCTCATGCTTCTCACCATATCCATCAAGGTTCGATTTCTTCTTTCTGCCACACCATTTTTGATCCGGAGAACCAGGCATAGTGTATTGGGCAACAATCCCATGCTCTTGAAGAAATCTCGCAAATGGACCAGGTGCTTGTCCATTCCCTGTGTATCTACCATAATACTCGTCACCTCTATGTGATCTCACAATTTTAATTTGCTTTCCACATTGTAACTCTACTTCAGCCTTAAAAACCTTAAAGGCATCCAAAGCTTCGTCTTTAGAACGAAGTAAGTAGAGATACATGTATCGTGAGTAATCATCAATAAAAGTGATGAAGTATCTCAGACAACTTGCATCCATATTTGGACAACAAATATCTGTATGAATGATTTCTAATAAGCTTGAACTTCTCTTAGCACCCTTTTTAAACTTGTTAGTTTGCTTACCCTTAATGCAATTCACACAAGTCTCAAAATCAGCAAAATCTAAAGTACTCCATCATTTACCAATTGTTTAATTCTCTCAATGGAGATATGTCCCAATCTCCGGTGCCACAACATAGAGGTTCTCATTCACAACACATCGTTTTATCCCAGAAGAAACATGTATAAAATTAAAAGTAGTGTTGTTTTGTAAATTAATGGAGTAAAGACCATCACACAGTTCACCAACACCAATAACATTTGAATTATTTAATAAGGTAAAACCAGAATTCATAAAATTAAATGAAAAATCCAAAGGTACAAGTTGTGAAACGGAAATCAAGTTTTTACTGAAACTGGGAACATAAAAGGTCTTCTCTAAACACAAAATAAAACCACTACTTAAAACTAAATTGTATGTGCCAACAGCCTCCACATGTGAGCTCATCTTGCTTCCTGAATAGATGTATTGTTCACTTCCCATTGGTCTCCTTAGGTTTTGCATACCCTGCAAGGTGTTGCAAACATGGATTGTAGATCCATAATCAATCCACCATGTGTTATGATTAATACTAGTCATATTAGCTTCATAACAGACGAATGTAAAAGAATTACCTTTCTTCTCTAGCCAATCCTTAAATTTTTTACAATCCTTCTTCATGTGTCATTTCTTTTTACAGAAGAAACACTTGGACTCCTTCTTTATAATTGGCTGAGTAGGAATCTTTCCCTTTTGGTTAGCTTGATTCTTCTTTTTCTTAATAGAAGTAGTCAAGTTTACCATCTCACCTTCTTCCATCAGCAACCTCTCCTCCTCTTGGACACACATGGTCAATAATTCATTAATAGACCATTTGTCCTTATGTGTGTTATAAAGAATCAGACATGGTAACCTCTAGGACCTTTAGTTGAGCCACAATGTCCCTTATGCGCATGATATGATCACGCACTCCTTTAATCCCAATGAGCTTTAAGGATGAAAATTGCATTATAAGGGTGTTGGCAAGAGATTTATCAGACGTGGTAAATTGCTCATCAATGGACTTTAGTAAATCTCTAACATTGTTATGATGGTCAACAGAACCCCGGATTCCAGCAGAAATGTTGGTCTTTATAAAGGTTACAGAGAGACGGTTTGATCTCTCCCACTTTTCATAAAGATCAACAACATCTGGAGTGTTGGTCTCAATGATAGCCGGTGGTTCTGGTTTCCTAATGGCATAATCAATGTCCATCCAGCCTAAATGGAGAAGAACTCTCTCTTTCCAAATCTTATAATTGTCACCTCTCAATTCGGGAATACCACATTTAATATCAGAAAAAGTCACAGGTTGAGAAACTGCAAAGTTTTAAAAATACATGCTCATCATCATAAATTGAGACTATATAATAAATGTCATGTTTTACCAATGTAAATCATGTCTTTATAAATGAATCTAGTAACATAAAACTTGCCTGTGGGCTAAAGTCCTATTTAATTAGACTCACATGTCTTTATGATAAAACTATTAGATTATGTTCCTTTTCTTAATTCCTGTGGATAAATTAAGAAATATAATGTAATATTTTATCCTAATTAATCACGTAAATGTAAGAAAATTCCTGTGGGTATATTTTATTACAATAATACATGTAATTAATTACAATTAATGTTTATGGCTATAATTTAATTAATTAAAGATGTTGTGGCCATTCTCTAATTTATTAAAATTATATCCATTATTCAACATCAATAAAATCATTCATACAAAACATAAATGTGCATTTTAAATAAATGAATGTAACATATACATAAATGTGCATTTTAAATAAACGAATGTAAAATATAGACTAGTGGTAAGAGCTATTTGCACGAGTCTTAAATTTGCCTGACCTAGGTTCGAATCTATGCAGTGAATCGAATAATGACTTGAATAATGACTTAAAGTATATGTGACTTGAATAATGATTTAGAGCTATTTGCACGAGTCTTAATTTATTTTGCTTGATAGCGACTTGAATAATGGAAGTGATTACGAGTATAATCAAAAAATTGTCAACAACTTAAAGTATATGTGTATTTTTCTAAAAACAAGTTAATGGGAGAGGCGAACTTAATGTTTTAAGTAGTAAAAATAAATTAGACTTTTTCTAACTTAGATGAAGAAAAAAAAGAAAAAGATAGTGGTTTCTTCTTTTGCTCTTCTTATTCATATATTTTTCCTCTGTATCTCCCAAAGTTCACATACAACCCTTCTTCCTTATTAACTCCTTTTAAGGACAATTAAAAGTGAACTAAAACACTCTAACTTGAATTTTGGACATAGGTTTGTATGAAAGGTTTTTAGTGTGTGAGCAAAGTTATGGGTATTGAGACTTTGATATTTTTATTCCTTTTAAATTTTAGAAGTGATAAAAAAGCTCCTTTTAATGTTTTGACTTGCTTTTTTGGAACATTTGTTTTCTATTTAGTTAGTGTTACTAGTGTGAAAATGTTGTTGCCTAAGCGAGCATGACCCCAACGTTAAATGAGATAAATGTTGGCACGAGCAAGCCCTGTCATCTTTGCCACTGCTTGCTAAAATGGTGGCTTTGAAATAGTCTATTTTTGCATTTAAAACTTTGGACACTTTTCAAGATTCAAGAGCACCAAATTTACTGATTAGACTCAATGCTTCCAACTTCATATTTGAAGGCCTGATCAAATCAAATCAAATCATATTTAATGCAGTTGGGCCTGCAGCAAATCAGGTACATCCATGTCTAAAGAGGTGGAAAATTCAGGATTCTTCCATATCCAAAGAGTTAGAAAATTGAGATGACAGAAAAAGTGAAAGAATAGCAAGTTTATATTTGCATTCATTGTTGTTTAACAAATGGGAGAAAATTTACACCCGTATACAGAGGAGTGACCCAAAATTATGGGATAAAGCTTGTAATCCACCAATAGAGGATAAATTCTTCATTGTGGACTATATACTGTGAGCTGTGGTTAACTTTGAAATGTACTGTACTATAAGCATGGATGGAGCTAAGTAGATTCCAACTCATTAGATACGATTGGACCAAAAAACCAAACCATTAGATATGTATGAATTCTGTCACTGATAACTATCTTCTACTTTGGAAAAGATAGCTATATGGTAATTGGATGTGGTAAATTATAGGATACAAAGAACAAGTTCTTGTGAAATGGCCTGTTATAAGCCTCACTAAGCAATGCATATTATATAGATTATAGATTATATGCATACGCTAATCTGATCAACTAGAGAACTCCAATACGTATTTAACTCCTGGTACAGAAGTTGAAATTATTTGGAGAAATTAATTGACAAACAAGCTTTAAAAAATATAATTTAATCAGCTATCCTGGATAGGAACTAAGGGCATTTGGCCTCCGTATATATCTGGGAGTTGACTCTCTTCTATCTCTTCTAGCAGTGTTGATTTCAGCTTTTTGTTCTCCACGAATACTATCTGCACAGAACTGCAACATTCAAAATATGCTACTACAGCATCTCAAGCAAACATAACATGCATTATGAATTTGAAGTGTCACCTTTTTCTTGGTGTTGTCGTCAATGAAAGGGTAAATCATTTTCCAAATTTTCATAAACAAATAAGGTGCGTGTACAATAAACATCTTTCCCAATCTTTCAGGGTAGCAATCCTGCAGTCAGAAAAAGGGACATATTGAGGTCTGAATGTCTCAAGTTTCCACTTAAACACACAAAGAAAAGTTATGCACAAGATTTGTGGAGAAAATGGTTAATGAATGGAGGGAAACCTAAACCTGCAAAATGGATAGAGCATTAAGGTATCCACGAAGGTCACTGTTTGCATATCCCCATCCTTTAATGTCTGCAATGCTGAGAAACTTTTCTTGCCCCGGTGGCATCCTGACATGTTAAATAGGCATATTAACTATCTTCTAACTAAATTCACAGTTCTAAGTGTAGATTATAATTAAACTTTTGAACCAAACATCAATTTCATGCGTCTATCGTCCGAAATGCAGCTGCGCACATATCTCATTCATTTGGGTGGAAGTGATTTATTTTTGGTTCAAACAAAAACTTTGGTTGTATGAACTTTTGGTTCTAGTTTTGTCCTTTAGGTTAAAATGTTTCACTTTAGTCTCAGGTCTCTGTTAAACCAAATTAGTCTTTCTGCAAATTACGACATGTTGTGAAAGATGTCACACCAACCAAATTTAATATCATCAGTGTATAAAACTATATTTTTGTGTAACAGAAATACTTTGAGACTAACATAAAACTTAAACTTAGGAGACTAAATCGGATTTTTTATTTATTTTAACCTTTACTTTTACTTTGAGAAAACTGAGTTTTAGCCACGGAAATGCAGAAACAATTAGACCATCATAAAAGTGACATCAGTGTTAATTGGTAAATTTGGGTCTTTTCCAAAACGCAACTTTAGTTATTAATGAAGTTGGCCTGAGAATTCGATAACATGTTGCAGATCAGATTGAATTATAATTACCAAAGTTAATAACTCATTTATTTTTCAGAAGTGCCAATGACTAAAGTTGACCAGAAAGATCAATGGCATGGACTAAAGTCGTATTAAACTCAACATTTTAGTATGCAAATGTGGGTATGAATTAACACAGGAAAAAGGATGCACCTTGAACATAGCTTCTCGAGAGCGAAGGCTACATACCCTGCATACAGAAAAAGTACTTGCCATTAAGCAAGAGCACTTGAAATGCAAATTGCAATGGGATCTGAAGTGAGAATAATACGTTTAAATCCATCGGCACCATTTTTGCTTTGAAAATGTTTTGCAGCAAAGGCAACAATTATAGGTCGACCCTTCCTGTCTATCCCTTGCACAAACAGCTTCTCCTGTGCAATATCTTCGGCAATCTCTGATGGTGATATATAACCATTTGGAATAATTGAACGTTTCCAATTCAAGTACTTTAGGAACATCGCCGAAGCCTTCTCCACATCTAAGTTTCGAGCCCGCAAGAATCTTCTAATCATCAAATCATCCACCTCCTGCAAACTCACCAAATCAACCAAACTAAATTCCAAACCAATCGGCGAAGTGGTAGGAGAACAAAACCACTTGGGTCTCATGAATTTTGCATTTTATTAATTACAAACACTTCTATTTCCAAATAAAAGTCAATTTTTGTTTTTAGGTATTCCATTGTGACTGGAAATATCAGGGCCACAGATAGTTTTATCCATATATATACCAATATAGTTGTTAAATGCAACCCAATTGGAATCTCTTAAATAAAGTTTTGAATTCTAACATTATGATCGAAAGATTGAAGGTTAGATTCTTCGACGGAAAGGAGCTACGCAAAAAACTAGAATGGTAAAGAAGAAAGATAGTTTAATTCATATGATTCACAATAACATGGGAAGGAAAATGTAGACAAAGCCATGACAGTTAATTTAGTTGCAAGAAAAGGTGGCAACTTGAGCTGTTTCGAATGGTTTTGTGCATGTGGGTACCTTGGAAGAGGGATCTCGAGCTTCAACAAAGGCTCTCATGAGGCCAATTTTGGTGAGTTCGGCATCAGTGCTGTCTTTCAGTTCTTCATTGGTTGTGCCTTGTTTGGAACTGGAATCCAATGGAGATATCTGTGGTGGTTCAGGACTGACAACACCCTCCATTCCCTTGAATCTCTGCCTCAACACTTTCCCTCACCTACACGAATTTGTGTCTTGTGTTCTGACTTACAAGAACATGGAGCGAGGAAAATAAGGTGTTTTGTTTTGTCCGTATTAAATGCGATACTCTTTCTGGTGATTTCGGTGGTTAGTATTAACAGCAGCTGTTGAATGTTCAACTACCCAATCGGGTTTTTAGATGCCAGCCTATTAATTCATTTTCAAGTTCAGCTACAGTGTAAACTTAAAATTATAATCTACTTTTAGTGATATTATTTTATTTCGTAAAAATAAATTTAAAAAGTACTATATTTAATAATATTTGTAATTTAATAACGTACAAAAATTGTATTAACAAGAATTAAGCTTTTAGTTTTAAGGATAAAGAAGAATTAACTACACTTGGGCAAAAGACCTATCAAAAGTAATTAATATTGGCCTCTTGGGCAGGGATGTGGATAGCAACAATAATAAGTTTTTTTTTAAAAAAAAAAACTAGTAGTTATCACTATGAGACCTTGACATTCTAGTGAAGTTAGCATTCCGAGGCTCAATAGTTATATGTCATCACATGCGAAATCACAAAGAGTAAAAAAAGTAAAAGACACACTGCTGAAACAAATCTATTCAAATATACCATAATACTCCTCTTATTTCTAAATAAAATTTTTTAAGATTTTGTTATACAAAATAATAAATGGAATAATTTTTATTATTTATAATAAATTTTTAATTTTTTTTCCAATAATACCTTTATTATTTAAAAGAGTGTGTACTCTTTTTTTTTATAATAAAAAATATTCAATATATTCTCTCTTCACATAAAAGAACAACTTCTCAATTCTCAACAATACATAACCTGGAACATTTTTTTTCATCTATATCAAAATAAGTTTCCCTCTATAACTTTTAATCTTAAAATTTTCACCACCAGAAATTTTGATTTAAAAAATTTGAAAAATATTTTTGTTCTCACAAAAAATTATATCACTTTTAGTTTCACTCTATATATTGAATCACTCTTCAATTTTAAGATAATCTTCAATTACTTTGCTAATATCATCTTTTGTGTTATCAAATAAGTCTTTAACTCTCTATTATATAATTATTAACTCCTGTCTTCATTTTTTCTGTGTAAGTACCAATTCTTTTTTCATTTCCTTTATAATTTTCACTCTAACCTCTTCTTTCTTTAAAAATTAAATACATTTTATTGATTAAGGAGAAGGTAGATGAAAAGGTGGAAACAATAAATTATTTATTAAGTAATTGATTAATATATTAAAATCTCATAAAAGAAATAATTTAATTACTATTGATATTTTCAAAAATAAGGGTATAATTGGTAAAAAATAATTAATGCAACCTTAAACTTTACAAACGACAGATAAAAAGAAACAAAATCACTTTTCTAAAATGACTCTTATTTAGAAACAGAGGGAGTACTTTATAAGAATACTTCCTATCCAAATTTAAAGTCCGGGAAGGCTATACTTCTTACGGAAAAAATCTAACTTCAAAGCAGGGTAAAACATTAAAACAAAATAATTTAAGTATATTTTGAATACTTAAATTAGCAAAAGTATAAGCACGTTGATTTCCATCTTAAAATATAATGAAAAACTTTGAATTCAACCATTTTGCTTGATGTATTTAATTCATTTTACCTTAAGAGAGAATAGAACAACTTGAATGTTGGAGAAGACTTAACAAAGTAAAAAAAATCACACTATAACCAAAATCGTCTGAATCCACGAGATAAAGAAATATCAATAACAAAGAGAGAATTTTTAATATGTCCAAATAAGAAGAAAATTCACCAAGATAATCACCATGATTTCTCCAAAAGATTCCACCACCATCAGGATGTTAAGAGAACCCCTTGCAATATAATCAGTGTTAATTTTAATCTAATCATCCTCTAGCATCCTCCAAAATGACATGTTTAATCAAGATTTTCTTTCTTGATCTAGTTTGGATATAAAAAAAAAATTCAAAAGAGAAAAGTCAATGATATCATTATTCATGTTTATTTTAGAACTATTTCTTGTCACTCTGATATATAGTCTCACATTTGTATGAATAGTCATGTGGAAATATATATTATGTTGAAAACGAGTAAAGTTTCTCATCACCCTTTAGCATCCTCCAAAGGACTTGTTTAATCGAGGTTTCCTTTCTTGATCTAGTTTGAATATAAAAAAACTTTAAAATAGAAATGTTAATGAGATAATTATTCATGTTTATTTTAGAATTATTTCCTGTCACTCTAATATATAGTCCTACATCATATGAATAATTGTGTGAAAATATATGCTGGAAACGAGTAAAGTTTCTCATCCTCCAAATCATGCACACAATGTAGATAACAACAACTAAACAAACTTAAAATATCATAGTTAGACATGAATTTAAACTAGAAAAAATTACTTGAAGCCAAGTCCAAAACTTATAATATACGAGAGTGTCAAAAGAGAGTCTATTAAATAAAAGTTTCCAAAGCACTAGAATTTTAGTTAATCAAATACTCTTAACCCCAAAAACATGGAGGTGGAGGGTAAAAATAAGCTCGAATAGATTTGTGATTTAGCCAATCCAATTCCTCATGCTTCCAATTAGGGATATCTTGCACATTAGTTAAAATCAGATGGTGAAGATTAGGTATGGCACTAAGGCGGGGCGGGGACGAGTTTTGCCTCCCCGCTCCTCGTCCCTAACTTACCTAATTATTCTTGCTCCGCCTCTGATTCCCATCGAGAATAAAAATTTAGTTCCCACACTCATCTCAATCGGGGTTCGCTCCTATTTTAATTTTTTAAATATAATTTTAAAAATTATTTATTTGAAATATAGATTCTAAAAAAATTAAATAAATCTAAAAATTTAAGCATACTATAATATATATATATATATATATATATTATATGTTACAAAAATAAACTATTAAAGATAAATTTATAAAAACTAAATATTTTAATATTAAATATTTTTTTCTTTTGATATATTATTTTCTTATACATAAATTAATATTTATAGTGTTACAAATTTTAAATTATTTTCTTATACATAAATTATTTTAGTTTATTACTTTTATATTTTAATATGTATGTAAAGAAGTGTTTGATATTTTTATTTTATTTTATAGCTATCAAGTTTAATTTATCGATCTTTAAAACACATAAGATAAAGTCTAAAATCCTTCAAAATGAATATCAAATACATATTTAAAAACTCTAATGTAGCATGATCTTGATTGTACAGTTTCATCATGTTCATTATCTTCTTCTACTAGTGGAATTTCATTTGGTGTAGTAGTAGGACCATTGATTGAAGGGTCTGGATTTTCTTTTGACATTTATTGATGAGCTTGTGATGTTCTAATATATTCCATAAAGAAATAAAAGTTTTACATTACAAAAATAAAATAATTTATCTATTACGTTTCTCAATAATAATTTTTTTAATTGCCATAAAATTTTTAATTTTGATAAAGAAAAGTGAAACTCACAAAACATGACATAGCAAAACTTGATAAAGATAAATTACAAAACTAATAAAAAATCACAACAATGATACAATTTTTAAAATTTAATTAGTAAGAAAATTGAAATTAAAAAGATAAAAATATAATAAAAAATAAAAATAAAATAGTACTAGAAAATGAAAATCAAATAGAAATAAAAATAGACATACTCAAACAAATATACAAAAGCAAAAAAATTGTGCAAAAAGTTATGTATCTAACTATAAATGTAATAGATTAGTTACAAAGAGATTATAAACAAAACCTAATAAAGATAGACTATAAAACTAATAAAAAATCACATACAAAGAATACACTTTTAAATTTTAATTATGAAAAAAAATCAAAGGTAACAAGATTAAAATGAAACAAAATAGAAATAAAATAATACTAGAAAATGAATACAAGTTAAGAAAATAAAAATAAAATAGAAATAGAAATAGGCATACTAAAACCCGTATACAAATGTAAAAAAACTGTGTAAAATTGTGCAAAAGGTTATGTATCTAACCATAAATATGACTACAAGAAATTGCAGATATAGCTGCCAAAAACCTAGCGTCGGCCAGCAACCGACGCTACTAGCGTCGGCCAGCAATCGACGCTACTAGCGTCGGCCAATTAGACTCACATCGATGCTAAGGAAAGAAAAAAAAAGTTAGAGTCGGCCAGGCCGACGTTAAGTTGTAAAAGAAATAAATAAAAATAAAAATATAAGTTAGCGTCGGCCAAGTTGACGCACAAATTAAATTAAAAATTTAAAGTTATTAACTTTGCGTTGGCTCAACGGACGCTAAAGTAATTAAAAATTTAATAATGGGAGTAGCGTCGGCCAGACCGACGCAAAATTTGACACAGGTGGTAGCATCGGCCCAGCCGACGCTAAGTGGGATCATTTGCGTCGACCTAACCGACGCATGACCGACGCTACATTGAATTTTTTAAGTCGGCCTAGCCGACGCTAATTGAGATAGTTTGCGTCGGCCTAATTGACGTATGGTCGACGCTAGTTGAAATTAATAGCATCGGTCTGGCCGACGCTAATTTTAATTGAGAACCTTAAAAGAAAATCCAGACCTAATTTGGCTCATTCTTCTCTCTCGCGCCCTTCACTGCTCCGTTTCTCTGTTCTCTCTACCTCTCTTCCTGTCTGATGTGATCTCAATTCATGAAGAACCTCAACCCATGCAAGGAGGAGTCACCACAAGAAAAAAAGAAAAGGAAAATAAGAAAGAAGAGCTTAAAAAGAATTTTGAAGAAAAGGAAGGAAGAAAAACTAGAGGAATGTACAATAAATTGGAAGAAGACATTAGAAATATAAATAATTCTTGTAAATTCCTTGAAAATAAAGGAAGTTTAGTCTCTTTTATGACTTTTTCAAAAATAAACACAAGAGGAGGGGTGTTTGGACATAAGGATAGCAATTAGTGGGAAGGGCCTTGTTTGGGAAGCTAGGGAGCATCTCCAAACATGGCCTAAACCATTCATTTTCCACCCATGTGCATGCATTTTCGTTTTCCCCTCTATATAAGGGTGTAAGTCTCATTTGTAACATAACTTTGAAGATTAATTGAGAGCAAGAGCTACTTCTCTTTGAAGTTCAAGAGGTAAACCTCATTTCTAGAATCTTATCTTGAGTTTTCCATAATTCAAGAGCTAAGTCGTGTTATGCCTCTCTGTCTCTCTTCCTCTCTGCCTCCATTTCTCTTATCGCCTTCATTTCTCTCCCGCCCTCTACCTCGTCTTTGTTGGTCTCTGCCTCCATCTTCTGTTCGTCTGTGTTGCAGTGCGGTGGTGCGGTGCGGTGTTGTGGTGTGCTGCTTTCGTGTGTGCCTCCATCTACTCCGTCTGCGTATCTCGTCAGAAGGTAAGATATTTGTGTGCTTAGGTTTTGATTTAGGGTTTGATTACCTCTGTTTGTTGTTGATTTGGTGTTGAACTGGGTGATTCTCCGAGCTCTTGATTTTGTTGTAGACATATGTGCAGCTTCTGGTAGGCAAATGTATTAGGATGTTTAGGGTTTAGGATTTAGGGATTAGGGTTTAGAGTTTAGGGTTTAAGGTTTCGTATATTTTAGATTTAGAATTAAATTAAATCATCTGAATTGATTTTTTTATTAGAATATTTTTTGTTTGAGATTAAAAAATAAGTTTGACAAATCTAATTAACGTAGTGTTGGTTTAGTTTAGGTTATTAGTTTATGTAAAAATAATTATTATATTTTTTCAAGCTTTTATCTTCACTCACTGATTACCTATATAAATATTTACATTTATAGTGATTTTAAAAAAAGTATTTCCTACTTCAATGATTATTTGATTGTCATTTGACGCACTTAATTAATTTTTGTCCAAAAGAAAACAAAATTTATATAATAATTAAACATGATCAAATTAAGATATAATGACTAGGGATTTTTTATCGAGGTCCGTGTTTGAATGTTTAATTTATTATAGTATTTTGTTTGAATTGTTATTTGACGTTTGTTTGAATTGGTTGTGAAAATAGAGTTTGTTTAAATTGGTTGATAAAATAAATTTAGCTCAGGGAGACAAACAATTAACCTTGTTTGCTCCAGAAAAAATACAGAACCTTGGAACATAAGGCACCTTTCATATAAAAGATGGTCATACATGTAAGGAAGAATGAGCAAGTCTGAGAATAAAACAAGAACGTCATAAGTTGAGGATGATGCACCAAACACAAATTCTGCTAATAGGTTTAAGGTTTAGGTTTTTAAGGTTTAAGAGTTGTTGAAATCCTTAAAATTTTGTATATTAAAAATATATTAACAATTTAAATATATTAAAGTATTAAAGTATATACTTACTTTTAAAATAACAATAAAAAACTCGGTCAATATTTAATTTTTGAAGTATATTGTTAATCAAAACGTCAAAATCATGATAAGAAAATATAATATTTAATATAAATAATATTTTATTATAATTTTTGATAAAATATTTATTCATAATTTTTTGTTTTTAATATCTTTAAAATATTAAAAATAAATGTTGTTAATATACTTTAAGTGTTAATATATTAAATTTTTTTAATATATTTAAATGTTGTTGTTAGAACCTTTAATATATTTGATATGCTTTAAGTCATAAGAAAATATTGTTATTTAATTTTTAATTTTTAGATTTATATTATATAATATATTTAAATTAAATATATATGTATACAAATATTGATATACTTTTTTTATAGTTATATTAAATATACATATATATTTAAACATATTTTAGTTTTTTTAAAATAAAATATAAATATATATTAAAATATATGATTACTGTATTTTTAATTAAATTGAATATTTATATTTAAATTTATGTATATTGTTTTTAATATTTGTATTATATATATATATACATATATAATTGTTATTTGTTATATTTAAATTAATTATAAATATATGTATACTGTTTAAAAAATTTCAATTCTATATATATATATATATATATTTACTGTGTTATATATTTATGTATCATGTTTAATAAATATTAGAGGCTAGAAATGACTTTCAATAGTGGGTTTTTATGAAGTTATAGTTGAGTTGTATGTTTAAATTAAATTTTCTAAATTATTAACCTTTTTTATATATTAGAGTGTACAAATGGCATTGAACTATGAAAATATGTTCAAAACCAATTTAGTTTGATAATGTAATAATGAAAATGCAGAGTTATGGAACATAGTTGGATGTATAATATGTTTGATCCTTCAAGGAGACTTAGACAAGAGTTTATCAATGGAGTGAACGAATTTGTTTCAAAGGCAATGGACCAACCTTGTTCTACTTTAGATGGGGGGATAAGGTGTCCTTGCGTGAAGTGTAACTCTGAGAAAATTCTTAGACCATCAAATGTTAGGACTCACTTGCTACAATATGACTTTAAACCTAACTACACTGTATGGGTTGAACATGGAGAAGAGGGATCAAATGAGGGTAGCTTGAATTATGCATGCAGTAGGTCGACAAATATGAATTCTGTTGATCAGTTTGGCTCAGTGACTGAAATGGTATTTGATGCGTACATGCAAGTAGCTCATATAACAACTCATTATGAGAACATAGAGAACCAGACTATGTCTGAAGGAGATTTTCCTAATGCAGAAGCCCAAAGGTTTTATGATATGTTAGAATCTGCGAATGAACCAATTTATGAAGGAGCAACTGAGTCAACATTATCAGTAGCCATTAGGCTTCTAGCAGCTAGAACAAATTTTCATGCTACTGAAAAATGCTTAGACTATTTTGCACAATTGTTAGTTGATGTAGCTTCCAAAAATAGTTGCATCCCAAAGAACTACTACGAAGCCAAAAAAGTAGTATCGAGCCTTGGGTTGAAGGCTCAAAAGATTAATTGTTGTGAAGTTGGTTGCATGTTGTATTATAAGGACGACCTACATTTAACAGAATGCAAATTTTGTCATCGTCCAAGGTATTTACCTCCTAAGGGTCATGTGGGAAGATACAAGAATGTTGTAGTAAAAAAAATGTTTTATTTGCCAATCATTGCAAGATTACAACGATTATATGCATCAAGGGAGTCTGCAAGTCAAATGACATGGCATCATGAAAATAAAAGAGATGATGTTTTGCGCCACCCATCTGATGGAAAAGCTTGGAAACACTTTGACAATGTTTATCCAGATTTTGCTGCGGACCCAAGACATGTTAGGTTGGGTTTATGTTCGGATGGGTTCACCCCTTACGTCCAAGCTTCATCGTCCTCGTACTCTTGCTGGCCTATATTTGTTACTCCTTATAACCTACCACATGAAATGTGCATGACGAAACCGTACATGTTTTTAAGTTGTCTCATACCTGGTCCAACAAATTCAACCAAAAAAATAGATATATACTTACAGCCTCTTATTGATGACCTCCAAGTGTTATGGAATGATGGTGTGTTCACATATGATATCTCAAGAAAAGAGAACTTCATGATGCGAACTTGCTTGATGTAGACAATCAACGATTTTCCAACTTATGGCATGTTGTCTGGGTGGGGAACTAAAGGGAAATTAGCATGTCCTCATTGTATGCAGAATACAAAAGCTTTCACGTTACGACATGGGGGTAAGAGTTCATGGTTTGATTGTCATCGACGGTTTCTTCCAATTGATCACCCTTTTAGAAGAAGTCAAAGGAGATTTATGAAAAATAGAGTTGAATTGGATGGTCTTCCTTATTTGTTCAGTGGGGAGGAATTGGAAGGATTTCTTCACACCTTTCCAAAGGTAACTGATGGTCCATTTGATGTCCTACCTGGGTATGGTCAGTATCATAATTGGACAAAAAGATCAATATTCTGGGATCTTCCATATTGGAAAGACAACCTATTAAGACACAACCTTGATGTCATGCACATTGAAAAAAACTTTTTTGACAATGTCTTCAATATTGTGATGGATGTTAAGGGTAAAACAAAGGACAATGAAAAAGCAAGAATGGATGTTGCTGAATATTGTGTACGTGGAGACTTGGAACTAGTTCAGTTACAAAATGGGAAGTTAGCAAAGCCAAAGGCTAAGTACACTTTGACAGCAAAGGAAGCAAAATCAGTTTATAAATGGATAACTGAGTTAAAAATACCAGATGGTATGCCTCTAACATTGCAAGGTGTGCAAATGTTGATAAAAGTAGTATACATGGCATGAAAAGTCACGATTGTCATGTTTTCATGGAGTGTTTACTACCAATTGCATTTCGTTCTTTTCCTGATTTTGTTTGGAATGTCATTGCTGAATTAAGTCGATTCTTTAGAGATCTATGTTCTAATACATTGAGGGTAGATGATTTAGTTAGAATGCAGGAAAATATACCAATCATAATATGCAAATTGGAAAGAACCTTCCCACCAGGTTTCTTTGATTCAATGAAACACCTTGTGGTTCATCTTCCTACAGAGGCAATATTGGGTGGTCCTGTTCAATATCGATGGATGTATCCATTTGAAAGGTAATGACCCTCTTATTAATTTCAATGTTCATAACCATTCTACAATACCTAAAAGTTATTATGTGTTGTAGGATGATGGGGGATGCAAAGCGTGCGGTGGGTAATTTGGCAAGAGTAGAAGGATCAATATGTGCATTTTACTTACATCGTGAGATAAAATATTTTTGTTCTCACTATTTTAAATCTGTAAGTTTTTTGTCCAATACAAATTTGAGAAATGATCCTCGCACTGCTTCAAATGAGGGAGCCCACTTAACATTGTCAATTTTGAACAAATCTGGGCGCCTTGGTGGATCGTGCAAAGATTATTGGCTAAGTGATGATGAATTTCGTTCTGCTCATGTCCATATTCTCATAAATTGCAATGAGGTTAAATCGATACTTGAGTAAGTTAAGTACCTCCTAATTTGTATCCATCATTTCATATAGGATACTTCTGTCACTGATTTTATCTTCCTATTTGAAGTTTGTTTCTACAACTTCATTCCATCAACGAAGAAGAAGCTTCAAGTAGTATACACAACACTTTTCCGGAATGGTTTAAGAACTATGTAAGTGTTACGTCATTCTACGTAGTTCAATTTTATTAATATAATCAATTTACAACTAATGTATGCATATTCATAATACATAGGTTCTTGATGAGAGGAATGGGGTAATCGACCCAAACATGAAGGCATTAGCCTGAGGACCTAATTCACATGTCACCTCATGGAACATGTACTTTGTCAATGGGTATAAGTTTCATACAAAGACATGGAGTGATGGTAAGAAAACCACAAATTCTGGGGTGCATGTCAAAGGTGTGGCCGAAGGAGGAGAAGATGACTTTTTTGGCATCATCGAACATATTTATGAATTGGAATATCTCAGAATGACTAAGAAGATTCCCCTTTTCTATTGTTCATGGTTCGATCCAACAATTAATACTGGTACAAGAGTTCATGCAGAATATAACATCATTGAAATCAAGATCACTGGAAGATACATACCCTATGATCCATTCATCCTTCCACAGAAGGCAAGACAAGTTTATTATGTCTCATATCCAAATATATGTAAGAACTTACGTGGTTGGTGTGTGCCGATCATAACAAAACCCAGAGGTCACGTTGAAATTGACAATATCGAACATGAATATGCATATGAAGCTGATGAAACACACAATGTCTTACTAGTGACAACAATTGAACAAGTAGCAGGCTTAGCTGACGCCTCAGTTGTTCAATTAATTGACGATTCTATTGTACAAGAAATTGTTGTTCACGATGCCGAAGCCCACGAATCAAATGAAGATGACGAAGGAAGTCATGACACTGACGAAGACGATTGGAACTTTGCTAACAATCTTGAATCATGTATAATAATTTTGTATATGATGATGCATTTAACATGATAACATTAAAACTTAATTGTACATAACTACTTTTTTTGCAGGAAAAATGGTTAGGACTAGAGGTAGTGATGGTTCTATCGTCAGGCGTAACCATGGTAGGCGTGGAGTTTCCACAAGACAACATGGTCGTCTTGCCATAAAGTTGGGTAATATCCCTTATCACATAGGCACACAATCCCACCATTCTGATACCTGCACCCTTTCTTCAAGTACACCCGCTTCCTCTAGGCCCTCATCTACCTCCACCCCATCTAGTCATAATGATTTTCGATTTATGCCAGTTCCATCTTCCTTACCTCCGATGCCACCACCAGAACCATGCCATGATCCTACAGTGGAAAGTCCCCCTACAGAGTCCACAACTCCCCCAGATGATATAATTCATACCACCTCACCAGTGGAAGAAGAGGTCATCCCTTCTACATCAGCCCATGGTGTCCCTAAAGAGGAGGTGTGTCGTGATGGTAATGGGCGGGTCATCATACGACCAGTGGGTAAAGGGTAAGTTTTCACATACTTATTGAAATATGTTTTTATGTTAAAAATTTCATGCTTAATTTCTTATAAATATTTTGCAGTTGGGCACCTGTCCGTCAAGCTACGGAGGCGATTGGACATGCAATTAGGTCCCAGTTCAGGGGTGCCTACCACCACTACGAGGCTATGACCGAGGAAGACCAACTGAAATGGTGGAATGAATTTAAGGTGCATTTCCCTATTAATATGAATGGTGGACTGAATTAAAAATGCGTTTAACTATGAATTGTCATTTCCTTTTACAGGCTAGAGTCACTTGGGCACCACATCATGAGTGAGAAATTAGAAGAATTTATGAGTCGAAGGTTAAGAAACGCCTAAGTGATATGCTGACAAAAGCTAGGGCTAGGGTGGGTAGACCTAGTTGGATTGGTGAACAGGCATGGACTGATCTTCAAAAGTATTGGGATAGTGAACAGTTCAAAGAACTATCATCCCAAAACAAAGCCAATCGATCTTCGACTCGAGGTGGGGCAGTGCACTCTAGTGGCCGTAAATCACACTTGGAGATTGCATTGGGCCTGGTAAGTATTATTTATAACTTTTGTATATTTTGTTACATATTAATGAAATTTAGTAATGGAAGATACAATATTTGTAATCAGAAACATAAATATGGTCGACCTGTTCAACCGGATGAGTTATTCATCGCAACTCATACAAAAAAGGATGGTACTTGGGTAAATGGTCGCGCCCGAGAGACCTATGTAAGTTATTGATTTCAAGTTTTTAATATAATTGAAATTTGTAATTCTAATTCATGACATTTACAACTGTTTATAATTAATTAGGAAACCTATCATGAGCGGTTGAAGGTCATGCAATCTCAAAGTTCTGAAGGATCAACTTTGAACCTCCAACAAATAGATCTAGCAACCAAGGTTCAATGCTGGAAAGATGTTGCCGGAGGGAAGAGTAGAGGTAGATGTTATGGCACTGCAGACTTGGCTGCCAACATCTGACATGGAGCTTCATCCCTCACTCAACCTTCAGGATTAGCTGCTAGCACTGACGATCTTCTAGATACTCAAGCGATACATGAAGAAATTACACAAGCTCATGCAAGTGCTAATGTAACTAATTTAAGGGCTACAGTAGCTGAAGAAAGAGCCACAACAGCTGAACAAGAGCCACGACAACACATGATAAATGTGCACAACTGGAGGAGAGGCTGAGGTTGATGCAAGAACAATTGACCATGGTAATTGACCGACAAATTCATGATTCCTCAACCAGTACAAGTCAGGTCCACCCCCATTATGCTCCAGGATTTGATGACCAACCCAACTAAATTTAGTTTTCTTAATATGTAATTTAATGTAATAACTATTTGCACAATTTAAATTTTCTTTTAATTAATTAATGTAATAATTATATGCACAATTTAAATTTTGTTTTAATGAATGAATGTAATAACTATATGCAGAATTTAAATTTTGTTTTAATTAATTATGACTGCTTCAATTTAATTTTATTTTAGTATAATTTTATATTTTTATTTATTTCGTTTTATAAATTCAAAAAATAAATTTTAATTATATTTTTTTATAGGGTTATTTTTTTATTTTTTTTAGATAGCGTCAGCTGGCTAACGCTACAATTTTTTTTTATACGTAGCGTCAGCCAGGCCGACGCTCCCTTTTTTTTTTTTCATAGGTAGCGTCGGTCACTAGCGTGGACTTAGCCGACGTTACACTTTTTTTTATTAGTATTACATAGGTAAATGATTATATTTTTTTACGGTTTGTAATTATTTTTTAAATTTAAATAATTTTTAATTTTAAATAATTTAAGAGGTTACATAAAAAAAAATACGTAATTACATATTAAAATATTTATGATTATTTTTAAATTTTAAATATTTTTTTAAATATATTAATATAAAATAGAAATATGAAATATATATATATATATATAAATAATTATTTTAAATTATTGTAAATTTTTATTTTAAAATATATTAAAAATAAAATAAAAATACAAAAATAGATTTCAAAATTTTCTTTATATATTATTATAGATAATATAATAACATTATAACTTAAATTATTAATATTTATAAATGAAATTATCATTATTAAGTATAATGAAGTGAATTAAGATATGAAAATAATACTTATTTATATTTATCTAATTATAAATCTTAACTAACTATTTGAAAAACTTAAAGTATATATATAATTAAGTCTGTTTTGAAAAATAATATACATAAAATATGAAGAAAAACATTAGCTCATTAACACGTCTTTCAATAAAATAAACTAAAATATTTAATGAGATGAATCTGTCTTACCTTTAAGGGACCAATAATAAGTTAGAGGAACCATTAATGCTATTTATTTTAATTTAGTTATCATTTTGAAAGTTATATATTGAAAAGGTGGTTGTTCAGTGGCAGATTGGAGATGCAATGGCTGAAGAGTCATTCCAAGGGAGAAAACAAATAGACGGATTGGAAGAAAGATAAAGTGATAATTAAAAAAATCCATTATGATTTATTTTAAGAAAATAGGCTAAATATATGCAAATGAAGTTTGTATTGAAAATTAAATAAAAAAATATTTGATTAAGTTGGTAATATTGTTAACTAAATGTGTTCATTTCTAAATATAATTCCTTTATTTTCTTTGCATCGTATTTAATTATGTTTTTTATTTCCAATTTTTTTATAATATAATCGATTATTTCATATCTTTAGTTAATTTTTCATGTTTTTCTTTTCATTTTATAAAAAATTGTTTTAAACCAATTCCCACATAATATATTTTTTATATTATGTGCGTGAAAATATTTTCATTTCAATTAGTGTAACTTTGAATAAACTGGGCTTAAATTTAAAATTTTAAGTTTTATAGATGGAAATTATTTGAATGAAAACTAATTAATAATAAAATTGATAAATATATGTGCATATATATATAAATAATAGTGAAAGTAATAAATATTTTGTAATAATATATTGATATAGATTTTTTAATAGGATACTCAAATTTTTTAAAACACTTAAATTACATTATAAAATGATTAAAATTAAAAAATATATATAGATGAGATTAATAATAAACCGTGTCTCAAAAATGTGAGAAACTTGGTAATAATTTGGTTATGGGGTCCTCTTAATAAAAGTCACAGCTTGGCAGCGAATAAGTGGTAGAGAAGTTAGAGGCGGTGAGTTGACGTTGACATTTGTTCATGGTTTCACGGAGTGATCTTAGCATCACCATGTGCTATCTTCATTCAGGTATTTAAAATATTCCCTCTATTTTTATCTCTAATAATAACATCTAAATTATTTATTTATCATAACATAATAATAATAGAAAAAATGCTTTTTTTTCTATGTACTTTTTTGTTCAAAATTAATTATAAACCTTATGAATTTAAAATTGTAAATATGTAAATTTAGTTAACTTTGTGATGGTGAAAACTATTTTTAATACTTTGTTCTTTTTAAAGATAGATTTGAGTCAGACAAAAATGATAAAATTAAAATGAAAAATGATGGAAAATATAATTATTTCTTTTTAGAGAATGACAGTGCAAAGTGAAGGTAAAGTTTGTAAAAGTTTTTGCGAGTAATTTAATTGATATAATAATTTAAAATTAATTTTATAATTGATAAGCTTATATGATTATTATTGTGTCATTAGTTCAAAAATTAATTGTGAAATGAATATTGATAATTTATTTAAACTTATTTTTTGTTTTGCATTTTGGATATCAAACTTAAAAATAATTTTGAATTATCTATTTTTACCAATGCATACAAAAATGTTGAAAATGTATATATTTTATAAAAATTAAATTCAATGTGTCATGAAAATTAAACACACATCCATTACAATAATAAAGACAAGAAGAAATAAATGAAAGTTCCATAAGGTCATTCATTTAAAAGAGTTCTGGAAGTTGCAAAATCTTTGTTTAAGATCATAATATTTCTAATGTAGTGTCTCCAAACCCCTGTCCATGTTCATGTCCACATATTTAATCCTTATTGTAACCCCTCAAGATGATTATTTATATTGACGTTCATATACTCAAATCCTTCTTTCAATCCTTGAATACTGTGGCAAATTTGTGAAAGCATGTGAGCACCATGTTGGAGTAGGAGTTGTGCTCTGATATTCAAAACTTGATGTTGCTCAGGTATTGCTGGCTCCTCATGTATTAGTGGGTCCTCAGATATTGTTGTTACTTCAACGTCTACATCTTCTTCAGCATCCTGGTTCATCCTATCATGTTGCCAAACATCATTAACATTAACCACATTAACTTTTTCAAGGTATTTTTATTAAAAAAGTGTTTCCAGCCTAACATGTCAGTTGCATCCATAGATAAGTCTACGTCATAATGAGCCATAATGCGTGTAATCAGAATGACGTTGGAAGAGGCATGCCTCTCTCTCTACATTTTATCATGTGTTCCATGATGTGATGAGACCAATTAATCAAAATGTCATTTTTCATGGCCCATAATATGAAGATGTCTTCCTACAATACTTGTGCAAAATTACTAGACCAAGGACTCAACATATGAACATAGACATAGTAAAAAAGTCTATCATTAATATTCAAACTACCTGCATTTCAGATATTTTGACCCTACATTTGTAGTCTGACCATGGAACTCAAGGCCATATCACGACGATACTCTATCTTCTGAGGGATATTTAAAAAGAAAGCTATTGACCTTGATATGTTAATATAAAGTTGAAGAAGGATCTTTAGAAATATTTAAAGGATAATTGTTTTGATGATGATGACTCTAAAAGAAGGAGACGAACATCCTGTGTTTGAGGTCTTGAAGTTTTGTGGAAGTTTTAAACTTGTATTTTATGTATATAATAGTTAGGAATCATGTTAAAGATCATATCATGCATACAACTTTCCCTTAAACTTTGAAAAAGCCTTTTTTTTCATAAAAAGCATTTAACGTCAAAATAATCGATTATCTTGAACAATAATTGATTATCATAAGTGAAATAATCTATTATCTCGAACAATAATTGATTATCTCGCGTTGTTTTGTGAACTAAAAAAATCTATTATCCTAAGCAATAATCGATTATTCTGAATGTTTTTGCGAAAACCTTTTCATATTTTATAGAACCTTGCGTCCCTTTTTTTCTATAAATTCATAAGGGGTTTAACCTTTAAAAAATAACCTAGAGAGATCAAAGTGAAAGTTGTTCTATTGTTAGTGTTCATACTTGTCTCATCCTTTGTGGTTATTCAAAGAAGGTGTTCATCTTTTGAGGTTTTCAAAAGAGGTATTGTTCTCATACTTTGTGGTTATACAAAGGACGTGTGTTCATTTCTTTTGGTGTTCAAGGAAGGTGCTTGTTCATCTCTTGCGTTTTTAAGAGAGGTGTTGTTTCATCCTTTGTTCTGTACAAAAGAGTTGTCTTTGTTAATCTTCCTACTATCTTATTTATTTCGCTACCTTTTAAGTTGTAAACTTTATTTCTAAGATAGTTAGTAGAAATCACTCTCTTCGAGGTGATAAATCGCTAGATGTAGGATATGTTTTGATCCGAACCAATATAAATATGTGTGTTATCTTCTCTTTATCCCTACACTCGTTATATTCAGTTTATGTTATGCTCTTATATATTTTGAACTCTGATTTATTAAGCAGAACTTAAAATTAAATTGGGGTTCTTGTTAAACTCAGTTTTAACTATATTAAAATCGAAAAAGGTTTATTTTTTATTAAGAAACCAATTTACCCCTCCTCTCTTCGTTTATTAAAATTAGTTGGTTTTATTTTGATCTTTTTCTTACTAACCTCACTATATAAAGGTACCAATTTTAGTGACTTTCAAGTTTGAATCAAATACCTTGATAAGTTCTTCGAAGTATGAAACTCTCAACACCAAAAATTATTCAAAACCTTGAAATTGTAGATAATGATGAAAATATAGTCCTGACTCTGCAAAATATGGAAAATCGATTATCTTTTATGTAAGGATTGTCCTAGTGTAGAAACTCTAGTCATATTCAACCATTTAATCATGCTTCTCGAAAAAATGTATATAATTCAGCACGTACTCAATGTCTCGTAGGTTATTATGAGAAACGCCATGAGTGATAACAGGAGCTCTTCCTTTCCTTTTTCTTGCACTTTTCTATCTTTTCAGTGTTGAAGATGAAGTCATCCCTGGTAAACTGAAAAAAACAGTTAATAATATGTACATGCATTGCATAATCAAAACAAACATAATGTACATTTTAATTAAAATATATTTTAATTAAAATATATTGTGACGTAGTTCAAATGACATTAAAATTAAAATATATTGTCACATACTTTTAATAATATTACATATTAATTAAAGAAAACAATTAAAACATAATACAACATATAACAAGTCTACAAATCAACCACTTCTAGTCATTAGCTTAAACAAATGTTTCTAACGCATATGAGAGGGCAATTCGAAGTGTTTCCTAGTCTAACATGGGTTACTACATAGGAATTCATAACATTAAACCTAAATATGCTCATCTTATAGGTTCATCTTCTCTAACATGTCTTGTACGTCATGTTTTGAAAGTTGGAATGATGAGTTGTTGTTCATGATGTTGATGTGCTCATTAATTAAGTCATTTCTTCTTCGCATGGCTAACACTTGTCTTTAGGAAGGATAGATAATTTTTTATTTAACACATTTTGTTTACGAACTTGGTCTAACAATTTCTACAATTTAGTTCATTCTGTTGAATTGTGCATCCATGACGTTCAATGGATCAAGATTATAAGAAAGAATATAAAGTTAAATTAAATTATAAAAAAGATAAGAATAATGGTACACACTAGATTCAAAGACTTTGTGACATAGTTTATACACCATTACATATTAAATAAAGATAATAGCAAAAAAACAGTACAACATAATACATGGCAAATGATCAACCATTCCACCTATTAGTCGTAGTAAATGGTTTAGGCAAAATTGTGGGGGTAATCCAAAAAGTAGTCTGGTATGTGATGGGTTGTTGCAGAGGAATTCATAACATTGGAGCATAACTTACTCGTCCTACAGGTTCATGCCCACTAAGACGTCTCAAATATCCTATTCAGAGTATTGAAATGTTGAGCTCTACCTTAAAATGTCATTTCTTCTTTCTCGAGCCAACACCTGTCTTTCAGCAATTTCAGCCCATTGTTTTGTCAGGGTATTACCTTCACCAAGGTAATAAGTAAATCTGTCCAGCTTGGCTGTTAATTTATCAAATCAGGCATCCATCACATCAACCATATGGGCTTTTCTCTGTGTCCTATGATAAGGAAGTTCTCGCAGATGGCACAGATTGAGTAGGCCCAAGACTATATAAGTCTATCTTCAGTGCCAACCAAGGACCTTCATGAAGTATAGGAGCAAATGGCTTAGGGATGTACTCGACCTCATTATTCAAGTCCACCCTTAAACCTACACTAGTCAAATTTGTACAAAATTGTCGTTCTGTTATGCCCATATGGCCTGTGGCCTGATTAGCCCACAACTCTTTCATCAAATCATAGTGGTGGATAAGAGTACCTCTCTATTTTGCTACTGAAGATTTTGCATGTACATACAAAAAAAACATTCATAATACATTTGCAATTGATGGACAATAGCATTTTCAGGCAATATTAATTGATTTGATTTTACATTTATATTGTCATCTCATATTTCACTCTCAGTCAGAAACATTTTTTTGGATTCATTCCATGCAAATTCACTTAGTTTACTAAACAAATCATGGACCTTATGCCACCTGTCTTTCAAACTCTTTTGTCTATTTTTAACATTGTTTTTTGTTATACCAACTAAGTTAGAGTGTCTCATGCCTTCAACTATGTTCCCGTATGTTTGGGTTGTCTAACTTCCATCAACCCTATTACCCAACCTTTCCTCATCAACCATAGCAGTCAAGAGGCGAAAATCCATATCATCCATCCATTTAGTAAACTTGTGGATGCTAATCGTAGAATATGCGACAACACTCTTGCCTCTATTCATCTTGTACCTTGCACAGACAACTAATGATTTCATGATAACATAATTCAGTGCAATGCTATTAAACAAATAAATAATTTCACGATTTAAGACAATGATGAAGCCACATTTTATTAAAAAGAATTTATTACAAAATGATAATTATCTTAATAATATCTCCATTTCATTGGTTATGACATCCCTGATGGTTTCCCCTTCCCTATAATCATCTTCACGAGGTTCTGTGAAGGAGACATCCACTTCATGTTCCATCAAGTCTCTATCCACTTCATCCAATAGAGAATCATCATTGTCGACACCCTATAGAAAATTGTGTAGAATACAACATGCAATAACTGTATTAGTCATAGTTTCAAAAAAATAATGCGCTTCCATCCCTCTTATTATTATAGGAAATCTTTTTTTCAGTACACCAAATGTTCTTTCGATTACATTTCTAAATAAAGAATGACGATGGTTAAATAACTCTTGATGGTTCTATAGACCTCTTCGAGAGTACTATTTAAGATGATATCTAATACCTCGATATGGTGTGAAAGAAAAGAAAGAGAAGGGGAAGAAGTGGGGTAGAGTAGGTGGTTAACTCATTTTCATTTTAATACAAATTTGGCATCCCCAAGGTAGTATTTACCTACAATGATTGATGTAATACTAAATAGAATTTTGTCAGCATGTCGCCACACATGAATAATACCAAATCAAAATTAACTAACCTTCAGGTATTATAAGTGAATCTTCTCTACTAAGGCCATCTTTTAATGTTCTTGAATCAGATGCTATTACTTCCTACTCTCCTAGAACATATGTAAATTTATGTTGCAATTGCAAGCTACAAACATATTTTGTGTTGGCAAATCCTTTCTTCTACAAAAACATAGGGCATATGAACTTGGGACCTTAACACAAACATGAGTTCCATTTATGACCCTTAAACAATCCTAAAGGGTAACAAAATCAAAGTGATTCATTGTTGTCAATGTTGACATAATATATGCATGTGACCTAATATTATAGTTTGTGGTAGGATTACCATAAAGTACGAGTAAAATATGTTTTTGTTCAATATTTGAGGTTGCATATCTCTCCCCAATGGTTGAATTAAGAATTCTCCTTCCAACATAATTATCGCATTTAAGACATTATAAAAGTGTTGACTAACAGTGTGATCGAAACGATGGAAAAAAATGAAACACTTCTATTCTTTATGTTATGTCCTACAATATGCAAAAATTTAGTCATTTGTTCTTCAACAGTTGATCAAAAGACATCCTTGACCATGCACGTTGCCTTCAATCATTGTTATAATTTAATGAATGTTTGTGGTCCCACGCAAATTATGTCACAACATTGTTTTGTGTGAATGAAGTATAATATTAACTTTTTCCTATGACACTCCTTTTCAGGAACAAACTTCCTAGTGGTAAATGTAATACTACTCCAAGTAGACAACATTGAGTATAATATAGAGAATTACAAGTTGCCTAGTTGAGTATGCATTTATAACTGTTTTTGTATGTGAGAAATTAAATTCAAGTTGGACATTGTTAATGTCTTCGTCTTCGAAATCAATAATAAGATTGCTTTCCTCTATCATGTCAAACTTCATTTGAAAAAAATAAAAATTACTTTTTAAACATAAATAATTTTTTTATTATAAGTAGTAAATATCACTTTAACTTTAAATAATTATTTAATTTTACTAATAATTAAAATTTATTATTTTAGACTATATTTCGTATAAATTTAAAACCTAATGTAAATTATTATACTAATGTAAATTATTTCTTAATAATATAAAAAATTTGCATCTTTTAATATAAATTTGAATGTAAATTACAATTTTAAATTTGATTACATTTTTTACTTAAGATTACAATTTCAAATCTTATTAGTATTTTCCATCTATAAAGTAATAAAACCTATTTAAAATCAATAATTATACATATATTAATTTACCACAATTGTTAATTTAAATTTACATATACATTTTAAATTTAAATTTACATATAAATTTAAATATAAAGTTTCATTTAAATAAGAATTTAAAAACAAATACAACATTTTATAATAAACACATACAATATAAACAACTTAACCCTTCTCAGTGTGAGCGTGAAAGTGTCAACTGCAATGGGCGAATGCGAAATTTGTCATGGTTAAAAAATTTAAATGTAACAACTTTCATCCTCACAATATTTCAAAACAGCTTATTTGGCATCGTATCACATATAACAACATTTATTAACACACATAAACAATATAATATAAAGAACATGGTATAACTAACACCCTCATCATTATCATCATGAACGTGCCATGGCAGCAAAAACTTTCATGTAACACACAACACATACTAACAATAACACATATCAACAATAAATAAATAACATCACACATGCTTGAGAGAGGTAATCAATTACACAAGTATTAGACCAAACATAAGCAAAAGAAACAAATGAGAACGAAAATGATGAGGCCATAATCGATTATGCTTGGCTCCATAATCGAGTATGACTAGTCTTGCACAAAAAAAAATGGCAGTGTGCTTCCATGAACCAACGAAAAAAATGACTCTATGTGTCCATGAACCATAAAAAAAATGGCCTTGTGCGTCCATGAACCACCCATCGTCGATCATGATGCAACAAAGAAGGCTTGAACTACTTACTTGTTGAGCTACCAACAGTTACAGTTCTTCGATCTCCCTCCGAACAACACCAGTAGCAAAAAGCACTGCTTCACGACCACTAGCAACCACCACAGAAGCACAAAACCACCACACACTATTGGCACTATACTAAGACAACCACAACAACACCAACCATACAACGAGCACAACAACAACACCACGAGGACGACCAAGGCAACGGAAACAATACACAAGCAACACTTCTCAAAAGCACACAACCACCAGCAACTACCGATATTAATAGTAACAAATGTGTGAAGGTATTTGCAACCATTACTCCTATTTATAATGGTGAAATAAAAGCTTGGTTAAAGATTATCATTGCCATGCACTGAGTCAGGAACCTCACATGCAAATGAGCAGTGCATCTATGGAATATAGCAAGGAAGGAATCTTTGCGGAAATCTCTGTTGCAAGGAAAAAGGAGAGGGTAAGTTTCAGAAGTTCACATTGAAAATTTCTTCTTTGATCAGTGAGACGCTCTTTCTCCTCCCTCCTTGCAAATCCATGCTCTATTTTCATCACAAATCACTGAAAAAGAACGAGAAAGTCACCCATTATTCCCATGGAAACAATATTCCCCTGAAAAGGAACAAAGTATTAAGTTAAAATTGAAAGAAAAAATTTAAATTTTCATACTTAAAAAAATGAAGAATTAATTAATCAATTCAAAAATTAAACATATTAAGTTTAAAATAAAGACTACAACTATAGAAAAAGACTATTTTTTTTCTCAAATAAAATTACAATTAGATTTGTGTTTTTGTGTCAAAAAATAAATTTGTGTTGAATGGAGAATTTTAAGAAATTAATTTATTTTTATCAAATTAAAAAACTTTATGATAAAATATGTTAGTTGAATAAAGAACTTTAAAAGAAATTAAAATTTTAGAAATGTATGAGAGTAGTTTAATTACATAAAATTAAATAATTTCAAGATGCACATAAAAGTAAACATTTGAAAATTTTAATGTCTTTTCATTTTTGAATTTCAAGTGTCTTTTCTTCATATTCTCTACTCACGTTAACTTTAGTCGGGATATCATCAAATTGCCTCTTATTAGGATGTGATAAGTTTGGTCCGATATTAAGACATTGATTCAACATTATTTTTTCTTATAAATACCAATAGAGTCTTTCTTCACGTTATAGTCAATCATAATTATTTTTTTGTCGTATCTGTCTATTTTTTTTTATGTTGTATAGATTAGATTTACTTCTGGGTTAACATTAGTTAGATTTATTTTCAAAATCTACAATATCAAACACAACTTTTTTTATTAATATTAAAAGATATTATTTTCAATTGGTGTTATTTTAAACTCTTTTCAACTAATGTTAATTAAAATGTATGTCACAATTATTTCTTAATCAATGGTAATCTGAACTTTGTTAGGATCTCTAACAACGACAAGACTACTATGTTTTGGTTCACATAAATTAGAGTTTTTTTAAGTCAACATTTATCCACCAATAGAGGTTAAAGTAATTTATTAGTGGATTTTAGTTGGGGCTTTTCAACTAATGGTAGTGAAATTATTTTTCTTTAGATATTAACTCTATTTTTCTTTATTAAAGTTTGTAGTTATATCAATAGCATGAAGTGAAAATTTTTTCATTTGGCATTTGCTTAATAGTAGTAATTGCAATACTCTATTTAAACAAAAAAATTAATATAATAAATTTGAATAGTCTTATTTAAGTAAAAGAAATTAAAAAATTAAAAAATTAAAAAAATTGAAATAAAAAAATTAATTAAACTTATTTTGAGTTTTTCAAAAATTGTAAAATTCTCTGCCCAAAAGTTTAATTATGGTTTTTTATGGATGAAAAATAAGTAATTTTTATTTTAATATATATTAAAAATATATTTGATTCCTCCTATTAATGGGGCATACCTTATTTTAACTTTTGTTATTAGTTAACGTTTGTTAATTTAGTGAGTGTGACTCTAACGTTCTCACTATATACAATTTACCTTAAATAAAAACATGAAACATATACATGTTACCTTTACAACAAAAGATTGAAAGTAGAAGAACATACAACAAAACAACATTACATGACATATTCATGAAGAGTGGTGTTAAAAGAGAAAACAGAGAAAGTTTGCAAGTTACGAACCATATCTATTCATTATTATAAGATAAAAAAGTGTTTAGGCTTTATTAACGTATAAAAATGTGTTTACCATAAGGATTAATGATTTCGGTCATTATAGGATAAAGAGTGTATTCTAAGTAAATATTAAATGTGGTTTGAAGTATAATTTAATTGTTTTTTACCTACTAATAACCTAAAATAATATTTTACAAATAATATTTCATACAAATGTATCATATCATCACCTTATATTAATAAACCAAAATAATACAATAAATTAGTCAAGCCTTTTTTGACACGGATATTTTACATTCTTTAAAATTAGTGTTAAAGTTATGGCATCCAATAATAAATTAACATTAATATAGTCTTTAAAATAACTATTAATTATAAAATATAACAAACTAATCATATGTGGTTGGTGATTAACATACTGTATATTATATGTTAGTCATCATTAATTTGATCACACTCGATGGGATGAAACTATATACTTATTATTTATTTTTGTCTCTTTTTTTTATAAAAATAAGCATATTTTTATTATACGGATAACACCATTTTTTTAACATATCTATATACATTGAAGGACTCGAATTCAAAATCACTAGTTAAGCACATGATTAGGTTTTTAAAATCAATTAATATTTTTCATCTATTAATGTTATGCCCTTGAAGATTTTAGTAACACTAATAACTAACAATGTAGTCTTCAACAGGATATTAGTAAATCAAAATTAAAGGAAAATTTGACATGACGTTAGAAAAAAGAGTCAAAGTAAACAATGAAAAACATTATGATGAAAGAACACTTCAGTTTTAATTTACTTGTTCATTTATAAATACTGTAAAAAAAAATCAAACTCAGAGACACATTATACAACTAATTTTAATTTTGTGGAAAGGGAACAGAATATATATATATATATATATATATATATATATATATATATTTTATATAACCTTTATTTCAATTTCTAGACATAAGTCTTCACACATAATTTGGTCTATTCTGACTTATAGATATATTATAAACACTAATTTTTACTTGGATAATTCAAAATAAAGATAAGAATGATGAGGATAGAAAAATCAAATAAGTAAAAACAATGTGAGTGTTGTTGGAATTTTTGGGTCATATAAATATATATTACGTAATTAAATGTGTTAGGATCATTATTTTATTAGCCAAAATATTTAAGTGATCTAATTAATTTAAAATTATGGCTAAGGGCATATATGTCATGAAAGGCTAATTGTGTAGATACCATCAGTAATATTTTTAATTTAATGAGGGGCCAAATTGAAAATATTAAACTCTAGAAGTTATAAAAGGGTTATGGTCCCCATTTTGTAGAGCAGAAGACAGAACATACAATTCCTGTTCCTTTCTCTTCATCTCCATCAAAAGAGAAACCCTAAAGGGAATATAAGGTGCTCTACATTTGGAAGATCATATACCTGTAGTTATATTCATCATCTTCATTATTCCCAATGGCAAATACAGGTACGCTTCCGCATTTTATATTCATCATGAATTGATATATGGGTTCATTAAGGATTAATTTGATTGTGCTGTAATTTTGATTCTATATGGATAGAAGTATGTGATTAGGCACAATTATTGATTATTATAAATTTCTATCAATTGGTATCAGAGCCACCCATATTTGATTCATGTATGATTTAAGAATTTTTTGTAATTAGGGTTTAAAATTGGGAATTTTTTTTTGGGTTTTAAATTCAGAGTTATGTATTTAATTATTATTATATATATACATATATGGTTTTTTTAATTGAAATCCGTGAATGTTTAAAATTGGATTGCAATATGTGCACCTTTCCCATGGCTAGTTTTTTTTTTAATCATAGCTATTCGTGCGCTGTTTTTGCCTTTTTGTTTTTATGTCCAGAATGCATATTGCAGATTGATCTCCACTAATTGTTTCAAATCATATTTGTAATTCAATTTCTTTTGAATTAATTTAATTTGTCATATGTTATCAAGTTATCATGTTGCATATATGATGCCATACTTATTTCTTCATTTAATTTTGTCCGGGGCAGATCAATATTTAAATTTTGGTTATTACTTGTATTTTTTTTTTAATACAAAATCCAGCATTCAAATGATCTAATTGAATCAAGATATCGCCAAAGCGATCTCTCTTGAGTAGATTGTTCATAAGAAGTATTAAATATTTGTGTGTATTTTTATCCATGCGAGTATTAATCAACCCAAAGGTTGGTCACTTCTTGGCCGGATTACATACACACCTGTGATGGTAAACATGTGATAATTATATTTTTTTGGTGAATGATAAATCAATCCAAAGAGAGGTTTATTGTTCGACATATTTTGGTATCAATGTTTGATCATTACAACAAGTGTACCACTATCAATTAATATTACTGTCCAAAGACTTGATATTGATGATGCACTAGGAATCTTGAGATGGGTTATGTCATTATTTGAATATATTGATTTATTATTATTATTATTATTTTGTGAGCATATATTTAAAATTATTTGTTTTATTCTCTTCCGGCTACTATTGCTTCAGTTTTTGCTAATCTGAATTCGGTTCCGGTTCTTAATGGAACAAATTTTAAGGATTGGAGAGAAAACATGGAAATTGTTCTTGGCTGCATGGATCTTGACCTTGCATTAAGGATTGAGCAACCCACTTCTCTTACAGACTCTAGTACCTCTGAAGAGAGGAAAGATTATGAGAAATGGGATCGTTCAAATCGCATGAGTCTCATGATCATTAAGTGCGACATTCCTAAGGCCTTTAGAGGTGCTATCTCTGAAGAAATAACAAGTGCTAAAGATTTCCTTGCTGAAATTGAAAAACGCTTTGCAAAAGGCGATAAGGCGGAAACAAGTGCTCTTCTTCAGAGCTTGATTTCCATGAAGTATCAAGGAAAAGGAAATGTAAGGGAATACATTATGGGAATGTCCAATATTGCTTCAAAACTTAAGGCATTAAAGCTTGAGTTGTCGGAAGACTTGCTCATACATTTAGTATTAATTTCTCTTCCTTCACAGTTTGGTCAGTTTAAGATATCTTAAACTCTGGAAAGCAGCCAAAAGAGTTATGAGGTATTTGAAGAGAACAAAGGATTATATGCTCACTTATAAGAGGTCAGACCAGTTGGAGATCACTGGGTATTCTGACTCAGATTTTTGCAGGATGCCATGATAGTTTAAGATCAACTTCAGGTTACATTTTCATGTTAGCTGGTGGTGTGGTTTCTTGGTGCAGTGCCAAGCAAACCCTTATTGTTTCATCCACTATGGCAGCAGAATTTGTAGCATGCTATGAGGCATCAAATTATGGAATATGGCTGAGAAATTTTGTCACAGGGCTGCATATTGTGGAAGGAATTGAAAGACCACTTAAGTTATATTGTGACAACAAATCAGTTATATTGTATTCTAACAACAATAGGAGTTCAACCAAGTCAAAGCACATTGACATCAAGTTCCTAGTTGTTAAGGAAAGGGTACAGAGTGGACAGATTTTCATAGAACACTTAGGGACAAACTCCATGATAGCAGATCCTCTTACTAAGGGACTTCCACCCAAGGTTTTTCGTGAGCATGTTGCACACATGGGTATTTTACTGTTTGAGGAATCTTTGGTTTAGTGGGAGTTAGTCACTTTTATATATTAGGTTCTATGTTTGATTTTATGAAAGTAGGACCAGTTGAAAATAGGCGTGTACAGACCACCTTCACGTAATTTTCATGCTAGACTTTTCATGATGAGTCTATGTCATTTGATTCTATCAGCATTAGTAATCATTGATGAGTTTAGTTGTGATTGATACAATGAAAACTGCTTTGGTTTTATGTGCGGATGTAATCAATGGACAAGATTTTTGGAATATGCTCAAGACACATAATGGCAAATTTTGAGCTCATAAAGTCTAACACAATTATAAGGATTTTAAGGATATATATATATATATATATATATATATATATATATATATATATATTTGTGACCAGTGGGAGATTGTTGGAATTTTTGGGTCATATAAATATATATTACGTAATTAAATGTGTTAGGGCCATTATTTTATTAGCTAAAATATTTAAGTGGTCTAATTAATTTAAAATTATGGCTAAGGGCATATATGTCATGAAAGGCTAATTGTGTAGATACCATCAGTAATATTTTTAATTTGATAAGGGGCCAAATTGAAAATATTAAACTCTAGAAGTTATAAAAGGGTTATGGTCCCCATTTTGTAGAGCAGAAGACAGAACATACAATTCCTGTTCCTTTCTCTTCATCCCCATGAGAAGAGAAACCCTAAAAGGAATATAAGGTGCTCTACATTTGGAAGATCACATACCTGTAGTTATATTCATCATCTTCATTATTCCCAATGGCAAATCCAGGTAGGCTTCCGTATTTTTTATTCATCATGAATTGATATATAGGTTCATTAAGGATTAATTTGATTGTGCTGTAATTTTAATTCTATATAAATAGAAGTATGTGATTAGGCACAATTATTGATTATTATAAATTTCTATCAAGTGTTCATTGGTACAATAAAATTAAATATATTCCCTTTGTCTTTCCAAAATAACACAATTAGTTTTGAAAAAACTCTATTTTGAATATCACATCAGTTTTCTTTCCAGTACATTAATGCTATGTGACATTAATAAATTATTTTTTAAACAATGGAGTCACATCAAAATCTTAACAAAAAAAAAACTCGAGTTTTTAATTTAGGTTTAATAAATAGGCTAAATATTAATTTGTTTGACTAGAAGATAAATACTTTTGATCTTTGTAAAAATTATCTTTACAAATATTTTGAAGTAACTTATTTTAGAAAATTTAAATTTATATTAGAAATTATTTCAACTAGGTTCTAATTTGTTTAATTTCTTTATTAATCTCTTTTATGTTTTAATACTTTTTATTTTAAATTTATTTAAATTTATTTTCAATTTCATATATTAAATATTTATTTTAATTATTATACTATTTTATTATTTATTATGTTACTTTTTAATTTTTTAGTTTATATAAAAAATTAACATTATAAATTAAAATAATTAATATTTCATTACATGATGACATATGAAAATTAATACCATAAAAATTAAAAAAACTAATATTATAATATTTTAAATTAAGAAATATAAATATAAATTTAATTCATAATCAGCAAATCAATTAGTTTAAATAAAATTGTTTATTTAGATAAAAAACACATTCAACTTAAAAAAATTAAAACATTAAAAATTTAATTATTTTTTAAAAATTATAAAATTATAATTATATAATAGTATTTTTTTTATAAAACATAAATTTATTTATATAATTATAAAATTTTACATTTGGTTAATACTTAATTTATCAATTACAAACTAGATTATAAGTTAAAAACTAATAACTAATTTATTAGCCACTGACTAACTAAGTTATAATCTAATTTTGTCAAGTTTAATTTAGTAACATATTATTGATACCATGTTTAATATTAAACAAATAAGAGAAATATTTATCTTCATAAGTTCAAGTTCAAGTTCAAGGATTGAGAGAACACTAATATAATAGTCAGCATAATATTATGACAAACTAAATATATATTACACATTTTGTATGAGTTAGTTCTTAAAATATATAATATACAAATTTAATAACTATATTATATATATTTTTGGAAATAGGTTCACTTCTAGATTTTTTCAAGAAAAATATGTTCTCGGTTACTCTTATCATAATAACAACTTATAAAATACGAGAATAAACTATAAGTAATAATATAAAAATTACATATTTATCATCAATAATATTAAATCATACAATAACATTAAACATATGACTAATAACAACATACAACAATAATAAATTTTATATTAAATTTTATATTTAGTCATATAACATGTGTCTAAATATGAGGTGTCTTTTAAAAAACTTTATTCATAATAAATACATTTTATTAGAAACTAACACTTGATCATTTCAGAACCAGATTAAAGATTCCTCACGGTTATAGTGACACAACATATTTACTGTCAAGGACATCAAATGTACACCTACTTCCAAAGCTTAGTGTAAGTCATCCTCAACTTCTCACTACTTGAAATCTTGTTTACATGATTAAACAACAATGAAATTGAGATACATATGTTATGTTGGTGTCATATTTATCACCACCAACTAAACTAGATACTTCCTTGGGTATACTCCAACCATCCATAAAGAGTTCAAAACATCACCTGTTAAGGATTCCAAGCTTTCCATACATATATATCACAATCGTCCCCCTCCCCCCACATATGTGTGTGTGTATCAAAGCAACTATACATACTTCACCACCCTTGATAGGTTCCAATCATCACCCTCAAAGGGCTCTAACATGCATATTATAGGTCATCTATCACAACAAATATATATATCCAGCGAAAGCATACATTTCTAATTCACTTTATAGACATCAAGAATAAAACATGCATATAAGCACATATGAACTCACAACACTATCAACAATCACCATCAACAACACTAGATTCACCTCTGCACCATTTTTGCTTAAGCAAATATTAGGTCAAGACCATTCCCCATTTCTTGGTTCATTTTTTCTTGAGTGAGAAATCTGTTATTTGAGTGAAATTGAGGTCGAGAGCAACTCTAGTTCCAGGTTTGATTTTAGCTTGAGCAAAAATTCATCGCTTGAGCAACTCTTTCTAGCTTCAGTGAAAATTTTCCACTTGAGCGATAATCCCCTTTTAGCTTAAGCGATAACTTGTCGCTTAAGAAAATCTAGGTGGTGGAGGTAATATTTACCCACCGCCTCACTTTTGCTTGAGCGACTGCACGTCGCTTAAGAAAAGACAAGGCCGAGAGCAACCCTAAATAGTCCATCAACCTATTTTTCCACACACTTAACCTCCATAATGATCAAATTGGAGCTCTTTGGTCAAGTTTTGAAAAATTGATAAAGTCAACCTTATTGGTGATGAAACATGAAGCATATGAAGACTTTGAGAGTGTAATTTTTTTCTAGGTTGTTATGTAAGCTTCTCTCATTTAGACAATTAGATTATCATTATATTAGCTTGGATTTCTTGATGCAAACTATCTTGGAAATTATCTTGACCATCTACATCTTTTAATAAATTAAAAGATCGTGTTAATATGTTAAAATGCTTTTGGACTATCACAATTGACTTCAACTATTATTGTAATTGGTTAAAGCATCAATATAATGTGTTAAAAGTGCTAAGGATCTTGAATAGTTGTAAGACAAATTTATTAATCTCTTGAGATCACTTTTTAATAGATTAATTATCTTTGGCTCAATTTGTGAAATATTTTGGATAAATTTTAATTAATTAAAATTTTGAATTGAACCATTAATTTTACTGTTGAGTAAAATTAACAGATTAAGTTGAATTTTTAATCCGTTAAAACTATTCATTTTATTAAAACCTCTCTCATTTAAATAATTTCAATTACAAAAATTAAAAGGATCTTTTAACATACTTTTTGAAAGACGCATTGAGGGAGAATATTTCTAAGCAAGAAGAACTATGTGGGCAATCCAAGATTGGTGTTCTTTGTTTATTCAGTTATGATTTAAAGGTTGCATAGGAGATCACCCTTGGAATTCGAAATTGTGTAGGGGCTACAATTTTTCCCGGGTTATCTCATTCCTTATTTTCTTGTTTGAGTGTATTTCTGGATTAGGGTTATCCAGTGGATTTGTAGTAGGGTTCTACAATGGTTGAAATCAAGTCTTGTAGAGTTCAACACTTTCTTGGTGTTTCTTAGGCATTATTAGGGTTGTAATTGCTTGTAAGAATACATTGTGATTAGTGGAAGCCTAATCTATGATTGGGTAACTGGATGTAGCTCTTGTAAAGAGTGAACCATTATAAAATTCATTTGTGTACCTTTCTTATTTTTTGTTGTTTATTGCATTGAAATCTAATTTAGTAATCTGCATCTTGATCTTATTAAGGCTAAAACTGAAATTTTAATGAGCTAATTAGTGTTTTGAACAAGCTAATTTTTTGAAAGATCTATTCACTACCCTTTAGATCTTTTTTCTGCATAACAACACATAAGAATTTAATACAACCCCAGGCTCATTTGTAATTGTTCTTTATGCTTAATTTATTAAGCATAATATTAACTTATTTTATTTCTTTTAAAATCTTTATTATGATTTTCATAGTTTTCTCTTTAGTTTTTACCATGATAGGAAAAGAGAGGTTAACTATACTTTTTTAATGATACATCTAACATTTCAAAACTCTTTTGGTAGGATTTAGTGAAGAAGAAAAGTTATGAGAACAAAGGAACATGGAAGAAGCCAAGTGAGCCAAGTCAACATGGTTCCTTGCTTAGCCAGATCTACTTTGTGCTTAGCCAACCTCTTCCTTGCTCAACTAATGTCTTCCTTGCTTAGCTAAAACAATTCTAGAAAGCAATATAATCTGATTACCAGGTCTCGCCCAATAGGACTAGATCTTGACCAATAGCACTAAGTCTCGCCCAACAAGCTCTGAAGGTAGAGAGCATGAAAAATTTGCTTCCAGACCTTGCCCAACAAGCCCAAGTTCTGGCTCAGCGAGTAACTTACTAAATATTCTCCCATTGGCTTGAAATTTCATATATAAATAGAGCAAAACATGAAAAGAAATGGGGAACAATGAGGAACGAAAAGAGACAAAAGAAATATAAAGAAAGAAGGCTAGGGCACCCATCCATGGCTTTCACCTCCATTTCTTTTTCATATTTTTGTTTAGATTCCATGTTATTCAACTCCATGAGTAGTTAAACCTTCTTTTGTAGGGGTTAGATGTAATCACCATACTCTCTTGTATATTTTTTTATTATATTTATATCTAGTTCTATATAAATCTTCTCTGTTGATGTTTTATCTTTATACTTATTGTTTAACGTGGCTTGATTAACCATATGCTAGTTGAAGTTGTAAGAGGTTGGAAAACCCTTATAAGTTCTTAACCTAAGATAAGACAATCAATAAATCATTTGTTTGAACACAGAGAATGACTTATTTATCATCTTTGAATCCTTTAACCTAATGCAAGTCTATTTTATTGAGTTGACAAGAAATTGTAATTCAATAAGGTACGCTTAGGATTTTTCTCTAAGAGATTGAGGTATAACTTTTTATTATAAGGATTAATGACAATGAAGAAGAGGAAAATATTTATTTTTGAGCTTAATGAAATAAGAAAGTGAGGTGGTGAAGTTTAATTCCAACAATACCATTTTACATATTTTTATCCAACTAGTTTGCTCATTCTAAGACACCAAAATATTGTAGTGTTTAGCTTTAATTTTTCCTTTAAAGTTCTTTATATTGAATCATATTCATGCTTTATCATTTATTTTAAGCCTAGTAGTATAAAGTTAATATAAGTTCTTAGTATTACTCCAAGTCCATGTAGATTTGATACTTTTACTTACTTTTAAAACTACTGATAATGGTGCGCTTGCCAAAAAGTCAACAGTCATTAACTAAGTATATGTCAACATTCAACAACATATAATGTTAACACCAGCTCAACTTACCCATTCTTTCCAATCAACACCACCAATAATCAAAACCACCGTTAACTAGCAACTATTTACAAAAAAAATAGTCAATCCTTACTTGGATTGATGTAGTGCAACCTCTAACTTTCACTATCCCCTTCAATGAGTCCAAGCAAACCTCCAAACTACATTTTGAACATCATAACCTCCCATTAAAATTTTACACCGGGAAAATAGAAGGAGGGTCTTAAAATATTATATAGGTACCAAACTACTTACTAGAATAAAATTATGATTGGTCCATTAGGTTTCATTCTTCACTAGCTCCTTAATACCCTAATCTGGTAAGATTTATATGGTAAAAATAAATTAAAAAAAAAATCTAACTCCATTTATAGATGTCATAAATAATTCACTATTATTAAAATAAGTGAGTATATTTTTGTTATAATTAGTACATAAAAGTCCTATGGTTAATAAAAATGTCATAGAAACTTTAGTTTAATAGACTTAAAATATACTTACTAATGATTCCTTTAATTTGTTGATTTTATATTTTTTGTTATTAATTTTTTTGTCATTTATGATACAAAATTTTGTGGATATATGCACAAAAGTTTGTGCACCACTTGCATAGATCCGCATAAGTGGGAATTTTTTATATTCGATCCGTAGAACTTGTAGGCTAAACAAGTTTTATTCGTAGACTTCATGGGTTACATGTAAATTGTATCACCAAGTTCAAATCTACTCAAAATTTAATGTTTTTGTTTTTATTGTCACCTAGCTCAATCCAATCGAAACCAAAAATTCAATTGTTTTTCTTATTTCGGTAGTGTTTTGTTTAATGAATGAAGTAAATTGTTCTACAAATTTTTATTTAATACTAAATTTTTTTAACTTACTTCTCATACATTTAATACGTGGATTTTGCACTAATGGAATTTGTAAAATCATTTAAAAAATGTAAATTGTAGAAAAAAATTTACAATATAAATCTACGATGATTTTACACAATCAAATGCCATCAACAACACTTATTCTAACATAAACAACTTATTCTATTGTTCAAGCTCCTTATCAAATCAAACTAACACCAAACAAACTCAACTTGAGTTCATTCCTCATTCATCAACAACTCAATTTATGTATATAATGTTAATTTTCCTTACCTGAATTGAAGTATAGCTTTCTAAACTATTTTTCCACCATCACCAGTTCCAGGTAAGTCTTAATTGCATAATGAACAAACAGAGTTTCCTCTTAAACTCTCAAACAGAACAAAAAAGAAGGATGCAAATTCAACCTTAAAAATCTTTCAAACCACTTATTCGTTCAAAGTTATGATTAGATGGATAAAATCTATGCTTCAACAACTCCTTGCAGCTCTAATCTGACAAGGTTTCACCAGTCTGAAACTCGATTATTAGAGAGAAAATGTAGATAAGAAAGAGAGTTTAAAGAGAAATGATTTTTAGAATAAATTATAATGACATCATAATCTTTTATATAGACGTTATTAATAATTTAATTTAAACTATATTATTAAAATATTCCTGAGTTCTACAGAAACCATGTGCTCTAATTCGGTATTATTTGTTACTTCATTACTTATTAGCTAGATTCTAATAATAAAGATAAAAAAACTTTATATTATAAAAATCAAAATGACATAATAAATATTTTTAAAAAGATAGTAATATATTTAAGTATTGAATATTATTTTAAATATTTTTGAGTTACACTTATCTTTTATCTTTTATCTTTTGTAAAATCTCATGTAAACCTTCATTTTTATTTTGAAATCCTTGCATTCATAATCTCTTAACTTTTTTAAAATATTACACTTACATTCTATGTAAGAAGACAATTACTAGAATTAAAATCAAAGTATAAACATAATTTGAATAAAAAAATTGTATAAATATAATTTAATTCAAAATATTGATGAATTAGGGCTAGTAAAATGAATTAGTTTGACCTACGATTCATCTATAAGAAATGGAAGGGTCAGATTGATTTGTTGAAGTTAAGTAAATTTAGAATCTTGGTTCTTGTTAGAGGTAGGTTCTGAAGAGCCAACCTCCGTGTTCTTTTTAAAAATGTACTCTTTTAAAAAAAAATTTATATAATATTTTTATTTTAATATATATATATAAAATTTAAAATCATATAATTGTATAAAAATATTTTTAAAACTTTTAATTGATTATTTAATATTTTAATTAAATAAATTAAATAAATTAAAATAATTATTACTTTTATAAATTAAATTATTCCAGTAATTAATAATTAAAATTTAATTTGTAAATACTAATTAGTTAAATTATAATACTATTTACTACAATAAAAAATAAATTTTTAATTTAAAAAAATGAAAAGCATGTGAGCAAGCTATTTCGTCTCATATTTTGTAACTAAATTGACAAATTAGACAAGACGAACTCAAATGAATTAATTGATTAAAAGCATTCTTTTAAGAATTCAAATTAATAAAGGTGTCTAAATGTAAAGTTATATTAAGTTATCCATATAATGTTCTATTTTAATTGTGAAAGGATACATGATAAAATTTGTAAGTTGCCAAATATTGAAATAAAAAGTAAATTTTATTTTAGAAATAAAAAATCAAAATTTTACCTTCTTTTTTAAGAATGACAAATGAAATGAATTCTTTGAGTTCCCAACAAATGGAAAAAGTATTAATAATGATTTGTGATTAAATATATAACAATATAAAATTTTAATTAATTTTATAATTAAATTATTAATATATTAACATTAAAATAATAAAATCACTGATAATTTGCAATTAAAGAAAAAATTATAAAATCAATGAAATCTAATTAAATGCGATAAAAAAATCTAATTCAAACTCATAGCAAATATTACCCAAAGATTGTTGTAAAGGTAATGAATTAGTTTAGTTCAGTTTTGTGAGTAAAGTTAGGGTAAAGTATTTTTTGTGTGAAAATTTGAAATTAAATTTTATTTTTCTAATTTTTTTGTCCCTAGAATGTAAAAGCATTTCATGTTTGGTGGCTTTTAAGGATTAAAAAGTGAGTTAAACTAAATTAATGAAAATTTAGAGCGACAAGAGACTATTTTACCAAACTAGAATTCAATCATTTACTAATTTGTCTTTTAAGAAAATCAATTGCTAATTTGATGGCGGTAATAAATTTGAGAACAAAGTGTAACAGGGAATGTGGTTCTGTTACTTAGATGATGACACGGTTCAATTTCAAAACACAGTGACACACACTCACCCAGGTAAAAAGGAAAAGCAACAATGTTGAAGTAATGGTTGAACTTCACAGCTTGTGTGCGTGACGTAGTTGAATTATGGTGCCTATATGGTATTCTGAGATGGACCTCTCATCAAACCGTGAATAAAGAAAACCAGACTTATTCAGAAAATTTTGGCTTCTTCAATCTTCAACAATTACCCATTTTTCATATTGTTTCTTTCACTTGGGAAAACCCTTTGTCCTTATTTCTTCAAAGCAAATCCACTCTCTTTTGGTCCCTCAAATAATATTTTCGTATCTCTCTCTGTCTCTCTCATTGTTGCTGGGAAGAACACATATCTCTTTCTTCCATTGCCAAGAAAACTCTCGCAACCACTTTCCCTTGTGACGTTTTAACCATCGCCTTCACCACCTTCTTCTGCTGACCAAAATTGACTTCTTTCTTTGCCTTATAATCTCAGCTCTCTCTCTTTGCAGTTGTAGCCACCACCGAGGTTAATCGGATCAAGGAGTTTCTGGGGTGACAAAAAAAAAGGAAAAAATGGATTTTTGGAAGGTGGGGTTCCTTTGCCTTCTCTGGGCTGCTTCTGTTCTTGCAATTGGGGCTGTGGAGCTGGGTCGACATCAACCTACTGAGAGAATTTCAGGTGGGGGTTCTTCGAAGTTTGATTTTTCCCCTTTCAACTCGTTTCATCAGATTCTTTCTGAGGTCGATGTATCCAGTGTTCTGTTGATTTGATTGGATTGGATTGGATTGGTTTGGTTTTCTTCTGCTGATTTTTGGGTCTTAGATTTCAGTTGTGGTGAATTTCATTCCAGTTAGCTGTCTAAATGGTTTGATCATTTCTTGTTGTGGTTTTCAGTGGTGTGTTTTTGTAGGTTGTGAGAGTGGATTTAGCTAAGATAACATCTACTTTGGTTTTAGGTTTATTCGGAAAATATTTATTGCATAAGTTGTTGGCTTGTTTTAGAGATGTTATTCTTCCATTCAGTGTTTGAATCACACAATGTTAGTCCTTCAGCATTGCATGTAGTGATTTTGATTCTTATAGTGACCATTTCAAAATTGGAGGTGTTAAACATTCTATTCAGAAACTATTATTACTACGTCTTAAAAATTTTCTGGTTTGATATTTTCGGGGTGCATACGACACCAATTCTTTGTAGTATAATCCCATTTGAAGGACTGATGTTTGTAGCTGTTATATTGTAATATATGGCAGTGCTAAAACAGCTTCTTGTCTGGTGCATGAGGATCTAGGGCCAGGTACAATAAGCTGTGTGTTGAAATTGGTCCCCGAATTGGAAAAAGACGTACAGTGGAAGGGACTATTTGTCAAGTTAGGGTTGTGTTTTTGTCAATTTTTACTTTGGTAAGGTTATATTATATGGATTAGCAGGAGATCTTGATGACCTTTGATGACTTATTTTAAATCATGCCCTGGCCTGATTCTGAATCTGACCTTTATTAGTAATGCAGTACTTTGTTATATAGTATGAGGAGGAGAACGAAAAACCCGTTTGTTTCATAGAGATTTTTGTTGTTGTCCTCTTCATTTGTAACAAACTTCATGTGTTCCAGTACTAAGAGGTTGGAAGAAGCATATATGTGCACATGGAGGATGCTTTTAAGATAAGATATTGCTTACAAAAGATATTTTTCTGATGAGCTATAAAAATATATTTAGAGCATTTTAGAAACATATTGGTAGGTCCCTGCATCCTTGGTACTCGAACTCACCCAAGAAGATAAACCGGTTGCTGTGCTGGTAGCCTTTGTTGTGTTATCTATTGCTTGATATGATAAGAGAGGAGCGAATCAAATGTCATTTTAAATTAAGGTTGAAGTGATGCCATTTTTCAAGAATTCTTCATTATTAAAGGTAGAATATGTCAGAAGGTTACTCTCATTCTGAATTTTGAGATCTTCCTCTACATATAGGGTTTCTCCTATACTTTTTATGTTTCAATTTTGACATTGGAATCAAAACAAAAGCAGGGTCCACTGTAGCCCTCTCTTTTCTGCTAGAATTACAGCAAAATAAAAAACCTTTTGTGTCTATTTTTTTAATGTAAATTAAGTTTGAAATTCTGCAGAATATCTTATTCTTTAATGGGTTAATTAGATCTAAATGTCAAATCAGTTATTCAAACCTCATAGTTCTGTACCCCTTTTCTTGCTGGCGTGCTAATAGAAAAATGAGTGTATTTTACATGCATTTGCTATCACTAAAGGATGCTGCTCCTAACTGTGTAGATACTTAGATGTTACAATGGTGTTATGATCAACTCGGCATAATGGTATACAGATTGTGAGGAAGTAGCATATGTTGGATTAAAATCCAATGACGAAGCAGTTGGAATGGGAGTATGATGAAAAAATCATTTTTATCTAAAACTCTGATGATACATCCACATAAACAGAGTGATACATACTCCTTACCTGGTTGCATTGAATTCAAGGGATTAATATTATGTTTCATTCTTTATATTATTTCTCAATGTCTTGCATTAACCAATTCTGATTCAGAACTCTGGAGATAAATTGGAGTCAAGTCTCAGACTTCTTTGTGTGGTTTTATCTATTTCAAATCTGCTATATTATAGTTAGATAAAAAAAAAAACGAGAGTTCTTAGTGTGTTGTGGTTGAACTAATTGTAGGTAGTGCTGGTGACGTGTTAGAAGATGATCCAGTGGGAAGGTTGAAAGTTTTTGTTTATGAACTTCCAAGCAAATATAATAAGAAAATTCTGCAAAAGGACCCTAGATGCCTCACTCATATGTTTGCTGCTGAGATCTTTATGCACCGGTTTCTATTATCTAGCCCTGTCCGAACCCTTAATCCGGAAGAAGCTGATTGGTTTTACACCCCTGTATACACCACTTGTGACTTGACACCAAATGGCCTCCCTTTACCTTTTAAGTCACCACGAATGATGCGAAGTGCCATACAGCTTATTTCTTCAAACTGGCCTTACTGGAACAGGACAGAAGGGGCAGATCATTTCTTTGTAACCCCTCATGACTTTGGGGCATGCTTCCATTATCAAGTAAGAAATTTTATTGTTCCATTTCAATTTTGTTATTTACATTAGTAATAGTTCAATTGAGCATTCAAACAAATTATGTGATGTTTGGTGCGAAGCACCTTGAATTCCACTATTAAAGCTGTACATGCATATTGTAACAAGCACTTTTACCTTGTTATTTTGTTCCAGGAGGAGAAAGCAATAGAAAGAGGAATTCTTCCATTGCTGCAGCGTGCTACCTTGGTTCAAACATTTGGACAGAGGAATCATGTTTGCCTGAAAGAGGGCTCAATCACCATTCCTCCATATGCCCCACCACAGAAAATGCACGCACACCTAATTCCTGAAAAAACTCCTAGGTCCATTTTTGTTTACTTCCGAGGACTGTTTTATGATGTTGGAAATGATCCTGAAGGCGGCTACTATGCAAGGTAGGTCTGACATGTGAGGCTTTTCAGTTTTCATTTATTTTTATGTCATGTCTGCATAAGACTGAAAATCAGTCAAGCATAATTTGATCAACTACATTCATGACCTAATTGGTTCTTTCTAATATTCTGACTGAAAACCAAGTAATGTAAGCATGCATTAAGTTTGGTTCCATGTCTTCATGCTTTGATACTGAAACAAACAACAAAATGATCGTGAAGGCTCAATCTGACTGAACTTTGGTATGTCACAGAGGTGCAAGAGCAGCAGTGTGGGAGAACTTTAAGGACAATCCATTGTTTGACATTTCCACAGAGCATCCAACAACATACTACGAGGACATGCAGCGAGCCGTGTTCTGCTTGTGTCCACTTGGGTGGGCCCCCTGGAGTCCGAGACTGGTTGAAGCTGTGATATTTGGCTGCATCCCAGTGATCATTGCAGATGATATTGTTCTTCCATTTGCTGATGCAATCCCATGGGAAGAGATAGGTGTATTTGTTGATGAAAAAGATGTACCTCAACTAGACACTATACTCACATCTATTCCACCAGAAGTTATCTTGAGGAAACAAAGATTGCTTGCCAACCCTTCCATGAAGCAAGCAATGTTGTTCCCTCAACCGGCACAACCAGGAGATGCTTTCCATCAAGTTTTGAATGGCCTTGCTCGGAAACTGCCGCACGACCGGAGTGTATTCTTGAAACCAGGGGAGAAGGTCTTGAATTGGACTGCTGGCCCTGTGGGGGACCTTAAACCTTGGTAGCAGTTATAACAGCTTTCTGAGGCAATTAGGATTCTTTACATATTTTGGTCTATACTTCCAAGTGTGCATAGGTGGGGTTGGAAATTGAGATGCTGGTTTTTGTTGCCGTTGTAAATTTTGATTGTTTTTCTCAGACCATTCATTAGATCATTTAATATCCATTTTTCAGCTTTATTGCTCTAATGGTATACATACAAAAACTATGGAAATCAGTGACCTAGCACACAAACAATAGGAGTCGTTGGCTTGTTAACTGCATGCTAGAGTCAGTGACCAAGCACACAAACTATGCAAATCAAGATGACATCAATACATTATAGGTTTCTTGTTTTGGTATGCATGTTCTGATGATGGTCGTTAAACTTTGGAGTACGGAATTATTCTTATTGGATTAATAATTGATTATATCTATCATGTGACTATAATAATATTAGCAGGGATTTGTCTTTTGGAGAACTTTGAATTGTTTGTGTTCTCCAAATCACTCTTTCATTTCTTTATAAAGATATTGATACTTTTGAAAGGAAAGTTACTGGTTTGGTGATGATATTATTTTTCTCATTTGGTGGTTAGCTAGGGTGGTCCCCTTGATATGGCTGGCAACGGAGTATCAACTTTCAACACAATGGTGGGTTGTTTTTGGCGTTTTGTGTTTCTTTTCTTTGATGTAATGTATTTGAATTTTATATTTTATATTTGGTTGATTTTAGATGACTCTTGTGGGATGTGATGTGACCCGTTTAGGACCTACCGTCCTACCCTTCTACCAAATGCCAGGTGCAAATTAAGGTCTAGGTTATTTATTCTGCCCAATTTCACATATGTACGTAAGAATGGTAACACTATAAAATAAATTATTTTACTGTTAATAATAAATGCTAATTATCTGTTTAAATTTTTATATACAGTGTTTCAAAATTATTTTTATTGGAAATAATTTAAAATTAAATAACAATAAATACAATATTTAATAATAAAACTTGACAATATCCTTTTTAAGTCCCATATACAAGTCGAAGTAAACTAACATGAACACTCATGACTTTTAAAAGTAAAAATCACATGGGTCCGAAATGAATACTTAAGAAAAAATTTTAAAGCTTTCATCTCCTTAGCTTTTCTAGATAACTTTCGTTTGCTCTCTTCATTAGAAGTGAATAGCTTTTTCAAATTTCCTTTATCTTGATGAATTTTCTAATAATAAGATATAATAAATCTTGTAATGTTATCTTTTATCACTTTTATCTTGTTTGTGAATTTTTTCAACAAACTCAACTACTAGAATGATTTAAGTAACAATATTCCTTTTTATATTGTCTTTTTCGTTAAAGAAAATTTTTCAATATTTTCAAGCATAAAGAAGTTTTTCAATGTTTTCAATGGACATTACAAAAAGTCTAATACAAATTTAATCTTTTCTTCTAAAAAACTTACTAGCTAATTGAAAATCATTGTATTCTCCAATCTCATCCACAAACTTATCAAACATCTCAAACAAGTTCTCACCTATCTTTACAAATTTTGAGTAATCAATGGATTTCACAAACATTGTTCCTATAGGAGAGTTCACCAATTAGTTAACAACATTTTTTATTTCTCTAAAAAAAATATCAATATTTTCGACCAGGATCATTTCTATTAGATGATTTTGAAATTTTGCAAGGTACAATTGAACTAGAAAAATAGGAAAAAAATGGTTAATTATTACAAAAAGAAAAAAGCAGAAAAAGAAAGAATAATAGAAAAGCAAAAAAACAAAGAAAAATAGAAAAATAGAAAAAATTTAAAAAAAGCTTAAGAGAAAAATAGAAGATAAAAAAATGAAAAAAAATACACAAATTAGAGAAAAGAGAGAAATAAAAAGTTTTGCCACGCAAAAAGTCAATTTCCTTCTGTTTTGCTATGGCTGACAACTCCAATACTTATTTTCGTCATAGCATCGTCATGGTCAATAACTCTAGGTTTCATCCACAAGTTTTCCAAAATGGACTCTTCATGTTGATAACTCCTCAAATAAGCAAAGTAATGAGACCTAAATTATCTTGGAAAAGCTTGAAAACCAAGCACTCAAACAATCACTCCACTTTAGTTTCTAAACATCCAACAACTAAGCCAAGTATTAGGTCATGGTATTTACACTCACCTTAGTTAAGAAAATATAACTAATAAAATTATGTGTTATACCAATTTGCAACTAATATACAAACGCTTATTAGTCGATTTTTACACAACTAACATGATTGTCAATGTTACAGTAACACAATACAAGCAACACTGCAAGAACTTTGACATATCATGTTATTATAACCCTTTGTCACTTAGGGCATGAATATAGTTGAAACATTTTCTTTAACAAAATAGTAGTACAAATTCTTTCTAGTTGCAATTGATTATTTTATCAAGTAGAATCATTGACTGAGATAACAATCCAAAAAATCCAATAATTTATGTGGAAAAGCATGCTATATTTGTATAAAGCATCTAACAATTATAACAAACAATAGAAGATGATTCATGAATAAAACATCAATTGAATTCTACTAGTGTATAAATGTATTTAAGATTATCTCATACAAATAACAAAAAAAATTCTTTCAAAAGACTCTTCATCATTCCTACTCCTTGAGATTGGAAACCAATGTACAAATGTACTCGAGATTATCTTGACTAAAGAAACTAAAATTTTATTTCTAGAAACTCTTCATCGTTCTTATGCCTCAACCTAGGGGACTATTATAGGGATGTAACCTAGATGAGCTCAACAAAGAAAAAATAGGTTGAAGACTATTATAAGGATGTAACCTAAATGAGCTCAACAAAGAAAGAAAAAAATTCTTTCCAAAAGACTTTTTGTTGGTCCAATGCTTTGAGCATAAAAGCCAGTTTACAAATGTTCTCAAGATGACTTCAACCAAAGAAAAACAAATTTGTTTTCCAAAAGACTCTTTGTTGTTCCTATGCCAAGAGCTTTGGGGTTAATGTATGAATGTATTTTAGATGACCTCAACCAAAGAAAAGAGATTTTCTTTCCAAAGAATCAATATTTTCGCTACATCTTGAGCATGTGAGAGCAATATACAACGTGTGAATTGAAATGTCTTGCACTAAGCAACATCACTATTATATCTCGTGTGTTGTAGGGTGCATCATTATCTCATGGCATAGGCCAAATGGGTCAAGTCATAATCAAATTGTGGTAAACACTTGATCCATGAATTAGTATCAAAGTTAATGTTACGGGTTTGATTCCAAATAAGACAAATTGCTTAGGAGGAGATTGTTAAAGGTTGCACCATTATCCCATGGTGTAGGTTAGGTGGATTAAGACACAATCTAAGAGTTCAATTTCTATTGGGATGATTGTTAAGAGCGAGATCATAGTAGGATACATCAATTGTCTTGTGGCATAAACAAGATGGACCAAGGAATTTTCAAATCATAGCCCTTGTGTTGCTATGCTCTTAAGTACAAAATACCCTCCAATAAGCTCATACCTAAACATCCACATCTCATACTTGAAGACTAAAACATCTCATCCAAGAAAAAGAATACATTAGCCTAAAATAGAAACCATCTTAATCTTATAAAAGTCACTTTACCATTACAAGAACAAAATTTATAGATGAATAATGATTTTAATCAAATTTTATACACCCCATATCCCACATTTGTGAATTATGAGGATAAATTTGTGTTAAAATAAACTATTTCAAAATTAATCATGGAAAAATTTAAAGTAATCATACTTTTAATCTATTTTAGTCTATTTAATTTACTAGAAGGTTTTTAATAATGATGGGAGGAGTTAATAATAGAGATCCAAAAAGTAGAGGTTGAAATTTGGACTTAAAAGATGTGAGAAATTCAATTTAACATTATGTGTTGATTCTTTCTTAGATAAGATACAATGAACCACCCCCGTTGCTTTTAAAATATATATATATATATATATATATATATATATATATATATATATAGATATAGATATATATGTGTGTATAAGTAAATAAAAGTATTAATATCATTTCAATTATCTTTATTTGAAGGTATGTGAATATGTGAGCAAAACATTTTAAAGGTGACATCTACAAAGGAAATTAATGAAAAATCGATGCTTGATTGTGAATAAAACTCATTCGATCATCAATTAAGTATATGAAATGAATGATTTGATTTTTTTTAACACCTAGACAAGTTCCTTAACTATTATGGTTTCCTAAAAACTAATTAAAATAACTATTTTTCAAAAGCTCTCAACAAAACAAGGAACAACAATAATACAAAAAAAATGTTACTTTTTAATTTGCTATATGTTAGAGATTCTGAAGGATAACAAAATTCGGTTGTAACAAAATTGGTAAGACTTTTTATGTTATTTAGCATGAAACTATTTACAAAATCAGTAGTTTCACGATCAAGATTTTTAGTCCTTGATTGATGTATAGTCCTTGATATAAAAAGTGTGTTGGAAATCTCATTTTTAATAGATATATATTAGTGGATTGAATTAAACCTAAACTAAATTTCTAAAATTGTCCTCATTTTATTTTCGGATTGAGCAAAGGACCTAAAAATCACTACCTATTGTGGAGTTTGGAACCATAGCACATAGTTGCATTAATACTTGGTGCCTATTGCATGAGAGTGGGAAAGAGCTTGTGTGGGGAGTATGAATGCCACGATTTCCACGTACGCTTCAGACACAACCCATTACACAACATTCACATGAGAATCACCCAACCCGTCGTTTCACAACCTTTTTCTTATCAACTTGTCTATCTTTCTATTCTCTCTTCCTTAACTCGCTCTGTCAACTGAGATACATAGGAATATCAAAGGAAAATAAATGGCCATGCAGCTGCAGCCATCCACAATAACCCTTAACACTGCAAGATCCCATCGTTCCATAGCCCCAACTGTCAATGCTGGCTTGCGACCACAGTTCAACCCTTTAGTTTTGAAGTCATCTTTCTTCTCTGGTCCCCTTAACCTCGTACTTCATACAAAACAACAGCATCTTACTGCTGGTGCTCCCAGGATTTCCATGCGTGTGGCTTCCAAGCAAGCTTATATCTGTCGAGATTGCGGGTTTCCTTTCATCTTTTTCCTCCCCCTTTATCATTCTTATTTCTCATTTATAGATGATTCATGTATGAATGAAGTATATATGGCACAACTTTATGCCTCTGTTGATAATGATGCAGGTATATTTACAATGAGAGGACACCCTTTGAGAAATTGCCCGATAAATTCTTCTGTCCTGGTAGTTAATCACTTTTTACTTGACCTCCTACGTTGCTAACAAAAAAAACCTAAAGGAAAATCAATGCAAAACATAATTTGCTTTCCATGTGATATGGATTATCAAATTATTGCTAATAGTCAAACAAAAGAAACAAGAGGGTCACTGAACTAAGTAGGTATACTGTATTTTCATTGCCGTAAAATGGCGTTTTGCAGTTTGTGGCGCACCAAAAAGAAGGTTTAGGCCCTACGCTCCAGCTGTTGCAAGAAACGCAAATGATACAGATGTAAGAAAGGCAAGGAAATCCGACATCCAGAAAGAGGAAGCAACTGGGTTAGTCATTTCTGGTCTTTTGCCTAGTGTAGTATCTTCACTCACTCACAAAATTTGTGTCTTGACATTATCTATGTAATATATTTTAAACAGGAAGGCGCTTCCAATTGCAGCTGCTGTGGGAATTGCAGTGCTTGCCGGATTATACTTCTATCTGAACAACAAATTTTAGGCTGGATGTTCGATTCCATTACCCTTTATTCAACAAATTTAGGCCTATAATTTATATTCCTATTCGTTTGTTTATTTAGTTCAGTTTTCGCAGGTTTCTATCTTGTTCCTTCTGTTAAATTAACAATATATTGGAATTGTATCACCAACAATTTGTTTTCAATGAATCAGATTATAATCTCTAATCCAAACAAGATCTAACAAGGCAGCTCTTTATTTGACTATTGCTTTTAACACTAACTGGGATAAAAATATGACAGAAAATATTGACAGGATAGTGCTGACTAACAAGAAAGACATAAATTATATTGACATACAGCTACAATAGCAGAATTACACAATGTAGTTATATGGAACGCTTTCATTCTTGCAAAACAAATGAACCCTCTATTCTCCTCTCCATGGACGGTGGAGGAGGAAAATTCAAGGGAGAAAACATATCATTAAAACTAGAGGTTGGTGCAGGCTTAAACTCATAAGGGCCTTCTTTTTGACCCCAGACCTGCAAACAAATAGGAAATAATTTATGTTTCTGATTTTCTTTGTTGTTGTCATATACTATATATCTATATTTGCAACTATAAAGGTAAAGCAAACCATCAATGTACTTAAAAGGACAAGAAAACTAACTTGATTTCCATCATCATCATAACCCCTATCCCAGGTGTGTATCTCATTGTTCTTCATAATTGCAAGTTCTGAAGTACAGTAGCTTGCTCCATTCTGCTACAAAGAGAACAGGTGTTTCAACCCAACTTTTATATGCAGTAGTACTGGTAAAAAAGGACTGGGTGAGGATATCAAGACAATGGTGTGAACTGAAATTACCCATGAATTAGGAAATCCACCAGGTGGGGTTGAACCTTCATATAAGCAACGTTTTCCGCGTGGACAACGCTTAAGATGTACTGTTGTCAAATGTTCTGCAATATCCTGCAAGCCACAGTATAAGTATTAAAATTGCTCAAGTAAAACAAATATCAAGATATTCAAATAAACAAACTAGTCATGAATCCCCATTTAGAACATGCTAAACTAAGAAACTGTCAATCAAATAGACTTTTGCCCAGAATTTCAAAAAAGATAATTCATTGATGTAAAGTCTTTAAAAAATCTAAATATCAACTGAAATAATCTAAAGAAAATCCACAGTAACACACACAGGAAGAGCAAGTTGTTTGCGGGGCAAAATTATAATTGGAAATGTAGAAGACAATTAATCCATGGATATATATTACTCTGGTTATTAATCTACGTGTATTTCAAGAAAGAAAACTCCTTCATACCAGATTCTGTCCAGATAATACACTCAAGAAGCCAGTCAAACAAACTTCCATATCCTACTTTCCTAAGTCATAGAATTATCACAGCATCACCGCCTTATAAACAAATAACAGCTGCATTTCCTCAGACAAACTAGAACATTTCTTCCCTCAGGTCAATTGTCATTTAAGAATGGTAGCTGATACTGTGATGCATTTGACTCGCCACACTGCCTTTATAAACCTCATGAGGACCAATTAGATTCTTGGCATCTATGGTACTTTGTAAAACGGTCCTTTTTTTTTATGGCCCCTTAATTATTAATATATTATGTTTATGTGTTTGGGATGTTTTACACCCAACTCTTGATTTCAGCTGTGGTTTTATAATTGTTTGCCAAATGACATGTCTAAGCAGTCTCGGGATATCCACTAATCTAACTAGAACAATTATATTTAAAAAAATCCCACGGGTTTTCTAGTCTGCCCCTTTCCTTCTTTTCATTCTGAATATATGTTTAATTTTCATGTATCTCTTTCTTCCTTTTGTTTACTTTTTATACTCTACCTCCGTAGAATTTACTTTTAACATCCTAAGGTTTTTCTCTTCTAATTTTCAAATTTCTCTTCTCTGTTCCACTTCTCTCTCTCTGTCTCTAACCATAAAGAAATCATAAATGTATAGTGAAGAAGCTTCTAGTCTAGGAGTATAAACAATGAGCACGACTAAATGTTTACCCCAATGACTTCTTCTGGCTGTGGACGCTGATCCCTCGGCCGATCACAGAAATTTTTGTACTCCTCCATATCTCTAATGGCGTATGTACTTAACTGCCATTGAACAAAAATTAGCATGCATGCTCTGATTAAACAAAACCTAGCAGTGTTTTGTATGTTGTAACAAGAAAAAGAGTATACTAATTCCTCTGAAGAAATAAGCTAAAACGAAATCATACTTCTACGAATCAGAGCAAAATCGCAAGAGCAATTCTCAATCGAATGTTGGTACTATTTAAATGAATTATACACACCAATGAAAAAAATCATCCACGATGGCCCAAATAAAAACCCGGCATTTAATTATAATTTGAACCCCCTCTGTCCTGCATCATTGTGCATATATAAAACCAGAAAAGCTTCATAAAAAGTCATACAGTTCAGACCACATTATGTAAGAAAGGCATATTATAACTTTTTATAATGTCATACTATATAAAAGTTATGGTACATTCCCTTTAAAGAAGATCTAAATATTGTTTTAGAAAACTACAGATGTAAGACGGACAAAACATTAACATCATAAATATATGCAAAACATGGCGCTTCAGGCAAATCTGGTATGGCTAACTTAGCTACTCTTCACAAAGAAAACTAGTCACTAGCATCAAAACATGCTTCATACCACAAAATACTAGAAAAATGGAAAGGGCATCAGCATCATTAAAGTGAACAAATACATACCTCAACGTCACATTTCAACTCTTTCGGACAAGGTTTCACCATAAAAAACCTCTGCAGACAAATGAATGATGGAAAGCCAGAATAGTTAAAATAAAAAAGAGCAATAGAGATCAAAGCATATCAAACCACAAGAAACAGAAACAAATATAAATAGAATTTCTCATACAAATATAAAATTCTACCTGCCGAAAGGGTTTTTGTGGACTCCTCCAAAAAGCCTAGCAGCACAAAAAAAATCATTGAGCTAAGACTTAATGCAAAGATAAATCGACTGAAAACAAAAACTCACAGATAAGTAACTTTCAAACTTGCATAGCAGTGATCACACACCTGTTCAAAATACAACACCTTACAACCATCCACTAGCTCTGCTGCGGGACATGTAAGCATTCTGCAAAAACCACAAATCTCAGCGTTGTGGCATTTCAAAAAGCCTTCTCGCCCAAGAAAAAAGCATAAAGAAATATAAACACGATAACAAAAGAAATACCTAATATTGAAATAGTTATCAGGGTCTCTGGAAGCTTGGTCCTTCGAATACTACAACAGCAACAGTAATAATTGAGAAATGGAAGTGAAAAAAGAAGCATTCGGAGGTGAAAAGAGAAAAGGGAACCTTTTGGCCGGTGAGGGACTTAGAGACTAAATGAGCATGGTCCCAGCGCGTGGTGGACTTGCGGAGTCGCTTGACGAGAAGTGCGCCACCAATGAGTAACAGAGTCTTAACCGCCAACCCTCGGGCACGGTTCCATCCAGTCGAATCCGAACCGGAACCCATCTATTGTTTTCTTTTATGCTAATATAATAATGAAAAGGCAATGATGCAATTGAAAGGAAAGGGAGTTAGATGCGGCGCTTGAAATCTCTGCGGAAGCGCCACAACCATAACCAGAATCGAGGAAAGTTGAATCCAGATATAGACAGAGAAGAGAGAGATAGTTGAATTACTTACCTCTGCCCTGTGAATCGTTCATCGTTCAGAGGAAGAGATAAAGGCAGAGGCAGAGGTTCCAATTTCGATTCCACCCATTTTGGTTCGCTTCGCTTTGTTTATACCCAAAATCCCAAATGATTAAAACCTGTTTCTGCTGTGCTCTGCAGTATGGGATTACCTTAAAATACAGTAATATAAAATCAACATATTATGTATATACTGTGTTTACTTTTAACTTTTAAATTTAATCTGGTTCTTGAGACCTTCTCATTAGAGTAGTTGGATGTCATATAAAATTTTAAAATATTGAATTATTAAAATAAAAAACACTTTTATTTTAAAAATGTATATTATTGAAAAAAATTAAATCAAATATTAATTAAGATATGAGTCTGATAAAAGAATATATTAAAAGTAATATGGTATAATAGAATTCAAAAAATTGGAATAAAATCTCACGAAATATCCTTAAATAGAGATTGCCTAATTTAAAGTGTCACGTCATCATTTTTATCCAGGAGGTTTGATTTTAAATGCTACTAAAATTTGAGACTAGATTTTGTTATTAATTTAAAGAAAAATAAATTTATTACAATCTTATGATTTAAAAATATGATTAAGTCAAATTTATAATTTTTTAATATGCATTTTATAATTTTTATATGAAACTAAATTAGTTTGTAAAATATAATATATTATTTGTAGGATTTTCGATATAAAAAATTATTAAACTTGTAAGAACATGTATAATGTGGTTATGTAGAACCTGTTTGGTACAATGGGCTAATGTAGATGACATTTGCTAGTTTCATTTTTAACTTTATGAAATATGTTATTACAAATTACGAGTCTATGTAATTGAATATACATTTCTTTGAAAATTTGAGTAAATTATTCAGTTGGTCTTTTTAAATTACATACCTAGACTTGTTAGTTTTTATACTGCAAAATTACTTCTATAAGAAAATGGATTTCTAATAAAATAATTTCTTGGAAATCCTTTACAATTTTCTCTTTCGTCTAAATTATTAGCATCACATTTTCAATCCTTTTCGTTTACGGCAATTACATTTTCAATCCTAAAATTCGCTTTTAACGAAGGATATGCTCTGTTTTTTATTTAAAAAAGTTTGGATCGTAAAGAAGTTAACCTTTATGTAAAGATATAATGTCTATTTGCGCATTCTTCTTTCAGTTCTAGCTATAAGAAAAACCAATCACCACCAGAAAAGAATCATTCTAGCTAAGATAGGAAAAATCTGTGAATAGATGCAGAGCCAGTTTATCTTAATTTAATCACAACGTATTAACTTAAGTCAATATTTTAAGTAATTATATAAAAATTTTGTTTGCCACTAATTTTGATGAATTTCTTTCTATCTCATATGTAATGGATATGAATTGAATTTTTCTTTAAATATACCTCAAATTTGTCATTTTCCCTATCAAGTACTAAGGACATTGAGTGTGATGGACATTGAGTATTAGAGCAAAGGAGGTTCAATAATAAATGACAGAAATAAGATTCAACAAACTTGATTAAAACAGAGTCAGTTACCATCTTGTGAAATAGGGTTAAAATTTAATTTAACATCACAAAATCCACTTATAAAGTAAATTATGTACTCATTTACGTATCTATAGGAGAGATACACCTTTCACCTAACTTATAAATAGTTCACAACAACTTCTATTACTGACCAACACAAAAGAACTCTGAGTTAAATAAATTTTAGAATCATATGTAATATTTCAAAGTCCTCAAATTGACATTTTTTAAGAGGAGAAAAGAATTTATTCTATAAAACAGTACTTCATCACAATCTAATTCATGAAGAAAAAAATACGGAGAACCTGAAAAGAAGCTTCTGCCATAAAAGATCCATAAATGTGTTCAGGATTGGTACTAGAAAAACCAAATCAGGATAAGTATTTTAGCTAAAAATATAATCATTCAAAACCGAAGTTAATAGATAAAATAGAAAAGAAGAGTGAAGTATCGAAGAAATCACAATCTTGCAGTTTAATCAAATCCTAAGCTACTGATTTGCAGATAGCAGACCTCTCTGCCTTTCTCGATATCATACCAACCTCTTACCATGGATTGCAGGTTGTAGTCTTGACTCTTGCTTCATATCATCACTCTGCCACGTCGCATCAAGGACCAGGGAGGCAAATTCACAAGCAAACAAGGGAACTAATCAGTCATCGCTAGCATCTCTAAACTAGGAGTGGTTATGCTACTAAGTAAATACCTTCTGACCTACATAGAAGCATTACCTTTTTGCATAATTAACCAACCATTTTTCCTAGAGTAACTGTTAAGAAGAATAAAACAGTCTACACAGTGATAAATAACTAAATTTCTTAAAAATGTTCGCTTGGGGATTTCTTTGATGTTAACAAAATAAATAATTAACTTTCAAGAAGAGAGAAGAAACAAAGAGACAAATGTGATGGTGCTCTTTTTTCGCAATGTGTTAGATTCCTCTTGAACGGACATATCGGGGAGAGTCAGTATTCCGGAAGATCTCGGTGGATCCAATAAGCCATGAGTCAGTCCATATAAAAGACCTTGACACCACCTTCAATCCAAAACCTTAAGGCAATAAGTTTGTGAGTATTTTTTCTTATATACTGTTCATTTTGCTCGTCTCCACTCAATGTGGAACTCTCAAACTCCACACTTAAATTCCTCAAAGTTGAAGCAAGAGTTCCTTTGATTTTGCTAACTACATAGTTTGTTATTGGCCAAACACAGTTCTTAAGTACTTGGTCGTATGTATTTTCTATAATTACTCTTTTCATTCATACTAGTAGTTCATTTAACTTGTTTTCTTTGTTATTTTATATTATATATCTCACACGTTTGTACTATTACAAGGTTTGAATTTAAAATGCAATCCATAAGGCTTAAATCATAATAAGACAAGACAGGTCCTTCTCTAATAATCGCATTTAAATCATAAACATATTGTTATAGTCTACTAGGCACCATGAATCATGGAACACTATCAAGAACAAACAAATTAGATCATGGTTGAAAGTATAATGGTGCTTACCCCATGAACTCGTTCTCTTTTTAACTTGGTTTTGACTCCATTTGAAGCTCCTGAGTGCCTTTTGATGTCTTTGATTTGTAAGATAAAATATTCTTCTTCTTCATCATCAAACATAGAAAAGTATGAAATCACACAAAAGTTCTCACCATACGCTCCAAAATATATATTTATAAAGAAAGTAGAGAAGATACATATTTCAAGAAAGTTACACTAGTTTATTCACGTCTCTTCGTGCAGAGTCTCGTGTCTAGTCAAACCATACACAAAAAGAATTGCAATGGTTCCATTTATAATGCATCTATACAATAATAGGTTACACTTTCCCAATTCACTTTCCATGTAAAGCCTAATAGTCATTAGTCATAAAAAAAGTTTAACAAGTCGATAGAAGAACAACACTTTATAAAATAATTCTTTCTAACGAGAATATTTCGAATTTTATAATTCAATAACTTACAAGTATCTGGTAAATTAAGCCAAGCCTTGTTACCACTTCTTATGAGCCCAACGAATTAAGCCTCTTTTACCAGAGTGTGACTGCTAAAAGCAACAAAACATTCGATAATTCCCACAAAAAGAGCAAATTCAATAAAAATTCTGGGTGCTTGGTCTAGCATAGGTTCCAAAGACTGTCATAGCTCATATCCAACACACTGATGCATGAGCACCTCTAGTAGATCAGAATTATATTACATAGTTTCCCGAGGGGATACGCCTCTCATCAAACTCCCATGAGAACCACCAGGAACACCAGGTCTTAAAATGGGGCTATTATTTTCCTTTTCATTCTCACTAAAACAATACAGAGGAGCCTGCCAATTTGAATCCTCAAGTACTGCACCGACCTCAAATGTCATCACGTGAGCAGTGTATCCTGCACCCACCAAATTAGATTCATATTCACTAAGTCAATGCGTGCTAACTTCAATAAACGCCCAAGAAAATGTTTCAAATAAGGAAGACATACTAACATCACTAACAAAAAAAATACTAATAACAGCAAATTGACAAATGATATGACTACAATAGAATTTTCGGGGGTAACAACTTTTGATGTTCGCATAAATTCAAACTTAAATTTTAAGATAGTATCATAATCTATATAATAGTAGTTATAGTTGAGCTTGTCGCATCAGTCATTATGAAAAAAATTAAGTAGTCCTAATGCATTACGTGCACATTCACGTTTTCAATCAATATCTATTTAACATATGTTCAAGCTTTTTAATTTGAGACAAAACAATAACGGTTGATTATGTTTTTTTGTCATCTGGAGATTAAGCACTACAATCACCTCTCCCCATTTCTTGTCCTAAATCATGTTCCCTCATTAAATTATGACACATCAATTAAAAATTACATCTAATGTAACTAAAGGATAGCGTGTTTGTGAGTGGGACTTTATTTCATCCCACAAAGTTCACGTATGGATTCACATGGTAAATGCCACTTTATTTCTTCTTCCCACTACGATCAGGTATTCAGATTCTCTAACTTTAACATGTGATTGATAGAATAATATTTTGTCAGTAACATTTTTATCCTAACCATTATTTTACCTTATACTCCAAACCCCTGGCATCATAACAACTGAGAACCTGAGGCACATTAGAATTTAGAATATTGTGAGCGTTATTGATTCTTTTTTTTTTTTTCTGTCCATTTCAAGTATAGTGGCACTTTTGTCTTTGAAAACCCGATTTCAAAGGCAATGTTGTGGATGTTTGTGCAACAAAGATTATGGGAGGGGAAACATGTTATTTGAGAAATGGATGTTATAACATTATTCCTTCAAATTATGATCAAAGCAAATGAAAAAAAATAGATTTTGTCAACTCCCAAATGCAGTTATCTTCCCTGAAGTAGGTTTTTTAACTGACATATGATGATTTGAAAGAATTAGCATGAGAGCTGTGTGAACCTGAGTAGAAGATCCACTTAACAGGCCTGCGAGTGAGGACATCCTCGTAGTACCAAATGAAATCAACCTTCTCCCAGACATTGCAGAGGAAATTATGAACTCGCTGCTGACCCAGATAGGTTGCGCCCTGGAGCCAATTGGGGCGGAGAATACCCACTTCTACGTGCAAGACTTGGCACGTGGGGTCGGAGGGATCCAGCGTGTAGATGAAGGAGGTGCCGTTGTTCCATTCGAGGTCGTAGGTTACAACGTGGTCCAGCTGATTCTGAATGATGTTGAAGTTCCGACCGTTGGACCAGTCATACCACAAGTCCAGTTTCTGGAGCGTTCCGGTTCGGTTCATGAACATCAACGCGTGAAACTGGTGAGGCCAATCTGCGGGAATTGGGTCCTTCGTTGCAGCCTCTGAGGATGTTAATTCTGAAGGAGAGAAGAGAAGGAGGAACGCCACGAAATATATTCCTACTCTTCCACTCGCCATTGTTGCTATTCTGTGTTTCTGTTTCCTCTTGGGAAAAGAAGATAAGAATGTAATGTGAGGAGAATTTATGTAAATGGTTTTTAAAATATTCAAAATAATATTATATACTCTCTCAAATATTAACTTGCACGTGTGGAAGGGAATGAGCGTGCTGATTTTCTATTGGCCACATTGCTAAGTGTGTATTTTGGCCTTTTAGTATTTTTTTACATTCATGTTATCATGTTTTTTCAAATTCATGTTAATGATTGATTTAATTTTTTATTATAACATAGATATGTTAAGAAAAAAAAATAGTTAATTTGATGTTGTACATGAGATAAGGGTACAAAATAAACTTATTGTTGAAGATCAACCTGAGTCACAAAAGAATGAAGTGCAAATCGAAGGAGAAGAAAATGTGAAAATATTGAAAAATAATGTTATAAAAGTGTGAGTATACTTTGTTTATGAATAGAATAGGAAGAAAGTATTGAAATTTTGTGAAGATTAGTGTAGAAAATTAACACCAATAAGCAATAAACAAACTAACACAATACATGAAGATACTATTTCTAATTCAAAATATTAAAACAATATGTTTATGAATTTTTCTTTTACCTGCTTCAACTCACACTTAATTTTAATAAAAACATAATTTTTAAACTTGAAAATATGATGCTGAACTACGCATAAAAGAGTGTTTTACAATAAAAATGTAAAATAAAATGGATGGATTTAAAAGGTTGTAGTTGACCCAATGTAGTCAAACTGTAAGCTAAAATTGGATGTGAAGTTTGTCGATGAGGTTTCTACTTAAAAAAAATGCCTTAAGAAACACATGCAAATTTCATTTAGGGTGGGGGTAAAAGCAAGCCATGAGAAGGATTTGTTACAAAAATATGAATGTTGGGTATACATTCTAAATATTGCCTATTAAAATGTCAATTTTTTTACTATTTGTTTTAACGCTTAAAAATTTTAAATTTGAATACAAAAATATATAAATTGAGTAAATGACCAAATACTTTTTACATACAATTTGATATCTTATTTGTTCATTATTAAATTTAAATTCTTTTCTCTCAATACCAATTTTAGATTGATTGTCATAATTAGATCCAAATTAATATAATCAACAAACTTATTTTAATTTTTTTGCAACTGTCAAATAATTTCTTGAAAGTTTTAAAATTCTTTTCCTCTTTTTCGTCCTTCTACCATTAATACTAAAATGAAAAATGAATTTGTTTTCGTAGATATTATCCAAATTTAATTTTAATGGAGAATTTTTATATTGACTAGATTTGAGAATAAGTAATATCTGATATTTTAATTTTAGTATAAGGACGAATAAAGATATACATACTCGTATCGTCCCTGCTCTCATATCCGTCTTAATATCATGTATTTGTTCATATTATCATTCTTATTTTAAATTATTAAAATAAACTTAATTTATTATGTAATCTAAAATATTTATATTAAATTTTTCTTTAACTCTTAGTTTTATAATTTATTTTTAGAGTATATATTTAATTTTTTTTTACTTTTTTTTATAATTATTTGACCTTTATTCTATTATTATTTATTATTTGATGATATTTTAATTTAAAATTTATGTAATTATAATTTTTTTATTGATATTTATTATTATTGAAAAAAAGATGTATATAATTTTGATTTTGAATAATTTATAATATCATTTGTTGAGATTTTTATTTTTTTTAAAAATTATTTAATTAATATTTAGAATAATAATGAACGAGTATAATTATATTTATTATTTGAAATAATAATGAACAAAAAATTTCATATTTATTAAATATGAAAACAAAATTAAAAATGAATTTATACTATAAAAATATAATAGAAAAGTGAAATTCATTACATCGCACCTCATTGTCATCACTCATTAACACATTATGCAAAATATTCTACCAGAATTTTTTAAACTTTCCTTTAGTGTAGCACAATTTTTCAAGAATGTTTGGTAGGCTTTCATTAGATTTAGTAGTATCACAATTTTCTGTCGAAATTGGATTGGAAGGTAACATAGAAGAATGAGAAAATTCTACATAAAATAATAAAAATAGTTTTCAATTGAAAATGATACTGTTTTCGTTAATTTCTAACTTAATTGAAGATAATGCATAAATGAACAAAGATTTTTACTAATGGATAATACCCATCATCATATACTCTAAAGATCGTCTATTAATATTTTAGAAAGGGACACGTAATCATAAATCATCTACTCAATGGGACAAAAGACTGCCAAAGAGAAAAATTATGTAAAAGAAGTAGCAATTCCTACACTGATAATGGATTTGAGAGGCATGGAAGTTACAAAAGGAGAAAACTATTACAAACAAAATAAAAAAAATATAAAGATACAGCAGATAAAGAACATAAATGACTTGAATGAAATTTTGATGAAAGACACATTAGATATATCTAAAGATCAATGCAAGATACATTACGTAATGCAAATTTAATTATGTAATTTATTAATGTTATGGATTAATGTTTGGATTTCGAAACTCATTATCTTTATTAATTAAAATATCAATTATTATTTTTTATATTTTAATCTTTTAATAATTAAACTAGTTGTAAAAGTAGTCGATGCAGAACAAACCATTCTAAAATTAGTTATTATTATGCTATTTAATTTCTAAAGACGAGCATTTTATTTCCATTAATTTTTACAAAATTTGATGTTTTAGATCAATTTGTTTAAGAAACACTTAAAGACAACCCTTGAAAAGAAATTATGAGGTACTTGCAAGAGGTTCAAGAAGAAGTAAAGAGTAGTAGTCAATTTAGAAAAAAAAAAGTCGTAAATCACTGTCACAATCACGAAGACAACCATATTCACTTGGTTAACAAGTACTTCTAAAAAAAATTGTATATATAGAAAGTCAGTTTCGAACAAGGCTCCGAAAATGTGGAAACAATTGTTTCTTTGAATATTTGATGTTCTCACTAATCATCTTCTGTATTTTCAAATTCCAAATGCTCTCAATATTCACTATTCATATTTTCTAATATGATTTGATGCATTGATAAAAGGGTATATCAGCATTGCAAAAATGCATTGCTACAATCATATATTGACATATGGGTCACCACCAATAGTATAGATGAGTACGTTTGAATTGCAGAATATACTATAATTCAATGCTGGGAAGCTTTTGTAAATGATATCAACAACAGATATTTGGATGAATACTTGAGAAGGATAGATGATGATGACATATGTTACAATAACTAGGGTTTCCTATTTTAGTGTAATGAGTTCAGCCCATCTTTTGTATTTATTTTATAAATAAACACCAATCCTATGTGAAATACACATCAGAGAGTTCATCATATACCTAATTCTCTATATGGTATAGAGTTCATCATATACCTAATTCTCTATATGGTATCAGAGCCTGGTTTGATCCAAGGACACATGGGTTATGGGCCCACCATGCTTCCACTTCGCTATATTAATTTGAATTATCATAGATTATCTTTTTCATTTTATACCTGCATTTCTTCTATTTCCTCTCTATCCATCTCTAAAACTGTAGGTGATGTCTTATCCCATCCCGGTTGGCGTCAAGCCATGCTCGAAGAGCTGAGTGCACTTCAGAATAATGGAACTTTGGACCTCGTCCCTCTACCTTCTGGAAAATCTGTTGTTGGTTGCAGGTGGGTCTTTGCTATCAAAGTTGGTCCTGATAGAACTATTGATTGTCTTAAAGCATGCCTAGTAGCTAAAGGCTATACACAAATCTTTGGTTTAGATTACGGTGACACATTTTCACCAGTTGCAAAGATGGCTTCTATACGCCTGTTCATTGTCATGGCTGCTCTGAAAAAATTGGTCATTGTTTCAATTGGATGTGAAAAATGTTTTTCTCAATGGTGATTTGCGGAAGAAATTTATATAGAGCAACCTCCGAGGTTTGTTGCTCAGGGGGAATCTTCTGGAATGGTATGTCGTCTCCGCAAATCTTTATATGGCCTAAAGTAATCTCCTAGGGCTTGGTTTGGAAAATTTAGCATAGTTGTTAAGCAATTTGGAATGACTCATAGTGAAGCAGATCACTCAGTCTTCTACTGCCACTCAAGTGCAGGATGTATCTATCTAGTTGTGTATGTCGATGATATTGTAATCACAGGTAGCGATCACCATGACATCTCACAAGTTAAACAACATCTCTGCCAACAATTTCAGACTAAAGATCTTGGTAGACTTGGATATTTCTTGGGGATTGAAGTAGCACAATCTAATAATGGAACAGTAATTTCTCAAAAGAAGTATGCATTGGATATTTTGGAGGAAACTGGGTTGATGAACTCAAAATTTACTGACACACCTATGGATCCTAATATCAAGCTTCTACCTAATCAGGGGGAGCCATTCTCAGACCCTGAAAAGTATAGAAGATTAGTTGGGAAATTAAACTATCTACTCGTGCAGACATTTCTTTTGTTGTCAATGTGGTAAGTTAATTTCTTAACTCTCCTTGCACAGATCATTGGGATGTTGTCATTCGTATACTGAAATACATTAAAGGCTCTCTTGGAAAAGGCCTATTGTATGGACATAATAACCATACCAAAGTTGTTGCCTACTCAGATGTTGATTGGACAGGATCTCCTGTTGATAGGAGATCCACCTCTGAATATTGTGTCTTCATTGGTGACAATTTGGCTTAAACAAATACTTAAGGAGTTACAATTTGGAAAAATTACTCAAATGACACTCATAAGTGAAAATCAAACTGCCCTTCACATCAGCTCGAATCCTGTCTTTCATGAAAGGACCAAACATATAGAGATTAATTGTCATTTCATTAGAGAAAAAATAGTATCTGGAAATATTAAGACTGAATTTGTTAATTCTAATGATCAATTAGCAGATATTTTTACTAAGTCATTACGGGATCCTAGAATTGATTATATTTGTAACAAACTTGGTTTATACAATTTATATGCTCCAGTTCTAGGGGGAGTGTTAGAATAACTAGGGTTTCCTATTCTAGTATAATGGGTTCAACCCATCTCTTATATTTCTTTTATAAATAAACACACAACCCTAGGTGAAATACACATTAGAGAATTCATCATATATCTAATTCTCTATAACATCAATGCCAACAACTAAGTATCTAGAGTTTTCAGGTTTGTTAGCTTCAAGTGATTGTATGGATTGAGAATGAAACGAAAAAGTTATCTACTTTCATGACATTAATATCATATAAATAATCATTATAAATCTATATCTCAAAATCTTTAATGGATAATATTTGATAAACTTGTTTATAATTTGAAAACAATAAAATGTGGATCATATAGTTAAACAACTCTTATTTAAAATTACTTAAATAAATAACTATTAAATAATTATAAATAATTTATAAAAATTATAAATAACTTTAATACCATGTCATCAATTTTAATAATAAATTATTATAATTAATTTTAACAAATAATTCTTATTAGAAATGTTTTGAGAACAACTAAGAATTGTTTATTAGAATTGTTAATAATTAATTATAATAATTTATTATTAAAACTAATGATATAATATAAAAATACTTATAATTTTTTTTAAAAGTTACTTATAATTTTTTATAGATGTTTTTTAATCAATTTTAAACAAAAGATACTTAGGACTCATATTTCACACTTTCCAAATTAATAAACAAGGAAATACCCGTAGAATTGTTACTTCACAAGACTTCAAATTTAACACTCATGTTTTAACTCGAAACCAAAATATTAATGTGTTGAATCAATTATCTCGTAGATTAATAACTTTTGCAAGATCAAGTACCTCTTGTGTAATTTATAGATAATGAAACCTATGAGATATTATCTTGCAAATAACATTTATCCAAATCAGGTAACACTTGTGAATATCATCCCAACATCACAAAAAGAAAAAGAAAAGTTATTTACAAAATTATCAAAAAATAACGAAAAATGGTGTAAAAAAACATTTGTTGGGCTAAAATGTCAATTTGCAATTATATATGATTTATCACATAATTGGCTCATGGATACAATTAAGAAAATCATGTTAACATATATTATATAGCACTCATGATTTTTTGAATAAGATATGTTGACACTGTTAATATAAACACATAAGAGAAGAACTGGTCTTCACCTTTTCATTTTGGTTGCTTGTCGTGAGAGTCTAACGAATTAATAAAAGTGAAAACATTAGCTCCAAGCCTATAAGAAAATTGAATTCTAAATATGAGACAGTAAAAATTTAAAAATTAACACTTCAAATCTAATTCAATTTTACCATCAATTCTCTTCAAATTATTTCTATCCGAATCACAACACACTAAGGATATCACTCAACAATAAACTTAGTAGATGTAAAACAGACAAAGAGTAAATGTTACAACCAAGAAAGTTCATTATCATAATCCAGTTTAGACCCTTTTTACTGATTTCTAGCAGCTCATACAAACCTATGATGCAGATTTATTTCATTGTAACAGATTTATTTAGTTATTCATAGTTATAAAAATGGTGGACCAGATTTATTTCATTGTAACAGATTTCAAACCCAATTTACTGATTTCCAGAAACCGGACCATCTTGCCCTTTCTTAATATCATCCCAGCCTCTCACCCATGGTTGGCCAGGCGTTGCTCTTACTTCCGGAGCAGAATGGCTATCAAGGTTTTTCATAACTTTTTCATGCACTGCAGCAAATACCTAAGCAATATATGACTGAATGGCATGAGAATTGTGCGCAAAGGGAAAACAAATCAACCAAATTATGAGATTTCATCGTTCAATTAATAAAATCAAACTCACTGGGTTTGTGCTGACTGATTCTGGTGCTTGTTCCTGCCCCGATATCCACTTCCATAAATCTGGGTTTTCCTGCACAACACAAATATTTTGGAGTGATTAAGTCAATCAATAGAACTGCCTTAAACTCTTGGCATTTATGTGCTACTTGCTGTTCCGTTGTTATTTTCCATCACAACTTGGCAACGTAAATCCCACAAAACCATTGCATATACATGATTTCCCAGCCAGCCTTCTAAATTAGGTTCAAATCCAGTAGTGATCAGAACGGGGCAAAAGTTGAGAAGCTTCAGTCCAACTAAATTTGATGTATTATCAACAACTAGGAAGGATGCAAATCATCATTACATGATCCTTTTTTATGTACAAATGAGAAAAGTGAAAGAAGCAGCATTTTCCATTCAAGGATTCTAATTTCAAAACAAAGAAACCCCCAATTTGCACAAACTAATAAACTAAATCATCTTTAAGAGACAGAATAGAAGCTCACTTCCAAAAACATCTAGACTCCTGTAGCCAGACTCTAGTCCTGCAGATGAACTCCCAAATTTATGATATTACAGATTAGGCTCTATATTATTATTAAAAATCTTTGAGACTTAATTTTTCATTTAGCATTGCAATCATACTAAATATGAAGCTGTCGTAAACCAAATAGCTCTTCCTTTCACTTTGAAAATTCCATCGCTTGTGCCATTTAACTGAATTTAAGTCATCCTATCAAGTCTCAAATCAGAAAACATAGTTCAACAAGACATCACTGACGAAAACAAGCTTATCTAACACATAAAAATGGAAATAAGATCTTAAGCAACCTTCACCAAATCTGCCAGTGAGAATTTTTCACAATTTTTCACAAGAGACTTTTTAGTGAGAATTTAAATTTGCGTAACAGCACGACAGTGCAAATATTTTATGGAATAAGCTAGTCCCAAAAAAAACTCATTTAGGATTAGGTAGTAGTTCAAGTTCCTGAATATCATAAAATAGCCCAGAAGCGGCAACTCTAGCATTTGAATTGAATTGTTCAAAATTCATATAAGCCCAATAATAATTCCAACGTGAAGATGAATATAAATAAATTACCAGGTCGAGAACATGAATGAGAGCCTTAATCCGATTTTCATCCAAAGTGTGAATGTTGTCCTCAACCCATTTGCCGAGGACCAAATCGAGTTCCAGGAACCCTCGTTGTTTGCTTCTATACAATAGCCTGTTGAAAAACAAAATAAAGCAAATAAAAGAAAGTTAGAACACAACAGTTTCACCATAAAAAAGAAAACGGATAAAGCTAAAAAAACACGAACTGGTTAAACAAGCGCCTCTTGCTTTCTTCGTTAGATAAATCGATTTCCGGGGATTGGGTTTGAGTGTGGGACGAGAAAGGGGTAAACCTGGAATAACAAAAAAAAGGCCTGCAGAAAACAATAACCTTAGTTAAAAGGGAAAAGAAGAAGAAGAAGAAGAAGAAGAAGAAGAAGAAGAAGAAGGAGAAGTGAAGGTGTGATTGAAGAGTACCTGAGAGTGCGAGTAGGGTTTGTGGAAGTAGCGATGGTGACTTGGTTAGAATTGATGACTCTGTAGACTGTGATCGCAGCTCTTCTGAAACTCGCCATTAGAAGCAGAACTCAAATTCGAATTTGATTGAAATGTTTTCTCTCCGGCGATTCGTGAAGAAGGTATATACAATTTTTCTGCACAGTTTTCATTTCACCATGAAAGGTACAAACTTCCTTACTTTTTTTTCCTCTTCTTAATAATCAATTTTTAACAAAAAATTAAAATATACGTATTATCATTTCATTTTCACATAAATTTTCGTGGCTTTCTATTTTACTGCCATAAAATGATATATTTATAATTTTTTATCTGTCTATTATACACAATTAAAATATGTATACTTTTATTTTATATAATTTTAATTTTTTAAATTTAAATATTTTTACTTATTAATATTTTTAATTAAAATTAAAAATATTTAACTTATAATTAAAAAATTTTGTCAGTTATAAAAATAAAAATTAATCACTTATAATTAAAATTTATAATTATTAATTTAGAAAATTATTTTATTATTAATATATATTATAATGAAATAAAAAATTATTAAATAAAAAATGATTAAATAGAATGATTTTTTTCTTAATATAATAAATTGACAAACACTTAAATACTCTAGCTTTCTTATTGTTTTTGTATTTTATCTATTTTTATCTTATTATATTTTTTATATTTCTATTTTTAATTTGCATAAATTTTTAAATTTTTAATACTTTTATTTTTTACATACAGACTCTTTAAAAGAAAAAAAATCTATCATAATAACTTTAATTTGAAATACAAAACTACTTGTTTAAGTACACGTAGAAACACACATAAATCTACATTTTTTTCAGTGGACGCAGTGACGACAGGTTCAAGTGTTAATGCAAAATTAGCACAAGTTGCAGAGCGACAATGTGATCTTGTTGAGCGATAATGTCATTGTTAGAAATAATGACAATGCAAAATCCAAGAGGGGCTGAATTGGGTTTTTAAAAACTTTTTCTGGTTTAAAATAATTTTCCAGATTTTAATCTCAATTCCAATTTCAAGATTCAGATTTTCTTTAATCTTTGATAAAAACATTCGGATAGCAATTGTGAATATGATCCAAATATAATAAAATAAAGAGAGAGAAGAGAGAATAAACACAGAGAATTATATCAGTTTGGATTTAGAGTCAATCCTATATCCAGTGTCCGATCACCACAACACGTGATGATATACATCACTATCTTTAAATGTAATTATAAACACCAATCCAGTGAGAACATGTAAAAATAAATAAAGATAAATGGAAACACCTCCTTAGACACACTAAGGATGAAAACACCTCGTGAGACACACTAAGGATGATCCCAACTTTCTTGACCCACAAGAGATGAATAAACACCTCCTTTTAGAACTGATCCAAGGGATGAATTTACAGCAATCAATAACCAAGAAAGAATTCACCTAATGTGTGATGGATATGAGAGCTTAAGCACCACTTCCAAGAACTAAGATCAACCTTGGGAGAGTAAGAAAGTGGCTTTAAAAATATTTAAGCATAAGAACACTATATTTCGTGTTTGATCAGATGTGTTACAACCTAAGACCTTACCTTTCAATTTATAATTTGAAATCAACTTAAAGTTTTCATTCTTAAGTTGATTCAGCTTTTAATTTGCAAAAACGTCATATTTAATCGAGTGTATAAAAGCCATAATCGATTATTCCAGAGAAGATTCGGAAAAACATATTTTTCCTAAAATAATCGATTAGATTAAGAAATAATGGATTATATAAAAACCCAGAAAGATATAATCGATTATCAAAAACACTTAATCGATTATTTTATTCGTTAACCTAGATTAGTTCAAATATAATTGATTCTATTATGATTTATAATCGATTAAAAGCGTAGAAAATGTTTTTTGCGAAAATATCAAGATTGAAATGACCTTGGGGGAAAGTATGACTTACTCTTTTTATCCAACACCCAAAACTGAAACTTCTAAACATCATCCTTGAGAGGTTGAACAAATCTTCAAGATTTCCATTCTAGATTACTTTATATCTCCATGATTGAATATTTGATTTTGCCTTTAATCTTTATGATGAAACCTTTCTTTTTTAAATAAAATCAAGTCTTTAATGTTGCAATATTCTCTGTATCTTCATCATTAAAACACTAATCTTCAAGATTTATTTTGGATTTAATTCTTCAACAAATCTTCTAAGTAAATTTGCACTCTTTCTTGAATTAAATCAATAGTCATCTGGTTGACTGCCAAGTTATTACCATTGAAAGGCGCAATGAATTATTCAGTGAGCTGGTTCAAATTATGAAACATTTCTCAACAGTGCAATATGAAGATAGTGATATTTGGAACATGGTTATCCAACTAAATTTATGTGATGATCAACTCAGTATCAAATGTTATGACTACCTATGCAATAATCTTGAACATATGCATCAAGTTTTTGGCATGCCTCCTAAATTACAACTATTACGACTGAATTATCTCTTAAAATTTATGACCGATGGTGAATCCTTTTAGTTATTTCCAGCTTTGGTATGTTTAGTTTGGTGTTTTAAACTATATTATGTTTATTTGATTTTTGTACAAAACATTTATTATGTGTTTTTAATTTGTGGTTGGAACTTTATTATGTTGTTTAAGTGTTATGTTTGAACTATATTATTCACTTTTAAATTTTTTAATATGTCTTTAATTTTTATATTTAAAGTTCAATATTCTTGATTAATTTTAATATTACAACAAACTTAATATTTAATAATATTATAAAGTTTTGTATTCAATAAATACATTCATTCATTTAATAATTATTATTATTTAACAAAATTAAATATATTATATGTAATAAATATAATTTTTAATAGTATTATAAAAATTAATGTTTAATAAATATTTTCAATCGTAAATATAGCAAAAATATTTTCATATTTAATAAAATATTTCAAATAAAGAAGATATATACTTCAACAAATTTTATAGTTTATTACGTTGATATGTTTAACTTGCTTTCATTCATAAATAAATTATATCATTTTATAGTTATAAATTATAATATAAATTTGTTTTATATTTTGATCAAATATATATAAAAAATTAAAATATTTTGTGATAAAGTGTGTTATTTAGATGGAATTTAAAAAAAAATTAAAATATCATAAATTTATGAAAATAATGACTTAAAATTTGATAAATCTTAGATAAGTCATTATCATTTTGTAATGAAGTATGTTATTTACGTGGCACACAAGTTATCATTGTTTTTTAAGTGATATGAATAATAATTTATTTCGTGTTAAAGTCTAAAATTAATAATATAACTAAATACATTAACTTTTCTTTTCCATCTACATGTGTTTAAGCAAGATGATATTAGAATATGCAATTATTTAATGTTAGATAATTGTTATCAATAGTTATATATAAATTTTTTAATAGATCCATATATTTCTTATCATTTGGATATGATATTTAAGTTAGAAACTATGTACTTATGGTTGATTTGCACCTAATTAAATCTATGTTTTTGAATAAAAATAAAAAGAGAGATTATATGTTGGTTTTTTTATCATATAATTAATTAAGTTAAATACTAATATTATTCATAAAGACACATAAATCTTATAATATTTTAAAAAAAAATATCAAATGGGTCTTCTATTAAAAACAATTGTAAGTTAAATATAAGAAAAAGTTTGATAAAAAATTAAAACAATCAAAATATACTTAACTAAAAAACTTTTACATTCAACTATCTTATATTATAGAGATATATTTACGTAAATTAAGAAATTCAAGATGCAACTAACCTCAATAGTTTAGATTTCTTCAACCTTGCCAGAGTAAAAATTGTTTTTTTTTATGTTTGCTAACATGTTTTCTTTTTCACATGAGTTTAGTGCACTTTAATTTCATGAAGTCAGTTTTAGTACAACTGCACAATTTACTTCACTTTACTTTTACTAACCACACTCCATTTCATCTAAGCATGTGGAATCAATTTCAATTTTTACCTTAACATAAACAACGTTTTTAAAGCACCCACAACAAAGCTCGTCCGACTTGGTCAAAAATACACCCACAACACACCTCAATAACTCATACAAAGACATAGGCATGTACATGCAAAAAGATGAGCCTCATAAAAGCCACTGAACTAACTCAATAACCCTGTGACTAATGTGTGCAAGTGCTTAAATACATGATATGATCCCAGATGGAGAAGTATTTGTTGAAGATAGAGAAAAAGAATTTGAAGAATAAATACATGAAGCATGACAAGGAAAAGAATAAAAAGAAAGATTCCACGAAGATTTTATGAAAGATTCATTAAAGGGAGACTAAAAAAGGAGAGAGAAAGAAATAAAGAAGAAAATTGAAGGAAGATTGATAAGAGGAATACTTCAAGCTTTAGAAGCAGAGATCCAAAAGGAATTAAATACATGAAGAATATTCCAAGAAAAATGAAGTCCAAGATTCCTCAGAGTTTTAAAAATAGAAGTGTTTTTCTTTTGAAGGTGACCTTTGGAGGTTTGAAGAGTCACTTCTCCTGAGACTAGCACATAGGGCACATGGAGTCTTTTGGAGAGTGACTCCTAAAAGTTTGAAAGGTTATCCTTAGCACTCTTAGATGTCACTTTCATTGAGCCTTGGAACTCTTTAACCCTTTCACACATGCAAGGGTCAAGTGTTATTATTACTTTTCCTAAATTCAACGAACCCATGTGACTTCTCCTAATTTTGTGAGATTAATTGTACCAATCAGGATTAAGGAGAGTTAACTCTAGGATTAGGAATTAACTTTGTTTAACTCTTAGCATTCCTCTTGGACATCCTCTTGGCCTATAAAAGGGAGTTTTCCTCATTGTGAAATTCACTTTTGAGCGTTGAATGAAAATCTCTTTGAGTTTATATCTTGAAAGTCATTTCAATGGTGTTTCTCTCTTGTTTTGGTTCTTATCTTGAGAAGCTTTCTCAAGTGGTGAATCCTTTTGCACATATCTTTGAGTTCTTCCATTCAAGGTGGTGTGTTCTTTTCATTTCTTATCTCCATCCATTTTTTTTCTCAATTGGTTACTTGTTCTTGTTTTACTTTGTTGTTTTGGTTGAAACTGCAAGCTATCTCCATGGGTTTACATGCTTCCGCAACTCTAATCTCTTCATCCATGGAGGATTGTGTCTCTTTCATCTCCTTGGGTTGATCAAGATTCATCCATCATTCTAAGGATCATATCAATACATGTTTCAACAGTAACCAATGCAACCCCATTTTTAGATTAGAATTGAGCTCTCCTACTTGTTTCACATCCTATCCTTCAACAATGCTACTTCTTTTTATTCGTTAGGTAATGCTCTATGTTTGAGGTTATATCATGTTTTCTAATGTTTGTGCCTTTTGGATTGTGCTGCGAGAAGAGCAGATATGGTGGAGCGATGGTTAGGGTGATGTTGCCGCACCGATAGGACGAGGAGCATGGTTGCATTTGAGGTTGTTCAACTTTGGCTATCAAGACAAGGGTGGAGACATTGGAGGGTGTGAAAATTGGGGGGCTTCAACATGTTAGAGAGAGAGGCATTGGTCTGGGGTTGGATGGAGAGGATGAAGCATTTTACGGGCAACTGCATAATCGGTTATGCCGACGCCTATAATCACTTATGACGATACACATAATCAATTATGGTTGTCTGCATAACCGATTATGCAAGTAGAGTTGTCAAAATGGGTCTAGTCCGATAGGTTGGCTTGTGTGACCTATGATTTAAGTTAGGCTATACTTAAAATATAGTGGCCTAAATAATAATAAGTCTTTTTTAGTCTGACTCATTTGGTCCGAGGCCTATATGGGCCAAGGTCAGACTGACCCATAGGCTAATGGGCTAACCCGTTTTTTATATTAATTTTTAATTTTTAATTTTTATGTTGTCATATTAAAGAAAGAAACTCTGGTGTTTGAGAGTCTCTATTCTCTTCTTCATCTATTTCTTTCCTATCTTCAGGCTCCTTTTTCTCCTCTACTGGACATCGTGCCTTGTATCACTTTTACCACTACAGCTTCACACTTCTGTCATAATTTCTTTGTTTCATATTAGGTTAGGTTCTTCCTTACTCTTTTCTTTCTTATTTATATCCTCACTTTTTACATTTCTAATCAAAAGTCTAGATTTGCTTTTTTTTCCTCACACAATCATGTGGATTTCTTATTTTGTTAATATTTGGCGAGTTATATAGAAATTGTTAATATTTGTGACATTTTAAGCATTCCTATCACAACAGTGGTTTCAAAATCTTCATTTAGCATTAGTAATCACATTTTGAACAAGTATAGAAATTGTTTATTCCTTGAAATTGTGCAAGCCCTCATTTATACTCATAACTGGTTATATGGTTATGAGCAAGTTATACCTTTGGTATATTTAAATTATTATTGATTTTGATATAATATTTATTTATTTTCATTATAAAACTCTTAATTGTCAATTTTTTGTGTATTATCAAATATAGATGCAAAAGAAGTGGAAGAGGTACAATTGTTTGGCGGGTAAAATAGTGAAGAAGATAAGATAATTTATTTAAAGAGGTCCATAATTGGATGTTACATTTTAACTTTTTTCATGTATATTACATAAACTTTCTAACCAATTGATGTTATATTTTGAAGTAAATAAAGGTTGAAATATTGAAAATGCTTGATTGTTTTGAAAGTGTTTAGTAGGTGCTCTAAGTTTGTTTTATAAGTTGTATATAATTAATTTTGCACAAACTTTTATGTAAATTTGTTAAATATTTATATATTATTTATTGCTGATAAAAAAATTATCTTATAAATATGTTAATATATTTTCACTTTTTAATTAGGCCAAAAATAGTTCATTAGCCCATTGGCCTAACATAGGGTCAAGCTAAGCCAAAAGTTATGACCTATTTTAAAATATAGGTCAGACTAGACTGTTAAATTTTTTATCTTGGCCGTAGGAATAGGCCGCCTGTTTTGATAGCTCTATATACAAACAACTCATAATCGGTTATGTGCATGGCCATGTCATCAATTTGGGTGGTTTTTAGGTATTCGAATTCAAAATGCAGTAGTCTATAATGCATGTTCTTAATTAATTGAACTTTTGTGCTTTTCAAACTTGTATATGTAACCAAGATTTGTACATTTTGTAAAATAATTTATGTTTTTGTCAAAAAGTTTATTCTTTTATTCATTGAATATGAAATTCTACATTCATAACATTTGCAGTTATGTCTTCCTCATCATCTAAACCGAAGCGTCAAATAGGTCACCCACAACAAAAGGAAAAACAGTCATTACATTTTGATAATCCAACACCTCCTCCAAATCTCTCTTCCTTTCCTCATTTACTTAATCATGGTAGATATTTCAAAAACGAAAGATAAATGAAAAAATATTATGGTGATTATGAGGATAGAGCCATTGTACAACCAAAGGTAATAGATTTTTCATTTTTTCATTATGGTTGGATTTACATATCCTCAGCACTTGGCCTCTCAATTTCTAGACAGGTTTTTATCTTAGAGAGGTCATTATTATGAATATCTTGTGAAGGCCTTCTACACAAATTTGAAACTCATTGACTCAGAAGATTTAGTTACTGAGGTATTGAAACAAAAAATTACCATTAAGCCTGATGATTAGATCAATGTCGCAAACTTGCAATATTCTGGTCAAAAGTTTCATCTAACTGATATTCCAAAATATTTAAATTATGATTGGGATGAAACACTGTCTGAAATGATAAGGCTCGAGTTTCGTGGGCATCCTTGCAGGAATTCAGGAAGATTGAACATTGAGGACAAATTGCTATATTATGTCTATGTTCATTTTCTTAGTCTCCGCGATAGTAACTACGCATAACTCTTCCAGGACGATATATTCATGATGTGGGCAATAAGACGTAATATTTCCATTAATTGGCCCCACCATATCATTCATCACATGTGTAAATATAAGACCAATGGTATGCCTCTACCCTATACTCTTCTTATCACTTGTATATTACAACATGTGGGAATTGATTTGACTTTAGAGTGCGAGACTAAACTTGGTTGGTCAAGTTTCTTCAATGAGAGATTACTGAAAAAATTGAATGTCGTCAACATACATGGTTGGTGGTAGCATAGTAGGGCTTACCATGCAAAACATGATGATCCTCATGAACAAGATGTTGGAAGTGAAGATGAAGATGTGGGGGGTTCAACAGCATGACCGTCATCCACCCGAGGACCCTGACCCTAATACATTAAATAAAATATGGGGTGGTATTTATTGAAGATAAGGTATGGGATGAACTCCCTGATGTGTATTTCACATAGGGTTATGTGTTTATTTATAATAGAGATATAAGATATGGGTTGAGCCCTTTACACTAGAATAGGAAATCCTAGATATTCTAATGCTCCCCCTCAAGCTGAAGCATATAAATTGTATATACCAAACTTGTTACAAATATAATCAATTTTAGGCCCTCGTAATAACTTAGTAAAAACATCTGCTAATTGATCATTAGAGTTAACAAACTCAGTCTTAATAATCTCTCCATATACTATTGTTTCTCTAATGAAATGACAATCAATCTCTATGTGTTTGGTCCTTTCATGAAAGACTGGATTCGAGCTAATGTGAAGGGCAACTTGATTGTCACATATGAGTGTCATTTGAGTAACTTCTCCAAATTGTAACTCCTGAAGTAGTTGTTTAAGCAAAATAAGTTCACATGTAGCGAATGCCACAGATTTGTATTCTGCTTTTGCACTTGATCTTGCCACAACACTTTGTTTCTTACTCTTTCAAGAGATTAAATTATCACCAACGAAGACACAATATCCAGAGGTGGATCTCCTATCAACAGGAGATCCTGCCCAATCTGCATCTGAGTAGGCAACAACTTTGGTATGATTACTATGTCCATACAACAGACCTTTTCCAGGGGAGCCTTTAATGTATTTCAGTATACGAATGACAACATCCCAATGATCTGTGCAAGGAGAGTTAAGAAATTGACTTACCACATTGACAGAAAAATAAATGTCTGGACGAGTAACTGTAAAGTAATTCAATTTCTCAACTAATCTTCTATACTTTTCAGGGTCTGAGAAGGGCTTCCCTTGATTAGGTAGAAGCTTGACATTAGGATCCATCGGTGTGTCAGTAGATTTTGAGTTCATCAACCCAGTTTCCTCCAAAATATCCAATGCATACTTTCTTTGAGAGATTACTATCCCATTAGTAGATTGTGCTACTTCAATCGCAAAAAAATATATGAGTTTTCCAAGATCTTTAGTCTGAAAGTGTTGGATGAGATGTTGTTTAACTTGTGAGATGTCATGGTGATCACTTCCTATGATTACAATATCATCAACATACACAACTAGATAGATACATCCAACACTTGAGTGGCGGTAGAAGACTGAGTGATCTACTTCACTGCGAGTCATTCCAAATTGCTTAACAACCATGCTAAACTTTCCAAACCAAGCCCTGGGAGATTGCTTTAGGCCATATAAAGATTTGCGGAGATGACATACCATTCCTGAAGACTCCCCCTGAGCAACAAACCCTGGAGGTTACTCCATATAAATTTCTTCCTGCAAATCACCATTGAGAAAATCATTTTTCACATCCAATTGAAACAGAGGCCAATTTTTCAGAGCAGTCATGGTAATGAACAGGCGTACATAAGTCATCTTTGCAACTGGTGAAAAGGTGTCAACGTAATCTAAGCCAAAGATTTGTGTATAGCCTTTAGCGACTAGGCGTGCTTTAAGACGATCAACAGTTCCATCAGGACTGACTTTGATAGAAAAGACCCACTTGCAACCAACAACCGATTTTCCAGAAGGTAGAGGGACGAGGTCCCAAGTTTCACTATTTTGAAGTGCACCCAGTTCTTCGAGCATAGCCTGACGCTAACCGAGATGGGACAGGGCATCACCTACAGTTTTAGGGATGGATACATAGGAAATAGAATAAAGGCAGGTATAAAATGAAGGAGATAATCTATGTTAACTTAAATTAATATAGCGAAGAGGAAGTTTGTGGGTGGTTCGTATACCTTTCCGAAGAGCAATGGGAAGATCAAATTCAGTTGACAAAACTGGAGGAATTGAAGGAGTCAACAACGGAAGTGAGTCAGATGATTGAGGTGGTGGTGGTGGAGGTGATAGAGCTATACTAGACTTAATCGGAGGTTCACATATAACTGGAATAATGACTGTTTTAGAAATGGGTATAGAGGTAGAAGGGTTGGTCTTAAAATAGAGAGAGGACTCAATGAAAGTGACATCTGCAGAGATAAAAATAACGATTAAGAGATGGAGAAAAATATTTATACCCTTTTTGTGACCTAATGAACCCTAGAAAGACACATTTGTGTGACTTAGCGGCAAGTTTGTCAACATTAGATCCTAAGGTATGAACAAAACAGGTTGACCCAAAAACTTTAGGAGATAAAGAATGGAGAGGTTCATGTGGAAACAAAATTGAGTGAGGAATTTTAGTTTCTAAAACAGAGGAAGGTATACGATTAATTGGATAACAGGTACTTAGAACAACATTCCCCCAAAAATGTTGAGGAACATTACCATGAATTAACATTGTTCGAGTTGTTTCAATGAGGTGTCTATTCTTGTGCTTAGCCACTCCATTTTGTTGAGGTGTATAAGCACATGAAGTTTGGTGAAGAATACCATTAGACGCTAGAAAATTGTGAAAAGAATGAGAAAGATACTCTCGGGCATTATCACTATGTAAAATGCGAATAGACACACCAAATTGAGTTTTTATTTCATTAAAAAAAATTTGAAAGATAGAAAACAACTCTGAACGATTTTTCATAAAAAATAACCAAATACACCTTGAGTAATCATCAATAAAAGTAACAAAATACTTAAATCTTAAATTAGACTGGATACGACTAGGTCCCCAAATGTCAGAGTGAATTAAGGAAAATGGAGAAGAAGCACGTTATGAGATACTAATTGGAAAAGAAGAACGACTGTGTTTCCCTAATTGACACGACTCTCAAGAGAAAGTACATAACTTGGACAGACTTGGAACAAGCTGCTGCATTTTTGCAAGGCTAGGATGACCCAGTTGAGCATGAATGAGAGAAGAAGACTTCATTACTGAACCAACATAGGCAGTTGTCCTAAGATAGTAGAGACCATGAGACTCACATCTGGTGCCAATTGTCCGTCCCGAACTCCGGTCCTGTAAGCAAACAAAATTTTTAGTAAAAGAAATAATGCAATCAAGGGAACGAGTGAGGCGACTAAGAGATAATAAATTAAATGGAGATCCAAGGACATAAAGAACATTGTCAATAGAGAGGGAAGGAAAAAGTTGAATGGTACCAATACCATGTGAAGGGGCTTTAGAGCCATTAGCCATGGTAACAGATGGCAAATAACCCGAAGTAGAAAGTGATGAAAAGAAGGATTTATTATCAGTAATGTGGTTTGTGGCGCCAGAGTCTAAAACCCAAGGACTAAGAGATGTGGATTGGGTTAGGCCAGCAAAAGAAGTACCTGTATGCACAACAGAAGCAGTGGAACTGAAGTCCTGACGATCCTCATACCATTTAAGAAACTCATTGAAGATAGTAGGTTGAGTCGATTTATCAGATGGTGTGGGGCCCGAGACAAGTGGTGGTGTTGCTAGGGCAACATGGGCAACTGCAGCAAATTTTGGAGGGCGGCCATGTAAAGCATAACACCATTATTTTACATAACCGTATCTGTGACAATGAACATACTGAAGACGTCCTTTTTTCTATTTCCGAGGAGGATGGTGGTTGTCATGTTGAGAAACCACATAATTATCATCGTCGAATTTGTCAATAGAGAGATGCATATTGACAAAATTGGCATAGATGGACGGATTAGATGTAGGACTAGGAAAAGCCATAACAAACACAGAGAGAGAAAAATGCCTCCGGAATAGAGAGACAAACCCTAAAAAAGGGTAAAAATGCAAACAACCTCTGATGAAGAAGGTGAGCACAGATCTGGATAGAGGATGGAGAGGCGACGGTAGAGGCAACGACCGCGGTCGGAAAGGACGCTGGACGCCCCTCCATGCGCGGTGAACAGCGGCTGCTCCGGCGAAGATGGCGGTGGTGCGTGGTAACGCGTGACAACTTTGATGGCCGCGATTTTGACGGCGTTGGACTCGCCTTGCCCAGACGATGTTGTCTGTGGTGTCGGCAAGCGAAACCGGGATGGCGGCGGCGGTGCAGTAGCGGAAAGGACGGAGAACGATGCTGGAAAACACTGTTCCGAGAGAGAAAAGTGGCGGCGGTGACGACCGGACTAGGGCAACCTTATCTGTGAGGTTGCCGGTGATGGCGGTGGTGGCGGCAACAGTGACGACGTTGGAGGCAGCGGAGGCAGTGGCAACAAAGAGATTCGAAGAGATTTCCAGAAGAAAAAAAAACAATTTAACATTGATGAATAGTGGGTTCACTAGGGAAATAGAGATTTGACCTATCTCTAGATACCATATTGAAGATTAGGTATAGGATGCTTTCTCTTATGTGTATTTCACATAGGGTTATGTGTTTATTTTTAACAGAGATATAAGAGATGAGATGAGCCCTTTACACTAGAATAGGAAACCCTAGATATTCTAACAGTATTCAATCCTTAGAAGGAATGCAAGGACCACAACTGAATGTGAATTCATTATCCCTGAGCCTTCATCATGGTTTGGACCATGTTAATCACCGCATTGATGGACTGGAAGACCAGATTCTAGAATTAAGTGACAACATGCATTAGTATTATGTTTAATTAAACTTATCATTTCTTTCAATTACATCTACCTTTTTTTCTTACTTTGGTCAATGAAATATTATTTGGCTACTAATTTTTTTTTCATATGCTTCAATTACTTTTGAAATTCCTTTTTGGATATTACAAACCATTATAATACACACATTGACTTTTCAACATTCACATAAAAAATATCAACATTTTTTCATATGTATTTAATTTTAAAAAAATTAAATTTACAAATTTTTCTATCGAAAAGTAATGTTTCTAATAATTAATCATGTTTACTTTAAATTTATGTTACATCTAATTATAAATTATTTAAGGATATTTTGGTAATTTTGTAATTAACACAATTTTTTTTTTCTTTCACATCAATCAAATCAACCTTAAACTTTCCACTCATTTATGTTAGAATAATAGGGCAGGTAAAATCAACCAAGAAGGGGGGTGAATTGGTTTCTTAATAAAAATTAAATCTTTTTAGAATTTAATCTTGTTAAAACAAAGTTTAACAAAAATTCCAATAAAAATTTAAGTTCTATTTTATAAAAATTAGAATATAACACAAATAAACAAAATATAAGTTGAATGTAAAGAGAGTAGGGATAGAGAAAAATACACAGAGTATTTATACTTGTTCGAATCAAAGTAAATCCTACATCCAGTGACTTATCACCTCAACAGAGAGTGATTTCTACTAACTATCTTAATAATAAAGTTTACAAACTTACAATGCAGCGGAATGAGAAAGATAGCAGGAAGATTAATAAGTCACCTCCTTTGTACATAACAAAGGATGAAACAACACTTCTCTTGAAAACACAAGAGATGAAAAACACCTTTATTGAACACCACAAGGAATTAAAACACCTCCTTTGAATAACCACAAAAGATGATAACAACACCTCTTTTGAAAACCTCAAAAGATGAACACCTCCTTTGAATAACCACAAAGGATGAAACAATATTGAACACTAGCAGTAGAGCAAGTTTCACTTTGATCTCTCTAGGTTTAAATTTGAAAGTTCTGGCCCCTTTTGTATTTATAAGAAAAGAGGGACGCAAGGTTCTGTAGAATATGAAAAGGTTTTTGCAAAAATGTTCAGAATAATCGATTATTGCTTGGGATAATCGATTATTCTAGAGAGTAATTGAAAAATAAAAGTTTGCTGATGATAATTGATTATTTCGCAAGATAATCGATTATTTCGAGTATGATAATCGATTATTCCTGAAGATAATTGATTATTTTAGCATTGAATGCTTTTTACGAAAAACAAAAGGTTTTTTCAAAGTTTAGGGAGAGTTGTGTGCATGTTGTGATCTTTAATATGATTTCTAACTATTACAATCAAACATATACACAAAATACAATATTAAAGTTTCTACAAGACTTTAAGACTTCAAGGCTTCAATCATGAAGGTCCATCTTTTTCTTTTAGAGTCATCATCATCAAAATAATTATCCTTTAGATATTTCTAAAGATCCTTCTTTATCTTTAGATTAACAACTTTTACTCAATTTCTACTCGCTTTCTCTTAATCCAAACAATTTCACTTTCAACTTACATTCCACTCTTTTTCTTCCCTTTCCAATTCCATCCTCATCCAAACATAGCATAAGAGATTTTATGGATTGTGATATTGAATATAGTTGATTACTTACACTACTAAAAGGGTATAATGGTGCTAATTGAGTCATTAATTTATATGAGACAAAATTCACAATGGTTATAGGAATATCAACCAAACGAACAATTACAAAGTTGATAATGAAATCAAATTTTGTTTCTCTTGAAATGATTGAGAGTAAAGTTGAGTGGTTAAAAACTTATGAGAAAATATTTAAATGGGAATAAAAACAATCTCATCAATGTCAATGCATTGTGATTGCCAATCAATAATAATTGTAACTAAAAATACTTACAATAAAAAAAATAAACACATATAATTAAGACATAGTTACATGAATTGCTAAAGGTGAAACAATTTCCACAAATTATATTGATTTAGAATGAAAATTTAGCAAATTCTTTAACAAAATCCTTAGACAAGAACATTGTTTTAAAACACAAGGGGAATGAGAATTAAATTATTTGTAATATTTGCATTGTTTATTAAGTTTTCTGAATTTAGAACAACTTCATATAGTTTGCTACACTAGCTTCAAAGCATTACATCTCATATTAAACCTATAATTTTCTTTTATTTTTCTTTCTTTAGCTTTTTGAAATATGAAAATTATTATTTTACGTGTTATTTCAAAAGGTAAAGTCTAATATTATCTAGTTCTGTTTACATACCAATATGTTATTTAAAACATGAAATTGAGCTTTATTTAGACTTTCTAAATATGCATATGACCTTTTGGAGCATGCGAACATTATTATTTACCTTAAAATGTTCGCACAACATGCCTCAAGGATACTGCTTAATCAAGTCTAAAGGGAATTAAAGATAAAACTCAATTATTTAAACATTGTTTAATTATATAAGAAATAAAAGAATATATATATATATATATATAATGTACTGCTATTTAATTGACGTGAGCATGAAGTGCCATTTGCATTATGAGTACTAGCTGTGGATGACTTCATTAATGGAATCGTAACTTCAATCAGATTGTTGGTATCATACCAATTTGTTTAAATAATTATTCGAGCATTTTCATTTTGATTACTATTCTCATTCCCTTTATTGAAATTAACATCATTGTTTAAATAATATGATTATCTTCCCATAATCATATGGTAAAATCTTCTAAATATTTTGAAGGTACTATAATCTTAATCAACGTGACGAAAAGGTCACCTTAATAAGACCACCTTCTTACAACACCTTACTTTATTCAATGGCTACACTTGGATCTCTTGTTATTGGTATTAGAGTCAGTTCACGATCAACAAGTTATCTACAAATCTCATATGTTACACTATGTTTATACTAAATTCTATTAATATCAATTTCACACTATTTTAAAATATGTTAATGTTTATATATTTAATGGTAAATAATCTACATTGCAAAAAATATACATGGTTAAGTTTAAAATCTTAATTTTATAAGACTTTTTCATTGATAAATAACATGAAAATTAAGATTCAAGGTTTTGGATCTTGGATTATAAAAATAAAAAATTAATTTTTGCTTTATAAATATATATTTGTACTTAACGGTTAAATAAAATATTAATTAAAGTGTGAGATTTCTAAAATCTTTGAATTGAAGTAAAAATTTTAAATAAAATTAGAAAATGATGTGAGATAATAGAATAAAAAATAAAATATGATCCATATTACCATTGGTTAATGAATTGATGTTAACTTCAAAATTAATTAAGTTAAAACAAGTTTAAGTCATGCATGTTAGGTTAAAAGTTATTAATAACTTATGTTTAGAATTAAAGAATTCGAATACGAGTCCTTTCAATTTAAAATTAATTTTTGTAAAATCATTTCTATTCAATTAAAAGCATGGGACGCGAGAATGTTGGAGTGGAATATCCAATTAAATTCCCCTTTCCTTTTCGAACCTCGTGATAAACACCAACAAAAAAGAACAAAGGTTATGGTTATAGGGTAAAACAATAAAATATCTGACTATAAAGTTGAAAAAAAAAACGTCACAATTACTTGCAGGTTTCTTTCTCGATCTCCACTGTTTCAGTTCAACCAACTTCTTCTCACTACTTTCTCCCCTCTTTCCCGCATTTCTACACCGTGTTTCCGAGCAACCGCTGCGGAGGCTCAGATCTGGAATTGGAATGGTCGTATGAGCGGCGACGGTGTCGTTTCGATGGATCACCTCCTCCTGGCGTTGGGGGAGACCAAGGAGGAGAGGGAGGTTCGTATTCGGAGCCTGTTCAATTTCTTCGACGCCGCCAACAACGGTTACTTGGATGTCGCTCAGATAGAGGTCGGATTGTCGGCGCTGCAGATTCCACCGGAGTACAAGTACGCCAGGGAACTCTGCGAGGTCTGCGACGCCAACAGCGATGGCAGAGTGGAGTACCACGAGTTCCGCCGCTACATGGACGACAAGGAGTTGGAGCTTTACCGCATCTTCCAAGCCATTGATGTCGAACACGACGGCAACATTATCCCTGAAGAGCTCTACGAAGCTCTTCTCAAAGCTGGTAGTGCTATTTATTACCGCTTTTGCTTTCAGGAGCCATTTATGCTCCTCAAATGAAACTTGCTTTATATGGGATAAACTTGTTGTTCTTAAGTGTAGGATTAAAAAAAAAAGTAAAATGAATTTAATTTATGTATTTAAATTTAATAATAATTTAGTTTCATTAAAAGTTGAGATGTATAGTTGATTTTACTTTCAGAAAAGTTTATTTATTCTAGAGTAATAATAAATATACATTATAAAATTTCTATACACTAAAATTATTTTATTATATATTTAATAAGGTAACATAAATTTATTTATTAGATATAATGCAGAAATAAGAAGGTATGTCACCAGTGTGGCAGATTTATCATTCTCCTTTATTTTTATCTACTTTTCATGTAAATGTTCACAGAGACTCTTACCCCCATTCAGTGACTTTGTGGTGTCCAATAGTATTTTTGCACAAATTGAACATGTTTAAGTTTGTTAGAATCAATGAGGTATTTCTTACAAGAAAGCATGAACAAAAATGGAGAAAATGTAGCTTTTCTGTTAACTTGAGAATTTTTATACGAAATTTTATTATTCAAATTTAATTTTATTAAATTTTACTATTTTAGTCAGGATCACAGCGAAACAGAGTTATGAGGTAAGACATTGGTATTTGATGTCTTGGTTGGCTGATAACATTTTTTCTGTGAGTGGGGTAAGTTGTTTTTAGTAGGAAAAACAGAGACTTGAGATGTTTTATATCTTCTTGATATGTATCTATTTTAAATATGCCCTGTGTATTTTTTTAGCTTGGGTTCATTCTTTGGATCTGCATGATGCTTAAGATATGGGAAGGCTGGTTTAGTTTTTTACGATGGATTCTGTATTGTGTTTGTTACTTCTTTGCTTGCTTAGTTTTTGGTGTGCCATAATCTGCTCTAGTCTGTGCACTTTTAGTGGATTTTGATGATGGTTTTCTAATATTTTTTATGGCTTTTGCGGAAGCTTTATAAATGTTACCTGTTTCTCCCTCATAGCATTTATAATAAGCTTGTGCAGCTTCAATGCTGCAGGAATTGAAATGGATGACGAGGAGCTTGCTCGCTTTGTGGAGCATGTTGATAAGGATAACAATGGCATTATCACTTTCGAAGAATGGAGAGATTTTCTTCTACTTTACCCTCATGAAGCAACTATTGAAAATATATATCATCATTGGGAGAGGGTGTGCCTTGTTGACATTGGAGAGCAAGCTGTCATTCCTGAAGGCATCAGCAAGCATGCGAACCAGAGCAAATACTTTCTTGCTGGTGGAGTAGCGGGAGGTATTTCTCGTACAGCAACTGCTCCTCTTGATCGTCTGAAGGTGGTTTTACAAGTTCAAACTGCACGTGCTTCCACCATGCCAGCAGTAAAGAAGATATTGAAGCAAGATGGTCTGTTAGGATTTTTCCGAGGTAATGGATTGAATGTTGTGAAGGTCACACCAGAAAGTGCCATCAAATTTTATGCTTTTGAAATGCTGAAAAATGTAATTGGAGAGGCTCAAGGCAGCAAGTCAGATATTGGTACTGCTGGGATGCTTTTTGCAGGTGGTATGGCTGGTGCAGTTGCTCAGGCTGCTATCTATCCAATGGATCTCATTAAAACAAGGTTACAGACTTGTCCCTCTGAAGGTGGTAAGGTTCCTAAGCTGGGAACACTGACAATGAATGTATGGGTTCAAGAGGGACCTCGAGCTTTCTACAGAGGGCTTGTTCCATCTCTGCTTGGCATGATTCCCTATGCAGCCATTGATCTCACTGCTTACGATCGCTTGAAAAATATGTCCAAGAGATATATTCTTCAGGATAGGGGTATGTTATTACTGCTGCAGCCACATAATCTCCTGGTTGGCTGATTTTATAAACACCTTCAATTTTTTTACGATACCTCTTAAAAGTTTTTCTCCTTGGAGTGAGACCTTTTACTCATTTTTCTCCTTCGTAGAACCTGGTCCTCTAGTACAACTAGGGTGTGGGACAATTTCTGCGGCTGTTGGAGCTACTTGTGTCTATCCACTTCAGGTCATTCGAACAAGGTATTTTTCACTTGTCAGTAGTACTGCTGTTTTTTTGTTCTCCTTTCCCACAAGAAACGATGGGGTGAAGGATGGTATCCAGTCGCTTTCTTTAAAGCCGGTTTTTTTGTAATGTTACGAACGTTCTTTACTGACAATTTTACATTACCATCTTTCTCAGACTGCAGGCACAACCTTCCAACACTTCGGATGCGTACAAGGGAATGTTTGATGCCTTTCGTAGAACTTTTCAGCTTGAAGGCTTTATAGGTTTCTACAAGGGACTCTTTCCGAATCTCCTCAAAGTTGTGCCAGCTGCAAGCATTACTTATGTGGTCTATGAAAGTATGAAGAAGAATCTAGATCTGGATTAGAGTCTGTATCTACGGGCACGATCACGTTATGTTTCCCGACAACAAAAATGGCAGTTTTTATGTATCAAGAAATCAGCTTAGCCCTAGGCACAAGGTACTTCCAGAGTTCTGAACATTCACATTGCAGGTAAAATTTGTTCACTCAGTATACCATGCCCCATGGTTTGAGTATTATATTTGTTGCTGATGCAGTTGTACTGATGACACTTTAGTAAGTCATGAATTGTTGACGATGACGATAAGAGGCTATGTTAGAAAAACATTCATTCTGAGGATATCTTAAAACAGATTTTTAGTGAGAAGCTCAAAAAGTATTTCTCCATGTCTGTGTGAACTACATGTGATCAAGAATTAATGCGGTATCATTCTTAGATGGTTGGAAAAAAGGCCATCTGGTAGCTGAAAGCTTTTTGTAACGCAAGCATGTGAAATACTATATAAAACAATGTTCTACCATGCGTTCTTCAGTTACGAGCCCATCTTCTGGAAATTTAGAATTTGCAACTGTTTGAGCCAAATATTTCAAAATTACATAAAATGTGCGTGGAGCACAACAAAAATTATCACCTTACATAACAGCAACGAAATTGCACACACTTTTTTTGAGATTAAAGTGGGGACTATGTATTGTAGCATAACTGTGTTTAATTAAATTATTTATCCAATCATACCTTTATTTTTAACTTAGATAATTTATTAAATGAGTCTATTTATTATTTACCCACGAATACTATATACTCACCAGATATTTATTCATAATGTTATTTATTTATGAGCTTAATTTTAATACGACTGTTAGCACAATTATTACAAAATTAACAACTTTTAATTATTTTACCAATACAATATAAAAATAAAATTTCCTTATAGTCTCTCTTTCGCTGACTATTTTTATCCATGTGATTTTCACGCAACCGAAAAGTTGACTGTGAAAGATTAAACTCCATTCTTAATATTAGTACTAACATAAGAAAGATTAAATATTATTTGAGCTAATTTCATTTCATCCTTTCCGCTTTTACACTAACTATACCTAAACTATTTCTTTTACTGATAGTTTTTATGTTATTTGCAGTCTATAACGATTGTTTAATATTCCATTATATCTTTAGAAATAAAAGGATTATTTATTTTTTCTTTCATGACCAATATATGTTATTTCATTACATGTGAATTTTTTTTAATTCTTTATTTAATTTTAGAATTAAATCATAATAAGTGTATAGTAAATTTAAAAAATAAAATAAAGTATACAGTAACCTATATAAAGAAATAGACACATATAACAAAAAGTGGACGTGCCGGAGTGGTTATCGGGCATGACTAGAAATCATGTGGGCTCTGCCCGCGCAGGTTCGAATCCTGCCGTTCACGATTTTTAATATTTTTATGCATAAAAGTTAAAAGAAAAATAAATTTTTTTTAATAAGCATCAAATTCCACAGTTTCAATGACAACACCAATATAAATAATAGTTAGTATATAATTATATTGGTATCTTAATATTTTCTATATCTTTTTGATTTTCTATATCTTTTTGGTATAACATTGTTATCTTGTAAACTGTATAATATAATTGACCACTGGTCCACTGATCACTTTTTATGATATAAATAAAGACATAATTTTTATTGACTGTCAATCATCTTTTATAGTATGAGATAAAAGGTAATTTTTTATTTTCTTTCGTTCTATATATCGTTTTTGTTAATATATAGTATGTTACGCAGTAAACTGTATATAACTAATCTTTGATTACAATAATAAATAAGAAAAGAAATATTTTTTCAATAATAGTGTAAATCTTTTTTCTTTCAAACCTCATCACTTCTTTTCCGGAAAGACCAAATAACACAACCGACATTTTTGTCTTGCTCATAGACAGAGTTTCCATTAACTTGAGAAAAAAACATATCTGTTGTTTTCCCATAAACATTCAACGACCCAACATTCATCCACACATATTTGAGCTTGATCACACCCAAAAATAACATCTTATGTTGACTTTGAATAGTTTTCACAAAAAAGGGCAAAAACTTGTGCATTGAACTCCTTTTTCTGTTGGCCTTTGACATGTTGGGAGGCAATTATGTCTCATACCCCACAAAGAGATTTTTTTTTATAGATATGTGGCTTTCATAAATTCATCCATTGTCCTTGCACATGGAAAGTGGGTATTGTGAATCAATTTGTGTATTCCTAGTGGCTTCAACCTTCTTTACCGGTATTATTGGTGTTTCAAAAGATTTTAATTTACATCCACGTTTGTTGATAGTTTAGTAATAGCATAAGGATATAATATAAAGTATTAATTTACTTTCTATATCCTATCCTATCATATTATATTATTTTAAATATTTTATATATTTTTTAATATTATATTATTTTAAAGATCATATATATATATATTTAATAAAGAATTTTATAAAACCTTATTTAATAATATGTATTTATATTTTAACCTACTAATTCTCTTCCATTATAACTATATTTTATATTTAATGTAAATAAATAATAATTTATTATTCTATAATTCAGGATCTTATTTAAAATAATAGATTTTATTTTTATTGTCATATAAACATATTTAAAAATCTTATAAATGAGGTTTGAGTTTGACCATATCTTGACTAGTAACGTTGGAGAGGTCATATACTCAAAATTTATATATATTATTACTATAATGTAACTAATTAAACAAAAATAGTATATAATTTAATATAATTGTAACTATAAAAATATCACACATGTTTACCATTTTTTTTAAATGATTCGTCAATAATTTAGTCAAAACTAAAATTTTTGGTTTTATGTAAACAACTATATTATCGATAAAAAAATTATCTTATATTTTATTTCATAATCTTAGTTTGATAATTTTCATTATATAAAATGGTTTTTCTACTATAGTTGTAGAAATAGAAAGAGTTAAAAAGATGTTATCATATTTTTAAAAAGATTTTTTCATAAGAAAATATTATAAAAAAATTAGAACACTAATGAGTTAGATTGTAAGAATTTGAAAAGACAGACAAAATATTTCAAACATTCTTCGTATATGCAATTTTTTTAGCATGATAAAATAGTAAAAATATTATAATATGAAATTATATTTCACTGTCAGTGTCACAAGAGAGATTAGCCATTTTATTTAAGAAATCAAATAAAATTGAAGATTTGGCTTCATGTTAATTTGATGTTTCCAACCACTTTGATGATGAAGATGATGACGTTTGAAGAATGAAGATTTAATCTTAGTATTAGAGTGTCTTAGATTTTGGGGTAAGATGCATTTCATTTAATCTTAGACTTAATCTTCCTTTTAAAATGTTTTGAAATGTTTTAAGAAGTTTTAACTGTTTTCAACTCATTAAAAATATGTTTTCAGTTAATATTCTTAGTTTGATTGTTAAGTCAATCTTAAACATTTTAACCAACTGGTATGGATTTCAGTTAACTAATATTCTGAACTAGTGTTTTTAAGTTTTCTTCTGGCTGAATTCAACTACTATTTTCAAGATTTTAATTAACTTAAATTTTGGAGTTGTTGTTTCTGAATTTTTCAGTTGATTTTAACTAGCTATTTTTCATAATTTAAATCAGCTAAATTATGGAGCTGTTCTTAAGAAATCCATGCTCTCTAGAAAATCTAGTTGATTCACATTAAACAGACTAAAATCACTTAAAAATTGTGGTCCGTTTTAAAATATAGGTCAAGTTAGGTTATCAAATTTTCTGAACTCAGCCCTTAGGGTCAGGCCAGGCTGGACTGGGCTGGGCTGCCCGTTTTAACAGCTCTACTTATACTAATGATTTTTTAATAAAGAATAGAAAGAGTTTTTAAAAACTATGAAATTCATTAAATTTTTTAAAGTAATAGGAAGTAATATATTTTAGTTCTTTTATAATATTATTATTAAGGATTAAATATATTTTTAGTTCTTGAATTATTTGTTAAAATTGTGTTTCATTCCTGGGGCAAACTTTGGACCTATTTCGTCTTTATACTTTTGTTATGCGCATGATTAAAATCGAAATTGAGAAAAGTTAGAAATCAAAATCGAGAAGAGACAGAAATCGAGAATCAGGGAAAGTCAAAAAATCAAAGATTGAGTAAGATTCAAAAAGAGGAAAATCGAGCGAAAGATAGGTGACCGTGCAAATTTAAGAGACAGTTAAAAGAAAGCATGTGGAAAAAGATAATTGGGTAAAAGAACGCGTAAAAAAACCGTTCATAAGGAACGGTTACTACTTGGCATTATAAATAAGAAAGGCATGGGATGAGAAAGGGGTTAAACGCATACAAGCGAAAAGCCAAAGGGGTTAGACGCATACGAGTGAAAAGCCAGAGAAACTTAAAAATGGCAAAGCACTATGCAGTTCTAATTTGGGTAGCTCTAGTCTGAGTTTTTTCAGAAGTTCTTGTATTATCCCTGGTAAAACTTTTCATGCTTCATCAATAAATTTACTCCTTTTTGTACTTCCTTGAGATTTCTTCTTCATCTAATTAATGGGTTTTAATGGGTTAGTTTTAGATAACAAGTTAACAATTTACTTGTAATTTTATACTTGTTTCCATTTACAAAGAAAAAATTGAGATAAGAAGAAAAAAGAATAAATTAGACAAGATTGAAAGTTACAACACTGCTAGCCTAAATTTGGATCCATAATCAGATGTGAGTAGATGATAAAATTATAAATAACATCGATTTCCTCAAAATCAATTTGGATAAGAGTCATATATTTTTCATCGAAAGCAAATTGGCACACCTGGTGGGACACAATTGGTTAGTTCTAAAACTTGACGTTGTATGTTATTAAGAAGTGGAATAATAGTGATGAATAATCAGAATTGTGCTAATAACAACGGAGTAGAGGTCAATAGAAGTGAACAAGAGGGCAATGGAATTAGCATTGGAGCACTAGAAGATATACCCAATAATGCTAGTGCTCCTATGATTGGTCAAGGAACGGTGTTGACACAAAAGAATAAATTAGACAAGATTGAAAGTAACAACACTGCTAGCCTAAATTTGGATCCATAATCGTATGTGAGTAGATGATAAAAATATAAATAACACCTTTTCTCAAAATCAATTTTGATAAGAGTCATATATTTTTCATCGAAAACAACTTTATAAACAGATGTAAATGATTCTCGATGACAAATAAAAACATCTTTAAGGAGAGGAAAGTGGAAAGAAATAAAAGGAAAAAAAGTGAAAAAAGCTTAAGAGACAAATGATAGTGAAGTAAGAAACTATGAAGAAGAAAAATAAAGAGATAAAAAAGAATTTTAACACATAATCAAGAATCGTTTACATCAAATTATAAAGTATAATGAGGAAATAAGTTCAAAGTCTGTCTCACAATTTTGACAAGTAATTCATGGACCGAAAACATATTTAACCATATTATTAAATATAAATACATTTTATTTACATTAAATTTTAATAATTAATTTTATGAAAATATAAAGAAAATAATCTTTATATAACTGTCATAATAATATTTGAAGTTATAACGAAAATCTATTTAATTTCTCATCAATTAAGCTAATTTTGGTAGAAGGTGGTCCTAATTTCGAATAGATGAAAGTAAGTAAATTTTAAAAAAATACATAAAAAAGGAAATAGTATTTATAAATATTTTCTAATTTTAATAAAGTTATTTACTGTAACATAACCTTAGTTAATTTAGTTTTTTTTTATATCACCATAAAAATTATACAACCATAACTTCAATTATTATTATTTTCTTATAATTAGAATGAAGTTATACTTATAAGCATGATTTTAATGTAAAATTAGATTGAAGTGTAATTTAATTTACAATAAACTCATGCTTATAACGACTTTCACTTTTTTTATGATACATTTTTTTAATTTAGGTTGAATGTAGTTAAGTTAATTTTTATTTAAATTAAAAGCGTAAAAAATTGAAATAAATTTTGGTCAATTTAATTGTCTTAATGAAAAATTGTCACATTAATAGTCTTCACTTTAATAAAAAAAGATTAATTTTTTAGTTTATTTGGAATTTATTAATCCATTTTATTATGAGGGTGAATAGTAATTGAATTTTTGTAGTATTGCCATCATATGTTAGGATTGAAAATAAAGACTAATCATCTTAATTTCGAATTAATGAAACTAATATACATAATCATAATATGAAAATAGAAGTTCATAATATACCTAGATGAGTCTAACCGAAATCTATCCAACAAAAAACAATAACAAAGATCTAGGAAATTAAAAAAATGACTTATAAAACAAACTCTCCTATTCTATCATTTCTTTTAACATCTTATTTATGTCTATTCAACTTTATTTATTTAAGTTAAGCTTATCAACATTTATTTCAAATTCATGTTACACTTTTATTTTACTATTTTAAATTTATTTTATTTTTATACTCTATAAACAATTATAAATTATTTTCAATAAAAAATAAAAATATTTTAAAAAAGATAAAATACAATTTTAACACTAATTTATAAAATATAAAAACAAAATTTATAAAATATAAAAATAAAATATATAAAAAAGTTACATGTGTCAATCTAGTCTAATTAGTTTATAATAAGTAATCATTATTTTCAAATGTATATATATATATATGACATACTTTAAAATTTGTTTAAAAAATCATAAATAAACAAATAAATTTATTTGACATTATCTATAATAATATATAATAAAAATATTTCTATTTGATACATATAATTTTTGAAAATTATCCTTAAATTTAGTTTCTCTACCGATTATTTTGTTGTGTCTCTAAATTTCACTAATTTTGATATTCTAAATACATTCAACTTTTATCTTTTAATATCTCATACATAAGACATCTTAATTTATATTATATTTATTATCTATAACAATATAAAATAGAAATTATTTTATTTAATATTTTTTTCAAAACTACTTTAAGTATAACTATTTTTTATCCTATATACTATACCTAGCTCAACTTTTCTACTTCAGTTTTTTATCTTTCAATATCTCATACACCAAATAAATAGAAAAGAAAAAAAAATAAAAAGTGCTTTAAAGAAATTATTTTTACTATAACTTTTTAATTATGATATTTGATAATTATTTAATTTTCAAAAATGCAAACACACGTGCACCTTTTACGCCTGTGTTTTTTCTGATATAAAATAATAAACATTAAAATAATTGTTTTTTATTAGAAAAAGATATTGTTTATCTAAATATGTGACTTTCACCCTTTGTAGTACAAGTTGTTTGAATTGATACATCTCTAATAAGTTTCTTATCAGTAATTCAAATTTGTAAGTTCACTTTTCGCACTGTTTATCTAATATTGTGCTACATTATTTTTAATTTCATTTTTTTAATAATAATTACCGCTGTTTAACTCTAACTCTAATTCAACTCAAACAATTTTTTACTAAAGTTCTAATTTAATTATATTACATTTTTATTTAAGCATAGAACTTCTAATATCTATAATTTTTATTTAACAATAATCAATCCCAAATTTCGTCGTGGTAAAAGATTAATTTTCTTAAAAAAGATAATAATAAAATAGAATTTACTGAAACTTAATAAAAAATGTAGAACAAAAATTAAAGAGTTTGAACGAGATATTAGAAAAATGTATAAGCTTTATTTTATGTACACAAGTCAATGTTAGAAGTCAACATCTCTAAAAAAAATTAGTGATGATTTTGACTTGTGAATAATCTGAATCTGAATATCACAAAAAAAATTTAATGATGATTTTGAGTTATGCATATATGCTAAGGCTATTATAGACAAAATTGAAGTTCTATTTTTATCCTTTACAAATAAACTTAAACATTCAAATTTACTATCTATATACCTATATTGAAGTGAATAAAAATTTAAATTTTTTTTTCATCATCTTATTCTAACAGGTGATTAATTCTCTTCTTTCCTACATTAGACCATATAAGAAACAATCTCTTACACCTTGAAAAAAAAAAAAGGTTGATGTTTTTTCATTTCAAAAGAATTTGCCTATTTAAGAGTTGAAAAGAAGACTCTTATTTTAAGTTTCTCCAGTTCAAAAATTTACTATTTTTCCTATAAAAAATGTGTTTCTTATTTTTAAAATGTGAAATTTATTTTTGTACGTCTAATAGTTCCACATAATTTAGAATTAAAGCCAAAAGACTCACAATAATTTATATATTTTTTCTTCTCTTAATTTTATGAGACACTTGTGATTCAAGACTAATAATAATTTATATAATCTTTTTTTTTTCCTTTAATTCTGTAAGACGCTTTTTAAAGATAAAACCTGACGAAAGTCCAAATTTCAAAATTAATAATACCTCGAATGCAATAAGCGATCCTAATAATGTCTACTACTGTCTACTACCTTTGCAGACTTGAAATCAGAATCTTGAGACCATCTATGAGAACGAAAAAAATTACAAAATCAAACCTTTATTCTCTAAGCCTTCAAATGAAAAGTTTATTTTTGCATCCTAATAATCTCACGTTACTTAAGAGTTAATATAAAAAACAATTTATATATTCCTTGACATCTTAGGCGCCTTTTAATAAAAACTTATATTAAAGTTTATTCAAACTCCAAAACATACAATACCTCAAATCCAGTTGATAACCTTAACTATGTTCAGAGAACTTGACTAAAAGTAGTGATAGCATAGACACTTGCCACATACACCTTATTAAAAGGTCCAAAGAAAACAATTGTTCATTAACCTAAAGGCAAAATTTAAAACAAAACTTACAAAGGAATCCGCAGGACATTTTCTTTTTTCTCTCTTAACTTAAAAAAATTAAATAAAAATTGTTCAAGCCTATAACTTAAAGCATGTTCTCTCAAGATGTCTACATTACATAATTTAGCTGTGCTGTTATACTCACCTCCGACCACCACCCTTTCTAGGAGGAGGAGCAGTGTCCTCCTCGTCTGACTGAATATCTCCATACTGCCATATGCCACGTCTGCTGCTCTTTGCTTCTTCCTGGAAATTCTCCAAATTATCAAGGGCTGACTGTCGTTCCTTTCTGTCCCACCTATTTCTCTTTTCAGTCCTAGCAAGCCCTTCCTGCAAATTTCCGACAATAACATATATTGTGAGATCATTTTTCCTGTATCAGCAAGGAAGACTTTGAAAGCACTTCAAGCAAGAATGAATGGTAATGTTACCTGTAGCATGGCAGCATTGACGCTGATCTCAGCATCCACAGCAACAAGAGTTACGGCAAGAATTGTCCCAGTTCCCTGTCCCTTAACTTTTCCTCCCGAGGTATCTTTCTCCTCAACCTTGGCCCTGAACTCTTTTCCACTGTTTAAAGTCAGTTCACTCAAATATTCAGCGGCTTCTTGGCCAAAATCCTCTTCCAAGTTTGGAATCTTGATGTAAGCAAGGCTACACAGTTGAGCAAGACCAGGTGCAGCAGACACAGATGGATCAACAGGCCGTAGCTGACTGTAGGGTACTGCTTCTTGATTTCCGTAATCAATGTAAAATACTTCAAACATGTCAGTGGGGGATTCAACTGGTCCTCGAGGGGTGTTGACAACCTACAAAATTCAATTATGAATAATCAATATAGAAAAATAATAGACACATGAGGAAAAGAGAAATTAGATACAAATAGACAAGGTGATACAAGTATCGACTGACTACTTAGCAATTCATCAACTCCTGCAAAATTACATGAAATTGCAAAAAGAGATGAACACGTGCATATAGTGCAGAACATAAGATAAAATATAAGATTACAGGATTTCTAATTGAGAAAAGAATTGTGGGAGATTGTGAACAAGAAAAAAACTTATGTCCCTAGATGAAACTGCTTTATACTAATATTCTGAACTTGAAAATTTAACAGTTCGCTTTAAAAATGAGAAACAAATTACAAACAGGGTGATATAAATATATATCATATTGAGAGAATATCAACTTAAATGCATGTCAAGAAGCCTAGATAAAATAAAATAAATAAAAAAGGGGGAGTGGGGACGCGATCAAAAAGTTGTGAAAAAATTGGGTCATGAGACCCGGAAGTGAATCAAGTTATATATTTTTTTCACAAACTCCTATTTATCGGTCACATTTTTTCGGCTACAGTATTGCAATGCTGATACCAATACGGTAAGAACTTACCATCGCCCGGTACCAAGACTTGTCAGCATGAAAATAACAAAGGACTATGTCGCCCTTCTTAGGATTGAAAGCACCAATCACAGGAGCATCCTTCAGATTCAAAGAAGCTAGCTGTTGTTGAATGGATGCGATCTTTTGATCTCCAACTGTCTGGACATAGAATTTGCCACCACCCAAGACTTCTGTAACAATTACCTACCAATGTATAACAACAAACAAGTCAGTCACCATTTTTAAGCATGAAAATGGTCATTAGTGAAAATATACTAATTCCTATGCACCTTAAGCACTTCTTGCTGTTTGTTTTCAATAACTGCACCATTGGATACTTCCTCTCCTTCAACAAATTTCTCCCAGATCTGCAAAACAATTTAATTTAGAATAGTTAACAGTGAAAGAATAATGTTAATGTAAACACGACCAGGAGTCATTCTTACTTTCAGCTTTTGCCTCTTTGCAGATTGTTCAGCTTGCTCCAGAAGATGGAAATCAGGAATTTTATCACTGCCAAAGGATGTTTGGAGTTTTGCAAGACCAGCTTCGAGCAGAGTAGCTGCCACATTGTTTCTCGACTCCCATAAGGATCCCAAGAATGTTCCATTTTTATCGACAGTTTCAACCTCTATCTGCAGACAGTAAAAAGTTATTTAACAAAACATTAGCAACACAGAGGAATTAAAATCAGAAAGGAATTGATTTACCTCAACATCTCTTTGCATTATTTTTCTCCTCATCAGAGCAATTGCTTCATCAGAATATGGTTCATCACGACCTGGACACCTGACTCCAGAAAAAGAGAAAGCAATGCTACAAGTTTCTTTAGGAATCAGCACTTTAAAACGATGACCACTGAGCACGTATTCCACAACAGCAGGAACTCTTCTACTTCTTTTTAGGAAAGGACAAAAGTCTTTGGCTTTCTTAACACTATTTTTGTTCACTGCTGTCAAGTCAGTTATATGCATCACTGGGGGGTCCTTGGCAGAGTGGATGCCTTTCCTTCCAGCAGTAGCACGTGATTCAGCGGCAAGAAGTGCATCATAATAGTTAGATCTCTCTTCAAAGTCACGATGTCTAATGACAGTTCCAAAACCACGACCAACTACCAATTCCGCAACATTCACCCCATCTTGCTGACTTCCAGCAAGTGGAGCAGATGACACAGCATCATCATTGTCAACCTTTGTAGTGGACAATAAGAAGACTGATCCAAAATCCATTACTCTGGAATCAGCAGCTGCTGATGGAATTACAGATCCATCTGTGGGAGAAACCTTTCTAGAATATTCCATCTGCACATTGACCTGGAAAGAAAGCAGTAATCAATTACAACTGAATTCAGATATGATATCAATTAACTCATAAGATATTTTCATACTTGATGACCAATGAGCCGTGTTCTCAAAAACTCCTTTGCTTCACGGGCATAGGGAGCTGGTTTTTCATCCCGACGAGGATTGCCCATTTTTGGACACCTGATACTTGAAAGGTTAACTCGCCTCTCTGCTAGTGGACTACCATATGGAATTGAATCATCAGCAACGACAATACAATCTCCACTCACAACCTCAACCACCTGTACAACTCCACTTAAAATGTTATATTTATACGAGTGAAAAGATTGACTATTTGACATAAATCAATGATTTAGCAATATTTTACCTTTCCAGAAAAATTCTGATTATGAATGGCCTTTGAATTGGAAGGTGGTGGTACATAGTTTGTCCACATCCTTAACCTGTTTTTCTTAGCCTGTAGCTCCGCAGTTTTCAGCTTTCGTTTTGCCTCTTCTTCCATCATGTTTGCACTCCATTCAACATATTTTGCATAACCCTGTTTAATTGAAAATTTGAAATGAGAAAGTTATTTAGTATATGTCTAATATTTCATCATACAAAAAAAATGAAACATTCTAAATCTCCCTCTAGAAAAATATCAAGAAAATCACTACAGCCAAGGTCAAATTCCAGACAGAAAAAACTAGTAAAATCTGACTCCAACTAAATGTCATGTAGTAAATAGAACCTAGACATTATATTGCATTAAAACTAAAACAACAATACAATCACAAGTATGTGGAGACTATAGCCACCCAACCCCCAAGCCAATAAAGCCAGTAATGATATCAAGTACAATATTTCCCTTTTCAAATTCATTTAATCAAATACTATACGGGAATTTCAGTACAATGTCAAAGATACTGTGAATAATATGTAATTGAATTTGATTAAATAAATTATGGTAGCTGTTGTTCACAGTATTTACCAATTATATAAAAAAGGAGAGTCCACTCTTGTGTATAAATTACACAAACAGAATTCATTCCATGTCAATCGTTGACTCCTTTTTCTCAACATGCATATTCTATCATACCCATCATATGTATAATATACCTCAACAAGAAATGATTAACTACAAATATAAGAGAAAAAAAAGCTTGTTTCAATCTCAAATAAACCAATGAACTGTAAACACGTCAGGTCCACCATGGATTGATTAGAACAAATAATAACAATAATATCAACCCACACATAAGAATTACATACGTTCTCTACGAGTTCCAATGCCAGGTCCTTTGCGGATTCACCATCAGGATAATACACTGATCCAATTAAATTGCTGAACTTATCAACACCTTCCAAGACAACCCGAACCTGCATCCCATTTGGATTAGAATTTTTTTTAAATGCAAACATGATGTAACTTATAGAAGCATGTTACTTACATCTCGATTCAATACACGCATCTCAGTGAAAAATTTAGCCTCATGTGCAAAAGGATCAGCAGCAGATTCGGCAGCTGATGTTGAAACAGCAAGTCTTTGTGCAGATGTAAGTGTAGCTCGAGGTTCCCCAGAAACATCTCCATTGGTGTCATCAGATGTCAACTCCGATTCAACAACACTTTCAGGTGCAGCTCTCCTTCCCATTTGTGGGGACTAGCGTAATGGGAAAACAATTAGTTGTATGTGTAGATAAAGATAGCAGCAAAGAGTAATAGAAACATCATTCAACACTTACCTGAATTCCAGCAATAAAAACTTGGACAAACTGAAATTGTGGGAGCAAATAGATTCGGAGTGTACTGCCATCACGAATCTGCTCAACAATTGCCTCCATGGGCAATCCCTTGTTTGCGGCTAACAAACCCATAGCATCCAAGTTACTAGGGTCACCAATGGCTGAACGTGGTAGATTTCTGATTGATGCCTCAGCAGCACCAGGAACCTGCAATCACCATAAAACCATATATTGTCCATGGATGAGGGATTTCAAAACATTAAACAGGAAGAGCCCCTACACATCTGTCTTATTAATTTAAATGACAGAAAGAAAATATCTTTAAATAGATTGCAACACAAAGCACAGTTTTTTCAGTGATTTAAAACATAAACTAGGCAAGTGGTCATTTAAAAGATACTCAAGTAAAATACATTCAAAATATGTAATTAAGTAACTTTGAGATAATGACAGTAGTAAACACTTGTTTTACATCATCAAAGATCCAAAGCACAATGCATTTTGCTTTCCAAGCAAATCAAGTTGCCAGGACACCAATGAATGCACATCTGATGTTCAAATTTTTTGGGTGCCAAAGCGTGCCTAAATTACAATTTATTTTCCAAAAAAAATCTTCAATGCTAAAGAAGAAAACCCATACAAACCTTGCTCCACCGGCCAAGGCCTTCTTGTTTAGCTTGTTCTTCCAGGCGTAACAATTCTGCCAAGTATGGACTTGCTTCTCCTTTCTGCTGCCCCTGTTCCCTTATCTGCGTGTACAAAAAACCCAATTCATGGGCGGGTAAGTAAAACATTACCAACATGGTACCACCCATATACAGCAATGGACACAGTTTTCAACCTTAACCCATCCTTGGGAAACAACCAGCACAGCAACATTTTTGTCTCCGAGAAAAACAGTTCCGAAGTCTCGATTTATGGCTGGCACGTTGTAGTCCACTCTGAAGGTCACCTCCTGTTTCAAATTCCAAAATCAAATCACGTAAGGCACATAACACTCTTCACCAGGGAAAAACTATTAGGTAGTTCAAGACCACCACGTGTCCATAGTCTTGATCAATCTCACCATGACGCAAACTCAATTTTTTCAGTTTATGATAGAGCCTTAATAAGTCATGTGAAGATTAATGAGTGACATGATGGTCTTGGACTCCTAATCCTTTTTTCCTTCACCAGAAGAAGACAATACCGCAACACTCAATCAAATCCAGGTAACAATTGAATGAATAAACTATATTTTAACGCACCTTCCCTATGCAGAGCTTTCTCAGAAATTCCCTACTTTCCCATGCAAATGGCTCGTCCACACCATCTCTACGTGCCTAGAACAATTCGAAAATAATAACAGTAAAGCAACTTAACACGATTTAAATTATTCGATCAATTGTAAGTAAAAGTGAAAAAACTAAAAATACCAGTCTAGGTGCCATCAAAGAAGATAGAGTAATGGTCTTTTCAGGCAAAGGACCAGGTTTGGTGCTGGAAATTGCCACAATGACCATACAATCGCCAGAAGGAACAGCCTTCACTCTTCCCCTGTACCATCCCGAGGCGCCACTCGCAGCTGATGCCATTCTCCAACTATCTACAACAAATACAAAACAACAACACAACCAAAACGACTTTCAGCGACATTCAAAGCAATTTAAAGCCACAAAAGCAGAAGTTTTCGGAACATAACGTCGTCTCATTTATCAAGCAACAGATGTTCAATTAATTCAGCATAAAAAATTCAGATCCAGAAGAAAAATAAACCTCGCCAGGGATTCATCCCAGGCCTAGAGGTTTTTCAATTCCTTCCAAATTCAAAAATCAATGCACGAAATAACCTAATAATCAGTACAATACGGATCCGATAATTAAACTGAAAATGCAACCGATCAATCAGAGTGCCGTAGGATACCTTGAAATGGTTCAAGCTTTGGATCTACCAAATCCAAAAGAGCTGAACCGAAAGTCAAATCGGAAAATGAGTAATTCTATGAGGTTTTGGAAGTTTCTATGATACGAGATGGATCCGAAGCCAAACACAACTACGGCTAAACGAGAGTTTCAGGCGGAGGATCCAGAAGACTGAAACAGAGAGAAGAAGAGTTAAGAGAGAAAAGTGGTTTAGAAGAAACTGGTTTATATATAGACGCAAAGATCATGAAAAAAATGCGAGTGATGTCTGAGTAAGTGTGCCCCTTGTTTTTCGACTAATTACTAAAATTACCCCTAAGAATCATTTTGAAAACTACATGGATATTATTAGATTACATTACATCATTTGTGTACAGATAAGATAATTATCTTAAATTTGTTAAAAGAATCACAGAAGTATATCTATTTATTAATTGTAATTAATTATAGATATATTTTAGATACCTCCTTGATTTTAGCTACTGTGATTTTAAATTTCTATTTTATCTAAATTTCAAAACCATTTTTTTTCTTTTGCCTAATTATGATGGCCAATATAAATTTAAATTCTAAATTTGTATAATTTTTAATAAAGTCTACTGAAAAAAATAATCAAGTTGTTCTTTTGTTTTTCTTTACTTAGTAAAACAACACTTTAAAATAAGATAGTTTGTTTTAAATAAAATGGCTTTATAAAATAAAAATTTAACTCCTCTAAAAGGACAATTCCCTTCAATCAGAGTGTAATAGTAACGTGATAAAAAGAATTAACAGTTTAAAGTTATAATAAAAGTAAATATGTGTTCAATAAAATATAAAACTAATTATAATTATTTTGTAATAAATGTTATTATTTCACCTTATCCTTTTACAGTACCGTTTTAAGGGATCCAGGCATTTGATATATTAAAGTTTTGAAGGAACTTTATTTTTCTGAAAAACAGAATCTAAAAATTATCATGAAATTAAATGCTTACAACATACAAATAAAAGCTAAATTATCTATGCTCCAATTTTTAGTATAAATAACCTAGAAATGAGGTGATTTATATGATAGAAAGTTCAAAAGGTAACAATAAACCTTTATTTATGTACATTGTGTCTGTTATGAAATAGCATATTTTACAAGGGTCGTTGTGTCTTTTCACACAACATAAAGTTAGGTGGAAGTAGGCATTTTTTTAATTAAAAATTATAATTGTAAAGTATTTTTGGGAATTGAAAATTGAACTCAAATTTTAGGGTATATTATTCTTCTTCACATCATATCAAAATTTGGAAAAGAACAAAAGATAAAATAAAATAACACACGTGTTGTACAAAAAAAGACCACGTGTTCTTGAAGCTGGAAGCAAGGTTTATGATATAAATGTTAGAGAGTTGAGGCCTACACGTGTTCTTTAAAATATGTATTTTTAAAATTGCTGATAATAAATGAAAAAATATGTTTTTCTTTTTATACTAATTTATGAGATTTTAACGGCACAGATCCTCTTATCAAAGAAAACATCTAACACTTTTAATATTAAAAAATATTTATTTTGATAAAAAGTTCGGAATAGTTCTCATTTAATAAAATTTTGAAAAAATCTTATATAAATTACTTTAATCTTAGTATTTACAAAATATTATACATGTCAAACACATTAGAATTATAGTTATATAGAGTACATAACTTGAATATCTTATATAATCACTACGAGTTCTTATCCAACAATAAAATTCTTATATTAGAATAATGGTTTATCTCTAAATTCGTGTTCAAATAAAATAATTAATTCTTTAAGAGAATTATTCATAAATAGGATAACACAAAAATTATTAAAAAATTTATGATAAAAATTAATCTTAATTTATGAAATATTGTATATTACCGTAGATTCAAAATTACTTAAAATGATTACATAGTTAGTATCTCTTCTTCTAGTTAATGATTATTTCCTTAAATTTCACTAACATTTTTTTTTCATCAGGTAATTTATTAGCTTGTTGTGACATTTCAAACACATACATAACCCTTAATCTTTATAATAAAATTTAGAATGTTTTCTAAATTCAAGTAATATTCTCTTAAATATCTTAATATAAAAGTTACTATTACTAAATCGGTTTGACTAATCTTAACCTGTTTAAAATAATTTATACATGTCATTAAAAATAATATTAAAAAATAGTTAAAAATGTATAATATATATATAGTTACCTCTTATTTAAGTTTGTTGATTAAATTTATTTGCTTCTTTCTTTATTTAAATTTTTAGTTTGAATTATGAAAATAATATTTTTCTAAAACATTTTATAAACCATAGTAAAAATAAAAGTAAAAAAAATTAAAGCAAAATTTGTATATGAAAAATTGACTTAGACAAATACTTTGTTTTTCATATGTTTTTCTCCCTCAGTTTTTTAAAACTTATTTAGTTTTTAATATTTTGTACTTTAAAATGTAAGTCCTCATATACAAGGTAGTTAAAATCGTGAAGGGTTTACAAAATCGTAAATCGTGAAATCGTAACACGGATTAGATTTTACTTTTTACAAATTTTGTTAAAATGACATCTAACTTATCAATAAACTGGACGTGCAAAGCAAAGTTATGAAAAAAAAACAAGTTTTAATTTTATTTTTAGAAAAGGAAAGATTTTAATTTTTAATTATTTTTATTAGACTTAAAAAGTTTTAAAATTGTTTAACGTTTAAAAAAGTGAAAAAAATCTTTTGAATTAAATATTAAAATAAATAATCTTTCAAAAAAAATTGTTCAGCTTGTAAATTAGTGGGAACAATATTACTAAATATTAAAAAATATTAAAAACCATTAAAAAATTAAATATTGTTCACTTCCTAAATTAGTGGGAGCAGTGTTCAACTTTAACTATTTAAAAACCATTGAAAGAAGTAGGAACAGTGCTCAATGTTAAAGAAATTAAAATCCATTAAAAAAAATTAAAATCTATTAAAATGAAATTAAAACACATCCATCACCTGTATTTGTGAAAACTTTAAAATCTACGATTTTACGTTTTTTCCGATTTTACTCTACGCTTTCACCGATTACACTGTATTACGATTATAAGTATACTCTAACACGGAATTGAACTAAAAATTGTACGATCTTACGATTTTATGAGTAAAATCTCGATTTTGACTACATTTTATACATCTAATATAAGTAATTAAAATTAGTTTTAGACTTAAAAAAAAGAGGACTAATGAAAAGATAGTATATAAGAGTTAATGAAAGAGGTGATGCAATAATGAAGAAAAAATGCAAGTGAAATACTTTTTAAGAGACTTGCTTCTATATAATGTTTCTTGTTCCAAAGTGTGTTTCATCTCTCTCTATAGGTATTTGGTAAAACTAATAGTTGATATTGAATACATAGAAAAAAACTATGAAAAACTAATTCAAAAACAAAAAAAAATCAAAACAATTTTTAATCCTCTTTTTTCTTAAATTTTGGTTTGAATTTTAAATAGAAAATAAGAAACCAAATCAAATTTAATAAATTGGATTATTATATTTAAATATAATATTATATGTTGAAATTAAATTAATAATTAACAAACATACATATGTCTCTTAAAGAATGTTTATGATTTAATTATATTTTACTTAGTTGTTAGAACAAGATAAAATATTCATATTTTATTTTTTTAACTATCACATTGTTTAATTTATTTATAAATATTAGACTTATTTCATCTTTATATTTTATAAATTGATTTAAATTATTCTTGATGACAAATAAAAACATATTTGAGAAGAAGAAAATAAGAGAAAAAAGAAAAAAAAAAAGAAGAAACACAAGAGACAAATGATAATGAACTAAAAAATAATAAAAAAATAAAAAAATAAAAAGAATTTTGACACATCAAAGATCATTTACACGAATTTATAAAGTATAAGGACAAAATAGATCTAAAGTTTGCTTCAGGGACGAAACACAATTTTGACAAATAGTTGAAGGATTAAAAACATATTTAACCCAAAAAAAATGTCATATTTGACAAATTTTCATGATAAAATATCAAAATATTTTTCTCTCATAAATTAATATTTCAAATTTATTTTATAGACAATATTTAAAATTTTTATAATAATAAAATCCCACAAATCAATCCAAACTAATGATTATATTAATTTTAAGGGTTAAATATGTTTTTAGTCCCTTAACTATTTGTCAAAATTGTGTTTCGTCCCTAGGACAAATTTTAGACTTATTTCGTCCTTATATCTTATAAATTGTAAATGATCTTGGATGACAAACAAAAATATCGTTAAAGAAAGGAAAATGAGAGAAGGACGAAATATGTGCAAGATTTTTAACAGAAACGTAACACAATTTTGATAAATAATTCAGGGATTAAAAATATATTTAATTTTAAATTTAATTTCAATCAAATTGCATAATTTTTTTACTTTCCATTCAATTAACTATTTAAAGAAAAAATAAATCAAACCAAAATGCTAACATTTTAATTATTATCAAATCTCATTTAATATATTTATTAATGTATCATTATTGCTTTGATTTATGGATATAATAAAAAATAATTATCTTGCACAATTAAGATGACTTGTTACATTGCTTAAGAATTTGTATTGTTTGTGTTTGTATTTGGGCACAAATTATCACCCATGTAGCATACAAAAATGTAAAAAGGAGAATGGAGAGGAATAAGTGTGGTTACCCATTACTAATTCCTCTTATGAAATCTTAATTTATTTTTGTACTTGTCCATTTATACCAATTTATATATTTATTAAATATTTAAAAAATAAAATTAAGAAAATATAATGTCATCTAGAATTAAATATTAAATATTTTTTTATTATTATTAAATAATAATAAAATAATTATAATTATATAAATTCTAAAATAAAATACTAAATAAATTAGGAGAATTTTAATAATTTGAGATAATTTACGAATATAAGAACATAGAATAAGTAAGGAAGACATAACAAATTCAGCGCTAATAATTCATGGAAACAGTCGTTTGTTATGGTATGTTTTGTCAACTTCTTTTGCATAAATTAAAAACTAAAATGAAAGAAATAGTTTAAAAAGGTAATTTTTTTATTATATTAATTGAAAAATATCTTATAATATTATAATTTAAATTATTAAAATCGACAAGTTAAATTTAAAATATTAATTATAATAGAGTAAATAAATATGTAAAAATAGTAATTTTTTTAATTTATTTCATTAGAGATATTAATTAATTAAAGATTTAGAAAATATTTAGATTATTAAATAAGTTTTTAAATATATATAGGTATATATAGTTAAATAAAAAAAGATAAAAAGTGACCATCAACTTACCAAATATATATATATATATATATATATATATATATATGGTTAAATAAAGAAAAGATAACAATTTTTAAAAATTTCTGATCACCAACTTTTCTTTTGGTAGGTCAGATTAATATTTTTCAACCGATATTACCTTAGCACAAGAATCTAACTTGTGACTTTTGGCAAAAATGCAATAGATTAGCTCATTATTTTATCCTAAAATAACATAAATATGTGTATCAAACTAAAGATCAAGATGAATGAATTCAGAAAATATTTATATGCTTTTATTTGTTACCTCTGAAAAAAAATATTAACATATGATATGTATGCATGATCTTCTTATGATTACTTTTATGGATAACTTCATATGTAATGTTATTTATCAATTGAAGCTTCATCTCTTAAATAAGATTAACTATCTGGTAATCATCAAAATCAAGAATATATAACCATCTTTAGTTTAAGAAATGTCTTTAATTATCTCAAAATTTATAAAATCTTAAAAATAAAGAAATTTAACCTATTTTACTGCCATTACATTTCATGGTTGGCAATCAATCCCATAAATGCCTACAACCTCCATATAGTGAATGTTCACACATGAGACTATGCTTGTAACTATTAAAAACATAATTTAATTGTTCTTCTAATAATTACAAGTTTTTAAAAAATAAAATGATAAAAAAAGGTTAAAAAATATTTTTTATTAAAGGGTAAAATTATAAATTAAAAAAAGGACAATAAAAATGATTACAAAGAGGTATACAGCTTTATATAAATGATATAGATGTTAACTTTTAACTAGAATTTATTTTTACAATATATTTATTTGGAGGCATTCATGATGTATTTGCTTTTATTCATTAGTGTTTATTTGCAGGAATTTATTGCCCCTTACATCTTGTGAGGAAGAGTGAATTTATTGTCCTTTTCTTACTAATGAGAAGAAAAAAAAAAAGGAGAAAACAAATGTAATTATCATTTTACCCTGTTGTTATAAAGAATAAATTTTTTGCCAATTGGTATAGAGTTTTACAGGAAAAAAACCAGAATTAGGACTACATTTTGTTGTAAATAAATATTTTTTATTACATGCATAAATTTATTATGATAAATTGGTATTAGAATTATAATTTAATGTATAAAATATTACAAGTATTTTTAATATTAAAAATATGTCTCACTAAAAAATAATTAAAAAGTATCATCATAGTATGAATGTACATAAATTTGTGAGATAATATTTATATTATATTTTATTTTTTACACTACAGTTCAAATTATATATGCATAAATTATTTTTGAAAGATTAAAAGTTTATAAGATACCTACCAAATTAAAATATTTAATCAACGTTTTTTTATTGTAAAATTTGTTACTAATAATTTTTGCAGTTTAATTTAAGTTGTGTATTTAATTCTTTGTTTGAAAACTTAGAAAATTAATTAATATTATGATGAAAATATAGGTATAGAAGATATAATATTTATTTTTAATTGTAAATAATACTTTGAAATTTAATTAATAAACAAAAAATTTGCTAAAAAATTTAAAAATTATTGTTTGTGTCATTTTATAAAACCAAGTTACATTGAATTTCTATGAAAATTTTACGTAAGTGTATGATTATACATGCAAAAATCTAAGTTTTCTTTCTATTTTCATGTCATGCAAAGATGTAAATGTTGTTTGGAACATGTTTTCTGCATTCGGTACCGTGGTTCTTATTCTGTTAACTTTTCAAACACTAAAATAAAATTTAAGAAAGAGAAGGTTTTCTTTGTCTGTCTTTTAATAAATATGAAAGATTTATGTTTAATATTACATTGAAATGCTTTTTTTTTTTTCTTCTGAAAAATGGATTTAGGATTTCGTCTTTAGTCTTTTCAAAGTTTTTGAAAAATGTGTATAATGTCTTCTTTCATCTTTTATTTGATAATTTTTTCTATTTTTGATTTTCGAATCTTTTTAAATGGATTAATTTTTTTTTTCTGGTTTGTGATATGTGTTTGAATTGTTTAATTTTTACATTATTTTCTATTTTAGTGTTTTTTTTCACTGATATACATTCTGATATATCCTAAATTTGTCTTTAACTACAACTTAAAACATGTGTTATTATTCTATGCTAAAATCTACTTTTGTAATTTCTTTAAAAGTTGACTTATTCTTTTTAAATTTGAAAACTCAAAATCTTGTCCATGTCTAATTTTTTTCTTTCACTTTCGTATATATATATAATATATATGATGTTTTATTTGATTGTTGTTCTAAGTTTGAAAGCTTGAATTGTTGTTGTTAGCTTAAATCTTTTAGTTAACTTCAATATCACATTAGGCATGAAATCTTTACTGAAATATGATTCATTAGCTTCAATATTCACTAATTATCATTATCTTTTATTGTTTTAGACTTCAAATTCATTGGTTGAATTTTTTGTATTGCTATCTTGCTTAACTAAATTTATTAGATTATGATTAATTGAGAATTTTGTCTTTTATTATAATAATTTCTGTTATATTTTTTTTGCTAGATTTATTATCTTTTGAAATTCAGGATAAATGTTTTGTTATAATATTTTTTTAAAACTATAAAATATTTTTTTTTATGTCAAGACATTTAATGTTAAAAATAATTTATTGCAAACATATTTCTGTTGAATTAAAAAAAATTATTTGTATTGTAAAAAAACAACATTTTTTAAAGTTGTCAGAGAAAAACAAACACTAAAAGTGTTTATCTTTTTTATTTATTTTATTATAGTATACTTTAATTCTTATTATTTTAAATTAAATGAATTAAAATAATTCAAATTTATAATAAACTTACTTTTTCCTCTACGTATACTAAATCATTATTTTAAAATTCATGTAAATTATTGATACTTAATATATAAATAATTTTTATACTAAATTAAATATAAAATAAAGTGTGTGAATAAATAATATATATAAGAACGTATAATTTATATAGTAAAGTGATTAATTTATTATAATCTCATTGACATCTACTTTATATCTTATAATATTTATATTTTTTATTTGTTATCTTATATAATTTTTTAATTTTATTTTAAGAATTAATGAATAAATTTTATAAAAATATAAAGTGAAATTTAAATTTAATTTATAGAAAAATATTATTAAAACATATAAATATAAAAATTATTTTCATAAAATTAAATATAAATACTTATATTTAATATTTATATTTACTATAATTTTCATCCATATTTTTATTACTTTTCATATATTATAATGCACAAATATGAATTATATCTAATTTAATATATAAATGTAAAAATAATTTATTAAAGCTCATTATACATGAAATAAAATATTTGAATAAATAATATATATATATATATATATATATATATAAATACTATTTAAAATGGGATGATTAATTGGTTTAAAATTATAGTATATGTAAATTTTACTTTTTTATTATAACAATTTTAGTTTTTATCTTTTAATTTATTCTATGAATGTTATTTTAGGAAGGAATGAATAAATTTTACAAAATTTTAAAATGATACTTAATTTTAATTTGTAAAAGAAATATAACTTATAATACATAAATAAATGTTAAAATTAATTTTGTAGAATTATATAAAAATATTTATTTTTAATTTATTAGAATGAATGTTTTACAGAATAGTTTTATGAAAAAAAAATTTTATGTAGTTAATATATCTTTAATTATTTATTAAAAATTAAACATTATTTTCTGAAACTGGTGTTTGAAAATAATTTTAAACAAAATATGTATACATTTTTTATTGATTATTATGAATTGCTTAAGATTTTTTTACAAACATAAATTATACATATATTTTTATGAAAAATAAAATTATATTTTAAATATACTACAATATTATTAATAAAATTCTCACTTAATTAATAGTTGAATACTTTATCTTTAATATTGTAATATTTTAATTAATAGAACAAATTTTAGTGAAAATATAAAAAACATTTCAACTTAATTTATTAAATAAATAATTTAAATATGTAAAAAACATATTTTATATAAAATAAAAAAAATCCACTTAATCTGTAGACGAATTTGTTTATGTAAAATTTGTATTTAATCTTTAAATGAAAAATAATTTTAATTTCATATTTTATAATTTTAACTATGCATTTGAAAAATAATCTATAAAAAATATTTAAGAAAAAATATTATAAAATTTATCATATAAGATTATATTTAAATAGAATATGAATATAATATTTAAAATATTTACTAGCAATTAAAATTAATATTTAATAAAAATTATTAAGATGAAATATTTCATGAAAGAAAGAACTTGTTTATGAGTTTTCAAATAAGTTTGTTTGGATAACTTAATAAAGAAAATGGAAACAAGAAAGTGAGAGATTATAATATTGATAGACTTAGTTATGTTCCTCTTGGATCTGATGAGTTGTATTATACAATGATTTTATTATCAATTCAAAAGAGTTACGTTGATCATAATAACATAAAGACAATTAATACACAAACTTTCAAAACATACTAGTGACAGGATAAAAAAATTCACTGATGTAATCAAAGAAGCCAACCAACTTACTTTTAAAAATAACTTAGAAGGTTATTTGCTACGCTATTATTGATGATACAATTTCCAAACCTACTTAATTTCTAAATAAAATTTATTTATGTAAAATTTGTATTCAATCTTTAAATAAAAAATTAATTTTAATTTCATATTTTATAATTTTAACTATGCATTTGAATAATAGTTTATAAAAAAATATTTAAGAAAAAATACTATAAAATTAATCATGAAAGATTATTTTTAAATAGAATATGAATGTAATGTTTAAAATATTTGTTATCAATTATTAGAATTAATATTTAATAAAAATTATTAAAATAAAATTTATCATGTGACAAAAAATCAGGCTAAATTATTTAAATTAATATTTAATTAAAAATATTCACCATTACAGTCAGACTTAAACGTAATAAAAAATAGGTAGTCATACCTTGAATAATCATATGTAAACATAATGAAATATTGTTGCACATTCCAAGATGTCATAGGAAATCCACATATATGTGTGAATTAATTCCAAAACATCTTTAGCTTTTTTAACACCTAATTTTCTTGAATTTGTTTGTTTATCTTTTATGCATTCTGTTGAATGATTTGAGATTTGATGATGTTTGTTGACTTGTTAATTGTGTTTAATTCTGTGTTGGATGCGTGGTTAATACTTGTTTAAATGTTTTAAGTTTGTTCGAGATGATAGATTACTTGTATAGATTAATCATATGAATAATGATAAACTGTTGTTTTTATTATTCATCAGTTAGTCTACTAATTCTTCTTGTCTAGTCGACGTTTTTCATTAAATGTACCAGGTATACAGGTTTAATGAAAATAACACACTGGTCTATGTCTTCAGTCGACTATTCTGTTCTTCGCACCTTCCTTATGCAGTAAATACGTGCAGAACGCGTTTTCAGCTCTCTCAAAAAGTAAAGACCCATTATGTTTCGTGGAGCCTATAAATAATACTTTCAAGGACGTTCAGTGTAGCGAAATACATAAAAGAGAAAAACTCCCAAGAAGCTACAACCTTTACGTGCAAGAAGATCTGCATAGAGTTTTTACATTTTCACTATTTCTGTCAAGAACATTCTACTGTCACTGTAATCTTGTATTCTTGATCTCGGGTTAGAGATTGTAAGTGGGTTTTAGAACCCTACGACTGTGATTGAGGTGATCACAGAGACTCTGGTAGAGTCTGTGAGTGAAAGTCTATTCTATAGTGTTTAGGATAGTTTCTTTTGATTTCTTGTAGAGTTCAAGAAAGGTTTGTGTGTAAAGAATACAATTTTTTATAGTGATTAGGATCTGCAGGTTGTGGATCATAGACTGGACGTAGTTCTTTTACAAAGAACGAACCAGTATAAATTTTGGTGTCTCTTTCTCTCTTCCCTCATCATCTGATATATTGTGCAGTAAGAACTAATCTACTATTTCGCATTCATCAGTCGACTAATTTTCTGTGAATTGAACAGTAGCCTTTCTTTTACGAAAAAGTTTCTATAATAACTAATATCAATTCAACCCCCCCTTCTTGATATTAATCCGCTGCTAACACATTCAACACAAACCTTAAAATCTGATAAGTCTAAAGGTTCGAGAATCTCATCTGACACAAGCCTATGAATTTTTTATTTAGAAATATGATCTAAATTCTTATGTCATAAGGTGACTGAGTTCTCATTTATTTTATCTTAGTACTACAAGAATCAACAAGAAAATTTTGTCTATTGGAACTCACTACATCTAGAAAGTATAGATAATGAATTAAAGAACCAGAACCAATAAAATTTGAATTTTAATAGAGAATAACTTTATTATTTCCAAATGAATGAGAAAAGCTATATTTGTCCAAACTAAAAATAGAAATTAAATTACGCCTAAAAGACGGTACAACAAAAGTATCAAATAAATCCAAATAAAATCCAATTTTCAAATGTAATCTAAATGTTTCAATAGTCTCCATTGTATGACCTTGTTGTCATTGCCCACATATATAAATCTTTCATTATGACTTGGTAGTCAGCTCCAAAGGCACCCCTGCATGGATACACTAATGTGAGTAGTAGCACTAGAATCTACCCATCAAATATCATGTGATACATAAGCTAAATTAACTTCAAAACAAGCAAAATTGAGAAAAAAATATCTTTCTTTACATGTCGAGAGACATACTTGGGACACTCTTTCTTCATTTGCCCATGTTTCTTGCAGAAGAAATAAGTATGTGTATTTTCATCATTCTTTTTTATTTTCTTTTGCTGAGAAGTTCTTTCTACAATGTCCTTATTATTCTTTCTATTCTTATCCAAAGAGTTTCATGCTAAATGAGCACTTTCAATCTTCTCGCTTTGTTGCCTTTCCTCCTCTTGCACACAATGAGAAATAAGTTCATTCAAGGTCCATTTATCTTTTTAACTATTATAGCTAACCTTAAATTGTCCAAGGAAGGGAAATAAAAAATAGGTGCACAAACAAGTCATCAAACAACTCTAACTTTCGTACTTTTAGTTTTGACGTGAGACTCCATAATGTACTCCCTTATGTTTCCTTTACCTTTGTATCTCATAAAGATAAGTTTAGCAAGCAAACTACTTGCATAAGTTTTTTCATTGTTGGTGAAATATTGTTCAACAACATTAAGAAAACCTTTTGCATTGTAGCTCTCAGCAATAGAGCTCCGAAAAACTTTTGAAACAAGTCGCTTCATGATCATCAAACACATTTGGTTTGAGAGTTCCCACTTTTCAACCTTATTCACCTCTGGGTTTTCCGGGGTTGTAGTGAGTTTCTCATCCCATAATGTGAAATCAAGATCCATGTAGCCAAAAATGATCTCACCTGCTTTCTTTCAGCCCTTAAAGTTTGTCTCATTAAGCATCATGATACAATTAATTTGAGCAGACAAATTAGAAACACTAACAATAAACAACTAAAAGAGAATATAAATAAACTTGATAATATTTTTATAAAAAAACTGATAATTTACAAAATAAACTCATTGAGCACAACATTAATTCTTTAGTCCTTGAACATATAAATTAATTTGTAATTGGTACTTTTAATGCGATAATCAAATATTGACAATTAACTCGATTTCTATAAAGATATTTATTATTTACTTAGAAATTAGGAGTAATTTTTTTTGCATGAAGAATTTGCTATAGAGAATATATAACATAATGTCATAAATTCATACATATGTAATATTTTACATCTTTATAATTATTCAAATTACATCATAATAAGAATATATTAAGAGTTATACATCATAATTGAGGACTATTTATATATTGAAGCTAAATAGTCCAAAGTCAATAACTCTGAGAAGATTTTCTACAATTTTTTCGAACAACTTCTACTGAGTTGGTTCACCTTCTACCCGTACCACATACTTATACAAAAGAAAATATTGCAAGGAGTAAGATCTTTGTAATCCTCAAATATCAATCTTAATAAACTTAACATTCAATAACAAACAACGAGAGCCTAAAATTTGACCTACAACTGTAAGACTTAAACTCATATGAGACTCAAACTCATTTTACCAACATATAAGACATTTATCAACATATGGATCCATATTCCACTTCTAATGATCCATTATGATCATTACAAGTTTGTTGGGAAGTGATTAAGTAACTAAGTATTTCTCTTTGGTACAATCATAAATATTTTTCTCAAAAATATCGATTATTTTTCAGTTCACAAAAAAGATATATACTCCCTACCTAACCTTAGCAATGTTGAGTGTGTATTGGATAGTCTCAAGTCCACCATGGTCTCCGCCTTTCATCTCATAGTGTACCAAACTGTGACTTCTCAACTACAAGACACTAATGTGTCAACATAGTCCTATCTCATCACAAGAAAATATAGGACTTTTTCTCAATTCAACTGATAAGGTCTTTGACATTTTCAAAGATTACAAAACTTAATGACTTTCAACAAACAACTCTTACACAATAATTAATCCATACAAACAATTCAATAATTATCAATAGAATACTTACAAAAATAAAATAATAACAAAAATGTATAAGTAACTTGCTTTAATTCAACTTTGATAATTTTATTATTATTATTTCTGTGAAAATTTTACATAAGTGGATAATCATTATATTTAAAAACATAATGCAATCCTGCTAACATTTGTTAAACAGTTTTAGGATAAGAATGTAAATCCTTTGTAATCTATAATTTATAATTAATTATGTACTTATGTAAATATTTTTGTGGATAAGAAAAAAAATTTAGGATCTTACAATAAAATTTTTAACAAATGTTCATTTAAAAAAGTTTTAAGCAAAATTATATTACATTTATAAATTTAATTTAAACAAAATAGCCTTAATTATGTATAGAAATTACAAGTTTGATTGCAAAAGATTTTAATTTGAATAATGATAACTTTCCTTTCGATGTTAACAAAATATATTATATCCGAGTTGAAATAAAAAAATTATATTAGATAATATGGTTTGTCTTTAAATCTGTGTACTTTAAAAATGGTTAAGTGAGAAATGAAAAAAAAATCAATATTAACAATGTTGGGTCTTTCAAGTAATATTTAGAATCATAAAACATAAAATAAAAATTGCTGTGCCGAAATGTATAATGTAGTAAACACTTTCTTAAACTTTGATCCTTTTGCAGCGTAGTAGTGCTTATCCAACAATAAACATAGCAATATTTTTTGAACTTTCTAAAAAAATGTACATAACATGAATTTCACATTTCTATATTTTAAAAACTCAACTCTTCTTCACTTATCTCACTATCTAATATCATAAATTTAAATTTTATTTTAAAATATACACAATATTAAATAATTCAAATGGTAGTTATAGAAATAGCTACAATCTTTTACGAAGTCATTGCTTTCTCAAGCTTCTTCTATGGCATAGTTTAAATGGTAGATCAGATGGATTTGTCCATTTAAGATCATATCCGTATTAAATTATAAAACAATTATTTTTTTAGTTTATATTTTAAACAACTTTTAATTTTTATAAATTTTATTTATTTTATAAAAATTCATATTTTAAACGAATAAATTTATACTCGTAAAGATGTACCGATAACACTCAAATGTATAACAACAATTTATTTAATTCATTTATTAATATTATTTAAGAAAAAGATTGCACAAATGCTTGGTATCATCTTATGAGCAACAACAAGCAATTGTGCCATTGTTTCGAAATGGAACACATGTCCCTGACTCGTAGCCTATGAACTTGCAGTGACCATCACAGTCAGGAAATTCTGTACATGTTCCACGACAAAACCTTTCACTGCTCACACCTGCATTTCATCATGCGTTCTTCAAAATTCAACACATGAACAATTTACCAAAACCAAAATCAAACATAAAATAACATTATAATTTTTCACTTACCACCAGATGATATTACAACAACAACCACCACTGCAAGGAGAACTTTCACCAAAATCATCCAGATCATAGAGTAACCAGACATTCTTGTTTATGTATAGCTTCTGTCACTTGCTGCTTTGTGTTTTTGCTTAATATTTTCTGTGATTTATCTGTTTGTACATGTATCTGTATATATAGAGCTATACAACTTATGGTTCAGCCTATTCAAACTTTATTTTCATAATACCTGATACATGTAATTGAATATGCATCGATTCTTACCTATATTTAATTAGAAACTTTAAAGCTATCATTTATAATTCTTAAAGTGTCATTAATCACGATTCATGTATAATTATATAAAATAAGTTGATTTATGGAGTATTAATGTGTAAGTTTCAAATATGAATTCAAAAATACATATCATTTTTATTAATTAATTTTGTATAACATAATAGTTGACTAATGTAATTAAATATGAGTTTTTACATATATATATTTAATTAGAAAATCAAATGCTATCATTTATAGTGAGTGATGTCATTAATGAAGATTCATGTGTAATTGTATAAAAATGAGGTGATTTATTAAGCATTAATGTGTAAGTTTCAGATATCAATTTTAAAAATAAAAATTTACATAACTTTCTTTAATTTTGTAAAAGTCAATGTATCCTTTGAACTTTGATGATTCCAGTAAATTAAAATTTTCATTTCAATATTTGTAAATGTGAAAAGTTAACTCTTTCAAATGTACAGACATTGAAATCATATGTTAAATTTTACAAAATTAATGAAAGTTGTGTAATTTTTTATTTTTCAATTTATATTTGAAAAATACACATTAATACTCCATAAATCACCTTATTTTTAAAAAATCATATTTAATTACATTAGTCAACTATTATGTTATACAAAATTAATTAATAAAAATGATATGTATTTTTGAATTCATATTTGAAACTTACACATTAATACTCCATAAATCAACTTATTTTATATAATTATACATGAATCGTGATTAATGACACTTTAAGAATTATAAATGATAGCTTTAAAGTTTCTAATTAAATATAGGTAAGAATCGATGCATATTCAATTACATGTATCAGGTATTATGAAAATAAAGTTTGAATAGGCTGAACCATAAGTTGTATAGCTCTATATATACAGATACATGTACAAACAGATAAATCACAGAAAATATTAAGCAAAAACACAAAGCAGCAAGTGACAGAAGCTATACATAAACAAGAATGTCTGGTTACTCTATGATCTGGATGATTTTGGTGAAAGTTCTCCTTGCAGTGGTGGTTGTTGTTGTAATATCATCTGGTAAGTGAAAAATTATAATGTTATTTTATGTTTGATTTTGGTTTTGGTAAATTGTTCATGAGTTGAATTTTGAAGAACGCATGATGAAATGCAGGTGTGAGCAGTGAAAGGTTTTGTCGTGGAACATGTACAGAATTTCCTGACTGTGATGGTCACTGCAAGTTCATAGGCTACGAGTCAGGGACATGTGTTCCATTTCGAAACAATGGCACAATTGCTTGTTGTTGCTCTTAAGATACTAAGCATTTGTGTTAGTTAACATTTTTCTGGATCAGCAGAGAAATTTTTTTCTTAAATAATATTAATAAATAAATTAAATAAATAAATTAAATAAATAAATTTTGTTATACGTTATGGATAAATTGTTATTATATATATATATATATAAATGTTAGAAATATCAGTCTATCTCTACTGAACTTAACCTAACTTGCGAGAAAGCAGTATTACAATTGTTTGATATCCTTTGTTTTATTTTATTCTTACCATGTTAACATCATACCATTTTTGGTATTTTTTTTTATCAAATTAAGCACAATCTTTATATCCATGGTAGTTTTTAATCATTACTCCCCCATCTTTTAAACATAATTTTAGAAAACTATCATCGTATTGAATTAATAAATGAAAAGATAATTTGAAAAAATTTACATTAATGATCAATTCCAATTCAACAATTCAAAAATAATAACAGAAAAAATGGTTAGTATATTATTATTTTAATTAAAAAAAATTAAAAGTAAATATACATTTAAGAATTAATTCACCTTAAACTTTTAATTCCTTTTATCAAATAAATTAACTTTTTTCATTCCTACTCACAAATATATGTAAGATGACTTTAAATCAAGTATATCTTTAATTTTAGTCTAAAATATTTGGCTACAAATTTTATCTTTTTTATCATCATCTTTACTATACGGAATCTTTAATAGGTTAAAAATAAATAATAATAAAACTTATTTGTTAAAAATTTTATTATAATTTTCTCACATTTAAGTGTAAGTCTTTCTTATGAAAACTATTCTAAAATAATTTCGATAATAGATCTTCTTCTTTGTATACTTTGTATACTGCTCAAACGCACTTAGACTTACAACTTGGATTTCAAATAATAAAGTTAAACAAAATATAGAAAAAAAAAATCTCACATTTTGGGTATTTATGTACTGATGGAATTGTTATTCTGATGTCTAAAGCAATTTAAGTTCTCCACCTTCTAGCTTCTTCATCTTGCAGTTTTGTATCAATCTCTTTGCTGGGAGGATATTTTGGAAAGCTAGAGGAGGGTTGTTGTAAAGCACTGCAAAACAGAAGCAATTATCAGTATTAGACTTAGATTCTTATATTAAATTGTTGGAGCAATAAAGATTTCAAGCATAATTCATCGTATCTTTTCTTAAAACTATATACAGCCACCTACATAAAGCTATTCCTGCCATTTTCCATGAGTGACAAGCAACCCTGGTTCTCATTTAAATATAGATCCAAGGATAAAACAAATTCAAATGAAGTTCATCCACCAACAGGCGCAATTTAAGTGATTTTATCAACTGTGTAAGCCATAGTTTACCTCATGCTAAGAATATATTTCTTTACAAGTGACAAACAAAGCCATGACAACGACAATCCAGAACTTGGATTAAAGAATAATCTACAGCAGTAAAAGACAAGAGAGGTGGTATATGGCATGAACAAAGCAAAAGTAAAGATGCACCTATGAGTTACATAATTACGACAGAAACACTTGCAAAACAATGAGCAACTTCCTACTTAGTTAAGCAACATCAATAAAGGGGGAGAGAAAAGGAAGAAAACTCTTCTATCTTAAGATGGCCCTCGCTAATATATCATTCCATGAAATTGTATCATTAAGATGTAAAATTGGGGGAATATGTAATTCTGTTTTTTGGTCTTTGACTAAGGTATTATTGTTGTCAGACTTAACACATCAAGCACTCAGTGATGGGTGGGGAACATCCCACAAGCCTTTTGAAAGCAACTTGAACTCTAAGATATGCACCCTGTCTAGAAAGTGTTCATGTGACTTCTGTTAGGAAAAGTGTCAATGGGATATAGTTCAAGTGGGACAAATGTTTCCCAACTTCCTGCAAAGAAAAGAATCATAACACAGTGAGAGATGGCTGAGTTAATTTTTATTTGTTTTTGAGAAATGTATTTTGAAAAATTGTAAAATCAAATCAAACTTTTGGTTGAGCTGTTGGTCCCTCTCACTCCATTCACTACAAGGGTTTCTTCCATATTATAGTAGTTGGCCAATTCTAGGCAGAAGAGAGGTCTTCCATCGGACTTGAACTTGCTCGCTTGAACTGGATCTTTTGGGTTGAAGGATGATATCCAGTTATTTAGCAGACCAGTTCTGTTTATTATCACAAATCCTTCAACATAATCAAAAGCTTTTTCTGCAAATATTAGTTGCTCTTGGTCGCTAGTGAATTCTGTGAAATCCGCATACAACACTCTGATCCATATTACCTGTTCAAAAACAGAAATACTCCATGATCAAACTAGCACTTGCAAGTATCTGATTAAAATTGAAAGGGCCCTGTTTCTGGTATTCTTGTCCTTGATGCATTAGCATGGAAGGTGCTGGTTCCAGGAATATTCTTGCTCTTGAATCAAGCAAAACTGACCTAGCCCTCCAAGTACACAGTGAAAGAGGTAACCATTCTGCTCCTTAGAACAGTTTACCACCTCTCCTGTTCCTGCAGTTATTTAATGGACCATCTTTTTCATTCATCCAAGAGAAAGCATATCTTGTGTTTAAAAACTTATTTACAACTTGAGACTCCCTACCTTGCCCAAGGCTAAGTCAAATAATGTATTATACTAGGGAATTATGTCAGTTTAAGTGAATTATTAGTTCACACAAGATACAAAGTAGTGGCTGTTGTATTATGTGGAATATGTAGAATATGTTTTATATGCTAACCCCCTTTGGACCCTTGGCATTGTTCTTATCTGCAGAATATGTAGAATGCTATCTTTTTCAACATTCTTTATTTTTCTATTATATTAAATTTTTATTATACAATTAGGGACATCATAAAGAAACGTGACTGGGATATACACTTTGGTAATAGGGTTAAGCGTTTTTTAATTAAGTATGAGAGACTAACCTTGAGCTGCACCAACTCCAAAGGGTATCTTCCAAAACATCCCAGCTGTTAAAACTGGAGATGATTAATTAGAATGTTTTTCTAAAACTCTTGAAACAATAAATTCTTACCTTTCCCTTTCGCTATCAAATTCAACTAAGTATTAAAGGATAACACATTTTCTAATGTTTGTTAACCTTAAGGGTCTGTCCGCCACAAGTTTGTACCAGCCAGCCACCGGTATTTGCAACCCGTATGCGAGCCACCACTAATTTTTATTTGATTTTTTTCTTCTCATCATTTTCTTTTTTCAAATTATACTATTTACTTTTAACTATCATACTAGTTTGAAAACCCTCTCACGGGTGATTATTTTTTCATATGTTCATAAAGATAATCTAATAGATCATTTGATGGACTATAATACAAAGTTAATTTAAAGAAAACAATGTTCATAAATTATAAATTATACTTCCTTCGTTTCAATTTATAAGGCGTAGTTTGGAGAGAAAAGTTGTTTCAAAATATAAAGTGTTTTAGAATTTCAATAACTCTTTTTTTCCTTATATACCCCTATTATATCTGTGTTAATATTAAATAGTAAAAAGAGAAATTAAAATCAGGAACTAAGAATTAATTATATTTTATTAGTCTGACTCTTCATATTTTATTATCATTTACTAATATCATCTTCACTAGCACTAATTTAATTTTTAACTTTTCACGTTCATTTTTGTTTATCTATGTTCATCCATTCAATAGACTGTTTATCTTTTAAGGTAAGTAATCAAATATCATATCTAAATTTATTCTGACTGAAATTTTTATTTGGAGTAATCAAATTTGAGTGAAATTCTTATCTTTCAAGATAAGTAATCAAATTCTTTTTATTTTGAGTGAAATTTTAAAATAAATTTTGAGTATAGTCATTTACAATTTGGTAGAAACTAAAGATTTTGATTGAAATTTTAGTATAATCATTTGTAGATTGGTGTGAATTAAAAAATTTAATTAAAAAAATTAGTAGTTATGATTTTAAATTATTTAAAAATAATTCTGAGATAAATTCAAAACGTTTGAAATTTCAAACTCAATCAATCTCAGTACTGTTTTATTAAAAAATTAATTCATTTTATAAAAGTTCTGATTCAATTTCAATTAATTTAATTAATAGTAATTAATAAGGGTAAAGATGGAAGATTTATAAAAAACTGAACAAATTAAATGCTTTTATTGGTATGTGAGAATTTGTAAGTACACCTTATAATTTAAAACGGAGGGAGTATTTAATATAAAATAATATTATACCATAATCTCATATCATAATTTGATAAATTGTTGTCTGTGTCAAAGTTTGATACATAGTTTCAAATACTATCTTAAACAATGTGATGCACTATCATAGTCTATAATACTTTTGAGAATAATTTGTAAATGTTTCTATATTATAAAAATTTTAGACCGTCCATAAAATGTTTAATGAACATCATCTAACTGGTGCAATTTTTCTATCATGTGAAGATTATTTTTCCAACTAACAATAATCGCATAATCTACCTATTAAATTTTAAATCCATAGTTTGGAATAGTTTATTGATTTAGAATGATTTAAGCACTCCAGGTATATTATAACAAATGTAATGAATGGGTATGTGTTCTTTTATTTTGCCTTAGTTTAAAACTTCTTAATTTGTCTCTGATTCAATAGTTGAAACATATTTTAATTTGTATATTTTGCACGATGTTTGTATGTTAAAAATAAATTATTAGTTTTGTTAGTTGGGTTCTCACATACTAATATGAAAACACATAACACATCTCATTTTGAAGTAATAATACCTTGATACGAGGTTTCACTATATTATAATTGTTTGTTAAATTACAATTGTAAAATAATGAAGACATCTTCTCAAATAAGTCCAAAAGAATGATAACATGACATGATATATAGAAGCTCATTAGGATTAGAGGAGAAAACATAATAAGAAGACAAGGTCTAATAAGTTTAAAATAATAATCATGACTAAATTTTTTTTTGTACATATTATATTTAATATTTTATAATTTATAAATTGAGTTTAAAATGTGCAAATACTTCATCACATATAATATATTAGCATTTTAGAATAGAATTGTTTGTGTAAAGTTAAATAATCTATTCCAACATAAACATTTGTTGCCTTAACTTTGACCAAAAACAATTAATGCTTCATGTCTTTGGATCATTGTAAGCTATTAACTTTGACAAAAAACGTGCATTTGTTGCAACACCAAGAACATAACAACAACAAAGCACAAATTAAGGAGTTTTCAAATTGGATAGTTAAAATGAAAATAAAAACTTAGGTGAACCAAATGATGAACTTGTAGAAGTTCAGATTCCTCAGAATTATTGATCTCAAATTCTAATGGTCCTATTTAGGCTATAGTTAGAGACACTTTTCCAGCACTAATGAGAAATTATAAAAATAATTTTTTTTTGCAATCCAAAACCATATTGGTTAGCAGAATTGAGATTGTTGATGAGATCAATCAACAAGTGTTATCCTTAGTTCTAGGTAATATTTTACGACTATTAATATATTAAGTAGTTGACATGTCTTTCATATGCACATGATCTTAATTGTTGTAGGACAATAGAAAGAATATATTAACTTTGATGCCATTGATAATTCAGATGCAACATCAACTAAATGCGTATGAAAGAATTACTCCATAATTTCTAAACTCATTAATTATTTCAGGTATGCCAAACCATAAAATTAAGCTTAAGATTGGTGCTCCTATCATAATCTATTAGACTGATAGTCTCACACATCGTTTGATGCATTATCATAGGTTGTTAGACCGTTTGATACATTATGGTAGAAATTTAATTTAAGAAAAAAAAATGTTAGTAAATTATAAATTTTCTTTGATTCAAAATAGTATTATACCAAGGCCTGATATCATAATCTGTTAGACTGTTTACCATGTCATAGTCTGATACATCGTCTGATGTACTATTATGGTCTGATAGACCATCTGATGCACTATGATAGAAAGTTAATTTAAGAAAAATAATGCTAATAAATTATAATTTGTGTTTAATGCAGAATAGTATTATACTAAGGTACCATATTCTGTTAGACTGTTGACCATGTTATAGTCTGATACATCGTGTGATGCACTATCATAGGTTGTTAGACCATTATGGGGCGAGAAATAATTTTCTACCGTTGTTTCCCTAACTAAATTAGGGTCTGTTTGGATCTTTTTATAGGTAGACTTTGGAAGAAGATAGATACTATAGGCAGGGATAAATTACAAAACATATTAAATCATCACCTCACACCCAACTTTGGATATAAATTTTTCACTAATTGAAATTATTTTCTTCCAAATTTACAAATTTGAACGTTCCTTTCTATTACGTCCAGTCAAAGAAGATAGTCCCAAATATAAAGAACATCATATTTACTAAGGTTTATTATTGCGCTTGAGAAGTTGTTTCTAGTTGTTAAAGGGAATCCACTTCTTTTTATTTTCACTACTTTCTTTATAAATGTGCGTGTGTGTGTGTTGAGTCTGATCCAATAATTGATCCAGTAAAATCTTGTTAAAGGTTCCCAAACTGTTTAACTCTTTGGACCAGTAGAAGCTTATGCTTCTATATATGGTAGAAGGTCTCAATAGATTAGTGATGTATAGATTGTCTAGTCTCTTTAAGTACTAGTATAGAATGTTTAAGTGTCGTTTAGAGTTTTGTAAAGAGACACTTCACGTGACCTCTTCTCTAGTTTAGACGTTTTCTGTTAAGGAGTTAATTAAGACAGTTGTAACAACCCTTTGGCTATTTAATGGGATGTTTGGATTATTATTTAACCAACTTTGAGTTGTAACGCTTGAGCATTCTTGAGCGTGAGAGCTCACTGAGAGAGCAATGATTGAGTTGTAATATCTATTCATAGTGAATTTTTGTTTGTGGGTTGTTGAAGTTTGTTAACACTTCATTCATCCATGTTTATCTTCCAGGTATTATTCTTTCTTGTTCTTTCTCTATTTTACTGTCTACCAATTATATTTGCAGTACTATGTTTTTCTCTATTTTTTCTGTTCATTTGTGTATTGGACACTCTAGGTGAATTTTCGCTTGTTCATTGAGCTATTTCCACAACAAAATGATGCAGTGAGCGTGGAAACTCATTCATCATGACTTTTGCAAAGTATAAGGTAAAGAAATTCACAGATCAGAATGACTTTGGGTTGTGGCTGTCGAAGATGTGGGCGTTTTTGGTTCAACAGGGCCTTCTTGAAGCTTTGGAAAGTGAGTCTAAGATTGATGCTACCATGGATAAAAAGGACAAGAAAATAGTATTGGAGAAATCCCACAACGCGATTGTTCTAAGTCTAGGTGACAAGGTGTTGAAGGAGAAGACCATGACGGGACTGTAGACAAAGGTGGAGAATTTGTACATGACGAAGTCCTTAGTGAATCGTTTATACTTGAAGCAGACGTTGCACTCATATAAGATTAGTAGTGAAAAGGTGATAAGCAAACAACTACATAAGTTCAACAAGTTGATCCTGAATCTGGAGAACATTGATGTTCAGATAGAAGATGAGGATCCGACGTTGCTGTTGTTGTGCTTGTTGCACATGATGCGTGACCACTTTAAGGAAACCTTGTTGTATGGAAGAGAGACTCTTTCTCTTGAGGAAGTTTAGGCGGCTCTTAGTTTGAAGGAACTGAACAAGAAGTTTGATGTTAAAGCCTCTTGATAATGTTAATTTTTACCACTTCTTTTAGCCTTTTCACATTAACAAAATTAACTTTGTCTTAAGCTTTTAACTTGCTTGGTTCTCTTTTTTGATACTTTTTGTGAGTAATTTGAAATTGGTTACTCTTATCTAATTATACAACTAATTTCCATATTTTTTGTCTAACAGTGGTATAGGAAACATTTAAGGTTGAAAGAAGCAAGTTTGGAATCCTAGGGATGGAGAAGGAAGGTCTTAATGGAAAATTAAAGAAATTTTCTGGCACTGGGCGCCCCTGAAGTAGGCCCGACTGTCAACAGGGTCGGGCGCCAGACACCTGAGGTCGGGCACCACTCTAGTGAGGTCGGGCGCCAGTTGGGCCGAGACTAGATGTGTATGCATGCACATGGGTGGAAGGTGAATGGTTTAGGCCATGTTTGGAGATGCTCCCAAGCTTCCCAAAAAAGGCCCTTCCCACTAATTGCTATCCTTATGTCCAAACACCCATTCTCTTGTGTTTATTTGTCTCAAAGTCATAAAAGAGACTAAACTATTTTTATTTTCAAGGAATTTACAAGAATTATTTATATTTCTAATGTCTTCTTCCTATTTCTTGTACATTCCTCTAGTTTTTCTTCCGTCCTTTTCTTCAAATTTCTTTGTAAGCTTTTCTTTCATATTTTCATTTTCTTATTTTCTTGTGGTGACTCCTCCTTGCATGGGTTGAGGTTCTTCATGAAATGAGATCACATCAGGAGACCATCTTCTACTCCCCATCATTCTGGAGCTAGGTACTTTTTTTCGATATTTGATAACTACTCGAGGAAGCTGTGGATCTACACTTAGATGACCAAGGACGAAGCCTTTGAGAGATTCAAAGACTGGAAGCATCTAGTGGAGAACCAAACCGGTAAGAAGGTGAAAAGATTTAGAACTGATAATGGTTTTGAATTCTGTTCAAAATTATTCAACACTTTTTGCAAGGAACATGACATAGCAAGGCACTAGATGGTGGCTGGGACTCCTCAACACAGTGGCCTGACGGAGAAATTCAATAGGACCATTTTGGAATGAGTGAGATATATGTTGCTGAGTGTTGGAGTTCCAAAGGTGTTTTGGGCTAAAGCTGCTACCACTATTGTCTACCTGATCAATCGTTGTCCCTCAACTGTGCTGGATATGAAGACCTCGAAGGAGGTTTGGCCATGGCATTCCCCCAATCTTGATAATTTACAAATCTTCGGTTGTTGCTTTCGCTCATATAAGGTAAGGAAAGTTGGATGCATGTGCTATTAAATGCATGTTTTTAGGGTATCTAGAGGGTGTTAAGGGATACTGCCTATGATGTCTCGAGCCATGATTCAAGAAATGTATCATCAGCAGAGACATCATCTTCAATGAAACAGAGATGAATCACAAGCCATGTGTTTTAGAATGTGAGCCTGGAGGTAGCCAAGGAGATGAGAAGACGAACATTAAGGTGGAGTCTGACATGCGAGAAGAGTCTAGGTTCCTACAGACTGAAGAGGTAGACGGTCTGGTAGAGGTGAGACGAGAAACTTCTGGTGAAGATGTTTGCGCTGATGATTTGTAGCTTGTCAAAGATAGAGCGAGGAGGACAATTAGAGCTCCAGAGAGGTAAGATTATGCAGAGCTCATTACCTACTCCTTGGTAGTTGTTAGTGAGGTGTTAGATGATGAACCGTCTAGTGTAGCTTCTACCCTAGGTTGGTTAGTTGTAAATGGATCTTTAAGCTTAAAGATGGACCATTAATTGGTCTTGTAAAATCTTGTTAAGGGTGCCTAAACCGTCTAACCCTTTGAACCAGTATAAGCTTATGCTTCTGGATATGGAGGAAGGTCTTAATAGATTGTCTAGTAATGTATAAACCGTCTACTCTGTAGGAGTACTTATATAGATCGTTGAAGTGTCGTTTAGAGTTTTGTAAAGAGACACTTCACGTGATCTTTACTCTAGTTTAGACGTTTTCTGTTAAAGATTTAGTTGAAACGGTTTTAACAACCATTAGACTATTTAATGGGACCTTTGGGTTATTGTTTAACCAACTTCAAGTTCTAACACTTGAGCATGAGAGTTCACTGAGAGAGTAAAGATTGAATTATAATATTTGTTCATAGTGAATTTTTGTTTGTGGGTTGTTGAAGTTTGCTAACACTTCAATTATCCACACTTATCTTCTAGGTATTATTTTTTCTTGTTCTTTTTCTATTTTACCGTCTACTAATTATATTTGCAATACTCTATTATGTTCTATTTTTTCTGATCGTTTGTGTGTTGGACGTTCTAAGTGAATTTTAGGTTATACATTGAGCACTTTCCACAACAATATATATAGTAATAGATTTAATAAAATACTAATTTTGTTTAACCTATAATGGACTTTAGATATGAAAGTTTTAACTATCTTCTTTTAAGAAAGGGTCGAACAAGGACACTAAAATAACTAAAATAATGTGCAAACTAGAGATGATAACAGGTTAGGTCGGGCACGTGTAATGTTTACCTGCTATCCGACCTGCCATTACTCGCTACCTGACCTGTCTAAAATAACTCGTCTGTTATGAACCCTGTTACTTATCGAATATTCGCAAAAAAAATATCCACGGAATTTTTTATTCTCGCGGGTACTCATGGATACATGTGAATATTTTTTTAATTTTTTTTTTTAAAATAAGATTATTTAAAATATAAATTTAGATTAAAATTTAATTTTAAAATATAATTTAAACAAAATTTCATACAAAAATTTGTACAAATAAATTTAATTTTTTTAAAAAATAAATTTAAATAAATTGAACTATAAAATATAATTTTTAAAAAATTAATCTTTTTAAAAATATTCAATTTGTAAAAGTTATATATAGATACAATTAAACTCTAAAAAATCCTTAAAATAATAATATTTTTCTCACTAATAATTTTAATTTAATCATTTAATTTTTTTAAATAAAATTTATTAATAATAATTAATCATTAATATCGTGCTAACAATCAAATAATTAAAATACATATATTGGTTACTTTCATGTATCTTAATGCAAAACATATTTTTTTCTCAAGAGAATAGTAAGAAATGTTACTCAAAGAAACAAAAACACTTATATATTACAGGATAAAAAAGGTAACTTACACATGGTTAACTTTATCTTATGGTAAGTATAATGTAAAGTAGGGGTGACAAAGTAGGTTGGGTCCGGCCCGCCAATCCGATAGTATATGGGTAGGGCGGGTTAGCATTTTGAACTTGCTAACTCGTATCAACCCTGTCCGTCTAGCCCGTCAACCCGTCGGGTCACAGGCGGGACGGGCCAACCTATTGACCCGCGAAAAAAAATATGTTGTACTTTTAAGATGTCATGTCACTATATACATCTTTAATATATTGTTATAATTACAAAAATTCATTTAAATTGGACACAAACAAAATAGCTACAAAGAAAAAAAAGTCCAATTTAAAATCAAAGATCCAAAAATAAAATAAAAAACAAAAAAATAGACTTTTAAAAAAAAATATAAAATAAAAAAAATAAGCAGGTCAGTTCGCCGGCCCACCAGCTCGTCTTATGACGGAATGAGTTAGAAATTTTGGCCTGCATTTACCACCCCTAGTTAAAGCATCACTCTATCTTGGTTCTAGTTTTGAATATTAATTTTATGGGATCCCCTCTGTTGTTTAAGTTTGGTTAATGTTTCCATCAGCTTTTGTTTTTCTGCATGCACATTCTGGGAAAAGAGACAACATCCTTCCCAAACATAACTTATTAGACTTTTTTTACTTTGTCCAAATATGAATGATTTTATTTCTATTTCTATTATATATATATATATTGAATACCGTGAACCATGGCGCCCATGGGATTAATATATTAATTTTTTTTGTGATGCAGTGGTGGAGGCCTACGGACTGTGGACGTGGTTGATTAATTGCTGATGTAGTTATCTGTCCTATCATCTTCAACTTGTCATCATCCAAAGAGTTGGTGGGTGCATGCATAAAAGTCAATTTGATGCATTTGCAAAAGGATTATCCATATGGTAAACCCTAAAAGTAAAAATATGCATGTAAATACTTTTACTTTTACCATTACACACCTCCTTTATCCTCTCACAACATCACAAGGGGTACCTATTCTTTTTGTTTATTGATTGTCATATTAATTTGTGCTCTGCACCCAAAAGGACCAATTAAGAAAAAGTCTTTGTTTTATGCATAATGATTATGATAATCTCACTGTTTTTGTCAACTTGTGCCATTTTTACTACCCACTTTCAACATCTTCAATAACCCAAACAAACTATTAATCAGACACGCTAGAATAACTTTTTAATTTTCTTTTTACAAATTAAATCAAACAAATACTAGTAACACCGTTTCACATTTTTTACTACATCTGTTGTAAAATAATTACAGATATTTACTACATCTGTTTTCCATTTAATTTACTTAAAATAGATCACAATAAATAAACCCAAGTTTTTTTTCAGAAGGTAAGATTATTTTAGCAAATAATACACTTATTTTATTTTAAATTTATAAAAAAACTTAAAAGAAATTATATAGTTTTTTATTTCTTAAATTATTATATACCCTTTTCAGGTTTTTCATTTCAATAAATTTATCATTGGTGTTCTCTCTATTATCATGATTAATTCCACACTTCATATTAATTAAATTAAATATATAACTGAAGAGAAATATTATCTTAAAATTTAAATGCAAGGGATAAAAAGAGACACATTTTATTAAAAAAACCTAACCCTTAAAAAAAAGATGTTATTTTTAAATATGAGAGAGATAAAGTCTACTAAAAATAATGTTATTTTTTATAGAAAAAGAGAATGTTGTGGAACTCATATTTGAATTACAAGAATGATGATTTTTATAAACCAATCATAAAAATTCATTTGTTGATAGAATGAATAAAGTGGTGGAAATAAATAGTAACTTTTTTCTAGAAGACAATTGAATGAATGAGTCACTACATATATGAGAAGCTTACCACCACCACCACCACCTGTTTAACTGGTCAAAAGTCAAGCAGCATATGACATATCCATAAATTTTTTGTCCTTCATATTCAGAATAATTAAAAATGGAAACCCACCTACCCCAGCAACTTCCTGGTTCCTCAGGCCAAAACCCACCGCACTCTCTTTATTATATCTCCATTTCCTTCTTTTAGTACCATTTTCTTTCCTCATAGCAGTGAAGAAAAAGAAAAACACCATCTCATGGAGGGTCTTCTGCCTCTGGTTTTCAAAGCAATCAAGAGAAACAAAACTCGAAGCCAATACGAGTGTCTTTCATCAGGATCTGCTCTCAGCTACAACATCAGCATGACTGAGATGTACCCTCAAACTCAGGACCATATCCTTCGGAATCAAACACCAACCCAGAAAGTGTTTCATCATCATCATCATCATGAAGATCATCACAAAGCCGGTCACCGCCGACATAACTCTGTTGGAGAATTCGGTAGTGCTTTTCAGTCCTCTCAGATGAGAACAGGTGTTGTTTCCACCTCTTCAAACAAGCTCGTGAGGTTTAGGAGTCAGCGAATGTTTTCTTGTATCACTGGTGTCTGAGGTTAAATTTGTTTTGTGACCTTGTTGCACAATGTTGTGGCCTTAATTCCAAACCATGCTGTGATTCTTAATTTGCTTCGTCACTTAATTGTCTTTAGATTTCACTTTGCAAATCGATTTTACAGTATTGAGATGGGTGAAAATCTAAATCACAACAAGTTGTGTACATTGGAAGTTAGTGTGCTATGCTTTTCTTCTGGGCATCAAGATTCTTTCTTTGGTTCTTATGAGTCTTTGAAGCCCTTGCTTTGTCTAGGGTATATGAATTGTAAAGTTTTATTTTTGAAAGAAAAAATAAAATAAAATAAAATGTTTTAGGAGAGCTTTATGAGAAAAATATTTATTACTATTTCTTTTATAGTATTAAATAATTTTATCTATGTCATATATCTCTCCACGCGGAAGATCTTGCTGGCATTCACTGTCTTCCTTAAATCATTAAAAACAACATTAAATTCTAAAACGGAATATTAAATCCTTTGATTTGAATTGCATGTCTCTGTACTTGTAATTAAGGGTATTTACGGTTTGGATTTTCTTAAATTCAGTACTAAACTTCATTATTATATTAAAATAGTTTGGATCAGTGTTCAATCGTAAAAACATATTTCACCATTAAAAAAGTATTTTACCAACGTATTTTGAATATTTATAGTGTCATATATCTATTTTATTTAAATAAATTAAATCAAATCTTAAATTAAAAAAAATATTCTGAGGTAAGAAGAGGTAAGAACATTTCGGTTGGATGTTTGAAATTTAATTTTTAAATTAGTACAAACTTTTTTTTACGACGTTTATATACTATGCAAGAAGAACTATTTGTCTGTAAAAAAGTTCTTACGAATAAAACAAATATTTTCCATTGAAAAAAGTGGAGTTTCCATTGAGTTTATTATTGGGATCAAAAGTGAATTGAGTTTATTATTTTTCAATCTCTATTTTTTTCATAAATCATATATAAATAATAAAATAAAATAATATACATTATATAACAGATGAGTTGTACTGGATTAGTGATTCCTACACCAAAATCCAGTAAACGATAAGTTTGATATTTGAACCAAACACTCAAAATAGTAATTAGTTAGATCGAATCAATTTAAGTTAATAAAGACCTATTTCTTTATTTTTATATTTTGATTAATTAAATTATTTTTATGGTAAATGAAATTAATAAGTTAAATTATTATTTAATTAGTCCAAAATAAAAAAAAATGACTATAAAATAGAAAAAAAAATTCACCTTTTCAGAAAAATGGTTCTCGCATTTACCACTCTTATGTTTTTTATTAATGGTTATTTATCTCCTTACATTTTAATAAAGTGCACTCGTCTTATTTATTTAATTTAAAAGTTAAATATTGATGAAAATTTAAATAAAAACTATGAAAATATATTATTATTATTATTATTTATTTATTTATATGTTAAAACGATGCTTTCTGAAATATATAACTTTTATATTTTTAAAAGATAATATATAATATTTCAATCACTTAACTTTTTGTGTATATAAAATATTTAAGTTTTATAATTTTTAGTTTAATACAAAGGTGACACTATATATAATTAATGTTTTATTTAATTTTTAGTATAAATATATTTTAAAAATAAAAAATAATAATTTTTTATTCTTATGAGAAACCTTAAACTTTAAACTTTGTGTCATCTTAATATGTTCTAATAAAGGAATTTTATATTTTAACCTTGTAATTTATATAGAACCCATGCCATGGAAAAACTATTAATCATTTCTATTTATTTATTTGAAAAATAGAAGTAGGGATAATTTGGGGTGTAAAATTAAGACATATATAATTATGATTAGAAGTTCAGTATTTTGGTTTTCTACTAACTATTGATTATGATTAAAAATAAAAAAAATGAAGTAACTTGTTGAATGTAAACAATCGGTTTCTTAACTATTGACTTTTAAATCCATTCCATTAATAAAAAATTTATCATTTCAAAAGGTGGACAATTTTTTATTTGAAGTGGATATATTCCAACCAAAATAATTCATTGATTGCTTTCAAAGATAGTTTGATCACTTATTAAAATAACTTTATTTCAATAATATAACAATCTATATATTAATAATTTAGTTTAGAAAGCCAAAGAAGTATAACTCAAATATTGATATAATGAATTATCAAATGGTTGTTTGTTTTAATAAGTTATCAAAGTATATTTTTCTTAATTTAGAAAAAGATAACATCAAAGTTGAATATAACTCCATCACTATCACGAAAGCAAAAAAATAACTAACTTATAATCTAATGAAAATGACGATCTTCATATATTAAAAATAAAATATACAAAATGACTTGTTATTTTACACCTTTTAATCTTCTCTTAATTATTCAAACTATGAAAAAAGAAAGAAATATTTAAAACATTAATAGAAATAAAATTACTTGAATAAAATTCTAGTATGTTATATTCCTCACTAACTTTATAAGACCCTAATCTAATAAGAATATGATGATAAAACTTGTTTAGAATTATAAAAAATGTAGAAAAGAAAAAGTTTCCAAAACTGAAGATTTTAGAATAAACTAAAAATTAAATTTCTAATTCTTGTTTACAAATGTAATAACCAATCCATTTTAAAATCTATTAACAAATAATTAAAAATATCAAACTTATATTGTTATAAGAAATTATTTTATATTTTACATTCGTACTTTAAAAACAATACATTTTAATTTAAAAATATAATTCTTAATTTTAAATTTAACTTCTGAAATTAAATATTAAATCTAAATTTTCTAAGTGACCTCGGTTGATGGTAAAAATATTAAACTTATATTTCTTAATTGAAAATGGATTTAATTTGATATAACATTTATAATTCTTTAATTTATTATATAATAAGTATTATATCTATTCTATAATTCTTAATATTTAAGGTATGTATGTGATGTAGGTGAGTTCATTTTGTATTTATACATTGTGGTAGTTCTTTTTAAGTAGAGAGGTGAAAACAGTAATTTTTAGGAAGTACATATAGTAAATAGGGGAGTTGAAATTTCCATTTTTTTTTCTTTTGCAAAACACCCATTTGCTTTATTTGCTTCATTGTGCTTCAATTCTTCCCTTCTTTGTGATTTTCGATCTACTAGCTAACTACAAGAAAGAAAGTGTGAAATATTAATCTTAAGTTTTGCTTTGGGTAAGCTCCTTCTCATTCCATCTCTTCAAAAATTTTAGAATTATATTTTTTATTTTATTAACAAAGACTTCTCAACAACAAATTAAAAATGAAATTTTAAATTTACATAAATAAAAAAATTAAGGTGTCACATAAATCACGAGTCATAATTTGATGGTATGTTAAGTTGGAAATCATACATGTGGATAACAGTGAATCAAATCAATAATTTTGTTAAATTATTTATTTTTTAGAAGTATTCTTATTGATTTGATGCACTAGGGTTGGATTTTGATTCTTGAGTGGGTTTTGACTTTTGTTGGTATATTTTGGTTATGGAGAATCATAATGATTCATTTAAAGAAAAGTTAGAGTTTAAGTCTTACCAGTGGTTGCGAAAATTCGAAGATTTTCCGTGATATGATGCAAGATGAGTATGTGAATGTTGAATCTTGTCATATGCTTAGATTGAGTTTTTCTTTGGATTGATCTTGGTAAGTCCAAGATTTATTGACTTGGTTTTAAATGCAATGTTCTATATTGGTCAATTTTAAACATTGTTTGGAAGTACTTTATAAACTTGATCTACAAACATAGCTAACACCAAAATAAAATTTGTGCTGAAACTAAATCTTAGAAACTTATTAAGGAATTACTTCTATTCTTCTTATCTTGTTAAATAGAGTAGTATTTAACTTGTAATAACTTGCCAAAGAACTAGATCTGTGACACTATTATAGTCTTTGGTTGAGCATGACTAATGTGGTTCAAATTGAATTGTGAAACTTGATACTTTCATTAAAATTTCAAGTGTTTGGGTTACTAATATTTATAAATATTGCTTAAAGTTTAAGCAAACATTTATTTCGAAAAAATTTGGTTAAAAAGTCACATTGAAGTAAATAACAACTTTATTTTATTAAGAAAATGAGAAATTAAACAAGAGAAGTTTACCTTTTTATCTTAACATATTGTTTTCTCTTTATTTAAAATATTTTTTTAGATTTTAAAAGATTTATTTATTTTAGTTCTAATTTTTATTTAATATAGGAATATTGATGAATAAATATTTAATAAATAAGTAATATGATTATGTAAAAGGATGATAACTACTCATTAGAACTGTCAAAACAGAAGATTTAATTTAGTTTGACTTGATCTTACCAATCAAGTTAAAAATTTATGGTAATACAACCTTTCATATATTTTAAAATAAACTATAATTTTTTTATCTAATTTGACTCTATATTAGACTTATGAATCAACTAGTCATTTTTTATATAACTAAAAATTAGAAAAAAAATTACATTTTTATAAAAAAAATATAATATATCAATGTCTAAAAATCTAAAATTTAATATAAAATAACTAAATTTATTATACAACAATATGATACATTTTGATCCAATATTACTTAAAGTCTTATACTCTTAAATAATATAATATATATAATTAAAATAAAATAAAAATGAAAAACAAAGAAAGTTAAAAGTATAAAAAATGAGTGAGTTTATAAATATATGAACCAATCTAATTTTTAGTTATATAGCCCTCACCAAATGAATTATTATAAGCAAACATATTGTCACATGAAAATATTTCACAGTCCCAATTGATCATAAAATATTTCTATTTTTTTTATTAGTTTTATTATTTGTCAATATGTTGTAAGTTTGTTAGAGTTGGTTATTGACTCTTATCTTTCTCTTTCATATAAAACGATGTACACATTCCGTTATCAATTAAGAGAATTATTTTTCTTTGTATCTCCATCTCAGATTCTTTTTCAGCCTCACGCTCTCCCTCTCTGTTTTACCTCCATTTATGTGAGGATCTTCTATCATGAATCTGTTCTTATATTCTTCTTTTCTCTAATCTTTTTCTAATATGATATCAACCTAACCAGGGCATATCTCTTTTGTTCTTCCGCAATCTTTGCTCTTTTTTTTTTGCTATGGCAGATCCTCATAATCCTCTTCTTGGTCCTCTCAGCTCATATTTCCTTCCTTCAAATGAAAATCCATCGATCAACTTCGTCTTTGCACCTCTTAACGACAATAATTATTTGTCGTGGTCTCAGTTGATGCTCCTTGTTCTTGGCACCAAAAACAAGATCGCCTTTGTTGATGGATCGCTTCCTCGACCTGCTGTTGCTAGTTTTTATCAATAGGCTTGGGATTGTCGTAATAAGCTTGTTATCTCATGGATCGTTCAATCACTAGATCCTTCTATGGTTCCAAGTGTGATTTGGATGTCAACTGTTTTTCAGATTTGGAGTGATATAAAAAAGCAGTACTATCAAAGTAATGTGTTTCACATTTCTGAATTGTTTGAAGATATATACTCCTTGAAACAAGGATCTATGACTATCACTCAGTTTTTCACTACTCTTTAAGGAATTTGGCAAGAGCTTGAACATTTTTGTCCTATTCCATCTTGTACCTATGTTGTTGCTTGTACTTGTGAGTTGATTCCTACTATACAATCCTATCGGGACAAGGAGTGTGTGATTCAGTTCCTTAAAGGTTTGAATGATCAATATGCTAATGTAAGGTCTCAAGTGATGTTAATGGATCCCCTACCTTCAATTCAGAAGGTGTTCTCCATGCTTTTACAACAAGAACGTGAGTTCAATGGTATTAATGACTACCAAGTTCTTACTGTAACTTTTGGTTTAGATAAGTCTACTTCCAGAAGATCCAAACTAATCAAGAAAGGCAGAGATTACATCTCTAAAGTGTGTGCTCACTGTGGCGAAAGAGGTCACTCAATTGACACTTGCTACAAGAAGTATGGACCTCCACCACACCTGAAGAGGAACAAAGTGGTGAATCAATATCAGACACTTTCAGATGAAGACATGTCTAATGATGACCAATCAATTCATTCCCAAAAGAATTTCAACAATGGACCAGGTCAATTGTTTACACCAAAGAAACATTAGGCCCTTCTAGCTCTTATTCAACAGTCAGGTAGTAGCACACCTAGTCACTTTGTGAATCAAACTGTTGGTCCTTCTATTTTAAACTCAAAACCGTCAGGTATAATTCTTTCCTTTCCTCATTCCACTCATACTGGTTCTTGGATTTTAGATACAGGAGCCACCGATAATGTATGTAAAACCATTAAATCTTTTCAATCATTTAGAAGGATCAATCCTATTGTTATCCAATTACCTGGTGGGACACAAGTTTGCACTAGTGTCTCAGGGACTATTGTGCTTTCCAAAACATGTTACCTAACAGATGTGTTGTTTATTCCATATTTTCATTTCAACCTTATTTCTGTCTCTAAATTGGCTAAGGCTTTAGCATGTAAGCTGACTTTTTCTGACACTGATTGTTTGATTCAGACCAAGCACTCTATGAAGATGATTGGTGCGGCTGAGCTGCAAGCAGGATTGTATGCAATGGTTTCCTCACCTGAGTCTAATGTGGTTCATCATTGTCTCAATCACTTTTTTACTTATCAATCTAATATTTGGAATTTGAGATTAGGACATTTGTCACATGACAAGTTAGTTGTTCTTAGAAATTGGTATCTTGAAATTCAGTGTAACAAGGTTTCCAATCCATGTGAAATTTGTCACTTAGATAAACACAAACGATTACCTTTTCCCGATAGTTTTACTGTATCAGTAAATGTGTTTGATCTAATTCATGTTGATATATGAGGACCACTATCAATTCCTTCAGTTTTTTGCCATAAGTATTTTTTTTCAATTGTTGATGAAAAATCAAGATTCACATAGGTTTTCTTCATGAAAAATAAAACAACAGTTAAAACCTTATTACCTAATCTTGTGTCTTTTGTTCAAACTTAGTTTCAGAAAAATATCAAAACAATAAGGACTGATAATGAGACAGAATTCATAATTAAAGATTGGTATGAAAAAATGGGAATAATTCATTAAACAACGTGTGTTTTCACACCACAACAAAATGGTGTCTTTGAAAGAAAACATCAACACATTTTGAGTGTAGCTAGGGCCTTACTGTTTCAATCTAATGTTCATAAAATGTTCTGGAATTATGCTATAGGACATGTTGTTCACATTATTAATAGGTTGCCTACTAAATTTCTTGATCAATTGTCACCTTATCATGTTTTATACTCACAGAAACCTGATTTTTCCAATCTTAATCTTAAAGTGTTTGGTTGTCTTGCTTTTGCATCCACTATTGCACACAATAGGCATAAACTGTCATCTCGCTCTAAAAAATGTCTGTTTCTTGGTTACAATTCAGGAACAAAGGATTATATTTTGTATGACTTAAAATTAAGAGAAACTTTTATATCTAGAGATGTACATTTCCATGAAAATATTTTTCCTCTACAGAAAGACTCTTCTCTTAATTCTAACTCTAACTTTAACCCTGTTGTTCCTATTCAACACATGCCTCTTGATAATTATGATCCTTTGCTAGTTGATTTAATTTGTTTGTCTTCTTCTAATCCTGATAATAATAATGATGCTATTGTCACTGAGTCTTATGTACATGCATTTGTTGACACTTCTATTCCAAGTAATTTGGTTGAAAATAAAGTTTACATTGAAAATCAGGATGTCATACAAGTTCCTAGAACATCTCAAAGAGTCAAAACTAGACCAGAATATTTGGAGGCATACCATGGCTCTCTTGCTGCAACTCGGGTTCCTCAATCATCTACTGTCAGGTATCCTATTTCTGATTACCTTCCCTATACTTCTTACACTTCTACACAACAGTCCTTTTCCCTTTCTCTTTCTTGTACGAACCTAGGTCTTATCAAGAGGTTGTTCTCCATGGCTGTTGGAAAGAAGCTATACATGTGTTGGATGCTTTGGCTAGGCACAACACTTAGACATTGTCTGAACTTCCTATTAGGAAGAAGACTATTGGTTGTAGGTGGATTTTTAAAATCAAACACCATGCAGATGGCTCCATTGAGAGATATAAAGCTAGACTTGTGGTTAAGGGGTTCACACAAATACTAGGTCTTGATTACTTTGAAACTTTCAGTCCAATTGTTAGAATGACAACTGTTAGAGTTCTTTTTGCCATTGCAGCTGTTAAACAATGGCAAATTCATCAACTTGATGTGAATACAACTTTTTTGTGTGGTGATTTGGTGGAAGAAGTGTACATGAAACCACCTCCTGTACTTATCTTAACTTCACCCAACCAGGTTTGTAAACTCAAAAAGTCTATATATGGACTTAAACAAGCAAGCAGACAACGGAATCTCAAACTCATAAAGACCCTTAAGCAGTTTGGCTATTTGCAATCCAAGTCTGATTATTCTCTTTTCACCAAACAAACAGCCAATGGTTTTGTTGCAATTCTTGTCTATGTTGATGATTTGCTCATTTCTGGTAGTGATGCTTTTGAGATTGACAGGGTTAAGTGCTTAATTAATAAACATTCAGCATAAAGGATTTAGGACATTTGAGCTATTTTCTAGGCCTTGAGATAAGTAGAACACAAGCTGGAATTTCATGAAAAACCTCAACCCATGCAAGGAGGAGTCACCACAAGAAAATAAGAAAAGGAAAATATGAAAGGAAAGTTTACAAAGAATTTTGAAGAAAAGGAAGGAAGAAAAACAAGGAGAATGTACAAGAAGCTTAAAGAAGAGAATAAAAATATTAATAGCTCTTGTAATTTCCTTGTAAATAAAAATAGAGTTAGTTTAGTGTCTTTCTTTTGAAATAGAAATAAGAGGCTAGTTGTTTGGACACATGGATAGCATAAAAAACAAGGGCCTTGTTTGGGAAGCTTTGAAACATCTTCCAAACATGGCCTAACCTTTTAGAATTCCACCCATGTGCATGCATTTTCGTTTTCCCCTCTATATAAGGGTGTAAGTCTCATTTGTAACATAACTTTGAAGATTAATTGAGAGCAAGAGCTAATTCTCTTTGAAGTTCAAGAGGTAAGCCTCATTTCTAGAATCTTATCTTGAGTTTTCCATAACTCAAGTGGTGATTGTCCTTTGCACTTATCTTTCTTTATGAAAGTGGCGTGTTCTTCATTCTCTTGTCTTCTCCATGTTTTCTCTTTGATTGTTCTTACTTGTTCTTCATAGCTGCACCATATATCTTCATTTTAATCCATTTTCCACCGATTAAAATGCTTGTTTTCACTTCCTATGGCTTCCTATGACATGTATCTTGATTCTAATCGGTTGAAACATCTCAAAACTTGTTTTCCTTGAATTCTACCGATTGAAACCCATAACAAAGGGGCTGGTTGCGTTTTTGACATTTCTAAGTCAATTGAACCGATTAATTTCATTGGTTTCATCTTCTATGGCTTCCTATGGGTTCTATCTTGAATTTAATCGGTTGAATTGAATTGTTTTGCAATTTCTAAGTGTGGGCCGAATTTGAACCCTAACATTTGGGGGAAAATCTGATTTCATGTTCTTCCATGCAATTTTACATGTTATTTTGATTCCATATGCTTCTACACATGTTTGATAGATCCTACAACACATATAATGCCTCCTAGGCATCCATCATTTGGTATCAAAGCTCTAAGGCTTCAAACGTGATGTATTTGAGTCTAAAAAAATCTGCAGCAAAACAAAAGAAAAAAAAAACAGTTAATCTTGATTAATGAATTGTTGTTAATTGAGGCATATGAAGTGTTTGACAAAATGACATTCATTAATCTTTGGTTGCCACTAGTTTGAGTCATCTTTTCTTGTTTTTGAGTCATATGTTTGTTAAGTTTTCTTTACATCAAATTCTTGTATTACTTGATTTGTTTAGTTTCAATTTCTCTTTAGGACTTCTTGTGATTAGAATTGATCATTTGGACTCCAAACATTAGGGGCTAAGTGTTCAAACTTTGTGAGACTAACTCTTGGTGGATGTGTTTAGGCATTGAACATAAAAGCACAATTTAAAACAAAAAGGAAATCTAAGGCCAAATTCAAACAAGCCTTGGTTAAATACTTGTGCATAAAAAAAATTAAAAAAAATAAAATCCAGTTTCCTTGCCTATACACATTGATTGATTGCTTGGTCCTTGGTTTGGCAAATTAGTCCTATCATTTGTGGATGTTAGTGAACTTCTTTTCACTTGAAATCTTGACTAGAATTTGTGCTAAATTTTTGAGTAATCTTTCCATTTTTCTTTGGTGCTTTTCTTGTTTTAATTTGTTCCAAATTGTCACATGATAGTTACTCTTTTGTGTCCCTTTCTTGCTTTTACCCTTTCTAGTTTTTAGTCTTTAAAATTCCTATAAGTTTTGTCTTGAAGTTTTCTTGTCTCTTGGAATTCTAAGTGCTTTGGCCAATCATTTCCTCTTTCACTTGAATAGATAACTAAGTGGATTTTTTAATTGAAGCATTATCTTGAGAACTTTTGAAGTGAATTGCTGCAAGTGAGAGAGCAATTTTTTGAGTGATTTTGAGAGCCAAAACCGAGGGTTTCAAGTTGAGATTCTTTGTTGCTAACCAAATTCTCTTTGTTAGTTGTTGTTTTGTTAATTTTCTTTTGTGTCCAGCCAAGTAAATTCTCCTACAATGTCTTCAAGGTATGAACAAATTTATGCAAAGGTAGAAGAACTTACAAGGCAAGTAACCCAACTCAACTTGCAAGCATATGATAGAGGAAGAGAAAGAAGAGCTCCTCAAGTTGAAAGTGATGGATCAAATGAATATCATTACCATACACATAAAGCAAGAAGAGGAGGAATAAACATGTATGAAGAAAGGCTCAATAAAAGCAATGTGAAATTCCCTAAATTTCTTAGGGATAGTAATCCCAATTTATATTTTGAATGGGAAACAAAAGTTGAGAAAATTTTGAGTATGTATGTTTTTGAAGATTTAATTCAAGTACAACTTATTACTCTTGAATTTCAACAATATGCTTTAGTGTGGTGGAACCAAATAAAGAAAGAAGTTCTTAGTGGTAGGAGGTTAGCCATTACTTCATGGCATGATCTTCAAATGTGTATGAGAGATAAGTTTGTTCCTTCTTATAGGAAAATGTACTCAAGAAATTCTTCCTACATTGAAAAAGATTGTGAAAAGTATGGAGATAAGGAGCACAAATATAAAGAGAAAGCAAGCTCCAAGATTAAAACTAGATCTATTATATGCTCCACATGTGAAGGATATGGACACACTTATCATCAATGTCCTAATGGGAAACCAATAAGTGAACATGATTTGGAGGATTGTTACAAAGAATTGAGAAAGAGAGAAAAGAAAGAATTGAGAGAAAAAGAGAAGATGGAAAAAGAGAAAAAAGAAAAAGAGGATAAAGAAAGGAAAGAAAAAGAGGATAAAGAAAGAAAAGAAAAAGAGGAGAAAGAAAGGGAAGAAAAAGAAAGACAGGAAAAGGAAATGGAGGAACTACATTCCGAATCATCCAAAGAGATTGTTGAAGAAAAATCTTTAAAGGGAGATTCTACAACTTTAATTCCTTCTCCTATTTCTAATTCTGAATCTATTACTTCTCTAAACTTATTATTCATGTAAATTCAATTGATTTGTTGCCTAGTGAAGATTTGCATATTAAAGAACAATGGCAAAAACAATGGGGAGAGGAAGAGGAGATCTTAGAAGACAAAAGCACAAACATGGAAGAAAATGATTATAGAAATGTTTCTAATCTTTTTGTATATTCTAAGGACTTGAATGGACATTCTAACATGTGTGCTAGACTTTATGGGCAAATTGCATGCTTTTATTGTTGTAAAAATGGTTTGCATAGAAACTTTGTCCATTATAATTCAAATGAAATTTTTTTAAGTGAAAATAATAAAAGTTTAGGAAAATCAAAAGATTTTGAAAAATATTTCATAACATTGAGAATGCATTGGTTTGTATTTGATCCAGGAATACGAAAAGGTAAACAAGTATGTAAATACTATTAGTATTTTTTATTCTTGCAAAATAATACTTGTAATCTTTTCTTTGGTAGGTACAATAAGTAATAACAATAGTTTCAAAGTGAGTGACTTATCTTTTTGTATGATGTAGGTACCCCAAAATTCGAGGACGAATTTCTTTCAAGAGGGGGAGAATGATGTGATCTCAATTCATGCAAAACCTCAACCCATGCAAGGAGGAGTCACCACAAGAAAATAAGAAAAGGAAAATATGAAAGGAAAGTTTACAAAGAATTTTGAAGAAAAGGAAGGAAGAAAAACAAGGAGAATGTACAAGAAGCTTAAAGAAGAGAATAAAAATATTAATAGCTCTTGTAATTTCCTTGTAAATAAAAATAGAGTTAGTTTAGTGTCTTTCTTTTGAAATAGAAATAAGAGGCTAGTTGTTTGGACACATGGATAGCATAAAAAACAAGGGCCTTGTTTGGGAAGCTTTGAAACATCTTCCAAACATGGCCTAACCTTTTAGAATTCCACCCATGTGCATGCATTTTCGTTTTCCCCTCTATATAAGGGTGTAAGTCTCATTTGTAACATAACTTTGAAGATTAATTGAGAGCAAGAGCTAATTCTCTTTGAAGTTCAAGAGGTAAGCCTCATTTCTAGAATCTTATCTTGAGTTTTCCATAATTCAAGTGGTGATTGTCCTTTGCACTTATCTTTCTTTATGAAAGTGGCGTGTTCTTCATTCTCTTGTCTTCTCCATGTTTTCTCTTTGATTGTTCTTACTTGTTCTTCATAGCTGCACCATATATCTTCATTTTAATCCATTTTCCACCGATTAAAATGCTTGTTTTCACTTCCTATGGCTTCCTATGACATGTATCTTGATTCTAATCGGTTGAAACATCTCAAAACTTGTTTTCCTTGAATTCTACCGATTGAAACCCATAACAAAGGGGCTGGTTGCGTTTTTGACATTTCTAAGTCAATTGAACCGATTAATTTCATTGGTTTCATCTTCTATGGCTTCCTATGGGTTCTATCTTGAATTTAATCGGTTGAATTGAATTGTTTTGCAATTTCTAAGTGTGGGCCGAATTTGAACCCTAACATTTGGGGGAAAATCTGATTTCATATTCTTCCATGCAATTTTACATGTTATTTTGATTCCATATGCTTCTACACATGTTTGATAGATCCTACAACACATATAATGCCTCCTAGGCATCCATCACTTATACATTGGTGCTAATCCTGTATTTCACGAACACACCAAGCATGTGGAAATTGATTGTCACACAGTTAGAGATCAAGTACAAGCTGGTCTCATTCATCTCGCTCCTATTCCTTCTTCTGAACAACTTGTAGACATTCTAACAAAGCTCCTTCTGCCCAAGTTGTTCTATTCATTTGTGTCCAAGCTTGGACTTTCTTCCTTCACCACTCCAAGCTTAAAGGGGATGTCACGTGAAGATATTTCACAGTCCCAACCGATCATAGAATATTTCTATTTTTTTATTATTAGTTTTATTATTTGCTAATCTATTGTAAGTTTGTTAAAGTTGGTTATTGACTCTTATCTTTCTCTTTCATATAAAACGATGTAGATATCCCGTTATCAATTAAGAGAATCATTTTCCTTTGTATCTCTCTCAAATTCTTTTCCAGCCTCATGCTCTCCCTCTCTCTGTTTTACCTCCATTTATGTGAGGATCTTCTATCATGAAATTATTCTTATATTCTTCTTTTTTCTGATTTTTTTTAATACATCTTTCTATTTAAATCATTATATCTAAAATCTAATATAACTTAAATCATAATCACGTGAACCGAATGACTAAACTAGACTAATTTTGACACCTTGGATAACAAAAAATGATTGATTCCTATAAACACTATTAAAAGAATATATATGTTTAGAGAAAATATATTCTGAAAAGTGTCGTAAAAACATTTCAACATTTCAACATTTAAAATTAGGCTTGTAGTTGTCCTTAGAGAGTTAATAATGCAGCAGGACTAATAATTATCATGAGCTTCGTTCATTAAATATTGCAATGTTAGTGGTGCCAAGCGCATATCAACCATTTTACTATCATTCTCCAACCTTTCGTTGTTAATTACGATTTATACAAAGTGTAATGATTCCAGCTTTGAACAATAACTTTCACACCCTCTCCTTTTGCCTCTAATAATGTCCACTTATCAGAAATTTTCTTTGTGGAAATCATATCTGGTGGTTGTGTTTCGAGAGAAATCCGAAGATAACTGACCAAGCTCTTTCGTTAACGCTGGTGGCCCACAGTAAAATACCCCTGCATTATAAACATGCTTTTTGTAATATAATATTATCACAGAAGCAATAAAAGTTGACGTAAAAGTTAAAAGCACGTTAGCATAAGCAGAAGCAGAAGAATTTTGTGTTGTGATGTGACCAAGAGAAACTGACCAACACGAGCCCCTGGATGAGTAAGTGCAATGCGTTTGTAAACACTGCGCCAATTGGGTTTGGCAAAGTGGGATTTGACACGCGTGCCAGAGACAATGTCCACGCCATTCTTAGCATGGTTTAGAGATTGCAACATGGCAATGAGAGCAGAGCGTGCATCACCCTCTTCATAGACACTGGTGCAATAGTTGTGGAGTTCAATCACACCCTTGTGGTCCTCTTCAGCCACCTCATTCATCACCCCTTTAAACCAGTCAAAAGAACCTTGTTCTCTTGTCACCCAATAAAAGTAAGCTCTTCTGGTGTTAAACTTGCTCAAACCATTTCTTTTATGTGGGGTTGTTGTTGGTGATTTCCCACCAAACCCACTTTCTCCCTCCTCCATGTTCCCCTCTTCCTCTTCCATGGCCTTCATGTTGTTCACTATATCCTTCAGGATACTGATCATTGGGGTGGCTCCTATTCCCAGCCCCACCAGCAAAACCACCTCATACTGCTTGTACTCTTGGGCTGGTGCTCCATATGGACCATCAATTAGAACTTTAGGCATAGCACTGCATAACAAAAATCAAAATCACTTCTTTGTCACCACAATATCCTTTGCACCATGGCATAAGGACAAAATGAGAAAATGACAATTCGCAAATCGTAAGAATATCAACGTTTCATCAACTCAGATGCTTAGCAGGCTTAAACAAGCAAGAACGAGAACTCTCACAGAACGTCCTTATCATCTTTTTTATTTAAATAATAACAGTAATTTTCCTAAAAGAAGAAGTCCAAAATCCAAATTATTTTAACAACTATTTGCTTTGGCCACTTGGGTAACAAAAAAAAAATCTAAGCGCGTGAGAAGGTGGCATCGGCAATGTTGTCGGCAACAATTAGTGTTTATTGACATCCAAACAAAATAACGAAAACAAGTTCGTATCATTAAGAATGTTTCAAACGCACATGGAACAGCGTATCGTACTACTTCCACTGCTTCGCCTTCCATTTATGAGAAAAGTTTTACATAATTTTTGTTCGACCAGGAAAATAATGATATTGAAAACAAATTTTTAAACTGAAACCAATACATCCAAATGATGTGAAAGGCTTTTTCATATTCAATGCCCACAACTTATGTAGGGTATATATATCGAAAAACTTCTTCACAAAACAGAAAAAAAAAGTTTGTTCGTAAGTTAAAATTAATGTATATATAACTTAATTACTTCATATTAATTTTTCCAAAATCTTATGTTTAATTCATGCACAAAGTGTAAAAGACTAATTTTATTTTCTAAATGTGTTTGATTTATGTTTAATACTAACATAATAGTATTTTCATCTTAAATATGAGATTTGGCATGTTAAATGCGGTTTAATTACCTGGGACTTCCATCTCCTTGCAAGTTATCAGCTCTTAGAAGTCCACTCTTGCCGTTGTCAGGTGGCTGGCAACACTGAAAGACACAAAAAGTACAATCCTAGCTCATCAGAAAAACAGATTTCAAAGAAAATGAAACAACACTTGAAACTTGCAAATAAAACAACGAAAAATTAAAATTTGTGTTATATTGCACCGACAAAGAATTTTATGTAACAGTGTTAAGAATAGTGGTTTTGCTATGTAAATTGTTGTCCAAATAACACTATCCAACAAAATTAACCTGAATTCACCTCTGAGAACTTGACTTTGAGACTCCGGGTCCAATCACCCAGTGTTCTGATATGAACGCTAAGGTAATCATCACCAGGGGCAGAGGTGATAGAAAATGGATGCCTGAGAAAGCATAAACAATTTAACTATGCACAAGAACAACTCAGATAATGGGAAATAAGAGCATAAAATCAGTGAAGGTATTTGGATACAAAATTAGATATACAAGAGTTGCTCATGTTTCTTCAAATTCATACCATTCAAATGGAGACACAGCAGCACAATTAAGAAACATGTATTGTCCACTCTTGTATCTAAATCCCTGGGGCTTTGACATATGAAGAGCCAACACATTTCCAGGATAAACAGCCACCTTTAAAATTGGGGAGTGAAAATGTAGTGAGACATACATTTTGAGAATGTTTTTATGAACCAAACTTCATAGATTAGCCAAAAATATTTAACCATCAAACATGTATTTCTTTCATATAGTGAGTGATTTATCATTCGATGCTCACCTTTAATATTCTCACAGGCTTTATGCTTGATCTGAGTGCTCTAGTCAATCTTTCTGACAAGTATATGACAATGGGAATAGCCAAATACATCCAGGTCTACAAAACACATAACATGTTCCCTCAATGTAAAGAAATTTTTAAACTGTTATGTATAGTAAGTTCATTGTTTTTTGTAACAACTACTTCAAATTTCATGCTTAGAATGTAAAAAGCTCTTTACTCTAATGAAGGAAGGTGCTAACCGTTTTCTTGTACCATTCTTTGGTCAAGTAAAGTTTGATTCCGTGTATAATGAGGAGGGCATAGACAATGACAAAGAGATGATGCGAGTACCAAAAGGCGTTGAAGCCAGTGAGATTATTGAGGGGCTTGGGAAGCTTGACCCTCCCTCTTCTGAACCAAGGGGTGGCTAAAGTGAAGGCTATTGCCATTAGAACAACCATTATAATCCCTGTTACTCCTTCCCATGATTTGACAAAAAACCAATAACTTGATGGTTGATCTCCAAAAAATGGTTCCATGAGCTCGTACTTTTCACTACTTGCATCAAGAAGTCGAGGAAAGTCACAAGCAAGATGATAGATACCATGTATACCAACGCCAATTGCTACTGCCACAGCTATCAACTGCAAAAGAAAAAAAAAACTCTTATCTTATGCTCACCATTACAATTTTTTTTACCTTTTGGTTTATGAAAGCTTCTAAGTCCCAACAAACATTTGGACATAGTAGATATGTTCTCTTTTAGTCACTCTTAATTCTTAAATGAAAAACTAGAAGTAGACATTACCTTGTGGAAGTTGAGGTTGTCATCAAAAGGAACCATAATGCCAAGTTTGGTCTTATTCCTTAGCCAAGTGATTGTGTTTCGGCAAACTGGTAACAAGATAATAGCCATGTTCAATTTAAGTGTCTCAGCAGCACCTTTGGCCATGCATACACAATGACCCATCACCTCATATGCATCTTTTCTCCTATACTGCACAAATTTGTAGGCAAACAGACCTAACATCACACCAATCCACAATACAAATACCCAAGTTCTCTGCCAATTGTCCTGCAGGAAGTACATGGTCTGTGTGCCCCACCTCCTAATAGGATTTTCTTCATGTGTGGGCTTAAGCTTTAAGCTTAGCATTTGACTCAGGTACTTGCTATCTCCTCTTGTAGAATGGGTCGGTCCATGCAACAAGAGCATCTCTAGGTCGTTTACCTGTTTTCCCAGTAACAATCATCATATGACCAAATAAACGTGGCTTTGCTGAGAATTTATAACAATGAATACATTTTGAATCCTATTTTGAGGTTATGAAATAAGCTTATACGTAATTACCATGATGAATCCTGTATCATCAGGGTCAAGTTCCTCCATAATCAATGCTGCATATTCCTCTGCCTGCCTCTGTATGTTTGCGAGTTTATTGGTAGTGGCACTAAGGCAGATAATCTGAAAACAGAATAGATTACACAATCAAGGAAAATCTTATTCCGATGGGAACAAAATGCGAACCAGAAAAACTTTCCCATAAAACTATTTTAACGATTCTGTCAGTTGATTAGTAAAAAAAGAGTGACAATACTTTAATTCCTTAGTGGTGAGTTTATGATTCCATACCTCTTTAATTTCTTCCTCGGTGATTCTTCCATCCGCATCTTTATCAAACCTGCATTACAAATTAAGCTTGGTAAGTAACACACTTCGGCATTCAACACATACTCTTACAATTACACTTTACAAACATAAGAAAATGCAAACAAGTGTACGGTTGGATTAAAGTCTAAACACTTTTTTTGTGAACTCCATTTTACAAATTCAGTTTCCAAAAGCAACCTTTTCTTTTCTTTCATTTAAAACTTAGTTTTAAAGGGAAATTTAAATCAACACTCAGTTTACGCCCAATTGAAAACAAAACAAAAGCCTTTTTCAATTATACTTTTTGAATGAAACTAAAAACCAAAGATCGCCTTACATGTCAAAGAATGTCCTGAGCCTAGAATCGAAACTCTGGTCAGAAATCTGGTCCCAAAAGTCCTTCAACTGGACCTTATTAACAGAATCACTCTGAATTCCCCTCCTCCTAGAGAGTGCATCAAAGAGCTCCCCTGCGAAGGCTTCTGATTCCTTGTTCATCCCTACAATTAAAACCAAACTTCTCACAAACTACTCTATATACACGAACAACATTTGAAGCAAGAAGGAGAAAAAAATGAGAAATTATTAACGACCCTTAATCACACCACACGTCCATGATCCCTGCAATTCTCCATGTGACATGTAATTGATTTTTTCAATCTACGAGAAAGAGTTAACAACACTCAATTATGTGTCACATGGAATTCTCAGTGACCATGAAAGTTCTGACCCATGTAATAATTTCTCGAAAAAACACAGTCTGATGTTGTGAAACTCAAATATATACCTATGCACTTGGCAAAGAGAGAGCGATGCAGGTACCCATTAGTGGAAGCAGTGAGGGCATCAAATTGCTTTTCAACCTCAATCCACCCTGCACCCCCATCAGTCTTGCTGATAAACTTGAGTCCCTTGAGAGCGTGAGAAGCTGCAGATTTGGTCCTGTCATAGTGCACTCTCGCAGGTGCAGCTTGCTTGGATAAGGAAGCCAAACGCTTCAGCTCCTGAGACACTTGTTGTATGCGAATGGAAGCATTTCTTACAACAGAAGCACCAAAGGACCTTTTCTTCTCCATGCCTTTACCGAGCAAAATCAGTTTCTCATCTTCCCCCTGATCGCTGTTCGCTGCAACAGGTTTAACACTGTGAAGAGCCACAGAGTCTCCCTTGATATCCATAGTGACCTCAACGTAGTCTCCTTCATCTTGTTCCTGGGATATGCTGTGGCCAACGTCAGAGCCTGAAGTGGAGGCTGAAGCGTTACTCAACTTGGAACTTCTTCTGCCTACCCTTTTGTTCAGTGGTCCACTGTGAGGCACCCTTTCAGCACCAATGAGTTCTATGTCAGAATCACGGTGATGTGAATCTGCAGAAGCTCCTCCAACCTCGCCTGTTCCCATTTTCTTCTACCTCTGTCTGAGGTTCCCAGATGCAGATTCTTATGCAAGTTAGGACTAGTGTCTGAGATACCCAAGATCCTTCTCCCTCTTCACATCTTCATAGTTCACACCCACGTGATAAGGTTTCTCCAATGTTTTGCGTTTTCTTGATAAATAACAAGTAAAGTAGAAGAATCATGTGTTTTAATATTATGTCATTTTTATTATATGATAATAATATTAAAAGAAACAAAGAAAAAGACACCATACCACGAGCATTGATTAGCACAATATTATGCTGGGAAATTATCATGAGCATTAACGTGAATCCCTTCTTAAACATTAAGTGAAAAGTGACATGAGATTTTGGTCAATTGGTCTGTTGGAAATGAGGTAAGATGGAAGACAATGAAGGAAAATTCCAAAAGTACTAACAATGATATGTCGCAGGCAATTAAGGATGAAACAAACAAGTTGTACCTCCCCACATATTAAAAATCAAACACAACCAAAGGCTTTGTGAATTTAACATAATCTGTTTTAGAACCATCCAACGAAACTATAAAAAATTTGGGATATTTCGTCTTTACCACTAACTTTCTTTGCTTACTTTTGTGAAACCAAGAAAGTAAATTCTGCAACTTTATGCACTTTGTCAAGGATAATAGGTGAGAACTTCCGATATTTATTTGCCCATTACTTTTATTTTAATCATTCAAAACATTCTTATTTTTCTACCATTATCCAATCTTGCACTAACTATTCCCCTAATTATTGAGTAAACACAAGTGATTAATATGCTGAATTCAATGTTAAATTATTTAAATAACCCTAATGATGAAGTAAATTAATTAGTTAAACCTAAATTGGCAATGTATTGAATTAAATGCCAAATTATTTAGACACGTTTGATTCGATTTCAGAAGAAAAAAACAATTAATGTATAGAAGAAATGGCACTTACACAAAACGTCATCTATTTATAAAAAATTACAGTTAACATTGAAATATTATTAGACCTGACACATTCAGTAACCAAGTTGTGGTGGAACAGATATTTTATACTTAAGCGTGCCATCTATTCTTATTTAATTTAATTTTGATGTATATATAAGAGCACATTTATTTAGTATGTTTTTTTAATGTATTTAAATACATTTATAAGTATGCTCGTATCAATATATGTATGAGAATTAAATAATTATAAAATCACTTGTAATAAGGGAAATAAAATGTGATGAATGAAAACTAATGTATAGAAAAAATATATAGGAGAAAGAATATCCCTCTAAAAATAATCACTCAAGAGTTTTCCATCACAGATTAAGTATGGTTGAACTTGATAAATGCTTTATACTTATAATATAGTAATATAGTGACAACAAATGAAAAATCGGATTCACAAATGTAAAAAATTGACATTTAAATTTCAAGTTTAGCAAAAATTCAACTAAAATTTCACATATTGTTAGCCTGAAGTGAAAATGACATTAAATAAACTTTTGAGGAGTTAACAGTTAAGCTAACCTTTTTTTTCTTCTTTAAGTAAATATCTTCAAAGGTATTAATTGTGACAAAAATATTTCAAATAAGAGTGATAACTATGTAATGTTTTTCCAATGTGATAATTCTGCCATTCACAATTCTATCGCTGCATGTAAAATTTATCTGCGATCAGTGGATTTCTAATTCAACCGATTAATACTAAGTAGAAATGTGATTTTAGTTTTGATAATATTTTTACATTTTAATATAAAAGGTCATTAACCAATTATCAACATTAAAATTATGGTTAAGCAACTAATAATATTATTCAATTTTATTCAACTATTTTAAATATTTTTAATTTGTTCTTATTTTTTTAAATTGAGTCAATTAATGATAATAACGTTATAATAATAACATATGAAGAAGAATGAATGACATGTTTTTAGTTAAAATTAACTTGTTGATGTAAGTAACACATAATGGAAATGACCAATGTCACGTTTTATACTATTAATTTCCTTATTATAAATAATTGTTAATATAATTCATATTATTTTGATTAAGTGTTTACGTATATAAACATAAATTTCTTTATATTAAATCTCATGTAAATATTTTATGTTATGTCAACATATGTAGATTGTTTAATCTGTTGATAACTGACAGCAATAATATTTTACAGTTTACATAATATAATTTTTAAAATATAAAAGTTTTTATCGTGTTTGTAGATAATGTTTTGTCATTTGATGAATAAGAGAATCTAAAAATTGTCTTAACATAAAAAGATCTTTAGAGAAATGTGTTAAAATAATTTTTCATCAATAACTTTATTGAAAGAACAATTTGTCACTTCTTTATATATAATCCTTATTTTATTCTAGATGAGATAAAACTAGTTTGAACTAGATTTTAAATCTTAATGCTCAGTCTTTAGATGTTTCTTAAGTAAAAGTATGCATTCAATAATGCATGGAAAACATTTAATGCAACTTCCAATTTACAAGGACAAACATAGTTGAAAAACAAATAACTTCTCTTTTTTATTATAGATTTGTAACGAATCTTTTAGGAATATATATATATATATATATATATAGGTTAAATATATTTTTAGTCTCCGAACTATTTTTTAAAATTGTGTTTCATCCATGGAATAAACTTTGGACCTATTTCATCCTTATACTTTATAAACAGAGGTAAATGATCCTCGATGATAAATAAAAATATCTTTTAAGGAGAAGAAAATGAAAGAAAAAAAGAGTGAAAGAAGCTTAAGAGATGGATAATAGTAAAGTAAAAAACTATGAAGAAGGAAAATAAAGAGATAAAAAGAAATTCTAACACATTATTAAGGATTGTTTACATGAGTTTATAAAGCATAAAGACGAAATAAGTCCAAAGTTTACCTTAGGGACGAAACACAATTTTAATAAATAATTTAAGGACTAAAACATATTTAACCCTATATATATATAGGAATATAGATAGATAGATAGATAAAGAGACGAAATCTTTAATAAAGTAAGTATTACGATACAATGTCCATACGAATGATATTACAATCATACAATCTTTATATAGAGAAAAACATCGAAGTGTGAAGAAACCTAACTTGTTGTTAAACACACTAAAGCAAATCTCTTTGGACATTACATATCTTTGGACATTAATAAAGTAAGTATTAAGATACAATGTCCATACAAATGATTACAATCATACAATCTTTATATAGAGAAAAACCTCGAAGTGTGAGGAAACCTAACTTGTTGTTAGACACACTAAAGCAAATCTCTTTGGACATTAATAAAGTAAGTATTACGATAACGTCCATACGAATGATATTACAATCATACAATCTTTATATAGAGAAAAATCTCGAAGTGTGAAGAAACCTAACTTGTTGTTAAACACACTGAAGTAAACCCCTTTGGGGTGAATGAATATATGATTATTGGATCATACCCTTTTAGTAGACAAATGTTTTTATCGAAAATGGGTGTGTTCTAAATAATACTCGATTATCTAACCAAAAGTAGTCAAATTTAAAACAATACTTGTATGTTTACCTAGAAGTGGTTAAAATCTAAACAATATTTTTTTATAGGAATTGGAAATAATCTTAATTAACAAAAAAAGTAGTATACAAGTATCTAATGTAAATATTTCTGTACTTTTATCTTCTTAAAATTGTATATTATTGAATTGTATTTAATTATAAAAGAGAATTTTTTAATAATATTTATAAAAATATCTTCCCAATAAGATTGCTCAATTAAAAATGTGTTTGACCATATTCATTAAACTCTAATATAGCAAAAATCTTTAAAATTTTTAATAGAATATCAATCCTCTCTTATTTTATATTTCTACCTTTTTCATAATTACATTAAATATGTTTTTTTAAAAGAAATGAAACCAGATTGGAATCATTCAAAAGACACTAAAATGAAATTAAAAAAAAAATACAGTGAAAGAAAAAACTATTTAACACTTCAATTATTATGCTTTTTTACTATGCATATTATTTGGTATTGTCCTTATGATAGAGTAGAGTTGTTGAAATAAATTTTATTGGATGGCAACTTAAATGATTCACAAATATCAGAAAAAGTAATTATAATTTAAATGAAATTAAACTCTTTTTTATTCTAACTCATTATTAAATAAATTTAAGTCAAATTGATTTGTAAATGGATAGTGGGTGGAGTGAATTGAGAGAAAGTGGTGTAAAGGTAGGCAATAAAATGGTGGAGTATTCAGTGCCAAGCCTTTGCAATTTGAAATTGACTTTAGTTTGCCACTTTATAGTTGAAGTAAGAGAAAAAAACAATACAAAATGCTTCATACTTGATGGTGGGGCTATCTACCACTCTTCCAACCACCGAATTAATCATAATATATTAGAGTAATCGTACTCTGCATGCTTCAATTTACTTTATGAGTTTATATTTAATATTCTTAGTAAAACACGAGTGCAAATCCATATTTTAATATGTTAAATTATATTGGTTTAAGCGCAACATCGTAAATGAAAATGAAATGTCATTTTCATAAATAAGTGGATGGAAACACTTTTAAAAATCCCTATACATAAATTACAATTTAATAAAAAAAAATTAATACTTTTATAATTCATGTTATTTAATATTAATTAATATTTTTTTATTTTTTAATAATTATTTTCTTTTTTAAAATTTATTTATATCTATACTAAATTAATTATTATTTTTACCTATTTTACCATTTTTAAATAATAAAAAATATATTATTTTAGTGAAATTACAATTTACAATAAAATTACTTTTTCATCTCTCGTCTTTCTTCCTTTTAATAAATCTAATTTACTTTACTTTAAAAAAATGTTAAATTAAAATTAAAAAAAAAGAAAAATAGGAAGGTTGAAAATTTGATGGAAAATGTAAAACTAGGGACATTATTAAATTTTGTGAAAAGTTAAATTTTTCTAGTGATTTTTTAAATCAAATTTTTTTATAGTAAAAGTTTTAGGAATAAATATTATGGAAGGGAGATTATTTTGAGAAAAAAATGTTTTATATTCTTAAAAACCTCTATTTTGCGCGAACGAAGAGAAACTTACATTCTACTAAAGAGAAAAAATAATATAATTATGAAAAGAGAAAATAAAATTACAATCAACCATTTATGTGGGATAAATGTAAGAAGTCAAGGGTATTATTAGAAAAAATTAATAAATTTATTATAAATTATAAAATTTAATTATTTTCTTGGTCTGTGTATATAAAATTAATTATAGAAAAGAATTAAAAAAATAGATAAAACATATAAGAGAAGAAAATTAATACATTTTTTATATTATCTTCCATCACTCTTAAATTAATGTGTCTGTTTAATTTTCTTTTTAACTCATTTGTTCTACATGATCTATGAAGAAAATGTAACTCTCTTTATGAGAGTTTTGAATGTTTTTCATGTAAAAAAATAGATTTTAAATTGAGAGTTTTTGCATTTGTGTTTGGAATATTTTGTTATCTTTTTCAAGTTTTTAGTAAATAATTAATTTGAATATTCTTATATTTTAAACTACTTTTATATAAAAAGTCTTTAGGTACATAATAAATCTTAATTCTTATATTTTTTGTAATCTACATCACTCTTTAATTACATTCTTATAGTTTATTTTTTAATTTTTAACTTTCATTTTATTTAAATAGATATATTGATGAAAAATAAAAACATAGATTTACTTTCTGCCAAGAAGATTAGATAAATTTCTTGTTCATTATGGTTATTTATATAAAAGAAATAGTTGAAAATTTTACTTCCAATTCAATTATTGATGAGATTTTAAGAATTTAAAGAAATGAAAAAATATTTTAAATAAATATAATTTTTTATATTTATAATTATATTAAATATATTTTTATTGTGTTAGTGACAATAATTATATATAAATTTTAAATATTTTATTTTAGTCCCTCCAAAATTATTAGTCAAGATCTGCCCGTCCATGTGCTCAAATATTTTTTGTGCCCTGCCTTTTCTTTTCTTTCTTACACTTGTGTCTTATACTTCTTCTTTTCCTCCTCCCACTTGTGTTTCTACTTCTTCTTTTCCACCTCGCAAACTCGTGGTTGTCTACTTTTGGGTTGTTTTACATTGTTTGTCTAGTCATCAGCGTCCACCACCATCTAGTTCTGTTGGTTTCTTATGTTGTTCAATTTTACTAACTATGCCAATCACATATCATCACTACTTCGCACACTATGCAACATTGTCAGTGCCAACCATGGACACTGACTATAAAGAATAAGAATCAGTTTAAGAAAGGGGAATTAATTGAGCTTACACAATATTGTATAATCTTTCACAGATCCAATTTTCAGAATCTAACAAAATAATTTTTAATCCTTGTTCTAATCCATTAAACTGATCAATCAGAGTTTTAATCAAACAAGGCAAACTCAAGATTGATAAAAGAAAAGAATAAGAAAGAAGCAGTGCAAACAAAGATTGTATCGATTTACTCTCAAAGGAGTTACGTCCAATTCTAACCATACTAGTTAGCAATCCCCGAAACTCGTAGTTTTTACAAGACAATTCATAAACAAGACACACTAAACCAATTTCAAATTATTGAACTCTACAAGAATGAAAAACTAGACTTGCGTCACCTTGTCACAAGATTCTGCTTGAACACCCTGTTCAAGAAAGATACAAACCCATAAACAAAATCAAAGAAAAATTGACTTTCACCCCAAGAACAAATACAAGAATTAATGAAACTTTTACAAGAAAAGAAAATAGAGGTGAAAAGAAATTCCTTCAAACTAATTTACCAGCACTATAAAAGGAGAGATGCCACTATGCGCAGATTCACAAAACTTTTGATTTCACGTTACTCAGTTCTTAGATTTCTTCTTATTTGTTAAAAAAATTCTTTTATTAAGAGAGAGAATGTCTTATTTTAAAGTAGAGAAAAATAATTAAGAAAATATTAAGATTTTGTTAAAACAAACATTTTCTTCTAGTTTTAATCCATTAAATTTCTGGTTAAAAAAGTAGTTTGTTTTACTTAAGAAAAATTTTCTCAACCTTTACTTACTTATTATTTGAAGTTATTTTAGACTAGATAACTAGTTGTGTTTTAATACATTGAAGCACGAGCTAAAACTAACCAAGGCAATGAAATATGATCTTGTTTTAGTTTGCTTTAATGAATCATAGACAATAGAGGTTGAATCAATCATTGAGTAAGATTCAGTTGAGCAACCAAGATGAGTCTTCCATTTGCTAATGTTGATTATCTTGACTTTATATGTTGTTTTGCATGGAACCAGATAAGCTTTTTAAGCTATGATTGAAATGATCAAATATGAATTTGCCCCTACCAACACTGACAACTCTGTTCTTTCTTTCCACGATCCCATTTTGTTGAGGTGTTCTTGGTGAAGAGAAATTGTAGTGTATACTATTTACTTCATAGAGCAATTTGAACTCTCCATTTTCAAACATAGTTTCGTGATCACTTCTAATGTTTGAGATGCAAACACCCTGCTCATTTTGTACTCTTTCGAAGAATATCTCAAATATGTGGAAAAAATTATTTTTGTGAGCCAAAAAGAAAACTCATGTGAATCTGGAGAAGTCATCAACAATGACCAGACCCTATCTCTTTCCTTCCAGACTCAAAGTTCGAGTAGGACAAAAAAGGTCCATATGAAGCAACTCTAAAGGTCTCTTTGTGGAAATGTTGTTTTTAGATTTAAAAGAAGGTTTTATCTGCTTTCCTTCTTGACAAGCCTCACATAAAAGATGAGTTTTCTAAGAAATATTGAGCAATTCTCTTACGAGGTTTTTCTTTACAAGTTTTGAAATATATTTTAAGTTTAAATGTCCCAATTTTTTACGTCAAATTCATCTCTCATCTTCTTTTGAAAACAAACAAGTTACCTTTTGAGTGCTTAAGTCGAACAGATTAATCTCATAAAGATTATTATTTCGTCTTACAATAAAGATGGTTTGTCTATCAGACGATGAGACTTTGCATTTGTCTTTGTCAAAGGAAATAGTATAGCCATTATCACATAATTGACTTATGCTCAACAGACTGTATCTTACACCTTCAACATATAAAGCATTTTTAACAGAGACAAGGGCGGCAGAAATACCTATCATTTTGATGTTAATGATCTTACCCTTTCCTTTGCCTCCAAAGGCAAACTTTCCTCCTTCATGTTTTCCGAGGTCGAGGAACATAGAATTTTCTCCCATCATGTGACGCGAGCATCCACTATCCAGGAACAACTTTTACTTCGTTCTTTCTCCCATACAACACATCTCTTCATCAACGTCTACCATCAGACAAATATTGGCATGTTCCTCAACATTTGATCCTGAGTTAGATTCATAATCTTCCCATGTTGCCATGAGACTTCTTTTCTTGTGGAATGACTTCTTTTTAAGCTTTGGACATTAAGCTCTGATGTGACCAGGCTTCTTGCATTTGTAGCACAACATGTCCTTTCCTTTCTCTTCCCACTGGGTCTTCTAGAGCCATATCTCTTTTTATAAGGAAACTTCTTGTTTCGTTATCCTCTACATTTAAGTATCTGCTTAAACTTCCGGGACATTAAAGAGATCTCTTCATTGGTTGAGCTGTCAGACTCAACCTCAGATTCAACTAACTCTTCTTCAAGAGCCTTTAAGGCCTTGGACTCCTTCCATTTGTAGGTTTTCTTCTTGACCTTGGCCGGAAGTCCTTTGGCAGTTGATGTGGAAGCTTCTATTATTGAGGTGAACCTCATGAACTCTTAGGATAGCTTGGAGCTTATCCCAAGGAAGCTTCTTCAAATTTCTTGCTTCCTATATGGTAGTTGTCTTTGGTTCCCAAATCTTCGGCATGTTGTCAAACATCTTTAGATTGATTTGGGTATTTGCGAAGGTCTACCCAGAGCCTCCAAGCTATTTAGCAAAACTTGCATTCTTCCAAACATATCATCACACTTTCTCCATCTTTCATGGAGAAAGATTCATACCGCCTTGTGAGGGTGACAACCTTTCTTAGTTGGACTTCTTTGTTCCCTTCATAGTTGACAATGAGGGAATTCCATATCTCCTTTACTATTTTCAACCTACAAACCTTTTTGTATTCATTTTTAGAAAAGGCACAAATTAAAGTGTACCTCACTTTGTTGTTCAGTTGGATGGGTTGAATCTTCTTCTTTTCAATCCTCTTCAATACCTTCTATCTTCAAGTCTCCTTTGGTTATGATTGGCCATAACTGGTAGTGAGTAGACTTTATGTACATCTCCATACAATCTTTCCAGTAAGGAATGTCCTCTCCTAGGAATGCAGGAGGTCTAGACAGGGAAGCTCCCTCGGCTATAAGTGGTTGTTTAATGTAGGCCATTGTTGGATCTTTTACCTTTAATGTTGTTAGACACTCAACCCTCTAGAGGCTGAGCTCTAATACCAACTGTGAAAAACAGGAAAAACAGGGAAAACACAAGAAGGAAAAATTAAATTATGTTTTAATTTCGGAGTTTTTCACAATTCGTTTGAACATGTAAAAGATTTGTTAGGTGATAGTTTGAACTTTAAAGACAAAAGAGTATGTTAGTTAAAAGAAATTTTGCTAACAGATACTTTTGCTTAAAGATGTCCCCTCTTTAAAGTTAGACACAAATGATAATATGCAATCTGAAAGAGTTAAAGGAGAGAGAGCTTACTCAAATTTTTATACTGGTTCGTCTAAAATCGTAGACTATCTCCAGTTCTCAATCCACTTGATTGAGTTCCACTTGCAGACTACCGTTGTAACATACAAATATTATTTCGGCTCATAGCCACTTCTAGCTAACCCGTACAAGTATCACACAAAGTCACTCCTGACTTTAAATAAGTATTCTTTCTTACTAAGCCACTTTTGACTTAAACAAAAAGGTTTTTAAAAGGATGTGATTAAATCACAACAGTTTGAGCTATTCTAGAAGAACTACATCTTGAAGACGAGATGAAAACAAAAGTTCAGCTTCAAGAAGTAGCTAAGAAACACTAGCAGTGTTCTTCTAAAACTTTTAAAGAAGATATTAGAATGAGCACATAAAGAATTTTCCACAACACATTTTTCTCAACTCGTTTCTATTATCTCTTCAAGATGAGTTCGGTCTCTTATATAGTGCATAAGTAACTAGCCGTTAGAGATCCATTCTGACATCTTCAGTTTTAGGTTAGTTTTAAGCATAACTTCTTGTTGTGTCTGATGAAGGCTTTACGTAGATGCATTAAATGCTCTTCTTTATTCAATAAACATGTGCTTATAATTTTCACACAAAACTTGATAATTTGTTGCACTTATCCTCTATTAGATAATGAGATTTACTTCTTTTGATGAAAGTAACACTTTCATACATGGAAGATGTACTTTGAAAGTTGACAAAACTCAGGCATGTCAAGAATTTGGTGAAAAAGCATCTTTTACTTTTTATAACATTGTAATGCGACGTGAGAACTGCATCGGTACTTGATCATGAGATTGACTAGAAGAATGTCTCTGAAAGCTAAAAAGAAAACTTTCAAACATTAGTTAAGACCATAAGCATATCATCTTATGACTTATCATTAATACATTCATGATATGATGTAGGATACAACTTTGCACTCCTTCGTCTGATAGGTTGTTTCGTCTCAAAGACTATTCATTTGTCATAAATAACATTAATTTTTTTTAGCATAATTCAAAATTATGGGGACTTTTCCTCAACAACATATTTTAGATATTATGTTGTCAAAATATTGTTAGATTTGTGTATTATATTGTATTGAATGAAACTTAATTTCCCATTTAAGATTTAATATAAAGATTCAATACTACCTTTAATTTGAATTATCTTTATGTTTTGTTTTGATTAAAAATAAAAGGAGGGAGTAATTACAATCATTATATTGAATCTTGAATTGTCCAATTGGACAATTTAGAAAGATTGAACATTTTTTCATAGTTTATTAGTAAAAATATTTTAATGACATGATATCTTTTATTAAATTTCGGTTGATTTCATTTGGTGTTGATCTTTGGGTCCATATTTGAATGTGGTTGATTTTACATTATTACTTTCATTTCATGTCACTTGAAGATTGATGCAAAGTGTTGCCAAAGTTTTGTTATATATAAAATATGTTGATTAAAATGTATGTAATAATAAAATATAAAAAAGTAAATCTTTCTAAATGGGATAAGGTCACACTTTGTGTTTTTTTTAAAGAGATAGATATTCATGCATAAACCAAGTTCTCGCGTATGTAGTAATGGATTGAAGTTGGATTAATGCAAGTCAAATAAGTGTTGTGTATGAGAATGATCTTGAAGAGCTCCTAAGATTTGCTCAATGGAGTGAGGAGGTATCAATTAAAACATTCTCATATCATCAAATAAGTGTGGTATCAATAAAAGTTATGATTATCCATTTGTTAATTGTTTTAATGAATGTGAACTAGAATGATATGAAAACATCTATATTAAATAAGCATGATATATTTTATTTTTATTAATTATTTTAAAAAATGAGATTGGTAGTGTTAATTGGGATTAAAAAATCCACACTCACATATACTCATGGATAAAATTGGTAATGAGTAATAGATGAATATCTTAAACGAATATTTGAGGATATTTAATACAATCACTTTAATTACTCCCTTGATAATAAGACGATTATGAATATCATGGTATCTGACAGATGAGTATTCGCTACCCACTAATTATTATTAAGAAATTTTATTTAATATTTTTAAAAATATAAAGTTATTGGTAAGAAAAATATTAATATTTTAAATATTGTTTATAATTTAATTTTATCTATGTATATCTTTTATATATACCTATAAAATTGGAGTTGTTTTAAAAAGATTAATTTTTAAAACTTATGTTTTATTGTATAATTTATTTTTTAGAAAGATCAAATTTATTTGCACAAATATTTTATTATGAAATTTTATTTAAACTATATTTAAAAAATTAATTTTTTATCTAAATTTATATTTTAAATAATTATTTTTAAATAAAAATTAATTAATTAATTAATTAAACAAATCCCACATATATAAAAAAACCGTAGGTATTTTAAATTGTTTTAGCACATTAAATTATTTTAGCATTCATTTGTATAACAAAAATATACTTAGTCTATTAAATAATGCACAACCAACAAAAAAAAATATTGAATATTTTGTTGAATTGGGCTAGAAACAATAAAAACAAAAAGACATTAAATTTCGACTTGAATTGGACTTAGTAATAATTAGTTTGTTTCTTTCTCTACCTCCATCACTTCAAGTTGCACCCTCTATGGAAAATGAAAAAGACCAAAAACACCCTAAACTTGTTGCACTCTTCAATGACTCTTTGTTTTTTCATTTCTGTCCAATCCAAAAGCCATTCTCTGTATTTCTAATCTGGAAGTCATTCCTTAATAATGAGTTGGGGCAATTTGTGCATTTAAATTTGGTTTTTAATTGTGCAATTCAAAAGTCATTTTTGACTTTCAGAATAGAAGTCAAAATTTAAGTGCATTTTGACTTCTAAATTACACAATCTGGAAGTCAATTTTTTCTTTCAAATTCTCCAATTTGAAAGTTAAAATTGACTTCCAAATTATATAACCCGGAAGCTAAAGTTTTAAATACATTTTGACTTTGATAAGGGTTCATTTTAATATTTAGCATTTAAGGTGTTTGATAGAAAGACAAAGAGAAGAAAACAAGAAGGAAGATTCTCACTGGACACGAAGATAATCTCGAAGGTTATCTAAGTGGGAAGGTTCACTTCACAAGAGCTCAAGGAATAAGGGAAGACAAGAAATTAAACAAGATAGCAAGAAACAAGTAACAGGCTTGAATATAAGTGTTGGAAAATTAAATGACAAGAATGTAAAGAACACGGAAAGTAATGGAAGAAGAGGTGATAGAAAGGGGAAGGGAAATGGTGTGCATTCACGTCACTTGGGGGATGGACCAACCCAAAATAAGTGGTGATTGTTGCCACTTGAACCAAGACTCAAGCTAAGACACAAGAAGGGGAAGAACACTCCCAGGAACATACACAAGCTTAAAGCCAATGCTCTTTAATTTTTACTCAATTTAACTCCTTTACAAGTGGTGGGGGGGCCTCCTTGTATAGGCAAGGGTTGGGGACTTAGAGGGAATTACATTGGAAAAGATGTTAGGCATATTCCACTCTTAGTGGGCAAGATACAAAATTCTAGAAGCTAGGTCTAAGCTTGGCCTCCAAAACCACACAAGCACCTTCTAAAAGGTCAAATGTTGACCTTCTCCCCTCCCTTGGACATCCCACATCATGGGCCTTGAGTCCATGTGCTTCCTTTGCCCCAATAAGGCTCCATTTGTAGAAAAAAAAAATTTTCCAAAAAAATCCTACAAAAAAAAGCAAAGAAACATAAGTCTAGAAAATTCTAAAACAAATTAGAAATGCTAAAAACTAAGAAAAAGGGTGAGGAGGAAGTGTCTCTTCTCATCATGCTTCTTATGATCCTTCTAGAACACTCCTCTCCTTTATTGGTAGTCAATGTCTCATCAGACTTATGGATTGTACAATCATCCGAAACATTACTGAATTACACAATCTAGAATGCACTCGTACCACTCAAAAATGCTAAAAACATAATGATAGTTTTGAAATTTTTAAATATTATGGAAATGTAGGTTGAAAGCATGGAGATAGAAAAAAATAAACCTTAATAATGAATAAAAACAAAAAATAATTTTTTTTGTTCAATTAAGTTTAATGATGCAAAATCTAAAAATAAAACTTTTTTAACTTGTGACTTGTATGAGTCTAATATAAAAAAAAAAGACATTAAAATTTTATAAATAAATATAGACTCACATTCTTAGGATATGCAGAATATGCTAATGTAACGAGTAAGTTTGTTGTAACAGCCCAATATTTTAAATTATAAAGATATCAGAATATAAAAATATTACATTATAAAGATATTTTGTTATAAGAATATTAGATTGATAAAAATATTCAGTTATAAAAATATTATATTATAAAAATATTATATTATAAAGATGTACAGTTATAAAAATATTAGATTATAAAGATAATACAATATATAAAAACAAAAGACAGGTTGGGTAGTTTGTTTTCACATACCTCCATTCTCTCTATTCTCTCTCCATTCTCTCTACATTTTCTCTAAGGTTTAAATACTGAAAACCCTAACGGTTTCTAGATCCACAATAAGCAATAGAAGCCTAACAGTATAAGGAGGAGTTCTACCCGATCAGTTTTGAGAATGGGTAAGTCTAAGTCCGTTTATTCTTAAGAATTTTCTTTTGGAAAGTTTATGGTCTTTGAAGATTTTTCTCAATAAATTCTCTTTGTGGGAGATGCTATCCAGAATTTTGAGATAAAAGAGAAGCTAAGGTTTGGGATTGCGGTTTTGTTTTCATCCGATCGAGGAACAAAGAAAATTCGAGGTTAGGGAAGTTAATGTTCAAAAATATATAAATTGATATTAAGAAAATTAATGTTATATATATATATAATTAGTATGTTTTGTATATTATTGTTGTATTTAGTGTAATGTGTGAAAAACCTTGTTTTTGTATTGTCTATGATGTTTAAGTTGATATTTGGATGTTTGTTGACAATCAGTAAAATGGAAAATTTGTTTGAGGGTAGAAAACGAAAGTTTCTTTCCATGGAGGGTTTTGGTCTCGATCCTATTCTTGTTTATAAATTTAGATTATTATCTCTAAATAAAATTTAGAAAAATTGATTGGTTATGTACGACCTATGATGTTTTTGTGTTGGGTAGAGTAGAGCCTGGGGTTGGTGCCCATAATCTACCGAATATGTTTGTGTGTTGGGTAGAGTAGAGCCTGGGGTTGGTGCCCATAATCTACCGATATGTTTGTGTGTTGGGTCGAGTAGAGCACGGGGTTGGTGCCCATAATCTACCGATTTGTTTGTGTGTGGGGTCGAGTAGAGCCTGGGGTTGGTGCCCATAATCTACCGATATGTTTGTGTGTTGGTCGGAGTAGAGCACTGGGGTTGGTGCCCATAATCTACCGATATGTTTGTGTGTTGGGTCGAGTAGAGCACTGGGGTTGGTGCCCCATAATCTACCGATATGTTTGTGTGTTGGGCCGAGTAGAGCTTGGGGTTGGTGCCCATAATCTACCGATATGTTTGTGTGTTGGGTAGACTAGAGCACTGGGGTTGGTGCCCATAATCTACCGATATGTTTGTGTGTGGGGCCGAGTAGAGCCTGGGGTTGGTGCCCATAATCTACCGATATGTTTGTGTGTTGGGCCGAGTAGAGCCTGGGGTTGGTGCCCATAATCTACCGATATGTTTGTGTGTTGGGCCGAGTAGAGCCTGGGGTTGGTGCCCATAATCTACCGATATGTTTGTGTATTGGGCCGAGTAGAGCCTGGGGTTGGTGCCCATAATCTACCGATATGTTTGTGTGTTGGGCCGAGTAGAGCCTGGGGTTGGTGCCCATAATCTACCGATATGTTTGTGTTGGGCCGAGTAAAGCCTGGGGTAGGTGCCCATAATCTACCGTTATGTTTGTGTGTCGGCCGAGTAGAGCTTGGGGTTGGTGCCCATAATCTACCGATATGTTTGTGTGTGGGCCGAGTAGAGCCTGGGGTTGGTGCCCATAATCTACCGATATGTTTGTGTGTGGGGCCGAGTAGAGCCTGGGGTTGGTGCCCATAATCTACCGATATGTTTGTGTGGGGCCGAGTAGAGCCTGGGGTTGGTGCCCATAATCTACTTATGTGTGTTAATGAGAATGTTGTGAGTATGTGTATTACATGATAATAGGATTTGTGTTGTTACTTTTCAATTATTAAAGATGCATTAAATTTTAAAGCATTTAAGTATGTTCTGTGATGAATGTGCATGAGAATGATATGGTGATGAATACTACATAATGTTATTATTCTGTGTTATTATATTTTTGAATGATTAGCTTACCCTACAATTGCCGATTGTTTGGCCTACGATGATCGTGTTTTGCTACACGAGAGCAGATATCTTAAGAGGTGAGCGAGATGCTTTAGAGTCCCAGGATTATAGTGAAAGATGAAGTAGTAGTTATACACATATATTTATATATGTTTTTATTTCTTATAATAGAATTTTGTACTAGTAGAGATTCGCTTTGTATTGAATACAAATACAAATTTTAAATATAATGCGTTTTATTATCAGTTAATACAAGTTACATTTGCATACTAACTATGATAAAAGTAGCGATTTCTTGGGTCGTTACAATAATGGTATCAGAGCAGTTCCTTCCTAGGATTGACCTAAGGGGATTGGTTTGCCATGCTAGTTTGTTATAGATAGAGAAGTTGATTGGATGTTTTCCAAATCTCAATTTCCTTGGAATGAGATTGTTGTTTTTAATAGATATAAACATATTAAGGAAGGAAGGAATCTGGATTAAGTAATGAGGGTGCACACTCATAATTAAATCAGGATGAAGTATGGTCACTATTAGTATGTAGTTATGCCTTGTAGTGTTCATGGAGTACATGAACAAGATTTCTAGGTCATACCTAGATTAGTTTGTAGTGGTATTTATAGATGAGATTCTGAACTACTTTTGCTCATGTGAGGAGCATGAGGTATACCTGAGAACAATGTTGGATATCTTGAGAAAAAGAAAGTTGTATGATAAATTGTCAAAGTATAAATTCTGGTTATTAGAAGTTCGGTTCTTGGAACACTGTAAATTTCAAGTTGAGAGAAATTTTGTAGATCCTACTAAAGTTAAGACAGGTGTTGTAGTGGGAACGCCCAGAGATAATGTTACCGATTAGGAACCTTATGCGGTTGGTTGGTTATCACATCACGTTTATAAAAAGATTTTCTAAGATCATGACTCTATTAACTTCGGTTGACTCGAAAGGATCAACCATTTGTATGGACCAACATAGGTAAGCGAGTTTCATAGAAGTTGAAACAAAGGTTGACTATAACCCTATGTTAGTAATTCTTAATTTGAGTAAACCCTTTGAGATTAGAATGATGCTTCCTATCTGGGATTAGGTTGTGTATTGATGCAAGAGAAGAAAATTTTTACTTTTGGATCTTATTAGTTAAAGGTACATGAAAAGAATTACCCTATCCACGATTTAGGACTAGTTGCAATTATCTTTGCCTTGAAGATCTGGAGACATTATTATGAATGGTGTATAGTTTGATGTGTTCAGTGACCACAAGAGCTTGAAGTATTTGTTTGATCAGAAGAAACTAAACATGAGACGAGAGAAGATGGATGGAGTTCCTAAAAGATTTTGACTTTTAGCTGAACTACCATGTAGGTAAAGTAAAATGTAGTTGTTGATCCCTTGAGTAGAAGGGTAGTATGAGTACCGACCATGACGATAAAGGAGCAGAAATTATTAGAGCAACTCAAAATAAAAACTAAAAATCTAAGCCTTGGGTTGGATATGATTCCTGCTCACACTAGTTGCAACATACACATTGTGACAAACAAATTCATGAAATAGATTGGAGAACAACATAGGATAGATCTTGAGTTAAAAAGTGGGTTTTGATCACATTGGAATAGATCAGGAGAAAGATTTCAAATTAAGAATGGATGGAGTGTTAAGGCCCCGAGACAAAGTTTGCATTCTAGTTGATCTAACACTAAAGAAAATGGTATTGGATGAAGGGTACAAGACTCGTCTCAGTATACATCCTGAGATGACTAAGATATACTAGGGTCTAAAGAAGTTCTTCTAGAGGTTGGTCATGAAGAATGATGTTGCTCAATATGTTGTTGCTCGTTTAACCTAGCAGAAGGCTAAGGTGGAGCATTAGAAACCGTGTAAGATATTACAACAAATGGAGATTCTCGAGTGAATTTGGGATAACATTGCTATGGGTTTTGTTATCCATCTGTCATGGCAATCATAGGATATGATTCGATTTGGGTGATTGTAGATAAATTGATGAAGAGTGCTCACTTTTAGCTAGTTAACTTAAGGATTTTCCATGGCTATGTTGGCCTCGTTGTACATTAAAGAGATAGTATGATTGCATGAAGTGTTGTCTAGTATCATTTCGGATAGAGACCCTAGGTTCATCTTTAGATTTTAGTAGACACTACAAGAGGTGCTAAATACCAAGTTAAGATTGAGCTCGACCTACCATCCTTAGATAGACAGGACAATTCGAGAGAAAATTATAATCACTAGAAAATTTGTTGAGATTTTGTGAAATGGATCATCTAGGAAGCTGAGATGAAATCCTTTAGTGGAGTTCACTTATAACAACAACTATCAAGCCAACATTGGGATAGAACCATATAAAGTATTATATGTATAGAAATACAAGACACCTTTATCCTGGTATCATAATGGTGAACAAGTGTTAGTAAGACTCGAGTTGTTACAATTGACTACAAAGAATAATTAAGAGATTCGGGAGAAAATGGTGACTGCTATGAGTAGGAAGAAATCATATAAAAAAAAATCGAAGACAAATGCTTTTGGAGTTTAATATGGGAGAATATGTTTTCCTGAGAGTAAAGTTTACTATAAGAGTTGGTCAAACTATAAAATCTAGGAAATTGACTATGAAATTCATTGAGCCATATCAAATACTCTGGAAGATTGGTGCAGTGGCTTATGAGTTGGCTTTGTCCCCTCATTTGGAAAATCTACATAACATTAAGGAAATAAGTGTATGATCCAGTCCATAGTTTGGAGTAAGACGATGTACAAATTAGAGAAGACCTATCTACAAAAATCAAGCTAGTAAAAGTGATTAATTTTCGGATGAAGCAACTACGAGACAAAATGAATGACATGGGTTAGGTGGTGTAGAATGACCGGATGGGTAAATTACTTAGGAACTAAAGAACCAAATGAGAGAATCATATCCATTTATGTTTGTTGGTAAGTCAATTTTCGAGGACGAAAATTTTTAATGGTGGGAAGATTGTAACACCCCAATATTTTAAATTATAAAGATATCGAATATAAACATATTATATTATAAAGATATTTTGTTATAAGGATATTAGATTGATAAAAATATTCAGTTATAAAGATATTCGATTATAAAAATATTACATTATAAAGATATTTTGTTATAAGGATATTAGATTGATAAAAATATTCAGATTATAAAAATATTATATTATAAAAATATTATATTATAAAGATGTCTGATTATAAAAATATTAGATTATAAAGATAATACAATATATAAAAACAAAAGACTGGTTGGGTAGTTTGTTTTCACATACCTCCATTCTCTCTATTCTCTCTCCATTCTCTCTACATTTTCTCTAAGGTTTAAATACTGAAAACCCTAACGGTTTCTAGATCCACGATAAGCAATAGAAGCCTAACAGTATAAGGAGGAGTTCTACCCGATCAGTTTTGAGAATGGGTAAGTCTAAGTCCGTTTATTCTTAAGAATTTTCTTTTGGAAAGTTTATGGTCTTTGAAGATTTTTCTCAATAAATTCTCTTTGTGGGGAGATGCTATCCAGAATTTTGAGATAAAAGAGAAGCTAAGGTTTGGGATTGCAGTTTTGTTTTCATCTGATCGAGGAACAAAGAAAATCCAGGTTAGGGAAGTTAATGTTCAAAAATATATAAATTGATATTAAGAAAATTAATGTTATATATATATATATATATATATATATATATAATTAGTATGTTTTGTATATTATTGTTGTATTTAGTGTAATGTGTGAAAAACCTTGTTTTTGTATTGTTTATGATGTTTAAGTTGATATTTGGATGTTTGTTGACAATCAGTAAAATGGAAAATTTGTTTGAGGGTAGAAAACGAAAGTTTCTTTCCATGGAGGGTTTTGGTCTCGATCCTATTCTTGTTTATAAATTTAGATTATTATCTCTAAATAAAATTTAGAAAAATTGATTGGTTATGTATGACCTATGACGTTTTTGTGTTAGGTAGAGTAGAGCACTGGGGTTGGTGCCCATAATCTACCGATATGTTTGTGTGTTGGTAGGAGTAGAGCACTGGGGTTGGTGCCCATAATCTACCGATATGTTTGTGTGTTGGGTCGAGTAGAGCACTGGGGTTGGTGCCCATAATCTACCGATGTGTTTGTGTGTTGGGCCAAGTAGAGCCTGGGGTTGGTGTCCATAATCCACCGATATGTTTGTGTGTTGGGCCGAGTAGAGCCTGGGGTTGGTGCCCATAATCTACCGATATGTTTGTGTGTTGGGCCGAGTAGAGCCTGGGGTTGGTGCCCATAATCTACCGATATGTTTGTGTGTGGGGTCGAGTAGAGCCTGGGGTTGGTGCCCATAATCTACCGATATGTTTGTGTTGGGCCGAGTAGAGCCTGGGGTTGGTGCCCATAATCTACCGATATGTTTGTGTGTGGGCCGAGTAGAGCCTGGGGTTGGTGCCCATAATCTACCGATATGTTTGTGTGTGGGGCCGAGTAGAGCCTGGGGTTGGTGCCCATAATCTACCGATATGTTTGTGTGTGGGGCCGAGTAGAGCCTGGGGTTGGTGCCCATAATCTACCGATATGTTTGTGTGGGGCCGAGTAGAGCCTGGGGTTGGTTCCCATAATCAGTTAAATAAAGACGGCAGTGTAAAAACCAAGAGGGGGGGTGAATTGGGTTTTTAAAGAAATTTTCAGGTTTTGAAAAACTTTCAAAAACTTGAATGTGAATTTTTCCAATCCTTTGATTAACGCTGTTGGGATTAGCAATTGTAATAATGATCCACAATTAAAAGATAAAGAGAAAGAGAAAGAACACAGAGATTTATACTGGTTCGGATTAAGCCAATCCTACATCCAGTTCCCAACCACCACAAATCCGTGATGATTTTCCCCACTATCTTTTAATTGAAATTACAAACACCAATTCATGCAATAACAAAATAAAGATAAAGAAACACCTCCTCAGACACACTGAGGATGAAACACCTCCCCAGACACACTGAGGATGAAACACCTCCCCAGACACACTGAGGATGAAACACCTCCCTAGACACACTGAGGATGAAACTCACCTCTCTTGACACACTGAGAGATGAAACACCTCCCTTAGAACAGATCCAAGGGATGAATTTTCCCTTCTGAAAACAGTAAAAGAATACACCTGAAATGTCTTTGGATAGAAAGCTTAAGCACAAAGATCACCACTTTCAAAGACTTGATCAAGCGAAGAGAAGCGGGAAGCGGCTTTGAAAAAGCTAAGGCACGAAACACTTTGAATATTTTGTGTTTGTTCGGATGTGTTAAACCTAAGACATTCTCTTTCATTTTATAATTCGAAAATGCTCCAAAGTTTCCATTCTTAGGTTGATTTAGAATTAATTTCGCAAAAGCGACTCATTTAATCGATTATATTAAAAGCTTAATCGATTATATCATGTTTAAAAGCTGGAAAACAAATATCGTCGATTTAATCGATTAGATTAAGGCCATAATCGATTATATTAACCCAGAATCAATATAATCGATTATCAAAGACACTTAATCGATTATTTTGCTCGTTAAACATTTTTATTCAAATTTTAAGTTAAATAATCGATTATCTACGTATGGTAATCGATTAAAAGCGTAGAAAAACGTTTTGCGAGAAAACACCTTGCTCTCTTGTTTGGGAAGGTCTTGAATGGGATTTATGACTTACTCTTTTTATCCAACACCCAAAGCAGAACCTTCTACCTTTGATTCTTCGACTCTTGAGAAAATCTTCATCAATCTTCTCTCTTGAAAGCTTTGAATGCTCTTTATGCATTTTCTTTCTTATCAAGCAACCTTCCTTTGTGAGATGGCACAAGTCTTTAATGTTGATTGAAACTTCCTAAAAACTTCATCATCAAAACTGTAGGTCTCCATAAAACTCTGGACTTGAAATATGCCAACAATCTCCCCCTTTTTGATGATGATAAAAAGAAACCTAGAGACTTGTGATAATATCCTGAAAATCTTGAAAATAATGTATGGATATCTCCATCATAAATATTAGTCCACAAAGGAAATAAAATAGGCAGTCATATAGCATTTAAGTTTCAATTTGAATTTTGAAAAAGAGATTTCAAGGAATTAATGAGTGGAAATTATTTCTAAAAAACTACCCCTTAAACTATGCTCTTAATTGTTTAAGCTATATTAGGCACTTATTTGAATTATTTCCTAAAGTTCCCTTGAAATAAATTTTCTTAAAAGCTATATTAACTAGACAGATTTTCAATCAAAACAAATATTTTCTCCCCCTTTATTTTTATCATTTTTCAAAAAGATTACATTTTCAGAGATAATTACAGCAGAAGCAAATTAATACACAGAAAATAATAGAGAGAAAAAAAATACAGCAGCTAGAAAATAATGAAGAACAAGCTAGGGAAAAGTGAACTTGTAGCCTATTCTGTTTCTTCACTATCTTCTTAATCTTCCTCGTCATTGGCTGGCTGTTTGCCTCTTGAGGATGCTGTATTATCTTCTTCAGGAGATAATTCTTCAATGTTCATCTTTCTTTCAACTCTATACATCCTTCTATTAAGCCTTGAGAGTTGATGAGAAAGACCTTGAAATTCCTTGGAGTGAAGATTCATCATAGAATCCATTCTTGATATGAGAAGCTCTTCCACTGATCCTGGTTGAAGTTGAAATTGGGGTGGAGGTGGAGGTTGGTCTTCATCATCTTCTTCCATGGGAGCAGCTCCTTCTTCTCTTTGGGTAAACCTGTTGCCTTGTTCTATGAGGCCCATATGCCTTAGAACATTTTTACCAATTTTGCTATTGCTTAGCAAAATCTGTTTATTCTCCCCTTCAAGATCAACACCTTTGTATTCTAGAATCTTAGAAATAAACACAGCATAGGGTAATGCAAAAGAGGAAAGCCTAGTGGCTTTAAACATATTATCAAGGATAATTGAAGGCCAATCTATGCTCACATTATTAAGGAATCCATACATTAGAAGGATGTCTTCCTTAGTAAGTTGGGCATGATTAGTGCCTCTTGCAACTAAAATCCAAACAATAACATAATGCAGCATTCTTTCATTTAACTTTACATTACCAACTTTATACAAGTTTTCAACTTGTAGGTTAGGATCCTTGCAGAATTTTCTGAATTCTACCAACTTGTTGAAGTCCTCAAAGCCATATGTGATGTTTATGCCTTGAGTTGAGAGACCAGCTACATTGTTCCACAAATCTTCATCAAAGAAGATTCTCACACCTTTCACTTTGGTGCTTGGGCTAGCAGTTCTTGATGTCAAGTTCATGTAGAACACTCTAACCAAATCTGGGTAGAATGCCCCTTCCATCTCCACAAATTGTTGTAGACCACTTCCTACTAAAAGTTCCTGAAATTGAAAACCATGAGATCTAAAAAATTCACAAGACAAGAATTTACGGGTAAGAATTTTTCTATCCTTCCACTTGTTAACAAAACCAATTTGGAGATCCTCATCTGAAATCCAACCAGCTAGAGTTGGAGGTCTCCTTTCTTGAGAAGTCATTGGTTCCTTGCCTTTTCTCCTTGATGGCATCTTCCTTCTTCTTTGATCAGCCATTGTGGTGATATAAAAGACAAGAGAAATTGCACAACAAGATAATCGAATAACAGAGACAGCACAGAGAATTAAAAATTGCACAAGACAGCAAATAACAGCAGAAACAGCAAGAGTGAGAGAGAGAGTGAGTGAGTCACTTTGATTCTCAAACCAGCTATTTATAGAATGAAATCCGGGTCATAAAACGTTGATTTAATGAAAATATATCCGTTGGGAACGAATATAGCCGTTTAAAAAAGACAAAACACGTGAAAACATTGCCAACGTTCGAAAATCAGATTTGCAGAAAAACACAGAACGGTGCATTTAATCGATTATATTCTCATTTAATCGATTATTTGCCTTCAAAAATTTTCCGAAAGCGAAAACCAGAAATTTAATCGATTATGTGCATTCCTTAATCGATTAAATTGCTCTCCAGTGATTTAATCGATTATGTCATAAACGTAATCGATTATATTTTAAAACATTTTCACAAACACCGCGTTTAATCGATTAACACACGAAACCTAATCGATTAAATACGTAAATTTTCGTAAAGCAGCTGAAATAACATCAAAATCAACAACAATACTTACCTGGATCCTTTCTAAGCTCATAAAATCTTACTTGAGATAAAAGATTTGTAAATATGCCAACTCGTTGATGTTTATGTGCCTTCCTTCATAAACTTGATCACTTGCTAACTCATCACCAAGGAGGCCTTTTGGATATGAAACCAGCCTGCAATATAAACAAGAAAAATTCTGGTTCCCTAAAATTACTTATCAGGGTCCTCACGGGTTAGAAACAGATTTTCCTTTGGGAACCCATTTATATTTCCCATTAGGAACACTAAAACGTTTAATATTGCATCTATTAACAGAATGACCTTTATGCATACAGTAAAAACATGTAGGAACATTTGTTTTCCTTGAAACATATGCATTTTTATAAAACTTCTTTGTAGGCACATTTTGTTTAAAGGAATTAGAATTTTCAAAAACCTTATTTGAATTAGACGATTCTCCTTTCACAAAAACAGTTTTAGTAGGTTTATGATTATACCGAAATTATAACCAAGACACTCTTTTCATATAAACCTTTTTGCACTTTCAAAACATTGTTTAAATTATTATTGCCCATCATGATTTTTGAAAGAGATGTTTCAAGATAAGAAACCTTGTTAGCAAGTTCATTACAATTTTCGCAAACAGGAATTTTTGTTTTGCATTTGCAAGGGATTTTTGCCTTTTCCAAATCATCTTTCAAAACCTTTTTCTCTTCTTCCAAATCAATAATTTTCTTTTCAAGAACCTTAAAATCATTTTTCAATTTGTTATGAGCCGAAAAAAGCTTTTCAGATTTTTTACAAAGATTTAGAAATTCTTCAAGCAATTCATCATAATCATTAGGGAGATCAGAATCGCTTACGTCACTGCTCGTGGATTCCACATCATCATCTGCCATGAGACAAATGTTTGCTTCCTCTTCTGATTCACTTGAACCTTCAGAAGAACTCACTTCATTGTTGTCCCAAGCGATATATGCTTTCTTCTTCTTTTTGAAGAATTTCTTGCTTTTCTTTTCCCTTTCTTCAGGTTTCTTGGAATTCGGACAATCTGCTCTCATGTGCCCCTTTTTGCCACAACCATAACATTTATAATTATCGTTAGAATTTGAATTTTCAAATTTCTTACCTTTCTTCTTGATGAACTTTTTGTATTTCTTTACAAATTCCTTAAGATCATCATCTTCTGAATCATCAGTGTCACTGCTCTCCTCTTTAATGGATTGAGCCTTTAAGGCAATACCTTTCCTTTTAACGTCCTCCTCTTCACCGTTGAAGCGGCCTAGCTCCATTTCATGTTCTCTAAGCTTCCCAAAGAGAGTTGTCATATTCATGTTTGACAGGTTCTTTGATTCCGTGATGGTCGTCACTTTAGGTTGCCAAGTCCTGTCCAAAGATTTTAAAATTTTGACATTTAATTCTTCAGTATCGAATTTCTTCCCTAATGCCTTGAGATGATTTACGATGTGAGTAAATCTATTTTGTACGTCGCATATGGTTTCTCCCTTGCTCATACGGAACATTTCATATTCCTGAATCAAGGTGTTCTTCCTTGATCGTTTCACTTCTTCCGTTCCTTCATGTGTGACTTCTAGAGTGTCCCACATCTCCTTTGCAGTTGTGCAATCTGATAACCTGTAAAACTCATCAATAGTTAAGGCAGATGCTATCATGTTACATGCCCTTATGTCGCATTGATTCTGGTTGTATTCGTCATTGCTCCAATTTGCTTTCTTCTTAGGTACCTGCGCTTCTTCAACAACAACCATAGGAATAAATGGACCATTTACAACAGCATCCCAAACGCCTTGATCATTAGACCTTAGAAAAATTTTCATCCTCTTTTTCCAAAAAGGATAGTTTTCACCTGTAAAAAGTGGTGGTCTATGAATAGATGCACCTTCAGCAAAAGTTTGATTTTTGTCTGCCATAAGGATCTTGTTTTTGAATAACTTTCAAAAAACCAGCTCTAAGGCCAATTGTTAAATAAAGACGGCAGTGTAAAAACCAAGAGGGGGGGTGAATTGGGTTTTTAAAGAAATTTTCTCTTTTAAATAAATTTTCAGGTTTTGAAAAACTTTCAAAAACTTGAATGTGAATTTTTCCAATCCTTTGATTAACGCTGTTGGGATTAGCAATTGTAATAATGATCCACAATTAAAAGATAAAGAGAAAGAGAAAGAACACAAAGATTTATACTGATTCGGATTAAGCCAATCCTACATCCAGTTCCCAACCACCACAAATCCGTGATGATTTTTCCCACTATCTTTAAATTGAAATTACAAACACCAATTCATGCAATAACAAAATAAATATAAAGAAACACCTCCTCAGACACACTAAGGATGAAACACCTCCCCAGACACACTGAGGATGAAACACCTCCCTAGACACACTGAGGATGAAACACCTCCCCAGACACACTGAGGATGAAACACCTCCCCAGACACACTGAGGATGAAACCCACCTCTCTTGACACACAAGAGATGAAACACCTCCCTTAGAACAGATCCAAGGGATGAATTTTCCCTTTACAGAAAACAGTAAAAGAATACACCTGAAATGTGCTGGATAGAAAGCTTAAGCACAAAGATCACCACTTTCAAAGACTTGATCAAACTGAAGAGAGCAGGAAAGCGGCTTTGAAAAAGCTAAGGCACAAAAACACTTTGAATATTTTGTGTTTGTTCAGATGTGTTAAACCTAAGACATTCTCTTTCATTTTATAATTCGAAAATGCTCCAAAGTTTCCATTCTTAGGTTGATTTAGAATTAATTTCGCAAAAACGACTCATTTAATCGATTATATTAAAAGCTTAATCGATTATATCATGTTTAAAAACTGGAAAACTGAAATCGTCTGATTTAATCGATTAGATTAAGGCCATAATCGATTATATTAACCCAGAATCAATATAATCGATTATCAAAGACACTTAATCGATTATTTTCCTCGTTAAACATTTTTTATTCAAATTTTAAGTTAAATAATCAATTATCTACGTATGGTAATCGATTAAAAGCGTAGAAAAACGTTTTTGCGAGAAAACACCTTGCTCTCTTGTTTAGGAAGGTCTTGAATGGGATTTATGACTTACTCTTTTTATCCAACACCCAAAACAGAACCTTCTACCTTTGATCCTTCAGCTCTTGAGAAAATCTTCATCAATCTTCTCTCTTGAAAGCTTTGAATGCTCTTTATGCCTTTCCTTTCTTATCAAGCAACCTTCCTTTGTGAGATGACACAAGTCTTTAATGTTGATTGAAACTTCCTAAAAACTTCATCATCAAAACTGTAGGTCTCCATAAAACTCTGGACTTGAAATATGCCAACATAATCTACTTATGTGTGTTAATGAGAATGTTGTGAGTATGTGTATTACATGATAATAGGATTTGTGTTGTTACTTTTCAATTATTAAAGATGCATTAAATTTTAAAGCATTTAAGTATGTTCTATGATGAATGTGCATGAGAATGATACGGTGATGAATACTACATAATGTTATTATTCTGTGTTATTATATTTTTGAATGATTAGCTTACCCTACAATTGCCGATTGTTTGGCCTGCGATGATCGTGTTTTGCTACAGGGAGCAGATATCTTAATAGGTGAGCGAGATGCTTCAGAGTCCCAGGATTATAGTGAAAGATGAAGTAGTAGTTATACACATATATTTATATATGTTTTTATTTCTTATAATAGAATTTTGTACTAGTAGAGATTCCCTTTGTATTGAATACAAATATAAATTTTAAATATAATGCGTTTTATTATCAGTTAATACAAGTTACATTTGCATACTAACTATGATAAAAGTAGCGATTTCTTGGGTCGTTACAGTCCAAATACTAAGTTATAGTTCCTTTACATTTTTATCTTCTAATTTGTTTTTTTTTAATTTTTTGTACCAAAATATTATCATAGATGTATGTCACAACTGGGATCGCGACGAGGTCGGCGAAAATGAAAATAAAATGGAGTCACCACCAATATTTATTAGGAAAAACATTGATAAAATCATTAAAAAAATATTAGTCTATGAAACTAGATTTTTGAGTTCGGGAGTCGATTACGTGTAGGGAAGGTATTAGCAACCTATAACGCCCATTATAAAAATGGTTACCTATAATTAATTAAGCATATTATCTATATTTTATCTCACCCTAAACATAAAAAAAAGTTTTAATTTAAACAAAGGTTAATTAATAGTTTATCATTTAAAAAAATTATAATTGTTATTGTTATTATAATGTTACATATGATATAAAAAATATTATTATTTTTATATATTTAGCTCGAAAGGAGTGAGCTCCTGCTCCTACCTATCTCCAGGTGCAATGGAGAATCATGAGTTACATAGTTTTGGTATAGAAAAGAAAAGTGATGAATTTTAAAATTTTATTATTTTTATAAATCCTGAGAAATTTGAATTGTCACAACTCATATATACCTAGGAGAATTAAGAGGGATGTACACCCAAGTTATTTTGTTGAAATATTTTGTTATTCAATTATTATTATTATTATTATTATTATTAAAAGTAAAGTTGAATTAGAGCAAAATTTTTGAATTACATATTGTAACAATATGTATCCGTGAGTCTTAAAATTAAAAGGATATCACACCCAATTAACTCATTCTCTATCTTCTATATATTTTTTAAAAAATCTATCAAATATCTTATTTAAATTTTAAACTAAAATAAAACTAAAATTTCATGTTTTTCAAATAATTAATTACTTTTGTCCATATTTATATTTATATAAAAGAGCTTGTTTTTTTTTATTTTATAACAAATTTTAATATATTTAAAAAAAGTAGGATTTTAAAATAGACAAGTTGTCAAAACTTCCATTTTAAATCCTAAAATTAAAAGAATGTCACATCCTGTTAATTTATCTACCATATATAAATCAATATAACTTAAAAAAATTATTATTAAATATATATATCCTTTTAAAAGTTTGTCTTAACTTACATCTATAACCCTTAATTTTTTAATAAATACTTCTAAATTAAAATCTTTTTTATTAATATTTTATTAAATAACTATTTACTTAGTTATATTGTAATTATCAATATTTTTCAAGTTTTTCTACAAAACTAAAAGATTATATGGAAAAGATTATATGGAAAAGGTTATAATTATTTTTCTTTACACATGTAGATACTGTTAAATTAATATAACTTTATTAGCCATGATAAAAAAAATAAAACATTAAACTAGTATGCAAAAGGAAAACAAAACTTGACTCAAACTTATAATATTAATCTACACACACATAACATATGTATATACACTACTAATTAATTAAACAAACCAACAGAAACTAAGATCATAAAAGGAAGTGTGACTTTTTTTTGAAATAATAATAAATGCATAGAAAGAAAAACTAGGTTCCACTTTACTTCTTTATATTTTTTTATTTTTTTAAGAGAGAAAAAAAAAAGAGTTAGGAGAAGCTTCTCTAACACCTTGCATTAAAATCTTCCTCAGCCATCTCACAAAGACACAAATATGGTATATATTGGAAAGTAAAAGTAAGCTTATGCAAGTTTGAGTTCTAAAATAAAGAAGGAAAAAAAAAATTCTCAGATAGTTTCACATGTTGGTCATTCCCACCTCCTTCAAGATATGTTCTCAATGGAGAGCAAGGTGGTGAGTGAGTTAAGGAGACTGTGATGATTCTTACGGTAAAGAAAGTGTCATGTGAAGGTTCTTTTTGGGTTCCAAAATTATCATTTTTAATTGTTATGTTCATTTTTATTCTTTTCCAGAACTCTTATTTGGCTCAATAGATTATTCTGTAAATATTTTATGAGAATCATGCATACTATACGGTGATTGTTTGATTAAGCAAATGTGATTTCTGTGTTAAACTATATATATTGCATCAATCATACAACAAAACATTAAAGCTAAAGATTTATGTACAGAAAAAAAATTTACATGTTTGTTGTCCTAATTGGTTTTAGTCTCAGCAGCTGTTGGTTATTCTTTGAACCTTTTTTTTGTGTTAATCTCTCCTCCTTTTCTACTTCTCACCCCTTTTTTTTCTAATGTAAAGACATTTATAGAAAAGAAAATTGAAATTGCTTTCTCAGAGTTCAAAATTTATTTCAGTTTTACAAACAAAATGTACAGAGATCCTAAGTTTAATTGAGGTGATTGAACACTATTAAAAAGAATATAGTGCAGGAGATTAATGCTTACAGATATAACCTTAAATAAATTATTATGTGTGGACTTGTATCTAACAGACAAAGAGATATGTACATGACAGAGAAAAACTTAATTTCTATTATCAGTTTCTTAATATTTTTTTCTTTTTTTTTAAAACAAAAGAAAAGAAATAAATGGACCAACTAGAATAATTATTATATTTTTTTTTTAAAAGTTCATTTAAAAAAAATTAATACTGTGAAAATTAATATTCAAATTCAGTCAAGGTTTGAACATTTTGAAACCATGAATAAATAAATATGGTGAGTGCAGATATTTAGCATGTAATATATATATCATCATATCTATGTATATAATAACATTGACCATCAAAATGTGTAGAAAAAGGTGATTTTCTCTAGAAAATGTGGCCACACCAATTCATCGTGTTTCATGCCATGATGTTCGCTGGGCACACAAAACTTGAATAACCTTCGAGCATTGGAACTTCTACATTCACCAACTTTGTTTATACTATGTTTGTCAAATATTCACTTTGTTTATACTATATCTTTTAAAGTTTTGTCTGGCAGTCTAATAAAAGTATTAAATTTTATAAATTGTAATAAATTTTTAATTAGTTAATAATATTTTAAAAAAATTAAATACAATTTATTGATTAATGAAAATAAAAAAATAAAAAAATAATTAATTGATACAAATAATATGTTATTTAAAATCTATAAAAAAATAATTTAATTATTCAAAACTTAAAAATATAATTAATAAAAAATAATTAATATAACATTAAACATTATAAATAATAAATAAAAAAATAAAATTTACTTTTAAAAGGATATTTACTTAGAAGAAAATATTACATAAATATATAATAAAACTGTAGAAATATTATACAAATATATAATAATGTTAGATTCCAATCATTAATTAATCCAAAGATGGTATGAGTTTCTTGGTAATGAAGAAGAATTTTTTAATATATGCTTTTAGTTAGTTTCTATTTTTTTTTCATTAATTAAAAAAATTGTTTTGCATAGTAGTCAATGATGTTTTATATAACTTTTTTAGTAATTTGTAATTTTTTTTACTGATATTCTATCATTTTTTTTCATCATAAGTGTAATGTGTCTCCATAAAAAATTATTTTGAATTATATTTTTTCTTATTATTAAAGACTCTATTAGTCTCTCATTTTAGTGTTCTTTATGTTTGTTAACTTCTTAGCTTCTGTTAGTTTTTATGTGTTCCTTCACATGTATAGATTTTTGCATGCTCTTTTTATATTTTGGTTCTTTTTCTTTTGTAATGAAGCTGTTAGAATATTTAGGATGTTCTATTCTAGTGTAATGGGCTCAGCCCATCTCTTGTATCTGTAATGACCCAAGAAATCACTACTATTATCATATTCAATGTGCAAATATAACTTTCATTAACTGATAATAAAACATATATTATATTTATATGATTTTTATTCAATACAAAAACAAGATCTCTACTAGTACAAAATTCTATTATGAGATATAAAAACATATATAAATATATGCATATAACTGCTACTTCATCTTCCAATCTAATCCTAGGACTCAGAAGTATCCCTCTCACCTATTAAAATATCTGCTCCCGTGTAGTGAAACACAATCATCGCAGGACAAACAATCGGCAATTGTAGGGTAAGCTAATAATTAAGAAATATAAAAACACAAAATAATAGTATCATGTAATATCCTTCATCACATATTCTCATGCACATTTATCATAGAACATACTTAAATGCTCTGAAATCTAATGCATCTTTAATAATTCAAAAGTAACAACACAAATAATATTATCATGTAATACACATAACCACAACATTCTCATGCACATTCAAAATGTCCTAAAAAGAAAACATCTTCCGGAAGACATGACTACTATGCTCGAACTCAGAGACTAACACCTGTGGGTCACATTGTGGTCGGCTACTGTACCGGCACAATAACACTCTGACCACCCTACCCACAGGGTAGGACTACTATCAACCCTACTCTGGCCCTGGCCTACCTCAATGTAGCCTCAGAGCATGTCTCCAGCATCCCACCATCGACTCCTCACCACCTGGCATCTTAGTCTACATGACCGGGACTACCAGTGGAACCTGGAATCTCATTAAATCCGCTTTAGCATAGCTCACCACCTAAAATGCAAGTTGTACTTCCCCGGGTACCAAACATCTCATCAACTCACATCAGTAGATTATGGGCACCAACCCTAGGCTCTACTCGGCCTCACATAAAGTTGTACCTCCCTGGGTACCACACATCTCATCAACACACATCAGTAGATTATGGGCACCAACCCTAGGCTCTACTCGGCCTCACATAAAGTTGTACCTCCCCGGGTACCAAACATCTCATCAACACACATCAGTAGATTATGGGCACCAACCTAGGCTCTACTCGGCCTCACATAAAGTTGTACCTCCCCGGGTACCAAACATCTCATCAACACATATCAGTATATTATGGGTACCAACCCTTGTCTTTACTCGGCCTCACACAAAGTTGTACCTCCCCGGGTACCAAACATCTCATCAACACATATCAGTAGATTATGGGCACCAACCCTTGGCTCTACTCGGCCTTACACAAAAACATCATAGGTCATACATAACCACTCAATTTTTCTCAATTTTTCTCAATTTTATTTAGAGATAATAATCTAAATTTATAAGCAAGAATAGGATCGAGACCAAAACCCTCTAGGGAAAGAAACTTTCGTTTCTACCCCTCAAACAAGTTTTCCATCCCATAGATTATCAATAAACATTCAAATATCAACTTAAACATCATAAACAATACAAATCAAGGTTTTTCACACATTACAATCAATATCACAATAATATGCAAAACATACTAGTTATATATATATATATATATTAACATTAACTTTCTTAACATTAAGTTACATATTTTTGAACATTAAGTTCCCTAACCTGGATTTTTGTTTGTTCCTTGCTCAGATGGAAAAATTGCAATCTTAATCCTTAGCTCATCTTTTATCTCAAAATCTTGGATAACATCTCCGCATAAAGAGAATTCATTGAGAAAAATCTTCAAAAACCATAAACTTTCCAAAAGAAAATTCTTAAGAATAAACGGACCTAGACTTACCCGTTCACAAAACTGATTGGGTAGAACTCCTCCTTACATTATTAGTCTCCTATTGCTTCTTCTGGATCTAAAGACCGTCAATATATAAGCCTTAGAGAGAGTGTAGAGAGAGAATAGAAAGAATAGAGGTAGAGAGAATAGAGGTATGTGAAAACAAACTACCCAACTAGCCCCTTTTTATTTTATATTGTATTAACTTTATAATCTGATATCTTTATAATGTAATATATAATATCTTTATAATCTCATATTTGTATAATCAAATATCTCTATAATCCAATATCTTTATAATCTAATATCTTTATAACTGAATATTTTTATAACATAATACCTTTATGATCTAATATCTTTATAACTAAATATCTTTATAAACTAATATTTTTATAACTGAACATCTTTATAATATAATATCTTTGTGATCTAATATTTTTATAACTAAATATCTTTATGATCTAATATTTTTATAACCAAATATCTTTAATCTAATATTTTTATAATCTAAAATATTGGATTGTTACAGTATCTCTTTTATAAATAAACACACAACCCTATGTGAAATACACATCAGGGAATTCATCCTATACCTAATTCTCTACATGGTATCTAGAGCTAGGTTAAATCTATGCCTCCCTGGTGAACCCACTGTTCATCATTGCTAAAAATTTTTTTAGAAATACCTTCCACACCCAAATCACCTACTGCCTCCAGTAGCGCCTCCTCCGGCAGCGCCCCCTCCGACAGCGTCTTCTTTGGCTGCGACGCATCATCCTAGGCCACCGCTGCCCTTCTTCTTCACCTCCACAACAAATCACCTCCATCGCCGCAGCCTACGTCTGTTCCAGTCACCGGAACAGTGCGCGTTCGTCGCTTCTAGTCTGACCAGTGCCCCCCACCAATGGATTGTCTTGCCCATGCGACCTCGGATCTGCTGGAATCGCGTCGATCGGAGTCCGTATGCGCCGCCGTGAGCTCCCTATGTCTTGACGCAGCCGCTGGAACCCACTGCGCATGGCGATGCGTCTGTCAACTGTTTGGACAGCGCTTTGTACCGTCAGCCTCGCCACGCCGTTCCGATGTTGGATTTGTCCTTGCCACCTTGATTAGAATTCGTTTGCTATTTTTCGTTTTTCAAGGGTGGTTTCTCTCTCCAGCTTCCTCTCTACTCCTACAACTCTTGTGTCCATTTATACTAATTATGTCAATATGCATCTTCCCATTGACAAATTAGACGGCGGTAATAATTATGAGACGTGGGCATCTAATATCCAACTTTGGCTTGTGAGTCAAGGTTATGAAGACCATCTCATTAAGACCGTGAATAGTGTTGCTGAAAACAAGCGCTCCCAGTGGACGAAGATTGATGCTCAGTTATGCATAGTTATTAAATCTACCATTGATTCCTCGTTAAAGTAAATATTCTGTATGTATAAGTATTGCTCTGAGATTTGGAATCAGGCAAAACTATTGTACACAAATGACACCTAACGTCTCTATGGTGTTTGTCATAATATGTTTACACTCGCCAAACACGCCTTGATGGTACCATGGCTCAATATCTGGGTAGAATTTATTCTCTCTTTCATAATTTCAATAAGTTACTACCCCCTGCCCCTACTCCTTCTGAAGAAATTAAGCAACGGTCAAAGTTCTTCATGTTCTCACCTTACATGGTCTTCTTGCTGACTATTCACATGTTCGAGATCAAATTTTGGGATCTCCAATTGTGCCTACACTGACAACCACATCTTCCACTCTCTTACATGTGTCGGGTAAGCCTACCACTGAAACACCTACTACAGGTACATCTAATGAATCTTTTATCCTGGTTTCTCACAATGATAATCGCAATAGTCATCGAAAACAAGGAAAAGGGCGACCTTAGTGTGATCATTGTCATAGGTATGGTCATGTCAAAGAAAAATGCTATGCCTTACATGGTCGTCCTCCAAAATCTGTTGCAATTGCCCATGCTGTCTCTCCATCACCACCTATTACGGCCCCCTTGCCACCGTCTGTTCTAGGACCTCCACCATCTGATGACTCGACTACACCAGCTATCTTAAATGAGTTTCTAAAATGGTATGAGGATCGCCAAGGCTCGAGTTCCACTGCTTCTGTTGTGCATTCAAGTACTTCCTTTGCTGGCCTAACTCAATCCAACTCTCTTAGTCCTTGGGTTGTAGACTCTGGCACCACAGACCATATTGTTGGACTTGAAGACTTGGTTTCAAGTAGATTTGATGTCTCCAACCACTTTGATGATGAAGATGATGGTGCTTGAAGAATGAAGATTTTATCTAGGGATTAGAGTGTCTTAGGATGTGGGGTAAGATGCATTTCAATTAATCTTGGACTTAATCTTGTGTTTTAAAATGGTTTGAAATAGTTTAAAAGGTTTTGAAATGTTTTCAAAAATCTTAACTATTTTTCAACTCATTAAAAATGTGGTTTCAATAAGTTAAAATGTTCTGAGTTTGATGGCTAAGTCATTCTTAAGCATTTTAACCAATTGGTGTTTTAAAGCTTTGTTTTGGCTGAATTTAGCTAGCTATTTTTCTAAATTTAAATCAGTTGAAATTCTGGAGCTATTTTTAAGAAATCCAAGCTCTCTGAAAAAACTAGTTAAATCGCGTTTTCAACTGACTGTTTTCAGTTTTCAGAATTGGGGTGCTCTCTAGAAAATTCATTTTAATGAAAACAACTAGCTAAATCGCTTTTTCAACCGACTGATTTTAACAGAAACAACTTTAAACCTCTGGAACAGTTCTGTTATAAATACTTTGAAATTTAAAGAACTGGGTGACGAATGAATTACAGAGAAACCGAAGGCTTTTCAAGTGTTCTAAATCAATTTGCGAAATCAATCAAGGAGTCCAAGATCAAATTGAATTGAGAATCTTTCCATAGAAAGCCATACTCTGTTTTTTGCTCTGTTTCTGTTTCTGGAATTGATTTCTAGGTGAATTCGTTCCAAATTCTTGTGTAATCTTGTACTGGGTTTGTTTCTTATTAATCAGGGTGATTAAGGTGTTCTTGTAATAGGGTTTTACAAGGGTATACAGATCTTGTAGGGTTCAAGATCAAGTGTATTGTTCTGGTTTTAGTTTTTCATGTAGGTTCATGTAAAAACTGAAATTTAGTGAATTGCTTTGATTTGGGTGTTTAGGAAACTGGATGTAGCCTTCATTGGAAGGTGAACCAGTATAAATCTCTTGTGTTAATCTTCTTTCCCTGCTTCTTTAAATTCTGTACTTGAAATTTGAATTGCTAATTGAATTGGATATATGATACATTGGTAAAAGCATTTCAAGAATCTTTAAAGAATTGATTTTCCTCTTCATTTAAAATCTATTTTTTAGAAATTGGCCTTGGATTTCGAAAATCTTTTAAGAGTTTAATTCACCCCCCTCTTAAACTCAACCATTTATTCCAACACATATCACTGGTAATAAATCCTTCTTTAAATCCCTATCTACTTCGGGTTATTTGCCCTCTTTTACTATGGCTGATGGCTTTAAAGCCTCTTCCCATGGCATTAGTATCATTCAACTTCTTCCTTCCCTATCTATTGATAATGTCCTTTATGTCCCTGGTTCTCCTTTTAATTTATTATCCCTTAGTCGCCTCGCCCATTCCCTTGATTGCACTATCTCCTTTCCTAAAGATTCTGTTTGTTTACAAGACTGGAGTTCAGGACGGACGATTGGCACTGGATGTGAGTCTCATGGCCTCTATCATCTATAGACAGTTGCCCATGTTGGTTCGGTCATGGAGTCTTCTTCTCTCCTTCATGCTCAATTGGGTCATCCTAGCCTTGCCAAGATGCAGCTCGTTCCTAGTCTGTCCAAGTTGTCTACTTTTTTCTGCGAGTCATATCAATTAGGCAAACACAATCGTAGTTCTTTTCTAGTTAGTGTCTCACAACGTGCTTCTTCTCCATTTGCTTTAGTTCACTCAGACATTTGGGGACCTAGTCGTGTCCAGTCTAATATAGGATTTCAATATTTTGTCACTTTCATTGATGATTACTCAAGGTGTACTTGGTTATTTTTGATGAAAAATCGTTCAGAGTTATTTTCTATTTTTAAATTTTTTTAATGAAATAAAAACTCAATTTGGTGTGTCTATTCACATTTTACGTAGTGATAATGCCCGCAAGTAATTTTCTCATTCTTTTCACAGTTTTCTGGTGTCTAATGGCATTCTTCACCAGACTTTTTGTGTTTATACACCTCAACAAAATGGGATGGCTAAGTACAAGAATAGACACCTCATTGAAACAACTCGAACAATGTTAATACATGAAAATGTTCCTCAACATTTTTGGGGGGATATGTTGTTCTAAGTGCTTGTTATCTAATTAATCGCATGCCTTCATCTATTTTAGAAAATAAAATTCCTCACTCAATTTTGTTTCGACATGAATCTCTCCACTCTTTGTCCCCTAAAGTGTTTGGGTCAACATGTTTTGTTAATAACTTAGGTCCTAATGTAGACAAAATTTCCGCTAAGTCTCATAAATGTGTCTTTCTAGGGTTCACTAGGTCACAAAAAGGGTATAAATGTTTCTCTCCATCTCTTAATCGTTATTTTATCTTTGCAGATATCACTTTCATTGAGTCCTCTCTCTATTTTAAAACCAACACTTCTACCGCTTGATAATGTTAATTTTTACCACTTCTTTTAGTCCTTCCACATTAACAAAATCAACTCTTTCTTAAGCTTTTAACTTGCTTAGTTCTCCTTTTGATACTTTTTGTAAGTAATTTGAAATTGGTTACTCTTATCCAATTATACTACTAATCCCCATACTTTTTGTCTAATAGTGTTATAGAAAGCATTTGAGTTTGAAAGAAGCAAGTTTGAAATCCTTGGGATGGACGAGGAAGACCTTAATAGAATATTAGAGAAAGTTTCTGGCACTGGGCGCCCCCTGAAGTAGGCCCGACGCTATTTGGACAGAGACCAGATCTATCAACGGGGCCGGGCTCCAGCCACCTGAGGCCGGGCGCCAGACTCTAGACTTCACTTGAGGCCGGGCGCCACTCTAGTGAGGTCGGACGCCAGTTGGGCCGAGACCACATATGCATGAGTGCGTCAGGCGTCAACTTGCTGACATGACACCCTTATGTCTATTTATTCATGCTCTTCGAGAGAGAGGGGGAATCTTCACAAAAACTCGAGTTGGAATGCGATTTTTGGAGCTTCTAGGGCTTCCTTGGAGACCTTCATCCTCTTAGGTTATCATTCTTCTTCCATTGCTCATCTTTTATTTTTTGTACTCTTCATGACAATGAAAAGCTAAAACCCATTTTATTGGGATTAGATGTAGTCAAACAAACTCTTATGTAATCTCTTTGTTTATATATATATATATATGTGTGTATTTCCATTCAATGTTAGTATTTATTTCTATGCTTAATGCTTGTTGTGGTTTGATCACCCATAGCTTGATATTTGATTCATTAGGTTTTGGAAAGTATCTTTTGTAATCTTGGATTGAAGCAAAATACCTAATGAAACTTGATTCATTATTTGTCTTAAACCTTTCTCGTGATTGCAAGTTTTCTTATTAGGGGATCAAGGAATTGACTCATAATAGGGAAACTTAGGCTCATTTCACTAAGGGATTAGGGTTTGAGTATACTAGTAGGTTGACATTTACATTAAAGTGGAGAGAAGTTGAGTGATTATATGCATGAGAGTGAGTTTTGGTGAAATCTAGTCCTAACATTTACATTCCATATCACTTCATATCTTTATTGTCTTCTAAGCGTTTGTGAAAATACCAGAAAGCGTTTTTATTGTTGTTTGCACAATTTTATTTCTTTTAAACACTAAAACAAATTATGGAAATATTCTTTGTCTAATTTAGTTATCAATTGCAATTATTGTCGTGTATTGCACAAGTTCTTTGGGAAATGATACTCAGACTTTCCGAATTATTACTTGAACGATTTGGTGCACTTGCCAAAAAGTTAACGCCGCTACGCCTATTTTTGAAACAGCCATTATTCCCCTTATATGTGAAACTTCGATTGAGTCTAGTTTAGCTCCACCACCACCACCACCTCCACCATCTGACTCACTTCCGTTGTCGAATCCTTCGGCTCCTCCGGTTCTTCCAACTGAATTTGATCTTTCCATTGCTCTTCGGAAAGGTACACGAACCACTCGCAAACCTCCTCTTCGCTATATTAATTTGAGTTATCATAGATTATCTCTTTCATTGTATACCTTCCTTTCTTCTATTTCCTATGTATCCATCCCTGAAACTGTAGGTAATGCCTTGTCCAATCCCGGTTGGTGTCAGCCATGCTCGAAGAACTGAGTGCACTTTAGAATAATAGAACTTGGGACCTCATCCCTCTACCTTCTGGAAAATATGTTGTTGGTTGCAGGTGTGTCTTTGCTATCAAAGTCGGTCCTAATGGAACTATTGATCGTCTTAAAGCACACCTAGTAGATAAAGGCTATACACAAATCTTTGGTTTAGATTACAGTGACACCTTTTCACCAGTTGCAAAGATGGCTTCCGTACGCCTATTCATTGCCATGGTTGCTCTGAAAAATAGGTCTCTGTTTCAATTGGATGTGAAAAATGCTTTTCTCAATGGTGATTTGCAGGAAGAAATTTATATGGAGCAATCTCTGGGGTTTGTTACTCAGGGGGAGTCTTCTGGAACGATATGTCATCTCCACAAATCTTTATATGGCCTAAAGCAATCTCCCAGGACTTGGTTTGGAAAGTTTAGCATGGTTGTTAAGCAATTTGGAATGACTTGCAGTGAAGCAGATCACTTAGTCTTCTACCGCCACTAAAGTGTTGGATGTATATATCTAGTTATGTGTGTGGATGATATTGTAATCAGAGGAAGCGATCACCATGGCATCTCACAAGTTAAACAACATCTATGCCAACACTTTCAGACTAAAGATCTTGGCAGATATTTCTTAGGGATTGAAGTAGCACAATCTAATAATGGAATAATAATCTCTCAGAGAAAGTATGCATTGGATATTTTGGAGGAAATTGGGTTAATGAACTCAAAATCTCCTGACACACCCATGGATCCTAATGTCAAGCTTCTACCTAATCAGGGGGAGCCCTTCTTAGACCCTGAAAAGTATAGAAGATTAGTTGGAAAATTAAACTATCTCTAGACATTTCTTTTGTTGTTAGTGTGGTAAGTCAATTTCTTAACTCTCCTTGCACAGATCATTAGGATGTTGTCATTCGTATACTGAAATACATTAAAAGCTCCCCTGGAAAAGGCCTATTGTATGGACATAATAATCATACCAAAGTTGTTGCCTACTCAGATGTTGATTAGGAAGGATCTCCTGTTGATAAGAGATCCACCTCTGGATATTGTGTCTTCATTGGTGATAATTTAATCTCCTGGAAGAGTAAGAAACAAAGTGTTGTGGCAAGATCAAGTGCAGAAGCAGAATATAGATCTATGGCATTCGCTACATGTGAGCTTATTTTGCTTAAACAGCTACTTAAGGAGTTACAATTTGGAGAAGTTACTCAAATGACACTCATATGTGACAATCAAGTTGCCCTTCACATCAGCTCGAATCCTGTCTTTCATGAAAGGACCAAACACATAAAGATTGATTGTCATTTCATTAGAGAAAAAATAGTATCTAGAGAGATCAAGAGTGAGTTTATTAATTTTAATGATAAATTTTTAATAAGTCATTACAGGGTCCTAGAATTGATTATATTTGTAAAAATTTGGTTCATACAAGTTATATGCTCCAATTTGAGGAGCAGTGTTTAGAATATCTAGAGTTTCCTATTCTAGTTTAATGGGCTCAACCCTTCTCTTGTATCTCTTTTATAAATAAATACAACCCTATGTGAAATACACATCAGAGAATTCATCCTATACCTAATTCTCTATAGAAGCATTATTCTAAATGAATACAAAATACCTTCTTTCTTTTTGTCTTTCTGTTTCTCTTTTATATGATCAAGTTTCACACTTCAACATGGTATCAAGAGCTTGAATCTTGACCATGACTTCCGCTCAATCTGAAACCACCATGTCTTCTCAAAAATTTTCCAATCAACCTTCCTTCATACCGCATACGTTTTCCACTCCCATTAATCTCAAGCTTGATGATGAAAATTTTTTAGTTTGGCAACATGTTCTTGCGACTATCAAAGGTTTAGAATTCTTGAAGTATCTTGATGGTACTGATATTCCTGGAAAATTTCTTAAACCTGAAGATGCAGCGCTCAATAAAATCAATCCTCAATATCTCAACTATGAGCAACATGATCATCTTCTTGTTGTCTGGCTTCTCGCCTCTATGTCCACATCTGCGTTAACCAAAATGGTTGGTCTTAACACATCTTCCGAAATATGGAAAAAGCTTAGTGTCTATTATTCTAGTCAATCCAGAGCCAAGATAAAGAAATTGAAACTTCAACTTAAAAGTGCCAAGAAAGATCAAAGCATTCCTATCTACATTCTTGACATCAAGAAAATTGTGGATTCTCTTGCTACTATTGGAGCTTCAATTACTGAAGAAGATCACATTGTAGCCATTCTTGATGGCTTACCTGAAGAATATGATGCCTTTGTTACTTCTATTTTGTCTCATCTTGATCCCTACTCTTTTGATTAAATAGAAGCATTACTTCTTGCACGAGAAGAAAGGTTGGAGAAGCATAAAGCTTGATGAATGCCCATGAGGCATTACAAGTGATGTAGGATCTATCAAACATGTGTATAAGCATATGGAATCAAAATAACATGTAAAATTGCATGGAAGAACATGAAATCAGATTTTTCCCCAAATGTCAGGGTTCAAATTCGGCCTACACTTAGAAATTGCAAAACAATTCAATTCAACCGATTAAATTCAAGATAGAACCCATAGGAAGCCATAGAAGATGAAAACAAACATTTTAATCGGTGGAAAATTGATTAAAATGAAGAATAAAGGTGCAACTATGAAGAACATTCAAGAAAAATGAAAAGAGAAAACATGGAGAAGACAAGAGAATGAAGAACAAGCCACTTTCATAAAGAAAGATAAGTGCAAAGGACAATCACCACTTGAATTATGGAAAACTCAAGATAAGATTCTAGAAATGAGACTTACCTCTTGAACTTCAAAGAGAATTAGCTCTTGCTCTCAATTAATCTTCAAAGTTATGTTACAAATGAGACTCACACCCTTATATAGAGAGGGGAGCACGAAATTACATGCACATGGGTGGAATTCTAAAAGGTTAGGTCATGTTTGGAAGATGCTCCAAAGCTTCCCAAACAAGGCCCTTGTTTTTTATACTATCCATGTGTCCAAACAACTAGCCTCTTATTTCTATATCAAAGAAAGACACTAAACTAAACTCTATTTTTATATACAAGGAAATTACAAAAGCTATTAATATTTCTAATCTCTTCTTCAAGCTTCTTGTACATTCTCCTTGTTTTTTTTCCTTTCTTTTCTTCAAAATTTCTTTGTAAGCTTTTCTTTCATATTTTCCTTTTCTTATTTTCCTGTGGTGACTCCTCTTGCATGGGTTGAGATTTTTCATGAATTGAGATCACATCAAAGCTATTGATCCCATGGTTCAAGCTAATGTAGTTGCTACCTCCTGGAACAATAACAAAACTCAGTACACTCGCAATAAACTAAACAATTGTCATAATCGTGGTTTTTTCAGAAACAATTTTTTAAGTAGAGAAAATCGTTTATCTGGTCCAAGAAATAGCAATCGCAGTAACTGACAATCTTTTCAGCAAGCCAACAACTTCAACAACAAGCCTCAATGTCAAATTTGTGAAAAGAAAGGTCATATAGTTGTTGATTGCCGACACCGCTTCAATCATGATTTTCAAATTCAAGTCAACAATTCTCATATCCTTTCACCTGATGCTGACATTGGTGATAATCTTGTTACTCCCTCGACATTGTTAACAAGTATCTCCATATAAAATCATTTTGAATTACATTCCTAGTATCTAATATGTCTTAATGTACATGTTTATACTTCTTTCTTTTTCCTATATTAGTGTTTTAAAGCCCGAGATCCACTATAATAACATATATAGTTTGTATAATAAATTTTTCTTCTGAGTTTGATATGTACTTTGCAGTCACATCTTAAGATGACAATGTTTAAATGGATGAGTGACCGACCACATTAGAGAAGCCAATGTATAAAATGAATATATACAATTGAGATATAGTGACACAAGTTAGGAAAAGATGACAAAATTGGTTAAGTGTGTTTCAACTATTCAACCACTCAGCTTGTGTCCCGTGTGTGACATTATCATCAAATTCTCCATCATTTCATCATATTACTACACCAGTAATCAGAATCAGTGTTTTATGTTGGCAACTACAGCTGACTTGGCAGGTTTAGGGTAACAGCTTGGTAAAAGCGGAGTGGAAGGATGATCAGTGGCTGCACCAAACACTCACTCATAATGACAGCACAAAATCTAAACTCTGGTTGGCTCACAGCTCAACCTTGACAAGACCAAATCAAATCTTGGCTACACTAACTACTATCAACCCTGGTTGCACAGCTGGATTGCTTGGGAGTTCCTTTTTCTTTTCTACAGCAAAATTGCTGCACCGTTTCAGACTCAAAAGTTACAGCACCAAATAGCACTCCGAGACAACGTCAGTCAACACCAGCTACTCACCCTGCCTCGGAATTGCAGTTGCTGTCTTAATTCTTCAACACTCCGCTATTGCTTATTTTTTGTGTGGCAGCTACCCTAATTACACAACTTCAGCACATTGGTATGCAAGGAATAGTACAACAACACTGAAAACAGTTTGCAAAATGGTTGCTGTCAAAATGCAGCAACTTGCAGCAGTTTGGTTAAACTTGATCAGCATTGGTGAATGGCAGCTGAGTTCTGACAGTGCCTCAACATATACACTACAGTGTGATTCAGACAAGGGCAGCACAAAGGAGTCACTTGGTGGCACCAAGTATGCAGCTGTCTCAAGTCTAGAAGAGTCAATGAATTCGGACGCACCACCTAACGCACATTATCAGCACCACAATTGACTTGGCAGGATCATAAACGAATTCGGCAGTGCCATGATCCAAGTATTGGCAGGTCAATATTCAAATTTAGCAATGGGAATTGGCAATCACATTGAAATTACTTGGTCAGCGTTAGCAATTTAGAATTGGCAGCATCAAATTCTCATAGGCCTGGCAGTGGTCAGCATCACTTAAAGTGTATATGGCTTGGGAATTGCAATTGAATCAGCTTTCAATTACAACTGCAGCACTGCTCACCGCTTGGGAATTAAATCACCTTATCAACTTGAACAGTTGCACCGAATTGAACTGCTGAATCAGCTTGCCAAAAGCAAACAGCTGCACCGCTTGGAACTCACTTGTAGCACCAAGTATATAACCACCACAAACTTGGTAAGGTCAAGCTATGTGATTAGCCAAACCAAGCTGGCAGCAACACGAATTTGAACTCAGTAGACCAGTAATTTACTCAACCAGGTCCTGGCAATTCAACACTCTAGCTATGCCACTAGCAGAATTTAGCAGCACAATCTAAGACGAGATTTGGCAATGTTGAGTAGGATTGACAGCACCAAATGGATGGATCACTGAACAATTGATTGCACCAGCAAACTCACACTACTACAAAATTAGCAATTACGTCACCATTTTACGTCGGTTTAACTATAAACGATGTAAAACGTGTAAGTTGATCATTCTACGTCGGTTATTGGGAAGCACCAACGTAGAATGTGAACGACTCAACATTCCACATCGGTTGCTAGAGCTGACATTCTACGTCGGTTCTGATAGCAACCGACGTGGAATGTTGAGTCGTTCACATTCTACGTCGGTTCTTCCCAATAACCGACGTAGAATGCCCTTTATAACACGTTCCTGCCCTCTTCTTCCTCACTTTTCGTTCTTCATTTTCGACCTCCAGCTCGCCGCACTGGTTTTCCCTGCCGCCGCGAACGCCCTTCCTTCTCGAAGACGGTCCTTGCCGCCGCCGCTGCGAATCCGTGAAGCTAGCTCGCTGCGCCGCGAACCGTTTCTCCCTGCCGCTGCGCCGCGAATCGCCCGTCCCTGCCGCTGCCGCCGCCTGCCCGTGCCGCTGCACCACCGCGAACCGCCCTTGCGCTGCGAATCCGTGAGTTTGGCACTGCGAACGAAGGTCCCTGCCCCTGCCGCGCCTGCCACTACCGCCACCGCCACCGTTGTCGCCGCTGCCGCTGTCAGGTTAGTGGGTTTTTTATTATTTTTATTGTTTTTTGTTTTATAGATAGTGTTTGTATGATTAGGTTATTGAAATGCCTGTAGATTACGGTTCTGATGATCTGGCTGTGCCCATGGGACTTTATTTTGATGTTGTTTATGTATTTGATGTTGTGTAAAAATTTGGATTTAGTCAAATAACAGAGGAAACTCTGCCGAAATTTCGTTAGAATGAGTTTGTCTCTAGTAAACTGTACTAAATAATGTTATAGTGTTTGTATGATTAGGTTATTAAATGCCTGTAGATGATTGTTCTGATGATCTGGCTGTGCCCATGGGGCTTTATTTGATGTTGTTTATGTATTTGATTTTGTATAAAAATTTGGATTTAGTCAAATAATAGAGAAAACTCTGCTGAAATTTCATTAGAATGAGTTTGTCTCTCTTATAGAGCAAACTCTACTAAATGATAATTTTGATTATAGTAATCAATGATATTAAATTCATTGATGACCGATAAGTTTTTATTAACTCTTAATTGTAGTCTAAAATCTGAAAATGAATCGAAGTTGGATGAATGCAAGTCGTATATCGGAAGAGTATGAGAATGGAGTTGAACAATTTTTAGTTTCTTTGAACAAAATGGTCTAAAGATGAATGGAAAATTTTATTGTCCCTGTGTTAAGTGTGTTAATGGAATAGTTCAAACCATAGATATAATACGAGAACATTTAATCTGTGAGGGTATCATGAAAAATTATACTACATGGATATGGCACGGTGAACTTATTGATATTCCAGTAGTATCACAAACTGTGGAGGAGGAGGATGTCTGTATGGAAGATCGAATAGAGGATATGCTTCGTGATGTGGGTCAGGAGAGCTTTCTTCAAGCACATGCACCTGTATATGATAAATTGAAGACCGATTCGGAGACGGCTTTGTATCCTGGGTGTACAACTTTCACACGATTGTCTTACGTATTAAGATTGGTGAATTTGAAGGCAAAGTTTGGTTGGAGTGATAAAAGTTTCAATGAATTGTTAGAACTTTTGAAAGAGATGCTTTCAGATGAAAACACATTGCCTAACTGTATGTATGAAGCAAAGAAGATACTTTGTCCAATGGGTTTAGAATATAAAAAGATACACGCTTGTCCTAATGACTGTATTTTATACAAAAAAGAGTTTGAATCTCTTCACAAGTGTCCAAAATGTGGTGTATCACGTTACAAAGTCAAGGATGGTGATGGTGATGGTGAAGATAGTCATAAAAAAGGTTCTCCTGTAAAGGTTATATGGTATCTTCCAATAATTCCAAGGTTTAAGCGATTGTTTGCTAATGAAGAAGATTCAAAAAATCTCACATGGCATTCAGTTGCAAAGAAACAAGATGGACAACTTCGACATCCGGCTGATTCTCCACAGTGGAAGAAAATTGACCGTCTATTTCCAAGTTTTGGTAGTGATGCAAGAAACCTTAGACTTGGAGTAGCTACAGATGGAATGAATCCTTTTGGTAACTTAAGCACTAACCACGGTTCATGGCCAGTTTATTGGTGATCTACAATCTTCCACATTGGTTGTGCATGAAGCGGAAATATGTTATGCTATCTATGATGATTGCAGGTCCAAGACAGCCAGGAAATAACATAGATGTTTATTTAAGTCCTTTGATAGATGACTTAAGATTGTTGTGAGAGGAAGGAGTAGAGGTGTTTGATGCAAATCGACAGGAGAATTTCAAGTTACATGCAATGATATTTTGTACCATAAATGACTTTCCAGCATATGGTAACTTGAGTGGATACAGTGTCAAGGGTCATCATGCGTGTCCTATTTGTCAAGAAGATACAAGTTATCTGCAATTGAAACATGGGAAGAAGACAATTTATAATAAACACAGAAAATTCCTTCCTGTTAACCACCCATATCGAAGATTGAAGAAAACTTTTAACGGTTGCCAGGAGGATTAAATTGCTAAGTCACAGTTAATAGGTGAGGAAGTTTATGATCGAGTGAAAAAAATAAATGTTGAATTTGGAAAGACCCAAAAGAAATCTACTGATAGAAGCAAGTGGAAGAAGAGATCAATTTTTTTTTAACTTCCATATTGGTGTCATCTAGATGTACGTCATTGTATTGATGTGATGCATGTTGAGAAGAATGTATGTGATAGTCTAATTGGCACACTTTTGAACATCAAAGGTAAGACAAAGGATGGAGTGAATACTCGTCAAGATCTTTGTGAATTGGGAATACGTCCGGAATTGCATCCAAGATCTGAAGGCAAGAGAACATATCTTCCACCAGCATGTCACACTTTATCCAAAAAAGAGAAGACTAGTCTTTGTCGGTGCCTTCTGAGTATTAAAGTTCCACAAGGATACTCTTCAAATATTAAGAGTCTTGTGTCAATGAAAGATCTTGAACTAGTTGGGTTAAAGTCACATGACTGTCACATTTTGATGCAACAACTCTTACCTGTAGTTATACGTGGCATACTCCCGAAGAATGTGAGAAATGCAATTATGCGTCTATGTTTTTTCTTCAACTCTATATGTGCCAAGGTAATTGATGAAAAATCATTACATCAATTGGAAAATGAGGCATCAATTATACTATGTCAATTGGAGATGTATTTTCCTCCATCATTTTTTGATATTATGGTTCACTTAATTGTTCATCTTGTAAGAGAGATACGGTTATGTGGCCCAGTTTATTTGCGGTGGATGTACCCAATTGAGCGATACATGAAGATCTTCGAAGGGTATACTAAGAATCCATACAGACCCGAAGCTTCTATAGTTGAAACGTATATTGCAGAAGAAGCTACAGAGTTTTGTTCAGAATACTTGGCAAAAGCACAAGCCGTGGGTGTTCCTACAAGTCGACATGATGATAGGATAAATGGAAAGGGTACTCGTGGTATAAAAGTTCAAGCAAAGGATACTACTGAGTTGAGTCAGGCACACTTGTTTATTTTGAATAATACAGATGAAGTTCTTCCTTACATATCTGCTCATCAATCAATGTTGAGGACCCAAAACCCCAAAATGGGTGAACGGTTGTTGGTGAAGGAGCATAACAACAAGTTTGTCAGTTGGTTTAGAAGCCAATTTTTTTTAGATCAGCATGCATCTGATACATTGAAATGGCTAGCTCATGGACCAAAACATAATGTCATCACTTGGACTGGGTACGACATTAATAGATATTCCTTCTACACAAAGTCACAAGATGACAATAGCACAGTTCAAAATAGTGGAGTATCTATTGAGGCTACATCCATGCACTTTTCTAGTTCAAAGGATAAAAACCCTATCATGGCATACTTTGGAGTGATTGAGGAAATTTGGGAGGTTGACTTCAGTAAATTTAGAGTTCCTCTATTTAAATGTGTTTGGGGTTGATAGCAATACCGGTGTTCAATTTGACGAAATGAGTTTTACTACGATAGACCTTAAGAAGCTAGGTCATAAGGAAGAACCATTCATCATGGCATATCAAGCAAAACAAGTTTTTTATGTGACTGACCCATGTAATGATAGGTGGTCTGTTGGTCCTTCAAGGCAAAGGGATTGATGTCAACCATGAAAATGAAGATGAGTCAGATGATTTCATTGTCATTCCCAATTCACCATGACTACCTAGTACTATTGAAGATGTACAAGAGGATGTGGTCCATGCAACTCGTAATGATCATGATGAAGGGATATGGGAAAATTTAGTTGTCTAAGTATGTTTCTACTTAAAATTCTTTATGTATTTGTTTTATGTTTGTGTATTTAAGATTTATAAATTATATTGCTTTATATTTTCTTTACAGGCACATGGCATCTCCTTCACCATCGCCTCCTCCCTCACCTCCCTCATCTCCTCCACCAAAGAAGACCAGGCAAGTTACACGATTACTGAGCTTGACAGCCAGACACATGACAGGAGAGAAGCTGAGTGTGTCTGTTGATCCACACACTGGGAAGGTGTCTGGTCCGCATCATACCCAGTTCAGCAGCTACTTGGGTACCGTTGCACGAGAGAAGGTAATTCTAAGTTTATATTTGAAGTTTTTTACATATTTACATATAATTCTTCTTTTCATCTAACTAATGATTATGTTTAGGTATCTATTTTGCATCCAGACTAGGATAATGTTGAGGACACGGTGAAAAATCTGATTTGGCAGGACATTCTGGTAAGTTTAAATTTATTCAATTGTCTTTTCTTGAATATTGATTTTTAATTTTGGTGCTAATTATGTTTTATTTTTGCAGAAGTATTTTGATATTGAAAACTCAAGGCGGTTAAGAAGAAGATTATGTCCACCATTGGAAAAATGTGGAGGCGGTTCAAGTCCACATTAACTACTGAAATGGGTTTATGCTTGAGGATGTCGTTAGCAAGGGACTTACTCCTTGCCAACAATATGGCATATCTGAGGAGGAGTGGAGGAAATTTGTTGAGATTAGGACTGGCCCAGAGTGGGAGGTATGAATTAATTTAAATTTATTAAGTTATTGTATTATATTCTAATATCAATTATTTTGCAGGAGAAAAGATTAAAGGCCAAGGAGATTCAAAAGAAGAATTTGACCCCCCACCGTCTCTCTCGTGGGGGGTATGATCTCTTGTCTGAGAGAATGATGTACGAGAAGGCCGCACTCAGAGAAAAAGAAGCAGCCAGTTCTGGTATAAGCCAGGATGATCTCCCCCCACCATCTCCTCCTAAACGTCATCAAACTTGGAAGAGAGCTCATCAAAAGCCTTCCGGTGGGATGACATCTGAGGAGGCTCAACAGATAGCAGATAGGATTGTAAGTTACTATTCTTTTTAACCCTAATATGATTAATTTGTTACACTTGTATATTTATATATACAATGTGTTAAATTTATTGTAGGATTCCTTGGAGGAACAGTGTACACAGGGAACTTTCGTTCCATGTGGTCGTCAGGATATACTGACCACTGCTATTGGTAAAGATGAACACCCCGGCCGTGTTCGGGGTGTGGGGACCGGTGTGGGTGTTCGACATTATTTTGGGGCACCAGTCAAGAATACCCAGAGCTCAACAATTAATGAAGAAGAGTTGGAGAAGAAGCTCACAGTGAAGGCGACACCGGTCATCGCAGACACGAGTTCGGGAGCGACTACTTAGCATGTTTCCAGACTTGGCGAGTTAGGATGGCATCTTCCCACCAACACGCTCAGCCATCTCCTCTATCTGTTGGCACAATAGGAAGTAATTCCAGTAATCCTGCTCCTATTCTGGCTTCTCCTGTTGCTGCTGCTGCACCTCCACCTGCACCGATAGGTAAAATCGTTATTTATTTTTCATATATGTCTTCATTACAAATGTCTTCATATCATGCATCCACAGGTCCATGTTTTGGGATGAAACAATGTGCCTTATTAGTGGAGGATGGCTTGCTTGAACCAAGATTGGTGGCCCTTGGTTCGATTCGGAAGGGCTTCTACCATCCACGAGTGTGCCTTTGCCACCTGGTTTATTGAGAGTGGTGGTAGAAGAGATTCGAGATGCCGATGCTCGAGTCCCCGTGCCTACTCGATGAGGTACAGGTGGTGGGACAGGCCCTTCGCACATTCATTGCTTGGCCCCAACATTTAGTCAGACAAGTTTCTCAAAAGGTATGTATGTAATTTTTTATGTTAATGACTTCTCAAAATGTTATTTCTGTACTAATTTGTATTGTTTTAAACATGTAGGATGCTTAGAAGCCTAAAAGTCGTGCTGCTTCTGAACATACTAAAGGAAAACAAGCAGTTCTCCCAAAAAATCCAATTGTTGAGTTGATCCATGCCTCTGCAGAATATTATGGCAACTCCTTTGAGATTCACTGGGATGCTAGGAGATTTGGGATAGATAATGCAAGGTTCCCTCTCTACATTTCATACGCTGACATCTCAGAGGTCACATTGGGTAATAGGGATCTCAACATCTCTATTTTAAACCTTTGGACAATGTAAGTACATATTTATTATTATAATTTCAATTTCATTATTTAATATACAACATGTTATTATTTTTCATTTTTTAGGATGATGGATGAATTGGCTGAGGAGCAGGGAGCTTCAGATGTCTATGAATTTTTTGAGCCTCAGTCAATCCAAGCAGTTGGAAATAGAAGGGAGGAAGTCCAAAGATATATCCAAAATTGGATCCTCACCTCTAAAAGTTGGAGCATATTTATTCCAGTAAGTCAATATAAGTTTATTATTGTTTTTATTGTCATTGAGTTATATTCTAAACATTTTATTTTTCTAGGCATCATTGGCAACTCTTCCTCATCAGTCGTCCAGAGAAGACTGTATACGGATTTTGTTTTTTGAATAAAAAACCAGATACTGATTTAAAGAATATTTTGAATAGGTAAGTATTTTAAAGTTTGTGTTTTCAAATATAAGTAATGTTCATATATTGACTAATAACTTCTCAACAAGTGCTATTAAGGTGTGCAGTACCATTGATGGAATGCACATCAGCAAAGCCACTAACCCACATTGGGAAATCCTACATGTAAGGTTACTTTTAATTCTCTAATATCACTATAATATTGAATATGTATTTTTCACAACTAATGACTTGTTTAATTCATTATAGGTTAATAGACAAACGGGTAGCTACGAATGTGGCTACTACGTAATGTATTGGATGTGGCTTATAGTTTTTAGGAATATCAGAGATACTTGGAGACAGGTTAGTCCTCCAAAACCCTATTCCTCCAAAACTGTATTGGTAAAGTTTCCTACTTGTCATACCTAACATACTTTCATTTTGTTCCGGTATTCAATGATACTCCAACCCTTGCCCACGAGTCTATCGACCAAGTCCGAGAAAAGTGGGCACAGAAGTTTTTAGAAATTAGAAATAGGGAACAATAGGAGTACTTTTATTGTAATTTTATTTATACAATTGTAAATAGATCAAATTTAAATAATAATTCAATATATATAATTCATTTAAAATTTAGCTATTTGAAATTTATGAAATTGTTTGCTGGTTTGCTAGTTTGTTTGATATGCAGGTATTAAAATTTAGGGAAAATGAGAAAATTAGAAACTGCATTGCAGTTTTAGAAGACACTTTCATTTCAACGTCGGTTAAGGCAAGAACCGACGTTGTAAGTTTGGACACTTACAACGTCGGTTCTAGCCCTAGTTGTAAGTCGTGTGATTTTCAACGTCGGTTCAATTTGAACCGACGTGGAAAATATTACTTTTAACATCGCCTTGTTCAACGTCGGTTTTGGGGCCGTTGTGAAATGATCCTCAGAACCGACGTGGAAAGTGGTTCCTGTAGCAGTGTCAATCGGTCTAGGTCAGTATGCTTTTAACTTCTTTAGTCCTGGAAACGCACTTGAGTCACTATGTTAACACCAAAATCACTCAGCAGCACCTCAGATGAGAACTGGTATGGTCATGCAATAAAATTCAGCATCAACGATGCCAAACAGATTTTCATAGCAATTGTATCAAGCTGCTGCATTTTAGCACAGGAAGTTTGAGCAATAATCATAAACAACTAGAAGGAAGAAAGGTACTGAGATAAATCAAAAGAATGTTTACCTTAACTAAGAATTGGTTCTTTTTATTTAACAGCAGATCCATTGTTGGTACACACATTACTGGATCTCCATATAATTCATAAAGGATTGTCTGACATGCTTCTCTATGATTGGAGCTCCTAACATCACTGGCGTGTACTTCAACAGCTAAGAGTTTCAAGAGCCACCTCTCAGATAAAGCAATGGAACAAAACACTTGTTATGTTTGAAACAAAGTATCAAACTAAAGGATTATGGTTCGTCAGTGGGTGCGGTCGTTCTAAGGCCGACTGCATTCCATCTTAAACCCGGCCTTTTCGGTCACAACACGTGTAGACTTGGTAGCATAAGGTCGTCATAGGACCGAGGTACTAGGACTGACATAGAGAAATTATGAAGCAAGGGCGAGGTACTAGGACTGATGTAGAGAAGTTATGAAACAAGACACAAAGTAAATAAAACGCATGTATCTGTAAGTATCTAAGGGTTTAAGCCGTGAATCTAGGTGGACTATTAAAATAATAGACTACATTACAAATCAGGATCGCACATTCAGTTTCTAGTACCAGATTAATAGCCAACGTGTTGAATGATTTGAAGATTTGATGATGTTTGTTGAAATTTTAAATATGTTTAATTCTGTGCAAGATGTGTGGTTAAGGATTACTTAATTGTTTTTAGATTGCTTGAAGATGATAGATTACTTGTATAGATTAATCATATGAATAATGATAAACTGTTGTTTTTTATTATTCATCAGTTAGTCTACTAAATCCTCTTGTCTAGTCGACGTTTTTCATTAAATGTACCAGGTATACAGGTTTAATGAAAATAACACACTGATCTGTGTCTTCAGTCGACTATTCTGTTCTTCGTACCTTTCTTATGCAATAATACGTGCAGAACGCGTTTCAGCTCTCTCAAAAAGCAAAGACCCATTACGTTTCGTGGAGCCTATAAATATTACTTTCAAGGACGCTCAGAGGAGCGAAAAATATAGAAGAGAAAAACTCCCAAGAAGCTACAACCTTTACGTGCAAGAAGATTTGCATAGAGTTTTTACATTTTCACTTGTTTCGTCAAGAACCTACTACTCATCATCTGTAATTTTGTATTCTTGATCTCGAGTTAGAGATTGTAAGTGGGTTTTAGAACCCTGCGACTGTGATTGGGGTGATCACAGAGACTCTGGTAGAGTCTGTGGGTGAAAGTCTATTCTATAGTGTTTAGGATAGTTTCTTTTGGTTTCCTGTAGAGTTCAAGAAAGGTTTGTGTGTAAAGAATACATTCTTTTATAATGATTAGGATCTGCAGGTTGCAGATCATAGACTGGACGTAGTTCTTTTACAAAGAACGAACCAGTATAAATTTTGGTGTCACTTTCTCTCTTCCCTCATCATTTGGTATATTGGGTAGTAAGAACTAACCTATTGTTTCGCGTTCATCAGTCGACTAATTCTCTGTAAATTGAACCAGTATTTTTCTTTTACGAAAAAGTTTCTATAATATCCACATATCAATTCAACCCCCCCCCCTTCTTCATATTAATCCGCTGCTAACATTTGGTATCAGAGCTGGTTCTTGTAAGGTACTCAAGTAGAAATCAAGATGGGAGACAAGCTTCCTTTTGCCGAAGGTTCCTCTACAAACAGACCCCCTCTTTTCGTAGGTGCAAACTATTCGTTCTGGAAGGCCAGAATGAAGATCTTTTTCGAATCGGTTGACAGAGGCGTGTGGGATGCTGTGGTTAATGGTCCATATATTCCTACCATCAAAGGTGAAGATGGAAAACTGATTGAAAAGCCATGGGGACAGTGGTCTGAAACAGAGAACAAGAAGGCTCAATTTGACAGTAAGGCTAAGAATATATTAACTTCTGCTCTTAATCTTGATGAATTTTTCAGTGTTTCACAGTGCACGACAGCCAAAGAAATGTGGGACATCCTTCAAGTAACACACGAAGGCACAACCGAAGTGAAAAGGGCAAGAAAGCATACTCTCATACAAGAGTATGAGATGTTTCGAATGCGACTGGTGAAACCATCCAAGATGTGCAGAAACGATTCATGCACATAGTGAATCATTTACTTGGATTAGGGAAGAAGTTCGATGATGAAGAGCTTAATATAAAGGTGCTAAAATGCTTGAGTAGGAATTGGCAGCCAAGGGTTACAGCCATTCTGGAAAGTAAAGATTTGACAGTCATGAGCACTGCAACATTGTTCGGGAAACTCAGAGAACAAGAATTGGAACTGAGCAGGCTGGATCAAATCGAAAATGCAGAAAAACACAGTAAAAGCTTAGCACTAAAAGCCAAGGAGTCGATTAAAAGTGATGAAGAGAAAGATGATGACAGTACTGAGTTTGCAATGCTGGTCAAAAATTTTGGTAAATTCCTTAAAAGGAAAGACAGTTCAAAGGACAGATTTCAGAGAAGGTATACCAGAAAATCAGATTTTAATTCCTCTAACTTTTCATGTTTTAATTGTGGACAGCTAGGACATCTCAAGGCAGATTGTCCTCTGTTAAATTAAAGAAAAGAAAGAAGTCCATAAAAGAATGAGAGAAAAGACAAACGGAATCAGTACTACAAGAAAGGGAAGAAAGCTTATATGGCCTGAGATGATAGTGATTCCAATAAATCTTCAAGTTCAGATTCTGAATCTGCAAATCAAGCCAATCTGTGTCTTGTAGCCAATGAAGATACTGCTAGTCAAGTAAGTTCATGTGATTCTGATATGAGTGAGAATTATGACACTTTGTTTAATGCTTTCATTGAATTTCATGATGAAGCAAAGAAGATGGAATATCAGTATAATCAGCTAAAAGGACTAAATAGTTGGCTAGAAAATAAAGTGCAGGAACTGGAAGATCAAAATAGTAGACTGAAGGATGAAATCAGTCCACTAAAAGATAATGTACTGCAACAAAAAAACCAGAAAGATTCTGAAAGATCCGTAACTAATAAAAATGAATCTGAGAATTGTGAAAACTGTGTTAACCTTAAAAATAAAGTTGGTTATTTGATCAAAACATTGGCAAAGTTTCAAATTGGCCATAATACCTTAAATCAACTTTTACATTCTCAAATTGGTTTTTCAAATGGAAATGGACTTGGCTATGAAAAACGTTATCATGCTGCAAAGAACAAATCTTATCCCAGGAACAGATTTAAAACATGTTCTTATTGTTTGAAACATGGTCATATATCTAAATTTTGCTATGTCAAGAATTTTGGGCTTTCAAGAGGTGAATTATATTGGAAATCCAAAACATATGTTGATCCTAACTTGAAAGGACCCAAATGGTTTTGGGGACCTAAATTTGTCAATTAAACCTTGTTTTGCAGTTCTGTCATGGAGCAAAAAGAACCTTATGGTATCTGGACAGTGGATGCTCCAAACACATGACAGGAGATAAATCAAAGTTGATGAATTACAAAGAATGTGAAGTCTGGTATTGTTACTTTCGGTGATAACAATGAAAGGAAAAATTAAAGGATCCGGAGATATTGGCAATTGTACTTCCTCACAGATTAAAAATGTACTTTATGTTGAAGGACTAAAACACAATCTCCTTAGCATAAGTCAGCTATGTGACAAAGGTATGAAAGTCACCTTTGATGCAAAATTCTGTGTCATTTTCAATTGTATAACTGCAGATATATTGCACATTGGGAGAAGGGTAAACAATGTCTACATGCTGGACATCAACTCCTCAAATCACAAGGATATATGTTTGTTAACTAAAGAAGATGATAGCTGGCAATGGCATAGAAGGTGCGGTCATATCAACATGCAGTTGTTGAACAAGATAAGCTCCAAAAGTCTTGTTAGAGGGATTCCAAATGTAAAATTTGTGAAGGATAAAATCTGTGAATATTGTCAAAAAGGAAAGCAGTCCAAAAGTTCATTTGAATCAAAGAATATCATATCAACTAGGAGACCTCTTGAACTGCTACACCTTGATCTGTTCGGTCCTTCAAGAACAGTAAGTATAGGTAACAACTCTTATGTACTTGTGATAGTTGATGATTTCTCTAGGTATACTTGGACACTTTTTCTTTCCTCAAAAGATGAAACTTTTCATGCTTTCAAAAGATTTGCTAAGATCACTTCAAATGAAAAAGATTTGAGAATTGTTTCCTTAAGAAGTGATCATGGAACTGAGTTTCAAAATATACATTTTGAAAAGTTTTATTCTAAATATGGCATTTCTCATAATTTCTCTGCACCTAGAACTCCACAGCAAATGGAGTTGTTGAAAGGAAAAACAGGACTCTACGGGAATGTGCAAGGACAATGTTGAGTGAGTCAAAGCTACCAAAGTATTTCTGGGCAGATGCTGTATCAACTGCTTGTTATGTACTCAATAGAGTGTTACTTAGACCTATTCTAGATAAAACACCATATGAATGATAAAATACCTAGTATTACATATTTTAAAGTCTTTGGATGCAGGTGCTTTATACTCAACAATGGAAAAGCATCACTAGGTAAATTTGATGAGAAAGTTGATGATGGCATTTTTCTTGGTTATTCATTGACTAGCAAAGCATACCGTGTTTTCAACAAGAAGAATTTAACTGTAGAAGAGTCTATCCATGTTGTGTTTTATGAGATTTTATGCCAAAAAGAGAGAAAAGGTAACTCTCTTGCAGGTTCTGATGATGAGAAACCTGAGGAATCTGAGAAGAATGAAGATGTTGCAGAAAAAGCTGCTGAAACTATCAGACAGGATGAACAAGTCGACTACAATCCTGGTTGAGTCGACTATCCTGCAGCAGACAGTACATTACCTAAATCCTAGAGAACACAAAAAGGGCTATCTCTGGACAACATTATTGGGAATATTGAGAAGGGAGTGACTACTCGTAACTCTTTGAATGAATTCTGCAATCATATGGCCTTTGTTTCTCAAATAGAACCAAAGAATATTAATGATGCATTGCTTGACCATAATTGGATAACTGCTATGAATGAAGAACTGAATCAGTTTGTTAGGAATTATGTTTGGAAACTAGTTCCTAGGAATAATACAATGAATGTGATAGGAACTAAATGGGTTTTCAAAAATAAGCTAGATGAAAATGGTATTATTACTAGAAACAAAGCTAGACTTGTAGCAAAAGGGTATAATCAGGAAGAGGGCATTGACTATGATGAGACTTATGCACCTGTTGCTAGATTAGAAGCTATTAGGTTATTGCTTGCATTCACATGTCTTAATTGCTTTAAACTCTATCAAATGGATGTCAAAAGTGTCTTTCTTAATGGTTTTATAAATGAGGATGTATATGTTGAACAACCACCTAGCTTTATTGATTCTAAGCTTCCTAACCATGTCTACAAACTCAAAAAGGCTTTGTATGGTCTTAAGCAGGCACCAAGAAAGTGGTATGAGAGACTCACAACCTTTCTCATATCACAAGGGTTTAAAAGAGGAGTCGTGGATAAAACTCTCTTCACCAAGAAAGTTGTAAATGATCTTATGATTGTACAAATTTATGTTGATGACATAATTTTTGGTTCATCTAATCCCTCTTTGTGCCAAGAATTTGCAGAATCTATGCAAGGAGAATTTGAAATGTCTATGATGGGATAATTGAATTTCTTCCTAGGATTGCAGGTGAAACAAATGGAAAATGGAACATTCATTAGTCAAGCCAAGTACTGCAATGAATTGCTGAAAAAGTTCAATATGGAAAGTTGTAAAGAAGCTAATACACCAATGTCTTCAAGTTGTTATCTAGATATTGATGAATCTGGAAAATCTGTAGATGCAACCATGTATAGAGGGCTGATTGGATCCTTGCTTTACATCACAGCTAGCAGACCTGATATCATGTTTGAAGTTTGTCTTTGTGCAAGATTCCAAGCAAATCCAAAGGAGTCGCATTTCACAGCTGCCAAACGTATCTTAAAATACCTCAAAGGATCCGTGAATGTGGGACTATGGTACTCAACCGGTAATGAGTTAAATCTTGTTGGATATATCGACTACGATTTTGCAGGTTGCAAATTAGACGAAAAAGCACCGAGTGGAACATGTCATTTGTTTGGTAATTGCTTAATTTCATGGACAAGCAAGAAACAAGCATGTGTTGCTCTCTCAATAGCTGAAGCAGAGTACATTGCAGCTGGTAGTTGTACAACATAAATTCTATGGTTGAAGCAACAGCTAAGTGATTTCAATCTACATCTTTCTGATATACCAATCTTGTGTGATAATACCAGTGCAATCAACTTAACTAAAAATCCTATACAGCATTCTAGAACCAAGCACATTGAAATAAGACATCATTTTACAAGAGATCATATTGAAAAGAAGGATTGTAGGATTGAATTCATTTCTACAAATGATCGACTAGGCGATATATTCACTAAGCCACTTAGTCGTGAAAGATTTTTCAAACTTAGAAATGAATTGGGTATCCCGAATATCAATCATATCTCTTAAAATTTCCTCTGCTTGAGATGATTAGTTTGTTAATTGGATGAAATAGTGTGCTTATTTCATTAAGCCGACAATGTTATCTTCTTGTTGCAGATTTCGAGTGTGTTAATTTCATGAAACAGATCGATTTATTTCATTAAACGCGACAAGAGGCGAAGCATTACGAAAATAACACTGCTTATTTTCTTGAAATAACAGATTCATTTCATTAATTGCTTGTGCAGATGTTGTTTGAATATGAACAAACCCATTAATTACATTAACTAGCTGATTAAAATTCTGTAACCAAAAAATTCAAATTGCAATTCCAAGATTCCAGTGATTAATCAAATCAAATTCAAGTCACTTCTTTGCAATCTCTGTATTCAGTGCATAGTTATTCACAGTTTGAACAGTAATGGGTGGATGTGCATTCGCTTTATTGGGTCTCAGTTTTAACTTTCCATTTTTCAATGTATTCTCTGCAGTCTGAGCACCTGTGGTTGAGTCCAAATCTTCTCAAAATATTTTGACCATTAATTCACGGATTGAACATGCATACGTATCTCCTACTTGGTCTATATATGTTGATATTTTTAGCAGACTAAACTTGCATTCTCTATATCCTATTTTTCTGTATAATCTTTATCTGTTCGATCTTCTTTCTCTCCAAATTGAAAATGGCACACAGCGATGACTCCGACGCACCTATTGGAAACTTATTCCAACGATTAAGGAGGTCAATGAGGAACAAAAAATCCTCACGCACAACAGTTGCTTCATCAGGTAGAAGAACCAGGGGATCTACATCCGGGACACAAACAGATCCTATTGAGATTCCTGAACAAGTCGATGAACCTTCAGAAAGGAGATTTTCCAAACGGTATAAAGTGAGGGTGAGACTCCCTCAAAGGATGAATCCTTCACCACCTCCTTCTCCTCCTAACAGAGGAAGCAAATGAGGAGACCGAATAAGATGATGCTGATGAAGAAGAAAACACTGAAGTTGTTGTTTCAGTAGAGCAAAGGATGATGACGAAGCAGATTTTAACTCCAAAAATATTGAAGTTTAGCTAGTTGGAGATGGAAAATCTGAACTTTGTGCGAAACTCACCACAAGCACAGAATCTTCGACAGTTCGTAGAACTTGAAGGTAACTTCTATGTTGACCTGGTTAAGATTTTCTATGCTAACTTGAAAGTAGAGAATGGTGTTCTTCTGTCCAATGTGAAAGGCAGGGAAATTCGCATTGATAATGCCTTATGGAGTGGTATTGTTGGATTAAGAAATAATGGTTTAAAGATCAGTAAAGGCAACACAAGTTCACTACCAAATTTCAACAAAGAAACTGTTTACAAAGAATGCCTACGGCATTGTGATGAGGCCATGATTATCAAGTACAATGTTGGTCGTATGAAGAGGGATGAAAGATTGCTGGCCTTCTTTCTTGCATGGCAGCTCATTCCCAGGGGGAGCAATCATGCACGGCTTATGGAGGAGGACTTGGCCTCGCTGCCTTGCTTAAAGAATAGGATCATTATGAGCTGGGTCTATGTGATAAAAGGCCACATGTTTAAAGCAAAAGGTTAAATGATCACAAACTTCCCTATGCCATATTGATATCCAGATTTCTTGATTACTTTGATGTTCCAACTGTTGGTGAAACTACAATAATTGTCAACCACAAACACATGTTTGACAATTATTATCTGCGAAAGATGGGATTGTCCAAAATCAATGGAGATTGGTCTCACGAAGCTGGCACTTCGTCTGGACATGGAGGCGCTTCTAATGCAGGAACCTCATCAGCACCCGAGACTGATTACACTGCATACCAAATGGTTCCCTATTGTGCACCACCTTCATATCAGGGAGTCCCTATGTCTGAATTTGAAAGAATGCTTTTGTCTCGTCTTAATGATCTAACATCTATGCAGCATAATACTCACGAAACTATGGTGGCTAGGTTCACCAATATAAATGAAAAAATCGAATTAATCCAACTCCAACTTGCTGAGTTGCAAGTTACTGCTGGGAACTTTCCTGGTACAAATGCGCAAACCACTTCGGAAGCTATGGAAGTGGATGCAGAAGAGGATGAAGAAGAGGATGAGGACAATGAAGATGAAGAATGATCTTATCTGCTGTTATTTTATGATTTCTGCATTTTATTTCAGCTTTAAGAACAATCTTTAAGGGTCTGTAATAACTTTCACAATTATTCTCTGCTTATATATGCACTGATTTGAACTGCTATTTGCTAATGTCAAAGGGGGAGATAATCTATCATCTTTTCTCTTTGTGATTGTTTTGTTTTGCAGGTTGACATCATCAAATATGGGGAGTTTGTTGAATGATTTGAAGATTTGATGATGTTTGTTGAAATTTTAAATATGTTTAATTCTGTGCAAGATGTGTGGTTAATGATTACTTAATTGTTTTTACATTGCTTGAAGATGATAGATTACTTGTATAGATTAATCATATGAATAATGATAAACTGTTGTTTTTATTATTCATCAGTTAGTCTACTAAATCCTCTTGTCTAGTCGACGTTTTTCATTAAATGTACCAGGTATATAGGTTTAATGAAAATAACACACTGATCTGTGTCTTCAGTCGACTATTCTGTTCTTCGCACCTTTCTTATACAGTAATACGTGCAGAACGAGTTTCAGCTCTCTCAAAAAGCAAAGACCCATTACGTTTCGTGGAGCCTATAAATATTACTTTCAAAGGCACTCAGAGGAGCGAAAAATATAGAAGAGAAAAACTCCCAAGAAGCTACAACCTTTACGTGCAAGAAGATCTGCATAGAGTTTTTACATTTTCACTGTTTCTGTCAAGAACCTACTATTGTCACTGTAATTTTGTATTCTTGATCTCGGGTTAGAGATTGTAAGTGGGTTTTAGAACCCTGCGACTGTGATTGGGGTGATCACAGAGACTCTGGTAGAGTCTGTGGGTGAAAGTCTATTCTATAGTGTTTAGGATAGTTTCTTTTGGTTTCTTGTAGAGTTCAAGAAAGGTTTGTGTGTAAAGAATACATTCTTTTATATAGGATTTGCAGGTTGCAGATCATAGACTGGACGTAGTTCTTTTACAAAGAACGAACCAGTATAAATTTTGGTGTCACTTTCTCTCTTCCCTCATCATCTGGTATATTGGGTAGTAAGAACTAACCTATTGTTTCGCGTTCATTAGTCTACTAATTCTCTGTAAATTGAACCAGTATTTTTCTTTTACGAAAAAGTTTCTATAATATCCACATATCAATTCAACCCCCCCTTTCTTGATATTAATCCGCTGCTAACACAACGTGTGGAGAGGGAGGTCTATAAATGAAAGGATCTACGGCGATATGTACATAGACACTTTTATGTTCTGGTTTGAGGTCCACTGAAACCCTAGACTTTGAACTAGAACAGATTACGTGTTCTATTCCAAAATGTTGATTAAAAGCCAAGTAGTTTTAGGTTTTGATGGAATAAATCTTGATAGACTCTGTATTAACTATTGAACCTGGTTGGGATGTTCATGTGTCTAGGTTTATCCCAGGCACTGATTTTACATCATAAATTGTATTGGTGCGGGAAATTCATGTTTGATTTGTAACTGAATCATGCACTACAAGTTGAATAAACTTGTCTCCTTACTTCAAATAAAATTGTTATTTTCTAAAAAGTATCTAATGTCATGTATCAATACAACTTGATTACACTTCAAAGATCAACATAACAAAAACGTTGGACACCTCTGTTCACATGCGTGTGTTCTGTACTGATCTAGTTTTGAAAAACTGACTTGTTATTCTCACTACACTACAACCACTTTTGTTTTAAATAACAAGTTTGAAACCTTTTAAAAATATTGGCAGCATCCTTCAAGTTTTCAATGACTTCTAAATTTATTGATGTTTTGAAGGAGAAAGTTGAAGGAAAAGCCTGATGAAGTGAACTGTTACGAAGTGACTAGTTGCTATTCCGTTAGGGAGTGGAGCTAAGCTGATTGTATCAAGGTGCTGCAGATAACATTATAAGGTAAAAGTTATATTTTCAAGAATCATCACGTCATCATTAGATATTGAGAAAAGCCTGTATTTAAGTAGCAAATGAGTGATATTTGGAGCTGACCAGCTGATATTGTCAATTAGAAGCTGGAAGACATAGAAGGATGATCCAAACAAACACCAGCTGATATTGTCAATTAGAAGCTGGAAGACATAGAAGGCAGATGCAAACAAACACCATTTTAGGAAGATTATATACTAGAAAAGAGGAAACCAAACAAAACAAAAAGTTTACAGGACTTAACCTTTTAGAGGATTATCAACCACTAAATTAGTAGTAACTCTAAGTGCGGTTAGGATTTGGTACATGCTTATTCCCATCCAAACAAATTAGCAAAATAAACTAACTCTGATATCACTTTTAAAAAAATTTCTAAAAAAAGATTTAATACACACAAGTAAGCAATCCAAGAAAGTAAGTACATAAGAAATTTAACATAACTTCCATCATAAAATCTTAAGATTCAATATTTATAGGGTCTTTTTTATATATAATTTAATTTTATCATTTTTATTTAAGGTAAGACTTTATTCTTCACATTTAAATTTCTAACACTTTGCATAACAAGAATGGCTAGATCATCGCTGCTATTTTCGAGATTTTGAAACTCTTGTGACCATAACTCAAGGGATGAAACATAATCATTTATCAAACTTGTTTAAAGCATTGCACTTTAGCAATATTTGAACAAACCCAACCATGCGGGAGTTGTAACTCACATAATACAGATTAAGTAATGATATTCATGTCAGGAGAAGAACACCTAAAATTACAAATTGAAAATAAGAAAAATGGATAAGTATTCAAATGCCTTAAAATACTCTTGATTTTTTATGGAGGATTGCTGAACTTTTGGCTGAATATCATATCTGACATACTCCAACAGGACCACTATTTGATTATGATCATGGGAGAGTATAATATCCTATGGCTGCATGTAGATCATCAATAAAGGACGGACAACAATAAATTCATAACCAATGCTAAAAAGTAACGTATATTTCAATTAAGGCACTACATACATACATAACATACTAGTACCAAAGATATTTGACTTCCATTTAAACACAAAAATTATTAGTATCACATCAAAATAACATAATCATATAGGATCAACGTGGGAATAGCTTTTAGTTCACAAGAATTCAAGAAGAGATCAACATCTTTTATGTTAGCATTACTCAATCATACTAAACATTTTTATGATGCCCACAAAATAGAAATAGGATTGTTCTTAGGCAACTAAGAGCACGTGAGAAAAATTACTCAACCCATGATCTAGATTTAGCTGTCATTGTTTTTGTATTCAAAATATGGAGACATTATGTGTATGGTGGTAAGTTTAAAGAGTTAGACATTATAGGAGTTTTAAAGATTTGTTTGATCATAAAAAGTTAATATGAGACAGAGAAGATGCATGAAATTTTCGTAAGAATATGATTTTGAATTACATTACTATTCACGAAAAGCAAATGTAGTGACAAACGCATTAACTAGAAAATCCCTACATATTCCTTCATTAATGGTTAAAGAAATGAATTTGTTAGAAAAATTCGTATATATGAACTTTTCAATTATAGTAAGTCATGATAGAATGAAATTGAACTCAATTTTGATTACCAATTACTTAAAAAGGCAAATATACGAGGTTAAAGTGAATGATGAATTTATTAAAAGGAAAAAGAGATTGATAAGACAAAAGAATGGAGAAAATTTTAGCTTAGGTAAGGAAGAGATTTTGAGATCTAATAGTAGGATATGTGTGTCTAATGATATAGAGATTAAAGTTATTTTAGAATAAGCACATAAGAACAAATTTAGCATACATTAACAACAAAAACGTATCAAGATCTTAAGAAAATGTTTTAGTGATCTAAGTAAAGAATGACATAGCACAATACGTAACAAGATGTTTAGTTTATCTAAAATAAAATACCAAAAACTACTAGGAATGTTATAATCCTTGAACATACCTAAGTAAAACTGAGATAATATAATAATGGATTTTATAGTTGGATTCTCACAAACAATTGGATTATAATAGATAGGTTAATAAAATCTGTCAATTTGTTGCCCATGAACATAAATATTTATCAAAGAAATTGACTCAATTGTACATAAAATAAATTGTTAAATTGTACAAAATTTTATCTAATATAATATCTTATAAGTATATTGGATTTATTTCAAATTTTTGGGAGAATTTAGATCAAGTTCTAGGAACTAAAGTTCTTGTTAGCTTAATTTATCATCACTAAACAAATGGACAATTGAGTTAATAATCGAATTCACGTACAACAACAATTTTCATTGAGTTGAGGAAGGTGTGACAGCCTATGATACACTGTATGAAACCTTTATACACTAAATCTTTTGGCAATGAACTTTCTGATAACATTTTGGCTTAAAGTGTAGTGGGTCTTGCTAGAGGCTAAAAGAAAGTCACATTGATGAGTTCATCTAGCGCAATTGTCGGACAATGTTTTGCTCATTAGTATTTTTTATCAGTTTTGTCAAACAATCTAACACAGGAAGGAAGCAAATATGTGAAAAAGAACCTTTTTTTGTTCGTCATGGTACACGACTTGTGGAAATAACCAGGTGGGTAGGGACAAACGTGGCATTGGTTGTTGGAAAACGTCCCTGTTAGATAGGGCAGAGCATGTCTGTTTCTGGATCCTAACAATCTCCAACGATTTTGGTGATTTCAAAATGTTCAAAAGTAGATTCAGGGAACTTCTTCAAACCTGATTAAACGTGGAAAAGTCACCCTCTGAAGTCTGAACCTATGATTGCAATGCAACCCCTAGGGCGTTTTACTTTGACCATGATAAAGCGAAATTTGATCCTGTATAAGAAGTTCATTTGAACCCAATATGTTCCATTAATGGTAACATAAGGAACTTGGTTCGGTTCATTTATTTATCATTCATCACTTACCACAAGGGTCCAAGATATTTTTGTATTTAACCATTAGTACATTACTGTTTTGAATAATTAGTATTTGTAAATTGTAAGAAAAAAAAAGCTAGTTGGCGGCTAGAAGAGAAGTGATTGCGGGAAGTCGAAGTACGTTGACCCTTTGCTGTTGCTTTGTGTATGGACGAAAGCATTAGCCCTTTCCCAACCAAGAAAGAAAAGTTGTTTTTCTTTTCTCTCTCGGTGACGTGTCCGCCATTCTCACTCATACCTTCCTTCCCCGTTCTTCTTTCCTTCTTCTCAAACCCAAAACCAAACATAAGACCAAAATAATATTAAAAAGGTTCCTTTTCTTAGTCATCCACGAACCCCCCGTGATCTTCGCCTCACTGTTACCATTCATTCACACCTAACCACCTCGGAACTCACTAACTTCACTTTTGACGGCCAAACCCAACCCCAAACCATGCAAGTTTCCTCGTCCTGGTTCGGAACCTTACCTTCCAACCGTTACTCACACGTTCGATCCCTCCCTCTGGAACCGTGTTCCACCTCAACCGCATGCCTTTCCACCACCTCCTACACCTACTCCCCTTGTACTAACGTGTTATTCACGCGCCCTGATCCACCACCCTTCACTTCTCTCTCCTTTCTGGTCTCTCAGAGAAAAGGCTTCACGCTGACCTCGTTGGCGCCGATCAGAAGGACGAAGAAGAGAAGAAGAGCGTTGAGTGTTTCGGCTGTGTTCGAGCGCTTCACGGAGAGAGCGATAAAGGCCATAGTCTTGTCGCAGAGGGAAGCCAAAGCGCTTGGAAGCGATTTGGTTTTCACGCAACATCTCTTGCTGGGGCTCGTGGCTGAGGAGGATCGCTCCACCGACGGTTTTCTCGCGTCTGGTATCACCCTCGAGAAGGCGCGTGAGGTTGTTCGCGGTGTCTGGCATCGGAACAGTTCCGCACGTGGTGGGGTTGGTGTTGATTACAAAACAAGTCCCACGCAGGTTCCCTTTTCCGTTAACGCGAAGCGAGTGTTTGAGGCTGCGGTTGAGTATTCAAAGTCTCTGGGACACAAATTCGTTGCCCCGGAACACGTTACTGTTGGTTTAGTCAAAGTAGATGATGGAAGTGTTAGTAGGGTCCTTTACAGGTATAATTGGATTGAGATTCTATGTTATGGTTGGATTTGAAGTTCTTGATATTGTGAAAAGTTGCAGATAAACACTATTGATGTGACCGTAATTATGATCATGATGCGGCCATTAAGACAAACGTGGGCATGAGATTTTAATTTACGGTTGCATTCCTGATTACAAATTTTTCTATGGTACAAAATTAGAGACAACGTGACTTATGCGGCCACAGTATATGCAAGATCTATGTTTAAAATTTTAAATGTGTGGAACTATAATCTTTATAAAACTATGTATAACCATCAATGGTCATGGTTGTGGTTTCTTTGATATTTGATGTTGTAGAAAATTGCAGACAAATGTGTTGTTTTAATATGTGCAGAATTAAATACGTGTAGCTTTAACTATTTTTGCTATTGATGTTGGTAGTATACAAATATGATTTCAGATTGGGGACAAATGGAAACCAATTGGCAGCTGTGGCCTTCTCCAGATTACAAAAGGAGATTGCTAAAGATGGTAGAGAACCTAATATGGTGTCCAAGGGGGTGCCTAACAAATCACTTTCTAGAAAAGGTTCTGAAGCTGGAGCCTCTGGCACAACAGGAGGTAAGAAAGTGGTATATAAGTTTGCTGTTTTCTACTTTTGTGTTTGAAGGCTGAGGACTGAGAAGAGTTTTTTTTCATCTTTTTCTGTTTGTCAGAGGAGAGTCCTCTATCACAATTTTGTGTGGATCTCACTGCCCGAGCAAGTGAAGGACAAATTGATCCAGTTGTTGGCCGAGAAGTTGAAGTTCAGAGAATAATTCAAATACTATGCAGGAAGACAAAAAGCAATCCCATTCTCCTTGGTGAAGCTGGGGTTGGCAAAACTGCTATCGCGGAGGGGCTGGCACTTCGCATTGCTAAGGCAGATGTTTCTCCCTTTTTATTGGTAGGTGTCTCGATATGTGATTGATGTTTCTAAAGTTTTTCTTTTCTACTCTGCCTTTGTGTATTTCTGGGTGCTTCATGCCATGTGATTTACTCCTTGCTTTGTGTTTCGGCAGACAAAGCGTGTGATGTCCTTGGATATAGCCCTATTAATGGCTGGAGCAAAGGAAAGAGGAGAGCTAGAGGAACGTGTTACAAAGTTGATAAAAGACATAATAAAGTCAGGTGAATACATTGTAATTTTAAAAAATGTGGAAGAGTTAGATGAACACATGCTTAGCGTGCTTGAAGAGGATTGTTTTAGCTTTCCCTGATTATTCTTGAAATGCAGGTGATGTCATTCTCTTCATTGATGAAGTGCATATACTTGTTCAGGCAGGAACAGTTGGGAGAGGAAATAAGGGATCTGGCCTTGACATAGCTAATTTACTTAAACCTGCTCTTGGAAGGGGTCAATTTCAGGTGATTATTAGTTAATTCTATTCTGAATGACTCTGAAGATAAACACATTAAGTTTGAGGGCTGTGTAGTGTAAACAACTATTAATTGTTGGAAAATGGAGCTAAGTATGAGGAAGCAGAAAAAATTTCCATTCTTAAGAGAAAAGGGATAAGAGAATAACATACAAAAATGCATAATATTTTTAATGTGAAAAACTCACTCAATTTGAAAAGGAAAAATCACAGGACGAGACCAATATAAGAACTTCACTATAAAAGTAGGATTACAAAAGGATCTCTCTTTTCGAGAGGATAATATACTAACTTACCCTTAGGATAACTTACAACAATCTCACCATAAAGTGATGGAAACTCTTTTTCTCTCTCTCAACTCATTACTACTCATCTGTCTTTCCAATTCTCTCAGGACCCTTATTTACAGAAAGGGTTGAGGCTTCTTCAGAATGATAGTGGATATTAAATGGTGTTCTCCTTTTCAGAAAAGAATGTACATCTCTTTAAGAGTCAGGGAAATAATTTCAAGACCTTGGAATAAACTATTTATTACTTTCCATGCATAGGAATTAATCCCTTAATTAAGGAGGTATATATTTCCAACATTCTCCCCCTTCCTGACTTAATTCAAGGCATCATCAGTTTTAATCCCTTGCGGCAATACAAGTGTTTCTTGACTGGAATCATCTTGGTTAACATGTCAAACCAATTATCATCTGTGTGAACTTTCTCCAACTATACTAAGCCATCATCCAAAGCTTTCCTTATCCAATGATATGAACATCAATATGCTTCGAACGAGAATTATAAGTGGAATTCTTTGAGTGCAATGCATGCACAAGGCTGGTTGATAAGATTTTACTATTCAACTCATTCATAAAGTAATGAGATAGCCTAGCTTTTCTTATCTAAATTTCTAATTTATGAAACCTTTCTGATCATTGGTGTGCACTTGAGGAAATCATGAGAAAGGTTCTAATCATCAAGTTAATATAATTTTTCCAAGGATCACTATTCAACCCCATCCTCGGAACTTGTGACTTTTCCTTCCACCTATAGTCAAAACAATTGTAGCTAATGTGTTGATTACCAGAAATAATTATATTCAATAATGCTAAGACAATGTTGAGTGCTACTGATGGGGCTGCTGCTTTACTTGGCTCATAAGCGATAGTATTGAATAACTTATTTTCAGCTAATTTTTTGTTCCGTTGGGATTTTCAGTTTTTCCCTTTTCCTGGGAAGGGATACACATGGTGGGGAGCAGTACTGAATTTAAACTCTCTGAGTGAAACAACTTTGAAGAGAAATTAGTTCTGATATCTGATTAATTTTCCTTTGTAGTTTATCCATTTTATAGTGCATTTAGTATGTGCTTCAAAGTTATTAATAAGATGGGATAATCCTTTTCTTCTTAACCAAGAGTTAAATTACAATATATACACACACCATATCTTGTCTGCTATTCTCAGTTCTATAACTTCGTCTTCTTTGCAGTGTATTGCATCAACCACCATAGATGAATACAGACTTTATTTTGAAAAAGATACAGCATTGGCCCGACGGTTTCAACCTGTTTTTGTTGATGAGCCGAGTGAGGTTGTTCTCCATATTTATGTCTATATCATTATATGCCAGCATTTTAATCATAGTTTGATTGCTTATTGGAGTGCATATTTCAATATATAGGATGATGCGATTAAGATCCTTACGGGCATACGTGAGAAGTACGAGGCACATCACAAATGCAGATACACAGCAGAAGCTATAAAGGCTGCAGTTGATTTGTCAGCAAGATACATAGTTGATAGGTATCTACCCGATAAAGCTATTGACCTCATAGATGAAGCAGGAAGCAGAGCTCGTATTGTGGCCTTTAAGAAGAAAAAGGAACAAGAAACTGGCATTCTTTCTAAGTGCCCAGCTGATTACTGGCAAGAAATTAGGGCAGTCAAGTCCATGCATGAAATGGTAATGACACTGCTTCCAGTATTTTCCTATTGCCTGTATCAGTTGCTTACATTTTTATTTTATGATGACATTTCTTTGCCACTGGTTCAGGAGAGCAAGCTTAAATACTATGGCGCTTCCAACATTGACGAAAACAATGAACTCATACTGGATTCATATTTATCTTCTACAACCACGGATGATGAGTATGTTACTTGACCTCATAATCAGAGGGCATTCATTTGTTTGTTCCTGGATTTGATTTCTGAGTTGCTAACACGTTTTGTTTTCTCTTCAGACCAATAGTAGTTGGGCCAGAAGATATAGCAGCAGTTGCCTCCCTCTGGTCAGGAATTCCTGTGCAGAAGCTCACTGCTGATCAGAGAATTCTTCTGTTAGACCTTGATAATCAACTTCGTAAACGTGTGATTGGACAAGAGGAGGCTGTTGCTGCCATTTCTAGAGCTGTGAAGAGATCCCGGGTTGGCCTTAAGGATCCCGATAGACCAATAGCTGCCATGTTATTCTGTGGTCCTACTGGGGTTGGGAAAACAGAACTTGCAAAATCTTTGGCTGCATGTTACTTTGGATCGGTAAGACAGTAGAAAGAATACGTTAAACAATAATAATTAGTGAAGATTCTTTTGTTTTTTTAATGATCTGAAGTGATTACGTTACCACTTATTGTTCATCTTTTAATAATTAGCCTTTCATGTAAATTGTTTCAGGAGGCAGCCATGGTACGATTAGACATGAGTGAATACATGGAACGACATACAGTGAGCAAATTGATTGGATCGCCACCAGGTTATGTTGGTTATGGAGAGGGTGGCGTTTTGACAGAAGCTATTAGAAGAAAACCGTTTACCGTGGTATTGCTTGATGAAATAGAGAAAGCCCATCCAGATATATTCAACATTCTTCTTCAAATTTTGGAAGATGGTCAACTTACTGATTCTCAGGTATGTGGATATGGATCTGAACCTTAATCTACTAGGATTGTCAACAGGATTTCTGATGCATAACTTTTTTCCTTGAATTTCTATTTCTTCCATTTCTGCTTCTTTGCCAATTAACAATAAGCACTTGTATCAATGTAATGTGGAGTTTATTATGCTGCTGGTGTCCTAAATTTTCTGTTTAATGTTTGTAAAACTGGCTCAAACAGGGTCGCAGAGTTTCATTTAAAAATGCATTGGTGGTAATGACTTCAAATGTGGGGTCTAGTGCAATTGCTAAGGGTCGACACAACTCCATAGGTTTCTTGATTCCTGATGATAAAACAACATCATACAATGGCTTGAAATCGATGGTTATTGAAGAACTAAGGACATATTTTCGTCCAGAACTGCTCAACAGGATAGATGAAGTGGTAGTGTTCCAACCCCTCGAGAAGTCACAGGTTCGTGAAGTTTTGGTTGTGATTGATTTTTATAGCTCATTGATGATGGTCTCCTTGTAGGTTCTTGGTATCATGTTCACTCATGCTTGTTAGCAATAACTTTGATTTTCTTTTCAGAAACTAACTGTTCAAGCACCCCAAGCATCTTATTTTCTCTGCTCAAAATCAAATTGATAATAATTGTTAATTTATGGACTAAAATAAGCTTTTTGATAATATCAATAAATAAATTATCTGATATTGATAACTTCAAGGACTAAATTAGGATGTTATGTTTTTGTTGTTATTTCTATTACAGTTATTGAAGATATTGGATGTGCTTCTTCAAGACATGAAGAAAAGGGTGTTGTCCCTAGGAATCCATGTAAAGGTGTCTGAAGCAGTGAAGAACCTTGTGTGCCAGCAAGGCTACAACCCAACATATGGTGCTAGGCCTCTGAGAAGGGCCATTACATCACTGATAGAAGATCCATTGAGTGAGGCATTTCTTTTTGGAGAGTGCAAACCAGGTGACGCTGTCCTAATTGATTTGGATGCTAATGGTTACCCCTTTGTTACAAATCAGCTTGATAAGATTGTGAACTTATCTGACTGACACAAGCCATGCCTGTAATTAATTACTGTACAGAAGCAGCAGCAGCAGCAGTATATGATAGGTATACACACATACACATAATGACTAATGTTGTCTCTTTGGTAGCATAGATATTTGATTCTTGTGTTATGAGCAAGCATACCACGTCAACCAACGATCTTCTTCATTGCTCATGAGATGTCGAATTTACTAAATGTGGCAACACATTATCCCATGTAAAACTTTTGTCCACAAACATTGTATTCAAATTATATTCATTTATAAAAAAACCACCGTACACATCCTATACTTCAACAACATCTTCGTTTGAATGTTCACTTGAAGTGGTATAATTTCTGTTTGCATGATGAAATGTTGAAGGTGTGTGAACGCACATTCGGAACTCCGTGATACTTAAGATGAAATTTAATTATAATTGAGTATTCAATTTAGACAACTATCAGTGAAAATAAATATATTGTCCTAAATAAATAATAAAATATTCAACTCTAACTTAATTTAGTAACTGCCCAATTAATCAATACAATGAAATCATATAATGGTGCCTAGATGATTGTGTGTATTAAATTTTAAATAAATTATATTTCATAATTAAGCATCTAGTGTGAAGATATTTATTTATACTTGAAAACCCGTAAAGGTTTTGTTGATAGTATAGTCTAGGCTCATGTTCCAATTAAAACAAAAAAAAATGTATGCAAGATTCAGTATGGAAATAAAATTACATTTTTTTCAAGAATTTTGAAATAAACTAGAAGAGACTAAAATCATATTAAAAATTAAATATTATAAAAATTACAATTTATCTAAAAATATTTTTTAATCTTTTGTTATCAAATTTTATTTTGTATCATATAAATTAATTCTCTAATTTTTAAAACATGTAAACATAATTATTTTACATTTAAATTATATATTTATTGATAATTTTTAGCATTACACAATAAAAAAGAAGAACGTTTTATAAATTTTGAATACTAATTCGTCGGTGTTAATGGATGGGAATGAAAATAAAGTTTATAAACATAAAGCATTAAAACAACATTTTTATAAAAAATAAAATAAAAACTTTTAGTTCATCTACTTATGGGCCCTTTCGAGTAAGATGCATAGGCCCATCCCTTTATAATACACATCCTGATCACGCTTTTTTCCACGTGATTGTGTTCCTGCGATGCAACCGGAGACTGGAATCAATTTCTCTCTTTCGCGCAATTTCTAGGGTTTTGCTTTCCATTCTCAACCCATTTCCACCCATGGCCACCACGGAGAACCTCACAAACGGACTGCCAACGCTGACACCGGAAAATGATAACGATAACGAAAGCGAAAATGACGCCGGAGACAAATTAGCGAAATCGGTGAACCAACTCAACGACCTCTCCATTGCCATACAAACCTTCAAGAGCAGGTACGACGAACTGCAGAGACACCTCGATTTCATTGAACACGCCATCGACGCAAGGACGAAGGAGCTCCAACCGTCAGGGTCCAACGCCTCGCCGAATGCGGAAGAAACAACCACCGAAGCCGGTGTCTCTCAATCAGGCAGTGTTAAAATAGATTCCAATCCAAATCCAAAACCTAAGGCGGAAGAGGAAGAGAAAGAGAAAGTAAAAGATGAAGAAAAAGAAGAGGACGAGCTTCTTTCGCTTTGCAAAACGATGAATAGCCGCGGCCTGCGTAAATACGTGTTATCGCGGTTATCCGAAACGGCGTCGCTTAGTAAACAGGTTCCCGTCGCGCTGAAGAGTGCGCCGAAGCCTTCGAAGCTCGTGTTTGAATGCATTGGGAGGTTTTTCCTTCAGGGAAGCAAAGCGTACACGAAGGACTCGCCGATGATTCCAGCGAGGCAGGTTTCGGTTCTTGTTTTGGAATACTATTTGCTCTCTGGATGTGTTGGTAACGAGGAGGAAGTGGAAGCTTCGCTGAAGAAAGAGGCTGATTCGGCCGCGGTTGCGTGGAGGAAGAGGCTCATTGTTGAAGGGGGTTTGTCGAAGGCCTCCGAGATTGATGCCCGGGGTTTGATTCTGTTCGTTGCTGGCTTTGGGATTCCTGGTGTTTTCAGGGATGAGGATATATGCAGCTTAGTTAGTGTTAGCAATGATAGAGAAATATCCGATGCCCTGCGCCAATCTCAGCTTTTGCTTAAGAGGGTTTCAGGTATATATTTATAGGTATTGTATGCTTTTGTGAATGCAATAATCATAGTGATGGTCTGATGGGTGTGAGTAAGAGATTGTGCTTTACAGCTTTGTTGATAATATTTGAAAGTTGTGATAATGATAAAATGGAATGGTTTTGTTTCCGTCATAGAAGTCAATATCTATGGTTTCCATTAGGGTTTAAATTGTCAACAACTTAGGCAATGCCTTGATTACTTGTCAGATCACTACACTGAAAGAAAGTAAACTGTTTTCTTTGCCGAGACTTGAGTGGCGAGATAGTGTAGATGGAATCTACATGTAAAGTAAGCTTTAGCTTCTTCCATTTAATGAGGCTCAAAGTGGGTGAACTTTTCTATAGACAATGTGGGACTGTTTGGTGACAGACAGTATACTGCCCTAATACTAACATCCTTAGTTTGGAACAATCCTGGAGAGAAATTCTATGATGAATTCGCTATTCAGTTCTTTGTCATGCTGTAGTCATTGACCTTTTCTGGGACGTTTAATCTTTGCAAGGCGTGTCATGTACAAATCCTCCCTTTTTGGGAGATAATCTAATATTTCATGAATGCCAATATGTTCCCTTTGAGAGTTCAATACAGATTCTGGCTTTAAGTTGCTACCCCCAAATCATTTGTTACTGCAAGTTTGAAACCATTTTTTTATTATTTTAAGATCGTTTGGCGGTGTTGATCCGTATTTTCAAGATGCTGCTTATGTTGTTTGGGGGGTTTGGAATGTAGTTGATGGCTTAATTTAAGGTTTTACAGTTGCAAGACTGAAATAGAATATTTCAACTTTGCTTGTGACAACTACGTTTTTGCTGCATTACTCTCTTCTTAGTCTATATGTCCTATGTATTTACTGGTTCAACCCACCCGAACTGCATATTTTTCTGTTTTTTTTTCTATTTTCCTTCTGATAGTTTAAGAAGATCATTGCCCAAACTACTAATTATGGTATTATACTTTGTCATGCAATTTCCAATTGTTTACAATACCTAATTGATGTGAGACATTGGTCTGTGTGCTACTATAGGGTGTGTCTATTGAAAATAATTTGCGACTCATTGACACTCCATCCCATGACACTTTTCCGTTCTTATATCATAAAATTGAATTGAAAAAAATTGTCAACCCCTTACCAATCATCAATTATTGAAAATGTACATCCCCTTTAATTTCATTACCCTCCTAATAGTCCTCCTCTTCTTCTATCAGGCATGTTGGCCTTAATGATTATGATGAATATGCTGTTACTTTCTAGTCTGGAACGGTTTTTCTCAATTTTATTTACATTGGCCACAGATATTGCTGATGGGATGATAAGAAAGGGCATGGTTGTTAAAGCTGTTGATTTGGCTTATACCTTTGGGCTTGAAGAGAAATATTCTCCTCAGACAGCTCTGACTTCATTTTTACAGAAGTCTGAAGAAACTTGGAAGAAAGCCAAACAAGATGCAAATGATTTTCCTAGTGCGCTGGTATGTTTTAGCTGGTTTCCAATATTTATTATATTGAGTGTTTTTTTCCATTATGAATAATAACGTTGTTGATATATGTTGATATTTCACAGAAGCAAGCACATGAAAAATATTTAGCTGCTTTGAAATCTGTAATGAACTGTTTGGAAGGTCACAAGATTGACATTGTAAAACTTATTCCTGGGTGGCAACTTAAGGATAAAATTATCAACTTGGAGAAAGATATTAGTGATACCAATGTAAAAATTGAAGAGAAGTCAATGCTCAAGAGAAAAGTAGATAAAAACAATTCATCTAACAAAATGAAGATTCCAGAGGCTAAACGAACACGGTTCCCTGGGAGAGATCCGTCTGTGCTATCACCCTCACTCGCTGCCTTGCACGAGCAAAGGATTGTAAGTCGTATGGATGGCAATAGCTCGTATGAAGGTTCATTGGCAGCACATTTGCTGGACGGTAGATCTTACGGTTACCCAAATAATTATCTCAGTGCAGCATCTATACAACTTGGATCTGTTTCAGATTCCCTGGCCGAAAAATATCTTGGAAGTAGGGTTGCAAGTGGCGCTAATATGCTTGGAGGAGCTATGGGCGGTTCATATTCTGGGTATCAGGGTGATATGATAAGAGATAATGTTGGAACACTGCTAAAGAGCAACAGTTATAGATGGCAAGGAATTGGGGAAGGGACATTATCTCATGACAGGGCAGTTGGGCAGAGTTATCTGGGGCAATCTACATCAGCACTAGTAAATAATTTGTATGGGAAAACATCTACAGACGGTTTTGCAGGAGTTCCAGAACATCTTTCTGTTGGTGCTTCTAGTCGCAGCGGAGGTTCTGATTTGTATAGCTTCGCTGATGGTGTTTTCGATTCATAGTCATTCCTGGGTAGTACATTACTGTGTTCTGGTCATGCTCTACAAATTTTCATCTGCCCATGGAAATGCAGAATTGTATGATGTTAATTTTCTTCTCAACTTGCATTTAGTATTTATAGTGATAGCCATAGGATTGAATATCACAATGGCTTTGCTACCATATTGTCTATTTTTAACGGTATTTCACTCTGCCCTCACACCTCCCTAAAAATATCCTCACTTAGAGGAGGGGCTTGTACAGTTCTTATTTGGATGACTCCCTAAATATCACTTGAACGGCTCAGTCAGCTCGGAGTCAGCTCGGACGGTCAATTTTTAATCTTTCAAATAATTGACTAAATGGTAAACAGAGGGAAACAATTTAAGTGTTTAATTGATAAAAATCTTAGGATTTATTTTATTTTATTACTGACAGTAATTAAAACCAAATTCAATTGCCCAGGCAAGGGCAGGAAACTAGCTTCACACTCATTCATGAAATCCTCATTCTTGTTTCTGAGAATAAAACTTGGAACCCCAACGAATAAAATTTAAAATAATTTGTTAATAGAAAAGCAAACGTAATACGAAATAACAAATTAAAGAACCAAATCGAATAAAAAGGTAGAAAGTGGAAACATCATCTAACCTAAAATTAGAACACTGAAGCTAGGGGCTCATAGGGTTACTGTGGGATGACGTATGGCGGTGCAAGTAATGTGGCAGATTTTATACAGCCCAGAAGACATGGAAATGCCGGGCATATTTTCTCATGTCATGTTATGCATTTCGAAGTTCATTTACCCCCTTTCTGACATTCCCCATGGCTTAGAAGTTTTAGAATGAATTGATGAGAAAATGCAGAAAAGTGCAGGCAGGAGGAGATGGCGAGATATTACTCCAACATGAAGAGAGTGTACAACCGACACGCCACGCTAATCAAACGCGGCCAACACGACAACCCTCTCTCGCTCCGTGCATTCATTCTCCACTGCGCCAACTCATCATCACCCCCCGATACTGCGCGTTACGCCGCCTCCGTGCTCCTCCGTTTCCCCATCCCCGCCGACCCCTTCCCCTACAACGCCGTCATCCGTCAGGTGGCACTCCACGCTCCCTCCCTCGCCCTCGCCCTCTTCTCCCACATGCACCGCACCAATATCCCCTTCGATTACTTCACCTTCCCCCTCATCCTCAAACCCTCCAAACTAAACCCCCACAACATCCACTCCATCGTTCTCAAACTCGGTTTCCACTCCTCCATCTACGTCCTAAACGCCCTTATAAACTCCTACGGAACCTCCGGTTCCCTTCACGACTCCCTTAAGCTGTTCGACGAAATCTCCCACCCAGACTTGGTCTCTTGGTCCTCTTTAATCTCCTCTTTCGCCAAACGCGGGTTCCCCGATGAAGCCCTTACTCTGTTCCAACAAATGCAGCTCCGCCAGGGTGATATCCTTCCCGACGGGGTTATCATGCTTAGTGTGCTATCCGCGGTTTCCAGCTTAGGTGCCTTGGAATTAGGTGTCTGGGTTCACGCTTTTATTTCCAGAACTGGGCTTAACCTTACTATTCCTTTAGGTACTGCACTTATTAACATGTATTCTCGATGCGGGGACATTGATCGTTCTGTTAAGGTGTTTGATGAAATGCCCCACAGGAATGTGGTGACATGGACTGCGCTGATTAACGGGCTTGCCGTTCATGGACGTGGTAGGGAGGCTTTAGAGGCCTTTTATGATATGGTGGAATCTGGTTTGAAGCCTGATCGTGTTGCGTTTATGGGTGCATTGGTGGCTTGTAGTCATGGTGGGTTTGTGGAGGAAGGGCAGCGGGTTTTTGAGGACATGTGGAGTAAGTATGATGTTGAACCGGCACTGCAGCATTATGGTTGTATGGTTGATCTTCTTGGTCGCGCAGGCATGATCCTTGAAGCTTTTGAGTTTGTGGAGGGGATGCATGTTAAACCAAATTCGGTTATTTGGAGGACATTGCTTGGGGCATGTGTGAATCACAATCATCTTGGGCTGGCTGAGAAGGCTAAGGAGAGGATCAAGGAGTTGGACCCTCATCATGATGGTGATTATGTGCTTTTGTCAAACGCTTATGGTGGAGTTGGTAACTGGGTTGAGAAGGAGGGGGTGAGGAATTCAATGAGGGAAAGTAGGATTGTCAAGGAGCCTGGCGTTAGTTTGGTTCACATTGATCAAGTGGTTCATGAGTTTTTGTCTGGAGATAATTCTCATCCGAAGTGGGAGGAGATTACAAGATTTTTAGGTTCAATTATTGACACAGTAAAACTTGGAGGTTACACACCTATTACTTCTAATGTGCTGCATGACATCCAAGAGGAAGAGAAGGAGCATTGTCTGGGCTATCACAGTGAGAAATTAGCTGTGGCTTTTGTTCTTCTGTGTCATAGAGATAGAAAGACCATTAGGGTCATTAAGAATCTAAGGATTTGTTACGACTGTCATAGTTTCATGAAACACGTTTCAGGTTTCTTTGATAGATATATTGTTATTAGGGATCGAAATCGGTTCCATCATTTTAGCAAGGGATCATGCTCTTGCCGAGATTTTTGGTAAGTCATACCTGTTCAAATGTCAAAAATTGTATGCTAATATTCATTTATCTGAATCAATAAGAATTAATGGTTTCAAGCTTTGCACGCAGTAGCTTCTACTGTTATATGATTCCATAAATTGCTAGGCTAAGAGTATATAAATAAAGTCTAACCTTAGTTCTGTTTTATTAGCTAATGCTAAGCTACTTTTGGAAAACAAGCAAAAAGTGTTTATTAGAAAAGAAAATAGACATTAAATTAGATTAAATTCTACCTTTAGTCTTTTATTCTATGTCTAGTTTAGTCTTATATTAAAAAGTTTAATTTAACCTTTTATGCTTTTAAAATAATTCGGTTTGGTCATTTTTATCGAGTTCATTAGTGTCAACATTAACAAAACTGTCCATAATTATTTTAACTTTTAACAAAAACAATTTATTTGTTGCGCTTTAAACCGTTTGCTCTTCTTTTATTCTCTGTTGAAATTTTTCTTTTTTTATCCTCGCTTTCTTCGAATATATATATATATATATATATATATATCTTCCAATACATATTTTGTCCACATAAATTGTGTAACTTTTTTTCATTTTAAGGATTTTCTACAAGACGCATCAAAGAAACTAAGGTTTCTTTTTAGTTTTTCATATTAGATGAAAGTGGGAACGAAAAGGGAAAAAAAGGAGAAAGATTATAAAAAATTGAGGTAGTTTGAATTAAGAAAAGATGAATGAATTTGAATGAAAAATTTATAACAAAGTAATTGATTTGACCAAACAAAAATATTATGTTATATAATACATTACTAATATATATGTGATTATATTTGATTAAGAATGGGTATAAAATAAATTGAAATAATATATAACTTTTTAATTATATATATATAAATAATAAATTAAAATTAAGGTTTACACTTTTATTCTATGAAAATAAAAGATAAAAGTAAATTAAATAATATTTAAAAATAAAAAATAAATAATATTTATTAAAATAATAGATGAAAAGGCTTGATGAATTATTCTTACCTGCATAATCCATTATAATAAGATACATAATCAATTTCATACATTGATTATGTCTTTGTCCATGCATTTATTAAAAATTAATATACAAGTAAAGTTTAATAATATTATATATTATTATGACAGTTTGAAATTATTTTTTTTATGGATACATAATTTCAGTATTAGGAATACTTACAATACTTTTTTTACATAGAAATTATTATTCTAACATTTATTTAATAAAATGAAATATTAATTATTTTCTAAGCATATAAATAATATTTTTAAAATGATGTTCAAATGTTTTTTTTACTATATTTAAAAGATTAAATTGCATGAAATTTTTGTAATATTTGATATTTGATTGTAAATAAAATTTAAACATGTCTTAAATAAAAGCTTAATATCTTAAATAAAATGCTTTAAAAATATTATGTAAAATATCTCATAATTTTATTAAGATTATAATTTGTTTCTCAACTTTCTTTAACTTTGATAATCATGCATACTTACATCTGAAACCAAACAAAGCTTCAAATCAAAACAAAAATCGATATTTACAAAAATTAAAATTGGTTAAACATTATATATTTTAAAGGAGACATAACCGATTATGATTGAATGCATAATTGTTCAACACATAATTAATTGAAAGACAAATTTGTAAATATTATGATTTTTCCTACATTTCTTCACAAGTTGAAGGGACACCTCCTCCCCTTCCGCCCTCTCATTTTCTTCGCTATTATGTGCACATTTGAGTCAGAAGTCACGTATAATCAATTATACCAAAACATAATTATGCATATATAAATAATAATTAAATAATTAGAAATATATTATATCATAATTAAAATAAAAATATTAAAATAACTAATAAATTAAATTAGAGTTTTGTAACAATTTTTTATTTTAATTTTTTTTATATTTTTGAATTACTTTTAGAAAATTATATTTTAAACATATAAATATATATATATATAATTAAATTTATCCTATTACATCAATCAAATCTATTTAAACTTTCTATTTACTTTTCACTCACTTTTTCTTTACATGCAAAAAGTTTCACTTTCTACCTACTTTTCTCTTTTTTCCCTTACTTTTTCACTCATACACCAATCCAAATAAAAATAGGACAAAACAGAGACCAATCCAAATAAAAATAGGACAAAACAGAGAGAGTAAATTATACTTTAAAGTTGTTTCTTATTGAATACAACACTCTTGTTTTTTTCTTATGTTTGCAACAACCACCATTGTACCATTGTAAAGATATATAATATAACATTTTTCAACAATTAAGAAAGTTGGTGTGATATGTAAAGAGTGATAGTGTAATATTAAATCAATTAAAAAATTCTATCCATTAAAAAAGTCTATCTATATAGGTCTCTAAAAAACGACGTGTGTAGAAAAAAATAGAAAAGAAAAACAAATAAGATGAATATAATTTACTAAAAAAATTAATACAAAAACTAAATTGAGAAAAAAAATTACAAAAACTAAAAACAAGATGTATTTCAAGTTTAGAGAATAAACTGTTGATTATGCCAAAAATGATTAACTATTTCAGGTTTAAAGAATAAAACTAATGGATTTTCATGTTGTTGTCGAGATTTTTTTTTCGTAAATAATAAATTTTTTAAAGAAAATTATGCAAATGGACTTACGTATATATTATTTACACAAATGGACATATTTATTTTTCATAATCAAAATTCGATATCCGAAAATCAAATTCTAACTTTTATTTTTTATTAAAAAAAATTGTCTCTCAGAATATGATTTCCAGAAACTGAATTTTGAACAGATTTTATAATTTTTTTTAATTTAAATATATAGAAGTATTATATAATAATTTATATTATATATTAAAATTATATATTTTTTAATATATAATAAATATTTTATTTAAATTATATATTAATAATTTAAAAATATTATTAAATAATAATTAATATTATATATTTGTAATCTATATTATATAGTTATATGAATTTTAGTTTAGTGAAAATTTGTGTCTTTCAACTTAGTAAAAAATTTTGGTAAAAATTTTTTTTTCTCTAAGGACATCCAATAATACTGTTTTAGTATTTCTTATTATATAGTATCTAACAACAATTTAAAATAATATATATATATATATTAAAAAAATTATGTGAAAGAAATAATAATATAATTAAAATAATAAAATATAAGATAAAATAATTAATTAGACAAAGTATCATTATTTCTCAATTTCAATTGTTTAACATTGTTATTAAAGCATACATATGAATAAAATAAATTTAAAATAACATAGATTAATGACAAAATAAATTTAAAGCAATAAAGATTAATGATGAGAACTAGATACAATACGGATAAGTTGTTTTGGTATGATCAAGGGTGTGACAATAGAAACAACTTTTTACTCGAATTTGTTGTTTTCTAATGTTCATCTCAATTCTTATACGACTTGACTTTGGTCTACCTTTAAAAATTGGTTTGAACTGTGAATTTAAACACAAAGTTGGGCCTGGATATGAAAAGCTCGTGTTTAAACTTGTGTATTTATGAATTTCTGTCAAATAAAAAAAATTTCACTAAATTGAAAAGTAAAACTTTTCACTAAATTGAAATTCATATAAATATATAATATAAATTATTATTTAATAATAGTTTTTAAATTATTTATTGTATATTTAATATAAAGATATATAAATATCAATTTTAAAACCTTAAAATATACATATTAAATATAAAAAATTTAAAAAAATTAAGAAACCTCTTCCTTCTGAAAAATCTGATAGACATTTTTTGTTTTTATGAGAAATGAACAATGTTTATTATTGTAAATAATGTGCACGTGGATTCGTTTAAGTAATTTTCTTTAAAAAATTATTATATATGAAAAAAAATCTGTTTTTGTGTCGTTTTTGTTTATTATTTTATTTAGGTTGTTCAAATTGTGTCCAAGAAGTTGTTGTTATTCATACTCCATGCATTGGCTTTTTGAGAGACTCCTAATGATTGAAGATGAAAAGTGAAAGATTCTGTCCTAAAGTGATAAAATCAAGACAGGCCATATAATAATAAAATATAACATTTTATTAGTATTAAATAGAGCCAAACTACTTAAATGAGCAAAATATATATAAATCTATAAAAATATAACTTTAAAATAAAAATATTTTAAAAAAATTATTTTCCTTAAATAATCATGACCCCTAACAAAACATTGTGTCAATAGAGAGTAAAAATTACAATTGACTCTGATTTAGTTCTTAACAAAACATTCATGCTAATGTGTACAAATTTAATGAATTCATCTAAGTTTAGCTATAAAATTTCACAATAGTGTTTTTGAAAAATTAAAAATAAGAAATTATTGACATAACCTAGTAATTAATATAATTGACATTTTTACATTTTCATTAAAAGAAAGTCTGCTGATATTCTTAGGATACTACTTTTTGTGCCTTTACTTTTAAGATGATGGTGAGGTGGAGAAATGGTTGGTTATTACTTTTATTAATCTTTACGTAAAACCTAATTAAATGTTATTAATTTTTTATAATATATAAAATTCAAATATTTATATGTTATATATAAACTTTGATAGAAATCTTTAACAAGTGACATTGAGCATGCCCAGATTCAGGAGGCATGTAGGGAAAAAAGAGGACAAAGTAGAGATAGGAAACACGTCATATGAGGCATATAAAACTGCCTTCAACTTGATTTCATATGCACCAAGACTTGCAAAAAATCATGAAGATGGCTCATTTCCTTCTGATTTTCTTTCCATTTTGGACAATGATTTTGATATCTGTCTGCACAAAAGGAGTAGTGGGGGAGCAATACTTCTCTGCAATGTTTGTGTTCGGAGATTCACTGGTGGATAATGGAAATAACAATTATCTTATCTCCCTTGCGAGAGCCAATTTTCCACCTAATGGCATTGATTTCTCAGAGGGTCCAACTGGTAGATTTTGTAATGGCAAAACAGTGGCAGATATCCTAGGTAACTTGCATTTGGTTTTCTGTCGAACAACCAAAGTAGTTCATTTTGCACTGACATTGTAGTTTTGTTGCAGGGGAAGTTATAGGTCTTCCTTTACTACCATCTTTTGCACATACCATTATAAAAAGCAAAAACGCTTCCTGGGGAGTAAATTATGCTTCAGCTGGTTCTGGAATACTTAATGAGACAGGGAAAATTTTGGTAACTTTTGTGCTATCTGCTTATTTTTAACATGCTGCATTTCTCTTCAAATGTTCAAATCCTCTTGATAAAACTAACATTTTCTAACACGCAGAAATGTCATCTTTTATGATCTGTTGTTTTTTCAATACCTTTTAATTAATAGAACACAGTGTATGAAAAAAAGTGTCAATTGTGCAGCAAAGACATTACTTTTCCTAGCCAGGAGATGGAGCCCTTAGCCAGTGTTAACTAGTTTTGTCTTATGCATGTTAGTAGTTTGATTAACTGTAAAGGATCGCAATGACACAGGGAGGACGCATTAGCTTTAGCCAGCAGGTGCAAGATTTCAAAGTATCAGTGAGCCAACTGAAGATCCAAATGGGGGACACGAAATTGAGTCAGCACTTAGCAAACTCATTGACATTAGTGGTCCATGGCAGCAATGATTACATAAGCAACTATCTTGTGCCTGGACTATATGCATCAAGCTTTAAATACAACCCGCAAGACTATGCTAAACTTCTCATTGAGAGTTACAAGAAGCTGATTTTGGTGATTAAATTTACTATTCAACATTATATTGTTACTTAGTGTTAGAATTGCCAAAATAGATGTAGCACAAGTATGAAGATATTGAATATATTTTGCAGATTCTGCATGACTTGGGACTCCGAAAATTTTTTCTGACAGCAGTTGCTCCACTTGGCTGCATACCTAGCCAATTAGCCATAGGCTTGGCCCCTACAGGAAAGTGTGTACAACATGTCAATGACATAGTCCAGGAGTTTAATGTTCTGTTGAGATCTTTGGTGGATGAACTGAATGCTGAGTACCATGGTTCATTTTTTGCATATGGCAACACTGATGTAATTTTCAATGAGATGACTCAAAACCCAAAAGCCTTTGGTAAGAAATGTTCAATTCATTTCCATTATAGTTTTGTCCTTGTATTGAAGTTGCATGATGTTATACACATTATTATTTGTGCAGGGTTCAGTGTAACTGATAGTGGCTGTTGTGGAATGGGAAGAAATAAAGGGCGCGTAACTTGTTTACCTGGGCTAATTCCTTGCAGAGATAGAAATAAATACATGTTTTGGGATGCGTATCATACTACTGAAGCAGCCAACAAAATCTTTGTTGAAAGGTCTTTTAATGGACCACTTTCTCATTCCTACCCTTTCAACATTAAACAAATGGCAAAGATGTAGCTATCAAATAATTGGTTTTGCTCAATAAATTCCAATGTCAAAATACAATGATGAATAAGTAATACATGTTATGACATCACAAAGATTGTGTGCTTCTATTCTATAGTTTGAGTTATTAAGATTCATAAAAATGAAAAGGAAGATAGTTATATATACCAATGGAATGTTATAAATGAGGCTATGTTTGTCTTATTTGACATAGTTAATAAATAAGTAACCCAAAGAATTTAGGTTTAACTCAAAAAATAATTAGAATTTTTAATAAAAGACTATTAGTTGTATATTGACACTGACTGTGATACATTCTTTGATGAAAGTATTAACCAACATATAACTCAAGTTCATTCTAAATGAGCCATTTAATAATTTGGGTTATTATTACATATTTCATCTAAGTTAAAATGGAAATGTATAGTTAAGTTAATTAATTTCAGTATTAAAAAGATCAAAATATTAGTATTTTGTTAGGTTATTCAAGTGAATATTTTGAAGAGACTTACTTATAAAAAGTTTTAGTTATGAATCAATTTATAAAATAGATTTATAATCTTTAATCTAAAATTTTAGAAAAATTAATTTAAAGGTATTTATCTTTATATATTATTTCTACTCTTAAATAATTGAATGACTATGAGACATTTTATTTTTTAGAATTAAAAATATTTTAAAATCATGAATGTATGTAATTTTTTTAAAATATGTAAGACGTTAACACAACTTTATTAAAAGATAAAAAAAATAAAATAAAAGTTATGCTACTTTATCATGACTTTCACTTAAAAAATTTAAATTAATTAAATACAATAATAAAAAAAAATTTACCCATATTTATAATATTTTTTTACCTTCTTCCATGCAAAACCTATTATAAAATTAACATGAGTAGAAAAAAATAAAGGTTAATAAAAATAAAGTGATTATATTAGTATTAATTCTAACGTTTTCTTTATCTTAGAAAACATCGTAGAAATATTAAATTGTTACTATGTGATTTTTTCTAAAATTATTATAAAAAAAGAATAATGAGTATTGTTTCATTTTTTAGATTTTTGTTAAATTATTAGTTACAAAGTAATTTTTAAAAAGTCAATAATTTTATTTTAAAATAGATTAAATAATGAATTAAGTAGTTTAAATTTTTAATTTTTAATTAAAAGAAACCCCATTTTTTAACGTTTTAGTAATTTCTTTCCACTTGTATAAATAAGTTTCCCTTTCATTTTTATGTATCTAAATATATTTTTTATATTAAATTATTTCTGTCCTTTTTTTTTTTCTATTTCTATTGACTGAGCATAAAGATAGAAGAGATGCAGTACTAAAATGGGAAAAAGTAAGGAAATCATTGTCATACTATACAATATTCAAACTTAAATTACTAAATTATTTTTCTTTTGGAAAACATAATATATATGAATAGCAAAGAAAGAGCATATACATTTTCTTCCTGAGCAATGAGATTAATTTGGTATGGAAATTCCTACAAAATAGAATGAAAATAGGTGAGACAAATAGTAACAATTCTAGAAATATTTAGAATTTAATTTTATAAATGTATATATTTTTAAGATTTTTTAGAAATGAATAAGTATAATAATTTTTTTAATTATGATAAAATAGTCATATAATTGCCGAAAATATAATGGTGAAAGAGAAAGCATAAACTTTTGGTGTTTCCTGTAGATGTCCTTCGTCTCCAAGTTTATGATTTTATTTATTGGTCGTACCAAAATAAATCACATTAAATTAAATTTTGAAGTCCACCCCACAGAGCCTGCACACTTAGTCTTTCTCTAACGTTCCTTAGTCCCCCATTTTACTCTATACTCACTCATTCTCTCACTCGCTCTCGGCAGCAACCCTGGTGGCGCGTATGGTTGAATCTATCCTTCAAGTAGTGCTTCTTCGTGCCTTCTTCACACGATCACTGGTGATTCTTTCTCTTTTCTCTGGCCGATTTTCGCTTTTCTTACTTTTGTAAGTTTGGACGTCGTCGTTAGCCAATACTGTGTCGTTTTGTCTCCTGTTATGTGCTTTTTGCTACCTGCATTGCTTCTTACTTCTTGGATGATTCTGTTGGTAACGCTTGGTTGCATGTAAAGATGATGAATTTATTAAAACTAAAAGAAGTAAGAAAGAAAGAATGACATGGGTTCGTGTGTTAGTTTTTTTTTTAAATAATTACTCTTTGGTTTTGTTTCTGATTGTTTTCACATTTAACAGCATTTCTACTTTTGGTAGAAATGCGATGGAGTAGAGTAAAATGAAAACGAGAGTCACGGCAATGGTTGAGTGTTCCCATAGGATTCAGCTTTTCCAAGTTTTAGATTTTTGGGGGGTTTCAAACAGCCTGAATGTATTTATGGTGAATCTTCCTTGAAAGCTCTGAATTTTCATAATAAATCTTGGCCTTGTGTTTTTGTGTTTCTTTTTTGAAGAATGGTTTTATGTTTTTTTACCCTATTTTCTTTAAGGTGACAACCGAACTCAAGAAATCTAAATGAATGGATTTTAAGAAGGGATTATGTTTTATTCTTTATCTTTATTTGTGATATTACAATTACAAAAACGATACTTTCTGTCTTCTATTACCACTGTCTAAAACTATTGATGTTTGGTGTCAATGCGCACAGATTAAGAAATACTTTATACTACCTGTTAATTATTATATTTAGTCTAAAATGCCCTCGTTTGATATCTTTTATTGGATTATTTGTTTGAAAATACTAGCAATATTAAATAAGGGCGTATGTGTAAAACATAATGATTAATGAGACTTGATTTCTAAAGCGTAAATAGTTTTGGATTGAAGGGAGTATAATCTAGTTGTGTTTCAATTTAAATGTGTGCACATAGTATACAGTGCGTAATGGAAGGTAGCCGGATGCATTTGCAATTGAGGGCACTTGTGGAGAGTGAGACGTGTAAGCCGCTTCCCACTTCTTACATTTCAACGAAGAAAATTCAGTCCATTCCGGCAGTGCCTGCGGCGGTCACTTTACCGGCGAAGTAACCGCCGTAAACGACAACAATCAATGTGTTAGGAGTACACAGAAGTTCGTCCAGAATCTTTCTCTGAATTCATCACTGCCACTTTTCACGTTGCACGCCTGCTGTTTGTGAAAATGTCAACAAACACTGTTTCCCTACTTCTTTTTCCTTACAAGAAGGAGGAACTAGAAAGCTCAGATGTTGAGCTTTTCGTAGCTTTGACCTCATCATTCAATTTTCACACGGTAGTCTAACAATAAACTATGCTTGGACGGGATTTCAGGACATGGGGTTCCATCATTCGGAGCTTGTGCTTAGATACAAGACACAGGGAAGCCTTGTCCCTTTTCCACCTCTGCTTAAAGAGTTACGAAGCTTTCAGACCGGATCACACTGTCCTTGCTGCCATTCTCAAGTCTTGCACCGCCCTTTTTGCTCCCAAATTGGGCAGAGCTATGCATAGTTATGTCGTTAAACGAGGTCATCTTTTTTGCCAGGTTACCAATAAAGGGTTGCTCAACATGTATGCCAAATGTGGCATGCTTGATGACTGCCTCAAGCTATTTGCTCAACTCAATCACTGTGACTCTGTTACTTGGAATATTGTTTTGTCTGGGTTTTCAGGGTCCAACAAATGTGATTCTGATGTAATGAGGGTATTTAAGATGATGCATTCCAGTGGGGAGGCAATGCCGAATTCTATTTCTGTTGCTACTGTGCTTCCCGTTTTTGCTCGTTTGGGGGACCTTCATACTGGACTGTGTGTGCATGGTTATGTTATCAAGTCTGGTTTCGAACAAGATACCCTTAGTGGAAATGCTCTCGTGTCAATGTATGCAAAGTGTGGGCTAGTGTCTCGTGATGCATATGCTGTCTTTGATGATATTGTTCACAAAGATGTTGTTTCTTGGAATGCAATGATTGCAGGCTTGGCTGAGAATGGGTTAGTGGAAGATGCGTTCTTGTTGTTCAGTTCAATGTTGAAAGGGCCTACACTGCCGAATTATGCGACTGTTGCAAATATTCTTCCGGTTTGTGCTTCATTTGATAAGAGTGTTGCACACCGTTGCGGAAGGCAGATCCACTCTTATGTGCAGCAGTGGCCTGAATTGTCGGCTGATATTTCTGTTTGTAATGCTTTGATTAGCTTTTACTTAAAAGTTGGACAAATGAGGGAAGCAGAAGCTTTGTTTTGGACAATGGATTCAAGGGATTTGGTCACATGGAATGCTATTGTTGCAGGATATACATTGAATGGTGAATGGCTAAAAGCACTGCATCTGTTTGGTAATTTAGTATCTTTAGAGACGTTATTGCCAGATTCTGTGACCATGGTCAGCATACTTCCAGTTTGTTCACAATTGAAAAATTTGCAAGTGGGGAAACAAATTCACGCTTATATTTTCAGACATTCTTTCCTTTTGTATGATACTGCTGTTGGAAATGCTTTAGTGAGTTTCTATGCAAAATGCGGCTATACAGAAGAAGCATATCATACATTTTCTATGATACCCAGGAAAGATTTGATTTCATGGAATTCTATTTTTGATGCCTTCGGAGAGAAGAGGCACCATTCAAGATTTATAAACTTGTTACATTGGATGTTTAAACTCGGAATAAGACCTGATTCAGTTACAATGCTGATCATAATCCGATTTTGTGCCTCTCTTTTTAGAGTAGAAAAGGTTAAAGAAATACATAACTATTCAATTAGAACTGGATCTTTATTAAAAGATACTGCACTAACAGTTGGGAATGCAATACTTGATGCATATTCCAAATGTGGAAACATGGAGTATGCTAACAAAATGTTTCATAATCTATCAGAAGAAAGGAATCTGGTCACATGCAATTCATTGATATCTGGCTATGTAGGTTTAGGATCACATCATGATGCAAATATGATATTTAGTGGGATGTCAGAGACTGACCTTACCACATGGAATCTTATGGTTCGGGTATATGCAGAAAATGATTGTCCTGAACAAGCTCTTAGATTGTGCCATGGGTTACAAACTCGAGGGATGAAGCCTGATACAGTGACTATCATGAGCCTCCTTCCAGTCTGCACGCAAATGGCATCAGTACACTTGTTGAGCCAGTGTCATGGGTATATTATTCGGTCATTTTTGAAGGATCTTCACCTTGAAGTTGCCCTCTTAGATGCATATGCCAAATGTGGCCTCGTAGGTCATGCATACAAGATATTTCAATTGAGTGCTGATAAGGATCTGGTTATGTTTACTGCTATGATTGGTGGGTATGCTATGCATGGCATGATTGAAGAAGCACTTTGGATATTTTCTCATATGCTCAAGTTGGGAATCCAGCCAGATCATATTATCTTTACTTCCATATTATCTGCTTGCAGTCATGCTGGCCGAGTAGATGAAGGACTGAAGATATTTTATTCAATAGAGAAACTTCATGGTATGAAACCAACTTTGGTACAGTATGCTTGTTTGGTGGATCTCCTAGCTCGAGGTGGCCGCATTAGTGAAGCATACTCTCTTGTGACCAGTTTGCCAATTGAAGCTAATGCTAATCTTTGGGGGCATTGCTTGGTGCCTGTAAAACCCACCATGAAGTAGAATTGGGGCATATTGTAGCAAACCAACTCTTCAAAATTGAAGCTAACAATATAGGAAACTACATTGTATTGTCAAATTTGTTCGCAGCGGATGCTAGATGGGATGGGGTAATGGAAGTGAGAAGAATGATGAGGAACAAAGATTTGAAAAAGCCAGCTGGATGCAGCTGGATCGAAGTAGAGAGAACAAATAACATATTTGTGGCTGGAGACTGTTCCCACCCTCAGAGAAGCATTATTTACAGTATACTACATACATTGGATCAACAAGTTAAAGAACCTTTGGAGTTTTTGGCTTAATCTTGGATAAGTATTATGGCATTGTGAAGACACATCTCATAGGCATATTTATTGACCCACTCCGCCAAGATCTTTTTTTTCTTTCGACATGATTAAAATACTTGTATGAATCACCACTTTATTAACTGAGTAGACTAAACTAATTAGTAGCAAATAAATTATTTCCTTCAACAGACATTTATATGATTATTGAATATAAAGCAATAACGTGTTCACTGTTAATTACTTAATTAGTATGTATACTCAAATTATCACACGTCTTATATTTGCAGTTCAAAACACTTCATGCCTAATTGTCAATAACCTGGTTAAGAGAGAAAGACATAAGCATGTGTTTGGATCCAGTTTGTGTCGGTGAGAAACATGGTTTCAGTTGGTCTACATTTGATGAACAACAAATACGTTTGAGTGAAATTTCTTAGGCGATTTGGGCAGGAGAAATCAGTTCATTGGTGAAGCAACTTCAAGACGCTTCTGTGTTGTTCTTGAATCAATTTAAGCTATGTTGGATGAATTCTAATCATGCTTAGATCATGACTATTGTTGTGAGCTTTGTTTGTCAGCTTATTATCTTCCTTTATCTGCTTGACAACGACACCTCTTGGATGATTCTTGCTAGCTCTGGAATTGGTTGCGTTATTGAGTTCTGGAAAATTGGAAAAGCCATGTGCATAGAGGTTTTTTTGTGATCTCTTGGCTTTTTTAATATGTAATTGTCACATATTTTGATTCGTATTATTTTTTGAATTTTTAATATAAAAACGGCACGATACTTTGTAATCTTGTCCTCTTTGATGTCATGATACTTTGTACTCTTTGCATGTGCAGAGCATTTGCTGAGACCTTTCACGTTTGCAGATATGGTTTATTTTTTTTATAGAATTCATGTTACGTTTACATTCTAGCTTTGTTTACTACTGCTCTTCTGTTAATTATTTTTATTGACATCTAGAATCTGTAATTTACTTTTTCCCATGTTGATTAGACAAGAAAGATACCTATGTTGAATCTCTCGATCGGAGAGTCATATGTCCGAAATAAGACAAAAGAATGTGATGATATTGTAATGAAGTATTTATGCTATGCTCTGTTTCTTCTTGATGCTGGATTTTCTATTTACTCACTAATGTATGAGCGTCACAAGAGCTGGTATTCTTGGATTTTGTCTTCTCTCACAAGTTGAGTATACATGTTTGGTAAGCACTCTTCTAATTGGTTATGATATGATTCTGTTGGGAAAGCTTGGTTGCATCCATGTAAAGATGATGATTTATTAACACTAAAAGAAGTAAGAAAGAAAGAATGATATGGGTTCGTGTGTTAGTTTTTTTTTTTAAATAATTACTCTTTGGTTTTGTTTCTGATTGTTTTCACATTTAACCGCATTTCTACTTTTGGTTGAATGCTATGGAGTAGAGTAAAATGAAAACGAGAGTCACGACAATGGTTGAGTGTTCCCACAGGATTCAGCTTTTCCATGTTTTAGATTTTTGGGGGTTTCAAACAGCCTGAATGTATTTATGGTGAATCTTTCTTGAAAGCTCTGAATTTTCATAATAAATCTTGGCCTTGTGTTTGTGTGGTTCTTTTTCGAAGAATGGATTTATGTTTTTTTACCGTATTTTCTTTAAGGTGACAACCGAACTCAAGAAATCTAAATGAATGGATTTTAAGAAGGGATATGTTTTATTGTTTATCTTTATTTGTGATATTACAATTACAAAAACAATACCTTCTGTCTTATATTACCCCTGTCTAAAACTATTGATGTTTGATGTCAATGCAGACAGATTAAGAAATACTTTATACTACCTGTTAATTATTATATTTAGTCTAAAATGCCCTCGTTTGATATCTTTTATTGGATTATTTGTTTGAAAATACTAGCAATATTAAAAAAGGGCGTATGTGTAAAAAATAATGATTAATGAGACTTGATTTCTAAAGCATAAATAGTTTTGGGTTGAAGGGAGTATAATCTAGTTGTGTTTCAATTTAAATGTGTGCACATAGTATTCAGTGCATAATGGAAGGTAGCCTGATGCATTTGCAATTGTCTTTTCTGTCATCCTTTTGTGAGAGAAGCGTGTTTTTAATGTTAATTTCATACCTGTATAGGTTGTACCTGTTATGATTATGTGGAATCACCTTTGCCCTCCCTTTTTTATTATGATGTGAAATGTTTACATGATGCCAAGCTTCACTTGTTTGGAGCTTTGGCTGTTGCTTGTTTTGTGTGCAAGTATTTTCCCTTGCATTTGATTTGTTTTCATGTAAAAGCATTATCCTTTCATGCATATGTTGGTGTCTTTGTGGTATTAATTGAGATTCCTCCCTTTGTATGCGTTCCCTCTACATTTGATTGTAAAAGCGTTATCCCTTTATGTCCATTGTGGTGCTCTTTTTTGTAGTGTTACATTTGTGGTCCCCTTTATGTAGTAATACCATGAAATTCCTCCCTCTACATGCATTGCCTCTGCATTTAATTCATATAAGGTTGATACAGCACCATTGCACCGCTATACTGATGATATTTCCGCAGAGTCCTTTGCCATTTCTGTGTGGGCCCTAGTGGATCACTACAATTGTGACCACTCTTATGTAGAATTCTGACCATCCTATCTGCTACTCTTTTCATTTGCAAAACCTTGATTATTTGGCCCCTCAAATGTATCTGGTGTTGCGTGTGTAGCAGTTCTGCGCCTGTGTTAGTGCAAGGCAAATTGTGGTCACTTTGGTATAGAATTGTGGCCATCCTAGCTGTTATTTTTCTTTCTGTGTACAAAACCCCGACTCCTCAAACAATTTCATCGGGTGCTGTTTCTGTATGTCATGTAGTGATCAGTGTCATGGCTTGTCTATGCACTTTATCTTTTCCTTCTATTATACTTAACGCACTAAAATAATGATCCAGAACAGAGCATATACAAATGAGTTCAAAAGAGGGAGTGGGAGACCCAAAACCATGGCTAACAATGACATGTCCAAAGGGAAAAGCATATCCGAATCTCAGCCAAGTATTGATCAGTTGACTCAGGGTATTGTTGACACTAAGCTAAACTCAGGACAAGATGATGGTGAATGGGAAGTATATGCAAAGAAATCGAAGAACAGAGCTGGAAGCAGTGCTGCGAAACCATGGGGGCCCAGCCCATAATTCTAATCCTAGGACCTTGGTGAATCCAGATGTGGCTCAAAAGCCAGGCATCCAGAGTCATGGTGGAGTTGGAAGATCTTCTGGAAATGCCTGGCAGACACAAAATGCTAACTTTAGGAGACCAGCTGGCAGAGGAAATGGAAGGCCTCAGTCAGCAACAAGTGGGTATGAAGGCAACTATGTGCCTCCAAATCCCTCAATTCGGCCTCCACTTGAGCATGGCTGGAACTGGCAATCTAGACCTGGTGCAATACAGCCCAATGTAAGGGATGAAATTGTACCTGAAGACCTTGAACAGAATAATGATGTTGATGATGATGATGGAGAGGAGGAGGACTCGGATGCTTTGGAAGACTCTGACGATGATCTAATGAGTGATGACTATGATTCAGATGTTAGTCAAAAGAGCCATGAGACACGGAAAAAGAACAAATGGTTTAGTAAGTTCTTTGCGAATTTGGATGGCTTGACTGTTGAACAGATAAATGAACCAGAAAGACAGTGGCATTGTCCAGCTTGTCAAGGTGGTCCTGGAGCTATTGATTGGTACAGAGGACTGCAGCCCTTGGTGACACATGCCAAGACAAAGGGATCAAAAAGGGTGAAGATTCACAGAGAACTTGCTATACTCTTGGATGAGGAATTACACAGAAGGGGTACTTCAGTAATTCCAGCTGGGGAGGCATTTGGAAAATGGAAGGGTTTGAAAGAAGAAGAAAAAGATCATGAAATAGTTTGGCCTCCAATGGTTATCATTCAGAATACAAAGCTTGAACAGGATGAAAATGATAAGGTATATATTCTTATCGGTGTCAAATGATGAATGACTAGTAGTGTCATGTTTAATATTTTGGTGGCTTGTATTTATGGAGCACAATGTTCACAAATTTCACACATTACTGGTATTATGTTAACTCTGGATTTTGCTCTTTGTATGCAGTGGATAGGTATGGGTAACCAAGAACTTCTTGATTATTTTAACACATATGCTGCTGTTAAAGCACGCCACTCATATGGCCCACAGGGTCATCGTGGGATGAGTGTTTTGATATTTGAAGCCTCAGCCAGTGGCTATCTTGAGGCAGAGCGGCTTGACAAGCATTTTGCAGAGCAAGGAACTGATAAAGATGCTTGGTTCAATCGCCCTATTTTATATCTCCCTGGGGGGAATCGCCAGCTCTATGGTTACATGGCTACGAAAGAAGATATTGATTTCTTCAATAGGCATAGCCAAGGTTTCATTTCCCCTTTCCTGGTTACTTTTCTTCATATTTGCATTGTGCAGATTGTTTGATGTGTACTAGATGCAGGTTAATTTATGGTGACTAAAGTATAAGCTGACTTTTGTTGTCCCTTCTCATCTGAAATTGTGTAGGTAAATCTAGACTCAAATTTGACATGAGATCTTACCAGGAGATGGTTGTACACCAAATTCGCCAAATGAATGAAGACAACCAACAACTTATCTATTTAAAGAACAAGGTTGTGAAAAAACTAAACACACGAAAGCTCTTGAGGAATCCATTGGTAAAATGTCTGAGAAGCTGCGCAAGACAATGGAAGAAAATCGCATTGTGAGGAGGAGAACTAAAATGCAACATGAAGAGACCAAGGAGGAGGTAATACTAACATCAGGCAGACTTTATGGTTATTAATTTTATTGTATAGTGGTTACTTTCGCCATATTTGCTTGTTTAACTTTTAGTATATGATTTCTGCTGCCACGGAGTTGTGGTTAGGATATGCTTCTGCCTGATTGTTTTGTTGAAAAGTTTTAGCTGTAATTTATATGTTAGTACAAGAGTTGATAAGCTAAACTTAGTGTCACATTTTTTATCTTCCTTTATGAGATGTTTTGCTTATGATAACGTGTTTCATGTACCCGTGGAACTTCTGTTTGATGTGTCAAAACAGACCATCACTGAACAAGAGATACAGTTGCATATTTGCATTTATTGCCCACCTAAATGTAATCTTGTTACTAACCCTGGGCCTAACATGATTTTTCTTCTAGAAGCAAAAATGTTATTTTGTTAATTTTCCCTTGTGGTTTAGCTCGTGTCTTGAATGATCTCTAGCTCATGATATTTTTGGTTTTATGGTTACGTTTCTCACTAATGTATTCTTTCAATCATGAAAGATGTATATGCAAGAACAATTCTTCAAGGACCAGATCAAAATCATTCATGATTCAAGGGATGAGAAGGAAGAAGATTTTGAGAGGATGCAACAGGAGGAACGTGAGAAGGTGAAGCAGTCAAGTACTAGTGGTGGCCATGTAAATGCTGAGGAATATAGACTCAAGTATGTAACTTTTATTCCTTCCATTAATGATATATTCACATCTGAACCCAATTTATTCTAATAAATTTTGTGAAAGTTTTGTGTAGGCAATTTAAAATTGAATCGTTAAACAGCATTGTTTTGTAAAAAAGTAATTTCAAATGACTACTACTCCAGCATGGTGTGATATTTTACGATGGATTTTGGCGATTTGATGTAGGGTGGAGGAATATCTAAAATTTGTTGAGGTTCAAGATAAAGAAATGGAGAATTTTGTTGCTGAAAAGGAGAAACTGGTGCATGCTCATGAAGTGGGTTATGCTGCTATGAAACGGAGGCATTGGGAGGAAGAGGTGCAGCATGAGCAGAAGTTTGATGAGGAACTAGCCAAGCTCATGGAAAAGTACTCCCCTTCGTAGACAAAATCCAATGGTATCTATTTTGGGGTCTTTCCATGACTCATACAAACATATAAACACAGCCTAACAGAAAATAAATAGAGTGGCCAGACATTTCCAGAGATTGAGATTTTGACTAAATTCAGTATGTCATTTTTTTTCTTTGGTACTTGTCGACATTTGGGTTCATGCCTTTAGACACAAATCATGTTAAAATTTTAAATTGGTTGTGCATTTGGTATTGCAAATTGGAAGTGTCATGCCTTGAATCCATATTTGATGCATTTGAGTTACTTTCTTGCATATCTACACTTGTCAAACCCAATTAACCTTTCTCTTCTTTTAACTTTGTGTAATTAATTCTTCTATTTTCATATTTTATTTGTAATTTGTGCAAGTCTTCCAAATTTACATTATAAAACTGCTGTAGTATTCAAAATTTATTAGAAATATATATTACTTTTGTATTTTATCAGGAAAATGAACTCTTAGTAACTATCAATGTTAAGTTTACCCTTTTAATAATGAATTATATGCTGAAATTTATGGTTTTGTTTAATGTTTATATTTTTGTTATTTAAATTAAAACTTATAATATTGTTAGTCTGATGAAAAAAATTCATCAATCAGGTTAAAATAGATTTTTAAAATTATTTTCACCCAGATGTATTTTTGAAGTGTAGTTTTCCAAGATGAGTGCAGATGGGTGTATTTGTAATATGTACATATTTTGTTGTTCATTTAAAATTTAATAGACTTAATCACGTCATTAATTCTTTGACTGAAAAATATGTAAAAAGAAATTTGTGCAATTTGGGAAAATTTATTTTCCTTGTTCTTTTTCTTTATATATTTTCTTGGTTTTGAGGAAAACCAGAAAATACTCTGTACTGTGCGGATTAATTTCACTTCGTTTATTTTTTTCAAACGCATGATAAAAAAATGATAGAGTATTGCTCTCTTTTTTTGTCCCTATATTTGTGTTTTGATAGGTTTTTTTGGAGGAAGGATAATTTTTATTAGGGATTTAAAATGTTTTATAATAGAATGTTATTTTTATAGGAAGTTTTAAAAATAATTGAAACTATAGTATTTTATAAGATTAACTTTATTATTTAAAATCAGATAAATTTAAATTTCGTTTAAAATATAACCATTTAAATTTCTTCATTTGTCTTTTTTCTTTTCTTTTTTTCTTTTGCTTACTTTAGTTGAAATGTCATCAATTTGTTTGAGGTTAAAGAAATCATCGAGTTGATATTATTTTTTTGATGTTGGTGAATTTTTTCCTATTTAAGGTGGGATTATTTTATTATATTATCATTGTTAAGTTTTTTTTCCTTATATAAAGTAGTATTATTTATTATCTAAAGTTTTATTAACCTTAATAATGTTGTTTTCTTGCTAATATCAAGTAGGATTTCCTCATTTAACATGAACTAAAATTATTTTTAGTTGATATTAATTAAATTTATTTCTTATAACATCAATAAAGACATTATTCAGATTCTTTGTCAATTAATATTTATAATTTTATTTCACGACTAATATTTGTTAGGGTTTTTTCGATAAATAAATATTAATTTTTTTAGTCGTTGATTGATTGGAAATATGTTTTTTATAACATTGTCGAGGTTATTTATATGTTGATATAAATTGAAGTTATTATTCAATTGACTCCTGTTAGAACTTTTTTAATAAATATTATTAGAACTATTTTAACGAGATGTAAATCAATTTTTTTATTAAAATTCATAATGGTTATCTTTTTGTTAATAAGTGTAGGGATTATTTTTATATTTAGTGATAATTAAAATATTCTATTCGAATAAGAAGATTATAGTAAAATAATTTTGAATTGTTTTATATAAATAAAATATTTAAAAATTAAATAATTTAAAAGAAATCCCATTCAAATTTCCTAAAGATTATAAAACATATACTCCATCAAATATTCATTTTTGTATATTTTAAAATGTGTAGGGTAGTTAAATAAAAAATCATCGAAAATGGTAAATTTTCAGCGTGACTATTACAAGATTTCTTCATTTAGTCCTCAAAATTATCTTACCCGTCAAAAATGGTAAAATTTCTAATTGATGCTTCTAATTCCAGCAGGCAAGGCCAAACTAAAGCTTTCTTAAGACAAAATTCTAAATGCAAATGTGTAACAAAACGGGGAAAAATAAATTAATCCCCGTTGAATTCTACAGTATCAAGTATCTACTGTAAAACTTTCTCAAACTTTGCAGTGTCTGTCTCAGCCACAGCCTGATCATCCTCACCTCCAAAACCAAACTCGTTTACACGTTTCTTGTCCACTGGATAAATCCACCTCTGGTACAAGTATATGAGGAAGATAAGATCTGCAAGGCAGGGACAAATGAAGATATTAAGACAATGATAGAAGTCATTTGATGAACTGTGATATACTTGCAAAGAGCGTAATCCTCAGAGAAAAATCACAATTAGAATACTGTTTCATAAATGGCATTCAAATTTGTAAAATTACGGTACAAAGGGCTGGATTCAAGAATAGTTATCCTTTCAGCTATATGGCAGTCAAGAAGGTTCGTGAATGCAAAACAAGGTCATAAGTATGATAACATAAACGCAAACTATCCCTTCTCTAAAAGCTAATAATATCAGCTCTCTAAAAGCTAATAATATCCGCTCTCTAAAAGCTAATAATATCAGCTTCAAAATACCGATGGAGGAGGTACACCTTTCTTCTGGGAATCCTTCTCAACGAAACAAAGTTTTCCCTCAACTTGCTCATGCACAACCATGAAGTTCAAATGTAACTTTATTAGCTCTCAAATAGACTGGGAGTCAAACTCATGATAATATATAATATAATAAATTTAAGAGACAAAGCTTCCACTACAACATATTCAAATATCATGCAACACCAGACACACCACTTGAGGGGTCAAATAATCAAGGTTTTTCAAATGGAAAGAGTAGCAGATAGTGGTGATATGGTGCTGTGTCGACCTCTATGAATTAAATGCGGAGGTCATGCATGTAAAGGAGGAACGCATACAAAGGGGGCATCTCAATTAATACCACAAAAACAACAACATATGCATGAAAGGATAATGCTTTTACATGAAAGCAAATCAAATGCAAGAGAAAATACTTGCGCATAAAACAAGCAACAGCCAAAGATCCAGACAAATGAAGCTTGGCATCATGTAAACATTTCACATCGTAATAAAAAGGGAGCGCAAAGGTGATTCCACAGAATCATAACAGGTACAACCTATACAGGTACTGAAATTAACTTTAAAAACATGCTTCTCTCACAAAAGGATGACAGAAAAGACAATTGCAAATGCATCAGGCTACCTTCCATTATGCACTGAATACTATGTGCACACATTTAAATTGAAACACAACTAGATTATACTCCCTCCAATCTAAAACTATATATGCTTTAGAAATCAAGTCTCATTAATCATTATTTTTTACACATACACCCTTATTTAATATTGCTAGTATTTTCAAACAAATACTCCATTAAAAGATATCAAACGAGGGTATTTTAGACTAAATATAATAATTAACAGGTAGCATAAAGTATTTCTTAATCTGTGTGCATTGACATCAAACATCAATAGTTTTAGACAGGGGTAATAGAAGACAGAAGGTATCGTTTTCGTAATTATAATATCACAAATAAAGATAAACAATAAAACATAATCCCTTCTTAAAATCCATTCATTTAGATTTTTTGAGTTCGGTTGTCACCTTAAAGAAAATAGGGTAAAAAACATAAATCCATTCTTCAAAAAGAAACACACAAACACAAGGCCAAGATTTATTATGAAAATTCAGAGCTTTCAAGAAAGATTCACCATAAATACATTCAGGCTGTTTGAAACCCCCTAAAATCTAAAACCTGGAAAAGCTGAATCCTATGGGAATACTCAACCATTGCCGTGACTCTCGTTTTCATTTTACTCTACTCAATAGCATTCAACCAAAAGTAGAAATGCGGTTAAATGTGAAAACAATCAGAAACAAAACCAAAGAGTAATTATTTAAAAAAAAATAACACACGAACCCATGTCATTCTTTCTTTCTTACTTCTTTTAGTGTTAATAAATCATCCTCTTTACATGGATGCAACCAAGCTTTCCCAACAGAATCATATCATAACCAATTAGAAGAGTGCTTACCAAACATGTATACTCAACTTGTGAGAGAAGACAAAATCCAAGAATACCAGCTGTTGTGACGCTCATACATTATTGAGTAACCAGAAAATCCAGCATCAAGAAGAAACAGAGCATAGCATAAATACTTCATTACAACATCATCACATTCTTTTGTCTTATTTCGGACCTATGACTCTCCGATCGAGAGATTCAACATAGGTATCTTTCTTGTCTAATCAACATGGGAAAAAGTAAATTACAGATTCTAGATGTCAATAAAAATAATTAACAGAAGAGCAGTAGTAAACAAAGCTAGAATGTAAACGTAACATGAATTCTATGCAAAAATAAACCATATCTGCAAACGTGAAAGGTCTCAGCAAATGCTCTGCACATGCAAAGAGTACAAAGTATCATGACATCAAAGAGGACAAGATTACAAAGTATCGTGCCGTTTTTATATTAAAAATTCAAAAAATAATACGAATCAAAATATGTGACAATTACATATTAAAAAAGCCAAGAGATCACAAAAAAACCTCTATGCACATGACTTTTCCAATTTTCCAGAACTCAATAACGCAACCAATTCCAGAGCTAGCAAGAATCATCCAAGAGGTGTCGTTGTCAAGCAGATAAAGGAAGATAATTAGCTGACAAACAAAGCTCACAATAATAGTCATGATCTAAGCATGATTAGAATTCATCCAACATAGCTTAAATTGATTCAAGAAAAACACAGAAGCGTCTTGAAGTTGCTTCACCAATGAACTATTTCTCCTGCCCAAATCGCCTAAGAAATTTCACTCAAACGTATTTGTTGTTCATCAAATGTAGGCCAACTGAAACCATGTTTCTCACCGACACAAACTGGATCCAAACACATGCTTATGTCTTTCTCTCTTAACCAGGTTATTGACAATTAGGCATGAAGTGTTTTGAACTGCAAATATAAGACGTGTGATAATTTGAGTATACATACTAATTAAGTAATTAACAGTGAACACGTTATTGCTTTATATTCAATAATCATATAAATGTCTGTTGAAGGAAATAATTTATTTGCTACTAATTAGTTTAGTCTACTCAGTTAATAAAGTGGTGATTCATACAAGTATTTTAATCATGTCGAAAGAAAAAAAGATCTTGGCGGAGTGGGTCAATAAATATGCCTATGAGATGTGTCTTCACAATGCCATAATACTTATCCAAGATTAAGCCAAAAACTCCAAAGGTTCTTTAACTTGTTGATCCAATGTATGTAGTATACTGTAAATAATGCTTCTCTGAGGGTGGGAACAGTCTCCAGCCACAAATATGTTATTTGTTCTCTCTACTTCGATCCAGCTGCATCCAGCTGGCTTTTTCAAATCTTTGTTCCTCATCATTCTTCTCACTTCCATTACCCCATCCCATCTAGCATCCGCTGCGAACAAATTTGACAATACAATGTAGTTTCCTATATTGTTAGCTTCAATTTTGAAGAGTTGGTTTGCTACAATATGCCCCAATTCTACTTCATGGTGGGTTTTACAGGCACCAAGCAATGCCCCCAAAGATTAGCATTAGCTTCAATTGGCAAACTGGTCACAAGAGAGTATGCTTCACTAATGCGGCCACCTCGAGCTAGGAGATCCACCAAACAAGCATACTGTACCAAAGTTGGTTTCATACCATGAAGTTTCTCTATTGAATAAAATATCTTCAGTCCTTCATCTACTCGGCCAGCATGACTGCAAGCAGATAATATGGAAGTAAAGATAATATGATCTGGCTGGATTCCCAACTTGAGCATATGAGAAAATATCCAAAGTGCTTCTTCAATCATGCCATGCATAGCATACCCACCAATCATAGCAGTAAACATAACCAGATCCTTATCAGCACTCAATTGAAATATCTTGTATGCATGACCTACGAGGCCACATTTGGCATATGCATCTAAGAGGGCAACTTCAAGGTGAAGATCCTTCAAAAATGACCGAATAATATACCCATGACACTGGCTCAACAAGTGTACTGATGCCATTTGCGTGCAGACTGGAAGGAGGCTCATGATAGTCACTGTATCAGGCTTCATCCCTCGAGTTTGTAACCCATGGCACAATCTAAGAGCTTGTTCAGGACAATCATTTTCTGCATATACCCGAACCATAAGATTCCATGTGGTAAGGTCAGTCTCTGACATCCCACTAAATATCATATTTGCATCATGATGTGATCCTAAACCTACATAGCCAGATATCAATGAATTGCATGTGACCAGATTCCTTTCTTCTGATAGATTATGAAACATTTTGTTAGCATACTCCATGTTTCCACATTTGGAATATGCATCAAGTATTGCATTCCCAACTGTTAGTGCAGTATCTTTTAATAAAGATCCAGTTCTAATTGAATAGTTATGTATTTCTTTAACCTTTTCTACTCTAAAAGAGAGGCACAAAATCGGATTATGATCAGCATTGTAACTGAATCAGGTCTTATTCCGAGTTTAAACATCCAATGTAACAAGTTTATAAATCTTGAATGGTGCCTCTTCTCTCCGAAGGCATCAAAAATAGAATTCCATGAAATCAAATCTTTCCTGGGTATCATAGAAAATGTATGATATGCTTCTTCTGTATAGCCGCATTTTGCATAGAAACTCACTAAAGCATTTCCAACAGCAGTATCATACAAAAGGAAAGAATGTCTGAAAATATAAGCGTGAATTTGTTTCCCCACTTGCAAATTTTTCAATTGTGAACAAACTGGAAGTATGCTGACCATGGTCACAGAATCTGGCAATAACGTCTCTAAAGATACTAAATTACCAAACAGATGCAGTGCTTTTAGCCATTCACCATTCAATGTATATCCTGCAACAATAACATTCCATGTGACCAAATCCCTTGAATCCATTGTCCAAAACAAAGCTTCTGCTTCCCTCATTTGTCCAACTTTTAAGTAAAAGCTAATCAAAGCATTACAAACAGAAATATTAGCCGACAATTCAGGCCATGCAAAACCTATTATAAAAGTAACATGAGTAGAAAAAAATAAAGGTTAATAAAAATAAAGTGATTATATTAGTATTAATTCTAACGTTTTCTTTATCTTAATAGAAAACATCGTAGAAATATTAAATTGTTACTATGTGGTTTTTTCTAAAATTATTATAAAAAAAGAATAATGAGTACTGTTTCATGTTTTAGATTTTTGTTAGTTACAAAGTAATTTTTAAAAAGTCAATAATTTTTTTTAAAATAGATTAAATAATGAATTAAGTAGTTTAATTTTTTAACTTTTAATTAAAAGAAAACCCATTTTTTAACGTTTTAGTAATTTCTTTCCACTTGTATAAATAAGTTTTCCTTTCATTTTTATGTATCTAAATATATTTTTTATATTAAATTATTTTTGTCCTTTTTTTTCTATTTCTATTGACGGAGCATAAAGATAGAAGAGATTCAGTACTAAATTACTAAATTATTTTTCTTTTGGAAAACATAATATATATGAATAGCAAAGAAAGAGCATATACATTTTCCTCCTGAGCAATGAGGTTAATTTGGTATGGAAATTCCTACAAAATAGAATGAAAATAGGTGAGACAAATAGTAACAATTCTAGAAATATTTAGAATTTAATTTTATAAATGTATATGTTTTTTTAAACTTATATTTTGCAGTGTAATTCATTTAAATTTATCTTTTAGAAAAAGTAAACTTATTTATTTAATATTTTATTATACATTTTTTATTAGATTATATTTTAAAGTCATTTTCTATTTGAATTTACATTTTAAAGAATTATTTTTAAAATATTTAAAATTAAAAAATGAAAGTGAAAATATACATAAATATAAAAAAAATTATTAATATTTAAAAAAAAAACTCTAGTGGGTTGCATAACAAATAACAAAATAAATATGTTTAGAGAGATGAATAATGCATAGAACTATTCTACCACAAAAAGAGAAAAATCATATGAAAAAACTTGAATATCAAAACAAATAAATATGATTATTGACCTTAATAATATTATATTAGAAAATTTAAAGGTCAAATAAGTACACTACTTATAAAACAAAAATAAAAGGTTTTATATAAAAAATAAAGGGTTTTATATAATTTCTACCCTTTTAATCTTTTGGGGGATAATTTGTTGATGTGATGTGGATCTACTCATATACCATGGAAGATTTAAATCTAAAGATAGTTTAATAACAAAACCTAAAAACACCATCAAACCTTAAAAGTTGCTCAAACTTAATAATTAATCATAAAGTTATTATTTTAATTAACTTCAGTAGGAATAAATAACATAATTTCCTTCCATTTTTTTCCACTCCCTATTATTGTAAAATTATAAGATAAAATTTATTAAACAAATAAAAGATAAAGGTAAATAATTAACTTTTATAATTTGGATTGTATTATAATCATTATATCCCTCACTTTATATAATACAAGCAACACATATAGAAGTAAAATAGTAATTTTATATTTAAGTTTTTTTATTCATCATATTCAACCTTCTCTGATCTTTTTCATCAAATTAATAAATTTAATTCTCCTCATTTATCATCTCTACTAAACACAAGCTTAAAAAAGGAGAATTAATAAAACACAAACAAATTTAAAATATTTAAAATGTAATACTCTTTACTATGTTTTATATATTTTTAAGATTTTTTTAGAAATGAATAAGTATAATAATTTTTTTAATTATGATAAAATAGTCATATAATTGCCGAAAATATAATGGTGAAAGAGAAAGCATAAACTTTTGGTGTTTCCTGTAGATGTCCTTCGTCTCCAAGTTTATGATTTTATTTATTTATTTATTGGTCGTACCAAAATAAATCACATTAAATTAAATTTTGAAGTCCACCCCACAGAGCCTGCACAGACAATATTTTATGACCAGACCTTAGTCTTTCTCTAACGTTCCTTAGTCCCCCATTTTACTCTATACTCACTCATTCTCTCACTCGCCACTCGCTCTCGGCGGCAACCCTGGTGGCGCGTGCGTTCAACCGCCGCATTTTCTTCGTGCCTTCTTCACACGATCACTGGTGATTCTTTCTCTTTTCTCTGGCCGATTTTCGCTTTTCTTACTTTCTTGTAATTTTGGACGTCGTCGTTAGGCAATACTGTGTCGTTTTGTCTCCTGTTATGTGCTTTTTGCTACCTGCATTGCTTCTTACTTCTTGGATGATTCTGTTGGTAACGCTTGGTTGCATCCATGTAAAATGTAAAGATGATGAATTTATTAAAACTAAAAGAAGTAAGAAAGAAAGAATGACATGGGTTCGTGTGTTAGTTTTTTTTTAAAATAATCACTCTTTGGTTTTGTTTCTGATTGTTTTCACATTTAACCGCATTCAACTATGGAGTAGAGTAAAATGAAAACGAGAGTCACGGCAATGGTTGAGTGTTCCCACAGGATTCAGCTTTTCCAAGTTTTAGATTTTTGGGGGTTTCAAACAGCCTGAATGTATTTATGGTGAATCTTTCTTGAAAGCTCTGAATTTTCATAATAAATCTTGGCCTTGTGTTTGTGTGTTTCTTTTTCGAAGAATGGATTTATGTTTTTTTACCCTATTTTCTTTAAGGTGACAACCGAACTCAAGAAATCTAAATGAATGGATTTTAAGAAGGGATATGTTTTATTGTTTATCTTTATTTGTGATATTACAATTACAAAAACAATACCTTCTGTCTTATATTACCCCTGTCTAAAACTATTGATGTTTGATGTCAATGCAGACAGATTAAGAAATACTTTATACTACCTGTTAATTATTATATTTAGTCTAAAATGCCCTCGTTTGATATCTTTTATTGGATTATTTGTTTGAAAATACTAGCAATATTAAAAAAGGGCGTATGTGTAAAAAATAATGATTAATGAGACTTGATTTCTAAAGCATAAATAGTTTTGGGTTGAAGGGAGTATAATCTAGTTGTGTTTCAATTTAAATGTGTGCACATAGTATTCAGTGCATAATGGAAGGTAGCCTGATGCATTTGCAATTGTCTTTTCTGTCATCCTTTTGTGAGAGAAGCGTGTTTTTAATGTTAATTTCATACCTGTATAGGTTGTACCTGTTATGATTATGTGGAATCACCTTTGCCCTCCCTTTTTATTATGATGTGAAATGTTTACATGATGCCAAGCTTCACTTGTTTGGAGCTTTGGCTGTTGCTTGTTTTGTGCGCAAGTATTTTCCCTTGCATTTGATTTGCTTTCATGTAAAAGCATTATCCTTTCATGCATATGTTGGTGTTTTTGTGGTATTAATTGAGATTCCTCCCTTTGTATGCGTTCCCTCTACATTTGATTGTAAAAGCGTTATCCCTTTATGTCCATTGTGGTGCTCTTTTTGTAGTGTTACATTTGTGGTCCCCTTTATGTAGTAATACCATGAAATTCCTCCCTCTACATGCATTGCCTCTGCATTTAATTCATATAAGGTTGATACAGCACCATTGCACCGCTATACTGATGATATTTCCGCAGAGTCCTTTGCCATTTCTGTGTGGGCCCTAGTGGATCACTACAATTGTGACCACTCTTATGTAGAATTCTGACCATCCTATCTGCTACTCTTTTCATTTGCAAAACCTTGATTATTTGGCCCCTCAAATGTATCTGGTGTTGCGTGTGTAGCAGTTCTGCGCCTGTGTTAGTGCAAGGCAAATTGTGGTCACTTTGGTATAGAATTGTGGCCATCCTAGCTGTTATTTTTCTTTCTGTGTACAAAACCCCGACTCCTCAAACAATTTCATCGGGTGCTGTTTCTGTATGTCATGTAGTGATCAGTGTCATGGCTTGTCTATGCACTTTATCTTTTCCTTCTATTATACTTAACGCACTAAAATAATGATCCAGAACAGAGCATATACAAATGAGTTCAAAAAGAGGGAGTGGGAGACCCAAAACCATGGCTAACAATGATATGTCCAAAGGGAAAAGCATATCCGAATCTCAGCCAAGTATTGATCAGTTGACTCAGGGTATTGTTGACACTAAGCTAAACTCAGGACAAGATGATGGTGAATGGGAAGTATATGCAAAGAAATCGAAGAACAGAGCTGGAAGCAGTGCTGCGAAACCATGGGGGGGCCCAGCCCATAATTCTAATCCTAGGACCTTGGTGAATCCAGATGTGGCTCAAAAGCCAGGCATCCAGAGTCATGGTGGAGTTGGAAGATCTTCTGGAAATGCCTGGCAGACACAAAATGCTAACTTTAGGAGACCAGCTGGCAGAGGAAATGGAAGGCCTCAGTCAGCAACAAGTGGGTATGAAGGCAACTATGTGCCTCCAAATCCCTCAATTCGGCCTCCACTTGAGCATGGCTGGAACTGGCAATCTAGACCTGGTGCAATACAGCCCAATGTAAGGGATGAAATTGTACCTGAAGACCTTGAACAGAATAATGATGTTGATGATGATGATGGAGAGGAGGAGGACTCGGATGCTTTGGAAGACTCTGACGATGATCTAATGAGTGATGACTATGATTCAGATGTTAGTCAAAAGAGCCATGAGACACGGAAAAAGAACAAATGGTTTAGTAAGTTCTTTGCGAATTTGGATGGCTTGACTGTTGAACAGATAAATGAACCAGAAAGACAGTGGCATTGTCCAGCTTGTCAAGGTGGTCCTGGAGCTATTGATTGGTACAGAGGACTGCAGCCCTTGGTGACACATGCCAAGACAAAGGGATCAAAAAGGGTGAAGATTCACAGAGAACTTGCTATACTCTTGGATGAGGAATTACACAGAAGGGGTACTTCAGTAATTCCAGCTGGGGAGGCATTTGGAAAATGGAAGGGTTTGAAAGAAGAAGAAAAAGATCATGAAATAGTTTGGCCTCCAATGGTTATCATTCAGAATACAAAGCTTGAACAGGATGAAAATGATAAGGTATATATTCTTATCGGTGTCAAATGATGAATGACTAGTAGTGTCATGTTTAATATTTTGGTGGCTTGTATTTATGGAGCACAATGTTCACAAATTTCACACATTACTGGTATTATGTTAACTCTGGATTTTGCTCTTTGTATGCAGTGGATAGGTATGGGTAACCAAGAACTTCTTGATTATTTTAACACATATGCTGCTGTTAAAGCACGCCACTCATATGGCCCACAGGGTCATCGTGGGATGAGTGTTTTGATATTTGAAGCCTCAGCCAGTGGCTATCTTGAGGCAGAGCGGCTTGACAAGCATTTTGCAGAGCAAGGAACTGATAAAGATGCTTGGTTCAATCGCCCTATTTTATATCTCCCTGGGGGGAATCGCCAGCTCTATGGTTACATGGCTACGAAAGAAGATATTGATTTCTTCAATAGGCATAGCCAAGGTTTCATTTCCCCTTTCCTGGTTACTTTTCTTCATATTTGCATTGTGCAGATTGTTTGATGTGTACTAGATGCAGGTTAATTTATGGTGACTAAAGTATAAGCTGACTTTTGTTGTCCCTTCTCATCTGAAATTGTGTAGGTAAATCTAGACTCAAATTTGACATGAGATCTTACCAGGAGATGGTTGTACACCAAATTCGCCAAATGAATGAAGACAACCAACAACTTATCTATTTAAAGAACAAGGTTGTGAAAAAAACTAAACACACGAAAGCTCTTGAGGAATCCATGGGTAAAATGTCTGAGAAGCTGCGCAAGACAATGGAAGAAAATCGCATTGTGAGGAGGAGAACTAAAATGCAACATGAAGAGACCAAGGAGGAGGTAATACTAACATCAGGCAGACTTTATGGTTATTAATTTTATTGTATAGTGGTTACTTTCGCCATATTTGCTTGTTTAACTTTTAGTATATGATTTCTGCTGCCACGGAGTTGTGGTTAGGATATGCTTCTGCCTGATTGTTTTGTTGAAAAGTTTTAGCTGTAATTTATATGTTAGTACAAGAGTTGATAAGCTAAACTTAGTGTCAGATTTTTATCTTCCTTTATGAGATGTTTTGCTTATGATAACGTGTTTCATGTACCCGTGGAACTTCTGTTTGATGTGTCAAAACAGACCATCACTGAACAAGAGATACAGTTGCATATTTGCATTTATTGCCCACCTAAATGTAATCTTGTTACTAACCCTGGGCCTAACATGATTTTTCTTCTAGAAGCAAAAATGTTATTTTGTTAATTTTCCCTTGTGGTTTAGCTCGTGTCTTGAATGATCTCTAGCTCATGATATTTTTGGTTTTATGGTTACGTTTCTCACTAATGTATTCTTTCAATCATGAAAGATGTATATGCAAGAACAATTCTTCAAGGACCAGATCAAAATCATTCATGATTCAAGGGATGAGAAGGAAGAAGATTTTGAGAGGATGCAACAGGAGGAACGTGAGAAGGTGAAGCAGTCAAGTACTAGTGGTGGCCATGTAAATGCTGAGGAATATAGACTCAAGTATGTAACTTTTATTCCTTCCATTAATGATATATTCACATCTGAACCCAATTTATTCTAATAAATTTTGTGAAAGTTTTGTGTAGGCAATTTAAAATTGAATCGTTAAACAGCATTGTTTTGTAAAAAAGTAATTTCAAATGACTACTACTCCAGCATGGTGTGATATTTTACGATGGATTTTGGCGATTTGATGTAGGGTGGAGGAATATCTAAAATTTGTTGAGGTTCAAGATAAAGAAATGGAGAATTTTGTTGCTGAAAAGGAGAAACTGGTGCATGCTCATGAAGTGGGTTATGCTGCTATGAAACGGAGGCATTGGGAGGAAGAGGTGCAGCATGAGCAGAAGTTTGATGAGGAACTAGCCAAGCTCATGGAAAAGTACTCCCCTTCGTAGACAAAATCCAATGGTATCTATTGTTGGGGTCTTTCCATGACTCATACAAACATATAAACACAGCCTAACAGGTAGAGAAAATAAATAGAGTGGCCAGACATTTCCAGAGATTGAGATTTTGACTAAATTCAGTATGTCATTTTTTTTTCTTTGGTACTTGTCGACATTTGGGTTCATGCCTTTAGACACAAATCATGTTAAAATTTTAAATTGGTTGTGCATTTGGTATTGCAAATTGGAAGTGTCATGCCTTGAATCCATATTTGATGCATTTGAGTTACTTTCTTGCATATCTACACTTATCAAACCCAATTTACCTTTCTCTTTTAACTTTGTGTAATTAATTCTTCTATTTTCAAATTTTATTTGTAATTTGTGCAAGTCTTCCAAATTTACATTATAAAACTGCTTTAGTATTCAAAATTTATTAGAAATATATATTACTTTTGTATTTTATCAGGAAAATGAACTTAGTAACTATCAATGTTAAGTTTACCCTTTTAATAATGAATTATATGCTGAAATTTATGGTTTTGTTTAATGTTTATATTTTTGTTATTTAAATTAAAACTTATAATATTGTTAGTCTGATGAAAAAAATTCATCAATCAGGTTAAAATAGATTTTTAAAATTATTTTCACCCAGATGTATTTTTGAAGTGTAGTTTTCAAGATGAGTGCAGATGGGTGTATTTGTAATATGTACATATTTTGTTGTTCATTTAAAATTTAATAGACTTAATCACGTCATTAATTCTTTGACTGAAAAATGTGTAAAAGAAATTTGTGCAATTTGGGAAAATTTATTTTCCTTGTTCTTTTTCTTTATATATTTTCTTGGTTTTGAGGAAAACCAGAAAATACTCTTTACTGTGCGGATTAATTTCACTTCGTTTATTTTTTTCAAACGCATGATAAAAAAATGATAGAGTATTGCTCTCTTTTTTGTCCCTATATTTGTGTTTTGATAGGTTTTTTGGAGGAAAGATAATTTTTATTAGGGATTTAAAATGTTTTATAATAGAATGTTATTTTTGTAGGAAGTTTTAAAAATAATTGAAACTATAGTATTTTATAAGATTAACTTTATTATTTAAAATCAGATAAATTTAAATTTCGTTTAAAATATAACCATTTAAATTTCTTCATTTGTCTTTTTTCTTTTCTTTTTTTCTTTTACTTACTTTAGTTGAAATGTCATCAATTTGTTTGAGGTTAAAGAAATCATCGAGTTGATATTATTTTTTTGATGTTGGTGAATTTTTTTCCTATTTAAGGTGGGATTATTTTATTATATTATCATTGTTAAGTTTTTTTCCTTATATAAAGTAGTATTATTTATTATCTAAAGTTTTATTAACCTTAATAATGTTGTTTTCTTGCTAATATCAAGTAGGATTTCCTCATTTAACATGAACTAAAATTATTTTTAGTTGATATTAATTAAATTTATTTCTTATAACATCAATAAAGACATTATTCAGATTCTTTGTCGATTAATATCTATAATTTTATTTCACGTAATATTTGTTAGGGTTTTTCGATAAATAAATATTAATTTTTTTAGTCGTTGATTGATTGGAAATATGTTTTTATAACATTATCGAGGTTATTTAAATGTTGATATAAATTGAAGTTATTATTCAATTGAGTCCTGTTAGAACTTTTTTAATAAATATTATTAGAACTATTTTAACGAGATGTAAATCAATTTTTTATTAAAATTCATAATGGTTATCTTTTTGTTAATAAGTGTAGGGATTATTTTTATATTTAGTGATAATTAAAATATTCTATTCGAATAAGAAGATTATAGTAAAATAATTTTGAATTGTTTTATATAAATAAAATATTTAAAAATTAAATAATTTAAAAGAAATCCCATTCAAATTTCCTAAAGATTATAAAACATATACTCCATCAAATATTCATTTTTGTATATTTTAAAATGTGTAGGGTAGTTAAATAAAAAATCATCGAAAATGGTAAATTTTCAGCGTGACTATTACAAGATTTCTTCATTTAGTCCTCAAAATTATCTTACCCGTCAAAAATGGTAAAATTTCTAATTGATGCTTCTAATTCCAGCAGGCAAGGCCAAACTAAAGCTTTCTTAAGACAAAATTCTAAATGCAAATGTGTAACAAAACGGGGGAAAAATAAATTAATCCCCGTTGAATTCTACAGTATCAAGTATCTACTGTAAAACTTTCTCAAACTTTGCAGTGTCTGTCTCAGCCACAGCCTGATCATCCTCACCTCCAAAACCAAACTCGTTTACACGTTTCTTGTCCACTGGATAAATCCACCTCTGGTACAAGTATATGAGGAAGATAAGATCTGCAAGGCAGGGACAAATGAAGATATTAAGACAATGATAGAAGTCATTTGATGAACTGTGATATACTTGCAAAGAGCGTAATCCTCAGAGAAAAATCACAATTAGAATACTGTTTCATAAATGGCATTCAAATTTGTAAAATTACGGTACAAAGGGCTGGATTCAAGAATAGTTATCCTTTCAGCTATATGGCAGTCAAGAAGGTTCGTGAATGCAAAACAAGGTCATAAGTATGATAACATAAACGCAAACTATCCCTTCTCTAAAAGCTAATAATATCAGCTCTCTAAAAGCTAATAATATCCGCTCTCTAAAAGCTAATAATATCAGCTTCAAAATACCGATGGAGGAGGTACACCTTTCTTCTGGGAATCCTTCTCAACGAAACAAAGTTTTCCCTCAACTTGCTCATGCACAACCATGAAGTTCAAATGTAACTTTATTAGCTCTCAAATAGACTGGGAGTCAAACTCATGATAATATATAATATAATAAATTTAAGAGACAAAGCTTCCACTACAACATATTCAAATATCATGCAACACCAGACACACCACTTGAGGGGTCAAATAATCAAGGTTTTTCAAATGGAAAGAGTAGCAGATAGTGGTGATATGGTGCTGTGTTGACCTCTATGAATTAAATGCAGAGGTCATGCATGTAAAGGGAGGAACGCATACAAAGGGGGGCATCTCAATTAATACCACAAAAACAACAACATATGCATGAAAGGATAATGCTTTTACATGAAAGCAAATCAAATGCAAGAGAAAATACTTGCGCATAAAACAAGCAACAGCCAAAGATCCAGACAAATGAAGCTTGGCATCATGTAAACATTTCACATCGTAATAAAAAAGGGAGCGCAAAGGTGATTCCACAGAATCATAACAGGTACAACCTATACAGGTACTGAAATTAACTTTAAAAACATGCTTCTCTCACAAAAGGATCACAGAAAAGACAATTGCAAATGCATCAGGCTACCTTCCATTATGCACTGAATACTATGTGCACACATTTAAATTGAAACACAACTAGATTATACTCCCTCCAATCTAAAACTATATATGCTTTAGAAATCAAGTCTCATTAATCATTATTTTTTACACATACACCCTTATTTAATATTGCTAGTATTTTCAAACAAATACTCCATTAAAAGATATCAAACGAGGGTATTTTAGACTAAATATAATAATTAACAGGTAGCATAAAGTATTTCTTAATCTGTGTGCATTGACATCAAACATCAATAGTTTTAGACAGGGGTAATAGAAGACAGAAGGTATCGTTTTCGTAATTGTAATATCACAAATAAAGATAAACAATGAAACATAATCCCTTCTTAAAATCCATTCATTTAGATTTCTTGAGTTCAGTTGTCACCTTAAAGAAAATAGGGTAAAAAAACATAAATCCATTCTTCAAAAAAGAAACACACAAACACAAGGCCAAGATTTATTATGAAAATTCAGAGCTTTCAAGAAAGATTCACCATAAATACATTCAGGCTGTTTGAAACCCCCCTAAAATCTAAAACCTGGAAAAGCTGAATCCTATGGGAATACTCAACCATTGCCGTGACTCTCGTTTTCATTTTACTCTACTCCATAGCATTCAACCAAAAGTAGAAATGCGGTTAAATGTGAAAACAATCAGAAACAAAACCAAAGAGTAATTATTTAAAAAAAAAAATAACACACGAACCCATGTCATTCTTTCTTTCTTACTTCTTTTAGTGTTAATAAATCATCCTCTTTACATGGATGCAACCAAGCTTTCCCAACAGAATCATATCATAACCAATTAGAAGAGTGCTTACCAAACATGTATACTCAACTTGTGAGAGAAGACAAAATCCAAGAATACCAGCTGTTGTGACGCTCATACATTATTGAGTAACCAGAAAATCCAGCATCAAGAAGAAACAGAGCATAGCATAAATACTTCATTACAACATCATCACATTCTTTTGTCTTATTTCGGACCTATGACTCTCCGATCGAGAGATTCAACATAGGTATCTTTCTTGTCTAATCAACATGGGAAAAAGTAAATTACAGATTCTAGATGTCAATAAAAATAATTAACAGAAGAGCAGTAGTAAACAAAGCTAGAATGTAAACGTAACATGAATTCTATGCAAAAAATAAACCATATCTGCAAACGTGAAAGGTCTCAGCAAATGCTCTGCACATGCAAAGAGTACAAAGTATCATGACATCAAAGAGGACAAGATTACAAAGTATCGTGCCGTTTTTATATTAAAAATTCAAAAAATAATACGAATCAAAATATGTGACAATTACATATTAAAAAGCCAAGAGATCACAAAAAACCTCTATGCACATGACTTTTCCAATTTTCCAGAACTCAATAACGCAACCAATTCCAGAGCTAGCAAGAATCATCCAAGAGGTGTCGTTGTCAAGCAGATAAAGGAAGATAATTAGCTGACAAACAAAGCTCACAATAATAGTCATGATCTAAGCATGATTAGAATTCATCCAACATAGCTTAAATTGATTCAAGAAAAACACAGAAGCGTCTTGAAGTTGCTTCACCAATGAACTATTTCTCCTGCCCAAATCGCCTAAGAAATTTCACTCAAACGTATTTGTTGTTCATCAAATGTAGGCCAACTGAAACCATGTTTCTCACCGACACAAACTGGATCCAAACACATGCTTATGTCTTTCTCTCTTAACCAGGTTATTGACAATTAGGCATGAAGTGTTTTGAACTGCAAATATAAGACGTGTGATAATTTGAGTATACATACTAATTAAGTAATTAACAGTGAACACGTTATTGCTTTATATTCAATAATCATATAAATGTCTGTTGAAGGAAATAATTTATTTGCTACTAATTAGTTTAGTCTACTCAGTTAATAAAGTGGTGATTCATACAAGTATTTTAATCATGTCGAAAGAAAAAAAAGATCTTGGCGGAGTGGGTCAATAAATATGCCTATGAGATGTGTCTTCACAATGCCATAATACTTATCCAAGATTAAGCCAAAAACTCCAAAGGTTCTTTAACTTGTTGATCCAATGTATGTAGTATACTGTAAATAATGCTTCTCTGAGGGTGGGAACAGTCTCCAGCCACAAATATGTTATTTGTTCTCTCTACTTCGATCCAGCTGCATCCAGCTGGCTTTTTCAAATCTTTGTTCCTCATCATTCTTCTCACTTCCATTACCCCATCCCATCTAGCATCCGCTGCGAACAAATTTGACAATACAATGTAGTTTCCTATATTGTTAGCTTCAATTTTGAAGAGTTGGTTTGCTACAATATGCCCCAATTCTACTTCATGGTGGGTTTTACAGGCACCAAGCAATGCCCCCCAAAGATTAGCATTAGCTTCAATTGGCAAACTGGTCACAAGAGAGTATGCTTCACTAATGCGGCCACCTCGAGCTAGGAGATCCACCAAACAAGCATACTGTACCAAAGTTGGTTTCATACCATGAAGTTTCTCTATTGAATAAAATATCTTCAGTCCTTCATCTACTCGGCCAGCATGACTGCAAGCAGATAATATGGAAGTAAAGATAATATGATCTGGCTGGATTCCCAACTTGAGCATATGAGAAAATATCCAAAGTGCTTCTTCAATCATGCCATGCATAGCATACCCACCAATCATAGCAGTAAACATAACCAGATCCTTATCAGCACTCAATTGAAATATCTTGTATGCATGACCTACGAGGCCACATTTGGCATATGCATCTAAGAGGGCAACTTCAAGGTGAAGATCCTTCAAAAATGACCGAATAATATACCCATGACACTGGCTCAACAAGTGTACTGATGCCATTTGCGTGCAGACTGGAAGGAGGCTCATGATAGTCACTGTATCAGGCTTCATCCCTCGAGTTTGTAACCCATGGCACAATCTAAGAGCTTGTTCAGGACAATCATTTTCTGCATATACCCGAACCATAAGATTCCATGTGGTAAGGTCAGTCTCTGACATCCCACTAAATATCATATTTGCATCATGATGTGATCCTAAACCTACATAGCCAGATATCAATGAATTGCATGTGACCAGATTCCTTTCTTCTGATAGATTATGAAACATTTTGTTAGCATACTCCATGTTTCCACATTTGGAATATGCATCAAGTATTGCATTCCCAACTGTTAGTGCAGTATCTTTTAATAAAGATCCAGTTCTAATTGAATAGTTATGTATTTCTTTAACCTTTTCTACTCTAAAAAGAGAGGCACAAAATCGGATTATGATCAGCATTGTAACTGAATCAGGTCTTATTCCGAGTTTAAACATCCAATGTAACAAGTTTATAAATCTTGAATGGTGCCTCTTCTCTCCGAAGGCATCAAAAATAGAATTCCATGAAATCAAATCTTTCCTGGGTATCATAGAAAATGTATGATATGCTTCTTCTGTATAGCCGCATTTTGCATAGAAACTCACTAAAGCATTTCCAACAGCAGTATCATACAAAAGGAAAGAATGTCTGAAAATATAAGCGTGAATTTGTTTCCCCACTTGCAAATTTTTCAATTGTGAACAAACTGGAAGTATGCTGACCATGGTCACAGAATCTGGCAATAACGTCTCTAAAGATACTAAATTACCAAACAGATGCAGTGCTTTTAGCCATTCACCATTCAATGTATATCCTGCAACAATAGCATTCCATGTGACCAAATCCCTTGAATCCATTGTCCAAAACAAAGCTTCTGCTTCCCTCATTTGTCCAACTTTTAAGTAAAAGCTAATCAAAGCATTACAAACAGAAATATCAGCCGACAATTCAGGCCACTGCTGCACATAAGAGTGGATCTGCCTTCCGCAACGGTGTGCAACACTCTTATCAAATGAAGCACAAACCGGAAGAATATTTGCAACAGTCGCATAATTCGGCAGTGTAGGCCCTTTCAACATTGAACTGAACAACAAGAACGCATCCTCCACTAACCCATTCTCAGCCAAGCCTGCAATCATTGCATTCCAAGAAACAACATCTTTGTGAACAATATCATCAAAGACAGCATATGCATCACGAGACACCAGCCCACACTTTGCATACATTGACACGAGAGCATTTCCACTAAGGGTATCTTGTTCGAAACCAGACTTGATAACATAACCATGCACACACAGTCCAGTATGAAGGTCCCCCAAACGAGCAAAAACGGGAAGCACAGTAGCAACAGAAATAGAATTCGGCATTGCCTCCCCACTGGAATGCATCATCTTAAATACCCTCATTACATCAGAATCACATTTGTTGGACCCTGAAAACCCAGACAAAACAATATTCCAAGTAACAGAGTCACAGTGATTGAGTTGAGCAAATAGCTTGAGGCAGTCATCAAGCATGCCACATTTGGCATACATGTTGAGCAACCCTTTATTGGTAACCTGGCAAAAAAGATGACCTTGTTTAACGACATAACTATGCATAGCTCTGCCCAATTTGGGAGCAAAAAGGGCGGTGCAAGACTTGAGAATGGCAGCAAGGACAGTGTGATCCGGTCTGAAAGCTTCGTAACTCTTTAAGCAGAGGTGGAAAAGGGACAAGGCTTCCCTGTGTCTTGTATCTAAGCACAAGCTCCGAATGATGGAACCCCATGTCCTGAAATCCCGTCCAAGCATAGTTTATTGTTAGACTACCGTGTGAAAATTGAATGATGCCGAGTTGTTTTAGGAATTGTTTCAATCCTTCATTAGTGAATTGCCGACCATTATCGAAAACGATTGAGTGTGGGAGACCATGACGACAAATTATATCCTGTCATATAAACTTCTGTACCTACTGAGTTGTGATGGTGGTCAAGGGTTTTGCTTATATCCATTTGCTGAAGTAGTCAATGGCAACGAGTAAGAATTTACCTTGACCTTTAGCCAGTGAAAATGGGCCGAGTATGTCTATTCCCCAAGTGGTAAATGGCCAAGGTATGCTTATTCTGTGAAGCACACTTATTGTAGCATATGCCCCGATATAACTTGGCTAACACATACCGAGCCTGATCATCTAGACACTTCAACAGTGACGATGATATCCCTCTCTGGAAGAGCTCCCCATTGTTCATTACATGAAAGGAGCTAGAAATTGTGCCTTCATAGGTCCTCGGTTTTCATACTTGAGGCCGAACTCAGATAGCTCAACAGACCAGACAGTCATTCTACCTACTAGCTCAGGTTTTTGCAAGACTTGTTTAATGGGGTAATCGGTTCATACTATCACTTCATGACTTCGAAAATATTGCCTCAACCTTCGTGCTAGGAAGATTAAGGCTAAGACTAACTTCTCTATAGTCTGGTACCTTACCTCGGTTGGTTGTAGTGTTCGGCTAGTGAAGTAAACTGGCATTTGCTTCTTGTTTTCATCGAGTACTAGTACCGAGCTTATAGTCATGTCTGATATTGATAAATATATTAAGAGTAACGACTTTGGCATTGGGTTGGCCAGGACTTGTAAATTGGAGATGTCCCTTTTTATTGCTTTGAATGTCACTTCGCACTGGTCGCTCCAGACGAATTCTCTGCCCCCTTTGAGCAGCTTGAAGAACGGTTTGGCCTTCTTGATCAGTTTTGGTAGGAACCTCGAGAGAGAGGCAAGTTGTCCGTTGAGTCTTTACAGTTCCTTAAGTGTGATCGGACTTCTCATGGCCAGGATTGTCTCGCACTGGTTCGGATTGGCTTTTATGCCACGTTGGGTGATCATGAAGCCAAGGAACTTACCTCCCCCTACCCCAAACACGCATTTCTCTGGGTTCAGGCGCATATTGTATTTTCTGACCTTTGTGAAAACTCGTTTTAGGTGTTGCGCGTGGTTCTCGGATTTCTTTGATTTCACAACTATGTCGTTCACGTAGACCTCCATGATTTCGCCTATTAAGTCCTAGAAGACCCTGTCTATCAATCGTTGATAGGTCACTCTTGCATTCTTTAACCCAAATGGCATGACTTTATAATAAAAATTGGAACGATCTGTCATAAAGACAGTTTTCTCTTAGTTTGACGAATACATCCGTATTTATTGTACCCCGAGTATGCATCGACGAAACTGGAGAGCTCGTAAGTGGCTGTGTTGTCGACTAGGTGGTTAATGTTCGGCAAGGGATACATGTCTTTCGGGCAGGCTTTGTTTAGGTCGGTATAGTCAACACACATTCTCCACTTTCCGTTGGTTTTTTTTACCATTACCACGTTGGGCAACCACGTGGTGTAAGTGAACTTTGCCTTTAGTAGTTGGTGAACCTCTTGACCTACAACTAGCCTTTTTTCTTCGTCGAGCTTTCTCTTTCTTTGTGACACTAGATTTGCATGCGGGAGGGTGGCCAACTTATGACATATGAGGTCGGACTCAATGTCGGGCATGTCGGTTGGACTCCACGCGAACAAGTCGGCATTTAGCAATATCACCCATCCAATGTTTGCCTTGATAGATTGACTTAGTGTGCAACCTATGCGGGTGCACTGATCTTCCCTCGATCCAAGTTGAAATTTTGTCATCGATTCATCAAATGTTGATCTTTCTTCGTTAAAGTTGACTCTAGGGTCTAGATCTACCTCCCTTTTTTCTTCTACGTCTATCATTTCCATGATTGAAAAGGATTTCCCTATTGCTTCTCGGGGGACGAACTCAACATTGTTACATTGAGTCTCCTCCTTGCACTCGGGTGGTTCAAATGGTGTGTCGTCTTGTGTAGGGGGTGCTGTCTCTACACCTTTTATGGAGTATGGTGCCACTTTCAAGCTTTCAGCGTAGCAATGTCAAACCGTTTTGTATTCGGCTTGGACGATTATGATCTCAATGTTGTCTCCTAGGAACTTCATAGCCATGTGGGGGGTTGACACAATGGCGTCGAGCTGGTTCAAGGTCTTCCATCCTATGATGACATTATATGAGGTCTCCGCTTCCACAAGAATATAACAGACCGTGATCGTCTGATGGGCTTTGTTGCATCCGAAGGTAGTCAACAGGTCGACATATCCTCGGGTATGTACTCGTTCTCCTACAAATTCTAGAAGGGGTTCAGGATACGACTTGACATTGGACATCGAAATGTCGAGCTTTAAGAATGTTCAGTATAACACGTCTGTCGAGCTTCCTTGGTCAATCAGTATTTTCCATACTCTACAGTTGGTTATGGTTGCGGTGATTACCAGGACATTCGAGTTTTGATCATGTGTGGAGAAGTCCTCGTCTACGAAAGTGATGGAAGGCATCGTTCTTGGTGTCATGGTGTCTATATTATTGACACTCCTTAGGTGTCTTCGTCTTGCCAAACTGGTGTTGCCTCTGCTTGCTGAATCTGTCAGAAATAGTGTTTATGGTACCTCAGACCTCCGTAGGATTTTGTGTGTTTTCCTACTCTTGCCTTGGCTCGGCTAACTGGGGGGAGTTCTCTCTTTGGTACTCTCGTCCTCGTCCAGGCTGACCAGCCTGGAATCCCCAGTCTTGGCCACCACGCCATCCATCTCGGCCTTTACCGCGACCTCCACCTTGTTTGCACGGACGAAGTGCGATAAAGCCCCGATCTGACCAGTTCCTCGATGAGATCTCGTATCCTCGTACACTCCTCGGTGGTGTGACCGGTATTCTGGTGGTAAATACATTTGGGGACGAGATCGGCATTCCTCGGGGAGGGCATTAGAGGAGGAACAAGTATCAACTTCAGGTTGAATGCTTTCTTAACAATGACCTCCTTGCTGGCGTTCTGGGGGAGTGTACTTATCGAATCTTCCTTCTCGTCTTTGCTTGAAGGAATTGTCTAGGTTATTATGAGATGCGGGCTTTATCATCTTCTTCCGCATCTCTAAGTTTTCCTCTGTGCTTATATACCTCGCTACTCGTATTTTGAGGGCATCCATATCTTTAGCGTGGTCAACAAAGAGTGTATCCAAGAACTTACTTGGACGTAGGCCGACTATCAGAGAGTGCATTGCCACAGCGGGATGAAAGTCGGGAATGCCAAGGCAGGCTTTGGCGAATCGGGCCATATATTGTCGAAGTGGTTCGTTTTGTCCTTGGATCACGCCTTGTAGTGATGCCGAGCTCGCGATGACTAGCTTGTAATCGGCGAACCGAGCTATGAACCTGACACAAGAAGTTTTGAACGAATCTATGGAATTCGAGGGAGGAAGTAATACCATTGCAAAGCTGGTCTTGTTAGTGTTGTTGGAAAAAGTTGGCAATGCACGACCGAATCCCTCGAGAAAAGGTTGGCCTGTGTTAGGAAGGCCTTGATATGAACGTCAAGGTCTATGGACCCGTCATACCTGTCCAGGTTAGGAATCTTCACTTTGTGGGGTAGGGGTTGATTATCTCCCAAGTGAAGGGTTGGAAACCCTCTAGACTTTGTTCCAGGTCCAGGTTCAGGGGTGGTACCGAAACCACTCTAAAGGGTTGGTGTTTGTTATATTGTTCTCGTCTGTCTTCGCGAGTGTTAGGTCGATGCTCCTGAAAATAAGGATTTCCTTCGTATCCTCGGCCCTGACTTGCACCCTTCGTTCGTAACTGCGTCGCCCTCGTTTCTCCCCAGGTTGTCATACTAACGTGGGAAAGGTGGAAATGGTGGTGGTGGGTCGGTCCATATGCATCCCTTGTTGGCCGTATGTATGGGAAACATACCATCCGTTGTTGGCCGTCCGGAGTTTGGTATAAAGATGTCTCCTCCTCGGTGGTGACCTGCGGTGGTGTCCCTCTGGTTCATGTTAAGGGTTTCTTACTTGTGGAGTGTTGGTGGCTCTTAGGTTAGAGCCGACAATAGTTTGCATCTCTGTGTTGTGGTGCAATTCGCCCTTAGAGTCATAGAGTGGTCGGGACATGTCAATCTGGTCTTGCAGTGCCTGCAGATTGACTCACTGTTGTTCTCTCATGTTTTGTATCAAGCCTTCTATGTGGTTCCTGAGTGCATCCAGGGCTTCCTGATCCATCTTTATGCTTTGCTTGAAAAAAGTCTCGAAATGTGGTTAGGAAAAATTATCGAGTCCCACGGTGGGCGTCAAATGTTCTTACTGAAAATAGTCGAGGTCGGCTTTCAAGCTATTGTGACTGTTGAAGACCGAAATGAGTTCTTCATCCAGAAGACACTCTGACGCTCAAGTGAATAAGAATCCTAAGATAATTGAGAATATAAAGAATAGAATGAGAATTAAGTGAGTACTCCCTGGAATATCATAGGGTATTTTTAGAGTCTCTAGAATAATAAATAATAAATGATAACAATTTTGTATTAATGTCAGTAAAGAGGAATAATTTTATATTAATGTCAATAAATAGTGATGATTTGAGACCTAATATTGTAATATTTGGTCATTATTACGAGTTATGGTAATTTATGTATAATAATATGTAATAATATGATATACCGGCTAGTATTCAGTTACAGATTTAGGAGGTACACGAGTCTCCCAAGCTCAAGATTCAAAGTCTTGACAGAGGATAATCGAGCTCTAAAAAGTTTGTTAAGCCGGGTTGTAAAGATGGTAGCCAAGATCCAGATATCTAAGCTATTGTGGTGCTTTTATTATGTATATTTCGCGTTGGTTAGACTTGTGACTTATATTGACGGTCGCTGATTTGAGGTCGACCAAGACTTCGTAAGACAAGTTATAGAATCCCTTGGGGGTTGCTGGTTTGTGGCAGACCTGGACTTTTTAAACATTATGGAATCCATTGAAGGTCGCCAATTTGAGGCCGACCTGGATTTCTTAAGACTATTTGAACCCATTGTAGGTCGTCAGTTTGAGGTCAACCTGAATTATTTTAGAATTATCTGAACTCATTGTAGGCCAGCGATTTGAGGCTGACTTGGATTATTTTAGAATTATCTGAACTCATTCTAGGTCGCCGATTTGAGGCCGACTTGAGTTTAAAACAACTTAAAGAATTCATTGTGGGTTGTCGGTTTAAGGTTGACCTAGATTATTTTAGAATTATCTGAACCCATTGTAGGTCGTCATTTGAGACTGACCTGGATCTCTCAAGAACTATCTGAATCCATTTTAGGTCGTCGATTTGAGGCCAGCCTGGATTTCTTTAGCAATATATAGTGTAACACAATAATTCGCTGAATAATACTTTTATTGAAATCAGTGTGCCTCGTTAAAACCTTGTTTAGGAAAAACCCTCCTTAGGAAAAAAAATCAAACTAAGGAAAAAGAGTACAACACCTTAAGTGTAGTACATTTTCAAATGGGTGGCGTTCCAAGTTCTACGATGAACTTGCCACCTAATTCTTGTAACTTGTAGGCTCCATTTTGGAGCGAATCTACTACTCTGTACGAATCGTCACAGTTGGCAGCGAGGCGAGTTTTCCGTCTTGTTTATTCCTCTGAGCTTCCCCTACCTTGCGCCATACTAGGTCTCCTTTTTGGAAGGATCGTTCTCGGACTTTAGTATTGTATCTTCGCATACCCTTTGTTTTGGCTGCCTCGGCTCGTATACGAGCATTGTCTTGTATCTCGCATACGAGGTCAAATTCTTCCTTGAGGTTGGCATTGTTAACGAATTCGTTAAAGTTTTGCCTTCACCAAGATGCCTAACGATGTTATCTTAATGGACTTGAAGTCGAAACATTGGCACCATCTGTGGGAACGAAAAAGGGTTCCAAAGTGGAACCCTTGCTCTTTTAGCCCTCCAGTTTGTTCCGGTACACTAAATAGTCTCACATCGCTTAGAAGTCAAGACCAAAGACAATTTGTATAACCCCACCTCCCTTAACCTTTCGATGTGCCTTTTAAGGACAAAACTGTGACGGAGCTCCAAAGCGGACAATACCTCGGATGTGGTGATTGACCCTAACGATGTTACCTTAATGGACTTGAGGTCGAAACATTGACGCCGTCTGTGGGGACAAAAGGGGGTTCCAAAGTCAAACCCTTTCTCCCTTAGCCCTTGACTGGAGGAATCCGGTACACTCAATAGTCTCACATCGCTTAGGAGTCAAGGCCAAAGGTAGTTTATATACCCCTTTCTCCTTAGACTCCCGAGGCACCTTTTAAGGACAAAACCATAATAGAGTTTCGAGCTCCAAAGCGGACAATACCTCGGATGTGGTGATTGACCCTAACGATGTTATCTTAATAGACTTGAGGTCAGAACATTGACATCGTCTTTGGAAACGAAAGGAGGTTTTAAAGTCGAACCCTTACTCCCTTAGCCCTCGACCGAGGGGCTTGTTTTGGTACATTCAATAGTCTCACATCGTTTATGAGTCGAAGCCAAAGATAGTTTATATATCTCTTCCTCTCTTAACCTTCCAAGACGTCTTTTAAGAACAAAACTGTGACATACTTCAAAACTCCAAAGTAAACAATGCCTATAATGCGATGATTGACCATAACGATCTTACCTTAACATACTTAAAGTCGAAACAATAATAAATAATACATGTACTCTAAAGATTAAAATACTTAAAACTTGTGTAAAGAAAAAGATAATGATAAATAAAATAGAAAAAAGTTAAACCATTACAAGTTACTTTAAAAAAAAGCTTTTTTACTGAATACTATTAATAAATATTTGTATTATTATATTATTTTATTTTATGCAATACGTAAGACACATATTTACTTTTTATATAATTAAAAATAATATATATATATATAACTATAAATTATATTATAATTAAATATATAATAAATATAAATTTACGAAGGATAAATTGTATCTTATATTTAAATAAGTAATTTATATTCTGATATAAAGTTAATTTAATTTTTAAAATTATTAAATTTTAATTTAGAAGTAAAGACAAAACTGTATATTAAAAGAGATAAGAGATTAAAAAATATTTTAAAAATTTCATAATGAAAATTTAATAAGATCATTTTCATTTGAAAAATATATAAACATCAATATTCTCTTTAAGATGCGTAATTCCTTTATGAATACCTTTCTGATACGATGTCATATTCAATTTTAATTTAAGTTTAAAAACGAGTATATTTTAAGCACTAAGCTATGTTGCCAAATACTCACAATTAAATGCCGGTATATTCATATTTCTGTTTATATTAGCTAATTTTACAATCACAACAAAACTTATCAAATATTTATTATTTGTAAATTAATTATATATCAAGTTAAATAATTTTTATTTAAATGCATATTAAATATCAATATTTTTCAAATTTCATTTATTAAATTTTGCGTATTCTGCTATCATATTTTTTTATTTTGTTCACAATATATAACAATATAGTTTATAAGTCATACAAATAATTAAAAAAGTCATTTAATATTAACTTTATTATAGTGACTGTATTTTTATTTTTTTAACATACCATGTGTATTTAATTGATTGATGAAATATAAAAAAAATGAAAACTATAATAGTAATGCATATATACCATTGAATTGGATGCTGATTTCTTTTTTATATATAACGTTGAATGATAAAATGTATAATTAAGTGAATAAATTTTGTGTGAAATTGTTTAAAATTTTATATTTTTGGCAGTATTGTTAGAATATATTTTGAAATATAATGTTTTTAAGATTGTTATGAAGTTAGCAATAAGCTGGCGAGTGAGTGTAACTGTAATTTTGCATAAAGTGGGGGTGGAGAAGATTGCGTGGCCACCCAGTTCTAAAATAATACCTTTTTTTCTTTATTCCCTTTACTAATACGCTTCTCATATACCGTCTCACTCGAAGAATCAGTTTTCAAATCTTCGATTCCATCACTGATATTTCTCTCTTCTCCCTTTCTTTCCCTTTCTCTCTCTCCCTCCGCCCAAGATGGCGCCGCCTGCGCCAGCAGTTGAAGGCGGCCAGGCACCGCAAGGGAGGCAGCAACAGCCGCAGGGAGGGTTTGGCCTCACAGGAATCATACGCATGGTCGTTTTCTGGTACTTCGCTTCCAAATTCTTCTCTCCCAAAAAACCTACCGAACCTTCAGCTCTCATCTCCAATCTCTTCCAGAAAGCACAGCCTCTGGTACTCTCTCTCTCTCTCTCTCTCACACACACACACACTTTCACCTCTGCTAACTCAACTTCTATTGCATGATCTCACTTCGATTTTATTGTTATTATTATTTTTTTTATTTATATTATTGTTATTATTTCTCTAAATTCGCTTCTCCCGTAGTGACTTCGATTGATTTTTGAACGTAGGTTAGTTACTTATACGATTTCGATTATACTTTTAGGTTACGATTTGTGATTGAGAGGAAATTCAGTTTCCTCGTCGCGTAGTGTGATGAAGTGTTATGAAGTTATGTGTGTAGCTTTGTTCACGATCAGAAGATTCAATAAGTAACTTGTATTAAAAATTAAAATTAGGTTTTTGTGTATTTATCTTACTGGTCTGTGTTCTGATGCTGGCACAAGCTGCAGAGGTTATCGTGGTTGGTGTTGTTTTTTGTTTTTGCACTTATTTAGGTTGTTTTCTGGATGCTATTTTTTGTTCAGGATATGTGGCTTTATCTTTCCGAGCACGAGAAATTCAACGACTTTGGTGCCGAAAGTTCACTTGTATGGCATGAAACCAATATTCCGTATGCTGTTTGGGGACCTGAGAGTACCAGGACTCTTACTTTGGACTATAATCCATCGGAGGTATAAAGTTGAAACTTGAAAATGCTACTGCTAGCTATGCCTGGCTAATTTACATTGGTTTTTGAAGAGAGTTTAAAGTAGTTCCCGCAATTTATGGTTTCTTATTCTACTTTCAGTCTTTGAAGCATAATGGGAGTCTATACGCTCATGTTTTCTTTGCACACTCTGGCTTTTCACCTGACCCAAGTGATCCGGAATACCAGCCTCAGGCAGCATTTGGAAGGACACACCGTGTGTTTTATTAAATTCTTATTGATATTTTAGCATTAAATATGTTTGAAAATATGGTTGACGAGGTGTTTTTATTTTTGTTGGTCTCAGCTGTTGTGACGTACTTGCCCAAGTCTAAAGCAGATAAAAAGAAAAGACTGTTGGGAAGTTTGCCAGATTCTAGTGAGGCTGAGGTGACATCCAAGGTTTGTTATTGCTCCCTTAATTTTATAATTAGCTTGATGTGAAACTGCTATAATGGTACTTTTCCTTGAGTTCAAGATCTTTATTATAGTGATTGATTTTTTAAACATTAAAAATATCATATTATATTCTGCATAATGTCAAAAATCCAATTACCTTTTTAAATATCCTATTTCATCTTACTATATAAACCATTATATTATTTTATTATACAATATACAGTTTTCTGGGGAAACATGGGTGATTTTTTTTATCATCATCTTCTAAACTTCTCATTCTAGATTCAGATGAAAACTGATATGGATGCAGCAAAAACCACCTACGGAGACGTAATCAATGACATAATTAATGTTTAAATTTGTAAAATATTGGGGGAGGGCAAGGTATGGAATGCCATCATATATATGCAGCATAAAGCGATGGAGGCAATTCAACAAGCAAATTCATATTCGTTTTTCCCCCTATTCATTGAGCCTTTTGGAGGAGCATATAGTATGTTGTCATTAATTCTGTACCTGCATCAGTGGTACGAAGTTCTGACAATAACTTATTGTTTAAATCTTAATATGGAATCCTATATCTTACTTAACCTTCTTGGCTCAGAAGAGAGGCCCCTAGATCTAGTCCTTATGATTTGGCTCAGTATGTTTACATGGAACAAGTTGCACCAATCAATCTATATTTTATTTTCATACTGAGTAGTATCAATCTTGTTGTCAATTTTTCAATTGCTTTGTGTTTAGTGCTTTCCATGATGATGTGTTTCTGATTTCATGATGATCTCATTATTGTTCTCTTTTGGTTTTGTCAGGTGGTTGATGAACCTGAAGAAGATGATGATTCAAAGGATGATGGTCCTGTGGAATGGATTTCATATTGGAAACCAAATATCACAATTAACTTGGTTGCTGACTTCACTCAGTATGGTTCTTGGAATTCATTTAATTTTTGGCACATTTGTTTGATTATATATTCTGACTCTTGCCTTAGACGACTGCTGATTATTATTCTATGAAGAAAGTGTTGTGCAGGCATTGAAAGAGATTGTCAGATACATTGGCCTTCTTTTAATTGGAATTTAGTATTGTTGGATTGGAACTTAACGAAATTTAATGTGGAAGATTCAGTTGGTTAACTATCAGTTCCTCAATCCAATCTCCAAAACTAAAGAACATTATATTCTCATAAGAAATCAGTTTTGCTAAGTTCTTTTATGGACATTGTTTCTACATCTTATGATTCAGAATCCTACATTTTATGAACCGTGGCTCTGCTGCCATCAATCGTCCATCCCTGGAGGCTACATCTTAGCTCCTTCAATCCACTTCAATCTGTCTTTCTGTTGATCTCAAACCATCAAATTATGTTGCCCATGGTGTCTAACTCATTCATAGTAGTTAATACCAGGAAATTGTGCTGCCATAGCAGTGATGTTGAGCCATTAAGTTCTCCATCACTTTACATTTCTTTCTTTGGTAAAAATTGTGGCCTTTCAAGCACAGAATCACACTTGAGATGTCATAGTAGAGGAAACCGTGTTTTGTCCACTGCTACATCCATAAAAATATCCAGCTGCTCAAGCATTTTCCACCCAGTCCTTTTACTGGGCTTTGCTCTGTTGGCTCTGTTCCACGCAACTCAGTCATTTCCTGCTTGTCTGTATTTTTTGTAGCTCTCCATCTTTTTCTTAGAGCAGATTTAATGCATTGCTTTTTCCCTCCTTATTCTCCTTGACTTGTTAATCATGTCTTAAATTAATGGTGATTGCATGTCTTGAAAAATGCAAAAGAGGCTCAAAACTGTGAGTATAAACTACACAAGGAGTCCATTTTATATAAGCAGATTACAATAAATATAAATAATTATAGCAGATTTTATTCCTGTACATGATATGATGTGTGTATAAATCATATTCTAACAAGTCTAATTCTAATCAGATATCCCTATAATTATGAAGATCTAATTAAATAAGGAAACAAATCATAAAATAGAAAAGAAGAATAAGTCCCAAGAAATCATTAGGATACTTCAAAGTATTATTAGATAATACTAACAAATATTTCTCATATTTCAAACAATTATTGATGATGAATTTGTCTTTAATTAAAATTTCAGTTGTGTGTGTGTGGCTTGGCATATGGATTATCTATCTTGTAGCCGTGGTAGTTACCTATTTAGCTATGTCGTGCCATCATTGATGGGTGGTGGAGCAGCCACCCCCTCACAATGAGGTCACCATGAAGCAGCTCCTTGCTGTAACGACTGTTGCACGGCCATCCACAGCTGAAGTTGCAGTCAGAAAAGGGTTTTGTGGCCACTCCAACATTTGGGCCATTGGATATAAGAGTAACCCTGAAACCGGATTCATTCCAGGGAGGTTTTGGAAGGTGACAACTTGTAAGTTCGAGCCTTTCTGCTTGTCAATGTCCTTTTATGGACCATCTAGAGCACCCGCAGCTTTTCTTCCCTGTCTACTTTTCTGAAAGAAGGGGAAGCAAGGTAAAAGGCTGATAGGATGGGAGAAACAAATTAGGGTTTCTTGCGTGGGTTGGTGTTGGGTCTGCACTCATATCTGGCCCACTCTCTACCCTAAGGAAACTACTACTGGAAAGGTTTTTTTATTTAATCATAAATTATTTATTTAAAACTTAATTATATATTTAAAATATTATATGATAGGTAAATAACATAATTATAGATTATATTCCCTTGTGAATATTAGTTATCGGCAGAGCTGATGGATGTTTCGTTCTTGTAACATAGTTATTAAAAATATATGTAACATATATATGAATATGGAAGTAAAAATGTGTAATTAAATAGAATTGGGATAATAATGAAATACTTTCATTATAAGAAATATTATAGCACAGCAAAAAATTATATAACATGGTAATATATAAATATATAAACATATAAACAAAATATATGTATAAATAGAAAGTGTAGTAATAATTAAATAGAATTAATTAATATAATAATACAGTGTAGTAACTAAATGATATAATAAACTACATAAAGCATAATATATGATCTAATAAATTAAAAATGATAGTAATATAAAATATAGTGAAACAAATAATGGTAATAAAACTAAACAAAACATATATATAATATAATGTGCTAAGCTAAATAATAATCATTAAAAATTCTAAATAATGTAATAGTAAGAAACTTATACATATAAGAAGTACAAAGAATATAAAATACTACTATTATATGACAATCCATATAATTGTAAAAACTAAAAATAAATAAGGACAACAATTTATATTAAGAATTTTCAGAACAGGTAAAAAATGCAAAATATCAGTCATCCTGCTATAGCAATTTTGGGAGGTGGCTGCTCCACACTGCCATTGACTACTATGGTCTCCATAATGTTTTCAGCATAATGACCATCCCACTAGCATTTTTATGATCGACCATTCTGTGTCTTATATAGGGCAGTTTTTGTTCCTAGGGCAGGTGTTTGATGTTTGTATTTTGAGACAAGGCTTGAGCTTTTAACACATGAACTGTAACATTGTCAAGTAATACCATAGAATTCTCTGTGGTTTTGATGGCTTGATCCATGTTAAATCTACTAAACCAATACAGAAATGTGATTTTGTTTTTTTAACCCTCTATTATGGGTCATGACATTGTTTACCTAACTTAATTGAGCCTGTCCAATTCCCAAATCTGTTACAATAGCACTATGAAAGCTGGTATTTATATCAGCTGAACTGAGGGCCATAAAATGTACTTCTTTTGATTCTATACCCTTTTTTGCAAGCTTACTTGCTTCATGGCATGTATGTTGTTTCCGTTAGTGTAAACATGGTTTCTTCTTTGTTGCTAGTCTATACATCTTTTGAGGCCAGCAGTTATTTGCTGTCCACAACTTTGCTCAAACAAAGCTAGTGAACTTTCTTACCTGACGTTTCCTACATTTAATTATGGTAGTAAAAAACCTATAAATCTTGCTTCTAGATTTGTATGTAGCTGAGCCACTTGATGTATATTCTTTATTGATGAAGTATAATATACTTTTCCTGTTTGCAGGTACCCAAAAACAGGCGTAGCACCTAACATTGGTCCATGTATCCTTGTCATTTACATTGTTTGCTATTAATTTTTTCTTTTTTGTTATTCTCCCCTTGGCACTGGTCTGGTATCCTGTCTATCATTTAACATGGTATGTTCACACTATGTGAGATTAATTTGGCCATATCATTAGTCAATGTGGAATCTCCAATAGATTGGTCATATCAAGTGTGATATTTTGTGGGTGGTACAATAGGAACCCGATCAATTTCACTAGAATAGGCCTTTCATATGCTCTGATACCATGAAAGTGGATTTTAAGTCCAACTCAACTCTACAAAACTGGTTTGGTAAGATAAGATTTGTACCTACTAATATATTATAATTTGGTCATATCACTAGTTAATATAGAATCTCCAACAATATTAAGTCGTGGGAACTTATAGATGGCCGGGCTTTATGCAATTGAATACTTTTTGTGTGATTGACATAGTAAGCGGTCTATTCATCCAAACTGGCTTACTATGTTTATATGAACTAGTTTCCTTAACTTTGGGTTCCTAGACTTGAACACTGATCCTTTTACTGGAAACTACTATCCAATTGTTTATTTCAATGAGTTCTGGTTACTCAGGGACAAATTGATACCTTTGAATGAGACAGTGACTGAATTACGACTTAACTTGGAAGTTGGTCCCATTAGTATGACAAAGTGGCAGTTATTCCTGCAGATTGACCAATCCTTCCAGATTCACCGTAGTTATGGAAGCATGCTTGAAGGCGAGGCTGATGAACTGAAGGTTTGTAGGTTTAGAAAATTTTCTCAATTTTAAATAATTATCCATTTATGGTAAATTGATCTTATTTTGATGTTGAGTATTTGGGTACTTTGTTGAATTATGTTTTGGTTTGTACTCTGAGACCTGGTTTTTATTTTCTTTTTTCTGCTCCTTTCTCTATGAACTTGACTTCACATTTTTACAGTTGTGATATCTTTGTTATTTAGTTCTTGAACTATTGTCCTCTTTGGTTCTAGTACTGAGTAGCTTTGTTGTGTTCAAACAGCTCAATTACTGCTTAAGAGAATATTACTTTGAAATAAAATCTTGATGAAAATAGCACTTTTTTTATGCTTTTGAAGACATTTTAATAGGTAGTGTTTGGTACTTGTACAAAATCCTACGTTGTTGAATTTATTTATTTTTATTCAAATAATGAGGGTGGTAAGGGTTTAATTCTTAACAACTTGGGCTATAGGTTCTAATATGATGTCATGAGCTAACATTCCTAAAAAGTTTGAGCTCTGTAGGGAAAAACCTGATTCGTGTTCCAATTATTTTCTAGTGTTTTTTGTTTGTGTACCCATCATCAACCCTTTGCATCTTTAGCATTTCCCACCAGACATTCACTTCACAAATCTCATATCTATGTTGTCTTATTGCATCTTGTCATTTCACCCATAAAGTGCTATTTTACATTAGTGTTCTTTAAGCTTTGAAAATGGAATTTCAAATGTAAGAAAAATCCTCTATTGTGCATCTGTTTCTCGCTGTATGAATTGTTTTGTGTCTTGTTTCTCTAATTGGCTATTATTTGATTTTGATAATTATATCAGAGGGTATTCTTGGAAGGAAATCCTTACCTCCTGGCAATTACCATGGTTGTTTCACTTTTTCATTCAGTCTTCGACTTCTTGGCTTTCAAGAATGGTAAGTCTATTTTCTAGCAATCTTTGAGAAAGCACCTCCAATAAGTAATCCAGATTGGTTTGGCTATAGGCGTAGGTTATCTTCTAATTATTTTCTTTCTGCCCAGACATCCAATTTTGGAACAAAAATAAATCTATGGAAGGACTCTCGGCAAAAACTGTTGTTGTGAGCTTTGTTTGTCAGCTTATTATCTTCCTTTATCTGCTTGACAACGACACCTCTTGGATGATTCTTGCTAGCTCTGGAATTGGTTGCGTTATTGAGTTCTGGAAAATTGGAAAAGCCATGCGCATAGAGGTTTTTTTTGTGATCTCTTGACTTTTTTAACGTGTAGTTGTCATATTTTGATTCGTATGATTTTTTTAATTTTTAATATAAAAATGGCATGATACTTTGGAATCTTGTCCTCTTTGATGTCATGATACTTTAAACTGTTTGCATATGCAGAGCATCTGCTGAGACCTTTCATGTTTGCAGATACTGTTTATTTTTGCATAGAATTCATGTTACGTTTACATTCTGACTTTATTTACTACTGTTCTTCTGTTAATTATTTTTATTGACAACTAGAATCTGTAATTTAATTTTTCGCAGATTGATAGGACAGGAAGGATACCTATGTTGAAGCTTCGCGATCGAGAGTCATATGTCCGAAATAAGACAAAAGAATATGATGATATTGCAATGAAGTATTTATGCTATGTACTGTTTCTTCTTGTTGCTGGACTTTCTGTTTACTCACTGATGTATGAGCGTCACAAGAGCTGGTATTCTTGGATTCTATCTTCTCTCACGAGTTGTGTATACATGTTTGGTAAGCACTCTTCTAATTGGTTATGCTATGTTTGTGTTTTAATTGATACTACCATATATTAAATTATCAGAAAGCTATCTAAATTAAACTAAACAGAAGTGACTAGTAAATTTTGTATTAATTTTCCTAAGCATTGTGGCTTATGCTTTTTCTTATGGTTGTGTTAATTTGAAGTGGTACTAGGAAAGCCGAGATTTTGTGAATGAGTTGAAAAGTTAAATCTTAATAAAGGAGTATTTTTTACATTTGTTTGAGTCAAACTTATCTTGCAGTTAACATGATTATTTCTGAGTAAAAAGTGGTACTAGGAAAGCCGAGATTTTGTGAATGAGTTGAAAAGTTAAATCTTAATAAAAGCGTATTTTTACATTTGTTTCAGTCAAACTTTATCTTGCAGTGAACATGATTACTTCTAAGTAATAAGTAAATTAGAAACGAAATTAAAATACTTATTCTCATTCTAATCTTCATCATGCTGTCCTTGTGCCAAAATAGAATAAATATGAAATTCACCTATGTGGAACACGCTGCTATTTTTCTTGGCAGCATTTTTGTTTTTCGTTTGTTAATCAAAACCAACAACTTTTTAGCTCTCGTGTCTTCCTTTTTACCCACCTTTTCTTCTTATGGGAAAGGAAAAACATGTTATTTTTCATAACAGTATTCATCGAGGATGTTGAGGCTACTAAGTGGACATGTATGAGAATTCGAATCAAACACCTGGTCATGCACTTGAATCCATTTCCATGCAGAGATTATCATGATCATTAAATCAACATGTTTCCATTTCCATGCAGATTATCATGATCATTAAATCAACATGTATTTGAAACTTTTGTAATGTTTGCACTCTATACTGGAAAACTGTTGCAGGTTTTATTATGATGTGCCCTCAATTGTTCATCAACTACAAGCTCAAATCTGTTGCTCATCTACCTTGGAGGCAAATGACTTACAAGTTTCTCAACACTATAATTGATGACCTTTTTGCCTTTGTTATTAAAATGCCAACACTCCATCGGCTTTCTGTTTTCCGTGATGGTAAGATTATGATTATGACCACCTGTTTTTCTGTTCAAGTTGACGTGATAGTAGAATAATCATGGATAAAAATCTTTATTATTTCTTGCAATTAGGAAGCTAGGCGCAACTAGGCTGACAAAGCCTATGATATTTGAATATGTTCTGTAGTGGAAGCTTTGTCTCTTAAATTTATTAAATTATATATTATGATGAGTTTGACTCCCAGTCTATCTGAGAGCTAATAAAGTTAAATTTGAACTTTATGGTTGTGCATTAGCAAGATGAGGGAAAACATTGTTTCGTTGAGAAGGATTCCCGGAAGAAAGGTGTACCTCCTCCATCGGTGTTTTGAAGCTGATATTATTAGATTTTAGAGAAGGGATAGTTTGCATTTATGCTATCATACGTATGACCTTGCCTTGCATTCACGAACCTTCTTGACTGCCATATAGCTGAAAGGATAACTATTCTTGAATCCAGCCCTTTGTACCAGAATTTTACAAATTTGAATGCCATTTATGAAACAGTATTCTAATTGTGATTTTTCTCTGAAGATTACGCACTTTTCAAGTATATCACAGTTCATCAAATGACTTCTATCATTGTCTTAATATCTTCATTTGTCCCTGCCTTGCAGATCTTATCTTCCTCATATACTTGTACCAGAGGTGGATTTATCCAGTGGACAAGAAACGTGTAAACGAGTTTGGTTTTGGAGGTGAGGATGATCAGACTGTGGCTGAGACAGACGCTGCAAAGGAAGAAGAGAAGAAAACTAATTGATTTGGTTTTCTCTCAACAGTTTGAGAAAGTTTTACAGTAGATACTTGATACTGTAGAATTCAACGGGGTTGATTTATTTTTCCCCCCGTTTTGTTACACATTTGCATTTAGAATTTCGTCTTAAGAAAGCGCTTTAGTTTGGCCTTGCCTGCTGGAATTTTTACTAGGACCAAAGGATGGCGGGTATTTAACTACTGAGACCTTCACGGTTGAGTGTAATGGTCTTGCAGCTTTTAGTTTACCCCTCTGTAGCTTTTCTTTGTTTTCAAATGTCTTATTTTTGTGATAGATGGCCCTTTTATGTATTATTTTGTTCCAACCATGTGTATTTTTAACTAATTTATCCTTGATTTTGGTTTATTTGGTATTGTAATTTGTTTTGAGCATTTTTACATTTACAACCAACTCAATTCTGCCGTTGACTCGAATCAGGTCGTAGGAAAAAAGGGTGCTCGCTTTATATTACAATACGTTTTGGATATCAAATAGCTTAATTGGTATGTAGTTGCAAAGTTGTATTTATGATACATCTGTATCATTAGTTATAGGTTTGATTAAGTGCAGCTTAGTAAATCGATTTATTTTTCAAGGAAGGCCATATTGGGCTGAGTTGCAAGATGGGGAGGCTCATTGACAAAGTTTAAGTTAGTAGTAGGCCGAAAAGGGTCAGCATTGCCGATATATCCTTATTATATTTTTAATGGAAATTAAAATTCAAGCTGATATGAATGTGTTTTATCTTTCCTAATACAATTTGATTTGTCATAATAAAGAATAGGGCTTGAAACTTTCATATCAAGATTGCTAGAAGTACTCTAGAATCATATAGTTTTAAATTCTTTTTCTTGAAGATTTCTTTCAATTATTAAAAAATCAATTGTAGGTTGAAGTGTCATTTTTTTCTTACGGCACATTCATAGGGTTAATATATGAGAAGTCGTGGCTATCCTTTTCATAAGATCTCCAAGGGTAAAGATACGATAGGTTGATATTCTCCATTTCATAACACCTCCTCTTAGAATTACATAGCCACTAATATATATATTGTAGGATGACAAAGTGGGATGGGCCGTGTGGGTTGGCTTACCAGTCTGTTAAAAAAAATGCGGGTCAGACTGGGTATTTGAGCTTAGTGACCTGTTTAAGCTTGTTTCGCATAACATGTAACCTATATGGGCCATGGATGAAGAAGGATGGACTGATCTACATAACTCATAAAATAAAAATTTTATTTATTTAATTATTCTAATTCTATTTACAACGTAATATTAGTTCAATTAGTTTTTTTATGTTTTAACATGTGAATGTTTACTTGTTAAATAAAAGTTCACTTAAACAAAATGGATTGATTAGTACATATTATTATATTCAAATTCTCTGTTTAGGTTGTTTTCTAGCAGTTTTATGGTGTTTTTAGGAGTACTAATGATTTATTACTAATGAACTTGAACGAATTTTTCAATGTTTAGAGAATGTTAAATATGAAATTGAATGCATTGTGAATTTGAAAGGAAAAATATAATAATATCATATAGCACAAAAAAAAATAGTTAAGCGGGCTAGCCCATGGGTCAAGACCTATGCAGGGTAGGCTAGTAAAATTGGTCCACAAAATTTATGTGGGATGGGACGGGCTGGCCCATTTTTGGCGGGCCTATGTGGGACGGGCCAACCCGCATTACCATCCCTAATATATTGATTTCCTTAAAACTATAAATTAGATAAGAGTATTAATTGTACTTTTTATCTTTTCAAGTATTACGTAATCTGTTTAACTAGTTAGTAAGTTTTTTTGAGATTAGTCATGAACTTTCTTATATCACTATGAGCCTAATTTAGTTTATTATTCATAGTATACATTAATTTTTAAGAATCACATGTAAGCTTTCCTTCTGTTTATCCATCATAAGATTTTATATTTCGTTCTACATTCTTTGTTATGGTATGGTATATTTGGTATGCTTTGAGCGTGAAATATACCTTCTACCATTTGTCTTGTTATTATATAGGTTTAATAGGCATTTTGGTCCTAATATTTTGTGAAAATTTGCAATGTTTTCCCTTGTTTATTTTTTTTCTTAATTGAGTCCCAAATTTTATTAAAATCTATCAATGTGATCCTTTCCGTTAGATTAGTGTGAACGGCGTTAACTATGTCAGAACGTGGTACGTGTCATCTTGTAATTCGTTGGATATATTTTTTTTAATGGTATCCTTCTCCCTCCTGCTTTTCCCTGTTCATCCATCATCCAATTCCATTCAATTCAATCCTACTTTTCCTTGTTCATCCATCATCCAATTCCATTCCATTCCATTCAATTCAACCCCGCAGAGCGCATAGGCGTTGAACTGAACACCCATCTCCCTTCCCACAGGGTTTCTGGAAAAGCCACAGTATTGGGAGGAACCAAGGGTGATGGGGATTCAGAAAGACAGGTGAAATTCATTCAACGTGGGTGGTTGTTGCGTCGCGCACGGCAGCATGGTTCATGTGTATGATTGGATGTTGGAGGAACACCCTCCTCTTAACCTCGATTACCAGAGGGTTAATGATGTTGGGTGGGTTGACTCCGACAACATTGTCATCGGAGTGAGCGAACGCCTTGGAAGGGGTGATGGTGGGATGGGGCTGTTCAGTTCTCACAACGGGTGATGGTGTGGTGTTAGTCTGATGAGGGGGATATTTTCGCCGTGGATGAGAAACGGGTGAGGGATGCTATTGCCATGGAGGATAACAATTCCATCTGTGTGGTGAACGAATTTGAGAATTTGGGGTTCATGGATTTGAGAAGTTCTGCTGCCACGGGTTCTAGAAAGAAGAGAGGATTGGGAGGGAGAGGAGAAGGGAGAAGGATAAGATTAAAACAAAAAAATATATCAACCAATTACAAGATGACACGTGTGTCACATCCTGACACAACGCCGTTCACACTAATCTAACGGAAAGGATCACATTGATAGATTTTAATAAAATTTGAGACTCAATTGAGAAAAAAAATAAACAAGGAAAAACATTGCAAATTTCCACAAAATATTAGGACCAAAATGCCCTATTAAACCTATTATATATTACCATGCATTGAGTTTTCCTTATATTGGGTTCTCCATGGGTTTGTTTGAGTTCTGGAAAGTGAGTTCTCTACATAAAGGAATAACCTAAAGCCAAGGAACACACCATATCACCTTACCCAAGAACACCAACCCTCATATTCCCGTAGCGGTTGGAGCCATATCTATAATACTCAGAACCCGTGATACCATGTTCACTGCACAACAGACAATGAAGATAGTGGGAGGTGACAATTCCATGCACCCCATTAATCATCTGACACATGTACTACTACTTTCCACATCATTCAAATTATTTATTTATTTTTAGTTATTAAAAAAAGATGTAATTGTAATTTTCTGTCATCTTCTTCTTGCTTCAACTCCCTCCATTCCCCGTCTTTAACGTACTCTGCTTCTTCGTCATCTATTTTCTTTTTGCTATGTCATCGGAGCCATAACCACTTCGCCATATGCTTACTCATTGTCTGTTTTCTCATTGCTACCGTTATTAGATTCATTATCTCCACCTCATTGTCTACTTCCCCCTCACCACCGCTATCGGAGTCATCGTCTCTACTTCCTATATGCTTTCTTGCTTCCATTTACACTGTTTATTGGGCAGTTGTGACTATAAGGATTTTGTTGGTAGGGTGTCGGAAAGACGGAAAGTTGGTTTTGGCTTTGGACTGTGCAAGTTTCAGGTGGTAGTGACAATAAGGTTAGCTTTGGACTTATGCTAGTGTTGCCATGTGCAGTTGTTACTAGAGGTAATTGCTACGGTGCATGTTGTAAAGAACATGTTAAAAAATCTTCTTTAGTTGTTTTCATTAATCATCTGACACATGTACTACTATTCTCCACATCATTCAATTTATTTATTTATTTTTAATTATTAAAGAAGAACGTAATTGTAATTTTCTATCATTTTCTTGTTCCAACTCCCTCAATTCCTTGTCTTCGACGTGCTCTGCTTCTTCGTTTTCTTCGTCGTCTATTTTCTTGTTGTTATGTCATCAGAGCCATAACCACTTCCCCATATGCTTACTCATTGTTTGCTTTTTCATTGCTATCGTTATCGGATCCATTATCTCCACCTTATTGTCTACTTCCCCCTCATCATCGCTATCGGAGTCATGATCTCCACTTCCTATATGCTTTCTTGCTTTACACCGTTTATTGGACAGTTGTGACTATAATTTTTTTAATTTTTAACAGTAAGGATTTTTTTGCCAGGGTGTCGAGAAGACGGGAAGTTGATTTTGGCTTTGGACTGTGCAAGTTTTTTATGGTAGTGACAACAAGGTAGGCTTTGGTAGCTTCCTCGATAGTGTCCAGCAGACACCAGCGATCAATATTTCTTGTCGGGATTGTAGATCTCGTCAGTGAAGACTCGCTTTCTCGATATTATTGACGGAATCAGATTTGAATCTCGACAACATAACAGTCTTAGGGGATACTTGTGGATGTCGCAATAGTAAATCACGTCAACAACAATAATGGACCTCGTTAACAACAGCTGCAAACCTAACCTCATCAGCAACTGTGGCAGTGGTCCTCATAGTGGGCTTAGTCAAAGATGACATTAGATTTGATATCATTTTTAAACTTTTTTTTCAGACAATTTTGTCCTTGATGTAAGAAGGACAGGGAAGAAAAACAAGAGATGAAATGTAAAGTAACAAGAAATACTTGTCTGATAATGAATGAAAATATGTATAGAAGATTTTAAACCCTACACCCTAAACATGCACCATAACAATTTTCATAACTAAAATCATGTTGATCACCTACATGCAATTATAATAATACTAACGAAAATTTATATATATATATATATAACATATTATGTACTTTTCTTTTAATGTTTTTTTTTCATGCATGTTATATTTTGATTTTATAAGTTTTTCTTTCTAGGGTTAAATTAATATATATTAAATTTAAAGATTCAACTCTTTTTAAAATATTTATGTTTATGTTAATACTTTATTTTTTATATTAAAAATATAGTTCAATTAAAAATATGATCACACCATTAGATCAAAATTTTTATTGTATTTATTTTACAATTTTACATTGACTTTAAGTGTGTAGTTCACATTACAATTATATATTAAAGAATTGTTTAGATATACATAATGTTAATTAATATAATAAAAATAAAGTTTTTTATTTTATTTTAACAGATTACATTACCTCTATATACATAATAATTTCTATTTCTAGATATATGTATGACTGTATGCATCATCTTATATCTAATATATTTTATTATTTAAAACTTACTTTATTAAATAACATACAAAAAATAAATTATTTGAAATATATGTATGATCATATATATTGTTTATATTTATTATTTTTTTAAAAATTAAAAAATTAAAAATTTTATATAAATTAAATATTTTCTAAATAAAATTTATGTAAAAAATCTACAATGTCAATGTATAATTTACATTATTTTTGGTCATGATATGATTTGTAAGTGTATCAAGTATAATCTCTCGCATTATCTTATCTTCTAAATTACATAAAATATAAAAACATAAACTCCATCAAAATACTAATAAATGTTAAAATTTCAAAACTAAAAAATTAACTCTCACAAAACTTTCACAAAAAACTATGTAACCATGACTTTTCATTATAAATGGAAATATGTAGAAATAAAGTCAATTGTCAGGTCCAAATAAATAATTTTATAAATATTTTTTTATTTTTAAAAAATATTTTTTATATATATCTTAATATTTTTAAAATTACATCAATTTTGCACATTTCATTATAGGTAACCATCTTATGATGGACATTGTAGGGTGTTAGGTGTTAACACATTCCCTACGTATAATTGACTCCCAAATCCATATTTGATTTTAAAGATCATTCTTTTTTTAAAAGATTTTCGTAATTTTCCTAAATGAACTATGGTGGTGACTCTTTTGTCTTTTTAAACATATTTTTCGTCGTTCCATCGTAATCCTAGTTGTGACATGTGTTATCCATCGAACAACAACCATTACTAACCTATTATCATTAAATTTAAGACAACATTCTTTGAACTTTTGACATTGTCGACAATATTAATAATATCTAAACACAAAAGTAATTATCAGTTAACCATAAGAAACGAAATTGTCAACAAGTTGAAATACGTCAAACAAATATAAAATACAATACCAATGAAATCATCACCATCGGAAGTTACCACAAACAATTTCTTGTATGCTTTTGAAATTGAAAACTTTCATTGGCACATTAGGAATATGTTGTGGTTTTATAGTGGATGCACCGATAAACATTAATTTATATGGTGGTCACAAACTCTATCTTGCCCTTGATTTTTCATAACTTTGAAATTATATATGACATATGTTTCATCTTGGATTAACTTGTATTCCTACAAACTGACATTCTCTTTTCTAACGATTATTGATATGCTATCACCCTACAATCATATACAATAATTTCATATTTTATAATTTTATGGTTCTTAGTATGTTATCATTTCTAATTACACAATTTGTCATAGAAGAGAAAAAAAATACATTATATGTACCTTATTATTTAAAAGGATCATCTCAATGTGTTTGTTGGATTCGCAAATCAGATATGCGAACACCAAGTTTCAATGTTTCTCTCTTCCTGTCAATATCTTTGATGACATCGAACCTTTTTGTCATACTTACTACAAATGTAGCATGTTATTAGTGTGATAAAACGCAAAAACAAATATTTATAAAACTTTAAACTCTTACCTATTGCTTTAGTCTTCCAATGCTCAATCCAATTTTGTCTCTGTCCTTTTCAGCAAAAAAACATACCACAACACACAAACAAACAAAGCATCACCAACATGAAATTGCATTAACAAAAGACAGGTAACAAAACCCTGAACACAAAAATAAAAATTTCAAAATAAAAGAGAACCCTAAGAAACAAAAAAATTACTTTGATTATTGTAAGAAACACACCAAAAGTTGTTATTTTAGTTTTCCAATCTTCAACTTGGTTTTGTCCTTCTAAGCAAGAAACTTACCAGAAGATGAACAAAGAAACCATTAGCACATTGAAATTGCGATAGCAAAAGACAAGTATGAAAACCACAAGAATGAAAACAGGAATTTCAATACTAAATCGAATCAATAAAACACAAAATTTATCCTTCCGGAAGGATACACACCTGAAACTTGTTGCTTTGCTTTTCCAATCTTCTTCAACCAGGTTCTTCAATCACAAATGGAATGGATGTCAAGAAAATGGAGGTCAGCAAATGAAGCCTCTGAAGCGAGGGAAAGCTTCTACCGCCTCCATATCATGTATCAAGGAGAGAAACATCGAACTCAGAAAAATCAGGAAATATGAAAGCTTTGAAATGACAAAAATACCCTCCATGTGACACTTTAAATCAATACAAAAATAAACAAAAAGGTCATTTTACAAATGAAAATGCGAATGATGAAAAAACCAAATTAAGGGAGACTTCTGAATACAATAGAGAATGACAAAATAGTAAAAGTCATAAATTAGAAGACCAAAAAGCCAAATTTTCAAAAAAGTGTCTACATAAGGAGAATGGGAGATTGGTTATTTTTTGTTCGTAGTATTATAATAGATGCATTTTGGATATCAAATGGCTTCATTGGTTTGTTGTTGCAAGGTTGTATTTATGATACATTTGTAGCATTAGTTGTTATAGATTTGACTATGTGCAACTTAGTAAATCAATTTATTTTTCAAGGAAGGCCATATTAGGCTGAGTTGCAAGATGGGAAGACTTATTCACCAACTTCAAGTTAGTAGGCAAAAAAAGGTAGCAGTGTCCATGTATATCTTTAATTACATTTTTAAGGGAAATTCAAATTCAAGCTGGTATTAATGTGTTTTATCTTTCACAATACAATTTGACTATCATAATAAAGAACTGGTCTTGAAACATTCATATAGAGATTGTTAAAAAGTACTCTAGAATTGTATACTTTTAAACTCTTTTTCTTAAAAATTTCTCTCAATTCTTAACAGATCAATTGTAGGTTGAAGTGTCATTTTTTTTGCTCACAACACATCCATAAGGGTTAATATATGATAAGTTGACGCAATGGAGCTTTTTAGGAGTAGGAAAGCCTTGGTCTCCCAAAATTTTTAATATTTTTATAACTCCTGTATTAATCTTCAAAATTTTGAAGACTATATTAATGATTTGTTATTCATTTGATCTTTTTTTTAAAATAAAATAGAGTTAAAATATTGTTCTCAGTCGAATTGAGAACATTAATATTTTACCTCTTCTTATACCTTCTTTTTAATAAATCTAATTTATTTTATTTGAAAAGAAATATGTTAAATTGAAACTACAAAAACAAAACAAAAAATAGAAAAGACTATGCAAATGTTGACCTCCTTATATACAGAGAGAGAGAGTTGAAGACTCAATTTAAAGTAAAATTAAGTAGATCTTACATTTTTTATGGAAAGTTAAATTTTTCTACTAATTTTTTAAATAAATATTTGTTATGGTATAATTTAAGACAAAATATTACAGAGATAAAATTACTTTGAAAAAAAAATGTTTAAAAGCACCTCTTTAATAAAAAAAAAGAAACTTAGATTTTAATAGAAAAAAAATAATAATATAATAATTTGTTTCGAGAATGTAAAAAGAAAGATATTATTGAAAAATATTTGTCATAAAATAAAAAAGATAATTATAAAAAATTATCTATAAAAATTATTTATTTTTAATAATTATTACAATATTAATTTTTTTTACTATTAAAAAGTGAACAAAAGAGCATATGTTTTCATTAATTCTAATTGGTAAAGGCTTGTGCTTTTTACATATCCATATTTTTGTTGTACACCTCATAGTTTTGTAAAATAAGGATTTTATTTTTTTTAGTATTTTGAAAAAGTATTTTGAAAAATTTTCAGAATAAGTATTTCACAGTTCAATATGTATTCGAAATATAAGATTTAGAATTCTATTCTGAATAGACATCTTTAAAATAAAAAATTTATAATTTTTATATTTTCTAAATTCGTTCAATTCAAACAAGTATTCAAGAACATCCCATCCAAAAATATTCTGAAACATCTGATATCTAAAGAAATTTGGATGTGCGTACTTTTATAAATTCACCAGCAAGTGCACGAAGAACGTGCCTTTCTAAAATGTATTTCATTGCTGGTCTTTGTTCTTGTACTCCAAAACTTTTCGCATGCACTCCTAACAACACAGTGTAATTATGAAATTACTCTCAAAATCTAAATGAAATGCATTCTCTTTTTCTTTTTCTTCTTCTTTGCGTTCTGTCTTTCTCTTCCATGTTTCCTTCTCTTCTTTCGGTCTCTCTTCCTCTTCCAGCGTTCGTACTGTTCCATCTTTCTCTTGTGGTTCTCCTTTTTAGTTACATTTGGTCGTAAGATATTTCAACAAGTTGAAGCAAGCAGACACGACTACACTGGCACCGACATAGGTAAAGTCCTTCATTTTCGCTTATTTCCGGTTTCAGAAAATGGCTTCCGGCGTGTACAAACCGGAAGTCAATTCGGATGTGGAGTAAAAATTGGCTTCCGGTCTGTACAAACCGGAAGCCAAAAATTTTCGAACTGCTTCCAGATTGTACAAACCGGAATTCATTTCCAGATACGGGAATGACTTCCGATCTGTACAAGGTGGAAGTAAAAAAAAAAAAAAAATTTATGCTTCCAGGTTGTACAGACCGGAAGTCATTTCCAGAATTATTTTGACTTCTGACTTGTACAAACTGAAAGTTATTTCCAGAAGCCAAAAAGTGACTTCCGGATTATAAAAACCGAAAGTCAACAACAAGAGTAATATTGGAATTTTAATATCTGGAGAAGTGCGGGAAGAAATTTTGGGTGTATAGGAAGAATTACCCTTCATTACTCGATGTTCTAGTTTACAAAAAGCCAGGCCCAGCCCAAAGCCCGGGCCTCGCAAGCCCAAACACAACGCCTGCCCAGACCTAGCGTAATCGTCTCATCTCCTCCGCAAGTCTTCTCCTCTTGTCTTGCTGCTCTCCCTTCCTCGCACCACGTCTCGTTGTGAACCTCCGCCGCGAGTCCTCTTCCCTAGGTTAGGTTAGTGTGGCGCCGTTCTCTCCAGTGAGTCCTCTTCCTTCTCTTTTTCCTTTATACATCCTAAATTGGATGGGAAATGACTACTTTTGTAAATTTTTTATTTTTGAAAAGTAAGTCCAAAAGATAAATGATTTTTTAGTATTTTTTCCTTTATAATATTTTTATCACTTGACATTTTCTCATTTTCGTTGCCTTTCCCTAATCGCGTCTTAAATCAAACTACATCAGGTACTGATCTTCTCCTCATTCTGCTCCGATTCTGATTCTGTATGCTTTTCTTGGTTTTCTCTTCTTCTCATGTTTTTTCATTCTTCTTTTCTTCTTGCGTTTGATTTAGTGCATAGACAAAACAAAGTCGTTGATTCTGTTTAAACATAGGACCGTGGACAGACGATAAACAAGGCTACAGATCTTTGATTCCTTCCAACAAGGTTTGAACGACTTTTTTATATTGTGTAATATGCTCATTAGGTTGTCTGCTGCACGAGATGTGATGCTTACAAATGAGCGCAAATGTCCAGAAAACTATTCTTGAATACTCCTACATACATAAATCGATGCTATTGATTTTGTTGTTTCAATTTTGTTATTAGTTTCTGCTGATGCTGACAAATCCGATGTATGGGTGATATTTTATCTTCGATTCCATCACTGATGTTTCTCTCTTCTCTCTTTCTTTCCCTTTCTCTCTCTCCCTCCGCCCTAAATGGCGCCGCCTGCGCCAGCAGTTGAAGGCGGCCAGGCACCGCAAGGGAGGCAGTAACGGCCGCAGGGAGGGTTTGGCCTCACAGGAATCATACGCATGGTCGTTTCTCTTTTAAATAATCTAGTTAATACTCCTGAGGATTGCATGTGTTCTTTCTCGAGGGGATGAATTATCCATGTCTTTGTTTCCCCAAGGACCAATGCAAGAAGAACATGATAAATGCTATTAAATATAACAAAAAGCTACTTGCTTGAATTGATCAGGATTAAGTTTTTGAGAGCTAATTTGCTCTCGCTGCTTCGTACGCTAATGTTTTGCTCGATAAGAATTTATGTACTAATCGAATATGCTTGTTTTAGATTTTTGCAGTAGACTGAACTTTTATTCATTTCGGGTCGTGTGTGGGCTTTCTGGTCTTGTGAAATTGAGTTCAAACTAAGAATATGTTTTGTATTGGCTATAGATATTGGTAGTGCATTAAACCTTTTTTTGTTGGAAGATTCTCGGAAGGAAAATAAGCTATAAATACAGTCACATAATTTAACCCAAAACTTTAAAACAATGAGTTTATGGGTCTTTTCACTTATATGAACTTATTCATTTGTATTCAATATAGGACTCCAAAATTACACTTGTATACTGACATTTTTTTTGCTACACTTCAAGATTTTTTCCCCATTCTTTTGGGTTCATGATAGAATGGTTAAAAAACAAATGACCAGATGAATTTTAGTAAGAACGTTCCTGAATTTGAGAGGTAAGTCCCTCCCAATTCCTTTACAAATTCTCACATAATTAATCACTCCTCTCACAGCCGTCTTCGTATTTATATATCAGCTACTTGATTCACTACCTAGACCACTTTATTCTTCCCAATTCCCCTAACTAATGGCCCTAAACTAACAGGACCTATGAGGTCACTTCTATGGTATTTTTGGGGATAATCTATAGTTTTGTTCTTGGAGTTTGAATGGGATGCTTGTGAGTTGAATATAGATGCGTTATTTTCAATTGAACTTTGATTGGATATAGGAAATTCTGATTCTTGCTCAGGTAGGAGTATTTGATGAACTGTCCATGATACGGTGAAGTCTCTTCTCTGAGTCGTGAGTGATCAACTCTTTAGTTATTATCCTATTAGTTAAGGAGCTGAAAGGAGCACCGTTTGGTGGTTGGGTGAGGGTTGGATAAGCGTAAAGAGTTTCCTTTGGAGTTAGGATGGATATAAACTCTTCTTTGACGTATTTGCATTTTCCTTAGTTATTATCGAGTGCCTAAGTTAGTATATCTGTATAACGATGCCTGTTCCCATTTTGTTTTCATTTAGTAGTTGTTGTTTTTTGTAAGTTCTGATCGTTTAGTAGTAAGTTACCCTCCTGATTTTGTGTCTTTGTTGTAATCTGTTTTTATATTTTATTAGAATTAGAATGAGGTTTATATTCTCATTCAGAAACTGATTTTTTCATCTTCAGTCTTTTGCTTTTATCCAGATTTTTTCTAAATTATTATAGTTATAAGTGCAGTTGGAATATGCTATATATATTACGCTAAAATAATACAAAAATAAACTTAAGAAACATATAACTCTGTCAAACCAAATTTGGTTATTAAGCACTAACATATATCATATTCTTAGTTGAACGCAGATTGAAGGAGAATAAAACAGGAACAAAACAACCTGCGGAATTACTCAATCTAGGTCCCCAAAGTTACTATTTGTCTCTCCAATCTCTTGAACTGTAAGAGAACAGTCATGGACAGACGCACGAACACCACCAGGCCAGTAGCGTTGTCTTCCCCTTCCATCACTGCCACCACCACCATAACAATTGAGAACTCTGAGCCATCAAGCTCTTCATCTCAGCACGAACAACAGCAACCAGAAGTACTTTTCCTCCCCCTCAATCGCAAGAAGAAAAAGGTCAGTTGGAAAGAGGGCACCGTAGACAATGAGTTCATGCAGAAGAAGAGTTCCAAGAAGTGCTGTATCTTCCATAAAGAGAAGCCCTTTGATGAAGATGACAGCGATGAAGATGAACATCACTCTGACGAACGCCCTCACGATAGTGGGTCTTGCTGTAAGAATCATGATGAAGCTGGCCCAAGCAGCTAGAGAACTGATTGAGCTGATCGGTGATTAATGAAACCTAAAACATATATTTTGTAGATTAAATGATGAAATCATTGAACTTAGGTTTGCAACTCAAGAATTATTTAATTTCGGTTGCAAGTCTAAAATTACGACATTGAAACTATAAAGGATGTTGAGTTTAAATTTGATGACACAACACAAATAATTGGCCTACTTTAGTACTGAAAAATAGTTTCACTGATTATTGTCATAATTGCAATGTTCAAAGCATAAAAATAAAACAAGATTTAGTATCGAAATGTGTGATAATGAACGTTATCAGAGTATAATTTGTAATACAAAATTATATTTATTAATTAATCTCCTACAAGTAATTAATAGTGAAAATTACGTTTAAATATGTTATTTTACATAAAAGGGGGAACTATTTCTCTTTGTCCTTTAATTAAATTTTTTTTATTTTTAGTCTTCTGATTTTGTGAGATGTTACTAGTTTCTGCTATTATACAATATTGATAAAGTGACTGGTTTATTCAGCATTTATTTGGTAGATTTAATTAAGTGATACGATTAATAATTTAGTTAGTGTTTGTCATGTGAATTAGTTCTTTTGTAAATTTTTTCTCAAAAATATTTGATTATTCGATATAATTGAATTTGTTCTAAGAATTAAAATTATAATCAATAATAGTTGGCTTTGATCTTCGACAAATTAGAGAGAAGGAGACAATTCAATCATATATGATTTTATTAAGATACTTCTATTCTAATAATTTGGTCAAGACAATCAACCTACCAGAATAATTTTGTCAAAATGTTCTATAATTTTAACGATAAATAATATATGTTAATCATGTACTCTAAGAACATTTATAAAAAGAAAATAGACGTATAATCTTTTTTAAACAATCAAACTGTCTTGTTTATACATAATTTTTAAAATCATAAGTCAATGCAAATGAAAATATAAAGTCAAGGCAAATTTAAGTTTGAATTTTGCCAAGTTGTCTTTGAAGATAATTTAAATCTGAAGAAAGTCTTTAATAAAAGATAACAATTTTTATCTTATTGCATGACAAGTTTCGATAAAAGAATATTTAGTATTAAAAGTAGTATAAGTGTAATAAGTTGAGTATAACAACAATCTATGTCAACTATAAATGTTATTCACCTTTCATATATACAACAGAAGAATATATTATTAATACACAAATCGTAACTATCTTACTTAAAATCCTACAAATAATTGTCTCACAACGTAGAATCAATTAATAGTCTTACCTAGAATTATGACATACGTTTATTTTAATTATTAGTTGTTATACTAATAAACCATCTTATATACGAATTAGAGAGTATGCACCATTTTTGGAAAATCTTGATTTGATAAATATATTTTTTTTAAGAAATATTTATTTATATTTTTTTTAAGGTTTTTTATCTTAAACAATTTCTTTTATTATAGTCGAAAATAAATAAAATACTTAGATAAGTCAACACTGGTTTAATGAAAAAGAATATTTGTATTTTTTATTTCGTATGGAGGTAAAAAAATATTTAAAAATGACTATGTATTTATTATAAATAAAAATATTATAGAAAATACTTGTGATTAATTTTGAATAATAAATCTCTTTACATTGTAAAAGATGATTGAATATTATCCAACGTGAATCAATATAAAACTCAAGTGTCTTGTGCTTCTACTATTATACTTGTATAGATTTTTTATCATTATTCACAAGTTTTTCTTCTAAAATCAACTTATAAGTTATATTTAAATAGTAGGTGATCCTTCCTAGGTCTTTTACCATTTGTTGTCTTGCAAAAAAAAGTGTTTTTAAGCTTTGTTCAACCGAAGGGTATTTTTAAACATTGTAGAAGTAATAATTCTTTTTTAGTCATGGCGTTCATCTCTTACCTTATCATCCTTTCCATCAAGATCTTTATTGAAAAATGACAATTCATTTGAAATCAATTAGTCTCCACTTATTAACTACACTTCACTCTTTGAAAATATCACGACAATAACAAACATGGTGAAGCTCCCTAGGTCTTTTAACATTTGTTGTCTTGCAAACAAAAAAATAAAGTGTTTTTAAGCTTTGTTCAACCCTTCCTTGTAGAAGTAATAATTCTTTTTTCTAGTCATGGTGTTCATCTCTTACCTTATCTTCCTTTCCATCAAGATCTTTATTGAAAAATGACAATTCATTTGAAATCAATTAGTGTTCCACTTATTCTTATTAACTACACTTCACTCTTTGAAAATATCACGACAATAACAAACATGGTGAATAGAGCTGTCAAAATAGGTCTGGTCCGATGGGTTGATCCGTTATAGCCTATGATTTAGGTCAGGCTAGGCATAAAAAATTGAGGCCTAGATAACAATAGGCATTTTTTAGCCTAGCCCATTTGGCCTGATGCCCATATGGGCCAAGACCAGGCTGGCCCGTAGGCTAATGGGTTGACCCGTTTATTTTTTATATTAGATTTTTGTTCTTAATTGTTATGTTATCATACCAAAAAAAGAAACCCTAGTATCTCAGAGTCTTTATTCTCTTCTTCATCTCTTCTCTTCCTTTCTCGAGGGAGAGGATTGACAAACAGATTTTTTGGTCGCACAAAATTCTGATCAAAGAAAACAAGTTAACTAATGTAATATAGCTAACCCGTGTCGAATCTCACAAGGACACAATTGTAGAAGTATAACCATTGTTAAACATCGTTCTCCAAAGAAAAGTTAAAATAAACAATAATAATAATCATAATAAAGGGGGTTTTGTCGAGTTGATAAAATTAACAATGCAGAGTAATAATTGTAAATAAATAATTAATGAAAACTAAAATTAAAAACACATAGTAAAGAAAATTATAAATAAAATAATTAAGGGAAACTAAAATTAAAAACAAATATGGAAATTAAATTATTTAAATACGAAAAACTAATGCATGTAGAATTAAATTACGATGCTAAGAATTTAATAATGAGAAAGTTTATAAATGCTTTTATGATTAAAATAAATAAATTAAAAAACAAATTTAAAGGCAAAACAATAATTGGAATGAAATTATTATGCTAATAAAAATAAATAAATAATTAACAGTTAAATCATAGATTTTGCAATAATTAGAATGATATATTGATGTTAATTCAAATTATAATAAAAATAAATAAATAATTAATAATTAAATGAAAATATATATTCAATTAACTATTAAAATTTAAAATGAATAAGTAAAATACTGAATTTAAAATGTAGGCTGGAATTATAAAATACTGAATTTAAATAAAAGTAAAATGTCAATAAAATTACTGGAGTCTGAAGAATAAATAGATATGTGTGAGGATGTGAATGTGAATGTGAGAGAGTAAAACGTATAAAATTTAAATTATTGATTAGAATTAAATAAAATGAAGACTAAAATATGAAATAATGAAATTAAATAAATTAATATGAAAGAAAACAAAACCAGGAAATTGTAGCAAGAGCTCCTAAAACTTCTGCAGTTTCACCCAAACAAACAGCAAAACTATAATGAGAAAAAGAGAGAGAGGAAGAAGAAAGACTATTACTTTGATGAAGTGTCTTGCCTTACATCTAAATCTCTTATTTATAGGAGATTAGTCAAGGTTTTATTACAAGTAAAAATCTGAAAATTAATTACAATTCAAGTCCAATATTTTTTTCCCCGGATTTGATTTTGCTGATTAGGAGATCCTCTGCCAATAGTAGAAATAATTGCTCCTTTAGAATAAATATTTCTTCTTAGGATTTGGTTTTGCTGATTAGGAGATCCTTTGCCAAGAATAGAAATAATTGCTCCTTCAAAATAAATTTAATGCTTCGATTTGATTGCGGATTTGAAAGGAAATTCTTCTGTTGGTCTCATGATAAATGGGCCACGAGGAATTTAATTTGGAAGATTGAAAAAGTTTTTCCCACCGAAGCACCTTGGGCTCATCTCAAAATAACTTCAAGTTCTTTTTCTCCTACAAAAAAAATGTCAACCAGAAAAAAAAATATATGCAATATGAATGTATGTTTTGATGTTAAAAATATGTAAATGCAATAAATTTACTAAACTTAAATTATGTCATTATTTTTATAAAAACGTGCAAAATGCATGGTTTAAAAATAGAACAAATGGCTTAGAAAGTGCTTTTAGATAAAAAAAATAAAGAGTAAAAAGACATACATCAAATACTCCCCACTTTTGCTCTTTTGCACTTCTAAGCAAAAGATAAAAGAAAATAAAATAAAAGTGTGCATGCATGAAAAATATATAATGCAAAGATGAATACTGCTGCAAATGTTAGTGAGATCCTAAAAATTGTAATGTTCAAGAAAAACTTCATTAATGAGAAGTAAAAGAATAAAAAATGATTAAGATCATAACTCACAAAGTATTTCCATGGCCAAGTATTCTTTAATGGTTCAATGAATCAACTCAAGAGGACATCCTCACATGGTCAAGTGTTTACTCTAATCTCTCAAGTGTTTAGGCTGAAAATTCCACTCATAATCACGTCATGACATTATCCTTTACCATAGGCTTGAAAGAACTTATAATTTCCCACCATTAGAACACATACCCCAACAGATCCATAAGACTTTTATTTGGCTTGTAATGGGGCTTAAGGTTATGGGTAAGTTAGGAAAATAGGTTAATACATTAGGTAGAATAAAGAACGTAGATCAATGTACCTTGAAACTCTGTTCCAGTTCCATGTTTTACAACTACTTCTCTTACTTTTGCATTAGAGTGCCTTCCGAGCTTATTCATTTATTGCTTTGCAATGCTCGACTTCTTTTTTTCAATTTTTTTTTTTGCACTTCACTTTTCTAACATTCTTGATTTCTTGTAGAACTTTTGCACTTCACTTTTATAACATTCTTGATTTCTTGTAGAACTGGATTTTTAATGATTTTCTTCAATGATTCCAAGGTCCATACTTCCCTTTAGGTCTGGGTGTGGATGGTGTCTAAGTTAGGAGGCTATAGTTCTCGGGTATAAATCCAAGAAAAGGCTAAGGCTCAAATGTGGGTTCAAAGGATATATTTAGTTAAGGGTAAGCTATTTGGCTAAGTGGCTAAGAACAAGAAGGCCTAAATCATTTCTATTGTTGTATGCACTCCATTAGTGTCAAAGAGAAATCAATCAAGTTCTGGAAAGTTCCAATGTCATGAGTGTTTCACTTGGGATGCTTTGTTCCACCTGAAATTGACCACAAACCAATGTTACTGTAACTTGACCATGACTTCCTAAGTGAGCTAAACCTTTCAAACTTTGAATTCTTCCTCCTGATCAAGTTGGTTTTCCTTTTTTTCCAGAACATATTTCAGTCAATCTAAAACATCAAGCAGCAGTTAAAACAAAATATGAAATAAAACATTATGCATGATATGTAAACACTCCCCACTTTGAAGTCAACATTGTCCTCAATGTGGAAAATTTATGTTATGCAAATGCAAATGCAAATCTTCAGCGAGCTAAAGTAGCTTAGATCCTGGGTCTATCTCCTCAAATGATATAGGTGTCAAGGTCGTCAAATAGCAACTCGGCTCAACTGGTGGGAGGATTTGATTCTCATGGAAAATCTTCAATTGATGGTCGTTCACCTTGAATGTCCTACCATCCTTCATGTCTTGAACTTTTATAGCTCCATGAGGGAAGACATTAGTGACGATGAACGGTCCATCCCACTTAGACTTCAGCTTTCCCAATATCAGCTTCAATCGAGAGTTAAACAACAACATCTTCTGGCCAATCTTGAACTCCTTCTTCAAAATCTTGCTGTCATGAAATTTCTTGACCTTCTCTTTGTAGATCCTGGAGTTCTCATATGCTTGGTCACAATCGTGCATCTCTATTGAGAATATTTCTTCATCACCGAGTAGTGAGTGAGTCTTGATAGGATACTTCGTGGCCTTAAAGATATTAAACATCGCAGTCTCCTCCCCAAATTCCATGGTCAAAGTTCCTGTGTGCACATCAATTTTGGTCTTTGCCGTCATCAAGAACGGTCTTCCAAGTATCAATGTTGACTTGTGCGAGGATCCTTCATCCTGCATGTCCATAATGTAGAAGTCAGCTGGAAAAATCAGTTGGTTCACCTTAACAAGTACATCCTCCAATATTCCGAATGGTCGAACTGTATTCTTATTTGCCAATTGGATGATCACATTAGTTGGCTTCAACTCTCCTAACTGCAAGGTCTTGTAGAGGGCCGACGACATAACATTGATGGATGCTCCTAAGTTCAGCAGGGCATCTGCAATTGTGAGTTTACCAATAGTGCATGGGATAGTGAAAGTTCCTCGATCATCACACTTCTAGGGAATGCTTCCTTGAGAAAGAGAGGATACAACCTGTGTTTGCTTTTTCCTCAAACCTCTCTTGTAAGTGCACAACTCCTTCAAAAACTTGGCATACCTGGGTATTTGTTTAATGGCATCCAATAATGGCATATTGATTTCCACCTTCTTGAATGTGTTGAGCAACTCCTGATCTACTTCTTGTTTCTTTGAAGATGAAGAAGCTTTAGAAGGAAATGGAGGTGGAGTTTGTCGAGTTGTTGGTGGATCATCCTCCAACTGTTGTGAAGTCGGTGAGCTTGGTTGATCTACTGGTGAAGGAGTATTAGTGGCTTCTGGGGTCTTTTGTTCGGCCCGTACTTCTTTGCCACTTCTTAAAGTAATGACACTCACATTCTCTTTTGGATTGATCACTGGTTGTGAAGGAAGTGTGTTGGACCCTTGTTGTTGTATGGTATTCATCTCGGTAGACAATTGTCCAATCTGGGTTTGCAAGTTATTGATAGTCGCATTCTGTGCTGCCATTTGTTGTGTTAATTGCTTCATCAAATCTGCCAAGGCTGTTTCATTATTTTCATGTGTCAGTTGATGATTGGGTTGTATAGGTGCATGATTCTGACTTGCCTGTTGTCTCATTGGAGGGGGTTGATATTTTTGTGGTGGCTACTGGTACTGTTGTTGTGGCTGTTGGTAATGTTGTTGAAAGGCCTGGTTATTCTGTTGATATGAAGGTCTTTGTGGTGGATTTTGTGATGGACCATATCTCAGATTTGGATGTTCTCGCCAACCAGGGTTATATGTAGCCGAGTATGGATCATACTGTTGATGTGGCTTGAATGAATTTGATGACCCGAACTGCTGTTGTCCAGGATACATGCTGGCCACTGTCTTTATTGGAGAGTTTGGCGTCTCTTGAAGTTGAGGACAAGCATCAGTGGGATGATATATAGAAGTGCATATCATGCATAAATGATGTTGCAGTTGAGATGTGTGTTGGTTCATAGCCAATTGTCGTACCAAAGATGTTAGCTCAGATAATTTATTCTCCAGTCTCTGATTGTCGACCTCTGTTGTCACGCTTGGTTTTATTGCATGGACTTGTCTGACAGACATTCGAGCACTGTTGAACTGTTGAGAATTCTCTGCCATATTTGAAATTAGTACCCGAGCAGCTGCAGGTGTTTTATCTATTAACGCACCTCCACTTGCTGCATCAATCATATTTCTTTCCATAGGCATTAATCCTTCATAGAAGTACTGTATCAATAATTGTTCATTGATCTGATGATTTGGGCAAGTGGCACATAGTCTGGTAAACCTCTCCCAGTATTCATACAAAGACTCATGTTGTAGTTGTCGAATTCCACTAATCTCCTTCCTGGTTGCAGTTGTTCTTGAGGCTGGAAAGAATTTCTCCAAGAATCTTCTCTTCAAGTCGGACCAAGTAGTGATTGGTGTTAGCTGAAGGTATAACCAATCCTTTGTCGTGTCACATAATGAGAATGGGAAGGCCTTCAGTTTGGCATAGTCTTCTGCAACACCAATTGGCTTCATCGTGGAGCATACTACATGGAACTCCCTCAAATGTTTGTAGGGATCTTCACCTGGCAATCCATGGAATTTGGGTAGGAGGTGAATTAATCCTGACTTCAGTTCAAATCCAGTAGCTCCTTCCTCCAGTTGAGGAAGTTGGATACAAATTGGTTGTTAAGTTATCTCTTGTGCGACAAGCTCCTTCAATGTTCTTTCTCGATTGGCAACCATATGAGATACTTGTGTAGAAGAAAAGGGACTTGGTATAGAACCCGAGATTAAGTTGGGTTCTTCAGTTTTTGGACTCCTTTTTTTTCGCAATCTTCTTAGTCTCCTGAAGGTGTTCTCGATTTCGGGATCGTACAACTGTAGTTCACCCCTCTGAGATTTGGTCATGCACCATTTAATAATGGTAGACTGTGAACAAGTGCACCAGGCAGGTTCCCAGGAAAGAGAGGTGGGTCACAAATGGAACCGCTTAAGTACCAAGTCTTTCTCTAGCCAGAACATTTCTAGACATGCACTATCACACTACCAACTCCCTCAAGAAGCTTCTGCAAGAATGGTTAGGGACAAAACCTAAACAGAATGATAATAAATGTTTTTTCTTTTCTTTTAATTTTTTTTTAAAATTTTTTAATAAATGTTTTTTTTTTAATTTTTTTTTAAAAAAAAAATTTCAAATTTTTTTTTCAATGAAGAATAATATCTAGCAAAGAAACACAACACAATGTGTCCCCGGCAACAGCGCCATTTGACAAACAGATTTTTTGGTCGCACAAAATTCTGATAAAAGAAAACAAGTTAACTAATGTAATATAGCTAACCCGTATCGAATCTCACAAGGAGACAATTGTAGGAGTATAATCATTGTTAAACATCGTTCTCCAAAGAAAAGTTAAAATAAACAATAATAATAATAATAATAAAGAGGGTTTTGTCGAGTTGATAAAATTAACAATGCAAAGTAATAATTATAAATAAATAATTAATGAAAACTAAAATTAAAAACACATAGTAAAGAAAATTATAAATAAAATAATTAAAGGAAACTAAAATTAAAATAAATATGGAAATTAAATTATTTAAATACGAAAAACTAATGCATGTAGATTTAAATTACGATGCTAAGAATTTAATAATGAGAACGTTTATAAATGCTTTTATGATTAAAATAAATAAATTAAAAGACAAATTTAAAGGCAAATCAATGGAATGAAATTATTATGCTAATAAAAATAAATAAACAATTAACAGTTAAATCATAGATTTTAAGACAGAGCAATAATTAGAATGATATATTGATGTTAATTCAAATTATAATAAAAATAAATAAATAATTAACAATTAAATGGAAAAAAAAATATTCAATTAACTATTAAAATTTAAAACGAATAAGTAAAATACTAAATTTAAAATGTAGGCTGGAATTATAAAATACTGAATTCAAATTAAAAGTAAAATGTCAATAAAATTACTGGAGTCTGAAGAATAAATAGATATGTGTGAGGATGTGAATGTGAGAAAGTAGAACGTATAAAATTTAAATTATTGATCAGAATTAAATAAAATGAAGACTAAAATACAAAATAATTAAATTAAATAAATTAATATGAAAGAAAACAAAACCAGGAAATTGTAGCAAGAGCTCCTAAAACTTCTGCAACTTCACCCCAAACTAACAACAAAACTATAATGAGAAAGAGAGAGAGGAAGAAGAAAGACTATTACTCTGGTGAAGTGTCTTGCCTTATATCTAAATCTCCTATTTATAGGAGATTAGCCAAGGTCTTATTACAAGTAAAAATCTGAAAATTAATTACAATTCAAGTCCAATATTTTTTTCCTCGGATTTGATTTTGCTGATTAGGAGATCCTCTGCCAAGAATAGAAATAATTGCTCTTTCAGAATAAATATTTCTTCTTAGGATTTGGTTTTGCTGGGAGATCCTTTGCCAAGAATAGAAATAATTGCTCCTTCAGAATAAATTTAATGCTTCGATTTGATTGTGGATTTGAAAGGAAATTCTTCTGTTGGTCTCATGACAAATGGGCCGCGAGGAATTTAATTTGGAAGATTGAAAAAGTTTTTCCCACCGAAGCACCTTGGGCTCATCTCAAAATAACTTCAAGTTCTTTTTCTCCTATACAAAAAATGTCAACCAGAAAAAAAAAATATATGCAATATGAATGTATGAATGTATGTTTTGATGTTAAAAATATGTAAATGCAATAAATTTACTAAACTTAAATTATGTCATTATTTTTATAAAAACGTGCAAAATGCATGGTTTAAAAATAGAACAAATGACTTAGAAAGTGTAAAAATAAAGAGTAAAAAGACATACATCAAGGATCCATTACAGTAGTAGCTCTTTCATTTCCTCTACTATTGTCTATTTATATATTATTTACTGTTGACAAAAATATTATATTATGTTGGGTGCTTGACTATTTTGGAAGTACTTAGTATGTGCTCTAAGTTTGTTTTACAAGTTGTTCAAATGTGAACAATTTTACAGAGACATTTATGTAAATATATTATTGATAAAAAATTATATTGTAGATATATTGTAATATTTTTTCAATTTTTATTAGGCTAAAAATGGCCCGTTGGCCTAACATAGGGTTAGGCTAGGCTAAAAATTGTGGTCCGTTTTAAAATATAGGTCAGGCTAGACTATCAGATTTTCTGAACTCGGTCCGTAGGGTTAGGCCAGGCTGAGCCGGGCCACCCGTTTTGACAGCTCTAATGGTGAAGGAGTATCACGAGTTGGCACGATGGGGCTTCATTATAATAAAGAAATTTTGGTTAGTGTTCAAGTTATTGTGACTTTGACTAAACTTTTTTAGTAGGAGAGTGAAGTAGTAAAAGGTTGGTGTTATGAGGTATTTGCAAAAGTTGATTGAGAATTTGAGTAGTAATGGCATAAAAGAAGTATCATTAATATTATCTAATCTCATTGACTAAAAATAACATTTCACTAAATTAGAAGACTAAAAGATAAATATTTTTAATTAGAAGAATGAAAGAAATATTGCTCCTAATATGGAAGACTAAAAATCATATTTGGGTCTTGAGTGAATTCATGTTTGTCACATCATTAAAGTTGGAAAAGGAAGATTAAACTTTGGAAGGGGTGAATAAAGCTGATAAAAATGCTTTAAAAATTGTTCACAATATAAAGTCTAATAGATGGTAAAAAGTTATCCTCTATGTTCACAAATACTTTGTTGATGGATGTATACACATTTTTTTGTTTATTTTATCTACATTCCTAGAAAAAACTTCAATCTATTTATCATACTTATTTTAAACTTTAGCATAATTTAGCAAAATTTTCACAAGATTCATTAAGAATGTCAAATATAATATCATTAATAGGATTGTGTGGTTTATGATTTAGTTCAAGCCAGATTTTAAAAATAATGGTCTACATAAAATAGGTTTTTGTGTTGACCATTTTAGCTTGATGCCTATATAGGTTAAGTTAAGTTGACTTGCAAGTTCCTGGTCGTATGAAACTTGGGTGCATGATGTGAAACTGGACAAAAAGTTAAAGTTATGACTTATTTTAAAATATAAATCATGTTGAACTATAATATTTTATCCACTTTGTTCATAGGATCAGACCAAGCTAGGTTGAACTATTTTAACAATTCTAGTTAACATATATTTATATATTAAAGAAGTTAGACTCAAAGTTTTTATGAAATATAATAATACCAAGTTTTTCTCTTGAAAAATCATTTTTAACAAAAATAAACTAAAAATTTTAAATAAATTTCTTCCTTAATAATTGATAAATACATTGTTAAGGTTCATTTGATAAAGTTTCATTTTACTAAAAGTTGCAAATGACACTCAAATATGTATAATTTTGAGACCTACAATAAATACATAAATTTTTATCTAATCTAAATCTTTTTGTTATTTGAACACTTATTTATATAATTTTTTTATCTAGTCTATGCATTTTTTATCGCAGTTTATTTTATTGATTTAAAATTTAATTATTATTATTATAATATTAGTAATAGTGGTGGTAGTATTAGTATTTGTATTACATTCATTTTGAACTTTATATTTTAATACATATTTATTTATATTTTTGATTTATTTTTTGTGTTGTTTTTGTATAAATTTGAAATACAAATTAAGAAATTTAAATTTAAAAATAAATATTTAATATTACAGGTGGAAGGTTAGAAAACAAAAAGCTTAAAAATTATTAAAAGTAAATATAGATGAAGTTAACTGTTATTTAAAAGGAAATAGCGCAAAGAAAATAAATAAATAAAAATTATATTAAAAGTTATATTAGAAAGGAGAAGGTGTAAGAAAAAAAAATCCCTTTGTGTAAATCATTATAGGTTATTATGATAATTAAAATGAAGGATTAAAAGTCAAGGGTGGGCGTCGGCATGAAAAGGGAGAAAAGGTGGAATTTTGGGAACAAATAAAAGAAAGAAAATAATTAAGAAGTTTGGAATTGGATTGGAGAAAGTGAAAATGGAGTTGGAAGCAGTGAAGAGGTACTTGGAGAAAGGAGTAGGAACATCATCGGAGGTTGATGGGTTACCGCCAAGGTTTCTCGAACCCTTAATAATGAATTCCCTTAAGGTTGATCTCATCGAACATGGTCGCATTGTCTGTTCTATGAAGATACCTCAACGTTTACTCGTTCGTGCACTCGCTCACGCCTTTCTCTTTTTTTCGTTTATTTTTTCCATTTTCTCTTTTTAATTGTTTTGTTGGCTTTTTGTTTGCGTAGAACGCTGGCAATTCGTTGCACGGTGGTGCTACAGCTGCGCTGGTGGATGTGGTTGGCTCCGCCGTGATTCCCACCGTTGGATACTCCGGTCCCAATACGGGGGTTTCCGTCGAGATTAATGTTTCCTACTTGGATGCTGCCTATGTCGATGTATCTCACCAACTATCTATCTCTTTTGATTCATTGTTTGTGATTTGTTATAAATTATAATGATCCACTTACTTGATAACTTAATCATCGTTATGGGTATCTTGAGAGTGCCATGAGAAGAACATTAGTTGAGTGTGTATTTCGGGGTGAAAGGCGTGAAAGGGATGTGGGTTTTGAATTTCCGAGACTTTGATGCTGAAATGTGGAGTTTTGACCAAACATTTTGCTGAAGTTTTAGACTTGGCCACTTTAACTTGTCTTATGGAATTGTTTTGTAAATGATTAACTGAAAAATAAAAATCTTTGTTTCTGTCTTTTGCATGTTAGAGTAGGTGGGGGATGGTGGGGGGTGGGGTGTGTTGGAGAACTTGATTGGTTGACATTACATGTTCTTTGAACTGTTGCAATAATACCAATTTGATGGGTGAAACATGTACTTCGCGGAGTGGAATTTAAGGAGTTGTGTTAGTGGTTTCTGATAATGGTTGTAATGCAAGATATTACTGTAATAACAATGCTATTGCATTTTGTTATGTTAGGAGGAGATTGAGATCGAGGCCAGGGCTCTGCGTGTAGGGAAGGCTGTTGCTGTTGTGAGCGTAGAGTTCAAGAAGAAAAAAACTGGAAAAATTTTTGCTCAGGGGCGTCATACCAAATTTCTTCCTCCTTCCAGTAAAATGTGAAGGACCAAATATGCACCCTAAACGGTTCATCTTCAATGTGTCTTTCTCTTCTATAGCAAACATATCCAAGTGTAATTTCTGATTAAGTTTCCTCCATATCATGCAGTTACTTCACAACCTTGACTTTTTTGTACCAGTTTTTATTGTTATTATATAGGTAGGAACCATGTATTCTCCAAGTTGTTCTCTACCCTCTGATCTTGAATGTTATAATTTGTGTATATATTTGACCTCCAGAAAATGATTTTTACTCAAATCTTCATCTAATGATGGATTTATAAACATTGGGGTTTGCAACCTTCTGAACCCCTTGGCTGATCTTGTCTATTTAGTGGGACAGAGCTCATTTTTTATTGGCCTTCTCAGCTGTTCTACTCCAGTTCAATTCCTTTTGAAATCTGGAAGAAAGTCGAATGTAACACTCGTTTGCACTTAATTATAACAATATTATAATTTGCTTCTCTCGTTTTATTTTTATACGAAATAGCTTGTACTCCTGGTCCGTTTGCAATTGTTTCTAATGAACTGCGAGATTCACTTGTCAGTGGAGAAACAAACCAGATAATGAAATAGACATTTCCATGTCATTGTTCTCACTCTTGTTTTAAGGTTCTAAAAAAGCATAAAATTGATTTTCATTCTATCCTCTCTTATCTCTTGCTGCGTGTGTAAAAGGTACAGTGAAAATATAAAGCCGTCCAATTCTTTTGCTTTTTAAAACTATACTTGTATTGTTATGCTGCCAATTCGTGCTTTGGTTGCTGCATGCAATGGATTACCATACAAGTACTGAAGGTCATTTTTGAACCATGGGTCTATTCATAAATGCAAGTTTTGGTCAGGCTACTCAAGTTGTCCATAGTTACCAAAGTTTTTCTTGTCCAAAATTTCATCACCAAATAGTGTTATTTAAGGTACAATGATTTAATCAGACCCATGTCCTATAATTCCCAGAGCATCTCTGAAATTGAGCGTGCTCCTCATGGTTCGCCTGCCGATTCCTCCATTGCCCTTTCTCATCATGGCAGCAAATTCCCCATAATCTATCTGTCCATCCTGCAGAACAAATCTTTCATTAACCCAACGAACAGGTTGGCAACTTTATAATCAAGTGTTGCAGAAACTTATGGCAATCACAAACAAGCTCTAGATAGGAAGGCAAAAACGAATACTTACGTTGTCTTGATCAATTTCCTTGACAATTTCATCAATATGGACATCCTCCAAACCGAAATCCTTACAAGCCTGTTGTATCTCATCAATGGTTATGTAGCCACTTCCATCTTTGTCAAAATAGGAGAAAGCTGACACCAGATTTTCCTCTCTCTCCAACTTATTTAAGTGGACCGTAGCAGCAATGAATTCACCATAGTCAAGTGTCCCACTGTTATCAATATCTGCCTGTATGCAAGATGTAGATCTTGTTCAACAGTAAATTTTGAAGGCCAAAAAAAAGCTCAAACAACAAAAAGTGGATTAATCCATGAACAAAAACAAATGGTCTTACTGCATCCATAAGATCCTTGATTTCAGACTCCATTAGTTCAGATCCTACCCGCTTTAAGCCTTCTTTTAGCTCATCAAATGTTATAGTTCCACTGTTATCTGCATCAATCATCTTGAATAACTCCTTCAGACCACCAATTTCTTCCTCGGAGAGCCTCTCCGCAATAACCTAGAAGTATACAAAAATTGTAAACGTCACAGTATTAGGATTTGACATGCAGAAGACTACGAAATGGATTCAACTTCCCATTCAAGACGAGTTTCTGACAAGAGTTCGGAAATCAAGCCATTAAGGCAAAGCTGAAAAACTTCCAAAAAAATAATACTCACAATTATGGCCCAAGGCCGTGAAGAAAGTGACAGCAATTCATATTTGCTGATTTATGACAATTCAATCCAAGCATAAATAGAAAATTGGAATTGATAAAAAAAATCAGTAAAAAACCGGATGTAAAGAAACAGTTTTAGAAAATAATCATGCCAATTGTAAAACATGGTCAAGTTCCTTCAGAACTGAAGCCCTGGAAGCCTCAGCTTCCAATTTTTAGGCTAATGCACAAAAAAAATATAAGTGTGTAGGGTTGAGGCTGCCTTGGTCCATGTCGAAAAGTCATATAGGATGATGGATTTCAAAACAGAGAACCAAAACTAACAGAATTCAATAGCATTTGTATTAGGGGTGTCATATAAAATATTCAGCAATCATTAAGAAGAATCAAAAGTAGAAATTAGCCTTCATATCGATGAAATTCATCTATCTGATGACAGCTGCTGATAAAAGACATTAGGACACATTGTGGCTGTTCCACTTCATCCATATAGTGGTTCCAGGGTCTAATGTATGTATAATATGCCCTTGGTCTTGCTTTGGTGATAGGGGAGGTCAAGACCCTGAGCAAGAGTTAATCTATATTTAATGTTTTTTAACAACAGTACAACATATACATATAAAAAGTCACTAATCATATTCACTTAAGAAGTTCTGTCATCGTTATTGTTGAATGAAATACAAATATTGTCATGCATTTTATTAACCACCAGAATCAAGAAACCTTTTAACGAATGTACAGGAAATTCACAAAGGCCTTCCAGATGATCAGGAAGCAACAGTTTGCTAACAGTATCGCCAGTGGCAGGAAAATTGAGGCAACCCAAAATAATAAAAGAAAAAAGATTCTTAATGTAGTTATTCATAAATGTTTTTGTATCAGACCAAAAGCAGACTAAATAAAAAAATAAATAAAAATTAAAGAGAATTATACTAATGTTGCACCAATAAATAAAATAATTACAACTTATACAACATAAAAATGCGAAAAAATTTGAAGATAAATAATATACATACAAATACTAGTTCTTGTCAGGAGACTAGTTGCACTACATTACTCTGCATAAGATATCTCTTATTATACCAAAAGCCCAGAACCAAAAAGATAAAAGAAATAAAGTTCAAATAACTATTTCGTGTTATATTATAAACTATCAATATTAAAATAATCACATATTATATGTTTCTCTGTGCTTACTTCTTTCACTCTTATTAAAATACCACACTTACTAAATATATCTACACGTATAGAAAATGATCAAATTACACTATGGTAACTCCAAAAGTATTACAACATCTTTAACCATTCATTTTATTATAATCAAATAGTATTGATATAACCAATTTAGTAATTTACGGTAGCAAAATTCATCTTTAATCAAAACCATGATAAACTAATCCGTTGCCAAGATCTCACTATACTTCACATTTGAAATGAAACTATCCATGGCCACGATGGAGGAGTCATGATATAATGAATTTTAATTAGTAAATTAAAAACTTAAAGCGAGTGATTTTCAGAAATTGAAAGTTAAGAGAAATTATTAATAAATTTAAAAAAGAACCACAATGGAGATTGAAAATTTATAGAAAATGACTGCATTCATTCATCTCCCCCTGCATTACTCTCATGCGTAGTAACTCATTTTTATAACTTTCAAAAAAAATTTGGGGGGGCATGGCTGCCCCCGTCCTCAAGAAGCTCCGCCCTGAGTTTAGCCTAATTTCTACCAAAAATGCATATAATTACCATTTCATTCTAAAAGAAGACAAAACAAAACAGGGTATTCGTAAGAGATTAAATTGTTTTGAAATGGTAAGCACTCAGCACACAGAAATCATTAGACTAAAAAGGTTTGCAGCCTTACACGCAAAGCCATCTTTTTAAGTTTATTCATTGCAGAGAACTGCTTCAGGCGTGATAAAACAGCAGAATCAAGAGGTTTATCCGGTGCAAGGTTGTCATCAACAATCCATGGGTGACCTGACACAGAAACCGCACAAGTGCCACAAGTTTGAACCTTTTTCCAATAATTCTGCAAATATTCATACAAATAATGCTAGTTGCTTGCTCAATATAAAAGTTGAATAGACTCACAGAGTACTTTGTGAGCTGTAAGCCTTGTTTTTGGATTCCGATCAAGCATTTTTCGAATTAGATCCTTGGCACTGTCTGAAATGCTGGGCCATGGCTCGGACTGGAAATCCAGTCTTCCTAGCAAAATCTGTCGGAAAATCCCCTGCTCAGTTTCTGGAGGTGACAAAATTTGCAGAGAAGCATCAATAATGATGAAAGATACAAGCGAAGAAAACAATAACATGCCTACGTCTACAATTGATAATTTAAAGTGTAGGTGGCATGTAACTACCAGCCCAAAATGGTGGCACCCCACTTAATAAGATGTACAAAATAACACCAGCACTCCAAACATCTGATTCTGGTCCGTAATGCTTACGCAAGACCTCTGGGGCAACATAGTATGGGCTTCCAACAACGTCACAAAAGGTCTCACCTGAAAAAAGTACATCACTGTGTTAAGCATGCATAATATGGAAGGGTCTACAGATGATCTGGTAATGAATGGAATGAAGGACGGTGGAAAATTCAAACTGTGACTTCAAAGACTAGACTGCATAGCTTCAGATTTGATTTAGAACACTCCTAATTAACAGTCACCAAGACAAAAAAAAAGGGTTTTACATTAAAAAATATTTAAATATAATATGGCACTGAGAAAAAGAAAAAGAAATATAGAAAGAGAGAGATAAAGGTTCTACATTAAACCCAAAGGCACATAAGTCGCCTTTTTCAAAACTTTAAACTTCCAGCATTCAGAATGCCAAATGTTAATCTCTTTAGACAACTTACAAGGACAGAAGTAGGTCATTCACTACTCTTTCTTGTTGCAGTTTATCACCCCCTTCGTTTTTTATCAAGTTGGACCCAGACCATTTCTAATATGGTATCAAGAGTTTGATGCTTAACGATCCCATACTTCTAACACGGATGAATGTTAGCTCAAGGTAGGTACGTGGCCTGTGCAATATTCATGCTTCAACACCAAGAGTACTAGTGTGAGGGAGTATGTTATTTGATGTAATATGAAACCACTCAACCGTCTTCACCTAATAGCCTAATCTTTTGGGAAGATTGATTTTTGAAACAGTAACAAACAGACTCTATATCCTAGTAGTTTAGAGTTCAATCCCTGCCATCCACATTCTTCTAATGAAAAATTGCCATCCACATTCTTCTAATAAAAAATTGAATTTTAGCACAAGGTTAGTGGGTCTCTACATTATCAAGCCAAAAGGAGTAAAGGGTTCTTGTATGAGGAATTGTGTTAGAGATATAATATTAAATCATACATCATTCGTATGTATCAACTAATAGCTTAAGCATTTACGGATTGCTGGTTCGTGAGATACAGCATATTGCCTTTCTGGCTTCATCTCCATTAAACCCAATAAAAACAATAAAAACCAAATCCATATTTATACATCATAAGGATCGTGATTTCAGTTCAATCTATGAAACAAAAAAAATATAATTGGTTACATTTCGTATTCGGTATTAAACTATAATCTGTATCTAATATGACATGGAATTTTCAAGTTATCCACTTGGAATCAGATTTACAAAATTAGCGAAACTTCATTAACATTATGCATTACTACTCAAACCAGCAATGGCTGCTTTTACTGAAAAGAATAATAAATAGGTTTATACTATCATTTAATGGAAATCTCAACAACAACAACTAGGCAAGAGGTTTGACTTCACATACAATATAGCATATTTGACACAAAAAAGAACTTAAAAACCACCAAGCTAGAATTATCTATTGTAAAGCATTCTAAAATATGAATCCTGTATTTTGTTGAAATAAATCAGCTTATTCTTTGTAAAGACTCTATAAATAGGAGTCTTACTTTCCTTACATTTACACAATACTACAACATTACAACTCTACTTCAATACAATATCGAAGTTTTCTCTCTCTCTCGTTTTTCTCTCTTCTCTTTCTTGGTTCTTCGTTACAACAGTGGTATCAAGAGCTTTGAAGGTCTGGGATAGTAGCTGAAGAAGAAGAAGGATGGCAATGTCAGGAAGTGGAATCCAAGGCATCATGTCCGTTCTTGACAGCAAAAACCTGAATGGGTATGACAAATGGTGTGTAAAGATGAAGACCATCTTTGGTTTTCAAGAAGTCTTGGACATAGTCTTGAATGGCTATGAAAAATTGCCAGAAGAACCCACTGAGGCACAGCGGGTGGCGTATCGGGATGCAAAGAAAAGAGATTGCAAAGCTCTTTTCTATATTCATCAATGTGTTGATGAAAGTAACTTTGAGAAGATTTCTCTAGCAGAATCTTCAAAAGAAGCTTGGGAAATTCTGAAACAGAGCTACGCCGGAGGAGAAAGGTTGAAGACGGTGAGGCTTCAAACACTGAATAGACAGTATGAATTACTGCAGATGAACGTTCAAGAAACAGTCCAAGAATACTTCACGAGGTTAGTTTCTTTAACGAATCTGATGAAATCATGTGGTGCAAGTGTTGAAGGAGAGATCAGTGGTTGAGAAGGTATTACGAACTTTAAATTCGAAGTTCGATATGATCACTATTGCCATCGAGGAGTCCAAAGATTTGGATTCTTTAAAATTGGATGAGCTGCAAGGTTCTTTGGAAGCCTATGAGCAGAGGATGCATGAGAGAGAAGTAGAAAAGATTGCCTCTGAACAAGCCTTAATGGCTAAACAGAAGAATGCAGGTGATCGAGGCAATGATCACAGGAAGAATCGAGGAAGAGGTGGATTCAGAGGAGGAAGATCTGATGGAAGAGGATCGAAGAATCCTTATGAACAAGAAAGTCAGGGAGATCGAGCAGGTAGCTCTCAATGGAGAGGTGGAAGAAATCGAGGAGGTCGATCATCAAATTGATCGACTGACAAAAGACACATCCAGTGTTACAATTGCAACAAGTACGGACATTATGCATCAGAATGTTGGAACAAAAAAGAAGAGGCAAATATAGCCAAGGAGGAATCGGAAGAAGAAACAGTTTTGATGGTCACTACATCAAGATCAGAAAATGAGGCATCTTGGTATTTTGACACTGGTTGCTCGAATCATATGTCTTTTCAGAAGAATTGGTTCGTGAACTTGGACTAGAAGATCAAAAGCAAGGTGAAATTTGCAGATAACACTACTGTAAATTGTGAAGGAAGAGGAAAGATCTTGATCAAGAAGAAGAATGATAAAACTGTAGTGATCTCTGATGTTCTCTATGTTCCAACAATGAAACACAATTTGCTAAGTATCGGGTAACTACTGCAAAAGGGTTACTCGATAGACTGGAAATCGAAAGAAAAAGTATTGAGGTTAATCGACAGTCGTGGAACACCAATTCTGAAGGCACCCCTGGGCAGTAATCGAATCTTCAGAGTTGATATTTCACAATCAAATCACAAGTGTTTGGCAGTAGTATCGAATGATGACTGGTTATGGCACTTAAGGTTTGGACATTTAAATTTCGATAGTTTGTACCAATTATCGAATAAGGAGATGGTGATTGGTTTATCTCAAATTCGAAAGAATACTAAGTTGTGTGAAAGTTGCATGATAGGAAAGCAAGCAAGGAATCCATTCAAGGCGCGCATCGATAATAGAAGCGTCGATTTGCTGGAGGTGATCTACACCGATGTGTGTGGACCAATCGAAGTACCTTCGATGGGAGGAAATAGGTACTTTGTCACCTTTATCGATGATTACAGATAGAAACTATGGACTTACTTGCTTGAAAGAAAATCGAATGTGTTCAGTTGCTTTGTAGAATTTAAAAGGATGGTCGAAAAGCAGAGTGGAAAGAATATCAAGATCCTAAGATCAGATGGAGGTGGTGAATACAATAATGGTGAGTTTGCAGCATTTTGTAGGAAGGAGGGAATAATTCATGAAATAGTACCTCCGTACACACCACAACACAATGGAGTAGCAGAGAGAAGAAATCGAACCATTCTGAACATGGCTCGAAGTATGTTGAAGGGTAAATGTCTACCTCGAGAGTTATGGGGTGAAGCAATTGCCACAGCAACATATTTGATAAATCGAAGTCCGACGAGGAAGCTCGGAGAGAAGACTCCAGAAGAAATATGGACTGGGAGAAAACCCAGTGTAAAACACTTGAAAGTGTTTGGCTCGATTTGCTGGAGGCAAGTCCCTGAAGCCAAGAGGAAGAAGCTCGAAGTGAGAAACTGATACTGGTTGGCTATCAATCGACTGGTGGCTACAAACTGCTCGATCCAATCGAAAAGAAGATCATCAGCAGCAGAGATGTTGTAGTGGATGAGAAGGGTTGCTGGAAATGGAGTTCGACGGATAATGGAAAAGGTATTATCTGGATCGATGATGATATCGAAGCAAAAGGTCAATCTTCGAATCAAGGTATCGAGGAAAAAGGTGACATCGATGAGTATCAAGACATCGATGAGCAAGAAGGGAGACGTCGATCAGCTAGAACAGTAAGAGCCCCTACAAGACTCGATGATTACGTGATAGATCGAGATAGTTCAATAACAGCATCGGGACATGTCGTAGGTGAATCGGAAGATGAAAATGACCTAGTTCATCTAGCCCTGTATGCTGAAATCGAAGTTGAACCTGTATCGTTTGAAGAAGCAATCGAGGATTCTAAGTGGATAGAAGCCATGAAGGAAGAATTGGCTGCAATCGAGAAAAACAAGACATGGGAGTTAACAGATCTCCCTAGTCATCAGAAACCCATCGATGTGAAATGGGTTTATAAAACGAAGATGAAGCAAGATGGCTCTGTAGCAAGGTATAAAGTCAGATTAGTGGCTAAGGGATTTCTTCAAAGAGAAGGTCTCGATTATAAGGAAGTATATGCTCCAGTAGCAAGAATGGAAACCGTAAGAACAGTAGCTGTCATTGCTAGCTATGATGGATGGGAGATGCATCAAATGGATGTAAAATCAGCATTTCTCAATGGTGAATTGGAGGAGGAAGTATATGTTAAACAGCCACCTGGTTTTATCATCAATGAAGGGAAAAACAAAGTGTTGAGACTAAGAAAGACACTGTATGGTCTGAAACAAGCTCCGAGAGCTTGGAACATAAAAATCGACAACTGTCTAAAGAAGCTTGGTTTCGATAAATGCGAGGTCGAGCATGGAGTATACTCGAAGATAGAAACAGAAGGAAGTATTGATTATCTGCTTGTATGTCGATGATTTACTCATAACAGGCAGTAATATTACATCGATCGAGAATTTCAAAAGGAGAATGAAGACTCAGTTCGAGATGACTGATCTTGGGAAGTTGTCGTATTTTCTTGGTATTGAATTCATCGAAGGTAAAAGAGGTATTTTGGTCCATCAAAGCAAATATGCAAAGGAGGTTTTGAAGAAGTTTAGAATGGAGAATTGCAATACAGCAGCAACACCAATCGAACCCAATCTGAAGCTCGATAAGGATGAACAGGGGAAATCTGTAGATGCTTCGATCTATAGACGAATGATTGGCTGCTTAAGATATCTTTGTTGCAGCAGACCAGATATATGTTTTGGTGTGGGTCTGTTAAGTCGATTCATAGGGAATCCTAAGATATCACATCTTGTAGCAACTAAGCGTTTGTTGAGGTATATCAAAGGAACAATCGATTTTGGTATACTCTTACCAAATGCTGCAAATCAGAATGGAAGGAAGTTAATCGGATATTCCGATTCAGACTGGACTGGAGATCGAGTGGATTGTAAGAGTACTACAGGTTACATTTTCTTTTTGGGAAAATCTCCGATTTCTTGGTGTTCGAAATTGCAACCTATAGTAGCTCTATCTTCATGTGAAGCAGAGTACATCGCAGCTGCATATACTACATGTCAAGCTTTGTGGATCGAAAATTTGTTGAATCGAATATTTGGGAGGACAGAGGAGGCTGTAAATCTGAAGATGGATAACAAGTCAGCAATTAACTTGGCTAAAAATCCAATTCATCATAGAAGGAGCAAGCACATTGAGATTCGATTCCATTTTATTCGAGAGAAGGTGAAAGAAGGAAAGCTGAAACTCGAACATGTTGGAACAAAGGAGCAGTTGGCTGATGTGATGACAAAGCCACTGAATACTCGAAGATTTATCGAGTTAAGGAAAAATTTAAATGTAAGATCGATCAATGATTGCTGATTTAGGGGGTTGTGTTGAAATAAATCAGCTTATTCTTTGTAAAGACTCTATAAATAGGAGTCTTACTTTCCTTACATTTACACAATACTACAACATTACAACTCTACTTCAATACAATATCGAAGTTTTCTCTCTCTCTCGTTTTTCTCTCTTCTCTTTCTTCGTTCTTCGTTACAACATATTTATGCTTCAAACCAGCAATAAGCCGCCGGAAATAGATGGATCCAAATTAAAACAATGACTCGGCATCAATGAAGGGAAAGATAAAAAATCAACGACAAGCAACAAATTCTGTTGAAGTGCTCATTGAGGTTAAAACCAGAGCTACTGTTACCGCACACTGATTTCACTTCCTGATCAAACTGAAAGCATTCACATTCATCCTCAAATAGGACCCCGATAATAAGAACTGAGGCAACAACTAACCTTGAATTGATCGCATTCACAAGTAAACAGCAGAAGCAACTCCGATTCTAACATTTACCCAGATCGCAATAAGCAGCAAACCAGAACCGTGAATGAAATAGATCGGAACCTAACCTGGCTTATAAAAGACAGACAAGCCAAAATCGGTGGTTTTGAGCTTGGCATCTTCCTCAACAGTGTCGAATAGAAAGTTCTCAGGCTTGAGGTCCCTGTGCATGACTCCAAGCGAGTGACAAGCCTCGACAACCTCAACAATGGTCTTGATGAGCTTGGCGGCCTGACGCTCACTGTAGTGGCCCTTCTGAACGATCCTGTCGAAGAGCTCGCCGCCCTCGCAGAGCTCCATGACGAGGTGGACGGAGGAGGCGTCCTCATAGGTACCATGGATCCTAACGACGTTGGGGTGTTCAGAGAGGTGGTGCATTATCTGAATCTCCCTCCAAACGTCGTCGTAATCCTCCTTGCACAGAAGCTTGCGCTTGGGGATTGACTTGCAGGCGAAGGTGCGTCCCGTGGCGTTGTGCGTGCAGAGGAAGGTCGTGCCGAATTGCCCCTGACCCAGCTTCCGCCCCAGCGAGTACACCTCCCTCACGTTCTCTGTCCGATACGGCAGCACCCACGCAGTCTTCGGTGCGCCCGCGGCAGTGCCCGCCTGAGACTTCGACATTGCTAACACTCTCTCTCTCTCTTTGCGTCCACGGAGTCAGAGTCAGAAAAAGAGAAACCAATGAAGAAAGAAAGGAAGACCCGGTAAAAATTGAAAATAAATAAAACCGATTTTTCTGTGTTTTTTGTGAGCGTGACTTCAAGTCTTACCAGTTAAGATACGTTACACTCGTGTTTTGTACTCCTTCTGTGTCACAAGTCACCAACTTTAAGGTCTCACAAAAACATACAAAACAAAATTAAAGATAATTGTAAGAAAAACTGTTTCGGTAAAACTACATAAGATATGTTCTGTTTCCAAATCAATAAATGGAAGTTTTCTAGCAGTTTTCATTCAAAACTGTTATCGATGTATTTTTACTGTGAATTGCACTCTTTTGAATGATTACATGGTTCTGTTTATGTGAGAAAGATAATTAAGTGGTTCAACTTTTACTCTCAACTATTAATACATTTTAAATATCTACTCTAGCATGTCAAAACAATTAAAAAAAACACCTATGGTAAGGTAATACAAGATATTATGTTTTTTTTTTAAAATCATTTAAAATTTTATTTTTATTTTTTAAATTTAATAGGCATTTGGTCCTAATATTTTGTGAAAATTTGTAATGTTTTTTCTTGTTTATTTTTTTTCTCAATTAAGTCCCAAATTTTATTAAAATCTATTAATGCGATCCTTTCCGTTAGATTAGTGTGAAAGGCGTTAATTATGTCAGGACGTGGCACACGTGTCATCTTCTAATTGGTTGATATATTTTTTTGTTTTAATCCTATCCTTCTTCCTCCTTCTCTCCCTTCCAATCCTCTCTTTTTTCTGGAACCCGTGGCAGTAAAACTTCTCAAATCCATGAACCCCAAATCCTCAAACTCGTCACACAGATGGAATTGTTATCCTCCATGGCAATAGCATCCCTCACCCGTTTCTCATCCACGGCAAAAGGAGCCCCACATCAGACCAACACCACACCATCTTCTTCTTCCTGAAATCTAAAAGACTGATGTAACAGTTGTACTTCCTAGGAAACATAGTAGCCACCAACAAACAATTATTCCCTTCCAACCACTGAAGCTTATCAGCATCCCCAAGAGATCACCCCAAAGGCTCGTAGAAAAAATCAATATGCTTCCCAATAACTTGGTCACGTTGAATTTCACCATGTCTTTCTAAATCCCCATCACTCGGTTCCTCCCAATACTGTGGCTTTTCCAGAAACCCTGGTGGGAAGGGAGATGGGTGTTCGGTTCAACGCCTATGCGCTCTGCGGGGTTGAATTGAATGGAATGGATTGGAATTGGATGATGGATGAACAGGGAAAAGCATGAGGGAGAAGGATACGGTTAAAAAAATATATCCAACGAATTACAAGATGACACATGTGTCAGGTTCTGACACAATTAACTCCGTTCACACTAATCTAACGGAAAGGATCACATTGATAGATTTTAATCAAATTTGGGACTGAATTGAGAAAAAAAAAAAATAACGGAAAACATTGCAAATTTTCACAAAATATTAGGACCAAAATGTGTATTAAACCTATTTTTTAATAGGCTTAGAAATAAACTCGTATATGTTACTGGCAATATGTATTATTTATCAGATTGATAATGGTTGGTCTTTAAATAATTAATTCTTTAAAGAAAATTACATTAAAGTGTTGAGTTGTTTTCCCACCTAAACTCTAAACCCTAAAATTTTGATTTAAATTCTTGTTTTCAACTCCTTAGTTTTTAAATAAGTGTTCTTTTAGGAGAAAAAATTTGTTTCATATTATCTGTTCTTTGTAAATAGGGATGAATCACCCTTTGTGGTCGGATTGCCAGAAATGGTGCCGACTGTCCATGAGGCGAACAATCTACAGATCCGGAGAGATCTGGGTCTTCTATCTCAACATTTGGTTGTTTAACCTCACTCCACGACACATGGAGTCCTATTTGTTTGGTTTGGTTAACTAGGTGCCCCCCCACGACTGATGCGACATTCAGTTGTTTAGGCGAGTTTTGGTGTTTATTAAGATAAACCAGTTTGTCAAATGAATCCGATTGGATTCGCAAATGTCTTATACTTTAGTATTGACATTGGAGGGCGGTGATCTGGAAGCCATCCCAGTGATTGTCTTTTACCAACTATATCTTTATTTTAAAAAATATAAAAATAATTAAATGATTCTCTTTATGATGCTTTAATAGACCAGCTGTTTGTATTAACCAATTATTTTCTATCTTTTCATCTACTTTCTCGTCAATTAATAAATCATATTTTATTTTTTAAGGATAGTATTGAAAAAAAATTGAAAAATTTATTATAAATTGTAGAAGTGATTACTTTTATTAGTTTGTATAATAAAACCATACTTATTTACATTATATTATATTATATAGATTGAATGCAAGTGCTATTTAAACAAAATGTTTATGGAATCTAAGTAGAATAATTTTGCTTGTGTTTTCAAAATAATTCGAGTGATTATTATTATTATGATAAAACAAACAAATGAGTATTGGAAAAACATTTTTGAAAATTTGAAAATAATTAATAAAGTTTAAAACATTAAATATTCATGAAATAACATGCTTTAAATAATACTGATATGATTAAAATTAATCTCACTCTAAGAAATAAATAGCTTATCTTATTACACAAAAAGGTGTGCTTTATGCTTTTATTTATACTCTTATAAGTTGTTGAATATTTTTCTAAAGAAGAATATAGTATATTTATTTAGTTTGTTGCTTTTAATAAATATGTTACTTATTAACACATATCACAGAGAAAAATAAGTGTGAGATGGGAAATGACATGCAGGGTCACATGGTGGCTAGAAGAAGACGAAAGTCTGAGTTACGAGTCGGTGTATTTTAAATTATTTATTTTCCATTTAAAAAATTACTTATTCAAATTTTTGTCCCTGAAAAAAATTAAAACTTTTATGTCTTTCATGAAAGTAATGTTATCTAATACTTTTTTATTAACCTTCTTTTACAAATACACTTTTTGTCTTGCAGTTTGTTCTGTTAAACACCACTGATATCTTATCTTACTTTATAATATTACCATTTATTTATTTCACATGATTCATAAAATATATGCAAAAATAAACAAAAGACTAATGCTGAGACGACTCGATGATAAAAATGTTTTTATGAAAAAATGGGTTACCAAATGATGAAATCACCATTAACTCAGATCACATTTGATGCAGAAATTTTTTAGCAAGTAAAATTTGTAGGAATAAAAGTCTCCCATGTTTCCCAATGACAAAAGAAATATTTTTAACTATATGAGATTTCTAAAAATATTATGTACTTTTTTATTAAAGAAAATAATACTATTTTCGCCAGAATAAGCTTTGAATTTTCTAAATTTTCCTTTGATTTTAATTTTATAGATATTTTTAACCACCAAGATTGTAATTATCACAAATGTAATTAATTTGTTTTGTAAAATTAACTTATAAACTATCTGAAGACTTACATGTTAAATAATTAAACTAAAAATGTTTGAGAAAATTAGCTACTAAATTATTTGATACATGAAAAAATATATATTCAAATATATATGTGTATATATTAAAATAATTTTTAATAATTTCTTATCTTAAAAATTAGGATAATAATAATGAATTTTTTATTACATAAAAGAGTAATGAATATTATGATTTTATATTATAAATGGTAGTCGTATTTTTTTTTTTTGTGATATGATATTTTCTCTTCAACCAAAAAGTTTATAATTTAATTAAATAAGTTTTTCATTGTTTAAATTTTTTTAACAAAAATGCTTATTTTTGTTTATTATTTTATTTTAATTTTTTTAATCAACTTTTGACCAGATTGGTAGCTAATATACATTGGAATTAGATGCATTGCTTTGTCACTAAAGTAAATAATCTATATAATAATATCGAGTGCATACATTGTTGATGTCGAAATATAAATTCGTACTATAATAATTCATACACACATAAATCAATATATTATATTTATATGGTTAAGATTAAAAGAAAAAGTATATACTTTTTTTATATGGTAATGTAATTACTACTTAACCTTTTAATTAATTTCTATGATTATATATATTTGTCTCAATTTTTTTTCCAAGTAATGAAAAACATACCATACTTTAGTGTTATATAGCTCAATGTAATTTATTAATAGTTATTTATCAGTTTTATAATATTGTCCATCTCGTGAAATTAAGCATAATTGTTAATATAACTAATTATTATTAGATTTTTATTTGATTAATCAACTATGTTTAGTTGTTGAAAAATTTTAAAAAGAAAAATCAATTACAAACATAATTACACAAGTGTTTATAACATCACTTATAATAAAAAAACATTAAACATAATGAGTTTATATATTTTTTTATTTATTCAATATCTTCATTTCTATTTAATATGAGATTTCAGTTTACAATTTACTAGATTTTTTGAAAGAAGTTATGTCGAGATAGATGACATTAAATAAATCATGGACTAATCTACATAAGAAAATCGACACCATTTTTAACTCCAAAATCTTAAGATATCTTTTTTTTATATTGCTCAACACACTTATTTTTTTTAACATGAAATTCAAATTTACATTTAGATTTTCAACTCACTTGTATCTTAACATTAGTTCCATGAGTTTTTTTTTAAAGGATTTATCAGCTAAACAAAAAGAAAAAAGAAAATCACTACACCAAGAAAACACACAGTTCCATTTGTGTCTATTGTAACTAATTCTTAAAAAGCTAGGAACTTAGACTATAATGGTATAGTGTTGGAAATGTATTAGATATATTAATATATTAATTTTATAATAAAACAAGCAATTGGTACACCTCTTGAGTCTTGTCCAATTTATTTTCAAGTGAGAGTGATAGAGAAAAATAAGGTAGGTGTGTGCTTAGTTAAGGAACATGATTGAAGGCTGAAAAGACAACCTAGCTTTTGATAAGGAATGAAATTTCAGCAATTTTATCTGCATATAACGTTGCATGTGCCTATCATGGATACATGACTAGACATCAGCCAACCCGGTTATATTACTTGTTTTATCATCGATTCAGCTCAACTCGCTTATTTTATGTCAAAAACTTTTACGATTTAACTCATAATAGATTCATCGAGTGAGTCAATACATAATAAAATAAAAATATTTTCTTTTTATACTGAGATAAATCTATTCACCATTACTATCTATTTAAACGGAAGAAGCTACTTTATAAATCTTTTTTTTTTAATTTGAAGAAAGTATAAATAAAATGTACACCATAAATGAAATTGGCTCAGGTTATTTTCATTTAATAGCTTTTGCGATGGGAATTTGGTATATTCAATGTATGAAACTCCTATGTCAGTGTGAGGGGGTAAAACTAACATGTTTAGGTTATTGGAGATGTTTATACATGTAGGATCTTAGTTTTGAAAATCACAGATCTTTTGTCAACACGTATTACCAGTGTAGATGTATATAATTATTATTTCCAATTATTCCAATACAATTTTATAACCAACTTTCTTCCTTTTTTTCTATTTACTATTCTTAACTTAAGATAATGTAATTATGCTTAAAAAGTTAAATATACAAATAAATTCATATATAAGTTAAAATAGTAGGTTGAAAACTACTACATGATAACTTTGTTTTGTTTATCTTCAATGTATATTCTAAATTTTAAACTTTTGATTGTTAAAACAACAAGTTTTTTTAATGAAACAATTAGACTAGTTTGTTAAGATTTAGAGATAAAATATTTAAAATTTGGTTAGAATATGATTTAGAAGTTTTAAACTACACATTATAAAAAAATTGTTTTTATCATTATGTTAGTGATCTATAAAAAATCAAATTTATTACTAATTAAATTAGAGATTAATGTAAAATCTAATTTAGTAAGAGACTAAAATTTTAATAGCTAATGTTAAAAAAAATTAAATTTTAATTTAAAAATCAATTTAATCACGATTATATAGAAACCAATTTTATAATTTTTTTAAGATTAATAAAAATATATAGTTTCTATTATAATAGAAACTATTTTAAATATTAATAATTTTTAGTTTATAAAATAATTTTTAATTTAATTACTATAATAATTATTTTTTTATTTTTAAATTAATTTATATTTAATAAATTTATTGTAATAACATATTATAGTGATAATGTTATTTTGATTAGTGGACTTGATATAAAGAAGGGAATAAATATAAGGAAAAACATTTTATTGAAAGTTTAGTTAGTGTAATTCATGTCAATTTTACTTTAAGAAGATATTGATCATGGGAAAAATATTTATAAATATTTTTTAATTCAGTATGTTAGGATTCTTATAAATTAACATCTATAATTTTCTGTGGATATAGTAATGAAAAATATTTTTTAAAATATTCTTTCATAATCAATTTTCAATATAAAAAATTAATTTTTAATGAAAACATGAATAGTTAACTTTTTCTAATGTTTTCTTTTCTTTCTAAAACTTTATTTTTACATCTTTTCCACTTCTCCTTTTATAGATTGTATCTTTTCTTTTCGATTTTTCCTTTTACTTCCTCATAGCCACTCCTATGACCAAAGTCATCAATGTCAACTTTTTCACTAACCTAAACATACTAATGTCACATTCTTTTTCCTCTTTTTCCCATTATCATTACCTAAATGGTGAAGTTCAACACAATTTTTTTTATTGACATCGCAAATCTGTTGAATTTTGTCATTGTTTGTTGAAGTGTTTTAGGGTCAAACTCAAAACCACCAAAACACCAATCACAACTTTTTTCCTACAAATGTAATGTTATATTTTATCTAACTTTAGTTACATTGGATTCTACATTTTCATAACTTTAAAACGGATATATGATTTGCTGAATTTAGAGTCTTATGCTATTTTTTACGATTTTTAAATGTTAGAAGCATATTTGCAAAAATTTTGTAAAACAACTCATACCTTTCATCTTTTTTTATTTTTGATTTTTATCTTTATTTATATTTTCAATCTAATTCTGTTATAAAAATATTTAAATTAATTTTTATATAAGAAGAATATTAAAGATTAAACATAATATGCATGACAATCAACCTAAGTTGTGATCCAATTACAAAATTTTAAAAAAAATATTTTATTTTAAAATGAGATTGAAAATCACAAATATATGATATAAAAATATACGCAAACAAATCTTTCGCACCACCTATGTAGACTTCCCCGCTAGGGAACAAAATTTTGATACAAATATCAACCTAAAGTTCAAATTAAGCTAGAATACATTTTATTAATATCATAATAAAAAATTCTAAACATTAAATCTATAGTATAAGTTTATAAAACATAGTCAGAGCATATAATTTCAACAAATTATCTTTAAGAAAACAAAAACGCTCATAATATTTAACACTCAAATTAGAAATGTGATTTATTTTTTATTTTCATGCAAATTTACCCTCCTAAAATATTTTACACCAAAATCCTTTGTAAGATTTCCAATTTCACTTTTTATGTACACTTATCTCTATATGACAAAAAGATGAAAAATAGATATTTATCCATTTTTATTACCTTAATCTTCTTTTGTGTTGTACGAAATTTATTCCTTAATTAAGATGGAAATCAACATATCAAAAAGATTTTTAAATAAATTTTAAGATTAAATATATTTTTAGTATTTTGAATTATTTGTTAAAATTGTATTTCTTTCTTGACATAAACTTTTGAATTATTTCGTCTTTATACTTTACAAACTCGTGTAAACGATCATCGATAATGTGTCAAACTATTTTTATCTTTTTATTTTTCTTCATCATAGTTTTCTAGTTCACTGTCATTCGTTTCCTAAGTATCTTTTATTCTTTTTCCTTCCATTTTTTTTAATTTTCTTCTTCTTAAATATGTTTTTATTTGTCACTAATGATCATTTACATGTGTTTATAAAGTATAAGGACGAAATAGATAAAAAGTTTACCCCAGAAACAAAACATAACTTTGACAAATAGTTCAAAAACTAAAAACATATTTAACTTTAAATTTCAAAACAAAATCTTAATCTTAGTAACTCAAATTTTAGCTCAATTTTATCTTGTTTCATAACTTTTGCAAGCTATAAGAAAAAAAACTTATCTAAACTAAAATTCTCCATATTTAGTAATTTTGTTTTTATTAATTCAAAACTTGAATCTTTTACTCATAAAAATAGTAATGAAATGAAAAAAAAATAGTATTGCTAAAGACATATAACCCTAAGTGTTATGCTCAATCTATTTTCACATAAACTCAAAACCTAATTTATTGTCTAACTTATTTTATTCACAAATTCTTTTTAAATCCACCTCCTTATACCTAATAAACTAATATAATAAATATAAAATTAAATTTACAAAATGACATACAAATAAATACACAACGAAAATGGTGATAGGGATATAATATAGTGCAAATCACAATACAAGATAAAAAAAATAAAAATTTAAATGCACAAAATCGGTCTAATTAAATTTTGCATTTAATTTTTAAAATGATTTATTCTAATTCACAGTTATTAATGAAAATCAACTCATCACTTGTATTCATAAAATTATATATTTATAAATGAGTTTATGCCAAAAGTTCAATCCAACACTTGTTGCAAATACAAATACTCCAAATTGAAGACATTTACGAGCACGTGTAAAATAATAGAGATGTAAAAACTAGTAGAAAGTATTTTTAAAATATGTTTTGGCGTTGAAGATATAAATAATCAATAAAATTTAAATTTCCTTTTATATTTTGATAGCTTTCTTTTACTTTGAAAAATGATTCTTTGACAACTTGCGTCCGTTTACAACTGTGACGTGGCAATGTTTTTAAAACATAAAATGAAGTAGAAAACGTTTAATAAGTGAGATAAAAAACTACTTTTAAGGATATTATAGGAAATTAAGAGTTGAGAAGGAAAGAAAAATACGGCAGTCGAGTGTGGGGCGAGAGGGTTGGTGCTCATAGTTTTGGACGTGAGAAGTATCATTGTTGGCAGCAGCGGCGACTCTGGGTTGTGCGAAGCAACCACGATGGTGTTTGGCGGTGGCAGTGTTGTTCGGCAGTGCTGGTGGTTTTGTGCGGGTGTTGAAGGGGCGACGACGGTGGGTCTCTGTGTTGTCCACGACGTCGTGGTTATGGGTTCTGTCTTCGGCGGTGACGACACCGACGACAGCGGTGGTTCTGTGTAGGTGTGTTATGCGCTGCGTGCTGGTTCGACTGTTGTGGTTCAGTGACGACAATGGTAAGTAAAATTTGATAAACCCAATAGAATCCACATATGTCTTTTGTGTCCGAAAAGATACAGTGTAGTAACCACTTATTTGAAAAGGAGTAACCAATTATATGTAATTAGTTATTTCAAGTAACAAATACTCTTTGTATAACTTTGAACCTATGCTAAATTGTGTAGGTAAAAGCAAAAGTCCAGCTCCCTAAATTTAAACTAATATAAATTTATCAGGTTGATGTTCATTATGGTGTTGTAGATGTTGATTTTGTTTGTGTATTTTTGTTTAGAATTGATTGTGGGTTGTTTGAAAAAGTTTGTAATGAATTCAGAGTTTTAATAATCTTTTGTTGTCATCCATTTTTGAAGACGTATGGAAAGATGAAATGAGTTCATTGGTTATTGATGGTAGACAACATTTGTGTATAAAAATTTGGAAAACAATTTGGAATGAATGGTTATGTTGTATAATTGATGTTGTTACTTTGGTGTGGTTTATCGAAAGAAAAGTTACAAATTATATTGGTGAAGTTCTTTTACAATGAAAAATGAAGGATGAATGAATTTTTGTAGGAACAAATGAGAATGGATGGAGGCGAAGTTGAAACATTCTAAATCATTCCACAAACATTAACCACGCATCCAGCACAGTATAAAACACAATTAACAAGTTTTAACAAACATCATCAAATCACAAATCATCAACAAACTCCCCCTATTTGATGATGTCAACCTGCAAAACAAAACAAACACAAAGAGAAGAGATGGTAGATTATCTCCCCCTTTGACATTAGCAAATAGCAGGTAATGCAGTTATATAGTGTTCAAATAAGTGCAGATTAAGCAGAGAATAGTTATAACAGTTATTACAGATCCAGAAATTGTTCTTCAAAGTGAAAAATAATGCAGAAAAACATAAACTTCGGCAGAGGGAATCATTTATCATCTTCTTCAGTATCCTCGTCTTCAGCATCATTGTCATCCACTTCCATAGCTGCAGTAGTGGTGTGAGTATTTGTGCCAACAAAGCTTTCAGCAGTGACTTGCAGCTCAGCAAGTTGACGTTGGATTAAATCAATCTCTTCGTCAATGTTGGTGAACCTGGCCAACATAGTCTCGTGTGTATTGTGCTGCATAGATGTAAGTTGATTAAGACGAAATATAAGCATACATTCAAATTCGGACAATGGTACTCCCTGATATGTAGGTTGTGCAGAGTAGGGAACCATTTGGTATGCTGCATAATCTGGTTGCTGTGTCTGACGATGTTCCTGCAGTGAAAGTTCCTCCATGTCCAGAAGCTGATGCACCAGTCTCATGAGTCCATTCACCATTCACCTTGGATAGTCCCATCTTACGAAGATAGTAATTGTCAAACATGTGTTTGTGATTGACTATCTTTGTGGTTTCTCCATCAGTGGGAAAACTGAAATAGTCTAGAAATCTGGAGATTAAGATGGCATACGGAAGCTTGTGATCATTCAACCTTTTGGCCTTGAACATGTGACCTTTAATCACAAAAATCCAGTTAACTTTTATGCGATTTTTAAGGTAGTGTATCAGAGCCAAATCCTCCTCCATAAGCTGGGCGTGATTGCTCCCTCTGGGTATGAGCTGCCATGCAAGAAGAAAAGCCAGAAGCCTCTCGTCCCTCTTCATTCTGCCGACATTATACTTGAGGATCATGGCCTCATCACAGTAGCGTAAGCAGTCTTTGTAAACGACTTCTTTGTTGAAGTTTGGCACTGAACCAGTATTGTCTTTATTGATTTTAACTCCATCATTTCTTAGACCAGCAACTCTCCTCCATAAGGTATTGTCAATCCGAATTTCCCTGCCTCTTATGTTGGACACAAGTGCATTGTTCTTGGCTTTCATGTTAACATAGAAAAGCTTAACAAGGTCAATGTAGAAATTACCTTCAAGCTCTACAAATTGCTGGAGACCTTGTGCATGGAGAGAGTTTCTCACAAAGACCAAGTTTTCAGTTTCCAACCAGCTAAATTTAAGAATCTTAGGTGTGAGAATTTGTTTCATCATCATTCGGTGTTCTACAGATACAGCAACTTCGTTGTTATCTTCTTCTTCTTCTTCGTCTGACTCAGTCTTCTCATTGGGTTCTTCTGCAGGAGGAGAAGGAGGCGGTGGAGGGTTCATTCGTTGAGGGAGTTTGACCCTCACTTTGTACCTTTTTGGAAACCTCCTTTCCGAAGGCTCTGCTGTCTGTTCAGGAATTTCAATGGGATCTGCTTGAGTCCCAGATGTTGAGTCCCGGTTTCCTCTCCCAGATTGAGAAGCTGTTGTACGTGATGATGTTCTGTTCCTCATTGATCTCCTTAGTCTTTGAAACATATTTCCAATAGGCGCATCTGAATCGTCACTAGCACCATGCTCATAGTTCGACATTGCAAATTGTGAATCTGAACTGAAAAGCAATATGCAAGAATACAGAGTATAGAGAGAACACAATTTAAGTCTTGTAAATGTGCAAATATATTGTGCTATATAGATAGAACCGTATGCATGTTCAACTGTGAATTAATGAACAAAATATTTTGAATAGATTCAGACTCAACCACAGGTGTTCAGTTTACAGTAGATGCAGAGAATATATTGAGAAAAGGAAAACCAATACTGAGACCCAATAAAGTGAATACATATGCACCTATAATTGTTCATGCATTGAATGAAAATGCATAGAATTCACGAGCTGTACAGAATTGGCTAAAATTGATTTGATTAAACACTGATTTCTTGGAACTGCAATTGAATTTAATTGTGATTACAGAGATTAGCTAGCTAGTCAAAGCAATTAATGGGTTTGTTCAACATCAGCAGGTGTAATTAATGAAATAAGCCTGTTATTTCTTGAAAATAAGCAGATTATTTTCGCAACAGTAAAACACTACTATCAGTTAAATGAAATAAATCGACTGTTTCATGAAATTAACACACTGAAATCTGCAACAATAAGATATAATTGTCAGTTTAATGAAATAAGCAAGCTATTTCATAAAATTAACAAGCTAATCAACTCAGCAGAGGAAATTTTAAGAGATATGATTGATGTTCAGGATACCCAATTCATTTCTAAGTTTGAAAAATCTTTCATGACCAAGAGGCTTAGTGAATATATCAGTTAATTGATCATTTGTAGAGATGAATTCAATTCTACAATCCTTCTTTTCTATGTGATCTCTTATAAAATGAGGCCTTATTTCAATGTGTTTAGTCCTAGAGTGTTGTATTGGATTCTTAGTTCGATTGATTGCACTGGTATTATCATACAAGATTGATATATCAGATAGATGCACATTGAAATCACTTAGCTGTTGTTTCAACCACAGAATCTGTGCAGTATAGCTACCAGCAACAATATATTCAGCTTCAGCTGTTGAGAGTGCAACACATGCCTGTTTCTTGCTTGTTCACGAAATTAAACAATTTCCAAACAAGTGACATGTTCCACTGGTGCTTTTCCTGTCTAATTTGCAACCTGCAAAATCAGAATCAATATATCCAACAAGATTTAGCTCATTACCAGTTGAATACCACAAACCCACATTCACAGTTCCTTTGAGGTATTTCAAAATTCGTTTTGCAGCTGTGAGATGTGACTCCTTTGGATTAGCTTGGAATCTTGCACATAGACAAACAACAAACATGATATCAGGTCTGCTAGCTGTGATGTGTAATAAAGATCCAATCAATCCTCTATACATGGTTGCATCTACAGATTTTCCAGATTCATCAATATCAAGATAACAACTTGATGACATTGGTGTATTGGCTTCTTTACAGCTTTCCATGTTGAACTTTTTCAACAATTCATTGCAGTACTTAGCTTGACTAATGAAGGTTCCATTTTCCATTTGTTTGACCTGCAATCCTAGGAAGAAATTCAATTCTCCCATCATTGACATTTCAAATTCACCTTGCATAGATTCTGCAAACTCTTGACACAAAGAGGGATTAGATGATCCAAAAATTATGTCATCAACATAAATCTGTACAATCATAAGATCATTGACAACTTTCTTGGTAAAGAGAGTTTTATCCACAACTCCTCTTTTAAAGCCTTGTGATATGAGAAAGGTTGTAAGTCTTTCATACCACTGTCTTGGTGCCTGCTTAAGACCATACAAAGCCTTTTTGAGTTTGTAGACATGGTTAGGAAGCTTAAAGTCAATAAAACCAGAAGGTTGTTCAACATATAAATCCTCGTTTATAAAACCATTAAGAAAAGCACTTTTAACATCCATTTGATAGAGTTTAAAGCAATTAAGACATGCGAATGCAAGCAATAACCTAATGGCTTCTAATCTAGCAACTGGTGCATAAGTCTCATCATAGTCAATGCCTTCTTCCTGATTATACCCTTTTGCTACAAGTCTAGCTTTGTTTCTAGTTATAATACCATTTTCATCTAGCTTATTTTTGAAAACCCATTTAGCTCCTATCACATTCATTGCATTGCTCCTAGGTACTAGATTCCAAACATCATTCCTAACAAACTGATTCAGTTCATCATTCATAGCAGTTATCCAATTATGGTCAAGCAAAGCATCATTAATATTCTTTGGTTCTATTTGAGAAACAAATGCCATATGGTTGCAGAATCCATGTAAGGAGTTACGAGTAGTTACTCCCTTTTCAACATTCCCAATGATGTTGTCCAGAGATAGCCCTTTTTGTGTTCTCCAGGATTTCTGTAACGCATTATCTGCTGCAGAGTAGTCGACTGATCTAGGGTTATAGTCGACTTGTTCATCCTGTCTGACAGTTTCAGTAGATTTTTCTGCATGATCTTCATTCTTCTTGGATTTATCAGACTTCTCATCATCAGATCCTGCAAAAGAGTTACCTTTTCTCTCTTTTTGGCATAAGACTTCATCAAACAAAACATGAATATATTCTTCTACAGTTAGGTTCTTTTTGTTGAAAACACGGTATGCTTTGCTAGTCAAGGAATAACCAAGGAAAATTCCATCATCAGCTTTTTCATCAAATTTACCTAATGATGCTTTTCCATTGTTGAGTATGAAGCACCTGCATCCAAAGACTTTAAAATATCCAATACTAGGTATTTTATCATTCAAAAGCTCATATGGTGTTTTATCTAGTATAGGTCTAAGTAACACTCTATTGAGTACATAACAAGCAGTTGATACAGCATCTGCCCAAAAATATTTTGGTAGCTTTGACTCACTCAACATTGTCCTTGCACATTCCTGGAGAGTCCTGTTCTTCCTTTCAACAACTCCATTTTGCTGTGGAGTTCTAGGTGCAGAAAAGTTATGAGATATGTCATATTTAAAACAAAACTTTTCAAAATGTATGTTCTGAAACTCAGTCCCATGATCACTTCTTAAAGAAACAATTTTAAGATCCTTTTCATTTGAAATGATCTTAGCAAATCTTTTGAAAGCATGGAAAGTTTCATCTTTTGAAGAAAGAAAAAGTGTCCAGGTATACCTTGAGAAATCATCAACAATAACAAGAACATAAGAGTTGTTTCCAATACTTACAGTTCTTGAAGGACCAAACAAATCAAGATGCAAAAGTTCAAGTGGTCTCCTTGTTGAAATGACATTCTTTGACTCAAATGAGCTTTTGGACTGCTTTCCTTTTTGGCAAAATTCACATACCTTGTCCTTCACAAATTTCACATTTAGAAGGCCTCTCACAAGACTTTTGCAGCTTATTTTGTTCAGCAACTGCATGTTGACATGACCACACCTTCTATGCCATAACCAGTTATCATCTCCTTTGGTTAATAGGCAGATGTTCTTGAGATTTGAGGAGTTAAAATCCAGCATGTAAACATTGTTTACTCTTCTCCCAATGTGCACAACATCTGCAGTTTACTGATTGAATATGACACAAAATTCTGCATCAAAAGTGACTTTCATACCTTTGTCACATAGCTGACTTATGCTAAGCAAATTGTGTTTTAGTCCTTCAACAAAAAGTACATCCTTAATCTGTGAGGAAGAACAGTTGCCAATATCTCCATATCCCTTGATTTTGCCCTTGCTATTGTCCCCAAAAGTGACAGCACCAGCTTCACATGCCTTGAAGTTCATCAACTTTGATTTATCTCCTGTCATATGTTTGGAGCATCCACTATCTAGGTACCATAAAGTTCTTTTTGCTCCATGACAGATCTGCAAAACAAAGTTTAATTTACAAATTTAGGTCCCCAAAACCATTTGGGTCCTTTCAAGTTAGGAACAACATGTGTTTTGGGTTTCCAATAAAATTCACCTCTTGAAATCCCAAAATTCTTGACATAGCAAAATCTAGATATATGACCATGTTTCATGCAATAAGAACATGTTTTAAATCTGTTAGTGGGATAGGATTTGAACTTTGCAGCATGATAACGTTTTCCATAACCAAGGCCATTTCCATTTGAAAAACCAATTTGAGAATGTAGAAGTTGATTAAGTGTATTATGACCAATTTGAAACTTTGCCAATGTTTTAATCAAATAACAAACTTTATTTTGAAGGTTAATATAGTTTTCACACTTTGCAGATTCAATTTTATCATTCTCAGATTTATCAGACTCGATCTGGTTTTTCAGTTGCAGAACATTGTCTTTTAGTTGACTATTATCATCTTTCAGTTTGCTATTCTGATCTTCCAGTTCCAGTACCTTATTTTCTAGCCAGTTATTCAGACCTTTTAGCCGATTATTCTGATAGTCCAGTTTCTTTGCTTCATTATGCAATTCTCTAAATGCATCAAACAAGGTATCATAATTTTCACTCATATCAGAATCACACGAACTTACTTGGCTAGTTGATTCTTCATTGGCTACAAGGCACAAATTAGCTTGATTTCCAGATTCAGAATCTGAACTTGATGATTTGCTGGAATCACTGTCATCCCAGGCCATATAAGCTTTCTTGCCTTTCTTGAAGTACTGATTTCGTTTGTCTTTATCCCTTCTTTCATTCTTTTCAGGACTTCTATTTTTTCTTTGATTCAAAAGAGGACAATCTACTTTAACATGTCCTAGCTGTCCACAATTAAAACAAGAAAAGTTAGAGGAATTAAAATCAGGTTTTCGGGTATACCTCCTTTGTTTTTCCTGAAACCTGTCTTTTGAATTGTCCTTCCTCTTTAGAAATCTGCCAAACTTCTTAACCAGCATAGCAAACTCAGTACTTTCGTCTTCTTTCTCTTCATCACTCTTGATGAATTCCTTGGCTCTTAGTGCTAGGTTTTTGCTCTGTTTTTCTGAACTTTCAAGTTGATCCAGCCTACTCAGCTCCAACTCATGTTCTCTGAGTTTCCCAAACAAGGTTGCAGTGCTCATGACGGTTAAATCCTTTGTTTCAAGGATAGCTGTAACTTTTGGCTGCCAACTCCTACTCAAGCATTTAAGGACCTTTATATTGAGCTCTTCATCATCAAACTTCTTCCCTGAGCCCAGCAGATGATTGACTACGTGTGTGAACCGCTTCTGCACATCTTGAATTGTCTCACCAGGCTGCATTCGAAACATCTCATACTCTTGTATAAGAGTGTGTTTTCTTGCCCTTTTCACTTCAGTTGTACCTTCATGTGTGACTTGAAGGATGTCCCACATTTCTTTGGCTGTAGTGCATTGTGAAACCCTGAAAAATTCATCAAGGTTAAGAGCAGAAGTTAAAATATTCTTTGCCTTACTATCGAACTGCGTTTTCTTATTCTCTGTGTCAGTCCACTGCTCCCATGATTTTTCAACCAACTGTCCATCTTCACCTTTCACAGTAGGGATATATGGGCCATTAACCACAACATCCCACACACCTCTGTCAACAGACTCGAAAAAGATCTTCATTCTGGCCTTCCAGAACGGATAATTTGCTCCTACAAAGAGAGGAGGTCTGTTGGTAGAAGCCCCTTCAGCAAAGGGAAGCTTGTCTCCCATCTTGATTTTATCTTGAGTACCTTACAAGAACCAGCTCTAGATACCAATTGTTAGCAACGGAATAATATCAAAAAGGGGGGGTTGAATTGATATGCAGCTTTTATGAAAACTTTTTCGTAATAGAAAATTTATTGGTTCAATTTACAGAGAATTAGCCGACTGATATTCGCGAAATAGTAGGTTAGTTCTTACTGCACAATATAACAGATAATGAAGGAAGAGAGAATATGACACCAAGGTTTATACTGGTTCGTTCTTTATGCAAGAACTACATCTAGTTGATGATCCGCAACTCCGTAGATCCTAATCACTATAAAAAAATGTATTCTTTACACAAAATCCTTTCTTGAACACTACAAGAAAACTAAAGAACCTATTCTAAACACTATAGAATAGATCACCACCCACTAACTCACACTGAGTCTCTGTGATCACCCCAATCACAGTCACAGGGTTCTAAAACCCACCTACAAATCTCTAACCCGAGATCAAAGAATACAAAATACAGTGAAAAGAAAGATCTTCTTGAAACAATAAACCAGTAATTGAAAACTCTGCAGAATCCTTCTTGCTTCTGAATGTTGTAGCTCTTGAGAGTTTTCTCTTGAATTCTTTCGCGCCTTTAAGCATCTACGAATGTTGTATTTATAGAACAACTGATATGCAATGGGTCTTCACCTTTTGAAAGTCCTAAGACTGCGTTCTGTGTGTTTACTGCATAAGGTTGGTGCCAAGAACAGAATAGTCGACTTGGAGACTTAGACCAGTTTGTTATTTTCATTAAACCTGTGTACCTGGTACATTTAATGAAAATAGTCGACTAGGAAAGTAGAATTAGTAGACTAACTGATGAATAACAAAAACAGCAGTTTATCATTAATCAATTGATTAATCATTTACAAGTAATCTATCATCTCAAACAATTCTAAATCATTCCACAAACATTAACCACGCATCCAGCACAATATAAAACACAATTAACAAGTTTTAACAAACATCATCAAATCACAAATCATCAACAAAACATCTGTCAATCCAGAAAAGGTTATTGTTATATTATAATATAATATGGTTGTAGTTATGGACAATAATATATTATTTTCTTGGTGAGTACTGAAGTTAATTGTTTTCATATGTAGGTGTTTATGCGGCATTTTTGTAAGACGAAGTGTTTGGTTGTTGTCAATAACATGTTAATAGATGAGCAGAAATCTTGCATTGCAGCAACACCATTTGTTAAAATTAGTAAAACATTACTTAGTGAATTAAGTTTTAGGTGGGTTGAGAGTAGAGGAGCATTTAAAATAAGGTCTATATTTGTACCATTTTCATTGTAGGATGTGTGTCTAGGATTAGGACTTAGAGTTGTTGGAGAAAAAGTAGATTTGGAAGACAATTATGTTGGATCTCATTGCAGGGCACTATTTAGTACCAAACATGTGTATTTGAATATGGTTTGGGATGAACTTCTTAAACGTCACAACGATATTAGTGTTGAAGACTTTTGTAGGTTGTACATACTCCTAGGCTTGACAGAGTTTTTACTCCCTACTAGAATGTGCACTGTACATAATGGGTTGTTTAAGATAGTCGATAATTTATTTGAATTGCATAAGTTTAATTGGGGGAGTCTTGTTTATGGCTTTTTAGTTGGTAGTCTATGTCGAGCATCAAGGTTTATGAGGAATGAAGGAAATCATTCAGAGGTGCCTATTGTAGGTTGTGTATTTTTACTACAGGTATTTTTGAAACTTTCATATATTTGTTTTTATGAAATGTTATTTAATGTTATAGTAATGTATTATGAGTGTGATGAAATTTACGAACGTAAAATGGTAATGATATAGATTTGGACATTGGAGCATGTAATTATTGAGAAAAAAAGGAAGTTGGACAGTACGGGAAGTCAATTTCCTCGAATTCTACGTTGGCTAGATGTTATAGCCAGTGAAAGTACAATTAGATCTGCTTTCAATCAGAATATAGTGAGTTGAATTTATGATTTACAATTTTTGGGATATATATGATTTCATGATAAACAACTCACTTGATGTTATTTTTGGGTTAACACTATCATGAACAGGTTATTACAGACTTATCTGTGTCAAATGAAGAGCTCTGTAACGACATTGTGAAGGAAGCATTGAAATAAGATAGATATCCCTTTGAAGATAATAAGAGAACAAATTTTGATTTATTGGCGATTATTGCAGAGAAGGAAAGTTTAGTTGAACATGTAAAACAACAACAGACCAACATTAACAATCTTCAATCAGTGGTGTCTGACTTACAAGCTGTGTTAGGGAAAAGAACTAAATGTATGAATGATTGCATTCCTCCTCCATCTCCATTATGTCCATCGGTTAGAGTAGATTTTGCCCAACATAGTACAGCTGACGAAGATGACAATGAAGAAGTATCGGGTGACTTGAATGTAGAAATTGGAGAATCTAACATGTATTGTAGACTGAAGCGTGAACCCAGGAAATGTGTTAAGAGCGTTGCTGTGCGAACCCCTTGGACTGGGTATTCAAGGAGAACAAAGAATACCTGATTACTTTTTTAGGTAAAGTATGTAATCCTTCAAATGTTGTTTAGGCAACACTTGTGACCTTTTATGTTGACTCATTTGATTTTACCATGCTTGGTAATTGATTTTGGATTATTTTGCAGGGTGCAATCAATGAACTCGACGCTTGAATGGATTATAATGGAATAGATTGTTGAGATGACTACTTGGAGGTGATATGCAATGTCACAATGTCGTGTCGTTAGTTTGGTGAATTAATTGTGAGCAATTTGTCGTTGTAATTTCTGTAAATGAGTGAAAAGCCCTTTGTACATAACATTTTAATTTCATGTTTTGAATTGTTATAAGATTTTGTATTGAGAGTTCATGATGGAATTAAGTCACTCCATGCTGAGAAAACAATGGTTGAAAAATTGTTTGCAATTGTACTTTAATGGTGAAATGTTGTTTACTATTAATGATTAATGATGTTAGTGAACAATGCCAGTTTTACGTATTTCCACACTACACATTGATTGAAACATGTTCATAGTCTAACCTCCAACGTAGCTCAGTTTTACAGAGTTCCTGATTACCCTTGGCAAAATAACTGGTTACCTAGGTGTTACGTTTCGAGCACTGAATACTGTTGTAGATTGGGTGCAACCAAGCTTGTACATTAAAATGGCATCAGACATTTACCTCCTACTGCATTGGACTTTTTGGTACTCCCACACTTCACATTGATTGAAACCTGTTCAAAGTCTAACCTCCACTGCAACTCAGTTTTACAGAGTTCTTGGTTACCCTTGACAAAATAACTGGTTACTTAGGTGTTACGTTTTGGGTACTGAACACTGGTGTTGATTGGGTGCAACCAAGCTAATTAGAAAGTACATTCAAATTACATAAGACATTTACCTCCTATTGCATTGGACATTTTGGTACTCCCACACTTCCCATTGATTGAAACATGTTGAAATTCTAACCTCCACTGCATCTCAATTGTATAGAGTTCCTGGTTATCCTTGGCAAATAACTGGTTATCTAGGTGTTAGGTTTCGGGCACTGAACGCTGTTGTGGATTGGGTGCACCAAAGTTAATTAAAATGTACATTCACATGGCATCACACATTTACGTCCTGATGCATGGTAGTTTTTGGTACTTCGACACTTCACATTGATTGAAACATGTTCAAATTCTAACCTCCATGGCAGCTCAGTTTTACAGACTTCTTGGTTACCCTTGGCAAAATAACTGGTTACCTAGGTGTTAGGTTTGGGGCACTGAACACTGGTGTGGATTGGGTGCATCAAATCTAATTAAAATGTACATTCACATGACATCACTTATTTACGTCCTATTGCATGGGAGTTTTTGGTACTCCCATAATTGACATTGTTTGAAACCTCTTGAAAGTCTAACCTCATCTACAACTCAGTTTTACAATATTCCTGGTTACCCTTGGCAAAATAACTGGTTATCTAGGTGTTATGTTTTGGGTACTGAACACTGGTTTGGATTGGGTGCACTGGGTCTAACTAAAAGGTAGATTCATATGGCATCACACATTTACGTCCTGCTTCATGGGACTTTTTCGTATTCACACACTTCACATAACATTGTTTTTCAAAAAGTTAGTGGTTAGACTTGCTCAAATATGTGGTTACCTAACAATTAGTTTTCGAAGACTCAACGCTATTACAGATTCAGTGTACGAAATCTAAGGAAGAAGTTTGACATGCCATCATTCACAAATTCGTCTTGACAGAAATATGTTTTTTTCATATCATGAAATCAAAATAGGTTCATGATAACATTGTTTGTACCAATTGTTTTCAACCACAAGTAAAATACACCACAATATAACATCACCGATCAAAATTTCCCAAAATTGTCTTATGAATACAAAAAATGAACACTAATTTACATCAGCATACATAAGTTGTCTTCAATTAGGGAACCTATATCCCACTAAGCTTCAACATTGCTTCCCGATGGATGTTTTGTGCATGGAGCACCCACTTGCACACATATTCCTGCCGAAACGTTTGTATTTCATCCTGTCAAACAAAGTATGATAAAATCAATACCACGACAAAACATGAATAATACAATGAAGGTAATAATTACTGAGGTATAATCCGGCATGGTCTTGCCATCATACTTTGCCACACCATCCCACGTCTCTATATATTTGAGGACCAATAACCCACAATCATACCTACAAACATGCAACAAATTATATACCACTTGTTGCCGCTGAATCACAATAGCCAAACCAGGATGCCGCACACAACACAGCTACACAGAACCGCCGCCGCCACCGAGCAGAACCTACAACCACCCCACAGACCACACAGCGAGACCCACCACCGCCGCCCAAGACCACCGTCGCCGCCCAAGACCACCGTCGCCACCCAAGACCACCGTCGCCACCCAAGACCAGCGGCTGCTTCATAGAACCAACACCCACCCACCCACAACGTCGCACACAAAACAGATAAAACTACCGCCGCCACCGAACACCGCTGTCGCTGCTGAACACCACCGTCGTTGGTTCACACAACCCAGATTGTTCGCCGCTGCCAAACAACGACAATCTTCGCGTCCTCCCACTCTTGCGTCCTCTCCTTCAAACCTCGTCGCCGGTGAGACTCACTTGCCCTATCTTTTATTTCCGAGCAACTTTTCTTTTCGTGTAATTTCGTTTGCCATCTCTTAAATCTGAAATACATTACAATAATACCCTTACAACTAACTTTTCTATTTCACACGTGTTCTCTCATTTTATCTCACCACGTCATAGTTGTAAAATGGCGCCGGTTGTCAAAATATCATTGCTCTTTAGTTAAAAAAGTATTATTTATAATAATGCATACAACTATATAGAAATTAAAAAACTATATTAATATTTATATGACATGAGAAACTATTTTTTTAAAATATGTAAAAAAATTTATAAGAAATACTCTACCTTTCCAATTAAAATTTTTGATCGAAGATTTTCATCACAGAAATCTTTCCAGTTAAAATCATGGAATCAAAACTTTTTTTTTTTGTATAATGACGAAAATAAAGTTTAGACAATGTGTGAATTATCCAAATTTTCCACGTCTGACCTTAAAAAATTTAGAATTAAGAATTTGTAAAAGTTTACTAAAATATAAATTACATTTTAGGTGCATTTTATAATTGTTTATTTCACACTTATTGCAGATTTCATTTGAAATTATATTCCAACATTTAAAAATATTTTACTTAATTATATTCTTCATTATAATAATCATTTTTTATAATTTTAGTCTGAAGTATATTTTCGATGCTAATTTATAGTTGTTTAATTAAATGCACCCCCATTAATTAATTGTAATATTTAGTCCATTAAACCATAAACCCTGAAACGGAACAAGTAAGAGCATAGTTGGAACCGTTGAAGAGCGCAAGGCATGTGTACCCTCGAACCAGACGTCGTTGCCGTGCGCGGCTACGAGCTACGCCTCATTCGCTGCACCCTCAGTCCTTCACAGCCGTCGGATCCCCGACACGAACAAGAGTCCTTGGATGGTCTCATCAACGACCTCTTGAATTCCATCGAGCGCGGCAGCTACGTCGAAGCACTCACCTCTGAACCCTCATCCACCGTCTTTCAACTCGGCGGCCATGACTCGCTCCCACTCGATGACGCTGACCGAGTCTACTCGGAGTTGGTCCAGCGCGCTGAGTCCTTCATCACAGACGCCGCCTCTAACGCCGCCGAACAGCGTCGCAGGGCCGTAATTGTCATGTGTTTCGCGGTTGCCGCATTTATCGGGTTCACTCAAGCGAACTTCACCGGGTAAAATTTCAATCGCCACTTTCTCTTTACTTTGTTTTTTGAATTAGAAAATGAAACCGTTTCCACTCTAGGCCTTTGAAAGGAACAGAGCTACCGAAATGTCCTCTGTGTTTGGATGGTAGTGAAGAATGGGAAAATTGGGCGCGGAATCAGCTTATGTCTGCTGGTTCTGACTTGCTTGGGAAGTTCTCTAATCTTCAGGTACTCGTGTCATGCATTTCACGCTTAACAACATGACTCAGCTGAAGTTGATAATTCGTAACGTGTTGCTGCTTTTATTTTTTCTAGTATATAGTTTTTGCCAAGATGTTGCTTATGCGGATGAAGGATTTACGCGTTGAGATTGGAAGCCTGTCGTGGTGGCTTGCGAGGGTTTTGCTTCTTCAACAGAGAGTTTTGGACGAGCGGTCTTCGTCCTTGTCTGATCTCTTGCATGTCTATATGAGTGAAGCTTTGCAGCAATTCGGTACTTCGGAACTAGTTCAGAGTTACTGGGAGGATGATTTACACGATGGAGAGAGCTTGGATATTGTCTCCATGCTTCATGTAGAGGCTGGCATTATGGAATATAGATATGGACGAGTTGACTCTTGCAGGTTAGTTGATATGGACAGTGAACATTTATGGAAAAATGTTGACGATGATTGTGCAATCTTTTAATGTTCAATTGAAGGACTATGTTCTTCTTGCTGGGAAAATAGCAATGTTTCAATAATAATGTTTACATTACTCTGTTATATTAATTTTGGTAGTTCCTTTACTTTTCCGGTTTATGTGTTATATCATTGAGAAAGTAGAATGGAAACTACCTGAAACTTTTTCATGGGGAGAGGGAGAGTTGGTTGGGGCATAAGTTGTATTTACATTTTTCTCTTGTTCTGTGTGCTTGATTGCATAAAGTGGTACATTTTTGTATTCTTACATTTATTTATCTTGAATAAAATTAAATTTCTTGATATAAACTTGGGGTGACATTTCATCTAGCCTTCTTTCTTTGGTGGGTTGGGGGACTTGATGAGAGGTGCTTGATTTACCAAAATTCCATTTTGTTTTTACTTTATTTTACATTAACGGTAATTTTTATGGGAAACAATGAAAGATTGTTTTCGTAATTTCCTGCACAATAAATTTAAACACAGGAAATTAAATGAAATAAGGTGATCATTTTGTAATTTAAACAAGAATAGGTAATAAATGCAAGTAGAAACACTTTCTGAAGTCAAACGGCTCCTAAGTATGTTACTTTAGTAGAATACTATCTATATGTTGAAATATTATTTTTTTACTTTTGATTCTCCTGTGGTATCTTTCTATAATGAAGTACATTGTCCTACCAGGATGCATTTTGAGTTAGCTGAGATGGCAGCTGGGCTTCAGCTTTCAGTTACTGGGGTACTCGGTTTCCGTTCTGTACATCAGGTAAACATAGTAAATGCATGATATATAACATTTGTCATGATACTTATCTTTTAATATGTAACTTTTGGACATAGGCAGAACCTAAGGCGCAGATGGTACTTGTTACAAACACAAGTACATCAAATGTGGATATCCAAACATGTGATTCCAACAATGGTGAAGATAACTGGAATTTGCATCAGTATGAAACCTCTGAAGTATCTGACATACTTAGAATACCAAAGTTGTTAGAAAACGATGACTCTAAAACTAAGTCACAAGGCATGGAAAATGGTGCCCTTGTTACTCCAAGGTTGACAGCAACACAACAAGCTGTAATTCTGGCATATTGTCTTCTAATAGAGAAGAGCTCCCGACATGATGAATTGCAACGTAGGTTATTTAAATTTTATGCATCCATACATGATATTATGTCTAGTTTTTGCTTACTTGGATACTTGAATCCCCTTTTTAATCTTCCAATTTTAAAACCTATTTTGCTATGGGATTACGAGGTCTTATAGCCTATCATGAAATTCTGATAAGCTTGAAGAAGTGAAAAAATGTGTGGAAGCTGGATGAATTCAATATAAGTTTTGGTTTACCTTGATTAACTACTTTCCTTTTGGCTTACTATTGAACTGTGCAATTGTATTTCAATTTATGTTTCCAAATTCATTCATACTTTGGGTGCGTTTGTTTTCTGGCATCATTTTTTATTTCTAGGAATCATATTTGGTTGGTATTTAATAATTTTAAAAAGGATTTAAATTTACTTAATTTTGAAATTGAAAAAAAGAAAAGAAGAAATAAGAGTTTAGTGGAAATAGGTATTTATTGAAGATGATAACATCCATTCCGTGGAATATCAGATATCCACTTCCTTCTCATGGAAATAAAAGCAATTTAAAATGTGAAGAGGTCATTTCCTAGGAATACTGATATTAGGGATATATTTTCATAATCATCAAGCAAACGTAGGAATATTAGTTCTCCACATTCCTGGAAGTGAAAAAAGATGACGTGAAACAAACACCCATTTAGTTTAAGGGCTGAACCACTTAGGGATCTGTTTCCCTTTCCCCTCTCCTTTTACTTATAGCTAGGCTAATTTCTTTTGGTATTGTATTCCAAAATCCACTTATTTTCCTGAAAAGAGGAAAAAACAAAAATGTTTACGATCTAGCTAATAGTTCATTCACTTGTTGGCTTGGCTTGTCACTTGATTTCAGGATGGGATATGGCACCTTACATTGAGGCAATTGATTCCCAGCATTCTTTTTACTTCACTGTAAGTAGACAAAAATCTACAGCTTATATTTGTTTAAAAATTAGGCTTTTCTGTACAACACATGCAATTTTATTAATGCATAAGCTATTTATTTTACGTAGTATGTTTGGATAGAGAATTTTAAGAGGGTAATTTCTTTTTGTAGAGAATTTGAATTACTTTATGACAAAATATGTTGTTTGGGTAAGATGTTTCCAAAGAAATTGAGATTCTACAATTTTATGAGACTATTGGACCACTTAAAATTAAAGAATTTCAAAATTCAGTTAAAAGGTAAAAATTTTAAATTGTTCATACTCTTAAGTCCATGTCTCTCGAATTAGCTCATAAGCTCGACTTTAGTTGGAGCATCACTGGCGTAAGTAAAACTTGAGACATTGTTGAGTTGATCAAGGTTTGGGTGTCATAATCTCAACATTGTTTTTTGATAAATGTTAGTGGCAATTTCTTTAAGACTAAAGACAATCATGTTTATTTTTGGCCGACATCATCAGGGTCATTTTATTGTTGATGTTAAGCCAACCAACGATAGTAAGAGTTTTCTTTATCAATATTAATTAATGGTGTTTTTCAACTAATTTCAAACACATTTTTTTCTTCAATTTATGTCAACTGAGGTTATTTTTTTTGGTTAATGTTGGGGGAATACATTTTGGTTGATACCAACTAGGATTTTTTATTCATGTTAATAGAATTTATATTTTTATTTACGTTGTTAAGATTATTTTTTTGTTGTAGACCATGGTTGTTTCTCACTCCATTTTGGTAAGATTTTTCTCGGCCAATGTCGGGTAGACTACTTTTTGAAAAATGGGAACTAGATTTTTGATTGATGTGTTTTGTGGTTATTTTTTTTCTGTTAATATTTGTAGTGATTATTTTTTATCATCAACACATACTCAAAATGTCATTCTTTATCAATAGGTTGTTAGGATGTTTCTCTAATGTTGATTGGAGAAAATTTTTGGCCCAAAAACTATCCTAGTTTATGTTGGCCAAAAGTTGGACTAAATAGGATTGTTTTTGCCCAATGGTATTTGGGGGATTATTTTTAGTCGACATTGATAAAAAGGTTGGTAAAAAAAGAACTCCTAAGAAAATTGCAACCAACAATGTTGTAGAAGCAACCTGGATGCAAAACATTTGGAAAATAAAACAATTTGAAATGTGATCAATTCAAATTCAATGTATCTAAATGTCTTTAGAAATTTTCAAATTCCCTGTCAAAATATAAGGCTAGTTTTCTGTTTATCTGTATAGTTTGTAAACCAAGAACCTGCATGTGATATTTTTCTCTTTCCATCTATAGATACGATGTTTATGTGACAATTTACGTATTCGGTGGGAGTCATCTCGTAGCCGGACTAAGGAGCGTGCCTTACTGATGATGGATAACTTGGTATGTGCCGTATTTTGGTTAGCATATAAACTTGGGAATTCTAAAAGTATTTTCTGACACTTTATTTTCCTATATGTCTATTGCAATGAAATGTTGTCATATTTTTGTTATGACAAAAATATGGTCATTAAGCTTTTCACACACAAGAGAGAGAGAGAGAGAGTAAGCTACCAAATTCATGTAATTATTTTCTATAGATTATGGTTTATGTCAACCTAAATTGGAATTTGGGTTACAATCAGTGCGTTTTAGAGACCTTGAAGAGTTTAAGGACTTTTGGGGTATGTGAAATTGCAAGAATTAATTGCGCTCAGCATATAGGATATCAAATAACTAATTACAATCAATGGTGTCTGGTTCAACATGCATATTAAAGTGATATATCCTCAAGAAAGGTACCTTCAATAAAAATGTAAGAGTGATGTGCCAAAGAATACAAAAGAAAGATAGTTTTGATTGTATGAGCAGTTAATTTTATCTTGGAGAAAGGTTGGTGGCATACAAAAAACTCTTCAAAGAGTAACGGGGACTTGGTTACTTAAAAGAGTATGACATACAAGTTATTAAATAACCATTAGAACTGAGGATGAAGACCCCCAAATTTTAAGCATGAATCAACAAAATGTTGTCAAGAAGGTCATTGAGTGTTAGGAAAACTGTATTGCTGGATCTTCCCATGGAAAGTCACCATGAAAGAATTAGAAGTGGGGAAAAAAATACTCCTTTTCATCATCACTATGTAAAATACAATTAATATTACCAAATTGAGTATGAAATACGATTAATCAGTTTTCAACAATGCCTAACGGTTCAGAATGATCTTCTTTGAAAGTAACATTAAACATTATGAAAGTCGTAAATGAAGTTACAAAATATTTATAACCTAAGAATTCACATTACTTGGACCCAAATATTTGAATGAACAATCTCAAAAGGGAATTCTAACTGACAAATGACCTTGCTTGAGCTAAGGATTTTGAATCCATTTGAGAACCAATCTATGTGGGCCTCTTCATGAAGGACTCGTAGCAAACAATCAATTTAGGGTCATGAACTTCTTTTCATGTGGAATAAATAAGCAATGATGTGATCAAAGAATTAACATTGGCTAATTTTGTGTCAACAACAGCAGTAAGATAGGGCACAAGAATGGAGTTCCTAGACCTAGCCCCAAAGAAGGTGGGAACGTGCTTTGATAATCTTGAAAAGTTCAGGAGAAGTGGTGGATTTGTGGAGTAAATTGCACTTTATAGATGCTTAGAATATATATATATATACATGTATGTATGTGTGTACATACATGTATGTATGTGTGTGTACATACATGTATGTATGTGTGTGTACATACATGTATGTATGTGTGTGTACATACATGTATGTATGTGTGTGTACATACATGTATGTATGTGTGTGTACATACATGTATGTATGTGTGTGTACATACATGTATGTATGTGTGTGTACATACTTCAAATAATTGAATTACAATGTGATATTTACAAAATATTAAATGGCAAGAAAACATCTCCAGGCAGGGAATATGGTAAATCTGATAACATGATGGATCCAAACCAATTCAAACCAGGACATTTGGATTGGTCTGGATCAAATTGAAAAATGCAAGTTTGATCAATTTGGTTTAGATCTTAATTTTGAGGACCTAGATCAATCTAATAAACTCAATTACATAATATATTTTGTTTAGTTATTTTTATTAACCTTTAGGGGATGCTTGATACAAGAAAAAATTCAGTTTTTTAGTTAATTTTTTTACAGTGGTAAAATTGTTGCATTACTTTTATTAGATCATATAATTTGGTAAACAACTTTCTGGTAAAACATATAAAGTTTTTCTTTAATCGCAAGAAATTTATATAAATATTCCCAAGAATATTTATGACTAAGTAAACAAATTCTAATCATTCCTCTTGATTCCCAGTCATAAAAATATTTTTTTTCGAGTTTCGATTTTTATATAGCCCAGTCAATTTATTAGATTTCATTCATCATAATCTCACTTTGTTCACACTAATAAATTTGCTAATTTGTTTGTTTTTAATTATTATTTAATATAGATGTGATGACTCGCACGGAACAAATCTGATCGAAGTTAGATTGGTTTGAAGATCCAAACTCGAAAAAATCTGATCCAAAACGAACAAACCAAATAAAATTGATTGGTTTGGATGAAAAACGTCACAAACTCAAACACACCCGACCCACACCGCCTCTGTTATTCCTAGAATACATAGGATTGTAAAATCGGAGACTGACCTGAAACCCCTCTGCAGATTCTAGTTTTCTTCCTAAAGCCATAACTACTATTGTTGTTTCTTGTTTGTTATATGATATAGGATTTAAGTGGTAAAGAGAGAAAGAAACAGAAAGACACGAAGAAAGAGAGGAAGAATAGAACCGAGAGGGTAGAGAGAGATGATTAACAGAGAGATCAGAGAACTGTACTCTGCTCTTCTATTATTACCAGTCTCGGTCTAAAATAGTACAACAACCATGCTTTATAGGCAGATACCCAACAACTATAAAATACTACTGACAGTAGTTAACTGACTAGCTGAATTGCTATATATTTATACAATATCCTACTACATATTCCATTTTGTTTAGGGTGTTTTTGGATAAACAACTTAATTAAGCACTTTTTCAATAAACTATTGCTGCATAAATTCTTCAAATGAGTTTATGATATAAATCTGACGATTTTCATAAACTCAAATAAGTTCAGCATAAGTTCTTCCAAATATGTCAATCCTTTTTTATGAGTCAACGTTTTCAATTTGAGAGAAACTAGTGTATAACTTATATAATATTTACACCTAACAAGCATCTCCCACAGACTGAGGATTAAATAAGGTTAATTACGTCTAATATTATATATTAAATATAATTAGTCTGTTTTTTATATCCTTCTACATGTAAAATCATTTTTTTAATCTAGTTACAATAAGTGAGTTGTTTGTTTTGATTTGCTTATTGTACCTGATAAAATAGTACTATATTTTTGGCAGGTTAAACGTATTTATGAATCTTCTCCATCAATAGAAGAAAGAATTGCTTTCAGTTATGCTGTTTATATGCCTAGTATTCCTGCATTACGGAAGTAAAAAGACCTGCTCTGTAATTGATTTTTGTACTTCAGCTTCATAAATCTGATGGCTCTTTAACTTTGTTGTAATTTCTTTTTATTCCACTTTCAGGGAATATGGGTTACTTTTGGTGCGATGCGGTTTGATAGGGGAGGCAATGAAGGAGTTTGAAGATTTAGAATTATGGGATAATCTCATATACTGCTACAGGTATAATAAAAGTAAAATGAATAAAGCAGTGATTTTCTCCCCTCTCATTATTCACCTTTCATTAGCAATGATGTTCATTTGATATTTGATTTGGAGAACAGTCTGCTGGAGAAGAAAGCAAGTGCTGTTGAACTTATCAGGAAATGTCTCTCAGAAAGACCAAATGATCCCAGGTTATGGTATGTTACTTTGGCTTGCTTATTTTGTTTTCTTATAATTGGATTGAGATTACTTTTGAACAACAGCTACTCTGACCATTTCTCCAACAAAGAGTGCAGCATATTTTGCAGAGTCAATTAAAATTTATCATGTTAAAATGATGTATGCTCTGAAAGGGCTTTAATTGAATTGTTGATTATTATTACAAGATTTTATTATTGAAGAAAGTGGGAACTTTGCAGTGATAGGAGGGTAAGGTGAATTATGAACTGCTCTCCTTTGGTTTGGCCAAATTTCACTGTCATTGTTGATTAATGTGTTTACTTTTTAAAACAGAGGCCTGGAAAAGAAGTATTTCAATCATATGCCCAATACTTAAATAGCACAAGGTCAACCAGGATTCATATTAGGAGCAGAAAACAAAATACATTAAACACTAATTTCCTGAACATAAGAATTTCAGCAAAGAAATAAAGGAAAGGCAACTGTATAAAGGATAACAGGATTTAATCTACCTAACATTCTGACGTATTTCTTGAATTTAGAAATTGATTTTCAGCAGCCGATAACCTTGTTTAGTTAGCACATGCCTAATTTCTTTTATATTACTTAAGACTGAAAATGTGATAAAAGATAGCTTAAGAGATTGATCATCTCTTAGCTTATCCACATTATTAATAGAAGAAAAATACATCAGGAATACCAAGAGTTTAACATGAAAGAGGTTACATTAGGAATACCAAGAGTCTAACCAGAAAAAGAAAAACTGTATCTAGGTAATTATATAGGACATAATACTTAACTTATCCAGACAAGTTAAGTTACATAATAAAGATAAATTATTCTAACAATATTAATATTATGCATCATAATCACGAAGACAGCTTTGCCATATTATATGGTTTCTCTTGTTACTTTTTAGTTTCAAGCCTGCTATATAGGCATGGAAACCTCATGTTACTTACCATAAACATATTTAGGGTCTGTTAAGATGTTTGAAAAAATGTGGTTTTAAGGTTGTATAATGAAGTGATTTATTCTATAAATTTTTATGTAAAGCAAAAACTTTTTTTTAGTTCAATTACAACTGCAGGAAACATAGCCCTTTCTTCCAAAAGCCAGAGTTGCTTCTAAAACTAACCCTTTCATTTTGTTTAGTTACAAAATGAAGTGATTATTATAAGTGTTTTCAGGTTTTTTATTTCTTTCAAAAGCATAAACAAAAACTAAAAAATTGATGCCGGTAAGAAATAAAAGCTTTTTTTTTCTGGGAGAAGCTGAATCAAATCGTCACTTAAACAGAAAACTATGGTGACCTAGGTGACTTTGATGATTGATCTATCTTGTCTATTTTCTACATTGATAAGCTATAATGTTAATTCCAATTGATGTAGATAGTTTAGTCAAAGACTGAAAATAGGAGTTCAAATTTGAAGCTAAATCTTCTGGTGCATCAGTTCTAGGTTTGAAGAAGGTTCGTTAAGCCAACTTCAAGTTCTAAACGCTATGGTCTATTTTTTCATTGCCCATGAGATAAGGTTATATTCATGTGTAGTATGTGTAAAACGAACAAATAACAAGGCCGATATTAGGCCTTGAATTCAACTTTGCAACTATGCTTGTCCATATTTCAGATCGTGTAAATTTTTTACTAAATGTTCAGAGTTTCTATATAGGAATATATATTTTATTACAATATTGTATATATATAATGTATAAAAAAATATTGTTGAATTTATGATAGTCATATTGACAGAACTTACTAGTGAGTTATGTTAACTAATTACAGCACTAAGGGATGAAGTGTCATTGTTAAACCACAAGGTAGCAAAGTAAAACTGAGAGGAAATCATGAGTTACTCCAGGATAAAATAAAATAAAATAAAACATGAGACAGGACAAAGCTGTAATTAGACTCCCAGTCTCTGCCTGTCCTTTCAGAATTTACAATTATAGTAATATAAATATAATAATATTGTGATAAGAACATCCAAGAGAAGGTACAAACGTAATCCCATCATATACTATGTGGGCAAAGGAACAAACTCAGGAGTACTGGTATTTTGATCCAGCCAGATATTCTTGAGGATTGAAATAACTGCCATAATCATAGCTGATATGAACATAAGCATTGAGGAAAAGTAAAATATGGTTCCCACTAAATTTGACTTTTCACATCAATCATTCACCTTTTGCAACAATAAAAAACTGACATTTTGAATGAAGTTGAAATCCTAACAAGAGCATATAAAATGCTGATTGTGTTTTTCAAGAAGAAAATCATGACTTAAATATCATTGCTTTCTGTCTCTTCTTCTCTCATATAATTCAGATGCTAATTGATTTGAGTATGTGTTTGGATATAAGAAAAATGATTTATATTTGCTATTACTTGCTGATGGACGGAACTTACAATTGATTTTCAATATCAATGAAAGTGTGGCTAAGAATATGTAACTGCCTTTGGATTGTACACTACAATTTTGTACTCATTTATTTGTGCCAGAATCTTTGTACGCCCTTTCCTTTTGGTTAAGCCAGAAAAATTTTGCTGAGGCCAATTCTAGTTATATTGTTATTTTATTTTTCCGTTTACTTAGTCGATATAAAATCATCCATGATGGATGGATGACATGCTAACTTACAGTATGTCCAATGTTAAAATGAAATAGTAAGATTATAGAAGATTGTTTTGCATAATCCTTTTCATTCATGATAAAAAATTTCTAGGTGCTCCCTGGGTGACACTACTGCTAATGATGCATACTATGAAAAAGCTCTGGAAGTTTCAAACAATAGGTCTGCTAGAGCGAAGGTGTGGCTTTGTATATTCATGTTTGTACACTTGCGCATATTTAAAAAAAAAGTTTACATTTTTCTTTCTTAATTGTTCCGCTTTTCTCTGATTGGCAGCGTTCTCTGGCTCGTAGTGCATACCACAGAGGAGACTATGTGACATCTAAAATTTTGTGGTGTGTGATGCGTCTTGATGCTTGAAGCATTACACTTTCGTCATCACTGGCATTAATGCATATAAAATATTTGTTGTTTCCACTGTAATGTTTTTATTTTGAACGGTCTGTTAAATAGTTTTTTGTTCATCAAATTCAGGGAGTCTGCAATGTCAATGAACTCTATGTATCCCGATGGTTGGTTTTCATTTGGGGCTGCTGCGTTGAAGGTAATTCTGTGAGGACCACAATACTTGATTATTATTTATTTTCTTTTTGCACTGTTAGATTTGCAATGAAATGTATAACTATTTTATCTAGAAAAAAGTACAAATTCTCCTTGTAGGGAAAGTCTGAATTCTAATAATGAAAGTGACTATTGCTACTGTTGATGTGGCAGCAAGTCTAGCATCCTGGCAAGTGTACCAATTGATGTTAGTATATTTGATAAATCAAATTGAAATAAATGAACTAACTACAATCCTAGCATTACCACAAGCAAGGTAATCAATTTTTTATAGTTTTTTCAAAGAACTTGTAAGGATATAAAATGGTTGATAGTGGGGATGGATTTCATGAACTCAACTAAATAGCCATTAAGACTTCAATACAATTTCTATCATAACTATTTCATCCACACTCTTAGTTTACTCAAATCCTAATTCCTTATTGATATAAACACCTTTTAAGTAAAAACACTAATCCCTTAGTTCTTTTTTGACGTAAGGTTTGCATGAAGAGCAAGTACTATATAGATAACCAAGGCACCAAATATTATTTCTAATAATAACCCATTGGTTGTTGCACATTAGATCTGTAGTTTTCAAAACATTTTTCAATGGAGTGAAACTTAAACAAGCCTAGGTGGTCAAACCATGCAACATGAATCATAAAGGAAGAACATGAGCATGATACAACATCTATTGAAATATAGAGAAATCTACAGAGTCAAGGTTCATTATATCCAACCCTAATGCATGAGAGACTAGCTTCTCCAAGACATTTGGAGTACAAAAAAGGAGCAATAAAATGTAAAGCTTGAAGTTGGAAGTCCTTTGAATGCAATCCACATCCAAATCATGCACCCACCGCTCCCAACAATGCCAAAAGTTCCTTCCACCTAGAGCTGTCAAAATAGGCTTGGCCCGATGGGCTGACCCGTATAGCCTATGATTCAGGTCAGGCTAGACTTAAAAAATTGTGGCCTATATAACAATAGGCTTTTTTTAGTCTGACCCATTTGGCCCGATGCCCATATGGGCCAAGGCCAGACTGGCTCGTTTATTTTTTATATTAAATTTTTATTCTTAATTGGTATGTTGTCATACCAAAGAAAGAAACCCTAGTGTCTCAGAGTCTCTGTTTTCTTTTTCATTTCTTCTCTTCCTTTCTCACAAGCTCTTTCATCTCCTCTACTGCACTACTCCTCTAAGACATCTCACAAGTCTCTGTTATGTTGTTTAGTAGGTGCTTGACTCTTTTGGAAGTACTTAGTATGTGAAAGTTTTTTTTACAAGTTGTTCAAATGTAAACAGTTTTACACACACATTCATGTAAATATATTATATATTTATATTTATATTGTTGATAAAAAATTATATTGTAGATATATTGTAATAATTTTTCAATTTTTAATTAGGCTAAAAATGGCCCGTTGGCCTAACATAGGGCCAGACCAGGCTAAAAATTGTGGCCCGTTTTAAAATATAGGCCAGGCTAGGCTATCAGATTTTCTGAACTTGGCTCGTAGGGCCAAGCCAGGCTAGGCCGGGCCGTCCGCTTTGACAACTCTACTTCCACCATAGCAAAATCTTCCTTTTGTCACCAAATTCGCTGAGTGATGATGACATGGCAAGTTTGGAGTTTTTGAAGGTTTTAATGACAACAAAATCATTGTTTTTCTGAGTGAATCCAAATGCTAAAGCTGTTTTTTTCAGTAGCTCTCATTGAGAGAACCAATTTGCCATTAGCGAGACTTCTCAAAAGTGACTTCCCCCTTCTGAGATATTTAAAGCTTCCATTTCTCCACAAAAATGTGACAAAGTGACTAGTAACTTATTCAACTATGATCATTAGTAATTTGACTATCATAATATAATAATTCACAAAAGTTGAGGATAATTCATTGCATAACTGTGAATAAGGAGGATAGAAAAGTATGATAACATAAGTAATCACCACACTTATCAAGCAACAATACTAATATTAAGCTAATTTTGGTGAATTGAACAGGTGGGTGAATGAATGTTTAATAGGATAAGGTTTAAAGTTCAAATAGTTACTTTCTGGAAGTGACTTATGTTATTATGCATAGATTACCACTTGTGCGGCTGTGCACAATTGGGTATGCAGTTATGTGTGGCATCATCTGATTGGGTTTGTCAAGTTAAGGCCCTAAATCACCACCATTACCTATTTCGTACGATAAATAATGTAGTTTTTGTCCCTCTATGTTTTATTTTTCTCATTTTTGCTCTCTTTAGTATGTCAAGCTAATGGGAAAGTTTTACAGGCTCAGGATAAAGAAAAGGCCCTAGATGCGTTTACTCGTGCTGTTCAACTTGATCCTGAAAATGGGGAAGCTTGGAATAACATTGCTTGCCTGTAAGGAGTTCTTTCTTGTATTAAAAAATTAGGAAATATCTTCATACCTTTGTATAAACTGGATAAAAATTGCCTTCACTCAGAGTTTGGCATTCTAATGATTGATTTTAGAAGCTTTCACTTTTTTTTTACCTTTTGGTATCACTGTTGTAAGGAAAATTAGTAAACCAGTCACTTTTTTTTTCTTTTGTTTTATCTAACATGCAGGCATATGATCAAGAAAAAGAGCAAGGAGGCCTTCATTGCATTTAAAGAAGCCTTGAAATTCAAGTTCCGTATTTATCACTTCCATTAAACTTCCTTTGCACCATAATCATACGTGCACCTGCTCACACACATACAACAATGTATTGGTTCATAATCATTTGGAAAGCCTTGAAATTCTAGTTTAGTACGAATCCTTCTAGTGGAGTTCCTTTTTGCATCCAGGGGCGGAACCAAAAATTATATTTTAGGATGACCAACTTAAAATATCATAAAAAAATAAATTTTGATACTCGTGATATATGTAAGAAATTTAGCATATTTTCCAATGCACACAAGAAATATACAGTTATAATGAGTAATATGAGATACTAGCAAGAAGTGCGAGTAGTCCATATAACCAAGTGACAAATGACAAAAAAATAGAAGCAAATAGAGAAATAATAGCAACAAATAACTAAAATTGCATCCCTTATCTTCAAAAACGAGATGAAACCTGTAAAACACAAGACAACCCTAAGCCACTTATCTTTCAATGCTTTTAAAATGTGTCCACATTATTTTTACACACTCCCTCTGCCCCTGTTCTCGTCACGCATATGCTATCAGGCACAGTTTCATACACAGATGCAGTATATGTATTGGCTCATAATGATTACAAATTTATTCTCTATCACAATGATATTTGGTAACACAGGCGAAACAGCTGGCGAATGTGGGAGACCTACGGCCTTGTTGCTGTTGAGATTGGCAATATCAGTCAGGTATCTGCCGATTTTGGTTTCTCTTCCTTTGTTAGTCAAAATAACTACGATACGTGTGGGTCTAATAGAATGATGAAAGATGTTTTTTCTTTTGCAGTTTTATTCTCTATCCAGCATGCTATATGTCTTTTTGCCGTCTTCCTTAGGCTATGTTTAGATTGATAGAAAGAATGTAACGTGTTAATTCCCTTGTCTGGATTTTATGAAAATGCATGAAGTAATTACGTAGTGAAATGGTCTATTCCATCCAATCCCCTGCCCTAGTTTGGGGTTATGTGATTGAGCTAACTTTTGTTCAAATTTTATTCCATTCCACTTATCAGTAGGTATCCTAGATGATTACTTCTTTAAGCTTTAAAAAAGTGTTTTCAAGATTTTGTAAAAATGTATTCTTTTTTTAATGTTTTATGAAATACTACCAGTTTCCCAAAAGAAGTTTTAAAGACCTAGTCTTGTTCGAAAATTCAACTTATTGTCGATAATAAGTTCTGTCAGTGAAATATGATGTATTGCTGTTTTCTTAATACCTAGCAAAATGAATATAAGTGATGAAGACATTCAGCATGTAGCAGCAAATGCTGAATTTACAGAAACTCAACTTCCTCAGCATATTAAATTGAAATAAACACATTTTTTATCTATCCCCCTTTAAGATAATAAAGGTGCGTTCTTTTAAACTTAGCATTTGAAATTATTTTGTTTAAATATTATAAATATATAGTTTCAGTAATAAATTGTGTAATTTCATGTTCAACGCTACTGACTTCATTCATATGGGTCGTACAACATACAAATGGCTTCATAAAGCTCATAAATTCTATGAATTTATGTTGACAGGCTGAGCTTATGAAAATTGCTATGTCCCTTCTATAAATTTCTTTAGCTTTATTAAGAAGTGGACTTTAAGTCTGACTCAATTTCACAAAATCGGCTTGTAAGGTAAGGTTTGTACTCACTTATATACACTAAATTGACTTCATCTCTAGTCGATGTGGGATCTCTAACACACCTCCTTACGCCAAGGGTTGCATCTTGAGCGTGAGACTATAGATTTATGAGTGGTCTGATAGTGGTCCGATAGCGGGTGGCCCAACAACCTAGCTAGGATGTACTTATATGGCTCTGATACCATTGTAAGGTGAGGTTTGCACCCACTTATATACACTAAATTGACTTCATCTCTTATCGATGTGGGATCTCCAACAAGCTTTTCTAAATTTCTGTGTAATTTCATATTCAACTAACTTCATTCATATGGGTCATACAAAGGGACTTCATAGAATTTATGTTTGATAGGCTTAGCTTATAAAAATGGCTTATGATCCTTCTATAAATGTCTTTAGCTTCTAAAATAAGTTTTGCTTTCATATGGATCCTTCACAAGCTTAGCCGAACACCAATAGCTTTCAGAGTTAGTGCGTATATGATAAGCTCAATTAATCTGTAGAAACTCTTCCTATAGTCCCCATAATGTCAAAAGCTGAAGCTGGTATATATAATGAAAAGAAATAAATTTGAAGGCATTTTTAGTTTAGCAATTAATTTTAAATTTTAACATGACTTCAAATTTCAAGTGCGTTGTACCAAGAAATAACTCTAAAGACATTAACTTATTTTGGTCGTTCATTGATTAGTTTGATAAATTCTGTTAGGCACTGGAAGCCGTCCAGATGATTTTGGACATGACCAATAATAAGGTAGTAGATTCTGAATTATTGGAAAGAATCACAACGGAGGTCGAAAAGCTGGTTTCAACAAGCAATGTGCCTCCTTTGATAACTGAGAACAAGCCTAAAGAAGATCAATTCTGCATTGTTGATTCCGGATCAGAATATCAAGAGCAAGTATCTGTCGCAGGAAGATCACGTGAAACTGAACAATTAGTATTATTACTTGGAAAAGTTTTACAACAGGTACCCAATTCTATTATGAATCTGCTTTCCTATATCCCTTCAACTTAATCTAGTGATTAATGAGCAATCCCCATTGCAACCCCATCCACTGGTAATGTAGCTGAAGTGGTTTATGTGCTTAATTCTAAAGAGCATCAAACTGTTAGACTGCCAGTGACAGAATGAGAATGTAATCGGGTATTGTTTGTTCTAAAAGTAAAATAAAGGTTAATATTTAGTACTCTGGTGCAGATAGTTAAAAGTGGCAGTGGATGTGGACCTGATATCTGGGGCTTATATGCCAAATGGCACAGAATTAATGGCGATCTCACTATGTGTTCTGAAGCCCTATTAAAGCAAGTTAGGTCACTCCAGGTAAGTCTATTTTCTTATCATAAAATACTCCTCCATTCCTTCTTAATTGTTGGACTTTTGGAAGATTTTGGTTTACATTTATCTATCTCTTTCAAAGTTCTAGATAACATTAATGACTATTTTATTAATTATATCCTTATTCTCTACTTAATCTTTAATCAATTTGTGTATGTGTGGATACGAATGTGTGTGTATATACACATTCCTTTATTATAAATATAAAAATATAAAAGTAAAAATAGAAAACTTGATAACTATTTTATTAGGATGAAAAATTATTACATTTCTTAATTTCTGCATAAAAAACCTTAAAAGATAATAAAAAGAAAGAGAAAGTACTTAACAGAGATTTCTTTATATATTATACAATGTTTCTTTTGTCATTTATTGACATTTTTATTTTAGAGATATAACCATAAAGAATGGTATTAATTTGGATGATGTGTTTGTACTCAAGAAGAATAAGATTTGTAAACCAATGTTTCACATCGAAGATCTCTGCAGTTACATTGCTAGAACGACATAGATTTGCAAATAACATCATATGCAGTGTTCTTGTTCGTTGATGTGACGTTTTCTGCAGTTTTAAGATAATTGGGGACCCGCCTATGTTATTATTTATTTATGGATAAGAGGAATGCCTGCCTGTGATTTTAATGCAACTATCTTTCATCTATTAACTTTTTACTTATTTGCTAGCTCTCTGAAGTCCCTTATACATTTGTAGCGATAATTTTCACATTCTATTCACGACTATGATTGATTGTATTCTTTCAGGGATCTGATACATGGAAGGACCGAGATCGCTTCAAAAAGTTTGCAAAAGCATCTTTGGAGCTTTGCCAGGTGTACGTGGAAATGTTTTCGTCTACTGGTAGTATTAAACAATTGTCTACGGCTGAGATGCACTTAAAGAATGTCATCAGACAGGTAAGATAAATTTTTGTATAGTTATGGGTTGAAAAATGTCAAGAAACATTACATGCTGTAAAAGTTTTTACAATTTGTTACTTGTATGTTCAGGCTAATAGCTTTTCCGATACCGACGAGTTTAGGGATCTTCAGGCTTGCTACGATGAAGTGAAAATGAAACTCCAATCCAACTCAATGTGTGGCTAAAATCTTATGGAAGGTGCTATTTGATTTATCATGCAAGTTCTAACCCAAGGGTTTGACCTGACGTCATCTTCATTGGAGCTGATAGCTTTTTAATTTTCATCTGCAGGAAACGTCAAGAGGTTGCTTTCAGATATCCTGAATGTGGCAAACATCACCGATTAGAGTATGTATTCCATATTTTAACCATTCATCATCGAAAGCGCAATTTTTGTCATCCCCCTCACCGCTTGGCTAAATTACATAATTTACATGGAATTGCTATATTTCAATTATTATATTTGCTTTGGTTTAATGATCTCATTTAGAATTATTATAAAGATAAATTACAGAATAATTTTTGTTAAAAAGATTTATCCTTTTTTCATATGCATTAAACCAAACCGAATATAACATTTAAATTTGGGACTAAAACTAAAGCTTATTAGTCTTCATCTAATTTTAGTTTGTAGAATAAATATTGATAACGTCAAAGGTTTTCTATATTAGTATTTTATTACAAATTATGTATACTACATTCTCTTACTTTTATAATAAAAATATTATGAATGATATTTTTTATTGATAGTAACAAGAATTTAGATTAACATTACATATCAATTAAACTGGTGTTTTTGTTCCATGATGATAGAATCTTATGCATACCATTCAAAATGTACTCTTTGGATTCATGGTTCTTAGGCTTGCTTTACATCCAAGGTCACAATGAATGGGTTAGTTTTAAATTTAAAATCTAGATTTTATAAAAGGTTTCTGTTGGAGTATATTGATGTGAAGTAAAGAGGTTCTTAAATAAAAGCTTGTGTTATAGTATTAGAAGTATTTTTCTAATTTCAATAGAATGTAATAAAATCAAAATGTTTAAATTAAAAAAATTAAAGTGTAAATAAAAAAGTATACTATACTTTTATAAGATTCTTTGAAATAAAACTTGAAAAGATCTTTAAAAAAAATAAAAATGATGTTCCATACCAGTTAAAGTAAAATACAATCATATAATAAGGATTTTCGAGGTGTCCAATGTGGTAGTAACTGCAAAAAATCAAGATAAGAGGAATCCAGTAAATCCAAGAAGTCAAGGTATCTCGGTATTAGAGAAAATCAATAAATAACACGGTCAAATATGGAAATAAAAAAATGGTATAGAAATTATGTTTTGACATGTTACAGATTTCCAAGTCACTAAAATTTTAGTTGTAATAATGTATTATAACTTGTTTAATGAGTTTATGCACATAATTAAAATTAAATATGAAGTTTTGTCACGTTGATATATAGTGCATTTTTAAATTTCTAACAAAGTATCAATTATTTTGCTAATTATTATTAGATTTTGACTTATAAAATATATTTCTTTTATTTGTTTAAATTAATTATTAATTAATTTAGTATAACGTAAAAGTGTTTTGTATTTCTATAGTACAATATTTTCAGGATATTAAATACGTTCTTAAGAATATTTTTATTGTTTTAATTTTTTTAGAATTTAAACATCAATTTAGATTTAAACATTTTTCAAGTTTTCTTTAGTTATAACAATAGATGAAAATTTTCATGAAAAGTAATCTTAACATTAGTATTAACTATAAATACATTTAAGTAAGATTATTTTTAATTATAAAATTTACGTTATAAAGCTATATCCATATCCACTTTTTGTTGCGTCATTATTATTTATACTATTTAAAAAGCATTTAAATTATAGAAAGATAAAAATAATTCAAAAAATTTTAGAATAGCGTATGTAAGTTATTTGATATTTTACTGGAATTTAAATCATATTTTACTTTTTAATAAAAATGAAAATTTACTTGATATCGATAATCGATGGGAAATCTGGTATGTCTTCCGCGTTAGGAACCCCTTTGAAGAGTAAGATAATTTTATTTTGAAAATCATTGGATAAGATTATTATATTTTTTTCTTTCATAATTTTCCTAAATTAACCTTTTCTGTTTCTTCATTTCTCTCTTTTCCTCAACCGCGAACTTCGTCTACAGTCGATCCCTGCTCTGTCTGCATGCCTTTCTCTTCTCTCCCTCGTCAATCAGACTAGCATCCTTTTCACTCCTTTTCGGAAATTCCATCAGTTATTTGAACGATTTTCTCATCTAAAATTATATTATATCTTCTTAAACACTTTATAATGAAAACTCAACGAAAAATAATTAAATTTATTCTTTTTTATCTTTAAAGGTATTCATAGATGTGTAAAATACCCACAGATTCTTTTAAACATGACAGGCACAACGACGGGATAGAAGCAAAGGCAAAACAACAGAACATATTTTGACATTAACAAACGACATTGTAGAAATTTTATATGTTAATATAGCAATTTGTTCCCAAATAAGTACAGGTTCTCTAACAAGATAGTTCCAGCTAATACGTTAAATAGGGGTAAAGCCTACCTAAAAGACCTATATACTAAAGGAACTCGTAATCTTACCCAATACGTCGAGAGAACAACCAATTTCAATTCCACTGAAGACCTACCTTAAGTCATATAACCAAGTATACTGTAAAAGGCCAGTCAGACATATCAACAATTTGCAGCTCAGCCAGCAGGGCGAGACTCAACCTCTTCTGTGAACTTAGTGGTTGGCATAGATTTTCAGGATCAGATGGTTAATGCTGTACAATATCTAAGCTCTACCAGTTTTAAGAGTAACAAAGAAAAACATTGAACGAAACGGGGGTTATAATCCTATCCTAGCCTCGATACTCTGGAGTGATGTCTACTTCATTGCCAGCATACCACATACAGTATTCGATACCTCCATCAGCTGCTGTTCCATTTTTTCTTTCCATTTGTATAAATCCATAAACATTTCCTGTCACAAAACATTATAAATATTCAAGACATTGTGCTAAAATAAATAAAAATTTTAAAAATATATCAAGTGGCTTTGTACACACTGTCATCTCACCTGAAACATAATCAACGAGTTGTCAAGGTCTGACTTCGAATTAACAGTGGTAGAAGAATCGGGGGTCACATTGGGTTGATCTTCTAGTTTAACAGGTTCCAGCTCCAGCACATCGCTATTATTTGGAAGCGAAAAATGAGGAATACTAGAACAAAAGTACTAACTAATATTTTCCCCTCCTTGGTCTTCAACCTCAGAGTGAAAAGGGAGGGGGTCACGAATGAAATTCACGTACCTCTTCTTAGTAAGTTCCTCATTCGGTGGCTGTGTTGGCATGGCTGTGTTGGGATCTTCAGGTATAACCTCTTGTGGGATATTAAGTAGTTCTGGATTCCCTATCCAAGTTGCAAATGCATCTTCCTGAATACTGTCTAGGTTGGTGCTTTCTATCCAATCTTTCCACCTTTCTGAAGGAGGACTAAAAGTGGTGCACTCCCTAGATGCTTGAAGATCATTCAATTTATTAGTTATTTCCACAAGTTGTTGCTCAGCTTTGATTTTCCAAATCATCAATTCACCATACTTCCCCTGTCAAAATATAGAACTACAGTGAGCCAGAGGTCACATCTTCAGCATCACCATAAACAGCAGCAGTCTTATCTCACTAGATGAGATGGACTACATGATTTATTAGACAACATTGGGCTTGGTTAAAAACTAAATTATCATGAATTGATTCACCATGAGATCCCATTACATAATTATCTCTTAGGCTCTCTCTACCCCCTTTCCACAGGGCTAAAACACTTACGAGAGCTAGGAATCACTTAATTGAACAAATCAATCAACTAAGCATTCAATATGAAATGAATCCTATTAAATCTTAAAAGGAAGAAAAAGATATGGCAATATACTTCCTAGATACCTGCACACCCTTCAAAGAATTAATGATTTCAGTAAGGCGATGGTCAGTCATAGCTTTCCACTTCACAAAATCCTTGTAGGTCTCCTGCCATGGCAACTCAACACTAAATATCACAGTGCATTAAAAGACAGCAAAAACATTGGATTAAAAAATTATTAACATTCACCTCCATCATATTAATATCACTTTTTTCTTCCTTCATGGAAATAAGCTCAAGCATATCTCTGCAATACAAGTAAAATCATTAAAGAAAATAAACTAGCATCCATACATAATTATTCAGATATTCAGCTTCCAAGTCCAATACTTCTTCATTTGCGCCAATTCTGTTTTAAGCTGTTTCAATTCACCAGAAGAATCGGTATTCTGAGAGGGTGCACTGCCTGCCCTGTATGTAGATGGTGGTATCCAGTAAGGGTCCTGCACCCCAGCCTCCTGGCGCACCTTGTCCAAGTCAGCACTCTCTAACCAATACTCCATTATTCCATTGGTGTTGAACCATCTTCGGAATCGCTCAGTACCTCCAGGTGCCACTTTACCATCAATGTGCTTCAGTAAGTGATCTAAAAGTCCAGTATCACCAATGTGTTTGCGAGCAGCCAATCTTAGTGCAGGTCGGGTTATTGGGTTTTCAAATGTCGCCCCTTCAGACTTTAGTACCTCCCACATGTTTTGCTCAGCCAAATGATACCTACATTACACGATATTACATTTAAATGTGACATAAATAAGGAAGATAACACAAAGAATATCACATTTTTTCTTTACCTCTCAGCTGACCATCTGTCCCTACTTTCATTCTTCTTTTTTTTAAGCTTGCTGCTGCTTTGCTTCCCACATGACTCTCCTTTCACCTCTTTAAGCTGACTAAGGCTAAGGCGTTTCCTTTTCTTAATTTCTGGCACAAAGACAGGTTCAGTTTTGACGATATTTTCTTCTTCGTCGTTTGATTCCTCTCCCTTAGAAGTGTCAGAAGGAGTTCCATCTTCCTCGTGACGACTCATGAACATAACTCGATGATGAGCACCCCACGGTTCCATTCTTTCAGCTGAATCCTGTTTGTCCTCACAATTTCTGTACACTCCAGAAGAAGCACATATGGATCTTGAGTGCAATCAACCATAATAGATACACATAACAAATTTAAGGAAACAACCAAAATGCTCTGTGAGTAATTCTTTGGACGACAAATGTTAATTTAATAGAATATTCCACACTATATGAATCCATCAAAGTGCAACATGACATCATGATTAACAAGTTCAAAAATATAAACAAAATTCGTACAGCATTAACCAGCTGTTTATATGACATCCAAGATCAGTAAAGCCACAGACAGCCATTCCTACATGCCATGGTGATGCTTTCACCGAAAGGCTTTCTGCTTTCACTGAAAGACTTTCGTTCATCAAGGCTCCCCAAGAACACAAAAACAATGAACTTAGTTTGCTATTGGTGGGAGTAACCAAGAGCTAAAACGGAGTGTAATGTACCGTACCACAAAATTATCCAATCTAGAATGAATTGGATAAATTATTAATTTTCAAGAAATATTAAATCAGACCACAAAATCGGAGCAATTTCACCTCAAGATTTTCTTGCTAATGAACCACTAAAACCCCTCAATGTGATCATTACCCCAGTGATTCTTGAACTACCAATACAAGTCATGTTCACAATCAAAGTTCATCATAGAGATGCAAGTAGGAAACTCAATACTATACACAAGTACACAAAAAATCTATTTCAACTGTTACATTACATACCATGAGATAAAATACAGTTAAAAAACCCTAGAATCAAGATCCCTCACTCTTGTCGCCATCACCCAGTAACCCTAGCAACCAAACCGGTTGCTGAAACCCAAACTAAAAAATAAACGTTTTACATCCCCAAAAACATTGGCATCAGAAGCAAATCTGAGAACGCAAAACCCACATAAACCCTCAAGAAAATCTGCAATAAATCGTCCGATTCCAAACGAATGCGACGAGATTAGGGCAACGGAAAAGCGAAACCCCCAATTCAGAAGAAAGACGATGAAAAACCTAGGAATCGCAGGTACAAAATGGGAATTGAGAAAAAGAAGGCAAAAAGAAAGAAAGAGAAGAAATCACGGAAGCGTACCAATGGGTGCATAAACGAAAGGTTGAAAGCGCGAAAAAGAGAGAATGTGTGACCAAATGAAACGAAACCAAAGAAAACCCCAAACCAAACCCGTGCCTGCCGCTTCAAATAACGTTATTTTACTCTTTGTTGTGTTGCGTAGTGTTGTCTGTGGTTTTAACTTTTTTATTTTACTCTTTCTCTCTCTCTCGGGTAAGTTCCCAAGCTAAACCCTAACCGCCAAAACCCTCAAATCATTAATCGCTAATTATTAAATTATTGTTTTTAATTAGAATTTTGGGTCCCACTCTTGGGCCTAGTGGTCTTCAACACGAAGTAATCTAATACCCATTTCTAATTAACAGCAAAATATTTTTTATACAAATATTTATGTGGAGATAAAATATATATTTTTGCAACCATTTTGAATGGAACTTCCAACTTCTTATTTAAGAATGGAATGAACTCTCATAAATAATAACTGATTTTATTTATATAAATTATTATTAATTTGATAAACAAACTAAATAAAATTTGTATATGTATTTATTTATGTGAAGAATGACCTCAACCTGTTTATAGTAGAAAATCTTTAACTTAATTACCATTTGTATAAGATGGAGTTTGAAAGAGTAAACAATATTTGTATTTTTTATGGTAATTAAGGACACATTATATTAAATATAATGAACTGTTTTTATTTTAAATTTGAAATTAAAACTAACTGATTTAGTAATGTAGATAAAAGAAAATGAATTTTATATTGAATTGGTCTGCCCTGTCCCAAGCTAACTAGAGACCACATCGAAAAACAGAACCAATGGAGTGGCTAAGGAAAGTTACAGAGAGGACAATAAAGCATAGCTCAACATATGAACTTTGAGAATAATGTGGGCCCATCAACAAAATGTGGTAAAAGGGGAATATTATTGATGAGGATTTGAGTGGTGATGATTCACTAGAAAAGAAACAAAAACACAATAATAGAAATAATTGAAAAAGTTAACAACTTTCCCCATCTATTAACATGTAATTTAAAGGTAAGTAACTCAAATAAAGCTAAAGGGAAACAAAATAAGGGTAACAAATTTCTCTTAAGTGAAAAGAAAAGTTACATATCTTTTACACGCTAGGACTATACTATCTATTCATCAACATAACTTTTTAGTCGCCTTATTCAGTTTCTAGTTAATACATTTCAATTAAACATAAAATTTATATTTAATTTTTTTTAACATAAAAAATATTAACTAAATTAAATAATTTTTTACAATTTAATTTGTATTGTTTCTACAATTTTATTATATAATTTTCTATTAATATATACATATATATATTATTTATATATTTTTAACATTTAGATAAGCTATATCATCTGTAAATTTAACAAATCTATTCTATATATTTGTATAATATTATATAAAATTTAAAATATAACCATTGAAACTAATTTTTTATATTATTTATTTTTATTAATATTTTATTTGTTTTAACGTTTTTCTTTCCAAATTAATAATACAATGTTTACGTTATTAGAATACTTCTTTTTCTTTAATTTTATATACTTTTTATTATATATTTATAAGTATCAACTAAGTTAAACATACTAGATTTTTCTTTCACGTACATATATTTAAGTAAAATAATAACTCATATAATAATATATAAATAATTAATTTTGTTTTGGTTTAGTTTGAATTAGTTCTAAAATTTTGTATTGCTAACCAATTTGAATTGTTTGAAAAAAATAAAAAAAAATCAATTTTAATTGCTTATCAATTTTTTGAATCGGTTTTGATTTATTCTTTTAAATTAGGTTGATTTTAAATAGATGTTAAAATAAAATATATCAAATAAAAAAATCAATTTTAATTGTTTATCAATTTTTTGAATCGGTTTTGATTTATATTTTTAAATCGGGTTGATTTTAAACATATGCTAAAATAAAATACATCAGACCTATTAGACATTTTACAAACAACAAAATATAAATATGATTGTATCAAATTTTGTAAGATTAAAGACAACATTTAGAAGAGATTATGAAAATTTGTAAATGTTTAATCCCATGCAACACTTAGTAAGATTGATAAACATGCTTAGACAATAAACTCATAGAAAAAGAAAAAAACAAACGTTATATTTCTCAAATTATCTATTTATTTATTTTGTGTTACAAGAATATTTTCATTCATCAAATCATTATAAGACGATCTTCAAAGAGACACGTTAATATCAACACATCTTAGAATAAGAGCCAAAGTTGTTATGCATCAACTACTTTTTAATTTTGCGGTCATGTGAACTTTGAAAAAGTTGTTAAGCACGTATATCTCTCATTTTACTCAAATAAAAGTACAAAGTTCTCTTATTTTGGTTTGATATGTCCTGTCAACTATCAAGATTTTGTTCGAAAAGGAGACAAACATTTAATGTGGCATGGACTGCATTTAATGCGTCGTCCTCGTTCTTATTAGCTCAGACCATGAAAAATGTCATTCTCGAGTTAAAGCTTTTCAATGACAAGAAAAAGATTTTCAGTAGAAAAAATGACTTATAACGACTACTTCTTTGTAAAGCTATTTCAAGTCTCCTTCAAAGAATAAAAACATCGACAAATGATATTATCTTATGAGAAAACATTGTTGAAGTTTTTACTTTTTTTGCCTTGCCTTAAAAACTTTTCAAAAACACTATTGTGTTCGCTCTCACTTATAGTTGAGTGATTCACCTTTGTATACATCGCAAGACGACATATCTCACTAATTGGACAAAAATTGTGATAATTTACATCACTTTCTCTTTAGAAAAATATTGGTTTGATCAAGAGTGATTATGTTCCAAAGAATAATCAATTTTAGTGAGTTGTAGTTGCAGTTATAAAGAATACTCAAGGTTGTCTAACTAGAAGTGGTTGCATTCTAAAAAAATACTTAGACTTAGCCAAAAGTAGTTACATTCTAAACAATACTTGATTGTCTAGCTAGGAGTGGCTAAGTTTGTCAAGGTTGTTTAGCTATGAGTGGTTGTGTTCCAAACAATACTTGGGTTTTAGACAAAAGGGATTGTGGTCCAAATGATATTTGGGTGTTTAGTCAAAAGTAGTTACGTTCCAAATAATATTTGAGTAGTTAGTTTTAGTTGGGAATGACCAAAGTCCACATAATATTCACCTTATATATTTACAACATTTATTTATTTAATGGAATTTGAATTATTAGTCAAGAACTGAACCTGATATATGTGTTCAGACAAATCAATATATTTGAATTATTAAGTTTTCTCTCCCTATAAATTATTTTACAATGCATGTTGTAGAAATGAACCAATTAAAGAAAGAGAAGATTTACAAAATTTTATTTCAAATAAAGATCATTTGTCAAGCTTTAAATTAGCATATGACTGTATATATATTATGAAATATGAATTCACAAAAATTTATAAGAGATTTTAATACACAATTCAACTTTTCCTTGTATATTTCACATGTTATAATACCTAATTATACACTAAGATCACACAAGTTTCACTTATAAATCACCGTAAAGATCTATTTATGTGAATACATGATAAGGTTCCTAACTTTAAATAAGTTTCACTTATAAATTAAAAAAAAAAAACCATTTATCCAAATTTATGATAACCAATATTGTAACTTCAAACTAATGATTGCTACTCAGAAGAAGTGAAAGGCAATGTCAGGAGAAGAATTAGCAGGGGTACAGAGAAAAGTAGAGAATTTTCAGAGAAGAAGTAATTTCCGCATAAAATTCCCCGGCCTTTTTATTAACAATGTGCTATATAACATGCACTTTTGATGTAAGCGTCTTACAAGGAGGAAAAAAACAAAAGAGCAAATAAGCAAGATTCCTTCCCCATCATTCCCTCATAACAGAATTTCACTTTGTGCTGGGGCCAGGACATGTCACAACAAAATCAGAAAAATGTTGAGGCAAACGTGATGCTCTCTATGGCCTTCCTTCATGTGCTGGGACCTCAGTTGAGTCTTGTGGGGTCCCCTCAATTGTCTCAGTGGTTACACCAGTAGAGTTCATGGTATTAGTGAGAGATATTGGATTACTAATCCTAACATCTCCCCCCGGTTCGAGTAACAACTTGTCCTCAAGGTGGAATTGGTCTTTGAACTATGACCATGGTTCCCAACTGGCTTCTTCTAGGGGCATGCCTTGCCATTGGACGATGACCAGAATACGCGAATCCGCAGAAGATGAATCCTGTTTCCAATCAATAACGGTAGTGGGCTCTAGAACTGGTTGGTTATCATGAATCTCTGATGGTAATTGGAGAAGAGAAGAAGGAAGGGGTCCCTTGTGAGGTCGTAACAAACAGACATGGAATACATTGTGTATTTTTGTTGTTGCGGGCAACGCCAACTCATTAGCTACTTCGCCGATCTTGTTGGTAATTTGGAATGGCCTAAAATATCACTTCTGCAATTTACTCGAAAATGGGCCAGTGACAGAGACTTGGCGGCGAGGTCACAAACGAACATAGACCCGTTCACCAACATTGAAATGGAGGTCATGTCTAGAGGATTCAGCCCAATGCTTCATTGATTCTTGGGCTTTCTTTAAGTTGGAATTGTGCTTGCATAATATCTCTTCACGAGAAGAGAGTTCATACTGTACTACAACGTTAGAGGTGTCCTCAGTGATGATCTAAGGCAACATTGGTGGTGCAAAGCCGAACATAATCTCAAACGGAGTTAATCCCGTAGAGGAGTTGACAAAGGTATTGAAATTCCACTCTGCCCAAGATAGGAATTTGCCCCATTGGGATGGTTTGTGATGAACAAAGCAACGTAAGTATTGTTGCAACACTTTGTTTGCCATCTCAGTTTGTCCGTCTGTTTGAGGGTGGTAAGCTATTGACATTCGAAGCTTCATGCCACTCAAATGAAAGAGCTCTCGCCAAAATTGGCTGAGAAAGATCGGATCGCGCTCTTAAATGAGGCTATGAGGGATGTCATGATGCTTACAGACAATATTAATGAACAACTCATCAACTGATAAGGCTGTGAAGGATCGGGGAAGCATTACCAAAATGAGCCCCTTTGGAGAAGCGGTCAACCACTACTAAGATTGTTGTGAAACCTTTATATGATGGAAGACCCACAATAAAATCCAAAGAGAGGTCCTCCCAGCAACGAGAAGGTGGTGGTATTGGTTGCAAAAGGCCCGGAGTTCGTTGAGTAGGGATCTTTGTTTGTTGGAAAACTGAACACTTGGCTATAAAATCCTGAACATCCTTACGAATAGTCCTCCAATAGAAATGAGCTAACAATCTGTTAAGTGTGCGAGCAACACCAGTATGCCTAGCCATTGGTGTTGAGTGGTATTCATCGAGGAGTAAGGGAATAAAAGGATTGGATGAAGGTAGCCATAGCTTGTCCTTGAAGGTGATGAAATCCTGGTGAACTGTGTAGTGAGGAAAATCACTTGGTGCAACAGAGATTTTACCCTTAAGATCCTGAAATTCATCATTCGCAGTAAGGGAGGATTTAAGGGTATCCAGGAAGTCAAGTTGAGGCATGGTCATGACTAACAAGGAACTCTCAGTAACATCAGTACGTGAGAGGGCATCAGCAACATTATTAGATTTTCCTGCACAATATTGGATTTCGAAGTCATAGCCAAACAATTTAAAAAGATATTTCTGTTACTCTGGGGTGAGTACAGTCTAATGCATAAGCTCCTTGATGGAACGCTGATCTGTTTGGATTATGAAATGGCGGCCAAGCAGGTATTGACGCCACTTTTAGATAGCAAATGTTATTGCACATAATTCTCTCACATACGTGGATGAGGTGCGCAATTTGGGGCAAAACTGCTTGCTAAAATAAGCGACCGGGTGACCCTGCTGAGATAAAATTGCACCCATTCCCACACCTGAAGCATCAGTTTGAATAAAAAATGTGGATTCAAAATTAGGGATCGCCAGAAAAGGTTCCTGCAAGAGTATCTGCTTGAGCTTTTCGAAAGCAAATTGGGCCTTCTCGTTCCAAAGGAATGTGTCCTTTTTTAACAGTTGGGTCAACGGATGAGCGATGGAGGCGTATCCTTGTTGTAGAATCCAGTAAGGCCCAAGAAGCCTCAGAGCGATTTGATCATAGTAGGTTTAGGCCAATTGTGAACTGCTTCGAGTTTATCAGGGTCTGGCTGAACCTACTGATGAGAAACGATATGCTCCAAGGACTGAATGGAATTGTGTCCAATCAAACTCTTGCTACCTTTCAACTTAAAATGATTTGAATGCAGTAGATCAAATGTGATGTCAAGATGTCTAATATGAGAAAATCCAAAGAGGGACTATACACCAGAATATCATAAAAAAATACAATGATGAACTTACGCAAGTGAGGTCGAAAGAGATCATTCATCATTGCCTGGAAGGTTGAGGGGGCGTTACAGAGCCCGAAAGGCATAACTCTGAACTCAAAGTGACCATTATGAGTACGAAAAGCAGTTTTCCTTGAGTCCTCGAGAACCATTAAAATCTGATGGAAACCCGAAAGGAGGTCTAATTTCGAGAACCAACAGGCATTACCCAACTCGTCAAGAAGCTCATCAACAGTAGGAATTGGGAATTTATCCTTTACGGTGATGGAGTTTAATGCTCTGTAATCAACGCATAAGCGCAAGTGCCATCCTTCTTTTTAAAAAAGAGGACTGGGGAAGAGAAGGGACTGTTACTAGGCACAATAAAACCGGAATCAAGCGATATTTGGAAATGTATGAAAGATGAATTTGGGGTGAGGTTAATAGAATGGTCAGTGGGGCGTGAAGGAGGGAGAGCTGTAGGGATGGTGAACAGGGAGAAATATTTGGAAATAAGGTTTTGTAATTGAGGTTCAGAGGCGTTGGGTAGCAGTGGGTGTGTGTGGGTTGGTTCAGAATCAGGGGAAGTGTCGTGGGGGTGGGATAAAGGTGTTGGGGGAAGTGGTTGTAGGGGAAGTTGGAATAGGGCCTCTACTCTGTTGGTGGTTTGCAGTCTCTTGAGTTGATGGGCTGAGATAGGTATGGGATTTGGGCCCTGGTTGCCTTGTAACTCCACCAAGAAATTGTTCCACATGAAACGTATAAATGGGTCGTTGTAGTCCATACGGAAAGGACTAATCAATTGCAGCCAGTGTACCCCCAATACAACATCTGTGCCTAATAGTTCTAAAGGGTATAGATCAATGGGGAATTGGTGCTAAGCTAAGTGAAGGGTAACATTGGGACAAAAAGTCGAACAAGGTAAGAAATCACCATTTTCGACCATTACTCGTAATGGGCTTGGTGTTGGTTCCCTAGACAATTGTAAAAATTGCAACGGTGGGTCCCTCCGAGCCTGCATCTCAACTTCAGTGAGTCTCCGAATGGGTAGTTTGGTGGGCGGTGTAGGGAGAAGAGGTGGAAGCGGTTTGGGTGTGGGCATGGTAGATGAGGTGGGTGACGTGGATGGAGGACGGAAGAATCTAGGGGATGTGGTTGGTGTGGGTTTGGATTTGTCATCTTGAAGTTTGGCTAAAGCAATGGCTTGGGGAAGGTCTGTCGGTTGAAGGGTTGTGATCTCACAACGTATATGTGGTTTGAGGCTAGAAATAAAACAACTGAGGTAAAAGGAAGGAGGAAAATCGGAGATACAATTTGCAAGAGTCTCAAACTCAGAGAGATAGTCATGGAGTCCCTGGGTTTGTGAAAGCTTACATATGGCGGCTATGGGGTCTTCATACTTTGATGGTGCAAATCGCAGTTCCAATGCGCGCAAGAAAGCCTCCCATGAAGTGAGGAGACCATTGTTAAACATCCACTGGAACCATGCCAAGGCTAGGCCTTCAAGATAGAAGGAGGAGACCTGTATACGCTGCTCAGGGGGTGTTTGGTGATATTCAAAGAATTGGTTCACCTTAAATATCCACCCTAATGCGTCAGATCCATCAAAAGTTGGGAGATCGAATTTGATGGGTTGTGGGGTGGTGTGGTGGTGTGATTATGGGGGGGATTTAGATTCAATTAGAGTGGTGCGTGCTGAGATACCATGGAGGGCATTAGCAAAATTTGCTTGGGATAAGAGAAGTTGCTCTAGCTGTTTGTTTATTTTAGAGAGTTCTTCAATGTGAGAAGAAGGAGATGCCATAGAGTGAGTAAGCCGAATGAAAGCACCAATGAAAGGCAATGTCAGGAGAAGAATTAGCAAGGGTACAGAGAAAAGTAGAGAATTTTAAGAGAAGAAGTAATTTCCGCATAAAATTCCCCGGCATTTTTATTAACAATGTGCTATATAACATACACTTTTGGCGTAAGCGTCTTACATGGAGGAAAAAAACAAAAGAGCAAATAAGCAAGATTCCTTCTCCATCATTCCCTCATAACAAAATTTCACTTTGTGCTGAGGTCACGACACGTCACAACAAAATTAGAAAAACGTTGAGGCAAATGTGATACTCTCTGTGGCCTTCCTTCATGTGCTGGGACCTTAGCTGAATCTTGTGGAATTCCCTTGGATTACTAATCCTAACAAGAAGTTAGGTTAAACGAGTTTTGATTTGTCGAAGTTTACAATAATCATTGAAATGTTTATTGAAAATGAAATAAGGAGACTTTAATGAAACTTTGTACTAAGGATAACAAAGAGGCTGCATTTTTTGGGCTTCAAGGACAATTATTTTTCCGCAAACTCTTGATGATCGTGGGCTTATTGGAGATTCAAACCAATAGAGGTAGGTATTTTTACTCATTATACAACGCTATCATTTTCATCATACACTCATCATTTTACATTTTCACAGCTAAAAAGGATCATCTTCATTACCTACACTACACCCCACTCTTCATTTAATGCACATCAAAGAAACTAATCTTAATTTCTTTTCTTTTCTTTTCTCCTATCATCCTATTTTTCTTTTTATGGAAAAAAAAATTAAAATAATGATCAACATGCAACATAGTGGAAAATTGATGATACGATTTTACTGGGTGAGAAAATACCATAAAAAATTAAAATTGAGTTAAACTCCTTCTGTTCATCTCCTTATCTACTTACTAATATAACATATTAATTGGTATTTAAACGTAATGAGAAAATGAGAATTAAATAACGTGTAACTTGACTTTTGTTAATACTCATACAAATATCACAACAACTACTAACACATAAATAACAGAGATATTAATAGTAAATTACCAAAGATATTAAGATAAACCTGTTTTTCTTTTTATTTATTTATATCCACGACAAAAAAGGGTTTCAATTTTGTTTCTATCATATATTTTTTTTCCAAACTTACTACTGCAATTTTGTCTGATAATTCTTTGTTTATAAGAAGAATTGAGCACAAGTTATTCATGACATGAATAGTTCCTGGAATAATATATAAACATAGAGTACATACAATAAAATAGAGCACCTATTTATGTTTATGTTTATATATATATATAGGTATATGTATGTATATGTATATGTATATATATGTATATGTATATATATGTATATGTATATATATGTATATGTATGTATGTATGGAAGCACAGAAATCTGGAAAGCAAGGTACAGTTTTATAAGTTGAATTGAAATGTAAAAAGATGAAATAAAATGGGATAGGATATGAAAGTCTAAGTTATTGTACCTTAGAATATGTCTAATTTTGGCTGTTATATATCCAACATAAAATGGGATAGGATATGAAAGTCTAAGTTATTGTACCTTAGAATATGTCTAATTTTGGCTGTTATATATCCAACACGTGTCTGAATAGAAAATTAATATTCTAAGTCTGGATCAAATCAATTGACCTAATGTTGTCCCTCTCAATTTTCTTTAAATATAAACTATTGGAACTGCTGCTGCTGTAGCAAGTGATATGTCCTTCCAGAGTACCAAGTGTACATCTATAATAATTATATTAGTTAATAATGAGATAAGTGTTTAGCCTTCCACTTATATATTCTTGCACAAAAGATTCTTATATATATAATAATTTAATAATATTTTTTAAACTTTTTTACTTTTTTTTTTATTTTTTTATCTTTGTTAATCAATTTTTTGGTTTTTATTATCTGTAAAAAACTATTCACTGTCGTTATAATGAAATATTTAACATATTTTATTGTATAATTATAATAATTTCACTCAAAATAAATTATTTTTATTAGTATATTTTCGCGTATGTATTTTATTTTTTATACTTTGATAATTATATTTATGGTAACAATAGTTATATTAAAACTTTAATGATATTAATTATTTTTATATCACAAAAAAAATGTAAACTTACATATATTAATACAACTATATTTTATTACATATGAATATCGATTAATTTATATTTAACTACACAACATGTCACGAATAAATATAAGATATCTTTTAGAAAACTCTAATCATAATAAGTTTCATAAAACCTAACACTTAACACACACTAGAACTAGATCAAGATTCTCCAATGTCGGAATGACATAAAGCATATGTTATCCAAACTTAGATGTATATTTACTTAACTAGTCTCGTGTAAGTTTTCTTTAACTCTTTACCACCTGAAGTCATGTCTACGTGACTAGATAGAAGTGAAGTAAAGATACTTATATTAAATGAGTGTCATGTTTATCATCTCCACTAAAGGTCTGATGTCATTCCAGGTATCCCTACACCACCCATGAAAGGTCATGTATAAAACAAAAAAATACTAAAAATACAATCAGGAGGGGATGAATTGGTTTTAAAAAATTACTTCTTAATCTTTAAAAAATTTATTCATGAAACTATGTTAAAGAGGGTTATTAAATATAATAATTAATGAATACCAAGAAAAAGAGTTCAAGGTAATATGAGCAAGATGAAAAAGAATGACACAGAAAATTTTATACTAATTTGATCGACATCCAGTTAATAGAAGTAGTTTTAGCTAGATTTTTCACTAAAATCTTTAATTATTCATTTGCAATAACTCATATGTAACTAGAATAAGAAATACAAACCACTCCATGAAACACCCTTTAAGAAGATTTACAAAGCCAATGAGACACTTGATTACCTAGAACACACACCACACACTGGTGTAAAGTATGAAGATAGATTATAAGAGAAAAGGAAAAATATCACTTCAAATGTGACATATTTACAATGATAAGACCTTTTTGATAAATCTTGAACACTTCTTTTCCAAACAAGATGTAATGTGTAATAATCCAATAAAACTCTTCTTTAGAAAGCTACTGAGTTCTTTTAAAAAATATTGAAAAATGTTCTTTTGAGAAAACTCAAAGGCTTTTCTTTTTAAAGCAGTTTGAAAGAGTTTTATAGCTACTAACTGAAATAATAAATTATGTTTAAATATAATTTATTATTACATTCTTCATGCAACCTAGAAACCATTTTGAATCAGTATAATCAATTATGTACGAAAGTTTAATTTTTTAGTTTGCTTAATATAATTGATTATTGTTTAAAATAAGTAATTATTTGTGAAAATCCTTTTTTACTAGGATAATGAATTATTATTTGAGATGGTTGATTATTATGTTTAGAAAGATAGAAAATAAGTTTTAAATAAAGTTTTTTCCTCAAGAACTTCTTAAAGAATGAATCATGCTTTACATTTTGATCATACTATGATATTGAACAATGGAGAGAGAAACGATCAACAAGAGGTGTAGGTATCATAAATCATCATCAAATCAACACATCATTCTTTGTCATGCTTTGCTAACACTGTGCATGATGGAAAACTAACCTTGGATTAGGATCGTTCCAACAATTTCTATTGATTTATTGACAAAACAGAAAACATAGAATAAATTAGAGATGGAGAAACTCACAATCAAGAGTAATTGATGATGGAGGAAGATCTGTCACCTTGAATTGAAAATTCAAATATAAGGAACAAAAGTTATAATGAAGAACTTAGAGAGAATTTGCACTCTAGAAAATTATTTAAATTCCAAAATGCTTAATTCTAAATAGAAGAGTCTGCAAAAATGCTTATATACTATGATCATGCACTTATGGACCCAAACACTACTAAGACTCATCCAACAAGCCTCTTAAAATTAGAGTCTAAAAAGTCTCTGATTACAAGAAAACATAGAAACACATAGAAGGCTCAATAATGGCCCAATACAAACAAATAGAAAAATAACCATTACAAGGCCCAAAACAAAAATTACAAAAAATTACAACAATTTTATTCTATCTCCAAGCCTCCTTCATGGTCCTTAAAAAGATCCTATCCATGATTCCATGAGTGCACCACTCAATTAGGGTCGCCCTATCTCAGGTCAAACCTTATATACCTTATATACACATATAATACAACTAGATATATGTATATAAGTGATATAACTAGATTCATCACCCACGAAGGGTCATCCAAAAAGGTCTCAAGTAATACACGCATAATATCGTGCATCTCAATGATTAATCATACATTTATTAAAACTGTATATAATTAATCTCAATCCAAATTGTCGCTTGAACATTACAATCCACGCTTGAGCGACATTCAAATGTTAGAAACAAATTCTACAAATTTCATAGTGTAATTCCACCATTAATCACTCTTCATGTTGTCACCACAACTTGAGTGTCTAATCTATGACTTGAACAACATTACTGCTTGAACATCTAAATTGAAGCTTGAATGCTCAAAATCCACATGTCATGCTCTAAAACACATTTAGGACAAATGTACATTGCCTTAACCTTGCTCAAGCGACCAAAACTTCACTTGAGCGACCTAAGATGGTGAGTGTAGTGATTACCTACCGCCTGGATATCACTTGAGCAACCACAAATTGCTTGAGAGATATTTCGCTTAAGAGTAACCCCAAATAGCTTTCATACATCATTTTCTTTGGTTTTCGAATACTACCAATGTTCTTTCCCTTTCCTGACTCATTGATAAGGTAAATATTATACTAATAACAACACATACAACAACAAAACCAACAATCATATCATAGCAAATCATTTATTAATCCTGTTTTTATACATTTTACAGAACCAAATAACTATTACCATTACAACATGATGTTATTAGCTTTCTTGACTTGAACCAAAGCAACTTAATCTAACAACTACTTAAGACTTGCTCAACACAATCCAAGCAAGCTCTCAAAAGTCAAATTTATCAACTTCAACAAAATAAATCCACTTACCAAAGTCAAATTTTGATAAGTTCAATGTGTTCTACTATTTATCAACATCATAAGGTTTTAGTCTAACAAAAATTTGACAGTTTAAAACTAATTTATTAAAAAAATTAGAAAAGGAAAAATTTTCTAAAAAAAATTTAGAATAAACTAAAAATATTCGTATTTCATAATAAAATAATATTGTATATTTTGAAATAAAATAATACTAGTTTTATAGCAACATAAGATAAGAAATGTAAAATATAAATAACGAGAGAAAAATAGCCTTTTTAGTTAAACATTAATTTTTGTATAATAAGTTAATTAAAATATAAATATCACTACTTTTGTCTTTAATATTTTGGTGCATGTCACCTGTTCACTCCAATTAAAAAGAAGCCTAAATACAGTAGAAATCGTGTTTATATATATACAAAAATTTAAAGGTTAATAATTATATGAGTGTGATGTAATTTTTAATAATTTTTTCTTTTTATAAATAAATTTGAGTTTTTTTTCTTATTTTATGTATTTTTTATCTAAATTAAAGTGTGACCAATAAATAATTAAAAGTATCAATATGTTATTAGTTTTTTATGCGTTATATCAGTACATTACGTTAAATATTTTTTAGTTTACTGTAACATTTCAACATGTAATAAATTTAGGACGAAAGACTTAAAATGCTTAGTGATTTAGAAGATAAAAAAAAACTCAAATTACAAACAACACTGTAAGTTGGGATAAATAGATAATAGTGATACATTTAGGAATGTTTTAGGAACCATATATAAAAAATGAATTAATTTTCATGTTGCAGTTAATGATAAGTCAATATTTATTATATTATGTATCATTGTAAAATTTTACAAACACGATTGACTCTCAAATTTGTTAAAGAAAAACTTAATGTTTAATGAAATAATAATAAAAATGATATTTTACCTCCTTCAAACTATGGAAAAATGTTTTTTTAATTCAATTTTATTGTGCAAGAAAATAAGTTTTTAAATATATAAAAATTATATCATAATTTAATATAATAAAGATGCTATTTTTTTTAGAAAAAGAGGCATTTGATTGGATGTGATTTATATTTACAATTGTTGAATAGTTGAATATAAAAGAAGTGTTATGTAATATTTTGTGCGGGACCCATAAAATCATAGATATCAAACACAGAAGTACGAAGTAAAGAAGATTGAATATGATGATGTAGAGTGATGCATGTCATGTCATCATGTCATGTGAGGGTGGGCACCACCAAACCTAACAAACACATACACACACATATCGATATGATGCAAAATATAAAAGAATAGCCCACGTTTATTACATGTGCATTCTTCCCACCACTATGCGCACCTTTCAATGGATCATTCACTTCCAAAGTTCCCATGTGTGTCACTGTGCATGTTTAATAATGCTATAAAATTTGTACCAGATAACAGGAATCACACGAAAAGTAAAAAAACATCATGTGTGTTTTTTGGTTTATCAACTCATGTGTCGTTTCTATGTAAATGCTACTTTAGTCAATTGCTTTAAAATCTGTTATTCAATCTTTTACTATGATCGATATTAGTATTTTTAATATAGAGAAGAAAACATAGCTGGCCAATATGATGATAGTTTTATGTTGAAAATATATTTTCAATGACTAGTGTAACAGTTTTATTAACAACTATTGTAGTAGTTAGATATAGAATGACATCTACTAACCATCGTCGTTGTATTTTTTATTTTTTATTCGGTTTGTTTTCTGTTTTTTTAAAAATAAATTATACCACTAGCCATTATCAACAATATAAAAATATAATTAATAATATATAACTTTTCATAAAACAATATAATGAAATGTAATGTATTAACAAATAAAAATTTATAAGAAAGAAATGATGTTATTTAGAAAAAGAATTGGTGGTAGTCATGATGGTGGGTGTGATAGTAATGGTAGAGAGAAATGTTATGAGATGATGAAAGCACAAAATTTAAAATTGAGAGACATGTCAAAACAACTGTGGAAATATGAGAACCATTAACTAAAATATTAATCCATATGCACTAGCAACAACATCAATAATACTGAGTTTGAGCAGTCGATAACAACTGCAGTATAAGAAAAAAAGCAAGGATATATCACATGAGAGAATAAAAAGTAATAATACGAGAAGAAATATATGCTCAAAATTCATTATATAAATGGAGATACGATGACAGATTTTATAAGAACCGTCATCAGATAGACATCTCATATGACGATGATTGTTTTCAAATATTTCTCGTATCATTCACAATAATTGTAAAATTGTTACCGTACACTTATAGACACTATTTTTTAGAGACAACCTCATCTCAAGTCTCTAAAGCTCTATTTTACACTAGGAAAAATATATGAATATGTTTATACAAATTCATCATGAGTTTAAAAAATTAGACGTTATAATTTTAAATTATTAAAGTGTTTATATTTCAATTTTGATCTCATTTGTATAAAATCTTTCAGTAAGTAAAAGACTAAATTTTTTAATTTTTATTGAATTTTTTAATTTTTTAAAACCAATTCTCCATACTTAATCATTAAAATGTTATTTTTAAAAATATTCTTTATTAATAAAACTTTGACTATAACCATAATAATCATTTAATAATCTTAGGATTATATTTTTTTGTCATTGTATCAATTAACATGTTGGTTTTTGATATAAGGTATTTGTTTTTAGAATAATATATATATATATATATATTTCCTCCATGAATAGCTCTATCAGAAAACCTATGACCTTTTCTATTTTATCCTTGTTAAATAGTCAATAAGTGTCTTGCTTCACCTATCGATTAATAGGCACCTTAGTGTTAGAAAAAAGGTTTTTACATGCTTTTGATTTTGACCGATTAACACTTGAAAAGTCTCCTCACATTTGAAGTTACAATTTTGGTAATGATTTTTCTCTTACCTTCTCCAACTCAAAAGTCTTCATCATCAATAAATCAAAGATTGTAGTGCATCTTGGGCACAATGATACATCTTTATTGCTTCATTTCTTTCTTCTAAGGAATTTGACCATAGACTTGCCAATTTTAGAATGAATTTCCTTTTCAACTTGCTCAAATTCCTCGATTTCTTATTCTAAATTTTTCCTTGATAAATTTGGTCTTACATGTCTTAGATTAACGTCATCAATAATATCTACTATTATATCTTGAGTTGAACCTACATTTTCAGTGATGTGGATCATCATCACAGGTTTGATGAAAGTCACATGAGTATGAAAGGATCCTTATCAACCTTTATATTTTTCTCTTTAAAACTTAATATTTCTTGTTCGATGACTTCATGTATAACATCCTAAGATAAATATAATTATTAACCAAATGACCATAAATATTATGATATTTACAATAGAACAAAGATAATTCATGATAATCCCTTAACTTATTTATTTATATTTTAAAAGAATGTCAAAAATTTTATCAGTTTTAGTTACATCAAAATTATAAGTTCAGTTTGTCATTTTATCTTTGTTTTTTCTTATTAAAATTTTTTAAAACATAGGGTGGACCAATTTTGAACTTTGTAATGTTCATATATTTTTCCTCATATAATACATCATCCTTAGTCTATTTCACATGACTCTTTATTATTCATTGGGTTTCTACATATACACAACTCGATTTTTTTTCACCTCTCTATCATTTTTTTACACCTTTATTTTTCAACCTATTATTTGTTTGATTCTTTTAACCTTGTCATAAAAATATTAATTTTGTTGTTGTCATACAAACTAATTCATATTGAGAAATTTGAGTAAAACATCTTGAGTTTAATTGTTTAAATCAAAATTCAAATAGTCGTTGATATTTTTACTATTATATCTTTTAATATTCATTAGATTGATTAGACTTACTTGGTTATTACTCATGAAAATTTCTTTTAATTTAGTCAAATTATATATTGAATTAGGAGGTAAAGTTGTGCACTAAGAGAACCAGTCAATGAACCAAGGAAGTATTTAATTTCATGTCACCACACTTGATTTGATATCTTGTTACATGTTTTAATGTTGATTCTCTCACTTCACCATATAACTTAGTAAATTTGAAAATTTTTCATCCTTTTGGTAATTCAGTTCCTAATGTGAAATCGAAAAAAAGGATATAAAATAGGGTTGTTTAAAGTGCCCTCATTTCTAACCTACTTTTTTCCTCGAATACTCCATCATTTGATTTAATTGAAAGTTATTTTGATTTGGGAACACTTGATTATTCCCTTAACCATTGTCCATCAAACCTCTTCTTGCATAACATATTATACTCTCGTCATAATATATCGATTTTATCCTTGATTGGTAGAATTTTCATGTTGATAATTATTTAATTTTCTTTATTAATGTGTTTGTCTCCAGGGATGATTAAAATATCCCCCATTCGAACCATTTGGTCAGCTAAGAAATGGAAGTTGAAATTAGTTGATTTTATCAATGGTTCCAACATTGTTGTCATTTGTTGAGGTAACATATTGATCAGATTGTGCACCTAGTGTCAAAACGAGCAAAAAAAATATATCAAATCATGAAGTTGGAGCTGCACACTCTTAAGAGAGTTATGCATTGACTATCAACTGTAATTTTTGGCCTAGTAGTAAACTCGATCCACATACATGAGATTTTTTCCACTGCACTAACATAAGGAACATGAGTCATGTATTCCTTTTCCTGATTTGATTGAGTAATATTGAGCTTTGAAAGATGTATAAACATTGTTAAATGTGTGTTTATGTGGTTTGTAGTATTACTTATAGGAACCTAATATTGAAAGGTCCCTTGCTTCATTGATGGTCTAAATTACATACATTAAGACATTAAGTGGTGAAAACTGAGGGAGGATTCTTGTACCACTATTACATATGCACAATTATACTACTATTTGCATAATAAATATACCATGACTTACAAAGTTTAGGTCTGAATATAGGAAAAAAAATACTTAGAACAAATTAGATGTTAGTCTCGATTGGAATGATTGACATTTATTGTGAGAAGAGAAGTTTCACATCGGAAAAATTTCACTTTGGTGCTTGCTTTTCTTACTATAAAAGGAGAATAGTGTTTATCTTGGAAACCATCCCAAAATCACTTCTTTTTCTTTCTTCTGCTTAGTGCTTAAGAGATAAATTAGTTTTTTCTTTAAGGTTCTCTTAATAGTTGTTTTTCTTTTATTTTTTATAATATTGTTTCCTTGGATTTAGAGAGAGAAGAGTTGTAATTTTTTTCACTAGTGAAATTACATTTTTGTCTATTGTCGATGTTTTTCTTATATTTATTTCAGTTGTATGTTTATGCTATTTTTTGATATCCAATATTTATGTTTTATTATATATCAATTGAAGTTGAAGTTTGTTGTAAACCAATAATTTTTTGAAATTGATCAAATAAATTTTGTTTGATTTGAATTACATTAGTTTCATGAAGTTCACCTTTGTATATTAACATTACTTAAAATATGATTAAAATATGATTAAGTGTAATTAGTTAGATAACATGATGATTTTTAATATGAATGATAATTTTTTTTTATTTTACAATAAATCATAAAATTGTAAGAGACATTAGTGCTATAAACTTGTATATGTAAATATAATTAAAAATTTTGAATTAGATTACTCTTATTTATATTTTTTATTTATGTGAATATTATATTTATATGATAACTTATTTATATTTATTATTTATGATGACTATTATATTTATATCTGATAAAAATATAGATAATGTTACATATCTTGATCGAAAATTTTAAATTTAAGAGATTTTATATTCAATCTATTATTTTTTATAAAAAAGTTTATATATAATTTTATAAACAATATTTCAAAGCTCTATTTATCATAAAAACGTTTGAAAATACATAATTATTCAAAAGATTTATGCATGTATACATAGGATATTTACATATTTAAAAGGAAAATATTTCATATATACATTATATTGAAAGTAACATCTAGTAAACATCTTAATTATAACTATTTTAATTTAAATTAAAAAATTAAATGCATTTTAATTGGAAAATGTTACATGAAAATATGTAATGCTTTGGATGTGTTGTGAATGATCATCCTATTACCTCACTCACATATAGGCCTGCCACTAGCTATGGTGGTGTCGTCCTCCATAGAAAAGTTGTCCAGGTTCTCAATGAGGGTGCCTATTAACTATAAATAACTATTAACATTTTATTTTTAACAATAATATTAATATTGTTATGAATTATTTAAAATTAAAAACAATGATTGATACTCTAGATGATTTATTTCATATTAAACTAAAAAACATGGTTTACAACTTGGTAGGTGAGAATAAAGATTATTTTGGTTTTCAGTAAACTAAATGATCTTGAAGTGAGTTTTACTATATTTGTCGAAAAATATAACATATAATTTAAGAACATAAAATAATAAGAATTATAAAATATGATAACTTGTAGCTCTTTATTAAAAGTGTGGATAGATGATATTTTATCATCTCAGCTCGCATAAATTTGTTGTGTATAATTCATAGTTTATACTAGTTATGGTTTATATGATTTTGTAATTTGTATTATATATATTGTTAATTTTTTTATTTATTATTTTATTTATATTATATTTATAAGTATAAATTTAAATTTTATTTTGCGGTCTAATTTAATATATATTTTTGTTATTTTTTTAATTGTTATATTATTTATAATAAATAATAAATTATTAGTTTTTACCTATTTTTTTTAATGTTATATTTATATTAAATTATTACTTTTATAATATTTAAAATTAAAATTAAAAAAATTATAATTTTTAAATTTATGCAAATGGGTTTAGAAATATGCAAACATGTAATTATACAAACAAATCAAACTTTTAACTCATGTAAATCAGTTTAACTCATCTTGTTTTTGGTAATAAAAACATATAAAAAATAGTTTAAAATAAAAAGCATGTTAGATTTAATAATTTATATGCAAAGAAACATTTGAACCAGGTATGATTTAAAAATGAAAGATTTGAAAATAAAGATATAATAGTAAACTCAAAATAATAAACCCAGCATTACTCCTTACAGTACAAATATTGTACTTGGTAAGAAGAACAGTCCTGTATAATACGTTAAGTGAAAAATCTGTATTAGTTGGATCTTAATTATGTTTTAAATAGACAAAACAAATTTAGTTTATTATGACCTTATATCAAACCATTCTGACTTGATTTAAAAAATAATTTTAAATTTAAAAAAATTAAATTAAAACATATGTAGTTTTAAATTTTGAGTGATATGAATGAAATTAATTTCAATTTTTGGATTTTGTAATTTGACATATAAATTCTAATATAAGTATATGTTCTAATAAAATCATAATATTTTAATTTTTTTTTAAATTATTATTTTTAAGAAACAGTCAATCCATAAGTTTAAGGATAGATTCAATCTAAGGTTATTTGATCTGTAACCTAAACATATTATGTCAGGATAAGTTCATTTCAATTTAAGTTGCTGTTTTTTTATATATCACTCAACCTATTCACGGATTGATTCAGTTAAACAACCCATCAAACCAGTACAATTCGTATATCTAAATAAAATAATTAAAACCAACTGAATAAGAAAACAAAAATAATATACCAACAATTATTAGAAAATTAAAATTTTCAATGGCTTGAAAATTTATAGAAAAAGATAATATATATATATATATATTTGTTACTCGTCTGTTTTGAAATTACAAGACGTTTTTGATAAATTCTAACATAAATCTTTTATTTTTATTTTTATTAATTATTATTAAATAAATTAGTTGAAATTTAATTAGAAATCTTTATAAATAAATTAATGTTTTAATAAAACTGTAAATTAGTTGAGATTGAAGTTTTAATAGTTTTGAATTCTCTTAATTATTTTTAAATAATTTAAAATCAGAATTATTAATTGTTTTAATTAAATATTTCAATCAAAATTTTTAATTCTCACCAAATTATAAAAGATTATACTCAAATTTTATTTTAAAATTTTAATCAAAATTTTTAATTCTTCCAAATTATAAATCACAATGCTAAAAAAAGAATACTATTTAAAAAGGAATTAATTTTTAAAAGTTAAATTAATAAAAAAAACATAATATTAATAAATAACAGGAAAGATGAAGAGTTAGATTAATAAAAGAGAAATAATTATTAATTTTTGATATTAAATTTCTCTTTTTACTATTTAATATTAACATAAATAATCATATAATTAACAGGGATATATATAAAAAAAAAGATATTGAAATTTTAAAACACCTTATATATTATGAAAGAAATTTTCTTTCAAAAATAGATCTTATAATTTAAAACAGATAGAGTATTTAATTTTTACTAATTGATATAATTTGTTTAAATAATTTTCAAAATTAAGTAATAAATTTTAATTATTTTACTTGATAGCATTTAAGTTTATAACTAATATTTTAAATGATATATAACAGTTATATTTTGAATAATATGTGACAGTAATTATTAAAAGGGTTAATATAATAATTGCCTTAAATTACAAGATAAGTTACATTAATTATTTATTATTCTCTCTGTTTGTTTATGAATAAAAGGTTTAGTATACAGATAAATTAAAACATTAACTTCTATCATTTATAATGAATTTTTAAATTTCTTTTTAATAATAATATAATTTATTGATTAAATGGGAGTAATATATGAGATATATAAATTAAATAATATTTTGTTATTATTTTTCTTTTAGCTAAACTTTTTTGTTATTATTTATTTTCAATATTTTCTTTTTTTAATATTTTTATCTCTTTATTTATGAAAAGTTTGTTTTAGTTTAATGGAGCAAAATAATTTTACTTCTAATTAAACTTTACTTTTTAATTATTTACTATTTATTACTTTATTATTTTACTCATTAACATAATATTTTTATTATATTTAATTTAACATTTTTATTATTGAGAAAAAATAAAAATAGCAATTTAGAATTGTGAAAGTTTAAATTTGTATTTTTATTAAAATTTTAAATTACTAGGAATATACTGATTTATTAATAGTATATTATTTTATTTTGAATTGAAGTTCTAGTAGTGTATCACTTTATTTGCAATGTATAATTATAAAGGTTATAAAATGAAAAAATAAAAATAAAAAATAATTAAGAAAACATTAAGTAAATAATTAATAAGATAATAATAAAATAAAAAATAATTAAATAACTAATGTACTTAAAAAATATGTAGGAAAACACGTATTAACCAAAAAAGTTCTTAAAATTATGGGACCAAACAAAATCAGTTTCCAAGCTTTCAATTTAGTGGAACAACTTTGACCAGACCACGTTGATAATAAATCTGACTTTAAAGTCATTGAATATTTTATTAATACCTCAATGAATGCAAAAAAATCAAAAAGAATATTTATTTGTGGTGATGCATACTTATACATTCCCTTCACGCTAAGATAGAGTAACAAGGGACAGAAACATTTAAACATCATGTTTATTAGAAAAAGCAAACTTAATTTTGTCTTCATATGTTAATTATAGGTATGTCTAAATGTCTAATTTCTTTTATAAAAACTCTAACTTGACCTATTATTAATTGAAAATGTGTTTTATTGTAAATTCAATAAAAGAATTATTATATATATTATTAGTCTTATAAACAGCCCATCAATAATCATTACATAATTTTTAAATACTTGTATATAAAGAAGTTTCATTATTTACTTTATCTAAAATCTTTAAAATCAGAGGCAATTTGACCTTAATGACTTTACTTTTAATTCATAAATAGTTGAAAGCAGCCAGAAATTCCAGTTAAATTGGAGTATTGTTTTAATTTACTGCCATTAAGGTGATGTCAAGATCCTATGTATCTCTAGCAGCTTTTAAAGTGAAGTAATATCTATTAAACAAAAATGAAGCTAAGGGATTTTTTTTAATGGTAAATTAAGTCCTTTAAGTTTAAAAAATAACAAGTGCTATATTTTTCTCAATCTTTTCAACTTGTCCTACTTGTCATTTAAACATTGAATACTTCTTCTTGCAAGTTATGCAGACTTTGGAGTCTTCTTCTTCATAAATAGCTATTATTGATATTAGCCTCTTCTATGTTAACCTTTTCATCCAAGCACCATAACTAAAGAAATTATAAATCCCTTAATTATTTTACATTGCAGTATAAATTGATATATATATATATATATATATATATATATATATATATATATATATGTATAGGCTAAACTTTTTTGTCAAATATTCTTTTGATTTGACTGATTTTGTACATTGACATAAAAAATTAGGTAGCAGTTTTTGAGTTGAAAATGTAGAAGAAAAATTGTGAAAACATTATTTGAAAGGAAAATGGAAGCAAGTGGTTGAATTTCCTGGGTTTACAACAAATATAAAGTTCACTTAGTTACACTATATTACACCTACACTATTATAATTTTGTTAGATTTTATCCCATATTCATAATATATCTTACCTTTAAGATTCTAAAACCCAATCTTAAGAATTATTTTAAATATTCACCTATTAATTGTCCAAGTTCATATGAAAAATTAAAGGAATCAAAAATGAAAAATAAGTATATTTTTGTATATGTAACAAGAAAAATAGGTAATAAGATTTTTATTGCCTATTTAATTGTCCAATTTCATTTCTATAATTGATTTTATATATTTTTCTTAATAAGAGGGTATTATAGTTGAAATCAACTTAAGGAATATAGGTAAAATGGTAATGATTGAGTAGAGATGTTGATTATGTAGGGTTGAAGATTTTAAAGTCCCATTTGCTCATTTGAAAGTTAAGATAATGGAGTTGAGTTGCTTTACTTGCAAGGCACACTATTAGGTAAAGGAAGTTGATTAATTACATCTATTGATTTTGTTTTCAATTAGATGTGTTGGAATGTGTTTTGTCATTGGATTGATGTTGAGTTGAAAGGGGTTTGGAGCAGTCAAATTTAGTTTGAACTAGTCCATAATCATTATTAGTTGTTTAAAAGGTATATTTAGTTGTTTTAGATGTTATCATATTTAGATTGGTGTTAGATTATTATTTTCTCTAATTTACAATTTGTTAAGTTGTTGGTTTTATGCAGATTTCACTTTAACATCAAGATGTTTCTTAGATACCAGTTCATCAGTGAACAATCATTACTTGTATTGAGCATTGTTTTCTAAGAAGTGTTATGGTTTCTTAATCAGAGTGCTCTTTGGTCAAGTTAGTGACTTGAGACTTGAGTGAAAGAGAATTACAAATAAAAAGTATCTTTCCTCTACAATACTCATTGCTCAAGCAAAAAGTGTTCACTCAAACAAAGATGAGTATGAGTTGAGTGATGTTAGAGAAACTTGTGCAAAAAGTTATATCACTCAAGCAATAGGGTGACACTTGAGCTTGAGAGAGTCAATAATTTTGATTCTCTCTCCTTTAAAATGAGTTGTTTAGGTGACTAGAGGATGTTCTAATGAGGTAGATGTCAGACTAGTTTTCTCTCTTTTGGAGTTAGTATCACTCAGGTGATATTATGGACTATTCTTTGATGAGAAAATTAATGTGAGTGATGATTGATATGTATGTCTAAGTTGTTTATACACATGTACACATATATTGAGAGTTTAAACTTACCCTTATGTTGTGTTATGAAACTAGAATGATCTTATTAGATATAAAAACAAGTGATGTTGTAAGTTAAGATAAAATATTACGCAAAACTATAAATGATAATAATTTAATTTTAATTTTCTTTTACTTTATATATATATATATATATATATATATATATATATATATATATTTATGTGTGTGTACATATATATATATATAAATATTATGTATATATATAAATATTATATATATATATGTATATTTAGATTAGTTTTGATATATATATATATATATATATATGTATATGTATATATCTATGCATTATTAGTATAAATATTTGGGGACATACCAATAAAACTATTCAAATAAGTTAAATTAACTCAAATTGAATAAAAAATAAATTAATTAGAAAATAATTTGCTCAAACTAAAGTAAATGAAAAAATACTAAAAAGAAATAATAAACTCTTTTTTAGTTAATTTAACCACAATTATATTTCTTAATACTATTCTTATTTTAAAAAACAAACTAATTTAGTTATTTAAATTGCATTTAGAAGATAGGATAATAAGAATTTATCACTATAAGACTTAATTTATTTAGGTTAAGAGATATGATTTTAAATTAAATGGGGAAATGATAACATCATTGAAAAATTATTATAAATTGACTCAAAATAATTTATTCTTCACTTATTGTATAATTTTACCCCTTCTAATCTTTACAATCTCTTTAAAATTTAAGATTGATTGTTTATCATTTTTATAGTCTCATCCAACCTTGAAGTAGTTATTAACGAGTATATCAAGATAGGTAGATTAGAATATTGATAGTTTCTCAATCTTTTATAGTTGATTCTCTCTCTTTCCTCTTTTTCTTCATATTTGAAGGTTTTCTCTTCTAGTTGTTTAAAGAAATTGAGGAATATGATTTTTTTTTTGTAATATGAACATGTAAATGTGTTTATTTTATAGGTTAAAGTTTTGAAGATTTTCTCTATTTGATTTTGAAGTTTTCAGGTGTTGTAAGTGCTTTCTTGCAAAAATCAAGTTGCCTTAGGCAAGGGGACTAAATAATGTCAATATTAGATTATGCACTTGATTTAGGAGTTCAAGGTTTATTAAGAAATATTGATATCTCAAAGGAGATCGAGTTAAACCTTTCTAGTGTTGTTGTAGTTTGTTTTTAGATAGTCATAATTTGCTTGAGTTCATATAGACACAAGTTTGAATGAAAAAACATGTCTTTTTTATGTTTAATACTTGATAGCAAAGTTAGAATTTATTGTTTTGATTGAGTATCTAACATTTGATTTATATTGAATTTTTGGTTCTATATAAATGTGCCCAACAAACAACAACTCTCATCTAGAGAGCAAAATGTATATTCTAATTAAACTCCACCCATAAAATTTCATGAATTCGTCCAACATATGAAATTTTGTTCAACAAATCTCAACTTGAGAACAATAAAATAATTTCTTATTGAAATCCTCCTAGAAAATTATAGTTAACCAAGTGAATTATATTTCGTCAAACAAATTTACTTTAATTAATAGGTACACTATGTAGAGATATATTGAAAGGATACAAAAAAATTGAATGGAGATGTATGATTATTAAATTGGTATTTTATTAAAAATATATGGATGAATTGAATTAAGATATATGATTAATAGATGTATTTGATCATATGTTTTGGTTTGTGAAAAGTTTGATACTTGGAATGGTATCATGGTCAAATGGTTGTGTTATTAAGTACAATAACAAATTAGAAAAATGAGATATCCCCTTTTCACTTATATTTTAAACTATATAAGTTAAAATATTAGATAGTAAAAATTAAAAAATGGACTAATTCCTTATTGAAATCTGATCATCAAATTATAATTCGTCAAGTGACTATATTTTTATCAAGGAATTTTACTTTGGTTAAAAAGATATGTTGTATATAGAGATATGTTAAAAGGATACAAAATGAATTGAATGAGATATATGATTATTATATTGATGTTTTATTAAAAATATATTGATGAGTTGAGTTTATATATATGATTAATAGATGTAGCTTATAATATGTTTTAGTTTATGAAAAGTTTGATAATTGTGATGATATCATGGTCAAGTTATGACTTTCAATTAATTACGAGAACATATTAAAAAAATAGATACCTTAATTTCACTTATAACATAATTATATAAATTAAAATATTTGGACGTGAGAAGTTAAAAAAATTCTTGAATCAAACTGTTATAAAATAGATGAAAAAACCATATTAATATAGAAAATTGAGGTTGATTTACTAACGATGTTTCTAATAGATTATATGTTAGTGTATAGCAAAACTTAATATAATTTTTTTATAAAACATCGTCACAGAATTTCCTTGATATTTTAGGAGATATAATTAAGGATTTGTTATCTTGAGTAATTGTAATTTGGATATGGTATAATTCATTTTGAATTAAGAATGTATGTTGATGTGTGGATTGAGAGTGTATAATGATGTGAATATAATAGTATAGTTTCTTTTTTAATAAAAGTAATTTATTTTATAATAGTTTAATAGTTTTTTGACGGTGGAAACTACACCGTCAATTACTCAATGATAATACGAGGGATATATTAATATCATGATATTTAATCAACAATATAAAGCATTTCCAATATAATTAATTAGAGAAATAGGGAGTTTTAAACAGTATTAATGCTTATTTAAGCTTACTTAGCTGGATTTGCGTAGTTCCTGTGTACAATAATTAAGCCAATAAATTCACTTTTGGCTATTGAAAAAGTTGTATATGTTTGACAAAACTATTAGTACTATAAATAGGTGTGCTTTAGCTTAATTATTATTGTGTAGTATCATTAGTCCGATCGTGTAATACTTTTCTTTGTTAGCTGTCATTTTGTATACAAAGTTACCTATATTCACAGTGTAACATGATTTTTATGTGTAAAACAATTAGTTTCACTATTATTATATATTTCTGGATAAAATCATGATGAGATTAGCATGAGAAGAAACCCTCATGTTTCCGAAGTGAAAAAACAAAACAAAGGTCTTAAATGAACCAAAAGAAAAACCATTTAAACCTTTTGGAGGTAATAAGAATAACAAATGTGGTATATGAACTTATGAACTGTGAAGGTAATTTGTATAACTTGCTTACCTTTTCACTACACCTATTAACTAGGTTTCATTCAGTGCACCTAAACCTAACCCATGTGAGTTATATCCAATATACAGTGCAAAATTAATAACATTCACTACCCTATCTAGGTTCCAAGAATCTCTCAATAGGCCAAACTCATATGTCAACAATTTCCGATAGCTACTGTTTCTCCACCATGCAAAAGTCCTATACATTTCTCTATATATAAACACACACAATATATGGTAATGCCACCAATATCCATTCGCTTATCTATTCCAAGTGTTGCAGCAATTTCCTTTTATACCTACTTTGCAAAAATGCCAAAGTATCATGGTGAAGAAGAGATGAGAAAAGCACCAAAGGGGCAATTCGTTGTTTACGTGGGGGAAGAACTAAGAAGATTTACCTTACCACTGTCTTACTTGAAGAACCCTAATTTTCAGCAACTGTTGAAGAAATCTGCAGAGGAGTACGGATACAGTGACTCAAGAGGCATAGTCCTTCCATGTGATGAATCAACCTTCCAAAACTTCATCAATTCCAAGCTCAGGATATACTAGTTAAAAGCTGTTCAGTGTTAGTACTATGATTCATGGAGAAGATCACATAGTAACAATTGATGATATATATATATACTGTATAAGGTGGCCATTATTTAACCTTTTGTTCTTCTGAACATCAAAGTACATGTTCATAGTCCCATGCCCTTATATAATTATTTGTAATTTTTTCGGCTTCCAACGTTGTTTCGTATCGGAACCTGAAACATTTTTTTATTGTAGAAAAAAGAATCACGTTATTGTTCATTGTTGGAGCATCTGTTGGAAGAAACATATACAGAGTGGAAAGTTGTTTTTTCATATACAGCAGAATTTATGGACTTGTTTTTCTTTCATAATACGTGGAAAGAAGCACGTGTGTGATGAGCAACACGCAACCATGCAACATTGTATTATATAATAAAATATATACGTGCTCTTAAGTACTTTGTCGTGTAATTCACGTGTGATATTGTTGTCCTTATAATTGAATGAGAGGTATTTGCAGAAGACATTTTTAGACATTAAAGTTTCTGATCAAGGATGGTAGCTTTAAAGTGTTAAATACTTAGAAATAAAATAATATATGTTCTTATGCTAACCTTATTTATATACCTTTTCGAGCTATATATGTATATGAATGATGATGGTAAAGAATATGGGCTTGAATTATAGTTAAAAAGAGAGAATAAATTATGTTTATATTTTAATTATTTGATTATATATATGGTTAAGTTGTCTTTATTATTTTATACTTACTGACAAGACTCATGCATGGAACATATTGGTTCTTGGCCTAGCCTTACGAGCTCTTAATTTAGAAAGAGCTTTCTTTAAATAGGATTATACTTGATCTGTGTATCTAGAATTCGACCGGTGTTCCTAAGTTTTATATATCAAAGTTACTATTCAAGAATGACTTCAATTTTTGAATCCATGCTTAAGAAACTATCCTTTACCTTCTTATGGTAAACACATATATCATAAGAACTTTGGTTGTGCTCATTAGATTCGATAAACTCATCGAACCTTTTGACCTCTGCAGTTAGACAACCAATTCTCTTTGCCTTGTTCTTTTCAACATTTAGGTAGAAATAATAATTGTTTTCATGGAGAAAAGTTTTATAACACTGTTCTATGACATTGTTCCACGTCGATTCGTAGTAACAGATATGGAGAAAGAAACCTGGTGACAAAGTTGTAATTTTTTCAAGTTCTAACATGTTCCACGTCGGTGTTACTCATAAAACTAACGTAGAACATGTCGTTAATTAGAGTCACCTTCCTCGTGTTCTTCTTCTTCCCTTCCTCACGTTCGTTGTCCCTCCGCCTTGCACAGTGATCAGCTGCCCCTGCCGCCGTAGCCACCGCGAGCAACGCCTCTGCCTTGGACCTATGCAATAGCCCCTACCAGTGTAGCCACCATGAGCCACCTCGTCACTCACTGCCTTGCACCATGAGCAACAGCCCCTGCCAACGCAGCCTCCGCGATCCACCGCTGCCCTCGCGAGCCACCATGAACCACAACCGCCGGCGCGAGCCACTGCGCCACTCCTATTAACGCGTGTTATCGACCCACCACATCTTTCTTCTCATCTGCGCCAGGTATAAACTATTTCATTTCAATTCTATTCAACATTTTCTGCTACAAATAAAAGATTTGTATAGTCAATGTTTTGTTTTCCCTCATTGTTTGTTCTTGACTGAATATAATGTTTTTTGTGACTTTGAAATTCATCTGACTAAGCAAAGATTTGTTGACGACTTGTTTTAGTTAAATCTCTTAAACTGGGCGATTTCTATGGTGTTGCCATATATCGACTGAGTTTATTTTGAATTTGTAATCTATGTGGTAAGGTATTGTAGCGCTTCAAAAATGGCTTCTAGATTACATGCATTGTGTGTTGATTATAATTGAGAAGATGAAGATTTTGATGATGATATTTCGAACATTGTTTTACAAGTTTTCATGAGGGATTGTGTGATGGAAGAAGAAGCATGATCCAGTTGGATGGAGAGATGTGGCAAAAGCAAGAAGTGAAAAGAAGGAAGAGTGGTTAAGTCATGAGGCAAGACAAGATGTCTAAGACAAACTTTAGGTACTTTAGGTCCTAAGCTTACAAGAAGATTTTTTATGAAACTTAGATTGAATTTTCTCGTACCGACAACTTTCATGGATCACACTACATGACATTTAACATTTAACATGTCTTAAATATGAAACATTGAGGAAAAATCTAGAAATAAATTTAAAAATATGTATCAAGAAACTTCAACACAATTCTTATAATTTCAAATTATAAAAGTAAAAATAAATTATTGTTTTAAAATAAATGTAATCAAACTCTACACAGAGCTGATTCTAAATTAAGTTTAATATGTTCATTAGTTAGTTCCAACACAAATTTAAATTTTCCCTATTGAAAAGAATTGACTTTAATGATTATAAATTTTTAATTTTTTAAAGTCTTTATTAATAGTATTTATTAATGAAATTTTATGTATCGAGCTACAATTGACATATCATTGTGGAGTAAATTCAATAAATGTTTTTAAACACTAAAATCAAAATTTGTTATATTTTAGAAAAATAAAAATATATTTCAATCTGCAGATTAAGGAACAAATCTGATTGTTTAATATTTTTTATTTATATTAGGAAAAATATTACACTATTTCCATCACCAACTTTACACATTACTTTCCTGATTCCCATCTCAAATATTCACTCTGCTCCACGTTTTAAACCAGTGCTTATTAAATTGTTTATGACATTTAAAAGGTGCCTTAAGCTTTTATATCTAATAAAAAGTGTCAGCATGACTTTTAATTGTTCTTGGTGAGTGCCTAGCATTAGAACACTAGTTACTCAGAATTCTGACACCTAGGTATTAATTAGGTCACCCACAACAACATTTACTTTAATTACATACAAACCATCTTTTTAAAGTTAATTATAATATCATATAAAGGGTGTCTCTTTTTAAATGTCACACTTTTTTATATCTTTATAGTAAATTTTATTGGAAAGAAAGGATTTTATAAGATTTCATTTTAATGATATTTTTCTTCTAAACTTGTTGGTAATTATTTTTAAGATATAAAATAACTATTTTTTATAATTAGTATCTTATTAAATATAATATACAGACGTTGAAATAAATTGTTATTAAATAAGTACTGCTACATTTTGACCAAACCATCTTTCTTGAATAAATATGTAATAAACTGACCGTGAAAAACGTGTTATGGCCTTCAAACATGCATAGATGAAAAAGAGATTGAATAAAAAAATACATTCATAGATGGAGTGTGGTAAAATGGGAGTTTATGTTACTAGCCTCTATAGTTTTTAGTTAAGCATTCTCCAGTAGAGTTTGTGTCCCTTGACTTGACTCATTTTCCAGATTCCAAGTACACAATCACGCCTTTTAACACCAAACAATGTTTTAATCACAAATTAATTAAATACTTTTCAACCGGGACAGTTTAAAGTTTGATTTTTTAAAATAGTAGTCAAAAAGAAAATAAATCATATCGAAATTTCTTGAGTTTGTTTAATTTAGTATAGAAAAAAAGAAGGAAAAAATGTGATTAGGCATAATACTATATTGCCCCTAACACACTATAGTATAACGTAAGAAATCCCAACCACGAAAATCGATTCTGTCACTAAAATCAATCTTCTAAACTTGGAAATGCAAATACCAATTATACTCCCGTAAAAGTTGATTATTGGATTGTAAAAGAAATATTAAGAAATTATAAATGCAAAAGATAAATGGATTAAATAGTTCTTAAAAAAAACTCTTACACAGGATCTTAGTCTATTTTAAATGAATATGACGGGGACACATCACTTCTGAAGAATACTTAGAAGCTTCAATGGAATGACTACTGAAGACGTTACTGAAGAATACTTGCAAGTATCAATCTCATGCTTGCTGAGTAGACAAGCGCAACCCAGATGTAACAGGGCATTTATTTTATTTAGTTTAAGCGTAACACTTCTTGTTAAAAAGGAGGTCGAGTATAATAAATAGTAGCATTAAAATAATTAAAAACTCCAGTGCTAGAAAAATCATCATCTCAGATAGATGGGAGGGCACGTGTTCTAAAATTCATACCTTTCTCCCAAAAACAATTTGACATCCGATAAATTCCTCATCCATTGTTGGGAAAAGAGCTAGAAAGATAATTGACAAAAAAACCTATAACAAAATTAATCCAGTCTCTGACCTTCGTCAGTCTTTTTCTTCGTCAACTACTTAGACCTGTTTCTTCTTATCTAAATTAGATACAGCAAGCCGTTGTCTCCTCTTCCAAGCAGGGATCTTACCAGGGAAGGCCCATCTCAACAGTCTCTCCCACGAATAGCAAACCAAAAACATTAGAAACGCCCAAATCAATAGTTTATCCCTTAATCCCACTGGCAATGGTACTAACTTCAACCAGTCATTCAAGTCCCTGAAGAGATCAGATGTAATCACGGTAAAGAAAATAACAGCAGCAACGAGTGCATACCGGAACGGTCTGTTTTCAGAAATACTCTGGTTGAAGGGATGACCCATATAGTTCACAGCGAATGTGGCCACCTGAAGCATCATGCTCACCATATAGGAAACAGTGTTCACCAGATTAGGGTGAAAATCAGCATCAGGTTCAATGCATTCATCTGGCATGTATTTTTCAGCTTCTTTCACAGATGAAATCAGGAAAAGCAGGTGAATAGAAAATTGTCCCAAAAGGGAAAGGAAAACGTAAGCACAGAAGATGTTGGGGTGAGGACGTTCAGCAGAAAGATTGGGAAGAGGGCGTGCATGTGAGATGAAGAGGAAAAATGCAGCAGTGAATACACCACTTATTGTGGCTTGTACGTCACCTAGCTTCACACCATCCAGATACATAACACTCAACACATATGCAGTAGCAAGACAGTTGAGACCCAGAATTTTAAACATTTGGAGTGTTGTCACGAGGGTACTTCGACCTTGACGAATTATGTCAGTGGTAGGAGCAACAGATGCATGCTTAGCAGTGAATGGAGATGCCATCGAGGCATCGCCAAGCTTGACAATGGGTGCACGACCATCTCCTTCCTCATTAAGCTCATCAATCATCTTCTTAAGCTTCTGCCGTTGCATCTCGACAGCTGCTTGGTGACGGTTACCAGATGAGTGGCTAGAGGAGTCTGATTTTGAAGCAACTTTGGATTTGGAAGTACCTTCACCAGCACTCTTTCCAGATGTGTCCAGTGCAGACTTAGATTTCTTTTGGGTAACAGATTTTGAGCCTTCTTCCTTGGACGAATCTGAAGAGGAGTTTCCACTTTGAGTAGGAGGAATTGCATTCAGAAGAGCGATTCCCACATGAGCCTAAACCAGAAAAGAGTTAGTTTGGAATTGCAGCCTTTATTATTCTTCGGTAACTCCAAAATAATGCCAATTTATGACTAGCAGCATCACATTAATATCAATTATAACAGAATACAAGATTTTTAATAACAATAATTACAAAAACTCACTGGAGACTGAAGTAATATGGCTACATATTCAAAAACAGTTTCCAATAGGCCATCTCATAATCCAAGAGGACTTATCAGGGTTCCAAACTGAGAACCAAGAATCCATAATCACGGATGAGTTGAATTGCCAAAAAAGAAAAAGAAAAATCAGTTCACATACACCCCAAATTGAAGCTGAAGATACACTAGGCAAATTCATGATGAGTCAGGCTAGCTCAAAGGTTTCTATAAATTTTTAATCAAGAAATTACAGTTTCAGTGTCAAAACATTAATCAGTCCCGTTAAGTTGGATCAACCAGTGGCAGCCAAACCAGGAGACCCTAGTGGCATCTTTTGACAACTCTCCTTCAATGAATTTTTGGCGGGTATGGAGGTTGTGATTTGTAAACGGACTAAAATATTTAATTTCTGACTGACATGCTAATTAAAGAAACATAAAATACAACTTATGAATATAACCTATACACATTACCTGCTTCAAAGCTCCAACATCATTGGTTCCATCCCCACACATCAAAGTTAACCGTCCAACTGTTTTGAAAGTGGTCATGATAAGTTCTTTTTGCTCGGGAGCAACTCTGGCAAAAACCTGAGACAAATGCAACTGTCATTGATGAAGGCAGTACCAAAAACTCTGTTCTACTGTTTAGCTATTTGGTATTGATCAGAACCTTCACATGAGGAATGACCAGAAGATGTGCTGATGTCTGTTGCAACATCTCAATGCAATCACCTCCAATACAGAGATCATGGGTCTCCGATAAAGATTCAACCTCTTTCTCACTGAAACCAATTGTAAATATTCAGAGTCTAAATTTAAAAAAATGAAAAGAAAATTACAATGACTGCGTGTGTGTATGGACCTTGGAAGCATTAGAGACAAAACATTCCAGGTTAACAATTTTGCAGAACAAGTACGTTAATCAGAGAATGTAATAAAAACTAAGGCCAATAAACGGATCTTACATTCAACAGCTACCTGTCTAAAGCTAAAAAAGAACAAGAATTAACTGCGTGCATACAATAGAGCAGCCAGAAAACAACACTAATTACCTGTAGCGAATGTTTTCAGTCTCGTCCGGGGACATCCAATTATATCCCTCACCATTTCGTGCTGGTCCAAGGATTAATGTAGGTTTTGATATAATATGAACTTGGCTAGCAACATGGCAAGCTGTCAAAGCTTGGTCACCGGTAATCATCACCTATAAATAAAGTTGAAGATGCTATCAGTTGCTTCTTGCTAATTTAACTAAGGATCCCGAAACCTCATATCTCAGCCACCACATTCACCATAAAGGAGGGGAGCTTGCGTAAACAATTTACACAGGTATCCAAAATCAATAATCAGTAGAAACAACAAAGATTGCAAAACCAGAAACAGCCACCCACAAGCCATAACCAGTAGCAAACAAAGATTGCAACTCAGAACCAACAATCAAAGCACAAATAGTGTTAACAAATACTACGAAAGAGTTGAATGAATAACACAGTTGTCAAAGCATATTACCCAACCCACAAGTTAAAAAAATTTAATAGCCTAGTCTCACCTATATTTTAAAACAAGCCACAATTTTGTCTAATCTAACCCTATGTCAGGTCCACATGCCAACAAACTATTTTTTGCCTAATTAAAGATTAAAAGAGCTACATCTATGTTAATATAAAAAATCATGATATATTACTGTTCAAAAATCTAAAGTTTTAATATTTAACACTTAGATGCATTATACAACATCACACATTATGATCTAATATTACTTTTTTTCAGCAGCAATATATATATATATATATATATATAATATCCAAAACGAAAGTTTGCACAAAACTATTCATAATTGAATAAAACAAAATGAGTCAACAAAAAGCTTAAAACATCATCCAAAGGAAAGGGTACAAGATATACCCTATTCAAAACAAGGAAAACAAAAAAAAAACACTATATCTAACCAATAAGAATAATGCAACCTAGTACTGGGTATCTTTCCTCGCAAAGCACCACTATAAAAACATAGGACAATTGATTTTGTCCTCAGTCTTGTACTACTCTCATATATTGAGATAAATATATTAAATAATTTTCCCTTCACATGTCTCATTTGCCTCTGACACATTTATTCCTTACCCTCCACACATACACTATAATCGCTTCCTATAAGATATTTATTGGTCTAATATTACTTGAAACAATTATATTATTATCTTTCACATTCAAAACATAATATATGTAATTAAAATAAATAAGGATTAATAATAAAAAAAACATAAAAGAAAAAACAGGTTAGCTAATCAACCTGCGAGCCATTCTGGCACCATATGGGCCTCGAGCCAAATGGATCAAGCTAAAAAATGTCTAAATCATAGGCCACACGGACTAACTTGTCGAGTTAGGCATATTTTGAAAACTCTAAATAACAATAGATTTTGTAGGATTTGAGGTCTAAAGATTTCAGGTGAAGGTTTTATATTTCAGAAATGAGAGACAACATGATGGGATCATCCAATTCCACAATCAATCACTGTAACCCTAGACAATCTTACTAAATAAGTAAATCGTGTTTAAGTATGATCTATTAGTAGTAGCAAATAAAAGTTGCATAAGCATACAATCCTATGGTCTAATTAGAGCAGGGTATTTGGGGTAAAGTCCGTGGACTACCCGTACTACCAGGAACTCGTGTGGATGCGAGCTTTTATTTTTTGTTAAATTTTTAATGTGGGTATTTTATATCCAATCTGCACAACCTGCGAGTTAAGCAGTTTTTACCCACAGTCTCCGCAGGCTACTCGCAACCCACATCACCAAGTCAAATTCAACTCAAAATCTAATATTTATTGCTTCTACAAGTTATCACCAAGTATAATTCGATCCAAAATCTAATATTTTTTGCTTATATTTGTTATCACCAAGTCCAATACAACCCAAAATCTATTTACTTTGCTTTAATTGGTTGTGCATTGTTTAATGGATTGAGTAAATTGTTCATATATAAATAAATGCTAAAAAAATATCAATATATCTTTGCGGGTGCAGACTCTCCCATTTAACTAGCAGGTTTTACAAAGTGGATTCGGTTTATAAAAATTAAATACAGTTTAAAATACTCTAGCTATATGGGCGGGTTTTTTATAGTGTATGTTTATGCAAATGCAGGCTTAAACGGACTGATCTGTATACCTATCTCTAAGTCTAACACGTGATTGTAACTATCGTGACCCCAGCCTTCCCACTAATGATCTTATACCCAACCTTATTATTCTTATTCACCCTAAATGCCCATGTTTTGTGTACTACTAATTTTATGACATTTATCTTTCCTTCATGCTTACCATGCCCTGTTCCCACTAAGTTCACCGCATAGATTCTACAGCCCCATTATGCTCAACTCCAAGCTGCTTGAACATTATACACATATACAACCTTATGACATTATACATATACACACACATATGTGTATGTGTTATAATATAAATAAAAATTGAAAACATCAAGAAAAAATTGAAAAATTTCAATAAAATGTTTAAAAATTACTCTGGGACAAATAAAGTAGAATAAACACGACTATTTCCAGCTCATTTCCCCATAAAGGCGGGAGTTGTTACATCCAAGAAAAGTAATTTGTCTTCTTGCAAGTGAAGCTAATTTGAATATCAAACTTACCAAGTCATGTGAAGATTCTTTTAATTCAGATAAAACAGTGGCTGAATCTGATCTTATGGGACAATTAAATACCTGAAAATAGCACCATAATGACTTTTACCATCATTGAAGAGGAAGAATATCTAGAATTTGACTTATGTTATACGAGGATGTTGACTGATTACCACAAAACCTGCAAAAGTTAGTCCACTCTCCACTATATCTCTATCCATGCTTCTTGCTTCACTGACCTTCAAGCAGAAAAAATAATAAGTAACAATGCAAACAAGCAAGTGCTGAAAATAATTAATGAAGCAACAAATGGTAAAGGAGGAAGAATAATACGGAAAAATGCAGTTCTCAGACTTATTTTAGGATCTTATATTTGTCGAAATAATTGGAAAGGGAAAATTAACTCAAATGTCAATCTATAAAAAAAATAGGTGTCATTAGAAGTTAAAGCCAAAATAGACAAACATTGAACAAGTTTTCCAATCAACAATGTTTACCAACTTCAACAACTAAAATGACAAAACAGTAAACTTCAATAATTATTTTTGTTATCATGTGCATAATTGAATATACAGTTCAGAAAGGTTCATGAGACAATGTAACCCATAGTATTCTTACTGTCATGTCAGCAAGGGACTTGTAGGCCAGTGCAAGAACACGAGACCCTTGACGTGTGTATTTTTTGTATGTCTGAATGTATGATGGTGGTACATCGATGAGCCTATCTTGTATAACTTCTGGGGCACCCTGAAATAAAAGGTCAGAAGAGTTTCTAAAAGGGAAACAACACAGGAAAACAACCCGGTAACTCACTAGTTAAAATAACGTTTTATTAAAAAATAAAAAGATCAGGCTTTAAAGTTGCATCAAAACCAGTCATCTCAAACATTTTATATCTAAAAGCTCTTGGAAAACGACAAAAGTGTACTGGTCGGCCAGCATTAATAGAACCAACTCCCAAATCCCAGTACCCAGAAAACAAAATAATGAATTTACAATTTGTCAAGAACTTGTCAGATCAACACTTGCTGCAGCATATGCATTTTTTTTGTAGTAGGGCAACACGAGAAGGAATATTTTTTATTAACAAACTAGGGTAAGCACTTTAGATTTCAATACATACATCAGAAACCGATTTTGGACCTAACTCACTCCCAAAGCCAGCTTAAGGGAGTATATTTTAGTCATATTTCTAACCCTTGTGGAACATCTTAAACATTTAACATACAAGTCAATCAAAAGTGCAGACAATTAATGGTAACATGCCCAAAATAATTTTCATTTTCATTTCCTAGGCCCAATATTTTTAAAGATGATTTCCTTTTGCATAAATTCTATGGATATTTTACAATTAATTCCTTGTCAAAATGAAAAAATATTAATAAACAGAGCAGCAGCACAGATAGTATTATAAAGAAAAACCTACCAGAAGAGTCAAACTTAAAACACACAGAAATCTTAAAAGGAAAGACTTTAAAGAACTCAGATGGTATTCAAAACATTGAAACATAAAACAAACTGCTTTCTGGAGGTTATTGATTCTTACAAAAATTATTTGAAGTCAACAAAATAAAATATTTTAGCACCATATTCTTTGACGATTTCTTAATCCACATGGCTATTTTACCAAACTAATTTTCCATTCCCCAACTCTGGACTTCATTGACCATTCATAACAGTCCCAAATATAAGATACTACAGAGCATTTTACTTGGGGAATATAAATGCCCAAGTCATGGTTTCATTAACTATAAGCCAAAGTATATAATACCCAATAAGCAACTAAAATCAAGAATATTTGAAGCATGCATCCTAAACCATATACATCTAAACAGAACAATGAGTAACCCACAAACCTTCACAAAAGAGAAAAAATCATCCTGAATGCGAACAACAACTGCCATTCGTTTTAGATGAGATGAAAAATGGTACCGATGAACAATTTGGACAGGATGGCCATTTCCCCTGAAAATTGAGAACATTTCATGATAAGAAAATGACAACAGGTTGTAGAAATACAAACAAGATGGATATATTAATCAAGGAAAAAGAAATAACAAGAATGACGCATTTGAACCGCCCCCCCCTCCAAAGAAATAACACATTATTTGTTCTTTTTAATCACTATTATTCCCTTGCTCAAAAAACAGGAATGACGGAATGTAAACCAGGTTGCCAACCATGACTGGCAACAATGAAATTAAATGAGCCCAAATATTATAAATTTCCAATCCATAAAATTTGACACAGCACATGATTATAAAAGACAATGTTTTGGCCACACAGAGAATAGAGCATAATTAAGATATTTTACGGAGCAACAATTCATTTACTTCTTTGGTAGAGCCTTGTCATCAGATTTATAACTCCAGTCAATTCCCTTCAGTGCAGCCTTTTCGAGAGGATCACCAACCTGGGAAAATTAAGGAATTTATTAATAAGAATATGTGTAAAAGGAACAAACACACAAAGTCCTTCCAGCTCTTAAGCCAGAATCATGAAGATCCAGTGTTCATTCAAGCATAGAAAATTATTATATTATTATATTATTATAACATAGAAAAAGTAGAATATGGAGTGACAGGATTGTGGAAATAAAAAAGTGAAAAAAGATTCCTTTCCCAAGTCTAGAAACAAAAGGTTATATTTTGATTCCAAAACATTACTACAATCTATCATCAATAAAATTCACTTGGGCATGTAGCATGACATCAATAAAGCAACTTCTAACTGTACGTAAAAAAGAGATTAGGCTGATATCAATCAAATAAAGGGGAAAACATGATAAGATGAGGGGGCAAACATGGATTTCAGAAACGGCTCCAAAAATGCCAATTGGATAAAGAAAGAAATGAAGCATTCCTTTGCATAAACTTTTCAAGAATCCTCTTTTATTATTTCACAAAAGAACACTTATGGGTCACACAGCCGGGGTCTTAAAGCTATTAGCTTTATTTACTAAATTTTGCATTTCATAAACTACAAAAGAGAACATTATAGGAGGAGAAAAATGTAAGTTTGATAAAAATATTGAACTACGACAAATATTACTTCTGTCTGTTTAACAAGGGAACATATCCTCTGCTGTGAATTTGCCACTTCAAGAGATCCTAACTCTTAAATAAATTTATGAATATAATAATGGCAAGGATGTCACTTGACCATGCCAAGTTTTCTTTCCATTAGAGGGATCCATTACCGTTCAATACTCTAGCAAGGCCTAAAACTAAGGCTCAATTTAATCACCAGAAGAGAGGCTTACCAGCTTATTCTCAACAAATACCAATGCATGGCAAGAAGCAAGGATTTCTACAGTTCGCACAGGCACTTTACTAGTATCAGATTCCAAATCTGTAGTTCCATTCAACCCAACAACTCCAGAAAATTCCTACAAAGTGGGAACTAAAAAGTTAATCCACAAACTATGGTCTAAAAAGATAAATCAATATCGTGGTCCAATATGGACATACCATATCATCAGATGTAAGTGTCCCTGTCTTGTCAAAACAACATATATCAACCTGTATGTGAAGGAATATACAAGAAATTAAATAAAAAACTAATGTAATATGACCTATATATCAAACAAAGTACATGATGTACACAGGTAAAAACACAGTAACAGGCCTCCAGGTACCTTTCCAGCAAATGGTATCCGAAAAGGCTCTGTGCAAAAAATCCCACGGCGTGCCAGTGCAATAAGAGAAGTATTAACAGCTATTGATAATTCCATTGGTAACTCAGGAGGTATCACAGAAGTAACAATAAGTGAGCAACTTAGTATTAGTTTATACTTGCTCCTTGTAGGATCTTCTAACCCCTAAAAGCAAAAAATTTAACAATTCATCAAGCCATACCATTAAGGGCAAACCATCTTCACCATGCATCTGTAGAGCAGCATTACCTTAACAAGCACATAACCAGCAGCAATTAGAGCAAACACAACCAAGAATAAAATGAAAAATCCACTTTCCCAGCTATTAGCCGTCACCTAGTCAATTCAGAAATCAAGGGAAAAATCATCAAAATGACACAGAAATCACCAAAATGACACTGAAATCACAAACTCAGCCTCACTAAGGTCTATATCACTTTACCCTTTCTGTAGAGAATAAGATTGTTCGCATCAACTTTCCTTGACTTGTTTCAAACCCAGTTCTCAGGACAACAGCCAAGCAGCCACCATCAGGCGTTTTAAGAGGAAAACTCTGACTCCGACAAAATTAAAATAAAATGAGAAGCATGAACTCGAGCTCAATGTTAAACAAAAACATAATTCCTCAGCATGAATATAACCTTATCCGGAGTGTGCTGCAATATTTTTGTTCCACCAAATAAAACATGGCTTTTATCTCGTTTTGCTGACAATTTCTCCTCCATACCCCTACCCGCAATTGAAATCTAAAAGAACAACATATCTAAATTAGATTCGTGCCAAGAGAACAACATGACAAAAAAAGGTTCAGTCTCCATAGGCTCATCAGAGATGTATTTAGATATACCAGCCAACCATAAGATTAAAGATGTCCTATCCAAACTTATTTATTTTTTAAAAGAAAGGGCCAAATACAAAAAAAAAAAAAAGGGCCTAAATACAATAATGAATTTGTATGATCAGATATATAATAAAATAAGTAAACCGGATTCAGGGACATGCATAAGCATTTAAACTTTTTGAAATAACAAACTGAAGTCAGTATTAGTGTTCTGTATAACAATCATCAATGCAGTTGGACTATAAAATTAAATAAAAATAGAGACATGAGGAAAAAAACGATGTGACACAACTGTTTACAGAATATTTCACCATACAAGTAACTTGTATGACAAATTGCTCAGCTTCCTAGGTGAAATAAAATGTTATTTACTTTTCAATATTCAAGACTAAAACCAGCATAGAAGTATATCAAGAAATACTTCAGAAGTAAATTGTTGCCAAAAATATCAAAACCAACTAACAAATAATAATACAATTTACAGAATTTAAGAAATATAATCCCCTCCCCTATGAAACAATTTATACTTTTAATTATATCCTACATCTATAGGTGATCAGACAAGTATGTTAGTGAGTAGTTCAGAAAAGAGTAACACCTTCCATTGAGGAGTAGACTCGCCTGTGAGAATAGCTTCATTCACAATCGCACTTCCAGCCAAAATGAGCATGTCTGCTGGTACAGACTTCTCCTCCCCGTTCTGACTAGAAGAGCGGCCTATGGAGACAACATCCCCTGGCAAAAGCTCTGTACCAGAGAGTTTTACCCACCTATAATCCAAACATAAATGAAAGTGTTAAATTTTAAATCCTTTAAATCCCAAATATGGGTTATTAATTATTAAGAAAGAGATAACATACTTGCCAGAGCGATGTACCATTAGGATCTGACTATCCACTCTAACACGTCGTAACTCAGTTAGAGTTTTCAACCTACTTTTTGCCATGGTTGACTCGAACATAAAAAGCATAAATAGAGTAAACAAACTGTAATACCAATATTCATCCAAACACCAGAGACCCACACAAAAAACCTGGTCATAATGCAAACAAGAACAAGTAAGTTTGCTTGAGGATTACAGACAAAAAAGAGAACACTAGATATTATTTAACAAAGGATACCTGAAATACGAAAAAAGGCTCCATGCAGTGCTCTTTCATCAATTTCTGAAATGTTGGCTGAGGATAATCAAATCTAGAATATCAACGAGCAGAACATTATTAGAGAGCAAAAATAAAACATAATGCCAATAGATCAGATGACGGATAAGTTGTGTTTTCTTGAGAGAAGAACAAAATCAAGAATCACCAAAATACCAAAATAGAGTATTACATCAAAGTCAAGTCCAATTCATATACATTAATGTATAGCATGCAAATCTAACAATAAAATGTATCTATAATGCATGAAAAGAGACGGTGTTTTTAAAGAATAATAAAAATGGCCAGAGAATAAGGAAACCCACACATTGCGTCCCCATTTCTCAGTTGCTGCAAGAACTTTAGCTTCAGAGCCATGGCCACTGCATTTGATGTAATATCCAAATGTTTCTTTGGTAGGGTAGGAAAGCTTGCAAAAAGTTCCCTTCTCCTTTGAATACACAAAACATTGTTTTCTAAAATCGAAGTAGTTCTCTTCCAAATCCACAGCTGATGAAGAACCTGCAGACTGCACAGCTAAGAACTTAACTATGATAGACAAACCAAAGGTAGAGCCCATAAAAGAGGAAGAAAGAGAAATAAAATTTCTTATCAAAACACAGACTGTAAAAGTCACAACAATGTAAAAAAGGTCCAGCTGGATTAACAACTAAACAATTAAAATAATGTTAGAAACATACTTAGAAAATTGCATATTAACAGCATACTCTTGAAATTATTGATATAAAAGGCATCACAGATTCACAATTATGAATTCATGCAAAATATTCATTAACAACATGAGATCAAAATATAGCTTAAATTTCAAACATTATGAAAATATTATACATATATGGTATAATCTTCTTTTCCAGCCTGAAAAGCTATCCTCCTAACAAACATGAAATACAAAGTCAGTAAATATAAAATCAAGAACAAACCCATTGAGTTAGCAATGTGGTCAATTTGACTATATATCGAAGTCTAGTAAACCCTCTAAAATTGTTGCCATATGATAGAAACACTGTATTCTTGAATTCAACTGAAAACTTGCAGGCCCAAAGGCCTCATCCTGATTCCACTCTAAAATTAACAAGATGTCTGTTTTCAGCTTTAGAGAATCAGGATGAGTATTTTGCATAGAGAGAGAATGAAAAAGCCAATTTACAAAGGTGATAAACTCAGCTAGTTATAGCCATACTTCGGTGTATTGGATTGAGATCTTAAAAGACAATTTTAAGCATAAAAGTCTTGCAAATTTTAAGAGACTATAAGAAATGTTTACTAGTCATAGTTTTTTAAAATACTTTTATGAGTATGATTTTATAGTTTGGAGTTAAATGAAGATATTATAGTGCAAGAAATTATAAATTTTGAAACGAAATTATAGATTTATAGTATTTGAAAGAACTCTGATTTTTTTTGAAAATATTCAAATTACAAGTAAATGAAACACAAGGTTTGGATAAAGAAAAGTAAAAATTAACATCATTCTTTCAATATTGCACTAATACTCTATGCATTAGCATTCTCATTTCTGCTCTTCAGTTAAAATAATAAATTCAAGATCATGGTCTTATTTTATCTAATAATATTGAAAATATAGATTCATATATTGGTTCGATTGGAAATTCATCACAATGACACATTTTGCAAATTTATTGAGTACTATTGCGCATGAATGTCTTTACGGCCTTCAACAAAGAGAAAATAATAGATTATGTTAGATAGTAGAAAGAAAAACCAAACCAACAAAAAGAAATAAAAAGAATTCAAGAAAGTCTCAAGGGTATTTTTGATGGATATACTTCCTACTAAAAAGTCAAGTGAAACCCCCCTCAAAATCCTTTTCGGAAAATAATTCATCTAAATCTATATATTTTTAATACAAACAGACTTCTTATACATTCTACAAATCATTAACTAATACTGCTAGAATTCAATGACCTACTTAAAGATCCTTATTATCTTAATTGAATATCAAAGACTTATTTATATCTGAGGTAGTCAAACTAGAGACTATTGTTGGGATCCTGAAGAGCTCACAAGATCCTAAATAGTGGGATTGTAACACAGATTACAGATTCTACGTCTACAAGAATAAAGTATATATAAAACTAAAAATGGAGTCACAACTGAGTGAAGGAGAAAAACTGAAAACTTGAGTAATATGTATCCACACAGCTTCACCTATGGTATGGTCAAGCAATCAGAATAGCCACAACTGATTAGGTTTTCTTTTGGGGAAGGTGGTTGCTTGGCGGACAAGAAGGAAGGAGAAGTGTAACATCAATTGCATAGTTACGTGAAACAAATTATACTTGAAGGACAGCGGTTTTTCTTTGTTGGGCTTGGATTTTAACCCAAAACTCATTGACCCAAGGGTTTCATACAGATGCAGAATCCAAAACCTAGAATGTGACATGATGAGCCCCTGATCACAAATAAAGAAGAGGAGTGTCCAAGGAGGATTACTAGAAGCATGATGAGAAGGGACACTTCCGCCTCTCCCATTTTATTTAGCCTTTTTAGCATTTCTATTAGTTGTTAAATATTTTCTAAACTCATGTTTTTTTTGGGTTTTGCAGAATTGCTTTTGACACCCCTTTTTCTACAAGTAGAGCCTTGTTCGGAGCAAAGGAGCACTTGGGCTTGAGGCCCAAGTTTGGGACATCCAAGGGGGGGTGAAGAAGTCAATCTTGACCTTCTAGAACCCTTGGAAAACATCCTCTCATCATCCCAATCATTGGCAACCCGTTTTTCGTGCCCTACCTTCTAGAATGTGTGAGTCTTGGTCACCAAGAGTGGAATATGCTTAGGAATCTTTTCCAATGTAATTCCCTCTAAGTCCCCACCCCAACTCTATGTAAGGAGGCCTCTCATTCTTGTAAAAGGGTTGAACATTAACGAAATAGAGAGCATTCTTGTATAGCCTAGAGCTTGTGTTGTGTTCTTGGGTGTTCTTCCCCCTCTTGGAGTCTTATCTTGAGCCTTGGCTCAAGTGGCGGCTAACACCACTCATCTTGGGTTGGACCATCCCCCAAGTGGCGTGTAGCACTCCATTCCCCTCCCCTTCTCTCAATCTCTTCCTCCATTATTGTTTCATGTTCTTTACTTTCATGCTCTTTAATTTCCAGCACTTTACTTTCATGTCATTTACTCTTATGTCTTTATGATTCAAGCCTTGTCTTAATTTGTGTTGGCTGGATTTTATGTTTTGTTATTCCCTTCTCCTCTTGAGCTCCTTGTGAAGTGAACCTTCACACTTAAATAACCTCCAGGATTATCTTCGTGTCCAGTGAGAATCTTCCTTGAGGCTTTCTTCCTAATTGACATTCCATCAAACACCTTATGAGCTAAATATTAAAATGAACCCTTATCATGACACAACATGAAAACACGATAATTCCAACCTTTCCACGATTTTTGCCAAAGATTCCACCAATACCACTCTGGCACGATCTTGCATGGGCTCTAAATTGGACATGGTGGGCAAAATCGTGTGATTCCACATTCTAAATCACAATTTTGACTACACAGTTTATATCATTCAAGAGTCCTGATTGAATAATATAGGACTTTACAATAAAAAGAAAAGTCTTTTAAAAATCCTTTGAAATTTTGGTCCAATACACCCTGAGTCAGTTACAGATTACAGCTTTCATACTAACAGGATTCTACAAGAATACTAGAGTTTGTAGAGTAAAACCCTACTCTACTAGTAACTAACAAATGGGGTTATTTATCTATCTATCTATACTACAAAGCCAACTCCAACCGCAAAATAGCTTCAAACCCTATTTTGTCAAAACAAAAACTTCACAATGCTATGTTTTCTGAGTATGTTTTGGCCGTCAAAATAGTGTTGGCACATATTTAATTCTACTCAGTGTTTTAAATATCAAACACCACTTTGTTCTTATAATTTATTAATTGGTGTAAACGATCCTCGAGAACTAATAAAACTAATAAAAACGTCCTTGAAAAGAGGAAAAGGAGAGAGATAAGCTTAGAAGGATGAGGATGGTGGAGTGGGAAGCTATGGAGAAGGAAAATGAAGAGATGAAAAGGAATTCCAATATATCATCGATGATCATTTACACTAGTTATAAGTACAAAATAGGTTCAAAGTTTGTAGAAAGGACGAAACACAATTTTGACAAATAGTTCAGGAACTAAAAAACTAATTAACCCTTATGTTGACTAAATTATATGTTTCTTAGATAAAAAAAATTATTAATAATTGGCAAAACATTTTATACTTGTGCAAAATAGGTTCAAAATGGTTTCATAGTGGGTTTCATCAATTTGACCAATTCTTCACCAGTTCTCGCTCGCTCTAAAATGCTTTCATATTTTTGGCTAACAACCCAATCACCAAGCCAATTCCAAATCAAATCACTCTAAAAGCTCCACTCCCAAACAAGGATCCAACAATGCTTCTTTTAATTCCACTCTCCTATCCTCCTTGAACCCCTTTAACAAGATTTCCAAACGTAATCATGTCTTGTGACAAGAAGTGATCCTAAAAAAAGTCTTGAATTTCTCCCTACATTCTTCCATCGAGGTCCCTTGCTTCAGACGCAAGAAGATTTCCTATATATTTGAGATCATGAATGGCTAAAATGCCCAATGACGGCATTCTTGAACATCGTCTAAGTTGTGCTCAGAACACAAGACTCCAACCATTGAAAGCAGCCCTTCCATTTTCATCATGCACTCTTCTTGTGGGAAACTTCTCAATCAGAAAGACCTATCAATCATGTTACCCAAGGTGCTCCTAATGTGATCTTCCAAGAGTAATAGGCTTTCTTATTCACTCTGCTATAACAATTATTGAAGGATTCCTAAATTTTTTACCTAAACAAGAATGGTTCTTCACTCTGCTATAACAATTACTAAAGGATTCCTCCATGCAATATGTAGATGACTTAAATTTTTTGCCTAGACAAGAATCACTTCGTGAATGAGGGAGATATGATGCCGGTAGTTAGATACCCGGTATTTTAAAAGAAAGAAAGGGGAACGTCTCCCCATAATACACTAGCAAATTTGTCCTTACAAAAAAATTGTCCTACTATCACAAGCATCACAAAAAGGTTAGGATTGCTCTATCCAATAGAGATGGCAACAAAAGAAGTTTTGACTTTCCTCTCCAAACCATAGCTCAAAACCTCTAAATTGGCATATGAAAAATGATAAAAAAAATATTGACAATTATAATTAGTATTAATCTCGTCAAGTACTACAAAATAATATAGCAACCCCCTTCTAAGGAAATTGAGCCTATAATCTAACCAAACCTTGATAGTTTTCTTGAGATATATTCCATGCACAAACTCCACCACTCACCCCCAAAACCAAAGAAAAACAAATAACCGAGTATCAAGTGAGGCAATTCATCAGCATTCTCTAAAAAATATTATTGCATCACATGCTATTCCAAAGAAATCATTCACGAAAATACACACCATTGTCTAACTTCCAAAGAACAATGTTGGAAAGCAACCTAAATTGCTGTCCTCCCAAGGCCGTCAAGTGCTACCTATGAAAGGACTAACCACAAAGGCTAAGTTAAGTATCCTTGAGTGCAGCCACTCACATGTACCTCTTGGGCAACTGAGACCCACATTGACTAGAGATATGACCTAAATAGTGCATATAAGGCTTGGATAATCCTCACCTTAAAAGCTGATTTTGCAGGTCGGGTTAGGACTTGAGCACAGATGGTAAGAACCTTTCTTCTATAGCCATTGATGCACAATAAAATACAAAAAAGAATATCCGAACAAACTTAAAGGCAACAATTTAGCCGCATCTTTCAAACTACGCATTTGCTTTCGTGTGAGGTTCACAAATTGTCAATCAAGAACGTTCATAATTTCTTTCAAATCCACTTTCTACACCCCAACCTTACACCATATCAAGATACATCTTATAATAAGAACTAAACCCAAGACACTAACTAACTAACTAACACACCCTTGCAGTTCTCATTGCACCGAGCTCTAATAATCTTCCGGTACACTGTTTTAGTATGTATTATCGTGCATGAACTCAACAAACTTTTCTCCTCTGAAATCTCGTTTTTCAAGTCTTACTATCTTCCAAATAAAATAAAACATAAACACTCAACCACGGTTCAATTCAACCATCCAAAAATCGCCAGAACTTACACTTTTCCGAGAATGCAGCGGCACAACTTCTTTAGAACCCGAGAACTTAGCCGGAGTAATCTTGCAGGAATCAGCCTGGTCAATATTTTTAGCCTGAACACAAAGCAAAGAAAAATAAAAATTGATAAAATAACTCTCCACACACACGTTAATAATAATTCGCAATCAATACAAATAAAACAAATTACCTTGCCATAGTGAGCGAAACATTTGAAATCAACAGACCAACCAGTGAACAGCCAAACGAGGATGTGAAGCGCAAGGAGCGCACCTAAAACGATCGCTGCATCCACAAAGTCGAGGCTGGGAAGAATCACCGAAACCCACGCGCCGTATAGAATCGCGAAAGGCCAAACGTCGAGGCGCCACGGCAGTTGCTTCTTCCTGAGCAAATCGACGCGGTCCACCACCTTGCCGCCGACTTGGAAACTCGACATCGAATCGCCGTTGGCTTTGGCCGCCGGAGTATTTAGGGTTTGGGATGCGAAGCTTTCTGAATCTCAGATCTGACCAAAAGGTTCGGTTCAGTAACGGTTGATGATGAGAGCGGCTAGGTTCAACGCCTCGCCACTCGCGACGATTTGGTCTCCTTTTGCGAGCGAGCGACTCTTCTCACTGATTGATTACTACAAAGCTATTCTTCTTCTTCCCTCAACGTCACCGCTAAAGCCTAACTATTTAACCATTCTCCTTTAATTTACTAATTAATCTTTATTACTGTTCCCTCAAAGAAAAAAATCGAGTTTAAGTTTTATATAATTATAATATATTTTACCCCATAAATCAATTAGAAATCAGTTTTACAGTAGTTTTTAAAGTAATTATTATAGCAATTAATCATTTTATTTACATGGTAATCTATAATTTAATGATGGTTTAAAAAATCAGTGTTTTAACATATTTTTATAAGAATTTATAGTTTGGGTTTTAAGAAAAGAAGATTATGGGAGTTAGGGAAAAACCTACTTAGCAGACACCCATGAGACAGGAAAAGAAAATGGAATAAATGTAGGTAAAGTAAAAGCAACTAGGTTTCATTGGCTTTTACTTATCTTATTTTTAAAAATTGTATCTTTATTTTTAAATATTAGGACTCAATGTCAAATTTTCGGAAGATCCAAAAATTTGGAAACGACCCTAAACCAATAATGTTTAGAAAGTTTATAGTAAAAATATTTCACCAAAATTCTTAGTACATCTAACAATTGTTTATAAAAAAAATTATTAACTTTAATTGGATTTTATTATATCATATCACTTATAACTAACTTATACTGTATTTTTATAATTTTTTTTAATAAAAATTACTTATAAACATTTTTACTTTTTAACAAATTATATCACACTTTTTTAATATATTAAAAATTAATTATTATAAATAATATATAAGTTTAAATAACAAACAAATAAATTATATAATAAAAGAAATAAAAAATTTAAGAATTTTTAATGGTAGAAAATAAAAGTCATATTTAATTTTGTAAAATAATTAAAATAATTTAAAATTATATTAATTGGGATCCATGTAAAATTTTTATTTGAACACAAATAAAAAACAATAATAATAAAAATATATATATATTTTTAATAATTTTAATAAACTTATAAATTATATTATTTTTTATTTAATTTTTATAAATAATATCAATTTATAAAAGTATTTTTATATATTTAATTATAATTTTATTATAATTATAACTATATCTAATTTAAATTAAAATATATCATAAAATAAAATAATTTTTTTAAAAAATAAAATTTAGTTTGTAGTATGATTTTTCATAAAAATTTATAACATAATTTTTAAATAAAATTATTAATCAAAAGAAATGAGAAATAATTTAAAAGCAATATTAGGGAGGAATCTATCTAAACATAAAACATTATAGAATTTTTCTTCTCATATCAAATCACTTCAATCATAATTTTTTATAAATTCTAATTTTTATTAGTAAAATGCATCTTAAACAGCTTCTATTAAAACTCCTCATAGCTAATCATTTTGTTAACTAATTCGAAATGGGTTTTTCATTTTGATATCAATTTCTTATAATGGTGATGGATTCCCAAATAAAAAATTAAGTAGAATTGAATGCAGAAATAATTGTCCAAGCAAATAGGAAGAACCATGCCATCATTTGCTACAATTTTTCCAAACATTCCCAGTTTCAAAAAAATAGTTAACATAATATGAAAGTTTTAAATTCTTAACTGCTAATTTAGAACCACATTTGAAATTACATATTTGTGTTCTAATATGAGAGTTAGTTAGATAACTTTTTCAATATATTAGTGAATATCATCAACTCTCACTTCCAAAAATCTTATCGCTTCAAGGTTAACATTTTTCCAGAAGAAATTTCAAGTTAAATATTTCCAAGAAAAACTTACATAATAGAAAAATAAAACATCTATTCTAATAACATAATATAAAAAAAAATCCATTCATTCAAAATTCAATTTAAACTTGATGGAAAAGTCCGAAATTGAAATGCAATAAACCTCATAAAAAGTTTTATTTGAGACGTAGAAAAAAATAGAAAAATAGTAACATATATTTAAAATATAGGATAATTATTATCGGTTACAAGTTACAACTTCTACTTAATTTAGATAAATTCTCTTAAACTATATGAAGAAAATTCTTCCAAAAAAAATATTCCATAAATAAACTTAACATGAGGTGAAAAATTTATTTAATTGCTTTGGAAATGAACCAAGACAAAATAAATAAATAAATAAACATCTGGAAAAAAATTATAATAATAAAAATAATAATTTTTAGCATAAATATTGAATTTACTTTAAATTTTTTAGAATTTAAACATAAACAACATGAATTTTAAATATGTCCATGAATAGATACAAATTTAATTTATAAAATTAATTAAATATGAAAACTTGCACTTAAAATTGCAACAAAAAGGAAAAACATAACAATAAAAAATACAAAAATCCTAAGAACAATACAGGATAAAAATATCTTGACATTTATCATTGAATACAAGTTTAATACATGGTTTTGTATAAGTGTAAGCTATTATTTCTAAGAAGGGAAAAACATAAATATATACATGTAAGTAGAAGATAAATGAAACATGAATAACAAAAGGACACTACAATTCAATAAAAAAGAAAAAAAAATGGAAGATAAAAACTTATAATTTAATGAGGAAGTGATGTGCTTTGAGAGACCGAAATCTTTAATGAAGTTATTGGTTTTGATTGACTTCGATTACTCTTACTTCTTAACCTCCAATATTTATACACCCAACTACAAAATTATTATTTACAAAGAAAATAAAATTATATTCTTATTTTCAAAAAAATTGAAAATCAAAATAAATTCTACTTTTAAAATATTTATTTTTTTAAAATTGTTTAGGATCCTCCTTGTCTATACATTCACCAAATTTTATATGCAATTCCATTGTAATTTATTTCTTTTGAAAATTGTATGAACTTGTATTTGTAAAAATATATAGCATTAGAAAGAAGAAGTTGTCACTTGATCCTTCATTTATTGAAAGATTCCCTCTTTTCTTCTTTTCTATCATTAAAATCTTTCTAATTTTTTTCTTATAATAACTTTTGAATATTGTTTTCTGTTTTGTAAAAACTTTGCTATAAATTTCATGTTTCTTATTTGCATTATGCTTACTTTTGATTATGGATGTTTCTTGTGCGATTTAATTTAATTTTTCTGTTAAAAATATATTTGAATTAAACATAAAAATTATATATGACTCGATTTAATTAAGCAAAAAATTATAATCAAATCAAACTCATCTTTATGGTTTGATTTGGATAATTTTTTTTGTTTTGTTATATAATTTTTGTATCAATACAAGTACACAAACTTATTTTTTTATATAGAGATATAATGTTATGTGATGGTGAATCATTTGATTTACTACTATGTTATAATTAAAAAAGTTAGTTCACTTTAAGATTATGTTGAAAATTTCTTTCTTTTATTGCTGTACTAAAATATAAAAGACACTAAATATTACACATTTATAATAAAAAAAGTAAAGGACAAAATCATGATAAAGATTACACATTTACAATAAAAAAAACAAAGAATGTATTTGTTCATTATGACATGAAATTCAAAACAGAAACATAAAAATTTAGTTTTTTTTATTGTTTCATAATACTTTGTTTTGATTTTTTCAGTTTTCTCCTCCAAGACCAACCATGATAATCTTGTACTATAATTTATGTTGCAAGAAAACAAAATCTTAGTGGTCACATTTGGAGGAGGAGGCAACACCAAAAGAATGATTTATCATGCCAGAGAAGAAGTGAATGACATAAATACTGAATTTGAATATACACAATCACAACAAAGTAAATCCTAATATAGTAAAAAACTTACTAATATTATTTTATAAATTTTCTTATTTTATTTTTTTACACATATGCAACTTTTTCAATACTATTTGAGGCATACATGCTAAATACATGGTTTGATATGTTTAAATTGTAATGTTATTTTATCATGAAAGATTCAAAATTATGATTTATTAAAAAAATAAGAAATTGAAATTAAATAAATGTGAATGAAAATGTTTGCAATTTATTATTTGTGGTTTTAAAATGCAAGAACTTGTATTTTATGCTACAAATAAGTGCAAAAAGGTAGAATATAAAATTTTAAATTATAAAAAAGTAGAATAATATTTATGATACTTGTTATGAAAGAAGTTAAGTTAAAAATATATAAAAAAGACAAGTATGACAAAATCCAAAGTCCACAAAGGTAGTCTATACATAATGACTAAGCACTTTTGATTATTAGAATATATTTCCACTAATATACATAGATAACATGTGAGCTGGTTTGAGTTCAGATTTAATATGTAAAAAAATAATATATCAAGAGATAATCTCATTATATAAAATATTTAATTATTTTTTAAATTTTAAACATAATTCAAGAATAAAAAAAAATAAGGCTATCTTTTGAAAAAACAATGAAACTTAGATTTTAAAGAAAATATTATTTTAAAAATCGAAAACATTTTTATATTATCACATGTTTTCTAAAGTATTGTAAACTTTATAATAAATTAAAATGAAGAAAATACGATGATCATTTAAAATAAAATAAAATTTTAGAATATGAATAATTTGTATAAAGTAGAAAAATGTTGAAACTAAAACTTATAAAACACGTGTAAACGTTTTAAGAAGTTAATAATCATATATTTTTTCACAACATTAAAAGTAAAGAAAATATAATGATTTTTATAAAAAAAACAAAAAATTGATAGGAAAGAAAAATTTACAATCTTTAAAACAAAGAAAAGTGTGTAAAATATTTTCTGGAATATTTTAAAATATAAGATGTTATATCTTATGCCATTGTAAATAATATACAACTTTGGCCTCTTGTCTATCCCTTTTCAAACCCTAAAAGAGAATAATAACATTTCATTAAAAAAATTGCAAAACCTTCACTGGTTTTTTCTATCGAAAAAAAAAGAAACAAATCGAAAAGAAAAAACCATAATAAGAACAAAACCACAAACATTCTTCCTATAACATTTCAAAGGTAAGACGAATGTATTTTGTGTTTGACATTTGGACTTTCCCTAAAAACTAACATCCTAAATGGCTTTCCTTTGTGAATCCAATCAACAAAACTACTTCAAGTGTTTCATTTATTTCTATAACAGTAGAAAACATACGTGAATATAGCTGTTGATTTTGTTCCACAATCGAAAGTAAACAAGTGTTGAGTTGATGAAGAAAAGAAAATTAAAGCTCAACTGCATTTATGACAAATGGGAATGTAGAAAAGTTTTAGAATAAAGTTTGGACCCAATTGCAGTTTCCACATGTTGCATGTGAGCTCATGTTTGAAAGCATTTATGAGTGAATTATGGAAATGGTCAGAATTTATAATCAACGTTGGTTAAAGAGTTTTTAAGCTATCTACTTGACCAGACCAGAAATCAAAGTTAAAAGTAGTGACACATGCACATTTAGACAATAAAACTTAGCCAAGCACCATCACACAACCTGCTTGATTGCCAACAAGCATGACACAAACTCACAAATATGTTCAAGGTCTTATCAAGAATCATTATCTCAATAATCATTATTGTCAAGCATCTTCAATGCAATATACATAATAGTTTCACATTATTTAATAATTAAGATCAGGAATAATTTATATTTTTTTTATTTAGATGTTTTTAAAAATAAATTTGTTATAAAATTTTAACTTTTAAAATGAATAATATCTCAAATACAATAATTAACTTTAAATAATATTTTTTAACTGACTTGACAACCATTAGTTGAAAATTTTATTAAAATATTTTTTTGAATTTTTTGATAATGTCTATAAAAAAAAACTCTTGGATGTAGAAAAGTGAGCTTTGGCTCGTTGGTAGGTCCGTCAACCGACCAAAATTTGACAGGTTGGGTTGGAATTTTCACTTGTCGGTCCGTTTCGACCCATCTTACCTAATTTGCCATTTTGACGGGCCAGACAGGTAGACCTGTCGATCCGTATTCTTATAATTTAAAAATAAAATAAAAAATAATTTAAAAGATTATTTTTTTTATTATAATATTTGTGGAATACAAATATAAATATAACATTGTAATTTAAATCATTAGCACTTACAAATTAAGTTTCAATTATCAATTATAATAGAGTAATTTATGTCCTAAAGATAGTAATCATTTTAATTTATCTAATTAGACATTAATTCATCAATTAGAAGTCTTAAAAAATATTTATATAATTAAGTATGGTTTAAAATTATATATATTAAAATACAAATTAATTTTAAAATCAAAATAAAAAATAAAAAAAGTGGCAAGTTGACCTGTCAACCTACCAACCTGCACTTTGATGGACTGAATCCAAAGATCTAGCCCGCATAATGATGACAGGCCAGCCCGTCCCACCCATTTTTTATGGACTACCAATAAGACAGAACAAACTTATACAACTCTTTTTAATATCTAAAAATATTATTTGTTTATAAAAGAAATTTTGAAATCAAACAAAGACTCAAAATGGTAAAATCATTGAAAAGGATAAGAACGAAACTCAAAATTATATAAACATAAAAGAAAAAGTTACTAATTCTGAATTCAGAGAAAAAATCATAAAAGTTGAAATGCAAGTTATAAAAAAAAAATTTGTTTTATCATTTAAATAAACAAACCTTATTTTATAATAAAAATAGAAAAACAAACTTTGCTCGTGCTCTATTTGAAAATTTTAAGCCCTAAATAAAACACAAATTAACAATCAATAAAATCTAGACAAAGCAATGCTTGATAGTAGTCATATCCAGTAATCATATACGAGTGATTTCTATTTCAAAGCATAATTAAATCAAACTAATAGAATTTTTCATTTCATTATTTACTATTTCATTTTTGAATAAATAAATCTGTTTTTTTAATCAAAAGAAAATAGAAAAATAAATTTCACTCGTGTTTTATTGAAAATTTGAAACCCTAAGTAAAATGTAAATTATACGTATACATGCTGATCACGTAGTTTCTTATTTATTTCGAAAGTACATTAAATTAAGCAAATAAAAATATGTAATTCACAATCAATATTCTAACCATAAATTAAAAAAATACTATTTCCATTAATTAAATAAATAAATCTAATTTTTAATAAAAATACATTTTTTTCATATTTCATTTGAAAATTTGAAATCCTAAATAAAATATAAATAAGCAGTAAATATTAGTTATACATAGTAATCACATAGATTTTTAATTCAAACAGCAAATAAGTTAAACAAAAAATTCTATTAGTTTGGTTTTATTATAATTCTATGGAATTAACTTTTATCATTTTTTTCTTTTAGCATTAAGGTTGATCTAATCGTTTTCGTCATATTTTAGAACAATCTTTTAAAGGAGTTTCCCAAAAGCTTTTTGAGATAGTATCAAAATCACATTTTTAGAATTATTCTGAAAAAAAAGTAAATTCTAAATTATTTCGAAAGTGCTTTCTATTTGCGTTATGATTTATTTATTTTTATTTTAATTTATAGATGAACATAGGATACAATACAGTGTTAATGTTAATAAGATGGCTAAGGTAGTGAATATTTGAAGTAATGACACCAAATTCAACATTGCATAAATAAATAACTTGTAAACTGATTTTGCAAGATTATCATTGAGACCATGAAAACAAGTATTTTATTTTTGTAATACAACAATCCAATATATTAAAATTTAAATTATATTAATTTGTCATAAAGATTATAATTGTCATAATTATTATGCTAATTATTATTTTTATCATTATCACTATTATGGCAATTATTATCACTGGGCTATTTATTATTTTAATATTTATAGCAAGATGTAAAAAGAAACTATAAAAGATGTTTATTAGAATTATTATTAAAATTTTGTGGTAAGTATTATTATAATTTAATTATTTATGATCTATCATTTAATATGATTGAATTGGACATTAAATGGGACAATGAAAGGAAGAAGGGGCATGCTGAAAAAGTGGGAAAGCATGATGAAAGAAGGAAGAGTGCGTGGTGAGAAGTTTTGAAAGGGAAAATTGGAAAATATGTTTATGAAAATTGAGTTTAATACACTTATTTTAATTTCTTAATAATCTGTAAAATACGTTTGTGAAAGACAATTTCATAATTTAAAGTAGTTAAACTTTAATAATTTATTGTAATTGTTTTAACAGTTGACTATAAATAGAGAATAATCATTTTAAAGAAAACATATTTAAGAAGTTTGAGTATTAAAATTTTGTTAATGCAATTCATTTTTTGATTTAATCTATTAATCTATTTTTTTGATTTTGAATTTCTATGTTATTTGTACATGCATTATATTTTGTGATGGATTTGGTGCATGTTTTAGGTGGATAATATTTTAGAGATTGGTTGTTGAAATGAGTCATGATTCTTCCCAAAACATTAAATAAAATGATTGAAGATTGCTTGAAGAGGCAGACAATATAATGCCAACGTGCAATAATAGTAATCAACATCACTCACTGCACATTCTGTGATAATTACTTTATGAAATATAATTAGTGTTTGGGACATGTTCTTCCCCAAGAGATTCCAATAACTCTCACTTAACTCAACCCAAACACTTCCAATCAAACAAGGACAACCTAATACAGCCTATGTTTTTGGCCTCACTATGTAAGGAATTTCGCCCCCAACAACCCAAAACTTCATACAACAATTTCTAAGTTGTTATTGTTTGGTGAAATTTTGTCAATTAAAAAATGAAGAGTATTTGAAAAAGAAGTTGTTGATATTTAAAAGTATGCAGATTTAGGAAGAGAGTAGAGATTGTTGGGCGAGGAAGATGGAAAAGCATAGGAATAGCATGACAGCAAATTATGAGGAAGAGTGTGCCACAGTGTTAGTGCAAAGTGTGAGCGTGACTAGTTAGTTAGTTATGTTCTAAAGTTAAAAACAAGCAAGAAAGTGTTAACTATATATGACAAAATCTTTTATTATTCATGTCATTGCTCGCAATATTCTGATTATGGAAAATCATAAACTAATTATAAGGGAAATGTTTCAGAGGGAACTGGATTCTAAATCAATCAACATTGCAAATATTTTGTGGCTGTTGGGTTCACAAAACTTGCACTTTCACTTAACTATTTAGTCAAGTGTTTTATAATAAACTCTCATATGACTTGGTCTAATTTAAACCAATCACTATCTTATATAATTTTTAAACACTTTTTACAAATTTTGTTTTAATAATGAAGTATTACAAGAATTTAAAATGTGATCAACGATTGAACAATTATTTATTCCTTTTGGTGTTTTAAAAATATAATTTTTTTATATTCAAAGATTTTTTTTTGTCAAAAAGACTTGAAGTTTTGAATAAGGCTTTGTTGTTCATTTTTAAATCCTACCATATCACATCAACTTATCTCTTGTCTTAAATTTGAAAATTGAAATCTTTGTTTAAATACATATACGGAATGTTATAGAAAAATAATTAAGTAAATGATATTTTGATAACTTCCTTTTTATAATAATTAGAAAAAAATATCTTGATAACTCTTTTATAATAATTAATATAAGTGTATCAATTATAATTTAATAAATAATTAAGTAAATTGTTGTGAATAAATTGAATAACCAATATGGGCTGTTAACACAACACTAATATAATAATTAAAGTCTTAAAGCGTGTTTAAAGATAAAATTAAATGTGAGTTAAGGGAGGAACCAAGAGACAAAATAGTTTGTTAGAAGGTAAGGGGTTTGGAAGCACGCGCTTGGGGATTGGAAGGTGGATGAAGAAAAATGCGAAAATGTGAGACATCATTATCAATGGGACCAAATGCCAAGAAAGAGCTATGGCCTATGGGTTGGAGACAAGGTCATTGGGTTTTCCGCAGCTTTTTTATTTATAGCTTCCCATCCTGTCCCTCCTAATGCTGCTGCTGCTTCTGCTTCTGCTTCTGCTTCTGCTTCCATCTTTTTTCCACCTTTCTTCCTCACCTCTCCTTTCTCCTCTTACTCCTACAATGTCTGCTTCCATAACAGTGTCTCATGTTCCCAACTTCTAACTATGTAACCACAATACCCAAAAACAAAACTTTCCCTTCTTTTCTTCCACCCTTCCCCACAAAGAAGAGAAACACCATCTGGGTGTCTTCTTTCATTCGCCTTTTACTGCAAGATGACACCTTGCTCGTTGTTTTCCCGCCTCATCAATAATGCCTTCTTGAGATCTACCTCCACGTTGGTCGTTTTCACTTTCGGTGTCGTCCCATGTTGTTGTTGTTGCTACTGTTTACCTTCTGGCTTTAATGTCCCTGCCTGTCACCCTCCACAGTCACTGCCTCTCGTGGGTTGAGCAATGTGGGCTTCCAGGTTCAAGGATATCTTGGAATTTTGTCCGTGAGAGTTTTCTGCTTTTTTGGTCGCGATGCAATTAGGTGACTTCCACTTTCGTTTTAGTTTTTATGCCTTTTTATTTAGAATGTTTGTTTTTTGTTCAATGGGGTTTGTTTAGTGTGTATTCTCTCTCCCCTTCTTTGTTAACGAGATTAAGTAATCGTGTTTGTGATTTTCCTTATGTATTATTCTTTCAAGGGTTGACGGTCCTTCCAAATGCGACTTGCATTGTAAATTATGTGATGGTTATGATAATCCGCACCAGTTTGAAGCTGGAATGGAAGAATGCTCGTGTTTTTTTGTTACTTATCTGATATGTTTTTGTTTTTCAACTCTTCACATGTCTTCCATTCGCTGGAATTACTCATGGCGTGATTATGACAACTTCTTGGATTTTCATTCTTGTAATGGCAGTGTCAAAATTTTACCCTTTTGTTTGTTTTTGTAGCGTTGTTGCGTGATGAATATTTGGTACATATATGTGATTTATGAACCAATAAAAAAAGAAAGATTACAATTGACAATAACGAAATGTAGACTAAATACCGCTAGAGACCACGAGTTTTAAAAAGTTCTCCTGGATATAGGTATTTGCCGTAAGGGAATAGAGTTTGTGCTAACCATGTAACCAAAGGGACCAAGTTCCTGCTAACCATGTGACTGACCAGATCTTCTTTTTCTTTCCTTTTATATACCCGGCATTTGAATAATGTGATCTTTTCGTACCACTGGCAAATCAGTTCATAAATTCAAATAAAGAAATATTTATTGCTCTGAAATTGCTGGTACAACCTCACCTGATTGTTTTCGGTTTGTATCAAATTAATGAAAAAAAGAAATTAGTTGGGAGAGGAGAGAATTGAAGCCAGCAAGAGAAAAGGAAATAGGGAATGTAACTGCATTTATATTTGAAGAGAAAATCTATCTTGAGTCTTGAAGGCTTGAACATTTTGCATCTTCTATCTTCAGGAATAAAATTAATTATTCTAATGTTGGTGTTTGTGTACTCCGTTCCTTTTTAAGTCGTATCAGTGAAAATGATTCATCAATCTAGCATCGTTACTAATCAGAAGTGTTCTCAAATGCAAGTTTTATTTATGGTAATTGAGACACCGCTGAATGCTAATAGGGTTTTATGGATAAAAACTTGCTTACTTCTAAGGAAATGCTAAATATTTATTTGATAAGGACATAGATGTATATAAAGATTTATCTAATGCTTAACTGTATTAATTATGCAAATCAGGATTTCTGCAAAATGGATCGGATTTATCTCCTGGAAAAAGTTTGGATGGAAGTTTCAGGAAGTCCAGCTCTGGTTTGTATTGATCTCTTCCTTTGTATCGCATTTCCCGTGCTTTAACCTTTCACATTTTGTAATGTTGGCTTAGCGACCTATTCATGTTTAAGAAACCATACGGGGATAGTGATGCCCAATTAATTTGTAAAATTCAATAGACTAAATAAGTGTATGGTTGAACACACTTAACAAATGTGTGTGGAATTTGGTTTTCGATGATATACACAAGCTTGGCAATAGTACATACTCTCAAATATGATCATATTCATATCCTAGTGGCTTTACACACTGTAATGCATCCAATGTTAGTATCATTCAAATGGTTCATGGAGCCATGTGATTTATTTTCTGCTTTGGCTCTGCTTGGCCCTTTTAGCATTTATCATGTTTTCCCGTTTGGAAAAGCTTTACCAAGTAAAAAAGTGGGTAGTCAGTCCTCCCTCCCCATATTTGCTAATAAAACACAGTTGTTACTGTATTTTATGATTATAACATGGTTTCTATATGGCAGTTATTTCTGCTAGTACTGTCTCTGGGACCTCAGGATTGAGCAACTTTCTTCCTATTTCCAGAAGGGTGTTAAAGGGGCTCAAGGAATATGGAAGGAAACTGGTTGACCTGGAGTTATTCACTCAATATCTGGAGGAGTGGGTCTTGGAGAATCTAAATGGTGATTCAGCCGATGGGATGCAAAATTTTCCTTCTCCTTTCACGACTGATGAATTGTGCAAACTTGATTTGGCATTAGAGGGGGTTCCATTTCAGCAACTAGTCCGTATGCCAATCTTCTCTGACATTTCTGATGAGCTTATAGAAGATCAGTATTTAGCTGCAGAAGATTTCCTTCATGCCATTATCATTGGACTTTGGCGTACATTTTGGCATAAAAGTGGACCACTGCCATTATGTGTTTCTTGCCCCTCTCATATTGGTTCGAAGTTCAGTAGTGTTGAAAAGGCAATATCCAGGGGCAGGCTGAGGGAAATGCGTGGTTTGGCTTTAATATCAAAAACTGTCACTGATTCAAGATTTAGATGGGATCATATGGTGGAGTTTGCTATATTCAAGCCAGAAGTATTCTTGGATAATGATACAAGACTATCAGTTAGCACTATTTGTGAAGCTCTCTTTTATGGTTTCCATATTCTTGTTTCTCGGAGTTTGAGCAAGATTAGTTCTGTCAACAGTGACTCTGTTTTCCTTCTAGTTCTAGATTCCAAATGTGGAGCAGTGATGAAGTTTAGTGGTGACCTTGGCAAACTGGATTTATTGAATTCAAGCGATCCATATTTATCTGTGGCTGAATGGATCAAAACTTATGCTGAAATTGGCATCACCCCAGTGGAACCAATATGGAACCGATTAGGAAATCCAAACTGGGGGGATATAGGAACTCTACAGGTACTATTGGCAACTTTCTACTCCATTGCACAATGGAATGGAGCACCGCGAAAATCAGTAGCCTCACTGATTTCAGATCATAGCCTGCGCCTTCAAAAGCGGAGGACAGAATGCTACATCATTGACACTGAAAATGCACTGGTTCCCTATCATGCGACAACTGACTATCAAGCTGGAGAGATTGTTGAGCTTGATCAAAATGAACTATTTACCAATGGCCAATCGTCACGTTTGAAGCTCAGGTGTGGAGACATATTGGTCTTGGATGATCCACATCAGGGACAGAAAAGCTTCCAAATTCACGAATCTCTTGTGGGAGGGAACTATTATCTCTACAGTGCAGTTTGTCTTGATCATCCCTCACAGTTATTGACTTTATACGTGGGTGCTCACCCATCTAGACTTGAGCCTTCTTTGGAGGATATGAGCCTCTGGTACCAAGTGCAACGCCAAACAAAAGTTCTAAACATTTTCAGGAATCAGGGAATCCTGAGCAAATACTTACCTGAAATGGTTGCCTCTGGTAGGATTTTGCATTCTGGACCTTGCAATAAAGAGAGCCCTGGGGGAAGGTGTGATCACCCTTGGTGTGGGACTCCAATACTGGTGACATCTCCAAGAGGGGAGCCACTGTCATCTGTAGCTGCTAATGAGGGGTCATTTTCTGCAGATGAAGCAACGCGATTGTGCCGGGACTGTCTGGCTGCTCTAAGAGGTGCAGCCATGGCTAATGTCCAGCATGGTGATATTTGTCCCGAGAACATAATACGCGTTGTTGAAAAACAAGGTGTTAGAAACAAAGCTAGTATGTATGTTCCCATATCTTGGGGGCGTGCTGTGTTGGAAGATAGGGACAGCCCTGCCATAAATTTGCAATTCTCATCATCTCATGCACTTCAGCATGGGAAGCTGTGTCCTTCTTCTGATGCTGAAAGCATTGTGTACATCCTCTATTTTATTTGTGGAGGGACTATGTCTCTACAAGATTCTATTGAATCTGCTTTACAATGGAGAGAGAGAAGCTGGGCAAAGCGTTTGATCCAGCAGCATATTGGTCAGGTTTCTGCTCTCTTGAAAGCATTTGCTGATTATGTGGATAGCCTTTGTGGAACTCCATACCCTGTTGACTATGATATATGGTTGAAAAGGTTGAACAAGGCTGTGGAAGGCTCAGCAGACAAAGGTAAAGGGATTGAAGAAGTACCAATAACATTAAGATTAGAGGATGGTGCTGGGTCTTCAGGAGCTTCTGGCCCTTGATTTGATGCTGGAGGGCTGGGTTTTGGTGCTTTGTTTTTGTAAAATGCTTTTGAGGAATTCAAATGCATTTTACTTTTAGGACTTTAGGTTCTTAGTGTTATTATTTTGGTTGGCATCTTCTTCGGCAACGTATATTCTGGAGTGTTTGCTGGTTTTTTGTCTGATTGAAATTCCATAACAAAATTCATGCCTGATTCAAGAATATTGGCTGTATACTGAACTGCCTCCTCACCTCTTGCTTTGGAACCTGGAAGCATCCATTGGATTTGACAAACTAAGGTTAAAGCTAGTGCATGTGTACACTTTAAAGCTTTAGCTTTTTCCTTTTGGTCGATGTTGTGATGGAATGCTCAGGTCTCTTCTTTAAAGCTCTCATTATATTCCAAAAAGAATTGTGGAAGGACATTTTTATCATGTACTATTTTGGTACATTCAGAATTACAAAGGAATTTGCACTTAAAATGTAAAATATACAGCTTTCTGGTATTGTCAATATCTTTTTTCCTAACGTGACAACTGTTAGGAAATCATGACCCAGGAAAATAAAATTGTTTATGGTAATATACCATTTGTCTTTGATGATCTTTTTTCTCTACAAAAATTAGGTTTCTTGACTTATAATTATGAGCATGTCTTTGTCAAACCTACACATTTTTTAACATACATGGAACGTGCAAGCAGAGGGCTTTTCATTGAACTTGATTGTTTTGATCTAGCTACACTTAACTTGGGGTGAAAAACAAGATTGAATGAACTGAATTTGGGTAATAATGGGAAGAATGGCTCTGTGATAAAGCATTTTGTGGGGGTTTTTTGGACATGGTGTCAACAATTCATGGAAAACTTATTTCTGCACCCTATATTTTCTTTTTACAATCTTGTAAATACGATTTTTTTTCTGTAAACTTTTTCAATTTTGTAACAGTCATTCGGAAGTGAATTTTAATTTTTTGGACTGTGTAAACTTTGAATTATATAAGTTGAAAACTTTTTTTTATAGAAAAAATTAATTTTAAATTGTATAATTTAAAAGATATTTTCAAATTTAAAAAGTGATTTTCAAATTTTATGATTTAAAAATCATTTATTTCCATAGAAAAACTTATAAGTTATATAATTTGAAAAATAATTTTGAATTTTACAATTTAAAAATTATTTTTATTAATTTTTTTTTCAAATTATACATTTCTAGAATCTCTTTTGCATTACACAATTTTAAAAATATTTTATCATGCCAAATAAATTTATTGTATAATTTAAAAATATTTTTTTATTATTTATTTTTGAATTACATGATCTAAAAGTATTTTTCATTATAAAAATATTTGGAATTGTAATATAAAAATGTCTTTTAAATTAAATAATTCTAAAATTACTAGGGTTTTTGACCCACAATACCTTTTTTGCTGTTTGACTTGGGTGGGGTATTTTGACAGTTCTTGCACGTTAATGACAAATATGTATTTCATATTGATATTTTTGGATAGTTTACAATAAATATGTATCGTACACAGAATTTAAATATATAATACAAATAAAAAATAACATTTAAACGTTTGAAAAAGTTATGAAATTCTTACAGTTAAACATTAAATTAGAAGCATGTATGAGAAAGAGAAATTGACGATATTGTATAGTGTTGGGCCAACAAATTACCCTGGGCCTCCTCTTGACAGGCTTGGGCCGTTTTGGACGAAGTATTCGCATAAAGCCTCTATTCTTTCTGGAGAGAAAAAAAATCTGAAATATGAATTCAATCAGGGATATTAATAGAGGTTGAAAATGGATTTTATCTTATTCTTTCCCTCAAAATTGATTCAATTTGATTTAAATATGTATTGTTGAATTATAAAATAGAAGAAGCATAACTAAGGGTTTGTGTTTATTATGAAAAATACTAATAATCAAATTATATGTAAACATCAAAATATCAATTTAATCTTTAAAGGGAGAAAATATTTATTTCATATTTAAATGTGTAAAAAATCATACAAGTACGAGTTTTTTAGAATGATTTTATCACTAAAATACAATTTTAAAGATCAAATTCACACAAAATCAAAGATTTTTTTATTATTAAACTATAATATTAGGAAATAATTTTTTTTGTATGAACTAAATTAGATTTTTCATTCTTTAAAACTCTAAGCTAACAACTCATGTTCAACTAATAAATTAATTTACATTTTTTTTAAAAATATGTACATAACTTCAATTATGTGATATATTTATTAGTTATTATTAGATTGTGAAATAAGTACATTATTGTAAGTACCTAGGTTTTTTTTACTTTTATGAATATAAAAGAGAGCTTACGATGAATGAAAAATAAATAATTTTTTTTATTATTACTATTATGTATATAATAAAATATTTATTTTCACTTATTATTGACAATTTTTTTATGTTTTTGAGGGCGTTATGGGTCCTTTTCTTATTTAGATACCGTTAATAAGAAGATTATGTAAATTAATAAATTTTATTCAATCATAAGTTTTGATTTTAGTCATTTTTCTTTTCTCTTAAATTTTAGGTTTTCTATTTTTTTATTTGAGTAATTTTTCTTTTTTCTTAAATTTTAAGTTTTGAATGGAAAAGATGAATATACTAATAAACAATTATAATAATGTGTTTGATAGTTAGAATAATTCTTTTACCAGAAATTATAGACATCTTTATTATTTAAAAAAAAATAAAGGATCACGAGAGAAGTTAACATATTTTTAATATGAATCCTATTAATTCGTGGACTTTATTTTATAATTTACCTGTCATTATAGTTGAGTATTTGAATAAATGATTATAGATCACTTGTATTATTTATAATTTATGTGAGTAAAAATTTGAATTTTTTGTAAATTTTTAATTGAAGTTTTATATTTGGTATGTACAATTTACATTTTAAGTAGTTTTTATATATGATCTTATGGACTATTTGGTAATTCACATTACTAAATTCAATTGAATTCAAAATTTAATACCTATTGCTTTTATAGATTATCACAAAGTCTAATTCAATCCAAAATCTAATACTTTTTGTTTCTATTGGTTATCATTAAACTTAATTTAACCCAAAATCCAATTATTTTACTTTTATTAGTTGTACATTGTTTAATGGATTGAGTAAATTATTATTATACAAATAAATGTTAAATTTTTTTAATATATTTTTGTGGATGAGAGCTAACCCATTTAACTCATGGGTTTTGCAAGGCGAATGCAATTTGTAAAAATTAAAAATGGTTTAAAAATGTCGGCAGTATGAACGAGTTGTTTACAATGCAGATTTATACGGATGTGAACGGACGGACTTGTCTATGTACCCAACTCTATACGTTATACGATATTGTTCCATTGGATATCAACATGTGTATTGATGACTTAGTTCAAATGATTTTTTTTCGGAAGCTTGGGACATTTGTGGTTGAATAGGATTTTGAATTGTTTGGGTTTATTTTGATGGTTACAATAAATGAATTGTTTGGTTTTATGCTATGGTTATTATTAATCTTGAAAATTTGTTATGTTGATTTAAAAAGTTTGTGTTATTGGATAAGCATTGGAAAACCAAATTGGACCAAAATAAGTAAATCTTAATGTAAGAATTGATAAAAAGAAGTTTTGAAATGTAAAATGATAGGGTTTGGTTCAATACGAAAGAAACACTATTTGTGCATGAACTTGAATGATATGTTGGTCATGAAAACAAATATTGAAGCGGTGACATTCAGTGTCATGTTAGAGACTAATCATTCAAGCAATTACATGTCATAGAAGTGATGATGTCCAACACTCAAGCCATGGAATAAGAGATTGAGTGAGAGTAAAGATGTTTTAATTCTCTCTTTTTTGGGAATTTGTAGGAGCTCCTCATTTGGATTTGTTGTTCCACTTTATAGCTTGATGAATTAGATTTTCCAAAGTATTACATCTTGAATCTCCCTATTCAATCCATTCAAGAATCTTGCCATTGTGACCATAAGTGTTTCTTCCACTTTCGCCTTCATCAAAGTGACCTTCATCTCTTGAACATATTCTTCTACAATTTTGCTACCTTGGGTGAGTCTTTCTAGCTTGTTGAACAAGTCCTTCTTATAGTAAGGTGGTACAAACCTCTCCCTCATAGCCTCTTCCAATTCTTCCCAAGTAGATGTTAATATAAAGATGAAGAAGGATCTTTAGAAATATCTAAAGGTGAAGAAGGATCTTTAGAAATATCTAAAGGATAATTGTTTTAATGATGATGACTCAAAAGAAGAAGATGACCTTCATGTTTGAAGTCTTGGAGTCTTGAAGTCTTGTGGAAGCTTTAATCTTGTATTTTGTGTATATGTTTGATTGTAATAGTCATGAATCTTGTTGAAGATCATAACATACATACAACTCATCTTAAACATTGAAAAAATCTTTTACTTTTTGTAAAAAACATTTAACGTCAAAATAATCAATTATCTTAAGTAATAATCGATTATCATAAGTGAAATAATCGATTATCTCTCAAAATAATCGATTATCTCGTGTTGCTTTGTGAAATTAATTTGCCTTCTGGAATAATTGATTATCTAAAGTAATAATCGATTATTCTGAACATTTTTGCGAAAACCTTTTCATATTCTACAGAACCTTGCGCCCCTCTTTTTCTATAAATACATAAGGGGTCAAAACTTTCAAAATTAACCTAGAGAGATCAAAGTGAAAGTTGTTCTGCTACTAGTGTTCAATATTGTTTCATCCTTTGTAGTTATTCAAAGTAGGTGTTCATCTTTTGAGGTTTTCAGAAGAGGTATTGTTATCATCCTTTGTGGTTATTCAAAGGAGGTGTTTTCATTCCTTGTGGTGTTCAAGGAAGGTGTTGTTCATCTCTTGTGTTTTCAAGAGAGGTGTTATTTCATAAAGGAGATGTCTTATTAATCTTCTTGATATCTTTCTCATTCTGTTGCATTGTAAGTTTGTAAACTTTATTATTAAGATAGTTAGTAGAAATCACTCTCTATTGAGGTGATAAGTCATTGGATGTAGGATCTGCTTTATCCGAACCAGTATAAATATTCTATGTATTTTTCTCTATCCCTACTCTCTTTACATTAAGCTTATATTATGCTTATTTGTGTTATACTCTGATTTTTATAAAGCAGAACTTAAATTTATATTGGGGTTTTTGTTAAACTCTGTTTTAACAAGATTAAATTCGAAAAAGGCTTAATTTTTATTAAGAACCAATTCACTTTCGCTCTTGGTTGTTTCACTTGTCCTATTATTCTAACAGTAAATATAGACACTCTTTTCCTCCTCGCTATGTCAATGGTGATTTGATTCCACCAATTCATAGCATATGACAAGACCTTAACCCCATCCCTATAGTCATAAGAAATGAATGTTTAATCTAACTTCATCTCCCATGCCAAATAAGCTTCCAGGTCATTGGCTCCTATGAATTTCAGAATTTTGATATTCTTTAAGACTTTATCCGCTCTTTGAGGTGTTTGATGATCATGCTCTTTGTGATTCCTTCTAGTTGCATGCCTACCATAGCGACCTTCATCCTCACTCCCATAGTAGGATTATTCTGGCTTTTGGTCCCTTCTTCTTTCCACTTCCTTCAGTCTTCCACTCATCTCTTCATTTGGCCTTTGTAATATTTCAAATTGAACTTATGTATCTTGTTGCATTTGTGCCATGTGCCTTCTAAGTTGTTATAGGGCTACAATGATATCGATTGTCTTGGGTGATGGTGGATCACTAGTTTGTGTCGGCGAAGCCATTCCTACAAAAGATGTTAGTAAAACAGCTAAATATGGATCCTCACCACCCACTAAGTGTTTCCACTCAAATTCACTCATGTATCACACTTTAAAAGGCTTTTTCTCGAATATTCTCTCTTGCCTTTTCCCACTCAATCCCCTTTAATCCTTAGCAAAGAGCTCAAACAACTTAAGCAAAGAGAGATCACCAATGTGGAAAACGTTGCGAAATCTAAAACTTGACTCGAGAGGTAAAAAATGGAAAGAAACTCTAGACAAAATTGAAATGGAATTTCAATGACAAATCAACAATGTTGAAAATAAAAGGTACTACCAAGAAGAGTTGATATGACAATTAAAAGACTACTAGAAGATGGATGAAAACACTCAATTAATCAAATAAACCATAACAATGCTGGAAATTTTCAAAGAAGAGTTGAATTGTATATCTCTTTTCTTATCATTTTTTTATATTTCTATTTTTTCTTTCTTTTTATCTTGTATATACTTTGTTTCTTCTTTCTTTTTTTTTTCTTTTTTCTTTCAACTATGTGTTATTGTAGAATAGGCTCGTTGAGTGAGTAGTTTGTCTTGCTTAGCGAAAATGAAAACGCAGAAAACAAAAAATTTAAACAAAAAACATGAAGAACACACAACACTTGAAACTCAATAAAATAGAATAAAATCCTAAGTGACTCATCACGAAAAACTAAAAAAGATTAATCGAATAAGATTTAAAAAAAATCACAAAATCAACAAAAGTTTACTTTTTTTTTAATTTTACCAAAGAGAAGTATGAAAGCCATAAATGATCATAAAACCAGAACCCTTGCTCTTGATATTAGATGATACAATCCTTATTTAAACCTACTCTAAACCGTAAGTAATAGACTTGTTACTGTAGAATAGGCTTGCTGAGTGAACAGTTTGTGTTGCTCAACGAAAATGAAAATGTAGAAAAAAAAATTAGACAAAGAACACGAAGAGCACACAACACTTGAAACTCAACAAAAATGCATAAAACCCTAAGTGATTTACTCACCATGAAAAACTAAAAGATTATTTGAACAAAATTTAAACACAATCATAACAAAATCAACAAAAGTTTAGTTTGTTTTTTAAATTTTACAAAATAGGAGTATGGAAGCCATAGATGATCATAAAACCAGAACCTTTGCTCTTGATACCATATGATACAATCCTTATTTAAATCCTAAACCCTAAGCCATATATGTGTTACTATAGAATAGGCTCGCTGAGTGAGTAATTTGTCTTGCTTAGTTAAAATGAAAATGCACAAAACAAAAAATTTAAATAAAGAACACAACACTTGAAACTCAACAAAAATGCATAAAATCCTAAGTGATTTATTGACCATGAAAAACTAAAAAAGAGTAACTGAACAAAATTTAAACACAATCACAAAATCAACAAAAGTTAGGTTTTTCTTTGAAATTTTACCAAACAGGAGTATGGAAGACATAGATGATCACAAAACCAAAACCCTTGCTCTTGATACTATATGATACGATCCTTATTTAGGAAAGGTTTGTGATCGTTTTCAGAAGTATAATCATCCCCCAAAATATAGGTAACAAAGAATGATAAACAAAGTAGAACACAAAATAGGCAGAAACTGGATGGACGCCACAACACAGTGCATTGATAAGTCAAGGAAGATTTGCCACAAAGATGTTATCTTTGATAAGAATCAAGTTCTTCACTAAAAACCAAGAGAATCCTTTTTTCTGAAAAATAATTTAATATTGACTTACTCAAAATTGTTTACATTATTCTGAAGTATATATATAGCCCTAAAAGATTATGAAAATTCACGAAATAAAAGTTGCAGGACGCGCATGCTCGCCTAGCAAAATTCAAAATTACAGAAGAATTTCACTCAACCACCAACTTGCTCACTTAACTAGAATGCAAAATCAGCAACAAGAAATTAGTCTCACGGTGACAAACATAGCTTGCCCAACAAAATTCAGAGTAAGAGAATGACTCCAAAACAACACAATTCTTGCCTAACAACCCACATACTCGTCCAACGAAATAAACTCCACAAAAAGAAAATTACAAGCCTTTAGCCATAACAAATATAAAAGGTAACTCCAAGTTTTCATCTTTTTCTCTTCAATTCCAAGTTTCTTTAGAGATCCAAGAGTCTCTTTGAGATGTGAGCTTTCAAGCTTTGACTTCTAGAGATAGTCACAGGCCTTTTGAATTGCAATGGTTCCTCTTCAAGTTCCTCTTGTATGTGATATAGGATAAACCTCTATCCGTGATCAAGATAACTTCTCTTTGATATATTGTGATATTTAGTATTATGATCATTAAGGAAAAGAATCTATTTAGACTTGATTAATAATCCAAATCACATAAATTAAGAATCACATGAAAGTTTTTGCATAATGTTGAGTTGTCATTATGTAAGAAGTTATCCTAACTACATATAAAATATCTTGAACTCTAATATACGTTGAATTAAGAGTAAAATGTTAGTTTATGGTAGATTACTCAATACCGATCTTTTGGAAGACATTATAATTCTTTAGTCCTTTGTTGAAACAAGGAATAAATTGGTATATGTGTGATTCTTGATTTCTTTTTAGCAAATAATGAATGTATTATAGATTCTTAATAGTAAAGTAGGTATTAAAAATATGGTATAGTTACTAGAGTATATTATTATGAATGAGATGTAATATATTTTAGTTTTCTTATCACTAAGGTAAATATGAAGAATGAGAAATGTGTTATAATAAAGTAAGTTTAAGGCATAAAATGTAGTTGTTTATAGGTAAATAGGATTAATAAAATAGTTTTAGTTTCTTATAGTTAAATATATTTTCTTATACTTATATGATTGATTTCAAATTAACTTAGTTTCTTGTAATTTTTAACATAATTTTAAAATTAAATTAATTTAAATATGAATCTTAATTTTAATTATATTTAGCGATATAGTTTTTGGTTCGGAGAATATGATATAAATTCATTTTACTTGACTTTAAAGTTAACAATGTTTTTTTTCATGATTTGATATGGCGAATTCATGCGTTGCTTTATTCCTACGTTTTGTTTTTCATATATTTGAGTCTTGATGGTTTGAGCATAATTTCCATTATTGCTCGTGAGCAGTGTAGTTTTTTATATCCTTCACGAGAAACAAATAAATTATGAGCTACATAACAAAGTTGTATATTCCTTGGGAATAAAATAAGACACAATTTAGCAATAAAAAAATTCAAAAGGGTTGGTCTTGAATTCAATTTTCACAACTTGCAAGTATCTGATTCTCTCGTTCCTTTCAAAAGCTTATTATCATGTTGAACACATATTATAATATTATATTCATTCTGTTAATTTAAAAAATATTTACAAATTCTCACTAAGCCAAGTGTCACAACACATGTTGAAGGAATTTTATGGGTTAATAACTGGTGTAGACATATATTATAGTGTGTTCATTCACGCAAAAATAATAGTTACTTACTTTCTTTCCAACAACTACAACTAATATGTTAAAAATTGTTTAATTTGAAACAAATTTTATGCAGAAAGTTCAAATGAAGTTTTTTTATGGGTATCACTCAAATCTTCAATGGATATAGGCTAATTACAATTTATCAAATTTATTTGCAGAACACATATATTTTAATTGAGCTTAATTAAGCTCATGGTTAATATTTTTATGGAAGACAAAATTCGTTTTCTAGATATTTAACATAGCTACATATTCAGAAGCTAAATTTGAGGCAACTGGTTAAATTAAAATAATCATGTTCCAGCTGACATATCGAAAGAAATTTGAGTGACCAAATTTGGTGGTTTCTCCCTTCCAATCACTCTATGTTGGAATTGTAAGGATATATTTTGTGAGATTAAAGAAGGAAGTTTAAGTTAAATGGATAATGAATACTTATTTATTTAAAAAAGTTTTATATACAATAAAAAAATCATTGTTTATTTATTCAAAACCTTTTATCTTTCTAAAATATTTTTTTTTAAATTTCTTTTCTAGATTTTGAAGTCAATTTTTTATCTTTTTCTTTAATCAAAGCGTAGAGATTAGGAGATGACAAAATATAAGACAATCTTATTTGATCATATTATAGTTTTAAATAAATTTTTATTTTTCCTTTGAATGTTGATTTTTTTGCTGCATGCGTAGTTTGAATGGTTGCATGTATGATGTATGGTATGAGTTGAATAGATGAATTTTTGTTAATTTGAATCCATAATGATATATTTGGTTTATGAAATAGGTCCCTAAGAGTAAGTATTTTTTTTTAAATTTTTGGAGCAATTCTTTGAAAAAAAACATGATTTTTTAAAATAAGATAAGTTAACTTGATTTACTATTTTGGAAAGAATTGATGTTGTGAGAATATAATCTTGAAGAATTATTGAAGTTGAGATTATGTTGTGAGGATATAATCTTGAGGAACTATTTAGGTTGAAATATAATCTTAAAGAACTATTTAGGTTGAGATATAATCTTGAAGAACTATTTAGGTTGATAAATAACATGTGTATTTGGGTGGGAAGGTGGTGGAGTATGTTTTTGCTTTAGTTAAGATACAAAATAAACTTTTAAGTCGACAATGTGAGGTTTAGGTAAGGTTGTTGTGGAATGGAGGCATGGATTACAGAAGTGTTGCAGGTGTACGCTCAATCACCACATAGGTCAACTAGGTATCGACATTTGCAGTGTAAATATGTTAAGGCACAATAAAGGAAGCTATATTGAGTTCATGAAGGTTCACGGAAGTATGGCAGTGTCCTTAGAATGCATGGTGATCAACGAATTATTGTGATGTCAACTAATGCTGCAACAAAAGCCGCAATATTTTATATTACAAACTGCTTTTCTACATATTTCAAAATATCAATAGTTTTTCCTCAGCTTCGTTAGTAGTTTGGTTTTTTGAAGGCTTATGCTTGCCTCATGTTTTTATATAGCTTACAAGGTGATGTTGTGGATGCCTCATGATATGTTTTGCCTGTTATGATTCTATATAGTGACAAGAGACATATTAATTGTGTTGATGTAATGGGTTGGGGTATCCCTACTACTCTCTATTTATATATTCTTTTTTGCTGAAAAAAAATGTGATGAAAAATAATTATGCACATGGTTATTTGGTAGATGATGTAAATTCTTTTATTTAGTGATGTGTGTTAGTTTATATTTAGTTACTGATGTTACTTTATTGTCCATCTCCACCTAATATGAGACTCTCAACTCTACTTAAATTCCTAACAATTTTTTCTCAAGTGTGAATCCTTACCACACATTACAAATCCCCGCTGAAATCAAAGTGTTCTGACCACGAGTACCTTACTCATATAATATTTCCTCAAATAACACCAATTTTTGAATTCTTTAAGGAGACATGTTGAAGATAATTAGTATATGTCGAGGAGATTTGGAACTAACGAGTCATGAGTTAACCCATATAAGAGGTCTTACATTATCTCTAATTCAAAACCTTAAGATAATACGTTTGTGAGTCTTACTCTTTATATATCACTCATCTCACCCGTTTATATATTACTCATCTTGCTCATTTCCACTTAACGAGAGACTTCCAACTCTATATTTAAATTCCTAAAATCACATATGAATAATTTATGTAAATTAACTATTACTAAGAAGATAAATATACGTTTGTTAGTATAATGTAAACTTTGAATTACTTTAAACATAAATTTCATTTACAACCTTATATCACATAGTATGAATCAGATGAAAATTTTTTTTAGCTATCCCAAATTGAGAGAAATCTAAAGTTTCATGAGGTACTCCCATTGGTAATCTAAGTTGTTAATTGATATTATTTTTTTATTTTTTATTATAATTGTTTTATACTTAGGTTGATACTCTGTTTTTTTTTTAAAACTAAAATATTATTGAATAGTATTTGAATAATTTAAATATTTAATTTATTTAGTTGCTCGATTATATATTAATAGTCTTATTTTTAATTATTATACTTATAGTATTACTCTCCCATTATATTGAATACTTTATGAACATCTTTCTTATAAAACAATAATTATAATACTTTAATTTTACTTAGATAACATTTGGCATTTTTAACCGTAAATTTGTGAAGAAAAATATCTATAAATTTTGTAGATTGAATACAACTAACGAAAATGTTAAATGTACTTAATCCTGAAAGAAAGAACTCACTGTAATTGGTTTGAAGAGTGATTAAAAAGTCAAAATACACAATCCTGAAGAGTTAATAACACGCGTTCAAATAATATTGAAGAGAAGGACATAAAAAGATTTTATTATATAAAACACAAAATGATTTGATTCATTATAAAAAAATAGGTGTGGAATGAAGGGTAGAGAGTTAATGAGATTGAGGAAAATAAAAAGAATAAAAAAAATATTGGTGATAAATAAAAGGAGCATTATTTATGGTGTTAAACTAAACGTGAGAAAGCATATAATAAAAATAATAGTGAATAGGTGGCGTGGAAGTGTTGGAGAGTCACGTGGAGATGAAAACGAAAGAATTAGGTGCCGCTAACGTCCCACTTTTCTTTCTTTACCCAAAATATTTCATATATTCAAACAATAATCCAATTACATTATCCTAAAAAAAATAAATACTAGACACGTGTCTTATCCTAATTGGCTCTCCAAGCTTAAAAAGTAGTTAGAAATTATAGGAAAACTGAAAATAAAAAATAAAACATAAAAAAATAGTTTAGAAAGAAAATGAATGAAAAGAAGTGAAGAAAGCAAAAGCATGAAAGAATTTATGAGAAAGACAAAAGGGTGGGTGTCGTAGCTGACGTCACCAACATCTACCTACCCAAACCGCTCAATGTTCGCTTCCTCTTCTGTTCCTGTCTTTGTGCTGTAGGTCCCACTTCCCACCAAACATCTTTTCCCACCTATCCAATTTTTTTTAATTTTTTTTATTTAAACTAAATGCTTTATTTACTATTTTTACCTAAACTCTTCCCTTCTAAATAACAAAATTATCATCTTCTTAATCATTAATTCTACAAAATTCATTTTGATTCTTCTTTCTTTAATTACCAGCCCTCTTTTGTAGTATATGTTACTTGCGTTTCTGAGTGATCCAATTTCGGATTATATATATATATATATATATAATAATTTCGTTTCTAGAAGAGGGGAAAACTTCAAACAAAACCTAATTTTTCTTAATTCCTTTTATTCAATTACCTAAGTAGGACTTCAACTTCGATTTTGTTTCCGTTGAGTATTCAAACGTTGACCAGGGTTATAATTTCAGCATGCTTCTACTTCTGTCCAACAAAATTGCAACATCAGACTTGCCATTTTCTTTTTCCAAACTCTAAGTACAAGTGTTTTCTTGTGTTAGGGAAAAAAATAAATCAACTCCTCACATTTTAATGATTTTTTTCGTTTTATAAACTTTCTTTTGTTATTTATCAACAATATCCAAGTGATCAACACAGGGAAATGTAATATACAGTTCCAAAATTAGTAGTTTAGTTTCATATTGGGCACAAAGACCAAATATTAATTATTAAAATTTACTAATCTTAACCATTCTCTGTATAAATGTGTACGCATGCATGTTTTTTTTTTATCCACAAAAGCTTTTCCCACATGAAATACGATGACACAAATATTTTGTTTTTCCGAAAATGGAGATAATGACAATACCTTTATACATATCTTTTTTTTTTAATTTTAGAAAATGCACGTTATAAGCTTGAATTTGAATGAACTTTATTTTGGAAAAAATCTATCTTTTTATTATTATTTCAAACTAAAGTTCTAAGAGAAAATTTGATCAATTTACAATAAACTAGTTTCAAAATTAAATAAAATACTTCAATTTTTTCTTTTACATAAACGGTGAAATCGCTTAACTGAAAACTAAACATAACCTTAATATATATGTATATGCTACTCTAACATTTAGTATTAAACCAGGTTTAAGAAGCAAATTCATCTGATAAAAAATTGTAATGTCTTATCTTAGTTCACATGAAAAAGAAAAGAGTTGCAAGCAATAATCTGTTCCATTTCCATCAACATTCTTCAAATTTGAATGTACAAAAAAAAAACATTCTTGAATTTCAAAAAGTTAACTCTATGAGTATGTGGTATTACTCTACAGTACATAGATACAAAAAATATATCTAGCTTACGTAGACCAAGAAAGAGGATAGAGGAATGAATTGAATTGTAGCATATATGAATGAATGTGAAAGAAAACTTTGTGTAGTGTATAGTGCAGTTTTCCCATAATTGTCTTGTTCTGGTGACAGTAAATGGTAGGTATGCATTCAAAAGCTGTCTCCTACCTAAACACTAGCTATAAGATATTAGTAAGATCAATGAATTGAATTGGGTTTGTGTAGCTTCTTTCTCTCCTACCCTCTGCTAGCTAACTTCACCACTGTCCCTGCTGCCACTGCTCACTTTAGATCATATGTATCAAACTTACTGTAACTTACCAAACATAGTTAATGTCTAACAACTCATTACTGACCCACCACTAGTACGCCAAGAATATTCAAATTTTACCCAATAATAACTACTCATCTCTCTTTATTAACTCCCTCTTTTCGTATCAGAATTGCAAATGGCTTACATGTTAGTTTTGAGAGAATTTAAATGTATTAAGAAACAAGGAAAAAAAATGATATTTTCGTTATTTGAATGAATAGTAGCATCAAACTCATTATAAACATCCTGCATAATTATTTCTATTTGTACTGAATTAAATACTACTCCCTAGTTAGCATCAAACAACATTTTATTTTATCATCATTGATTTTTTATGTTCAAAATAATGGAACATGTCTTATGCTAGCGGTGAAGAGTTGGAACAGTGTGTATGAGATTGTAAGTTTTAATCTCTCTGCCCCAATAAACATTTGCAAAGTAAAGCACAAAACCCAGTTTTTCATGAGGCTTTAATTTAACATTCAACCAAATCTCGATCAAACAGAAAAGTTATGCAAAGAATTCATATCCACTTCACGTTTAAAATTCAATTGAATAAAAAGATCAAAACCAAAATGAAAAAAAATTAGAGACAAAAAATTATCTAGGATTTTCTCAAAATTTGGGATTCTACAACTACTATTTCCATGTTGTTAACAAAGAGAAGTCACAACAAATAACATGACATTCACGGTCTAAATATTCATGGTTCTGTAAAATCTATATAGATTACTATCTGTGGCAGTTGTAGTAACCGCGGTAGTAGTAGCAGTAGCACCCACGCCTTTGCAATAACAAGCTTGGTCGCTTTGAAGCCCTAGACTGTAACAAAGACAAACACCTTGGCCAGTAATGTTCCCGTACCACTTGTACAACACTTGCGGTTTTTGATCATGGTCTTGAGCTTTCAACTTTTCTGGGTTCACCGAAGAAGAAACTTGGTGAGAGGGAAGACCAATGGAAAGGTCCAAGTTGAGTTGATGGTGAGGGAAGGATTCTTCCACGGTAACGCCGCTGCTGCTGTTAGAATCTTCATCGGTTCCAACCTTTGTCGTGGTGTTGGCATAAGCACTGCTACTCACCAACTGAAAACCGTTGCTGTTGTTATTGTTGTTGGTGATAACAACATCATGGGTGATGGTGTTGGAGCTGCTAATGCTGTCGCTGTTTATTCTTTTGTTGGATGAAGACGTTGCCACAGGGACCGAGGCGGCGGAGGGAGGCGGAACTGAGGCGGTTGCCGGAGTGCCGGAGGCGGCGTTGAGCGGTCGATGGGTTTGCGGGTCGATTCCGCGGCTGTAGAGTTTCCGCTTGATGTGAGTGTTCCAATAGTTTTTTATTTCGTTATCGGTTCTTCCGGGTAACCTTGCAGCAATCAAAGACCATCTGAGAAAACCAAAACCCAAAAAAAAAAATCAGAAATTTTCATTGGGAAAATTGAAACGATGGTTTTGGAAAGAAAGAATAAATAAAAATTGTATTTTTTTGGGGTGTATGATGTGACAGTGGGAAGATTGGACAGAATGAGGAAGAAAAGGAAGAGGGGGTGGTTGGGTTGTGTTCATACTTGTTTCCAAGTAAGCTGTGGAGGTTAATGATGAGCTCGTCTTCATCTTCAGTGAAGTTGCCTCTCTTTAGATCGGGTCTGAGGTAATTTATCCATCTGAGTCTGCAACTCTTGCCACATCTGAGCAAGCCTGTGATGATAGAAATATAAATAAGGTACATTTGTGAATGGGTGTAGGTAGAAGAATAATTAATATGGAAGAAGGAAGAAGAAGAATAGTTTACCAGCAGCTTTGGGGAGGGATCTCCAACAACCTTCACCATGGAGTTTGATGTAGTTGATGAGGCGTTCGTCTTCTTCTTTGGTCCAAGCTCCTTTGTTTGTGTGTTCTTTCTCACAACAAGGAGATCTACCCATGGTTGTGGTTGGTTGGTGAGAGAGAAAGAGAGAGAGAAAAAGGGAGAATAAGATGTGGTGTGGTGTGGTGTGTGGGGAATGGAAGCTGGAAAGTAATTGGTGAGAAAAGGGGGTGGAAGGAATATAAATGGGAGGTGGTGGAGAACAAGAGGAGGTGCAATTGACTCGGGGACCTTCTTTTTCTGAGAAGTAATGTAATGCAAGAGAAAGAGAAAGAGAAAGAGAAAGGAGAGAGAAAGAGAGAGTATTTGACCGAGTTGGTGAGAAAGACGAGTGGTTACAATTAAGTTAGTGCTGGATTTGGTAGGTAGCTCTGCTTTTCATGTTCCTCAACTTCTTCTTTTTTCTCTTTACCCCCGTCCCTCTCTTTCTTCCTATTTCCATTTCTCCCCCATTTCTTTCTCTTATTCACACTTTCACCTCTACCACTAATTAACCAACTCTAACTAACAACTATATTAACTCACTATTTTCTTTTAACTTTTTTTTTCTTCTCTTACTTTTACCTCTTCAATACTATTTTTTTTTGGGAAATCTTATATTGGTGCAAAAGTATTGCTTATATATATATACACACACTTAAAATACTCTTTTCACATATTTTTATTTTAATTTATTAAAAATATAATTTTATACATGTAAGTTATCAAATAAAGAGCGAATTTTTTTATCTTTTAAAAGAATCAAATTATAATATTTTTTGTATTGATTGAAATTATCCTTGAGTTTAATAAAGAGTTAAATATGTTTTTAGTTTCTTAATTATTTGTCAAAATTATACTTCGTTCCTGAGACAAAGTTTAGATCTATTTTATCTTTATACTTTATAAACAGGTATAAATAATCCTTGATGACAAATGAAAACATATATAAAAAGAGGAAAATGAGAGAAAATGAATGAGAAAAGAGTAAAAAAAGTTTAAGAGACGGATGATAGTAAAGTAGAAAACTATGAAAAAGAAAAATAAAAAAATAAAAAAGAATTCTCACATATCATGAAAGATAATTTACACGAGTTTATAAAGCATAAAGACGAAATAAGTCTAAATTTGTCTCATGGATGAAACATATGTTAATCTCCTAATTTTTTTTTTAACTTCAACTTCATTACTCATACAATATATTTTAGAAATCATACCTCACTTATTTCCATGCATAAAACAATATAAAATTAAAATAATTTGATAACTTGCATAATGATTAAAGAAGTCACACTTACATATTCTAAAAACGATTTCTTTAAAAAAAATTATTCAATTTTTGTCTTGCATGAATTTTTTTTAAACTTATAGTTACATTAATGTGAACCTAATTAATATTAGGTTCAATAGACTAGGATACACGTTACAGATAAAAAATAGTCAATTAAAATGAATAAAAATATATTATAGATGAAAGTATTAAAATAATTAAATGAAAAAAATATTTGAAAACAATTATACCATTAGTATTAGGAACAATTATAGAGAAGTACAAAATAAGTTTAGATGTAGTTTTAATCATTTTGAATTAAAGAATTTTGATTTCCTTTTTCATTTTCTTAAAAATATGAAATTATTATTTTTACTCTCTATTATTATATTCTAATATTTAGTCGTTTATGTATCTAATGAAAAAAAAGAACATATAAGGTTATACTTATTATAATATCTATACCTTCTTAACATGTGATACTTTAAAAACTTTATTTAGATCTGTAAAATGAATGTTTGTTATCTGATTAAAATAAATGTTAATGAGAAGAAAATGCATGATTTTGGATTTTGAGATAAAAGTCAAAGAAAATATTTTATGAAATTATAAGATTCACTTTCTTTAAAAGACAAGAAAAATAGCGATTTTAAATTTTAGGAAAAAAACATTGGATGAAAATCATTATTTATTATTTTATAAGAACTAAAAATATATTTTACATCTAAAATATATAATTTTATAATGTCAATGCCATTAACAAAATTTAATCATTGTGACTACTATATCATTGGACAAAACGGAGTTTGACTAAAATTCTTAAAGTAAAGTCTTAAGTTTTATGAATAACAAATACAATTTGGAAGAGAAATTTTATTAAAAATTATCAGTCAAATTCTTCACTTTAATACCGTCTTGCACAGAACTAATACATATTTTACACTTATAATTAATATAATAATAAAGAGTTAAATAATTCCTTAATCATTTAAATCTACTTGACTAAATTTTGTTTAAAAAGTTCAGAAGGAGTAATTGACGGAAAATAGTTTTTTTTTTTATCGGCTATTGACGGAAAATATTTTAACATAATATTTTTAAAAACATATATCCAATAATAAGTATATATTTTAAACCATATATTAATAAAATTTATTTTACCACCTATATTATAATTTTTAGCGACTTGTGTAAGATTAAAAGAAGTTTTTATCGGCAGTTCCATAAAAGTGACTTTTACCAGAAAATCTAGATAGAGTGTACAGTGTTCGTGTTATTTATTTATTTATTTCTTTCTTTCTTTCTTCACGAATAATTTCTGAAAAAGATGTTTATTAGAACAATTACCTGAAATAACCATGAGTTTAACTTAACGGTTGCAACTAAAGATAACATTTCCCTGCACATGGCAAAGGGTCGACTCAGAAAAATGTCTACCATTACTTGTTCCACGCAAAAAGAGTTTGATTGTTATTCGCTCGAGTATATATATGTGAAAAAAATATCTATAAATATTTTTTAAATTTATTTATTTATTTTTATTTTAAAATAAGATTATTTTAAAATAATAATAATAATTTAAAATATAAATTCAAATAAAAATTATATTTAAAATATAATTTAAATAAAATTTTAAAATAAAATATTCATAAAAATAAATTTGGTCTTTAAAAAAATTAAATAAATTTTATCATATAAATTTTAAAAAATTAATCTTTTCAAAACAGTTCCAATTTTATAAATATAAATAAAATAAAATAAAGTTTTAAACAATTTCTGATTTTTAATATTTTGATCACCTTTATTTTTTAAAAATATTTAAATAAAATTTATTAGTAATTATTAGTGAGTCCTGAATGTTCAAGAGTCGGATATTATAATATTCAGTTTTATAAAAAAAAATAATTAAAATATTTCTATCTATTACTTACACATATTTAATTAAAATATCCATTTGCTAGCGGCTTTGTGAGTATTTATGAGTAGATATATTTTTTGTCATCTCTAATTAGTAGATTTTGTGCATGAAATAGTATTATTCTTTAAGTAAGAAAAAAACAAAAATATTGAAGGTTTTAAAATCACAAATAATTTTCAAAAGAATTAATGTAGTTATATAATTATATCTTCTTACATTCGTCTTTAAAGAAGTAAAAAATGAGAACGATACATTTTGAAACATCTGCATTGGTTTTAGTCAAAATAATTATATGTTATATCAGTAGCTGTGTGTGCACATAGAAATTCGAAGCTTTCTTATTCCAAAATTTCGTAACTAAGTTTCTTGCAAGTTACAATTACCATGATTTATGGAAAAAAATTGTCCCAAAAATACAACTATCTTAATCAGCCGTCACAACACAACCCTAATTTGAGGTTTTGACATCAACATTTTCACCGAGGAAGACACAGAGAAGCAGAAAATGTTTAACAAGTTGTTTTTATTGATCACCAATCAAAGGACGTAGATGATGTTGGGTGTAAAGTCAACCTACAAGAATTTTTGGTTTTTTGATTTAGGTAAAGTTTGGTGCAACCAATATTTTATTTCTTTCTAACTTACAGTCATTATTTACAGAAAGAAAAGGTGAAGATAATGAGAAAGTTGATTATATGTGTGTCCTTTTTAGAAAGTTAGGTATTTAAGTGTGAGAGTGGACATAAAGTTCCACATTGAGTAGAAATGATAAAATTGAGGTGTATAAAAGAAAAACAAAAACTCATAAACATTAAACCTTAAGGTTTTATGTTGGAAGTGGTGTCATCTTTTTTCTTATACCATCTCTCCCTTAGAAAATTTTCCAACAAAAAGAAAATGTGATGATAATGAGAAAGTTGATTATATGTGTGTCCTTTTTAGAAAATGACATCGTTTTTTTGTTTAATTTTATACATTATAAGTCACCTGCTATAACAAATTTTATTCACCCAGCATAATATGTTTAAGAAAAATATGTTTTGCTTTTAGAATCTGGTTTTACTAGGACTAAATAAATTTAAATTTGTTTATATTTGATACTAATACGAGGGTGGTTTTATTAAGTAAAAATATGGTTAAAATAGAGAGACAAATAGGCATGAGATGTAAAGTGTTGGAACTTAACGATCAAACTTTTACCAACATTGCCACATTGGCTTACTAAAACTATTCACAATGAGATATTATAACATTAATTAAATTTCCCCATTCTAGAACTACTCAAAAGAAGAAACCATCATTTTTCCAACTATAGAAATTACTACTAAATTTTTTTTATTAATTACTATTAAATAAATAAATTAAATTTTTTAACTAAATTTTTTTATAAATAAATTACTTTTTTAATAAAACTGTAAATTAATTGAAATTAAAATTTAATATTTTTGACTTCAAAATCATTTCTAATAAAATCAAAACTACTAATTATTTTAAATAAATATAAATATTTTAATCAAAATTTTCAAATCTCATTATATTTAAATTTTATTTTAAAATTTCAATCAAATTTTTTAATTTTCACTAAATTGGCTTAAATTTTATTTTAAAATCTCAATCAAAATTTTAAATTCTCTCCAAATTAATACTGAATTAAAATTACATCAAATTTCAATAAAAATTAAAACATCATATTAATAAATGATAGTAAAAAATGAAAAGTCAAAACTAATAAAAGGAAATTAATTCTTAGTTTCTAATATTTAATTTCTCATTCTATTATTTAATGTTAATATAAATAAAATAATGATATGATTAATAGGAGTATGTAAAGAAAAAGAGAAAATAAAATTATTAAAATTCTAAAAGGTCTTTTAAAAAAACAAGGATGAAACTAAATCTAAGACTTCTTTTGACATGCGATATACTTTATTAGTTTTCCTTTTTATAAATTGAAATTACTTTTTAAATTTAAATTAATCCTAAATCTAAAAATTATCTTAACAGAAAGGAAAAATTTAACCTCAACTTCTTAACCTTGTTTTTCAACAGGAAATTTTAAAACTTTTAGAAAATTTAAATACATTTTAATTATTTTCATTTTAAATATTTTGTTGAATATAAGATAATTTAAAATTATTAAACATAAGTTTTTTATTTAATAAAGTGTTGTAGATAAATATAACAATGCAAATATAAAATTTTTATTTTTCAGTCATGTCCACATTAACAAAAGATAATTCCTATAAACTTCAACGGAAAAAAAATCTAGTTAACATAAAAAAAATAATTTAAACAATATTAATTATATTTATTTTAAAAAATTATAACATAAAAAAATAACTATATTAACAAATATCCCATATATATCACAATGATAATTCGGATCAGGTACCTTCATTTTTGCAGGTCTCGCATTTGACTTGTTAAAAATAAGTTGGGCAAAAACTGTAGGTTAAAAAGTTTGGTCTATTCTGCATAATATCAGCACGTCTGTGGGTATATGGACTGGTTTGTATAAATTTTAAAAATAAAAAATATAAAAAAGTTTTTTATAAATTTTTAATCTCAAATTTAAATATATTATAAAAATAAAGAATTAGTACAATATAACAATTATGAAAAGAAATAGAAAAACTAATGATTTACTATCTACTACAAAACATCAAGAAAACATAACATAAAAAAAAAAAAAACTAAAATGAACCATGAAATAAAATTTAAATTTGTACTTATAAATATATGATCTTGATGAAATAATAAATAAAAATATTTAATTATATTCAAAATTAAGGATGACAAAAAAATCCACACCCACGGATATCCGCAACATGTCCTAAATGAATATCTTAAACAAATACCCACATATAACAAATACAAATATTTTAATTATCCGCTATATAGACTAGTATAATTTTATAAGAAAATAATTTGACTAATATTAATTAATTTTTAATAAAATTTATAAAAAACACTATACTAATAGATAAATATATATATATATATATATATATATATATATATATATATATATATATATATATATATATATATATATATAACTCAAGATTTTCAAAAAAATATTTACAAAATACTTTATCATATTAAGATCATTTTTTAATCTTATCCACTAATACTCGTGCTACTTATAGAAATCACATGATACTTCATAACATAATATGGAAGGGTAAATTAATTATTTAAATTAATATATATATATAACATACATAAATTAAAATATCATATTATAAAATATAAAATTATAACTAAATTACTTCAATTAAAATTATAAGAATCTTTAATTTTAACTCAATAAAAAATATAATCTGCTATACTCATTATATTTTTCAAAAGACTTATATTAAACATTTTTCATTAAGGATTAATATTCGACTCATTAAAAATATATTGAGATATTTATTCTCAAATTGAAAAGTTTATATAATCATTTTATAACAACCTAATACACAAGTCTTTTTCAAGTTTTCACAACTTGAAAATTTATGTGATTAGATAATTAATAAATTGTAAGATATTTTCTTCTCTTACTAAGTTTCATGCTTAATATTATGATCATTGGAGTTACGATACCATCTCCGATATCCTTCACACCTTAATGAAATTCCACAATATGTTTATGAAAGATTACACACTCAAAGGATTATCACATCGTATAGATATCGCAAACAATATGCAATGGTGTTACAAAAATCCACCATCTCACAAATACCTCATCTCACCATCATCATCAAATGCTTCCCTTTCAAATGTCCACTTGTGACTTGAGCATCCACTGTAGGAGCTTTCAACGCTTGAACTATTACTTTTTGTATAATTCAAAAGTTTGAGAACATCGAATTTTGCTTGAGCAATTATATTAGTACTTGAATGTCTACATGTAATTACTTGAGAGTCACTTACTCCAAAAGAAAGAGAATTGTTTCTATCTCTCTCACTCAAGCCTTTAAACCATAATTTGAGCGATATACTTTGTTATTTAAACCTCCATACTAGCACTTGTGTGACATTAAATAATACATGTAATAATGACTCACCACTTGAACTTTGTTTGAGTGATAGTCTATGTTTGAGTGATAATCTATGTTAGAGCCATTATCAATCGAGAAACATTTAATACATATATTGTCTACCAAACCATTAATTCATATATCTAGTATGACTATCAACTTATTACCTTCAAAATCATATTTTAAACTTCTAACAATTAGACATATATTTGTATAATCATGTTTTCATCTTATACACATTCATGCAACATAATACATAATTCTTAAATTGAAGTAGATACTATAATTACTTCTTCTTACTTGAAGAGGAAATGTATTAACTAATAATAAAACATTCTTTGCCTACCTCTAGAAATCCATTGTGTCTTCCAAAGTCAAATATCTACATTAACAATATCTCCTTTTTCACTAGTACAAAATAGGTATTTTATGTCGCTAATTTTGTGTCTGACCCTCTCATATCTGACATTACAAACAATGCAATGCACTTTTGTAAATAATTACAACTATTTTACATCAGACCATAAGGGATTAAACTTAAAACTTGAAGTTTACGTCCAGATGGTGAGGGCTTCGACATAAACTTCAAGTTTTATGTCTAACCTTTGGTAGTCTGATGAAATCTTGTGTTAAATCAGACCCAAACCCTTCGCCTTCTCACGCGCGTGAGGGTTTTAAGTAGCTTTTAGGTGCAGTGTGATTCCAATGATGGTGCAACAACTCTAAGGCATTTTCCTATAATGATAAATGGCGATGAAGGTGCCTTTGTGTCCCATTTGTGGTTGCAGATGTTTCTCTCCGATTGGATTTAAGCATTTGAGCATCCATTATCTGCCTTCATCTTTCTCTGCTCTCTTTTGTTGCAGTTTCTAAAGGTCACAATGAGATTTCAATTTTAATTCTCAACCACTCTTTTTTGTTCTCAGTTTAATCTTTCAAGGTTTTTGTCTTTATTTTTTTTTCTTTGATTCCCTTTTGATTCTCAAACCTTTTGTGTCTTTGTTTTTTTTTAATCTGGATTTTTGTTAGATTGTGACATTATTGCTTGAAAATGGAGTTGATATGAGTTTAAGAAATGATTGTAAGTAGGTATGATTTCCATTTTGGTATTTTTTTCAAATGCATGTTTGACTTTGACAAGTTAATTTTGGGCTTGGATTTTAGTTTTGTGTGGTGGTTGGTTGTATTTGACGAATTTACTCAAGCTGATTGTATTGATGTGATAATTTAGATGAACTTCAATGTTGAAAGATTATATTATGTTTGAAATTGAATTTTTTTTACAAAAACTTTACTTTGAATTATGTGAGGTCTGACATAAATTTACTTGAGACCTATTATGATTCAAGGTAAATTTACATTTTTTCACTTTAATGTCACGATTTCATAAAACATTAAAAGTAAAAATATATATAAATAAAAAGTCTTTCATACACTTAATGTTCATCGTAAACACAGAAAAAAATTATAAAAAAATATAATTATATATATATATATATATATATATATATATATATATATATTAATCTCCATCTGCCATCTGCCAATTCTTCATTTCTGATATAATTATTTATAAAAAAATTTAACTTCAAAATAAAAAAATTTAACTTCAAAATTCTAAAGAATTAAGAGATAGAATTTATATTGAATAAAGAATAAACATTCAACTTATCTATAAAATTTTCATCCTTTATCCATTTAAATTTACCTTTAATAACATTTCAGGTTTTACAAACATTAACAAAAAATAATTAATATCAATAGTAATTGAAAAAATCTGATTAATATTGATAAAAAAGTTTCGTAATGTAGATAAAGAGCTCTAATACATCGGTCGAATACTAGTATTTGGTCAACAAAATCGTGATTAATATTTATGTTTTGATTAAGATTAAAAAATAATCTCAAATGATATAAAGTAAGAATAGTATTTATTAATGTTAATTAACAAATTACATTTAAATTGTTGACATTGACAAAAATATCTAAAAAGTATTAGTAAGAAAATAACATTAATCTAAATTAAAAAAGTTGAAAATAACAACTAGAAAATAATTTCTATAAAATTTAATCTCAATTTATACATGTGAAATAATGATTTCTAACTAATCACGTAGTATTAATCTTGACAGAACTAATTAAGAATAGTTCAACTAAACTTAAGTGAAAGAGAAGAGATATAAAATTTATAAATTTTTATTTTTATTTAAAATCTTGAATCCTTTAATTTTAACTAATCAAACTTTTAGAAATTTTTTAATTCTTTTAAAAATAGCATAATTCTAAAACTTTTGAAATTCTTTATAAAAATAAAATTTCTGAATATCCTTCTTTCAAACGCAAGATAAAACTTAAATAATAATAACTGGAAGTATATAGAATTTACAAAAAAAAAATTGTAGGATTTCTTTACATGTTTTAAATTTCGAACTGGTATGGTAAAATTAGCTAAAGTCCGTCCCACAATCATAATAATAGTTTTAGTAATTTAAATTTTAAATAGATTCACGTCGGAGTGACATGTTAATTTTTTCCTAATTTTTTTTCTAAGTAATTGTATTTTCTATACCAACCAAAATAATGCATTTTATACGAAATTTGAGAGAGTAAACTTATTATTTAAAAAAACTCATATATTTATGGTTGTTCCTTATATGTTTGAAAGAACTCCATTTGTAATAGTAACTGAAAGTTACTAAACCAGTTTAATTTTTTTAATTACTTTTAGACCCTCGTAGGTCTTATTTATAAATAAATTATTTTAATTATATTATTTAGTACTATATTTGTAATTGTATTAATAAATGACATAATACCCTAACATGCTTATAATTAAAATAAAAATAACATAATGTGGTAAATTTCATTCTTTCATTAAGTATTTTAAATTATACTAAAATACATGAAATATAAAAAGAATAAAAACTAATACAAAAAGTATTATAAAGACAAGGGGAGACTAAAGATATAAAAAGTAGAAAAAAATAGAAGGTAAGTTGTTTAAAAGCAGTAGATGGAATGGTTTAAAAAAGTAAGGTTTGATTAGTAATGGTGATGATAAAGTTGAAGAAGTTAGTGAATGAGTTAAAAATGATGTTTTGGTAAACTGAATCTGAGTGTTTGATTTGAGCCTGATTAATGAATAATTAGTCTGGTAACGATGTGGGGGATGAAATAGATATATATGGAGAGTAGAAGGAGGAAGTGGTAATAAAGGTAAAAAGGAATAAAATATTAAAACCATACCTAATGACAAAATAAAAGGTAGTGTAAGAGGTAGGAGGCAAAAGCATTATGTCCCCACAGGAGTGAATCAGTGATAGAGAAGTTTAAAATGTGGCAATGCACACCAAACCTTTTGTTCAGTACAAGACCAAAACCAAAACCAAAACCAAAACCAAAACCAAAACCAAAACCCACTCTCATCTTCCCTTATTTGTTTCCCACAAGTTTTTATAGTCTCTGTCTTTTCACCTTTCCACTGTTTTCTAACTACTTGTTTTTGTTATTATTATTTCTCTTAATGTGTTTTGTGATAAGGGATTCTAGAAGCATGTCTCAACTCTCAACTCTCAACTCTCAACTCTCAACTCACTCCACTTACTCTTGTCAATTCAGGTTAGATACCAGTTACTAACATCCCCTACCATCCATCCATGGTTGAGATCTCTACCTAGTGCTCATCAATAGTATCACTTTCTTTCACCCACTACCCACATTATTAAAATCATCTAATCAACAACACTACAACATTCAGGCCATGTTTGGTTTGGCAGGTATCAATCAAAACTCTACTTATTCAAAACGTGATTTTCAGATTCTATACGTCAAATCAATTCCACAACTATCAACAAAAATCTTTAAATAAACTAACAAAACTAAATTAAATCTTCTTTAGTGAATGATTTCCATGTTTTTAATTACTATAAAAATATAGTCAAAACATGAGATGAATAATGAGGTCATTCATTTGGTATTAATAAAGCAGATTTTGATGTACTGTAAGAAAGCTTGGAGTGGTCCCATGTATATGTAGATGTGTGTTGTGAGTTAAAGTCGGGTGAAAAGAAGAAGGTTTAGAAGAAGATGATGATATTTATATAAGGGTGTGTGTGAGATGAGAAGAATAGTTGTTGAATTTGATCTGGTTATAATATTGGAAATGATAATATTTGTCATTTTCAAAGTTCAACCAACCTCCTTTCCCATCCAACACAGTTATGCCATTGTGAGCCGGCCATGTCAATTTTTAATTTTTTTTTATGAACATGGTTGGTAAGCCTCACCTTCCTACCTTAGTTTTTTGTTGCTTCTAGAACCACTACAACAAAATTAACCTTTAAAATAAGGGGAAGAATCTGCAAGGTTGGTGACCCACCTCCTTCTCCCACATGCTTCTCCCACCTCATCATCCATTCATTTCTCTCTTCCTCCTCTCATCCCACACTCCAATAAATACATACTCATCATCATCATCATCATCATGCTTTTCAACTTATTTCCCTTCATTATAATCACTTTTTTAATCATGGATTTTCTATTATTCTTATCTTGGAGTATTTTGACTGTGACCAAGAGTCTCTTAATTTGTCACCACTGCCAGTGAGAGAGATCTTGTGATGTGGCTCCCACCTGATGAAGATTAGATTAGCAACACCCTAAAAAGTGAAGGACCAATGTAATTTGCAATTATTCAACGCCATGTTCTTGCGCATATATTCCATAATTCTAAAATGATTAAAAGGGCATCATCACTTGTTGACACTTTCCTCCACGTTGACAAACCAATCCATCTCTCTTAATTCAATTCACCCTTTTTCTTCTCTCTCATTCAACTGCCTAATTCCAACATGCCAATTCATTTTCCAGGGATATAGCTCCCACACACCCTCCATATCTATGCTTTTATAATCTCTGTAAAATCTTTTTAACTAGATATGCAGAATCCGATTCCATCTCGATCCTCAATATTAAACACCTTAGTTAACATGCTCTGCTATATCATCAGGTCTGTGTGAACCAATAGGATTTTAGAATTCATATTTTGATGGTGGCAAAAATATTCACACAGAGTACTTAGTAAGCGATCAGTATGTTTTGTGGTTAGGATCCAGAGATGTCACATACAATGATTTTTGTCTCATCTCATCAAGGCCTCTCCAACCTACTTAATGTTTTGGGAACATGGTAAACAAATAGTCCATCACTATAGATGTCCCCAGAGTCAAAGTTCAAACCCTTAACGGCAAGCAAGACACCATTGACTATTGAGAATTTGAGAATTTGAGACGAGGACAAAGAAGACTAAATAAAACCTTTGTTGCCCATGATTTATGTTACCTAACAAAGTTGGGTCGTGCTTTTAAATACATTTCAAACCAATATTTCCACTTCCCCTATCGGCTATAGCTTTTGCTTTTGGTCAACTCGTGACAGTAGCTTTCATCAACTTGCTAACTAATGCCCTATGGGTTTCCATCGTGGCATTAATTACGTAGGGACTCCAAATGTAAAATCCAACAAACTTCAACTTGGGCTTCACAGTATTGGAAACCGCTAGGCCCATTTACTAATACTGCTCATTTCTCAGTTCCATGGTTCTTTCATTCTTTGTATCTTCCTTCAAAATTACAGTAAATAATTACTAATATTTGAACATGTCACATCTTCAAGAACAAAATACTCAAGAGATTATTTTCCCTGAAAAATTGTCGTACTAGAAGCAGCAACAATATTACAAGAAAGAAATGAAAAAAGGTGTAGTTTTTCACTTCTTTTGGTGCCACGAAGCGAAACATACGACGCTAGAAAATTGCAACATGAAGTGACGAACCAAACCAAACCAAAACACATGAAACCAACCCATCTAACCTAGACAAACAGAACTGGTTAAGGGGTAGTTATTATTTCTGAATCCCAGAAGGTGAAAGAAACAGCAATGAGAGATGAAGTTGCATGGAGCAGCTAACAATGCCTGGTGCAGAAACAGCGTCTACGAAATCCGCGACACTTGCCACCACCGAAGCCTTCAACATGGCAAACCGAAGCACAGTTATGTTCGCTGAGGCACATCCCCTTAAATCGATGGCTCTTTGACTCACAGTGTCTTCCCTCTGTTTGAACCATCATCTCTGCATTATCACAAACAAAAACAGCTATAATTATATATATTCCTATTGATCAGTGGTATATAATTGCATGCATAGAGGCTTACGAGAAGCAAGGAGAATAAGCAACATGAAGAAAAACCCAAATCGCGCCTTGTCCATTGCTACTTACGTACCACCCTCACCCAGATCAATATATAAGTATTTAACCTTGAATATAAACAAAGAGGTGTTCGTCCTATCTATTTATAGCTAGCTGAGAAAGTAACTTTCTAAAACTAGACGTAAACCTAGTTTGCTAACGCAATATTAGTTCGGTGACGTTATCGATGTTAGAGGGAAGCTACTAGAGACATTGGTTGTTATTATTGTTATGTGCAATTTTAGTCGTTTAAAGTAGGATTTACTTTAAAAAAGTGCACCATGTTGTGTCCGAGGAGTGAAATGTTGGTTGAGGAATCTGTTCACGTGAAAGGAGCCACCGACATGAGTGTCCAGGTGTAGGTGTAGCAGAAAGTGGTGGGTGAAGGACATGCAATGCATCGAAAAGGGCACGTATTGTGGTAACCGCTAGAGAGTGTTGATTCTCGACAAAAAGATTCAGAACACAAGAATTGCAAAGCTGAAAAGAGGACATGGGACGGTGATAGAAATCAGCATTATGAGCTTGTGATTTGTGTCAAAAGTGTGGTTATGTATTTTGGGCATGGCTTTTGGAGCCAAACATTGCAGCACTAAGGTAACGGTTCAGGATCCACAATTTAGTTTAGACAAATTAATTAACAATAACATTGTAAAAGTTTTTACACTCTACGTTAAACTTTTATTTCTAATTAGTTTGTTTTCATATATCACGTTCAATGAATGGAAATTTAGAAAAAAAATATATTTTTCAATTACTTTTATGCATCTTTAAAATAAGATTATTGAAATATTTTTGACGTGGACTTTTTATCTCATGACACATTTATAATTTATTCTAGCTACTTTCTCAACCTGGCATATTTAGTAAAATTATATTTTATTTTTATTTTTTTCATATTATTTCTTAATATTGTAATTGCAAATATAAAAATTATTATTTGTATTTTTTTACTCTTTTTATTCTCAGACTCTTAAACTTTAAGTAGAAATGTTTCATTAATATAATTTTTTATATTGAAATTCTAATTAGTAAAAAGGAGTGTCTCTTCATTTAGTAATGTGATACTCATGACCATCGAGCTATCTGATTCCAAAGGTTAAAACCACCAAACAAGACTCTCCATATTGACTCTTTATTATTTTAAAATTTATAATATAATATTTTTAAAATCGATGTATCAAATTATATTACTTTTAAATAATTATAAATATTTTACTAATTTTTTTAATAAAATAAATTAGTTAATCAATAATAATATTAATAAAATAGAAACAAAATTAACTAAAATTAAAAATTAATTTAAAAAAGAATATATATATATACCAATAACTTTCTCATCAATCCAAAAAATTGAGCATACAAAATTTTAACCACAAATAGAAAAAAAGGTTTTATGGCTTTCCCTATGCCTGACACGTGTATTTTTACATTTCAATTTCAAATTGTAACACGCTTCTCTCACACTCTTCGTCTTATCTAAAACACACACTTCTCGCATACTTTCCATCTTTTCTTAAACGCACATTGTTGCATAATTTCTATCTTCTCTCAAACGCACGCTTCTCGCATACTCTCCACTTTCTTTTACATGACATGCTTCTCTCACACTCTTCATCTTCTCTCAAACACGCTTCTAGCATACTCTCCATCTTCTCTCACATCGCACGCTTCTCTCACACCCTTCATCTTCTCTTAAACGCACGCTTTTGACATACTCTCCATCTTCTCTCACGATGCACGCCTCTTTATCTTTTCTTCATCTTCTTTGTCTCTTTTGCTTCTTTCATCAGATTTGGCTGACACACACCTCTCCATTCTTCTTCTCCTTTTCTTCATTCATGTTATTTCTGTCACACATAGCCTGTAATGCCTGCCATGCCTCTGTTTCTTTGAACACGCCAAATCATTTTTTCGTTTCAATTGTTTCCTAGAAAATGAAGTCCTCTGAACACGCAAACATTTCAATGTTCCAATCTTTGCCAATACTGTGCTAAACCATAAATTGCCTAATCTCCATGCGACGGAGATTGCCAAAATCGTGCTACAACCCTACTATAGGTGTTGTGCTTTGAAAGCGTTGGTTAAACCTTACCCAATAAGTTCTAACTTCTTCATTTCTGTCTCTATTTTGGCATTATCTTCTTCTCATGTTCTTCTGATTGATGTTTAAATTTTTGAATGAATAAATTAGAGTTTGAATCTTATTGTTCCAAACAATAAATTAGGGTTTATTTTGAACTTAACCTAACCACCTAATGGCCTTTGCATGGGACAAAGATTACCCAAATCGTGCTACAAACCTACTGTAGTTGTTGTGCTCTAAAAGTGTTGGTCAAACCTTACCCGGTAAGTTCTTAATCCTTCGTTTCTGTCTCTATTTTGGCATTATCTTCTTTTCATTTTCTTCTGATTGATGTTTAAATTTTTTTAATGAATAAATTAGGGTTTGCATCTTACGGTTTGAAACAATAAATTAGGGTTTATTTTGAACTTAACCTAAACATGATGCTTATTGATTTGAATTTCGAAATTAGGGTTCCAAATTCGAATTTGGGTTTCCAATTTCAATATTAAGGTTCCAAATTCGAAATTAGATTTCTAATTTCTTTTTTATTTTATTATTTGTTAATTAAGCTCTTTATATATGTGCCTCCTTTTCTTTTGCCCACGTCTGAGTTGAAAATGTTGAGTTTGCAAAAGGAACACCCCTTTGTACAAGAACTTTCGTCCCAAAAGGAAAAATGAAATATTATGGTTAGGGTTATACAATTATAGATGGTTGCTCATTTCACCAAACAAAAATTCCCATTTTTCATGGAGTTGGTGCTACAAGATGGAGAGGTAATTATACAATTTCCTTTATTTTAGATTTCCACCAACCTTTTGCACTTTTTAATATTTCGTTGGTGTATTGATGTTCAGGTTCATCCTTTAGTTAGGTGAATTTTGATTTACAACTTTCAACGCAAAATTTATGAGGGTAATGCATACTCAATTCAATGTTTGAGTGTTGCTGGAAATGGTGGTTCATTCAAAACCACACATTATAGTTACAAGATTAACTTTCAATTTGAAACTAAAGTCAATTCAGTCGATAGCAACTTGGTTCCAAAATGCAAGACTAACTACATTCCTCTTTCAGTTATTACTTCTTTGAGATTTGACACAAATTACTTAGTGGGTGAGTTTATTTCAAGTGTAATGTTCCAATATCAATACCAACATGATTAATTCTATTTAATTTAATGTTTTTTCTTTTCTGCAGATGTGATAGGATTTTTTATTGGAGTTGGAACTGAAAGAGAGTTGGAAAGAAATGAAAAAAAGACAAAGTTGAATGTCATATATATAGAAGCTGATGGGTAATTTATAAGTTTTATTGCTTTATATTTGATTAACTATATGTATACAAGTTGTTGCTTTATATTTTGTTAACTATTAACTATACTCTATTGTCTTTAACATATGGTATTATGGTGAATTAGTTTTTGTATTGAATGCACATTGTTTGGCAATTATGTAGACAATCTAAATTCATTCCTATCATCTCGAGATGTTCAGAACGTGATTGTCAGTATACCTTTTGCGGAGGTGAAGGTTTTCGAGGTATAATTCCTACCAAAAACTACTTCATACTTAAAATAGTTCTTTTCTTTGGACATGTCACATAACTTTGATTGTTTGTGTACAGATAAAGTTTATATATGCAAAACTGTATTGATTATATGAAGGTTGCGTACAATGTTTGTTGTGAAGAAGCCACGGAGCTTAAGAAAAGGTATTGTTATTTTTTGTTCCTGTTTTATAATAGTTATTGTACAAACATGTATAGGATTGAACTTCTATTTTTTGTATATCGTATATGATGTTTGATAGTACCCAGTCACCTTTCCAAGGGTTGACTCAGTTGTCTGAGTCTTCTAAAAGTAGTGTGGAGGATGATTTCCTGAAACTCACTCCTAGAAGTTCAATCCAAGGTCTGAAGGACCTTTCTAAGGGTTGACTCAGTTGTTTGAGTCTTCTAAAAATAGTGTGGAGGATGATTTCCTGAAACTCACTCCTAAAAGTTCAATTCAAGGTCTGAAGAATTGCAAAGAGGTATCATCTTTAAATCTTTTTATTGTTTGCATTTTAAGTGATGGTTGAATCATGATCACTGGACAATCCTAATTTGGTTGTACCAGAGGCAACATTTGTTGTTTTGGGTACTATCAAACATGCACTCTAGGATGATGAGTGATGGTATACTACTTGCATATGCAATAAAGCAGTATACCCAGACTCCAAGATGTTTTTATGTGAAAAATGCAACAAACACGTGTTGAAAGTGATGCCTAGGTAATTATTTTATAATAAGATGTCTTTTGTTAACTGTTTTCAATGCATATATACACATTGTTCTCACGTTTTTAATACATTTTTGTTATAGGTATAAGATCAAGGTTCGTGTCAGTGATGAAACCGATTCAATGACATTTATGCTTTTTGATAGGGATGCGACCACACTGTTGAAAAAGACATGCGATGAGATTTTGGAATCTCAAGACAAGGTTTTCCTCTGTAACTGAATCTTTATTTTCCTACAAGTTTATTATTTGTTTGCTTATTGGATGGTTATATACTAGATAATGGTGACCATATTTCGAACTTTGCTGTATTGATGGATCAGACAATGCTATTCAAAGTTGAGTGTAAGAATAAAAAAAGTTTCAGATTTGACCAATCATTCAGAGTTAAGAAAGTTTGTATGGGTGAAACTATCATTAAGAAATTCAGTGATGGTGGTATGAAATCCTGTCTAAGTTCCTTGTTTTGTGTTCTTTAATTTTTTATTTATTTTATGTACTAACATATATTTTTTGTGTTTGAAGGACACATATTCTGAAATTTGTGATATAGGCAAAATGAAGAGCATAGCCCATTATGCAAGTTGTGTCAACATTGTTGAGGTTGTATTAACCGTTATTTAATGATATTGATGTTTTTTAATACATTTGTGCTATCTATCACTCAATGTGTTCTTTTATAGGATTTGTTGCAAATTCTCAGATGCATCAAATGTATCACAACTGCCACCACTGGATTTATCCAGTTATAGTGTTATGGGCACTGAAGTGGGGGTCACACCCCCAGAAAAGAGAGGTTCAAGGTATTGTGCATCCAAATAAGGACAATTTGCCTTTGAAGACCGAGAAAAAATATTAAGGTCGAGAAGGGGTCTGACATGAGTAACATTGTAGTTGTTTGTGCTAGTATTGTTGTTTTGTAATGTTTAAGAATAAGTAATTAGTTGTACTGGAATGTTTTGGAATATTTAAGGACAAGTTATTAGTTGTACTATGTATTTGAATTTTGAATTTGAATTTGAATTTATGATTTCTATAGACAAGTGTATTTTATGAGTTGGAGCTGTATTAAAGTCTCAACTTTTTAAGTATGATGAATGGTTTATATTCCACTTTTGTCTGAAATTATGATATACTTTGTTATTTTGCTTTAGGGTTTGAGTTTCAGTCTTTTCTATATATTTGAATAAAATGAATGTTTTATATTTTGTTAGGTTATTATATAAGTGTCGAGAACACCTTCATCTCTTAGATACTAAATGCTGCCCAGCTACATCAATGTAATTTATTTTAGAAAGCTATTTATGTAATTACTTCTTTAGTAATTTAGTGCACAATGTTTAGTTAATTTATTTTGATTAATTTTGTTTGGTCAATTTCTTCAAAACTTGGTGTTTTTAATTTGTCTTCAAAACTGCATTACTCAATTGGCTCTGTCATTCCATGACAATTTGCTGGGTTTTTATATTTCAGACCTTTTTGTGTATTTGAATACAAACTTCTCTATATATTTGAATAAAATAAATGTTTTATATTTTGCTGTGTTATCATATAAGTGTCTAGAACAACTTCATGTCTTGGACACTGAATGTTGCCCAACTACATCAATCTAATTTCTTATAGAAAGTTATTTGTCATTATTTCTTTAATAATGTAGTGCACAATGTTTGTTACTTTATTTTGATTAATTTTGTTTGGTTCATTTCTTTAACACTTGGTGCTTTTAATTTCTCTTTAAAACTGCATTGCTCAATTGGTTATGTCATTCCATGACAATTTGTTGGGTTTTTATATTTCAGACTTTTCTATATATTTGAATATTTCAGACTTCTCTATATATTTGAATAAAATGAATGTTTTATATTTTGCTGGGTTATTAGATAAGTGTCTATAACACCTTCATGTCTTCGACATTGAGTGCTTCAATGTAATTTCTTTTAGAAAGCTATTCATGTCCTTACTTCTTTAATAATTTTGTGCACAATCTTGTTTTACAACAATCATATATTTTTGCATTAACATGAAAGCTTAAGTGTCTATCTCGATTTCGATAATAAATTCTTTGTTTAATTCATGTCTTGCATTTCCTTTAAATGTTTTTTGGCTAATTATCTCAGTGTTAACAACAAATTGTAGTGAACACTATATATGGATCAACTATATAATAAAAAATGTGGCAATAAAATTTTTTTTCGGGGTTATGTCCTTCCGCAACTTGTACGAAATCTCTACAAATTTGTCTTTATTTTGCTGGGTCTTTATATTTTTGCAGTAACATGAAGGCTGAAGTGTCTATCTAGATTTGAATAATCAATTTTTTGTTTAAATTTTTTTGTTTAAAATGAATAAAATATTTATTAAACCATAGATAAATCTTGATTAAATTGATTTATAACATTTGTATTTTTAATTTAGTTCAAGTATAATTGATTAATTAAACATAGCTACATTTTACCAAAAAATTATACAATTATACAATTATATACAGTTACAATTATTTATACATATTAGTCTCATTTTTTATTTTTTTCATTCATAATTAATAATTAATTCATAATTAATTAATTAAATAATATTGTAATATCGCATACATTGTATATTTTTTAATTTAACGAATTTTTGGTTTTGACATCCATCAAATGTAACACCCCAATATTTTAAATTATAAAGATATTAGAATATAAACATATTATATGATAAAGATATTTGATTTTAAGGATATTAGATTAATAAAAATATTCAGTTATAAAAATATTATATTATAAAAATATTTAGTTATAAAAATATTATATCATAAAGATATTATATTATAAAGATGTTCAATTATAAAAATATTATATTATAAAGATATTTAGTTATAAAAATATTATATCATAAAGATATTCAGTTATAAAAATATTATATTATAAAGATATTTAGTTATAAAGATATTAGATCATAAAGATATTATGTTATAAAAATATCCAGTTATAAAGATATTATATTATAAAGATATCAGATTATAAAGATAATACAATATAAAATAAAAAGGGGCTAATTGGGTAGTTTGTTTTCACATACCTCTATTTCTCTCTACCTCTATTATTTCTATTCTCTCTATTCCCTCTCTACACTCTCCCTAAGGTTTAGATACTGAAATCCTAATGGTTTCTAGATCCAGAAGAAGTAATAGGAGGTTAACAGTGTAAGAAAGAGTTCTACCCGATTAGTTTTGTGACCAGGTAAGTCTAAGTCCGTTTATTCTTGAGAATTTTCTTTTGAAAATTTTATGGTTTTTGAAGATTTTTCTCAATCAATTCTCTTTATGGGGAGATGTTATCCAGGATTTGGAGATAAAAGATGAGCTAAGGATTATGATTGCAATTTTTCCATCCGAGCAAGGAATAAACAAAAATCCAGGTTAGGGAAGTTAACGTTCAAAAATATATAACTTGATGTTAGGGAAGTTAACGTTAAAAAATATATAACTTGATGTTAGGGAAGTTAATGTTCAAAAATATATAACTTGATGTTAGGGAAGTTAACGTTCAAAAATATATAACTTGATGTTAGGGAAGTTAATGTTCAAAAATATATAAATTGATATTAAGAAAATTAATGTTATATATATATATAATTAGTATGTTTTGTATATTATTGTTGTATTGAGTGTAATGTGTGAAAAACCTTGTTTTTGTATTGTTTATGATGTTTAAGCTGATATTTGGATGTTTGTTGACAATCAGTAAAATGGAAAATTTGTTTGAGGGGTAGAAAATGAAAGTTTCTTTCCATGGAGGGTTTTGGTCTCGATCCTATTCTTGTTTATAAATTTAGATTATTATCTCTAAATAAAATTGAAAAAAATTTATTTGGATATGTATGACCTATGATGTTTTTGTGTGGGGCCGAGTAGAGCCTGGGGTTGGTGCCCATAATCTACCGATATGTTTGTGTGTGGGGCCGAGTAGAGCCTGGGGTTGGTGCCCATAATCTACCGATATGTTTGTGTTGGGCCGAGTAAAGCCTGGGGTTGGTGCCCATAATCTACCGATATGTTTGTGTTGGGCCGAGTAGAGCCTAGGGTTGGTGCCCATAATCTACCGATATGTTTGTGTGTGGGGCCGAGTAGAGCCTGGGGTTGGTGCCCATAATCTACCGATATGTTTGTGTGTGGGGCTGAGTAGAGCCTGGGGTTGGTGCCCATAATCTACCGATATGTTTGTGTGTGGGGTCGAGTAGAGCCTGGGGTTGGTGCCCATAATCTACCGATATGTTTGTGTGGGGCCGAGTAGAGCCTGGGGTTGGTGCCCATAATCTACTTATGTGTGTTAATGAGAATGTTGTGAGTATGTGTATTACATTACATGATAATATGATTTGTGTTGTTACTTTTCAATTATTAAAGATGCATTAAATTTCAAAGCATTTAAGTATCTTCTATGATGAATGTGCATGAGAATGATATGATGATGAATACTACATGATGTTATTATTTTGCGTTGTTATATTTTTGAATGATTAGCTTACCCTACAATTGCCGATTGTTTGGCCTGCGATGATCGTGTTTTGCTACACGGGAGCAGATATCTTAATAGGTGAGCGAGATGCTTCAGAGTCCCAGGATTATAGTGAAAGATGAAGTAGTAGTTATACACATATATTTATATATGTTTTTATTTCTTATAATAGAATTTTGTACTTGTAGAGATTCCCTTTTGTATTGAATACAAATTTTAAATATAATGTGGTTTATTATCAGTTAATACAAGTTACATTTGCATACTAAGTATGATAAAAGTAGCGATTTCTTGGGTCGTTACATCAAAGATGGCCTATAGTTCATAGATTAATATTCCATCTGCCAAATCAACAATCAATCATGTTTTAAGATGATGATTAAGACATTGAAGTAATTTTGAACAATCACAAAATTTTTAATATGAAGTTCTTGGTGTGGTTTAAAGCTAATAGAATATATAATGAAGCAAAGAACTTGACTTATGCTGAATTTCCAACCAAATTTGTCTGGATCCCTCAACAAAGACAATGGAAACCAAGAAAGAAAGAATTTAATATTGGAAGGCTTACATTTGTTCCTCCTGGATCTGGCGAGCTATATTATATGAGGATATTATTAACAATTCAAAAGGGTTGCATTAACCATGATCGCATCAAGACAGTCGATGGAAAAACTTTTAAGACATACCAAGAAGCTTGTTATACATTGGGATTATTAAAGAAGCAAGCCATCTTGTATCTAGAAATGAACTAAGAAGGTTATTTTTAACCTTATTAGTTATAAATACAATATCCAAACCAAATTTAGTTTGGGAATCTACTTGGAAGTTGTTGTCAGATGGATTATTATACCAAAAAAGAAATGAGTTCAATATGCCAAGTATTATATGTAAGTGTATTAATTTTTAAACTTAATTGTAAGAATAGAAATTTAAATCAGCTCTTCTGTTTTGCAGGTCTTCAAATTGGGGAAGCTCACCTACAAAATCTTTATCTTCTAAAGATACATGGGTTATTGTTGTCAAATGGTAGATCATTAAAAGATTATGTTTGGCTACCTCAACCTATTCTTTTAGATTCCTTATTATTTGAAAATAGGTTTATTATTGATGAGTTTAACTATAATCAAGAAGAGATGGCAAAATGCACTTATCACTAATGCAATTGCTTACTAGTGAGCAATTACAAGTTTATCAACAAATTATGACAACAATAATTTCACAAGTTGGAGGTTTCTTTTCTTATTTGGTTATTGTGGCACAAGAAAAACATTTTTGTAGAGGACATTGTCAGATTCTCTTAGATCGAAGAAAATGATTGTTTTGAATGTAGCTTCAAGTGGAATCACATCATTGTTACTTCTTGGAAGAAAGATGGCTCATTCCACCTTTTGCATACCATTAGTGATAAATGAGGAATCAACTTGCAACATACAACAAGGATGTCTTGGTGCTAGGGTTTTGATTGAAACAAAATTGATTATATGGGATGAAGCACCCATGATGAACAGATTATGTTTTGAAGCCTTTGACAGAACATGAAAAGATATAATGAGAACTCAAAACAAAGAAAATAGCAAAAATCACTTTTGTGGGAAAGTTGTTCATTTGGGAGGTGATTTTAGGCAAATTTTACCAGTTGTGAAGAAGGGATCAAGATATGATGTTTTGAAGTCATCAATTAGCTACTTCGAGTTGTGGAAAAATTGCAAAGTATTGAAACTTTCTCAAAATATGAGATTGAACACCGCAAGATTTGTTGAGAGCGTAACACATATAAAAGAATTTGCTGATTGGATTCTAAAAGCTGGAGACGGAAACCTGGATTTAAATGACCATGGTGAAGGAAATATTCAGATACCAGAAAATTTTCTAATCCAAAACAGTGCATCATTATTATCGTTCTTGGTTGAGTTTGTTTATCCTGGCTTTATGCATAGTATGATGTCTCTTGGATTTTTTGATGATGGAGCAATACTTTGTCCTAAAACTGAATGTGTGGAACAAGTCAATGATTTCATTCTATCATTAATACTTGGTGAAGAAACAATTTACTTAAGTTCAGATACACCTTGCCAATCAGATGAAGACCAAGATATTCAAAGTGAATGGTTTACATCCGAATTCTTAAATGAAATTAAATGTTCAAGTATTCCCAACCATAGACTGACATTGAAAGTTGGTGTCCCTGTCATGCTTCTAAGAAATCTTGATCAAGAAAATGGTCTGTGTAATGGAATAAGATTGCAAGTAAACAGTTTGGGCAAAAATGTTATTTCTGCTACTGTTATTATAGGACAAAATACTGCAGACAAAATTTTCCTACCAAGAATGAATTTGATCCCTTCTGATTCAGGATTTCCTTTTAAGTTCCAAAGAAGATAATTTCTCATATGTCTCTGTTTTGGAATGACAATTAATAAGAGTCAAGGACAATCCCTTTAGAGTTGAACTTTATCTACCACGTCTAGTATTCACACATGAACAATTATATGTTGTTGTGTTGTTGTTTCTAGAGTAAAATCAAAGAAATGGTTGAAAATACTGATTTTGGATGAAGATGAAAATGTAACCACAACAGCTACGAATGTGATTTACAAAGAAATTTTTTAAAATCTTTGAAACACATTACATATAACATTGGATGCAAATGGTCAGGTATAAAATTCATGCTCAACAAATTATTTTTACAATTTTGTTATGACAAGTTACACTAATGATGATTGATGATTGTAAATTTATGATAATTTCAAATTGTTGAATGCGAGTCAATTTTAGTTGTTATCAGTACATCTTCGTGCAAATGATGTTTGATAACTTAGTTTTTTAGAAACAAAATTTACAGGTACTACAATACTTGCAATATGATTCTGTTTCCAAATTTTCACTCCAGATCTCTACATTATCATTCACCAATTTAATAACTTATACATGATAGGTGTTCAGCTACTACAAGTGATTCTAATATTTATGTCCTTACATGGAAACAAAAACCAGTTTGCGTGGTTCTTCAATAAAATTGCATTTGAACATGGACAAAATCCTTTCATCTACAGGTTCGTCTAAATCATTTTTTATATTTATAATCATTACTGTTAATAAATTTGTTCTCGAGCTATTACAGTATCTTAAATCAAATAAAAAAGTTTAGATAACCAAATTGAAGTTTCTTTCCAATAATACTTATTCCTGTTCTTCTTTGTTGTGTTGTTGTATAGAACCATGATCTTCACACAACCTTGAGTTTTGATAGTCATCAACAAATTATATTTGTGTACTACAATTCATCTTCTACAATTCACGCTGGTATTTTCGCACTGCAATTCATGATTCCATTTTTTAATGGAAAATTCTACAGTTAATGCAATTGATTTACTTGGTTAATCTAATTACAATGGAAACAATCAATACCAGTAGTTACAGTGTTTGGAACATTGTTATATTATAAAGTTATTTTGTAAATATCGGAATCATATTATTAATATTATTGTTGTAAAGTTTTCTTTTATCATCTTTTTTATTTTACAAATACACATAATTTAAGTTGATTGAATCCTTCATGATCTAAAACAATAATGATTTTATAACTTTAAAAAAAATAATTAATTATTATTTTCATTTTACACAATCAATTTTTCAAATAATCTTGTGCATTGCACATGTATAAGTACTAGTATGTATATATAAGAGTGTGGAGATGAGAAAAGGATGAGAGAAAAGAAGGTACAGAGAGAGAAAGGAAAAGACAAAAAGAGAGAGAAAGGAAGAGGGATAAGGGAAGAGAGAGAAATCTTAATTACTCTAATCAACTACTTGAGGGAGAATGATAGAAATCACTTTTCTCACAATTTTGTCTCCTTTTCTCCCATCAATAAATTTTTGACATACATTTAAAATAGACACATAAACATTTCACTCATATATATTTTTTCTTATTTTTCTCACTTATATTTAATGTTATTTATCTAATCTTTAATATTTTTTAATCTTACTATATTTCAAATATAACAAAGATAACATTACTGAAACTCTTTCATATATTTCGTCTTACTAATCTCTATCTTTTTTAATCAAAGACTTGAAATTAAGATGGTAATAATATTCCTTCCTTCCTAGTCTTATTATTTTTTAACATTATTTATTTATATCTTTATTGTGGTAAATTTCTCAAACACTAAAAACATAAGTCTGACTTTAATATCAAATTAATATAAAAATTTAATAAAATTATTTTATAGTAAATATTATTATGTAGCTTTTAAAATAATAACAATAAATTAAAATAGTAATTTTTTTAATTCTCTTAATAATATATATTAATAATGAAATAATCTTTTATATTAAAAACTGACATGTAAATTTTAATTGTGAGTGATTATTTTTTAATTCTCATACAATCAATTTTAATTGTGAGCGAATATTTTAAAATTTTAATTAAAATAATATGAGTAAAGGTGTATGAAATACAATAAAAAAATTAAATTTTTTAATAATTTTTTTTAAATTGTTGTTCTAATTTATTTTTATTATTTTAAAAATTATATAATAATATTTTATATAAAATGATTTTATTTCATTTTTACATTAATTTGATTTTAGAGTCAAACTTATGTTCTTAGTATTTGAAAAATTTACCATAATAAATATATAAATAATGTTAAGAAATGATAAGACTAGAGAGAAAGGAATATGAGATATCTTTCTAATTTAAAGTCTTCAATTAGAAAAAAAACAAGATATCAATTAGAAGAAATATCTAGAAGAGTATAGTAAAGTTAAGGTTATGTTTGAAAGATAGTGAGATAAAGAAGATTAAATGTTAAGTATATAACATTAAAGGATAAAATGGAAAAAAATATGAGTGAAATACTGACATGTTTTTATAGCAATGTGTAAAATTTAAAATTAATTGATGGGACAAAAAGATAAACACAAATGTGAGACATGAATGAGAAGAAAATCAAAGGTAAGAAGATGAAGAAAAACAAAATAGAAATAAAATAATACTAGAAAATAAATAAAAATTAAGAAAATAAAAATAGAAATAGAAATAGGTATATTCAAACTAATATAGAAATGTAAAAAAAATATAATAGATTAGTTACAAAAAGATTACAAAATATAACTCAATAAATCTCTCCAATGAAGTCCTAACCAAACATCATAGGTTTCAGATAATAAAATAATAATAAATATTATTAAGATCAATGCACAATATTTAGAAATATATAAAGAAGCAAATCATTAACTTTATGCGTTTACCAAATTAGTTGAAAGGACTAAGAAAAGTAGACGACCAGAGAAAGGGAATAATATATTAAAGTGATTCAAGAGATTGAGAAAGATAAATGAGTGAGTGAAGGATAAAAGAAAAGAAAAGAGTAAAGAACAAACACTAAAAATAGGGTTACTGAAAAGACACAATAGTCCTTTATGTATGAAAAATAAAAAAAAATATTAAAAAAGAATAAAATTAGTTTTAGGATTTAAATTTAAATTTAGGGTTTAGGTTTAAATTTAAAGACGGGACAGTGATAAGTTGAGGGGAGTGACGAGGATTGAATTATCCAACCCGGAACCCAATTTCTTTAAATGGAAAAAACTTCAACCCGAACTTGAAAGGGCTAAGTTACTGAGATGGTTTATGAGAGAAGAAGTGGTGTCAGTGAGTGGTGCCAAACCACCTCGTTGATCACTGAACCACGGGTGTATGGAAGAGAAGAAGATACGGATCAAATTATAAACTTTTTGGTTGGTGTTGCTTCTCATTCTAAGAATTTATCCGTCTATCCGATTTTGGGTCTAGGTGGAGTAGAAAAAACAACACTTCTCAACTCATTTTCAATCATGAGAGGGTAGTCAACCACTTTGAGCTAAGAATTTGAGTATGTGTTTCTAAATATTTCAGTTTGAAGAGGATGACAAGAGCTATCATAGAAGCAGTTACCCGGCGTATTTGTGAGGATTTGGATCTAGAACCACTTCAAAGAAGGCTTCAAGATCTTCTTCAAAGTAAAAGATATTTACTTGTTTTAGATGATGTGTGGGATGAGAAGCAAGAGAATTGGCAGAAATTGAAATCTGTTTTAGCTTGTGGGACTGTGGGTGCTTTCTGATCACCACTCGTCTTTCAAAGGTTGCTGCCATCGTGGGAACAGTACCTCCTCATGAACTATCAGAGTTACCCGACAATGATTGTTGGGAATTGTTTAAAAATCGAGCCTTCGGAGCAGATGAGGTTGAACCTGTAGAGCTTGTGTTTATAGGGAAGGAGATAGTAAAGAAATGCAGGGGAGTGTCTCTTGCAGCAAAAGCACAGGGAGGTCTTTTACGCTACAAAAGAGAGGAAAAGGAGTGGCTCAATGTTAAGGAAAACAACTTGTGGAGTTTACCACAAGATGAAGACTCTATAATGCATGCCTTGAGATTAAGTTACATGAACTTGCCCATAAAACTCAGGCAATGTTTTGCTTATTGTGCAATATTTCCTGAAGATGAAATAATAGAAAAGCAATATCTAATTCATCTATGGATGGCTAATGGATTTATTTCATCTAGTGAAATATTAGAGGCTGAAGATGTTAGTGAAGGTGCGTGGAATGAATTGTACTGGAGATAATTTTTTTCAAGATATCGAGACACATGAGTCAGGCAAAGTTAAAAGTTTCAAGATATACGATCTTGTTCATGATCTTGCACAAGTTGTTGCAACAGAGGCTTACTGCGTTTCAAAAGACAATCATGTAACTACTTTGTCTGAAAGAATCCACCGTCTCTCAATTTATGGATTCAATCCAGTTACATAAAGTCAAATCTTTGAGGACGTACATAAAACCGCCACATCCCTCTTTTATTACGGCCAACTTTCTGGTGATGTATTGAAATATTATTTCTTGCGGGTGTTTAACTACAAACCATGGGAACAATTGTTCCCATCTTCAATTGGTCATTTAAAACACCTGAGGTACCTAAATCTTTCTTCGGGAAACTTTAAAACTCCTCCAAAATAAGTATGTAAATTATGAAATTTGCAGATATTGAAATTAGACAATTGTGACATCCGAAAGTTGTCTGACAAATTGGTACGCTTAAAAGGTCTACAACAACTATCTTTGAAAGGTTGCTTCTTTTTGTCAAGCTTGCCTCCTCATGTAGGGAACTTTGACATCCTTAAGGATTTTAAGCATGTACTTTGTTAGCAAGGAAAGAGGGTCCCTTTTGGCAGAACTGGGATCACTGAAGCTGAAAGGAGACGTTGACATCAAGCATATAGGTAAAGTGTGTAAAGGATGCCAAAGAACCGAATGTGTTCAGTAAGAAACTAAATAAGTTGTGGTTATCATGGGACAGAGATGATAGGGAGTTGGAATTACAAGAAAATGTGGAGGAGATTCGTGAAGCGCTTCAACCTGATCCCAAACAACTTGAGAGTTTGAGGGTGGAAGGATATAAAGGTGCTTACTTCCGTGAATGGATGTCCAGTCCTTCTCTCCAGCTCTTGAATTTTGTAGAGCTGAATAACTCTGAAATCTGTTTGAAACTTCCACAGCTGGGAAAACTGCCTTCTCTAAAGACTATTCGCATATGTAACATTAGTAATGTAAAATGCCTATACGAGGAGTCTCATGATGGTGGGGTACTTTTCATGTCTTCAGAAATTCTGTTACTAAGGTATCTGCCAAACCTGACAAGGTTATCAAGGGAGGGTGGGGAAAAGATGTTCCCACACCTTTCTACACTTGAAATCATTGAATGTCCTAAACTACTGAATGTGTCAGCAGGTTTTGAATGCCTAACTTGTGTTAAGGATTTGAGGATTGAAAGATGCAGAGAAGAAGTGGCAGGCGTGCATGAGGCTTTCCAACATATGACTGCCCTGAAGAAGTTAACCTTGGTTGATCTTCCAAACCTAGAATCCTTTCCTGATTGCTTTGAAAACCTTTCCCTACTTACGAATTGACCATTCGTAACTGTTCCAAGTTGAGGTGTCTTCCAACCTGCCTAAGCCGCAGTTTAGAATATTTGACGATTTCTGGTTGCCTTGACACTGAGTTAGAGAAGCGATGTGAGAAGGAAAAAGGAGAAGAATGGCCAAAAATAGTTCATATTCCCAATGTTTATCTTACCACATGCTGGTGAATATTATTATTGCTTCTGATTAAGGTGTATTCTGTATCCTATCCCTTCCTATATTTTGTTGTAGTTTACCACATGTAGCTGTACAATGCCAAGTTATTCTAACTTCTTGCTTGTTTGTTTATTTGACCTCTTAGGGTCTTTTTATCAATCCATTTAAAAAGTGGATTTGTATGATCACCACTTCGTCTAGTTCATTTCTAGTGTCTTCTTATAAATGGACTTAAAACTCTATTATTTAAGTTTGTTGACTTGTAAGAGCTGGGGACATGAAAGTTATTCACTCCATTCCTGAGCACCATAGCAAGGCTTCGGATTGCTTCAACCTGGAGAATATTATGATTGCTTCTGATTCAGGTGTATTCTGGATCCTATCCCTTTCTATAATTTCTTTTAGTTTACCATGTAGCTGCACAATGCTGAGTGATTCTAACTTGTTTGTTTGTTTATTTGACCTCTTATGGTCTTTTTATCAATCCGTTTAAAAAGTGGATTTGTATGATTACCACTTCGTTTAGTTCATTTCTAGTTTCTTCTTATAAATGAACTTAAACTGTATATTAAAGTTTGTTAACTTATAACAGCCTGGTGACATGAAGTAAAGTGACAAAGGTTTGATATTCACACCATAACAAGGCTTCTCTCTGCTGAACGCTTTAATGCATTTCCTTAAAAAACGTGTGCCATTTATGCACTGTGTATTGAATAAAATTCATAAACTTCTTTGTTTCAATGAATGTATATAGCTCAACTTATCATAACATATTAAAACATATCCCTGCAGCAAAACAGCTATCGCGCTATATTTTGTGCATAAAATATATTGAAGCAAGAGACATGAACTGTATCCTACATGTATATTTACAGAGCAACAGCCAACGATTTAAAGTTTGGTAAATACATCATACATTGAAGTCAAATGCATCCTTTTCAGGATAAAAGTTCAAAACACACTAAATTTTGTATTCAAGACAAAGCGTGAGATAGAGTTTTACATTTGGTATAAAGTTGAAAAATATTTTAAAGATTTTGGTTAAAGAAAATATCATAATTGGTAGTAATCTCTCATGTGAAAATTCGACCATATCAGATCATGATACAATTGGTAAAAAAATACCTGTTTGTCGCCAGAACCATGAGTAGAAGGAAATAACCCTCAAGCATCCATTAAAAGAAAAAAATCACCACAACTCATTAGCTACAGATGCCAATAACCCCACCAAATTGATAATGAAGAATGGCTATCAGTCCATTGTTTACACAAAAACAATAAATAAGAGAAGAAAGAAAACCAAACTTGTCATATTAGTCAAAACTAACTTATGCATATCAGTATTTATGAATATGTAAAATAAGAGAGCTACTGTCGTCCTGTTAGTGAATTTTTACTTTTCGGACGAGTTAGATTTGTTCTGCCTCTTACAAATGGAGTTTTTCGAAGTGTATATTAAAGTCCATTTATCAAAAAAAAGAAAGATTTGTTTTAAATCTCTTTCTTTGAAATTTCTTCTATCATAAGTAGGTTTCGACGAATTTTAAAGTATAACAAAGCTAGCATTGTATTCTTTTCTTGCTGCAGGGTATTTGGGTCTTCTGCTTATGCTTTACTTGGTCCCTCTGTTATTTTGTCTAGCTGTGGTCGAATTCAATATGTTCAGTGTGTCTTATTTCTCTCAATTAAAGTCAAAATTATCTTGATAACTTTCTCTATAATGTAAGATAATTAGTTTAAACCCCTTTATCCTTCTTTCTCTTCTCATTATCCTTTTTTCCTTCTTGGTTATGCGACAAAGACAACCACCACTAACTCTGGTGATAATTTCAGCCACAACTAAATAATTCCTAATGAAAACCCATCCCTCATTTTTATTAATCCTGTACTTGATGGCCCCAATTATCACAGATGGTCCCGCTCAATGGCCATGGCATTGGAGATGAAAATAAAAACAGAGCAAAGCAAACTAAAAAGTGTGTCTAGAAAAAGTTTAGATCACCTTCAAGAAGGATATTTCGAATTTTGATGCACAGAAGGAGTTTCAAGGATGAGTTAACATTCTGAACTAAACTGATTTACAGCAGATCAAAGTCTTTCAGTTCATCCCAGTGCTTGAATCTCAATGATTATAATATTGGTTAAATATCATTAATTTTGTGAGTTGTCATGACAGATAATGGATTCAGAAACTTGTAGTGAATGATGGAACAGTTGAAATTTAACATGGAGGTAATTACTGACAAGCATTGATTATTAACTATAAATCTAAAGGCTGAACAAACACACGAGCAAAAGGTGTCTAAGTAGAAAATACGAGAAATGGGTTGTGGTAGCTACATCCCATTTCCAAATGGATAACAGTGAAAGAGTACATGCATGTAATTTATTTGGTAGTAAGACGCATGCAGTGATATTTGATATGTTGACTCAGCAAAGCTTAGTGCAGAAGCATCGTCGGCGGAAGCCTTTGCACTTGCCACCGGAGAAACCTTCGTTCCTGCATACCAGAGCACAGTTATGGTCTCCAGTGCATGCACCATGGAAGCCGTGGCTCTGTGACTCGCACACTCGTCCCTCCGTCTGCACCACTACCTCTGCCACCACAAACAAAACACACAAACCATTAACAACATAAATACATATATGAAACACACATCACAAGAAGGAGATTAATCTTACGAGAAGCAAAGACAAGAAGGAGGAGCAAGAAGAAAAAGCCACATGATTTTCCCATCTCTATGTTCACAAACCCACCCTCTCTGCTGTAGTGTGTGTATACATGCAATGATGAGTGAAGCAAGTGTCGTTATATAGTGAAACGAGGGACTTAGTGGAAAGAGGGCATGCATGACGTGTCAGAAAATGGCGTGGAAAGATTAAGACCACACTGAGTGGATCAATATTTGAGATTTGAAAAGAGAAGAGGCATGTTCACGTGAAGTATTCAGAGAGAACTGTACCTGTATGCATGATGTAATTATGTGAAAACGGATACCTTGTTTTGTCATTTTACCTGTGTTACTGAAAATGGTGAGATGAAGGAGTAATGGCTGTTTACTCACGAGACCTGCAACTCATTTTCTTTGTCAGAGGAAGAAGACAAAAACAAACCAAAACCTGATGCTGATGCTATCAATGGTACATCTCATTTATGTTATCTTAAGCACCTTTAGTAGTTCATGTCAAAAAAAAGTACTACTTTAGTATTGGTGCTATTTAATTAAAGTTCTAACTTTTATTTTGAAAACTTACATAATAAAACAACATTAAATATTAGCACTAATTACTAAAGTAGAATTTTAAATTTAAGACTAATCCAATAACTTAATGCATGTTTGAATTAAAGTGAAAAAGTTTGCCTAAAAATAATAAATCTTATTAGAATATATATTTTTTTAATCGAAAATAAAAAACATTTATTTAACTTTAAAGCAAAATGTAATTAAGCCATTGAGCTTAAATACCATGGATAAGAATAATGTAAAAATATATTTATCATAAAAGAAAATAATTATAATAATAGAAATGAAAAAGAAAATGATATGTATGAATGATTGTGTTTTGGTGGAGCAGGGTTTGTTTGGGTTCATGTATTTTTCCTGCATCTGATTCCTTTGGTTATTGGCGGAACTTCATTTCTGGAGAAGCGTGCAACCTGGTGTTGTAGTTTTTAGGCTAGAACTGCTCTATTATCAGAATGGCAGTGTAGGTTTTATTATTACTACAAAAGCTTTTTTTAAAAAGGCAACTGACAACTTTGTTTTACCAAGTAAATTATCGATTAACTTTTTTTTTTCAATGTTATCTCATGCTTTATTTTGTGTTTGAAAATGGATTTCGAAAAGAGAAAAAAATATAAATTTAAAGAGAAAAAAAAGGTGAAAAGAAAGTTATTTATATTAAAAAAAAGTAAAAAAAAAATATAGAATTTGTAAAAATTTGTAAGAAACTTAATTGATATAAAAAAAATTTAAAAATTTATAAAATGATATATTTATGAAATGATTAAATTATTTTTTTAATTATTAACTAATTTTAATTAAATATTATATTTTAATTTAATTATTATCATTTTATATTTTTTTATTATTTTTTATTTAAAATTTTACTAATATTATTTTATAAATTTATTATTATTAATATTTTTAATAATGTAGTTAATTCATTAATGTTTTCTTCTTTTTTAATTATCTCTAAAAAAAGATAGATTGATTTTCTATTTTTAGTGATAAGGATAAAATTATATTTTTAATTTTTTTTAACCACATTTTCTCTTATATTTAAGTAGAATATTTTTTCAAAATCAACTTTCTTTTTTTCACACATTGATAGAAATAAATGACATATATCCACATACTTTTTTTTTTCTCCAACTTTCCCTCCATAAAAACAAACACAACAATAGCCTTTGTTCTATTTTAAGAAAAGATTTGAGGAGAAGAAAAAATGAATTCGAAAATAAAAAAAATAGAAAGTAAGGTTCTTTCTTCTAAGAGAAAAATAGTGAGAACTAAAGAAAAAGTTGAAGAAAAATTGTGAATCATTTAATTGATATAATAGAAAAAAATTATTTTTAATTAAAATTTTTAAAACATAATTATTTACTTATTATTATTAATAATTTTTATTTTATTATTAATATTCATTATTATTTTATAAATTAATTTTATTATTAAATTTTATATTTAAAATAATTTTTAAATATTTTATAATTTTTTATATTATAATATAATTAATTACTTATATTATAATATAATTAAAATTAATTATACTATAATATAATTAATTATATGTTAAAAATTAACATGTATATACCATAATCGATTATGTGTTATCAGTTAATATGTAATTAATTATAATATAATTTAATTAATTTTAAAATTTTAATTATTTATATTATAATATAAATTTTTAATTAATTATATTAAAAGAATTAATTAAATTAATATAAATATAAATTATATGTATAAAACTTTTTTTATTTGTGTGTTTTTTTTAGATTTCTTCTTTGTGAAAAAAGATTTTGAAGATTTTTTTGTTTTTCGTGTCATTTCTTTTATTTCTTCTTTTTTTTTAATTTTTTATGTTTCTTTATTTTTTTCGTCTTTCCTTACTCTTAAAGGAAGATGTCATTAAAGATTAATTAATTTTGTTTTTAATAATTTAAGTAAGAGAAGTGAAGAATGACTTCTTTAAAGATGATTAAATCATCACTTTTGAGAAAAGGAGATATTGTTGTAAGGAATCACAAATTTTTCAAGAATGTGGACTTATTTTTAGAAATTATTTTAAATTATTTAAAAAAACTTAGGTTGTGTTTCTTTCAAAGAAAAGATTTAGAGGAGAGAAAATGAATGGATTTGAGGAGAAAGAGAATGGAAAGGGAGATTGTTTGTTTTAAGGGAAAGATAGTGGAAAGTGAAGAGAAAGTTTATAAAAGTTTGTGAATGATTTAATTGATGTAATAAATTAAATTAAATTGTATATTAATATATTTTAAAAATAATTTATTTAAAAGTAATTTAATATGAAAAATAATTTTTTTAAAATATAAATTAAACATAAAAAAATTAAATTAAAATAATAATTATTATAAATCTTTAATATATAAAATATAACTTTTCAATTAAATGTTAAATTATATATAAAATATTTTATTTAATATTATTATTATTATTTATTATTATACAAATTTATTTACATTATTATTATTTATTTAATATTTATTATTATACAAATTTATTTTTACAATTAAATTTTTAATTTAAAATAATCTTTTAATATATTTTATACATATTTTTTTATTATATATTATAATATAAAATTAATAATAATATAACATAATCAATTATTATAACATTTTGATTATTATTATTATTTATAATTTTAATATTTTATTTTTATTAAGCATTTATTTTTTAAAATTTTATTATTATTAATAAATTTATTATTTATAATCATATATTTATTTAATTATATTAAATAATACAAATAATAAATAAATAATATAATATAAATATAATAAAATATTATACGTATAATTGATTATGTATTACATAATCGATTATGTCATATAATCGATTATGTATAATATTTTATTATATTTTAATCTTTTCTTTGCATATGTATTACATAATCGATTATATCATGTAATCGATTATGTATAATATTTTACTATATTTTAATCTTTTTTTTTGTAAATTTTTGTTCTTTTGTAAAAGAAGTGTGTTACAAAAATTTTGTCTTGTTTTTTGTTTTTTCGTTTTTGTTTCTTAATTTTATTATTATTTTATTTTTCGATTTTTGCATTTTCTTTTCTCACTTTTTTTCTATGCACATTCATCTTCGAATAGAAATACTGCATTATAGTTTTTAAAAGAAGAAAATGTTTTTAAAAAATTTGAAAAACGTTAATTAATGCAAAGTTAGTTTTTTAGTTAAAACAAACTATTTATCCCATTTTTAATTCATTAAGTATTTGATTGTTTTATTAAAAAAACACCTTTTTTAATCTCTTAAAAGAATTCTAAGCTATTTATCACATTAAATAGTTGTATATTAATACATTTAATCATGAGTTAAAACTATCTCCAAATAAGTTTTTCTTTTAGTTAGATTTTGTATAAAAGATTTTGGTTAGATTTTTATCAAGTCATGATTAAAAACATGATTCTTTGAGAATCTTAAGTAATCATCTTTCAAGAACATATGTCAACTAAACCATTGAGAGTGCAACCACATAAGGTCTTCTTTTACTGAAGGATTGGTCTTGTTTTTTTATACAGGATAACCATAATGTGATGTTTTGCTTAACAAAGGATGAATTGTTGTGCTATGATTGAAATGATCAAATCTAAGAACTCCCCCTTCCAACATTAGTGACATCTCCTGGGACAGTTATAACACTCAGATCCTTTATCCACCTTATCATTTGATGATGAATGCTTTGACTTCTTTTCTTTTACCCCTTCTTTTCTTTCCCTTTGACTTTAAGACATTCAAACTCAACCTGTTATCATGTCTCATAGACTGTCCATATTGAGGTTTGCACCTCCTCCTCTAGTGTGATGATATGTTCCTTCCCGAACAACAAAACATCTTTAAAATGCTCAAACATCTTAGACAAGATGTTAAGAAACAACAAAGTCTTATCCTCATCATTGAGCTTCACTTCAATGTTCTTTAGATAGCCCAGAATCTTGTTAAAATTCATCAACTCCTCCATCATCGTTCTTTGACTTAATCATTCAAATGTTGATTCAAACAAAGTCTATGTACCAAAGATTTGCTCATATATAATGACTCAAGTTTCTCAATCTTCATCCATATCAATACCACAAATTTCTCTTTCGCAACTTTCCTCAATGCTTTATTCCCAAGACATAGAGTTATGACACTTATAACTTTGATGATCATGTCCGTCTTCTCCTTCTCAGACAATGACGCTGAAATATTCATATAACCCCTTATCGCATCAACACATCCTTACTTACTATATCAAATCTTGATATCCTATTATCAAAAGTCATTATGATAAGAAAAGTTAAACTTAGTAGTCACATCTTCAACAATGTTCTTGACTTTTATCCTCTTGAGAGTAGGTGTCAATCATTATGTTCGAATCAACAATAAAAAAACAAAAAAAAAATTATATTAAAATAAAAAGTTCTACAAAAAGAACTCATAAAATATAATATACATCACATATATTCTCTTTATATAAAATTAAAATAGAAAACTAACAAACAAATAGTAAAATAGTTGAAACAAACTACAATCTAATACACAAGTTTAACGGTTGAGAATCTAACTACTCTTAATATTACTATTACTAGATAATTTTTTGTACTCTTGACTATGCAAACACGATTTAGAATCAATATATCCCATAAAAATATATTCTGGTCTACTCAAATGATATAACCCACATTTCCAAATTAATATAAAAATAAACAATAATATTATTGAGACGTGTAAGAATACTTTTCTTAAGGAGTTGAAATATATGTAAGGTTCAAGATACAACAAACTTCTTAAGACAAATATAGGACTACAGAACTTGCAAAAAATAAATCCGCTAAGAAAGATCTTTGAAAAAGAGAGTTGAGAATATATATAAGAGAACAGCAACCTCCATATAGAGTGAAGAAATCCGTTGTAAAGAAACTCTTTAAATATATTAAACTTACATAAGAAGATAATTGTAATACTAGAAAGAGTTATACATGTAATTCGAAAAAATAGAAAAAAAGAGTTCGATCATAATTTAGTGTAAAGCAATTATATAAAACGGTGATCCTGGTCCAGTTATTGATGCATTGAAAGACTCAAAAGGAGGGGAGGGGGGTGTTTGAAAACGAAGAAACAGGTAGATAGAAAAAGCATATTTAAAGGGAGGGATAGAAAGATAGATAGCACGGAGTAATGAGTGGGTTTTATGATGAAATTCGGTGCAAAAAAAGTAAAAGTGGTGACTAGGACATTGAAAATGTGTATCTAATAAGTACATTGTCTTCGTTTTTCTGAATTCACGCATGGGGCTCTTCTGCTATGCCAGACACATTGCATTCAAATCAATATTTCAGAGCCGTGTTAAAACTGGGACCAAGGACCACATTGTACCCACTTCAACTAAACAAATATAATCTAACATCAGTATTCATACACAATTCTAATCCATCTGAACTTGTAATTCTACTTCTAATTTCCAAGTGCTGATGCATCACATTAATCAGGAATTTCTTTTGAAGGAACAAGGATGACATTATCCATCCCCACCAAAGGAAAATGTATAGGATTTTTAGTTCATTTAAGAACTCAAATAAAAAAAACTATTTATTTCATAAACTAATCCAAAATTTTTAATAACTTCTTGTGCTAACTAACAATTACATTACCACCATAGGACTTACAAAAGAAAAACTACCAGTTAAGTGATCCAGATCCTAAAAGTCAATACCTCATCAATTTAAAGGTTAAAACTATTGTTGATCTTAAAATGTCATCCTATTTCTTCAAAATTGTATTGTTTTGAATCTGGAATCAGTGAGTGCATGTTTTTGTTCGACGTGAAATCGGACTGCCCGAGACGCACACTCATAGAAGTTGCATTTGAGTAGATACTTTTATGATGTTTTCTATCAGTGCTGGGAACAAGTGGATCATGACAGATAAAACATAATTTTAAGCTTGGTACAGACAAAAAGACAACATTAGATAAAAAGGCCCCACCAAAATTTACATGAAATTTATACAGAGAAATAGATCAATTATGTCCTCCATATATCAATAAGAATTCAAAAATCAGAAGATCCCCTCTAACAATAATAATAATAAATAATCAAAGAAACACAGAAGAAGTATATATAACCGAAACACGTGATCACGATTGACATTAAAACTCTCCTCATGTAGCAGCAGTAAAGTCCATCTTTGAACATCTTGGGTGGTAGAAGTGAATGCAAGAACATAATTGCTAGCAATCCATGTAAGTGCTGCTCATCTCCTTCCCCCTTGTGGATGTACATAACAATTATGATATTCTCAGTCAGAAGAGGAGGGCTTGACCTTCAAGCGGTACAAGAGTTTCTTCTTCTTAGAGCTTTGGTTGTCAATGGTGAGAACCACTTTCCCAGGTTCACCAATTTTATAATTGTTGCAAAGCACCGGTTCTTCTGATGAAGCGACCTTTCTAGCCTTCTGGATGATCACAGTATAGCTTCCCTCTGAACTTGGCACAAACTCTGCCCCATAGCTTACGTCCCACCCTATTACTCTGAGTTCCCAAGACAGTAGGGAGTTCTGCACGATCCCAAGTGAAACAAAATTTCAATGCATTACCAAAAGGCTATCAGGGAAAATGCTCAATAAATAACAATTTTCTACCAACTCATATTAAGTCATAGTAAAGGAATAAATATGGACTAGGATTCAATTACTTATCTAACCGTTTGAACTACATCTACCCAGGGTTTTCATATATAGATTAATTCTTTGATCTATAACTAACTGGATTTTAATATCATTAGATTGAATTTTAACCCTTCAACTCAAATCCATAAATAAATGAAATGTACACATCATCAGATATAGATTGAAAGAATAGACTAATGATTTTTTTCTTATCTTCAACTTATCCGCTGCCTTTTTTGAGTTTAATAAATCACTGTTGGATGCTCTAAGATCCAACATGAAATTATCTCACTAGTTCTAATGGGCTACATTTGTAGTAGCTGATAAATATTAGTAACCTACCTAATAAGCATCACAGATGCTGTTTTCTAGCCTAGATGATAGAAAACAAAGCTTAATTGGTAGTGGAAAAGGTTTTTTGACTCGTAACTATATTTAGAACTGAAATAAAATAAGAACACTTATGTTTCCAATTCGAGTATGGTCTTTCCACGTTTATTTATTAATCTTTATTTACTAATTATGGTGTGTTGCCCGAGACATCTCATCTGGGGGAATGGGCCTGCCTAAATCAGTAGCATGAAACAGGAGAAAAACGAAAGGGGTAATATTAAAATCTTGAGAACTGAGGAATCCTAGGTAAGATTCCGCATTCCAATGCTGCATTCATTGGATTCCCCCTCAGTCGAGATCAATCAATTCCGACAAAAAAACACAAAGGAAAGACCAAACCCACCTCAGTAACTGGAAACTCCACCGTATGTTTTGCTGCAGGCCTCACTGTAATTTCAGTAACCGCATCGGAAATTCCGAATTCCCCATCTTTGCTTAGTCCACCATACTTGACCGGAAGTTGCTCCGCAGCAATGTATCTGAAATATCCAAATAACAAATTAAGCTAAACATTGGGACAAAACGCAGGCCCAACTGAAAAGACATGAACCAATAAAAGTCGTGTATTTTGTGTTCACCTCAAAAGAGTCTCGGCTGATTTGGAAGGGCCAGCAAAGACAAACTTGCTTTTGGTTCTCTGAGTAAGAAAAGGGCTTATCATCCTGTTCACTGCCAAGTACCACCATGGCACATTGATAAACACCTACACCAACAAAACAAAAAAGGGAATATCAATAAAGGATAACACAATAAAATACCCTAGATAAGTGTTAAAATTGAAGGTAAACAAATAATTTGAGTGTATCAAGGTTTTAAACGCAAATTCAGATAAAATGTAAAGGGTTATTTTTTGTCTCCATATCTACGGATCCATTGGCAGCATTTGCCACAATTTGAAGAAGGTCAAACCATGGATGTAGTACCTTAGTTGCTTTCCACCTTATTTTCTAATCAGAATTGATGTTTGAAATGGGTAATCAGAGATTCCATTAAAACTATAATTTTAGTCAGAGAAAAAGTATACGTAAGTTTTGTTCTTTAAAAAGTTGTGAAAATGGGCCTTGTGTTTCTGCCTAGACCTAACTCACCACATTTATCTGCACTGCCATTATAAAGACTGCAAAAAGAATGTGTCTGGAATTCAAACAATGGGTTGAATTTAAGAGGGGCATCCATGCAGTACCTGTTTAGCTACAAACTCGGGATAGTTATCCTGAAGCAACTGCAGGGCCTGTTTGGTAGCCTGTCTAAGCTCCCACTTGGCAGGTCCAGGAGAGTTCTTGAGATCATTGACTTGAACAATGGTGCTTATCCCACCAGGGGTAAAATCAAGCTTCCTGATACTCTTCTCCAGGAACTGAATCCTCCACCTCAGGAACCTGTGCCTCTTCTCCTCGTCAGAGAAACTCTTCTTGTATAACTCCTTGTTCTGAAACTCCCCATAGACGTTATAACACACAGGGTGACCCTCCTTGTCAAACCCATGCATGTACACCGCCTTCTCCAAATCATCCCCCAACTCCTCCTCCAACAACTCCTCCATCCCGAACTCCTTCCTCCACCGAATCGTCCCCTTTATCATCGCAAACGCATCCTTCACCTTGAAGTCCCTCGCACGCAGAAACTTCAGCAGAATCACATCGCTCCTTTCATCAGCAAGAAGCGGCACTCCCCAAATCGAAACCTCTTCGGGGGAAGCGGAAGCAGCTTCCACCTTCGCTTCCTCCTCAGACACAGTCACAGACACAACGCTCTCCTCGATAGCCTCCACCGTTTTCGCTCCATCCTGCTCCACAGAAGCAGCATCGATAACAGCCACTTTCTCTTCAACAACCTCAGTTGCAGTTTTAGTTTCAGTTTCCTTCACTTCAGCGGCCACTTTTTCTGTCGCGTCTGCCACGTCAGCAGCCGCAGCAGCAGCAGGTTCCTTCTCTTCCTCCAGGGGCTTCTGTTCGTCCTTGCTGTCGGTGGAATCTTCGGGCTTTTCATCTTTGGGAGGGTGGTTATTCTGAGGCGCAGAAAAGTCGTGTTTGTGGAGTGCTTCCTGAATGAGTTGTTTGAGTTCTTGCAGTGCTTTTTTCTCGGTTTCTGGAAGGTCCGAGACAATGGTGCTTTCTTCCTTGAACGAACCTGATTCCGGAATGTTATCTTTGGAAACCTCCGTCTCAGTTTCTGGAATGTTCTCCTTCTCCGGGGACGCCTTTTCTTCTTCTTCTTCTTCTTCTTCGACGGAAACAACAACGTTGGTGTCTGATTGGTCAGCAGGTGCCACGTGAGCGACCACCACTTCCTCTTGAGGAGTGCTTGTCTTTGAAACTTCTTCAGCCATGGTTAACTTAACACTCAACAGCGACACTGTCTTTGATCTGAATGAACAAAATTCGAAAGGAAAGAGAGAACTTGATGTGAAGAGAGTGGGAAATGGAAAGAGGAAGTTATAGAGAGAGACCAGACTGTGCCAGCTAGGAATGTGGGCCCCGGCCCGGATGTAACGGTGTTATTACACTCTGTACCCAACAGAGTGGGCCTAGCTGCAAGTTTGCGGGCCCAACGAGTTAGAATTGAAAAGCAACGGTCCCATTGGAGGGTATGTACGAATTCACGTTTGTTGTTAGAATATTGATATTAAATTTGAAAAAAGAGGGTTTGAGAAGGTTAATTGGCATTTGATGATGAGATTTTGCCTTGGATGCGTTGAGTGTTGCCACTGTTTAGCTGTACATTCCTTTGCTTTCAATTGCAACCAAACCGTTCTACAGTTTTGTTTGGCCCACATCGATCATTATTCACCTGTAATGCGTGATTCCTCTTATATTAAAATATGGGAAAGCAGCAACTCTATCTTAACAATGATTAGTGATAGCTTCTTCAGTTTGAAATTTGAATTGAATAATGGCATTAACGTTGTATGATGATTCTTCTGTCTTAAGTTGGTTAGATAACCGCGTTAAGGAATGTGGTTCCACCATCCTTGCTGTTATTTCTTATGGTTTTTTATTCTTTTGTGTCTTGTGTTTTAGAATGTTCAATTAATGAATTCATAATTATTCACAGGATATCTTAGTTTTCATTTCAATCTTTCTTCATCTAATTAAGTATGTCAATAGAAGATTTTATTATAACTCTTATAAAAAAATATTTATTTTTAAAAGAATTTAATGATTATGAGAAGATATCAAACAGTTTCTCCTCATCATCTAATACTATGGGTGTGATTTTTAAAATAAATAGTCATTTTTAAAATAAACAAAATTATTCCATTTTACGATTGGATAATAGTATAAAATTGTTATAATTTGTTTGTGTGCACGATTCTCTTTTCTCCTCTCATTTCTTTCCCTACTGTTTATATTTTTCTATCTCATAGTATAATAATATATGCAACAGTAGATAACACTGTCAAAAAATATTTACAGTGTTCTAGTTCTGTTAATTAAGAGAGAGGAAAAAAAAGAAAGTCAACTCTTAGGACTATGCTATCATATTATTTTTTTTAGTAAAATTTGCAAGTAAAAGAGAATATATAACTAAACTATAATTTTGGCATATCAAATAACCTACTCCTAAAAAAATTATAATAAAATTATTATTAAGTAAAGATGATAGAAATAATTTATCTCAATTTTTGTATTTTTTTCATGTTTTAATAATAATTATTGACGCAGAATTATCCTATATATATGAGCATTTTACTGGCATACAATTTTTCTTCTACTTATATTTAATAGTATTTATTTAATATTTAATTTTCTTTATCTGATTGTATTTTAAACATAATATTATTACTATTTCAAATAGTAAATTAATATAAATATTTAAGAAAATTATTTAATAATAAATATCATTATGTAATTCTAAAAATAATAACAAAAAATAAAAAAATAAATTTATTTTAAAAATACCATATATTATATATGAACTCTTCACATATATATTTTTCATATTTTTAAAAATATAAATTAATTATATATTAGAAGATAATTATAAATTATAAAATATAAATCTTAATTATTATTTATATTTTAAAAATAAAAACAAATTTTTTATTAAAAAAATAGATACATATATATTTTCACTTGTGTATATTTGAATAAGTAATTTTGTATTTAAAATAAAAGTCATCATAATGTATCTCTCTTTCTTTATCAGATGTGTAAAAAATAAAAGTTCTTAGCCCATTTTGAATTCTTTTTCTTCTTCTCTATTGCATCTGTGCTGTACCTATACCACTATTGTATCCATGTCATTGCTACACCTGATTATCGACAAAGATGTGGGTGAAGACGAAAATGAAAATGGGAACCTGTTGGCAGAAGTTAACAGTGAAGGACCCTAATGGATAGGGTTCGAGAGAAGGGACACCAGGAAGGTTCTGGGAGTTTGAAACGAAAATGGATGAGGATGGACGGGTAAGAGTAACAAGGAAGACTGGGTGAGCATCCATCGCGTTTAGTCGGATCCGGGTCTAATTTAACTGATCCAAACTAACCTGGATTTAATATGTTAAAATCCATATATGACCCTTTAATTCATTGGATTAATTAGATTCAGGTTACTCGAATTGCGTACTATTTCATGAGATATTCGAGTTGAATTATAATTAGATTTATTTTTTATAAAAAATAATTATATTATTTAAGGTTAAATATGTTTTTAGTTTTTAAATTATTTTTTAAAATTGTGGATAAATTTTGAACCTATTTTATCCTTATACTTTATAAACAAATGTAAATGATCTTTAATAACAAATAAAAACATCTTTAAAAAAATGAAAAATAATAAGAAATGGAAGGAAAAGAGTCAAAGAAATTTAAAAAACAGATGATAGTGAAGTAGGAAACTATAAAGAAGGAAAATAAAGAGATAAAAAAAAATTCTGACACATCATCAAAGATAATTTATATGAATTTATAAAGTACAAAGACAAAATAAGTCAAAAATTTATTTTACAGACGAAACACAATTTTAACAAATAATTCAAAAATTAAAAACATATTTAATCCAATTTTTTATTTATTTTAATTTTGATTATCACCTTTGATAAAATACATAGATTATATAAAAGATAAAACTTAAACTTTATATATATATATATATATATATATATATATATATATATGGACTGAATTTGTAGTAATATTTATAATCATTACATAAATTTGATCCAAAAAACACTTGCATTACCTAGGCAGCATTGTTTCTTACAGCACCATGACACTATTGTTTCCATATACTAGTAGTACTATGTTGGTGTATGTGGTCAATGGCAGCAAGTTGCAAGGTAACCAGTCTTTGCATCCTTAATAAGTTTAGATGGACAAAGCATTTCTACTTCTACGCATCAAATCTATGCATAGAGCGGCATTTGTATGCTTCCAGAAAAGATTTGGGTTTCTAATTACAAAATATATCTTTTCTAACTTTCTAAATCTCAGAGAAGTAGAGCAAAATTAGGGTTTTATTCTTAACTTTAAAATCTTGACATTTAAAGCAAGAATGGAGGATAAGAAGAAGGAAGGTAGAAATATTAAAGAATCGAAGATAAGGAGGAGGAATCAAACCTCAATCAAAATCCCATGTTGAATTGAACAAAGGAATCTCCTAATCTCAGTCAACAACACAAAGGGTTTCGTTCTTCCTTACTCTTCCAATTTCCAACTCTTCAATCTCACTGAGCAACGCAAATTAGGATTCCTTCTGTTTCTCCTTTAGCTTATATACCTAGGTTTGAAAATCGATTGGGTCGGATACCGATGGTTTCACAAAATGAAGTTCGAATACAACTGAATAAACCTCTCTTAACCCCCTTTTATCAACCCGACTACCCATTCAACCAATTAGATCCGACCGTTTCTAATTTCTTTGTCGAATTTTTACGGTTACGGTCGGATACAAAATTCTTGCTCAACCCTACAAGGAAGTGTGGGAGGGAGGTGTAGGAAAAAGGTTATTAACATAATAAATTATTTTACCTTTTAGATTGTTTGATCTGGAAAACTTTTTAATTATTTGGTCTATAATGTTTTTGGATTATACAACCTAAAAAGAAGAGGTGATGTTTGTGCAGTATTTTGGATTAGTCATTCTAAAAGTGTTAGAAAAGTGTGAGAGTGGACATAAAGTTCCATATTGAGTAGACATGATAAAGTTGAAGTATATAAAAAAAAATAAAGACTCATAGATATTGAACATTAAGGTTTTATGTGTGTGAGAAGATTTTCATAACAGATTATTTGAAAATTACCACGAAAATAAACAATAGAGGGTGGAATAGTCATTTTAAAAAGTATGAGGTGCAGTTAGTAATTATAGGAGTGCAGAAAGTAAAATCTGAAAAGGAAAGGAGTTGGGACAAAATTTGATATTGGGCTTCGGCCTAAAAATTTATAAGAAGAGAAAGAACAAAGCATGTTATCCTTACAATTGAACTTCCCTATTTAAAGGAGAATAATTTTTTTTATGAAAACTTTGAATTAAAGCGTGGTAGACTTAAAACCTAATAGGAATTAAATATAATATAGAGTCATTACAATTATATTATTAATAAGTTTTTAACAATGATAATTCAATTTATATATATAGTTCGGGTAGAAAATAAAATTAACAGTATGAAAAACAGGTTGAGGCAATTTAAGCGATAAAGATATACGAAAACTAATACAAAAGATTTATCACTTTCATAAATATACTTAGTTTTTATTAGAAAATAAGAATAATAAATGAAATAGATAAATTATTATTAGTAGTAGAAGTATATATAGTTGGTATTAAATAAAATCATAAGTTTTTATCAGCAAACTTAAGAAGAAAACTTAAGATGTTTTTAAGTTAAACATAGAAAATTAACATTGACAAATGTTTTTAGTTGGAGGGTTCTTTTATAATTATCTTTAAACTATTCTTGTTGAATGTTGTAAAGGGAAGCAAATATAATTTATAAAATGTATATATCTCCCATTCCTAATGAAGTTTGTGGTTAGAGAAATTATGAGGCAATATTAATATAATTATCTAAGTTAAGTAGAATATAATTATAATTTGAGGTGAACATATTCTACACATATGGCAAAATCATGTGCCTTCTGAACATATTGATGACATGAATGAGAAAGAAAAGGGAACAGGTGGCACGTGACTCACATACCTTGCCCTCACCAATACCTTTGACATTTTGAGTTTCCATGGCCAATAATTTCATGCACATTCAATACCCAATAATAGTGCTAACTCATGCATCTTCTTTGACCAAAAATAGGAACAATGTCCAATGAGACAATCACATAGGACCCAACTGCTACCATGCATGTAGGCCACAACCAAACTCCTACAAACTTCTATTCACATCAAAATTTAGTCTTCAAACAACATTTATGCATCACAAAGGATCAAATTTACATAAAACCAAAAAGTAATGAAATTAATGTGTAACTAAATTAAAGTGTATTTGTATTTATTTTGCATCAAACACTTATCACTAGATAAAAATTTATAATCTCTCATTTTATTTATGAGATAATTGATGTTAGTGGTAGCAATTTATTCTTCCACAATTGTTTAGATAAAAATCAAATTTGTAATATTGATTCTGATACCAATTATTTGATAAAGTATTTATAATTAAAAAAAATTATGGGCATAGTTAAAATATAATTTTTTCTAATTAATATTTCCTTTATTTCTAGGAGAAGAAATTTGTTTCATATTATCTATGATTTGCAAATTTTAATGATGCATTAATTGTTTTTTACTAACTATACTCTTATTTTAAAAAATATAAAAATAATTAATAGATTCTTTTTATGAGACTTTAATGAACCAGCTGTTTGTATTAACCAATTATTTTCTATCTTTTTATCTACTTTTTCGTCAATTAATAAATCATATTTAATTCTTTAAGGGTATTATTAAAAAAAATTAAAAATTTATTATAAGTTATAGAAATTACTATTTCTATTGGTTTGTGTAAAAAAATCTTAAAAGACTCTTATTTAGAAACAATGAAATTAATGTGTAACTAAATTAAAGTGTATTTGTATTTATTTTGCATCAAACACTTATCACTAGATAAAAATTTATAATCTCTCATTTTATTTATGAGATAATTGATGTTAGTGGTAGCAATTTATTCTTCCACAATTGTTTAGATAAAAATCAAATTTGTAATATTGATTCTGATACCAATTATTTGATAAAGTATTTATAATTAAAAAAAATTATGGGCATAGTTAAAATATATTTTTTTCTAATTAATATTTCCTTTATTTCTAGGAGAAGAAATTTGTTTCATATTATCTATGATTTGCAAATTTTAATGATGCATTAATTGTTTTTTACTAACTATACTCTTATTTTAAAAAATATAAAAATAATTAATAGATTCTTTTTATGAGACTTTAATGAACCAGATTGTTTGTATTAACCAATTATTTTCTATCTTTTTATCTACTTTTTCGTCAATTAATAAATCATATTTAATTCTTTAAGGGTATTATTAAAAAAATTAAAAATTTATTATAAGTTATAGAAATTACTATTTCTATTGGTTTGTGTAAAAAATCTTAAAAGACTCTTATTTAGAAACAATGAAATTAATGTATAACTAAATTAAAGTGTATTTGTATTTATTTTGCTTCAAACACTTATCACTAGATAAAAATTTATAATCTCTCATTTTATTTATGAGATAATTGATGTTAGTGGTAGCAATTTATTCTTCCATAATTGTTTAGATAAAAATCAAATTTGTAATATTGATTCTGATACCAATTATTTGATAAAGTATTTATAATTAAAAAAAATTATGGGCAGTAGTTAAAATATAATTTTTTCTAATTAATATTTCCTTTATTTCTAGGAGAAGAAATTTGTTTCATATTATCTATGATTTGCAAATTCTAATGATGCATTAATTGTTTTTTACTAACTATACTCTCATTTTAAAAAATATAAAAATAATTAATAGATTCTTTTTATGAGACTTTAATGAACCAGCTGTTTGTATTAACCAATTATTTTCTATTTTTTTATCTACTTTTTCGTCAATTAATAAATCATATTTAATTCTTTAAGGGTATTATTAAAAAAAATTAAAAATTTATTATAAGTTATAGAAATTACTATTTCTATTGGTTTGTGTAAAAAAATCTTAAAAGACTCTTATTTAGAAACAATGAAATTAATGTATAACTAAATTAAAGTGTATTTGTATTTATTTTGCTTCAAACACTTATCACTAGATAAAAATTTATAATCTCTCATTTTATTTATGAGATAATTGATGTTAGTGGTAGCAATTTATTCTTCCATAATTGTTTAGATAAAAATCAAATTTGTAATATTGATTCTGATACCAATTATTTGATAAAGTATTTATAATTAAAAAAAATTATGGGCAGTAGTTAAAATATAATTTTTTCTAATTAATATTTCCTTTATTTCTAGGTGAAGAAATTTGTTTCATATTATCTATGATTTGCAAATTTTAATGATGCATTAATTGTTTTTTACTAAGTATACTTTTATTTTAAAAAATATAAAAATAATTAATAGATTCTTTTTATGAGACTTTAATGGACCAGCTGCTTGTATGAACCAATTATTTTCTATCTTTTTATCTACTTTTTCGTCAATTAATAAATCATATTTAATTCTTTAAGGGTATTATTAAAAAAAATAAAAATTTATTATAAGTTATAGAAATTACTATTTTTATTGGTTTGTGTAATCTTAAAAAAATCTTAAAAGAATCTTATTTAGAAACAGAGGGTAATTTATAATCCACACCTTATGATTCAATTATAACTTAATGTGCATTATTTTTACTCCAATCAACATGTTAATTAATACTAGCACCTTTAACACATTTTACTTTATACAAAATAGTAATTTTTTCTTTTAGAAAATTATCTGTGAACTGAAAAACAAACACCCCATGCATCAATCATTTATACATAAGTCAAATTACTTGGGTACCAAAACCTTTAAATAGAGCCTTGGGAGTAAAAACTCTTGCATGGGTTTAGGTACAAAAGATTTATGAAGCAATTAATGTGAAGAATGGGGTACCATGATGTTCTTGGTAAAGCCCTGTCTTCAATGTTTGTCCAAACCAAAACAAAACACTCGTTTTCAATTGTTATCATGTATGCTAAACGCCCATAATCATGTGGTGAGAAGAGGTGTGTGGCACATGATTATGTCAAAAAGATGAATTTGGAGGTCATGATCATGGACAACATTAAAGAAAGATACTGCTAAATGACATGCATGCTAATTATTTAGAGCTTCCATGGAACAAGATTAAATATTAATGAGTTTGATTATATATTCCCTAAAACAATTACTATAAAATATCCAAAAAGTTTGGATTTATTATCCATCCATATTATACTCGTCTAAGTTATTCATTAAGCAAATTATCAATGTTTAAAAAAAATATAGGATAGAATTTATATTAATATATTATACACAAATTCATAAAAAAATAATAGAATATTTTTAATCTAAAATATTAAAACCATAAATTTGTGATTTGTTCTTCTTTTATATATTACTTTTGTTCTTATTTTCACCACCGTGACAATTGAATTTCTAAGAAACATATCAAAACTACTTCTCTCACTGATTGTAGCCTCATTTTGCATTTAAAATTACAAAAGACTACTCAAACTTGTTTGTTGTAATAAAGCAGTTTTATGATTTTTATATATTCTTTTGAATAAACAAACCATAGTTATTCAGTAATTTGTATTCCCTTCACTATAAATTTAATATAATAATACAACTTTAGTTTTTTAATTTTCATAACTCCGTTTGGTATATCAACTTAGTTATTTTTATAACTAAAACAAAAAGCAACTTAAAAATATGTTTTTACATATTTACAAAATTTAAAAACCAAGGCGCATAATAATAATTAAATTAAAATACTAGATTACAGAATTTTAAAAATTAAGGGCCGTTTACTTATTTTTATGTTAAAATATTTACATAAAGTTGAATACTTTTAAATATTTACAAACTATAATTAATAAGTTTGAAAAATATAAAGGAATAATCATACCTTAAAACCACTTTTTCTTCAAAATATTTCAACTCACTTTAAAAACTTGAAAAGGAGTGATTCAAAAGTCATTGTCCAATGTGACTTTATATGAAGTTAATTTTCACGGAGTCAAGTTTTAAAAACTAAAGGAGTTTATATTATATTTCAAATGATCTCAATTGAATAAAATATATTCTTTGTTTTGATGTCACATATTTATATAATTATCGTATTTTATTAAAACTTGCTAATTTTAAAATCAATACGATTTCTCAATTTGATTAAAATTATTTTAAAACTATACTTTTCTTGATACATTTAATTCAAAATTAATCTACATAGGATAAAACATATTTAAAAGTTTTTACTCCTTCCTATTATAAATAAAATAAAATGGTGAACTAAAAAATAAATAAATTTCAATTAATTTTACCATACTTAATGGTATTATTTTAAAAAATATCTATCAAATAATTGAGATAATATTCTCAATAATTACATTTTATTTTTAATATCAAGTTCTAGTGAATATAATTTAGAAAAACATTTGTTTTTTAAACTAAATTTAATAGGTTTGATTTATATTAATTAATTTTTAATGGACATAAATATTGAATAATTTTATTTACAATTAAGTTTGAAAGAATTTCATATATCTTGGATCTTAGTGTAATTTAATGTATACATAGATATATGAAAGAAATGGAATTAAATTAAAATCAGAACAAAGAATGTTAATAAATATTAGTATTTCTTGAATTAAAGGCAGATGTTTTTGTCTTAATTTTTTAAAAATTTTATAATGTATTTTATTATATTTTTTTAATGTAATTTTAATTTTGATTAAAATTAATTAATGTAATTTTTTTTATTAAATTAATATGGATGATCTAAAAGAAATAATGATATAATACACATCTATCAAAATATTTTTTTATATATTTTTTTTCTTTCTCTCTTTTATCCATGTGTGTGTCTTTAACATTTCACTTACATTTGTTTTGGCATATGTTATAGTAAATACTAATTTAAGGGAAAAAACTACTTTATTTATTTTAATTAAAATAAAAAATTACATTAAAAAATAAAAACACCTTCTAAAACAATAGAAATGTAAGTGGAATTAAGGAATAGTTCTGAGAGGTGTTGGAACATGAAATGTAAGTCAATCTCGACTTTATTAATCCCAACCAAACCTCTTATTAAAGTAAACATCCAATTCCAAACCAAAACACACATTCACTGCTCATTCAAAACCTATGAGTGAATCATTCCATGATTATTAATAGATAAAGTGACACAAGCAACTGACAAACATAACCGATAACCAAGTGACACCCAGTACCACTTACAATTCCTTTCACTCAACTCTTCCTTTCCTTCAATACCCATTATCATTCCTTTCCCTACCCTTTCTTCTCTCCTTATTCGTTCCCATCAAGCCACCACTTTTTTCATACCCTTTTGATCAAAGTGAGGAACGACATAGAATGGTGGTGTGATACTCTATCTTCTATTTCATTACACAATGGATAAGTACGAGGCCGTTAAGGAATTGGGAGCTGGCAATTTTGGGGTGGCCAGGCTTATGAGGAACAAGGTCACCAAGGAGCTTGTAGCCATGAAATACATCGAGCGTGGCCCAAAGGTTTCTTCTTTAATACAATTATTCCATCAATTTATGATTTTTTCACAACCCTTTTGTGTTTTTATTGTTAACGAGTTGAAGAGATGGTACCACTTGAATTGAAGCATAACTGAAGATAGATGGGACTTGTTTGAGTTTGACTATTTGTTAATTAATTCCCCTATTATTTATTGTCTTTATTTTTTAATAAATGAAACTTTTTCTTCCACTTCAATTTTCAGATTGATGAGAACGTGGCAAGGGAGATTATGAACCACAGGTCCCTTCGTCATCCCAATATAATTCGTTACAAGGAGGCAGGGAATTTAGCTTACTTCTTTTATTTAACATGCTGGATCACTTTGTGTTGAGCACTAGAACTGCACATTAATGAATTATTTGCTGTTTCTTTTCTTCTTTAATAGGATGTTGATTTTGCAGGTGGTTTTGACTCCCACACATTTGGCAATTGTGATGGAGTATGCAGCAGGAGGAGAGCTCTTTGAGAGGATATGCAGTGCTGGCAGGTTCAGTGAAGATGAGGTCAATAGCTTCACATGCTCTGGTAGTTTTCTCCTTGCTTTTGTGTCAATGTTATGACTCATTTTCCTTTGGTTGTAATGTTCAGGCTAGATATTTCTTTCAGCAGCTGATCTCCGGTGTCCATTTCTGTCATACCATGGTATGTTCGTGCTCAAGTTTGTGGGAAATCATGACAGGCTCTTACAAAAATTCACAAAGTGAGAACTTATGCGTTTACTGTTCTTTTGCAGCAAATATGCCACAGAGATTTGAAGCTAGAAAATACCCTTCTAGATGGAAGTCCTGCGCCTCGGTTAAAAATTTGTGACTTCGGTTATTCCAAGGTATTGGAATTATCATCATCCAGCTTAAAATTTCAGTTACTGTTAAACATTTTTTAATGTTCCGTGTCTGTGTGTAGTCATCTTTGCTGCATTCACGACCCAAATCAACAGTTGGAACACCAGCTTATATAGCACCGGAAGTTCTTTCTAGGCGAGAGTACGATGGGAAGGTACTATATTAGCAGCATATTGAATCGGTTCTTTAGAGTTCCTTTCATCATGATTTTATTTGCTCTCAACTTCACTTTTGTAGCCTGTTACGAGTTACTTTGGAGCTTTGTTTTTTGTGCATATGTTGAGGGGTTTGGGCAGATGGGATTTGTTTTACTCAACACGTAGTCATCCCTAGTTTTGTTGCTTTGTTCTTCTGATATGCTACCAAGAATGAAGTATATCGAGTATTTTACATGCTCAATTTTGAACCACTGTATTAATGATTCTATAATGTATTTTATGTTTTAAATATTGTTTTAGTTGGCTGATGTATGGTCGTGTGGAGTGACTCTTTATGTCATGCTGGTTGGAGCATACCCCTTTGAGGACCAAGATGACCCTAGGAATTTTAGGAAAACAATTCAGGTATGCTTACTCCCTTTATATGCTGATTTTGGGTAATGTTTCTTATGTTATTTTATAACATCACTCTTACCCTGATTTCCTTTTCTATTCTACAGCGTATAATGGCTGTTCAATACAAAATACCTGATTATGTTCACATATCTCAAGATTGTAGACAACTCCTCTCTCGTATATTTGTTGCAAATCCATTGAGGGTATGTTATAATGCTTTAGGAACTCAACTTACGCATTTAGTGCAATTCGGTTAGACTTCCTTGCCACTGATCAGATCATGTCATGTGTTCCATGACTCTTTTATTGTCTACAAGTATAGATATTTTTAAGTATTAAAGTTACTTTTCAACCTTGCAAACCATTTTGCTAATGAATACAAAATATTCAAAAGAAACTTTTTGATAAAATACACCATTATGTTGCTGGTTCGAAGTGTACCTAAAGAGGAAGTTTATACACAGCCTTTGTTTTATCTTCTTTGACTGAGCAACTCGTGTTTATTGGATAGGTATGATTGTAGTGTTTCCATTTCTGTATGTTATCCGCCAGAACATTAATTAGGACCTCTTTTCTGTTCCTTTTACTTTTTCCAAATACTAATTCTCTAAGTTTCCATGAATGTCAGTATATCGTGAAATTGAGCGTGTAGAATTTTTAGGGAAGTTTTATCAAATTGTAACGTTTATATATTCAAACACTTGTGGTACTTTGTCTTCTGAAATTTAGATGCCATGTACAGGATGTAATTAATTTTGAGTGGCTTCTGTTCATATATTTGAATAGAAAGAATTTGTTAAATTTTAAGGAACATTTGCTTGTATTTTTATTTTCTGTTTTGACCTTTTTAATAAAAAAAATTTAGTTTCGATTTTTTTTGCCTGTTTCCAAACAGAAAACACTTTGTTAAAATAAAAACACAAGTAAACATCCCCTTAGTTATTTTACAAGTATTTGATTCTATCCATTTAATCAAAGTCTTTCTATGGTTTTCATATCCTTATTATTCCTTCATGGTTTTCAGTCTCCTGTGGTTTAAGCAAAAAGACAAGAGTTTAAATGTGATTTCTGTCGAACAACATGCTCTTGAAAATATAACTTCATTTGGAATTAGGACTTGTTTATATAGAGCTAACTGCTACAAAATATTCTTTATTGTTCACAGAGAATTACTATTAAGGAAATTAAGAGTCACCCATGGTTTTTGAAGAATCTTCCAAGGGAGCTAACTGAATCAGCTCAAGCTATGTATTACCAGAGAGACAGCCCAAACTTTCACCTTCAAAGTGTGGACGAGATAATGAAAATTGTGGGAGAGGCAAGAAATCCACCTCCAGTATCTAGGCCAGTCAAAGGTTTTGGTTGGGAAGGTGAAGAAGATTTGGATGAAGAAGTGGAGGAAGAGGAGGATGAAGAAGATGAGTATGATAAGAGGGTCAAAGAGGTTCATGCAAGTGGGGAATTCCAAATTAGTTAAAGGCCCTCAAAATTCTTGTGCACTTTGTTTTAGAAGTCACCCTTTTTTTGTGTACCCTAAGTCACCTATTTATGTGTATGATAATTGTGGTTCTGTTCGTGTAATATAGTTCGTGTATTGCAATGGTCGCTATTCATGAGAATAAAGTTGTTTGATTATATTTGAAAGCTTTCAATGGATAGTTCAATGAACAATGATCTCAGCCATGTATGAAGAAGCCTAAAAGTTCCCCCTTTGTTTGGAGAAAATCAAGACTACACTTGAAAATTAAGAATGAGAATCAAATTGAAAAAAGTACTTGTATGTAATCATCTCTTCCTCAAAAAATTAAGACCAAGCAATGGATCATGTTGATAACGATGAATTTATTAACGTAAACATTACTAGTCAATATTCCAGTTTCCAGAGGTTTTAACAAACATAAGAGAAAACAATTTTCTATGCAAAATCTGCTAATTGCATTGCTCATCATTTTACATGTGAAAATCCTCTAGATATTGTGTATGGTTGGTCCACTGTGTGGTGGAAATGATATTACTGATCTTGAATATGGATATTTAACCTCCTGAGCCAAATGGAATGGACAGTCATATGGAACATATCATACCTCTTTGGGGGCTCATTAGGCATAAAATGCCTTTGCACTTGTTTCACCCTCCTTTGCATCCTCAAGTACTGCCTTTCTGAAATGCCCGTGAGTATCTTTTTGATGTTGGGAATTTCCTTCACAGCCACTTGAACTGAAAATGAATTCCAATTCAAAACATCAGCAAAGGGTGGAACATAGCTATCAGAAATCAATACTGGCACACATTCTGCAAATATTGCTTCCACTATTCTGGGACTCGCTACTTCATAACCACTTGGGCAAAGGCAAAACTTGCTGCTTCTAAGCTTTGTGTAATAAGAGATTCCTTCAGGAATTTCCTCGTAAACTTGCACATCTTGGTCTTTGTTTTTCCATGTATGTAGGACTAAGTATCTTATATAGCCATGCAGGTGACCTGCAAAGAAAGCAAGGATGGTCCTTTGAGATGGTGGATACCCTCCTACTAGACCTGTGACTTCCCCGCTCATAAGTTTAATCTCTGGAAATGACACATCCTTTGCAGGCTTGAATCCTTCAGATGTATTTGCGTTGCAAAGAACCCTTATGGCGTTGTTATACAAGAGATCCACGTAACTAGATACAATTGGACCCTGTTCAGTGTCCAAATAGGATTATTAGATAAAGGGTAGACTTGATATGAACTTGTTCTAATGTAAAATAAAAAAAACAAGGTCAAAACTTAGATTAACTTTCTTATATCTTTACTTTTAAAACTTTCAAATCAATGATACATGAATATGTTTTTGAAGTTCTACAATATGTTCTTAGTAAATACTATATAATACTAAAAAATCAGGTGTCATTATTTAATATGGCAACTAAATCACAGAAAGGCAGAAAGGCATTATAGGGGACTTGATATAAACTTTGTCCAAGATATAAAGCATAATGCAAACTTGCACGGGTTTGTTTTAAGGAAGCTTTGACTTTTTATATAGATCTTATATTAATTGAGGAATTCATTTCATTTATACCAGAGGGAGCTCATTGCTTACCCAATCGTGGCAAGAGAGCATGAAATGATCATGGCCAAGGGATCGATTCCAGAAGGGATGTTTATAGGATATAGTCTGTATGTAGTCTTTTACAACAATGCCAAGGGGATCTAGATTATAATTGGAGCCACGATCGTACACATATTCCACCAACATAACCACACTAAAGGGCAAATAATACACAAAAGCTTCATCTGGATCATAAGTACGATAGTCTATCCCCTTTTCCATTTCATTTATGAATCTTCCCTCACTGGCATATATGTCTTTGCTTAGACCATTGTGGAACAACGGTGGCTCCCCTTCTTCATACACAAAAATCTTGAACACCTTTTCCATCTCTAAGTAACTCCTGTGAACAAATTACTATAGTTAATGCAAACTAAAGTAGGGTAAGATTATCTGCTAAATTTTGAAGGATGTTCAAGAACTTAGGTGGTTATCATGCTATTTTGATGCACGAAGAAACTTATGCCCGACCAAAAAATATATATACGTGTACCTATGAAAGGCATTGGCGTTTCTGTAAATTGGACCTTGAGGAACATAGTCTGGATCTTGGAAGGTTGATGTCAAATTTCGAGTTTTGCTAACTTCTCTGATGGAATACCTTGCTTTAGCCAATTTTTCTTCAATTCTTCTTAACTTGCTGTGCTTTTGACCTTTAAGGTTCTCTTTATCCGTACCTTTTTGTATAAACTTGGTGTCAAGCTTTTCATCACCCTAAAGACCAACCACGTAATAAGAAAAAGAAAAGAATGCCCACAAAAGAAAGCATGAAAAGCAACACTATATTGAAAGAAAATAAAAAGTTAAATGAAAACAAAGACTTGGTTGATCACTTCTAACAAGTTGATTGAAGGAGATAGATATACTTCATTGAATTCTCGAGAACCATGATAATCAGAAGCAAATGCAGTTGGAGATGGAGCCTCTCCTTCATCATGTAACGTTGAAACTCTTCTCTTTTCTGTATCCAAAGGTGAAGTTGGTTGTCCCCTCCGACAAACATGAGGTGTAGAGAAATCGGGAGCAAGAAGGCTCCGACAAGAAACAAGAACAAGTGAAGCTATGAAGAAAAGAGCCACTAAATGAAAAGACCAAGAACTGGCTGAAGAGAAGTATTTGGTAGAATAAGCTATCATCTTAATTTACAGTATATATGTTCGTGGACTAGGAACCATGGTCGATCAGTTCAATGTGAAGAAGTTGGAGATGGCGAAAGAATGATGATAATATGTGGGAATGGATGCATTTCTTGGTGCATAGAGAATAGAGATTCTTAACCGAAGAGGCCAAGTATTCTTACGTAGCAAGAGTAACGTAACATGGGGGAAAAGCAATGTGTGTGCATTTTAATAGTGACTATGCAGTTTTCGTGCATGCTGCACATCTCTGAATAAGTGGTAACTAATGTAATACCAGATAACATGAGACATTCAAAATCAATGAAAAGCTTATATTCTTTTCAATAAAAAGATGTGTTTGAAGAGTGTTGTTTCTTTTTATAAAAAATCGTAAAACTTTTCTCAGCATAAAAAGATCTATCTCTTTAGCAGAACGGGTGAAATGTTATAATTAAGTCTTTTTATTATTATTGTTATTGTTATTTTTATAATTATTGTTATGATTGTTGTTGTTATTAGTATTATGGTTATTATTGTTATAAAAACAGCTTGAATTTAGATAATGTTTAATCCAAATTGTTTACATACTCGTGGTTTAAGCACAACTAATTAACAAATTTACCATGAAAGTGAATTATTCCTTGAATTAAAATTAATATAAAAATATATTTTAGCTAAAATATGATATGAATGGTAAAATTTACAAAATTAAGTTAACAAGGATCAATCTTCGGAAGATTTATCTTATGAGGTTAGACAAGTAAGATAAAGAAATTGTAAGGTACAAAGATTACTACTAAAAGGTAAAAAATTTATGGGATTTGAAATCATGTATACATAAAATGGGAGAGTCTTATTTTTATCTTTTCCTTTCATAATTGAATTTTGAGGACAATAATTTTTATTAATAAGACTTGTATTAGATATATAAATTTTTAGATGGATAACCAATGAAAAGTCAATAAATAGGTTATAAACTTTCTTTCATTAAAAATTTCTTCATTCTCTTTAAATCCTCTCTAAAATTTTAAAGTTTGAATATTTTTTATTTTATAAACAAATTATATTATTCGGGAGGTAGCAACTAGTGGATAAAGATAGATTGACAATAATATTGATTAGTGTTCAATCCATTTTTTATTTCTATTGATTTTTAATAAGGAAAAAAACTTAGGAACCGTTGGTTGACCGCTTATTGACATCTTAGTTTAATTTTTTAATTTTTAAAATTTTTTAATTGTATTATTGTGGGAGAAAATTTGAGTGTTGGAAAGAGGAACAAACTGCATAGCGGTCCGTGTATCACTCCCTTTTTAACAATGTTGGATTAAGGGGAGGTATGGCCAATGTAAGGATTTAAGTTTGTGGAAACACGTAAGGACCAAGTTAAATTTATTTAAGAGTAAAAGTGGTTTAAATGAAATGAAGTTTAATTATTTTATAAGTTGAGTTAAAAAGGATGCAAATAAAAAATTTTAATTATTCAAACACCATTTCATAAAAATCACATTCTTTTTATTATAAACATATTTTCACTACCTGCTCTCTAAGTTTACATGCTTAGGGATATATGTTGTATATGGGGTTTGATAGGTAAAGATGAGTTTTTATTGTTATAGAATTATCCTGATATATTTGGTTTGATGATAAGAGTTTTATATGAGTAAGTTTGAATTTTCTATGTTAAAAAAATTAGGACTTATTGGAGTTTGACTTGGAGTAGCTAAATTTTTTAGGTAACGAAAGTTAGTTAAAATTGGATGGACCTTAGGGTAAAATGTTTGAACTGTGTAGATGTAACTTGGTCACAATGATGTATTTTATGTAGGAAAATATATTGATTTGAATTATTGGACTTCATGGTTTAGAAAGGTAAAAATGTATGAATATGATATTTTTAAGATTTTAATTATTATTTGGTATTGTGAAAGTTGTTTGAAAATGTTGAATAATGTTGCAGTACTGTAGGTTGAAGGAAGATTTATTAATAAATGTATGTATGTGAATGGAATATTAATTCAAGCTTTGATAAAATACTTTTTTATTGAGTTTGAAAAATTAACATTTGTAAATCTAAAAACAACTTGAGTTTGAAAAATTATCAAGTAATTTGAATTTTGTAGTTGTATTTGAATGAAATTAGGTTTTGATTTGAATATTTGATGACATTAAGTATATTTGGATTTGATTAGTTATATTAGGTTTTGTATTTGAATATTTAAATTTTATTCCATCATTTTAGGTTTATGTGAATTATGTGTGCAAATTTGAGAGATAAACTTGAACCTTACTTTATTCTTATTGAGTTGGAAAATTGTTGAACTTTACTTCTTTTTAAAAGTTAGAACATATTAGTTTGGGTTGGATCAGTTCGATACAAGTCTGTACATGACTACATGTATTTATGTTCTATATTTTTCGTTTAAGCGATACTTTGGTCACTCTAATAAAAATGAAATCAATAGTAGAGACTCTTCTTGAGGTGATTTTTTACTCAAGAAAAGGTATTTTTGCTAAACTAGAAATCTCCTAGAGAATAAAGGTTTGATGCTATTCAATTTTCACTCAAAAGGAGGTATCTTCGCTGAAGCTAAAATTTTGAAATTCCTAAAAAAAACATATTATTTTTTTACATAGGTCTTTCTTTGTTTAAAACATATGGTTGTTATTTAAATATTTGTAGAGAAAATATTTTTTAATTATATGTTTAAATTGAATTATTTTATTTTTATTATATAAATTATGTTATATATAAAATTAGTTTTCAAAAAATAATTAATGTGATTTGAGGTTGATAATGTGATGTGATTTTAGATTGATGATGTGATATGAACATTACCAAGGCAATAACATTATTTGTTGTGTATTGGTGAAATATATTAAATTTGGGGATTTTATAAAGAGATTATCCTGACACTATTATTTACTGGACTCACATAGAGAAAGATATCGAGTGGTGAGAGTTGAAGGAGGTTTTTATGACTTAACTTGTAGTTTGAAATAGATTTGGATCTTGTAAGTCATAGCAATTTATCATGTCACATGAGTGAATAATGTTCTTATGATAAGAGTCGATAAATGTTTTCATGACATAAATTGTAATTTGAAATAATGTTGGATCTTATAAGTCACGGGAATTAACCTATCACATGAGTGGTGTTCTCTGTCTCTGTCAAGAGTAAAAGAGGATAGTAGTGTGATAGATTCAGAATTTTTAGCATTTAAATTCAACACGTGTCTTTCAGAAGTCATCAAGTGTTTATGTGATGGTTTGATGTGAGGAAATGGCGTGATTGCTTATGGGATGTGACAATTAATGCTTGTATATTTTGGCATGAGATGGTGAGATTGTTTATGCAAGTGATGTCTCTAGGTTTTGGCATGAACATGTGTTTGGTATGAATGTTATAAGTGTTTGTGAAATGTATGAGTTTGATGAAATAAATTATTATTATTTTCGTAATGTGAAAGTTTTTAAATTACTAAGTTACTCTTTATTGTGTGGTTTGTATTATGACCTGGTTGTGGTGGTCATGTTCTTACATGGTAGTAGATGATGTAAGAAGTGAGAATGCTTCATAAGAATGAATTGGTTCATAAGAAAAATGTTTGAATTTAACTTTTGGAGATGTATGTAAATTGTTTAGAATTTGAAGTATGTGTGTGTATTAGGTAACATAGTTGTTTTGAGATTTTACACAATTGGATTTCTAGAAGTGTATAGAAGAAGTTTTGTTAGTAGGAAATGTTGTCTCCAAGTAAGTGGAAATAACTTTGGTATCCACTTCAAAATTTAAATGATCATTTATGGATTGTTTTGATTTCTAACTCTTAAACTCTAATTCCAGTTGAAAATCCAAAGGAGAATAGAAATTACAACACTTAAATCTAATTATATATAAGTTTCAAATCAATGTAATAACATGTTTATTTCAAGTAATTTTCTAAAGAAATGTTAACACCTTTATTCTTTAGAAAACTAAATGAACAAAAAACATATAACGACAAAAAGGTAGATTCAAAATTAGATTAACCAAGCATACAATTCATATCCGATAAGAAATTAAAATTAATCAAAATGTAGAAAATGAAATAGAAGCTTCATTAATGAATTAATATGTAAACAAATATAACAACACTTATATAACTACTACATAGGTATTCAACCTAATGAATTAATAAAGAAAAATCACGAATGACATCACTCTGAAAATAGATTTAATTAGAAGACAAAGAACAAAACACATTTAAAAGAAGTACTTACTTGGAGTGATATAACACCTTTTGGACTTGAGTTGAAGTTATGATTCTAATACCAATTGATATAAGTCTCCTTTTGAGATTGTAAGATCTATAATTTAAGAAAAGTTTGAAGGAAATAAACTCTATGAATTATTAAGAATAACTCTTAACCAAGGACAAAGTAAAGTTGAAAATAAAAAATAGATTAAGGTAGAGAAGATGAAGAATACCTTAGTTGATGAACCAAGGATAAGTTGTACGAGGATTTACCGCTTGAGGAAGATCTTCAAGATAAGAACTTATTAAAAAGTGTTTCACATTATCGAGATACTTAGAATTCTAACAAATGAAGTTGTTTTCAAAATCAAGTATTATTTGTACAAAGGAGGAACCCTTGTTTATAAGGTGAAAGTTTCATCACCTCTTTACGAAATGGACATAAGAAAAGCATAAATACATTTACCTTTCAATCCTTTGGACATGTGGAGGAATTTTAAATAATTTGTTTACTCTTGTACATATTTGTCAAATATTATAATCATACTTGAAATAAGGTATTATTTCGACCTCAAATCCATCAAGATAGCATTGTTAAGCTCAATCACTACATTCGATGTATTGTTCACTTTGGAATCGGAGCTTCGTCGCAATTATGTCCTTAAGAGACACATCGAAGAGCTAAAGGAAGAAGGTATATATAAATTGTCTTTGGTCTCGACTCCTAAACAATATGACACACACACACCATTTGATTTTTTCATCAATTGAGATGACGTGATTATTAACTTGCATCATCATTGTTGACGTGTGTCTCCACATAAAAAATAAAATGACTTGGTTAATTTTTAAAATAAATTTAAAAATTAAGTCTCTTTATTTGATTTTACTATCAATTAGAATAACATAATCATTTGATTTTTTAGTCTCAATTATAACATCACATTGACAACAATAAAAACAAAGTTCTATATCCTTAATTATCTTTGTAGAAAATAACGTTATTTTGTTTTTTTAAATTATATACTAAAATAAAAATCAAACCAATCATGTAGAGACATGAGACAATGTCATTCTTTATAAAAATAATCATGATTCAACAACTTCACTAATTATTATTAAAATTTATGGTTTATTATTGTCAAAGTTTGTGATTTTTATATTTGAGACTGCAAAATTAGATTATCGCGTTACTCAAATTAATACTAATCAAATAGAAAGACTCAATTAAAAAATATAAATATTTTGTACACTTAATGAAACAAATTTTTTTTATACATACTCAACTAAAAATATTTAAATTTATGAGAAACTTAAAATTTAATTAAATTATTTTGTTTATTTTCTACGCTAAGACATGTAAAAAATAACTTAACATTCACATAACTCTAATTACCAACAAAATCAAACAACTAAAACTTAATTAAAAAATATAAATATATTAATTAGTCAATATAACAAAATTTTTTAATAAAAATTTAATTAAAAAGACTATAAAAGTTAAAAATTAATTAAGCATTTATTATATATATATATATATTATAATTTATAACTCAATTTAGTATAAGAAGTTAGGTGTATAAACATCAAAACATAAAACGTACAACTTAAAAAAATTAGTTATACCTTTTAATAACAAGCAATAATAATTTTGTCAAACTTCCATTATTAGAAGATTCAAAGTGCACTTAAGTTTTATTTTGGTATTTTTATCTCTATCTAATTTTAAGATAAAGTATTTCTTGGATCAAGATTTTATGTCCCGACTTAAGTAAGAAATCCAAATACAGAATAAAAATGCAGAGCGTTTCGCTCCTGCACCTCTCTAATCCTTTGGTGTATCCCATTATTTATTGGTGTATCCATAATTTATGAAATGATGGTTTTATTCTTTTAATATTTTAGAAAAGGTATTCTAAAATTTTTTGGAACAAGTATTTTGAAATATTATTTTATAATGTTTACTCTGAAAAAATTTAATATAAAATTTTACAATTTTGTTTTGAAAATTCATTTAATTTTTTTTATAATTTCTAATATGTATTTTAGATTCACCAGCTGAAAAGATATTTCACAACACTCAATTCACAAATATTCTCAAACATTTAAATCTAAAAAGAAAATTGTACGGGGAATATTTTTGTACATTTACCATAATAATTATGGAGATGCAGACTTAGGTGCAAGAAGAAAGGCCAAATGTAGTTAAGATGAAATAAAGTTGGTAATAAAACGATTAAAATATTTAAACATTATTTTATTTCAGTGTAAGGCATTTTGTGTCTTGGATAAATTTATAGATAAAATAAAACACAATTGTTTTATATACAAAAGTAAATAAGTGAAGTGGAGATTAAGATAAACGAAAAAGAAGTGGTGGGAATTGATTTCAGTCTCACCTGCCTCTACCTATCAACTCTCAGCATCAGCCATAACTTCAAGAGGGTCCCTTCTTTACCTGTATATTCAGAAGCCATTATGTATGAATACTGTACCAATACAGTACAACAGCACGAATAACATCTTCTTTTTCTACCTCAAAACCAGTGAAAATTTGATATGAAAAAAAGAAAGCACTAGTAGCTCCTTCTCTCCAATCCCACTCTCACCCAACTACCCTCTTACTAGTGCTTTCACCTTCTCCTCCAAATTAATTGGAATTGAGTAAAGTTATCATCTTTTCGCTATATTGATTTCTGGGTAATTCTTGTTCATAGCATTGGACTGTGCTGATTTATCACTGCTATTAAGCTATGAACTCTCCAATTCATGCCCCTCCATCATCAGCTTCTTCTTCTTCTTCCTCCCATGTGCTTCGTCCTCCTCCATGCCTCACTCATGCTTCTCGCAACCTCAAGTGTCCTCTGTAAGTGTTCCATTTTTCATGATTCTGATGCTTTTGTATTTTTTGTGACCCATGTTTTTGGAATCCAACAACTTTTCCATTTCATGACTCGAAATGGAGTCAATTAATCAGAATCACTTTTAAGAGTGTCCTGTTCTAAAATTTAAGTTATTGATGCTGGCGTTTATAAGAAGGTTTTTTGGGCACTGTTTGCATAAATTGTAAAAGTGGCATTTCTTGGTTGGAGATGCTGATCTACAAGATGATGTTTTACTGTTTGCATGGTAATGGTTGCTACTTAAGCTTGATTGTAGTGGAGTTTAACTATTACTTACATGGGTGGTTTACCTAAGGAAATATCCTTAGAACCAAGCACTGTGTTCCCTTTCTAGTTTATTGTCCATGAACACAAAATTGTGCATTGAGTGGTCAAGTGCATGATTTAAACTATTTTTGCATTTTTTCCCCTGAAGCTGCAAACTGCTAGACTTTTATCCTGACATTTTAATGTGTATAATTTCATTGCGACATTGATTTGCGCATCAAAGTGCAACTTTTCTCTGTCTTCTAAACTTCAATGGGGCCAATTTTGGCACCTATTACAAAGTGTGCCTCCTTTGGATCAAAATTCTTGTTACTAAAGTTGTCAAGATTAACAGAATTTCCCATAGTATGTAAATTTTTTATGTTCATAGGTTGTGGCCACAGACAATCTGTACCTCTCAGAAGAAGTATCGCTGCTTTGGAGCTCATGTAGAGGCTTCTTTTAACACTAATCCCTTGAAAAATTTCAAATCGCCAAGATGTTCTCCGTGGTGGTCTGAAGCACAATCCCTGGTTTCTAACCAATCATTCAACAAACAGTTGTTCTCGGTAGGATCTTTAGCAACTTCTACAGCTCAAGATGTTTCTGATACCACTCGTATTGGTGATGAAAAGATTGGAGTGTTACTGTTAAACCTTGGAGGTCCAGAGACTCTAGAAGATGTGCAGCCTTTTTTGTTTAACCTTTTTGCCGACCCGGTAATACACTTCGTTTGACACACTTGGCATTTGAGCTGTCATTTTTCATCCTTCAGTTCCTTTAGGTTGAGAGAAACCTAAAACTATCAATTCCTTGTTGTTTGGTATTATGTACAATCACACAGGATATAATACGATTGCCAAGGATATTTAGTTTTCTTCAAAAGCCATTGGCCCAATTTGTATCTATTGTAAGGGCTCCAAAGAGCAAAGAAGGCTATGCTTCAATCGGTGGTGGCTCTCCTCTCAGACGTATGACTGATGCACAGGCAAGACACTTCCTATCGACTTGTTTCTTTTCTTATAAAATTTTATATTCAAGTTTGTAAATAGGCACCGGATGCTTTCAATTTCAATTCCACAAATTGAACTGATTATATTTGAGAGGGAGTTGAACTGTGCATATGTACCAGACATGGAATTTGTCTCTTGCCAATTTTCTCAACTTCAAATTCTGTAGAGCGAAAGAATAGCACAAAGGTGTATAAAAAAATTGCAAAGAGATTTTTAGAAATCAGTATCGTGTGCATTCAATTTCATTTAGAAATAGTATTAATAAATTATAACTGATATATGTGGTTAATATTAGAGTAGATTTTTTTTCTGTAGGTACATTAAGTTACTAACTTGGACAACGTTATTATACCGTCACCTCATCCTTAATATCTTTCCAACCAACTCTATCAAGCTTTACAAATTTCAGTAATCCATTTAGATTTTACAATCAACTTATAATGCTATGGGATACATTACGTATTCATTCCATTATATAGGTATTTTTGTTTGACTCTATTAGTTTCCTAGTAGTCCTGGTTCATCTAATGAGCTCCTTCACAGGCTGAAGAGTTGAGGAAATCTCTTTGGGAAAAGAATGTCCCAGCTAAAGTGTATGTTGGAATGCGTTACTGGCATCCTTTCACTGAAGAAGCTATTGAGCAGGTAGTTCATGATGTAAACTTCAATAGAATTTGTTTAAGATCGTGCCATTGGTGGATTCTCTTCCCTGATATTGTTCTACAGTCTGAGTTAAATGATGTAGCTGCATGCTTCATATTCTAAACGAAAGCTTGCAACATTTCAAAGGGTTGCTTGAAGCAATTGTCTTTGATATTGCATTATTGGGCAGCTTCCATGCAGCCAACGCATTCCATCTTTGTGAATATATGTCTTGACCAATACCAATTAAATCTGACTTCTAAACTTTTTATTAAGATTGTCTGTAATTAGCTTGAAATGTTTTCTGGTCTCTTATACTGTACGCCTGTGAGCACACATTCACATGCTTGTGTGAACAAAAATAGTGAGCTCTGATTCTTAAGGAGATCACTGTGTTTATTGTAAACACATTTAAAACATTAAGCTTGATTAGCAAAGAAAGAATAGCAGAAATCATGATAATAGTATTTAAAATAAATCTTAAGGAATCATGAAATTTTATTAAAATCATGATAACTTATACAACCCTATTTATCATTTATATTTTTGTCATTTCTTGCCTACCTAATTATAATTAATTTATCCCTTGAAATACATTGTGTAGATTAAAAGGGATGGAATTACTAAGCTTGTTGTTCTTCCACTTTATCCTCAATTTTCAATCTCAACCAGTGGCTCAAGCCTACGTCTACTGGAGAATATATTCCGGTGATTACTATGAAAAAATTGTTATCTCATTTATTATACTTCAAATATGTAAACTATCTAACGTTTTGTTATGTTGTGAATTGTTGTTGGTTCTTCAGAGAGGATGAGTATCTAGTTAACATGCAGCACACAGTAATACCATCATGGTATCAACGTGAAGGATACATAAAGGCCATGGCAAATTTAATTGAGAAAGAGCTGAAGAGTTTTAACTGCCCTGAGGAGGTTCAACATTTTGTTAATGTTTTAAATTTAAACGATTTATTAAAAAAGGGCATGGTTCCTTGACATTTCTTATAATTCAAATTTTGACCATATGGTAACAGATTGACAAACTTACTATACTTGATTTCATCAGCCTTTTAAGGTATAGTTTCATTGAAATGCACTGTTGACAACTATTGTTATTAATCTATGTCTTTGTTTGGCATTTCCGAGAAGTATATTTCCTGAAATTTAGTTTGATAGGGCAAAATATGATTTAGGAAATTATAATTCTGTATTAAGAAGTTATTAGGTAGCTGTTTTTATGTTAATTCCAGATTAGGAAGTTATAGGTTATGATGTGACTCCTATAGTGATATAGACTTTCAAAAAGACAATCAAGATTGACTCATCAGATTGTTATTTCCGGTGTTTTGAATGAGGAAACTTCCTGTTAGGGTGAAACCTTGTATATGATGATGTCTGTACTCAAATCTAGCCTAAAAACCAAATTATTTCTATAATTCAGTATTGTCTGTCTGTGCTCAACAACTGGTCTGACCTTGTTTCTTTTCTAAGTGTGAAACCAGGCAGAATGAAACACAAATAAAACAGGTGCATGTTGTGTGCTCCCAATTAACAAAATTTGTCTTTTAGAAACTGTTGCACTTGGCATTTAGCTTATCGTGGGCATCTTAGAAGGAGGGAAGAAGGTTGTTGTTTTCAATTTGGCTAACCATTTGGGCTGCTTCATAGGTGTTCTAAAAGGAAGTTAAGAGTGCTTATTTTGTGAGAAGAGATGACGATGAGGAAGAATGAGAATTCAAAGTTTAGCTGATGGAACCAAACATAAATGTTTTACTGCAAAGGACAGTTTCCTTATTGTGGCCTTGAGGACGAAGCTGCTTCTGTACTGAGAGGCATTGATAAGCCAAAATCTGATTTAAGCTGTTATAATTCTGCATTAATAAGTTATGAGACGATAATTTTAATATTGATTTTGGACTAGGCAGACTTAGGTTATGATTTAACGAATATGATGATATATAATGTGCATAGTGCATAGACTTGTTAAGTGAAATTAAGGTGTCAGATTGTCGTTTCCAGTGTTTTGAAGAAGGAAATTCCTTGTTAGGGGGAAACCTTGTGTTTGTTGGTAATGTACTCAAATTCAGCTTAAAAACTCATATCATTTCTATAATTTAATCAGAATTCGGTGTTTATTTATTCAATCCAACCGAATTGCTCTTGTTTCTCTGTGTTTCCGTGAGTCCAAGAAATTCATGTTTGTTGCAGGCTATGATATTCTTCAGTGCACATGGGGTGCCTCTTGCTTATGTGGAAGAGGCTGGTGATCCATACAAGGTTGAAATGGAGGAATGTGTGGATTTGATCATGGAAGAACTCGAGACAAGAAAGATAACTAATGCCTACACCCTTGCTTATCAGGTAACTACTTTTTGTTTTTTCAGCAGTTGATTCTCTCGAAGTTCTGATTTCTACAACTTATTATTCTTTTTTAGATTTTCTACTAAAATGCTAGTATATTGTCCTCACTGGCATCACAATTGGAAATTCTCTCGATTGAGTGATCCACTAGGCAATAATATTCTAAATAGTTTATGAAGTTTACCAACAATCGCATAAAGAAAGCTCCGTGGGAGAATTTATTTATAATTAGTGCGTCTGTCTTGAAACATACCATCTTTTGATACTCTATAGCTGGACACTTCTTTAGAGTTAGACATTTCTTTTTCTGTATTTCTTACAGTTGACTAAAATTTTGTTACAGAGTAGAGTTGGACCAGTGGAATGGTTAAGACCCTATACAGACGAGACAATAATTGAACTTGGAAAAAAGGGAGTGAAAAGTCTGCTAGCTGTTCCAATTAGGTAAATATACTAGTTTTAGGTTAATTCTATCTTCTGCACCTCTTTTCTTTTTTTCTCCACCTGCACATTGTTGACCCCTTCTTAATTCACAGCTTTGTCAGTGAGCACATTGAAACTCTAGAAGAAATTGATGTTGAATACAAAGAATTGGCTCTAGAATCTGGTATAGAAAATTGGGGGCGTGTTCCTGCTCTAGGATGTGAACCTACCTTCATTTCTGATTTGGCTGATGCTGTCATTGAGAGTCTCCCGTATGTGGGTGCCCTGGCAGCCTCAGACCTTGAAGCTCGACAGGTACTCTTTCGAACACCCATATAAATTTATGTTTCACATTCTAGATGGAAATCTGCATGGTTTTTGAAAAGGGGTGGATGTCACTGGAAGCACCAGTGAAGAGAGTCACATAAGTTCTATTCCTGTAAAGGTAGGTAAAGGAAGATGACAAGAACATTAGAAAATATTATTAAAAGGGATATTGTGGTTATTGAGAATTAGGTATAGGATGAATTCCCTAATGTATTTCACATAGAGTTGTGTGTTTATTTATAACGGAGATACAAGAGATGGGCTGAGCCCATTATACTAGAATAACAAATCCTAGATATTCTAACACTCCCCCTCGAGCTGGAGCATATAAATTGTATGAACCAAGCTTGTTACAAATATAATCAATTCTAGGTCCCCGTAATGACTTAGTAAAAACATCTGCCAATTGATCATTAGAATTAATAAACTTAGTCTTAATCTCTCCAGATACTATTTTCTCTCTGATGAAATGACAATCAATCTCTATGTGTTTGGTCCTTTCATAAAAGACAGGATTCGAACTGATGTGAAGGGCAGCTTGATTGTCACATATGAGTGTCATTTGAGTAACTTCTCCAAATTGTAACTCCTTGAGTAGCTGTTTAAGCCAAATAAGCTCACATGTAGCAGATGCCATAGATCTGTATTCTACTTCTGCACTTGATCTTGCCACAACACTTTGTTTCTTACTCTTCCAGGAGATTAAATTATCACCAATGAAAACACAATATCCGAAGTGGATCTCCTATCGACAGGAGATCCCGCCTAATCCGCATCCGAGTAGGCAACAACTTTGGTATGATTACCGTGTCCATACAACGGACCTTTTCCAGGGAGCCTTTAATGTATTTCAGTATACGAATGACAGCATCCCAATGATCTGTGCAAGGAGAGTTGAGAAATTGACTTACCACACTGACAGCAAAAGAAATGTCTGGACGAGTGACTGTAAGGTAGTTCAATTTCCCAACTAATCTTCTATATTTTTCAGGATCTGAGAAGGGCTCCCCCTGATTAGGTAGAAGCTTGACATTAGGATCCATCGGTGTGTCAGTAGATTTTGAGTTCATCAACCCAGTTTTCTCCAAAATATCTAATGCATACTTTCTTTGAGAGATTACTATCCCATTAGTAGATTGTGCTACTTCAATCCCCAAGAAATATCTGAGTCTGCCAAGATCTTTAGTCTGAAAGTGTTGGCAGAGATGTTGTTTAATTTGTGAGATGCCATGGTGATCACTTCCTGTAATTACAATATCATCAACATACACAACTAGATAGATACATCCAGCACTTGAGTGGCGGTAGAAGACTGAGTGATCTGCTTCACTGCGAGTCATTCCAAATTGCTTAACAACCATGCTAAACTTTCCAAACCAAGCTCTGGGAGATTGCTTTAGGCCATATAAAGATTTGCGGAGACGACATACCATTCCTGAAGACTCCCCCTGAGCAACAAACCCTGGAGGTTGCTCCATATAAATTTCTTCCTCGCAAATCACCATTGAGAAAAGCATTTTTCACATCCAATTGAAATAGAGGCCAATTTTTCGGAGCGACCATGGCAATGAATAGGCGTCATGAAGCCATCTTTGTAACTGGTGAAAAAGTATCACCGTAATCTAAGCCAAAGATTTGCGTATAGTCTTTAGATACTAGACGTGCTTTAAGACGATCAACAGTTCCATCAGGACCAACTTTGATAGCAAAGACCCACCTGCAACCAACAACCGATTTTCCAGAAGGTAAAGGGACGAGGTCCCAAGTTCCACTAGTCTGAAGTGCACTCAGTTCTTCAAGCATAGCCTGACGCCAACCGGGATGGGATAAGGCATCACCCACAATTTTAGGGATGGATACAGAGGAAATAGAAGAAAGGCAGGTATAAAGTGAAGGAGATAATCTATGATAACTTAAATTAATATAGCGAAGAGGAGGTTTGCGGGTGGTTCGTATACCTTTACGAAGAGCAATGGGAAGATCAGATTCAGTTGGCATGGACATCTCGAGCGTGAGACTATAGATTTATGGGTGGTCCAATAACGGCCCGACAGCGGGTGGCCCAACACCTTAGGATGGACTTAACCTGGCTCTGATACCATATTAAGAAGTGGACTTTAAGTCTAACTCAACCTCACAAAACCGGCTTGTAAGGTGAGGTTTGCACCCACTTATATAGACTTGATACCATATTGAGAATTAGGTATAGGATGAATTCCCTGATGTATTTCACATAGGGTTGTGTGTTTATTTATAACGGAGATACAAGAGATGGGCTGAGCCCATTATACTAGAATAACAAACCCTAGATATTCTAACAGTGGTAAATAGTATCCCCTGAGAATTTATCTTTTAACTGAACCTAACAGCCTTTTCTGATTCATGTAATCAACCTTACCTAATAAGATAAGACTATTGTTATTATTTTTATTTATCATTATATTCTTACTGGAAATATTTCATTCAATGTTCTTTTAAGCAGTGATTGAAACTGGCAGAATTTTCCATAGATTTATTGATGATCTACTTTGTAGCTATATAGTTGCATCTTGTGATCTGATGGAAAGTTTGCGCTCTTTGTCAGTCCCTTGTTCCACTGGGTAGTGTAGAAGAGTTATTGGCAGCATATGATACACAACGCAAGGAGTTGCCACCACCAGTTATAGTGTGGGAATGGGGTTGGACAAAAAGTGCTGAAACTTGGAATGGAAGAGTAGCAATGCTGGCCGTGCTTCTTCTTTTGTTTTTGGAAGTCACTACAGACAAGGGTTTGCTGCACCAGATCGGAATATGGCCCTCACTTAGGTGAATGAAGCATCACCTCGTGCCCTCTTAAACCAGGATTTAGTTGAGTTCAATTTTGATCCTCTGTCAGCACATGGCTTTTCTATACTACAGTCAAATCATGTTCTTAACACAGTTTTCGAGTAATTTTTATCATAGTCAAGCTACATTTTACAATGTGTTAATGCATGATTAGAGTAGTGTAAAAATGTCTTGACAGTGATCGATTTAAATCCATTCAGTTTTGCTTGTATTTCCATAATTTAAGCATCATATGCTACTCAGATCCAAGGCATGCACCCAGGAGTTCTCAAATGTAGTTTAGGCACAGTATTTGTGGATGGAGACGGGAGAGAAATTTGTATACTAAATTTATTTGTATGTATTTAAACTTGAAAACTGGCTTACATGAGTTGGAAACTACTACTAGGCTGTTGTAGATGTTGGGCAGTTGAGGCAATAACAAGTTCTTATGTGAAGTGTGAACTCGTCGGAGAACACTGGCAGTTTTACTGTTATGTTAGCCAAATTATACAGAAGAGATTCTGTAAAAGTTGATGAAATTCTTGTTCAATTTCTTTGGACCTGGGCCAGCCAATCAATCACACAAGCACTGATGTAGACATGTCTAGCAACTAGCAATATACTTTCATTCGAAAGTTTTTAGATGTTACTTTTGTAAATCAACGAAGAAAGTTAAGGAAAAACGGATATTGCCTCATCTGAGTCAGTTTACAAGCTTCAATGATTGTTACAGTTTACGGATGAACTCTAATTTTTAGGCGAGTTACAGTTTCTGCAGGGCTTCCTAATGTTAAAGTCTCTGCATGAGTTCAATTAAAAAAATATAAGTTAAGAGTGACGCTAAAGTTGCTACTTTACTGACACATTGAGTAAGCTTGGAGTATACCAAATGGAAAACAAGGAATAAAGTGGAAATCGAAATAAAATAATAATAGAGATATCTTCTCTCACTTTTCTGTCATACTGCCATCACAACAAGGGGTATTTGGAGAAAATCACTTCTTCAAATTGTTTATTTCATTATACTATAAAAAGTTCAAATTTATCTTGTAATGCTTTCAGTATTTTACTACAACTTAAAATCAATTAAAAAAATTAACTTGACCATTTCCCATTTTATTGGACTGTTTACTTCGATTTAATCACAGCTACAATTATCACAGAATTAAAAAATATCTATAATATAATAACACATCAAATAAAAAAGACAAATCTGCAATGTAAGCAATGCAATTGTAGCTAGCTGTGAAGGTAGATTTCGCTTAGTTAAATAAAAATGCAGACACGTACAAAAATGTAAAAGTGGTGTTTGAAGGTTTTAAAATGGTTCGACAGGAAGAAAAACTGTAGTTTCAAGAAATCAAGTAAAAGAGCATAATCAGTTATAAGACTTGCACCAGAAACTCACAAACCCCAGGTCATGGCACAATCTGATAACATAATTACAAGTAATTTGTAAACTGAAGCAGATGTGGTTTCCTTTTCTTTTCCCTCCCATCTCCATACTCAACAAGACTAAATGAGAAATCATCAATTCCTCACAGCTTAAATAATACCAACTCCAAATTTAGACAAAAATGAGAAGAAAATATAAAGATCCGGTTGTCAAGAGATCATTCACTAAAATCAAAGCTTCCGCTGTGAGAGCTGCTGCCATTACGACTATGCAAGGAGAGGCCTCTCATGTGGCCAGACAAATTAGACCCATCCTTGTTTTCCTGAAAAAACTTCTCCCTCTCAACATGCTTTGCAGGTGGTGGTGGAATTGCCACATGATGAGAAACATCGCCGTTCTGTTTCGGCCGTGGCGGTGGGATCACAACTGGTGGAGATTCTCGAGATGGTGGGATCACAACAGGTGGAGATCGAGTTTCAGCATCTCGAGATTGTGGCTCTATTGAGAGTGGTCTTATTAGTGGACGATTGAGTCTCTCTCCAAGTAAACCCAAGGGAGGGATGTTGGTTTCTGTCTCCTCATCTTCAGGTCTTGCACAAGCCTTTCCCTTACGTAATCTGCAAGGAATTAGCCATACAGAGATTAAAGAATTTTGAAAATTCGGTATCATCCTTCATTACAAAAGTGTACTAAATTGAATTCCAGAAACAGGGAAGGCACCTTCGGACTAACTGTTCAGGCTCCTCTTCTTCCTCCCCTTCCTCATGGTCAAACCGAGTAGCAGTTGTTGTGGCTCTGCCAGCAAGAAGGTCATCATGTCTTGCAAGAACTTTCTGAAGTTGCTCATTCAATTCAATTGCTCGAGAAACTATTCTTTCATCTCTGCAAAAGACCAATGCAAAAACCAATATAAGGAATAAATTAACCATATAATGCTAATAAATACTTGGGTTATGCATGTGCAAATACATAAACATTAAGAAAATTAGCAGGAAAAAATGTCTTGCTAAAAGTTATTCTAGTTTAGGAATAACTAAATACTCAAATCATTGAATACGTTCAAATAATGGTTACTGACTAGAAATGTTCAATGAGTTGTTTGTTAATAAAACTAGAAATGATTTTATCGTGTGTATATGTACATCCATTGTGGTTTTCCCATATAAAGTCTACATGCACATGTTCATCTAAGGTTCTGGAATTGCCCTCTTTGACTACGTGTAAGGTACACTTGGTATGAGTATATACTATTAAACAAATTAACAAAGTCTACACAACTTTCTTCTTTTGGGTTTGCTAATTTGTATAGGATGAGTATCAAAGGAAAAATCTTAGAGCTACCATAGACTAGAAGCAACATTGACATCCATGCTCTGAGGTCTGAGCAATCTCAAGTTCACAAAGGATAAAGCCAAAAATTAGCAAAGAGAAATTTGAAGTAGCCTACCGAGAAGCCATCACAAGATGCATAACCCTTTGCTTTTGAAAAGAACATTGTTCTACAAGGTCAAGGGTGAATTCATCCCTAGCTCCCTACAAAAGAAAACATTTATAAAGCAAAAGTTAGAATGTAATTATTTTAGATTCTAAAACTAAACTCTCGGGTTGGGAGTCACCTGAGGATTTTGAGCATCAACGGCATCCAGTACCTCTTTTAGTACTTCTAATGCATTGCTAGCCTTTTGAATAATGCTACAAAATACAAGTAGATTAAAATGAGATCTGAACAAGTTTCAGAAAGAATTTATCAAAAAAAAAAAGGAAAAAAATTCACCCAAAAGAAGATTTTGAAACTATCTCTCTCATCATTCATTTCATTTGACCATAAATCGTATTTGGCTAAATCTTCTTCATCCCAGTTTCCATTCTATAACTAGAGCAAATAATTCCTCTTTCCGTAATAAGTCATTTTAAATATTCATCTAGAGAAGGATTTCTAAAGATCCTATCAATCACAAGTACACTAAAACTGAAAAGCAAAAGTCACCTAGATTCAGGGACAGTCTGGGACTCAGCTTGCTGAGCAACTGCTTCATGTCTGGGTGCGGCCTGCTCCCTGTTTGGTGCATTACTGGTCCTATTAGGTTGTGAACTAGGATGGTTTGATTGGACCACTTGATCCCTTTGAGAAAACTGCACTCCGGCACTCTGTAGAAAAGAATAAAACCAATGTCATCACTTTGGTTTTAGAATTGTTCAAAGAGCATATAAATTATAATGACGAGTATTGGAAAAACAAATGTATTCCCCAGCAACCATTTTTGTTTTTGATAACAACTACTTGTATTGTGTACAAAAGGACTAGGAAAGTGACAGCAGTCAATAATTAAGGTAACAAATAAAGAGAAGTTAATTAGCAATGCGTGACACTGTAAATGCTTACTACCCGGCATATTTGCATACCATGCCTTGAGCTCTAACATATAATACCCCTTTTGATATGACCAAGAGTGCTTACCATCATGTGAAAAGCTTAAACTGCAAATAGAAGTGCAACTCTAGACCTTAAGCTTGACCAAGGTTCGCCCTCAAACTTTGAGATAATTACAAACATGTTGAACCTGATAGTCAACCAGCATTGGCTCTGAGACAAAACTCTTGACATATAACACTTTGGATCACAGATGCAATCCAGTACTTATTTAAGCTATTGAATATGGATCTTGGCATTGAACTTTAGTTAAAATTAACATATGCCCGCACTACCTTGTACACATACCCTCCCTCCCTTGTACACATACCCTCCCTCCCTCTAAGAAACAGGTTGCCCGAGAACCTTGAAATAAGTAGAAACATATCAAACTTAAAATTTGAATATGTACGAGTTCTAATACCAAATCACTTAATCAATGGCCTTACCACCATTCCAAAAGTTTAAGTTGTCAGCTAAGGCCCAAACTCTTGACATGTAACACCCTGCATCAGATGCAGACTCTTTCCTATTTATGCCATTGGACATGGGCCACTAGGTTGAACCTGGTGTACAAACCCAACATGTACTCTTGCAACCCTTTGGGCATATCACCATGGCACAAAGTTCCTTTCCCATTTAGTCATCGCAATGCACTCTATACTATATAAGCAACTACCATATATAACTATAACCTGACCATCATTACCCTGACTTATCACTTAGCATCTGATATCCAGTTTAAACATGAACTTAAGAAACACCTTCAAATAAGCATGTAAAATTTCAATTGCGGCTAATTGAAAAATGACTGCTAGTCTCTTCTTATACTTCTAAAATCATAAAGTTTAAATAAAATTTCTTTCTTTGCCTAGTCAACTGCCTAACCCCATCTTATTAATAGAATTAATCCAGATCAAAACATAAGAATGTCCTAAGGTTTTGTATGCAAATTTGTACCTACCACCAACTCATAATATGCATTATAATACTGTGGAAACTTTCCAGATGCACCACCAAGGGATGTTTGTGTAGCATCTAGTAGGAGAAAGATCCTCTCCCGCACAGGCAAATCAGACTGCAGCCAAAGAGCGAGAGAATAAAAAAGTGAGGTTAAGAAAAAATGACAATGCTAGATAATAGAAGTCTTTGCAGAGAAAACTAACCTTTTTCTTCACAATTTTTACTAGAATTGGAATAACTCCAGTATCAATGACCTGCTCATGAATATGCTCTCCAATATTGTTCATCAACATTTCCAGCAACTAGAAAAGCAAAATAGATCAAAGATGATTCAGTAGAACACTACAGAACAGAAAGCAAGAAATATAAATATTTAACACAAGAAAGTCAAATAACCAAGCTTCTCTCTATCAGATACAGCGAAAACTATGTGGTTTCAAACTGTCTTCATACAAGTTTTTCAGTGTAGGTTAAACTTCTAGAAATCCAAACAAAATTATGAGTAACTAAATTCATTATATTATACTCACCATAACAGCATAAAGTTGAGTATCGGGGTGTTTACTTCCTAGTCTCTTTTTTATAGCTTTAACAACATCTCTAGCTTGCCTGCATATTCAAAAGATATGATAGTTAAAAACAAACAATGTATGGATTATCCTGACAATTCCAAAATGTTCATCTATGTTCATAATCAAGTGAAGAAACCCAAGCCCAGATAGTGGTCAACAAGAACCATGAACTTAATTTGAATTGCAAATTAAGAGCTCCTTCGGATTTGATCCTTTTTTAAAACTTAGTTGTTTCTTTTTTTCAAAACCTCTCCAAGATTTCAATCATAAGATACTTTGAACACAACGTAAGCTGATCTAGCCACACACTAACTATGGCGGGCATGAGATATCAGTCACTCACAAACTAATTAAAGGGTTACAACTTTTCCTTTCTGAGAAAAAAAAATAAAAAAAAGATGCACCTAGAATGAAAAATAACTTATTCCTAAGAACCCAGCAATCAATTTCAGCAAGACCATAGAAAAATAAGCATTTATAAGGATTATCTTCCAATATTAAACACACAGTTAGCTGCTTGGCAAAGCTCAGGTGACATGGTAAAGATCATAGGTTGGTTTCATATGCAAAGAAAGAAAAAGAAAACACACGTCACAAAGTCCTCTTAGTCAAAATCTGAAACATAAAAAGTTATACATTAAAAAATTTAAATGAGTTTAGTTTCATGTGATAAAATAATTCCATTGGCACCAACTGTTCATTTCCCAGTGTTTAAGGACATTGTTCAATCAGAAACAAGCAACATCGAATAATGATGTATAAAAGCGTTGTGGCTACCTTCTATCATGAGCAACTAGCTCACAGATTTCAATATTTTTTGTCCAGTCAGTTTCAGCCAGTTTCTCGCTTGTTGCTCCATTGACTAGCTCAGCTGCCATCTTTTTCTAGATTTTAATCTAAAAATTAAATAGCATATAGAACGTTAAAGGTATTTCAGAAGGCAAACAGGCAACAACGAGTTAATAAGTAAATTTGACGATTTAACGGCTATTGCTAGAGAGAAACAAATAAAGCCTATCCAGAAAAAGGATACGGTAAAATAAAGATTTGAGACACGCAAATACAAATGTAAAGACCAAAAAGTAAAAGGATAGCTCTGAATTATAGTGTCCTTTGATCTCATGCAGTGCAAAAAAAACTTGGTTCGTTGTTGTCGCTGTATGAACAGCATGCTAGAATGTAGAGTATCTCTCAGATCTTAGAGAAGACAGTATCACACATAGGTTTATTTAAAAGCTAGTATTTAAGCAAGTACAAAGGAAAAATTATAGATTCATATCAATCAGACTGTTAAGCATCCTATTATCATATACAATATCTCTGCAGAAATATGGATGGTGATTGAAAAACCATATACAAAAAACTGATATCTCGACACTCAGAAATTGTATATCAAATCACCTTAAAAAAAATTAACCTCAGTCCAAAGTGAAAAATGTCATCATGTCACAATAGCAATCGAAGTCTGAAAGAGCATGTCATGAAGTACCTGCAAAATAAATCAAGAGGCCGAAAATTCGGAATATATAACTCAATTTCAGTATCACTAAAAAAATGCATTGAAGAAAATAAGCCAAAACTACAATCTGCATGACCCTTACTAACCCAATACTGCAGAAGGGGCAAAAAAACAGAAAATAATGAAACGAGACAGTGAACTACGAAATTAAAATAACTGTCCGTTGCTCCCATCTTTCTTTCCTCTTAAGCAGGCATAAAATAATGGGTGTCATAATTAAGCTAAAAAAAAGAACTGCTTCGGCATCTAACTGAATCACGATACGATTTGAAGTAGTCTCAGATCTGAATAACGGCACACAAAGAAAACCCACAACTAGAAGAGACGTAATTGAAGCTCAAGAAGAGTGAAAAGCTTCTAAAAATGAAAACTTTGGGGAGTTTGATCTCATGGGGTGTGAGAGTTAGCACCTGTGAAGACGGATACAACGATAGAGATGACGAGGAAGCAGGCGAGGAAACACTGATAGGCCCTAAAGAGCTTCAGCATTTGATTTCACAGAAGATCAATTGCCAATTTTCTTGCTTTTTCTCTTTTTCTAAGCTTTAACCTTTTCCGGAATATGATGATTGTGAAATTCGCATGTGGGGCACTGTATTTTAAGGTTGTGGACAAATTCTTAGCTTGCAGTGAGCAAGGTAAATGTTTATAAGAAGGGGTTTGCGTATTAAGTTGTTGTTATCATTATTATTAGTGATGAATTAAATTAATTAAATATATACAAAAATTAAGTGAAGAAATTATTATTATTATTATTATTATTATTAATTATTATGGGAATTGAAAATAGGTAGAAAGAGAATCTATGGTTGGCTGTTACGACGGTTTACTGCTTTGAAGAGACGGCACCGCCATGAGAGCTGTCTGTGCCGAAAGCTAAATCTTCTCTTTCCAACCAATATATTCAATGGTTGCTAAGCCCATTTGTAAAATTCTATTTTAATTATATTTTTTAAAATTTAATTGAGAATAAAATACTTTTAAAATAAAATTAAGTTTGTATTTTTATAATCTAAAATTTTATTTAAAATCCAAAGTTTTATAGTTTATACTTGTAATAGGTATAACATCAATACATCCTCGTCCTTTTCTTTCTTCATGTTTCTTTCTTACTTACGTTACACGTGTTTTGTTACATTTTTTTAAGCATTTTTATATGCATTTTCTCCATAATTAATCTCTAAATCTGGTTTATCACTTTAATCAACTATTCTCTCCAAATCATATTTCTTTAATCAAATTGGGAACTTTACTTATGAAATCTAAATTTTCAACACTTTCTTTTACTATATTTTTATCTATTAAACAAACAAATATTGAACACTTTTAAATTTTAAAACACTCAATATATTTCTTTTTTATGTAATATTTTTCATAAAATACTAATAAATTTTATAGGTTGATATGATTGTATCCATTTGCATCCACTCACTCCCTCCATGGATATTTTATTGCTATCGTTTTCTTTCTCTTTTTTAAGAGTTTTTTTAATATTTAAAAGAGAGGAAATTAATTTCCAGTAAGTGTTTTTCTATGGAAGGTTTATCCAAATTATCTTAATTAAATGTGGTTACATTTAAATAAATATACTAATCATTTCAAAGTATATAATAAATTACATCATTTATAAAATTGTTTCGTCTTATTTTTTCTTTAAAACATTTTTTTAGATCTTAGACTACACCACTTAGGATATAGGATTTATTAAGATTTTATTTAGTTTTTGGTCTCACAATAGATCTCATTTTAAAGTATTGAGTAATATTTTTTAGATTTCACAAAATCGTTTATAAATTATTTTTTATTTTTTTAGCTTTAACTCTTTTATTACAACTATGTCATTAATATAATATATCAATGTTATTAATAATTAATTTTTATTAAGAATTTAATTTAAAAATGTTATTATGTAAAATAAGTTTGTTTGAGAGAAAGTATGCAAAGGGACAAAAGTTCATCATGCTTAGCTGCTCTCAGATTCTGCTCCTTCTTCTTCCACCTGTCACTCCTTTCCAATTTCACCCAAATAAATTCAAATCTTCATTTCTCATTTTTTTTTTCATACACACACCACCACTCTACTTTTTATTTTTCAATTTAATACAATTATTTGTTTTCCTTCAACAATATTTTATAAAATTAGTCCTCTAAAAAATAAAAATATTTTTTAATCCTTCAAATAAAAAAATAACAGAAATTAATCTTTAGAGACAGAAAAAAGAGTTGTAATTATTATTATTTCATCAATTAAATATCCACATTCTCAATACTATTGATAGTAAAATTAAATTTAGATTATTTTATACAAAATATGTAATATATTAGATTGAAGTCTTTTAATAAAAGAAAGTCTTATTAAAAATAGTTAGTAAAATTCTTTAATGAAGATTAATGTGAGTTTTGTTTTGAGATATGAATATTTTGGTTAAGTGATTATATATTTAGAAGAATATAAATATATATTTAGAAGATTATACAATTATTTTTTCTTATTTTTTCTTTTATATCTTCTATAAATTTATAATTTTGTATCTTTTTTTTTAATATGTATTAAGTAAAATAGAAATTTTAGATGTTTATTAATTATTTTCTATTTTTAAAATAATTATTAGAACATTTTAAAGATATTTTTAGAATTTTTTTGTTAATTATAATAATTTATTATTAAAACAAATATGTTTGTAATTTTTTAAAGTTGTTTATAAAAAGACAACTTTAATCAATAATTATTTAATTATATCATAATTCTTAAATTATAAATAATTCTTAAATTATAAATAATTCTAAAAAATAATTCTCATATTCTTATAAAATTTATTTGTTGTTATTTTTAATTAATTAATCATTAAATCTTCTGAAAAATAATTCAACTCCTGTAAATTTTACTCTCTTTATAAATAGATATTTTATGGTTTAATTTTATCCCAATTGATTTGTAAATTTTACATTTTTTTAAATAAAAAATATAAACTTTAATTTTATTATGCTTGATCCTTATATTTTTTAAGAAAAATAGACACCTTTAACTTTAATTGTATTTAAATTATTGCTTGAAATTTACCTTTTTTACGTTGCTACATTAATTATTTTGTTACAACTCATTTTTTTAATATTTAAAACATAATAAAAGTATTAACTTTTAAGATATAAAAAGGACTTAGTAAAACTCATAATTTTTTAAAATTTGAACTTCATTATATTTTATTTTTTCGAAAATTAATTTATTAAAAAACTAACTTTTAAGATTTAATTTAAAGGAAATTTAAATTTAGATGTATGTGCAAAAAAAAGGTAATATTTGAAGAGTAATTGAGAAAAAAATAAAGTTTATAACATCCAACTAAAAACAAATTTAAGGACCAATTAAGATATAATTATGTTGTAAGGATAATCTATCTGATGAAAAATCTTGTATTCGACCCCTAGCTTGTAAGAAAATTTTAGTACCAATCATAATAGTAAAATTAATTTTTAGTCCACTCAAGTGAAAATATTATGAAAAGATAAAAAAAATAGAATAACTAAATACTTTCCTCATTCGTAAACTATATATGGTTTTGAATTATATGTATAGTTAAGTTATTCTTTTCTCTTTATTGCTACGCATGTAATGTTACACGTGTTGGTGCAATTTACTTTGCATTAGTCAATTTTTAGGTTTTGTTCTGTAGCTGGATTTTGGAAGTTCTTCGATGTGAAGACAACCTTTGAAGCATAAAATCTGCAGATTCGTTCTTTTATTAATCTCAACATGAAATCATAATTAGATACATTAATTTCATCATAAAATGGGTCAATCCAAAAAAGAAGATTATTTAAAGATTTTCGATACTTGTAATATTTTGATACAAGAGACTCACAATAAAAGGGTAGTAAATTTAAATAATAAATAACAATGGGTTCTCAAGTGAAACCTCATTTTTTTGTCACATAAAATAACCTATTTTTTGCACATAGGTAACTTGAAAACATACAAAAAATTACAGGTCGGGACTACAATTTAATGTGTTTTTTTTTAATGTTAAGAACATGTTATTTAGTCAGCAAAAGTATTAATTTCACTTTGTTCATGCTTTACAGCAATATCATCCTGTTTTACTTCGTTTACTAGCAAATAATGAAATAGTATTTTCATGGGTGAGACAAGATGTTCCAATAATAAATGGATTGGTCACAGAGGAAATGCAATACAATATCTTCGATCAAAGAGTAATTGGATTGACAAAAATCATTTATTGAAGGTACACCTTGAATAAACATTCCATGATCTCAAACATGGAAGCCTTGTAGGTCCACACCATGATGAAATCAATTTAACACGTTTCTTCTCACCACCTCTCACTCATTCCAGAATAAGTTATTCCATTCAAAATGGATATTTTTCACATTTTAAGAAAATCATTCCAAAACGAATTAAAAGTGACTCAATAAATTTAATTTAATGCAGGCAGAAACACGCTAGAAATAAGTCAACAAAAAATTAGAGTAAAACGTCATTTTTATACTATATTCTACTATCATGAAATGTTATGTGTAAAATTTCAAAAACAGGCATCAATAAATGCTTGTCTATCTTCCAAAAATGGATTGAAAAACAATCCCTATTCCCTCAAAGACTACGAACCTAGTACCTATCAAGTATGGATGAACTGACCCTCCCCCAAAAATATATCCACCCAAGTCCCTCAAAAGTTTCAAACTTCATAAGTTTGAAGAGCTGCACCAAATGTCAAACCACCTTGATTCACTTACTCTTCTTTCCACTTGTTTACATATCTGAGGAAAGCTTTGGCAGGATTTTTCCTAGGTGGAGCGCGAACACGAGTAGACCTTCTGACCACAGAGTCATCCAGGGTAATCTTATGCATCCAATCCTTTGAATTTTTCTGCAGTTCTGAGCTGTAAACATACAACGAAAAAGGAAAGAACCTCACAAGTCAAGGGAGAAATGTTGATAAAATATAAAATCTTCATTATTAGTGGAGTGAACGCAGAGACACCTTGATCATCATTGTGTTTTCAAAAATTTTAAAATATGGTTAATTATTTCAAAATTGTCAAAATATTAATAAAAAATAATTATGTAAAAAAATTATCTGTTAAAAAATATTTAAAATAATACCCATTTCTCAGTTTTCAAATCAACCGTATATCTACACTGGTTCAGTTTTATGTTACATATTCAAAGAAAGATTATACGTTCGACAAGACGGCAATTATATTATTTGTTTTACCATAACAGTTAATTTAACGGTATTCATGTTAAAATCTGCTACACTCTGCCAATAATTCCATTATATTACCACAGTTGAAGATCTTTTTATATAATAGAACTTTAAGAAACTTACATTTAACAGTACACACAATAGCAACTTTCTAACTTATTCCTTCTGTTTCTTTTATTCGCAAGCAGCATCTATTAAGCAAATGTTAATATTGGGCTAGGACCATAAAATCCATAGTTAAGGCTTTTACTGAAGAATGCATCATGAAATAGTCTAAGCATTGTGCGAAACGAAATCAAGGTGGGGGCAAAGCCAAATGTGCATTTCAATTAAAATCAACTGCAGCAAATCTAACTCACCATATTCTACTATAATATTTTTGCAGTTGTTTTAGCAGTGCCCTTTCCCTCTCGCCTTTGCAATTCAGTGAACTCGTCAATCCATCAAGCTAATCAAATTCAAGCATGCCAACTGAAAATTAGAAAAGATTTATTTGTAGAAAATGCATATATAGTATATGTATCAAGTACCTCTCCTTTGCTACTGTAGTATCCCCACTCCTTGGATTCAGGACTTTCAACAAATATCCTTCCATCACGGTAAAACCACCAATACCTATTATAATATCTGTCCATACCTAGGAAACTTGTACGAATACACCATTTCTGTATCTCCCGATCAAAATATTCCCTCTGTAACAAATAACTACATTAGAATATAAACTTCAACATAAGTAACATAAATCAGTAGAAAAGGGAAACGGTTTGCACCCTTTGTTTGTAGCTTTTCTCTGATTGATCCTCATCACCCTCTGGGTGTTTCGGTGATTCCTTTCTGCATACTTTTCCGAATTCTGCTGATCGATTCAGCTCAGAATCAAACTTTTCAGCTGACATTTTTGAAGCAAGGTTTGAATGCTTCATACCACTGTTAATGTATTTAGAAAAAGTTAAATAAAACAATAACCCAGAAATAGAGAAAAATGTGTTTTGTAGGTTTTCAAAAAGACATGAAGATACAGCACACAGGTCCAACCTATTCAACGCGTCCTTTTCCCTAGTTGATTCTATCTCTCTGTTTCTATTCTTTCCAATACTACCATTCTGTATTCTGTGATTATTATCTGTTAACATAGTGGCATCCTGATCAATATGATGCCCATTCTCACCACAGTGGCTTCCAGAATCAGCTTTCAACTGCTCCTTTACTTTTCTTCTCTTTGCAGAAGCTTCAATAGCTTCTTCCCTTTTAGCAGCCCCCAGTACCCGCCTTTGTTTAATAATCTCATCCAAATTTTCCCTGACAGGAGCAGTATCAAGGGCTCGATTGACTAATTCACGAAAGATTTCTAATTTAGCATCGACATCTACATAACCATAATGTCCCCGTTTAATTGTTGCTTCATACTGCCGCAGCTTGGGAATTTTGATCATTTCTAAAAACTCACATAAATAATCTTTCCAACTAATCATTGTAATCTGAAAATAAAATTGCATGAGATTACTGTCTTTATCCATCACAACACTAACAAAAAGAATATACTTGAGGGACACCAACCTTCTTCGGTAATTTGTCTTGAACAGCTGCATAGTATTCATCATCACCTTCGATGAGCACACGAAAGAGTACAGCATGAGATTCCACTAGGAGAACTGCATTGCTATCCTTGTGACTGATTGCATTTTCAAAATCTTTGAGAGAATAAGGAGACAATCGTAACAGTTTACCAAAAGACATAAAAAAATCCCAAACCATTAAGAGATCCCCTACACAATACATTGGAACATTAAAGTCTCTTGATGGAGAAGGACGACTACTGAGAACAGGATCATCTGGACTAGGCTTCACTAATAGATCATCAATTGGATATTTGATTGACTCTTCCTGAACATGATAGATTTGAAACAACAAATCACAAATTTATTTACCAAACCAATCAGAAGTCTATAAGCTATAAATCTATAAATTTTGACATTTGGATGTTCTTGTACTCTTTTCTTCCTTCTTGTTTATGTAGGAAACAAAATAGAAGCTCAAACTACCACCTCCCTGTGTTTACCTACCTCATGCTTTCTTTTTTTGGTGAAGACCACAAGTCCATTGTTAAAGGAAACCTTTCCTCTTAACTCCTCTGGAATGTCAGTTGAGATTCCATGTTTTTTTGCAATTTTATCGTGTAAAACCCAAGGAGCATTCCGATATGTGCATTCACGGACAAATGACTTCAAAATATTTCTACTAAAAGGTGGTTTCTTCTGCACCAAATCTTGAGAACTGACTTCTGCTCTTCCAATAACATTATTGCTTTCATCAAGCCAAGCCACCACATAGCTGACATTTTCAGCATCTTCCTGCATCACTTTCAATATTTTGCAAGGATGCACTCTGTCATTCTTTTTTCCGTACAAATGAGAGCCCACAAACAACTGCTCCTTCAACTTTTCAGCAATAGAATCAACAAGATCCTTCAAAGGGAGCATACCTGCAATAACAAAAGACCGCTTAAAAGTACAGAATGATAAACAGTGCAAGCATTTATATCAGTAAAAGAGTAAAAACATGGTCCAACTTGAAACAACACCTGATATATGTCCCAAAAGCATTTTTCATAGCAATTCTCAAACAAGTATAGCTTCTAAAGTTTCAAAATTCTAGGAATTTTTCTAAGAAAAATTGTCATAATCATTCATAATAATACATAAGATGAATTTAGCATACTCCTTCATTTGATGTATAGCATTGTTTGATGAAAAGTCAGACAGCCACCAAAACCACAGTTCTTACTTGCCTCAAAGTCACAAGATGTTAGGATGCAGACATATATACTTATCTAATCCTCCATTAGTGGATCATCTATAACTCTTAGCTACCATATCAAGAGAATGAGGCAAGCCCTCCTCCCGTAGACATACCAAAACAAATTGAAGAGGATCCTCATAGATATATACAAGCAACCTAAAACCATATTTGGCATGGCTTGTTTTAGCCAGAAATAATTAATCTATTCTACCAGCTAATTAGCCTGAGGTTACTCATCTTCAACTTGACCAATATAGGAGATAGACATGAGGCATTTAGGACAATTTATAGAATAAACAGTAAAAAGTAATACTTGCATTGAACTGCTAGATTGTAACTTGGTAGGCTACTTCCTGTAATGAAAAACGGTAAAAACCCTTTTATACACTTAAAAACCACTCTCAAACAAGAAAGGAAACATTCTCTTTCAAATAACATTGTGGATGGGCATGCTATACTTTTTGTTCAATCATTCGATTAAGCAACGTTCCAGCTTAAAGTCACAGCCCCTAACGCAGGATTCAATATGCACGTCCCATTACATGTGCTTGTGCACGCACACCATATTCTGAACAAGCGTCTTACTCTCTTCCACAGGCGTTTTATAATACTGTATATTATAAGCTTTTAACAATAACACACCCTTATAATCAAAGCAGATTAAAACACGGCTTTCTAAAGCATATATTTAAATTCCAACAGATGCAGAAAACATTAGAAATTTCAAATTACCCATGCAGAACAAATGGGCATAAACAATAATAAGCCACACAGAAAAAAGAAACAGACAGTTCATTTTCCATCAACATAAACTTTCTTTTTTTTCATCTTGGACCAAAATAGTACTTACTATACTGAATAATCCTAAGTGCAGGTGCCATTAATTCTTCCGGAATCTGTTGAACTTTCGCAATAGCATGCTTCTCCGACACCAGAGCCTCTTCATAAGTCAAGCCAGTTTTTCCAGTTACTTTGCACGTCCAAACCCTCTGGCGGTATTGATTTAAACGGTTCAAATAATCACTTGTTCTTGTCAAGGAATACCGGCCATTAAAAAATAGTCAAAAAGCAAAAAGTAAAAATAAAAAATCATTACACTATTCAACCTCTTCCAACTCAAAATCACGCTCTGCTTTTGGTTTATTGCAGGTAATTAAGTGAGACAGGTAAAATTTTATAGAAACAGATGAACGACAAAAGATACTCATAATCTCGAAATATTTCTTTAGTAAATCGAATTTGAAAAAGACTCTCGCATGGCTCCAAATCATTAGGTGGCTCAGCCAGGGCAAAAGGCTTTCTCCTCAAAAGCGGCATTGGGATATAAAGCCTCAGTTCCTGTCAATCAGAGAAACCCTGCATCGAGAATTCAACACAACACAACAGAACCGAACTCTTTCAGCCATATAAGAAACCACAATACAGAAACCACTTGAAACATTACTAAGGTCGAGGTTGCATGTCATAAGAAAAAAAAATGCATGGAAAAATTTCAACTTTTAGTATTTTTATTCGTTAAAATAAAATGATCGAATAACAACTATAACAATGCTTTTTTACTCTTGATTTAATATTTAATATAAATTAAATGGCGATACATTGAACATGGAAACGGACAGCATTGCTGGGACTGAATGGGGCATTGGGAGTGGAAAAGGCGAAACCCTAGAATGTGGCATTTCGGCGATTTCGGAACAGATGAACTTTGGGTAACGAAACACGCAAACGACGCAGCTATGAGAGTGTGGAGAAAAAAAAAAGGGAAAGAAAGGAACATTGGAGGAACTGACAGCGTGACATGAGCGTTAACGAGAAAAGGGGAAAAGGAAACGGGAAGAATGGAGGAAAACGGCGAAAAACGTGAGTTCCCGCCATAACTGAATGAGTAACAGATATTGAGTTGGAGAGGGAAAAGGAAGAAGTAAGAGAGAGAGAGAAAGAGAGAGAAAGAGAGAGAGAGAGAGAGAGAATTGGGAAATGAAAAGAGTAAGAAAAGAAGGATCTTACAGAGAAGAGAAGAGAAGGTTGGAAGGAAAGAAGAGAGAGTATGGAGAAGAAGGGTCTTCACTCACTCTTCTCCACTCTTCTGTTTCCGAATATTCGGAGTTTGTGAGCGACTCTTTTATATAACGTCTTCTCTTACGTTCATTCCTCACTCTCTCTTCCCCTCTCACAAAATACTATTTATTTATTTATTTATTACTATTACTATTAATTAATTAAAGATAAATATATTTTTAATTTTTAAATTATTTATAAAAATAGTATTTTGTCTTTAATATTGAATTTAGACTTATTTTTTTTTATATTTCATAAATTCGTGTAAAAAATAATTGATGTATCAATTTTTTTTATTTTATTTCTTTATAATTTATACTTTAAGATTGTCAATCTCTTAAATTTCTTTTAATATTTTTTTTATTTATTTTTTTTTTTTCTTTAAAAATACTTTTATTTATTATCAATAATCATTCACACTTATTTAATTTTAAATGAAAATTAACATGTTTTAATAAATAAATAAAATAAAAAGTTGAAATCCTAAAATTTTAAGAAAAAGTTGTTAAAAGAAATTTAAATAGCGAAATTATAATTCTTTACACAAAAAAAAGAACTTTCTTGACTAATTTAAAAAAAAAACATTGAAAATTGTTTTGTAGATCACGAATTCAGTACAAATATTTTAGCTAATTTATAAATCTTATTTTAAAATAGGATTTATTCTATTTATTGATAAAATTTACCCATTTTTGTAATTTTTAAAAATTTGTCTATTGTCTATATTAATAAATTGGAAACAAAATTACACAAAAATATTAAAAAAACCAATAAATTACTTAACATTAGATATTAAATATTCTTTATTATTAATTACTAGTAGAAAAGAGGTATTTCCAGTTTCTATGTGTTTTAAGATTTTTTTAATAATAATAGTTACATAAAAATAATAAATCTTTTAAAATATTTATAATTATATTTTAATTTTAAATATTTTATTTTATTTTATTTTTATTTAAATAATTTAACAATAATCATTACATAAAAAATAAATAACTACATATTAAAGTATTTATAATTATTTTTAAATGTTAAATAATATATTTTTACTTTTATGTTAAAATATATTAAAAATAAAATATAAACATAAAAATGTAAAAGGAAAGAAGAATTTGTTTATAATTTTTTATTTTAAAATATATTAAAAATAAAATAAAAATATAAAATATAGATAAAATATTCATTTTGAAATATATTAAAAATAAAATAAAAATATGAAACATTGAAAACATTTATTTGTATATTATTATAAATAATTCCCAAAAAGATTGTGAAATTTTGCAGTCTTATATTTTTTAATTGTAACAAAACTTAAAGATAATTTTTTTAAAATAGACTTTTATTTTAAAAAAATTATAGAAATGTACTTTGTTTTATCATTTTATTATTTATAAACTAGATTTTTTATAGAAAAAATTCTCACTAGAGATGACAACAGGGTGGGGTTGAATTTCACTTTTCTATTCTCATTCTTACAATAAAAGTTTATCTTCATCTTCGTTCTCATATTTAATAGGTATGAAATTTTTGTTTCATCCTCATCCCTTCTGGTTAATGATTATCCCGTCAAGTAACATCATATTTATCTTTTGTTATTTTAAATATTAATTAAATAATTATTTTATAAAAAAGTAAAAATCACAACAAAGAAAACTTGATATATTATAAATGAATCAAGGTAAAAAATGATATCCATCTTCTATTTCCTAATAATAAATATCAATAAAAATTCAACTCCATAAATCTCAAATTAAAGTATCATTAAATAATAATTGAATAAAAGTCAAATTATTATAAAAGGGTAAAATAATTATCAAATATATACTATATAAATAAATTACAAAATTAAAAACTAAAAAAAATTAATTTAAGTTTTTTAAACTACTTAATAAATTGTATGTATTTTATTAATTTAAAACAAAAATAAATATTCCACATTCGAATAATGGGATAGGACGGATATATAGATTCTCATATGTATCCTTGTAATCAATTTATAAAATCGAGTATTACTCATACTTGTACTTATACCTCCAATCAATACAAAAATTCTTCATTAAAATTAAGACGAGTTTGATAATATTTATGATTTCTAGTTCTCCAACATGTTGGTAATACATTATTTAATTAGAAACATATAATTTTATATTAGATTTTTGTGAAAATTTTTGGTAATACATTATTTAATTAAGAATAAATAATATATATTAAAAATATATTTTTCATATAAACAAATATAAAAGAAAACTGTTTGAAATAATATTATTTTAAAAAAATTAATTATGTAAAGTTTACATGTTGATTATTGTTTCCAATAAATCTTACATAGATATGAGATGACTCTTGATAAGACTAAAAAATTAAAGTTCAATACTTTGTATTGATTCGAGTGAGAATGAAAAGGAAAAAAAAGATAGAAAAAGTAAATAAAAAAATAAAATTGTTTGAATTAAAAATAATTAAGTAAAAATATGTAATTGTTTGAACTAAAAAAAACGAAAGAAAAGTAAAAAAATGTAAAAGATATTAATGATGTAATAAATAATATATATATATATATATATGTGTGTTTTTTTTAAAATACTTTTTAAGAAAATTTGAAATAAAAATAATTTTTAAAATACAAACAATTATTAAAAGAAAAATTAAAATTAAAATTAAAATATTATCAAATCTAAATAAAAAAATATTTCAATTTAAATAATTTTATTTTAATTATTTATCTTGTTAAAATATAAAGTATAACTCTTAATTGAATATTAAATTATTTAATTGTATTTGTTATTTTAATATTTTTATTTTAACTATTTATTCTTGTAAATAAGAATACATATTAATAAAGCATTAATCATTTTTACTTTATTATTATTTTATTATTTTTATTTTATATAATATAAAATATATATTATTAATATAATTACTAAAAATGTTAATTATATTTACAGTTTAAAACTTAAATAATAGTAAAATATTTATTAACATAACTCTCATCTTTGTTTTTAGCTTTGTGATTTAGATTTCATTTTTTAAATTCACTTTATTTTTTTCACTTTCTTATTATATGTCTAAATAGCAAATAAATAGATTCAAACATAGCATAAGAAATAGACATGTAATTATTGCATGCATCCTTCAAAAATTAACCTACAAAAACTATCACTATAGATGTTAAGTAATTTTTAAGGTGGGTTTTTACATGGATCTACTGTAACTAGAAATTTTTAAGGTGGGAAAGATAAGAAAAATCTGGTCGAAAAAGTTACATATCTATCCTTTAATTTATGATATAAATTTCATTCTTTAATTATATATTACATATAAATATACAAATAATATATTATATTATTTATTTATTTATTTATTTATTTATATAACATGATTATTAAATAATAAAAATATTAATAATAAATAAATAACAAAAATGTTCTTCATATATTCTTATTTATAAAAAATAAAAAACATAATTATATTATATTATATAATAAAATAATAATATAATTACAAATCATAATAATATAATTATAAAATAAAAAAATAATTATATATATATAATTATATAATAATAATATTAATAATAAAATAAAAATAATCAATTATATATATATACACGTATATACATATATACATAATCTATTATACAAATACAATTATATATATAATATAATAAAATAATAATACTATTAAAATTAATAAAATTTTGAAAATAATTAAATAATAATATTATATAAAACATATTAATATAAAAAATAAATTTAAATAATAAAAATAAAAAATAAATTTAAATAATAAAAAATAAATTTATTAAATAATAATAAATTTGTAAACAAATTTATATTATTTTAATTATTTTAAAATATATTTTTATATATTAACAACATTAGATAATTTATAATTATTTTTTATTATATGATGATCTTATATAAAGATTTTGTGATTTTCAGAATTTTTTTCAATAAATGAGTTTATGGTACTTCCATTTTTTTATTTCCTACTTGTTATTTTAATTATAGTAATGTATGAATGTTTAATTTTAATTATATAGTTAAATGTGTATTAAAAATATTTTATATTATATTATTTAAAGTATGATCTAATATAAAATGATGTTTCAATTTTTATATAATTTTTTTATATTGAAATTTCATATGATACTTCGAATATAATTTTCATAAAATTCATTTTCATCTTTGCATGCTAGATAATTCAAAATTAGAGAAATAATGCTACAAACAAAATGCAAAAAAGTATATTTAAATATGCTATCAATGTTTTTTTAAAGTACTTTTTTGCTAAATAGTAATCATATAATTTTATTAATTATAAATTATTATATCAATTAAATCATTTACAATTTTTTTTTAACTTTTTAGATTTTTTTTCTTAAATATCACTGTTTTCAAAAATATTTATACATATATACTATTTGAAAAATTATTTATAGGAGTAATACGATTTACTGTTCAAGTCAGAATTCGGTTTCCCGGAGACCAAATTCTGAGAAAGCTACTTTAATTTTTTTTCTTTTGCTATTCAGAATTCGGTTCCTGAACAGGTTTTTTATTTTCTTTTTCGTCTTCGAGGTGGAACGGCCGTTCTGCGATCCAAACAAGTCTACAAAGATAACATCTGAAACGATCGTTCTCACCAAGGGATGGCCGTTCTCAGACTTGAACGACCGTTCTCATGTTTTGTTTTGTACAATTTACACGAACATGGAAGAAAAAGAAAAAAAATAAAATAAACCTACCTACTCAAAATTCGGTTCCCAGGGAATCAAATTATGAGTGGCGTAAAGCAAAAGAAAATAAAAAAGCCTCTCAAAATTTGGTTCCCAGGAAATTGAATTTTGAGTTGTCCAGTGAAAAAAAATTAAAATTTGTTACTCAGATTTTGGATTCTCGGAAACCGAATTCTGAGTGTCAAATTATGTTCACATGAGTACCTCGCAAGTTAGAATTCGGTTCCTACTCCTGTAAATAATTTTTTCAAATAATATATATGTGTAAATATTTTTGAAAACAGTGATATTTAAGAAAAAAAATTCACTTTCTAGTATCTTTTCTTTGAAACAAACAATTTCACTTTTCAATCTCTTTCTTCTCAAATTCATAATTTTTCCTTTTCCTCGGATTCAGTAGTTAAAAAAAAACCTTAATAATTTATAACTATTATTTCTTAACTAATAAGTAATAATTCAAGTGTTAAGATATGATTGCATAATATTTTTTGGATTTGGTCAATTATTTAAATATCTTCATATTGATATGACATGTAAGGGATAAAAAAATAGTGTGCATGAATATAAATGTGTGTAGGATGCTTTTAATTAATAATTCGTAGCCAAATTGACGTATTTTTGTTTGTTTTTAGGTAAGTATTGTTACTTACTATAGATAAAAAAAAGGAAATGTCCCTATTTGTTTAAGTTAACGTGCAAATGAGATAAATAATTTATTGAAGGAGAGATCATTTATTAGTTACCCACAATATATGAAAAGAAAAGAGGAAAAACACAATTATAACATGTAAAATTACAAATTTTCCTTATACATAATTGATCATGTTACAATATATACACAATACAATAAATTATATTATGTAATATAACTAAATATTAAAATAATAATTACAAAACGTACATAATAATTATTATTATTATTATTATTATTATTATTATGTTGTGTGAGATTAGAAAAAAAGATTGTCATGTATAAAATAGTTTTAAAAAAATATGTACAATAATAATGATTTGTGAAATACGTATTTAGTTTGTTAAATTAAATAAATCTATTTGGACGACCCTAATTTCCTCGTTTCTCCGCCTCCAAAGCCTTCCTAGAAGGAAAACCTCACCGCTATATATACATGCACCTCCTCTTTTAGTATCTATGTTCCATCTTACAATTTAGTGAATCCCACTAAAAGCAAGAAAAAACACACACACAAATAATAATGTATTGTGGAATTTTGTTTGCTAACAGTAACAAAATTTTACTTATTTTATTAAATAATACAAAACTAATAAAAGATAAAATAAATAAATTTTGAATTAAATTGAATTTTATAAAAATTAATAAAAATAAAAATATTATATTTTGGATTCAATTAAACTTACCAATGTACATTGATGGCAGATAACCTATGAAATTTACGAATAAAATCTATTTAACTTGCAAGTTATTTGAATCGAGTATAAATTAGTATAAATTAAAAATTTACTAAAAATATAAATTTAAACTAAGAATTTTACGAATAATTTGTAAATTTGTACCTAAATACCTAGTTCTATAAATAGTTGATATTTGTTTTTTTTGAAAAAAATATATAAATACTTTATGAAAACTATGATAATGATAATTAAAAAGAAATAATTAAATTATTTTTTATTAACCCATTTATTTTAAATTGTTAGGAATGTTTTCTTAGATTTTTAAATATTTTTAGGCTAAAATATTAATTTTTTATTTACTCATAGGAAAAATGATAAAAATACTTTTGATAATTTTAAATTTTAATATTTTAATAAAATTGAGAATGATTAAAATTGTATAACTAATTTCAAGTTGTAAACAATAAAATTTGAGTATAATCTAAGTTTAGTCTACAAGGTAATCTATAAGAATAATAAAATTTAGTATATTTTACATAATGAAATTTAATAAAGTTTATACCACAAGTTAAAGATTTATTTTCTGAAATATTTTTTTAAAATACAAAAATAGCATGGTTCTTGGTTTATTTACCAAACTAATATCACTTTAGAATTCGGTCTCCGGGTCCAATTTTGAACGTGATTCTTCTAATTTTTTTTAAGACACCAGTTGGAATTCGTTTCTGGAAATTGAATTCTCAACTGGTTTTATATTTTTTAAAATTTATATATTTATTATATATTTTAAATAATAATTTATATATTTATTTTTATATTAAAATAATATATATATATATATGTATTTATATTAATATATATACATATGTATTTTAAATATGTAATAAATATTAAGTATATAATTAATATTAAATATACAATAAATATTAAATAATAATTTATATTATATATTTACATTTTATATGTTTTAAGTTTATATATTTATTATATATTTTTATTATTTTTAAAAATATTATTAAATAATAATGTATATTATATATTAATATTTTATATATTTTACATTTATATATTTATTATATATATATGTATATTTTAAGTTTTTAAAAATTATATATAAATATATATTAAATATTAAATATATATTAGAAAATATATATTTATTATATATTTAATATTACATAAATTTATATAATAATTTATTATTTATTTAATATTACATATATTTAAATATTTAATATTTATTTTATATTATTTAAATTTAAATATAAAATTTATAATTTATTATAATTTAATATGAAAAATATTTAAATATGTTACGTTATATGTAATATGTAATTTTATTTAAATTAATAATTATAATTCTATTATAAATTTTGTGAACTTAGTTAAAATATATGTATTTGAATTTAGTGAAAATTTGTGTATTTAGTGAAAATTTTTACAAAATTTGTGTCTTTAAATTTAGTGAAAATTTTTACATTTAAACTTAGTAAAAATTTATGCATTTTGTAAGAATTTGTGTATTTGAACTAAGTAAAAATTTGTGTATCTAGTAAAAAATTTGTATATTTTGACTTAGTGATTTTTAATGTTATAATTTATAAGCACACTAATAATTTACACAAATCAACTATATATAAGAATTTAGTTAAGTTATAGAAGAAATTAAATATAAATAAATAAATTAGGCAATATTCATAACCCTAAATCAAATACATATGAAGCAATTATATAATCCAGAACAATGGTGTCTAATTTCACAAGATGGACGATGTCTGTCATGTTCAGGATTTCTTCTTCCTGTTGGTTGGGGTTGCTACTCTTCAATTTTTGGAGTAATCTCTGAAGAATTTTGTTGTTCTTGAACCCTGAATTCTCAAATGCTTCTTCTTGAAGAACTCCCTGCATGATACAGTGAATGCATGTACTGTTGTGCGGAAGCTCGAGTTGAAGTTAGTACACATTTCTTATGTGCTTACTCCAAATGAAAGCCTTCTATCAATGTTTGGATGTTGTGGTGTGACATATTTTTATGGAAAGGGAACATGTTCTGTTGGCTGCTCATACAAAGGAGTGTAAATGGGTGGAGGGAAGGAAATAAAATGTCTTGTTGGCTCCTGATTGAAAGGTCTTGAACTACTCCCACCGGTTTCAAAAGTTCGTCCAATGCGTGACTAATGCATTGTTGAAGTTCTCGACTGTTGTTGTGTTCTTGGATCTTGGAGTATTTGGGGCACAAATAGAAAATAGATGGATTTGGTCATATACCACTCCATATATTCTTTTGAGTGGAATAATGAGCCTTGCATAGCATAACCCATTAATATTAACTCCCTTCTATTGTTTCAAATGTTGATCCAATGCGTCGCTTCCTCTCATGTCAATTTTGTGCAATTTGTCCATATTATTTGGTTATGAAGGGATATCCTGCAACAAACAAAATTGAAGCTTCTCTTTATCCGATTAGTGCCATTCAACAACAGAAAATCAGATAAAAGGAACACAAGCAGTCCACAATTGTGCGTCTCTGTACACTTGGACTGGAAATGAACTTTGCAGCTCTCTGTATGGGACCCACAAAAACTACCATAAAAGTAGATATTGCTAAAATAATTTATTTTGTAAATTTAAAACCAAACACAATATAAATAACAATTTCTTTGTGAATAGGATTTACCTTATCAACTTGAATGTGATCAAACATAGATTTGTATCCCAGGACATCATTGTATGGTACATTTCTGAAGTTCAGGACTCTTCCTCCACTCCAATTGCAAATCAATGGGTATGTTGGTGTAACACTAGAAATTGATGCAATGTAGGGCATGCGATGTCATGCCCATGATTGTAAGAGGGATGTGTTATAAAACTTAAATTAAGAAGGTTATCTCTGTTGTTTGGTATTCCTAGAATAATATTAATGGTTTTAGGCATGAGTCGTATTACCGAGAAACATAGTCTGACAAACCTATTTAATAGGTATTATCATTTTCTTTTTGGGCATTTGAAGAGGCAATTATTCTGCCTATAAATTCTTGTAACAGCATATTTGAAAAGTGCAGCAGAGAAATATACAGAGATTAAAATAGAGAACAAAGGTTGCCAACTTTTCTGCCCTCTTGTTGCCAAACAAATTGGCATCAGAGCTTGCGTGTGTGGTGAGCGTGAGAAAACCTACCAGCCTCAAGAAAGAACGCCGCGGTGTGCGCTGGCCGAGAGAGAGGAGCGACCGAGAGCTTTGTGAGTCGTGTGAGTTGAGTGTAAACAGTTGAGAGAAATGGCGAGTCTAACCAATGGCATCCCGCTACCCAAGTTAACAAAAGGCACCAATTATGACAACTGGAAGGTGCAATGAAGGCCCTTCTCGGCTCCCAAGATAACCGGGATGTGGTCGAGAATGGGTATGAGGAACCAGAGAAAACAGATGGGTATTCAAATGCCCGGATGAACGCGTTGAGGACCGCTCGAGCTAAAGACAAGGCAGCTCAGATCCGCTATATCGAGCCGTTGATGAATCTGGTTTTGAGAAGATTGCCAACGCTAAATCTTCCAAAGTAGCATGGGATACACTTGAAAAAGCAAACAAAGGAGACGAACGGGTGAAGCAAGTTCGACTTCAAACCCTTAGGGGCGAGCTGGAAAACATGAGGATGAAAGAGTCCGAAAGCGTATCTCGAGTTCATTACTCGAGTAGAGACCGTGGTGAACAAGTCGAATCGGAATGGTGAGAGTCTTTCATCTAACCGAGTTGTTGAAAAGATTTTAAGGTCATTGACGGATGATTTCGAGAATATCGTGTGCGCAATAGAGGAGTCCAAGGACCTATCAACGCTCACCCTTGAAGAGCTTGTCTGGGTCCCTAGAAGCGCATGAGCAGAGAAGGAAAAACAAGAAGGGGAGTCCCTTGAACGAGCTCTCCAGACGAAGACGACAATAAAAGGGGAGAAGGTGCTCTATGCTCAAAACACCACAGGCAGAGGAAGAGGCAGAGGCCAAGGTGGAAGAGGAAGAGGCCAAGGTGGTAGAGGAAGAGGAGGACGAGGAATGAGCAAGTCGGCCAACGTAACTTGGGTGGCCGAGGTCGGCTCTGGGTGGCCGAACAAACACAAACAATATTGAATGTTATAATCGTGGGAAGTATGGGCATGTTGCCAAGGATTGTTACTCAAGAAATGCTACAACCGTGGAAAGTCGGGTCATATTTCCAAAGATTGTAGGTCCGAGAAGAAAAAGGAGGAACCAACAAACTTTCTTGCCGAGGAAGAAGATGAAGGATTGTCGCTAGTGACAAACATTCCGTAAACCGAGGTCAAATCGAAATGCTCAAATAACTCGGTTTGGTACTTAGACACCGGCGCAAGTAACCACATGTGTGGTGACGAGCGCTTATTCAAAATACTTTCAAAAGTGGATTCCGGTCTGTTTCTTTCTGCGATGCTTCTAAAGTAGCTATCAAAGGACGAGGAACGATCCGGTATCAACAGAGAAATGGGCAAATCGGAGAGATCGGAGAGATATACTACGTACTGATCTCAAAAACAACATACCGAGCATGGGACGCTTAATGGAGAAGGGATACTCGGCTTCGATGAAGGACCGAGAACTACAACCGAAGGATAAACTCTGGAGGCTCATTGCTCTGGTAGAAATGAAGAAAAATCGCATGTACAAACTAGAGCTGAAAATAGTTCAAGATAAATGCATGCAACTTGATATGGAGGATGAGGCTATGAAGTGGCATTTTCGGTTCGGTCATCTTCATTTCGGTGGGTTGACTCGCTTGGTAAAAAAGGAGATGGTGTTCTGACCGCCTAAAATGGAATTTGAAAAAAGGTTCTGTGGAAGAATGTGTGATCGGAAGCAAACGAGGACTTCTTTTCCAAGAAGTTCGAGTACCGAGCAAAGGAGCAACTCGGACCGATCCATACCGATTTATGTGGGCCGATAACTCCAAAATCATTCAAGAGTAAGAAATACTTCGTCTCTTTCATTGATGATTTTTCAAGGAAGACGTGGGTTTATTTTCTCGAAAGAGAAATCGAAGTGTTTGAAACTTTCAAGAAATTCAAAGTGACTGGTGGAGAAAGAAACAAGCAAAGTCATCAAAACAGCTCGATCCGACAGAGGAGGCGAGTTCACTTCGCTGAGTTCAACAAATATCGCGAAGAAAATGGGATTAAGCTGCCATCGATCGCCCCATATTCTCCGCAAAGAAAACGGTGTAGCGGAACGAAAGAACCGAACCATTCTTGATATGGTTCGATCTATGTTGAAAGGGAAGAATATGCCGAAGAAGTTTTGGGCGCAGGCAGGCAAAGGCGCAGCCTACGTACAAAATAGATGTCCACATGCAAAGCTAGGCGAGAAGACGCCTCAGGAGATCCGGAGTGGTATGAAGCCGAGTGTCTCTCATCTGAAGGTGTTTGATAGCGTGGCCTATGGACAAGTACCAAGTCAGCACAGGACAAAATTAGAAGATCGGAGCAAGAAGTATATTTTTATCTGGTATGATGAAAAATCTAAAGCATATAAATTGTTTGATCCTCGTTAACAAGAAAGTGGTGGTGAGCCGAGACGTTCATGTGGAGGAAACAAAGCAATGGTGCTGGAGTAACCCGTCCGAAGAAGAAACTAACTCGAATTTGTCAGTGCCTTCAACAAAGAACAACCCCCGAAGTTTTCGGATGAAGAAACCGAGCCACAATGACCTCAGGATGAGAAGTCTCAGCAAGAAATATACGACACTACAAATGAAGTTCATGTTGTATGTCTTCCGACCGACTCAAAACTTGAGTTTTGAGAAAGTCGTCCAAGATGAGAAGTGGAGAACAACCATGGATGAGGAGATTGAGGCGATTGAACGCAACAAAACTTGGGAACTAACCAACCTTCCCGAAGGAGCTCGACCCATTGGAGTAAAATGGGTGTACAAAAAGAAGATGAATGTTGAAGGAGAGGTTGAGCGTTATAAGGCTCGACTTGTAGTGAAGGGCTATAGACAAAAGGAGGGAATCGATTATGATGAAGTATTTGCTCTCGTCACGAGAATGGAGTCAATCCGACTTCGATCTCATTAGCCGCTCGTAATCAATGGCAAATTCTACAGATGGATGTGAAGTCGGCCTTTCTAAATGGAGTGTCGAAGGAGGAGGTGTACGTCGACCAACCACTCGGGTACATGAAGAGAGGGGATGAAAAGAAGGTGCCGAGATTACGAAAAGCTCTCTACGGGCTTAAACAGGCTCCTCGTGCCTGGAATGATAGAATTGACTGGTATTTCAAGAAAAATGGGTACGAGCAATGTCCATACGAGCATGCCTTGTATACAAAGAAATCGAAAAGGATATGATGGTAGTCGCTCTCTATGTTGACGACCTCATATTCATCGGAAGCAACGCAAAGCCGATTAAGGAGTTCAAGGAGGTAATGAAGAAAGAGTTCGAGATGACGGACTTAGGCCTCGATGAAATATTTTCTTGGCTTAGAAGTGAAGCGACGTGAGGAAGGGATTTTTATATCCCAAGAGAGGTACGCGCATGAAATTTTAAAGAAGTTTAAAATGGAGGATCGCAACCCGGTTTCTACTCCAATGGAACCGGCACTAAACTCTCAAAGTTTGATGGAGGAGAACGAGCCGATTCTGGAAAATATCGAAGTTTAATTGGAAGTCCGAGGTATCTCACAAGTACTAGGCCCGATCCGATGTCGAGTGTTGGAATAACGAGCAGATACATGGAGAATCCAAGCTATACACATTGGAAGGCCTTGAAGAGAATTTTGAGATATGTTCGAGGAACCCTATCACTTGGTCTTTTCTATTCAAAATCGGATGACTACCGACTAGTGGGTTACTCTGGATAGTGATTGGTGTGGTGATGTTGATGACCGGAAAAGTACATCGGGTTATGTATTCCTACTCGGAATACAGCTTTTACTTGGCTGTCCAAAAACAGCCCATTGTAACTCTGTCAACCTCGTGAGGCTGAATATGTGGCGGCCTCTTGGAGCGTGTGTCATGCAGCCGGCTTTCAAATCTATTAAGGCATCCGGGAGTGATCCAAGACGAAGGGATCTGTAATCCGAGTTGATAACAAGTCGGCGATCGAGTTGGCAAAGAACCCAGCTAATCACTGAAGGAGCAAGCACATTGACGTCCGATTTCATTTCATCCGAGAACAAGTCAAAGAAGGAAAGGTTGAGCTGGAGCATGTTGAAAGCCGAGCTCAAGCCGCGGATGTATTCACCAAGCCACTGCCGACCACTCTGCTGGAGAATTGTAAAATGTTGATTGGAATGCGAGATAAGGAGAGTATTTAAGTTTAAGGGGGAGATTTGTTATAAAACTTAAATTAAGAAGGTTATCTCTGTTGTTTGGTATTCCTAGAATAATATTAATGGTTTTAGGCATGAGTCGTATTACCGAGAAACATAGTCTGACAAACCTATTTAATAGGTATTATCATTTTCTTTTTGGGCATTTGAAGAGGCAATTATTCTGCCTATAAATTCTTGTAACAACATATTTGAAAAGTGCAGCAGAGAAATATACAGAGATTAAAATAGAGAACAAAGGTTGCCAACTTTTCTGCCCTCTTGTTGCCAAACAGGATGCACACCCACCCATTGTTTTGTACATGACATATGTTTCCTTACACAATTCCTTATATAATACAGCTAAAGAAGCAAATCTCCAACTATACCATTTTGTATATCTAAAATTACTTAACAAAGATAAGTACATGAGATTAACTTTGTTGCCTGTTTTGTTAGATATCAAAATTCCTCCAATTAAACCTAATATATAAGCCTTACAATGGGCCTGGAGTTCTTCTTAGGAAGGTTGTTCAGGAAATGGTAAAATATTATCTCTTAACCACTTAAGTTAATCACCCCCAACTAAAGACTCTTATTTCACATGTACGATCCCTAGATATTGTTCATATAGTTTCTCCTAATCTAACAAGGTTGTACCAATGAGAGGAAGCCCATCAACTCTTAAATCACGTTGAAGGGCAACATCTTCGAAGGTGATGGTATATTCACAAGTTGAAAAATGGAAGGTGTAAGTTTCAGGTCCCCACCTCTCTACTAAAGTTGTGACTAGGGCATGGTCAACCTTAAGGTGTCTTAATTTTGCCACCCCAGTGAAGTGTAGTTGTTTTAATAACGAAACTATGAGAGGGTGAGGTTCAGGCATAAAGTGACAAAACAGGGAAACAATGTTTTTAGAATCCAAAAAAATAAAATTAATATTAGTTTGAACTGATAAAATGTAGAAAGTAGAAACAAGATCTAGAGAGGGGTGAATAGATTTTTCAAAAAATTAATCTGTTAAAAATGCAAATTAATTTGTTGTTTTATCGTATTAGATTCAATTACAAGGAATAAGGTGCAGATTGCAAAAAACCAAAAACCAATAAAGTGCAGAATAGAAAATAAAGAGGTACACAGATGATTTATACTAGTTCACTCTTTCACAAGAGCTACATTCAGTTACCCTACCATAAAAAAAATTAACTAATCTAAAAATTTATTCTTACACACACTTACAACCCTAGAAAGCCTAAGAACAAACAAAAACATAAGTCTTGAACCCTACAAGACTTGCACCCAACCACTGCAGAACCCTAATACAGCTCCACTGGATAATTCCAATCTAGAAACACTTATAAGAAAAACAAACAAGAAACGAAATCACCTGGCTTATAGACAAAGATTAAAACAGAAAATGAATGATGATCTTCTATGCAATCTCTTCAAGAACCAAATTCAAGGATCAAATCTCTAAGTTTTGGATTGCCCACACAATTGTTCTTGTTCAGAAAGGTTCTCTCTCAAATTGAGTTTCAAAAAGAATTGTAAAAGATCTGATTAAATTAAAACAATTTATATATAGAGAGGTTTTCAGAAAAACTGATAGTTTTAACCTATTAAAAACTCGAATTAATTTGTTAATTTTTTGTAACAGTAAAATTAATGGACCAGTTCAAATTTTTTTAATAATAAAACATATCCTAAAATACCCGAGTCAAAGACAATTAGTCTATTGAAAAACAATTTTCAACAGATTAAATAAACCTGTCTTAAAAATATTCAAGATCTTAAGCATTTTTAACATATTAAACTGATGCTTTAACTAACTAATTAAAATTTCAGTTGAAGTTAATTTCAATACTTCAGAAACATTTTAACAAATTAACGTGATATTTTAATCTATTAAAATATGCAGATGATCTAGATAATTTCTAAGATAGTTTTTATCAACATATCCAAGCTTATCAAATGATCATATGAATGACTAATTAAGAGATGCTTACAAGGCAGCCTAGAAATACAAAAATACAATCACATAATCATCTTCATAAGCTTTAATGAGGTTGACTTCATCAAATCTTCAAGACTGTGACCAACCAAAAGGCTCTGTTCTTATCAATCTCCCCGTATTTGATGAAGGCAACTGAAAACAACCCTTTAGGATGCCAACCAGTGTAGAGCCTGAAACAAAATCGAAAAGCAAACAAGCCAAGGCATCTACATCCAACAAAATATCATTTTATAGTACAAGTTACTACAAAACTGCATATTGCAGCAGTATACACATAAATTCAGTTCATAGCAGTCTGCAATACCAATGATAATCCACAGTAACAGTTTAAACAAAAATTCAGCCCTGCAACACAAAAAATTCAGTGATAATATCACACACACAACTTCTCCCCCTTACAATATTCTCCCCCTTACAACATTAATCATGTCATATAAATATTCTTTCCCTTTGACTTCATCAAATGGAAGAAGAGAATACTGAAAGAGAATAATATCAGAGCAAAATATAGCAGTAAAAAGTTATGAAGTTAATTAGTAGTAATAGCAATATCATAGAAATAACAAGTTAAAACACAGAGCAACAAATTAAATTGTTCAGTACAACACCAAATTAAAACCAAATTTAAATTATTTTGAAAACAACCAAAATAAAACAGAATGAAAATGCAATGCAGATGAATGAAATGCATTATGCTCATGCATCCTCATCACGAACATTGAAGGACCCCATTTGCTCATATAACTCCTCAAGTGTTTTGTAACATATATATAGAATTATATTTTTCGAAACTTAATTTTGTAACAAAATGTTATATATTACTAAAAGTTTGTTTTGTTTTATTTTGACACTGTTAATATAATATATTTACTATTTAATGTCTTAAAAATCTTATAAAAATATGATTTAAAACAGGGTGACTTAAATTTATAAAATAAATTTTAAATAATATTACAAAATTTATTTAATAATTTAACTTTTATATTTTCACATTTAAAAAGTTTTGCCTATAATGGAAAGCATAATGACATAAACATACAGGTAACAATTATACAATCTTTACCTAAACTATTAAACTTTAATCAACAATTTAGAAAGTCTTGCCTATAACATACTGCCACATTTTTATAAATGTAGGCTAAACGAATATGCAACAGTAAAAAGAAAATTGTTGCCTAATAGTGGTTCCAAAAATTGTTGCTTATTATCGTATTTTAAGCAACACTTTTTAAAATTTTGTGGCCTAAATGAAAAAAAACGTTGCTTATTTGTATAGCCCACGATCACCTAGACCACGACTAGGAATTTGTTGCCTAAAGTTTAGGCAACGGTTTTTTTTAGTTTAGGCCACAATTTTCCATTGTTTTCTAAAGTCTTTTTTGTTGTAGTGCAAAGAGGATAATGTGGACAATGCACAATTTGTAAAAGAAACTTTGTTGGTTGATGATTGGTGGGTGAAAGTTGATTATATACTTGCTTTCATTTCTCTATTTATGATGTTCTTAGGAAGACAAATATGGATAATGCTACTCTTCACTTAGTGTATGAAATGTGGGATTCAATGATTGAAAATCTGAGAAAAGTCATATACCAACATGAAAGAAAGGCAAAAATTGAACAATCACCCTTTTTTAAGGTAATAAACTCAATATTAATTGATTGTTGGACCAAGAGTAGCACATCACTTCATTGTCTTGCTCATTCTTTAAATCCAAAGTAATGCATTATATTGTTAAATTAATATAAAGTACCATATTTATAATATTATATTTATTTATGTGTATATATTTTTAATGTTGTAGATATTATAGTCATGAATGGGTAAATGAAGATTCTCAAAGACTTGTCCCACATCAAGATACTGAACTTACTTTTGAAAGGAAGAAATATTTTAAAAGGTATTTTGATGATGTGGATGTAAGAAGACAAGTAAATATAGAGTTTGCAAAGTTTTCAGATGGAAGAGAAGGTTTTGTTGATGTTGAATCTTTAAGTGATAGAGGTAACCAACACTTCAGAAGATAACTCTTAAGTTACTTGGACAACCATGTTCTTCTTGTTGTTGTGAAAGGAATTGGAGTACATATTCCTTTATACATTCTTTGAAAAAAAATAAGATGACACCTCAAAGGACAAAGGATCTAATATTTGTTTATAACAATCTTTGTCTTCTCTCAAGAAACTCCTCAAAATACAAAGAAGAAGAAACTAAATTGTAGAATATTGCAGGAGATGACTTTTTATTAGATGACAATGAGATTCTAGAAATTGCTAGCTTGTCTCTTGATAAGCCAGATTTAGAAGTTGTATTTTTTAACAAGGATGACCAAATGTGATATTCATACACAACAATTTATATAAATTTTTATTTTGATATAATTTTTTTATAATTATTAAATTTTATAATTAGTACATAATTAATATATTTTAATACATTTATATATATATTGTTGTGTCCCTTGTCCTATATTTTTAATTTAGCCGTATCTTTGTGTCCGTGCCGGTGTCGTATTTGTGTCTGTATTCGTGTCCGGCTTCATATCTCTCTATTCATGTACCCGAATTTTCTAGTCTATCATTTTGAATGAAGGTACAATGTATTTTGTGACTTTCCAATCAATAACTAAAGTCAATATGTCCATGTTAACACAAAGCTGGTATTATGGAGTCTTTAAACAATTTTACAGATTGATCAAACTGTAAAAGAAAAAAGAATATATTTAATTAAATCAATAATATAAATAGTTATAATAGCATGCATTACCAAAACTACTAAATCAAGTAGCATTTGGTATTACATCTTTAATCACACGATAGGCTTTCTGTTTGGCTGCTAAACTATTTTTGTAGTTATAACTTTTAGAGTCTCTATCACTTCATCTATATTCTTAGTCTTTGTAACAAGATTGCATATTATAGTGAATATGGACTTTATGTATGCTATTATAAGAAATAACATAACTTGTTAACACATTCACATTAAGCTGTTAAAATTAGTTGCATTTTATCACCTTGAACAATTCTCCGTGCTACAACAAATTTGATTCTAAACAAAAAAATTAGAAAAGCATCACCCAAAAAAAGCCATAAATGCAACATAATTAGCAAAAAAAGGAGTAGGGGATCACACATCAATAATGTCATTACCAACCAAATAGTCGAGTTAGAAAATGATCTAGCTTAGATTATTGCATAACACATACATACCACATAGGATTCATGTTTTTCATCCATGGAACTAGAACCAAGCCAAAATGGAAGATGAATACAACACCACAAGGAGCAAAATGCATTCTACCTTTTTCAGAAACCTATGAGAAAATTAATTTGGCATAGTTAATAATCAATGATGCTAGCTCCAACCACTTTCCTATAAAAATGAACTCTTGAGCCTTCATGTAGAGTCTACTAACTTGTGGCTAAGCAACCTGACCAACCAATATGGCAAGCACTAAATTCATAAATAATACAAGCACCAACTTAATAACTCCACAAAAAACCCATGTGTATAGAGTAGAAATAGAACAAAATATCATAACAAAAGCAATTTCACAAACTTGCTCAATTTCAAGTCCCATAAACATTTAACCTTTACAATAATATGATAACGAAGCAAAGAAACAAGCACAAAAATTGAACCATTTACAATTAGAACAAATGGGGAAAAATAAAGCATATGGTTTAGGGGAGAGGAAGAAAAATATCCCAAGATTGACGTCAGCCTAGGTGAGTTCAAAAGCAAATCGAATGATGAACATTTCAGAAATTAATAAAAGCACAACATCAAAACATGCATCAAGAACGATATTTTAACATTTTGGAATGAAAGTTTTGATATACATTCTCCCCTATTCTAGCAGCACAAGGAAACTTTTTGGCGGTGGATGCACATTTCTTATCCAAATGCAAAGCATAAAAGGCACATACTCTGAATATTCCCTAAAACCTAAATGGGTAGAATATTTTCCAAAATAAATGATAGTGGACACTTAGTTCATTGGAGTAAAAAACAAAATGGTAGAAAATAAAAAATATAAGGAATACTAAAGAAGGTAGTTGTAAAAATAAGAAATAGGGATGCAAAGTTGTCTATGATAAAAGGAATACAAAAAAAATGCAACAATACCTATGACAGAAAAGAGCAAAACCAGTGGATACGAAGACAAAAGAGATGAAGAAGAAAAGTGAGAATGATGAACACGAATAATAAACATGAGTGAGAACAAAAGAGTGTGAGGTAATATACCCCAAACGAATAAGATGAAGAGGAAAAATAAGAGTGAGATACAAACAAAAGAGTGAGGAAGAAACATTAAGGGGAAACTATGTATAAGTGTCATAATAAATAAATAACTATCAATTAAATTTACATGATGACTTTTTGCTACAATAAACATAATATATTTGTAATTTATTACAAAATTACTATCGTATTATTTAATATGATGAATTAATAATAATAGTCATCATAAATTGTTAGAAAATTATTTTTACACTATTGTATATAAAATTAAGAATTTGAGAGTATTTTTTTAGAATGATGTTGTATTGATTGAATGACAAATGTGGATTGAGTGAAATTAAGTGCATGTTAGATTAGATTTATCTTTTAAGTTAGTTTTGAAATTAAAATAATAATTAATAAATAAAATTATGATATGTATTCAATAAAAGTAAATTTTGTATTGGAATTTGAATAATGATTTTAAATTAAATGAACTAAATAGGAGATTTGAGTCATATATGACTGTATATAAGAATTTTTAACTGGTTAAAAATGTTGGATTATGACTTGAAATTCTTAGAGATAAAATTAAGGAATTTTAAAAACCCAATCCAAAGATCCACAACCTTAAAGACAAAAAGAAAGTTTTATTTTATTTAAAATTTATGATAAAAGGCTACAAAATTTTGACCTTTTTTCTTAAGAACTTTTTTATTTTTTCTTGTATTTTATTTGTGAGGTGGATTCGGTGTTATGATATGATGAAAAATTGCCAAAACATCTATAAAGGTTTTTCTATGATTTTAATAAGTGTTTAATAGAGTAATTATATAGCTTTTAGTGGACTCATGAAACCTTTTGGAATATCCAAAGAAAATTAAACATGCATTATTTTATTTTGAATTTTGAGAAATAAGAAGGTACATCATATATTTTTACATTTTTGTGAGAAATATTTTTATATAATTCTTGATTAAATTTATATTAAGATTTATAAAAAATAAACACCACCCTTATGGCGTTATAATATTTATTTTCCATCCTTAGAAGTGACATTTATTTTACTAATGCATCTTTAGTCCATATTTTTCCGAAATTAAACTTTAAAAAAATAATCAAAACCACCTCCAAAACTCTAAACTAAACTTATCTTTATATTAATTCTATATATTTGTTTTTGAGAATAAACCATTCCAAAATTATAGCAAAAATTTATCCACCCTATAATCTCACACTTTTCCTAAATTTTTAACCAACATCATAATTCAATTCCTTTTTAATTACTAAATTTTAAACAATTTTATCTCTATCATCTAAACTCGTTTTCCGTAAAAATTAACATCTGAATTTATACTAATTCCAACCATTAAAATAAAAAAATCCTACAAGACGCACATTATTCATTCCTCAAATTAAAATAACGAAGAGTAATTAAAAAAAGAAAAACTTAATAAAAACAGAGACAAATTAAATAATGATGAAATATATAAAAGATATGGGGCAAGTAAGATGAAGAAGTACGAAGATTTTCATAATTTCCATAAATTCTTTCAATATTTTTCAGTATAAGTGTTTGCAATATAATTAATATATATATATATATATATCACTCAAATTTATTAAAACATATAAATCATGTTACAAAAACATATAAATCACCTTACAAAGTAGTTAAAATTTTAATTTTAAGAAATTATATATAAAATAACACACTAATAATGAACTAATACGTAGGGATGACAAAGTGGGTTGGGCCCAACCCGATAGCATATAAGTGGGGCGAGTGAGTTAGTATTTTGAATCTGTCAATCCGTATCAACTCGGCCTTTCTAGCTCGTCAACCCACTGCTCATAGGCGGGACAGAACGGGCCGACCCATGAAAAAAAAATTTGATAGCTATTGTGTTCACGTGTTGTGCATTCATTCTCACTCATACCCTTTTATTCCATCTCTCAAATTGGGAAAGCATAGTTAGCTAGGGTTGTTTTTGTTCAGCACCTCACTTCACAGTGGCAGTACCTCACTTTGCAACGACAACACCTCACTTTGCAACGGCAATACCTCACTTCGCGGTGGCAACACCTAACAGAACGCCATCAGCTAGACAAAATCCATCATCGACGGCACCTCACGAAATGCTATGAGCCAGACGAAATCCATGTCTCCCTATTTCGGTTCATTCACCTGACGGGGTCTATTTTATTTGAAAATTACGGATAGGGGTCGATTTTTATTTTTTTACTGATTTAGGGTAAGTCGTATTTGGATAACACGAAATATATAAAGGAGTCGTGTTTTGGAAACACGAATTTCTATTTTTACGTGAAAAATCAAGAATCGTGCAAGAAAAACACGATTTGAGTATTTTTTATATTTTTTATTCATTCTCGTTTTATATTTTTTTATTGAATGAATGAAGAGGAATCAAGAGTCGTGCAATGTAGCACGCTTTCAATTGAAAGTTGTGCTACATAGCACGATTTAGTTTTTTTCTTTTTTCATTTTGTTTGTTTTTTATTTTATTTGTGTTTTATTTTTATTGTTTTTTATTTTTGTTGTTTTTTTATAATAATTTCAAAGAAAAGAAATAATAAAATTAATAAATAAAATAAATTGGATATCAAATAATTAAATTTTTTTATATTATGATAATATAAAATAAAACAAATAATGAACTTAATAAATAAAGTAAATTGAATATTAAATAAAGTTTACAAGATGTAAAAATTGAAATTGTTATTAATGTAATAAAAATTTATTTTTATGGATAATTTTTTCTAGTATGACCCTCGTTCCTACAGAAAGAACATTTCCGTGGTTTATTTGAGCTTGACTCATCCATCTCATTCCTTATACGACGAGTTGAAGGTCTTCCAGAAGTATGTTGTTGTGTAGTTGGGTCAGGAATAAAATTTGGTCCCGTATAAGAAGACCAATAATCTTCATTTGAAACGGGATGAAATTGTACTTGGTAAGCTTTATTTGAAATTAGTATAAAAACAAACAAAATAAAAAACAGAAAATAAAAAACAACAAAAATAAAAAATAAAGAAAATAAAAAACAATAAAAATAAAACACAAAAAAATAAATAACAAAGAAAATAAAAAATAAAGAAAATAAAAAATAGAAAACAAACAAAATAAAAAAAGACTAAATCGTGCTATGTAGCACGACTTTCAATTGAAAACGTGCTACATTGCACGACTCTTAATTCCTCCTAATTCACTAATTAAAAAAATATAAAACGGATTTTAATTAAATGAATAAAATAATATAAAAAATATTCAAATCGTGTTTTTCTTACACGACTTTTTATTTTTCACGTAAAAATAGAAATTCGTGTTTTGAAAACACGACTCCTATATATATTTCGTGTTCTCCAAACACGACTTACTCTAAATCGGTAAAAAAATAAAAACGATCCATATCCGTAATTTTCAAATAAAATAGACCCCCTCACGTAAATGAACCCCCTATTTCTCTATTTGTCACTTTCAGAAGTAAAAAGCCATTGCCATTTTGTTTTCTTTCCCTTCTTCCGAAGGTTCGTTAAACTCCATTGTTGAAACTTTTACAATCCCATTTTATTTTTTCCCTTTGTTTTTTTTGTTGATGCTTTAAGGTATTTTTTGCATTCATTTCGTTGCTGCCTTTGTAATTACGGTAATGCATGTTCAAATTGTTAACCACATTCCCTGATATGAACTTGAAAACTAATGTCTTCATTCATGCGGAAGGTAATGGTTGTTTTCATTTTTCTCAAACTTTTTTCCAACTGTTTCCCCAAAATAATTAGAGTCTTCACCTATTATTTGAATATGTTATGATTTTGGAGTTTAATGTTAAACACGATTGTTTACTTTCATGTTTTAATTTGGTGATGATGTTGAAGGGTCTTTGCTTTGATGATTGCTTTTTTATGTAGTTGTTTAATTTAAGCATTTTGATGGGTCATTTTCTACTTCAATGAATCTACAATTCAAGACTAATCTACATTCTTCGACATCAATGATTTAGGATCTAATTATTGCAAGTTATTAAAAATATATAGGGAGAAGATGAATTTGGCTTCTGTATATTGATTGGGGAATCGGTGGGATGTTGGAAAGTATTCTCACTCTCTGCATTTTGATATTAGTCTAGGGGCTCCTGAAAGTTGGATTAAACATAACTTTGAATTTATAAGCAAAACTTCTACTAAAATAGCTCTATAAAGATTTGTTGTATGCCAACAAAAGTCCAAGAAAGAATGGATGAGTGATGGTGATGTCCATGAGGATCATGTAATTGGGAATGAAGATGAAGATGATTTTGGAAATGAATCTGAAAGTGTTGAACCTAATAAGAAAAAGGATAAGTCTACAACATCTGATTGTTGAATTTTTTTTTACAAGAATTGGTGTTTGCAATGATGGTAAAGAGAGGACTAGGTGTAATGATTGTAACAAAAAATATGTAGTTGGTAGTAAAAAAATATGGGACTTCCCATTTAGAACACCATATTGAAAGATGTGGTAAAATCAAATTAGAAGATGTGAGTCAAATGATTTTGGATATGCAAGGAATGTTGAAGGCAAAAAAAATAGATCAAATGATGTCCCATGAGTTGTGTGCTAATTTAATTATCTGTCATGATTTACGATTCAAAATTATTGAGTATTGAGAGCTTAAGACTTGGATAAGTTATTTGAATCCTGATGCGACTTTAGTTTCTAGAAATACTAATTAGAGTGATGTATTGAGAATATTTATGAAAGAAAAGACAATGATTAAGGAAGAGTTGAACACCATTTCAAGTAGGATTTATTTAACTTCTGATTTATGGACATCTTGCACCGTTGAGGGTTATATAAGTTTGACAACACATTATGTTGATTCAAATTGGAAGTTAAATAGCAAAGTTCTTAACTTTTGCCACTTGTCTCACCATCACATTAGATTTGAGTTGTCTGAGAAGATAAATGATTTTTTGCATGATTGGAAAATTGAGAAAAATATTTTTTTTCTATCACTTTGGACAATGTTTCTAGCAATGATGTTTTGCAAAAAACTTTTAAAAGTGAACTTGTTTTGCAAAATTCCTTGATTTGTGATGGTGAGTTCTTTCATGTGCATTGTTGTGCATATATTTTAAATTTGATTTTTCAAGAAGGATTGAAGGTACTTGGAGATGCTTTAGATCAAATTAGGGAGAGCATCAAGTATGTTAGGGGTTCTAAGAGTGGAATGATTAAATTTAAATAATGCCTTCAAAAAATTGGGGACATTGATGCATCAAGTGGATCGTGTTTAGATGTTCCTACAAGGTGGAACTCAACTTATTTAATGCTTCAAAGTACTCTTAAATACCAACATGTTTATGGAAGCCTACACCTAGTTGATGAAAATTACAAGTATTGTCCTTCTGAAGACAAATGGAAAAGAGCAGAAAAGATTAGTGTTTTCTTGTTGTCATTTTATGATATTACAAATTTGATTTCTGCAACAAGTTATCTTACATCCAACTTGTATTTTTTACAAGTTCAGAAAATTCAATGCCTTTTAATGGAAAGTGTCAAAGATGAGAATGAAGTTACAAGGGATATATGGCTGAAAATATGATGATGAAATTTGATAAATATTGGGATGAATATAGTGTTGTTCTTGCATTTGGGACAATTTAAGACCCAAGGATGAAGTTCGAAACATTTGGATTCTGCTATGAAAGGTTTTATCCCCTTTGTTGACAAGTAAAGTTAGAGAAAATAAAGGAAAAATTATATGTGCTTTTCTCTCAACATTGTACAAAGGGTTCAAGTTCAAATGTTTTAAAATGTAAGCATAATCATCTTTCATCTGCTCCCACCAAGTCAAGTCTTTCTTATGTAAGTTATTTTACTTTGTTCTAATTCAACTATTATTATTTTCAGTTGATTAAACTTATCATGTTAGGAATTAAAAAAACACAAACTTAAAGTTGCTGCTAAACACAGGAAGGAGTTAACGTGATATATATTTAGATGAGCCAACATTAGATCTTGATTTTACAGAATATATGGATGTTCTACAATGGTGGAAGGGTACCAACCAACCCTTCAGATCTTTCATTAATGGCTAGGGACTTGCTAAGGATCCCAGTTACATCTGAATCTGTATTCAGCATTGATTTGAGGATTCTTAATAAGTATAGAAGTTGCCTTTTACCTGAGAATGTTGAAGCAATTATTTGTACTTCCAATTGGAAGCATGGTTTTGGTGATGGTAATTTCATTAATTTAAATCTAATTATTTCTTTATTTTGATGAACAATTTGATATTCTAACTTCTTTTCAATTTCTTATGATATTGAAGATGATGTCGAAGAAAATGACAGATGGAAGAGTAGAAGGTACTTGTTCTAAGACTGTCTCTAATAATCTTGAAATGGAACAAGATTACAAGATTAGTTGATTTATGATGTTTCTAATAGTTCATTTTATTTTCTCTTCTGATGGACAATTGTTATAAATGATTGTTGAGAGTAATAAACCTTAGTATGCAATTTATTTTGTAGTAAACATTAGCACTTTTAAGATGCTATGCCACCATATACCTCTTTAATATATTGTTGTAATTACAAAAATTCATTTAAATTGGACACGAATAAAATAGTTGTAGAAAAAGAAAAGCCCAACTTAAAATCAAAGGTCTAAAAATAAAATAAAAAACAAAAAAAAACAAATTTTCTTAAAAAAATTCAAAACTAAAAAAATAGGCAGACTAGACCGTCGACCCACCTTATAAGGGGACGGGTTAAAAATTTTGACTCACATTATTGTGGCAGGCCAGCCGACCCAATCTATTTTTGACAGACTCATAAGACGTAAACGAACCGAACTGATCCATTTTATCACTCGTACCAATAGGTAGAATGTTAGAATGATGTTAAAAAAAATTAAATATAATTAAAAATAAAAAAGACTAAGATACATTTGATAAACAAATTTTCATAAGATCGAATATTAATTGAATAAATATTTATAATTCTAATGAAAACTATTAAAAGGAAAGTTGATATCAGAAGTATCATTCATTATACCAAAATACCTTCAAATATAATAACTGATCATCGTATTATGTAAAATTAAAATCTATATAAGATTTATTAAGAACGTTTAACTGTTTAATAACCTTTATTACATATTTGTATTAATTAAAATAAAAAGTTATCATATTTTCAACGGGAAAATAATTAAAAAAAATCTTATATTACAGTATAAATGATTCATTGTTTACGTAAAATATGATTTGCATGTTCAGCTATTTAATTCTATCACTAATTTTTCTTTGTCTTACTTGTTGAATGACGAGTTTAATTTTTAATTTAATTTATTTTTTTATATTTTTTTAAAATGGCGATTTTCACTACGAGCCACCCTACCCTTGCATGGTGTGGCCGCTAAGAACGCTGCCCCGGTAACCACAACACAACAGAGAGAGAGAGAGAGAGAGAAGAGACAGAGAGAGAGAGAGAGAGAGAGAAACTCTTCGTTCGCAACTTATTCATTCACAACATCATATTCATAATCTTCTCAACCCTAATCCAATTCAATTCTCCAATGAATTCCAACCGCGGATCACAAAACCGAACCAAAGCCGCTTCAATCCCCCGCCAACCCGGATCCACCTCCGACGACCAACCCATGGATCCGCCCGCCTTGCGCTTCCGCTCCCTCTCCACCTGCAGCTACAGCCGCCCCTCCGCCTCCCGCGCTGTGCAGCGCTCCGCCTCCGCGCGCTTCACTCGCCAGCACACTACCACGCGCGGCGAGGTCATGCTGAACGACGTCGTCGGGAACGGCATCTCCGGCATCCTCCACAAGTGGGTGAACTACGGCCGCGGGTGGCGCCCCCGCTGGTTCGTCCTCCACGACGGCGTGCTCTCCTACTACAAGATCCACGGTCCCGACAAGCTCGTCCTCAACCGCGACGTCGAGACCGGCTCCATGGTCATTGGCGAGGAGTCCCTCCGCCGCATCAACAGCCACCGCCACAGCCCCTCCCGCAACCGCAAACCCGTCAGCGAAATCCATCTTATGGTTCGTTCTCTCTCTCTCTTTCTGTGTTTATAGCACAAAAGCAGTAGCTATCCGAACTTTTACCGTAACGGTTAGGTATAAGATAATTCGTAAACGTTGGTTCATTCATGTTACGTCATTTCATCATCATCATCATGCAGTAATCAAGTTCAATAATCTGAAACACGTGATTAAGAGTTTAATAAGCAGGATATTGAAATATGCAAAAACAATTGTTAAGAGACATTAATTTCTTATTAATGCAATATTAATTTAATAACAATATGCATGAAATCTATATTTTAGAGATATAATATTCTACAAACAAAAATCTATTTTAAAAACCTAACTAAGTTATCAATTGATAAAGTAGCTCTATATTTTTTCTTTTGTTGAATCAGAATTAGAAGTAGCTTATGTTGGTTTTTAATATAAATTTTTATTACGGTTTCTATTAAATTAAGTATATAAAAAGGATTTGCCTAATTTAGTTAAGTAGATTTGAAATTAATCTTTCAGGGATGGTATTGGTTTAGAGGGAAGGAGAACGTAAAAGACACAATAAAAATATTAGAACGTGTTTTAGGTTATATAATTTTAAAAAAATTTATGAAAAAAAATGATTTTTAAATTACATAATCTAAAAAATTTTCACAAAAGTTAAAAAATATATTTTAGATTATTTCATTTAAAATTGTCTTTTGTGTTGTATATTTCGAAAGTTGTTTTTGTAAATATATTACAAAGGTCAAATTGACTCTTTAAATTTAAAAATCAATTTTAATTTTTAAATTACATAATTTAAAAAATTTCCAAGAGCAAAATAAGAATTTTCGTTTATAAGGGAATATAGGAAAAAAAATGGGAGTGCAAAAGTAAAAAAAAATCCCTGAAATCGTGCTTGTGTAAACCGGAAAAAATTGGACTCAAAACTTGCTAGTAAACAGGATTTTAAAATATATTTTTATTGAAATTGTTCTTTGTATCCCCATTTTATAAATAAAATACAAAACATATTTTTCTAACAACACACGTTGGTCAATGTAGAAATGATGTTTCTGAGGACTATTTTTTTAAAATCATCTTTAGAATCACACCACAAAATATAAGTTTAATATAATTAATTTTGAATAAAGAAAAAAATATAAATCTATAAAATTAAATTATAAATAATTATTTAATTATTAATGTTTTTTATTAAAAACTTTATTTTGATAAATTGATTCTAAAATAATAGATTCAAATAAAAGTATATAGTGGCAAGTATTTTACATGAGATCACTTCTCTCATTAATCACACGCCCATAAAAGTATACACTCATACCCCCTTCATTAATTAAACCTGTATAATTAAAATATTTATACTCTGTTTGACATTATAACACAGTTTTTTTTATTCAAATTCCATTGAAAATGCTGATCTAATTCTCTTATGTATTTTAAAATAGGAAAAAAACAATACAATCGGCTTTTTTCCTTACAATCACATAACAATTAAAAATAATAATAAAATATTAAGTTACGTGATTTAATTGAAATATAAATCAAACTATTAAATAAAAAATTAATAAAAAGCAGTTGTAAGAGGTAGTATAAATTTTACAGTTTGTTGATATATATTTAAGATAATTGGTTTCAGACGTTGATTCATTCAATCATTTTGGATGAAATTATTTAACATTATTTTTACTTGGCATAAGTAAGAGAAACGCAATAATATTTAAGACATATATAGGTTGTCTTGAATATTTTATTTATAAAAATAGCTTTTTGACACCCGAAACTTATTTAACAGGTACATAAACATAAAGAAAAATAGAGAAACATAAGTAGAGTATAATGATGATATATTGTAAGAAAAAAAGAGTAAAAAGACGGGTTAATTAGTTTGTGTTTGAAGTAATGGTAAATTGAACTATGTTTTCTAGAAACGTGAATCTATCTATTAGTTTCTTCCAAAAAAAGATCATGGTGAGTTTAGCTTGCTACCAATACAAACTTAAACATTGAAAAAGTGAGGTACCTACAAATTATTCGTTCGTTTTGAGACGGTGTTGCGAGTGTTCTTGTAATAGAAGTGAAGTTAATTGTTGAGGAGTAGCTTCAGTGATTTCATGTTATGTATTTGTAGGTGTGTTCGGTGCGAGAGAACAGGTCAGATAAGAGGAGGTTTTCTGTGTGTACGGGGACGAAGAAGAGGCTGCATTTGAGGGCGGAGAGTAAGGAAGATAGAGCAACGTGGGTGGATGCAATGATGGCAGTGAAGGACATGTATCCTCGCGTGCCCAATTCAGAGGTTATGTCACCCGTGGCATCAGTGGCTATTTCCACTGATAAGTTGAGAGAGAGGCTTTTAGAAGAGGGTGTGAGTGAAGCTACTATTGGGGAATGTGAGGAAATCATGAAATCCGAGTTCTCTCAGTTGAAGAAGCAAATGGTGGCTCTCAAGCACAAGCATTTTCTACTAATGGACACCTTACGCCAGTTAGAGGTACTCACTTCATTCTGTTAGTCTCACTTAACCAAACCATTGTGCAATCATATTCATTCCTTTATATATATATATATACATATATATATAGTCAGAGAAAGTTGATCTGGAGAACACACTTGTCGAAGACCAAAGACAATCAAGGGATGGAGCAGATACGTATCCATCACCGCAGGAAAAATATAGCGGTACGTGCATGGAGATTAATGCACTCAATTATATCGCACTATATATATGTGTGTGTGTGTCTTAGAGCTCTTGTTCATTGAAGTAATAGGGAAATATAAGGCTAGTGAATGTTCAACTTCACCTTAATCGAACATATAGTTAAAGTTATTAGAATGAATCTGACTGTAGCTTTTCAATAAGCACACCTTTTGTTCAACTCGTATGATGGAGGAGGGAAACATTAATTAGCACACTGATTCCTCCTTTCTTTTTCAAGTTATAATAATGAACATTTCTCTGCAATAGTATGTCTTGTGTTACGCTTTGACTCTTCTTCGTTATAAAGTTTTGCATTGGTAAACTAAATTCTACAGAATCATCATGTTTCACGTATTGTGTTTTCTGCTTAGGGGCTATATAGCGACTTACTTTTACTTTTATGAAAACTACTTTTAGCAATTATATTCATGCCACTTCTTATGAATGTGTGGTCATTTCTCATAAATTTGAAACGTCATGAATTATTATGATTGTGACAGAGGGAAGTGGGGATGATTCGTCTGATGAGAACGATAGGCTCGATCCGTCAGACGATGACGACGATGCATTCTTCGATACATGTGAAATTCTATCAACAGGCTCTGATCCCATAAGACCCAGCCATGATTCTGAGCAGGATGAGACTGGTCCAAATGGTATATGCGACGAAAAGTCACCCATTGGATCTAACTATCCTCATATCAAGAGACGAAAGAAGTTGCCGGATCCTATTGAGAAAGAAAGTAGCGTCAGTCTATGGTCAATCATAAAAGATAATATCGGGAAGGATCTTACAAAAGTTTGTCTTCCAGTTTACTTTAACGAGCCTCTCTCCTCACTGCAGAAATGTTTTGAAGATGTTGAGTACTCTTACCTTCTAGACCAAGCATATGAATTGGGTAAAATGGTTAGTTTGATAAATCTTGTTATTCAGTAGATAAATTATAGTTAACGTCATAATTCACTAATTGTTGTGGCCCTATTAAGTTTGAGGAGGAGTTGTTATGTGTGAGATTTGTCACATGCATGCTACTTATTTGTGCTCAGGGTGATGGTGTGAAGAGGATGGTACATGTAGCTGCATTTGCAGCTTCTGCATATGCTAGCACCAATGGTAGAAGTTGCAAACCATTTAATCCACTGTTGGGAGAGACATATGAAGCAGATTATCCAGACAAAGGAATTCGCTTTATCTCTGAGAAGGTACAATTGTTTATCAGTATCATTCTGTAGATGAAAAATGCCTCATGCACACGTCCATTCTACTAGTTGGAAAAGAATATATACAGAAAAATATCCACTATTGGCTATCTCGTAGCTAATTCATCAGTTTCTTTTGCTGAAAGGGAGCCGATCATGGCATGATGGCTCGGATATATATATTTTTTAAGAATCCTTTTTCTTTATAAATATGAATAAATAATGCGTGCCAAAATGGAAAACTTTTTATTCAACTACAAGCCATAAAATAGTATCCATTAAACATGAATACAACTATTGAAATTATTATTTATACAAAAAATGAATTTAGATATGTTTTTTTCTTTCTCTAAACGGGTGCAAGCATAAATTATTTAATACTCTACCGGTCTACCCTGTCCCTACTTTGTTTATTACCATTCCTAAATTTGCATATTGCAATTATTCTTTTAGTTTTTGTCGCTTTCTACAAACATTTATGTTATTAACATAAAACAAAGTTATCCTCAAATCTCTCTCTCGTTACAGGTCTGAGATTATAATCATCCACTTCTCACTCTCCCACACCATTACCTTTACATTAATGCCTCACTTTATCATTTCCCCCTCCAACAATGTATCTCTTCTAACATTTGTGGTGCTGATATTTTCATTCATATAATTTGCAAACCATTCATTTTCAATCCTTCATGATAATAAGCCATAGACTGGCATATCAATAGCTTGGCATGTTATATTGTCTTGTGTAAAGTGCTAGGGGTTTAAAGAAAAACACTTACGCTATTCATCTTGAGATAGGTCAGTCATCATCCCATGATTATAGCGTGCCATTGTGAGGGCAGGGGCTGGAAATTTTGGGGTGACGTGAACTTAAAAAGTAAATTTTGGGGTCGTTCAATCCAAGTTGATCCTATTGGTATATTGACAGTAGAATTTGATGATGGAGAAGTCATTCGTTGGAGCAAGGTATATATAGTTTTTGCATGAAGTTAATTAGTAGTACTTAGTACTTGTTAAGCCCTTCTAAGATACACTCTGAACATTTGCTAATTCATATTCTATCACCAGGTAACAACATCCATTTACAACCTCATTTTAGGAAAACTCTACTGCGACCATTACGGTACAATGCGCCTAGAGGGGAACCGTGACTACTTATGTAAGATCAAATTCAAGGAGCAGTCAATCATTGATAGGAACCCTCACCAGGTTCCCTTTCTCATATCTTATTTTTATGCTTTTTATTTGGTGATGTATCGGTCAAAACGTGTTACATTTTTTCGTACTGTGACGTGTGCCACTTGTGGCTTTTGGACAAAAATTGCATTACAAGTAGGAAAATTATATTAGTAGTATGTTATTTTGTTCACACCGAACCCATTAATTCCTTTATTGCAGCTAGTTACTAGTTTGGTAATTGTCAACCTCCGCTTCCTTGTTCTCCTTCTCCTCTTCAACTAGTTGCATGTTCCGGTTCCGAAATTTTGCAGGAAACATTTAATTGAGACACTTGCCTATGAAATTTCTTTTCTCTAGAAATTGAAGTCCAGAAGAAAAGGAGACAAGTGAAAAGTAAAATATTCATTGGGATTACAAACCCCCAAAAGTACTAAAAGATAAAAATTGTACATGGTTTTGACTTCAATCTTGGGGTTTTCACTCCATTCATTGTTTGTTATAAATGATAATTGCATTAGGAATTTAAACTTGCAAAGTAAGTTTAATTTCAATCGACTTATATCAATGTCACTATTAGATTTTAAGGACCACACATGAATCTAATGTTACAGATTGTTTCTCTGTTGTTGAATCAAATCAAATGAATTAATGTCAGTTTTAGTTTGACAGTGGATGCCCACCTTACCATTTTCATAGACATATTATGTAACTTATGCTTTGTAATTTAAGTTCTGCTGCAGATTCAAGGCATAGTGGAAGATAAGAAAGGTAGAACAGTGGCAACTCTAATTGGGAAGTGGGATGAGAGTTTGCATTACGTAATCGGAGGGAGTTTTGGGAAAGGAAAAGGGTCCAATGAATCATCAAAACCACATCTTCTGTGGAAGAGGAGCCCGACACCGGAGCACCGGACAAAATATAACTTCACACAATTTGCTATTACACTCAATGAAATCACACCTGGACTAAAGGCGAGCATGAAATCGCACAATTGCACATTGAAATTTACAAAACTGATTTTCCTATTTTAATCCAAATACACATCCAAAATCACGATAACATATAGGGTAACGCGATTTTAAGTAAGTATTCACATGTTTAGTTTCATTTTAAAGAAATGATTATTAAAAACATCAAGCACAGAATGACTTTTGTTTAAATCATTACAATTTAGTAAAAAACTCATCAGAAAGTAAATAATCATGCAGTTTAATGGAAAAATCGCATCAATAACGAGCAACCAAATTCACAGTCAAATTATGTTGTTGGTTAGTACTCAGTTCTGACGTTTTGTATTAACAAACAGGAGAAGTTGCCACCGACAGATTCAAGGTTAAGACCTGATCAAAGGTGTTTGGAGAATGGACAACATGAAATGGCCAATTCTGAAAAGTTGCGGCTGGAACAAAGACAGCGGCAGGTACAATTGTTGCATTATTGGACCCTGTCCTGTAATGAAATGCATGATGTTATGCTGGTCAATATGCTCCCATTCATTAATAAACAGGAGACTCTCCATAATTGCAGGCACGGAAAATGCAAGAAAAGGGTTGGAAACCAATGTGGTTTGCTAAGGAAAAAGGCAGCAACTCTTACCGTTATGTTGGAGGGTACTGGGAGAGTAGGGAAAAGGGGAACTGGGAATCCTGTCCTGACATTTTTGGTCAAGTCTCAACCGATACTGACGTTAACCCAACTCCATAAATTCTCATCTCTTTTTACCTGAGATCCCTACCTACTTCCCCTACCACCACACCCTTTTGATAAAAATATACACTGGTAAACCATATTTATGATCATTACTTCTTTTAGCATTCAACAAATATGGTTGATTAATGCCTTTGTGTAATAGGTATATATGTACAGAAACAGTGGTTCTCACTTCTTCTCAACAGGGCAACCTCCTATTTCCCTATTCCAACTGGCAACAACAACTTTTCTAGATGTCAGATGCTCATTTCAAAGTTGGGTTTAGAAGGGATGATGTGGAGCTTTGTATGAGAGTCATAGTTGGCATCCTAATCATTTCAATGTCACAACATTCCACAATGTGGAAAAGAATGAAAACTCATTAAATGAACATGCACCTATTTTAATGCTTATTCTTATTATCTATTGAAACATGTTTAACTGTTCACACATGTTTATTCCAATTTGGTGCAACTTAAATTTAGTAAGTAGTCCACCACAACGGACAGAAATGCTGCACGTGCATGAGAAAACACAATTGACTAGAATCTTGTATTTGTTTATGGTTTTTATTGGATGGAAAATGGGCTAGTTGTTTGAAAATTCTTGTTGAAGAATATTAAGAAAGAAGAGAGAAATGATCTTTTATGTATAGCAGCTGCCAAAAGATTAAGCGGCTATCCCCGTGATCCTTGAGATTGTTGTAGATCAGAAGGTGTGAAGAAAACAAAATGGAATTTTCAGAGTACTTTGTGGTGTAAGAACAAATAATAAGTTAACGTGGGGCCAAAAATGCTACCACTTGTCTACCTCTCTCCACCTGATTTCTTGTTCAGTAGGGTGCTACCAAGTCTACTTCAATATGTTGATAGTGCAAGATAAACATTTGTAAAGCAAAATATTTCTTCAAACATATGACAAAATAATTTGTGATATAATGGAAGTTAAGTTTAAAGAGGTGGTTGCACAAAGCAATAGACTATATATGATTTAAAAATTCATCACAAAATACGTTTATTTTTTAATTAGGTTGTTTCCTATTTTTTTAACCTTTTTGAAATTCTGATTTTAGTCCTTAATCTAGATTTTTTATTGGTAAAAATCTCTTGACTGTTTTTGTTATTACTTTATGAATCAGAAAAAACACAAGAAGAGTTGATTATAGTGTGTTTTAAAAATCTTTTGTAATTTTTTACAATCAATCTATTTGATATATATAAAAAAAAAAACAAACATTATCAAACACTTTTTTTGTAATATAAAAATAATAAATTAAAATATATTTTATCAGTAAAATAATTTAAAATTTGTAACATTAAAAATATAAATTTATATATAAAAATAATATAAAAAAATATTTAATCTTTATAAATTTATCTTTAATAGTTTATTTTTATGACAATATATATATATATATATATTTTAATCATGCTTAAATTTTTAAATTTATTTAAATATTTTTAAAATTTATATTTTTAAAAAATAAAATGTGATGGAGATGGGGCGGATTGGGGAAACCCAACCCCTAATGGAATGAGGGTGATGACTAAATTTCTATCGTTGGTGGAGATCGGGGACAAGGAGAAAGATAATTAAGTGAGTCAGGGATGAGAGCGTGAAAACAATACTTGTCTCCGCCCCATTGCCAATTGCCATGCCTAGTTTGAAGACTAAATGCTCTTCAGATGATGATTTGAACTTTATAGATGAAGCGATATAAGAAGTTAAGGAGAGAGAGATTACACATATTTTTATACTGATTCGTCTGAAAACACAAACTATGTCCATTTCTTCAATCAACTTGATTGAGTTCTACTAGCATACTACCGCTGAAAAGTATAAGTATTGTTTCGGTTCGTAGCTACTCCTAGCTAACTTGTTCAAGTATTCTTTCACACAAAGTTACTATTGACTTCAACTAAGTATTCTTTCTTATTAAATCACTTATGGCTTTAACACAAAGGTTTGAAAAAGGGTTGTGATTAGATCACAAAGGTTTGAGCTATTCTAGAAGATCTACATCTTAAAGACAAGATGAAAAGAGAGTTCAACTTCTAGAGTTAGCTAAGAAACAGTAGCGGTGTTCTTCTAAAGCTTTTATGAAGATATTAGAATGAGCACAAAAAGAAATTACAAAAGCACGTTTTTCTCAGCTTGTTTCTTATCTCTCTTGAAGAAGCGTTTGGTCCCTTATATAGTGCATAAACAACTAGCTGTTAGAGAACCGTTCTGACATCTTCAGCTTTAAGTTAGTCTTGAGCACATCTTCTTGTTGTGTCTAATGAAGTCTTCACATGGATGCATTAAATGTTTTTCTTCATGCAATAAATGCATACTTATATTTTTCACACAACGCTTATATTCCATTGGGTAGTGAGCTTTACTCCTTTTGATTAAAGCAGTACTTTCGTACATGCCAGCTGAACTTTAAGAGTTGACAAAACTCGGGTGCATTAGAAATTTGGTGAAAGAGCAACTTTTACTTTTTATAAAGAAGGCGTTAAAGTGACGTGTGAACTGCTTCAATACTTAATCATCAAACTGTCTTGAAGAATATCTTTGAAAGTTAAAAAGTGAACTTTGAAACGTTAATTAAAACCAAAAGTGTATCATCTGATGACTCATCATCTGATGATTATTTTAGGTATCATTTCATGATCTGATATAGATAAGAACTTTATACTCCTTCGTTTGACAGATTGTTTCGTCTAAAAGTCTATAAAGTGTTTGAGTTTTTCCTCTACCCTTTTAATTTCCACTATCATGTATAGGAGTTAATAGATATTGTGATAGTAATATTAACAAACTAAAGAATCACCAAATTATAATAAATTAGCATTATTATTTAACAATAAATATTGAAAATGATAACAAGAGTTTAAGGACTTTCATATAGATTAGAGATTAAAAAAATTAATTTAAAAGTGTTTAGAAAAAAATAATAAATTCTTAATTATATTTCACAAGGACCATAACCTTTCAAATATGGTGATAGATACAAAATAAACCAGTTTAAAAAAAAAGTGATGATAGATTTATAAAAGAATATTTAGCAAGACTAATGATGATAAATTTAGAAAAATTGGGTTAAAAAAATAATGTAAAGATTGTGATAAAGCTTTCCAAATTACATTTTTATTATTTCAAAAGTGTGTTTCCATGCGTTAAGAAATTATAGATATAACTTCTAATAATTGAGCTATGTATAAATCTACAAAATCATAAAATCAGTATTCATACAATATATTCAATGTAGTTCGAAATATTTCAAAGACTGTGTAATATAAAAAAATTAATCATACGTTAGATTACAATAAGAAACCTATTTGGTATGCAATACCACGTGGCTGAAAACTGATTACCAAAAAAAAATGTATGCATAGAAAATATATGCAAAAGATTTGTACGATAAAAAGATAAAAAAAGAAGTATATAATAAGATAATCGATGCAATGAAAAAAAAAGAAAAAAAATTGATTGTATAATGCTAAATCTCTAATTGTGTACATGTCATCAATGAGAAGTAGAAAATAGTAGATCATAAATCATGACATGTGCTTGTATGAATTTAATATAGTATAGATTATTTTTAAAAAAGTTGTTGAATAATTATTTTAAAAAAAGTTAAAAGAAGTAGTGAATTACTAAAATTCATATAAGATATTTTTTTTTAAGAAAATGTTATCAAACTCTTTATTGAAGACAAAATTATTTATTATCCATTCCATATCATGGTATTAGTGTAGAATATTATTAAGAATCATGTTAAGCATATCCAATTTAAAAATATCAAAATACGTTATCAAAATAAGAAAAACATATATATCGGATTAAATATAAGTTGACTTTAGATAAATAAGATTTTTTACCCAACTATCATTCTAAAGTACTATTTAAAAAGAAAACTCATGTACAATAATATATATATATATATATAATTATATAAAAGATCAATAAAAATTTTATAACTATTTTTAATTGAACAACTTTGTCTTTTATCAAATTAAATTAATTTTATTCTTTTATAAATTACATATATAATCTGTATCTGAAAGTAATCACATAATCTGGTCAAAAAGTAACATTTTAAATATGTTATAATTACTGGAATTTAAAAAAAATGATTATAAAAACCAAGCATAAAATATTGTTGAATAATCAGTTAATGGATAAAAAGTGAAGCAATTGTGGAATACATTTAAGAAGACATGTTATGTCGTCAACTGTCCCCTCCAATCCAAGTGATTGATTAAGCAAAAAAGTGCTTAGTTGATAACATTATTTAATTTCTTGGAGGCTTACAAAGTAAAAAAAAATTGGGCAATGCATATTCCATTAGGTCTTGTTTGGTTGATATGATAATTTGGTTTCTTGAGTTTGAGGCCACCTTGTGTTGTGGCCCAGAAATCATTGCAACAAATATGGAAGATGAGATATGTTTTGTTTTCATTTTCAAAGTTACAAATCAAACCAACACACGACTTTTTCCTTTTTCTCCAATAACTCAATGTTTCACTTCCATTATATGATGTTCCAAACAATAATAATAATAATTAATATCAAAACACACACACATATTCATAAGTTCTTACATTCTTACAACTTTTTCCCTTTTTTTCCCATTCCATATATAACACCATGCTTCAAACTTGTCCCAGTTAAATAAACTCCATTTCTTTGATTAATTTTTAAATAAATGTTGCTTAACATAATAAAGTGTTGAAAGTGTATATAGTTTTTGTTTTCATTTTATATTAGTACCAAGTCATGTGTATATTAGTGTGAGAGGTCATTTGCCTCTTGCATACTGCAAAGTTCAGAAATAGTAGGTCAACTAAAATGTGATTTATTGTATTAAAAAGCATTTAAAATTTGAGGTCAAACTTGAATTATGTGCTGTGCAGATTGCTTAAAAGAAAGTTAATTTCCAACATGTTATTGACCACAAACATTTTCTGCCAACAAAACCTCCTAACATGAAAACACGTCTAACATTATTTTCACAGTTTGAAGCCTGACAAGTTCTTTCAACCATGAATGAATATGTGCAGATTGAAGTCGTAGGTCAGAAAAATGCATGTCATTTCGTGTGATGCACAACCTAGGAATCACATTTTTGGTTCATATAATAGTAAATGTTGTATATGATATATAGAGATAGTAATGTGACGCAAAAGTCACGAAACATATACCACTTTCGTATTTCATTCTATCGCTTTCACCAGCCCCACTAGTTAGTGCTTCTCCAAATTTGATTGTGCCACAATTTTTCTTCATCCAAGGCAAAATCAAAATTCACAAAACATATATTAAGGTAAGGGTGGGTGAGATTATGCGTGACGCCAACTATTTCACTGTTTCTAATTCCACAATTAATTATTATTGTTAATGTTATATTAACCGTGAGTTTGACAATGTGTCTCAAATTGGATTGGACCCCTTCACTCTTTGACTTACATGTCAATCATGAAAAAAAAAATGAAACTCAAAAACAAAGAAACAACATGTCTTCATCTTACAAATGTAATTTTGGAGCAGTTGTTAAAATTTGTATTCTTAAACATTAACATTAACATTGTCCTTTGCAAAAATTAAGGTGGAATCCACAGATGTAATTCAAATGTTATGGAGACCAAAACAAAGAGAAAAGCTAATGCACATGTTTGGTATAGAAATTAAAGTGAGGAAGAGGAACAGAGTGGTGCTTCTTCGGTTTGGCGCCTGCTATGGCAATTTTCCCTAGGCCTTAACCATAACCATAACCATAATCATAACAAATTTCTCTCTCTGTGTTCCTTCTCCGGTTATTATTTCTCTTTTCCCAAAGCGCTGTAACTTACTTCTCTCTCTCTCTTTCTCTGTCTATAATCTCTCCCATATTGTTTACAGAAGGAGCACCATTATTACCGTTAGAGAGTTGGCAACGGCTTTTGAGATGTGACGCTCGTTTTCAGGAGCTTAGCCAAAATGCAAGAGACGCTGCTCACACTATCGGAGCAACAAGAGGACAACAACGCAACCGCCAAGGACATCGAGCTCCTCCTGCCGCCGCCGCCGTGCCGCCGTCCACCGCGGATGCGCCGCGTGTCTCCAGGTGCGGTGGAGAGGGCGCTCCCCAACGGCGACATCTACAGCGGCAGCCTCTCGGGAAACGCGCCGCACGGCAGCGGAAAGTACCTCTGGTCGGACGGGTGCATGTACGAGGGGGAGTGGAGGAAGGGCAAGGCGTGCGGCAAGGGGAGGTTCTCCTGGCCCTCCGGCGCCACCTACGAGGGCGAGTTCGCCGGTGGCCGGATGCACGGCCATGGTACCTTCGTCGGTGTCGACGGCGACACCTATCGCGGCGCGTGGCTCTCGGACCGGAAGCACGGGTTCGGGGAGAAGCGGTACGCGAACGGCGACGTGTATGAGGGGTGGTGGCGGTGCAACTTGCAGGAGGGGGAGGGGAGGTACACGTGGCGCAATGGGAACGAGTACGTCGGAGAGTGGAAGAACGGGGCCATCTCCGGGAAGGGCGTGCTGGTGTGGAAGAACGGGAACCGTTACGAGGGGTGTTGGGAGAACGGGGTTCCGAAAGGGAGAGGCGTGTTCACCTGGCGCGATGGGAGCACCTCCTCTGGGAATTGGGGGAAGGAGTTTGTCAACGAGAAACGTGTGTCGGTGGATGACTGTTGTAACCACAACAGCAACAGTAACAACAACTCCTCGAAGAGTGTGAGTTTTCCCAGGATTTGCATTTGGGAGCTTGATGGCGAGGCTGGGGATATCACTTGTGACATTGTGGAGGCTTCTATGTTTTATGGTGGTGGAGGGTGTGAGAGTGGTGGAGGAGGCACAGGGCGTGAGAGTGATGTACAGTTGCAGAGGAGTCCTTGTGGTTCTGTTGATGGGGATGTTAAGAAGCCTGGTCATACTGTTTCCAAAGGGCATAAGAATTATGATTTGATGCTTAATCTTCAACTGGGTATTAGGTATTTTACTTTAATTTTATCTAAATTCGTTGTTTGATTCAAGTTGATACATTCCTTTTGAGTACTGAATTGTTTTTGTGTAGATACTCTGTTGGAAAGCATGCTTCGGTTTTGCGAGAGCTTAGGCCAGGGGATTTTGATCCCAAGGAGAAGTTCTGGACGAGGTTCCCTCCGGAGGGGTCTAAGTTTACACCTCCTCATCAGTCTGTGGACTTTAGGTGGAAAGATTACTGTCCTGTGGTGTTCAGGTATGCACTAATGAACATTTTTTTTTTCTGTGAACTTTATTTGATTGGTGCTGTGTTTACTAATTATGGCTATGTCTTGGTGGGGCATTTAGACATCTAAGGGAATTGTTTGGAATAGATCCTGCGGATTACATGCTTGCTATATGCGGCAATGACACATTGAGGGAGATGTCTTCTCCTGGCAAAAGTGGAAGCTTCTTTTACCTCACCCAGGACGACCGGTTCATTATCAAAACCTTGAAGAAGTCTGAAGTCAAGGTTAGTTGCTAGCCTTAACTAGACTTTAAGATGCATTCAATTTGATGAGAAAGAAAACCATAAAACCTATATTTAGTAAGGTGAGGTCTCACTTTCACCTCTTGGCCACTGTCCTTTTTTTTCTGTGGGTATTCACCATTGAATAATTAGTTGGTGGCATTGTCAGGTGCTCATCAGGATGCTTCCGAGTTACTATCAACATGTGTGTCAGTACAAGAATTCGCTGGTAACAAAATTTCTGGGGGTTCACTGTGTCAAACCAATTGGAGGTCAGAAGGTGTGTATGAACTTCCCTTATTCGAGTTTGGCTTTCAACTGGTTTACTGTGTGTGAATATTTGTAACAAATTACAATGAGATGAACACTTGTACATAATGCTGTGAAAAACAGACTCGGTTTATTGTGATGGGCAATGTATTTTGTTCGGAGTATCGGATCCATAAGCGGTTTGACCTCAAAGGTTCTTCTCATGGTAGAACAACCGATAAACCCCGGGAGGAGATTGACGAGACTACCACTCTTAAAGACCTTGATCTTTGTTTTGTCTTCCGCCTGGAACAGTCTTGGTTTCAAGAGCTAAAATGGTACCGAATCTGCTGCCGCGGTTTTACATGTTGCTTTTACTTTGAACATTTTTTATGTTCTTAAAGTTGGTCTTTTGTGATGACTTCTGCTTAGGCAACTTGACAGAGATTGTGAATTCTTGGAAGCAGAGGGAATAATGGATTACAGTTTTTTGATTGGCCTTCATTTTCGTGATGATAGCTCAGTTGATGACGTGAAGAGTTTAACCAATGACTTGTGTTCAGGTACACGTCTTCTTATTTCGTCCTAGTTCTGTGTTTCTTTTCATTTGAATTAATTAATTGGATCCGAGAGGTAAAAGAATCTGTGGAATTTATGGGTATGGCAGGAAAGAGAGACATGCAAAATGATGACATACAGGATATGAAGTGGATACCCATAGGCCGGTATGCCCTTTATCCACAGTATCTGACTGTTTTTGTTGTTTCGTCATGATGAATAAATTCCTACGAAGTTATGGAAACGAACAGAAATTATTGTCCTCGAATTTTTCATTTATATTCCCAAAAAAAGGACAATATTTGGGGATTTTAGTGATCTTTGTGCAGTTCTATTATTAGCTTGAGCGGTTATCTGAATTTCAATCCAACCCTTCATTTCTTGATGATGGACCGTTCCAAGTCAATTAATGGACCTTGCTTCGGGTAAAGATGGACCATTTGAAGTTGCAATATTTTATGACCAGAGATGGTTTAGTGGGGATATACCTTTATTGGTCTCTTGATACTTACACCCATTGGTAGCCATAGCTTTCACTTATATGATTTATTTGCATGCATGTGCCATGTTCTTGAGCCATAGCCTGTCTGGATCTGGACCCAGTCATAAAACAAACAGAAGCAAAATGCTTCTGTCTTAAACTGTCAATATGGCCCCTACGCATGCAAATAGTTAAGTCTATATATGTTCACAAAGTCATGTAGAAACAAAGCAATTGCAAATAAATTAGCTATTCTCCATTTGTGATTTAGGAGTAGGTGACTTGCTAGTTATCTCCTTTTTGGAATATGATTCTGTTGGTGGAGATGGACCGAAAATGACTAGAGTTATCATGGCAAAATTGGAGGTAGTTTCATTGACAACAAATGCTGGTGGGGTCTTTTGATTTTTCTGAGAAGGGCAAATCCTTCTTTGCAAAGCTAGTTGTTAGTTGACTCGTGATTGTGATATTGATAAAGCAGTGGTTGTTGTTAGGACTTTTGAAGCTTGGGAGGTGTGTATATACATATATATTTGCGTGCCGGTAACATTAAAAAATATGGTCATTGTTTGTTAATATATACAAGTCTTTTTTTTTTGTTTAAAACTATAGTTACTTCTTGGGTTTCCACTTTTAAGATTTAGTGTAATAAACTGAACAACAAAATTCCTTATTAACTAAATTAATGTACAAATTTTGGGTTCTCTCTTCCTGATGGTTGGTTATAACCCAATCATGCAAATATTTTATTTGAATTCTAATTCAAATTTTTCTATAAATTATGGGTGATTCTTGATATTCCAGGGGACCTCTAATTCGACTGGGAACAAACATGCCTGCCAGAGCTGAGAGAGTGTGTAAAGCTGGATTGGATCAGCACACTGGTACTGGAAGTAGCAATTCTACCCCTTTAGAGAGTGGTGGTGAGGTCTCTGATGTAATCCTCTACTTTGGCATAATTGACATTCTCCAAGATTATGATATAAGCAAAAAGCTAGAGCATGCATACAAGTCTCTGCAAGTGGATCCCTCCTCCATCTCAGCCGTTGATCCCAAGCTATACTCCAAAAGGTTTAGGGATTTCATACACAGAATCTTTGTGGAGGACAAATGATAGATATACTTGGAGAGAGACAATTGGAACTGAAACGGGACCAACTTTGGCGTGGTGACACCTTAGCATCAGGATCAGGACATGTCAGTGAATGCTGCAAACGTTGGCGGTTTAAAGTTTGAACAGAGATGTTGGTGCTAAAATTAACTTCGGGTCTCGAAAGGGGAGGCCTGGGTAGTTGATGGCTAAATTTTTCTCATAGCCATTGCAAAAACTGGTGGGGGGTGCTGGTGGTAGATGATAGACATGGCAGGGGATGCTTTATTTTGTTTTTTTATTTGTTTATTGAGGGGAGAGATTGTATATGTAAAATGCATAATAGGGCATGTGATGAGAGATATTATTTTTTGATGACTTTTGTTGTGGTTGTGGAGAGAAGGAGGTATAGGGAATAGAAAAATGGGCATGAAGGGATTCATATTTGACCGGGGTGGGGTGGGGGTTAAATAACTGTACAGACAGTCAAAGATGGATAAAGGAATTGAATTGAGTGAACATACAGTTTTGGTTGGCGAGATCAAAAAGAGAAGGTTTGCCTGTTGAGCAAGAAAGAAAAGTTCCCACAGAGGACCCCTCTGTCTCACTCTCTCTCTCTTTCTCTCTCTGTCTGCTGTGTGCATTCAAATGGGTGTTTTCGCTTTTGCAGTGAATAAGGCATAAAAAGAAGAGAAAAGCACAAGAAAGAAAGAGTTGGGTGTTTCCTTGGTTCATGTTCTTTCTTTGTCACTCTATACACGAAGTTTAAAAAAGCAGAATAACAATAATACAAGGGTGTGTCCTTTTTGCTTCTTTTGAACAATACCAAGAAGCAAATAACTCGACAAAGCAATAAATTTGAACACGTAATGTGAACCTGTTTGGTATCTGAGAGCGATGGCTATCCATGCATGTTGTGTCCCCGTAATTTAATAATAATAATAACCAGAGAAAAACAGTGAAACTTGAACCTGTATGTGGGCGAGTGTCTGCATAATTATTTGTTTTTTCAAATAATTTTTTATTACAACAAACATTAAGTTGATGTGATTCCTGTTTAGATTAGATGTTTTAATTTGACAAAATTATCTAATGATCTTATTTTAATTAGTGTTTAGATATATTTACTGAACATTAAGGTGGTATAATTTGAAATGAGGCAAGATGAGTCTCATGAAATCGAGAAGAGAAGGCTCTTGAATCTATCTCTCCTAGACTGTGGTAAAAACCAGAAATGAAAAAGAGGACAAAAAAGTGGGTTATTTAAGCAATGGACTGTTGAGCATCCTGCGCTGCTTTGCCTGCTTTGATCCTGAACGTGGCAGGGCTTGTTTTGTTGTTGGAGTGAGTGATGGTGTCTCTTGCATGGAATATAGCAAACTTTTATTTCTTCTGCAAAACTAAACTAAACTTTACCAGACCTAGGGGACCAATAAATTTACCCCCATCAACTAAAATTCCACCCTGCACAACACTGCATTTCTTTTGCACTCATCAAATCACAATTATAATATTGAGTGAAATTAGAAACTAGTCTAGTAAGGAGAAAAAAAAATCCCTAATAGTGAAATAAGAATGGTATTCAATATCCTTCCATGACTAAGACATTCCATTTCGTATGAGCTTTGCTTCTTTTGTAACGTAATATATTACTTGACGTTGAATTCACATAAGGGTTCACTTTTAACTCAAACAATGTAAAATTCGAGTTAGAAGTGTGGCTTCAAGTTAACACTTGGGTGTAAAACTTTTAATATACATTAATAAATAACGGTTATTACTTTATTGTTATACCTAAACAAATTATTATTATTATTATTCACCAGATATCTTATATGGTGTGTCAGAAAACCAATTTAATCTCATATTTTTGTAAATGCAATCACTGTCATGGTAGCATTTAAACATTTATTACATATGATGATAAGAGTAAAAACTCTATCTACCTTATTTAAGTGCTTGTATAGGTATCTATAATTTTTATATGTCCTTAATTACCTCATCCAGTTGAGCTCATAAATAAAAGAAGATTTGAGATTTCAATCCATTCCAGATTCTGTTTTGTTTTCATGTCCATCAAAATTCAGGTTATCAACTATTTATGACCCTCCAAATAGGTTTGTATATTTTTATTATGATTATATTGAAAATATGATTTATACTTTTAGATGATAAATGTCAAGTAAGTGTAAACTTTTTGACATTGAAAATATGTAAAATAAACTCTAAATAATATTGATTTGTGACCATTTTAATATCACCCACTTAATGTACAATTTCAAACAAAATACATTTGAGACTATGTTTTTTTGACAAACTTTTCAATTGTTTTAAATTGCAGCGTAATCATGAGCACATAACAAGCACTAGTGAGTAGTGACAGAGATACAATCACTACCAGTGGATCTGATTCATTTTGCGACATGTGAAATGAAACAGAAAAAACGAAATGAAAACAATTAATTACACCTACATCATTGAAATATGGAATATCCAAATAACCAAATTCCTCCTTTGTGATAGTGAACAACAAAGAAACAAATGAGATGATAAATGGTGGGAAAGTAAATGGTGGGAACAGCAGTGTTCAGGACACAGCAGCACCAGCAAAATAAAACAATTGACAACAAAAAGGAATAAGTTGGCACATAGACACAACAGAGGCGTGAAGCCGCAGAAAGGAGCATCTTTCTAACATAACTTGACATTCAGATTTTTATGTTTTCATTTTCACAAAAAAAAAGGACCCTGTTGCTCTATCAAGACCATGCATCCGAAGTTAGTTCATCATGATTCTTCAAACTACATTTAATGACACGTTTTTTCCTTAATCTGTGGTTGAATAATAGAAGAGACAAAGAAAAATTGAATACTATATCCATATATGTATGTTTAACAGATTTAACTATAGAGATAACATGCTTTGCTTAACTATTTCAAAAGTTGGATTGGGTTGCACATGCTATGATGCTGAATCTGGATATAATCTATCCTGCATAACTCTTGAGTTGTGGTAGGGGAAGTTGGTGGATGTCGGTTCAATTTTTCTAAATTATAATTTTTAATTCTAAAGTTTTCAAAAGTGTTCACATAAATTTATTCATTTATTTTATTCTCAATACTAACTACAAAAATAAAGATAACTATAAAAAAAAGTAGAAAATAAATTGCTGCAAAGGAATGTGATGTGAGCATATCCACCTAGAATGGTGCAGGAGTCTCACACATAATCAACACCACACACATGTAATGATTTGTATATTTGTGGAGTCCTTTGTGAAGGTACAATGATTTCTTCCCTCTAAACATGTACCAAAGACTCCAACTTAGCCTAACTAAACAAAACAATCATGTGACATGTAAAAAAATTGGTGTGACAAAGCATAATGCTATAAGCAGCAATTCTCATAATAGTAACAATAATAAAGAAAAGATAACATGATATGGATGGGATGACTTTGGAAGCCTTTAATCAACTTATTATTTGATGAAATGTGTTAAAACATCTTCCTTCCAAAACTTAGTTTTCAAAACTTAGTTTCCAAAAAGTATTAAAATTAACATTTTTAAAATATGTTAAATTCTTAGTACTTCTAGAACTTTTCTTTCCCAAGTGTATTAAACATATTCTGAAAACTAAATTAAAACATATACAAATTACCTGAACTAACTTTTTGAAACATATATTTTCAAATCTAAAATTTATAATTCAAAAATATAGATTAGACAATACATTAAAATAATCAAAATGATTTAAAATGACTAATATAAAATATTTTATGAACATATATTTCCACATTTGAGATTATAAAATCTAGAAATATTACAGATTAACAATATGATAACTTTCTGCATAAGCCAATACAAAAGATAAAAGAGAAAATACTAAATTATCAACATCGGGGTTCTAATAGTTTGTGAAAAAGAAATAAATATTATTGGAGAAAAAAAAACTCTCTCATTCAACAATGCTCGGCTGAGGAAGGCATGCTACGGCAGCAGTAGGATGTAGTCGGGGAATGGTGAGGGAGGAATGGAATTTAGATATTTTGATTATTAGGATAGGATGCGGGTAGTAATCTTAGGGGGTGCAGGGAGCAAAAGCCGATGACCAACAAGATAGAATGAAATTGGGTTGAGTTGGCTCATATCCTCCATATGCACTTCCATACTTTAAGAAATGTTACCTTTTTAATATTTTGGAAAAGGTATTTCAGAAAATCTTTGAAACAGCGTTTCAGGAAATTTTCGGAACAGGTGCTTTGGAATGCTATTTTATATTATGTATTCCCAAAAAAAATTTAAATAAAAGTTTTACAATTTTATTTAAAAAAGATTTACATAAATTCATTTATTTTGAAAAGATATTCTAAAATGTTCTGCATGCAGGATTTTTTTTTTAAAATTCACAACACTTTGCACATTGAAAGTATGAGGTGCAGGAACGAAACTCCCCCATGCCTTGTGGACTGAGCCCATACTAACAAGTCTGTTCAATTCTTTTGGCACCTCCATAGGTTCCATGACACCTTCGTGAAAAGACTAAAATATCCTATGTTTTTAATTGAGTTTCATTTCAGTGCATTTGGCTTCTTCCTTCACTTCCCATTTTGCATCTTCGTACTCCCATGGTGGCAGTTCCGTAAGGTGTGTCCACGGTTGTGAACATGCTAGTAACCTGGAATGCTCTTAAGAAGAAAAAGCAGTCTTCCGTTCACTCTGCTATTTTCTAATTTTTGAATTTGAGTTGTAGACTTTCGAATAATACAATCCAAAGTTTATCAGAATTGGAATAATTATCAAATTACATAATCTGAAACATTATTAAAATTAAAATGATTTTCGAATTGTGTAATAGAATAGTCATTCTAATCTAAACAGACGTTAGATTATACAATCCAAAAGATAATTAAAATTTTTGGTCTTCACATTATATAATTCAAAAATTATTTATATTTTGAAAGTGATTTTTAGACTGTGTAATTTGGAAATTAATTTTTTTTTGAAAAAATAATTTATGGATTGTGCAGTAAGAAAGTCGAATGTTTTAAACCCAAAGAGCTTTAAATAACCCTGAAGAAGACAAGGGCAATTTTGGAATAAAAGAAGTTATGGGGTGCCCTGGATGATATGGAGGTGCCAAAAGAACGAGCCTCAAACGGATCCAGTCCAACCCAATCCAGCGCGCGCACATTCGCAAAAGTTAAGTTGAAGGCTCGTGTTCCATTGGCAACGGGGGAGTAGAGTCACACTTTCAATGGCCGCAGAAATTTGTGGCGCGTCTCTATTCTTATCCGTTAAAACTCAACTGCAACTGCAACAACGACAGCACCAGCAACGCGCGTTCTTCCATGCTCAACGAAGCAGAACAAGAAGAACCACTACCAGATTCCACTCATCCAATCGCCGCTTTAGTTCCGGCTTTCCAAATGCTTCCACGTTTCGCCGCGGCGTTGTGCGCCAGGTCGCCAGCACGGACTTTGAATCCGCCGCAAAAGCCGGCGAGCATCGTCTCTCTAAGGTATCGCCATTAGTTACTTTTTCTCAGTATTTTTCCCAAATTGCCATTCTCTTGTAGCAGTAAACTTGTTTGGATTGGATTGGTTTTAGGTACCGGTGCGTAATATAAGGAACTTCTGCATCATTGCGCATATTGACCACGGGAAATCGACGTTGGCGGATAAGTTGCTTCAGGTTACTGGCACGGTGCACCAGCGAGAAATGAAGGACCAGTTTCTCGATAACATGGACTTGGAGAGAGAAAGAGGCATCACTATTAAGCTCCAGGTTCCACTATTTCCTACCGTATTATATTATCTTAATCTTGTGTGAGAGATCGGGAAGTGTGATTTTCAAGTTGTTTTTCGATGTTAAGATATTTGAGAAGGTATTTGGCTGAATTTGATCATGGCAGGCAGCTCGAATGCGTTATGTGTTTGAAAATGAACCTTATTGCTTGAATCTGATCGATACACCAGGACATGTCGACTTCTCGTATGAGGTATGTAATGTAGTTAGCTATGCATACATCCTAACTGTCTAATTGTTATATGCTTCTTTATATTGTATTATTTTGCAGCAGTCTTGTCTCATTTCATTTCTTTTTGCTTCAAATTAGCTACAATGACATGTAATATGAACATGGAACAGAGAAACTTAAGCACCACTTGTCTGTCTAGTCAACTATGTCCATCAAGTAGTAGTTTCAAGAATTTGTAGGCATAAATGGCGAGCTTTTGAAAATAGATTTTTTTTCCATACAAGACACGGGGGACGGCTAACAAATATAGGTGGCATTCTATTTGGTTCCCCCGCCCCCTTTTAAGAAGCCACATCCTTTTTTTGGCTAACAATGATATCAGAGACTGCATTAAAATGTAAAATAAAACACTATATATCAATCACATTTTAGAATTTCCTTTTGGTCTTTCTAAATGACACTTCCCTCCTCAATTGAGTTCAAGCGTTAGAAATGAACATTATCTTATTTTCTTTCTTTTCTGGTGGTGGTTAAACCCTCCTCAGAATCAATACCATAAGTCATTGTGACTATTCAACTGTGGCCAGGTTTCTCGGTCACTTGCTGCATGTGAGGGTGCTCTTCTAGTAGTAGATGCTTCTCAGGTGAATCTCTATGCTTTTATGCTCTTCTTTCCCCTCTGGTTTTATAGCCTTTATCATGTGAAAGTGTTCTTTTAGTAATTCTTGTTTATGCTTTTGCCAGGGTGTTGAAGCACAAACACTAGCTAATGTTTATTTGGCTTTGGAGAACAACCTAGAAATTATCCCTGTAAGCACATTATTTCTATTATTCTACTTTAAACTTATATTTAATTTTTTGCTTTATTGAGATACTTTTAACTTATATTTAATTTTGTGGCATGGGATTTTCTCTTTTCAAATTAAGGATGATTTTTTTTCATCACTTTTCTCAAGTCATAAAATCATGAGATAAAATGTCGGCATGTGTTGCATGTGTGCATGCTTAGTAACACTAGATATTCTGTAACAGGTTTTGAACAAAATAGATCTCCCAGGTGCAGAACCAGATCGAGTTATCAAGGAGATCGAAGAGGTTTGTCTGTCTATTTAGACCCTTGATATCATTATATTCTTAATTAAAAAATTTCTGTTTCACAGGGAGATAATCTAGGCTTCTCATTTAAGTTTGTACTCTTATGCCACTATAATTTTCCTTTTTTGGTAAGAGAGGAATTGATTAAACTAGAAAAGGAAGATAAAGAAACATGACAAGAAATGATGAAGGAATAAATGACGCAAAACAAAATAAAAAGAAAACACAAAACACTGGATGCGAATCTCTGTTTTTCTGTCTATACTATTCTAACACGTTCTTAAGTCTCACTATTCCTAGTTTAATTACTACTACTACAATGGTTACAGTTTACCCTGCAGGACGAATACATTTTGATAATGGGTTAACTGGGGCTTCCTTGCATGAGCATTGCTAGTTTGTTGATTTATTAATTCTTGAATTGTTCTTATGATATTGATAAGAAAAATCGTGAGTTGAATTGATTTCTTGTATAGATTGTAGGTCTAGATTGTAGCAATGCGATTCTCTGCTCTGCAAAGGTTTGTTATTGTTCTTTCATTTCCTGTTGTTTTCTCGGGTTTATGATTTTACATTAATATGTACATGTTTATACGTAATGAAGTTACTTTCTGATGTAGGAAGGAATAGGTATAACTGATATTCTAAATGCGATTGTTGCAAGAATTCCCCCACCTGAAGATACATCTAAAAGACCATTGAGGGCTTTAATATTTGACAGGTACTCTTCATTCTTTTCAAATGTTATCCGACTAATTCATTTGATGATAAATATCATCAATATACTCTATATTCAGATAGATTGTCATATAAGATTTGGATGACATTGATACCATGAAATAATTTTGGTAAGGTCCTACAATCTAAAAATTATAACATGTTGAATTGAGACTTTTATTCTAAACTTCAAGGATCTAATTTACATGTCTAGGCTTCATCCTATACTTTAGGTAATTCTTCTTCCATGTAGTTTTGTTGCTGTGTGCTTAGTGCAAGTTCAGATACCTGTACTTTATGCGTCTAGTTGTTATACAATTACTCTCTACACAGACATCCTTGGATGCAATAACTTCCATAAGGATGTGATGTATTTACATGGATAAAATTCCTCTAGTATGTGTGGCCGGTTAACCCCTCTTGCATGTTGTTTCAGCTAATATTCTTTTACATGTGGTATTTATCTTTCAGGCACTCATATTTATTATTTCTTTAAATGCAGCTACTATGATCCATATAGAGGCGTTATTGTATACTTTCGAGTTGTAGATGGGTCTATAAAGAAAGGCGACAGAGTTTATTTCATGGCTAGTGGGAAGGTATAGTACGTTTCCTATTTTTTGATCCCTTGATGTTTGCCTGCAAAGATATAGTTTGGTGATGGCAAACTGTTAGTATAGTTGTGCGTTCATAATTTTATTCATCATTTATTAAATCTTTAATTATGACTGAAACAAATTCGAACAAGTTTTAATCTATCATTGGTAAAAACTTGGTCATTGTGGTGACTACTAATGTTCTGTGAAGTCTGAACTTATCTGATTATTAAATTACAGGATTACTTTGCTGATGAAATTGGAGTTTTGTCTCCCAATCAACTACAAGTTGAGGAACTGTATGCTGGTGAGGTAAAATAGTACTTCTGGATGGTTTAATTAGCTGGTTGATGTATTTCATATTGCTTATGGTATTTTTGGTTTGTGTCTCCCCTCCTTTTTTCATAACATATCTTATGTACACTCTCTATGAGAAATGGGATAAAAGACTTGAAAAATGGCATAAAAAAGATGACAAGACACAATGAATGGCAGTGGTGTATATTTTCTGCTGAGTAACTATACATCTGTATGTGCTTATTTTTGGATGGAATCACAATTCCGTTTGATGGTAAATTTATTAGTCATTTTTGTTCTTTTAAAAAAGATAAAATAAACATTTTTATTCATTATGAACAATGATATCTTGAGTTGTGCTTTAATAGGTGGGCTATCTATCTGCCTCAATAAGAACAGTAGCTGATGCTAGAGTGGGTGACACTATAACTCACTATGGCAGAAAGGCTGATAATTCACTCCCTGGATACGAGGAAGCCACTCCTATGGTGTTCTGTGGCTTGTTTCCTGTTGATGCTGACCAGTATTTACCTCTTGTTGACTCTCTTCTTTCTTTCTTGAGCAAAATATTTGTATTATTACTCTTGAATGTATCTGAAATTAATCATTAATCATTTCCTTATTATCATTTATTGTCAGATTCCCTGATCTGCGTGATTCACTTGAGAAGCTACAACTCAATGATGCTGCATTAAAGGTTATACTGATATGTTGGAAAATAGTTCATCTCTTGTTTCTAGACTTTTGACAAGGGAACGTAATTTGCTTTTTCCTATATATGCTTATCTGTGAGTTGTAATTTGCTATTCAATTATAGTTTTTCTTGATTTAATTATAATTGCGTTTTATCAAGTTGATTTCTCTGTAAACTGTGATATTTATTAAATTATTCAGTTGTACTTTTGAATTAGTTTTCTTTGGTGAGAGAAGCATTCAGAGTCTGCCAGTCATAAAGTTTATTTAAACTACTCCGTTTAGATCTTCATGCACGGCTGTTTTTGACATTTGATTGATTATAATATACATTTTTATCTAATTTTGGCACCAAACAATTTTTTGTCTTAAATATCCAGTTTTCTTGGAGTCAAGTTGACAATGGTAGGGTTAGTGATAAGTTATTCAAAGACTTCATTTTCTTTTCTGGTTTACAGTTTGAACCTGAGACCTCGAGTGCCATGGGATTTGGCTTTAGATGTGGGTTTCTGGGTCTTCTTCATATGGAAATTGTTCAGGTTTGCATTTGTTGAAGCATCTACTCTTTGGCTTTCAGAGGAAATGCTTGAATGTTCTTATATATGGCCTAATTCCCAGAAATATGATTTGTCATTCTGATTAACTATGGAAACCTGGTCTTACTTTACATTACAGGAGAGACTTGAGAGAGAATACAATTTGAGCTTGATAACAACTGCTCCAAGTGTTGTGTACAGAGTAAACTGTGTAAATGGTGATACTGTAATTTCTTCTCATTCCTATGCTCCCTTTCTATGTAATAGTTTTTTGGGTGAACTATTTGTTAAAACTGAATTTATGCTACTTTTTAAATGTCATATTAACACCATCATTTTGTCTGAATCACAAAACCCTTGAAGATTGAATGCTCAAACCCATCTTTACTTCCTGAGCCTGGAAAAAGGAAATCAATTGAGGAGCCATTTGTTAAGGTTAGTTCTTGCACTTTTTTCTATTTATTATTCACCTTGTTCAAGAATTGAAGTTAGGGAAAAACGTTTTAATTCATAAGTTGTGCGTGTGTTTATTGTCTTTATTTGTAATTAACATAGTTGTGTACAGATTGAGATGCTTACACCAAAAGACTACATTGGTTCACTTATGGAACTGGCACAAGAAAGAAGAGGGCAGTTTAAAGAAATGAAATTTATTGCTGAAAATAGGGCATCAATTGTCTATGAATTACCATTAGCAGAGGTATTCTCTTATATTAATTCTTTTCAATTGACCTAAAAACTCATGCTTCCATTTGACTAGTTTTGATTTTCAAGTATCTGAATTGTTTTTAATGTCAATTTTGTAGATGGTTGGGGATTTCTTTGATCAGTTGAAGTCAAGAAGTAAGGGTTATGCTAGTATGGAGTATACGTTTGTTGGGTAAATGTCTCCAAGAGCATAATTTATTGATAATATTTACATGAGGTTCTGTTGGCTTTCAAGATACTGTTGACCACTGTAAATATACTCTAGTGTAATCAGGGTATTTTTGATAAAATAAGGCATACCTAATGTTTAGGGACTGTAAGTTAATCAGCATCACTGCATTTTGGATTGGCTTCTAGGCATGGGAGCTTTTCAATTTGTAAAAACATACCATTAAGACATTTCTAAGGCAGGAATGACGGGTTTCTTAAGTTAATAGTTGTCTATGAAGACGTTAGATGAGAGAGCTATAAAAAGGTTGAGGTGCATAAATTAATTTTAACTTAGTACGTGCTTCAATTTTATTTTTGTTGAGATTATTTCTATGATTAAATATAGATGTAGTGGACCTTGAATATGTGATTAGGTGCAAAGTGATTTTTAGATTATCTATTTCTTTTGAATTGTCTAAAAAGTAATAATTGTTTTAGTACAATTACTAAAGGGGGTACGAAATTATTCATAATCTCCAAAAACAATCCAATCCTAACTCACTTTTATATGAAAATTTTAATTCATTTTATCCCTTAACTCATTTTCTTTTCTTTTCCTTTTATTTAGAAGTTTATCCAAATTGGTGATTTATCTTCTTGTAAATGATGCACAGTCGTAGGATGGCACATAATTGTAGAATATATTATTTCATATACCTTTAACGCTGTATCTTAAGAGGATGGGCTTTATTTTTTTTCAAGCACATAATAATTTTATATATAGTTGTAAAGTTATCGTGTATTAAGTATCAATATATTATTTCATATACCCTGAACTCTGCACCACAAGAGGATGAACTTTATTTTTTTAAATATTTGAAGCACATAAAATACTTTTATATATTGGTTTTAAATTTATCTTTGCGTATTTTAACTATTAAGTATTGACGTAGAAGGTTGTCTTTCCAAATATTCTCCTAAGGCTCTAATGCTTTCTTTTTCTTCTTTTTTTATCGGCTGTAATGCTTTCTGATTATTAATTTTCAGGTACATAGAAAGTAATTTAATTAAACTTGACATACGGATAAATGGTGACTGTGTGGAGCCATTGGCTACAATTGTGCACAATGATAAGGTAACCTGTAAATTCTCTGTTTTGTGCACAATGAAAGTATGAAATATTACAAGTTACTATAGTATTTAAAAAATTGTCCACGGCCCACTTGGTTTACTCTTTATGTTACACTGCTACTCCCGTCTGCATAAGCTATGTATCATCATGTATTATATAGGCTAAATATTTAAATTTTCCTGCATTTCTTGTGATTATACTTTTTAATTTTGATGTCTACAAATTATCGCAAAATCAACTGAGGCTTTTATTTTCAGGCGTATTCTGTGGGAAGGGCTTTGACTCTGAAGTTGAAGGAGCTCATACCACGACAAATGTTTAAAGTTCCAATTCAAGTAAGCATTGAGTACACTTCTAATGTTAATTTTTCAAAAGGAAATTCAAAATCATTAAGCTAACCATGATAACATTAACATATATGCTTCCTCTCTTTATTCTAGGCATGTATAGGATCAAAAGTGATTGCCAGTGAAGCGATATCTGCAATAAGGAAGGATGTACTAGCCAAATGCTACGGTGAGATAAATGGGAAACCTTAGGGGGTGTCTTGCATAAACATGCTTAAAAATATTTAAGTCGTTATTATTACCATCGGGATGCTTCAATAGATTTGGGTTGCTATTCTGTCTTAAATCATTTAACTTGTTTTTTCGTGTCCGCCCCCCCCCCCTCCATATTTTGAGAATATTTCCTGACCATGTGGCTCTTCATAATATAAGTGAAATTTCCTTCTTCTCATTTAGATATTTAGAAAATAGAAACTTCGAACGATATTGAATTTGATACCACACATCCATCTTTCTCTTTATTTTTTCCTATTACTATCTGATTGTCTGGATTGCTTTGCAATTTTTTTCTCTTTGACCTTCTAGGTGGGGATATTTCAAGAAAAAAGAAATTGCTTAAGAAACAGGTATGATCTAGTATAAATTTGCACTTTGTTTGTTATATCAAGGTTATCAAAATGGATGTCTAGCTATGTATATAGAGTACAATGAAATAAATATATCTATAGATGTGTGTGTTCTCACTTCAGCTTCAGTAGTATTTTGCGTTAACAAAGAAAAATGGTTATTACTTCATTAATATGCATGCTGGAAATGTAAAATTACTTGTACGAATTGGCGTTGTAATTCTGATTTATACCTTAGACTGCTCATAATATTATTATCGTCTATTTCCAACCAGGCTGAAGGAAAGAAAAGGATGAAGTCTATTGGGAAAGTTGATGTTCCCCAAGAAGCTTTTATGGCAGTTTTGAAACTTGAAAAGGAGGTAATATGATGGTGTTTACGTGGAAGTTGCAACATGATCTGAAATTGTAAATATATTAAGAAAATATTGGAATCTTGGTCTCTTTTTGTTTGTATAATTGTTGAATTGTAATTCTATGATTCTTAGTTGCATATATACAAGATTTTGGATCATTGATTGGTTCTCTTTAGCTTTAAAAATTGATATATTGTGTCAAGATTCTAGTTGATGCCTTAATCGTCAAGGCTTATTCTTTATTGCCTGAATTCGGCCACCTGAAACGATCACTTAGCGGTTGCTTTATAGACCTGCCAGTGCTAAATAGCTACTAATATACATATACACAAATTATAGGGACATAAGTAGGATAGAGACAATAATGATGGTGAATAAAGTATTTTTTTTTTGTTATTTATAATTTTGGTCTCCAATGTTTTTTAATACTTTCGTTCTTAATAATTTTTATTTTGTTCTTTTAACAGCAAAGCCGATTTAGATAGTGCTTTAAACAGTTAGCTAAGTGATTTAGGTAGTGTTTTTCAACAGTTCAAACAAAGATTTTTACATACGGTTTTAGGGACTAAAAATAAAATAAGAATGTACGAATGTGCTTGAAATTGGTTTTATAACATTGCTTAGCTCACGTACGAAATTGAATCATAAATGCGCTCATATATATTACTTGGTCTCGAATTTTAATTATAAACTATGCATTAATTAAAATTTACAATCAATAGTTACAATTCCTAAAATCAAGAGATTTATTAGGACAACTAATCAGGCCATTGTTTGCTTTGATGGCAGATCTTACTTAGCCAGTCTTACTTCTGATGGCTAAGCGATGAAGCCATAAGAGAAGTTCAAGAATATAATGGTCCACTTTGTCTTTATCTGCATGGTGGAATGTCTCAATCCACATTACACCACCCTTCCTGTTTACCTCGTGCCTTTAAGAACCAAGGAAGTATTTAAAATAAAAAAGAATTAATATAGAAAAAGGAAAAATGTACATATTTCCAATTCAAATATAGCAGTAGAGACTTGCTGCTTACTCTGTGTTTGCCCACTGCCCAACCCAACCATATCTATGATGTGCTCTGGACCAATTTTAGAACAACCAAAAGAAAATGCCATAAAGGATTAGAGTTAACTTGTATGATTTAAGAAGTCTTTTCATATGGGTAGTTAAGAGCTAGTTGACAACAAGCCAGATATCTTACTTGGATGTGTTAGAGGCCATGGGGACCAACCAACGTAATGTTTTCTCCATCTCACTTTTTATATCGGCAACACTTAGCTGCAAAACTCAAACGGCAACCATGAGGAAAGAGTAAAAAGGAACAAGGAAAAAAAATTAAGATTTTCTTCTTTAGTTGAACGTGGAAAGATGAAATTAGAAGAATAATTATTCTTCAAAAACTAAGCATTTTCCGAAGCATTCTAAATATTTTTCATGTTATGCAGTGAGTAAACTATCTGGGCAAGTATGAGGGCAAGTCCTTTGGTCAAAATAATCATAAATAAAATTAAGAGCGTTAAATAAGGACTGAGCATGATGTGTGACTACTTGATGTCAACGAGGAGGTTGATTGGCGTCATTGTTTAACAGCTATATAGTTGGTATATTTTTATTTTTTTTCCCTCGTCTGTGTTGTGGGCTAGAGGCAATGTGTGCATAAACCTAAAAGCCTTTTTATCTATTCTAAACTTTCCTTTTATCATCTATTTTTTTGTGGTTTTTTAACAAAGTGGTAATCTTAGCAAGTATCAGCAGTTATCATACCTCTTCTACAACATGAAAGGATGGTAATTTAGAACGTAGAGCTAATTTTACATTAGGAGGCAAGCTTTGATATAGTGAATCCTTTGTATTTGCAGCAGGCATAGTTGATTTGGCTACCTGAGTGTCAACACCAGACACAGTAGAATCTTACTCAAATGTATTTTCTTAGGATGACATAAATTTGAACAACTATGAATTAGTATTATATAACTACACCTTATTCAATCTATAAGAAAGTACAGAGGGAATCATTAGCGAACAGATCATATCGCAATATCATATAAATGTCAAATCTCATATGTGTGTGTGTATATATATATATATATATATATATATATTTCAATCTCCTAAATTATTTTATAGGAACTGTGGTTCGTTATGATCTAGATCAGGCTAAGGTGTTCAGTGATTAGAATGTGTTATTGTTTGATGCTTTGACAAATTGGGAAGTTTCAACTACGGCCAAGCAATGGTTGAAAACCAAAAATTAAATTAAACTTTGGCACAAGCAACATTATGATTTAGGTGTTGGATCCAATAAAGCATGGAGAAAAAGCACGACAAATTACTTTTCCATTATTAAAGTACCTGTGGAAGGAACTGAAACAAGTTGATAATAAATTAATCACGAAGATACCCGATTTTCTTTTCTTTAGAGGCAGTGGGCATTCAAATATTCCAGATTACAACGACATTTGCTGAAAACATGTCTTTCAAAATCACAATTCATAAGAACCTTCACAAAGTTCTGCAACAGCTTTTAGAAGGTTCAAAAACATCAACAGTTCTCCTCCTAGTCTTATTCACATTGTATTACGGACATGATTAACTAAAGACGTCCTTATATTGAGCTCACTGTCATAAACCAAATATTATTAGAAAGGTATTATTCCCTTATAAGATGTTATATATCTATAAATTTTGAGGATCATCGGTTTTCACTTTAAAAAGGGGATCATCTACTTTCAAGTTAAGTGGAGTAAAAAACTGTCGGACCTTTTAAGAAAAGATATACTAAAAAAAATATACTAAAAAGATTTGACATTAATGAACCTAGTTAACTTCCATAAGATATTACAACACCATCTTTAACAATTTTAAAATAATAAATTTATAAATTATTTTTTTTATATATTTCTCAACTTAAATATTACAACACCATCTTTAACAATTTTAAAATAATAAATTTATAAATTATTTTTTTTATATATTTCTCAACTTATCTATTTCTATTTAGTGTAAGATTCAAATTAACACTTAATTTCCTAACACAAAGACAGTTAGTATTAGAAACTCGAAAGCACATGAATTTTCTACCAAATTGGCACCGTCTCATGTGAATGGCAGCCAAAATTTGTAGAAGTCAAATGCTTCGCTTTGCTGCTGATAAAAATAAATAACTTTACAGTCAAATCCAAACATTTAGTCACATCAAAATCTGAAGGTAATTAGGAAGGAAGTTAAAGAGAGGTCGCACAATAGAAATTCAATATTTAACAACAGAAGCTACTGTAGAAATTCAATTTTCACCTGGTTCACGACAAGGCAGAAAAAAATAACAGATAGAATGAATTAAATATAAAGATTAACTCACAAGAGTATCAATTTGAAGCACTATATTTGCATAATGCAAAGCAAGGCCTGCAGGGCCCAATCTTTGGCAATTGCTGACGTGTTCAATTGATGGTTTGTAGTCATCTGCAGATGCCATGGATAAACATTACAGGTATGTAGAATATAGATTTCATTTAAAGCTGATTTCACCAGGAATTTGACGGGAATATAAACAAAATGCTTCCACCCCCACCCTCTCCCCTTCCAAAAAAACACCCACCCTATTCTCCCTTTCTATTTAAAATAAGACTCACTACAAAATTAGGCTAACATAGTTGAGATTTGAAGCAACTATCACTTGTGTTAACTAAGTCCTGACAGGGATAGGAACTGATATTTAATACTATAGTGACACAGAACAGTATTACAGTCTTACAGATCAAGTGAAGCAAACATAAACAAATGGCAAACCTACCTCTACTTCCAAAGACATTGTTTATCTCCAAATGCAAGAAAAGGACAATATCTACAAGCTTCTCCATAACCTGTAATACATTAGATTATGCATTCAACTTTTTCAGGTTCTCTATTTATGATATGCACAAAATGAACCCACATCTAAAACTAAAAATGATCTCTCTACAGTATATTTGGCATTATACGTGGATCGGATACAATGAAAATCTAATTGAGGATAAAACAAACAAGGAGGAGAATACTGAGCGACAGGATAAACATATTGTGCAGAGAAGAAATATGACGTTACCTCCTCAAAACTTCTAGACCAGAGTGATTTTTTCTTTAAGTGACTAATTTGCTTCTTTTGACTTCTAATTTCCGCCCCCAAGAATGCAAGGCCATCACCTATAGGATAGATACATACTGAAGGTCAAAAGTATATCTATAAGAGACTACATAAATACTGCTCAGTATACTGAAAGGTAAAACTTCCGAATCAGAGTGACTTTTTCTTCAAACATGTATAATATACATATATATTGGTAACAATCGTTTAGGCCTTCAGACAACAATATGTAACTCTAGCTCCAAACAAAAAAAAAACACAAATACTAGCAAAAAAACAAAGTAGGGGTTTTGGCAAATGTTATCTGTCTGTAAAGTGTTACAATTTAACAGGGATGAGTTTTAATGAGACCCAATGGTAGATGGAAAAGGCAACCATAAAATAAATAAAAAAATAGGATACAACTAAAGCAGAGTTTAGATAACTAGTGTACTAGATCCTATATTCATTTCAGAGTCCTTGATGAAAGAATTGTTGAAGCTAGCATATATCTTTTGAACATCACGAAACCGATTGCATGATCAGTGTGAACCTTGTCCCAAGGTTCTACACATTCCTCACCGACTAAAATGATGGCTCTATTTTCAACAACAACAATAACAATAATGCCAAATTATTCTTCACTTTAAATTAACTCTTCAAGAGCTTCAGATTTAAGATTAAAAATTGCTACATACAAACACAAGATGCATATTATACAATGGCCCATTGGTAACATTGAACAACTCCCTCTTTGATCCTCCAACTCACACTTACGCTGAAAATCTTGTTGAAGTTTATCCCAAGCATCTAATTCATGGTACAATTCCTGCAGCAACAGACAATTGTTTTCCAAGTTAAAAAATAAACTCACATAAAAAAATTACTTAGAATAAAAAGCAGATGTATAGAACTTGCTTTCTGCAAAGGAAAGTAATAGAAAATCTAGAAGATCAAGTAAGTGCAAAATAGGAGAGAATGAGCAGACGTAACAAAAGGTGCAGTAAATAAGACACCCTATAGCTCATGTAATTTAATAAACTACCAATTTATATAAGTAGTATATACAACCTTTCCACACGTGTCATTATGAAATTTTGGCACATTAATTCCAAATTTACATGATTGGTAGTTATATTCTAGGGTCATAATAGAGAACATAATCAAAATGCATAGTTAAATCACTTAAATGTACCTACAGCAGGGCTAGCAGATGAACTCAGAAACTCCCATTATACCTTTATAAATCATGAATATGATTCGTGTAAAAGGTATTAAGTAGGACACGGAAAAAGTGATGGAAAGAAATTAAACCCTCTGCAATTGATATGTATGCAATATAAGGGAAATAGTTTGAAATCCTTCAATAATTTCCCCTACAATGAATTTCTGAAAAATTACGTAATTCGATGAAGTATTTCCTGTTGACAATCACTCATTCAACAGGTTAAAAATATTGAAAGATTGGTTTCATTAGCAAAATTTATAAATTCAATTAACCACTTGACTTATTCCTATATTGCAAATACTTTTACCATGAATCCTTCCCTTTTAAGTTTCCTTACAGTATCAGCTTCAAAAGTTACTATTACCAGTTAGTGACACAAGGAATACACTCACAACTGTAAAATGAACCAAAGTCATCAATCGTTGCATTATGGATTCTGCCTCGTCTCTTGGAAATCTTTCGGTGTTTAATTGTCCGCTAATTCTAAAATTTACAAACAAAATACAACAAAGAATAAATGAGAGGCTAAATATTTTTGTGAAGATGAATGAAAGGCTAGACAAATTGAATGAGTACAATTTATATTACTTCTCTAAGTAACGGTCTAAACTGTGCCACTGAGGATCCTTCAAACTATTTCCAAAACGAATCACCTCATCAGAAAATACCTTCAACTCCTGCCTGACAACATAATCCAAAATGACACAGTTGATATTTAAATTTTATAGAGCCATGGTAATGCAAAACAATAAAATAGATAAGGTCTATTTGGATAAACTCCTCCAGAAGCACTTTGAGAAGAAAATGTGAAGAAAAGACTAAATAAATTTCTCAAAAAACTAAAATTAAGTTTTGTAAAAGTTCTATCATGTGAGGTTGTTAGCTTTGCCGTAAGTTTATTTCATTTTCTTCTCCTACAAGTATTTATAGAGAAATTTATCCAATCAATCCTCTTTCTTAGTTTATTGATACTCATTCTTAGATTAATTAAATCAATATTTTACCTCTTGTCTGCGGCAACAATCCTAAGAAGTTCATTCGTATCTTCTGATATTAAATCTTTCACAGCCTCTGAAAGAAGCACCTCTTCTTTTAAATGCCTAATACTTTCTGCCGAAAGAGATTCCAGAAGATTAAAACCTTTGACAATTGTGTTTGCAACCTCAAATGCTAAAATAGAAATTCCATTCCCCTTAATCGCAGCTCCAGAACCAAACCCACTTCCAGCATTTGAACTTATAAAGCTGCTCCCAATAGTATGCAAAACCTTTCCACATCCAATAGTTCCAGCTCTGCCTGGGAATAAACTCACCTCTGAGACCTGAAAATCAATATTTCTTTGGATAAACTTCCAAATAAACAGTCATAGTAAAATAAATCAAACACCCTCCATCAGTTAAATCTAAACTCTCAGATTTATACTTTCCAAAAGCTGAAGTGCACATCTTCTGGAACAATTTTAATTCGTTTTTTTCAAAGTTTATCCAAACACGTCCAAGATAAAGAAAAAACACAATTTTAAAAAAACAATAATAGTTACAATTACTAATATATGCTTTAAGCCCAGTTACATTTAGCAGAACACACATCAGTGAATGAATTGAAATCAAAACTAAAAGCCAACCAACCAACCTTTGAGATTGAGCTTGACTTGTGGAGAAAGCAAACATCGACAAGGCGTGGGATTCCATCATAGACATGTTGGTCGAAAACAGTAACACGTTCTTGCACTTGCGTTTCTGGTTGCAGATTATTCCCTTCAACTATGTTCTGCGTGTTTGTGCAATCAGTGTTCCTATTGGCATGATGCCTCTTTGAATTTGAACTCCCTGCCATCTGCTACACCTAAGACTAAGACACTTCAACCTCAACACAACGGAACACCACCTTCTTCATTATCGTCGATTCCTCCATAGCTCCTTCAACTATAAATTGCTTCTCTACAAATAATAGCTTCTGCGCAATTTCTCATTACCATGGAAATTGCTCAGTAGCTGCGTTTCAAGATCGCACGCACGCAAGCACGTTTGTATGAAGACATTTTGCGTTTTTTCAAAAAACATTTTTTTATGAATCATGACTTTTTTTATGCCATTAAACTAATAAATTAATATGGTTTATTAATTATTCATGAGATATACCATATCATATTAACAAGGATAATCATACATACATACTTTTATTTTATATATATATATATTCAACAATTTTTTTTCTTATACGATATAATATATCCTATAAATTTATAATAAATTTATAATTGTCTTTTTTTATGTGTATAAGATTTAGAAGGATTTTTTAAGTATTTTTTAATATTTTCTTATTAACAACATTATAAGAAAGGAGTCCTGCTCATTCGGATTGACATTCTATACAAATATCATTTATTTATAATAAAATTAAAAAGAACTTATACTTTATATTATTAATTTAGAGTACATAAATTAGAAAATTCTCATAAATAAAAAATAAGAGTTATTTAAATTTGAAGTTCCTTTCGGGTATCTTCAATTAAGTTCTCGTTAAAAAAGTTATTTATTAAATATTCAAAATATTTATATTTTGCAATTGATGATTTTTTGTTACTAAGTAGAATGAGTATATGTTTATTTTCATTGTTATTGTTGACATTCATAATGTAAAATAAAAGTTGAGTTAATTAAATTTTAAGTTTTTTATAGATTTAACAGTTTTAATTGATTTTATATTAAAAAATATTATTTTATTTAGTATAATTTTTGTTATGTTTTTTAATTAAGTTTTTACAATTTCATTTTGTGGTGGACTGGAGTGATATGAGAGATTGATTTACAGTCTCAAATCAATAATAAAAATGAAGTTTTATAATTTAATTATTAATTAATTTTTATTATTATTTAAACTCTAAAACTTATAAAATATAAGCAATGTCACTTTTTATATAAAAAGATAATTAGAATTTAAAAGTTCATTTTTGTTGCTTCCAACTTTATGGTATTCTACTTTAGACCATAAAATCAAATAGTGACATTGTTTCAATAAAACTTGAATACGAAGATTTTGATTATTTGATATAACAAATTTTTTTAATAAAAACTCTAATAGAAATATTAAATTTATGAAAAATTTAAAATTTAATTAAATTAATTTTTATTTTTTATATAGAAATATACTGAATAAAGTAATGGACACATCACTTTATTCGATAACATAACAAAATCAACCGTGAGAGATTCAATTAAAAATTATAAATATTAATAATTTTTTTAATAAAACTCAATTAAAAATTTCAAAGGTTACAAAAGATTTAAAATTTAATTAAACCTGAAAATAAGAGAAATGATAAAAAAAGGTTAATTTTTTCCATTTACCTCACTTTATTATTTTTAATACTTTTAGTTCTGGGTTAAATTTCAATAATTTTGAAAAATATTAATAATTAAAATAATAATATATCACATTAACTATTCTTTTGAAACTTTTGGCAAGTATATCAAGTATTAACAATTAAATAATAGATGTATTTTATCATTTTCGGAATGACTTGTTTTAATATCTATCATAATTCATATTTATCATGATATCAAAATGATTTATTGAAATTATGAAATTTAAGCAAAAGAGTTGGTGAGCAATAAATAAAATTTAAGCAAATAGATTTAATGTTGGGTTTAGTTTGCACAACAACAATTTCATTATAAATTCAAATTAATAAACAACAATCTCTATTTTCTTTCTTGCCATCATTCTATTATATTACCCTAATTATAATAATGTAAAAATTCTAATTCCATAATAATCTAAATAAAGAACTTGATTTAAGCATGAAAACTTTAAGATAATAAAATTAATTACTTCTGTCCCTAAAAAATAATCTATTTTAAACATTCATTTAACGTCCAATTCAAAACCAATTTCCCAGAAATAATCTCTTTTAAACATTCATTAATTCAAAACCAATTTCCCAGTTGTATTTTCAATCAATACAGCACTCACCACCATCAGATATTTTCAATCATATTCCATCCAATTATTATAATTTACCTTCTATATACCTACAAAACATATAGACTTATTTAATCAACCATATCATTACTAGTAATATAATTTACATAAAATAAAACTTAATTAATGTATATGTTAAACACATTTATAACTATAAAATACAAATAACATTTATCATATCACAATATAAATTACTTATTACAAATCTAAATAAAAATTATATGTTTAAAAATTTAGTTATTATAATTTAATATATTCAAAAGTATTTTCATCTTATAAGTTTTGTTATATAAATAAACATATTTTATGCATGTAATGGTTAAAACACCAGTTAAACACAATCTTTTACAGACTAATTTCATTAATCATTCAATTTATATTGGATAAGATGTGTTAAAGTACCTATTTTTTTTATACTCCTTCTGTTTATAAATAAGTGTTATTTTAAAAGAAGAAATTTGTTTCATATTATCTGTCGTTTGCAAATTTCAATGATACATTAATTGTTTTTTACCAACTATACCTTTATTTTAAAAAAATATAAAAATAATTAAATAATTCTTTTTATGAGGTTTTAATGGACTATTAATCAATTATTTTCTATCTTTTCATCTACTTTTTCGTCAATCAATAAATTATATTTAATTCTTTAAAAGTACTATTGAAAAAAAATTTAAAAATTTATTATAAATTATAAAAAATATTATTTTTGTTGATTTGTGTAAAAAAATCTTAAACGACTTTTATTTAAAAATTTAAAAATAGAAAAAGTATTAACTAGATGCAAATAATGTGGGATTTAAACGAGTTTAACCAATGAAGTAGCCACAAGTAGTGATGTGAGTTTGGTGAAGTTTCATGGAAAAATGCAGAAAAGGAAAGGCAAGTTTGACATTTCAAGTGTGATTTAATGCTTAAAGATTAAGGAAAAGGGTTTGGAATATTATATAGTTGTTTGGTTTGAGTGGTTAAATGTTGTCTTAAATGTGATGGTCCCCACAGCAGTTGACCGTTGGTAGGGACACATTGCAACGACATTCTTCACCATTCTTTCACACTGCTATTTGCACCGAATCATTAATGCATTATTATGAGTATAAAAAATCTGCCCAAAAAGGCACACGGAATATAATATAACCAACAAAAACCACTTTTCTTTCCCATCTAAGCTTCAAAAGTTAAATATAAACTTCTATTTGAATTTGTCTTCCCATTATCACTTCTGAGTTTAATTATTGATGTTCATTTTATTTGAATTTGTACATTCTCAAGTTTTTTCTTTCTTTAATTAATTCTAACATATTAAAACAGTCAGAAATTATAATATTGAACCAGAAATCAAATTCTAAGATGCAAAAATCATCATAAGGTGTGATAATGTTCCATATATGAGAAGGAAAGTTCTATCAAACATGAATAAAATTAGAAGTTTTCTCAACAACATTTAAAAGTGGGTATGAAACTCATTTTTATTCGTTGCAAACAGATTTTATTATTGAAAAATATGTAAGGATGATTTTCGAAAAAACATTGTTTATCAGTGTGCAGTGATAATTTTGAAATTTTTGTTTATGATATGATGATGATTGTTTACGAATTGTCATTGTAATTGTTGTTGTATTCGTTGTTGTATTCCCTTTATTATCACATTTGTGTTATTATTGTTTATCTCCTTCTTGTTTCCGTTAGCGTAATTTATTTTTTCTCACTCCATCATGTATGTTGTACCCATCACAAGTTATCAGAGTTGCAATATTTGTGGTCGTCGATCATCCAATCCTTGTTGATCAGTGTCACTAATCTTTCTATCTAAATAAGTCATGTGCTTTTTTATGTGTGGCATTTTCATTACCAAGTCCAACAATATTTTTGACTTCCAATGCATCGTGGTGGTTTGTGTTGGTTCCTGACCATCGATACCAAATTTGTGTTCGATGTCGTCGCTACCTCCCACCCTATATGGACAAGTAACTCTTCTATCAAATAGGATCATTTCTTGTCAATTAATTTTTTAATTTGTAAAGAAAAAAATATTATTATTTTTATTCTCTTTGATTTTATTATATTTGAAATATATTGTAATTGTTGTTCTAGTTTATTCTTTGAACAAATTGGTATTGAGTTAGAGGATGTTCGATACTACACAGATGAGACTTACATGCTTATATACAAGCACATGGTAGAGAGATGAATGGTTAGGATCATATTTGGTTGTTTCATAAGGCCTCCCAAACAAGGATCTTACAAGGAAATGAAGAGTTTACGCCTTTTTGGTTCTTTCTCTTTAATTTTTGAATCAAGACCCTTGTTTTTGTGTATTATCCATGTGTTCAAACTACTTGTCTTTTAAAATTATTCTAAAATGAGAAAATACTATGTCTCTATTCTTACTTACAAGGAAATTACAAGAATGATCTAAATTTCCAATGTCTCCTTCAAGCTTATTGTAAATTCCTCTTGTGTGCCTTTTTCCATAGTCTTGAAATTGTGTTGTAAACTCTTGTTCCTTATTCTTTCTTTCTTGATTTCTTGTATTGACTCCTCCTTGTGATGATTCAGGTTCTTCTTAAATTGGGATCAAATCATCCTCCCCTTTTAAAAATAATTTGTGCTAGAATTAGAAGTACATGCATTACACAAAGATAGATATTCACACTAAAAATATTGCTCAAATTATAAGTGAAGGATAAATTTATCTTATATACATTGTCATTTATCTTTTCAAGAGCTTGGAAAGGATCATCTTTCTTGGGTAAGTGTTTAAATTTTCGTTAGGTAGGAAACCGTTCCTTCCTTAAATGAACCCATACCGAAATATCAGATTCGAAAGTCACCTTCCTTCTTCCTCTATTAGCCAACTTTGCATATTTTTCAACATTCTTCTCTATTTGAGCTTTGATCCTAAAATGTAAATCTTTGACAAATTGTACCTTTTCAAAACCATAATTACATATCACAGAAAAAGTTAGGAATAAGTAATAGGCCTAATGGTGTTAAAGGATTAAACACATACACAACCTCAAAAGGAGAATGAAAGGTTGTAGAATTTACACCCTATTGTAGGAAAACTCCACATAAGGAAGAAGTTCCTCTCACTCTTTCAAATTTTTAGAAATAAAACAATGAAGTAGTTGTTAGAAATATGGACTGAGTTCAAAAGGGGGGGGGGAGTGAATTGAATTTTAAAGAATTTTTGCACTCTTAGCCAATTACAAAAGCCAATTCATATTTTCAATGAATCAATGCATTCAAAATGATGTTCTTGAAGGTTTCTTGAAAAGTCCTTGAGATGCTTTAACCAATGTTTTTCATGTTCAACGCAATTAAAGATTCAGAAAATAATTGTAGAAATTAAAAGAGTGGGGAAGAAGAGATCAAACACCAGAAATTATACTGGTTCACCTTTCCAAGAAGTCTACATCCAGTTGTCTAACTCCACAGATTAATTGTCTAACTCCACAGATTAAGCTAATCCACTAATTTCAAGTTTTGCATGAACCCTATATAAAAAACCAAAAACCATAACCAAAACAACTTGATCTTGAACCCTGCAAGATCAATAACCCTTGCAAAAATCTATTGCAAGATCTTCCTCAATCATCCTAATTTGGAAGATACATACATACAATCAATTGTAGAGAAAATATGGAACAAAATCACCTAGAAAATAAATTTGCGCAGTTGCTCAAAAACAGAGAATGACCCAAGATGATTTCCCAAAAGATAGGATTCCAATTAGCTTACATCTTGGCCTTCTGTGAAGATAGATTTTGAAAACGAATTTAGAACAACAAGAATCATTCTCTAAATCACAAATTTTTCAAAACAATTCGCTTCTTTTTTTGCTTACCAGTTTTGCAATTTCTTAAAGTATTTAAACCAAAATGGTGCAATGTTAAAAACATAATACTAATATAACAAGTTGTTAAAACATGATTTAACAAGCTTGTTTCACTTAAAGATGATTTTTAAGTGATTTCAATTAGTTCGCCTTACAATTCAACTAGTTGTTCTAGAGAGCATCAAAATCGTGGAAGTTGGATTTAGCTAGTTGAAAATACATATTAACTAGAGTAAATCATTAAAGATAAACTTTAAGTGATTTCAACCTGCTTAACTTGTAATTCAACTGACTTTTTCAGAGAGTATAATTTTTAAACAAATAACAACTCTAGAATAAAAACTGGTTCATTTTTTCAAAACAATTAGTTGAAACCAGCTGGGAACAATTTTTACAAATCAACCTCTCTCGATTTCAACTAACTAAAACTTTTGATCAATAGATTAAATTGTTTAACCTTGACTTAATCATCAAGCTATAAACATTTTAACAGGCTAAAAAGATATTTTCAATTAGTTGAAAATACTTAATTTCCTTTAAAATTTTATAAAATATTTTTTAGACCAAATTAAGTCCAAGATAAAGTAAAATGCATTTTATCATAAAACCTAAGACACTCTAGCATTAGAAATTCAATCTTCATATTCTTTAAGCTTCAATATCTTTATTCATGATCACTACGAGGTGGTTGGAGACATCAATCATATGCAACTCACACTAAGTCATGTCTTCAAGTCCAATAGCAGTTGCTATAAAGTCTTGTTTACGAACTTTGTTTGTTCATCTGTTTGGGGTGACATGATGTAGAAAACAAAAATTTAGTACCAAGCTTACCTCAAAAAAATTTCCAATAGTGACTCAAGAACTTTGAATCTCTCTCAAAAATTATACTCTTTGGAAGTACATGTATTCTAACTACTTGAAAAATATATTAACTATGTGACATGCATCATCTACTTTGTGGCTTGAAATGAAATGGATCATCTTTAAAAAATAATCCACCACTAAAAAAGTAGAATAATTACCTTTTGATTTTGCCTTTTTATATACAATACAATTATTACAAACACTTTGTACATCTTTTTTTCAAATGTGACCAATAATTTTTTTTTTCACAACTCCAAGGTTTTTGTCACTCAAAAATGCCCCATCAATTCTCCTTCATATACTTCTTTTACAATTAAAATCTTTAAAGATCCTTTTGAAATACACAAATTTTTTTATCTAAAGAGAAACCTCTCTTGAATGAAAAGCTCACATGAACCCTTTTAACAATATTGAAAAATAGATGAAAAACTATAATCTCATGCATACAATTCCTTTATATACTCAAACTCCAAATAATTATTTTTAACCATAGTAAGTAAGTTATGTCTCCTAGACGATGCATAAACTACTACATTGATTTTTTTTGCTTGTGTTTAATCACATATGAAAATTGTCTAATGAATTATACTCATTTGGTATGTCTCTTGTTGAGTTTGTCTTGACTTTTTAAATATTTCAAAGTTTCATTATTATTATGAATAACATATTCTTTTGAAAGCAAATAATGTTATAATGTATGTAAAACTCTTAACACTGTGAATACAAATTCTTATCATAAATGAAATAATTGATATACTCTATTTTTATTTTTATTGAAAAAGAGATTAAAGTTTTCTTTTAAGTTTTTTATAAATACTCCTTGTATGTCTTCTTTTATAGTCTTGATATTACTTTGTAAGTTTTAGTTTCTTATCTTTTATTTTTTTTACGATCTCCAGTAACTTTTCCTTTTAATAATTTAGATTCCTCTTAAATTGGAATCACATAAAATTATGAATAAAATATTGTTTTGATTGGTATGCTAATGTTAACATCCTATAGAACACCAGAAACAATGTTTCAAATTATAAAATTAAAAAAAAAACAAATTTAAATACAATAGACTAAAATTAAAGATAATTCAAAAGATATAAGAAACTAAATCATATTTAAATGTGAATCTAAGTAGAAGATTTAGAAAGTTAAAATCATGATAAATAATTGATATGTATACTATTCTTTAATATAAATTTAAAGTAGGTAATATTTTATTTTATTTTATTATATTATATTTTCTTCTTACGGTATCCTTGTAATTTATGTTGTAAGCGTCAGGATGTCTTCGGCCATCTCTGCTCATCTATATGTCTGCAACAAATTATATAGGTAATTTACTTTTTCATCCCATAATTTCTTCCGCACCTTCATAAGATCTTTGAAAAGTTTAAAATATTCATGTTTTAGATTTTCAGATTATATGAAATTTAGAAATATATTTTAAATTACACAATTTAAAATATATTTCTAAATTTAAAAATATATTCTAGACTTAAAAATGTATTAACATTACATGATCTATAATATATTTTTGGGCCAAAAAATACATTCCAAATTTTAACATTACATAACTCAATTAATTTCTAAATTATGTATGTACAATTTAAAATATATTTTTAGATTATACAATTAAAAACATATTTTAAATTATATAATTTAGAATACATTTTCATATTACACAATTTAAAAATAAATTTCAAATTTTTAATTGTATAATTGTATAATTTAGGAAACATTTTCAAATAACATAATCTAAAATATATTTCAAATTGTACTGAAAATTAGCATAATCTAGAATATATTTTTAACTCCAAAAATGTATTTTAAAATATACAATTTATAGCACAGCTTTTAATTATTCAATTCAAAATATATTTTCAAATTCTAAATTATATAATTCAAAGTAGATTTTCATATTATACAATTTAAAATGTTTCTGCCATGGATATTTTAGGTAATGTTTCCGCGATGGATATTTTAGGTCTTACCTATAAAGCTGCGAGAAGATAAGAAGATACTAAAAGAATATGATTGATGCTCTATCCATGAACTCCAATTAGCATGCTCCCAACTGAAAAGCGGCTATAAATGTTCCACATCTCATTTCCAAAAAATCATTTTGTTTTTATGGACACTACTTTTTAAAATTTCCTTTTGTTATTAGAAATGTAAAAACTCATCTACAAAGCACGAGATTAGTACTAAAGTTAGATGCAATTTAATTAAACCTACTTATTAGTACAAAGTTATATGCAATTTCATAAGAATTTTACAGTGTTCTCCAATTAGAGAAGAAATTTCACTTTGATAATCTGCCTAATGATTATATACATTAAATGTCAATAAAAATGATAGATGTAATATATATGGCAATTAAAAAAATAAAAAATAAATGTAAAAATTGAGATGCTGAAAATTCGGTGAATAAAATTTTCTACATTCAGAAGTGAGCATGGGTTGCCAAACCAAAAAATAAAAAAGAAAAATGTGCAAAAGGATGGGCACTATATCGTCGTTACATCATAATAATATATACACTCAAGAATGAACTAGCCCACTCTGCTCCTATACTAAGTGGGCTTTGCAGTCACATTCCTTCAAGCATGAATGCCTATCGTATCAACAGTTACCTTGGTGCCATATAAAGATATCTACATCACATCCAACTTCACCGAAACAAAGCACCCAAACGAAGCCAATGGGAATCCAAAGCACCAAAGCTTCCGCAAAAATATGGCAATCAACGGCAAGAATGTGGCATGTGCATACGATGAAAACCCACTACCATGTCTACATGTACTATTCCTTTCCATTCATTTTAAAGGCAATCAAGAAAGCTTGCAAATTACCTTATCACATCCACTCTGTCGATCACGTTCAATGCTCTTTCTTTGTCAATATCAAAATCAATCACTGGAAGCTTAGACAAAATCCTATTGAAACATATCCCTTTGCTTTTACTTGATGAATGACTTCTACTCTTGGTCAATCTGTAGTTCTCCCTGAATCTAATATTCACATTGCCAAAATCCAAGCTTTTACTGATCCGTCTAATAGGTATTTTCATATTTACATCCTGCAGCATGTTTTGCTCGTCCAATGTCAACAACGATAATGTTGCATTTGTAGGCTGTTCATTTGTCTTTTGCAAAGCAGCGTGAACAGGGGACTTGATGGCAGGCCTTGCTTTGCCAGCATCACTGCCTGCCTTGCTTCTGATGACCAAGCGATGAAGCCATACAAGAAGTTCAAGAATATAATATTCCACTTTCTCTTTATCTGCATGGTGGAATGTCTCAACCCGCATTGCACCAGACTTCCTGTCTACCTCAGAGCTTCAAGAACAAAGCAAGTATTGAAAATTGGAAAAGGATTAAAAAACAGACAATACAAAAAAGGAAAAACGTACAAATTTCTAAATCGAAAACTTACCCTGTGTTTGCCCACTCCCCTACCCAACCAAAGCCATGATGTGCTCTGAACCAATTTTAAAACAACCAAAATTAAAGGCCAAAAGGACTAGAGTTAGCTTATGTACGATGTAAATAAACTGACGATAGAAACACATGGATAATAAGGAGCTAGTTGACAAAAATGCCAGATATCTTACTTGGATGTGTTCGTGGCGATGGGGGCCAACCATTGTAATGTTTTCTCCATCTCATCAGTGATATCAGCCACAGTTAACTGCAAGACTCAGACGTCATGAGGAACGAGCAAATAAAAGAAAAACTCAAGAGATTTTCATCTTTGGTTGAAAGTGGAAATCTGAAAGCAACAGAAAACTTATTCTCAAAAGTTGTTGACCCTTTTCCTGGCCATTCTACATATTTCTTAAAATTTAGACTTACGTCGTGACCGAACTCTACAAAATCTAAGATGAGAGGATTGTCAAAACTTTACAGGTATTGTTTAGACTTTATCTCTAATTGAAATGGGATTTCATCTTCCTAAGTGTTGACGTCTCAATGTCTCCACACTTCGACACTTCACTCTGCCTTTTTGTAAGCTCCCTATAGGTAACCCCTTTTGAAACATTGCAACAGGGTTTACCACAACTAAGGCGACTTTTCAACACACCTCTTCAAACCCAGAAGCATAACAATACAAGTGGTCAATCGATGAATCTAAGTTAATGTTATAATTACAGAAATAATGCACAGATCCTTTATAATAAATAATATCAAAATTATATATATTATTAGGAATGCTTTTATTTATTTTTGTATCATATTCTTATTATTAAAGGATATAAAATTTTCTCTTTTTATTGTATTGATTGTCTTCACAACATAAATAAGTCTCGTACAAACATTGGTCAAAAAAAGTATTTCATGCGCATCGTTTTCACATCTGCCACCCTCGTCACTGCATGGCGACATGTGCCTTCTGGCCACCCATCGCAATGCTCACCTTGTCTGTCCTATCACAATCTTGATGGCTGCAGCTCCATTGGACTTCTTTTGGTGGCTTGGTCTGAGTTTCTCTCTATGCAATTTTTTTTTGGATTTCAAAGATATCTTCCAACACCTAATGAATACCCATAACAAATTCTCATACCTTTTCTAACCATATTATTAGTACGAAGAAGTTGGACAAGCATAACCATTCAACTTGGGCTTCTAAAATTGGATTAAAGTTGAGTGGGTTGGCCACCAATCCCATCTGACACCTCACTTAAATGTGCATCAGCTTGGAATGAGGTTTTTGTCTTTATATGAATGACATAGCGGTTGTTCAATGTGTGCCAAGATCTCTTGACACTTCTTGCTCAATGACGACTTGAGGAACCTGTATATGCTTATCTTAGGCAGATTCATGTCACTTACATGATGTTAGTGAGAATCTTTACTTGCAAATGTAAAGGATCTTAATTAGATCTTTGAACAATCTTTGCACCATGCTTATTATAGCTTGCCACAAGAGTATGTCATTACCCATGAACAAATTTTGGTATCAGTAGTAAACCTTACTATGACTTTCACATGATCTACATTCTTCCATATTCCCCTCAAAATAAACATACAGACACATACTTCATTTGCAGGGGAAAATATTGCATTTGCATCATATAGTAATAGTTCTGAACACTTTCGCAAAAGTAATTCTAAAAATCATCCAAAATGCAAACATTGTCACCATGTTGCACATATCATTGCTAGGTGTGGGAAGCTGCATGGGAAACCCCTTCATTCACCCAATATTTCCAAACATTTATTGTTGAACCTGTTGCGCCTACATGACCAGCTAATCAATCTCATGACCTCAACGAGCTTAAATTTCCAAATACACCTTATATTTGACAATTAAGTAGCATTACACTATCTCTAGAGGACCAAACATATTGAGATAGATTGTTTTATAAGAGGAAAGTTGGAGTCTAGAGACATCACTAAATTTGTCAACTCTTGCAATCAGTCAGCTGAAATATTCACCAAGTCTTTGAGAGGACTAAGGATTAATCATGTTTGCAACAAACCGCATACAACTTATATGCTCTTGCTTGAGTGGGAATATTATAAATATAGAAATAAGGTGCAAATCCTTTATAATTAGGAATATTTAGATTATATATATATTATTGGAACTACCTTTATTTACTGCCATATATATATATATATATATATATATGTATGTATATATATATATGTATGTATGTATATATATGTATGTATGTATATATATATATGTATGTATGTATGTATGTATGTATGTATGTATGTATATATATGTATGTATATATATGTATGTATTAGAGGGTGTCATTGTCAAATCCCCTCGATTTATTGTATTGATTTTGTTTTCTCAATATAAATAAAGCATTTGTGTTGTCTCTTAAACACACAGTTTGAGCTCAATGTCTCTCTAGTTCCTATCGTTTAACATATACTAGAATTAAGACCTAACTCAATTTCACAAAGTCAGCTTTTGTGGTGAATATTGTCCAGCAACATCTATAAGTACTACTTAAGCTTATCTCTAATCATGTATGATTTCAATCTCCTAAAAGAACCTCTCAATAGCTCCACAATATAGTGCTTCACCGGGTCTTTCTAGTTGGCCCCTCCAAAAGTAACTCTTTCTAAGACATTGTGGCTTAGGGAACAACTAATATTCAAGAAGTAACTCAATGAATTAGCAATCTAGGAGAGCATGAAGGCACATCTAATAGTTAGAGCAGCAATGGCTAGCAAAATTAAGGGCATTAAATGAGGGTTGAGTATGAATGTATGATGAATGACTTATTGGAAGTCAAATAGGAGATTAACTGGGTTATTGATTGACGATGATATAGTCTGTATATTCTTACCTTGCCTGTTGTGGACTTGAGGCAGAGTATGTTTCAACCTTAAGTTTTTGTCTCTTCTAAACTATCAACCATTTTTTTGTGATTCTTTTAACAAAGTGGCAATAGTAGAAAGTAGCAACAGGTAATCATACCTCTTCTACAACACAAAGGGATGGTAGTTTGGAGCGCAGAGCTAATTTTATATTAGGAGGCAAGCTTTGATATAATGCATCCTTTGTATTTGCAGGCACAGAGGATCTAGCCACCTGAAAGTGCCAACAGTCAACACCAGACCAAAAACAATATTATTTAATGCATTAACTTAGTAAGACATAAATTTGATCCAGTGAATAAGTGTGTGTGTGTGTATGTGTGTACACACACATATATATACAAGTACACCTTATCAGTACAGGAAAGGCAAAGGCAATCAGAAGTTATGGGTAAACATAGGTCGGGTTGAGTTAGGTTTGGAGGAGAATCTTGAAGCCAAACCAAACGAAAATGGCTTGGTTGAGTTGTGAGTGGCTCAACCCAACCCGACTACAACCAGGTTCTGACAGTGTTGGGCCATTGGGTTAGATATTAAAAAGAAAATGGAAGGAACAAAGAACAAAAAAGGGGGAAATAAAAAGTAGAAAGGATGTAGATATCTATTCCAAGTTAATATAGAAAAACCATAAATAAATGAAGTTGAAGATTAGGCATAATTACATAATAAGTATTTTATATTTTAATATGATTAGGTCAGCTCAGGTGTGAAGTTTCCAAACCAAACACAATTATCAAATTCATCCATTTTTAAAACCAACTCAACCCAGTGTTTTTACCTCAATTTGGTTAAGTGGAACCAACCCATGATGATTAACCCTATCAGTAATGAAGAAATCATATACCAATTATCATATAATCAAGCACAAATGCACAACCTGATCAAAGCATAAGAGTCATGAACTAATATATAAAGATGTCCCACTCCCTAATCTCAGGGTTGTGAGCATACTTTCTGCACCAAACAGATTCAGATTCACCAAAAACTAAGTGCAGACCTGACAAGTGCATTTCAATTTGATGATGACATCCAGACTCCAGTTCAGGCACGGTTTAGCATTGAAATTATATAAAGGATCACACTTGATAATGAAAGATCATAAATACACCAGGCAGTTAGTTTTTTTCCTGGTGCATATATATTTCTATCACCTAAATCATTTAATATGAATTCAGATTCATTACAATCTAGATCAGGCTGTGGAATGCACTGATTAGAATGTGCCATATTAGAAATTGATGCAGAACAGCTCAATTCATCAAAAGAAAATTAGGTATGTTGTTTGATGCCTTAACAATCAGGGAAGTTTCAACCTTCAACTTCAATCAAGAAATGGTTGAAAACCAAAAGCCAAATAAAACTTTTATTTTTAGGGCACAGGCGACCTTATGAGTTAGGTGTTCTGATCTAAAGCAAGGAACAAAAAGGATTTTAAATGAATTTTTATTCTGAAAATACTGCAGAAGGCACCGAGGAAAGTTTATTAACCAAGAAAATGCAGGGTTTTCTTTCCTATCGTAGCAGTATGCAAGACAAATATTCCAGTTTATATCAACAGTTCATATCTTCCAAAATCACAAGTCGTAAAACCTTCACAAAGGTCTACAACATCTACGTAGCAGGTTTAGAACTTTTAAAAAATCATCAACAATTTATCCCGTAGTCTATGTAAATCACAAACAAGTATCACCTAAGACATTGACACCTTGGTATTGAGTTCATTGTCACAACTCAGATCAGAGAAATATTATGCAATTAGAAATTGTTACCAAGCTTTAAATTTAAATTTTGAGGATCATCCTATTCTCATTTTAACAGTTAGGATCAGAAACATTCAATGCCTGGTCACAGATTGTGTAACAACCTGAAAGGTAATTAGTAATAGAAACTTAAGCCCATGGAATTGTCTATCAAAATTGTCCGATGTCAATGCCAACCAAATTTTTTGTAAATTCTTAGCTTTACTACTGATTGAAAAAGGTTTACTTTCCCTCTTAATATTAATGATAAAAAAATTGCAGTCTAATAAAACATCCAATTACATAAATCTGAAGTTAATAGAGGAAGTTACAGAGAAGTAGTGCAGAAGAAATCATAGTAAATATCCTACATATATCTTTGATATTACTAAATCATTGTTTTCCTATTTCCTTTCTGTTATTTCCCTATTTCACTTAATAGGGTTAGTCATTCTTAGCCAAAGGGAGATTATTATGTATTCAAAACACAGAAAGATAAATGTTTTACGAGTCAAGTGAAATCCCATACTTAAAGGCAACAAACGAAGCAACTCTAGAAACTCGATTAATTTTCCCCTGCTTCAAATTAGCCAGCAAAATAATCAGACATGGAATGATAAAGTAAATACAATGAAGATTAACTCACAATAGTATCAATTTGAAGCACTATATTAGCATAATGCAAAGCAAGGCCTGCAGGGCCCAGTCTCTGGCGATTGCTTGTGTGTCCAGTTAATGGTTTGTGGCTATCTGCAGGGGTCCATCGATAAACAATATTACAGGTATGACTGATTTTGACAGTAATTTGATAATACAGGCTGATGTTTGATACTTAATACATTAAGTGGCACAGAACAGCATTACAAATCAAGTGAAGCAAACATGACCTAATGGCATTTAATAGGTACAAACCTGTATTGCCAAAGGCATTGCTTATCTCCAAAAGCAAAAAATGGACAATATCTACAAGCTTCTCCATAACCTGCAATTCATTAGATTATGAATTACATTCAAGCTTTGTCAGTTTTCCACTTGTGATATGCACACGATGAATCCACATCTATAAATAAAAATTATTTCTCTACACTATTGTTGGAGATCCTTCTTTATTTCCTTATAGTTCAAATACTATATTTGGCATTACACATGGATCCGATACAATGACAGTCTAAATGAGGATAAAACAAACACGTAGGAGGATACTGAGAGACAAGAAAACATATTGCGCAAAGAAGCAATCTGATGTTACCTCCTCCAAACTTCTAGACCAGAGTGATTTTTTCTTTAAATGTCTAACTTGCTTCTTTTGACTTTTAATTTCAGCCCTCAAGAATGCAATGCCATCACCTATATGATAGAGATATAGTGAAGGTCAAAAGTATATCTACAAGAGACTACATACACAAATACTGCTCAAAATACTGAAAGGTCAAACTTCAGAATCAGAGTGATTTTTTCTTTGAAAATGTGTAATATATGTAGTAAACAGTAATTTAGGCCCTCAGGAATCACATCGTCAACAACAATATTAAGGGATGATTATAGAAAAACAATATCGAAGTAAGGGTTTTGGAACTGCTACAATTTAACAGGGATGATTTTCAATGAGCCCAAATGGCAGATGGAGAAGGCATTAAGAAACACAATTACCCTTTTCATCATCATCCTCACACTTGCGCTGAACATCTTGTTCAAATCTATGCAAAGCATGTAATTCATGGTACAATTCCTGCAGCCACAGAAAATTGATTTCCCAATTTCTTAAAAAAAACCCACATAAAAGAATGACTACATTGAGTAAAAGCATATGCATGGAGCACTTGGTTTCAGCAATGGCAAGATAATAGAAAATCTTGGAGATAAAGTAACTGCCAAAATGGGAGCCAATGAGCAGATGCAACTAAAGGTGCAATAAATAAGATGCATACCTCAGGAAGAAGGCATACATACCAATCATATTCGTCTCTTTTAAAAAACATACATGTATTTTTTAAATTATGGTAGATAATGTCAAATTTACATGATTGGAAGTTTTATTATAGTGTGATAATAGAAATCAGAATCAGAATGAATTGATAAACGTACCTACTGGTTACTACAGAGCTATTGCAGATGAACTCAAATTCTTCATTACATCTTTTGAGTAAAAATCATGATTAAAGGTATTAAGAGACAGAGTAAATGATAATACAATAGAAGATACAGTAGTTCAAAATCCTTGGAAAAAAAATCTCGCTATATTCCGGGAAAATTACAAAACAGAATTAGAGGATAAAGTATTTCCTAATTAGGGAGAATCACACTAAACTGGTTAACAGTATTGAAAGAGTGGTTTAACGAGTAATCACTTATAAACTTGATTAACCCTTGAGTTAATTGTTCTTAAATTACAAATACTTTTACCACGAATTCTTTTTTTTAATTTTCTTATACTTTCAGCTTCAGAACTTACTGTAAGTCCTCAAGCAACACTAAGCATTTTCTTTAGTGACAAGGAATACACTCACAGCTGTAAACTGAACCAAAGTCATCAATTGTTGCATTATTGATTCTGCCTCGTCTCTTGACGGTCTTTGAGCATTCAGCTCTCCACTAACCCTAAAATTTACAATGAAATCACAGCTCAGAATAAATACAAGAAAGGCTAAATATTTTTTTGAAGATGAATGAAAGGCTAGACGAATTGAGTGAGTACAATTTATATTACTTCTCAAAGTAACGGTCTAAGTTGTGCCACTGAGGATTCTTCGAACGATTTCCGAAACGAATCACCTCATCAGAAAAAACTTTCAACTCCTGCCTGGCAACATAATCCAAAACCGTATACAGTTGATATTTTAATTTTACGGTCATGATAACAACAAAAGGTAAAATAGTTAGCTTATTCATGATACAGAAGCGTGCTTAGAAATTTGATTCAATCCATATCTACCTTTTGTCTGCTGCAACAATCCCAAGAAGTTCGTCCATATCCTTTGACACTAAATCTTGCAGAGGATGTGAAAGAAGCACCTCTTCTTTTAAATGCCTAATACTTTTTGGGGAAAGAGATTGAAGAAGATTAAAACCTTTGACGATTGTGTTTGCAACCTCAAAAGCTAAGATAGAAATTTCATTCCCCTTAATTGCAGCTCCGGAAACAAATCCACTGCTAGCATTTAAATTTGTCATGCTGCTCCCAAGAGTATCCAAAACCTCTACTGCTTTCTCAAATCCAATAGCAATTCCAGTAGTACCAGCTTTGCCCAAGCGTGAACTCACCTCTGAGACCTGAAACAGAAAGAGCTCAGTAGATATTTTCATTCTTCTCCAGCATTATTCCATTTAAGCAGGAGCAAAATAACGGTTTTATACATGCTCCCTTGCCCTAAAGCCCTTTGGACTTGATGCATGGAAAATGCACATAAGCCCATCCACCTTGTCTTATATCTGAAATAATACCTACTGGTATGGCATCCAAAGCCCTTGGATAATTTCCCTTTCTAGCAGATAAAACCTATTGTCAAGCCTCAAGTACATAAATGCAACCATAAACAACATAAACAACACAACTCTAAATCTCCTAACTACTACAAAAAACAAACCCTAATCCCCAACCATAAACCTTATTTCCAAAGTATATAAATCACCAAAATATTTACTACTATTCTCTACTTAAATAGCATCTTCAATAACCTCAGTTCAAACAACTTGCGGCACATTAATCTCTTGCCTTGCCTCTGTGAACTAACAGCCCTAGATGCGACTAAACCATCAACAACGACTCAAACACGCCAATCCATCCCCCCAGTTGAGTACATATTTATTCAAAACAGAGAAACGGTTTGTTTAACCTTTGACCGAGGCTTGTGAGGCAAGGAGTCCTTAGCGAAGCGCGGGATTCCGTCATAAAACTCTTCTTCAGCAGGGGAAGAAGCTCCGCCGTTAGTTCTAGAAGGTTCGGGAAGATTCCTCTCCATCCTCTGAGGCGCGGCGGAGAAAACAGCGGCATCGTCGTCGGTAGGTTTACTCTGAGCAGCAGAATCGGCGTTGACAAAAAGTCGGTCGTCCTCGGCGGAGCGCGAACACAGCCCTCCCATGACTTGCGACAGCCACACCAAGAATTCAAGCTTGGAATTGGAAGCCCCAGCCATGAAGTAGTTACCCTAAGATCGGAAGGCTCGTTGATTTTTGGTCATTGCACTAGTTGGTGGCAGTAATGAATAGTGAGAAGAAAAAGTGAAAGAAAAGAAAAATGTAGTTTAGAGGAATTGGAAAAGCGAAGAAGAAGAAGAAGACAGAAAGAGAAGAGACTGGGTGGTGAGTTGTCACGTGTGGGGTAGTGCCCCTAAAGTCCACCCCTCACATTGGGTGCCAACGAGGTGAAATTCAAAACTAGTGTAGGGTTGACTCTCACGTTTTCGGTCCAACCATTTATCGCTCACCACGCACCCTACCGTGTAGGCTAGGCCTTAAAAAACAGTTTCCGCGCGGCTACTTCCACACTCTCACTGTTAACTTTCAATTTGTAATACTAATACGGGACATAAACCCTTATTTTTCGTTTACATCCCTCATTTTTATTTTGTTTTCTTTCTCCATCCTCTACCCATCGCTATCGCTTTTACCTTCACGCTAAATTGAAATAAATTTAAGGTTCAACCGGTTTTATACTTTCAATTTGTGTTTGAATTTTTGCAACATATTTATATTATTAATTTTTTAACATAATTTTAATTTTAATTAAAATCAAATCTCTTTTCTATGTAAAAAAAGTTAAAAAAATAATAATGTGACACATGATAAAACACGAATCATATAAAGAAAATATTTGTTAAAAAGAATGAAAAAAAATAAATAAATAAAAAGAAAAAAATATTTTGATGTGTGTCCTTAACATCTAACATATATAGATTATCTTACGTGTCAAGTTCTTGTTTACATTAATTTAGTTAAAAGAATTATATTAATTAATTTTTAATTAAAATTAAAATTAATAGTAAAAACATATTATAAATTTTCAATTTATTTTTGAAATTTTGCAACATATTTTTATTAATTTTTTAATGTAGTTCTAATTTTATTAAAATTAATTAATATAATTTTTTATATTAAATTAATATAAAATAGTTTTAAAAATAATAATATAATGTCATGTCATTATCTCCATCAATTTAATTAAAAGAATAGTATTAATTAATTTTAATAAAATTAAAACTACACTGAAAAAAAAAATAATAGAAAAATATTAAAAAATTCACAAAATAATTAAAACTAAAAAACTTATTAAACTTAAATTTAATTTATTTCCATTGTCACAGAGTTGCACATTCGAAGAGAAATAATAATTAGGTTAAACATTTGTTTTCCCACTACAATAATATTATAATTATTTTTTTAATTTCATTATTTCTAATTTTTCAATTATTTAATTCATTTCTTTTAAAAATAAATTCATATAATTTTTTAATTATATTGATAGTAACAACTTTATTCATATAATCTTTGTTACTTATATTACATGTTATTTTGTTGATGTAACCATAAATTTAACTAAAAATTACATTAACTCGTTTAAAAAATACATTAAGTTAAGATAATTTAAAATAATAAGATGATATTAAAAAAAAGTATTGTAATAAAAAAAACTATTTAACATAATAATTACTAAATTAATCGCTTACGATTTATTATTATCGGCTTACAATCATAAGAATATTGTTTTTCTTAAATCGTAAGAATCATTTTCTTAAAAATAAGTAGTTGACTTTATAAAAACTTATTGAAAACAGCTTTTTTTCAATTTTTACAAAACTATATAAGTTATATCTTTAAAATTATTATAAAAAGTATTGTTAGTCATCTTAATCTCTTCATACAAAACAAAAAAAATGTTGACAAATATATCGTGGATCAATTTATTTCATATCCTATTTTTTTCGTGAAAAAGTTGAATAAAACAAAAGTTTTTTATTTCATTTTTTAATTGGATATCTTTATTCAAAACTATGAATCAATATTGAGTATATGTATAACCCCTACTTTCCAAGTTAATGATGCAAATTTGATTCTTTAACCTGCTTATATTCTCTATTTATTATATATAATTTTTTCTTTCCGAGATATAAAATTATTAATGAATTTGTCAATTATTTCTGCTGTTTCTTAATTTATTATGTAAACTTTTAACAAGTTTATGAAAATGCTATCAAGTCAGAAGACTAAAAAATTACCTTTAAATTTAAGAGATTAAAAATCAGTTTTAGATCTAAATGACTAAAAGAACTTTAAATTTTTTGGATTTTTCTTTTTCATTTTGAGGAACTCAACAGTCAATTTTAAATTTAGAGGATTAAAATAAAATTTGACCTAAATTATAGCCATTTGTCATAAGTATCATTTTCTATGTTGATACCTTAACCCTGAGAAGAAGAAAAAAAAACATCTTTTAAGATTCAGTATTAAAAAAATTAATTTAGATAAAATCATACAAATTTGAAAAATTAAAAATATATTTAAAAAATTTTATTCATTAGTATTTTAATTTATACAATGTGCAAGATAAATATATTTTATGTAAAATAACTTAAGGACGTAAAAAAATTACATACATAAGTTATAGTGTAATTAAAGTTCATAATAAATAAATATTTTTAAATATATAAATCATACTTTATATTTATGAAAATATATAAGTGTTTATTTATAACTATTAATTTAGAAAATTAATTTAAAAGCAAAGATAAAAAAGAAAAATTAAAACAGTAAATCTTCCTGTAAACGCTTTCATAAAAAAAACTTATAAAAACAATCTTGTTCAGTATAATTATTTTTATGTTTATTTAAAAAGAAAATTACTTTGTATAATATCATATTATATTTATATTGATATTGTTGATCATAAAATATAAATAATGAAATATAATATATATATATATATATATATATATATATATGAATTCAAGATCTTGATTAAATTCTTATAAAACTAAAAGTTTCATGATCATATATATGGAATCCATGGAATTTTTGTTGTTTCATAGATGTAACTAATTAACATCTTGTTTATTTTTTTAGTTGTAGAATATACCTGCTACATATATGTTTGTGAAAATGATTAAACTTATATAGATTTTTGTAAAAATTGTATGCTTTATTATATATAATAGAGTTGAAATTATACATAGTCTGTCCCACTTAAATTACTTTTTGTAATATTTCATAAAATAACTATTACACTAGTCAAATAATAATAATATATTGTAGTCATCCAAAATGTATATATATTATGACACAACTATCTAAGATATATTATCATGTTTCTTTTTTATAAGCTTATTCGCTTCCACCAATACTTACATCAGATTTTGTTCACATATGGTAAGATCATAACAGTGTTACTCTCTAAACAATAAGAGTGAGCAGAGGCGGCTCAAGACTTTAGGAGGCCTAAAGCAAACTTAAAAAATGAAGTCCTTTTATTTGCTAAAAAAAAATTATGCTAAAATATATTATAATTTTATTTAAAATTTATTTTTTGAGCTTTTTGCGATGCAAAATTATTTATTAAATTATCATAATTAATTTCATTTAACATTTATTTTTCAATAGATAATAAGGCTAATCCGTTTAATCTTTGTTGAAACATTTTTATCTTAAATAAGTTTTTATTATCTTTAGTTTTGAAAAACTCCTTTCAGCTGAGGCAATTAAAGCCTCAACTTTTCTCTTCTTCTGGAATTTTGAATAGTCCTATTCATATTTTCTAGTTGAGATGTCTATATATTTTTATATGAAACAAAAAAATATAATATATAAAACACTACTAAAGATAAGTAAGTATATAAAATAGAATTAGTTAAAACAATAAAACCTGGTTCTAGTTGTCAAGAAAATAGTTTGATCGTAGATTCGTAGTATCTTGAAGACTCAAGTCTCTTTCTCTTCTTTAGTAAGTGTTCAAATTTAATTTCCAAATTTCAACCTTTTCATAAACCTGCACAGTTTATTTTGAGATTAATCATTAGTAACACAATTGAAAATATCAATCACAATCACTGTAACATGATAATATAAAATTTCTACCATTTATAAATCATTTAATATAAAATAAACCACAGTTCTTTAACACACTACACACATATAATATATATATATATATATATATATATATATTATCATCACATCAAATAATATTCTCATAAATTCAATTCAAACATGCAAGACCCTTAAGAACAGAGGAATAGAAAAAGAAAGGACATTGAGATAGACAAAACTTACCTGAAACTGAAGTTTATTGGGTAGAAATACTCTTCTCCTCTCTAGATCACGATTGTGGACTTTGATTTTGAAAAAGATGATTGAAGATTGCAAATTTGGAAGAGAGAAATTAGAGCTTCTCTAAAATTAGGGTTGAAAATGAAAAGTCACATGAAGAAAAAAGAAGAAGATAGAAACCAATTGGTAAGATAATAGAGATAAAAAGGTTCTGAATCTTTTTTAGTTATTAGTATTAACTAACAAATCTCTTTTTTCTAAAGAAAATTATGATTTATTGAGAAGAGTGTTTATCTCATTAAATATTATTTTTAGTTCCAATAAAAATTAACAAAAAATCACAATATTTTAATTAAATTTTATTCTTAAACATAATTTTATAATTAATTTAATAGGGTATATTAGTACTAAAAAAATTATTTGGGGCCTTTTTTTTTTTAGGCCTAAAGCGAGTGTTTTACTTGCTTGGCCCTTAAGCCACCCCTGAGGGTGAGCTAACTATTATAAATATATTATATCAACAACAAGATAATAATAAAAAAACTGAGATATAGCATCAAAGAACATAATTCAACTAGACAACATAACCTTATACTCAATCATCATTTCCGTTATGACCAAATATAAGACGTCTTCCAAAAGGTTATATTAATGGTAAACAAGTCCTACTAGAGGCTAACACTTGACCCTCAACATGACCTAGACCAGAGTACTTAGGGTCAAGGTGGCACAAAGCACCTACTATCGAGAGTCAGGTGCACGCCTACTCCGAGAGCCTGACGTAAGCCTCCCTTATTCACCACTTAATGCCCTGTCTACGTGACTAGGCAACAGTGAAGTCGGGATACCTCTTATCCATGAGTTGTCATGTTTACCACTACTCCCTAGCGTACAATACCACTCCACGTAATGTACCAACACCCGATAAGGACCAACACAACACCCATGAAGGGCCAACACCTATAAAGGGCCAACAACAACATCAACACTCATCAGGGTCATAACAACTCACCTATCAAAGGCTTTCAACACTCACTAGTAGGAATACTAACACGTCGTATATATCAGCAACAACTTAAACCCTTTGATAGACTAACAACATTTATAAGATCAACAACATACCATCCAACAACAATATTTACAAATATGCAACATAAGGTTCACCATTCTTATATATGAACATACCAACATATTCATCATCTTATAAAACATCATTTAGCATTTATAAACTCACAACATGATCAATAATCATCACTAATAGCTTCTCAACTCATCAAAACGTGTTCAAATTTGCATCATTTTCCAACTAGTTAACAGTTTGACCTTTTACTAAAACGAGCATAACTAGAGTTCTAAACCTCCTTTTTAGTTGATTCCAAATCTATTGAAAATCTAACATCCAAGACTACAACTTTCATGAAGACCACTAAGCCTAATTCCAAAAGCCTTGACTTGCTTGAGCGAAAATCTTTCGCTTTAACGAAATGAGGCTGAGAGTAACTCCTGTTCCAGTGCCATTTTTGCTTGAGCAAGATTTTTGTTGCTTGAGCGAAAATTGCATCGCCTTAACACCACCTTTCTTTCGCTTGAGCAAAATTCCGCTGCCTTGATTGTTAGCAGCACCAACTCACTTTCGCTTGAGCAAAAATAGGGTCGAGGCTCACTCTGAACCATATATCCACTTGTTTTCCAACTCCAAACAACCCGCATAAACCAGTTTTCCATAATCTCAAGCTCATAAACAAAGTATATAACAACATATGTCAACATTTAATCACAATAATTGATTTCACATCCTCATTTAATCAAATCAACATCATCAATAACCAAAAACACAACAACTATCAACTACACACAGAAAGTTAGTTAACTCACCTTACCCGGAGTGAAGTATAACTCTTCAAGCTATCTTCCCACCTTTACCAATTCCAAGTAAGCCTAAACTACACATTGAACGGGCAAAATTCCCTCTTAATTCTAATCCCATCAGAAAATGAGAAGAAGAATATAACAGCCAAACTCTATCAAACCACTTACCCATTTCAAATTTTGATTAGACAAATGAGATCTACGCTTCACCAACTCCTTGTACCTCTAATTTGGCAAGTTTCCACTAATCAAAAACTCTTTTATTTAAGAGAGAATGTAGACGGAGGAGAGAAAGTTTTGAAGGAAAGGATTTTAGAATGAACTATAATGACGTTAGAATTCTTTATATAGATGTCATTATTAATTCACTTTAAAATCTAATATTAAAATATTCATGTGTCTTACACTTTTAGTATGAATTATTCATCTCTTTTATCGTGTATTTGTTTTATTTTAATTTCCATCATTTTATGATTTGAATTAAATTAATATAACATTATCATTACACCATATATTATATGATGACAAGATTTATATGTTTTGTAAAACTTCATGATGGCTTCAACACAAAATTTAAACATGTTTGTATTAATTTGCTAACAAACAACCTCATAATAATGTTTAAAAAATTGAATCATGTATTGTAAATTTTGTTTGGTTGCCTTACAAAAGTTAATCACATCATCAACATATAAGGAATGAGAAAGGAACTATATACCTTTAGGCCAACTTTTTCGAAGAAGATTATTATTCTTTACCAACAAAGTGATAATTATACTCAATGAGGCAAAAAAAATGGGAGACAAGGAACTTGTTTAATGAGAACAAAAAAAAGAAACATGCAACAATATCATTAACTAATATAAATATTTTAATAAATTGCAATACATGATGAATCTAGAAGCAAAATTTTCTATTACAACCAAAATGTTAAGCTAAAGAAAAAACCAATTTTAAGTCATGTTCACTTTAATAGTGAATTTTTTCTATTACATTTTTTATTTTAAGACAATTAATCTAATGTAAAACTAAAAAAAAATATTAAGAAGTTTATCATGTTACTAATTTTTATTATGTTGACAATTGTCTAATATGTTAGTTTTTTTAATCTTTTAGACTTTTTTTAGGGTTAAATATATTTTTAGTCTTTGAATTATTTGTCAAAATTATGTTTTATTCCTGAGGCAAACTTTGGACATATTTCGTCCTTATGCTTTATAAACTCATGTAAATGATCTTTGATGATATGTCAGAATTCCTTTTTATCTCTTTATTTTCCTTTTTCATAGTTTCCTACTTCATTATCATCCGTCTCTTAAGCTTCTTTCATTCTTTTTCCTTTCATTTTCTTTCATTTTCCTCTCCTTAAAGATGTTTTTATTTGTCATCAAGGATCATTTACACCTGTTCATAAAGTATAAGGACGAAATAGGTCCAAAGTTTGCCCTAGGGACGAAACACAATTTTGACAAATTATTTAGAGACTAAAGATATATTTAACCCTTTTTTTATTATGGAGTTTACTACTCATGACTACTATATTTAATGTTGTTTAAAATGTTGATTTTTAACTTTTGTGTTACGTTTCATTTTTTTTCCTCCTTTTATTCGTGAATGTGTGTGTCTTACTCTAGATTTCTTTTTACTTTCAAAACCTTCATTGCATGGGAGATGAAGACGAAAGAAAAGGTGGTGATAATTTAAGGATAAGAGTTTCAATAGTTCATCTTTGAATCATAACAAGTGTAGGGGTAAGTTGTTTTGTTTTTTTTATTAAGATGAGTGTTTGGTTTTTCATCCAGACTTATATTATCAACTTTTCTATACTTATAGTTTGAATTTTTTTATGGAAGAAGCTTAATGAAATGACATCATTGTGCTTGACACCAAAATAAAACGTAGGTAAGAGTTTAAGGTTTGTTGGGTTTAGACAATAGTTATGCAAAAGTTATTTTTTCTTTTTTGATTGAAAAGTTTTTTTTACTGAGAAGTGTTTGGTTTTAATGTTGGAAATTTTATTTTTAATAAATGTGGACTATATATATTATTTGTAATATTTATATTAGTTATTTACATTTTGTTTGATTCAATAAAAGTGTTCTAATTGTAGTCAGTTTAGTGAGCTTTTAGATTGTCAATAGTAAAACTGATATGCAAATACGTGAAAACCATATTTGGCCCGTTAGAGGTTAATGGGAACCCTCACAGGTTTAAAATCATAAGGATGGTCATAGTCTCCAATATGCCAAATCAGAAATAAGGTCTCTCTATCTTTCCATTAGAACAGGAACACCAAGATGCAATGTTTTTATTTTGTGGTCTATAATTTAAAAATTATTAGAGAAATAATCTTCTATCAAGTAGTATCAGATTATTCATATTTCGGTTTGTGCGTAAGTGCGCAATTACAATTTATTTATATTTAGATATATGCGATGAATCATTATTTATCCATGTTTTTTTACTTTATGTACTTATCTTAATTATTGTTTTGGGTCTAATTATCCATTATTGGCATATTTTTATTATTTGGACTTTATTGGGCCAGTAATTCAGATTTTTATTAATTCAAAATTATTTATTTAATTTTTATTTGCTTTTATTTTTCCGAATAATCTTGAGGCAATTTTGGGCATGAAAAATATCTCGGACTTGAAGGAATTACTGTCACGTCAGCCTCCACTTAGGATTTTAATTTCGTTTTCTTTTATTTTTGTAATTTGGGTCAGACAATATTTTTTATGAGGCCCAGACATTTTGGGAGAGAGGGGTTGACCAAGGGTTACAAAACCCTAAGGAGAGGAGGTAGAATTCATTCACGCATAGCTGCTCACGTTTCGTCTTTCGCCCTTTGTTTTCCGTCTTTCGTCTTTATTTTTCTTCCTATTGATTCTCATTTGAATTTGCATAGAGGGCTAATTTTTCAGAAGTTGATTTCCTGAGTAGATTGTTATGAACTTTGAGGTTTAATTTATGTTTTCATTTAGTTCTTCTTGATTCTTCAAATTCTAATCTTTGTGATTAATTTTCGTCCAAGCTTAATGAATATTGTTTTCGCAGTTTGCTTAATTCTGTGAATGGTTAAGGATTGAATGATGTATATGTTTACTTAATTCGTGTAAGGAAATCTTAGGTTAATCTTTGCTTAGTTAATTGATTTGGGTTGGAATGAGGATTAAGATGAATAAAGTGTATTTTCTATGTAACCAGGGATAAGGGAAATTGCAATTGAAATCAATCTACTCTTCATAATTGTTTAAAATTTGGGAAATTATTTTGTGTTTTTAATTTAATTCAACAAATCTGTTCAAACCCCCACCTTGTCTGTCCCATTCACGCATTGATCCTTTGCCTTAACCATGGTCCTTGGAAGACGACCTAGAGACCACTTTCTAGTATTACATTTTAACTATTTATTTGACCGAATATGACTTGGATCAAAGCGAAAAATACCTCGGATGTGGTGATTGACCCTAACGATGTTACCTTAACGGACTTGATGTCAGAACATTAGCGATGTCTGTGGGGACAAAAGGGGGTTCCAAAGTCGAATACTAACTCCCTTAGCCCTCGACTAAGGGACTTGTTCTGGTACATCCAATAGTCTCACGTTGTTTAGGAGTCGAGACCAAAGACAATTTATATACTCTTTCCCCCTTACGTTATGTATTTAGCCTAATTTTTTTTTGACAAATTATAGTTTTTTTATTAATTTGTTTGGTAATTCTTTTTAAAATAGTTTATGTAATATATTACCAATGCAATCTCAATTATAGAAATTATTTAATTAAAATTGTATGGATACTGATATGTGATGATTATAAAGTTATACTCCTGTGAATAATAGTCGATCCAAAGAAAAGTTATTATTTGATAGAATTAATTGTTAATATTTGATTGTTGCATTAAGAGTATCAACTATGAGATTATTTATGCATTTTGTGTTCATCCCAAAGGAAGACACAATGTGGCTAAATAATAACATTTCTATGATGATAAATATATGATAATTATAAAATTATACTCATGTGAATAATAGTCGGTCTAAAGAAAGACTATTATTTGACAAAGTTAATTGTCAATATTTGATTGTTGCATCAAGAATACCAATTACAAATTAATTTTTATGTCTAAAGACTAAAGAATTAATGTTGTGCTCGATACCTTGTGACGAGTTTATTATGTAAATTATCAGCTTTTTATGAACATATTATTAAAATTAAATTATGTATATTCTCTTTTAGTTGTTGTTGTTAGTGCTACTAATTTGGTTTGCTGCTCAAATCAATTGTATCCATATGGGACAAACTTTAAGGTCTGGAAAGAAGTAGTTAAAATAATTCTTGGTTGCATGGATCTTGATCTCGCACTTCAGGATGAGAAACTCACTCCAATTCCGAAAAATCCGAAGACGGATAAGGTTGAAAAGTGGGAACGCTCAAACCGAATGTGTTTGATAATCATGAAGCAATTCGTTCTAAAAGTTTTTTGAAACTTTATTATTGAGAACCACAATGCAAAAAAGGTTTCCTTGATGATGTTGAACAATATTTCACCAATAATGAAAAAACTTATGCAAGTAGTTTGTTTGCTAAACTTATATCTAATTTTTTAGCTTTTATTATACAAATTATTTTTTAACGTTCTTAATCTAATCTAAATACAACTTGAATAATATATCTATATTGTTTTTCTTGCAATTTTTTTTAATAACACGGATGTGATTTGTGGAAAGAAGTTAAAAAAGGAAAAAAATGGTTTAGGATCAAAAGTATAAGTTAAAAATATAGGATTTTTTAAACTTTCATTAAGAGTTAAACAAATTATTTTTAAATATGATTGATCTAATTTAAATACAATGCCATAACATATTTATATTGTTATTTTTGCACTTTTAAATAGGACAAATATAGTTTGGAGGACTATCTACCAATGTGCGTGGATCTGCATATGAAGTATATGATTTGTTAAGATTTAGAAAATAATAGTTACTTATCAATTCTATTGTAGATCCCACATTGACTAGAGACGAGATCAATTTAGTGCATATAAGTGGGTGTAAACCTCACCTTACAAGCTGATTTTATGAAGTTGAATTATACTTAAAGTTCACTTATCACAACCATATAAGTCTATCCTAACATGAGTTTTAAATGAAAAAAGGTACAAATTAATTTAATTATCATATATAAAAATATTATCACATATAGAATATATAGTATTGCAATAATTATGCGTATAAGTTATGAAATTTATAGTTTATATTAGCTTTACAATCTTGCTGCTTTACTCTGAAAAAGCACATAATTGAGTTAAAAGAATACAATTGTTTTAGGTTAAGATATTCAAAATTTTCATTTTAAGTATAATGACAAATTTACGTGCAACTACTTAAAATTCTATTATAAGTATTTAAATATAAATTTTGGTTTGTTTTTCTTTACTGCATACTAAAAGATATATCATTTAATTTATATTTTCATTTTTGCAACAAAGTTGTTTCAAAATAGCGAATTCATGACTCAGATTTTGAACTATCCATAAAACACCACCAGATTGTCCTCAAATATTAAAAGTGAGAACCAACTGTTGCATGAATGAACTTACACAATTATCAACTACTGTGATAAAATTACTGCAATAAAAAAAAGAGAAACTAAAAATTTTATAGTGGAATGGTTAGTTTTCGTTAGTTGTTTATGTTTTTTTATTATGAGAATTATATTTAATCTACTTTATGGACAAGAGTAGCCAAAATTATTATATGGATAATTGTAAGCACGTGACAATTAGATATATACAAAGTATGAATGTCATATTAAAAAGTTATCATCTTAAAATTTTATTGACTAAAGAATTACAATAATTTAATTTATTTATAAAAGTGCAACATCTTTTTTTTATAAAAACTAAATTTGAAAGGGAATATCTAATTTTAAATTCGAATAACCAAATTATAAACATTCAAATTTAATTTTAAAAAATAAATTTAAAATTAAGTAATACAATCAAATTATTTAAGTTTAGATTTATAAAAATCTAAATTAGTTTATATACTATATGAATTCAGATTTAATTTCATTCCAATTTTTTAGATTAGGATTAGATTTGAATTTAATTGAATTCCACCTATTTACACTTGCATACGATATTTTAACATTAATTTTATGTCTTTCTTAATTAAATAGTAAACATGAATGATGACCATGTCTTTGTCAAGAAAACCTCTTTGATCAACATATATGAGCTCATCAGAAAACAAGCTAATTCTATCAGCAAGTATTTTAATGATAATTTGAAATAAAGTTTGTTTTTCATCAACAACCAAATTGAGAATACACTGAAAGAAATTGTGTGCACTTTTCTCTGTTTCTCCCTCCAACTCCAGAAATGGTTTGAAAACCAAAACCACCGGTCAATTCCACCTCATTGACGAAAGGGGAGAGTAAAATAACACAGCGTGTCCCGCCAGAAAACCAAAGCACCACTTTCAACTTCATTCATCCTTGTAATTTAAACTCTTATCTAGGGTTTCAAATCACTGTGTTCGTTTTGTTGCCATTTCAATGCACCGAAACCATGTTCTCCAGTAATCTGGTTGGTTTCGTCTTAGCTATCGTTTCCAGCGCTTTCATTGGCTCTAGCTTCATCATCAAGAAAAAAGGCCTCCAACGTGCCACTCTCAACGGCTCCCGTGCCAGTTACCTCTCTCTCCTTTCTCTCTCACTCGTTCGCTGCGCTTTTACTGCAATTTTCTTTTCCTAATTCCTCATTTTTCAGGTGGCGGAGGCTACGGTTACTTGCTGCAACCTCTTTGGTGGCTCGGAATGGTTACCAGTCAGTACCTAATTACTTTTATTTACACTTAATTATTAATTACGTTTTTAGTCACCTGATTGCATAAATTGTGTGATTTTGGTACCTCAGATTTTAATTGTGTCAATCCAGTTTTTCCACATTTTTATCGTTTCAGTTCCATTGGATGTTTAACGAGATTAGCTAACTTCATTAATTGGATGCAAATAAGATGAAGAAAACTGAGAAAAGTGGAAGGAGCAATTGACACAGTTAAGAAAATTGAGACCGAAATTGGTTATGATGGACACAAATGTAATTAAGGCTTTTATTTTTATTTTTCACTTTCTTTTTTATTCTTCTTAGTTTGAGCTTCGTTTTTGCTATAGTGATTGTAGGAGAGATAGCGAACTTTGTGGCATACGTGTATGCCCCTGCTGTGCTTGTCACACCACTTGGTGCTTTGAGTATTATTGTTAGGTAAAATAAAATGCTTGCAGGTTTTTTGTTCTTTTTCTAAGAAAGATTGGTTAATTTTATTGTTTGTGTGGGAATGGGTAGTGCTGTCTTGGCGCATTGCATGTTGAACGAGAAGCTGCAGAAAATGGGCATGCTTGGATGTCTTCTGTGCATTGTCGGGTCCACTGAGATTGTTCTCCATGCTCCTCAAGAGAAGTCCCTTAGTTCTGTAGATGAAATATGGCAGTTGGCACTTCAACCAGGTATGCTGTTGCTTGCCCAGGTTTTATTGTTTGTATCTGCAATGAAATGCAGATTGCGTGTGTGGTGTAGCTGTAGCTGACAACATCTTAGCTAGATTTGTTTTGTTATGTATGCTGATGTTTATGCTTTCTGTTTTTTCATCCAGAATTCCTGTTGTACACGGCCTCGGTGATTGCAGTTGCCTTCTTTCTGATTTTGTATTGTGCTCCTCGCTATGGTCAGACTAATATTTTAGTTTACATTGGAATATGCTCCACAATTGGATCCTTAACTGTAAGTCACTCTTCCTACCCTTCACCTTTGAAGTTTTAATATAACAGTCAACAGAATTCAATGCAAGTGCTCACTTTTTCTTTTGCACTTCTAATAGAATGTGTTGTTTCTCAGGTCATGAGCATAAAAGCTATTGGCATTGCTATAAGACTTACGATTGAGGGTGCAGACCAGTTTACTCACGTTCAAACATGGATTTTTACGATGGTTGCTATTTCCTGCATCGTTACTCAGTTAAATTATCTTAATATGGTATGTGTCAGTCTTAACATTTGTGTGAACATAATTTTGGTACTTTGAACTATAAAGTGAAAGCCTTTCTTGTATGCCATCCTTTCTCTAGAAGAAGTTAGTGTTGACTTTCTACTCTTGCCATCCATCTTGTATTTTATGTGAGAAAAGCATTTTAGTTTGCAGAAGGAAGGGAATCATACTTTTTTGAAGGCTTTGTGGCGTCTGTTTTTTTCTTCAGCTCGACATGTTTGTTTTTAAAGTTTTCATCTAAAGTATTTGCATATCATTATGTCAATTAAAGAAGCATTTTGTTAGTAATGAGATGATTTAGAAGTTTAAGAAACTTGACCTAGGCTACTATATCTGATAGAATTAAATTCCTAATTTCTATTTACAAGATTGATGTTTCGATGCCATTCAGTGACCATCATTTTCTTGTTAGTCAGTCTTCAAACTGGGCTTTTTGTGTTCACCAACTCTTGCATGACTGCAGGCATTGGATACTTTTAACACAACAGTTGTTTCTCCGATCTACTATGCCTTGTTCACATCTTTTACAATATTAGCTAGTGCAATCATGTTTAAGGTTGGTATTTTATTGAAACAAAATGAAAAATGTATTTAGAGAGAGTAATGATCAAATTCTTAAATATCTGTTGTATCCTGCTTCCTCTGATATTATAATTTAGGACTATTCTGGTCAAAGTGTAAGCAGTATTGCATCAGAGCTATGTGGTTTCATTACTGTTTTGTCTGGAACAACTGTATTACACAGCACAAGAGAGCCAGATCCTCCAGTTAATACAGGTAAATTGTAAGGAATCACCCACTTTGTTGAGGAGCCCTTTGTTGATGTAAGAGGTCCTCATTGTATGTGTCATCGTATTGAGCTGCAATCAATTTTATCAATATTGGTTGCTGGACCTGTAATGAAGTTTGTTTACACCTGAGGCTAATTTTTAAATCATGTAAAAAAATGCTCATATTTTCATGTTGACTTCCTGCTCTATTCTAACATGAATAGTCATTTGCACATAATAGTTAATTTAGTTTTTGTACAAATTATTAGAGTAACTGGCAAGGTTATCAAATGAAGGTATTATTTGGGATTGGAAAGAGAGGTGAAACACATAAATTGTGGCATCGTAAGATCTTTCCTAGAATACAAAATTGTGTCATGAAAACTATTCCATTTAATGAAAATTGATATTGTATTTAAGAAAAACTTCATTTCCATCTTTCTCTCTCTTTTGCTTTAGTATTACTTAAATGTTAAGACTATAATAAAGGAGAAAGTTGGAAATATAAAAGAGAGCACAATATTACTATCACATGTTAAAAGGGGAAATAAAATAGAAAAGAAGAAATGAAGTTGTAACCCAGAAGAACTCTTCGGAGAAGAACTTGTTCCATTATTTTGAGCATTAAGTAGAGTTGCTCCAATGGAAATTGAACAAGTTCAATAGAAGTGAAAAAGTGGAGTAAAGAACACATTTGTTAAGGAACACCTAGAGGGGAAATACTGATGTAGTAGATTTGAAGCTCACTAAAGTATCCGTAGATAATACTCCTACGAGAATCAAAATATGTTTTCTTAAAGAACAAAAAACAAAAAGAACAAGTTGCAAGTGTTGAGGTGAATTCAAAGAGTTTGAGAAAAGGTAGTTGAAAAATGTCACGTGAGTGCAAGTGGGGGAGAAGAGAGGTTAGGGGGAAATGCCTCAAAATATATTCCCTTCCAAGTTGCACAACCTGAATTGTGAATTCATGGGTCTAAAACACAAAAACTCACCTATCCTGCTATGGAGCAACTTGATGATTTTGCTCTGATCCCACAATTTTTTTTTCGTCAATGTTCCTCTACCACTTGAGAAGTCAGTTGTTGGTTGTCAATGAGTGTATATGATTAAGGTTGGTCTAGACAATAGTGTTAACCGATTTAAGGCCTGACTTGTTGCAAAAGGCTATACTCAAATCTTTGAGTTAGATCATGGGAGTAATTTTTCTCTCATCGCCAAAATGTCTTTTATGTGACTATTCCTGTCTATTGTTGCCATTCATCATGGCCTCTCTACTAGTTGGACATTAGTAATGCCTTTTTACATGGTGATTAGCTTGAGGAAGTCTACATTGAAGAACCTCCATTCTTTGTTTCCTTTGAGGAGTTTTCTAGTCTTGTATATCAATTGCAAAAATGTTATACGACCTCAAGCAATATCCTAGAGCATGATTCAATAGATTTAGTATTGAAATCAACAATTTAGGGTGACTCAGAGCAAGGCTGACCTTTATGTCTTCTATCACCATTCATATGCTGGTTGCATCTATTTGGGTGTTTAGGTTCATGTCATTGCCATCATGAATAGTAGTGATCATCTTGTCATTGCATGAGTGAAGCAACTTCTCTTCAAACATTTTCAAACGAAAGATATTGACAAACTAAAACATTTCTTGGGGCTGGGATAGCTCAATCCAAAATGGAATATTATATCACAAAGGAAGTATGCAATGAATATTATGTAAGAAGTATGAATGCAAAATTCCAAGACAATCGATACACCATAATATCTCGTCTGCGCCAAGTGTAGCAAGTTAGTTCTTCAAATCTCCATGTAAGGAACATTGGGACTAGAGGTGGGTATACAAACAGGTCTGTCCGTTTAAGTCTTCACCCGCATAAATCTGCATTATAAAAAACCTGTCCGTTTAGCTTGTATTTTAAACAAACTTTAATTTTCATAAATTGCACCCGTCCTGCAAAACTCTTGGGTTAAGTGGGTAAGCCCACACCTGCAAAGATACATTAACATTTTTTAGCATTCATTTGTATAATAATAATTTACTCGATCAATTAAACAATGCACAGCCAATAAAAACAAAATAAATAAATTTTTGGTTGAATTTTGTTTTGTGATAACCATTAGAAGTAGAAAATATTAGATTTTAGATTAAATTAGACTTTGTGATAACCTATAGAAGTAATAGGTATTAATTTTTAGTTGAATATGACTTGGTGTTACGGATAGTCTGCAAAAACCACGAGTAAAAATCGTTTAACCCGCAGGTTGTGCAAGGTGGGTATAAAAAACCTTGCACTAAAAATTTATCAAAAAATACGAATTTGCACCTGACCGGGTTGCGGGTAGTACGGGTAGTCCGTGAACTTTTGTCCAAATACCCACATAGTGGCTTGTATTGTTTGATACATAGAAGGAACTCCAAGAAAAGGTCTTTTGTTTGAAGACAAAGGACACACTTGAGTTGTGGGATATTCTTATGCAAACCGGGTAGACTCCTCATTGATGGAATGTCCACTTTTGGGTTTTCGATATTTGGCTGGCAGAAGATAACCTTTGTTTCTTGGAAGAAAGTAGAGTGTTATGGCTAGGTTCAGTGTGAAGGCGAAGTATAGAGCTATGACTACAACCAATTAGAGAAACTTATATGGCTCAAACAGTTGCTTCAAGAACTAAAGTTTGGGGAGGTTACATGGTTGTAGCTTATATGTGATAACCACACTACCATGCATATTGCCTCAAATCCAGTATTCTATGAAATGACGAAACATATTAAAGTTGACAATCACTTTGTTAGAGAGAAAGTCTTATTCAAGGAAATATATACTGGTTTTGTTAGTTCTCATGTTCAAGTACTGTATGTATGTATATGTGTGTATGTATATATATATATTAACGAAGTCACCAAGGAGTCCTCATATTAACTATGTATAACAAGCATGTTGCATATAACCTATGTCTCAAGCTCGAGGGAAGTGATACAATCTAATTAATAGGGGAGATAACATAATTATAAAATACCCTATTTTGGACTTATAACATAAATATAGAATCAATCTAATTAATCCTAATATCATCAGTTATTATATCTATGAGATTCTACAAGATTCTAATGGCAAGTATCAAGTGGGGTGGTCTGATGTCAAGATTAAGTAGGCTTTGATACCATATTAAAAGTAAATTACCAAATGAGATATTTGGGCAAGTAATTATAAGGTATTTCAATTTTTCAACCGGCCTTTTTGTTTCTCCCTAGATCCAAAAGGCTCCCCCTAATTTGGTTCGCGTTTAGTATTTGGCTCTGTGAGAGCATCTACTGGTTTTGCATTCAATAGACTAGTTTCCTTGAAGATATCCATGGCATACTTCCTTTGTGAGAACATGGTATTATCTTAGGTTTGTATCACTTTTATTCCCGACTAGCATAAAGTTTGCCAAGATCTTTTTGTCTAAAAATGATGACTTATGTGCTGTTTTATCATGCTAAAACTCCATGGAGGATTATTGCTGATGAAAATAATGTTGTTGGCGTACACAACCAAATAGTTCATCTTAGTGGTCAATGGTTGTAGAAGATAGACTAATATGCTTCACTTCATATGATGCTAAATTGTTGAACTGCAGAGGTTAAACAACCAAACCAAGCCAAGAGAGTCTGTTTGAGACCATACCTGAAACTTGTGAAAACCTTGCCATAAGACTTCCTTTGAGCAACAAATGCAGTTGTTTGCTTCGTATTAGAAATTAGCAATGGAAGGAGGGGGGAATTCCAAAGTCTTATAAGGTGTGCTTTGGCCATATTTGTAGTAGATGAGGACATCTTAACACGCCCTTTTTGTACCTGAGACTATATAGAACATAAAGTTAACTAGACATTTATAGGTAATCTAATATTAGGATACCAAATTAGAAAAAAGGATTAGACCGTGGCGACAATGGCCCTAGTCTTATAAAAAGATAACTTTGGCCACGTTCCAGGTTAATCTGGGACATCTTAACACGAAACCAGAACACCGACCTAGTATCTCGCTACGTAGTCACATTCTTGTTCCACCAAATTCGACAAAGAACATAATGTACAGAACACTGGCATTAGATCACCGCTTCCCTATTCCTTTCAAAAGTCAAAATCTATAGAATCATGACAAACTGCTCCATCGTAAAAGGACGTGTCTGGTCTCTGTAAACTAATTTGATTATTAGAGAAGTACTTATATTTTGAACCAGGTTGTCCTGAATTGGCAGCCTGGCAGAAATTTTGAAATATAGTCTGCCATTTGAGTGACAACTACTGAGATACAGGAATAAAATCTTAATCCAATGTTTCTTCAGTTTTCCATACTGGTTTTACTTTTTATCAAACGTATTTATTATAAAACTAATATTGGACTTTTGTTTGCCACTCATTTTGTACTAAATACTCGTTATTTTAAAGTAGCAGAGAAAGTTTATTATTAGTTTATATTATGCTTGTGTACTTCTTTTCTTTCTTTTGTACTGCCTAATATATATTTTGTTTTGGAATATATGTGTATAAGGACTATTCTTATATGGTATTTAATTTGAATTTCAAAAATTGAATGCCATGAATTTTGTCTGTTAATTGTACTTTTAAGTCAATTCCTAGTAGTAGTAGCAAATAGCAATATTTGTTATTTCCTGCTTAATATGCTCGAGTTTGAATTTAGTTGATGTATATCTGAAGCTTATTCTCTGGCGGAAATACCGTTATAATATAGGCACTTTCAGATTAGTGGCTAGTCCTTAAAATAAACTAAATGTCAGTTTATTTTCTGGGATAAAAGTATACTTTAGTTCTGATATTTAGTGCTGAATTCTTTTATGTACATCTAATTCCATTATTTCCCAATTAAAGACTTTTTTTTTTCACACTTTGATTCACTTCCTAAACTTAAATACAACCCATTTTTTTATTCTAGCAAGAAGCACCTAGAGATTCAAATTGCAGTTCCATAAATGATGTATACACATGCACTGGCAGAAGAGTTCTGATTTGAAAATAAAAGTACATTCAAAGAAGGTTAGACCAGAAAATGTGTCGAGGGCACATGTCTACATTGACGAACTAAGATTTGTTAACAGACATGTTTTGACTATGAGATTGGGATTTGTTTACTAGTTTCTAGGTCTATTTAATTTGAGTTGGGAAGCTAGTGCTGTTTTCAGAAATCCATGTTTTATTAATTTCCCTCTCCCTTCTGAACAACCTGGGAGATACTGCCTAATTATTCTACACATGCAGATTTATATAGTTCCTTATCTCCGAAAGTAACGTGGTATTCCCAAGGCAATGGCGAATCTTGGAAACCGAAGGAGGAAGATGAATCACCCTTTAATTTAATTGCAGTTATCCGGCAAGATCATTTCAAGTAATGCAGAATTCTTGGACTATTAGAAAGATGTTAGATCTGTCTGTCGTTATCTTGCCATCAAGACAGGGGCTCGCATTTTTGTCATTGTCAGAGCTCTTGGGACTTACTCTTGGAAATGGAAATGTAGCAGCAGGCTTATGTAAATTAAGCAATTGAATTGTGGCAAAGTGTTATTCTGTTTGGCTCTAACCCCATCTATTTGATTTGACAAGATTTGAAGACAATCACATTGTGCAGGCAGAGATGATATGGTGCTCTATTCTTGGGGTTGTTCATTAGTTAGTATCATATGAAATGAAAGCTTGATTCCTATCATATAGGATCATGTATATTTGAGTTTGCCGCAGCTGCGACATCATCTAGTTTTGCATTGATCACCGCTCTTGTATTAATTTCCCTAATTCTATTTTTTCTGTTCCCCTCCATTAACTTATCTGTACAATGAGAAATATAATCTATGTATATCGATCATTGTAATGTAGTTTTAATTATTTAATATAATATAGGAAAAGCGGAAACGAAAATTACTAACCTCCAGTTATTGAAACTCTCTCAGAGTACCTACAGTTCCAAAACCTTTTATCTCTAAAAACGTAGATGGTGTGAATGCTATAGAAGAGAGCAGATTTGGTGACCTTGAAGTACATAGCATATGTGGTATTTATAGGGTTCTGTCTATCACAGAAACCCAAAAACGTGGTATCCAGAATTATGGTAACTGTTTGATAATGACTTGAATAATGAGCCACTTACACATTAGTGGGATAACTTCTCATAAAGTGGATTTCTGGATACCCACGTTGATTACGTGCTAACATTCTCCTACTTGGTCCATTGATTCCATTATCAACTAAAACAAGAGACTGAATATATGAATCATGGTGACAGTTACTCTAATAATGAGTATTATCTCCCATGTATTACAATATATCATTTCTCTTATCAAATGCTCTTAATATTAATGAGTAAATCTTATGTTTATTTCTAGGTCAAATTTAAATGACATTTCTCTAAGATAAACAAGTATGTGCACAAATAAATGAGAAATCATCAAACTGAATAAGAGTTTAATAACAATATTGATTGTCACATCATGGAACTAAGTCTCATTCGTACTACATAATCCTTGAAATTCTTTGGTGGCATGCCTTTAGTCAAAGGATCAACAATCATCAACTCAGTTTTAACGTGTTTAATGACCACTTTCTTTTCCTTAACACGTTCTCTTATGGCTAGATACTTAATGTCGATGTGCTTACTTCGATTTCCACTCTTGTTATCCTTAGCCATAAATACCGCAGCAAAGTTATCATAGTATAACTTTAATGGCCTAGCAATTGAGTCCACAACTCTAAGCCCAGATATAAAACTCTTCAATCATACACCATGTGAGGTAGTCTCAAAACAAGAAACGAACTAAGCCTCCATAGTGGAAGTGGCAGTCAAGGTTTGCTTTTTACTGCTCCAAGATATAGCTCCACAAGCTAGCATAAAAACATAACCAGATGTTGATTTTCTAGTATCAAATGCAGCTAGCGAAGTCTGAATCAGAATAACCTATCACCTCCAGGATATCAGTCCTCTTGTATATGAGCATGAAATCCTTTGTTCCTTGAAGGTATCTCATTACCTTCTTTGCAGCTTTCCAATGGTCAACACATGGATTACTCTGATATCTTCCCAAAACTCCAACTACTAATGCAATGTCAGGTCTGGTGCAAACCTGAGCATACATAAGACTTCCAATAGTTGAAGCATACGGGATATTTTTCATGTGTTCCTGCTTAAAATCATTTTTCGGGCATTAACTTAGTTCAAGTTTATCACCTTCATAATAGGAGCCACACTTGGTGAACAATTTTTCATGTTAAACCTCTCTAAAACCTTATTGATATAGGTCTCTTGAGACAAACCCAAAACGCCTCGAGACCTTTCTCTATAGATCTTAATGCCTATAACATAAGATGCCTCACCCATATCTTTCATATCAAAGTTCTTTGAGAGAAATTGTTTCACCTCATATAGCATTCCCTTGTCATTAGTTGCAAGCAAAATGTCATCCACATATAAAACAAGAAAGCAAATTTTGCTCCCACTAACCTTTTGGTATATACATTGATCCATGATGTTTTCTTCAAAACCAAAAGAAGAGATAACTTCATGGAATTTTAAATACCATTGGCGTGAAGCTTGTTTCAATCCATAAATGGATTTATTAAGCTTGCATACTAAGTTCTCACCATCACTAGAGAAGAATCCTTCAGGTTGTTTCATATAAACCTCTTCTTCTAGATCACCATTAAGAAAGGCTGTTTTCACATCCATCTGATGTAACTCAAAATCAAAATGAGCTACTAATGCCATGATTACTCGAAAAGAATCTTTCTTAGATACAGGAGAAAATACCTCCTTGTAATCGATTCCTTCTCTTTGAGTGAATCCTTTTTGACAACCAGTCTTGCTTTATGTCTCTCAATGTTACCTCGTGAGTCTTTCTTAGTTTTAAAGACCCATCTACATCCAATGGTTTTTATACCATTAGGTAACTTAACAAGATCCCAGACTTGATTAGATGTCATGGAATTCATCTCATATTTCATAGCATTATACCACAAATTTGAATCCTTAGAATTCATGGCTTGTGAAAACGTTTTTGGATCATTTTCGGCTCCAATGTTATAATCCGATTCTTGTAAATACACTTCATAATCACTAGAAATTGCAGATCTTTTGATTCTTGTAGATCTTCTTAATGTTGTCTCATTATCTTGATGAGAAACTTGTTGTTCAAGAGGTTGCACAACAGGTTGCTCAACATTTACTTGTTGTTCCTCATCAACAACTTGATCTACATTATCATTTTCAACAACTTGTGGAACTTGAATGACTGTTTGACTAGCATGCTCTTGAACGGAAGGAGCGTGTATGACTACCAATCTATCATCTGATTCAGTGGGTTGTATTTCATAGTGATCCTTTTCAAAATCAATATCTTGAATTAAATCACTCCCACTAATCAAGTCATTTCAAAGAAATTTTGCATTTCTTGATTCCATAATTCTAGTGCTATGGGATGGACAATAGAATCTACACCCTTTAGACTTTTAAGCATATCCAATGAAATACCCACTAATAGTCCTAGGGTCTAATTTCTTCTCTTGTGGGTTATAAATCCTCACTTCAGACGGATATCCCCAAACGCGTATATGTCGCAAACTGGGTTTCCAACCTTTGAATAACTTGAAAGGTGTCTTTAAAACAGCCTTAGTTGGAACTCGGTTTACTATATACACAGCCGTCTTAAGTGCTTCAATCCACAAGAATTGAGGAAGTTTTGTGTTACTCCTCATGCTTCTCACCATATCCATCAAGGTTCGATTTCTTCTTTCTGCCACACCATTCTGATCCGGAGAACCAGGCATAGTGTATTGGGCAACAATCCCATGCTCTTGAAGAAATCTCGCAAATGGACCAGGTGCTTGTCCATTCCCTATGTATCTACCATAATACTCGCCACCTCTATCTGATCTCACAATTTTAATTTGCTTTCCACATTGTAACTCTACTTCAGCCTTAAAAACCTTAAAGGCATCCAAAGCTTCGTCTTTAGAACGAAGTAAGTAGAGATACATGTATCGTGAGTAATCATCAATAAAAGTGATGAAGTATCTCGGACTACTTGCATCCATATCTGGACAACAAATATCTGTATGAATGATTTCTAATAAGCTTGAACTTCTCTTGGCACCCTTTTTAAACTTGTTAGTTTGCTTACCCTTAATGCAATTCACACAAGTCTCAAAATCAACAAAATCTAAAGTACTAAGTACTCCATCATTTACCAATCGTTTAATTATCTCAATGGAGATATGTCCCAATCTCCGGTGTCACAACATAGAGGAATTCTCATTCACAACACATCGTTTTACCCCAGAAGAAACATGCATAGAATTAAAAGTAGTGTTGTTTTGTAAATTAATGGAGTAAAGACCATCACACAGTTCACCAAAACCAATAACATTTGAATGATTTAATAAGGTAAAACCAGAATTCATAAAATTAAATAAAAAACCCAAAGGTATAAGTTGTGAAACAGAAATCAAGTTTTTACTGAAACTGGGAACATAAAAGATCTTCTCTAAACACAAAATAAAAACACTACTTAAAACTAAATTGCATGTGCCAACGGTCTCCACATGTGAGCTCATCTTGCTTCCTGAATAGATGTATTACTCACTTCCCATTGGTCTCCTTAGGTTTTGCATACCCTGCAAGGTGTTGCAAACATGGATTGTAGATCCAGAATCAATTCACCATGTGTTATGATTAATACTAGTCATATTAGCTTCATAACAGACAAATGTAAAAGAATTACCTTTCTTCTCTAGCCAATCCTTAAATTTTTTACAATCCTTCTTCATGTGTCCTTTCTTTTTACAGAAGAAACACTTGGACTCCTTCTTTATAACTTGTTGAGCAGGAATCTTTCCCTTTTGGTTAGCTTGATTCTTCTTTTTCTTAATAGAAGTAGTCAAGTTTACCATCTCACCTTCTTCCATCAGCAACCTCTCCTCGTCTTGGACACACATGGTCAATAATTCATTAATAGACCATTTGTCCTTATGTGTGTTATAAGAGATTTTGAAAGGGGCATACTGATGAGGTAAAGTACACAAAATATAATGTATCATAAAAGAATCAGACATGGTAACCTCCAGGGCCTTTAGTTGAGCCACAATATCCCTTATGCGCATGATATGATCACGCACCCCTTTAATCCCAATGAGCTTTAACGATGAAAATTGCATTATAAGGGTGTTGGCAAGAGATTTATCAGACATGGTAAATTACTCATCAATGGCCTTTAGTAAATCTCTAACATTGTTATGATGGTCAACAGAACCCCGAATTCCAACAGAAATGTTGGTCTTTATAAAGGTTATAGAGAGACCGGTTTCATCTCTCCCACTTTTCATAAAGATTAACAACATCTGGAGTGCTGGTCTCAGTGATAGCCGGTGGTTCTGGTTTCCTAATGACATAATCAATGTCCATCCAGCCTAAATGGAGAAGAACTCTCTCCTTCCAAATCTTATAATTGTCACCACTCAATTTGGGAATACCACATTTAATATCAGAAAAAGTCACAGGTTGAGAAACTGCAAAGTTTTAAAAATACATGCTCATCATCATAAATTGAGACTATATAATAAATGTCATGTTTTACTAATGTAAATCATGTATTTATAAATAAATCTAGTAACATAAAACTTGTCTGTGTGCTAAAGTCCTATTTAATTAGACTCACGTATCTTTATGATAAAACTATTAGATTATGTTCCTTTTCTTAATTCCTGTGGGTAAATTAAGAAATATAATGTAATATTTTATCCTAATTAATCACATAAATGTAAGAAAATTCCTGTAGGTATATTTTATTACAATACATGTAATTAATTACAATTAATGTTTATGGCTATAATTTAATTAATTAAAGATGTTGTGACTATTCTCTAATTTATTAAAATTATATCCATTATTCAACATTAATAAAATCATTCATACAAAACATAAATGTGCATTTTAAATAAATGAATATAACATATAGATAAATGATGTGCGTATAAATAAACCACACTTAAACTATATATAATGTAGGTTCTTTATTATGTTAACCAAACAAAACGATAATGTTTAATTCATATTCAACCTCACACTTAATACAACCAATAGCGAAAATGAAACCTCCGTATCTCCAGTCACACATAAATGACATAGAATCATAACATAAATGAGAGATAGAATCATGAATTGAAAGAAAAAACAATCAAATGCATGAATCACAAAAAAACTCAAAGCAAGGCAGAGGAAATACACGGCTCTGATACCAAATATAATATAGGAAAAGCGGAAGCGAAAATTACTAACCTTTAGCCATTGAAACTCTCTCAGAGTGCCTACGGTTCCAAAACTTTTTCTCTCTAAAAACGTAGATGGTGTGAATGCTATAGAAGAGAGCAGATTTGGTGACCTTGAAGCACAAAGCATATATGGTATTTATAGGGTTCTGTCTATCACATAAACTCAAAAACGTGGTATCCAGTTTTATGGTAACTGTTTGATAATGGTTTGAATAATGTGTCACTTACACATTAGTGGAATAACTTCTCATAACGTGGGTTTCTGGATATCCACGTTGGTTACGTGCTAAGATTTAATTGAAGGACCTTATCGTAGGTATATGAATATGGATATCTATAATATCATGGAGTCGGAGTTCATCTTTGCTTGGCAATTTTTACGGTTCTCCACCACAACAAAGATACATGGCTTAAATAGTTTGTCCAAACAGATAAAAAGCGTCTTAATGATATATCTTAGCGTTAAGTTTAAGCTACTATGTTTTTGCATTTAAGTAAAATTAAACTATACTAATGGCATGCTTTTGTTTTCGTTATTGCCCAATCATAGATTATTGTAACACTCTTCAGGAAATTGTTTAGTTTTATAATAATCATTTAAAATGTCGTACTAAAATATTTTCTGATTGATTTTGCAATGCAAAAGTTAATCTTGATAATAAACGAAGATTAAATTCAATATTTGTTTGAGTCGGAATAAATATTTAAATCTTAAATATGGAAAATTGCATATGTTTGTAATAATTATTTTAAAATCATATTCAAAATATTTGTTAATTGATTGACCGTATAAAAATTTATATTAATAGTGCAAGAAAATTAAATTTCATATTTATTTGAGTTGTAATGAAAAATATTTATTTAATGAGTTTATTGATGATTTAAATGATTTTATATTACAATCGAGTTATCAATTTGGTACGACATTAATATAAAGAGTATAAAAAGAAAGTATTCTGGTTCATAAAAATAATTTATAAGTTTCTACATTTTAGTACTCATAATTAAATTTAATATAGTTTATCAGAAGCTTTATAATAAACAAGTGGCTGTAGTTTAGTGGTAAGAATTCCACGTTGTGGCCGTGGAGACCTGGGCTCGAATCCCAGCAGCCACAATTGTTTAAGTTTTTTTGTTTTCTACTGCTTCTGTTTTTTATTAAATAATATTTGGGAATGTATTTTTATATTATAAAATAGTTATTTCAAAATTTGGTGTATATTGTTTATATTTTATCAAAGTTTATCTCAATTGGAATGATAATTTGAAATACAAAAAAAAGGGACAAATAGACGCAGCAATTTTTAAAATGAACTACTGACATTAACTGAAGGACGATAACAACAAAGACTTAAATGCAACTTTGGTCCTTAATTAAATGTTTGTCAATATCAATAATAATCATATTAGTTGTTTACTTACGTAGAATATTAGTAGTAATAGTTTGACTTTCATATAGTGGCATTTTAATATTTTAAAAAGAAAAGTCATAGACGAAATTTAAAATTCATATTTAATTTTTGATTTATTGAGTTAGTTAAACATGGATTATTTGAATTGTATAATCAGATACAAATGGGTCAGATTATTTTTTTCTTTTGTAAAAGAGTTGAAACTTTAGTTTTTAATTTTATTTTTATTTTTCTTATGCATACTGGGTTAGTTATATATGTTAGAAAGTAAAATTTCTAACAATATATTCTTCTAAATTTTTATGACAATGCCCACAAAGCTTGAAGAATTATTTCCTTAAACCTAGCTATCACTCTATTACGTCTCAAATACGTCAAACTTTGCTCCTCTTCTTGATAATGGCGATCAATTTAAGGAAAATAAGAGGAGTTTATGAAACTTGTTTGTATGAAAGACAAGGGACCCAGAAAGAAACTTGTTTATTTTCTGTAGTAAAAAATTGGTTAAGAACACGAACGAGGTTTCTTGAGATGTGATTGAACACTTAGTGCAACATGAATTGGGTTATCAAGAATCACATATCAAGCAAGAGCACAAAAGAACGAATCCAAGATAGATAAAAAAAAGTGAGTGAATGTGTGTTTTCAAAGCAGAGGAAAAGTAGGTATTGATCTAGAGGACCACACTTCCAACTGGTAGTACATCCAAACACGATGGATCTTTCCATGGCACGAATGCTCCATCATGTGATAAATTCTGCCACCACGCAATATATATATCAGAAACCAATAGGGCCCCTCATTTTCTAAACCAATAACAGGATGTATACTCTTTCGGCCAACTTTGATTTTCTGATACAATTCACACACACACACAAAATATATATATATATATATATAGTTCTATAGAGGTGACACTTTTTTGGACTAATAGAAGATAGATGAGGATTAAGATATAGGTAAGTTGTAATATAATACAAAAGGAAAAGGATAAGGAAATAGGGTTATGTGGACCAATATACCAAAGCACATATCTTCAAGTATGATGATTATTTTACATAATGAAAATATTCAGTCACAAAGACACTCCTTTCAAAACTTTTGATTCAATGTGCATCTTCAATGCATAGTGATTACCCATTATATTATTTGAGAACTAGACTGAGGGCGGGGCATAGTGTAATGCAACAGAAGAAAATCAAAATCAGTAACAAATAACATACCCAACTGTTAACATATTTATTACCTGTATACATTTGGGAGTTAAATATTTTAAGGCAGACATTATCAATTGAGCAGTACATGAAATACTATAGAAAATATGTTGTAAAATCAGAAAAAACAGTGTTGTTAAACCAGAAAAATAGAGAAGAGGACTTTGCACATAAGAAGAATGGAGAAAAAAAAACCTATGGTCTATTCATATTTAAAGTGTAATAGATTGTGAATAGTTATAATTAAAGTTGTCTCTTCCATGCTACATAAAATATATGAAAAATCTCTATACAGTAAAATTACCATTACTTTTTATCTAATAATTGACATATGGCATGTTACTTTCTCATTATTTATGTAATATAAAGTATCTAAAAAAGTCCCATCTGGGGATGCTGAAATATTAAGATACTTACTTTCAACCAATAGAAAAATCCACGCAAGAGATTCAGAACTCTGGGAGGATCACCACGAGCTGTTTTTATTTTCTCAGCAAGATCTGCAGAACAAGCACACATCTCACAGTCATAGTTAGTCTTCCAACACAACATTTAGAAATTAACTAGAATGCACTGGAAATGTAAATGGTTTTTAGTTTGCTGTATGGTTAGTAAAATGATTGACTTGTACAATAATTACTCTGAATTCCATATTTAAGATGATTTCTAATTTATTAAGAATGTAAAAATCTTAACATTGACAGTGTATAAAATTTATGTCTGCATTCTATCATATGATATCCACCAGTAACCGTGTGTTAGAAGAATTCTACTAGTTTGGTTTGATAATAATGTAGGTAGGATTTTTGCGGGAAGTGATTATAAAAACATATTGTATATATTATATAATTTATTTTGAACTCTTCAAAGAACCACCTTTGGAAGATCAAACATGCTCTGTTTCTAAAATCTAAATATGCACAAGTGACAAAATGGACACTAATACATCTATGACACATAATAAAACCACAAATGCTCTTATGTAGCCAACAGGATGGATTTGCTTCTTCTGTTATAACAAAGGTCAATGTTTGCATCAACAAGGAAAACACGCTGCAAAAAGGAGCACCAAGAATGAATTATTTTAAGAACAATTAACTTGAAAAAAACTGTATGGAGTCGCACAATAAACTCCAATAACATCATGCAAAAACAGCAAGTGGAATATAAAAGAGAAGGGACGTATCTTACCAACATTAAAATCAAGATAAGACTTTCCAAGATAATTTTCGTCATAGATTTTGATACGTCCACGCAGGTCTCTATGGTGTTGGACTGGCTTGCGAACATTAATATTGTGCCAAAGCCTGTTGTACTCTTCCTCACAGAAAGGAGCCTTAAGTTCTTCCATGAGTTTTTCTTTGAAAAGTGTAGTTGCATTGCCTTCACGATATTCCTGCCAACAACATTCCACCTTCAACAGGGAGGCAACAGATAACATATATAGCTAACAAAAACTAAGTGAACAGCATTAAACATAAGTAAAAGGAAGAACTCATGATTTTGGATACATACAATCTGGCTTCTTATATCTTCTGCTGCATCATCACTATCTATAATTACCAATATTGCTGACCTAGATGGGATTTTCATCTTCTTACTTCTTTGCTCACCCTTCGTTTTACTTACATGTTTCTGTGCCTCAGAAGTCACATCACTGCTCTTAACATTGCCATTCATAGAAGCACTGAGTTTTTCTCCTTTTTTCCTATCCCTATGCTTCACAAGATTGCTGATAGCATCAGGACTCTTACAGTTTGCAAGAGAATTCACATGCATATCTGTGTCTAAGCACACATTGACCTCCTCTTCTTCATAATCATGATTTGCATGATCAGTTGTGTAGGTAGCTGTACTCTCAGGACTTGATGATTCAGGCTCATACTTTACATAGACACCATCCTCAGGGATATCTAGTACATAAGATTTTCCATGAGGCCTCACATGATCCATGAAATACTTATGTTGGGGATCCACTATCACACCGTTATCGTTGTTCTCATTGCCGTCATCCGTGCCATTTTCCTCAGCAGTGTTCTCTATGTCAGGGTACTCAAGATGAAGCATTTGAGACTTTACAATGCTGTGTAAACCATCCATGAACTGTACCAATTCTCGGTCCCCCTTTCGATCTTCCACAACGAAGCACTGCAAAAGGGTATTGAAATAGTCGAACTTTTCAGTTCCACATTTAAGGACCCTATTCTTCTCTTGCAAGTGGCTATATATATCATATTCACAGTCCCACGTTCTGTTTCTCGGAAGCATCTCCCCTGCCAATGCCTTTTGCTTCTTTGGAGTAGGTACCCTTTGGTTGCTCAAATGATTCTGAACTGAAGAATTTACATTACTTAGTTTAACATATGGTCAGAATAATACTTCTCTTTTATTACCAAAAAAAAGTTCATATTTTTTTATTTCGGGTCAGTTTATGATCACAAGTTTTTATTTATTACTGATCCAATGTACGTTCTCTTTGAAAAAGAAACTGGATGATGATCTTAGAAGCAGAAAAAGTTACTATTAACTACTAACTAGCAAGGAACAAAGTTATTTGAGCTAGAGAAATTCTTCCTTGCAAATATTTGAGAAGGGTGTTGGTGCTTGATCTCATGGAGGAAAAAGAACAAAGTGAAGAAAAGAATGGAAATAGCTTTCTGCAGACCACACAAGAAAAGAAGTGAAGAGAAAGTATGCATGCAAGGCTAACCTGTGGAACCGAAGAAGATTGCAGCAAACTCAGCTCAGGTCCTGTTGGTGGAGAAGAAAGTGACCACACTCTACATGATTTCCTATTGTCACAATCTTTATATTTTATACAATTATTTAACAATTAATTATAATAATAATATGACTATCTAATTAACAAATTTAAATTTCATATTATTATAATAACATTCTCAAATTAGTCATATATAAAATAAGAGTTATTGAAATATCATTCCTAAAAAGTAACATTTAGAAAGTCTACTTAGTCTGTTTTAGTGTGACTATGCTAATATTTTCTTCTAAAATTAAATTTTTTTAATTACTGGGAACTTATTGAGAATTACATCTTTGTAAGGATATTTTTTCATGATTTATATTTTTTAATAAATTTTAATTAATTGATACACAATGAGAAAGAGTGTATTGTTGTCTGTAACATGCAAGACTTTGATTAACTTGGATTTGAATATGAACTATTTATTTATTATATGTTTTTTTTTCAAATATATAACTTAATTTTCATGAAAGTTTAATATGATACTAGAGACCGTTTTAAATTTTATTTTATTTCTAAAAACATTTGAAAAACCAGTAAATTCTTTGAATCATTTAATTCAAATAGGTCATTAATTATTATTTTTTGATATCATTATGTAATATATATTATTTATGAGTTCAAATTTTATGTGACTTAATATGTTTTATAATTAAAAAAATGTAAATAGATGTATATTTTTTATATGTTATAACAATTTTAATATAATAATACTAAAAAAAATATGTATATTTATCTAAATAACCAATCTATTAGTCTTAAAAAGAATTTTTGAATAATTTAAAACTTGACCATTTTTAATTAAATAGACTTCTATAAAATCCTAGTCCAGCCTTTTTTTTCCTAAAATATCTCGCCATGTATAGATAGGTCATAGGCTCCTGTAGGATGGTCTAAACTAGTTTTTACCACTTATAGATTATTTTCTTTCATTTTAATTTTTCTAATGTTATCCACACACAAAAATATTAAAAAATAAACAATAATTATATTTATTTCATAATTTTATGACAAGAATACAAAAAATAGCAACATTTTCAAATATTTTCTACTAAAATTAATTAATAATTATAAATGTTAATAGGTTGAATATCTAAATTAGGAAGGAAATTAATTAAATGAGGAGTGTCAAATTTATTATTTGTTTTATAAAGTTTAACTTATAATAAAAGAGATTTATTTAACCGTTTAATGTATGTAGTTAGAAAAATTTACCTTTCGGGATTTATATTTAAAAATTAATTTTTAAAAGTTTTAAGCATACAATTTTATTTTAGTTCAACTAACTTTCCAGTTTTCAACTAAATTTTAAACTAATTTTGTTAAATATTTTCACAGTCTTTCAAATTTTCAATGAATTCATTTATTACATGATCATAGCAATCGTAAGTAATAAAAGAAGAGAAACAAATTATTAAAGATAAATTTTTTTAATGGAGAGAAAATCTTAATTTTATATATTATAATAGTAATTTAATGATGAGTTACTTGATATGGTCATTAATTTTGAGACTCTCATATAATAGACTAGTTTTTTGGATGAGGGGTTCCTCCTCTATTATTGTTTTCATTGAGTGTTGAATTACGAATAGGGTTACTTATAGGTTGAAATAAAGTGCAAACTGAAAACTATTAGATGAGTTAAGTCATTTAAAAGAAAATGATAAATATTGGGTTAGTGTTAATAGAGTAAAAATAGTAATAGATGTTAACTTGAAAATGATTAATATTGAGTTAGTGTTAATAGACTAAAAATAGAATATATGTTAACTTTTATATGAGAAGTCCTAAAAATTAATTGTTGAGATACTTAAACTTTATATTTTATTATCTAATAAATTGATATTTTAAGTTAGACTTTTCTATAAGTTAAAATATATGAATACCTTGCTTTTGTGTTAGACTAATAAATTTTTAATTTATAAATGGATAACTTTTTATTAGTTGTTTTTTAAGTTAAAACTAGGAGTTAAAATGTTTAAGATAATCTTTAATCATAAAATAAAAAAAATAGTTATTAAGTATATTTTTTGGATTGTTGTCAAATATAACACTAAAAAATTAATGTTTTTATCTTATGTTAATAATGGGAAGAATTCATGTAAAGTTTATCTATTTTTTCTTTTTCATTTTTTTTCATATATTTTTTATCACTTTTTTTGGTGAAGAACATTTATTTTGGTATGAATAACTTTTTTTTAAAAGAAATAGGTTAATTTTAGAAAGGGTAAAACTTAAAACAGTTTTGTGAATTCTCGTAAGTTGATAATGAAAATACGATTTAGAGGTAAACATTTGATGGTGAAAATGAGTTTTTAAAAAGGTTTATGGAAATAACTTGTATAGCAAATAGTTAGTATAAGTGTAACCGATGAAGTATAGAAATATTTTAATATTTATATTGATTTACTCCAACACTAAATTATGTCGAACTCTCATTTAAAAATTATAAAATATTTCATTAATTAATAAATGATTACATGTATTCTCAATGTCACTTCTAGCTTATAATGAATATTTAAAATCATTCATGGATTTCTCTTTATCTTTCCTAAGATAAATAACACAATTATTATTTTTTATGAAATCACTTATTGTTTTCTTAAGTATTATTTAAATACCACTTCTGACTATAAAAAATGTTATTTAACCATTACAAAGATAACTAGTAAAAAAGAAGATATACAAATAAGAATTTCTTACTGAGAGAAAGACTTAACATAGTCAATCTTTTACAAATAAATAACATTCTTTCTATCGTCTTGAAAGACATTTTATGAACTACCACTTTAAGATAGATTGAGTTAAGGGTGTATGCACATTACACTGATATTTCATGAAGACCATTAGTTTGTTCTATATGAAAAACCTTCTCTTTATAGAATATTGAATAAGATTAGTGTGAATGGTGTGTTGATCTTGTGTGACATATCACAATTGTAGAACGAGTTGGTAGTTTGTTAGCCACTAAGTTTTTGTTACATTCAACTTATTGTTCACCAAAGTACCTTTAGTTTAGAACATGTTTTACTTGTACTAACAATGTCATTTTAAGGTTTCAACCACAAAACCTTAGTTTGTTGTGTTAGAGTCTGAAAAGAAATAGACTGACTTTAGAATGAGGGTTGAACAAAGCTTAAAAGATTTTAGAAAATACTTTGTAAGATGATGATGAGTAGACAGTCTAAAGATGATTATCTAGCGATTGAAAAGCTTTATAAAAAGGTTTTCGCAAATCACTTGTAAATGTTAATAAAAGGTTGGAGGAGGTGCAATAGACGAGACAAGTCTTATATTTTTATACTAGTTCTATGTTCAATTCTCCTTTACAAATTTAAAAATTTTCATCAATTTTTACAAGTTTTCTCATTATCACTTGTGTACAATGAATACAGAAAGTAATTTCCCTTTATCTACTCGTAAGATAAATAACAACTATTCTTTTTCACGAAGCCAATTCTAGCTTTTCCAAGTATTCTTTAACCGCCACTTCTGGATACAACAAAATGATTTATTTGGATGATTACAAGAATAACTCGCATTGGAGAGATTATAAGCTATTATTGTTCCTTGCTAGAAAGAAAAAGAAGAATGAAGCTTTTACAATTAAGAATTGATCTCTTAATCATCTTGTTATATGTTATAAAGATCTTGCACTAAAAGAAACTTTATAACACTATTTCATGATAAAACTTTATTTCACAATGAGTTACTTAGAAATAATAAAAAAACACCCATTATCATTAGTCTCTTTTTTATATGGAAGAGCTTTTATATACAGTTGGAGTTTGCACATAGATTTTGTGTCCTTGTATTAATGTTTTATCATAGGTTGGTAGTCTTTTAGTTGCCATATTTTTTGTTGCACTCAAATTTCTATGCAAAGAACAACTTTTTCTTTAAGCATTCCTTCATAGTACCAATAACACCAAATTGAGTGTATAATCTTAGGATTGGCTGGTCTACTTCTCAAAATTAATGTGTGAATTTGGGAGTCGAGTTTGGTGAAGAGTAAATGGTCTAGCAAATAAAACTTGTGTCTTATGTTTTGCACATGTCTTCAAAGTCCACTTTTTATGTTGACATCTTCTAATGATCGTTGTCTAGTTGTGGTACATGGTCTAGATATTCTTGCATTATAGGGTTTGATGATCTTTGTGTAGGCTTGTCTTACTTTTTTTACAAACATAAAAACTTATTGATCCTAATAAATACTTAGAAAACATATGATTAAATCTTTAAAACTTAGTAATATTTGTTATAATCAAAATAATGAGTTTTCTTTAAAAGACTCTATTTGATTATCAATTATTTTTGTATGGATACATGAGTGGACACACTAATAGTTTGACAAGTTGATCTATAAATTAAAGTTGAATTTGCATATTGTTATTGAACTTTGTAAGAAGCCTTGAATATACTATTGTATGCATTTCTAAAGAATATTATTTAAGAAATGTACGTGACACAACATTTTAATTATTTAACAAAGTTTAAACCTTTTAGGGAAACAATCTTGTAGTTTCTCTTGATTAACTTAAAATAAATATATTAGTTCACCACAAGTAAATATTATTTAGATTGTCTTAATTTAGATTATTAATATAAGATTGTTATATGATATTTATCTTATAATCAAATTGTTTAAGATTTATCATTTTCACCTAATCCAACTATATTTCTTTCTATATCAATTGTTAGACTAAAAAACTCACCTAAAAATATGATAATAAAGATAATTTAACAAATTATTGCATTTTAAAGTATTATTGTTTGAACTAATAATTACATACATATTATTTTACTTATTTTCAATTTTTATATAAATGAAAATTGATATTATTGGATGATAACAATGTATTATTATACTTTGTATTTGAATATAAGATATTTTAGATTTTTAATAAATTTAAATATATTGAATTTGAATTATTTATTTTAAATTAGTTAAGTTCTTACATGTTTTTATAAAAAAAAATTAAATTTACTAATTTTTTCTGTTTAGATATAATGTTTCAATTACTACCAAATGAAAAATACCAAATATAAAAATTATCATCAAATAATACTAATGAAATTTATAGAAAAATAATCCCTACTTATATCAACAAATAAACTTGGTTGAGAAAATTCTGTCGCAGATAAATAACTTTGACCTAAGTCCTAGCGTTTGTTAAAAAAAAACACTATCTTACACAAATTAAAATAATTTGAGTTATTGTTAACGAAAAAAAAAAATTGACATATAAAAAACAACTGTTGAATATTAATAAAGAAAATTTCAACCAACATAAGGTGAGAAATAATATTAGGGTATAATAGGAAAAAACGGTTACCTTAATAACAATAACCGAAAAATAGCTGAGATCACTCCAACTTTAACTAAACGGACAAATATCCTAATTAAAATCGAGCTAACAATAATTTTAAATAAACATATTACTTTAAAAAATGTTATAATTTTCATTTTTTTAAAAAGTCACTTATCCAAATAACATATTCCATCATATAAGAAATGAATTACCATATAAAAATTCCAAACTCTAATAAGTATCTTCAATCTAAATAATTATTAAAGTCGTTAAACTTTAATTAATTTAATATTTGATATATATATATATATATATATATATATATATATTTCATAAATTATATCATCTATACTTAATTACTAAATTTTTCTTTAACTGTGAAACTGATCATAGTCACAATATACTGTTTAAATTCCTTTTACTTCATATGTTGTACTTCATTCTTATACTATTTATTATTAGAATTTCTGAGAATTTTTTATAAATTTATAGAAAAATATCAAGAAATTTTTTAAAATTTTTATAATAAATTTATTGAATTTTTTATAAAATATAAGAAATTTTAGTATAATTTTGTTATTTTTTTAATTATTATTATTGTTTTTAGAAAGAAAGAATATAACAATATGTTATTTTAAAGGAAAAAAGTATGAAATAAAAAAATAATGAAATGTATTTAGAAGCCAAACTTTATCCAATACAACAGAAAAAATCAAATATTAAATAAATATTATTTCAAGACTGGAACGAAACTATTGTAATAATATAGTTATAAAAAAATACCGTAAAATTTTGAATCTTAATTAAAAAATATAAAGTTGTATTAATAGGATGTAACATAACATTATAAAATTAGTGAAATACTTACAAAAATGTATATAATAAAAAATATTATTCTAAGTAACCATTCTAAGAAATATAAAGTAACTAACACACTAATTTCTATTTGTGTTCTTTTAACACTGTTGTGGCAAGTGACAACAATTATATTTCTTGCCCGAACATATTAATTTACTGGATATACTGGATATATAGTGTCTCCAAGAACACACTCATTTCTTAAACTATTGAAATCTGAACTTTTCAACTAAAAATATTTTATATTAAAATAAGATAAAATAAACTATATAGCCACATTACAGATTTGTATATTATATTTCTGTAAGAACCAAAAAAATGTATGAAAAAAAAAGGAAATTTACATTAAGATTCATACAGTCATCCTTACAACAAGTATTTCAAATATGAAAATAAAATAAAAAGGGGATAGAACCTCACACATAAAGAAAAAAACTAAAAGTCTATATTAATTCCAAAAAAAGGCATTCCAAAGATAAAAAATCATTGCCTTGTGAGCCCAATTCACTGGGACTTACCATCACCTGCATCAGACTTGGAATCTGCTCACGTGTAGAACACGATCATGGCAGGATCCCAAGAGGATCAACATACAACAAAAACAAAGGTGAGCCAATTTATACAGAATAACACTTCAATCATGATTTAAATAAAACAATTATTTATAATCAATCCTAACTAGGACTCACCAGAGAGCCTAGAATCTACAACCACATACACACAGACAGACGCCTTCCGGAAGACTGTGCAGAACTCGGACAAGTAGGGTTAACCACCTGATGAGGAACAGTGGGCCTCATGCCAATATTGATATCATACAAGGAATCATCTCAGTCAGGGTAGCACCGTCACAGGTATTGCACTCCGACCGAAGCCTACTATCAATCCTGTGGGGTACCTCCTTCAACTCCACCCCACAAGTGACTGGTCTATGTGACTCAGATCACCTTAGGAGTCAGGATGCCCTATTCGGCTTTTCCTTAGTTCTGCACACACTAAGCTATCATACAAGCACACATAAGATAATTCCCATTTCACAACCAATTTCTAATTCATCAAGGTCTCATTGCCTGTAACTTATCAGGTCTTACTGCCTTATACTCATAAACATCAATCATTCATGCTACATAAAATCCCAGGTATTCAATCTCACAAGAAAATACATGTTCAAGATATACAGTTCCAATCATCAGAAAAATTCACATTAAAGACATTTTGGACAGCAATTCTTTGAAACTTGGATTTATCCAAAGTTTAATGTACCTGTATCAGTTTAACCCAATCTCTAATCGTCAAGATTCACATTTGCAGTACAAGACTATATAATCCACACAATGACATTCCACAATAACATGTACTCAAGCACTAACTCATTCCAAATAGATAAACATAGTAATTCATCAATACTTTCTCATAAAACATAAACAAATATCATTACACAGGTTCACATGGATATAATTACCATCAACACCAGTAAAATCAAACAATAATTCTCCATTACACAGGTACTACCAAAACAGCAGAAATACCTAAATCTAATAATTATCCCAATTGGAAATTTCTTCACTTAAACATATCAAACTGACTAGAATTGACCAAAGCAAGACTCCCCTTACCTGAAAATAGGGAAAATAGCTTCTTCCAAGCTCAAAACAGCAAAGCCCCAAATTGTACGTGCGAGCACTCTGTTCCAGCTACGCAAAAAAACCTAATTGTACAAAATTCTGCCCCAAAACGAAAATTAGACCCCTATACATGAATTTGGGTTGCAAAGGAACACAAAAGAGCTCCCAATTTCGAAATCCTACTCAGAAATGCAAAAAGCCCCAAATGCCTACCCCTTAAACCCTAAGTTACGAAAACTTACCGAAACGGGAAATTGTTCGGTTGAATATCTCTGTCTCGTTCCAAGGAGCACAAAGGTGACTTCAGCTTGAGGAGAGGATGGGTAGAGAGTGGCGTTCTCTGAAGAAGAAGAAGATGGAAAAGGAGGATTTTGAAGGAAGAAAAGGGAAGAAGGTTGGGGAAGAAGAAAATATGATCTTTCTCTCTCCTCTCTCTAAAAAAAATAAAATATTACAATTTCATAGATTGATCTGTATGATAAATTTATTATTGTATAATAATTACCTCTAAGCTATTTTTTAACATATATGAAAATGGTTAACTTTTTTTTAGAAAAAAATGAGCTATGAGTAAATCATGCTTTAAAATAAAATTCCAATGAAAATATTATAAGTTTATTTTATTTATCTACATAATATTGAAAATTGAAATGGAAGTTTAAAACATAACTTTATTTAAAAAAAATCATTAAACTCTTTCTAAAAGCCACCTTTACTTATATATTAGTCCAAATAGTTGTATGAACTATGATTTTAATTTAAAAAAAAACAAATAAATTGTGCTATAGAAGATGATTTCTAATACTTTTAATTTAAAAAAAATAATAATTTAAAACGTGACTTTTTTAGAAATAGTGCTTTAAAACATGATGAATTTGGAATTGTTATTCTGAAAGAATGTCTTCTCTATGGGAAATTATGTTTAAGAAGCAAGTTACATGAATTGATAATATTTTGAAGAGATTATTTGAAAAATGTAGCAGAAAATGCAAGATAAGATGCGATTGGATGGAAAAGTGGATGATGTTATGCAGATGAGTGGTGGAAGTGTAGAAGAAGGAATTCCAAAAGAAAAAAAATATAATAGAGAAAGGAATTGTTTAGAAATGAGAAAAAGTTTGAAGTAAGTACAATGAATATCTCCTAAGTCTTTGGGTGTTTTAGAAGGACATAAGTCCCATCAAGTGGCACCTAAGCAAGTCGACATTGATGCTGTTGCCCATATGCATTGTTTCACAATTATATTCACACGACCCTGTTCTGTCAATTCCCACAACATTTTCATTTGGTTCGGTCAAGGAAAAGATGCACCAGAGTCTTCACTAGGTGGGCAATCACCACCACTCTCAAGCATTTCTTTTTCTGGTCAATGTGCGACCCATATTTATATCTTACCTGCCTCTTTGGAAAAAGTGGTTCTTATGTTGGGTTAAATCAGCATGAGTGAGGGTGGAACATGGAATCCAATTTTGATGGGTGAAAAACAATAAGAAAAAGAACCCAAAAAGATCTCAATAACAAAGGGAAAAATAAAAGGTGGAAAGGGAATTTGTCCCTTGAAATCATTTTAGTTGGTGCTCCCAATTCGTTCAACCTAAATTCAAAAGGTGCATCATCACCCTCTACGTGCCTCGTATCATGGGGATGTGACTCCATTTGTTTCTCAGATAATTAAAGTGTCTCCAATAGGGTTTAGACCTATAGGAATGGATTCATCATGGCTCAAAGAGATTTTCCTATCACATAATCTAAACCATACCCCACCACTTTTACTTCACTTATTTTAATTATACTTCAAAATATCACTCTTTTTTATCCATTATATCTCATCATCTAACTTTTATTTTCACAATTTTTTCATCTTAAAAACTCAAATTACACTTATGTTGTGTTAAACCACTTTCTACCAACACACATATGTAACTTGTGTTAATGAATTAACCTGCTACTTGATTATATTATTCAATTTGTCAAATAATTGGGAAAGTGGGCTCATGGATTGATGGATCAAATTAATCTCACCCCTCCCCCTCTTTCCTTTTTCAGTTCATATAAAACTATTCTTTGCACTTATAGTCAAAAAAGTTACTCTATTCTTGTCAAATCAAACGTTACTTTTAACGTGATTATCATGACATTTTCTTTGATTATGTATTCTAGATGGTTGATAATATAATGGTTAAAAGTTTTAATATTATTTTAATAATAAATTTTAAAATAAATTAGTTGTAATAATTACAACTAAGAATTAGTTATTTAATTAGTTATATTTTTTTCTTTATTTCATCCTTTTTAAAATACAATGTTTATTACTGTTGATTATTTTAGAGAATCAAGCAATCAGAATTTTGTTATGATAAGTTGATTGATTTTTGATATTTTTAAGTTTTTATATTTTTTTAAGTTGGTTTTCTAAGAAGATATTATGTTCGTTTGAAGTATAATTTGAAAGCTTACTTGAACTCATAGGAGTGGATAGTGCAAGTAGATTTTACAATGCTTCAATTCAAGTAAATGGACTAACTACCTTTCTTTAAATAGTTGTAAGTTAGTAGTTCTAGTTGTTGGTGATATTGATTTGATTGATGAGAATGAGTAATCAATTATTGCGATTGTATGTTGATATATGATGAGCCCTTGACCACCAATAAAGGAGATGAGTGTTCTAGGAGGATCACAAGAAACATGATGAGAAAAGACACTTCCTCCTCACCCTCTTTCTTTAGTCTTTTTAGCATTTCTAGTTTGTCTTGAAATTTCCTAGACTTATGTTTCTTTACTGTTTTTTTGTAGGATTGCTTTTGGAACACCCTTTTTTCTACAAGTGGAGCCTTGTTGGGGGCAAAGGAAGCACATGGGCTCAAGGCCCATGAGGTAGGACGTCCAAGGGAGTGGACAAGGTCAACATTTGACCTTCTAGAAGGTGCTTGTGTGGATTTGGAGGCCAAGCTTAGACCTAACTTCTAGAATTTTGTATCTTGCCCACCAAGAGTGGAATATGCCTAGCATCTTTTCTATTGTAATTCCCTCTAGGTCCCCAACCCTTGCCTATATAAGGAGGCCTCCCCACCACTTGTAAAGGGTTGAATTTTGGAGTAAAAATTAGAGAGCATTAGCTTTGAGCTTGTGTGTGTTCTTGGGAGTGTTCTTCTCCTTCTTGTGTCTTATCTTGAGCCTTGGCTCAAGTGGCGGCAATCACCACTTATCTTGGGTTGATTCATCTCCCAAGTGGCGTGAATGCATTCCATTCCCCTTCCCCTTTCTATCATCTCTTCTTCCATTACTTTTCATGTTCTTTACATTCTTGTCATTTAATTTTCCAGCACCTATATTCAAGCTTATTACTTGTTTCTTGTTATCTTGTTTAATTTCTTGTATTCCCTTCTTCCTTGAGCTCTTGTGAAGTGAACCTTCACACTTAGATAACCTTTGAGATTATCTTTGTGTCCAGTGGGAATCTTCCTTGTTGCTTTCTTCTCTTTGTCTTTCTATCAAACACCTTATATGCTAAATATTAAAATGAACCTTTATCATTTGGTAATCAGAGTTTTGGTTTAATTTTCATGCTTACAAGGTGTTTGTATTCTTGTTTCATCCATATATTATTGGTAGCTTGTGCAAATTGTGAATCCATGACAAAATTTATCCAAAAACTGGTTCCATAGCTAATTTTCGTCAAAAAAAATCTGCACCTAATTCTGGAATTGTTGCTTGCTGTTTTTTGGTTTTACATGCTTAATTTTCATGCCAAAATGATCTACCATGAAGTATGTTGAGTGTGTGCATGAATACTAGTCATAGAACTCAAGTTTGGACTAGTTTTTGCATGAAAGCTACATGTTTGATCATATGCTTGAGTTAAGTTTAGAGTCTTTTTGTGTTGCTTTCCCTTTGCTTGAGTCACATGTCATATAATTTTCCCCTTTGAGTTTTCTTATCCTTGTTTCCAATACTTGAACATGTTTGATAAAATGTTTAGCTAAAATTGCATGTAACTTGAATTGATTGGTTGAACCTAAACATAGGAACTAAGTGCTTCATAATCATCTACAACCATTGCAAGTGTGTATGTTAAGTCTAGAATCAATTAAAGAACATTGAGAAGAGCTAAAAGTCATCAAGGTCATGGGATATATATTGTGTTTTGAAAAGAAAATTGCAAGAAAAATAAGTGACCATGTGCATGATTCTAGAATTTAACTACATGGTTGTATGCTTAAGGATGAGTATGACAAATTAGTACCATCATTTGTAGGATCCTAATCTTCTTGATATGTGTGGTTTGCTGGAAATTTTATTGCATGCTTTAAGTGTTTTCCATTAAGTATTCCTTCAAGTTTTTCTCTTTTATAATCTATTTGTCATTTGTGTTTATCTTAGTGTGCCTCTTTCTTGTTTGAACTTTTCTTGCTTTATAATTAGGAATTTCCTTTTAAAGGCTTTGTCTTTGAAGTTTTCTTTCCTTGTTTCTCTTGAGTGTTGAGGGCCGAACATCTTTCCATTTTGAGCCAAATCAAGATTCAAGTTTGCTTTAAGGGATTGAACACTCTTGGTTCACAAGAGAGTTGAGTGAATCCCACCTTCAAGCTTGGAGAGCTAGCCAAAACACTTTGGGGGTTGTAATTTTTTTTGTTTTTTTTTGTTTTGCTAACTTTTAAAATTTTTGCTTGTATTGTGTTCTTTGTTGAATAGGTAATCATGTCTGTCACTTCCTCACCAATCTCCCCCGATGAAGCCAAAAGAGAGAGTGCTCTCTTAGAAAACCAATTAAGAGTCCAAAGTGAGTTGCCCTTAGTAGAATAATGAGAGAGATGGAGCTTTCAAGAAAAGAGAGTGAGAACTACATGAGGGAAACCATTGCAAGGCTTGAGAGAGAGAGGAGAGAAGAGAGAGCCGAAAAAGAAAGAGAAAGAGAAAGAGAAAGGGAAAGAGAAGAGAGAGAGGGAAAGAGAAGAAAGAGCCGAGAGAGAAAGGGAGAGAAGAAGAAGAACACACTCCCCATCGAGCCACAATGAAGAAGATGAAAGGTACTATGGAGGAAGGAGAAGAGCTAGGTGTAATACTCCTCAACACAAGCCCAACTATTCTCACATCAAGATCCCAAAATTCTATGGAGACAACAATCCGGACGTCTACTTGGAATGGGAGGCTAAAGTGGATCAAATTATAAATGTGAACCCTCTTGAGGGGCATGAGCAAGTTAATGTAATAGTTGTAGAGTTTGAGGGATATGCCATGACTTGGTGGCATAAAACTTGTATGGACTATAACCAAGGGCCACCCGCGGCCTCTTGGACGGACATTAAGTATTTAATGCGCACTAGATTTGTTCCTTCCTACTATAGGAGGGAAATCCTTTTGAAGCTCCAACGGCTTCAACAAGGAAATATGTGTGTGGATGATTATTATAAACTGCTTGAATCTCTGTTGCTTAAGGCCAACTTGAATGAAGAAACAAATGAGGCCAAGGTAGCTAGGTTTGTGAGTGGGTTAAAGAGGGATATTCAGGACTTGGTAGAATTATATGAATACTCCTCAATTGAGAATGTTTTGGACTTGGCCCTCAAAATTGAAACACAATTGAAAAGAAAAGAGGGCCCAAGGTGGAGTAGTTCACATAATGACTACTATAGTTCTTATTGGAAGGATAAAAGCAAAGAAAAACATGATAGGAAGCCTTCCAAATCCCACCATGACTCCAATCCTAGGGACCAAACGGCTAGGGACACTCCTAACACCTCCCACCCCCGAAGGTCAAGTTCCATTAAATGTTTTAAATGTTTGGGGTATGGGCACATTGCTTCTAATTGTCCAACCAAGAGAACCATGACCCTGCGGGAGAATGGAAAAGTTGAGAGTGAACATTCTTCTCCCCCTTCCCCTTCAAGAGAGAACTCCTCCCACTCTTCCTCTAGTGATGAAGAGGTTAAGCCTTGTGAGGGAGATTTGTTGATAGTGAGGCGCATGTTGGGACAAGTTCAAAAGGAACTTGATAACTCCCAAAGAGAAAATATTTTCCACACTAGGTGCCTCATTAACAACAACCTTTGCTCACTCATCATCGATGGAGGAAGTTGTGTCAATGTGGCTAGCACAAGGGTGGTAGACAAACTTAGCTTACCTACCATTCCTCATGCCAAGCCCTACAAGCTCTCATGGCTTAGTGAGGAGGGTGAGATTGAGGTAAATAAACAAGTCCTTGTTAACTTCTCAATAGGGACTTATGAGGATGAGGTACTTTGTGATGTTGTACCTATGGAAGCAACCCACATTCTTCTAGGTATGCCATGGCAATTTGATAAACAAACCTTCCATGATGGCCTTATCAACAAATTTTCTTTTAGATTCCATGGTAAGAAGATCACATTAACACCCCTCTCCCCTCAAGAAGTTAGTGAGGACCAAAAGAAAATGAAAAAAAAGAGAAAAGAAGAAAAGAAGGAAAAAGAAAAGGCAAGCAAGGAGGCCAAGAAGAAGGACATCATGATCTCCCACAAGGGGTTTAAGAAGGTAATGCTTGCCAATAAACCCATGTATGTAGCTTACCCTACCTTAGGGTCATCTCCATCTTTTCATGAACCCTCAAGTTGTTCTAGGGGATTGGAATTAGTCTTGGATGACTTCAAAGATGATTTTCAAGAGCCTCCTAAGGGGTTACCACCTCTAAGAGGCATTGAACACCAAATTGGTTTCATTCTGGGGTCATTCTTGCCTAATAGGCCAACCTATAGAACTAACCCTAAGGAATCTAAGGAGATTCAAAAGCAAGTAGAGGAATTAATGGATAAAGGGTGGATGCAAAATAGCATGAGTCCATGTGCTATGCCAGTGATTCTTGTCCCCAAAAAGGATGGGAGTTAGTGCATGTGCATAGATTGTAGGGCTATAAACAACATAACCATCAAGTATAGGCACCCTATCCCAAGACTTGATGACTTGCTAGATGAGCTACATGGTGCCACCACTTCCCACTCTCCCTTTGAGGTTGTGTATGGGTTCAATCCCTTAACACCTCTTGACCTCCTCCCTCTCCCAACTCATGAGGCATGGACTAGCCAAGATGGGTTCGAAAGATCCAAGGTGATCAAAGACTTGCATGCTCAAGTCAAAACTCAAATTAAGAGGAAGGTTGGTCAATACCAAAAGCTTGCCAATAAGGGAAGGAAGGAAGTCATCTTCCAACCTGGGGATTGGGTATGGCTTCACTTGAGAAAGGAGAGGTTCCCTACCCGAAGGAAGTCCAAACTCAACCCAAGGGGTGATGGACCTTTCCAAGTTGATAGGAGAATCAATAATAATACATATGAGTTAGATTTACCAGTCGAGTATAATGTCAATACCACATTTAACGTTGATGATCTTATTCCTTTTGATGTTGGTTTTACAAATTTGTGGTCGAATTCTCTCCAAGAGGGGGAGAATGATGAGCCCTTGACCACCAATAAAGGAGATGAGTGTTCTAGGAGGATCACAAAAAGCATGATGAGAAGAGACACTTCCTCCTCACCCTCTTTCTTTAGTCTTTTTAGCATTTCTAGTTTGTCTTAAAATTTCCTAGACTTATGTTTCTTTGCTATTTTTTTGTAGGATTGCTTTTGGAACACCCTTTTTTCTACAAGTGGAGCCTTGTTGGGGGCAAAGGAAGCACATGGGCTCAAGGTCCATGAGGTAGGACGTCCAAGGGAGTGGACAAGGTCAACGTTTGACCTTCTAGAAGGTGCTTGTGTGGGTTTGGAGGCCAAGCTTAGACCTAGCTTCTAGAATTTTGTATCTTGCCCACCAAGAGTGGAATATGCGTATCATATTTTCTATTGTAATTCCCTCTAGGTCCCCAACCCTTGCCTATATAAGGAGTTATCCCCACCACTTGTAAAGGGTTGAATTTTGGAGCTAGAGTTGCTCTCAACCTCATTTTTTCTAAGCATCGGATTTTTGAGATTATCTTCGTGTCCAGTGGAAATCTTCCTTGTTGCTTTCTTCTCTTTGTCTTTCTATCAAACACCTTATATGCTAAATATTAAAATGAACCTTTATCAATATATGTTGTTGTATACTTTGCTGATGACCTTGGAGTTGTGTAAAATTATTGTATGGGACTGATTGTATAGGAAAATAGGTGGATAGGTAGACCAAGGTAGCTTTCAACACTGTTTTCATTCAAGCAACATACGGTCTTTCAAGAAGAAGTGAGGCGATAGGTAATCATTACCTCCACTGCCTAGATTCGCTCAAGTGAGGTTTGAACTAAAATGAAAGTTGCATTTTCGTTGAAGCAATGAAATCTTGCTTAAGCGAAAAGAGCCCTGGAGCTAGAGTTGCTCTCAACCTCATTTTTGCTAAGCATCAGATTTTTGCTCTAACTAAAAAAGGATTTTCGCTTATGCAACTAGATTTTTTTGTAGAAAAGAGAAAAGGAATTTTCGTTCAAGCGACAGATTCATGCTCAAGCGAAAAGGTCCCATTCAAGCGAAAATGGTGTAGAGTTAAGTGTGCTCTTGATGAGATGAGAAGTTTTTTATGATGATTGTTGATAATGTTGAGAGTTGATAGATGTTTATATGCATGCTTTATTGATTCTTGATATATATAAGGTAATTTTGAAATATATATGCTCTATATATGTGTGTGTGTGTGTGTTGTTGCGATGCGTAACTTGTAGTTTGCATGTTTAGAGTCCTTTATGGGTGGTGATTGAAGCCTATCAAGAGTAATTAACTCTTTTATAAATTTCTTACATGTTGATAACAAGAGTTATTTATGAATAAACCTTTGGCAATCTTGTATATTCATTTGCTCAGATTACACTATATTTATAGTCTCCAAAAGAGACTCTTGAAATGACAAAACAACTACTTCCTAAGTTCATTAATGAAGCATGCAACAACCTTTGGCTTCCCTTAGGTGCATTCTAATCAAAATAATAAATACTACACATTTAAGTTTATCTTTTCCAACATTACATGCATGTATATGATTTTAGTATACATATGCATATAAGGTTTGGAGCCTTTATGGGTGGTTGGAGGATACCCGGGGAGATATTTGGTATTAGGTAGTAGTGATAAATATGACACGTCGACTTCAATATTGTCTAATCCTATAGATAAATAAGGTTTCAGGTGGTAATAAGTTGAGAAGGCTTACACAAGGCTTTGGAAGTAGGTGTACATGTGGTTCCCTCGACGACAGACGTGTTGTGTCACTCTGATTGCAGAAAACCTTGGCTCAGTTCTAGAATGGTCAGATGTTAGCTTCTAGTGGGACGTATTTATCATGAATAAAGTCTTTTGAAAAACGCCTTGGTCATGACTATTACTATGACTAGTTGTTGTTGTATTTTTTTATGGTCATATGCTTACTGTGGCTGTGTGATTAGGAGTGGCAAAACGGACCAGCCCGCCCCGTTTAGGCCCGCCCGCCATGAGTCCGCCAAAAGCGAGTCGAGCAGGCCGACCGCCACATAGTGATACTGAGCCAAAATTTCTAACTCGCCCGTCATAAGGCGATGTCAGCGAGCTGGCCCGCCTATATTTTTGTTTTTATTTTTTGAAAAATCTATTTTTTGGGTTTTTATTTTATTTTTGGATCTTTGGTTTTAAATTGGACTTTTTTTTTCTTTGGAACTATTTTGTTTGTGTCCAATTTAAATGAATTTTTGTAATTACAACAATATATTAAAGATGTATATGGTGACATGGCATTTTAAAAGTGCAAGCTAAAAGACATAATGTTTATTACAAAAGAAATTGCAATCAGTAAGGTGTTGAAGGAACCCTAGGTATAGCTATTTTCCCAAATTTAAAGAGAACAAGTGAGAGTGAATGAGGTGTTATATTTTTTTCGCGGGCCAGCGGGTTGGCCCACCCCGACCCGCCTGTGGTCCGATGGGTTTGCGAGCTAGATGGGCCGGGCTGATACGGGTTGGTGGGTTTAAAATGCTAACTCGCCCCGCATATATGCTATCGGGCTGGCGGGCCGGTCTGCCAGGCCCAACTCACTTTGCCATCCGTATGTGTGATTTAATAATGTTGATGATAAACATGTGATTATATGTTGTTTTTTGTTAGTTCACCTTGGTTGTCTTTGTGGATGATAATGTTATGATTATGCGAGTGTAGACTAGCAAGCAAGCTTCCTGATCTTATTGGAAATGGATGAGGTTGGATGAGATAGGTTCCCAAGTTGTGATAACGGATGAAGACTGAATTGACTTCTTCTTACAGAATACACTCCAATGCTCAAGTAATTAAAAAGTCTAAAAAAGTTTAGAATCTAAAGTAAAATATGAGATTGAGTGAATATGACTTAGAATATCATAGAGTATTTATAGAATATATCAAATAATAAATCATAAATAATAATAATTTTACTTTGAGTAAGATTAAATTTTTTATAGTTATATTTTGAAGACTAGTGGATATAATATATTTGTATATATAAATATAATAAAAATAGTACATTATAGAATTAAACCGACTAGAGTTTGAAAGTATTCCTTAAAATCGTGGTGTTGGATAGTATATTTTAATCATATAGTTTATATGCTATTTTAATTCTTTACATGTTGTGCTCTAGAATCTTGAATGTTAATATGTCATATTTTGCAATTGTAACTAAAAGTTATAGTGAATTGACCCTGGCAATTTTATTTGGTTATTGCTATAAATGACTATTAAAAATAATAATTTTTGTATTTATATTTGAACAATTATAAGAATAATATGTCTTCTTGATGTTAGTTGTAACTATGAACTTGAGAAAACAAATAAACTCAAATTTGTATGACATGTTACATCAAGGACAAACACCTCCCGACCAAAAAATTAACTTGCAACTAATATTTTTATATGATAGATATTCTTGATTCCAATAAAGTTGTAGTAACGAAAAACACTTGCACTGGTAGATAAAAAAAAGGTAAGGAAAAGTATATCCAAAGGAAAATCAGTGTGGTAAGTGTACTTTTCACCATGGTGGAGTTTGCAGAATCAATTCCACCAAACTAGGCCAAACATCACATCATTGAGAATGGAGTCGTATGTTACACAATTGCATCCACTTGCAGGATTTTTCACTGAACTACTGATCATGTACTTGATGTTCACTCTCTCTCTCTTAGTCCTAGACTGTGGTTGGATTCATCTGTTCATGATGAGAAAAGTTCTTCAAATCTATTTATGTTCGTGTTAACAAGAGAATATCAGAAGGTCAATAAACTGAGCTGAAATTCTTTCATCAGATGTAAGGTTGATGGTTGCAATCAAACGTACCAATAAGATATTTTCAGTGGAGAATACCAGAGATAATATTGAGGCCAAAACTTAGTTTTAAATTTCCTGATAATATTCAAAGATTACAAAGTATATGGGTACAAATACTGCACATAGAAAACAAGACCTCCCAGAGCCATCAAATACTGATTACTATTAACATTTCACAATCTACACCTGCTTTGGTTCCTCAATCCATTTTGATCTTAGCAACTTGAGCAGCATTCTTGCTTTTGTTTTAGTTTTGATGCCACACTGACTCTGGAGAAGAAACAGCAACTGAGTCAAAACTCCAGCACCGATTGCTTCCTCTCTTGCACGCCCAAAATCACGGCAAACAATTGAAAGTATCCCAACAGCACTCTCACTACACTCTTGATTACACACCCTGAAAACCATCTTCACCAAAGTTTGAACCCCATTAGGGTGATTCACCAGTGCCTCTTTACCACTCTCTAGCACCAGAAGGTTCTTTATTATTGCCATCGCAAATGGAGCCAAGTTCTTCTGCCTTGTTTCACAAACTGAAATGTATATTATGACCCCATCAATTGCTCCTGCCCTCACTAAATTGTCTCGGTTAGATTGCAAGGAACATAATGCTAACATGGCCTTAATTGCAACCTTAGAAACCTCACAACCTTGGCGAACAAGTACGACAATTTCATGCACTAGTTTTTGAGAGTGTCCAAGCATGTGACATACCTCTTCAGTTTGTGGTGATGCTGTTGAATCTATAAGATGGCAAAGACTAGTCTTAACCGAGCTAGTTCCCTTTTCAAATAGTAGCAAGAACGTTGCTAACTTAGACTCATCTTTGATCACATTTAGAGGCTCTAAACTCACAAGAGGTAACAACTTTATAATGCAGGAAAGTGCTAGCTCCGTGAACTTCATGTGACATTTTGTGAACTGAGTGCCAAAAACAAGTTCCAAAAGTAAGGGCAAGAAACTCAGTTGATGGAAACAAGATTTTCTGAAGGAGCAATACTCATCAGAGAGAACTCTAATTTTCTCTAGTGCTTGGAGCTTGTTTTCCAATTTGGGAGATTCAAGGGTGTGCTTTAATGCGGCTAAATAATCAATAGTAGCAGAGTTACCAAATTGGGGACCCAATTGGAGCCACTGATCGATCAAGTGGCGAAGAGTGTGGTTGGGAACAATGGATGGATCACGAAGCTTCTGCATTGTTACAGGGCATGTGAGATTTCCAGCAGAGAACCATTTCTCTATGCTTGATCTGTCATAGGTTTGGCCCGTGGACAAAGTTACAGGATCTTCGAACAAGTCCAAACTGATGGGGCATCTGAACAGGTGAGGAATGGAAATTTCAATTTGGGCTTCGTTCATGGAAAGAAGCTGAATATTGTTCCACAGACCAAAGAAAGAAGCAAACAGTTACAACTACCAAATGGAACCTATATTCAAGAAAGTGACAGAAAATCAAAGTGGTTGGGTTGTTCTGGAGATATGATGTTGGGGGCAGCTTAAAGTTTGAGGCTTTAGGTGTGGCCAATAAAAGACAAGCATTTTTTTGAGGCACTAACTAAAACACTAATGCCATAAAGATGGTGTCAGAAAGTAGGATACTTTTTTTCTCCTTTGGCTACTAAAGCCTTGAGAGACAGCAGAAGTTAATGAGAAGAGGTAGAAAGTAGAAAGGGGTGTGGTGTGGAGGCTGAGTGAGTGGGAGAGGAGTGAGAAATGGAGCATTATGAATAGGAAGTGATGGGGGTAAAGAAAGATGAAGAAAAGTTGGGTACTTACATTCCAAATTGGAGTGAGAAGAGAAAGAAGGAGTGGAGTGTGAGGAAGTTTATTTAAGGGTGCAGTGCAGCTTGTGCCTGACAGAAAAGACAGTGGAGAAAGAGAAAGAGGAAAAGTGCAATCTTACTTGGAAAAAACAGGAAAGAACAGCAGAAGCAGAGGAGCAGGGAAAGAGAGAGCTTATCACAATTAATAATATAGAATAATTGTGGTAATGGTCCCCAACTTCCTCCTACCAATCCAGTCAAACTCCCCCACCAAAAGGGAAAATTATTGTTAATGTCTTTTTAAGTTTGAATAAACTGTTACCACCCTGCCTACCGTGGGCGCCAACTCTCCACTATGCAAAACACTTTTTTTTATATTTGGATGCAAGAAAAACAACACAAATTACACATTTTTATATTTCATACCAATTTTTTTAAAAATTTAACAAATGTAAATTTTGTAAATTAAATTTAAAAATTTTGCATTAAAAAAATAAAAATTTACAATCATACAAAATATGAATTATAAGAATAGTCGAGGATCCAACAAATATTTTATATTCACTGTGTTTAATAGTGGAAGGGACTGTATTTAATGCTAGTCATAAGGCTCATGAGAACAGCAATAATAGGAGAAAGCAGTGGATGAGCAGACACCGTATGATATTTATTACATCCTCAAATCAAATCCCATGAATGAAGGGAATATTCCATCTTCCACTCTCAGCCTTCCATTTCACAGCGCAGTGAAAAACAGAAACCGGTGAACCGTCAATTTGGGGACGGATAAATATACTATACAGTGAGTGGCATGGTATGTTGGTGGACCCTCCTGTCATAATTCCCAAATAGATCTTCAATTAGGGTTATTGCACGTTCCCAAATTATGAACTCAAATCACACCTTTCAACTCACCTCAACTTGCTGTCCCCCCTTGCCCATTATACTTTATTACAAAATTTCAAAAAGATGAAAAAGGGTTAAAGATTACCTTCTCACACAATCATTTCTTTTTTCTTTTTATTTCTCTTCTCATTGGATATACAAAAGTCTTCACTTTTACTTAAATAGTCAAAAGACTTTTCTTCAAACTAAATATTATAGTTTTGCAGAATAATTATACACATCTATTTAGTTGGGAAAAAACTCCACATAATTAATCAATCATGTTATTATAAAAGAAATTCACCCTGAATAAATTTATACATCATGATTAAATTGATCAATTAAGTCATTAAATCTTAATTATATGAATTTTGATTTTATATAATATAATACGTCAATCAGTTTATTAAATATTGCTAATCTTTTAATACAATATTTTTTTATAATTATGGCGGTATTTTTTTATAATTGCAGAAATCTAATATGGTTTTGTTTATAATTACAGTGATTTTTTATAACTATGCTAATAGTTTTTATAGTTACAGTAATCTTATAGGATTTTTTTAATTATATATGCATCAATTCATAAAAAATGCATAATCATATTATTTTTATTATTTTAAATTTAAAAAATATACAAATATATCACAATTAATTCAATTACAATCCATTTCGATATTATATAGATAAGTCATAGAACATTAATAAGGAAAAGTCCATTTTTATTATATGTGCATTATTGAATACAACTAAGTTTTTTATACCTAGAGTTTCATGCTATTTTAGTTTAGGAAACACATTATTTTTTACTTTATTTAATGTATTTTCTTTCTTCTTTGTCTTTCAATAAGAAGTTGATTGAGACTTGTTTCAATTTCTAATTATCTTATTTGGTGTCATAAAAATGAAAGGTAAGAAAAGAGTAGACTTATCCATACCAAATTTAATAAAATAAAGTCTTTTGTAACAAAAAATAATTTATATTTTTAAGGAAATAATTTATTATAATATTTTTAGATCATGTATAACTATATTTTTTTTAATTTGTCATAAGTGATGTTATTAAGAAGAAAAATAAAAAAAATCAATTTATGTTTTTAACGAGACAATTTGTTGTAATATTTTTTTATCATTTGTAACCACATTTCCTTTTTTATTAGATTTGTCAAACTGATATATCTAATAGATAAAAAGGAAGTACAAAGCCTTGAATTTAAGCAAATCAACATAATTTTGTAATGTTCTACCATTCAAAATGAAGGCATCAAATATATAATAATCTCAATATTTTTAATAATTATTATGTTCTCATTCTTTACCTCTTCAAGAAAAATTATTATGTCATTTGCATATTCTAAGAGAGTCATTTCAAGCTCATTTATCCTCACTTTATACTAAGAAAGTAATTTCTTATGTAAATCCTCCTTCATCAACTCACTTAACCTTTTTGTTATAATTGTGTTGGGAATATTTGTTTAATATCTTATTTATTTAAATTAATTTCTAGGAAATCTTCTAGATTTTATTTTAAAATATCTTTTTCATAAAGATGAAAAATATATTCATTTATTGTTTAGATTTAGGGAGTTAAGATTCAGATATTGTTAATATTTGATATTTTGTTACACTTTTACTCTATATATATAGAGTACAAGAATGAAATAAAGAATATCTCCTCCATACAATATATCTATATACAATATATCTCCATAACATATTTTCAAAAACCCTAAAAATCCCATCAGTGGTATCAAAGCCTGGTTCTTACGGGGCCTGTAGAATAGAAGGAGAAGAAAATTTCTCACAAGTCGCTATTCCACTTTTTGATGGCGAAAGTTATGATCTATGGGCTATAAGAATGCAAGCATATCTAAAAGGGCTAGATTTATGGGAAGCTGTGGAAGAGGATTACATTATTGATCCGCTGCCAGAAAATCCTACCATGGCTCAAATCAAAAGCCAAAAAGAAAAGAAAATAAGGAAAGCAAAGGCAAAGTCATGTTTGTTTGCTGGTGTTTCACAAATGATACTCACCAGAGTCATGACCCTAAAATCACCCAAAGAAATTTGGGACTATTTGAAAGGAGAATATGAAGGAAACGAGAAGATTTGAGGCATGAAAGTGCTAAACTTGATCAGGGAGTTTAAGCTACAAAGGATGAAAGAATCCGAGACAATCAAGGAATACTCAAACAAATTGTTGGGTATTGCTAACAAGATAAAATTACTAGGTAAGGAATTTCCTGATTCCAGACTAGTTGAGAAAATTCTGGTGACAGTGTCGGAGAGATACGAAGCATCCATCACTTCAATGGAGAATACAAAAGATCTGTCCAAAATTACTTTGGCAGAAATTATACATGCCTTGCAAGCACAAGAACAACGAAGATTGATGAGAGAAGATCGTGCGGTTGAAGATACTATACTTTATACTGCTAAAGGAGACAACAACAAAAGGGACAAATACGTCCAAAACAACAATACAAGATTTTTTCCGCCTTGTCCCTATTGCAAGAAAAATAACCACCAACAAAACAAGTGTTGGTGGAGACCAGATGCAAAATGCCACAAATGTGGTCAATTGGGACATGTTGAAAAGATATGCAAATCTGATCATCCCCAGGAATCTGTCAAGGTTGTAGAGGATGAATCAAAAGATGAACTACTTCTTACAACATGTCTTACAACCAGTAAATCTGAAGAGGAGTTGGCTCCAAATGAAGAGATAAAAGAAACATCAACATCAAGAGAAGATGTATGTATCTTGCAGATGAATGATGTCCAAAAACAGAAGATAGATGAAAAATCTATTTCTAACATCTCCAATGTCACAATCATAAAATCCACAACAATCAAAGATGATGATGATGATGATCAAGTTGATGAAAGAAGAAAATTTGTGGAGAATATCAAATTCCATAATGATATGATCTCAAACAAGAAAGAGAAAGACAAAAATTACAAGCAAAGAAAGAGGAAGAAATCAAGCTTCAAAAGAAAGATAATCAAATCTGAGATTTCAAAATTCAAATAAACAGATATTAAAGCAAGGAGGAATGTTGGGAATATTTGTTTAATATCTTATTTATTTAAATTAATTTCTAGGAAATCTTCTAGATTTTATTTTAAAATATCTTTTTCATAAAGATGAAAAATATATTCATTTATTGTTTAGATTTAGGGAGTTAAGATTCAGATATTGTTAATATTTGATATTTTGTTACACTTTTACTCTATATATATAGAGTACAAGAATGAAATAAAGAATATCACCTCCATACAATATATCTCTTATATCTCATATACAATATATCTCCATAACATATTTTCAAAAACCCTAAAAATTCCATCAAATTGTAAGTAGGAGTGAAGATCGTGCATCTCATTCTCTCAACTCTTACTTCATATCCAACTCTTTTGTGGCACGTCTTTCACTATAATTGATATTATATGATTATTATAGGTTTCTATGATCTATTTTAGCCACCTCTCACTAAACTCAACCTTTTTTGCATGTAAGTTAGAGAGTTCCATTTGATGAGTTATAGGTTTTCTCAAAATCAACTTTAAATATTATACACCCCTTCCTTTCCATACTTGTCTCATCCACTACTTCATTAGCTAGGACTATATGCTTTAGAGCATATTCTTTCCTTCAGAAACTATACTTTGATATTGATCTATCACTTTTCAATAGTACCTTCTTTGTTTGCCACAACTTTGAAAACACAACCTACCAAGGATATAATCCTAAAATCCCCCAAATGCTGTAGATGATCACATGAGTTCCTCCCTTTTGAAAACTGTCAAGTCCATATCACGATGAGAAGACAAAAATAAATAAAAAAAGATAAGTTGTCATTGTAGTTTTATTAAGAAAAATTATAGAAAAACATTAAAAATATGGTCTTTGAAACCAAATTCATGTCCAGATAATTAATTAGGTATTAATACCTTCGTTTTAAGACATTTGCTTTTATTTAAATAGGTAAATTAATGTAATTTTTAAATTATGCATTTTCCTTTGAATCATACAATGTTATATAAAATATTAAAATGTTTTTTAATTATTTATTTTTCAAAAGAAAATATTTATTTTGGTATGATAAAGATTGACTTTATTTTTATGTATTTTTATTTACAATGAAAAATAAAATTGTGTAGTCTTTCTTTTTAAAAAGATTTTTGTATGTTGATTTTTTTTGTTTTAAAATTTTAACTTTTGAATATTTTAATCAGGTTATTTATTTTTTATAAATCACATTTGATGAGAGTGTACAATAATGTAGGAGACTATACTAGATATTATTATAAATAATACAATGAAAGAAGATAATATAAACTTATAACTCATTGTTTTCAACGTTATGTAGTTGTGAAATTAGAAATTTCTTTTTTGTTAGTTGTATTAAGTAATATTTGCCTTAAAATTATTTAATGTTAGTTGTATTTAAGGATGACAATCAAACTCTTCTCAATCCTTTAAAGCAATTTGGTAAATAAGGTTAGTTTTTTTGCTTCTTTTTCAATAATACATTTTATTTTGAATTATGTAGTTGAACTAATGAAGAATGATATTATTTCTAATTTGGAAGATGATTATTAGATTATCTGATATTTGTTTGTCTGAAAATTATTTCTTTTATATAGTGTGTTTTAAAAAATTAATAGTTGAAAATTATTTATTTATTAGTGTTTTTAAATATGTATTTGATATTCATTTTGAAGGATTGTTAGACTTTATATTATGTGTTTTGAAAATTGATAAATTAAACTTGATATGTAGAAAATAAAAAAAAGCATTGTCAAATAATTTTTAAATACATATTATAATATAAAATAATAAACTAAAATATATTTTATCAGTAAAATAATTTAGAATTTATAACATTAAAAAGATATTTAATATTAAAATATTTAGTCTCTATAAATTTATCTTTAATAGATTATTTTTGTGACACACACACACACACATATATATATATATATTTATTATAGTCATAGTTAAATTTTTAGATTTATTTAAATATTTTTTTAAATTTTATATTTTAAAATAATAATTTTTTAAGAAGATAAAATGGGATAGGGATGACTCGGGTTGGAGAAATTTGGCCCTCGATGGAATGAGTATTAGGACTAAATTTCTATTACCAAAGAGGAGAAAGCCACCACTCTTTGAAATCAAAATTACAAGTTTTGATGAATTCTCAAGCAAGCCAAATCAAGATCATTGAATGAAGAATTGGAGCTCAAGTTGAAGAATTTAGTGTGTCAAATCATTCTAGAATAAGAGAAATCAAAAGAGGAAAACATAGATCAAGCACTCCTTCACCAATTACCATTTTAAAATGGATAAAATTGAGTTACGCCTACATAATCGATTATGCTCAACATAATCGATTATGATACTGTTTGAAAAAAATAGTTATGTTATAATCGATTACGTGGAAAACATAATCGATTATATCGCAATTTTAAAAATACTGTTTTTGGTACTCACATAATCGATTATGTGCATAACATAATCGATTATGTTAAATAGATTTTCAAAAATAAAATATTTTTTAAATACAAACTGATTTTTAAAAAAGATAAACCTATTCCCATATTCTTTCAAAGATTTTTGTTCAGTTATTCAAAGAATTAAAACTGATTTTCGAAATTATTTGATTTTATTTTTTGAATTATTTTTTAATTTAATTCAAAATAATGTCTTTATAATTAACCTAATCTAGGATGCAAATATACACAGAAAGAACATACATTGAGCACGAAAATACTTAGGCTATCAATCTAAGTTCTACAATTTTGATTAAGTCACTTGTGAAAGGAGGTAACGGTTTGTGCTACCATATTAGATTCTCTCTTTCCAAGTGATATTGTTCTTATAATTGTTTGATTATGTGTAAACATCATAGTTGGTGTATTTTTCATCCCTTGTGATTGTTAAGGGAGGTGTTTCATCTCTTGTGTGATCAAGAGAGGTGTGATGTCATCCTTTGAAGTTTTTCAAGGGAGGTGTTTCATCTCTTAAAGGATTCAAGAGAGGTGTTCAGTTTTTAGGTTTATTTTTTTGCATGTTTTAATTGTAATATTGGTTGTAATTGAATTTTCTAAAAATAGTGATTGGGGAGTGATTATCAAATTTAGGTGACTGAGAACTAGATGTAGAGTTGGCTATATCCGAACTAGTATAAATCTTTATGTACTTCTCTTCTATTATCTCTTTACTGCTTCTGTTTAAGCACTCAATTAAAATAACTTAAGTAAAACAAGAAAAGTTAAAAAGGGTAAATTTATTAGTAACATCTTAAAAGTATCAATTCACCCCTCTTAATGCCATTTTATCTAACAATTTCTATCTTAGCAGGATCTGACGTGTCTCACCCCGTTGTCATGTTAAATTATATTTATAAAGTTTTCACATTATGACTTAACTATTTTCTATCATATTTGTAGATGTTTGTGAATGAATGAATTTTACTTATACATTTTTTTTATTTCAACTTTTTTAATTATGGTTTTTAACTTATTTTTATATTTTCAAATACTAAATAAAGAACTTTTCTAACAAATAAACACAAAAAAAATTTAGATGCCTTGTTCCATACTGTTGTTTGAAGTTATTTTATAACTATGTTTAACATCGGCTAACACAGACTAAACATACAATAAAATAGTTATTAAAATAGGGTTATAAAGCACGAGTCTAGTTAACCCTATATTTAATTAATTAATTTATCTATTTCTTAGCAGTGGATGTGAGACATTAAATTAAATTATTGTTAAATATGCTAGGTTAGTGTGAGTTAAATCTACACTAACTTTTAATAAATATTTATATTTTATATAATTGGAGTGATTTAAGTGAATGCTAATATAAGATAATATTAAGTTTCTAATGTTAGATGAGCTCATTCAATTAACAATCAATGTAGAGTGACACTATTATTAACACTCATGGTTTTTAGCATAACAATATCTAAGTGTATGTTTGAATTGTAGTTATGGTTTTTAGCATAATAATATCTAAGAATACAAGTGTACGTTTGAATTGTAGTTAAAAAAGTTAAGTTGAATTTAACCTAATTTTTAAATTTAAGTTTAATTAAAAATATATGAATTACTTTATTTGTTTAGACATTTTTATTTTAAAAATATTTTAATTAAAAAAACTTATTTTTATAATAATAGTCGAAAATTTTAATTGTATAATTATTAAAATAGATAAAATTTTAAAATATAATATGAATGCTATTTATTTTATTATTTAAAATATATTAATATGTTTTATGTATTGGTAGAAATGATGATATAAATTAAATTATAAATATGTTAAATAGTTTGATAATAATATTAATTAAACTAAACTAAAATAAATAAATAAAAATAATAAATTTTAAAATTATTGTTATACTTAAGTTTATGAATTTTGAATAATAATAAGTAGAAGGATAAGTTAAGAAATTATTGTTAAAATTAATAGTTTTAATTTAAAAAATATAAAAATTTATTAACATTAATTTAAATTAACTTAAAAATAATAAATTTGATGCTTTAGGTAAAATTTAGGTTTGAATAAAAGATCTATTCAATAAAACGAAAAAAGAAAAAATTAAATTCCAATCTTGGTTGAGACAATTCCTCAAACATAATTCAATTAGGGTAAATGTTTATCTAATTGATATTAATAACTTTTTCTAACTGATATTAATAATTTTATTTATTGTGAACTCATCATCTTTACACACATAAAATATTAAAGGTTTTAAATTATTTTAATGCATATCATACTATCCAACAAATTAATATTTTTAGTTATATTTACAAATCACTTAATTAAATATATAAAGATACTAGAAGAATATATTATTTAGCTATTTATATTTATCAGGCACTTAAAAGTTTAAACATAACTCTCTTTTTTTCTTAGTATATGATTAAAATACGCTTCAAAAGTCAATTATCATTATCTTCTATTAAAATTAAAATCAAGAAAACATAATATATACTTGTAGTTAATATAATATAAACATTTTTATTATAAAGGACATCGAAATAATTCTTACACTAAAATATATCAATAATAAAAGTTATATTCAAAATTACAGACTTAAAATTCAGATTTTGTAAATTTCTTACATTATAATATATTTTGTATACTATAATCATTACATAATTAAATATGTTTTTGTTTTAAATTATTTGTCAAAATTATGTTTTGTTCATTAGGTAAATTTTAGATTTATTTCGTATTTTATAAACATGTAACAATAATCTTTAATGATGTGTTAGAATTCTTTTTTATTTTTTTATTTTCTTTCTTTGTAATTTTCTATTTCATTATTATTTGTTTCTTAAGTTCTTTTTACTATTTTTACTTTATTTTTTTTATTTTTTATTTTTTAAAATATTTTTATTTATATGAAAGATTATTGAGACATGTTTATAAAATATAACTATGAAATAGGTTTTTATAAACATGAAATAGATCTAAAATTTATCTAAAAAAAATATATAATTTTGACAAATAATTAAATAATTAAAAATATATTTAACTCGTCGTATTATTATAATAATCGTAAAGGAAATATAAAGTAAAAGATAAATTTAGGATTTTTTGAACTCAAATAATGAAAAGCAGTTGCAGTAATCTAATGGAAAAAGAGTTTTGAAGTTTGTAGACTATAGGTACCTAAATTTGAATATATGGCATTTGCAGGAGAAAGAATCTTGATGCCAACGCATTGCACTCACTTCTTCTTCTTTCCATTCTTTGACTCCCCAAACTTTTCCTCCATAATCACCGTTACCATTTTTTCAATCTTCTACCTCACAATTCTCAACTCATTCTTTTCACCTTTCTATAAACTTCTGCGCATGCACCTTCTCACATTCCCAAACTCTTCAAATATAATCATATAACTAAGCTACTTTTCTATTTCATAAATACGTTTATTAAAGTTTAATTAAGATAATTCTATCAAGAAAAGTTCTTTATTCTAAGTAAAGAGTAACCAAGTTCTTACAAATTTAAGTTTGGGTAGAAAGTATCGTAAAAAATCTAAGCATGAATTCCAAGTTTTATGTTAAAAAAAATGAAAATGCCCAACAATATAAAAAATACAAGCAAATTTTAAGACTTTGATTAATTAAAATAACATTTTTTATATAAATTTATTCACGTCGAATCTCTTTACAATTTTTTTTTTAAAAATGTCCTGCACAAATGGACACTTGATTTGTACCCAACCAACATCTCTTCACAATTGAGTAGGCAAGAAAACCAATTTAAATTAATGTTCCCTTCAAACTCTGGTAAGTTTGGCAAAGAGGGAAATCGCATCAGAGAAAGAGACCAAACAACAAATTCACAAAAAGATGGCCACCAATGAAACTTCAACCAAATTTCAGCCTTTGAACCCTATTTTGTCTCTCTTGCTCTTCCAATGTAAAATAAAATTACTTTTTTTGTTGAAAATCCTTGATGCAATAATTATAACTACCCAATGATTTATTTTTAATTAAGATCATGGTTAATTTAAAACGTGGTATGAAGTATATGTTTATAATATTGTAGCACAACTTTTTTTCTTTTTTTGCATTATATACTATATTTTATCAACAATGGTATGGTTTTCTAAATTGTATTTGTTTTTATAAGAAACACACTAAATATCAATTTTCAACATTTTAGGAGGTGTGTGGTCTTTGAAGAGTTCTAGAATTAGAATCTCAGAAGGAGAAACGATTGGATAGAAAACATGTTTGTTGAACATTACACAATTGAATACGTGACAACGACAACATTCGTAAATAAGTTGGATTCTTCGTCACAACAGAAAAAAACGATGAAATTTGTATGCAAATTAGGATAAAACTCCAACATTTGGTAAGCCAAAATTGACATTGTGGCAGCTTTATGTGGGAATGGTGGGATGAATTAATTTAATTTATATAAAATTGTCATTTTAAGCAATTCAACAATCACATTATGAAGGTTTGGATATGATATCTTTGAGTTTTCACGAAACTCAATCATTGCATGTTTGCAAGATTTTTCCTCTGCTCCTCAAGTTTTATCTAATGTGGTCACCATCATTGCTTTTGGCAGTGGTTGCAGCCCCCGTGAATGGTCCACTTTAGTGGTGGTTTTTGAACTGTAATCATAAATCACGTGTTCAGGAACCATCATATTTGTCCTTTAATAGTTTTTTCCCTCACAACATCTGAGAATAGAGAACAAAAAAAAACTCCTCTATGATTGACTTAGGTTTCCATTTACTTCTACGGGTGTACTGTTTAAGCGAAGAAATTTAAATGGATTCGTGTCAATGAATTCGGTTCATTCTCCTTCCCTCATGAAAGGAGCATGGAAGTATACTCCTATTTATTATCACAATTTTTATTTATTAAATATTTAACGATGTATTCATGTTCCGTTCCATAAAAAATTTAAAATAATATAATATGAAATTAAACAAAGTTATTTGCTAAAAAAAAGTAATAAAACATTTCTTTTTCACATTGTTGTTAACTTATTACTAGAGTTATAAAAAATAAGTGATTGAGCTCGACTTCACCTACTCCAAGAGATTATATTAAAAAAAAATTTACAATTCAATCTAACTTATATTTTAAGTAAAGCATAATTTTTTTTTCTATTCTAATCATATTTTAGACCCACATGCCAATATGTTATTTTTTAACTAATTAGAATTTTTTTAAAAAGATCATATATCCATACAAAAGAATCATGATATATTAAAAAGATCATATATTCATACAAAAGAATCATGATATATTATTGTTTAAAAGTTTAAAATTCAATATTTAACAATTAGATATATTATACAACATCATACATCTTGGTTTAATATCACTTGAAACAATTCTATTAATATCTATATCCATTAACATGATATGTATAACAAAAATAAAATAAAGATTATCAAAAAAATTAACATAAAAGAAACAATGAGCTAATTGATTAGCCTACAAGTTTGTCTAACCTTAACTTACATGGGTCTCAGACCAAATGGAAGTTAGGCTAGAAAAATATACTTTTATTTGTTATTATTTTTTGAAATCTGACTTAACCTGAATCTTAGGTTATGCAGACCAGTTCATACCCATTAGGTTAGACCTAGCTTACAACCCTATTTGTCATTCACTACAAAAAAAATTGATTCTATCGACGGTTAAACTCTGTCGTTAATGTCCAAAATCTGTAGGTAAAATGACGTTATTGACGTATTACTAAAGACCAAAAATTCGTCGGTAAAAATAAATAAATAATTTTTAAATAAATTAGAAAATATATTTTTTTGAATTTTTTACTTAAGAACACTTTTATTCTAATTTTACCATATTTATTATTATTTTTGGAGGTTCTAATATGTACATAGTAAACATTTTATATTAACTCGCCTTTAAATCCAAGACAATATATAAATATATGAATATATAAATTAGCAACGAATTGCTTTACTGATGTATTTATCGATGAATTTGATTTTTCATCATATTTTATCGACGAATTTATTAACAAATTTTATTTCGCATAATATGGTGCGAACTTTAATGAATTTTTTTTAATGAAATTACCAATTAAATTAAATTCGTTGATAAATTATTGAAGAAACTAAATATGTTGATAATTAAAAATATCAATGAAAAATTTTCTATCGATAAAATCCTGTAGGTAATTTATAATTTTCTTATGGTGAATATACAATCATATATTTGACAAATAAAAATAACTATTAATATTTTTATTCAAAAGTTATTAATAATTTGTAGGATATTACCATATAATAGGAAAAATTCTAATACACATATAATATAAAAATATTTAATAAAAACAATGAAAATAAAATTATTAATAAAATTATAATAACATTTTTTAAAATTATATTATATTATTTTACATTATTAATGAAAATGATTTTCATTAGTAATGAAATAAAGAAACCATCTTCTTGATTAATTTAATCATACAAAATTTATATCATAAATTAACCATATTATATGGTAAAAAATTTAAGTAAGAGTTAGAATTTTATATTAAATAAAAATTAAAAAAATTTGAATATCATAAAAAATAATTAAAAAATTCGTCATTTTAAAATTTTGGGTAAAAAAGTGACGTTACAGTTTTTTTATTGCTCACTAGTTTCGAATACCGTCAAGTGTAATCCCTAAAAAAATTCAAAATAGTAATATAAAAACTAATGATTATGGTTATTACTAAAATAACATCACAATCTTTTATGTATGTTTGTTCATAACTCAATTGTCCAAAATTTTTGAAAATGCAGTCACTAATTCTTAATATGTCAAGGCCAACATTTTTCAATCTTATAGAAATCAATCATATCATATTTAGAAGAATAGAAGTATGATCACACATATGTACATGTCACGCTAAAATGTTTTCCACATATTAATGTTTAACAATAAACTATCTCATCCGATACCTAGTCTTACGAATGTAGAGTCTAAGAACTCAAAGGCTAAAAGAAATGTGTAGAATGGATAAGGTAAGATTGTACAAATCTAATATATTATAAATACGTTGGCAATTTATAAGTAAAGAATTCCGATTTCTTGTCTGGCTTACATTTATTGCTCTACCAAAAACTGATTTAAGCCTAAGAGTGTTTTCTGCACACCGTGTGTGGAACCTATCCAGAAGACTATGCAACATCACTCAACTTGATATAATTTTCTAAAATTTTTGAAAATATGTTAGGAAGATATATGGAGTATAAGAAATATGTTGGATGAAAGAGCTCTCTTTATTTTATTTATGTACTTTATATATATAGAATAAAAATGTAATAAAAAATTAAATATTAATAATATTTTAATTTTAACTCTCTAAATCTAAATAAAAAATATATAAAAAAATATTTTAAAATAAAATTTAGAAATTTTTTTAAAAACTAATTTAAATAAAAGAATATATTAAACAAATATGAATGTCATTTTCAACCACAACTGCATACATTATTTTCTGTTAACTTATGTAATTTATTGGATTTACCTTAATTGTTTTACAAATTGACTTATGTATATAGTATTTGTTGTAACAGATGTGTGTTGGAAGTTCAATTAACATGTAATTAATCTTAGTTTTATAATAAAATATTTTTTCTTTAGTATATTTATATTGGTTATGGAGTGAAACCAAACACTAACTTCCTAATAAAGTTGTTTTGATCAATCTAGTTCTTAGATTGTTCTACATGGATTTTAAATGCAACAAGACAAGGTTATGGACTGAAACCAAACACCAAGTTCTTACCAAACTTTTTTTGATCAATCTTGTTCTTAGATTGCTTTAAATGGATTCCAAATGCAACAAGACAAGGTTATGGAGTGAAACCAAACACTAAGTTCTTACCAAAGTTGTTTTGATCGATCTTGTTATTAGATTACTCTAAATGGATTCCAAATACAACAAGACAAGGTTATGGAGTGAAACAAAACACTAAATTCTTACCAAAGTGATGAGCTCCTGATCACAAATAAAGAAGAGGAGTGTCCAAGGAGGATTACTAGAAGCATGATGAAAAGGGACACTTCCTCCTCTCCTCTTTTATTTAGCCTCTTTAGCATTTCTATTAGTTGTTAAATATTTTTTAAACTCATGTTTTTTTGGGTTTTGCAGGATTGCTTTTGACACCCCTTTTTCTATAAGTAGAGCCTTGTTTGGAGCAAAGGAGTTGAACATCCAAGGGGGGTGAAGAAGTCAATCTTGACCTTCTAGAACTCTTGAAAAACGTCCTCTCATCATTCCAATCATTGGCCACCCATTTTTTGTGTCCTACCTTCTAGAATGTATGAGTCTTGACCACCAAGAGTGAAATATGCTTAGGAATCTTTTTCAATGTAATTCCCTCTAAATCCTCCCCCAAACTTTATATAAGGAGGCCTCTCATTCTTGTAAAAGGGTTGAACATTAATGAAATAGAGCATAACCTAGAGCTTGTGTTGTGTTCTTGGATGTTCTTCCCCCTCTTGGAGTCTTATCTTGAGCTTTGGTTCAAGTGGCGGCTAACACCGCTCATCTTGGGTTGGACCATCACCCAAGTGACGTGTAGCACTCCACTCCCCTCCCCCTCTCTCAATCTCTTCCTCCATTATTGTTTCATGTTCTTTACTTTCATGCTCTTTAATTTCCAGCACTTTATTTTCATGTCATTTACTCTTATGTCTTTATGATTCAAGCCTTGTCTTAAATTGTGTTGACTGATTTTTATGCCAGTGAGAATCTTTCTTGAGGCTTTCCTTCTAATTGACATTCCATCAAACATCCTATCTGTTAAATATTAAAATGAACCCTTATCATTTTGTAATCAGAGTTTTGGTTTAATTTTCATGCTTACAAGATGTTTGTCTTCTTGTTTCATCCATATTTTATTGGTAGCTTGTGCAAATTGTGAATCCATGACAAAATCTATCCAAAACTGGTTCCATAGCTAATTTTCGTCAAAAAAAATCTGCACCTAATTATGGAATTGTTGCTTGCTGTTTTTTTGTTATTAGATGCTTAATTTTCATGCCAAAATGATTCACCATGAAGTATGTTGATAATTCACTTATCCTCTTTACACGAACACTACCAGCTTACATTTCATTATCCTTAGCATATAAAACTCAAGAACATGTGCAGGCATAGGTATTGATTTAATAATAGACCAAATGAAAGTTGTAATATTGACAGCTAGGATATACCTTAATCCTTTCACTTTATTTTTTCCAGGAGAAGAAATGGAACTCTATTAGAAGCTATGATTAGTAACACGGCATCGGTGCTTGTTACATGTGTATAATTGAATAATAAACAATAGACTATAACATCTAAAAAAAGTGTTTACTGTTTTATCATCTCTTTACTTTATTTATGTTAATACTGAGCTTTTTGGAGAAAAAGGGAAGTTGGAAGATGAGATGTAGAGGGTAAACACAGGAACTGGAAAAAAGAGATAGATGCAGAAGTAACAATAGTTTGATCCTCAATCAATGTGTATGCAATAAATTATAAACAAATTTAATCACATTCATGTACAATTGTGACACTCATGGGGGAAAATTGAGTGCACAAAAATCATGTAGATACTATGATTAGTGGTTGAAGATGTTGAGAAGGGAAACCCTGTTTCTGATTAATTTTCTTGAGAGGTGATCAACTCCTATTTCTAGATCTTGAATGCACAGCTCCAAATTTTCCATATGACTACGAAAATTCTCAATAGATGAAGGCTTGCGACTGACGAGAGACTGCAAGGCTGCATCCACCTTTTCAAATTCATTTGTGTTTGATTCTTGAGAGTCAAAAACTTCTCTTTTAGGCTGCACCAACTTGGATATTGTTGACCATCTGCTGTGCTTTGAGTGTCCTTTTAGGCCAGAGATAAACATTAACAAATGTTCTAGTGAACTAAGAGTGATTGTTTCTGCTTCATTTAAGAAGCTAAGCATGGATGAAGTGTTGTTGTCGTTGTGCTTGAAATTTTTCAAGGCCTTTTGAATTTGCTTCTTCATATTACTCCTCATAGCCAAGTATGTCACACCTTCAACTGCGAAACCATTTTCATTGCCTTTCTTTCTTCGGATGACTGACTTTAAGTCACTCATGATTTCCTTTGATTTCAGAAGGCAATCTTTAGCAGTACTACAGATGTCCAAGAGCCTAAGAGATCCCTCTAGTAAGTCATCAGCCCACTTGTGATTGCATTCTCGAACTAAGGTTTGTTGTTCGAATGGCAATTGAAGCAACTTATCAAAGCAGTCATGCAAATCCAGCATGTCATTGAGTTTGTTGCTCACTGAATATGATGATGATAATGAAGTGGATTCAGAACCCCTCAATTTTTGTAAATGCTGCTCAAATTGTGATACAAGTGGGTGAGCTGCAGAGGGAAAACTATTACTGCGATGATGCAGAGAATTTTGTGTTTTCTTTTCAACAGCTACCATTTTTTCTTCTTGAGAAACAGATCGTTTAGAAAGTAAAGTGCAGAGTTTGTTTGAAGCCCGACTTGTTGTGGTTGGGTTTTGCTTTATATATATAGGAAGTGAAGTAACACATTATGGGAGGAGACAAAAGGAATCGGTTTTTTCCTCAAATGTCACCTAATGAGTATGCAATTATATCAGCATCCTCACCATATCTTGCAATGCTTTCCAAGCATCCAACTCACCCCTCAATCTTTTATTTACAAGTTGGGAATCACATCGCAGATTGCAAAGTGGCATATCTTGACAATATAATAGTTCGTGTTATGTGATGCATGCATTTGTAATGGGAGCTTTTCTCTGGAGCATGAAGGAGCTGTTTCCTAACATAATTGGCTTTGAGTCTTTGAAACTGTCTTCCTATAACAGGACAGATTAACGACAATAGGAATCTTCATCTTCTGATAGTAATATATTAGTCACTTCTGGTGGACCATTTTGTATGTTGTTAGTTCCCTCTCTCAGTAACACGTGAAGAAGAGAGAAATGAGAGTGTGGTAAAAAAAAAGGTGATAGTCCAAGAGCTAAGCTGATCAAGCTTAATAGCTTGGAGGTGCAGCAGCCTGTAATCCCTCCACTGCCAAGAGCCAGAGGTATTCGCTGCTCTGTGAAACCAGCCTCACGCGGTGCCCTCTTGTCTAGTAACCAGGAGACCAATGCCTTCGCAAAGTTCCCATGGCTCAACTCTCAGCTTGGAGCGGGCAGGCCAGCATGATGCAGCTACCAAACCAACTCAGTCAAGCTTAAGCCTTGTTCAATCACCCTCATGCCCCCACTCAGGTCACAAGCTGACGTTACCCAGCTCGGCAGGCAAACATGTTTATCAGGGAGACTATAAACACCAGTTTGTCTCATATTCTAATCGACGTGGGACTTGAAAATGGCAACATAATGAAGGATAGAATCTACATACTCGTTCCTCGCATTTTAATGCCATATCTTCATTTTATATTATTTTTATTTTAAGTTATTAAAATATATTTAGTTTATTAAGTAATTAAAAAGTTTATATTAATTTTTTTTAATTTTGTAATTTATTTTTAGAACATATATATAATTACTTTTTTTAAATTATTTGACCTTTATTTAATTGTTATTTGAAGATACTCTAATTTAAAATTTATGTAATTATAATTTTTTTATTTGTTATTTGAAAAAAGAATATGTATATATATAATTTTGAATTTGAATTATTTATATTTCTTTTGTTGTGTTTTTTTATTTTTTTAAAAAAAAATATTTAATTAATATTTAAAATAGCAAATGACAAGTATAACTATACTCATTAATCAATGGGGATATACCCTATTCGATAGGAATGAAAATACGACAAAAATTTCATACCTGTTGTGAATGAGGATATAAATGATTTTTTACTGTGAAGATGAGAATGAAGATGAATTTTTACTATGGGGATGAGGATGAGATGAGAAAGTCAAACCTGTTTGAATTCTAGGAAATCTTTTAGTTTTTATTTTAAAAAATCTTTTTTATAAAGATAAAAATATATTCAATTATTATTTATTTAGAGTTAGAGAGTTAAGGTAAAGATATGGTTAATATTTGTCTTTTGTTACATTTTTCCTCTATATATAAAGTACATAAATAAAATAAAGTATAATTTGTTTATACAATATATCTCTTATATCTCATATATAATCTCATATATATCTCAAATAATTTTCAAAAATTCTAAAAATCTTAACAATGACATTAGAGTCATTGTTCTTAGAATGGAAGGAGAAAGAATTTTCTCACAAATTGTTATTCCACTTTTTGATGACGAAAGCTATGATCTATGAACTGTAAGAATGAAAAACATATTTAGAGGGGCTACATTTATGGGAAGCTGTGGAAGAAGATTACATTGTTGATCTGTTGCCAGAAAATCCTACCATGGCCCATATCAAAATTCAAAAGGAAAAGAAAACAAGGAAGGCAAAGACGAAATGATGTTTGTTTGCTAGTGTTTCACAAATGATATTCACCAGAATCATGACCCTAAAGTCACCCAAAGAAATTTGGAACTACTCAAAAGTAGTATATGAAGGAAACGAGAAGATTTAAAACATGAAATTGCTAAATTTGATAAGGGAGTTTGAGCTACAAAGGATGAAAGAGTCTGAGACAATTAATAAATATTTCAACAAATTGTTGGGCGTTGCTGACAAGATAAAATTATTAGGTAAGAAATTTCCTAATTGTAGACTAGTTGAGAAAATTCTAGTAACGATATTAGAGAGATATCAAACATCTTTGACTTTGCTGTAGAAAAAAAAAATTTATTTGCAATTACTTTAGCAGAAGTGATACATGTCTTGCAAGCACACAAACAACGAAGATTGATGAGAAAAGATTGTATAGTTGGAGATATTATACTTCATATTGTTGAAAGAGCTAAGAACAAAAAAAGGAGCAACTAACCAAAATAACAATATACGTGTTTTTCTTCCTTATCCCTACTAAAAAAAAACCACCAACATAACAAGTGTTGGTGGAGGTCAGATGCAAATGCCACAAATATGGTCAATTGGAACATGTTGAAAGGATATGGAAATATGATAATCCCTGGGAAGCTATCAAGATTGTATACGATGAATCATAAGAGGAATTACTTCTTATAATAACATATCTTACAACCAACAAATTTGAAGAGGAGTTGGTTACAAATGAAGATATTAAAGAAGAATCAAAATCAAAAGAAGATGCATTTATATTGAAGAAGTATGATGTCCAAGAGGTGAAGATAGATAAAGAATCACATTCTAACATCCATCAAAGGTTCATTGTCACGACCATGGAAATCCACAACCGTCAAAGAAGATGATGACGAGGTTGATAAAAGAAGAAATATAATGAAGAATATCAAATTTCATGATGATGTAATCCCTGTTGAGAAAAAAACAAAAGATGGGAGAGAGAATTTGGGTGCCCTGCACCTTTAATACTTTGTATATGTTAAAGTGTTATAATTGATGTTCATATATTACAGAATTGAATTACACATATTTATACTAATTAAGTTTTCTAAAAATAAAATCTAAAAATAATTTTACCATAAACAAATATAGTAAAAATATAATAAGAAGTGAATGATTGCTTTTCCTTAAATTAAACATTGTTAAATTTAACACTCCTTCTCAATGATTAATTTCTCTTCAAAGTAGAACTTGTCGTCATACCGAGTTGTCTTCTAAATTCTTCAGACTTTCAACTACTTAGACCTTTGGTAAATACATCTGCAACTTGACATTCAATGCTGACATACTTCAACTTGATTTCACCTCGTAGCACTTTTTCTCTAATAAAATAATAATGCACCTCAATATGCTTAGTTCTAGCATGAAAGATAGGGTTCTCTACTAAACAAATTGTAGACTATTATCACAATATAATTTGACTGCATAATCAAACGGTTGATGTAGATCTTGTAGCAACTGCATTAACCACGCACATTCTTGAGCTGCCATAGTCGTTGCTTTATACTCTACCTCTATATTGGACAGAGAAACTGTTGGTTGTCTCTTGCTACACCAAGACACAATTCTTGATCCTTCTAACTGCCTATACATGGTGGTATCTTCCAAATCCTTTCCTTTAGTTGAGCACAATTTATCCTTGTTTCCTATTGGAGTTGTGATTGGTTTACAATCCAAAAAACCATACTTCTCTAATAAATCTTGAGCATACTTTTGTTAACACAAAAATATCCTGTCATTTTTTCTCTCAACTTCAAGCCCTAGAAAGTGCTTTAACTCTCCGAGCTCCTTCATTTGAAAGTGCACAGACAAATTGCCTCTTGTGTGGTGAACTTCTTCTATGTCATCTCCTGCGATAATGAGATCAACAAAATAAACTAGCACTATAGCTAGCTTACTATCTCATTCTTTTACAAGCAAGCTTGAATCTGCTGGTGCTACTTCATATCCACTTTAAACTAAAAATTCTGCAATTTTTCCATACCATGCTCTTGGTGCTTGCTTTAAACCATATAATGCTTTCTTCAACTTACACACATAACTTGGGTGAATAGAGCTCTCAAACTCCTTGGGTCGCTCCATGTATATTTCTCTATCTAATTCACCATGCAAGAATGCATTTTTTACATCCATCTATCATAACTTCCAAGATTTGCAAACTACCAATGCTAATAATACATGCACTATAGTTATCTTCGCCATCAGACTAAATGTCTCATCATAGTCCAACCCATACTTTTGTGAAAATCCTCGAGCGATAAACGAGCCTTGTACCTTTCCACTGATCCATCTAGACAAGTCTTCAACTTGAATACCCATTTACAAGAGATGGGTTTTACTTTAGGAGGTTGTGGCACTAACTCCCGAGTTTCATTTTGTTTTAGTGCCTTTGGCTCCTCCTCCATAGCATCTATCCATTACTTGGATTGAGCTTCTTCTTCATACGTGCTTGGCTCTTTCACACCATTATCTTCAATTAATGTCGCATTGACATATTTCATATTTGGCTTTCGAATTCTTGTTGACTTCCTGTGTTGTAATTGAGGCATTCCTCCATTATTTCTTCTATTTGGCCTGGTCTTTCCTCTTCTAAAGACTTAGTGTGCACTCCTGTTTGCTGTTTGCCAAGGTGTTTTCCATTTATCTGGTGACCTTTCACCTTCTTGATCAACAATTGTTGTTTTTTCTTGTGTTGGGTAATTTCCTTAATTTCTAGTTGTTCCTCCAACTGCTCTTGTAATTTCTCCTCAATCTCCGTAGAATTTGGCAATAATACTGCTTGAGAAGACCACCAAGAAGATGCTTCATCAAATACTACATTTATGGACACGTAACAATGTCCTGTTATTGGGTCACAACACCTCCATTCTTTTCGATGACTATCATAACCAACAAATATACAATGAATAACCTTCTTATCAAATTTGCTACGTTGTTGACTTGGTATAAAAACATAACAAACACATCTAAATACTCGAAAGTAACTCACTGATGGATTTGTACCACGTAGCTTCTCTTACGGTGAAATGAAGTCAAGCCTAGTTTGAGGTAGCCTATTAATAACATAGGCAACTGCTTTCATACATTCTGCTCAAAATTTAGGCAGAACATTCTTAGCATGCAACATGCTCCTGCAAGTTTTTGCTAGATGTCGATTATTCCTTTTAGCAACTCCGTTTTGCTGTGGAGTATTTGAACAAGTTAATTGTCGCCTTATCCCACACCTATGCAAATACTCTATAAACTCCTTTGAAGTGAATTCTCCACCATTATCAGTGCGCAATCAACAAATGTTACATCCAATTTCCTTCTCAATCTTTTCTTTAAACTCTTTTGAATTTTATGAAAGCTTCTGATTTTTCTTTCATAAAATCCACCCACACATACCTTGAGAAATCGTTAATAAATGTGATCATATACTGATTTCTACTAATTGAAGGTTGCTTCACGAGTCCAAACACATATGAATATACTAACTCCAATGGTGTCTCTACTCTATATCTTGACTCTTCATAAGGAACCTCGTGAGCTTTGCCATATCGACATCCCGCACAGATTATGTTGTCTCATATCTTTAAATTTGGTAGGCCCCTTAACATTGTTTTCTTCATCAGTGTCTTCAACTTATTATAACTCACATGTCCAAGTCTCGCATGCCACAAATCTACTGTCTCATTCTTTCTTGTCTTGTCTACATATGCCTCTTGTGCTGACATCACGTAAACAGACTCAAGTCGCCTTCGCTCCATCAATGGTTGACTTGAAGGCTTGAAATCTAGATACACTTTTACATCTTTAGGACCAAACATCACATAATTTCCTGAAGGTGTTAGTTGCGAGACTGACAACAAGTTCTTCTTCATTCCAGGCACAGGGTACACCTGGTCCACCTGCACCTGATGTTGTCTGAAGCGAGGAATAATAGTTGTCTTGCCAATATGAGCAATAAGCAACTTGGAGTTTTTGGCTGTCACCACCACACATTCTTCTTTGTACTCTGTCTTATTTAAGAGTTTCTCCTAGTCTCCTTTCATATGATTAGAACAACCAGAATAAACAATCCAATCATAGTTATAATTAATTGTTTTGTCACTCCTTGTAACCAAAGCCATCTCATTTGTTGGATCCTTTATACACGATGCTGCAATTTCCTCTCCATCATCTTGTTGGAGTTCTTCTACAGCAAATGATGCTTGGAAATCTCATTCCTGATCACTCTCATTAAGTGTAATGACATTACCTTCTACCTTCTCATCTCAACAATCTCAAGCAAAGTGACCTTTCTTGCCACAATTGTAACAACGATCATCTTGACGATGATATCTTTTTCCTTCTCTATCACCTCCATATTGGGGTTGTCTTGCTCCCTGATAAAGGTTCATTTTAATATTTAGCATATAAGGTGTTTGATAGAAAGACAAAGAGAAGAAAGCAACAAGGAAGATTCCCACTGAACACAAAGATAATCCCAAAGGTTATCTAAGTGTGAAGGTTCACTTAACAAGAGCTCAAGGAAGAAGGGAAGACAAGACATTAAACAAGATAACAAGAAACAAGTAATAAGCTTGAATATAGGTGCTGGAAAATTAAATGACAAGAATGTAAAGAACATGGAAAGTAATGGAAGAAGAGATGATAGAAAGGGGAAGGGGGATGGAATGCATTCACGCCACTTGGGGATGGACCAACCCAAGATAAGTGGTGATACCGCCACTTGAGCCAAGGCTCAAGATAAGACACAAGAAGGGGAAGAACACTCCCAAGAACACACACAAACTCAAAGCTAATGCTCTCTAATTTTTACTCCAAAATTCAACCCTTTACAAATGGTGGGGGGGCCTCTTTATATAGGCAAGGGTTGGGGACCTAGAGGGAATTACAATGGAAAAGATGCTAGGCATATTCCACTCTTGGTGGGCAAGATACAAAATTCTTGAAGCTAGGTCTAAGCTTGGCCTCGAAACCCGCACAAGCACCTTCTAGAAGATCAAATGTTGACCTTTTCCACTCCCTTTGACATCCTACCTCATGGGCCTTGAGCCCATGTGCTTCCTTTGCCCCAACAAGGCTCCACTTGTAGAAAAAAGGGTGTTCCAAAAGCAATCCTACAAAAAACAGCAAAGAAACATAAGTCTAGAAAATTTTACAACAAACTAGAAATGCTAAAAAGACTAAAGAAAGAGGGTGAAGAGGAAGTGTCTCTTCTCATCATGTTTCTTTTGATCCTCCTAGAACACTCCTCTCCTTTATTGGTGGTCAATGGCTCATCATCCTCCCCCTCTTGGAGAGAATTCGACCACGAATTTGTAAAACCAACATCAAAAGGAGTAAGATCACCAATGCTAAATGTGGTACTGACATTATACTCGACTGGTAAATCTAACTCATATGCATTATTATTGATTCTCCTAACAATTTGGAAAGGTCCATCACCACTTGGGTTGAGTTTGGACTTCCTTCGGGTAGGGAACCTCTCCTTTCTCATGTGAAGCCATACCCAATCCCTAGGTTGGAAGATGACTTCCTTCCTTCCCTTGTTGCCAAGCTTTTGGTATTGACTAACTTTCCTCTCAATTTGAGTTTTGACTTGAGCATGCAAGTCTTTGATCATCTTGGATCTTTCCAACCCATCTTGGCTAGTCCATGCCTCATGAGTTGGGAGAGGGAGGAGGTCAAGATGTGTTAAGGGATTGAAACCATACACAACCTCAAAGGGAGAGTAGGAAGTGGTGGCACCATGTAGCTCATCTAGCAAGTCATAAAGTCTTGGGATAGGGTGCCTATACTTGATGGTTATGTTGTTTATAGCCCTACAATCTATGCACATGTGCCAACTCCCATCCTTTTTTAGTACAAGAATCACCGGCATAGCACATGGACTCATGCTATTTTTCACCCACCCTTTATCCATTAATTCCTTTACTTGCTTTTGAATTTCCTTAGATTCCTCAGGGTTAGTTCTATAGGTTGGCCTATTAGGCAAGAATGACCTCGGAATGAAACCAATTTGGTGTTCAATGCCTCTTAGAGGTGGTAACCCCTTAGGAGGCTCTTGAAAAACATCTTTGAAGTCATCCAAGACTAATTCCAATCCCCTAGAACAACTTGAGGGTTCATGAAAAGATGGAGATGACCCTAAGGTAGGGTAAGCTACATACATGGGTTTATTGGCAAACATTACCTTCTTAACCCCCTTTTGGGAGATCATGATGCCCTTCTTCTTGGCCTCCTTGCTTGCTTTTTCTTTTTCCTTCTTTCCTTCTTTCCTTCTTTCCTTCTTTCCTTCTTTCCTTCTTTTCTTCTTTTCTCTTTTTTTTCATTTTCCTTTGGTCCTCACTAACTTCTTGAGGGGAGAAGGGTGCTAATGTGATCTTCTTACCATGGAAGCTAAAAGAAAATTTGTTGGTAAGGCCATCATGGAAGGTTTGTTTATCAAATTGCCATGGCCTAACCAGAAAAATGTGGGTTGCTTCCATAGGTACAACATCACAAAGTACCTCATCCTCATAAGTCCCTATTGAGAAGTTAATAAGGACTTATTTATTTACCTCAATCTCACCCTCCTCACTAAGCCATGATAGCTTGTAGGGCTTGGCATGAGGGATAGTAGTCAAACCAAGTTTGTCTACCACCCTTGTGCTAGTCACATTCACACAGCTTCCCCTATCAATTATGATTGAGCAAAGTTTGTTGTTAATAAGGCAAAATCCTTTTGGACTTGTCCCAACATGCGCCTTACTATCAACAAATCTCCCTCACTAGGTTTGATGTCATCATCACTAGAGAAAGAGTGAGAGGAGTTCTCTCTTGATGCGGAAGGGGGAGAGGAATGTTCACTCTCAACCTCACCATTTTCTCTCAAGGTCATGGTTCCTTTAGTGGGGCAATTTGAAGCAATGTGCCCATACCCTAAGCATTTAAAACATTTGATTGAACTTGACCTTTGGGAATTGGAGGGATTGGGAGTGCCCCTAGCCAGATGGCTCCTAGAAGTGGACTCTTGGTGAGACTTGGAAGGCTTACTATCATGCTTTTCTTTGTTCCTATCCTTCTAAGAAGAGTTATAATAGTGATTGTTTGAGTGACTCCTCCTTGCACTATCTTTTCTTTTGAGTTGAGATTCAATTTTTAGTGCAAGGTGTAAAACATTTTCAATGGAGGAGTACTCATACAATTCTACTAAGTCTTGGATGTCTCTCCTCAAGCCACTAACAAACCTAGCTACCTTGGCCTCATTAGTTTCATCATGCAAACCAGCCTTAAGCAACAAAGACTCCAACAATTTAAAGTAATCATCCACACATAAATTTCCTTGTTGAAGCCGTTGGAGCTTCAAAAGGAGCTCCCTCCTATAGAAGGAAGGAAAAAAATCTAGCGCACATCAAATGTTTAATGTCCATCCAAGAGGCCGCGGGTGGCCCTTGGTAATTATCCATACAAACTTTATGCCACTATGTCATGGCATAACCCTCAAATTCTACCACTATTAAATCAACTTGTTCTTGCCCCTCAAGAGGGTTTACATTCATTAATTGCTCTACTTTTGCTTCCCACTCCAAGTAGACATCCAGATTGTTGTCTCCATAGAATTTGGGAATTTTGATGTTGTGGTTGGGCTTCCTTTGAGGTGTGTTTCACCTAGGCCTCCTTCTTCCATAGTAGCCCCAATCTTCTTCTTTCTCTCCATTGTAGCTAGGTGGGGAATGAGCCCGCCTTCTCTCCCTTTCGGCTTTCTCTTGCTCAAGTCTTTCAATGGTCTCTCTCAAGTGTCTTTCACTTTCTTTTCTTGGGATTTCTATCTCCCTTAGCAACTCCATGAGAGGCAATTCAGTTTGGGACTTGAGTTGGTCCTCTAAGGTGATGCTCTTCTCTTTGGCTCCCTCGGGTGAGATAGGAGAAGATGTGGAAGACATGATTCCTACAATAAAAAATAAAATAACCAAAAACAACTAGACAAAGGCCAAAAAAAAATTTAATGGTTAGAAGGGAAAGAAAAAAAAATATAACTCTCAAAGTGTTTGGCTAACTTCCCAAAGATTGATGGTATGTTTCACTAAACTCTCTTGTGTACCAAGAGTGTTCAATCCCTTAAAGAAAACTTGAATCTTGATTTGGCTCAAAATGAAAAGATGTTTGGCCCTCAACACTTAAGAGAAACAAGGAAAGAAAACTTCAAAGACAAAGCCTTTAAAAGGAAATTCCTAATTATAAAGCAAGAAAAGTTCAAACAAGAAAGAGGCACACTAAGATAAACACAAATGACAAATAGATTATAAAAGAGAAAAGCTTGAAGGAAGACTTAATGGAAAACACTTAAAACATGCAATAAAATTTCCAGCAAACCACACATTTCAAGAAGATTAGGATCCTACAAATGATGGTACTAATTTGTCATACTCATCCTTAAGCATACAACCATGTAGTTAAATTCTAGAATCATGCATTTGGTCACTTTTTTTCTTACAATTTTCTTTTCAAAACAACATATATATCTCATGACCTTGATGATTTTTAGCTCTTCTCGATGTTCTTTAATTGATTCTAGACTTAACATACACACTTGCAATGGTTGTAGATGATTATGAAGCACTTAGTTCCTATGTTTAGGTTCAACCAATCAATTCAAGTTACATGCAATTTTAGCTAAACATTTTATCAAACATGTTCAAGTATTGGAAACAAGGATAAGAAAACTCAAAGGGGAAAATTATATGACATGTGACTCAAGCAAAGGAAAGCAACACAAAAAGACTCTAAACTTGACTCAAGCATATGATCAAACATGTAGCTTTCATGCAAAAACTAGTCCAAACTTGAGTTCTATGACTAGTATTCATGCACACACTCAACATACTTCATGGTGGATCATTTTGGCATGAAAATTAAGCATCTAATACCAAAAAAACAGCAAGCAACAATTCCAGAATTAAGTGCAATTTTTTTTTTACGAAAATTAGCTATGGAACCAGTTTTGGATAGATTTTGTCATGGATTCACAATTTTCACAAGCTACCAATAAAATATGGATGAAACAAGAAGACAAACACCTTGTAAGCATGAAAAATTAAACCAAAGCTCTGATTACCAAATGATAAAGGTTCATTTTAATATTTAGCATATAAGGTGTTTGATAGAAAGACAAAGAGAAGAAAGCAACAAGGAAGATTCCCACTAAACACGAAGATAATCCCAAAGGTTATCTAAGTGTGAAGGTTCACTTCACAAGAGCTCAAGAAAGAAGGGAAGACAAGACATTAAACAAGATAACAAGAAACAAGTAATAAGCTTGAATATAGGTGCTGGAAAATTAAATGACAAGAATGTAAAGAACATGGAAAGTAATGGAAGAAGAGATGATAGAAAGGGGAAGGAGGATGGAATGCATTCACGCCAATTGGGGATGGACCAACCCAAGATAAGTGGTGATGCCGCCACTTGAGCCAAGGCTCAAAATAAGACACAAGAAGGGGAAGAACACTCCCAAGAACACACACAAGCTCAAAGCTAATGCTCTCTAATTTTTACTCCAAAATTCAACCCTTTACAAATGGTGGGGGGCCCTCCTTATACAGGCAAGGGTTGGGGACCTAAAGGGAATTACAATGGAAAAGATGCTAAGCATATTCCACTCTTGGTGGGTAAGATACAAAATTCTAGAAGCTAGGTCTAAGCTTGGCCTCCAAACTTGCACAAGCACCTTCTAGAAGGTCAAATGTTGACCTTCTCCACTCCCTTTGACATCCTACCTCATGGGACTTGAGCCCATGTGCTTCCTTTGCCCCCAACAAGGCTCCACTTGTAGAAAAAAGGGTGTTCCAAAAGCAATCTTACAAAAAATAGCAAAGAAACATAAGTCTAGAAAATTTTAAGACAAACTAGAAATGCTAAAAAGACTAAAGAAAGAGGGTGAGGAGGAAGTGTCTCTTCTCATCATGTTTCTTGTGATCCTCCTAGAACACTCCTCTCCTTTATTGGTGGTCAAGGACTCATCACTCCCCTTTGTTGTGGACCTCTTCCACGTTAACCTCTTTGTCAACCTTGCTTGCTCCCTGAGCTTTCTTCTTTATTATTGAATTTGGTCATTGTATTGACTTCTTTAGGCATTTTATTTTTGGCAAAAGAGTGCTTTATCCTTCCCATTTATAGACACCTTAGACATTTGTTTGTCTAAAGCTTCTTGGTTAGCCAAAATATTTTCTAGCTCTATCAAAGTAGGCTCATTTGACCATCCTTTAGTAGCTGTAACAATCCCATGGTATTTGGGATTCAAACCATGAATAATACTTCTTCTTTTTCGTGCATCATTAATTGCACTCTTTGAATCTAACTTTGCAATTTTGTTGCAAATAGACTTTATTTTGGTGAAATATTGATTAATTGTCATATCACCTTGTTGAACTGACATGACTACAATTTTGCATCACTCTTCCTTGCAAATAAAGTTGCAAGAGTATCCCAAGCCTCTTTCGAAGTTTTCAAATCCTTTAGTCGTTGTAAGAACTCATCCTCTACGGTAATGGAAAATACAAACATAACTTTTCCAGCTTTTATCTCCCATTTGTTTTTCTCTCCTTTGTCAGTTGGTGTGATTGTGTCGGCACCACCAACAACACCCCATAAGTCTTGTCCAAGCATATAGTATTTTATACGCATGCTCCAAGTATTGTAATTTTCGTTGTTCAACTTTTCCATTAAGCTAGTTGAAGATGCAATATTTGTCATGGTCTTAGACCGACAAATACATATACTATAATCTCTTGACTATACATTACCGAATATTCTTCACAATAGTCCGTGATAGAAAATGCTCACTATATGCTAGTTGGAGCAAAGCGACCCTTGACCGTTTGGTCTGATACCAATTGTTGAGTAAAAAACAAATGGGAAGGAGAGAAATTTAGTGTCCAACACCATTAACTTTTTCTCTTATGATAAATGATGTGTTTTTGTTAATTCTAATACATAATGTTAGCAAACTTTATATAATAACTTATTTCTAAAAATAATAAACTAAAAATACTAATACAAATATTCTACGTAAAAAAATATAATAATAAAAATAAAACAACAATGTAGTTCCTTGAATTACGTTGAATGGAGAGAATAGACATTGTTATTCTTAACACTCCCCCTCAATGATTATTCTCTTATGCAAGAAAGAAAAAGATAAGAATTACAAGTAAAGAAAGAGGAGAAAATCAAGCTTCAAAAAAGGAAAATTAAATTTGAGATTTGAAATTCAAATAAACAGATATTAAAGTAAGGAGAAACTTTGAAAATATTTGTTTAATATCTTTTATTTAAATTAGTTTATAGGAAATCAATTAGATTTTATATTAGAATATCTTTTTCACAAAGATAAAAATATATTTAATTATTATTTATTTAGATTTAGGGAATTAAGGTATAAATATGGTTAATATTTGTTTTGTTACATTTTTACTTTATATACAGAGTACATGAGTAAAGTAAGGTATAATTTCTTTATATAATATATCTCTTATATCTCATATATCTTTAAAATATATTTTCAAAAATTCTAAAAATTCCAACAAGAGTTCAAATGATAACAATGTAATGGGTTCTCTGCTGAGGAAGTATATTGTGTTTTATTATCTTTAAGAACAATTAGACATAGCAAAAGGTTTTATTAAGAAATTCTTTTACAAATGGATATGAGTAAGAGATAAAAAGGAAGTAAATTTGAGAAAGCCTAACTTTTTTTTAGAAATACTTCCCAATTTATCTCTGACTGAGTGTTTAATTTAGTTCATGACATCATGAACTAAACAAGATTGAGTGAAATTGTTTTAGTAAAAAATTCTGGACTTCTACCTATTGATATAATTAAATTAAATTCATACGAAAGTGGTAAATGGAATAATATTAACATATGAAGCTCGGCTAATTGCGTGTGCATGTGTTCAACTCATATCGCACATCCACACTCGTATAATACGTATTAACAAAGTGTCCAAATTTAAGAAAAAACATTTTCTCAGTTTCAAGATAATTGCACATGATTCCAACACAGTTTTGGCACAACATTAACATAGACAAATTGAATAATATTTTTTGAAATTAAAAACTCAAAAATTTATTGTACAAGTTGCTATTATAACTATAAAAAACAAATATATAATTAAGGATATTTAAATTAGATATGTATTATTAGAGAATTATTATTCATTCTCGTATTGTATATATTAGAGAATTGAGAATTATTCATCCTGGTATTATATCTTCAAATGTTGTGAAATTCTTAAAGAATAAATTAGATTCAATTTTATATTAAGCAACAATATAATATATATTTTAAAAATTATAAGTATGGCAATGTCCATCAATGTCAAGTTGGGTAGGGTTAGTGTTTGTGTTTCATAGATTTTAACACTTCTGTAGTTGTTAGGTCCTAGTAGATGCTCTCATCCATTGTAGCCAAAAAAAGAAATTGACTATTGAAAGGGCAAAGAGTTATGGAAAGCATGACCAGAACAAATTGTGCAGACATAATTGTAGTATGTACATTTCTCGTGAAGAGTTGAAGAAGGTACATTGCAAGCATCCACGAGACACAATACAAAAAACAAATCAAAGGTACACAGGAAAAAGAAAAGAGAAAAAATGTTCTGTACTTTGTTTATAACACAGCGTGAGGGTAAGAGGTTTAAAATGGTCTAACTGTAGGCTTTAGATGCAGGTGATGCAGAAGTATAGCTAAAATCAGTGATATTTTCATCACCATTAGGTGTTTCCATCCCTTCATACACTGAACCTTGCCCAACATATTGTTGTACAACCAAAACCGAAGCAGTGGCTGCAAAATCAGAAGATGCTAGCAAATCTCCAATAGCCCCTATTTCAGGACATTCACTCCAATCAGTGAGTCCTGCAGTGAGAGGTGATATCATCCCTTGACCTCTCCCAACAACGAAAAGGTCATGAACATCATCCATTGTCCTTATTGCAGCCACTGTGTCTTCCCCATTATTAACTACCTTCTCAATAAAATCAACTGAATGATCATCCCCACATGTCGTCCTAAACTCATATATAAGTTTTTCATCAAGTTGCTTCTGTATATCCCTATCTGTTTTCACTGTCAGCTCCCTTGGTTCATCCATATTTGTGCTTCCTTGATGCTGCCACGATGGCTCTACTTGTTCACCTGGGACAAAACGCATTATGGTGAGGCTAATCCCTGGATGTTCCACCATTCTCCATCCATAGCACAATGCCTCTCTATCATCTGGTCCTCCAAAAAACAATACTGCTACGTGATGAGATACTTGATTTCCAGCCAAACGGTTAGAGCCACTTAAGCCTCTATCTACTAGAATTCCTACTGAGCAAGGTGCATGTGCTAGTACATTCTGGTTGATGGCTCTATAGGCCATGTTTGTAGCTTCCATGCCACCATCAACTGTTTGTTGTTTATGAAAAGGAACAATAATGAGGGACACACGTTTGTCTGCTGCCAAATTGCATATGTCTTCATGCATGGTGGAATAGGGGGAGATAGCTGTCAAGGGCTGCACTGAGATGTATGAAGCATGTTGTTCGTAGTTTTCAAAGGCTTTGATTATGTGGTCAGATTGAGCTTCGGTTCTGTTAAGGGCAGGGACGTCTGGTTTTGCCGTGTTGTGAACAATGAGCATGGCTGATGTGCGACCACTGAGTTCCACCAAATGGAGCACATAGACACATATTGGGGAGTTCTTCGTTGGGTTAGAGGCTTCAAGAAGGTTGATCATTGTTGGAACGTTTCGAGGGGTATGGACACACACTAGGAGTCTGAACTCAGTATCTGATTTTGATATCTCAATTGTTCTTCTTTTGTAATATATGCTGCTTCTTGATGGCCTATAAATAATTGATATGGCAGGTACAATAATGCCAGTCATTATCACTGTTATAACGACCATAACTGCGAATGATTCTTCATCAAAAACCTGGAGAGAATTGTAAACAATCAACATCACTCATCAAGAGAAGAATTAAGGGAATCAGTGGTATAATCTCATATTTGTTAAACAAGGTATTGAATGCTTTTATTCATTCAAGATATTAAATATGTTTAACTTTCCATTCAATACCTTTCTTTATGAGGATTAATTGAACGATATAACATTATTCATTATAGTATCAGTACCTTCTGGTCCTTCCCAACATTAAGCACGACCATTTCAACAAGACCTTTTGTGTTCATGAGTAAACCAAGGGCAGCTCCTTCACGCATTGGCATTTGATAAAATAATGCAATCAACAGGGTTCCAATAACTTTACCAATGCATGCCAGAAAAATGACTAGAAAAAGAATCGCCCAGGTGTATGACCCACTGATGAGTGCTAGGTTGGTTTTTAGCCCACTTATGGCAAAGAAGAGAGGTAGCAGAAGTCCTGAAACAAAGTCCTCAAGCTTTTCCACAAGAGTAAAACTGAGTGGTCCATTTGGGATTGCCAAACCAAAAACAAAAGCTCCAAAAACAGAATGAGTTCCAATGGCATCAGTGATGAAGCCTGAGACCATGACCCCAGCTAGAATAAGAGATATATAAAACTCACTGAAAGATTCTCCTTCAGGGGTTTTCTTAACTAGCCATACAACTGCTGGTCGAACAGCAAAAGCACAAAACGCCACAAATGCTAAACCAGATAGTAGAACCCAGAGAGAAGCCCAGGAAGTGGCATTATTCTCAGCTATTGCAATGGCTAAAGCCAAGAGAATCCAAGCACACACATCATTGATGAGTGCTGCTGAAAGAGCAAGCTTCCCCAACTCTGTGTTAACGAGTTTAAGCTCAGCCAGGATTCTAGCAAGGACAGGAAATGCAGTGACAGAGAGAGCAACACCAAGGAATAGGATGTAAGTGCCTTGGTTTATGTGACTGTCGGTTTTTTTGGCCAAAAGATAGGAGAAGGCCACGCCAACCACGAAAGGTATAATCATGCCAGCCAGTGCTGAAGCCACAGCTTTTCTACCCACACTTCGCATCACTGTTATGTCCATCTCCACCCCTACCAAGAACAGAAAATAAAGAAGACCAATATTTGCCATTGTTTCAATCACCATAACACTTCTTAGAGGAAACACTGCATTGGCAAATGTTTCGTTTTGTCCAAGCACCGAAGGCCCCAACATTACTCCACCCTGTACCCATGCAAAATGAATACATCTGTCAGCAAAGAACCAAAAAGAGTCTAATTACATCTTAATCTTCTAGCCCTTCTCACTTTTGCTTTTAAAAATGATTCTTTAAAAGAATTTCATGCCACACTTTAAGTTTTGAAAATGTTTTTTCTAAAAACCATAATACAGAAACATCTGGGAGATGTTTTCTATTCTCTCATGTTTTTAGCCCAATGTCTGAAGTGATGCTACACATACAAAGACAAGATTGCATGAATGACATTTGCTCAGACTTTCACGTTACAAGGAGGCTTAGCTAAAGAAATTCGTGATGATCGTGAAGAAAACAACTAACCAAGACTTCAGCAATTACGCGTGGCTGGCGAAAAGGCTTGAGAATGAAGACGAATACGCGGGTGGCAACCACAACTAAAGTCAATTGCAAGATGAAAAGAGGGAGAGAATAATCCAAAGGGTTGTCTCCTTGCCACACACCATTTGTTGTTATCATGGTAGGTGCATAACATACTATATAATCATCCGTTCTATTGTTTGCTTCTCCCATTTTTCTTCTATGTATCTCCTTTGTTGTTACAACAACCTTTTCTTCTTACGTGCAATCCTTATAGAGGACTCTTTCATGTGTCAAACATGCATAACCTTGGTAAGGCACATGCATCATATACACTATATGTTCCAAAGTAGTAAGCTAATGAAGTTTGCATGCAAATGCTTCATGAGAAGGAACGTGGTTCTAGTCGTGTTGCGTTGAGCAGATGAAAATTGACTAGAAGTTCAAAAGGGGTAGGAAGATGGACCAAAAAAGTTGGAAAATAATGGAAGGAGGATAATTAAGTTTTGTTTTGTTTGATGAAGATTAGGATATGAGAAGAATTGAAGGCAGAGAGAAAAGAAGTGTGGTTCCTTTGGTTTTGGTGGCTGTCCAATTCAAGTGGGAACTCCAGTTGAATTCTAGGGTCTGTATTGTGTTGAAGGGAAGGATTTCTAATTTAAGAAAGCTCATGATTCTATATTATGTTACTCACTAATTATTGGAGAATAGAGAAGTGTAGGTAGGTTTGAGGATGAATTTGTGTTATATGTATATACTATGATTATATATATATAATTTGTTTTGCCTCTTACATATATCACTCTAATGAAAAGTAATCATCCTTGAGTAAAAAATTACATGTTAAAATTTGTGATAAAATATATGCATGTATATAACTAGTATTTTAGTTGCATTATATTGATATGTTGATTTCATTAATCTAAGTTTATATTAAAAATCATAATATAAAAATATCCTTAAATATATGTTATATTTTAAATTCACAAATTATAAATAAACTGTAATATATATATATATATATATATAATTATTGAAAATTTGTTTAAAAAAACTGTTAAAATTTATTTTAATGATAAAAACAAAAGATAGTACATTAAAAGATAAGAAAATAGAATATGTAAAAAAACTTGTAATAAACTTTACAATATAATTTGTAATTATTTTTTTATAAACAAATTTAGGTTATTTTTCTAATTTAATATGCTAATTAAAATTTGATTAAATTGCTTAATTTTCATTTTACATAAATTTATTTTATATTATTAATTGTATTAAACCACATCAAAATATAATTTGTTTAATTATATTATATTTTTTTCTTTTATAATTTTATTTTATATCATTAATTATATTAAAACATATAAAAATATATTTATTTAAATGTATTAAGATAATTGGTGCAACTCTTTTTAAGAATTTACGTATATTTAAGAAACTTACTGTACCCAGAAGTAGAATTTTAAGATAAGAAGTCTTTAAAATATGACTTTTTATTTTTTTTATTATGTATTTAAATAAAAGATGTTTATAAGTACGATTTTTTTAAAATGAAAGCTACAATTTTTTTTTAAAAAATCTAAAATAATCTTGCAAAAGTATATAAAAAAAAGTTGAAAACAAAAAAATTAGAAAGCTTTTGAAAAAGAAAGAAAAATATAACTTAAAAAACAGTGAGAAAGTCATTACAAATAAAACTTTAGAAAGAAAAACAGTGAAATAATAGTTGTTATAAACACGACTTTGAAAAAAAAAGTAGTGTATATAAATAAAAAATGAGCTACACCAAAAATCGTGGTCATAAGCATGGCATGTCCATTACGCTAATTTTTTTTTTAAAATATGTTTGTAAAAATAAATACTGAAAAAATTGCACTCAGTATTGTAAAAGAAACCATGATTTGATGTTAGTGACAAGAAAAAAGTTGAAAAAAGCATTTTAATAAGAATATAAAAGCACATACTATATGTTTTATGGCATACCACTCTTGTTCTATTCTATGTAATCCAAAATTAGACATTAACTTCTGTTATTATGTTATAACAATATATCTTTATAAATATTTTGTGAATGATAAATAAAAAAATATGATAAAGTTATCTTGTTTCTCACCATATATTTGTTCTCTATTTATATGTTTAAAAAATGTGCGTGTTAATAACACTTTCCCCAATAATTGGTATATAGAGCATAAGTTTGAGAGACTTGAGAGGGGTCTGTGAAGAAGAGGAGCAGGAGCGTCTGTGAGGATGAGCGATTATGGCTACTGTGGGTGCATATCTATCTTTGATGGAAAATGCTATGAGGAGTGGTGTGTGAAGATGAACGCTGCCATTCTTGGTTTCCAAGAAGTGGATGATGTGGTGAAAAATGGTTTTAAAGAACTTCTCAAGAATGCAACGGACGAGCAGAAACAAGTGTATAAAGAAAATAAAAGACTGGATTGTAAGACTAAAGTTCTATTGCACCAATGTGTATCTTTGAATATATTTAAGAAGATTTCAAAAGCTACAACTGCAAAACAGGCCTGTGACACTCTATAGCAGATATATGGAAATACTGAGAAAGTGAGATTGCAGTCTTTAAGTAGACAATTTGAAACTTCTGTGCATGACTGAGCAAGAAAACATTGGAGAATACTTCAACAGGATTCAGATTTTGGTGAACTCCATGCGTGCTTGTGATGAAGTAGTGAAGGATATCAAGATTGTAGAAAAGGTTCTCAGAACTTTAATTCCATGTTTTGACCATATAGTTGCTGCAATAGAAGAGTCCAAAGATTTGGACAACATGACTGTTAGAAAGTTGCAAAATTCACTGGAAGCCCATGAATATAGAGTGAATGATAGGTGGAACAATGAGAAAAATATAGAACAAGCCTTGTAAGCCAGGACTGGTCAGAATATAGAGGCCAGAGTGGTTGGAACAAACGAGGTAGAGGAAGATCTAGAGGAGACAGGAATGGAGATAGAAATGTAGATTCAACCTTCAGAACTTTCTTGCAGCAGGGGAGGCAATGAACAGAAAGATGGCACCAGAGGAGGTAATTCATATTGAGGAAAAAGAAAAGGTGGCAAAAAGATCTTTGATAAAAGAAAAATTCAGTTATAACTGTGACACATTAGGGCATTATTTGTATGAGTGTTGGCAGGATAATGCAACCAAGAAAGGAAAGAAAAGTGAATAAGCTAATCTGGTGCAGGAAGAAGATGGGTTTGATTCTGACCAGGTACTGCTGATGGCAATCACAACCGGTGAAGAAGACGGCTTTATAACAGAAGAAGATGGTCAAAATTTTTCTTCTTTTAGTAAAGTCGTGCTTGGGTAGCTAGCATGACTTCTATTCAAATTTTTTTTGTCTTTAGTGAAGTTGTGCTTGACTAGCAAGATTTCTATTCTTCTGTACTGTGTAATTTTAAAAAAAATTTATCTCAATGGGTAAAAAACCTAAAGAAGACTACACATCCTGGTATTTGGATATAGGGTGTTGAAACCATATGATGGGAAATTGGAGTTGGTTGATTGATCTTAATCTATGCGTGAAGAATAGTGTTAATTTTGCTGATGATAACTCAATTGTTGCTGAAGGAATTGGAAAAAGGTGATGATTAGTGGTAGGGATGGTAAAACTGCTTACATGAATGATGTGTTATATGTTCCAACCATGAAACATAATCTGCTCAGCCTGGGACAATTACTGGAGAAAGGGTTTAATCTGACCATGTAGTAGAAATATATTGAAGTGTATGTAGTGACTTATTATTAAAGCGCCACTATCCAAGAATAGAACCTTCAAGGTAAACTTGGATGCCTTTGCCATACAATGTCTATCAGCTACTAATGTGGAGAAGGAAAGTTGGTCATGACATTACGGATATGGCCATTTAAAGTTTTAAGAGTTTAAATCAGCTTACTTGGAAGCAAATGGTGTGTGGTCTACCACCATTCACTCACAGATTAAAGTTTGTGAAGGGTGTGTAATTAGTAAGCAGCCTAGGAAAGTTTTAGCCAAGAAATTGCTGGAAGTTGTTATACAATATCTCTTGGAGTTAACAAATACTTCCTCACTTTTGTAGAAGAGTTTTTCAGAAAGATTTGGATATATCTGTTAAAAGAAAAGAATGATGTATTTTCTTCGTTTGTCAAATTCTACTCTACGGTGGAACGAGAATCTGAGGTGAATTTGAAGATTTTGAGAACTGATGGTGGTGGGGAGTACAACTCCAGAGAATTTAGACATTTCTTTGCTGAGAAAGGAATTGAGCATGAGATCATTGTACTCTATACACCGCGCATAATGGTCTAGCTGAGAGAAGAAATAGAACCTTGCTAGATATGACAAGGTGTATGTTGAAAGGAAATGGCCTACCTCACTGTTATTGGGGTGAGGCTGTGACTACTGTAGATTATATATCTTGAACAGTTGTCCCACGAAGAGACTGAAATCAACCACACCGGAAGAGGTCTGGTCTGGAGCTAAACTGACAATGCATCATCTGAGAATTTTTGGGTCAGTGTGTTATAGACACATCCCAGATGAAAGGAGGAGAAAACTTGATGATAAGAGTGAGACTCTTATTGATTGAATATCATCCAACCGGTGCATACAGGCTGCTTGACCCAATGAAACAACAGATTTTGATTGATAAAGATGTCATTGTGGATGAATCTGCTACATGGGAATTGGAAGGGTGACTTGGAGAATACAATTCCATGTGTTTTGGAAGATAGAATTGGGGCTCCAAAAGACAATACAACTGTTGTTTCAAATGTTAGACTATAGGGCTAGATTTCCCTCAACCAGACTTGCTGATCATGAAGTGTACACTGACATTATGGTCTCTGCTGCTGGTGAGTTCGTTCATTTTGCTTTATGGCTGATACAGAACCACTGAATTGGAAACATGCAGTGAATATCAAAGAATGGAAGGATGCCATGATGGAGGAGTTGGAAGCAATTGAGAAAAACAGACCATGGGAGTTGGTTGATTTACCATAGGATAAGTATCCTATTGATGTGAAGTGGATCTTTAAACTAAAGCTTAAACCAAATGGGTCAATTGCTAAGTACAAAACAAGGCTTGTTGCAAAGGACTTTCTTCAGAAATCGGGAGTTGATTATACGAAGTGTATACTCCAGTTGCTAAGATGGAGTCAGTGAGGCTTGTCACAGCAGTAGCCAGTTTCAAAAACTAGAAAATTAGCCGGATGTCAAATCTGTCTTCCGCAATGGTCCATCAGAGGAGGAGGTTTACGTCCTGCAGCCACCAGGTTTTGAAGTGAAGGGACAGGAACATCAAATGTATAAATTAAAAAAGACTTTATATGACCTTAAATAAGCTCCTAGAGCTTGGAACAAGTTGATTGACATGGTTCTGACAGACAAGGCTTTACAAGATGTACAGTGGAGTTTGAAGTATTTGTGAAAATTACACAACACATTAACATACTTATTGTATGTTTATATGGGGATGATTTAATTGTGACATGAAATATACCAGCAGAAATTGAGGAGTTCAAGGAGAAGATGAAATTTGAGTTTCAGATGTCAAATTTAGGCACTCTCAACTATTTTCTTGGGCTAGAATTTGTGCACCCGTAAGAGAATTTTCTTGCACCAGAAGAAGTATGCTTGTGAAGTTTTGAATAGATTTAACATGGAGAACTGTAGTCTCTACATCAGTTATGACAGGTTTAAAACTAACTGAAGAAACGGATGCACAATCTGTTGATACAACTCTGTTTAAACAGATTGTTGGTTCCCTTATATTTCTATATAATAACTGACCAGATATTAGCTATGGAGTGGGGTTGGTGAGCAGATTCATGCATGATCCCGGAGCTCCTCATGTGTCTGCAGAAACATATTTTGAGATATTTAACAGCCATAACAGATTATGGAATTCTATTTCCTAAAGCAAATGAGTATAATACAACTATCTTGGAAGCTTATTCTGATTCGGACTGGTGTGAAGACAAAGTAGAAAGGAGAAACACGTTTGGATACTTGTTTAAGTATCTAAATACACCAATTTCAGAATGTGGTGGCTCTCTCCTCGTGCGAAGCTATACATAGCTGCATCAGAGACAGCCTCTCAAAGCTTGTGGCTGAAAGTATTGTTAGGGGAACTTAAACTGGCTTATAAGAAACCAGTTCACCTACAAATTAAAATCAGCTATCAATTTGTCAAAAAATCCTGTTCCGCATAATAGGAGTAAACACATTGATACTAAGTTCCATTTTCTTAGAGATCAAGTGTGTAAAGAGAAACTCCTATAGGATTTAAGAGAAAGAAATTTAAAGGTTTGTGAAGAGAGAGAAGAAAGAAAGTAACGTATTCTCATGTATATTAGTAAAAAGCTGTTTTTATATACAGAGTAAAAAAGCTGCAAAACAGAGAAATGGTCAGACTAATATTTATGACCGTTGGTTATAACAAAACTAAGTTTGGCTTAGATCCTAACACACCTCCCTAAGCCAAAACATCAACCAAAAATACAACACCAATTGTTTGCCAATTGCTCTTCCGATCTGCAATGCACAAGATCAATCTTCCCTTTGTTTACTTGCTCTCGTATGAAATGCCACTTAGTCTCAATGTGCTTACTCCTCCCATGAGAAGTAGGGTGATTTGCCAGGTTGATAGCTGACTTGTTGTCAACAAGTAGCCTCACTCTTCTATCTAATTCAACGTTCAGCCCTTCCATTAAAGAACTCAACCAAGCTGCTTGACAACTGGCTTCACATGCTGCAATGTATTCTGACTCACACAAAGATAGAGCCACTACTGATTCCTTGGTTGAACTCCATGAAATAGGTGAATGACCAAGAAAGAAAATATACCCAGCTGTCAACACCCCATTTCGTCCGAAAAATGATAAAGATATGAAATTAATAAAATAGACTTAACTTAAAAATATAAGAAAATATTAAAATATTAAATAAAAATAAAGGTGAGTAAAAAATAATAATAAAATAGAAATATTTTTATAATAAGAAAATATGTTTTTATAATAAAATATTTTCTTTTTATTTAACATATATGTATATATAATAAAATAATATGATAATTTAAAATAAAAAGGAGAGAGTTTATAATTTAAATATATCATAAATTCTAATTCTTAGTTTTTATTTTTCTATTTTTTATTTTTCTCTTTCCTCTTTTTAAGGGATTTTTATTCTCCCACAACTTCCACTCTCTCACTCTTTCTAGGAGACCCACTCTACTTATATTTCTCCACTACCTAACTTTCAAATATTCAGTTTTTTATTTTTATTTTTTTATTTATTTTATTTTGTTTCTCTCTCTTCACCCAATTCATATAAATAGGGGTACAAGAGTAGAGAGAAAAGGGTGATTTTTTTGGGATTTTTTTTTTGAGAAAGAAGGAAACATCTAGAGTAGAGTGAATGAGATTTTGATTCTTTTGAGAAAGGAGAAAAAACCTAGAATAGAGAGGGGGACGGACAGTGGCGGATCTTGACTAAATTTCTAGAGGAGCCACTATATATTAAATCAATTTAATATTTTAATAATAATTAAATAATATAAAAAAATTATAAATAAAATAATATAATATGTAAAAAAATCAACTTAATAAACAAAATTAACATTAAATATAACATTCAATTTACTTACAAACATCAATTCAATATACTTGTTCATAATGTAATAAAAAATCGTAAGATTATACGATTTTTATTTCAATTCCGTGTTAGAGTATATTTATAATCGTAATACACTGTAATCGGTGAAATCATAGAGAAAAATCGGAAAAAACGTAGAATCCAACAAATTTAATGTTTTAACAAATGCAGGTACCGAATGAGTTTTAATTTCATTTTAATGGAGTTTAATTTCTTTTATTAGTTTTAATTTTTTTTAATATTGAGCACTATTCTATATTCCAGTTATCTATAATACTTTTTAACTCTTTCAATAATTTTGAATTATTTAATTTAGAAGTTGAACAGTTTTTAATTTTTTAATGATTTTTAATATTTAGTAATATTGTTCCTACTAATTTAAGAGTTGAACAATTTTTTTAGAGGTTATATTAACATGTAAGTCTGAAGATTGTTTTTACTTTTTTAAACCTTAAACAATTTTTAAATATTTTAAGCCTAATAAAAATAATTAAAAATTAAATCTTTCCACTTATGAAAATAAAAGTTAAAACGTTCTTTGTTCAATGTAACTATTTGCTCATTTGAAGTTGAAGAAATATCATTTTCATTTTTATCAATAATCTTCCTCTTAAAAAAAACATCAATTGTCTTGTTCTTAACCATGAGTAATGTACCTATTAAAAAATAATTATTTAATTTCAAAATATATAAAATTATAATAAATGATAATTTACAATCTAATCTACATAGTAGTAGACCTCCTAAAAATATAATCTACAATATAATGTAATTTACTTACAATAGTCACATAAAAGCATAAAAAATAAATAATATTAAATAAAAAAAGTTATAATAGGTACCTGGAATGGAAGAAGTTTTATAAAAGTATACTAGAAGATAAGTGACGTAGAGAAGAAACCTAAAAGAGAAAAGACTCATTATATCTTAACATAAAGAGAAGAAGAAGAATACTAAGAGTCTATATTTAAAGCAAAAAAGTAAATGTAAATTGCTTTTATCTATAAATTTTTATGAAAACTCTAAAAAGTATACCTCTTAAATGAATCTATTAATTGTAAAAATTTATTTTATTAAATTGTGGGAGCCCATATAATAAATTTATATGTACAATAAAAATGTTTGGGGGGCCGTGGCCCCCACCGGCTCCTATTAAGCTCCGCCCCTGGGGACGGAGATTGGAGAAAAGGGAGAAAAGTTTTTACTTTTACTAGAAATAAAAGGCTAGAATAGGAGAAGCATTTCGGTGATTTTGTTACGCGAGGAGCAATCATAAAAAGGTACCATTCTCTTCTCTTAGATGTCCATGATTAACCTCTAGAGATATTCCATTCATTTTATTTCACTACTCTTTATTATGAGCATTGCATACACGCGATATAACTATCAGCCTTTTTATCGAGAAAAGTTTTTATTTTTTTATTTTTTTTTGTCTATGTATGTTTCTCATCATGGTCATGATTTTGTTTTAAATTTTTTTGTATTTATATGTGCTTGATTTAATATTCCGCAACAGCAAAGATGGTGCCTGAAGCTTATGTTTGTACAAATTTGCATAATTGGTACTGCCATTACATATCCTTATTTTCACGTGCATGACCTATGACATGTTGTTGCAAATATGGATGAAGCCATGATGGTTAATGGTAGATGGCATCTTTCCTGGATAGTTAACTATGTGCCCTAACTTCTTCATATTTAATATAATGCATTCTCCTCTTATCTTTACATTTTATTATTATTATTTTATGTTTATCATTTAGGTTAGATTCATATATTTTATTATTATCTTAAGTTTAGTGTTGCATAGGTTATTTATATTTTATTTTAGATTATTTCATTTATCTATATTAGTATAATATAAACAATCACATAAATATTTACAAAAAATCATGTAATATGTGGCAGATATTTTGGTAAGATGTGGCAGTTTTAACCGCCACAAATACGCGTGTGACGGGTACCCATACCGCCATAATTCTGGCCGCCACAAAGTAATAAATGGCGGTTTTAGTTGAACCGCTGCTACAACCGCCATTTATTACAATGTATTAAATGGCGGTTTCATTATGTAAAATGCGACAGTTCGAAAATGTAAAAAATGACAACGATGAAGGATCACTCAACATGTAAAATATGGCGGTTAGAACTGCCATTTCTTACAGCGATATCTGTCATGCTAAACTAATCTATTGTAGAAAGTTGTGGCAGTTTGAACTGCCGTAATGTTTATAATATTTAGATATTATTTTTATTTGATATTAATATTTGTTGGTGATATTTAATATTTTGATTTAAATATTTATAAGGGAAAGAAATATTTTATTTTTTTATTTAAGAAAAAGTATAACAAATTAATATAAATAGAAATTAATTACAAAAATAAATATAAAGATCCTTTATAAAAATAAAAAGAACGATATAGTTAATATAAATTGTTCAAAATCATTAAGCAAGTCATACATATTTAATTGTTCTTATAAAATGAAAAAGTACAACATTACAAAACAAAGTAAAAAATAGTCCTATTGTTATCCTTGCCCATTGCCTGCTTCAGATGAATGTCGTATGTTAGGCGATGGAGCACCACTTGCATCTGATGCCTGAATAAAATAAAGTTATATAATTATTTTCAATACATTTGGAAAATTATTAAAGTCATAAATATTTTATGTACGGTTTCATACCTGATTAATAGAAGTATTAACTATTCCAGCAACCATTGCAGCCAAATCTTCTGAAATATTTCTCCCAGATGCAATGAAGGCTAGAAGTGTTTGTATTTGTCCCTTCACAGTTACAAGTTCATTTTCCATTTTCAAACCACTCTACTATGAAGGCCCTATAGAGGGCAGGGAACGCTTTGCCGCTATGGCATCCCATTGAAAGCCCGGACTGGCTTTCTTCCATTTCCCACAATCCACTATTGATAGCACTGATAACTTCTAGTATCCGAAAAAAGAAAGAAGTGATGACCACTGCCCATGCAACTCTCTACCTTTATTCCTATTATTGTGCACCTTGCCAATTCAAGGTTAAAATTTAAAAATATTCCGAAGCCGCAATGTCTTGCTAATTTTCCCTAAAAACATTGTAAATTGAGAGGGTGTCAAATAAATCTCGATGTCACTTGATTGACTTGTTCTCAGTTAGGGTAGCTCGCAGCACAATTATGGTTCATGATTCGCGTAGGTACACGATTTATTACATTTTACATAATTATAAGAGCTCCATTAAAAGGAATCCAGATCGCAGCAGCACATGGGATAGTAAATTTGGGTGTGATATGCATGCATAGTTATTCTGGAATAATGCAACTGTGGAGTAGCTTTCCTCATCTAACACCGAGATAAAAAAAACTTCTCATCCACCTATCTTCCAGCCTAACACACTAACTACAGTTTCTAATCTGACAACAGTAAATCAAATTAAAATACTAAAACATCTGAACTTCGAAAATGTCAATAAAAGAGAATCAAATTCTAAAATATAGCAATGTAAAAACCACAATTAAGAATCAGATCCAAGTCCTAAACCTAGCATACCCATTTCCGTTACCGAATCAACCACACACTCAAATTTCCTCTTCCTTTCTGTCTCATCGTTGCGTATTATTCTATTTTCTCATAAACGAAACGATTAACAAATTTAATTTGCCAAGTGGAACAGAAACGGAGCGAAGTAGAAGACCTATGTGGTGGACAAGGAGCAGTTGCGGTTGAAATCGTCCATAAAGGCGAAGGAGCTGCTATTTTCTAATGCCGCGGCCTGTTGCTCTTCGTCTTCGACGTCCATTCCCACCATTATCTTCACAAACAGATTACTCATTCAATTTAAATAATAGAGTGTGCCTAAATACTACAATAAACCCACCTGTTGAGTTGTTCAGATACAATTCTTCACCCACGAACTAGGTCACGAGACTCACCCACAAAATGTGCCTAAAACCATCAAAAGTAAACAAATTAAACAAAAAAGCGGTAATGCAACCCAAAGTGAAAGAGGAATGAAATGATTTACCTCCAACCACCGGATAACCTTTGAAGTTCCGAATAAATAAAATCTCAAATACTAGGGTTTGCAATTTGGGAACGGTGAATAGTGAACGGAAGGGAGAATGAGAACGAAAGGGAGAATGAATGGAAGGGAGAACGGTAGGGAGAAGAGACACAGTGAAGAGAACGACAGTGGAGAGAATGAGAGTGAAGAGATAACAAGAGTGAGAGAGAGAACTCAAAAACTGAAGAGAGAATGAGATTGAAGTGAAGAGAGAACTCAAATGAAGAGGGAACGTAATGGAGGGAAGAAAAAAAGGGAAAAAATAATATAGTAATAATATTGAAATTGTGAATGTTGTATTTTGAATGCACATCGTGACAGTTAATAATATGGCGGTTGTAAATGCCATATTTTGAATGTAAATTATGACAGTTATAAAATTGTCATATTATATGATAAAATATGACGGTTTTCTAGAACCGCCATATTAAAACTGTCATTTTTAACAGGATTTTTTGTATTTAGATTTTTTTTCCTCTCTTCCCGCTGACGTTTAATTTAATATATTTATTTGCATATTAAATTTTTGCTATACATGTCATTTTATATTTAATATTTAATTTTGTTTTAAAAATATACCTTTAAATCAATTTTAGATATATATATATATGTGTGTGTGTGTGTGTGTGTATGACCATCCGCGTCATCTTATATTCATCTATAAAAAAATCATTTTATAGATAAATTAAAAGTAATAAATATTTTAAGATATATGTATGACCATTCGCGTCATCTTATATTCATCTATAAAAAAATCATTTTATAGATAAATTAAAAGTAATAAATATTTTAAGATATATGTATGACCATCCGCGTCATCTTATATTCATCTATAAAAAAAATCATTTTATAGATAAATTAAAAGTAATAAATATTTTAAGATATATGTATGATCGTGTGCATCATCTTATATCCCATATTTAATTTTTTTTATAATTTAAATATAATAAATCTTACAAAGTTAAATCTCCTCTCCAAAGAAAATTCATGCAACAATCTACAATATGGGTGTATAGTTTATACTATCTTCACCTATTGTATGATTAGTAAGTGTATCTAGTTTGGTCATCCATACTATCTTACACTTCAAATCACGTGAATTAAACATAAATCTCATCAAAATACTAAAAAATCTATTAAAATTTTAAAAACTAAAACATGTTCAACACTCATATATTTTTTTTACAAAAAAGAACTACGTAACCCTGATTTTCCATAACGAATGGAAATACGTAGGAGCAAGGGCAATCCTTATCAGGCCAAAATAAATAATTTCATAAATATTTTCTTACTTAAAAATAATAAATAATTAAATTTTTACACATGTCTTTGTTTGATTTTTGGGGAAAAATAAATATTTTAAGAATTACACTACTTTTGTACATTTAATTAAAGGTAACCGTCTTAGGACGGACGTCGTAGGGTGCTGACACCTTCCCTATACGTAACTGACTCCCGAACCCGAATTTGGTTCCAAAGACCAAAATTTTTAAAAAGGTTTTCTGTAGTTTTCCTAAATAAACTATGGTGGCGACTCCTCTGTTTGTCAAACATGATTTTTCGCTGTCCCGTCGTAATCCCAGTTGCGACACCAGCTGTACTCTTTCTATCTCCTTTGTCCCTACACCAATCTGCATCTGAGTATGCAGTTATACTCAAACCAGATTCAGACTTAGTCTTAGAAAATAAAATGTCAACATTACAAGTGCCCTGCAAATACCTCAACACCCTTTTTGCAGCATTTAAATGTGATTGTCTTGGATTTTGCATATATCTGTTGATCAATCCTATATTGAAACATAGATCGGGCCTTGTGTTGCATAAGTATCTCAAGCTCCCAACTATCTTCCTGTACTTAGTGGGGTCTATGCTTATTTCTTCGGGTTCTTTTTCCAGATGCAAACCCACTTCAGCTGGTGTGCTAGCTGAATTGCTTTGATGCATTTCAAACTTTCTTAAAACCTCCTTTGCATATCTTGACTGGTGCATAATCAACCTAGATTTGCATTCTGTAAATTCTATGCTTAAGAAGTAATTCAACCTACCCAAATCACTCATCTCAAATTCATTTAACATTTCAACTTTGAATTTTGAGATCAATTCTTCGTTGCTGCCTGTGATGAGTAAATCATCAACATATAAGTATACTATCAACTTATCAGTTTTGCCATCCTCATGACTGTCCTTGACGTAAACTCCATGCTTAGAGGCACATTGTTTAAACTCAATGCTACTCATGAAGCTGTCAATTCTCTGGTTCCAAGCTCTTGGAGCCTGTTTGAGTCCATAAAGAGCTTTTCTCAACCTGTACACCTTGTCTTTATGCTCTTTGTCCTCAAAACCTTGCGGCTAAATCACATACACTTCTTCAAGATTTCCATTCAAGAAAGCAGATTTAACATCTAGTTGGTGTAGTGACCAGTGAAAATGTATAGCAAGAGAGATTACCAATCGAATTATCTCAATTCTAGCCACTGGTGCAAATACTTCACCATAATCTATTCCAGCTTGTTGCAAGAATCCTTTGGCCACAAGCCTGGCCTTGTGCCTTATCACAACTCCCTGTGGATTTACTTTTGACTTGTAGACCCACTTCAATTTTATTGGTCTCTTCCCAAAAGGCAGATATGTTAACTCCCAAGTGCAGTTCTTCTCAATAGCTTCAATTTCCTCCTTCATGGCTCTACACCATTGTTCATCAGTGATTGCCTCCTCATAACTCAGGTTCAGACTCTTCTATGAGTGCATAATGCATAAAATCTCCTTCTGCAGTAACGACTGCTTCATAAGACAGGTCATAATCTTGCAAGTGAGTTGGCACCTGAGTGGTTCTGGATGACCTTTTAACACTTGCATCATTATTTGCAGATCCATAGTTCTCAACTGGACCATCTTCATTCATCACAATATTCAATTCTATTCAATTCTACTGGCTGACTAGTCTTCTCATCCCATTCAGCAGCTTCATCAACTATCACATCTCTGCTCACAGTTGCCTTTCCTGTTTTTGGATCAAACAACTTGTATCCACCAGTAGAATGAAAACCAATCAATAATAGAGGTATACCTTTATCATCTAGCTTTCTCCTTAGTTGGTCTAGAACACGTTTGTAGCAAATTGAGCCAAAAATTCTCAAATGCTCTAAACTTGGTTTAACACTAGTCCATGCCTCCTCTGCTGTGATATTCTTCAACCTTTTAGTAGGAGATCGGTTGAGAATATATGTGGCTGTCATAACTGCTTCTCCCCATTAGAACTTTGGAAGGTTTTTGCTTTTCAGAGAAAAGAGAGAAACCCTAAAAATAGGGTAAAAATGCAAACAACCTCTGATGAAGAAGCTGAGCACAGATCTGGAAAGAGGATGAAGAGACGATGGCGGCAGTGATCGCGGCCGGAAAGGACGCCGAACGCGCCTCCATGCACGGCAGCTGCTGCGACGAAGGTGGCGACGATGCGTAGCGGCGCGTGACTACTCCGATGGCTGCTATCTGTGATGTCGGCGGGCGAAACCAGGACAACGACGACGGTGCAGTAGTGGAAATGAGAGAGAACAGCGCCAGAAAATACTGTTCCAGGAGAGAGAAGTGGCGGCGGTGACGGTCGGACTAGGGCAACCTTATCTGTGAGGTCGCCAGTGATGGCGATGGTGACGGCAGCAGTGGTAGTGTTGGAGGCAGTGGCGGCGGAGAGATTCCAGAAATTAAGGAAGAAAGATTTCCGGAACAGTGGGTTCACTAGGGAGGCAGGGATTTGACCTAGCTCTAGATACCATATAGAGAATTAGGTATAGGATGAATTCCCTTATGTGTATTTCACATAGGGTTATGTGTTTATTTATAACAGAGATATAAGAGATGGACTGAGCCCTTTACACTAGAATAGGAAACCCTAGATATTCTAACACCGTCAAACACCGGAAGTGCACCCTGAACTATGCTTCCAATCCCAACCATTCTGATTCTGCAACTCCACAGAAAAAACTACACAAATCTTGATACCTACACCCTTTCTTGGTATTCTGAAGATTATGCTACCTTCACGGCTACGCACCTCACCACGATGTTCGTTCTTACACGCCTGACAATAATACTTCTCCTTCTATGCTCTTGATACCATATAGGATTTAAGAAAAAGAAATTTAAAGGCTTGTGAAGAGAAAGAAGAAAAAAAGTAACGTATTCTCATGTATATTAAAAAGTAAAAAGTTGTTTTTATATATAGAGTTAAAAAGCTGCAAAACAGGAAAATGGTTAGACTAATATTTACTACCGTTGATTATAATAAAACTAAGTTTGGCTTATATCCTAACAACTGCAACAAATTTACTACTGCAGTAAAGATCAAGCAGCTGATATCTTTACCAAGTCTAGTTTTGAGAAATTAAGAGAGTTAATAGGTGTGACAAAACTAGAATTTTTGGTTGGATTAAAGAGGAGTGTACTTCTATGTAATCCAAAATTAGACATTAACTTCTGTTATTTTGTTATAACAATATACCTCCATATTTCTCATATATTTGTTCTTTGTTTGTATGGGTTCAAAAGTGTTCATATTAATAGCCCTTTTACCAACAACGACCACGCTTTGTTTTGCAGGTTTAAAAGATTTATACTACAGTGCTGAAAGTTGCTGCTACTGGAAATATGTGGAGGCACAAAGATGGGAACATGTTAAATTAATGTATCGGACATAGGAAGTTGGTGATGTGGCTGAAATCAGAAAGATGAACTTAAGGTTGATTTGTTACTATTGCATTGGAATCTACTATTCTAAAATCCGGCTGGATTTATCTATCTTGTGTTGTACTCACGAACACGCCATATGGTTCTCTGTTTGGCCCAAGGGGTAAGAGTTGGGTGACATAAATAGAATTAAGTATGAATTTGAGTATTAAATAAAAATAAATATTAAAACCATATATAAACAAATTATAAATTTATTATTTCAAAATTTTAAATTAGTGATTTGATGTTATAATTATTATTTAATTAGTTCATTATCTTAATGTAATGTAAGGATAGAGTTCTTCTCCTTTAAAGTGAGAAATATGATAAAAGAAGATACAAAATAAGAAAGAACTTTGAAGTGACAACATGATAAAATATGAGAAAAACATAAAAAAATTAGATATATGTGAAGGAATTTTTAGAGTTTTTAAAAATATGTTTTGAAAATATATAAGATATAAGAAGTATATTGTATGAAAGAGTTATACTTATATTTTATTCATGTATTTTATATATGAAAAAAATGTAACAAAATATAAAATATTAACAATATTTCAATCTTAATTTTCTAAATCAAAATAATAATAGAATATATTTGTATTTTTATAAAAGGATATTTTAAAATAAAAATTAAAAAATTTCTTAGAAACTAATTTAAATAAAAAATATATTAAATAAATATTTTTAACATTTCTTTTTAGTTTTATATTTTTTTATTTGAATTTGAAATCCTATATTTGATTCTCCTTCTTTTGAAGCTTGATTTCTTCCTCTTTCTTTATCTGTAATTTTTATATTTGTCTTCCTTATATGAGATCACATCAATGAGTTGTCAAAATGAGTTTGGTCCAATGGGTCAGGTCGTGTGGTCTATGATTCAAGTCAGATTAGGCTTAAAAAATAGTGACCTAAATAATAATAAGTTTTTTTTAGCCTAATCCATTTGGCCCGCTGCCTATATAGGTCAAGTCTAAGCTAGTCCGTAAGTTAATGGGCTGACCCATTTATTTTTATATTAAATTTTTAATTTTTAATTTTTATTTTTTGTGGAGGTGCTTGTTGAAGTGAGGGAGGTGCAGAAAGAATCCACTTAAAAAAACAAACAAAACAACAACACAACTAAAAAACTCTATAAACAAGAAAAGAGTTTTGATCTGAGGCGAAATTTCCAAGGTGACTCACGTGTGATTTAAGAAGATGAAGCCTACGGTAGGAATAAAAGTTTCCTTCGTCACTGTTGCAAAGGAAAATAATTTAGGAACTAAAAAATATATATTTAATCTAGTAAATAATATAATAAAGATACACATGTATTCTAAATAAACTTAGGTAATTATGTGACAAAATTATTAAAATAGTTATGATTTGTTAATAAATATTAAAATATTATTGATGATAAAAAATATATACATTTAATTTCTTAATTATTTTTGTATCATTTCATAAAATCAAAATTTATTTTGAAAAAACATTTTATTAAAATTTAAAAGTATAAAATTAAAACAAATAACAGAAGAATTTTAATATTTTGATCTTCATTTCTTCTTTTCTTTCCAAATAGTTAGAAGAAGTTATTATATTTTTAAATTGTTTTCTAATTATATTATCTGCAATAAGAAAACAAGTCATGTATAATATTTATAGAGTATATCATGTATAATATTTATAAATGAATCTCTTTTTCATACAATAAATTAGCAATGAAAGAAAAGTGCAATAAATTTGAAAAAATAAATAAATAAGCAGACTGTTGTGATGCATAATTGCATGCATATTTAACAGTGAGCTTATAACAAATAAAAAACTCTATAACAACCTAAATTAACATCAAATAATCTATAATTACTAATAAAAAACATATAAAATTATCATTGAAAGTTGATAATTAACAAGCCATTTTTATCAAATTATTTTATTTTCTATATTTATCATAAAAACATCAAATTTATCTTTGATATTAATGGAACAATAAAGAATAAAAACCTCTCTGGAGAGGTCTTATGAAAATGTCAAAATAAAATAACAAGTGTGAAAATGTCATTTGAATTAAAGGAACAATAAATTAAAACTTATACTAAAAAAAAAATAGTTATAAGTAAGGAAAATTATTAAAAAACTTCCAAAAGAAAAATAATGGTTATGATACATTTTTCATTTACAAGAGATTTTGTATACTTTTATTTTCTATACCTTTTCATCTATATAAATTAAATTCAAAGTTTATCAAAGAAATAAGTGATGATATTATTAGGAGTTAGAATTGATCATCCAGTTTATTGGAAATAAATGGATAAATCCTATCAATAATAATATGAATGTAACAAATAGTAAAAGAAAATAATAAATAATTATTAACTAGAATATTAAACAATATTTACTTCAATTATACTAGTAGAAAATGAAACTTTAAACCCTAAAAAAATGAAGTAGTAAATTATTATATTTAGTAAAACAAACCATATCAATATCTATTTGTTCTATAAAGGAAAAATTCGTCTCAATAAAGTCATACAAATTAGAATTACATTATTTAAAAGATTGAAGTTTTTGCTCGAAAAGATCGATAACGCATTTAGAAGCAAACAAAATTTATCTATTCTCATGCATGAATCATCAACTTAATGAGTATTAGAATAAAGATTTGAAACCTCAAGATTTTTTCTATAGGGTTTAGGGTTTAGGGATACAAATGTTCCAAATTAGAACAATTCTTAAAAGGATTGAGAGAGATTTCCAATCCACACTCGAATTAGCAATCGAAAAGGTGAGTATTTAAGAGAAAAGGAATTAAAGTTTGTGATATCATTATATATTTCACAAAGCTTTAGAGTAGTGAGAGATTGAGAGACAGAGAGTTGAGAAATGTTTCCCATCAGACATGCATCTAGGATGATAAGAACTTGAATGATGGATTAGATTCTTGGTGTGAGGGTAATGTGATCAAGTATCTCATCAACCATTAAGGCTCTCCTACTATCCTATTTGAGTGTGTGGTGAAGATCCTTCCTCAACTCTTTATCTACCAATCTCTAACTACTCTAAAACTTTGTCAAATATATTCATTAAAATCACAACCTTTGATTTCCTTTTTCTTAAATACTTTTACACTTTTTATTTTCAATTTGAGTATAGATTGGAAACATCTCTTGATCCATTTAAGGGTCATGCCAATTTAGAACATTTATATTTTCACAATTGCTAGAACTATAACAAATCAAGAAGTTTTAAATCCTTTTTCCACAACTCACTAAGACATAGAGGATTTCATCAATAGGACTAGATGAAGTGTTTGATCTTGAAAGTGCTATTGATCTTTTCATGCCAAAATTTCAATCATGTAGATATTGCGACTCTAATATGTATGAATTTACCACCAAGGCAAATCTTCTTTATATGGAACATATAGATATTTATATAAGTTGTTTTACTAAGAATAAGGATTTACTGCTTTGTGTGAGTATATTTTGAAGTAATAGGAATTTATACCTTTATCTACTAGTAAAGTTGAATTAAGTATTCTTTATTTGTCAAATGTAGTATTTTAATTAATTGTGGTTTGTTACTCTTATTAATTGTTTGCTACACTTTCATTAATGTTGCTAGGTCTTATTTAATACTTTTCCAATGGATTGGAAGATCAATCTTTCCTCTTTTTTTGAAGTACAAAATTTTAGGGTAATCAAACTTTGTTTCTTTATCGTTTATAATACCTCCTAATGTCATAGTTTTTTTGTTTGAATATATATTGTGATTTGCTTTTATGAATGAGAAAGTATGAAAAATAAAGATATATTAAACCTCTTTTATAAGTGGAAAATAATTTATTTTTTTCAAAACTTTATTAATGATTTTTCATCCTTATAACTAATTTTTTTGTCATGTATAAGTTTTTTTATCAAATTAATTCTCTTATATTTTATCTCTTCAAGTACTGTTGTTACTGTCATACATATTGAAGTTATTATTAATAATTAGCTTATATTCTTGTGAGATATATTATACCTTGAATGCATCTATACATAAATTATTTTACTTTTGTACATTCTCTTTTATTAGCAAGAAAATATAAATTAAAAAAACATTAAAAATATCTCAACATTTTACAAAACAACAAATATATATATATATATATATATATATATAATATAAAAGAATGGTTTAAATATATAATCATATTTATATTTTAAATTTATTTTAAAATGTTGTTTACAGTATATTGTTATAGAACTTAAATGTATGACAATTTATAAAATGATTGCTTATTCAATTATTTTGTGATAATAAAAAATGTTTGGAGGAGATATCAATGGAACAATAAAGAATAACAATTGAAGATCTTATGAAATTGGTGAAATTGAATAAAAAATGTGATATACTTTATTTGGATTAAAACAACAAGAAATTAACATTTATACATGAGAATAAATTAAAGAAATATGAAATTAACATTTATATATGACAAAAAATTAGTTACAAGTAAGAAAAATCTTTTTAAAATTTTGTAAAAAAAAGAAATGGTCATTTTCATTATAAAAGAGATTTGGTATATTTCATTCCTTTTCATTCATAAAAATAAAATTAAAGAGAGTCATCCAAATAAGTAAGTTAAGATATGAAGAGGTAGACTAAAAATGAGAAACATATTTGATTAGCTTGTAATTTTACATTCCAGAAAAAATTAAAAATTGATCGTCCAGTTCATTGAAAAAATATGGATAAAATTTATAATAATGGTACGAAAAAGCAACCAATAATAAGGTAATAATAAGTAACTATTAACTAGGGTACTATATTTGACAAATAAATAATACTTATTTCAATTACAAGAATGGAAAATGATGTAAATAGAACACTCTCCATTACTTGAAACAACTCAATCAAAAGATGAAGTAGTAAAACATTGTCATTATAAAGGTAAATCACATCAATATATATTTGTTTCAGGAAGGAAATATTCATCTTAGTGGAAAAGTCATACAAATTAGAGTCACATTATCTAAAAGATTGAAGTTTTGACATGAAAAGATCCATAATACAGTAAGAAACAAACACTTTTTCCATTCTCATGCATGAAATCCCCAACTCAATTAGTTTAGGAGTAAATACTTGAAATCTCTTAAATATTTTCATAGACCATTATGAAAATAGAAATCTTCTAAATTACCATGACCCTTAAAAGAGATCAATAGAGATTTTCAATCCTTTGAAGAGGTAAGAGTATTTAAAAGAAAGAAAATCAAATTTTTTATTCCAATGGATATTTCATAAAATTTTAGAGAAGTTAGAGATTGAAAAATAGAAAGCTCAGAAAGGTTTCCCACCATACTACACTCACTTAGGATAGTAAGAACTTGAATGGTGGATCGTGTGAGGATAATGTGATCAACAATTGAATTTACAACTTGTCAATGTATCAAGTAATGTTCTTACAAACTGGTAGAAATATCTTGAGAAGATAAAAAATTATAAAAAAACAATGAAAAAGAATAATGTCTTCAAAGATTTGTACTTTCCTAGTTGAGTATCTAGTGGGAAACCTTCCTCAACTCTCTATATGTCAATCTTCAAGTACTCTAAATCTTTATTAAATATCCATTGAAATCACATATTTTAATTTTTTTTCTCTTAAATACTTTTACATTTTCAATTATCAATTTGAATGCATATTGGAAACTTTTTCAATCCTCTTAATTTAGAATATTTATATCCTCACAATTGTTGGTATTATAGTAAAATAAAAAAGTGTCAAATATTTTTCCTAAGCTTATTAAATTTGTGGATAAAGTTTTTTGAGATTTTGTGCCAAAACTTCAATCTTTTAGATACTTTTTCTAATATATATATATAATGTATATGAATTCAAGTAAATATTAATGTGAGTTGTTTTATTATAAAAATAATGATTCATTATTTGATTTGATTTAATTTTTTTAAAGTAACGGAGAATGCTCAATTTGTTTATCTATTGGTATTAATGAAATAAGTATTATTTATTTGTGAAATATAATATTTTAGTTAGTAATAACTTGTTACTCTTATTTATTATTTTTACATTATATTTTATTAGTATTCCCAAGTTTTATTATTTTTTCAATTAAATGAATGATAATTTTCTCCTTTCTTTGGAGTTCAAAGTTTATAAACTAATCGAAGTTTGTTTTTTATTTTTTTTATTGTACTTCCTAATATCATGACTTTCTTATTTAGATAGATCTTCTTAATTTGATTTTTGTGGATGAGAAGGTATTGAAAATAAAATAATACAAAATCTCTTATATAAATAGAAAATACAACATAAAAACTATTTTTTCAGGAAATTTATTTATGTTTTTAAAATATATTAGTGGAATATCGTTACAAACTTGAACTCACATATTAATGGTCTCATGACTAAATAGGTTTTCTTCATTTACTTTAAATTACGTAAACAAAAAATTGTAAAATACATACTATATATATAATATACTTTTTTTTGTCTTAGTTTTATGAAAATGTTTATATGGTTTGTTCCGAAAGATTGACAAGTCTTAAGATTGTTTTAAAGAATAATTTTACAATTTTGTTATCATGTATAAAAGTCATTTTTAATATTAAAACATTATCAACTAAATAATTGACAACTTCTAAAAAGCTAATTGATTTTTTCTTCTTAAAAAAGATAATTACATAATTATCCTTTAAAGTTTGATTTGTTATTAGAAAAACAATTTTTCTTTCAATATAAATCAACATGGTAATGCTTTATAATCCAAAGATTAATCTATTCGAAGAATTTAGTTTAACAATCACTTCCATAATAATGAATAATTACTATAATAAATTTCAATGAGAGCTTGAGAGAGGTTTATTGGATAGTGTGTCAAATAAGATGGTGCTATAACTGAGATGTAAGAAAAAATTCTAACTTATATACTCTAAAGATCAACAAAGATTAAATTATAATTTTATTTAACATGATATTTATTAGGGTTTGAAATCATGTTTGAAAGGGAGTGTGCCAAAAAAAATATAAAAGTTGAAAGAAGAAGAATCTAGAATTTAAGAACTAGATCTAATTATTATCAACAAGATTATCATGAAATAATTCAATGAATAAAATATCTGGAAAATTAAAAATGCTTGTAAGGATGTTTGAATGAAACTATGTAGAAAAACTCTTACCAGATACGATATGATTAGATTTAATGTTTTTTCTGCCCTCGCCAATTTTACATGTTCCTCCTGAAAACATAATAAATAACTGTTAGAAAAATTACCTAAATAAAAAATATTTAGAAAAATGATTTTATAGGTATATTTATTAAGTGTAATGTCTTGATTTAAAAAAAATAAGAAAAACAAATTTATTCAAATTCAACACATAAATTCTACTGCACCTTGAACTAATTAATCATCTAATTATAATTATATTTCTACTTTATTGGAATATGAGAATAAGTAGGGGTGGCAAAGTGGGTTGGGCCCGGCGGGCTGGCCCGCCAGCCCGCCAGCATATAGGCGGGGCGGGCTAGCATTTTCAACCCGCCAACCCGCTGGCCCGCGAAAAAAATATAACACCTCATTTACTCTCACTCATTCTCTTTAAATTTGGGAAAGTAGCTATATCTAGGGTTCCTTCAACACTTCACTGATTGTAATTTCTTTTGTAATAAACATTATGTCTTTTAGCTTGCACTTTTTAAATGTCATGTCACCATATACATCTTTAATATATTGTTGTAATTACAAAAATTCATTTAAATTGGACACAAACAAAATAGTTGCAAAGAAAAAAAAAGTCCAATTTAAAATCAAAGATAAAAAAATAAAATAAAAATCCAAAAATAGATTTTTCAAAAAATGAAAAATAAAAATATAGGCGGGCTGACCCGCCTTATGACTGGCGGGTTAGAAATTTTGGCCCGTATCACTATGGCGGGCTGGCCCGCCCGCCCGCTTTTGACGGGCTCATGGCGGGCGGGCCTAACGGATCAGGCCGGCCTGCTTTGCCACCCCTAAGAATCGAGTATTAAATACACATAAAAAATCATTAAATGCTGTCTCGAAATGCTAACTTCAATCCAAAAAAAGTCAGAATTAAATGTTTGATAGTGGAACCAACCTCATGTCACTAAAGTATTTCATGACCATCAAATTTAAAATTAAATAGAAAGAGATTTTCTAAATATTTTTTTAAAAATTAATCTTAATTAAATTTTAAATCAGTTCATATTTTTAAAATTTTTAATTTTGACTATTTTTATAGAACTTATAAAAATATAATATATCTCCATGAGACTATAAGCTATATCACATCCTATTCTATTCTAAATAATCTCAAGTAATGAATGATCAGAATTAAGATACGAGCATATTTATGTAAAAATAAATTTGAAAGCAATTAATTTATTTTAAAAAGCTAAAAGAAAATGTTACATAATGATGAATGCTTAGGTGTAGGATCTCTCAAACATGTGTAGAAGCATATGAATCAAAATAACATGAAGATTAGCATAGAAAAACATGAAAACTGAAATTTCTCTCTAATGTTAGGGTTCAAATTCGGTCCACGCTTAGAAATTACAAAATCATTCAATTCAACCGATTAAAAACAATAACACATGCATAGGAAGCCATAGAAGGAGTTTAATTGAATTTTAATCGGTGAAAATGGATGGAAATGATCCATGAATGGTGCAGCCATGAAAGGAAACCAAGAACAAATGAAAGGAAAAGATGAACAAGATAAGAAGATGAAGAACACGCCACTTTCATAAAGAAAGATAAGAGCAAAGGACAATCACCACTTGGATTATGGAAAACTCAAGATAAGATTCTAGAAATGAGGCTTACCTCTTGAACTTCAAAGAGAATTAGTTCTTGTTCTCAATTAATCTTCAAAGTTATGTTACAAATGGGACTCACACCCTTATAAAGAGAGGGGAAAATGAAAATGCATGCACATGCATAGAATTCTAAAAGGTTAGGTCATGTTTGGAAGATGCGCCAAAGTTTCCCAAACAAGGCCCTTGTTTTTTATACTATCCATGTGTCCAAAAAACTAGCCTCTTATTTCTATTTCAAAGAAAGACACCAAACTAACTCTATTTTTATTTACAAGAAAATTACAATAGCTATTAATATTTCTAATCTCTTCTTCAAGCTTCTTATACATTCTCCTTGTTTTTCTTCCTTGTTTTTCTTCAAAATTCTTTTTAAGCTCTATTTTCTTATTTTCCTTTTCTTGTGGTGACTCCTCCTTGCATGGGTTGAGGTTCTTCATGAAATGAGATCACATCATTCTCCCCCTCTTGAAAAGAATTCGTCCTCGAATTTGGAGGTACCTACATCACACAAAGAAAAGTCACTCACATTGAAACTATTGCTATTATTTACTATACCTACCAAAGATAGGATTGTAAGTATTATTTTGCATGAAGAAAAACTACTAACAGTATTTACATTCTTGTTTACCTTTTCATATTCCTGGATCAAATACAAACCAATGTATTCACAAAGTTATGAAATATTTTTCAAAATCTTTTAATTTTTCTAAACTTCTATTATTTTTACTTGAAAAAAAATTCATTTGAATTATAAAGGATGAAGTTTCTATGCAAACAATTTGTACAACAATAAAATCATGTAATTTTTCCATAAAGATTAGCACACATGGTAGAATGTCAATTCAAGTCCTTATAGTCATATACAAAAGTATTAGAAACATTTCTATAATCATTTTCTTCCATGTTTGTGCTTTTATCTTCTATGATCTCCTCTTCCTCTCCCCATTGTTTTTTCCATTATTCTTTAATATGCAAATCTTCACTAGACAACAAAACAATTGAATTTACATGAGTAATAAGTTTAGGAGAAGTAATAGATTTAAAATTAGAAATAGGAGAAGGAATGAAAGTTGTAGAATCTCCCTTTAAAGATTTTTCTTCAACAATCTCTTCGGATGATTCGGAATGTAGTTCCTCCTTTTCCTCTTTTTCTATCTTCTCTTTTTCTCTAGGCTCTTTCTTTTCTTTCTTCTCTTTTTCTATCAATTTTTTTTTCTTGTTGTTCTCTTTTCTTTCTCATTTTGATTTGGTCCTCATGGACCTCCCTTGGTGTGAGTAGTTTCAAAACAATTTTCTTTCCCATGTGTTCAAATGAAAATTTATTGTTTAGGCCATCATGATACACTTTTCTATCATATTGCCATGGCCTTCCCAAAAGTATGTGACTAGCCTCCACGGGAACCACATCACAAAGGACCTCATCTTGATACTTCCGATTACAAAAAGAAACAAGAGCTTGTTTATCAACAACTATCTCCCCTTCTTCACTGAGCCATTGTAGTTTATATGGTCTAACATGAGATATAATGGTTAAACAAAGTTTTTCCACTAATCTCTTACTAACCACATTTGTACAACTTCCTCCATCAATGATGAGAGTACACAATTTATCCCTTATGAGGCACCTTGTATGAAAATTATTTTCTCTTTGAGTATCATCAAAATCTTTGGATACTCGACCCAACATGTGCCTCACAACTGACAAATCTCCCTCACTTGGAGGAGTACACTCATCATCACTAGACTTAAGTGAAAAAGAACGAGATAAAGAATTAGGAGAAGACTCTTGAGAAGTATGTTCACTAAATACTTTTCCTCCTTTCAAGATCATGTTCCTTTTAGATGGACATTCGAATGCAATATGTCCATATCCCAAACATTTAAAACATTTTGTAGAACTTGATCTTGAAGAAGTTGGAGTATTAAGTTTTTCATTTGCTTTAGAATAAGAAGACTTACCTTGGCTCTCGGTTGGCTTCTTATTATCCTCCCATTTGTTTTTATTTGTATCCTTCCAAGAGTTAGGAGTGTATGTCTTCTTTTGAGCTCCTCTCCTTTGAAGTTTTTTTTCCACCTTGGTGGCTTGATGTACCATTTGCTCCATGGTGTGATACTCTTGTAGTTCTATCACATCTTGAATTTCTTTATGGAGACCATTGAGAAATCTAGTCATTATTGCCTCCAAGCTTTCTTTAATTTTGGCCTTAGCCATGGTAGATTCCAAATCCTTGAAGTAGTCTTCAACACTCCTTGTTCTTTGATTAAGCCTTTGAAGCTTAAGATACAACTCTTTCCTGTAATAAGAAGGAACAAATTTATCTCTCATACACATTTGGAGGTCATGCCATGTAGTGATGGCTAACCTTCTATCATTAACAACTTCTTTTTTAATTTGGTTCCACCATACTAAAGCATATTGTTCAAATTCAAGAGTAATAAGTTGCACTTGAATTAAATTTTCAAAAGTATACACACTCAAAATTTGTTCAACTTTTGTTTCCCATTCAAAATAAAAATCGGGATTACTATCCCCAGAGAATTTAGGGAATTTAACATTGCTCTTATTATGTCTTCTTGGTACATGTCTCTTCTTGTTCTGTGATAGTTACGGTGGTGATCATTGTATGATACATCACTATCTTGTTGTTGAACTCTTCTTCTTTCTCTCTTTTCTTCATTTACTTGAAAATTGATTTGACATTGAGCTACTTGTCTTGTAAGCTCTTCTACCCTTGCATATATGCGTGCATATTTTGGAGACAAAGGAAGAGATTCTTCATGACTAGACATATCTACATAAGAAAAAAATTCACAAAACACAAAAACTAACAAAGAAAATTTTGGTTAGCAACTAAGAATCACAACTTGAAACTCTTGGTTTGAAACGTCTCAACTCATTAAAGTGTTTCTCTCACTTGTAGCAATTACCTCTTGGAATGCTCAAGATGGTGCTTCAATTCAAAGAATCTACTTAGTTATCAATTCAAGTGAAAGAGGAAATGATTGGCCAAAGCACTTAGAAGTCCAATAAACAAGAAAACTTTAAGATAAAACTTCTAGGAATTTTAAAGACTAAAAACTAGAAAGGGTAAAAAGAAGAATAGGACAACAAAAGAGTAACTATCATGTGACAATTTGGAACAAATAAAAACAAGAAAAGAACCAAATAAAATTGGAGAGATCACTCAACAAAATTTAGATAAATTCCTAATCAAAATCACTCATGAAAAGAAGTTCAACAACAACCACAATATTAGGATTAATTTGCCAAATCAATGATCAATCACTCAACAATGTATCTAGACAAGGATTTAGAAATTTTTTCTTATTTTTGCTGCACACAATTCTAGGCCAAAGACTTATATAGATTCAGCCATGTACAATTCTTTTCATGTTTTTTTTGTGCTTTTATGATCCAATGCCTAAACACATATATCAAAAATTGATCTCACAAAGTTTGAACACTTAACCCATATGTTTAGAGTCAATTTATCAATTCAATTCACAAGTAATTTCAAAAACAAATTTAGACTAAACTAAATCAAGTAACACAAGAATTTGATGTAAAGAAAACTTAACAAACATATGACTCAAAACAATAAAAGGATAACTCAAACTAGTGGCAACCAAAGATTAATGAATGTTATTTTGTCAAACACTTCATATGCCTCAATTAACAACAATTCATTAATCAAGATTAACCAAGAATTTGTGAACAAACAACCTCACTAAAAAAAACAGATTTGCAGCAGAATTTTCAACAACCAAAAACTAGTCATGGAAATAGCTATGGAAACAAAATTGGAGACCAAATTAGAAACTAATTTTGCTGCAGATTTTGTGATTGAAAAAAAAGTTCAGATTCATGTTCTTGATGTTCTTGACTCAAATACATCATGTTTGAAACCTTAGAGCTTTGATACCAAATGATGAATGCCTAGGAGGCATTGCAAATGATGTAGGATCTATCAAACATGTGTAGAAGCATATGGAATCCAAATAGCATGTATAATTGCAAGGAAGAACATGAAATCAGATTTTTCCCCAAATGTTAGGGTTCAAATTCGGCCCACACTTAGAAATTGCAAAACAATTCAAATTAACCGATTAAATTCAAGTTAGAACCCATAAGAAGCCATAGGAAGTGAAAACAAGCATTTTAATCGGTGGAAATTGATTAAAATGAAGAATGAAGGTGTATCTATGAAGAACATTCAAGAAAATGACAAGAGAAAACATGGAGGAGACAAGAGAATGAAGAACACGCCACTTTCATGAAGAAAGATAAGTGCAAAGGAAAATCACCACTTGAATTATGGAAAACTCAAGATAAGATTCTAGAAATGAGGCTTACCTCTTGAACTTCAAAGAGAGTTAGCTCTTGCTCTCAATTAATCTTCAAAGTTATGTTACAAATGTGACTCACACCCTTATATAGAGAGGGGAAAATGAAAATGCATGCACATGGGTGGAATTCTAAAAGGTTAGGCCATGTTTGGAAGATGCGCCAAAGCTTCCCAAACAAGGCCCTTGTTTTTTATACTATCTATGTGTCCAAACAACTAGCCTCTTATTTCTATTTCAAAGAAAGACATCAAACTAACTCTATTTTTATTTACAAGGAAATTACAAGAGCTATTAATATTTCTAATCTCTTCTTCAAGCTTCTTGTACATTCTCCTTGTTTTTCTTCCTTCCTTTTCTTCAAAATTCTTTTTAAGCTCTATTTTCTTATCTTCCTTTTCTTGTTTTCTTGTGGTGACTCCTCCTTGCATGGATTGAGGTTCTTCATGAAATGAGATCACATCACATAATTGCATATTTAATAGTGAGTTTATAACATTAAGAAGGAAGAATACAAATGAGAAAGTGAGTAACAACTTAAATCAACACACTACAACAATTTAGTGACATATAAAAAATGTCACCATAGATATAATATATGTGGGTATATGATTTTTATACATATACCCACACACAATATTAATGTAAATTTTGAATGAGATTTAACAACATATGTGGTGTGTCACTATAGTTTATACCTACACTTTTTTCGATTGTAGGAATAAATTTCTTAACATATACCTACACTTTTCTCAATTGTGAGAATAAATTTGTCAACATATACCTACACTTTTCTCAATTGTGAGAATAAATTTGTCAACATATACCTACACTTTTTTAATTATGGAAATAAACTCGTTACCATATATTTACAATTACAGTGTGTTAATATTATTAAGATAATGTCATTAGAACCTATACTAACATAACTAACAATGTAATGTTGGTTTGTCATTATATTGCAAATGGGTGATCCAATCAATCAAGACCAACAATTTTAGCTTTAAATCAACACCAAATTGATAAATAACAAATACAAAAACATCTATAAAAATAGTGATATATCAAACACAAATCCTAAAAAAATCATTTTATATACCACAAGAGTCATACTAACTCAGAAATGTTAATCACATTATCTCATATGAGATATTCATGTTTATTGCATATTGATCATCTTTCGTATGTTGCAAATACTAAAAGTAAATGTCCAACTATTATCACTATTAAACACGTTGTTTCCCATCAATAATGCTCATATGTCCATAAGCATGCAAAATCCACATAATCCACATCATTTATAGCGTATTTGCAATCACATTAGAATTTTGATTTTAGAGACAACTAAGGAAATAATTATGACTTCAAATTAATTTTCAAATCATGATTAATATCACTTAACTATTTCCACTTCTAGTTGTTTGAACATTACCATTAATAGTAAAATACACAATAACAGTAATGCTCATATTGCTCACAACTTCTTTCATTATTCAAAATCCAATATCAGCATTACAATAAACAAAAGACTTACATCACTGGTCAAAATGTAGAAAAGGGTTGCAGCTGCAAGATTGCTGGGAGAATCATCAAGACTGAGACCTAAAATGGCATTGGTTATTGTCTTTGCCATCCTATAAAGCATAAAAATAAGGGTTCATCAGCTAAACATACATACAGGAGGTATATTTCTAATACAAAGGTGAGTTCAATCCACGCAATCAGTTTAAAGTTCCATCTAAATTAGGATTTATGGAAATAGAATGAGCACTTGGGTTAGTCATCAAAAGCTAAATCCAAACACTCCATTAGTCCTCCATAGTTTTTGGTCAGAAAAATAGTCCTACAAAGGCTTTGGAACCAAATTAGTCATTTAAAAATTTAATCTATCACCAAACTAGTTCATCAAATATCTAAAACGTCAGCACTTGTTCATCCCCATGGAAGACAACAGTTCTGACACAACCTACGAAAGGGATTAAATTTTCAAAGGACTGGAGGGATGACAAAAACAAACAACTTTGAGAAACTAAAGATCATGGAAGACAAAAGTTCTGAACCTACGGAGGGGATTAAATTTTCAAAGGACTGGAGGGATGACAAAAAGAAACAACTTTGAGAAACTAAAGATCTGACAAAAGAACATTTTGAGGAACTAAACCTAATTGAGGGTTTTCTCGATAAAATACTACCCTGCCTCACTCACTAACAAATACATAGCACTTGCGGCAATGAAAACAACAATATTATGAAGCTTTGCAGCCTCATCAATCTTGATATGGAAAGTCTACATTAGTATTATTACTGAATCAAACAGCAAGAAAAGCAACCACAACAGGTGGTTAGAGTGGGAAGCAAACTTAGGATTCAGCACCTCCAGGTTGTGTTCGACCACAAAAGAAAGCACTGGCAAAGGAGGTTTACTACCACAGCCGATGATTAATATCACACCAGGGGCATGGTAGTATTGCCTCCTAAAAATTAAGGAAAAAAACCGGCAACATAGTCCATTAAGTAAAATAAACAAGCTCAATCCTTGAAATCGGTAACATATCTAATCTCAAGATCAAATCTACCTTAACAACAATGTTAATACCAAAACTAAAACTGAAAAAAAAATATCAACCCTTCCAATTCTTCATCTCGGGCACAAGTAAATAAGTAATAATTACTCAAATCCACGAAGAAATTTACAGCTCCCGACTTATCCCAATATTCGATAGCGCCAACAAATTCAAAAACCCCACAAATCCAACGAACCTAAAATCGCCAAATCACTCCCGCCGAGTCAAATTTAATATTTTGAAACACACCCAACAAAACTTAAAAAAAGTAAAGAAAAATAATTAAATTAAATCAAAACACACTCAGACATACTAAGAACAAGTTAAAGGCAAAAGACTCATTTCAGATTCGCAAGAAGGAAGAAAGTGTTGGACTTGAAGACTTGGTTTCAAGTGGATTTGATGTCTCCAACCACCTTTGATGATGAAGATGATGGTGCTTGAAGAATGAAGATCATGTCTTAGGATTAAAGTGTCTTAGGATGTGTGGTAAGATGCATTTCAATTAATCTTGGACTTAATCTTGGGTTTTAAAATGTTTTGAAATGTTTTCAAAGGTTTTAAAATGTTTTCAAAGGTATTAACTGGTTTTTAACTGATTAAAAATATGATTTCAATCAGTTAAACTGTTCTTCATTTTTAAAGCTTTGTTTTTGGCTAATTTTAGCTAGCTGTTTTTCTGAAATTAACCAGTTGAAATTCTGGAGCCTTTGTTAAGAAATTCCAGTTTACTGGAATAGCTAGTTAAATCGTATTTTCAACTGACTGTTTTCAAGTTTCAGAAAAAGGGTGCTCTCTGGAAAATTCCTTTTAATGAAAACAACCAGTTAAATCGTGATTTCAACCGACTGTTTTCATCAGTAACAGTTTTAAAAGTCTGGAACAGCTTTGCTATAAATATCTTGAAATTCAAAGAACTCATTGACGAATCATTTTTAGAGCAACCCACTGTGCAAGAACGTTTCTCTAAAACTCTAAATCAATTTGCGAATCACTCCAAGAAGTCCAAGATCCAATTGAATAGCGAATTGATTCAAGATTGCGTGCTCTATTTTTCGTTCATAGCTGCGTGCTCTGTTTTTCTACTGCACTGTATTTTTCCAGGTGAATTCAATTCAATTCTTTGTGTGTGTGTTAGCTGCGTTTGCGTCTCTTAATCAGGGTGATTAAGGGTTCTTGTAATAGGGGTTTTACAAGTGTTTAAAGGTCTTGTAAGGTTCAAGATCAGGTGCAGCTTTTCTGATTTTCGTTTTTCATGTAGTGTTCATGTAAAAACTGATTTTTAGTGAATTGATTGGATTTGTGTGTTTAGGAAACTGGATGTAGCCTTTGTTGAAAGGTGAACCAGTATAAATCTTCTGTGTTGATCTTCTTTCCTTAATCTTTTACATTCTGCAATTGATATTTCAATTGTAATTGAATCGGATATATGATCAATTGATTAACAACATTTCAAGAACTTGTAAAAATTGGTTTTTCACCTTCATTCTGAATCTGGTTTTTCTTAATTGGCCTTGAATTTCGAAAATCTTTAAGAGTTTAATTCACCCCCCTCTTAAACTCAGCCATTTATTCCAACAATTGGTATCAAGAGCTGGTTCTTGAAAAATATTCAAGTTTTCTGAAAATTTTCAAACATGGCTGAAGGAAAACTGCCTTTGCTGAGGGTGCTTCTATAAACAGGCCACCAATGTTTTCAGGGGTAAACTATCCATTTTGGAAAGTTAGAATGAAGATTTTCATTGAATCAATTGATATAAGTATTTGGAATGTTATAGTCAATGGACCGTATATCCCTAAAGAAGAGAAACCTTGGGAAAGTTTAAATGCTGATGAACAAAAGAAAGTGCAATATGATTGTAAACCAAAGAACATCATAACATCTGCACTTAATCTTGATGAATTCTTTCGTGTTTCACAGTGTTCCAATGCCAAAGAAATGTGGGAAGTGTTGGAGGTAACACATGAAGGGACAGCTGATGTAAAAAGGGCTAGAAAGCACACTTTAATCCAAGAGTATGAGATGTTTAGAATGCTTGCCGGGAGAAGCTGTTTCGAGATGTGCGAGAAAAGATTTACACACATTGTAAATCACCTAATAGGTCTTGGAAAAGTGTTTGAGAAAGAGGAACTGAACATAAAAGTGCTGAAATGTTTGAATAGAAGTTGGCAACCCAAAGTAACAGCAATTTATGAATCTAGGGACTTGACAACAATGAGTGTTGCTGCCCTTTTTGGAAAGCTAAGGGAGCATGAGCTTGAGCTGAATAGACTTGCTGAACAAGAAGATAGTGACAAGAAAAAGAAAGGGCTGGCCTTGAAGACTTTGGTTCACAAGGAGGAGAATAGTGATGATGAGGCACATGGAGAAAGTGATGCAGAAAATCTGAACCTCTTAGTGAGAAAGTTCAACAAGTTCTTGAAATACAAGAACAAGAGGTATAATAAAAAACCTGATTTAGCTTCTTGTAACTTTACTTGTTTTGGTTGTGGAAAACAGGGACATATTAAGGATGAATGTCCATACTCACAAAACAAAGAGAGGAATGGAGAAAAGAAGCATGAAAAATCATTCAAAACCAAGAAGGCTTATATAGCATGGGATGAGAATGATGTCTCCCTCTAGTGATTCATCAAGTGATGATGAAAAGGTCAATCTTTGTCTTATGGGTGATTGTGATACAGCAAGTAGTGTAAGTTCCTCAACAACTCAAAATGGTCTTCCTTATGATCAGCTGCTGCAAAATTTTCTGGAATTGCATGAAGAGGCTAATAAGGTTTCTTGTTCAAACAATAGACTTAAAGGAATGAACAATTGGTTAGAGAACAAGGTGAAAGAGCTAGAGAAAGAGCTAGAAGATTCAAAAACTGATTTTGAGAATCTTGAAATGATTTATAAAGCTTCAAGTTGCAATGGTGAACATGCTGAAAAAATCTGCACAAACTACAGAATTTTGGAAAATCAAATTGAGTATTTGAACAAAGCTCTAGCTAGATTCACCATGGGAAGAGCCAATTTGGATACCCTTTTAGGCTTTCAAAATTGTGTAACAAATAGAGCTGGACTTTGATTTACAAATGGTTTTCAAAAGAAACAAAATCCTTATAGAAATTTCTTTACATATAGAAAATCGTCCAGCACTTCATTCATTACATGCTTTTATTGTATGAACAAGGGACATACTTCAAAATCTTGCAATATCAGAAAATTTGGTGTTCCTAGTGGTCAATATATTTGGAAGCCAAAATGTGGTAGAAAGGTAATTAACTTTGTTGGACCCAAATTGATGTGGGTACCAAATTCTCTCCATTGATTGTGTTTTGTAGGTGTTCTTGAAGGCCAAAGAATCATTGTGGTATCTAGACAGTGGCTATTCAAGGCACATGTGTGGTGACAAAAGGAAGTTTGTCAAACTCACCTTGAAAAATGGAGGTTTTGTCACATATGGAGATAATAACAAAGGAAAAATACTTGGAAGTGGTGATGTTGGTAACATTTCTTCAATCCTCATTGAAAATGTGTTGTATGTTGAAGGTTTGAAGCATAATCTCCTTAGTATTAGCCAGTTATGTGATAAAGGGTTTAGAATTACTTTTGAAACAAATCATTGCAAAATCATTGAGAAAAATTATGATAAAATCTGCATGTTAGGAAAGAGAATTGAGAACATTTATATGCTTGATCTTGATCATATGTGTGCAACTAACTTTACATGTCTCATGTCTAAGGAAGATAGTTCATGGCTTTGGCATAGGAGAGCTGCACATATAAACATGAATCATTTGGAAAAACTTGTTTCAAAAGAGCTTGTTTTAGGGATACCAAAACTGAAATTTGAGAAAGGTAAAATCTGTCATGCATGTCAAAAGGGAAAACAAACCAAAGTTTCTTTTAATCTGAAAAATTATGTATCTACAACAAAACCTTTGGAATTGCTGCATTTAGATTTGTTTGGTCCATCTAGAACAATGAGTATTGGTGGAAACTATTATGCTTTAGTTATTGTTGATGACTTTTCTAGATTTACTTGGACTTTATTCCTTACAAATAAAAATGATGCATTTCATGCTTTTAAGAAACTTGCCAAGGTTTTACAAAATGAAAACAGCTGCAGCATAAGTGCTCTAAGAAGTGATCATGGAGGGGAATTTGAAAATGAAAAGTTCAATCATTTTTGTGAAAAATATGGGATTAAGCATAACTTTTCAGCACCTAGAACTCCTCAACAAAATGGTGTTGTTGAGAGGAAAAATAGATCACTTGAGGAACTAGCAAGGACTATGCTTAATGAATCAAACATTCCTAAATATTTTTGGGCGGATGCAGTAAATACTGCATGTTACATAATAAATAGGGTTTTAATAAGACCTATTTTGAAGAAAACTCCTTATGAATTGTATAAAGGGAGAAAACCAAACATAGCATATCTTAGAGTGTTTGGCTGCAAGTGTTTTGTATTAAATAATGGCAAAGAAAAACTTGGCAAATTTGATGCTAAAGCTGATGATGCATTGTTTTTAGGTTATTCTTCACATAGCAAAGCATATAGGATTTATAACAAAAGACTAGCTATCATTGAGGAATCAATTCATGTTGTTTTTTATGAGACTAATGTGCAAAATGAAGGTGCAGTAAGTGGTACAGGTGCAGGTGAAGAAAAGCTAATTGAAGGTGTATCAAATGAACATGTAGAAACTGATATAGCTGCTGCAGGAGGAATTTTAGCTGGTTTAATAAGAAAGAACTGACTGAAATCCTGGCACCAGAACTGAAATCTGCAGAAAATGATCTACCTAAAGAATGGAGGGTGCCTCGTGAGCTATCCATTGAAAATGTGATAGGTGATGTTCAGAAAGGTGTTTCTACTAGAAGGTCTATGCATGATACATGTTTAACTGCTGCATTTGTTTCCCAAGTTGAACCTAAGTGTGTTGATGATGCATTACTTGATGAAAATTGGATTCTAGCTATGCAATATGAACTAAATCAATTTAGAAGGAATGAGGTTTGGGAACTAGTCCCGTGCACACCTAATATGAATATAATTGGTACAAAGTGGGTGTATAAAAATAAAATGAATGATCAAGGAATAATAACTAGAAATAAAGCTAGGCTTGTAGCTAAAGGATATAACCAAGAAGAAGGAATAGATTATGAAGAAACTTATGCTCCTGTTGCTAGGTTAGAAGCTGTTAGGTTATTACTTGCTTTCTCATGCATGATTGGATTCAAACTTCATCAAATGGATGTGAAAAGTGCATTTTTGAATGGATATATAAATGAAGAAATTTATGTTTCACAACCATCTGGATTTGTTGATCACAAATTTCCTAACCATGTATATAAGCTCAAAAAGGCTCTTTATGGACTCAAGCAAGCTCCAAGACAATGGTATGAAAGGTTGAGCAACTTTCTTATCTCTCAAAACTTTGAAAGGGGCCAAGTTGATAAAACTTTGTTCATTAGGAAGTCTTTGGACAGCATAATACTTGTGCAGGTTTATGTGGATGATATAATCTTTGGATCCACTAATGAGAAGCTTTGTGAAGAATTTGTGGCAGCTATGCAGGGGGAGTTTGAGATGTCAATGATGGGTGATCTAAACTTCTTCTTAGGCTTACAAGTCAAGCAATTGGATCATGGAACATTCCTCAATCAGTCAAAATATTGCAAAGAGCTATTAAAGAAATATGAGATGGACAGTTGCAAAGAATCAAGCACACCCATGGCTACCAGCAGCTACCTTGATGCGGATGAAAGTGGTAAACCGTTTGATTCCACTAAATATAGAGGTTTGATAGGTTCACTTTTATACGTAACTGCTAGTAGGCCAGATATAATGTTTAGTGTATGCATGTGTGCTAGATTTCAATCTAATCCTAAAGAATCACACTTTGCAATTGCTAAAAGAATCCTAAAATACCTAAAAGGAACTATTAATGTTGGTTTGTGGTATCCAAAAGGTGCTTCTTTTAATCTAGTGGGCTATTCGGATGCTGATTTTGCTGGATGTAAATTGGATAGGAAAAGCACTAATGGAACTTGTCATCTATTATGAAGTAGTCTAGTATCATGGCATAGCAAAAAGCAAGCTAGTGTGGCTTTGTCTACTGCTGAAGCTGAGTATGTTGCAGCTGGGAGCTATTGTGCTCAAACTCTTTGATTAAAACAACAGCTTTTTTATTATGGTTTGAAACTAGATCACATTCCTATTAGGTGTGACAATACAAGTGCTATCAATTTAACAAAAAATCCTATTTTGCACTCTAGAACAAAGCATATAGAAACAAGGCATCATTTCATTAGGGATCATGTTCAAAAAGGGGACTGTATAATTGAATTTGTTGATTCACATAACCAACTTGCTGATATTTTTACCAAACCACTCCCTAAAGATAGGTTTTTCCAATTGAGAAATGAATTAGGTGTTCTTGATGTCTCAAATGTGATATAACTCATGTGTGTGATTCATTCTTGCTGTTATACATGCTTTTTTGTGTGTTTGAATGTTTAATTCTGCATAATTGTTGATTAGATGCAGTTAGATTTGCATATTATATGATATAAGTGGAATCTGCAATGATATTCAGGTTTTTAGTTAGTTGTTTTGTGTTTTTAATCAGTTGTTTTTGCTTATTTTGGGGCTGCAGTAGAGGTGCAGTGATTTCTGTTCCTGTTTTAGCCAGTTAATTGTCGATTTAGTCAGTTAAATTCATTAATCTGCATTAAATCTGTATCAGGATATCTATTTTAATCAGTTGTTTCTCACAAATCAACTGACTGAAATTGTCTAGAACAATGCAAAATTAAAAACCGGAATGAATTAGCTATAAAACTGCATTGATTTACATTCAATTGGTGCATTTAAGTTGATTAATTGAGAATTGTGCATTTGTTAGATGATAAATAAAGCTGGTTAAAGAATCTTGACTGTTGTTTTGTCTTGTAGTGCTTTTGCTTTGTTTTTAACTGGTTTCTCTCTCCAAATTCGAATTTCATTCAACTAACTGAATGCATTGGTCAAGCCAAAACCTGTTGCATATCTCTGCCCCATATATTCCGATTGATTACTTGTTTGACTACTCAATGCTTTGTATTCTTTCCAAAAGCTGATGCTCAAACTGGTTTAAATTCACATGCGCATAACATAGCATTTTCAAACTGCTTGTGTGCAAAAATCTGCATAATACATTGCCTATACTCTGTTTCTCTGCACTTTCTCTTTTCTGCAATGGCATCTTCAAGCAACTCAGGGAAGAAATCCAAAACAGCTGGGTCTTCAAAGCACAAAGAACCTGAAATTCCAGCACCTCCTTCATATAGACATTGTTCTATTGAAGCTTGGTTTGATGATGATGATGGAGAGAATGATGATTAAACTGGTTCTGCAACTAATAAAGAGATGTTGTTGCTGTTAAATCATGTTGTTGATACTGTTTTTACTGGTTTTGGAAAACTGATGTTGTTTACTGGTTTTGGAGTACTGGTGCTGTTACTATTTTTTTTAAGTAAAGTTGTTGCTGTGTTTGCTGGTATTTTGAGAAAACTGTTGCTGTTGCTGTTGCTGCATAATTGAAGCATTTGTTGTTACTGAAGTGCTGCTGCTGGTGCATTAATACTGTTGTTGCTGCTGCTACATTACTGCTGGTGCATATGTTGTAACTGAAATGTTGTTGCTGTGTGCTGTTATTTTTGTAATGCTGGTTTTGTTGTTGCTGCTGTTGGTGCATTTGTTGTTGCTAGTGCATTAATTCAACTGCTGCTACACAGATTCTGCTGATGCTGCTGCAAAATCATGCTGTTGTTGCTGTTTGCATTCATGTTTTTGCATTTCATTGCTGTTTGGTTGTGTGCTGTATGAGCTTATTTGTTGCTGTTTTTTTAATTGGGTCTTATGTCCATGTATGTTGAACTATTTTAATTTTACTGCATATGCAGTTATTTTTCTTGTGCTATTTGATGATTCCAAAGGGGGAGAAATTGTTGAATGCATTGAAGGCACATAAAGCGTAGGTGAAAGGGGGAGAATGCAAGACTGTCGCTACTGCTGTGAAAGAAAATACTGCAATAAATATTGCTGCTTCTGCTATGTGTTTCTGCTATATTTCCTTACCATACTGTTCTATTGTATTTTTGTGTTTTGTGCAGGACTCCTACATTCTTCAAAGACAATGAATGCATCAAGTGGTTGTCATCATCAAATAGGGGGAGTTTGTTGGACTTGAAGACTTGGTTTCAAGTGGATTTGATGTCTCCAACCACCTTTGATGATGAAGATGATGGTGCTTGAAGAATGAAGATCATGTCTTAGGATTAGAGTGTCTTAGGATTAGAGTGTCTTAGGATGTGTGGTAAGATGCATTTCAATTAATCTTGGACTTAATCTTGGGTTTTAAAATGTTTTGAAATGTTTTAAAAGGTTTTAAAATGTTTTCAAAGGTATTAACTGGTTTTTAACTGATTAAAAATATGATTTCAATCAGTTAAACTGTTCTTCATTTTTAAAACTTTGTTTTTGGCTAATTTTAGCTAGCTGTTTTTCTGAAATTAACCAGTTGAAATTCTGGAGCCTTTGTTAAGAAATTCCAGTTTACTGGAATAGCTAGTTAAATCGTATTTTCAACTGACTGTTTTCCAGTTTCAGAAAAAGGGTGCTTTCTGGATAATTCCTTTTAATGAAAACAACCAATTAAATCGCGATTTGAACCGACTATTTTCATTAGTAACAGTTTTAAAAGTCTGGAACAGCTTTGCTATAAATATCTTGAAATTCAAAGAACTCATTGACGAATCATTTTTAGAGCAACCCACTGTGCAAGAACGTTTCTCTAAAACTCTAAATCAATTTGCAAATCACTCCAAGAAGTCCAAGATCCAATTGAATAGCGAATTGATTCAAGATTGCGTGCTCTGTTTTTCATTCATAGCTGCGTGCTCTGTTTTTCTACTGCACTGTATTTTTCCAGGTGAATTCAATCCAATTCTTTGTGTGTGTGTTAGCTGCGTTTGCATCTCTTAATCAGGGTGATTAAGGGTTCTTGTAATAGGGTTTTACAAGTGTTTAAAGGTCTTGTAGGGTTTAAGATCAGGTGCAACTTTTCTGATTTTCGTTTTTCATGTAGTGTTCATGTAAAAAACTGATTTTTAGTGAATTGATTGGATTTGTGTGTTTAGGAAACTGGATGTAGCCTTTGTTGAAAGGTGAACCAGTATAAATCTTCTGTGTTGATCTTCTTTCCTTAATCTTTTACATTCTGCAATTGATATTTGAATTGTAATTGAATCGGATATATGATCAATTGATTAACAGCATTTCAAGAACTTGTAAAAACTGGTTTTTCACCTTCGTTCTGAATCTAGTTTTTCTTAGTTGGCCTTGAATTTCGAAAATCTTTAAGAGTTTAATTCACCCCCCCTCTTAAACTCAGCCATTTATTCCAACAGAAAGTTGGAGAGAAATTGACACACCCTTGAGTCCTGAAAAGCCTCCTCTGGTGCATAGTGGCACAAATTGTCAAGAGCGAAACCAAACTCGACCTTCTGATCCGCAGAGGCTGGCCCTTGCGGAGGCCATCGAGGGCGAAATTGACCTCGTCGACGTGCTCCATCATCTCACCGAACTACTGTGCCTCCATGAGCGTGGACGTCGCCAAAATCCCCTCAGCCGCGGCCGAGCGCTTTTCTGCCGCACGAAACCAGAGATGGAAACCAGAGATCAAAACGTGAGAGGAATCGCCACCAGTTGGATGAAAAACTCAGTTCCAATTCCCCAATTTCTACCTCCAATTCCCCAATTTCTACCTCTAATTCTCCAGTTTCTACCACTGTATCTAGCTCTCATTCACTGTAAATATCCCAATTCCAAAATACATTCTAAGCATCACTCTCAATTAAACATACCTGCATAAAACATACCTGCGTAAGCCGACAACCACCACGTCGTATCCCAACAGCCGCCGCGGAGGAGGATGTTACCATACTTGGATATTGACCTAACTCAATGGCGTGGAAGAAAATGGGATTTACGAAAACTAAATAAAGCTAAGCAAAAAATAAAACAAAAACCCAAACTCTGCGATATTTTTACAGAGAGAATGTGTAAAAATGCAAAGACATAACAGTGAGAGATACACCATAGAGAAATTAATTCTTATATTTAAAATTATACACAACAGATATTTTAAAAAAATTGATTCTTATTTTTTTATTTTCCCTTAAAATATTTATCCTTTATTTTAAATAAATTAAAAATATTAATAATAATAAATATTAATTATATAAATTTTTAAAATAAATATAATTTTTACCAAATAAATTAATTATTAAAAAATTTATATTATTTAATAATATTATTAAATTTACATAATTTAAATATATTATTTTAAAATCTTATATATATTAAGTAAATGTAGGTATTAGTGTTATTAGTTTTTACCAATATTAAATATATGTAAGTATAGATTTTTGGATTTTAGTTACACTAAATTTATGTGGGTAAAGAAAAATTTTGGTTTTACCTACACTCTATTATTGTATGTAAATAAAAGTGTCTGTAGTTATAGATACTAGTGACATCTAATAACTACTAATAAGAAACATATCAACTCATCATCACTCCACTTCCTTTGAAAGTTCATAATTAAGAAGCCATCTATGTCAAACTGGTTTATATTCTTTTATACTTGTAACAAAAACACTAAAGTTATCATTTAATATCAATGAAAAAATTAAGAATAACAACCTCCCTTCCCATATTTTATGAAAGAAATAAAGTTTAATAACAAGTGTGATATACTAAAATATCATATTTAACAAATAAATAATATTGTAAAAAATAATACAAATCAAACATTTTACATTATTTTAAACAATTCAATCAAATAAAATAGTAAATCATTGATCTTAATAAAACAAATCACATCAATATATATTTTTTCCACAAAGGAAAGATTGATCACAGTGGCAAACTTATGCAAATTATAGTCGCATTATAAAAAGATTGAATTTCTTACATGAAAAAATAAATGATCCACCGAGAAGCAAACATTTTTTCTACTCTCATGCTTGAAATCATTAAGTCAATGAGTTTTGGGTAAAAGATTTAAAACCTTTGAATTTTGCTACAGTACTAACAACTATGAAAATACAAATGTTCCAAATTAGTACAACTCTTAAAACAATTGATAAACATTTCCAATCCACATTTAACTCAAAGATAAAAAAAGGTAAGAGTATTTAATAAAAAGAATATTAAAGTTTGTGATTTCAATGCACATTTCATAAGGTTTTAGAGAAGTTAGAGATTGAGAGATGGAGAGTTAAGGAAAGTTCCCCACCATACATAGAGCAAGGATAATATGAACTAGAATGGTGGATGAGATTTTGTATACAAAGATAATGTGATCGACAAATGAATTTAGGACATGTACCCATCATCGAGTTTATCATGAGTAAAGTAGCATTGAGTTCGTACAAATTGGTAGAAGCAATGTTACATTTCATAATGAAATTAATGATGTCATATATTCAATTCTTGGTCAGATTATACTAATACCAAGCATCTCAACCATCATTAAGGTTATTACCATTATACTTGAGTGTGTGGTAAGAAACCTTTCTCAATATATCAGTCTCTAACTACTCTAAATCTTTGTGAAATATTCACAAAAATTATAATATTTGATTCTCTAACTACTCTAAATCTTTGTGAAATATTCACTAAAACTATAATATTTGATTCCCTTTCTATTATGGTGGTTTAAGTATTTAATCTTGAATGTATTATTAAATTTCTCATGTAAAAGCTTTAATCTTTCAGATATTACGATTCCAATATGTATGACTTTGTCATTGAAATAAATCTTTCTTTTGTGGAACCAATAGATATTGATATAAATTATTTTACTATAAAAATAATGATTTACTATTTTAATTAAATTTTGTTAAAATAATAAAAATGGTTAAGTTTGTTCCTTTATCTAAATACTATTTGTGTTAAATATATATTTTAAGTTAATAGTAACTTCACGCTGGGAAGTTATTAATTTATTTTTAGTAGATATTGAATTTGAAAATTTTATCTAGAAAACAAACAAAAAATATAATAGTTTATCCAAATTGTTTGAATAAATAATAAATAAAAAGTTATGTTATATTCTATTTTTTTATTTCTAAATTTTAATAGAATAAATAGGTTTCAAAAATAAAATTTGATGCTATGAAATAATAAAATGGAAATTATTTTGATATTATGATTAAAAAAAATTGGCAGACTTGATAAACTTTTATTAATGACTACCTTTTTAACAACAATTTTTTAATTAAATATATATTTTTTATTTATAATATTTGAATATGAAATATTGATTAAATGATCTATTAATTTTACTTGAACCTACCTATTAAATGATGTTATCTTTTATTGTCTTTAGTATTTTAATATTTATTTAACAAATTATAAATATTTCAGTAATTTTTATCATAGTATATTTAAACAATATATCAGGTGTCGAGATTTTTTTTAAAATACAGAATTAAAAAAAGGGAGTTTGTTATATTAAATAATAGCGTATCATATTTTATTATATTCTAAATAATGTAATATTTACTAATTTGAATTAAAAATATTACAAATTGAGACATTTTTAAGTATAAATAAATTTGTAAGCTATTAATTTATTTTGAAAAGCTGAAAGAAAATGTTATAATAATTTTGAAGAAATTTTGATTTTTAGAATTCTTTTGTTAAAATATTCTCATTTACTTGACCTTTCAAATTTTATTTAAAAAGTATGTTTTTAAATTTTAGTTTGAAACTAACTATAAAAATGATAGAATATAAAAAATAATTTATTTATAAATTTGGATACTAAAAATCAAATAATTTTGAACCTTGATACCTAATTATTATTTTCTAATATTAGAACATTATCAAACAAATAATCACGAACTTTCAAATAAACATTAAAACATCCTAAATAAATTATAACTGTTTCATCACATCCTTCTTCTGCCTCGTTATTCTGAAATGGATAACTTGGAAAATTATAAGTAGAAACTACAGCTAAAATCAACTACCATATATATTTTTTATATATTTGAAATTATGTTCTAAATTGCAAAATATATATTATACATAATCTATTTTTTATATATTAGAAATTCTTTTATTTTTAATATTAAAACATCACCAAATAAATAACTAACAACTTCTAAATAACTATTTTCTTAAAAAAATAACCACATATTTATCTTTAGAGTTTGATTTGTTATTAGATCATTTTTCTTTTAGATATAATAAGTTTCTTAGTTACATTTTACTTTAATTTCAGGAATTTAGTTTTGCAATCAATTTCATCAACCACATTCAATTTATTAACTATTAATGAATAATTAGTAAATAAACTCTGATTAAGAACCTTTTCTTTCTACATTACCTATTTTGGTCATTTCATAAAAAATGTCATAAGTATTAGAGTTTGTTAAAAGAGATAGACAAAGAGAAAAAAAAATATGATCCAGTTATTATAAATAAAATTATAAATAAAACAGTTTAATTAATTAAAAACATATGAATATCTGTGATTTTTTTTAAATGAAATTAGGATGCAAAATTTTTTTTTTACCAGATTCATTAGATTTAATGTTTTTTTTATTCTCACCTGAAATAATTAAATGTTAAAAAAGTTACTTAAATCATACTTTAAAATTATAAAATTAATACTGAAAAACGTATTAATACTGACAATTATTAGTTTAATAACATTCAAAAGTTAATATAAAAAACATATTAATATTAAAATATATAAATATAAATTATTATTTTAACAATAGATATTAAACAACAAATCTACTTAAACAAACTTCAATCATTATAGAATTTTTTTTTAATATAATTAAAATTGATTTTTTTATAATAAAAATAAATTGCTGACATGATTTTAAAATTAAGATCTCACAACAGAATCATTTTATCATATTAAAATGTGTATTTCCAAATAAATAAAACAAGAAAAAAAAAATACCAAGTGAAGTGAAGGAAAAGGAACTATTCAAAAATTAGAAAACTTCAATCAACTAAATGAAACAGAGAAGAAGTCAAGAAAAAAGAACTATTTAATAATTAGAAAATTTCAATGAACTAAATGAATCAGAAAAAGAAAAATTACGAAATAAAGGAAAAAAAACTATTCAAAAATTAGAAAACTTCTATCAACTAGATTCAGTGTGATTATCTATGCTATTTAATCATATACAAATGTATGATTTGACACTGTGATTTCTAAAAAACACAATAATTAAGTTATTAAAATTATTTTAATCAAGCATCATAATAAATCAAACAACAAATACATTTTTCTATACCTGAAACTTAGAGCTGTGTGAACCAACACAAAAGGAGGAGAAACTTAGAGCTGTGTGAACCAACACAAAAGGAGAAGATAGAGAAAATGGAAGATGTAAATGAAAGAGAGATAAAAGAACAAGAGAAGCACGTGAATATGTTGCAAACAACATATAATTATATAAATAAAATTTAAAAGGTGAAAATAGTTTTTTTTTATTTTTTCTTTGCCGCAACAAAAGTTAAATACAATAGTCAATTAAAAACATTAAACACTTGTCCAATGAAAATGCATGCAAAGTATTAAAAAGAACTTTTAAATGCTACACATGTATGTATAATGAATTTAAAATTTAAATTATTATATTATATTTATATTATTTTAATGATGTTTAGTTAGTGCATGCATACTGCAAAGCATTAAAAAGAACCTTTAAATGCACGTATATATATGAATTTAAAATTTAAATTATTATATTATGTTTATATACCATATGCACATGAATGAACATTTGTACATACATTTGTACACTCAATACAGTGACATATAATTATATTAACTAGTTATATATTTTAAATAGTATGAATACTTATTAACATTTTTGGCACAATTTTGTACAAATATATTACATTTAAATTCAAAAAAAATTTAAGAACTTGTGAATTTTGAATATACATAATAAAACTAAAAATATAAAAATGAAACAGACAAAAATTATAAAGTGAAAAAAAAAACTATTTAGAAAACTTGAATCAATCAGATACAATAATTATCTGTGCTATTTTATCATATAATTTAATACTGTGATTTAGAAAAACACAACAATCAAGAATCCTAATAAATCAAACAACAAATAGATGCAAATGAAGATAGAAACTTAGAATTATTGTGCGTACCAAAAACTACACCAACACAGAAAAAAAACATATGAATCTTTTTTAAACTTGGATCAATATATAAATGAAATCTGACAACAAAAACTAAATACAGCAGCACTTTAAATACTCTCCAAATACTCTCCAACGAGAATACATGTATATTGTAAAGCAATAAAAAATACTGATACGACAGCACATTAAACACTGTCCAACCAAAATATATATATACTGCAAAACAATACAAAATATACAGACACAACAACACATTAAACACTGTCCAACCAAAATACCAAAATATACGCATACTGCAAAGCAATAAAAAATATACTGATACATCAACACATTAAACACTGGCCAACGAGAATACATGCATAATGTAAAACAAAAAAATATTGATATAAGAGTACATTAAACACTGTTCAACCAGAATACATGCATACTGCAAAGCAATAAAAAATATACTTATACAGTAACACATTAAACACAACACATTAAATACTGTCCAACGAGAATACACGTATATTGTAAAACAATAAAAAATATACTTATACAGTAATACATTAAACACTGTCCAACGAGAATACACGTATATTGTAAAACAATAAAAAATATTAATACGGCAGCACATTAAACACCATACACAATCTAACCAGAACATATGCATACTGCAAAACAATAAAAAATATACTGATACAACAACACATTAAACACTATCTAACGAGAATACATGCATACTGCAAAACAATAAAAAGTAAAGATACAACAACATATTAAACACTGTCCAATGAAAATACATGCATATAGCAAAATAATAAAAAATACCAGAAAATGTTATATATATATATATATAAACACTATCCAACCAGACTATACTGTAAAGTAATAAAAAATATATTGATACAACAGCACATTAAATACTGTCCAATGAAAATACATGCATACCGCAAAGTAATAAAAAATACCAAAAAATACTACGTGTATATATATATATATAAATTTAAATTTAAATTAATGATCTGACTTCCTTAATATTATATGTTACGTGATATACTATGTGTATTACTTATGTATCTATTCAAAATTTAAATTAATATTACTATTTAATAAGCTAAATGTAACAGTGACATTATATTTAATTTATTTATTTTTAGTTAATAAAAAAATAAATACCTACTGTATCAACAATACAAAAGATATATAAAAGAATCATATAAACCAAAAATTCTTGGTCCAAAAAATTTTATATTCTAGTATAAATATATTTATTTTCACTAAAAAAATAAATAATTAAATACATACAAGTCATCTAATTTCTACAAAACATCAGAAATTTTTTTATAAGAAATATAATCATGTTTCTTTGGTTTCACTGATTTGATATAATTAAAATATAACTAGTGAATCACAAATAATACTAGAATTAAGAAATTTTTAGAATAGATTACCTATTTATTTTAAAAATAAAATAAAAAATTCTCTTTTTTATTAATTACCAAAATTTTAAAGTCACTGCAAATTAAATGATTAATGTTGTCTTGAAATGCTAATTTTATACATTTATTAGTAATGTATACTTTAGATTTTAAATGCAAGAAAATCTCACATACATAAATACATGAAATTGGTTGAAAACTACACCAACTCGATAAATGAAAAAATGCATATTAATGTTGTTAAAAAAAAACTACACAATATTTTTTTTATCATATTAAAGTGTCTTTTTTCAAAGAAATAAAACAAAATAAAATAAAATTAAAAAAAAAATCTTCAGGAGTTTGAAAACTTCAAGATCATAATTATAATAAAATTATTCTTTTATCATATATAAGTGTATGATATGATCAAACTCTCTCACTAGTTTAACATGATGATTCCTGAAAAGAACGTAACAAATAAATATTCCTGATCGAACTTTTATATTAAACAACAAATTGATTACAATAAATTTATATGATTTTTTTATCAATAAAAAGTATATAATATATTAATTGAATACAAATAAAGTGTCTCACTTAATCGGAAAGCTGAGCATACTAGAAGATGAAAAAAAAAAAAACAAATAAGAAGTAAAAGCATATCATGGTGTTGTAAAACTTGAATGTATAACAAAGTTTCACTGCAAGAGGTTATTACTGCGTAATAAATAAATTAATCACAAGGTGTCCAATGAGAATACATGTAGTGTGGTGCTGCGGTTACTACACAATATTAAAAAAATACTTTGAAATGTTACCTACATTCCTATATGTATATCTATAAATTTAAATAAAAAATTAATATTATATCAATGACATTATTATACTATATTTTATTTTATTTTTAAATTAGATTTTTAATTGCAGTAACACCTGATTCATAATAAACAGATTTTTATGTATATTTAACACTTTATATTACAATTAATTAATATAAAAAAAGGTGTCTTATCTATTTATCTGGTCTTACATATCACTAGATGGGTAGTAGTCAGAATTTTTATTGATTTTAAGAGAAGGCACACTCTTCATATCAATTGCACATCAAAAAGTGGTAATTCTGCATGAAGACATGTTTGTGTGGTGACTTATTTTCATATTTTTTTAAAAATAATCAGAATTTAAAACAAAGTCTTAAAAAGTAAAAATCATTAAATGTTGTCTTAAAATTCAAAATATATTCTATTTTTATTTTCTTAATTTTTACAAATGTTATCTTAATTTATTTTATAATTTATTTTTTAATAAAAGCTATAATATCATAAATTTATATTAAAAAATTATAAACGTATTATTTTTGAAGTGTGTATTTGCATAGAAAATATAAATTAAAAAAATTGTATTTGCATAGAAAATATAATCTTAACAGGACACATTTCATTAGATTAACAAAGTAACTTCAAACTAGATCAAGCGATTATTAATTAAATATATATATATATATATATATATATATATATGTTTTACGTATGATACTTTTTTCACTAATTTGAAATGGTGGTTCTAAAAACATAGATTTGTTTATTAACAAGCAATATAAAATAAAAAAGAATATCACTGGAAAAACACAATAGATAAATTAGAAAAATTACTTCAATGAAACATAAATAAAAATAATTTTTTTATATAACTTATTATTGTAATCCAGAAACATAGATGATGACACAACCCAGAAAAAATAGAAAACCCAGAAAAAATAGAAAATACATATAAAGAGAAGAAAATAAAAGAAGAAGAAAGAACATATTAGTCTGTTGCAAGTTCAGAAATGTGAAAATGCATCAAGACTTCTCCAATGAAAATACATGCATGGTTGCTGTTATCATTGCAAAGCATTCAAAGATACGGTTGAAATGTATAAATGTTACTTTTTATCTTATGAATTTAATTCATATTATTATTATATTATTATTTATACAGCTGCGTGTTAATGATAGATTATCATGTGTTGTGAAATGTTAACATAAAAATTATTTAAATCAAGCATTCTAATAAACCAAACAATTTTTTTTATAAAAATTCTTTTATTTTATCCCTATTGACAACAAAAATTAAACTAAAAACATTAAACACTTATCCAATAAAATACATGAAAATGCTGTGTATATATATATATATAATAAGAGTGTGTTTCATCTATTTATCTCGTCTTATGTATACTAATTAATGAAATTTTGAAAGACCACTTGAAAGACCATGAGTATACATTAAATTATATAGAAGGTGGTGTTCAGATTTAGAAAAAAAGTGTTGGATTGATTTTTAATTATCTAAATCATTAAATTTTATTATATAAGTTGTTTAATGTCACTGTATACAAATTAAATATATTTCGTGATTATCAATTAAATATATGATGTTTTACCTGAAAGAGGAGTATGATTTGACTTTTTCCATTAAATTGAAATATAAAATATCACTGAAAAAACACAATACATAAATTAGAAAAATTATTTCAATCAAGTATTACTGGAAATAATTTTTTTTATATAACTTATTATAATCCAGAAACGTAGATGATGATACCAACTAAAAAAAAATAAAAAATCAAATGAAAAGAAGAAAATAGAAAAAAAAAAGACAAAACATATTAATCTATTGCAAGCTTGGATCAAGTATGTCGAGTGATTATCAATTGAATGTATGTTGTTTATCTGAAACAAATTATGATTTGATTTTTCCACTAATTTGAAACTATGATTCTAAAAACAGTAATTTTTTTTGTTAATAAATAATATAAAATAAAGAAAATAACATCTGTAACTTACTGTATTCAGAAACCATTATGGTTGGAACTGGAACTGTGCATACTTCAAACTATTTCAAGCCATAATAAATGGAAGATGCAATTGAAGAGAAAAAAAATAAAAAAAAAGAGAAAGGATAGCAAATGACAAATGAAAAAAAGTAAAAAAAATAAAAACATTGCAAGTTCTAGTCAATCTAGATGAAATGTGAAAATACATTAAAAATTTGTCCAATAAAAATACATGCATCGGTGATATAGAAGAGTTTGTCCAATGAAAATACATGCATTGGTGAAAATTTCTACCTTGATTGATTTCAACAGAAGGCAAACTCTGTGTCTGTTTTAGAAAAAAAAAAAATCAAATGTAAATTTAATTTTAATTTTTTTTAAAAAATATCTCTTGACTTACATAATTAAACACTTAGTCCAGTAAAAACACATGCATTAGTGTTATCACTGCAAAATGAAATGCCTATTTGAAAGTTACTTCCTTACACGTGTGTGTATAAATTTAAATTTAAATTATGTACACATTGCAATATTATAATATGTTTAATTATTTATCATTAAAAGAAAATATGATAAATTATTAGAAATGTTAATTAGCACATAATTTGCACATATTTAAAATTTAAAACATAAAATGTAGAAAAATGATAAATGTATATTGATATAATATTTTTTATTTTGTGTGGGTTACGTGACATTTATTTTCAGAAATTTGATTGGTTTTAAATAGATGCACACTCTTCCATATAAATTGCAGCAAAAATGGTAATTATGCACAAAGACATGTTTGTGGGTAAAATTTATTTCAGAAAAAAAATCCTCTATAAATATTAATTTTTGAGATATAAAATATTAATATTAATTATAAAATATATTTTTTATCTGAGCTTGCAACATATTCAAGTATTATTACTGTTGATCTTTTTTTTGTAAGCAGCATTTAATGTCATCTACTGTTGAGTGCATGTATTTTAACGAAAATAAATATTTATAGGATTTATATGTATTTTAATATTATTTTGTTAATTTTTCTTAAATGCAACTTTTAAATGTTTTGCAGAAATGCACGTGTTTTGATTGGATTAGGATTTAAGTGTTTATATGTTTTCACTTGACTTATTTTTTAGTATTATTTTTTTAACTTTTTTTTTAAATGTAGCTTTTAAATGTTTTGCAGTAAGTGCTTGTGTTTCGATTCGGCGTATTTATATGTTTTCACTTGAACAGTTCCATAAATCAGTGTGCATAAACTATAAAGTTGTGGAATATTTTTTTTTTCTCTTCTTTCTTCTCGTGGTATTAGAATGAATTTTGCCTCTACTTCTATTTATAATAGTTTTAATATTAAAATTTTCTTAATTAATAACAAATAATTTTTTATTAATTTGAGATGTTCTTTGATATTTTTTATTCAATTTTCACAATCATGCATTTTTTTTAAAATAATATGAGCAATTTATATATATTATATATAATTATAAAAATAAATAACATAATTATTTAAAAATAAAAATATCTCAACTTTCCTTCTTTTAACAAAATAATAAATAAATATAATTTATTATATAATATCTAAAAATTCATAACTTAATTATTTTAAATATTTTACATATAAAATATCATAACTATTATTAAATAGAAAAATATGATAAATATAATTTGGATGGTTACTGTAACTTACTTTCAAATCTATAATTGTTTTTGAGATTTTTCTAATATTTTTCTTGAATAAATATTAGCAGAGATTTTATTATATTTGTTTTTCGTTGTCCTCAAGAAACAATTGTTTAATATTTAATTGGTTGTTTATTAGTTTTAAAATCATGTTACAAGTGATTTTTTGTCATAAATTAATGTATTTATATTTTATTAATAAATAATTAATAATATATTAAATTAATCATGTAAGTATTCCTGCACATTCAAATACTAATTATAATAAATAAAAAAATTTATTTAATTTAAAGTTGATATGTTAAATGAGCTAGATGACACCCAAACATAACATTAATTTAAAAGTTTTTTCATATAAATTTATAGTTATCTCATGCTGCTATGTCACACATGACATTAAATTATCTTTGCAACTAAGGAACTATATAAGCATAGTATAATATAGTTAGGAACTCTATTGTATAGCATATATATACACCACGTGTAAGAAAGTAACATTTGAAGGTATTCTTTAATGCTTTTGCAGTATGCTGTGTTCTAATTGGATAAGAAATTAATGTGTTTAGGCCATTGTAATTAGTTTTAAAATTAAATTGTAATTTTTGTTATAAAATCAATAAATAATTAATATATTAAAATAATATGTTAATATTATATAAATATGTACGTTTGATTTGATTAATTTTTTCTTCTAAAACAGCATGCATTTAGTTGATAATCACTGAATTTGAAATTTGAATAGACTTCTTGTTTAATTCCATTGTTAAAATAAATTAATGAATTGTATTTTAATATTATTATGTTTTTCAGCATTAACTTTTGAATGTCATTAAACTAATAGAAGAAAATTTTGTTTTTTCAACCTCTTTTTAAAATGTTTCATACTTTCCATTGTTAAGAAGGGAAAATGGATTTTATTTAATTCTGAATTATTTTTACTAACTACTATATTTGTAATTTTAAAGCATGTTTGATTTAAGTTATTTTTTTAATATTTATTTATTATGTTTTTCAGGAACCATCATGTCAAAAGAACGAGAATAAGATTAAAAAAACATTAAATATGATGATATCCTTATCTCTTAGAAAAGTTTTTTTTCTTATGATTTCATTTAATAAAAAAAACACAGATTTTCACATATTTTTTATTAATTAAACTATTTCATTTATAATCACTTTTTCAAACTTTCGAACAATTTTTCTTCTTTTACTTTTGCCTATTTCTTTAGGCAAATTTTCACATATTTCTTTTACTTTACAGATTATATTAATATGTATTTTACAATTTATTACATAATTTAAAATATATATAAAAAATGTTTTGTTCTGTTTTTTAAATGAAAATGGTATTACAACCATTTCTTTATTTGTAACCTTTTTAGAAAAATTCTTTGCTTGGAACTAATTTTTTTTGCTGTAGTGTATAAGTATTCATTTCTTAATGTTTTAATCCAAATGACAATTAGATAAGAAATACATCCGTATGTATGTATGATTGAATTTTGAAAGAGACTAAGTTTATTTTGATTCACCTTTATATCTTTGGATTTTTGTAATTGATGTAAATCATTTCTCATTTCTCACTATATTTATCTCATCTTAACATGTAAATATGAGTTAAGAGATTTGATTTCATTTTTGTTAAAAAATAACTATATGAGTATTTAACAATTTGATATCAATATAAAGTAATTTTATTTTTAGATCCAAATTTATAAATAAATAATTTTTTATTTATTATTTTGTTAATCATTTTCCAACTAAATGTTTAAAAACATGTTTTCAATTTGAAGAGGTAAAAATGAATTTAAACAAAATTTCAATATAAATATTTCAATCAAATAAAAATCTAAAATGGAAAATTTCCCCAAAATATGTGTAGCATTTTCTTTCAGCTTTTTAAAATAAATTAATATCTTCTAAGACTATTACTTAAAATAAATATTTGAGAAATAAATATATATTTAAGAAATAAATAGTACTTGAATAAAGTAACAAATTGAGTTATCTTCATTATTTTTAACAAAATTCAAATAAAATAATAAATTATTATTCTTATACTAAAATAACTCATATCAATATATATTATATTCATTCATTTCAATGACAAAGTCATACATATTGGAGCACAATATATAAAAGATTTAAATTTAGACATAAAAAGTTCAATAATACATTAAGAACCAAACACTTAATCCACCATTAAAAGAAAGAAAATAAAAAATTGTAATTTTAATTAATATTTCACAAAAAATTAAAATAGTGAGAGACTGACATTAGATAGTTGAGAAAGGTTTCCTATTATAAGGATCTGGTTCAAACAATGTTCACACACATACATAAGTTCTTGTTTAACACCTACAATTATTCTTTTATCTCTCTTATCTAAGAGTCAATTGTGACCCTAGGTGTGGATGATTTTGTTCCTTTTAAGCATGAAACATTGATCACAAGATTTTCCTTATCTACCATCTTAAGGATATAAACATCTCCCTCTTTCAAGTTACAATCCCTCACAAATTCAAACCACCCACTGGAGAATCTAGCAAAGGAATTTTGACCATAAAGCATCAATTTTACCTGCCACGATCTATTTCCAACACGAAGAGTCACATTTCTTCCACTCTCCCCAACATACCTCTTCGCATCTTCAATACGTATTGTCTGTATTCATCCGTAACAGATATAATTAGTTCATGAATATGACCAATGAATCAAAGTTTAACATAAGAAAATTTTAATTTAGTTCATATTCATCCAAAAATAAGCATAATTACAATTTATTACATAAGAATGAAGGTTAAGAGCGATATAAGAAGGATTGTGGAAGAAAATAATTGAATACAAGTATGGGGCATGGAGGGGTTTAACACACATAAGCAATCAAAGTGTGAAATCAAGGTGGTAGAGAGACTTGAAACAGATCAATAGAGAAGGGGTAGAAGGACATTAGTTTGATCTATTCTGGAAAGTAAAGGCAATACCATCAACACAATGTTTTGTTTGGAGAGTAATATTAAATGGAGTGTCAACAAAAGTACCTCAAAGAATGTGAAGTAAGTAGGAATCTGCTAATCACCTATTTTTTACATGCAAGTGGTGACCCGTGTATGGAATGCGTAGGTGTATCAAATAATAGAATAATTAAGAAGCATAATAGAAATAACTATGGATCTAGTATTAATATGTATTGTTGAATGGTACAGGTAGAACATGGAGACCATACACAGAAGGTAAAATTTGGTCTAACTAACTGCATTGGGAGGCTGGGAGGAATTAAGTAGTTGTTGATGTTGCTGGAACATTGGTGATTAATTGATGATTATGCAGCTTTGCATAGATGTTAGATTATCTGTTATTAGTTAGCTAATTCTGATATAATAGTCTGTTGTTTTCATTAATCTTCAATTAGTCAACTAATTCTGTTATATTAGTCGACTATTTTCATTAATATGTTAGGAATGTGGTTTTAATGAAATTAGCTAACTGTTTCACTGTTTAGTCGACTATTTTGTTCCAGGCCTCCCAGTATGCAGAAAACAGAATAGCGACTGTTGAAGCTCTTCTCTTTCTCTATAAATAGAAGTCTTGTGGGAGATTCAAACAACTGAAAGAATAGCCAAAAGAACAGAGAGAGAACAGAGAAGAGAGGATCAAGAAAAGCTTGCTCACAAATCTTTGAAAGTTTCAGTTTTAGGAAGAATCAAGAAGAGAGTCTTGATTCGCATTTTTCTGTATTGTTTTTGTTCTCTGTGTTGAGATTACTTTGTGGGGTTACGAAACCTGTATCTTGGTGATTGGGGTGATCGCTGCAGACTTGGTGTGAGTCTGGGTTAGATTGAATTCTATAGGGTTTAGAATTTCATCTTTTTGATTTTTGTAGTCTTTAGAAGAGGGGTTCTTGTAAAGACTTGATAATTTTAGTGATTTGAGATTATTAGTGTTACAGATCGAAACTGGATGTAGCTCTTGAAAAAGAGTGAACCAGTATAAATTCTTGTGCATTCTTTCTCATCTTTTATCATCTTTAATATCTGTATGATAGAACTAATCAACTATTTCTCAGAAATCAGTCAACTAATTTGTTCTGAACTGCATCAGAAAAATCTGAAACTTAACAGTTTTGAAAGAAAATCAAATATCAATTCATCCCCCCTTCTTGATATATCTCTGCATCTAACAATTGGTATCAAGAGCAGGTACTTGAAAGATATTCAAGAGTGATCCAAGATAGCTGATAAACTTCCCTTTGCTGAAGGAACATCTACCAACAGACCACCACTCTTTGTTGGAGCGAACTACCCCTTCTGGAAAGCAAGGATGAAGATTTTCTTTGAATCTGTAGATAGAGGCGTTTGGGATGCTGTGATCAATGGTCCATACATTCCAACATTGAAGGCTGAAGATGGAACAATAACTGAAAAACCATGGGAGACATGGACTGATGCAGAAAACAGGAAAGCACAATTTGATAGTAAGGCCAAAAACATTCTAACCTCTGCTTTAAATCTTGATGAATTTTTCAGGATTTCTCAATATACAATTGCAAAAGAAATGTGGGATATCCTACAAGTCACCCATGAAGGCACATCAGAAGTTAAGAGAGCAAGAAAGCACACTCTCATTCAAGAATACAAATTGTTTAGATGCAGCCTGGAGAGAGCATCCAAGATGTGCAGAAACATTTTACTCATATTGTAAACCATCTGTTGGGTCTGGGAAAGAAATTTGGTGATGAAGAACTCAACATTAAGGTTCTAAAGTGCCTTAATAGAAGCTGGCAACCAAAGGTCACTGCTATCATTGAAACAAAGGATACAGCTACACTGTTTGGGAAATTGAGGGAACATGAACTGGAATTAAGCAGACTTGATCAGTTGGAAAATTCTGACAAGAAGAACAAGAGCCTTACATTGAAAGCCAAAGAATGTTTGAAGAGTGATGAAGAGGAAAACGAAAATGATAGTACAGAATTTGCCATGCTTGTAAAGAAGTTTGGAAAGTTTCTAAAGAGGAAGAACAACTCAAGAGACAGATTTCAAGAACAACAGAAAAGGTACACAAGAAAATCTGATTTCAATTCCTCTAATTTCTCTTGTTTCAACTGTGGGCAGCTAGGACATGTCAAGATGGATTGTCCTCTCATGAATCAAAGAAAAGAAAGAAACCCAGAAAGAAAAGAAAGAAACCCAGAAAGAAAAGAAAGAAAAGACAAAGAGAAACGAATTCCTCACTTCAAGAAAGGAAAGAAAACATACATGGCTTGGGATGAAAGTGAATCCAGCAGGTCATCTACTTCAGATTTTGAATCTAAAAATCAAGCAAATCTATGCCTTGTTGCAAATGCTGAAACATCAAGCCAAGTGAGTAATTGTGAAACTGATCTTAGTGAGAATTATGACACCTTATTAGATCCATTCAAGAATTGCATGATGAAGCAAGAAAGCAGGATCATCAGATTAATCGACTAAAAGGACTAAATAGTTGGCTAGAAAACAAATTACTGGAATTGGAAAACCAGATTAGCAGACTAAAAGATGAAAATAGTTGACTAAAAAACAAAGTTCTGGAACTGGAAAACCAGATAGAATCTTATAAGTCTGAATGTGATAAAATCAATCCTGCTAAGTGTGAAAACTGCAAAAATCTCCAAGATAAAGTTGCTTATCTGATAAAAACATTAGGGAAGTTTCAATTGGGACAAAATACTCTTGATCAACTACTAAACTCTCATATTGGCTACTCTAACAGAAATGGTCTTGGGTATGGAAAGTCCGTAAAATATTATCCAGTTGCTAAATACAAATCTTACACAAATAACAGATTTAAAAAGTGTTTTTTTTGCTTGAAAACTGGAAATTCATCTAAATACTGCTATATCAAGAATTTTGGCATTTCAAGAGGAGAATACTATTGGAAACCCAAAACATCTACTATTCCTAACTCTACAGGACCCAACCTGTTTTGGGGACCTATATATCTAAACTAAATTTGTTTTGCAGATCTGTCAAAGAGCAAAGAGAACTTTATGGTATTTAGATAGTGGTTGCTCTAAACATATGACAGGTGACAAATCGAAGCTAATCAATTTCAAGGAATATGATGCTAGTTTTGTTACATTTGGAGATGATAGCAAGGGTAAAATAAAAGGTTCTGGAGATATTGGAAACTTCTCTTCTTCACAGATAAAAGATGTTCTATTTGTTGAAGGATTGAAACACAATCTGCTAAGTATTAGTCAACTATGTGACAAAGGTATGAAGGTCACTTTTGATGCAGAATTTTGTGTTATATACAGTTGTAAATCTGCAAATATTGTCCACATTGGAAGAAGAACAAGAAATGTATATATGCTGGACATTGAATCTTCAAATCTCAAGAATATATGCTTGTTGACCAAAGAAGATGAAGGTTGGCTTTGACATAGAAGATGTGGACATGTTAACATGCAGTTATTAAACAAAATCTGCTGCAAAAACCTTGTTAGAGGCCTTCCAAATGTCAAATTTTTGAAAGACAAAGTTTGTACATATTGCCAAAAAGGAAGCAATCAAGAAACTCCTTTGAGTCAAAGAACATCATCTCAACAAGAAGACCACTTGAGATATTACATCTTGATCTATTTGGTCCATCAAGAACTGTAAGTCTTGGTAACAATTCATATGTTCTTGTCATTGTTGATGATTTTTCAAGATTCACTTGGACATTATTTCTATCCTCCAAAGATGAAACCTTTTATGCATTTAAGAAATTTGCAAAGATTATTTCAAATGAAAAAGATCTTAACATTGTTTCTTTGAGAAGTGATCATGGAATAGAATTTCAAAACATTTATTTTGAAAATTTTTGCTCAAAACATGGCATATCTCATAATTTTTCTGCTCCTAGAATTCCACAACAAAATGGAGTTGTTGAAAGAAAGAATAGAACACTTCAAGAATGTGCTAGAACCATGTTAAGTGAATCTAAGCTTCCTAAGTACTTTCGGGCGGATGCAGTTTCCACAGCTTGCTATGTGCTTAATAGAGTATTGTTAAGACCAATTCTCAATAAGACTTCTTATGAACTTTTGAATGGAAGAACTCCTAGCATTGCATACTTTAAATTTTTTGGTTGCAGGTGTTTCATATTAAACAATGGAAAAGCATCTTTAGGAAAGTTTGATGAAAAAGTTGATGATGGTATATTCTTAGGATATTCTATGCATAGTAAAGCCTATTGTGTTTTCAACAAAAAGAATTTGACTGTAGAAGAATCAATTCATGTTGTATTTGATGAGTTCTTATGTCAAAAAGAGAGAAAAGGTAATTCTCTTGTAGGTTCAGATGATGAAAGGTCTGAAAAATCAGAAAAGAACGAAGATTATGCAGAAAAAGCTGCTGATGCTGATAGACGAATTGAAACAGTTGACTATAACTCTGGAACAGTCGACTATTCTGCAACAGACAATGTTTTGTCTAAATCCTGGAGAACTCGAAAAGGACTATCACTGGAAAACATCATTGGAAACATTGAAAAGGGAGTTACAACTCGAAATTCTTTAAATGATTTCTGCAATCATATGGCTTTTGTGTCTCAAATTGAACCTAAGAATATAAATGATGATTTGCTTGATGACAATTGGATTTCTGCTATGCATGATGAATTAAATCAGTTTGTCAGAAATGATGTTTGGTTTCTTGTACCCAGAAATAACAACATGAATGTTATAGGAACTAAATGGGTATTTAGGAACAAGTTTGATGAAAATGGGATAATCACTAGGAACAAAGCTAGATTAGTTGCTAAAGGCTATAATCAAGAAGAAGGTATTGATTTGGATGAAACCTATGCACCTGTAGCTAGATTAGAAACTATTAGACTGTTACTTGCTTTTGCTTGTCTTAAAGGTTTCAAACTTTTTCAAATGGATGTCAAGAGTGCTTTTCTAAATGGCTTCATTAATGAAGATGTATATGTTGAACAGCCACCTGGTTTTGTTGATTTTAAACTTCCTAATCATGTATACAAACTGAAAAAGGCTTTGTATGGTCTCAAACAAGCACCTAGGCAATGGTATGAAAGGCTTACAACTTTCCTCATATCACAAGGCTTTTTAAAAGAGGAATTATTGACAAAACTCTTTTTACTAAGAAAGTTGATAATGAACTCATATTGGTGCAGATTTATGTTGATGATATCATTTTTGGTTCATCTAATCAATCTTTATGCCAAGAATTTGCAGATACTATGAAAGGTGAATTTGAGATGTCCATGATGGGAGAGTTAAATTTCTTCTTAGGACTGCAAGTTAAACAGCTGCATAATGGTACATTCATCAATCAAACAAAATACTGCAATGAGCTGTTAAAGAAGTTTAGTATGGAAAGCTACAAAGAAGCCTCTACTCCTATGTCTTCAAATTGCTATCTTGACATGGATGAAAAAGGAAAATCAGTTGATACAACTATGTACAGAGGATTGATTGGTTCCTTGCTGTATATAACAGCTAGCAGACCTGATATAATGTTTGTTGTGTGCCTATGTGCAAGATTTCAAGTCAATCCAAAGGAATCACATTTCACTGCAGCAAAATGAATTCTCAAATACCTCAAAGGAACAGTGAATGTTGGGCTATGGTATTCCACTGGTAATGAACTGAATTTAGTTGGATATACTGATTCTGATTTTGCAGGTTGCAAATTAGATAGAAAGAGCACAAATGGAACATGCCATCTCTTTGGGAATTGCTTGATATCATGGACCAGCAAGAAACAAGCTTGTGTAGCATTATCTACAGCAGAAGCTGAATACATTGCTGCTGGAAGTTGCACTGCACAAATTCTCTGGTTAAAACAACAGCTATGTGATTTTAATTTACACCCATATGATATTCCTATACTTTGTGATAATACCAGTGCAATTAATCTAACAAAAAGTCCCATTCAGCACTCTAGAACAAAACATATTGAAATTAGACACCATTTCATAAGAGATCACATTGAAAAGAAAGATTGTAGGATTGATTTCATTTCAACTAATGACCAATTAGCTGATATTTTCACTAAGCCATTAGGTCGTGACAGGTTTTTCAAACTAAGGAATGAATTAGGTATCCTAAACATCAATAATCTTTCTTAAATGTTCTACTGTTGCATTAAACAGTTTGTTAATTCTTTGAAATAGTTGACTTATTTCATTTAACTGACAAAAATATTACACTGCTGCAGAATGTAGTTTGTTAATTCTTTGAAATAGTTGACTTATTTCATTTAACTGACAAAAATATTATACTGCTGCAGAATTTAGTTTGTTAATTCTTTGAAATAGTCGACTTATTTCATTAAACTGACAAAAATATTATACTGCTCCATAAAATAATTTGTTAATTTCTATGAAATAACTGACTTATTTCATTAAATGTGCCCATTGCTATTAATTATGTCAGAATAGTCTATTAATTTCTTTGACTAGTTGACTAATTTCATTTACTGCAACTGAATTCAACTGGGTACTCAAGCAAACTAATTAAATTTTTTCAATCCCAACTAAACCTAATCTGTCAAAGATAAATTCGTACATGGGTCCACTGTTAATAGATGCATGTGAGGATGCTTTATTGGTTTTGCAAAACTGAACTTCCATTTCTCAACATATTCTTTCTGCATTTTCTGACCATGAGCATCTGTGATTGAGTGCATATCTGTTCAAAATATTCACACAGTTAATATTCGTTTGACCAAGCTACTCAATCCTTCTATATAAATCTGATTCATCTACATATTACATACCATTTCTGTGTATTACACAATCACTACAATTTCTCATTAAAATGTCTACTAATGAGTACTTCTTAGTTGAAAGTGATGATGATTCAGATGCACCTCTAGAAAATGCAGTTCAAAGGCTGAGAAGGTCATCCAGAATTCGAATGCCTACACATACTGCACAGACCCCAGTTAGAACAACTCAAAATAGAAACAGAGGATCAACCTCTGGCTCTCCTGCACAGCCCATAAGGATTCCTGAATTTGTTGTTGGATCTTCCAACCCAGTTGTGGAAAAATTTCCTAAGAGATATAAGGTTCGTGTGAGAATCTCTTCTCCTGTGCCTGCTGAAGAGAATGATTCAGAAGAAGAAACTGAATCTGAACGTGAAGAAGGTGTTGAAATCATTGAGTCTTTGGAGCTAAAAATGTAGAGAAAGTTGGTGCTGATACCAAAAATTCTCAAGTTCAACTGGTTGAATAACGAAAATCTGATTTTTGTTAAGAATGCCCTTCAAACTCAAGGGCTGAGGCAGTTTGTTGAGATGGAAGGTAACTTTTACAGTGATTTAATTAAGCTTTTCTATGCTAACTTGAAAGCAGAGGACAATATGCTGGTCTCTCAAGTCAAGGGAAGAGAAATAAGGATTGATAATTCCTTATGGAGAAGGCTAGCTGGGCTAAAGAATGAAGGTGTCAAGATAAGTAAAGGAAACACTTCCTCTGTGCCTGAATTCAACAAGGAATCTGCATTTAAGTCCTGCATGCGAAATGCAGATGAAGCTGTTTAGAAATTCAATGTTGGTAAGATAAAACGTGATGAAAGACTACTTGCTTTCATTATTGCTTGGCATCTCACACCCAGGGGGAGTAATCATGCTCAGCTTATGGAAGAAGATTTGGCATTGATTCACTGCATGAAGAATAACATCAAAGTGAACTGGGTATATGTCATCAAAGGACACATGTTCAAAGCCAAACGTCTTAATGATCACAAGCTCCCCTATGCTATCTTCATCTCAAAAATTCTGGACCACTTCAACATTCCCACTGAAAGAGAAACTACCAAAATTATCAATCATAAGCATCTCTTTGACAACTATCTTAGGAAAATGGGTCTGTCAAAGGTTAATGATGAATGGATTTTTGAAGTTGGCTCCTCCTCCTCTGCACCAAGATCATCTATCCATGTTGATACTTCATCAGGGAATCCACAAGACTTTTCTGCATATCATATGGTTCCCTATACAGCACCTCTTGCATACCAAGGCATTCCATTATCTGAATTTGAAAGAATGCTAATTTCACGACTAAATGTTCTTGCTTCTATGCAGAGAAATACTCATGAAACCATGGTTGCTAGGTTCTCCAATATTGATTATCAGATTGAGCTCATATAGCAACAACTTGCTGAAATTCAAGTTTCAGTTGAGAGCTTTGAAGGAACCTCTGCAAATACTGCTACCATGGATGAGGATGCTGCTGATGAAGATGATGATAAGGATGATGATGATGAAGCTTAATCTCTGCTGTTTATGCCTTTAATATTTTCGCATTTATGCTGTTGATTTCTGAACAATTGTTGGGTCTGTAATATAATTTGCACTCATGTTTCTGCATCATATAATTTGCTTATATCCTCTACTATATCTGCTCCTATTTGCTAATGTCAAAGGGGGAGATAGTCTTCCATCTATTCTCTTTGATTTCAACAGGTTTTGCAGGTTGCCATCATCAAATAGGGGGAGTTTGTTGATGATTTTGATTTGATGATGTTGCTGGAACATTGGTGATTAATTGATGATTATGCAGCTTTGAATAGATGTTAGATTATCTGTTATTAATTAGCTAATTCTGATATAATAGTCTGCTATTTTCATTAATCTTCAATTAGTCAACTAATTCTGCTATATTAGTCGACTATTTTCATTAATATGTCAGGAATGTGGTTTTAATGAAATTAGCTAACTGTTTCGTTGTTTAATCGACTATTTTGTTCCAGGCCTCCCAGTATGCAGAAAACAGAATAGCGCCTGTTGAAGCTCTTCTCTTTCTCTATAAATAGAAGTCTCGTGGGAGATTCAAACAACTGAAAGGATAGCCAAAAAAACAGAGAGAGATCAGAGAAGAGAGGATCAAGAAAAGCTTGCTCACAAATCTTTGAAAGTTTCAGTTTTAGGAAGAATCAAGAAGAGAGTCTTGATTCGCATTTTTCTGTATTGTTTTTGTTCTCTGTGTTGAGATTACTTTGTGGGGTTACGAAACCTGTATCTTGGTGATTGGGGTGATCACTGCAGACTTGGTGTGAGTCTGGGTTAGATTGAATTCTATAGGGTTTAGAATTTCATCTTTTTGATTTTTGTAGTCTTTAGAAGAGGGGTTCTTGTAAAGACTTGATAATTTTAGTGATTTGAGATCTGTTAGTGTTACAGATCGAAACTGGATGTAGCTCTTGAAAAAGAGTGAACCAGTATAAATTCTTGTGCATTCTTTCTCATCTTTTATCATCTTTAATATCTGTTTAATAGAACTAATCGACTATTTCTCAGAAATCAGTCAACTAATTTGTTCTGAACTGCATCAGAAAAATCTGAAACTTAACAGTTTTGAAAGAAAATCAAATATCAATTCATCCCCCCTTCTTGATATATCTCTACGTCTAACAGTAGTGCAGGGAAGGAGCTACAGGACAACTGACTGAACTGGAGTGAATGAAAGGTCTACTTTTTTTATTATATACTGCACTTTAAATCTAACTCAATCTTACAAAATGGCTTGTAAAGTGAGGTTTGCACCACTTGTATACACTAATTTTGACATCATCTTTAGTTGATGTAGAATCTTCAACACACTCCCTCATGCTGAGTATTGGACATTTTGAGCATGGGACTATATATGTATGAGTGGTCCGATAACAACCCAATAGGCCTAACAATTTTTCTAGAATGGACTTATATGGCTCTGATACCATATTCAAAAGTAGATTTTAAGCCTAAAACAAACGACTTGTAAAGTGAGTTTTGCACCCACTTATATACACTAAATTGACCTTATTTCTAGTGGGATCTCCAACACCTTCCATCTAGGCTACATAGATTTGTGATGTATATTGCTGTTGAAATTGGGATTTTAGATATTGTAGCAACTGCAGCAAGTGGGATTTGCAGTTGGAATAAAATCATGAGGCCGTGTTGAAAGTCTACTACATGGGTGGGAGAAGGAGGTTTAAGGAGAACATGAGTGAAGTGACATGTTGAAAGTCTGCTGTATGTTTTATATAGGTGGTAAGAAGAGATAGACAGTACAATAACATTATGCAAAACAAACGCAACGAATCCAAGGTAGTAACAACAGTTGGAATCCCTTTTGGTGTCTACGAAAATCAGAGTCAAAGAGATCAAGACATGGAAGTTGGGAAATTGAAAAGTCATTCTCATGAAGCATGGTTTTATGGAAATGTTATTCGGTAAAAGGTAGCGCAAAAAATAGGAAACACAGTTTCTAAACTTCATATTTCTGCAAAAACTAAAAGGTAGTTCTGTTTCTAACAAACACTTCCTAAATAAAAAATTAATTAACTACGTATAATCTAATTAAGCATGCATTAAACATATATAGATAATCAATTAAGATCGCATATGATTATAAAGCATACTTTAAACTCAGTTGAATCTCACAAAATTAAAATTGATTTATAATAAGTTTATATCTATTTAAGTAGATAATATTTTACATGTCCAGGACATTTAAGAAAATAATGTTCATCCTTAATCAAATAATCATTATATATGATTTTGTTTATACACATTTTCATAGTTTGCCATACATACCAGTTCTTCTGACTTGATGCAGATATAAAGTTCATCCCTGGACTTTGGTGCCCTAGCTTTATGGGTCACAGGAGTTTTAAGGGATGAAGAAGGCATATTAGAAAGCCCTTTTGGGCCTGAAGGGTACATTAAAAATGTTAAAATTCTTAAGATGTAAGAGCTTATAACAATGAGAAATTAGGGTATGTAAAAGTGTATATACCTTTGAAGAGGGGAGTGCTTGAATCCTCTTCTAGAGGATATATGGTAACTTTGAATATAAATTCTTCACTGTCTATATTCACCATTGTAGTTTCACGACTCCATCACAACTTCTCTGTTTCACATTAGTTTAGATTCTTCTTTATTTTTTGTTAATTTATATTCTCATTTGTTACGTTTTTAATCAAAACTCTATATTTATTTTTGTTTTTCTCATATCATTACGGGAGTTTTTCTTATTTTGTTAATATTTAGTGAATTTGTATAAAGTAAAGTTGTTGTAAAATAGTAAATAGGTTTTTATGCTTTTTTATCAACTGCACTGTAGAGTTTTTACTCGTTATGAGAACACTAGGAGTTACTCCTTCAATTAGTGATCTATCTATAATAACAAGAGAAATAATTTTGAATAAAAATATGAAGAGACTAAGAAAACAAAGGTTGTAAAGTACTAGAAATGTTTGACAATCTTGGAAGTGTCTAATAGATGTTCTAAATTTATTTTATAAGTTGTTCAAATATGAATAGTTTTTCACAAATTTTTGTATAAATTTGTTATGTATTTATACATTATTTATTGTTCATAAAAAATATTATATTAATAATATATTGTAATATTATTTTAACTTTAATTAGGTAAAAAATGACCCGTTGGCCCGTTAGCCCATTGGCCTAACATAGAGTCAGGTCAGGCAAAAAATTTTGTCCAGTTTTAAAATATAAGACAGACTAGACTATCAGATTTTTTCATCTTGGCCAGTAAAGCCTAGTCCGATTAGGCTTGGCCATCCGTTTTGACAATTTTACACATCATCGTAAAATTTGATATTCTTCACAAAATTTCTTCTTCTATCAAAAGCATCTTCTTTGTTTATTGTGGATAGTTCTTGATCTGCTTTCTTCTTTCGAACAACAAACTTCTTCAAGAGATATGTATCTTCTTTGGATTTTGATCCTTCTTTTATGTCTTCTTTATTTAGAGTCAACTCTTCTTTCATCAAATATAGAGCAAAACTTTTGTCTTTCGTATGAGCTTAGAAGACTTCTAGGTTATTTGCATCTTTAATTACACAGTTTTTTTTTTCAAAAGATACCTTGTAACCTTTCTCTAACAGTTGACAAACACTTAACAAATTGTGATTAATGTTTAAAACATATAAGACATCAAAAAAATTTTTGACACGTGAATGAGTTTTGATTGAAATTGTTCCTATACCTTCCACATCAATTTGTGCTCTATTCCTAATTCTTACTTTAGAAATATCAGATTTGTTGAGCCCTTTGAAAAGTTCTAGATGAGTCATGTGGTTTGTACAACCACTATCTATAATACAACCTTCTGATTTGTTGGTTGTAACACATGTTGTAAGAAGTAATTCCTCTTCTGATTCATCCTCTACAACCTTGATAGCTTCCTAGGGATCATATTTGCATATCTTTTCAACATGTCCCAATTGACCACATTTGTGGCATGTTGCATCTGGTCTCCACCAACACTTGTTATGTTGGTGGTTATTTTTCTTGCAATAAGGACAAGGCGGAAAAACATGTGTATTGTTGTTTAGGTTATAGTTCTTTTTGTTGTTTTTTACTCCTTCAGCACTATGAAGTATGATATCTTCAACAACACAATCTTCTCGCATTAATCTTCATTGTTCTTGTACTTGCAAGACATGTATCACTTCTGCCAAAGTAGTTACAGACAAATATTTTGTGTTTTCCAACAAAGTAATGGATGATTTGTATCTCTCTGGCATAGTTACGAAAATTTTCTCAACTAGTCTGGAATCAGGAAATTCCTTACCCAGTGATTTTATCTTGTTAGCAATACTCAACAATTTGTTTGAGTATTCCTTAATTCTCTCAAACTCTTTCATTCTTTGTTGCTCAAACTCCCTGGTCAAGTTTAACACTTTTATGCCTCGAATTTTCTCGTTTCCTTCATATTCTCCTTTCAAATAGTCCAAAATTTCTTTGGGTGATTTTAGGGTCATGATTCCGGTGAGTATCATTTGAGAAATACCAGCAAAAAAACATGACTTCGCCTTTGTCTTCCTTGTTTTCTTTTCTTTTCCTTTTGAATTTTGATTTGGGCCATGGTGGGATTTTCTGGCAGCGTATAAATAATGTAATCCTCTTCCATAGCTTCCCATAAATTTAGCCCCTCTAGATATGTTTGTATTCTTACATCCCATAGATCATAGCTTTCGCCATCGAAAAGTGGAATAGAGACTTGTGAGAAATTTCCTTCTCCTTCCATTTTATAGGTCTCGTAAGAACAATGGCTCTAATGCCACTGATGGGAGTTTTAGGGTTTTGAAAATATGCTTAAGAAATATATGAGATATAAGAGATATATATTGTATGGAAGAACTATACTTTATTCTATTCATCTACTCTATATATAGAGCAAAAATATAACAAAATATCAAATATTAATAATATCTCAATCTTAATTTCCTAAATCTAAATAATAATTGAATATTATTTTATCTAAAAAGATATTCTAAAATAAAAATTAAAAGATTTTGTAAAAACTAATTTAAATAAAAAAGATATTAAACAAATATTCTAACAATATCTTGGTGAGGGGAAATTAGGTTGGTCTTTAAGCATTCTCTACTAACTAAATTTTACTTTGAATAAAAGAGAATGTAAGTAACTATTTTTTTTAATGCTTTAAAAGCTACATTGACATGGTTTACAATTAGAGACTAAAGAAAAATCATATTTTGATTTTTTGGATTAAAGTGACTCCACTATATTAAATATTTAAAAGATCAAATGGTGATTTAATGTCATAAATCTCTTAATTTATTTTCATTTTAATTTATTTTAATTATATAATACGCATGTCATATGGTCTCAGGTAAGAACTTTTCTAAAAAAAACAAATCTCACTTAACTTTTGTTTGAATCACTTGATATTATTTGACATTGATAAATTATAGTGGATTTAATTGGAAAAAATGAGTTTGAATAATATAATTTGCATTGATTTAGGATGTGAAATGGTGGATCTTGAGAGTTGAGTTTCTTCTAAAAGACAAACAAAAACAAAGAAAAAAAATCGTATTGAATTATATAAAAAAAAGTCAATGTTACTCCACATGTACTTGAGTACACGAGAGGTGACATTGATATCAATATAAATTATGCATAAATTGTAATTAAGTATATGGACTTTGTATATGAAACTTTGATCACTATACAAATAATTTACTTTTCAAAAGACATTATAAATTTTTTCATTTGATCTTAAAAATTAAAATATTATATTAATCAAAGTATAAAAGTTATTACAAAACAGTTGTGACTTTACTTTTTTTTCCATCTTCCTAAACAAAAACAAATTTTTCATTATTTTATTCTTCTACCCTCTAATTCAATTACACTTAAGCAATCTTATTTTCTACTTATTTTTCTTTTTTCAATTTCTTATTTTTCCTCACATTACCCTAACAAAGGCAAACATGAATGATGTATTATAAATTTAGAGACTTTTGTTTTAGTTTCATTAATTTTAGAGATGAGTGTGACACCTAATAACAATTTCAAGGACCGAGGCCTATGTATTAAAAGGGTTTTTAAAAAATTATACATAGGTTTACACAAAACTAAGGTGCAAAATATTTTTGTAACTTAATAATTTTAAAATACTTAATAGAATTTCTTTTTTGATTTTGTTGATGTCACTATGAATAAGGTACAAAGGGTCATAATAATATTTTTCCAAGGTTTAGGTAACACATTTTGTAGTCCCTTATCTTCTTCACTTAGATATATATTAGAAGATTGGTTAAAATGTAAATTTATGTTAGGTGTGTATCTTTTTGTGTATCCAGTCAAATTGACAATAAATGTGTAACTTTTATAGAATTATTCTAAGTGTGATTTGATCTTTTCATGTATATGAGGAACTCCATCCACCTTGAAGTAACCAATTCCCACCATTCCCAACTTCTCTTTTTGATCCCAACTTGTTCATTGTCAACCTTATATCTTTTTCTCCAACGAATGACTAGTTTGACTACTCCAACATCAGAAAATGATTCTATAACAATCTCCAACATGTTTGACAAAATAAATATTTGAAGAAAAATTATCAATGTTGAATATTCGTCTGTTGTGAAATTCGTTGAGGGTGGGAGATAAAGGTTTCCTCTTACAAAAGTTCTTGAACATTGATTGAATTGTAGTGCACCATATTTTTTGGACTATATGAGATTGAAATTCCAAGCTGTTTGTCTAGTGAGTTATGAATACAAGACTACCTTCTTTATTTCTTTTTACTATAAAAAATGGGTATAATCATGTTGGCTCATCATAGTCAGAATGAACCGAGAGTCTTATACAACACATACAAAATAAAAAAATGGGAAATAGCCAATTGGAAAATTAGGACATGATCAATATTCATATGAGTAATGTAATTTTGTTGTAAAATCAAATAAATAGTAAAGTGTTGTCAAACCTAAATAGCAGAGGGGAAGATTTTGCACACAGAAAGAATGGAGAAAAAAATTGTGGTCTCATTTATAACCAAAGTTATCCCTTCCATTAGTATATAAAAGAGATATGAAATCTCTATACAATAAAGACTATCATTACTTTCTACCTAATAATTAATATACAATCTACTTTCTCATTAAATAACGATCATAAAATTTTTTAACCTAACAAAATAGAACATAATAGTAAATGATTGGTGTGACATAAAGTATCTAGAAAAGTCTCAATTTCTAACACTCCCTCTTGATATTTTTCTTGAGTATTCCAAATTTTGATCTCAACAATTCAAACTTGTTCTTAGAAAGTGATTTAGTCCTGATGTTTGCAATTTGACTCTCTAAACTACAATGCTCCAGGCCGATTTCCTTTGATTTCTCTGCTTCTTTAGTGTCATGATATTTCACCTTCATGTGTTTTGTTCTACCATGCTAGACACAATTCTTTGTAGTTGTAATAATTGGTTTATTATTAACCCATATGACAATAGATTCGTCATGTAGCTACCCCACATCATATAAAACTTCTTTTAGTTGGCTTGTCAACAAGTTTCCATATTCTGTTTTTCTCAAACCCCACATCTATTTGAGCAACTTCATCATATTCTTTAGGTTCTAGTATAACAAAGTTGCACCTTTCCTATTTTTCAACAAAAGTTTTAGTGTCTCTAACTGAAAAATTAGCATCATCACCTAAATATTCTTTAATTCTTAAATATTGTTTTTGGATATTGTCTACTCCATGTTGTTTTTTTCTTGAGACTCTTACTTTTCTAAAAGCTTGCACAAAATTTTTTTTCAATTCTGAAGGAAAACTTTTCTATCTCATTTTAGTAGATATCAACTCACATCCAAAGGGATGTAATATGGTACATATCATATTTTCAAAATTCAAAGCATAATTCCTTTCAAACATTTGTCCCACACTCAAAAGACGTCTTAACTCAAGCACAAATAAAACATTAGAAATGTATTTAGTACCTGAAGGAGTTTCAACGATAATCACTCTCTTTGCCTCTAATATCAACATTTTTTCCATTGCCAATAATGACTTTGGAGAAGTAGTACTGATCAAGTTCCTTGAAAAAACTAGCATCATGAGTCATATGATTGGTACACTCGTTGTCTATGAGCCAAACTTCTATGCTGCTAATAATAAGAACCGACAAATAAGTGCTCCTCAATTTGTTCTCAATGCTCAACAACTTGAGCTTATCGTTCTTGCTGTTTTGTTTTGTTTTGTTTTTTAAAACTTTTTCTACTTGACCAAACTGTTTGCATGCCCCACATTTGACTTTAGGCTTGAGCCAACAACAATTTTTTGTATGGTTTATCCTTTTACATGATGAAAACTTCTTCTTCCAATCTCCTTTTGTGTTAGCCACAAAAACACTTCAACATTTTCTTTCATTCTTAATAATATTCTCTGTTCAGCAGTTTACAAAGCATTAACAAGTTTTACAGGTGAAATATGAGAAAAATTCTTATTTTCTTCAAGAGAGGAGATTTTTGCTTCAAACCTCTTAAGAAGACACACCAAAAAAAATTTCACAACTCTTTGATCTTTAAGCTCCTCACCTAGTAATCTAATTTGAGTAACTACTTTAGAAAGTCTGTTAGAAAACTCCTTCACTGTTTCAGACTCTTTCATTTTGATTGCTTCAAAATCTCTTTTCATATTCAACACATTCATCCTCCTTATTCTTTCACTACCTTGGAACTCCTCCTTGAGTTTGTCCCATACCTCTTTTGTTGTCTTAAGATCCAAATGAGATGTATCACTTCTATTTTCTACTACTTTCCATAGAGTTTGAGCTCTCAAATAAGTTCTTTTTTTTGAAACCCACAAATCATAATTTTCTCCCACAAATACTGGAGATGGAGGTAAAGAATTGCTATTGGAGGTCATTCTTTCTTATGGGTATTTCTTTTGGTTTGTATATGATTTTCTAACTAGTTTTCACTCCCTCAGAGGCTCTTGAGAATCAATGAGCTCTGATAAAATGTTGTAAAATAAAAAAAAAATAGCAAAACGTTGTCAAACCAAAATAATAGAGATGAGAATTTTGTACACAGGAATGGAATAAGAACCTATCAAAGTGTAGTAAGTTATGAAAATTTATAACCAAAGTTATTCCTTCTGTTCCTACATAAAAGAGATATGAAAATCTTCTAATAATAAAAACTACTATTACTTTTTACTAATCACTAATATACAATCTACTTTCTCATTAAATAAGTATCGTGGAAAGTTTCATCCTAACAAACCCCAATATAGTAGACATGAGTATCTAGAAAATCTCAATTTCTACCAAATTTGTTTTAGCATATTGAAGTCTACACAGAAATATTTGCCGGATACTCTTGTGGTTGTTCTTTCACAATCTCCTTCAGCCATTGCTCCTGCTCACGAAGATTGGATGGAGGAACATCATAAACATCACTAAAAGCTTCTGCAAGTGGAGGTTTCTCTACACTCTCTGCAACTTGAATTGTATGCAGAAGCTGTAATAGGAAAATTCTTAGTAAGAACAACAATTGAATAATGTTTGTAAGAGCGGCCTAAATCAAATTCAAAACATAAATACAACTTCAATTGTGATCATAAACCAAGTTGTCATATTTCCCTTGGTTCCCGCAATTGTCACCAATTAAGGAAAAAAAACTTTTAAGAGTTGCCTACATCAAAATTCAAAGAGTATACTTCCTAGAATCAGTATTCACGATTTTGACAATGAAAGTACAAGATTCCAGGTACAATTATTTTGTAGTTCCAACGAACTAAGTTTATCAAATGCGCTATGCTCCATACCTTTGGCATGTGTAATTATTCAAGGAATAATTTCTAAAAGTCTATCATATCGAAATCCAAGGAATATAGTTTCAGCATTCCTTATTATGATGATAAAACTGCAAGATGCGCCCACAACAAATTAAGTAACTATATACCTCAGACCTGGGGTATCAAGGAAAATTTGTTAAAACAGGTCCACTAGCAAAATACTTGTGTAAAAGGGATAAACATAGAAGTATACCTAATCAAATCAAGGATCATGCTCCATGTTAGGTTACTACTGATAGGGAAATTATTACATTTAAAGCTAAAGACAATTAAGTGAACATATATTGACAAGTTATTTAACATTCCATCTATTAATAGCTAAGCACCGAGAGGACATTCTCGTCCTTTCCTGATTTTCTAAATAGGACTAGCAGTTAGAGTAGGATGTTGCTTATCTTTTTCGGCACAGGAATTTGTTAGGCACTGTGATATATTAGTATGGATTCCAGTATCAACATTATGTTTATCTCACCCGCCGTCTCAAATTGTTTATAAGCTCTGACTCAGCCGTATCATTCCACCAACCATTATTTTCTATCCACTTTCTAAATCTAGCCACAGGATCACGTGCCACTCTCCACCATTCAATCTCATTTGCTGGACGATATTTGGTGGAGTCATCTGATGTGCTATGGTGTCCCACTCTGTACGTAAGAGCCTGAAAAAATAATAAAATAAAACATTGGTTTGCCATTAAAATGCCTTGATATTAGACCACACTATAAAATTTCTTTTAACCACGTCCAAAGATTTGCCTTAGAAGGTTATGACTTGTCACTTTACTTCTATTAGAATTGGTCTCTCTTCAGTAATTGCCATTTCACGAGCAGTTTGGACAGCACTATAGATGGCCAGGGCATCATTGCCATCTACGCGGATGCTACGGACTCCATATGCTTGTCCTTTCACGACTACACCATCACCTATGCATAAACAAACAACCCGCTACACAATATGCCTTTGTACATTGCAAGACAACGCTAAACCCGACCAAATGGACGAAATTGCCATAAGAGAGAGAAAAGAAAATTACTTCGAAACTGATCTGAAATGGGGGTACTGATAGCCCATCCATTGTTTCGGCATATAAAAATAACCGGGGCCTCCATAACTGCTGCAAAATTTAAAGCAGCATGGAAATCTCCCTGTAATTACACAATCCATTAGAATATGACAAGCCAAAGAAATTGTACAGCATCCATTTACAAGAATGAGAGATAACTTGATAATAAATAAGATAAAATAAAAAAAAATACGCACACTCCAAACTAGAAAGAGGTATTTGAGAGAGAAAAAAACTGTAGCCTAAAGTGATACTATACTGCTAAAGGAATCCATTAAGAAAATTTAAGAATAGAGTATGTTCTGGATCCGTTTGATTGATTTAAATCCCATCGAAATTTATTTTTCAGTAAAGGGAGAGATGGATCTTCTATTATGGTAAACTTACTTCACTAGATCCACCATCACCAAAGTAAGTTACAGCACATGCATCCTTTTTATCCATCTTTAAGGAATAGGCAGCTCCAACAGCATGGGAAATTTGTGTACTGTAGACCAAGGTAAATTTTTCATACTGTTATTTTCCTACTCATGATGCAAAGAGGTATAGATAGATAAATATATAGAGAAATAAACATCAAAGCCTGTATGTCAAAGCTTTTAATACTAACGCAATAGTTGATGCTATTGTAAAGTAATTGTGCTTGTTGGACCCATAATGAGCTGGCATCTGCCTTCCTTTCCCATTATCATATTTATTGGAAAATAACTGGTTGGCGAATTCTTGCAGAGTAAAACCACGCCATAACAAGACTCCCGCTTCCCTATACTGCATGTAACCAAATTTGTTATTTTTTTGTTAAATCATTGTCCATCCAAAGAGCAAAAAATATGATAAACTATTAGGATAAAAATCTGATTAATAGAGTTTATACTGGGGAAATCATTTAATAGGTTTCTGAATATAAATTCAAAAGTATAAAACTACTATTTTCTTTGTGTCATGTATTTGAAACCTGAGGAAAAACAACATCGTCCATGGCAAGGGCTGCAGCTGAAGCAACATTAATAGCCTCCTCTCCAATTGTCGTCACATAAAACGATATTCGACCTTGTCTTTGTGCTTCATAGAAGATAGTATCCATAGATCGGAGAGTAACCATGTCAGTGTACATCTTAACAGCATCTTCCTTGCTGACCTAATATTATTGATATCCATCAGTTTCATTTCCATATACTTTCCCTCTGGACAAGCAAAAATTGTGAAATGGTAGGTCTGAGGATGTAAAAACCTGAATAAAATTATGACCCATGATCGGCTGTCCATTATCATCAAGAACACGATAGCAAGGTATTCTCTCTTTGACTGATTGTGATATAAACTTCATTTCAGGAATGAATTCTACTGTTCCTCCAGGAAAATCAATGTCCTGCCATATCCAGGTAGATGCAAATGTTCATAGTTTAATATCACGTTCTCTACAATTCAAGAATGGATTGTATTCTAAATATATGTGAAAAAAAATTACATTAATAATATAATTATATTTTATAATTCATCTAATATCTAAACTGAAATTATTTCAGATCTTCATTTTTCTTAAATATTTCTTCTTTTAGAAAATATCAAATTTATTATTTTAAATAAAAATACATTTTGGATCATCAACGCTCAATTATCACAATTTTAAATTATGAATCAATACGGCTATTTAGGATACCAAGGAACAAATTTAGCCATCCTGAATTTACTTTATTAATAAAGAATTCATACTGCAACAGAATTCAGGAGAATTTAGAGAATCAAGCTCAGATTCAAATTGCAGTTATATTTAGAATCATCAAGGCTACAACGTACCATACCAGCATCTCATTGCTATGATTAAAACTGAAGATACGTATACACCTACAATCTCAATTTACATTACGAGTAAAGAAATTTTCCATTTAGAGCCACGGAGGCTCAAGCTTACCGTCCAGGTTTAGATCATGAGTAAAGAGTTGGTACTGTAGTACCTAGTAAGGTCGTCAAGGTATCCCCATCTCGATTTAGAATCATTGAACAAAAAATTCATCTAGCAGTTCACACAGGGTCATTTAAGGTCACACCATCTTGACAAATAAATAATTCATATAGCAGCTCTATTTTGGGAGCATACCATCATTATTTACATTACCAATTAAAATTTCTTTGAGCAACATTAAACTTTTTGCGTCATGAATAAAGAATTCATACCGAAGTTTCCTTCAAGGATGAAATTTATCCAAACCCCGTTTGAAATCTTGGAACAAAGAACTCATCTAGATTAAAGGTCATTAACTCTCATACATACCGTTCTGACACAATAAAAAATTCATACTACAATTTGGTAAATTCCATTTAGGGTGTACACCGTTTCCATTTTTCTATTATAAATAAAAAATCCATATTGAAATTGCATTAGAATCGTGGTACCATCCAAGTTTTAAATCGTATATAGAGTTTCATTAAGTAGTTCTCTCGTGGCCCCGCAAATATAGAATCTTGAAACAAAGATTTGAACTTGCAGCCAAATTTGGGTTCATCAAGGCTAAAAGAAACATTACTTCCAATGATGAATCATCTTACAACTAACTAAATTGTATGGGATGGTTCAAATATACCCATCCAAACATTGCAATATTAAATAAAAAAATTAAACGGTAACCGGTCCATTCTGTTTAAGGTGCAACCCAACTCAAATTTTCACAATGAATAATAAATTCAAATTTGTAATCCATCATTTGCTAAAAAAAACATACTGTTTTTACTAAAATTAGATAAGAAACAACTCAAATATACCTATAAAAAAATTACATGATAGAGAGAAAAGAAAGGGAGAGAAAGATAGTTGGATTGAAAGAAAATATGTTTATTATAATATTGTTTTATTTGACACTTTTACTATTTATATGCTATTATTAGAGCAAGGATTCATCTTAGAAATAGTTACTCTTAATCTAGATTTCATATTTTATTTTAGATGATAAATTAAGATTAATTGGATGATAAGATCAATGTAATTTTCTCTTATAATAAGAATTGTATCATTAATTTTAAGTATATTTGAGTGGTGAATGCCGTCTATATCGTAAACTTTCTTTCTCTTCTTTTTCATAAATAATATATATATATATATATAGAGAAAGAGAAATAAGGATAAAAAGAAAAAATTCTAAATTCTAAACTCTAAATCTTAAATCTTAAACTCTAAACTCTAAACTAAAACTGTCAAAATGAGTCTAGCTCGATGGGTTGGCCCGTGTAGCCTAAGATTCAAGTCAGGCTAGTCTTAAAAAATAGTGGCTTCAATAACAATAAATCTTTTTTAGCCTAACCCATTTGGTCCAATACCTATATGGACCAAGGCCAGGCTAGCTCGTAGACTAATGGGTTGGTCCATTTATTTTTATATTAAATTTTTAGTTTTTAATTTTTATTTTGTTATACCAAAGAAAGAAATCTTAATATCTCAAAGTCTCTCTTATTTTCTACTTCACATTAGTTTAGATTCTTCTTTACTTTTTATTAATTTATATTCTCATTTGTTACATTTTTAATCAAAACTCTATATTTACTTTTGTTTTTCTCATAACATTATGAGAATTTTTCTTATTTTGTTAATATTTAGTAAATTATACAAAGTAAAGTTGGTGTAAAATATTAAATAGGTTTTTATGTTTTTTATCTAGTGTAGAGTTTTTACTCCCTATGGCACCACCAAAAGTTGCTCCTCCAATTAATGATCCATCTATAATAACAAGAGAAATCTTTGAAAGTGTCTAATAGGCTTTCTAAATTTATTTTATAAGTTGTTCAGATATGAACGGTTTTGCACAAACTTTTGTATAAATTTGTTATATATTATTTATTGCTGATAAAAAATATTATATTAATAATATGTTGTAATATTTTTTTTAACTTTAATTAAGGCCCGTTAGCCTATTGGTCTAACATAAGATCAGGTCAAAATTTTAAGCTTGTTTTAAAATATAGGCTAAATTGGATTATCAGATTTTTTTTACTTTGGTCCGCATGATCTTGCCCGATTAGACTGAACCGTACAACTCTACTCTAAACTCTAAAATAAACTTATGTACTTTAAAAGTAAATAAAGAGTTAGTTAATATAAACATTTTATTTAATTTTATTGTTAATAAAAAATTAAATAAAAGATTCAAATTAAAAATAACTTTTTTTAGTTATTGTTTGGAGTAAGTAAGTCTCTTCTTTATATATATTATAGAAGTACTACGTAAACAAACATATGTTCAACCTACTATTAAAAATATTATGTGAATTTTCTAATATAAATTTAAAATTTGTTTAAAAACTTATTCTTCCTAATTACTAGATTTTTTTTTAATTTAGTGACAATTTTTTTATAGATAATAATTCACAAATAATATTTTAATGGATAATTTATATTTTTGTGATTTAAAATCTGTAGGATATTTTCTACCTACTTTTAAAATTTGCAAGATAATTTCTTCAGAATTTATTAGGCAAACAAAATTTAGATACATTTTTTGTGTAGATTTAAAATTTACGTGCACATTATTTTTTTAAAAAAATTATGTTGTTTTTCTATAAATTTTGAACATTAAATAACTTTTGTGTGAATTTAAAATTCACAATAAAATTTGGAGATACAATTTATTAATTTTGAAATATTTGGTTGCTTTACCACAAATTTCTACTATGCAGAAATTTTGTAAGTAATTTTTTTGTTAAGTGTAACATTCTACCAATTTATTACTTTCTATAATACCTCCCTATAAATTTATACAATAAATATTTACTTGCAATAAACAGTAAATTTGGGTATAAAAATTCATAAGATTTTTTTTTCAATTTTTTCCAAATTGGATATAAAATATCGTACAATCCAAAAAAAATCCATCCACTAGCATATTATTTGATAATTTTTATCCATAAAAATTGACACTAACTTAAAAAAATATTAGTTACATACATTTATGTAATATTAGTTACATACATTTATGTAGCTATTATTATTTTTAGTCACCTTTATTTATTTATATACAAGTAGAGATTCATTTACTTAATTTTTTATTTTATTTTAAATAACCTATTAAATTATTTGAGTAATATGTGTATTTAAATCTTTTTTAATGAATTATTAACATTTTTAAAAATATTTTATTTTTTATATTAATATATATTTAATATTTATTTTATTATAAAATAAATAATATGAAATTTTTTAATTAATGTATGAAAATTACTTTTATAAAATATCTTACCTTTTTTATAAAATATATACATTTCAACATTTTATAAATAAATATAAAAAATTTCATATAATATTATGAGTTTATTAAAATCATTTACGTTTGCAATATTTATTTATTTATGTTTTAAATAACTTTTTTTAATAATTTAAAATTTATTTATTTTATTGACATAAAATTTAATTTTTAAAATAATAATTAATTTTTAAAAATAATTATACAACAAATAACAATGTATATTTATATAATTAATTTATAAATGTAATATATTTTAAATAATATAATTATATTTAAATATTTATTTAAAATAACATCACTACATTTAATTATTTATTTAAACATTTTTTTTAATTAAAATATAAATTTGTTTAGTATTTTTATAGGATCAATATTATAGAAATACATTTTATTTTATATTTATTCTAATTGAATAAGAATATGTTTTTTTTATTTATTATAATTGAAAATATAAACATTATTATTAATATTATTTATTAATTAATAAATATAATATTTTAATTCATAATTTCTGTAAATGACTATTACACTTTATGACATAATTAAATAAAAAGTTGTATAACTATGTTTTATAATTTATTATATAACTATTTATAAAAAAACAATACTTTAAAAAATTAAATTTTAAATTATTAAAAAATTAACGAAAATAAAAATAAATATTACACACGTGATTAATTTTAAAAGCTCGTAAAATTATATAAATAAATATATCTAAATATGTTTTGTTAAAATTATTATATAAATATACATTTCATTATTTATAATATAATTTTCTATAAAATTAATTAATATTTTAAAGAATTAGAAATTATATTATAAAAAATAAATTTTAGATTATTAAAAAATTATTTAATATATAAATAAATATTAACATCATATGAAATTTTTTATATTTAACTATAAAATAATTAATTAAAATGTTTATATTTCTTAAAAACAATTTTTTATAAAAATATTTTTTGTCCATATATGACTAAAGAAGATTTTTCATATTATTTTTTATATTAAAATAAATATTAAATATATATTAAAAAAAGAAAAAAATCATAAAAATATAATGATATATTAAAAATAATTAAAAACATATATTATTTAATTAATCTAAATAATCTATTTAAAAAATTAAATTAAGAATAAGTCATTGCACTTACTTTTCAAATAAGTATATATATATATATATATGTATATATATATATATATGTATATATATATATATGTATATATATATATATGTATATGTATATATATATTAATGTCCTTTATAGAACATTTAATCTACTTAATGTTAGTTGCTTATTTAAAATAAACTATAAGGTCCATATTAAAGAGTAACTCTTTAGTTGAGTAATTAGATCCTACTCTTATTATTATCATTTTATTTATTTATTAAATTAAAAATATTTGAAAAAATAAAATAAATAGATCTCAGTTATAGAATTCTTTCTAAAATTACTTAAATGAACGTAATGTCAATTATTTACCTAACTAGATCCATTTTAGCACATAAAAAATTAATTTTTAAATCAATAGAGTCTCTATTCATTGTCAAGGCCAAAATGAAAGTAAAAAAAAAAAACTCTGTAAATTTTAAACAAAATTACATATAAGTAAAATTATAAAAATCAACTATATATAGTTAATTCATTAATATTTATAATATAATAGAATCTAAATATTATTACATATTATATTTAATATGTTTTTATAATTTAAAAGATATGTATGTAAAATATTTTAATATTTTTAAAATTTATGAGTAATATTGAAAAATATGTAAAATATAAGTACTAATAGTAATTTAGAAAAATTTAAGATTATTAAATATAAAATTAATAAATAGATTTTAAATATGAAAGTTTCCTTCATTAAATTAAAATAATTTTTTAATATTTTATTTTGTATTTTTAAATTATAAAAATATATTTAATATAATATATTTAATAAAAAATTCCTCAATTCTATGACTCTCATAATTATTAGAGGATTATTTTAATCTGAGTTGTGAAGAAAACAAAACAAAGCATTATATATATAATCCATTGGGATTTGCTATATGCCTATTCCACTCCTTTCACCTTACATTTGCAAGAAAATTTAAAATAAAATTCCGAAGCCAACCTAGACAACAAGACCTCATATTAGAAACTCCCATCACATGCTTCAAAGAGATCTTTACTATTAGATTATCTTGGTCTTAAGAAATTAGTTTTTAAGTCAAATGATAATGCAATCTTCACGCTCTCTTGTTTTTTAAATTTAAATTTAATTTTTTTATTTTTTATACATAAAATTTACTTCATTAATAAAATAATTTAAAATTTATAATATTAAAAGTATTAATTTATATATAAAAATATAAAATATAAAAAATATGTTTAATATACAAATATTCAGTTTTTATAAATTTATTTACAAACATTATATATTTATTATAATTATGTTTAAATTTCTAAATTTATTTAAATATTTTTTAAATTTATATTTAAAAAAAATAATTATATTTTAAAGAAAAATAAAATTAAATAAAGAAACTATGAAACAAAAATAAGACACTTAATGAAAATAATTAAGTGAATCCTAAACAAAATAGAAAGCAAAACCCAACCCATCATGCCTAATCCTTGCAAACTCATCCTGCTACATTTTTTATTTTATTTTTGGACATTGGGCATGCCCTGACCCAAATCTAGGTATGCAAAACTTTAAATAGTATTAATGGACGAAACTAAAACAATAAATATTCTTTAAAAGAAAAATAAATTCATTGTCATTTTGATTCTGAAAATCTAAATAAGTAGTTTCTGAATTAACCAATTTTTTTATTTAATCTTAAAATGAATACAATTACATTCTGTAATTAAATTCCGTATAACCATCTTATTATTAAGATATAATATTATTAAACAACAAACTAAACTATATTTAAAAAAATAGCCATTAATTTGCAAATTTCATGGACGAAATTATATTTTTTTTACACAGGAAACTGATTATTTCCTTTACACATCAGTTAACTTCTTTCATTTATTTCTGAGTTTTTTAAGCTCTAACAAAATTCCTATCCTTTTGTTTTCTTATCTTCAATAAAAAAAACATTTAAGGTATCGCAGAAAGATAAACGGAATCCAAAAGTGCACAAAAAAGCCATGGAAAGGTTGAAAAGTGAAAAGGCACGAGATGAAGGAAAAGTACCTGATCCTGAAGAGGATTCCTATTCAATGCAGAATGATTCTCCGCTGTTGTGGAGGCAAATCGATGCGAAGAGAGAGAGAAGAGTAATAAATCGCAATTCTGCGTGAGGTTCCTGAAATTCGGGTGGAGTTGATAGGCACATAGTGGAAAATTTCGATGAAGCGAAAGGGAGAAGTTCTTCTTAGATTTGAAAAGGGAGAAGATGGTGCCGAACTTCCTCATCCTGAAACGCCAAACGCATAAACAATACGCGGTTACGAGACAAGGCAAAGTGAATCACCTTCATGATTTATAAACAGTTATTATTTGATTTTGTTGACTACTGCATTTTTGGCTTTTGGTGGCCACTCTATGTCGCGTGTTGAATTTAATCTAAAATTGGTATTAAAACAGATTTTTATTTCACAATTGTTAAAATTAATGTTAAATTAAAATTATTCTTTCTTATGAAATATCTATTGTTTTAATGCTTTCAATATCATTTAATTTTTTTAAATATTATTTTTTGTAGTTATGGTTTTATTGATATTTTTTACCACACTATGTATTTGTGGACTGCCACGTCAGTCCAACGTCAAAGCAATCTGTTATAGTAAAAAAAAGTAACTAATAATAATAAATCGCTTATTATATAAGTATGCGTTGACGGTTGTGTATATCAATGTTGCGTGGGTGCTGACTGCTGATTCAATCTTATCCTCGTTAACTCAATCCTGTCACGCAATTAACAAGTTAAATTCAAAATTAATTTTTAACTAAATTAATCAGTGTGGGAAAGATTGGGCCGGTGAGGATCCAATAATATTCTAATTGGGCTTATTTGTTAGTAGATATTTATTGTTGTTTTCTTCTGTTTTACCTAGTAAGATTCTGTTTTAATAATAGTTAATTGATCGAGTTTTTAGGGAAAAGTAGTTAGATTTAGCTATTTAGTTTTTTTTTTTCAGAGTGCAGTGGATCAGTTTTATTCTTCTGGTTCTGAGCTTTAATAGGTTATAATAATATTTTTTTGCTACGCATTGAATGAGAGAATATAAATGAGCATTTTTCTTACAAAAAAAACTTATTTGTTTTTAATTCACAATTTGGTATCAGAACTCTTTTACCGGAGCCTGAAACATAAAAGATCATTAGAACATTAGGTGACAGTGAGCGTGCATTTACTATGAGGGGCATACACTAGGGTGTGAGAGAGAATAGGGTGTGAGAGAGAAACATCTATAAAGTGCACATGTGAAAATTAAAGAATTATCTTACAACCATAATCGATACTAGCAAATATATGTAGTCAACAATTTTCAAATTCGATGGTCACTATGATCATTGGACGAAGTTGATGAAAAACTTTCTTCAATCAAAGGAATTTTGACACTTGGTGGAGCATGGCATTGTTGATGTTTCCAATAAGGCCAGTGCATCAAAAGCAGAAATTAAATTAATGGAGGAGAAAAAGTTGAAGGGTCTCAAAATCAAAAACTATCTCTATCAAGCTATTGATAGAGAAATTTTGGATATCATCTTCAATGATGACACGTCCAAAAATATTTGGGATTTAATGAAACAAAAATTTCAGGGATCAACTCGAGCTAAACATACTCAATTGCAAGCGTTGCGCAAAGACTTTGAACTGTTGCAAATGAAGGAAGGAGAATATGTAAACTCCTATTTTGCTCAGACTTTGAAGATAGCTAAAAGTATGAAGGCTTGTGGTGAAAACATGCAAGAAAATGCCATAACTGCAAAAATTTTGCTGTCTATGACAACCAAATTCAATTATGTAGTATGCTCAATTGAAGAATCCAACGACATGGAAGCCATGACCATAGAAGAAATTCAAAGTAGTTTACTAGTGCATGAACAAAGGATGTTGCTAGCTGTGGAGGAAGAGCAGGTCTTGCAAGTTGTAACAAATGAGAAAAGTGGGAGAGAAAGAGGAAGAGGAAAGGGTAGAGGATCCTTCTGAGGCAGAGGTAGAGGAAGATAGTCATTCAACAAAGATGAAGTTGAACGCTATAAATGTCATAAACTTAGGCACTTTCAATATGAGTGTCCCATGTGGGAGAAGAATGCCAATTATGCTGAAGTTGAGGATAAGGTGGAACAAGAGGATGAGCTCTTGTTAATGGCTTCAATTGATCTCAAAGAAGAAAAAGACAAGTGGTTTTTAAACTCTGGGTGCAACAACCACATGAGTGGTATCAAGGATTGGTTCTCACACTTGGATGAAAATTTTCATCACACAGTAAAGCTAGGGAATGACACCCGCATTGCTGTTATGGGTTGGGAATGTTCGTATGGTGGTAAATGTTGACATATTTCAAGATAAGGTGTTGATGAAGTTCTCTCAATAAGTCATGAAGATTAAAAGTTTTGATGATGAAGATTTAAAGTTCTCTAAACAACATTAAAGACTTGTGTCATCTCACAAAGGAAGGTTGCTTGATGAAAAAGGCAAGACATAAAGAATGTTAAAAGCTTTCAAGAGAGAAGATTGATGAAGATTTTCTCAAGAGCTGGAGTTTCAAGTTTAGAAGTTTTTGTTTTAAGTGAAGGATAAAAAGAGTAAGTCATAAATCTCATTCAAGACCATTTCAAACTTGAGAGCAAGTCATTTTTTCGCAAAAACGTTTTTCTACGCTTTTAATCGATTAAGTTACGAAATCTAATCGATTATTTCACTTAAAATTTGAATCAAAATAGTTTAACGAACAAAATAATCGATTAAGTGTTTTTGATAATCGATTATATTGATTCTGGGTTCATATAATCGATTATGGCCTTAATCTAATTGATTATATCAGGCAAAATGAGTTTTCCAATTTTTAACTCTGATATAATCGATTATACCTTTTAGATAATCGATTAAATACGACGTTTTTGTGAATTCAATGCTGAATCAACCTAAGAAAGGAAACTTTAAGCCATTTTCGAATTATAAAATGAAAGGCAATGTCTTAGGTTCAACACATCTGATTAAACACAATATTCAAAGTGTTCTTGCGCTAAAGTTTTTCAAAACTGGTTTCTTGCTCTCTCAAGGTTGATCTAAGTTCTTGGAAGTGGTGAATATTGTGCTTAAGCTTTCAATCCAGCACTCAATCAGGTGTTTTATTTTATTGTTTTTCTGAACAGGTATAATTCATCCCTTGGATCTATTCTAAGGGAGGTGTGTTCATCTCTTGTGTGTAAAGAGAGGTGGGAATCATCCTCAGTGTGTCTGAGGAGATGAGTTCATCCTTAGTGTGTCTAAGGAGGTGTTTCCTTTATCTTTATTTTTTATTGCATAAATTGGTGTTTGTAATTTCAATTAAAGATAGTGGGGTGATCATCACGTATTTGTGGTGATTGGGAACTGGACGTAGGATTGACTAAATCCGAACCAGTATAAATCTCTGTGTTCTTTCTCTTTTCCTATCTCTTTATTTTATTGTGGATCATTCTAAAAATTGCAATTCAAACTGCGCTTATCACAGATTAAGGAAAATATGAATCTTGTTTTTAGAACATTTATTTAAAATCTGGAAAATTATTTTAAAGGGAAAAAGTTTCTTAAAAGTCCAATTCACCCCCGCTCTTGATTTTTACAATGTCGTTATTTCTAACAGTAAATGGTATCACACATGTGATATCCCAGGTGTACTATGTTCCTGAACTCAAGAATAATCTCTTGAGTATTGGATAGCTTCAGGAAAAGGGCTTGACCATCACAATTCAAAACAACTTGTGTACTATTGTTCATCCAGAAAAAGGGTCAATTATGGAGGTCAATATGAGCAGCAGTTGGATGTTTGTGCTAACCGTTACTAGAGTGCCAACTGGTGCAACATGTTTTCAGGCTGAATTGGAGCGGGATTCACAACTATGACATAATCGTTTAGGTCATTTAAGTTATGATGGTTTAAAAACACTTGCTTTTAAGCAAATGGTAAATAGGCTACTTGTTATTTCAGTTCGACAAGAATTATGTACACACTGCTTGACTGGAAAACAACATTGAAATGCCATGTCAAAGAAGAGTCTGTGGAGAGCATCAGATAAACTTCAACTCATTCATGTTGATTTTTGTGGATCGATTCAACCTTCATCAAACAGTAATAAGAAATATTTCCTAAGTTTTATTGATGATTTCTCACGTAAAACTTGGCTATACTTTCTACATGACAAGGTTGAAACTTTTTCTCTATTTAAAAGTTTCAAATCCATGGTAGAAAAAGAGGCTGGAGGAAGCATTATCTGTCTCAGGAGATGGAGAATTTAATTCAAATGCATTTGAAGAATTCTGCAAGACTCAAGGTATACAGAGACAATTAACAACAACTTACATGTCTCAACAAAATGGAGTTGCTGAGAGGAAAAATAAAACCATCATGAATATGGTTCGGTCTATGTTGACAAGGAGGTGTGCTCCAAAAATTTTCTGATCGGAAGCAACTAAGTGGTGTGTCCATGTTCTAAATTGAAGCCCCACAACAACATTACAAGATAAAACTCCTGAAGAAGCCTGGAGTGTAGTGAAGTCGTCTATGGATTATTTTAGGGTGTTTGGATGATAAGAGCAAAATAGATGTTGTATTCGAAGAAGGGAAGTGCTGGAATTGGGAGAAAATTGAAGGCACAAATCAGCAAGAGAATCTGGACTAGGGTGATAATAAGGCACATGAGCATGATGATGAGGAGGTTGAGCAGAATGATGCAGGAATTTTGGAACAGCAAGCTACAGAGCAACCTGTGGAATTACCAAGTCCAGGAAATGCTGGAATCAATTCTGATGATCCTTTGTCCAGTGATAATACAACTCAAGGGAGGGCCAGAAGGTATAGAAGAAAACCAGTTTGGATGGTTGACTATGAGAGGGGAGATGATCTATCAGATAATGAAGATAATGCTATGATGGTGATAGAAGATGACCCTATGACTTATGAAGAAACTATCAAGAGTAAGACATAAAGTGATGCAATGAAAAAGGAGATGGAAGCCATAGAGAATAAAAAAACTTGTGAACTAACAAATTTTCCAAAAGGTATGAAACCAATTGGAGTCAAATGGATATACAAAACCAAACTCAAAGAAAATGGAGTTTGATAAGTTTAAAGCAAGATTAGTTGCTAAAAGGTATGCATTGGACTACACTGAGGTATTTGCACCAGTTGCTAAAATGGACACTATACACATTCTTTTATCCATATCTGCTCAACATGGCTGGAGTATTTATCAACTAGATGTGAAGAGTGCATTTCTTCATGGAGAACTCAAGGAAGAGGTATATGTACAACAACCCATTGGCTTCATGAAATTAGGAGAAGAAGAAAAGGTTTACAGATTAAGAAAAGAATTGTACGAGCTTAAGCAAGCACCAAGAACATGGTACAACAAAATAGAGACATATTTCCTACACAATGGCATTGAGAGATGTTTTTGTGAACACACACTATTTACAAAGTCAAAGGGAGGTAAAATTCTAATTGTTAGTCTATATGTTGACGATCTAAATACACTGGAAATGATGAAAGCATGTGCAATGATTTTAGATCATCTATGATGCTAGAATTTGATATGTCGGATCTAGGGCAGATGAGATATTTTCTTGGTATAGAAATCTTGCAGAAAAAACATGGAATCTTTATGTGTCAAAGAAAGTATGATCAAAATGTTTTGACCCAGTTTGGCATGCAAGATTCAATGCAGTAAAAAAATCCAATTGTTCCAGGAACAAAACTATCAAGAAATGATGCAGGATATAAAGTGGATGCCACACAATTCAAATAGGTAGTTGGGAGCTTAATGTATTTGACTGCAACTAGGTCGGATTCAATGTATGGAGTCTACCTAATTAGCAGATTTATGGTCAATCCTACAGAGACACACTGGTTTGCAATCAAACGGATACTACTTGAAAGGAACAATAGAGCTTGATATATACTACAAGAAAGGGGAAAGCACTAATATATTAGCATATACAGACAACGATTTTGTTGGATCATTGATGATAAGAAGAGTACTTTAGGTTTTGTGTTTTTCTTAGAAAGTGGAGCAGTGTCATGGTCATCTAAAAAGCAACCAGTAGTAACACTATCTACAACGAAAGTTAAATACATAGTTGCCACCTCTTGCACGTGTCAATGCATTTGGATTAAAAGAATTATGGAGACTCTCAGTTTTAACAATTGTGATCATATGTTAGTTTTGTGTGACAACAAAATTTCAATTATTAAAAAATCCAATTTTTCATGAAAGGAGTGTTGAATAAATCCAATTTGCATAACCGTTTACGACAGTTAGCTTAGCTGTTATCACTAAGCAGTTTCATTCTATTTTGGTTATTCATCTGTATAAATACATTTCTTTATCATAATGAGAAAAAAAGCCTCATTTTCTCAATTACAGTTTTCCTCTTTTCTCTCTACTTTATCTTTCTCAAAACATTTTGTGCCAGCCTAACAGTGGTATCAAAGCAACAGGATCCAAGGGGGACTGTGTGTTGTGGTGTGTATTAGAAAGAAACCATCACGAAGAAGAGTGTTTCGGGAGAAGTTGCTTCCATGGCTGCTGGAGGATTATTTCCTGGTAATCTGCCTGTATTTGATGGAAAGAATTACGAAGATTGATGTGTTAAGATGGAAGCAATTATGGGCTTCCAAGAAGTGGATAAAATTGTAAAGAAAGGGTTTCAAGAACCCTCCAAGAACGCCACAAATGAAGAGACAACTGTGTATAACGAGAATAATCGACTAGAATGTAAAGCCAGAGTGTTGCTACATCAATGTGTGTCAGCAACCATCTTCCAGAAAATCTCTAAGGCCACTACGTCAAAGGAGACATGGGAAATTTTGAAGAATGTGTATGGGATTTCTGGAAAGATGAAGAAAGTAAAGTTACAATCTCTACAGAGACAATATGAATTGTTGGCTATGAATGAACAAGAAACGGTTGCCACGTATTTTGGAAGGTTGCAAGTGCTGGTTAACGCTATGCGGGCTTGTGATGAGTTAATTGCATAATCAAAGGTAGTTGAAAAGGTACTCAGAACCCTAACGCCTCAATTTGATCATATTGTTGTAGCAATTGAGGAATCAAAAAACATTGAAAAGATAACAATTGATGAATTACAAAATTCTCTCGAGGCACATGAACAACGGATAATCGAAAGAAGAACTGGTGAAAAGATTGTTGAACAAGCTTTGCAAGCAAGAATAACCCACTATAAGATGAGAGGAAGTCATGGTGGTAGAAGAGGAAGAGGTAGATACAGAGGAGGAAGAAATGGTGGTCGATATGGTGATTCAAGTGAACAAACAATCGAAGAAAGTGGTATGAATCAACAAGATCAGATAGTACCCAGAGGAGGTAGAAATTTCAGAGGTAGAGGAAGAAAAGGTTTTGATAAGAGGAAAGTGCAGTGTTATACATGTGGGAAGTCTGGACATTTCTCCTCTAAATGCTGGCATAATGAAACATCCGGCAAGAAGGATAAAAAGAAGGATGAGGCAAATCTTGCGAAGGACGAGGAAGGTTCTGATTCTGATCAAGTTCTGCTAATGGTGACGACGAACAACAAAGAATATGATTCTTCATGGTATTTGGATACTGGCTGTTCAAATCATATGACTGGAAATAGAGAGTGACTAGTAGATCTTGACCCAAGTGTTAAGAGCAATGTGAGATTTGAAGATAACAGCAACATTATGGCTGAGGGAGTTGGCAAGGTGCTGATCACACGAAAGGATGGAAGAACAACATATATGAGAGATGTCTTGTACGTACCTACTATGAAGAACAACTTGCTCAGTTTGGGGCAATTACTTGAGAGAGGGTATACCATGGCAATGCAAGAAAGGCATATTGAGGTATTTGACAGTAAAGGAAGACTGCTATTCAAGGCACCCCTCTCCAGGAATAGAACATTCAAGATCAATTTGAATGCTGCTGAGATACAATGTTTGACTACCGTTCAAGTTGAAGATGAAAGTTGGTTATGGCATTATAGGTTTGGACATTTAAACTTTAAAAGTTTAAATCAGTTAAGTGATAAGAAGATGGTGACTGGAATGCCTCAAATACTTATGCCAAAGAAGATTTGTGAGGGATGTATGGTTGGAAAGCAGACGAGAAAGAAATTCAAGAAGGCTGCACCGCAGAGAGCCAAACAGATGCTAGATGTTGTTCATTCAGACGTATATGGACCCTTAGATGTTCCATCCCTTGGGGGCAATAGGTATTTTCTAACCATTGTGGATGATTGGACTAGGAAAATTTGGCTATACTTGATAAAAGAAAAGAAGGAGGTCTTCGCATGTTTTCAAAGATTTTGTGCTCAAGTTGAAAGGAAAACCGACAAAAAAATCAGAATCCTTAGAACTGATGGTGGTGGTGAGTATAATTCGAAAGAGTTTGATGATTTCTGTGGAACTAGAGGCATAGAACATGAGGTTACAACCCCTTATACGCCTCAACATAATGGCTTAGCAGAGAGGAGGAATTGAACTCTGCTAAATATCACTCAATGCATGTTGAAGGGGAAAGGTTTGCCACGGAGTGTGTGGGGAGAAGCTGTGGCCACTGCAGCTTATGTATTAAATCATTGCCCAACCAAGAGACTTCAAGATTATACACCAGAAGAAGCGTGGTCAGGGGTTAAACCACAAGTTCACCATCTGCAGATCTTTAGCTCCCTATGCTATCAACACGTTCCTGATGAGAAAAGAAAGAAATTGGATGACAAAAGTAAAACTCTTATACTGGTAGGCTACCACCCAACAGGTGCGTATAAATTATACAACCCAGTTAAACAAGAGATAGTCATTAGTAGAGATGTAGTGGTGGATGAATTTGCATCATGGAAGTGGGAAGAGAATGAGAATCTGTCTAAATCTGTGTCATTTATCTTAGAGAGTGGATCAGCAGAAAAAAATAAACAAATTAGTGCACTGAGGTCAAGCGGTGCAGCAGAAATCAGAACTGATGCTGCAGAAGCAAGTGGAGCAGCAGGTGTAACAGCAGAGGGAACAAATGTCAGAAGATCAACTCGCAACAGGTTTCCATCTTCACATTTAACAGATCACGAACTGCTCCACGATAATGACATCACAGACAATGGTGAGTTGGTCCACTTTGCTTTTCTTGCAGACACTGAACCAGTCACCTGGAAGGAAGCCTTTACTAGTAAAGAGTGGAAAAATGCCATGGTAGAGGAGCTAAATGCAATTGAGAAAAACAGAAGCTGGGAGCTAGTTGATCTTCCACCAAACAAGCATCCAATTGATGTAAAATGGGTATTCAAGTTGAAGCTCAAGCCAGATGGTTCCATAGCCAAGTACAAGGCCAGGTTAGTTGCGAAAGGATTTCTTCAGAAGTACGGTGTTGATTTCACTGATGTGTTTGCTCCAGTTGCTAGGTTGGAGACTGTCAGACTTGTAGTTGCAGTGGCAAGTTGGAGAAGGTGGCCAATCAACCAACTAGATGTTAAATCTGCGTTCTTAAACGGTTCTTTGGAAGAAGAGGTATACGTGAGGCAACCACCTGGATTTGAAGTGAATGGAGAGAAAGCAAAGGTTTACAGGTTGAGAAAGGCATTATATGGCCTTAGACAAGCGCCTCGGGCTTAGAATAAGCTCATAGATTCGTTTCTGTGTGAGCAAGGATTTGTGAAAAGCAAGGTGGAATTTGGAGTCTATGTTAACGAGACAGTTCAGCAGAAGGTCATGATAGTATGTCTTTATGTAGATGATCTAATTGTAATTGGAGAAGTCCAATCTGAAATTGATGAATTCAAGAAGAAGATGAACTCAGTTTTTGAGATGACAGACCTTGGGACTCTTAGCTACTTCTTGGGTATGTAGTTCATGCACTCTGATTTTGGAATTTTACTACACCAAAGTAAATATATCAGTGAAGTTTTAAGGAAATTTAACATGGCAAACTGCAACGCTGTTTCAGTACCAGTAATTGCAAACCTGAAGTTGACTGACGAATTGAATGAAAAGGCAGTTGATGCCACTCTCTATAAACAAATAGTTGGATCTCTCAGGTATGTTTGTAATAGCAGACCTGATATTGCGTTTGGAGTTGGACTCATCAGTAGGTTCATGAATGATCCTAAAGTATCACATATGGCAGCAGCAAAGCATATCTTGAGATATCTGAAGGGTATAGTGGAACTTGGATTATTCTTCCCAAGAAAGAGTAACAAATCTGAAGAGAGTTTAAAAGCATGGTCTGACTCTGACTGGTGTGGAGATAAAATGGACAGAAGGAGTACGTTTGGCTATCTATTCAAATACATGGATGCTCCAATTTCTTGGTGTTCCAAGAAACAAAGTGTAGTAGCACTTTCTTCTTGTGAGGCTGAATACATTGCCTCTGCTGAGACAGCTTGCCAATGCCCATGGCTAAGTACATTGTTGGATGAAATGAAGCTTGAGTACGAAAAACTAGTACAGTTATTTGTTGATAACAAATCTGCCATCAGTCTATCAAAGAACCCAGTGTGTCACGACAGAAGCAAACATATAGAGACAAAGTTTCACTTCATCAGGGATCGAGTTGGAAAAGGCATATTGGAGCTGGTACACTGCCCAACTGAAGAACAAGTGACAGATATCTTCACAAAATCACTCAGACAGTGCAGATTTGAAAAGCTTAAAAGTTTGCTTGGATTAATATCTTTAGGAAATTTGGATTTAGAGGGGAATGTTGAATAAATCCAATTTGCATAACCGTTTACGACAGTTAGCTTAGCTGTTATCACTAAGCAGTTTCATTCTGTTTTGGTTATTCATCTGTATAAATACATTTCTTTATCATAATGAGAAAAAAAGCCTCATTTTCTCAATTACAGTTTTCCTCTTTTCTCTCTATTTTGTCTTTTTCAAAACATTTTGTGTGAGCCTAACAAGGAGTAAACATATAGATGTGTGTTTTCATTGTTTAAGAAATCTTGTTAAAGATAAAAGCATTGAACTGAAACACTGCAGTTCAGAGTCTCAAGTTGCGGATATTATGACCAAACCGTTAAAATTGGAGTAGTTTTTAAATTTTAGGAGTATTTTGGATTTGATTGAAACATAAAAAATAAATAAAATGTTGAATATTTAGTTTAAGGGAGGAAATGATGTTAGTAGATATTTATTGTTGTTTTGTTCTATTTTAACTAGTAAGATTCTGTTTTAATAATGGTCACTTACTTTGACCGAGTTTGTAGGAAAGAGTAACTAGATTTTAGCTACTTAATTTTTTTTGCTGTTGACAAAATACAAGTGAACATTTTTCTCACATAAAACTTACTTGCTTTTAGTTCAAATCATTTTTAATTCAAGTAATTTTTAGTTCAGATTATTTTTGTTTCGACCCAATTTCTCGATCCAAGTCAGACGAGACAAGCAATTAGGAAATTACTTCTTTTTTATGCAATGTTTTCAGTAATTTTTTTTTACTCACTAATATTTAAATATATTTTCTTATTCATAAAAAAATATATTTTATGAACACTCTTACTTGTGCAGAGGACTTTTTACTTTGTCCACAATATATTTCTATTATAAATTCTGATGACATTTGGCAGAATTATTTTTTCCAACCACTTTTCTTCATTTACAAAAAAAAATTATAATGAAGTGACTTGAGCTAAATTCCTCTCCAATCATTCACATGTTGTTTTAAATTAATATCTCATTATATTTGTAGATAACATATATTAAAAACATTTTTTTATTATTGCCTACATAATAAGTTTATAAAAATAATTTAAAATAGAAAAAAACACATCAAAATTAACTAATTCGTGTATGCACACAATTTTATGTCTAAATTTTGTGATTGTTTTTCATCTAAAATAGCACTACTTTATGTTTTAATTTCACAAATAATATACTATAGAAATTATTTTTAAAATGACATTATTTATTGTAAATATTTAAAATTTGATTTTTGAGGGGTTGAATTCAGTCAAAACATTATCGATTTCTTGTTTCACTATAACAGTAGTTAGAATTCAGTTGGTTCGGGAGGAATCAAATTCTGTCCTTTTTTTTTTAATTTCTTTTGACATTACGCAAGAACAATTTTTAGAACTCGAAATTAAAATAAAAGTATATTCGAAAATGTAATTTTTATTTTAAAAAACACACTAAATTTGAGAATAAAAAATAATAATTAAAATTTTCATAAATATAATAATTTTTTAACTTTTGAGAAAATTGTTAATTTAAAAAAAATATTTAGATAATTTTGTATATGATAGAAATAATTTTTTAAATGATGAAAAAAATATTAGAAAAATGTTGATACTTAGTTTAAAATAATTATTAAAAAATAAAATTTGTTAAGAAAAATAAAAATTGATTAACAAAGCGGAAAATAAAATTAAAATTTAAAGTTAAATAAATAAGAAAATTAAAAATCGGTATGATATGCAATAGTTATTTAATATAGAATTGATTTTGTATATTTTTACTTAACTATATTAATGATTAAAATTTCAAAATTTTTACATTTTATTATTTACAAAATTTGAAAGTTTATTTTTATTTTTAATTATAATTATAAATAATTTTGTCTCTATAACAACACGTGTAAGACATACAAGTAAATATGTAATTATATTTCAAATAAATTTTGAATGCCAATTATAATGTATATGGAACAAATCATCCTAATCTTTTTTTTAACATTAAGTTGTCGTACTTGTTGTGTAGGGCTCCTGTTTACGTACCACGCCCTGACATGTGGTGATATATGTTTCTCATCCTGTGAAACACAATTTTAGTTAAATATCATTTGCATTCTTCAAAGAAAACAAATGAAATACAATTTTTATTCTTACACTCCCATCACTAGTCAAATGAAATGATTCATCATTCACACCAAGGTCATCATCACCCACATATATCATGGTCATCACCCACATATATCATCATTAGAGGACATGAGGTTATTTTGTGCCCTACTGATTTGATTCTTCAAACGTTTCTTCCTTGGAGCACCCATCGTCTTCACCGCATTTGGATCACAAAAGACATTATTGTCAGAAGTAGACAAATTTTTTTGTTGTACAATATTTGTGAGTTTCAGAAGCTCATTCCTCATAAAATTAAAACATTCAACATTTTTGCCCCCCATTCACACAACTTATTGCAACAAGAATATAAAACACCAACACGGGCCGTACTCATCAAATCACTATCTAAAGCCTCTACTTCATACGATGACATGAAACTACTCTTTGCATCATTCAACCACCTCCTTCGAATAAGATTTGAACACAATGAATCCATATGGTCCACACATAATGCACATAGGATGTGGCAACAAGGAATACCGACGTGATCAAGCATCCTACATTCACAATCATATTTGGACTCAATTTTGTCATATTTTACTTTAACTTGATCACGACTTCCAACGTATTTATCAACTTTGAATATGATGATTCCACCATTATCACACCTCTTAGTCAAATTCATCCTTCCAGCAGCCACAATTTCAACCTTAACCACATTGAACACATCTCAACTATAAATTTCAACAGGATGATGTTCTAATTTAGGAAGAGGTGAGGTTCATACATGTTTTGTATACATTGACTTTAAATTCGATGTCAACTCCATGTACCTATAGTCTCTCAACGTCTGTTCAAAGTTACACAAAAACTCAGCAATGGAGTTCTTCTTCCTAATGTATGCCTTCATCATTGACTTAACACCTTCACAAATCAAGGTCGTACGAATGCCACCAAAGAATTTACCATGTAGATACGTTGTAGCCCACATAAATTGCTTCTCATAAATTTGCAAAACTCATCTATTGCCTTCAACATTGTGTTTCTTTGCCATGTTCTTCCAATAAATTTAAAACTTCTCTGGTGAAACACTATTGTACGTAGTCTTTTTAAAATCAGATAAGAAGTTCGACTTTCTTACGTTTTCATAGGCATTCTTCTGCAAATGCCATGCACACAGGCAATGGTGTGCATTAGGAAAAACATGCCTTATGTCCTCCCTCATAGCAGGACCTCCATCTGTTACTACTGACAGTGGTTGCTTACTACACATTGCATACAAAAAGGTTTCTAACACCCATGTGTATGCACACCAGTTGTTTCATTCGAAAGCAGCGCATAACCAAACATCATAGTTTGGGAATGATGATTTTTTCCAGAGAAAACAACCATGGGTTTGTTGTATTTATTTTTCTTATAAGTGTTATCAAATGCCAACACATCTCCAAAACATTGATAATCGGTCCTGCTTGTACCATCAATCCAAAAAATATGCTTTAGTTTACCATCGTCAGAGGCCATGTACCTAGAAAAAAACATTTCATCATTATCTACTTTGCCATGTAAATAAGCAAGTGCAGCCACTACATCTCCATCCTTCATCTTAAACTTCTTCTGTGACTCAATATAATTGTACAAGTCTTTCTTATTAAAATCAACAAAAGATGATCCACCCTTTTGGTCCATTAAATATCCCATTATTTGGCAGGTTCTTACTCCCTGTCATCGTAAACAATCTACTTGAGCCACCTACCAAACCTCTGTAACACTTATCTAACCCAGCATGTTGTGGTTCACACAACAAATGATTGCGACTTTCTTCAAAGGAAACAACCTTCCACCTACATATAGTATGATCATACCTAGCGCACAACTTAGCTTTAAAGTTTGTTTGTGTCAACGGTCTATGCTCCTTTCGGTGATCTCTCATTAAATGTTTTTTATCCCTTAATAATCAAGATTTACTACACAAATATTGTCTCATGACAACTTTACCATCACTCCCATAACGAATCTTATATTTTCTAATACCAAACCCACGACACCTACCACATGCATAATAAAATTTATAAACATCATCCTCACACCCAAACTCCATCCCTAATATATCTTCACCAAACAAATCCATATAACTTTTATATCCAGCTATCAGCTTCATCTCTTCTACGAACATCACTATATTCCTCAAAAAGTTCACCGTTTTCATTATCCATCTCATTAACATTTCCATCCTTCAACTTATCCATCTACATGGACCACAAACACATTCATATCAAACTCATTACACATCTATATTACAAATAAATAATGAAATAAATAATTGACATCAATGTAATATGACCTTCACCTTATTCAAACCAACAAAACAACTAACACTTTCACAAGTCCACACACAAACTTCTTGAGAACAAAGAAAAAACCTTAAAAGAGAGAAAAAATCTTTATGAGAAGATTGAAGAAATAAAGAGAAAATTGTCTAGGACAAATTTTCCCACATTTTGAAATACATTCTTGACATGACGGCAGGCATAGGTACCAATGTCCTTAAATAATACAATATGATTTGCAAATTAGTCCCTATAGCGTTGGAGAATTAAATGTTAGCACGTAATCACTTTCTATACTGGAGGAAAGTGAGAGATAAACGTGGGTATCCAGAAACACACGTTATTAGAAGTTATCCCACATTATGTGTAAGTGGTCCATTATTCAAGCCACTATCAAGTAGTTACCATAAATCTGGGTACCACGTTTTTGGAGTTCTGTGAATGACAGAGCCCTATAAATACCACATATGTTTTGTGCTTCAAGGTCACCAAATCTTCTCTCTTCTATAGCATTCACACCATCTACGTTTTTAGAGAGAAAAGGTTTTGGAACCGCAAGCACTCTGAGAGAATTTCAATGGCTAGAGGTTAGTAATTTTTGCTTCCGCTTTCCTATATTACATTTGGTATCAGAGCGTGTTTTTTCTCTGCCTTGTTTTGAGTTTTTGTGATTCATGCATTTGATTGTTTTTTCTTTCAATTCATGATTCTATCTCTCATTTATGTCATGATTCTATCTCATTTATGTCTGGTTGGAGATATGGAGGTTTCATTTTTGTTGTTGGGTTGTATTGGGCGTGAGGTTGAAGATGAATAAAACACAGTCGTTTTGTTTGGTTAACATAATAAAGAACCTACATTATATGTAGTTTAAGTGTGATTAAATAGGCAAGAAACATATAATGGTGTGATCATAATTTGCATGTTTGTTGGAGGTATGCGCGCGGGTTCGATTCGCTAGCACAACATGCTGTTAAGAATCGTGCAAATAGCTCCTACCACTAATCTATATGTTATATTCATTTATTTAAAACGCACATTTATCTATATGTTACATTCATTTATTTAAAATGCACATTTATCTTTTGTATGAATGATTTTATTAATGTTGAATAATGGATATAATTTTAATAAATTAGAGAATAACCACAACATCTTTAATTAATTAAATTATAGCCATAAATATTAATTGTAATTAATTACATGTATTGTAATAAAATATACCCATGGGAATTTTCTTACATTTATGTGATTAATTAGGATAAAACATTACATTATATTTCTTAATTTACCCACAGGAATTAATAAAAGGAACATAATCTAATAGTTTTATCATAAAGATACGTGACTCCAATTAAATAGGACTTTAGCCCACAGACAAGTTTATGTTACTAGATTCATTTATAAAGACATGATTTACATTGGCAAAACATGACATTTATTATATAGTCTCAATTTATGGTGAGAAGCATGAGGAGTAACACAAAACTTCCTCAATTCTTGTGGATTGAAGCACTTAAGACGGTTGTGTATATAGTAAACTGAGTTCCAACTAAGGCTGTTTTAAAGACACCTTTCGAGTTATTCAAAGGTTGGAAACCCAGTTTGCGACATATATGCGTTTGGGGATGTCCGTCTGAAGTGAGGATTTATAACCCACAAGAGAAGAAATTAGACCCTATGACTATTATTAGGTATTTCATTGGATATGCTGAAAAGTCTAAAGGGTATAGATTCTATTGTTGTCCATCCCATAGCACTAGAATTGTGGAATCAAGAAATGCAAAATTTCTTGAAAATGACTTGATTAGTGGGAGTGATTTAATTCAAGATATTGATTTTGAAAAGGATCACCATGAAGTACAACCCACTGAATCAAATGATAGATTGGTAGTCATACACGCTTCTTCGGTTCAAGAGCATGCTAGACAACCAGTCATTCGAGTTCCACAAGTCGTTGAAAATGATAATGTAGATCAAGTTGTTGATGAGGAATGTAAATGCTGAGCAACCTATTGTACAACCTCTTAAACAACAAGTTTCTCATCAAGATAATGAGACAACATTAAGAAGATCTATAAGAATCAAACTATCTGCAATTTCTAGTGATTATGAAGTGTATGTACAAGAATCGGATTATAACATTGGAGCCGAAAATGATCTGGAAACGTTTTCACAAGCCATGAATTCTAAGGATTCAAATTTGTGGTATAATGCTATGAAAGATGAGATGAATTCTATGACATCTAATCAAGTCTAGGATCTTGTTAAGTTACCTAATGGTATAAAAACCATTGGATGTAGATTGGTCTTTAAAACTAAGAAAGACTCACGAGGTAACATTGAGAGACATAAAGCAAGACTGGTTGCCAAAGGATTCACTCAAAGAGAAGGAATCGATTACAAGGAGACATTTTCTCGTGTATCTAAGAAAGATTCTTTCCGTGTAATCATGGCATTAGTAGCTCATTTTGATTTTGAGTTACATCATATGGATGTGAAAATGGCCTTTCTTAATGGTGATCTAGAAAAAGAGGTTTATATGAAACAACCTGAAGGATTGTTCTCTAGTGATGGTGAGGCACTTAGTATGCAAGCTTAATAAATCCATTTATGGATTGAAACAATCTTCACGCCAATGGTATTTAAAATTCCATGAAGTTATCTCTTCTTTTGGTTTTATGAAAACATCATGGATCAATGTATATAACAAAAGGTTAGTGGGAGCAAAATTTGCTTTCTTGTTTTATATGTGGATGACATTTTGCTTGCAACTAATGACAAGGGAATGCTATATGAGGTGAAACAATTTCTCTTAAAGAACTTTGATATGAAAGATATGGGTGAGGCATCTTATGTTATAGGCATTAAGATCCATATAAAAAGATCTCGAGGCGTTTTGGGTTTGTCTCAAGAGACCTATATCAATAAAGTTTTAGAGAGGTTTAACATGAAAAATTGTTCACCAAGTGTGGCTCCTATTGTGAAGGGTGATAAACTTGAACTAAGTCAATGCTCAAAAAATGATTTTGAGCGGGAACACATGAAAAATATCCCATATGCTTCAACTGTTGGAAGTCTTATGTATGCTCAGGTTTGCACCAGACCTGACATTGCATTTGTTGTTGGAGTTTTGGGAAGATATCAGAGTAATCCAGGTGTTGACCATTGGAAAGCTGCAAAGAAGGTAATGAGATACCTTAAGAACAAAGGATTTCATACTCATATACAGAATGACTGATATCTTGGAGGTGATAGGTTATTCTAATTCAGACTTCACTGGCTGCATTGATACTAGAAAATCAACATCTGGTTATGTTTTTATGCTAGCTTGTGGAGTTGTATCTTGGAGCAATAAAAAGCAAACCTTGACTGCCACTTCCACTATGGAGGCTGAGTTTGTTTCTTATTTTGAGGCTATCTCACATGGTGTGTGATTGAAGAGTTTTATATCTGGGCTTAGAGTTGTAGACTCAATTGCTAGGCTAGGCCATTAAAGTTATATTGTGATAACTCTGCTGCGGTATTTATGGCTAAGAATAACAAGAGTAGAAGTCGAAGTAAGCACATCAACATTTAGTATCTAGCCATAAGAGAACGTGTTAAGGAAAAGAAAGTGGTCATTGAGCACGTTAAAATTGAGTTGATGATTGCTGATCCTTTGACTAAAGACATGCTACCAAAGAATTTCAAGGATCATGTAGTACGAATGAGACTTAGTTCCATGATGTGACAATCAATATTGTTATTAAACTCTTATTCAGTTTGATGATTTCTCATTTATTTGTGCACATACTTATTTATCTTAGAGAAATTTCATTTAAATTTGACCTAGAAATAAACATAAGGTTTATTCATTAATGTTAAGAGCATTTGATAAGAGAAATGATATATTGTAATACATGGGAGATAATACTCATTATTAGAGGAACTGTCATCATGATTTATATATTCAGTCTCTTGTTTTGGTTGATAATGGAATCAATGGACCAAGTGAGATAATGTTATCAAATAATCACTTTCTATACTAGAAAAAAGTGAGAGATAAATGTGGGTATTTAGAAACCCACGTTATTAGAAGTTATCCCACATTATATGTAAGTGGTCCATTATTCAAATTATTCAAGCCACTATCAAGCAGTTACCATAAATCTGGGTGTCATATAAATATCACATATGTTTTGTGATTTAAGGTTACCAAATCTGTTATCTTCTATAGCATTCACACTTCTACGTTTTTAGAGGAAAGGTTTTGAACCATAAACATTCGAAGATAATTTCAAATGACCAAAGGATAATAATTTTGGCTTCCGTTTTCCTATATTACATTAAAAATTATTTGCATACTACTCTACGTGTAAAAAAGTAGAGATCCGATAACGTGTAAAGCCATATTACACATGGGAGGAAATGACTGGACAGAGATACGGGGCACCAAAACATGATCAATGAAACATGCGCCGTAAGTTTAATGAGTTGCTTGTCAGAGTTTTATAAATTAAAAACTGCGAAATATAAATTATACAGTCAAACAACTTGTTCAAAGTTATTTAAATAAACAATTATCCAAAAATTATAAACAATTTCTAAAAAATTAAAAATATATTCTAAGATTTGAGGAATTTACGCTCGCATTAACTTCTGCAATTAATTTGCATGTAAGAAAGGCCATCTTTGAACACCTTCGTTTCAAACAATTCAAATTATAATTAAGTACAAGACTTTATATATATATATATATATATATATATTAACATTATAGTATAAAATATTCAATCTAATTAGGCATGCCAATTTCTTCCAGATCATCATCCAAGGACAGATAAACTTCATCTAGCCATGAAAGCTCTGATCCACTCTCATCGTCATCGCTATAGCAGTTTTCACCTTGATGAGACCTCATCTTTTCGTACACTCTGCACAAAACCCACTTGTTCCAACTTTGATCCTGTGTCAGGGACAATAATGTATTACTTAATAAGTGAAACATTAATATTCTTTATAATACTCCCTTTTTCAGTTAAAAGTTATTAACGATAGTAAAACTTGGACTCACATCACATCTTATTCAATTAGTTTCTCTTATGATTAATAGAAAAGAATGTACAAAAAGAAGTATGTTCTTAATTCTTCTTTAATTAGCTTAACAAATGAATTAAACAAAGTCACTTACATGTTTTCTTCTTCTCCTGGCACTTCTATAGGACGCAGTGTCAAACCCAGAGGAACATATATGATATTCTTGCATTACCCAATTGGTTTCAGTACCACCAATGTGGAATACCAAGTACTTCTTCGTTCCCACTTTCTTGTCAAAAGTTGAAAATATAGATTCCGTGACACCTATTTCCTTCCAACACCCATTTTCCGTTGTTCTGTTTTCTTTCACTTTGGTGAAGAAATAGTACTGATTCCCACTTAACAACGCCTTACCTGCATAAATTGAACATATGCATGCATGAATACACAATAAATGGTCATGTCATTGTTAATATATAGATAGATAGATAGATAGATAGATAGATAGATAGATAGATAGATAGATAGATAGATAGATAGATAGATAGATAGATAGATAGATAGATAGATAGATAGATATAGATGTACCATTTAGTTCCCAAGGATGAAGCTGAGAGAAATCGAGGTCGGGGATGATGTTGGGGTGGCATGGAATAAGAGAAGCCTTGCAATAGAGAAAGTGAAGAACAAGTTCTTCATCAGTTGGAGAGAAGAAAAACCCAGGAGGAAGGTTGACACTTGCATCTTCCATTTGCTTTGTTGTTGAATGTGATAGTGGACTTTGACACTACAATTGAGTTTTGATTTGTCACTATATATAATGAAAAATAGTAAGAGATAGAGAAAGAGAAGCTTTATTATGATCATTATTCAAAAAATGAGTGAGTTGATGTAAGAAAGGCGGCGCTACGTGTAAAAGCATCATAAGAAAGTGTGGGACCTATTGGGAAGGGGAATGCCGGCCAAGGAAGCTAACAAAACAAGCCAGCTACATTTACAATTTAAGTTAACGTTAAATAATTAAATTAGTGCATAGTTAGTTAATTAGGAAGGATAAGGATTAAGGAACGTGAGACCCACCTTCAGTTTTGTGCATGCTGCATTAAATTTTTTCCACGTTTAACCTAACTGGCATAATCCATGACAATACGCTTTCCCACCCATTAATTCATCATTGCAGTTGCATGCAGATTCACACAAGGGATATGATGTGATATTTCTTACCAATGTTCTATACATAAACTAATGATGTCCAATATAATTATTGTTTTCTTTAAAATCTATCAAAACTAATTTTCTGCAGTCTTTTCTTCAATGATGAGACACCAATGTATACCTAAATTCAATTGCCATCTTTAAGAAAAACCCACGTAGAAAAGTAATCATAGAAAGATAGATCTCAGTGTCAGAGACATCTGATATCTGATCTGGTCAAAATAATTTCACCAGTGTGTGAACGACGTGCCACTGACACCAGAAAAAAAAAAGGTTCTTTTGAGAAACACGCGTCAAAATGAAAGCGTCATTGCTCATCCTTGTGCCATATGTTCACACGTACCTTTCATTATAGTTAGCTTCTGCTAGGTTACAACGACGTATAATTGACACCTTAAAAAAGCATTAATTCCAAAGCCAAATCCATTTGTGATTTAGTTTAATCATTTGCAACGTTGGAAGAGTTGCACCGTAAACATAATTGGGGTTGTAAATGCCATTGATTGGAATCCTATGCATGTGATTTCTAAAGTGGGTCTTTTGTTCTCAATTTCCTCAACTTATGTGTAAGCATAAGATTTTATAATCACTAGGCTAATTCGTCATATTCTTCTACTTAATTATGGCTAAAAAAGCATATTATCCCAAGAATGTGGACGACTTCATCCCTTACAAAACTGTCTTATTTTAGCAAAACCAATCTATAGTTTATATGATAAAGTTAATATTATAGTACTAATGGGACAATATAATAAAAAAATTATATAAGGAGTCTTAGTGGGAACTTGGTTGTATTTACGTAAAGAAGAAACCAATAATAGTCGACAAATAACTTGGTGGCTTAGTATCATAAGCCATCATTAAGGCTTCACAAAAAAGATAAAGTTTATATATGTGCTTCTTGGTCGATCTTGAAGTGGTTGGAAGGTCACTTTAAGGAAGCACTAGGTTTGATCCAAGACAAGTGTTTTACTGTGTGTGCTAGCTTTTTTATTATCATTGCGGCACTGCCACTTCAACCTTATCCTCCAATATCTTCGTGGCCCTTCAAACCCATGCATGAAAACCATAGAAAGTGGAGAATATTAGTGGAGTTTTGTTTGGAAGTGCGAAAGAACCTTTCAACGTGGGGGCAAAATCACGTCTACAGTAACCTTCTACATACCTCTGTGTCTCCTTTTGACATGCCAGTTGCCACATACGTGTTTTTTCTTCCACGCAACGAGATTTCACGTTCTCTTTTACTCTCCACAATGTTTACTCATCCATCACCTTTCTCCCATGAAAATTATAATTCAAGACAAAGTATACAAAAATATTTCAAATAAATAATGTGAGTGTAAAAATTAAGAATAATAGTGAATCTACACCTTGAAAATACCACATGTTATCAAGTGGAAAAACTATAAAAACTTCTGTAAAATTTTGAAAAACATGTCTTATTTAGTTCCCTAAGTTATCGTTTTGTGTAGCTTTGCATACAAAACAAGAAGGCATAAATGTGAATATTAACCCAAAATTCAGTCACTTACAAGTAAAATAAAATAGGACACTGACACATACTCTTTCGAAAAAAATATATGTACACCCCTGCTGCTTTTAGTATAATTATTTTTAATTAATGTATTATATTTTTAAATTTAAAAATAAATTGCTACAAGCATAGTTATAGTTTAGATTATTTTTACTTTGACAAGTATACATTAATCGTTTTCTAAATAAATATCGGCTTTTTCTTTTATTTTATAATAATTGGGACGTTACAACATATGTCACTGTTAATTTAGTCTTTAGATTCAAACTTTTATTATATTTCTTTTTCAAAAATACTTTTCAATTTTCAATTAAATTGCAGACATTACACTTAAATATTAAAATAGACATGATATCTTTTCTTTCTTTTTCATTTTTTTTATCTCTCCTATTTTTCAACTTCCTCTCACATATTTTATTATTTATATATCTTGATTTTTACCTTTATCATTTACATAAGTTGATCATTAGCTTGTCAAATTTACAATTTGAAATTTAAAAACTTATTAGTCAAATATACTAGTAATAAAATAAACATTTAAATACAATAAAAACGTAAAGTTAGCTTCAAACTATTTTTTTATACACGATAATAACATAAGTTATAATATTTTGAAAAATTGTAAGTTTAAATGTTACAAAATATTTTATTCAAGGTTGTGACTAGCAGCACAACCGTATCAAAGCAATCGTCTGGAAATTATACACACACACACACACATATATATATATATATAATAAAGAATATCTGTTTATATTTTGTTTTTAAATTTAAACAAAAAATTGAAATTATTTATTATTTTGAATGCTATATCAATTTATTATTTTTATTCAAAACTTATGTGACAAATTTTAAAATATGAAATTACATTTTACTTTTTTATTTGAATCCTATTAATTTAAAATTTTAAAATAGAATTCATTTTAAAAAAATGCTATATTAATCTTAAAAGAAATTTAAGTTTTAATGTGCATCAGTTCCATACTAGTGGTGTTGACCATTTTTAAAATTAAAGTTAGTGAAAAGAAATACAAAATACAACATTATTTTTGTCCATGTAATACCTATAAATATTATTATTATTATAACATGTAATGTAAATATTATAAAATTTAAGAAAAAAATAAGTCTGTTTTTTTAAGATTCAGTTCGAGTTAACTATTATGTTGTAGAATAATGGTTCGATAAATTATTATGGAATAAAATGCTAAAATTGTTTTAATGTGAAAAATTAATCAATAAATTGCAATTCAGATATGTTAGAAGAATAAATAAAAAAATGGTGAGTTCTATTAAACTAGGACTTCTATGTATAAAATTTGTCTAGGATTAGACACGACACGATCTAATTTTGATTTTCTTTTACATTTAATTTTAAATATTATAAGTATAAGTCAAGACATTATATGAGAAATTTAGTTTTTAACAGTTAAACTTAATAAAATTAGTCCCTATATAATATACGCCATTTTTGACATTTTGATTCAATAATTTTTTTATTTATGTCTATTAATTATTTTATTTTAATCTTTCATCTTATTTGTACAAATCTTATAAAAAATTAAATAAATTTTGTTAAGAAAAATTATTATTTAAGATATCATTTTAACATATAGTGAAAAAATGTCTTTTTATTATGTAGTAAAAAAACTCCTTCAAATATCTATTACTCACGAAATATCATATTAACTATCTAAATTTTGTTTCACATCTTATTAGAGGTAGAACTAGAGTGACTCTGATGTTAAAAATTAAAATAAAACAAAAAACAATAATAGAAGGACAAGAAGAAAAAAAAGAATCTAAGGACCAAAACAAAGCAATTATACATTACGAGAAAAAAAATGTTCACTTTTTTAATATTATAAGATAAGAATGTTTTTTAATATTTTTTAAAATAATACTTAATTTATTATATTGAACTTTTGGACCATTATTCAATAAAAATAGTGCCTTTTATTATACGAAGTAAAGTGTACCTTGAATGCTTTCCTTTCTCCCGTCCCTATCAACATGTCCTTATGGATGGTGGTGGTGATCGATGCACACGTTGAAAATTCGTGAAAAATTATGCTATGCTCAAAACTATATTAATACATTGACTTTAATATAATTTTTAAATCATGGAAATAATTTATAGTTACATTTAGAAAAAAAATCTCCATAAACGTTTTAAAAAATAAAGTTTTCCTTTGTTCTTTTGTTTTCATTTTAGATCCCCAATAAAGAATTGGTTGCTGTTTTTTTTTACTTCTTTTATCTCTTAAATTTTTTTCTTTATTCATGTTTAGTTGCTGAAATTTAAGTGCAATTGGAACCAGTTTAAATTCTTCCAATGCCAATTGTATGAACTTTAAGAATTTATGATTTGTAATTTTATGAATTTATTTATTTGGTGTATTCTTAGACTTTTTATAATCAATAAAAGAAAACAATTTTGTAATAGATAACATTTTATTATAAAAAGGATGACGAAATCTCTAATGTTAAAAATCTTTGTTTGGCCATCTTCAACATGGTCGGTTATAAACTTCAGAACAACTTATAAAAATTTGTCATGGTACAACAAGATACTGAAATTCTCATATTTTACACAAGCACACCATAAGTTTTATATTTTTTCAAATGAAAAATTAATAAAATAATAATTTTGTAACATTATAATTTGTAATTCACACTTAATAGTATAATATTGACTCATCATTTTAACATTATAATATAAAGTTCAAGATAACGTCATAAAATTAATTTTATTTATATAATTTTATATATAAATAGTATTATAAATAGGATTTAATGTACATTTTCATTTTACAACCTTCTAATTTTTTTCTTCTCTCCCCTTTTTTTCTCGTGAAATCTCTTTTTAAAGTCAATTTTATCTACTTTTAAATATTTCTTTGATTAGCTTTCACTTAATCAAACAAAATAAAATCTATTTTAGTCTCTAATTTCATGTTAAATTTTCAACCTAATTCTTAAAATTCGTCACATTTACCAAATCCATAAAATAATACAGATATAAACATTTTTTTTCATTTTCATATGGATATCCCATATGTTTCAATCATCACCAATTAATCTCGTAATGAATCACATTTCAATGAGTACTAGTTATAACACCATTTTTCTAATATATTGTAGCTATTAATTTAATTATATTTTAAGAAATATATGTTGTGTTGTTTCTTGTCACACATAAAAATAAAATATATTCTTATACATATTTTCACATTACAGCGTTATTATTCTTTTATTACACATATAACTTCTTGTATTTGAAATAGAAAATTAAGATTAATCATCTGGTTTTCCTAAAATATCTGGTGAGTATAAACTTTGAAAGTTTTGTATCTCCATCTATTTATATTGATATTTTTTTGTACAAAAGATAAGATAGAGAAATGAGAATAGATATCATGTAAAATAATTTTATATCAAAACGTAATAATATATAAATATATAAATATCATATTCACAAATTTATCAACATTGCAATTTCATCAATGTATTCCATTTTATTCTATATTTGAAAGATTTTGTGAGGAATTCAAGTGTGAGAATGAGAGTAAAATTCTTATCATATTGAGTAAAAATGATAAAGTTGAGTTGTATAAAAAAAAACAAAGACCCATAAACATTGAGCCTTAAGGTTTTATGTTGGAAGTGGTGTCATCTTTTCTCTAATATATCCTCTTCCTTGAGAAAATTTTCCAACAATGGTATCAAAGCCTGGTTGTCTTGGTGACTGGCTCAGATAAGGGCAAGCATGTCTTATTGTGGTAAAGTCTAACAATAGTTAGGGTCACTACCAGAGTAGTGGTTGGAAATCCCCTTGAGGAGAGTGTACCAATGTGCAAAGGTATCAAAGGGACAATTGTGGTAAACCTAACAGCAGTTAGGGTAGTCTCACACTTGAGGAGGAAACTGTTAGGAATTCAAGTGAGAGTGAGAGTAAAAGTCTCACATTGAGTAAAAATGACAAAGTTGAGTTGTATAAAAGAAAAAACAAAGACCCATAAACATTGAGCCTTAAGGTTTTATGTTGGAAGTTGTGTCATCTTTTCTAATATACCCTCTCTCTTGAGAAAATTTTCCAACAGATTTGAATTTATTTTGTAGTGACTAGTTAGAATAAATGAGTTTTACCATGGTTAACAAAATACCACAAGGTTATTTCATCTTCGGTAATAACATGAATATAGATGAGAAGGACCAATGCAAAGCTGGATATAAATTAAATAATATAAATGTAAATAATTATAAAGAACCAGTGCAAAATTGGATATAAATTAGATAATATAAATTGTTAGAAAAAACTAGTGCAGAACTAGATATAAAATAATACAAATATAAATTATAAAAACACCTTACAGAACAAATATAAATATAAGAATAATAAATAAGTAAAGAAGATGAGGTTAGGGACACCTCACAAAGCAAAGATAAATATAAGAGTAATAAATAAGATGAGGTTAGAGACACCTCACAAAGCAAATATAAATATAAGAGAAATAAATAAAGAACATAAGGTTAGAGACAACTTAGATAGCAAATATAAATATAAGGATAATAAATAAATAAAGAAGAAGATGAGGTTAGACACAACTCGTCTTTTTTCTCTCTTATCTTTCTCTTTCTTCTTTTCCTCTTCTCTCTTTTCTTTCTCTACTTAACTCACTTCTTTTCTCTACCCCATCCCACCTTACACATATATGAACTTACAAATTTCTTTTATTTTTATTTTTTATGCATTAAATGCAAAGAGAGATTTTTTTTTATCTCTTCGTACAAGAGATAAACTTATCTTGACCTTTTTTTAATATAATACTATAATATTATTTTATTATTATTTTTAATTATTATTGTTTCAAAAAAATTATATTATTATTTTTGTTTATTTATATATATATATATGTATGTATGTATTATTATTATTATTATTTTACTTTCATTATTATACATTTCTTTAAAAATTCTTTTATTATTATTCTTATTATATAATATTAAAATAATTTAATACATCAAATTTGGAAAATATTGTATTATATATTTTGGGATGTTATACTAGTGGGAGTATCTTGTGAAAAGGATCTACAAACACCATATGAGCATGCATATAAATCTCAAGTTCCATTATTTTCAACTCAAATTGAGTTAGATAATGTTACCTTTGATGAAGAAGAGACAAAAGAGTCAACTTGTAAATAATAAAGATTAAGGTTCAACATGGAAGAAGATAAACTTCTCATCCAATCATGGCTAAATATTTCGAAGGATCCAATTTGTGGAGTAAGCCAAAAAGAATCTCTTTTTTGGTCAAGGATTAAAGAAAATTACAATATGTATGGTGGTCATTTGGAACAAATGGAAACAATACAACTAAAGTATCAACAGAAAAATTTGAATAAAATTATTCAAAAATTTGCAGAAAATTACATATAATCTTCTTAAAGAAAGAAGAGTGGTAGCAATGAGACTGATATTATGCAAGACGCATGTAAAATTTATTTTCAAGATGTTGGTGATTCATTCAAGTTAGATTATGCATGGAGGTTGTTAAATGACGAACCAAAATGGTCAAATGCATCATTTGTTGGAGCTAGTAAGAGAACAACCCAAGTGGCAAATACAACCCAACTTCATTTCTTATGGTTCATCCAATGGTGACAAAGGAAAAAGAAAGAAAGGAAAAATCAATTCCAAAGAAAACAATTAACCTTAGTGCAATAGAAGAATAAGTTAAAAGAGAAAGAACTAAGCATAAAGGAGCAAGAACTTGAGCATGAAATAATCTACAAGAATATATCTAGTATAGTTGTGACACCTTCTACCCCACATCATATATCATGACAATAAAAGTAACATATTTTATAAGTAACCTCATAATTAATAAAATAATAATAGTGTACATAGGGTAAATGATCCACATTCACTAATAACATTACGTTATGTAAGATAAACCAAATAAAGTTTTAATTAAAAATAAATAAACAAAAAGTTCTAATTTTCTAGTCTTATCCAAGTGTCACATATCCTATCAAAGCAGTCCCATAAGCATTAAGTTTCACCACTAAAATCATCAACATCAAACTGAAGATCACCTACAATAAGAAAGAAAAACCACGACAAGGAAACAAAGAGAGTGAGAAATATCTCACTGAGGTTGTGGTGTAAAGACACTGCAGGATAGTTTCACACAACAAACAATTAATCAATACTTTATTTTTGGAGCAAGTTCGGTTAATACTCATTTGTCATCCCTACATTCACACAAACACAGAAGAAAATAGGAAAAAAATTATCAAGTTTTGGCCACAAAGATACAGAGATGTTAACCGAGTAAAGTAAAATGTCATACACAAATCACCTTCCTTTGAAGAAAAAATATGTTCTTGAATTTCATAAATTTGAAAAATATCATTTTGATAGTAAGTTCTTTCAAATTGTGTCATATGTTAAAAGCAATTTCAATCCAAATTATGTTTTGAAAAATTCTGAAGGGTCAGGGAGTGGATTTGAGGAAGTAGAAAAAGAAGGAGTAAAGGAGAAAAAAATGGAAAATGAAATAATTTAGACTAAAAAAAAAGACTAGAAAGTGAAGAAAAAAAAAAATAAAAGTTATAAATGATTTGATTGATATAATAAATTATAAAATATATATTTAATACATTGATCGAATTATCTTTATTTTTTAAAATTAATTTTAATTAAATATTAATATTAATATTATTTTTATTGTTATTAATATTTTATAAATTTGTTTTGATTATTTTAAAAATTAACTTATCCATACACTATATACTTTTTTTGCTAATTATTTATAAAGGAATTTATCCAAACAATCTTTACACCATCACTAAAAAATTTAACAAATTAGAATTTGTAATGAAGAAATGTTAGCAGAAAATTATTATTTTTATCTCTTTTAGATTATGTTAAATAGATTTCGGGTGTTTCTCAAAATTATTATGACCGTAATTCATTATTTTCAAACGAAAAGGAAAAAAGAGCAGCAAAAATAAATTAGTAAAAAGAAAAGGTCGTGCTCAATTCCAATATTTTAAAATCATTACGAATATGGATTGCACTTTATACTTTTTTTAGTGATACACATTTTAGTTAGTGGTGAATGTTGACAAAAAAATCATTTTTAAAACACCATTTACTTTTTAGTAAAGTTTATAGAAAAAACAGAATTGTGCAATTCCCATTTTTTACGTAACAAACATTATTTACAATTTCATAACTTTGAATAAAGTTAATTAGAAACATTATGTTACTTCACTACTCTTTTGAATAATTGAAGGGTGTAAAGAGGGTTCACGGGAAAGTATAAGTGATTTCTATTTAAGAAAACATATTTTTATACTCCATTTTGTATCTTCTTTAACAGCATAATCATTAAATTTAGTGATTTTAGGCGTGGATGAGGTGGGTACAGGATTAAACCCATTAGCAAAGTTTCTAGAATGATTCATTAACCTAAATCCAAATAACCATCTCTAATTGTACACATCAATAAGCTCTTATAATACAATTTTCTACATAAAAAAATGTTTTGGATTTTTTCTTCTAAATATTCATGAATAGTCTAACAAGAGTCCTACATTCAATAGATTTATATTACTTTCATGTAATCTTAATGAATAGATTTATATTTAGCTTAACTATAAATTCATTTTATAAATATGATTTACACTTTAGTTATAATTATGAATTTCTTATCTGAGTAATTGATGTGGAATGTTGACCTAAATTATTTATATATTATGATTTTATTTTACTTTTAGTTTAAGATGCATTTTGAAGAAAATCCAAAGCTCATGTGTACTTAGTGTTTTTTCAACAACTACATCAGTAGCTCTTCAGGATCTTATGTTTTTTTTTTTTGAAAAAAAAACTTTCAACAACAGAAGTGCACAGTTGATATATTTCACACTTGATCATAAGCTGCAAGTCAAGTCAAGTAAGACAAACTCTAGTCTTATTTGATAAGCTGCAAAAGTTTAAATTTCTATTCAATTCTTTAGGGTGGGGCAAATTATTTAGGTTGGGGTTTTTTCTTATTTCATGCTCCATCTGCTTCCTCCTAAATCTGGCTCACTTACAAAATATATATTCACTATTTGTACATAGCAAAGACTTCTTTGTTTAGCCTCTTATTCTAATTTGTCCACGTTAGAAGAAACAACTGTTCCAATAGGGGGTGTGGATTTCATACCTGTTTTTTTACAGAAAATCTCTGACACATAGATCTTAACTTTTATCTTACAAATCCTCAGTAGAAGCCGTTTTTTGAATAATAGCAGCATAAATTATACTAACATTTATAGCACAAATCACCTGTATCAACTGTATTAGAAGAAATTCTACATTTTTAAGAGGAGTTAGGCAGTTAAATACTTCTGTGAGAAAAATGTGTCAGATCAGACTTATAATAGTATAAAAACATCAAGGAGAATGAGGAAAAGAAATGTTTCTTTAATCTGAGACCAAGAAAGTGGATAGATTATCTGCATTATTGTATAAAATTTTCTTATTTATACTAATTATTTTAATTGTTTTAAAAACATTAAACTAAATATTATATTAATTCCTTTAATTAATAACAGCATTGTTGTAAACATTAAAGAATGGGGCAACTAATACAAAGTGGCCAAAAAAAATTTAAAAAAATCCTTATAATTTAATCTAAATAGTATTATATTTGTATAAATAAATAAATATCCCACCTAGACACGTTGAAGGACTAAGTTAATCTCATATCCGAAACTATTATGGTGCGAATTTAGGATCCTCCAATTGTTTTATTTTTCCAGTTGGCCACTGAAGATGAGAATCAAAGAATCTCCACGTGAACCATTCCACTTGATAATTTTATTCACCATACACTAACCAGAACAAGTGCACGTGAACTGTGAATACAAAGTTTGAGGATCTCTATGTCTTTGCAGTGAAAATCCCATCGAACCACTCGTGTTTCACAGTCAGTGGTTGAGGCCATAACTGTAGATTCAATTTTCAAAAAATTAATATGGAAAATATACAGCAAGACAACCAAAAAGGCTTGTAATAAGAAGCGAGTTCAAGACAAACAGATAGTGAGAGAGAAAGAGCAAAGAACGTATGCAATGAAGAAACAAGGGTGTGAGGTTGAGGCAACAGACATCAACTACAAGATCCGTACAAAGGCAACAGAGCAACCTTCTAAAATCTTCAGCAAAATTCCACAATTGAATGGGGAAGAAGATGGTTGTCAAGCAGAAGATGAAGCAAAAGCTGAACAAAGATCATGCAGTGGAGTTAGGCATGTCCTCAAGAATGTGAATTGCATAGCAAAGCCATGGGAAATTCTGGCAATTGTTGGGCCAAGTGGGGCTGGGAAATCATCCCTTCTTAAGATCCTAGCTGGTAAAGCTAGTTCACAAAGTGGGTGTATCTTGGTGAATCAAGAACCTATGGATAAAGCTCAGTTCAAAAAAATTTCAGGGTATGTTACACAAAAGGATACCTTGTTTCCATTACTTACGGTTGAAGAAACCATAATGTTTAGTGCAAAGCTAAGGTTAAGTCTTCCTCGAGAACAACTATGCTCCAGGGTCAAGTCACTGATTCTAGAGCTTGGTCTTAGCCATGTTGCTAGGACTAGAATTGGAGATGACCGGGTCCGTGGCATATCTGATGGTGAGAGGCGCCGAGTTTCCATTGGTGTTGAAGTCATACATGATCCAAAAGTACTGATTTTGGATGAACCAACTTCAGGGCTTGACAGTACCTCAGCTTTGCAAATAATTGATATGCTTAAAGTCATGGCTGAATCTAGGGGGCGAACTATAATCCTAACTATCCACCAACCCGGGTACAGAATAGTGAAGTTGTTTAACTCAATACTCTTATTGGCTGGTGGTATTGTCTTGCACCATGGCACCGTGGATTTGCTGGGTGTAAATCTAAGGCTAATGGGTTTAGAGCTTCCTCTTCACGTTAATGTGGTTGAGTTTGCAATTGATTCTATTGAGATAATTCAGCAACATAAAAAATGTCAGCGGGTTCAGCTAGAAGAGCCTAGGCCATTACCAAGGAAATGTGGTGATCAAGCTGGGAGTAGAAGTGGTGAGTTTACTTTGCAACAGCTCTTTCAACAATCCAAGGTAATTGATATAGAAATCATTAGCGCGGGAACGGATGTCAGTTGTGATTTTGCTAATTCTGGATTGAGAGAAACTATGATTTTAACTCATAGATTCTCCAAAAACATCCTACGTACAAAGGAACTCTTTGCAAGCAGGACAATACAAATGCTGGTTTCTGGACTGGTTTTGGGCTCAGTCTTTTGTAATCTCAAGGATGGTCTAGTGGGAGCAGAAGAACGAGTGGGTCTATTTGCTTTCGTTTTAACGTTTATGTTATCAAGCACCACCGAAGCTCTACCAATTTTTCTGCAAGAAAGGGATATTCTAATAAAAGAAACCTCTAGTGGAAGCTACAGAGTTTCATCCTATGCTATCGCCAATGGCCTAGTTTACTTGCCCTTTTTGCTCATACTGGCCATTTTATTCACAGTGCCTTTGTACTGGCTTATTGGCCTCAACAGGAATTTTTCGGCATTTTTGTACTTTTTGATGATAGTTTGGCTAATTCTTTACACTGCAAACTCGGTTGTGGTATGCTTCAGTGCTCTGGTGCCTAATTTCATTGTTGGGAATTCAATGATCACTGGTGTCATCGGTTCGTTTCTTCTGTTCTCAGGCTACTTCATATCAAAACATGAAATTCCAAGTTACTGGATTTTCATGCATTATATATCTCCATTTAAGTATCCCTTTGAAGGGTTTCTGATAAACGAGTTCTCCAACTCAAAAAAGTGCTTGGAGTACTTGTTTGGGGCATGTGTGGTGAGAGGAGAGGATTTACTTAAAGAAGCAGAGCTTGGAGGGGAGACAAGTAGATGGAAGAATGTTGGGGTAATGTTATGTTTCATCCTGGTTTCCAGGTTCATTTCTTTTGCAATTCTTAGGTACAAATGCTCACAAGGAGTCATCCTAAAAGTATGATGACTCTCTCACTCTCAAGAGGGTTGGCTCACATGACTTGGATTTATCTGCAGAGAGGAAACAAAGAAGATATAAAAGCATATCAACAAGCAAAAAATGTAAAAAGAAAAATAAACAAGATATTATGTTGGTTTCTGTTTTGTAGCATTACTTGATTCACACCACCGTTTCTCTCTTCATCTTTCAGATTCCACTTCCCTCCTAATTTTCTTTTACAATACATGCTTGTTGGTCGAGGGTTTCAGCCGTTTTTATTAGCCAAATCTTTTTCTATTATATTTATATAGCAACTCCCATAATGAAGATAGGGTCACGCAATAACTGAAGTAGAAAAGCATTTCACCAGGCTTGCTCTAAAATCCTAGTTTCAGTTAAAACTCTACAATCCAAGTATTGAATACAGATCTTGTAAGAGATGGTATATAAATATTAACACTATAATGACCCAATTAAAGAAGAGATGATCTACTGACACATACCTGCCATTCCTTTTTATTGTAGTTTTATATCCCTAAATGCTAATGGCCAAGAGCCCATTTGATTTACAGGATGCGTCCATTAGTAAATATGACACTTAACTATTTTGAGCTCATATCTTTGAAAATCAAACTGAGCATATGATCAAAATCAATGAACTTAACTGCAAGAAAAGTTAGCAGATAGAAGGTATATATCAGTGTTGCACTCAAGCAAGGGGTAACAACCAACTGAGCTGTACATTCGAGGTTCTGCATCAACGGCCTATTTACTATGCATTTGACTTGAACCCTTACAGAAGATTTTGGAGACACCCTCATCTCAAATTTCTGGAGCATTGCTCAAATCTACTAACTTTAATACCAAATTTTCGTACTTTCTAGTGAAGGACTCAACAATTAGCCAGAAGAATTTCATTTATGCAACTGCTGTATCAACCTCCGATTCCATTTCACAATGCAAGACAAGTTCAGAGTCACTTTCCTCCTCCCAAATCTCATCATCATCCGCTTCTGGCACATAGCCGGACCGCTTCATCTGTTCTGTGAGAATTTTCAGAACTAAATGGATGTCCTTCCTACGAGGGTGCCTTTTATCTTTCACCATGAAAACATGCACACGACTCTGAATTTCAATCCAACTACAACCGGGTTGCTTAACTATTCCCTGTTGCTTCATCTGTTTCCGGACTTTCACCACATCTCTCCATCTTCCAAGCTCAGCGTACATATTTGAAAGAAGAACGTAAGGTCCAGAGTTCAATGGATCAAGTTCCATGAGTTTTTCCGCTACATACTTCCCTAATTTAATGTTTCCATGAACCTTACAAGCAGCAAGTAGAGATCCCAAGACAACAGCATCTGGCTGCATCGGCATCGTCTGCATCAAATCGTTTGCTTCGTCAAGGCAACCAGCCCGACCTAGTAAATCAATCATGCATGTAAAATGGTCCTTCAACGGTGCTAAACCATACTCGGCCCTCATTGAGTGGAAGTAACGTCGTCCTTCTTCAACAAGCCCTGCATGGCTACATGCAGATAGAACTCCAATCATAGTAACATGATCTGGTTTTTCACCCATTAGCAGCATTTTCCTAAAAATTTCTAGGGCATCTGTACCATAACCATTTTGTGCGTACCCCACAATCATGGCATTCCATGAGACGGTATCCCTTTCTACCATATGCGCAAAAACCAGGCATCCATCTTCAACCATTCCACATTTCATGTACATGTCAATGAGAGAATTCCCCACAAAAATGTCAGATTCTTCTCCAGACTGAAACCAAAATCCATGCTTCAAAATGTGCGTGTGAGCCTGTCTACCAAGTTTCAGATCGGCAAGATTTGCACACGCATTAAGTAGATTCCCAAAGGTGTAATGGGTTGGCCAGAGTGAATCCCTCTTTAGGAGGAGGAAAAGTTTAACTGCCTCCTCATTCTCTCCATTTTGTGTGTACCCTGCAATAAGAGCATTCCAGGATACCACATTCCTCTCCATCATCTTCGAAAACATCAACCTTGCAGCTTTCACACTGGCTGACCTGGCATATCCACTAACCATGGAAGTTTCCGACACAACATCCCTAACTGGCATCCTATCAAAAACCAATCGAGCTTCCCTAACTCTTTTGCACTTTGCATACATGTCAACTAATGCATTGCCTAACACAAGGTCATTCCGAAACTTATCCCGTTTGATGACACGAGCATGAATTTGCAAACCTTCCCTGGTTGCTGACAAGCTCGCGCAGGCACTGACCACGCTGGCCAGAGTTATCTCATCAGGTTCAACCCCCTTATCCATCATCCTAACAAAAACCTCCAGAGCTTTTCCCGCAGGCCCATTTTGCTCATAGCACGTAATCAAACTGTTCCAAGAAACTATATTCCTCACAGCCATTTCATCAAAAGTCCTTTGAGCACAAGTTACCACACCACACTTAGAGTACATATCAACAAGAGCAGAACCCATATAAACATCTACTAAGTAACGAGACTTTGATATCAAAGCATGGATTTGAACCCCCATATTTAAATCTGTCAACCCTGCACAAGCACTAAGAGCACTCCCAAACGAATACTCGTTGGCCACAAAATCCTCACTATGCATATCAACAAAGAACTTCAACGCTTCCTCAAATCGATCATGTTGTGCAAAACCCGACACCATAGCATTCCATGAGCATTGGTCAGGCTCAGGCATTGATTTAAAAACGTTCAAAGCCTCGTCAAGCTTATCAAACTTCGTCAAAACGCTTAAAATAGCATTATAACTGAAAGTGTTCCTGAGCGGCATATGAACAAACACCTTCCGTGCGTCCTCAAAACAGCCGCATTTTCCATAAGCATCAACGAGTCTGTTCTGAATGAAGATTTCAGATGAAAACTGTGTCTTAATGATTCGACCATGAATGCGACGCGCATCAATTCCAGACTTTGACCGAACGCAAGAGTCCAATAACTTCGCGAAGGGTGAAGAATCGAGGAAACAAAGGTCACCCACCACTTTTTGAACGAATCCATGTCTACCCATTCATAGAAAGACCCTTAATTTGAAGAAATGGGTCCCTTTAATGAAACCATATAGAAAGACCCGTGATTTGATTCAGAGAAAGCAGCATGACCATGCTCGCCAACAATGTCGTTTCCTCCGTTGAAAAATGTTCGTTTCTGATTTCAAAGTGTGTCACGGAGAGGAGGGCGAAACTCGCTAATGCCGTGCACGGTCAACTTATCAAAACCGCGCTTTTCTTCGACGCTTTCCTCGCCAACGGTCTTATTAACGCGTATTCAAAGTGTGGCTGCGAAGAAAGTTTACAAAAGGCCTTCGACGATCTTCCCAACAAGACCACTCGTTCGTGGAACACGCTAATCTCGTTTTACTCGAAAACGGGCCTTTTCGATAAGGCCCGTAACCTGTTCGATAAAATGCCTCAACGGAACGTCGTTAGTTATAACTCGCTAATCTCCGGTTTCACGAGCAACGATCTTCACAAAGATTCGGTTAACCTCTTTCGAATGATGCAAAACGGTCGTAACGTTTTGGTGTTAGACGAGTTTACACTCGTTAGCGTGGTGGGAAGCTGTGCTTGTTTGGGTAACGCTAAATGGTTGCATCAGGTTCATGGGGTGGCATTTATAGTTGGCATGGAGTGGAACCTGATTCTCAACAACGCGTTAATTGATGCCTATGGGAAATGTGGCGAACCCGACTTGTCGTGTTCTGTGTTTTGCTGGATGCCAGAGAGAAATGTTGTGTCTTGGACATCAATGGTTGTGGCTTACTCTAGAGCATGTAGATTGGATGAGGCTTGTAAGGTATTTAAGGATATGCCGGTTAAGAACATGGTCTCTTGGACTGCTTTGATAACGGGTTTTGTGAGAAATGGGCGTTGTGGTGAAGCTTTTGATGTTTTTAAGCGAATGTTGGAAGAGGGCGTGAGGCCTAGTGCTCCAACTTTTGTGAGTGTTATAGGTGCTTGTGCAGAAGAGGCTCTTATAGGAAGAGGTAAGCAGGTGCATGGTCAAATTATTAGAAGTGGCGTAAGTGGAAACTTGTTTAATGTGTATATCTGCAATGCTTTGATTGACATGTATGGTAAGTGTGGAGATATGAAATCAGCTGAAAATTTGTTTGATATGGCTCCTGTGAGGGATGTGGTAACTTGGAATACGTTGATAACTGGTTTTGCACAAAATGGTCATGGGGAGGACTCATTGGCTGTGTTTAGAAGGATGATAGAAGCCAAAGTACAGCCCAATCATGTGACATTTCTTGGGGTGCTATCTGGTTGTAGCCATGCAGGTTTAGATAATGAAGGGTTAGAGTTGGTGGATTTGATGGAAAGAAAGTATGGGGTGAAGCCTAAAGCTGATCACTATGCTTTATTGATTGATTTGCTGGGGAGGAAAAACAGACTCAAGGAAGCCATGAGTTTGACTGAAAAAGTGCCTGATGAAATTATGAATCACATTGCAATGTGGGGTGCAATGTTGGGTGCTTGTAGAGTTCACGGGAACTTGGACCTTGCTAGAAAGGCTGCAGAGGCACTGTTTAAGTTGGAACCAGAAAATACAGCTAGGTATGTTATGCTAGCTAACATCTATTCAGCATATGGTAGATGGGGTGATGCCAAAAAAATTAGGACGGTAATGAAGGAGAGGTGTTTGAAGAAAGAACCAGCTTTTAGTTGGATTGAGTTGAGAAATGTGAGACACGAGTTTGTGGCCAAGGACAAGTTGCATCCACAGATTGAAGAGATATGTGAAGCGAACAATAAACTAGTTCTTCATTTGAAGGATGCTGGGTATCATCACCCTTATATTGATTGCCCTTTTCATCCAGATTGTGATGATGATTTCTACTTTAGTTAGGTCAGTATAGCCGCATTGGTGAGAAGCCTGTCATAATGTTATCATGCCACAGAGATTACCAAGGATACTAACTATCTTCAATCATACTCCTCTCACTAGGCTGAGACAATCAAATAGGGGTGTGTTTGTTTTCATGTAGAGAAGCTTCAACTGTCAGTTCAACTCAATAACACAACTCATGAAGAAATTGGAGTGAATATGCATTGGAATGTGTGTCAACCTGAAACACAAAAAGCTCACTAACAGTTTTTGATAACACGTTGAATATTAGTGAACGTGGATCCAAGAAGCAACTAATAGTTGGTTTTGCGTTGTATTTTGGTCTGAACGTGGATTCCCTAGGGGAAAGCAAACACTCTCCAAGTCATAACTGAATGTGATCATGTTTGGATTTGTCAGGTACCTTCGTTGTAATTACAAACACTAGCATTCTATTGAAATTTTATCATATGGCTACATACAAATACAATCATTTGACCAACTGTAGCTATTGATTAGCATAGATCAAAATTATGAACGAACACTGCAAACAATTAATAGGCCTTTCACAATTAATTGCCGGCTATTATTTATTGTGTAAATGTGTCATCAAGTAAAATTATCCATTATTGTTTTCCTCAGTTGACTCTTGAAAACAACATACCTCGTTTTAGTTTTAATTTTAAGTTTAAACTGACAACTTTCAAGTTTTTTTCGAAATGACGACAATCTCATGGTCATTGGGAGGGACCACAATACTTTGAAACTCATTGTCATTCGTGTCCCCCTCCCTCATTATTTATTATACTTTGAGAACATGACTTTATTAGAAACTTATCACAGTCAAAAGCTACTGATTTTCTAAGAAACTTCCTTTGAGAACGTGATTCTAGAAACTTGACTCTCCCAAATTCAAGCTTTGATGCACACACTAACGTCGCTCAATTTATCTCATTCAGAATCAGCTTGCGGTTTCTTCACTGAAGTTTCCAAATGTGTATTTGAGTAATTTCTTGTTGAAATTTAGTTTGGAAAAAGTTATTTATATTTGGATGTTCTTATTCTAAAATCAAGTTGGTAGTAAAGCATTTATCTCACAAAGAAATCAATTTTAAATTTAGAATCCATTCTTTAATGTGAAATTGAATAGGTGAATAGTTGTATAAAATCACGTTAACTAATATTTTCATTACTATCTGTTGATACTTCTAATTTATCAGGTTGACAACTGAAAAATTTCAGAACAGAACACTAGAACATGGACTTTAAAACAACGTGAAATATAATCCCAAGTCTTTTCAAAGAATAATTGAAGGATGGACGTGGAAAATGAAGATTTTCGACCATTTACTTTTACTCCCATCCAACACGGCAACGACTTGTTCCTTACAAATTCCATAGAAAAAACACAACTTCTTTCCCCAACACTTATACTCAATATCAGTTCTTCTCTCTGCTTTCACTCCTCTGTCTAACCATGAACACAACCCACCAAACACACTCTCTTCACGAGAGTGGAGGAGACAGAGAATTCTGTTTCTGGGGTTCATCAAACACCACTCATTCTAATGATTGTGATCAACCACAAGGCAATGAAGCAAGGTTCAATAAGGAAGCACACTCGGGAGAAACACACCAAAGGAAAAACTTAAAGTTTGAGTATTCCCCTTTTTGTTCAGCAGTTTCCGACCCTTCAAGGAGCAAAGCTATTGCACAAGGACAAAGGGAGCTTATGGAGATGGTGCAAGACATGCCCGAGTCTGGCTATGAACTCTCTTTCCAAGACATGGTGGTTCATGAGAAGCATGTGCTGGAACCAGAACAACCATATCAAAATGAAACTTCCCTTAACAACATACACATGCAAAGTAGTGGCAATAAAGCTCAACTCGAAAAGCTAAACAAGAAGAAAACCAAAGGTAACAGTAGACCTGGTCAGATATTGCGGATTGAAAGCATGGACCGTGAAACCTTCCTCCTGAAGTTGTTCTTTCCAATTTCTCTTGATTGGATGAAGAAGGATAAAATGAAGAATGGGTCCAAGGTTTCTTCTAGAACGTCATTGCAGGAATCTATAAAACAAGTGAGAAAAAATTGGAGAGTTAAAGGATTTTCCCCTTCAGGACACAACACAGAAGATGCAATGACTGACACAAACAGGTGGATACTGAAATTTTACGTATGTTTCGGTAGCACATCTATTAGAGAGAGAGAAAAATTCTGAAGAAAAAATGAGATGAATTTCTTCATAAGCTAAGTGTATAAGCTAATCCATGAAATGTCTCTTATATAAATTTTCTGAGTACTAGTCCCTTTTATGAAATCTCTCTTATAGAGGAGTACTAGTCCTTTTTATTAGACTCAACTCGTTTTATTCAATAAAATTCCTTATAACATCTGTATTTGACGGCAAGAATCATGATTGTAGTGATCAAATAGCTAGAAATTGACATAGTTTAAGTGAAACAAATTTGCTGTAGTTTATATTATCCAATAATGCTTTTTTTTTGTTTCATCAGGTATGTTGATCACAGTTTCTCATTCTCACAAGGTTGCTGGTCGTTCCTTCCTTGTGCAAAAAGCAAAACAGGGTAAATTACTTATAGTGGGAATACGAAACATGGGGTGCCATGGAAATTCACAGCAGTAAAAGATGTGAAATAAAGGGGCATGATGAAGAATCCCAAAGGAAGACAGCATAGATTTTTTTTTAATTCCTAGATTTTGATAGTAATGATGGCACTATTAACATTTCGCTTCTGGTGTTATGAGAAAGATGTTGAGGAAACTGTCAAGGGCATGTAGTTTGAGCCACAGAAACTTTTTGATTCTTTCACTGTATCGGTTAAATATTTGTTAGTTAACGAACCATAATCGCATCAGTGAGTCAAAGAAACATTGTCAAATGTGTGTAACAAAGTATAATTTTTCTATAAATATATGGATATCTACCTGACACAGCCATTCTTCTCTGGTTTAGTATAAAGAACTGTAAGGACCAGCAACAACTTCTCTCCGTTCATAATGTCAGACCACATAACACACACGTCAAGAGTTTTTCAGTCTGTTTATGGAAAGTTCAGCTTTATATGAATCGATTTGCTTTGAAACTTTTGTCCTGTTTTAGACTTATATGTGCTTTTTAACTATCTATTCATTTCTTTCTTTGATCCTTAATCTAAAATTTGACATGTTTACCAACTTGTTCTTTATTGTCACTTTTAATTTCCCAATAGACACGTCTAGTAACCTTCCAAGTCTTATTTATATGATAATACAGTGTATCTAACATTTTAACGATTATAGTAGCCTTCTATTAGACATTACATTTGAGGTTTGTATATAGAGAATCATATTTAATACTCTAAAACTAATATTCATTGATACGTTTCACTTCTCTTTTTTCTCACTAATTGAAACTCAACATTTCTTCTATTTACAAAATAAATATGATTAATGAAAGGAGTGTGTTAATTTCATAGTAATTTGCTACTTATTTAGTATATGTTTACAGATTACTGATCTTTATTATTTATAATCATAATAATTTATGATTTTACAAACTACTTATTTATGATTAATAAAATGTATTAGATTTCTTAATATACATTTTTGTGTTTATGTTAATAATAGGGTATTTCTTTCATTTTTCCAAATAACAAAAATAATGTTAATAACATTTTTTTTATCAATTTTCTAGTTTGTTTATTCTAATTTTTTATTATTTTTAATAATTTATTACTTATTTATATTTTTTTAATATATGTCTACAAACTACTAACCTTTATGATGTATGTGTATATGTTTACCTGTAGTATTTTATTTTGACTCATCAAGTTTGATCTATATAACTAAGAATGAGACATGGTGATAGGACGGGTCGAATAAGAAAGATGATACAGAAAAAAAAAGGAAAAATGGAAAATAAGAAAAACTTCTATATACAAGTATCTACAAGTGTGGTGAACATAAACCTCACGTTTCAAACTAAAATTGGAAAATTAAAATTAGAAGAGCACGGTAACGTACATATACATAAAAATAAATAAATCACGATCAATAGAAAGAAATACATAAAAATAAATAAATCACGATCAATAGAAAGAAACAAGTGGAGGATAGAACTCTCTGCCACAACAACCATACGAATGGTGTATGAAACAAACACCGCAAAGAGAACCAACCAGGTTAATATTGTTCTTCTTCTTGTTCCTCACTCACTGTAACTGCCGACACTTTTTTGCTCCATAAACACTCACTCCTCCATGCCCATGGCTACTTCCCTCTCCTTCCCCATTTTCCCCACAACCTCAGCCTTCAGGTTCAAATTATCCGCAATGGTCACCTCCGTGGCCTCCCCCGCCACCAAGGTGGCTCCCGCCGTCATTGTCGGCGGCGGAAGAGTGGGTCAGGCCCTGCATGACATGGGCAGCGGCCAAGACCTCCTCGTTCGCCGCGGAGAGGCCGTACCACTGAACTTTGATGGCCCCATTTTGGTGTGCACGAGAAACGATGATCTTGAAACCGTGCTTCAATCCACTCCTTCTTCCAGATGGGATGGTGAGTCCTCTCACTGTGTCATGCATTGTTGGTTGAATTTATTTGGGAGTGAAAAGATCGATTAAACAGGAGAGTCTCAAGGTTTAAATTTCACATCATTATATAGCTAACATATCTTCGTGTTGCTCATCTTACTCGATGTGGAATTCCGTGAAGTTTTTCTGTTAATGATTTGGTGTTTTTTGTTTTCCAGATTTGGTGTTTTTCCAGAACGGAATGATGGAACCGTGGCTTCAGACCAAAGGCTTGGATGATGCAAACCAGGTGTTGGCTTATTTTGCAGTGTCGAAAATTGGAGAGTCCCCTATTGATGGCACCACTGATACCAATCCTGAAGGCCTCACTGCTGCATATGGCAAGTGGGCTTCTGTTATTGCTGCAAGGTTAAATGCTGGAGGCCTCTCTTGCAAGGTATGCATGATATTTGTGACTAAACTAAGCTACCATTGTTCTCATACTACTCCTGAAATTAGATAAATGTCCAATGAACCCTTCAATTTTGTCCATGATTACATCTGATAATATATCACACTCTGATGTATGTCTTAAAACCAGGTTCTTGACAAGAAGGAGTTTCAAAAGCAGATGCTGGAGAAGCTTATATGGATTTGCTCTGTAATGCTTGTTGGAGCACGTCATGGAGGGGTTTCTGTAGGTGTTGTGGAAAAGGAATTCCGCACCGAAGTAAGTATGCTTTGCAATTGGCATATTCTCAAAGCTAATCTGCTAATTCTGATAATCAATGACATTTTTATTACAGGAAATATATCAGCTTGTGCACGGTTAGATTAAAACTGTGTAGTTAATAATAGGATGCTTCATGGTTGGTGATTACAATCAGTACTCTCCCCCCTCCTCTCCATATGAATAAGATTTCTTCTTTTGGATCTTGAAGAGGTGTCAACTGAGTGAGCTTTTGTGCTAGTAGGGGTAGAAATTAGTGTAGGTAAAAATGGCTATGGCTGAGTTTTGTGTGAAATCAACTTTTGTATAGATTTTCTTTATCAAACATTTTGAGCTAATATTAATAATGTATTCAATACTAAAAGAAAGAACACTGAGTGATGTTTGCACTTTCAGTTGTCTAGCCTTATAACAGAACTGGCATCAGCAGCAGCAAGTGAAAAGGGGTTAACATTTGAAGAAGCAATGGAAGAGCGGTTATGCGCATATTCCCGAGCTGTTGCTCACTTTCCCACAGCAGTTAAGGAGGTAAATGATACAATTAGTGCAGTAAATATTTGATTCAGAAGATAACATTATTATGTTGGCTATACTTGCAGTTCAAATGGAGGAATGGTTGGTTTTATTCCCTCACTGAGAAGGCTACGGCTCAAGGCAAGACAGACCCATGCCCTTTGCATTCTCAATGGCTAAAAGAGTTGAGAATAGTATGAATTTAGCTTGAAGAGCTATGTATACTTTGGTCACTTCACTAATAAAGGTGTTTTGGATAAACTTTTCCATAAACACTTGTAGAAGAAGAAATTTTTGCTTAATAGACTAAAAGTAATATATGTATAAATTAAAATTTTGATTTTGGAAAAGCTAATATTAACTTAGTAGCTCTAGATTTGATCAACAACAATCAGAATTATTATCATCCATATGCTCTCATCATCTGTTCTATAGATGATTGGTTGGTCGAGATTGGATTGTTTCTTTCAGACATGTCCTACGTCAAGGAAATTCACGAAGCCCAATTAAAAACCACAAGGAAAACTTAGTGCAAGAGGATGGCATATACTTAAATATTCTTGGTAGACAATCTCAAATCTTTAACTGAGAAAACTTTTGCTGAAACTGATTTAATGAAAAAAATATTTAAAATGGAATTAAATATTAAAAATTAATCTGAAATTACGCTAACTAGTATTTAAAATCAATTATAAAGCTTACTTGAAACCAAGCAAGTAAAAAGTTATGTTCTATTATTGTGAGACAAGACAACATGGTCTTGTACTAAAATCAGACCTTGTACCCACAGAATATGGTGCCATTGTTTCTCTGCAACGGTATTTGGACCCAAGTGAGCCAACTTGAGTCTTCAACATGTTAATGACCATATGTTTTAGACCCAATAAAATTTGTGCATGTGTGGAAATATAAGCCTCGAGTTCCCTCACTACTCAAGAAACTACTACTTTCCTTGGCAATTTCGTTTTACACTCCTATAACTTCTTCCTACACTCCTATCCTATATATTTCAAATTACCTAATCTTCCATTTTCCATTTATATTTGTATGAACTTTTCATAGTTCCATTTTTCTTGCCTCTCCATTTAAACCTCTTTTAAAATTTAATATTTCCAAATGACAATTTCTTTTCCTCCTTATTTATTGTCCCATCAACATATCACACTTTATTTCTCAACATAATACGCTTTAATTAGCAAATAATTGATGAAAAACTATTTCAATTTGAATTTCAATTAAATTATAGACTGAATTTTATTTTTTTATAAATAAGATGAGTAAAAAAATTATAAATAAAAAATAATTTATAAAATAAATAATTATTAATAAAGTAAAAGTTAATTGTCAAAAGTGGATTAAATATTTTTTATTAAAAATTAAATTTTTTATAATTAAGGATTATTATAATAAAAAATTAATATATAAATAATTGTTTAAAAAACACTCTAATAATTAATAAATTTAATTTTTAATTATCAAATTTAGAAAATATTATTTAAATATTTCGTGTATGATAAAAATTATTTTTTAAATAATTGAAATCATGAATAATAAAAATGTATGATTTAGAATTTAAAATTTAGGATTTAATTTTGATGTCTAATTTCAAATAATTATTTTATTAAATTAATAGTTTAAATAAAAAATATTTATTAATGTTTAAAATTTATTAATTATTATATTTACAAATATTTTAAACAGTATCAAATTTACAATTTGTAAATATTGTAATATTTTTTAAATTTTAATTTTAAATTTCTCACATTGATAATTATTTATAAGTTTAAATCATTAATTTAATAATTATTTGAAATTAATCATCAAAATGTGAACTTAAATAATTTTATTATTTAAGGTTTCGATCACTTAAAAATGATTTTTTATCATATACAAAATTTATTTAAATAATATTTTCTAAATCTAATAATTAAAAATTATATTTATTAATTATTACAGTTTTTTTTAAATATAAATATTTATATATTAATTTTATTAATCCTTTTTTCATAATATTCTAAATATAAAAAGTTTAATTTTCAATAAAAATATTTAGTCCATTTTTTAAAATTAATGTTCAATAATTTATTAATAAATATTTATTTTATAAATTACTTTTTATTTCTAAATTTTTTTCTCATCTTATGTTTTAAAAGACAAAGTTAAAAAAAATAAAATCCAGTTCAAAATTTAATTTTTAAGAATCTAAATTTAAGTCGTTTTTCTATAATTATTTCATTAATTATATTGAATATTTTGACATTGAAAAGTATTGAGGTAATAAACAAAAAGGGGAACAATGGAAAACAATTTAAGCTCTTCAATTACTTATACTAAGTTTCACCCGCTTTTTGACACTATTTATTTCACATAATTTCTTCAATTAGTTACTCGTTATTCAAAACTCTAACATGCTATTGAAATATACAAAATTTAATCATATGGGAAAATTCTAAATAAAAACTACAAACTCTGGAACATCCAAAAACAATTTCTCCATAACTTAAAATCACCAATTCTACCAAAAACTATTAGTTTCACAAATAAAATCAAGTTAACTTTCTTACCTTAATTCTTGTCTTATTTAAGAAACTACTTAAAAAACATGTAAAATTTTGAAAATTCCTGACTAGGGGTGGCAAAACGGGTCAGTCCAGCCCGTTTAGGCCCGCTCCACCATAAGCCCGCCAAAAACGGGTCGGACCGGGCCAACCCGCCACAGCGATATGGGCCAAAATTTTTAACCCGTCCCGTCATAAGGCGGGCTGGCCCGCCTATATTTTTTGTTTTTCATTTTTTTGAAAAATTTATTTTTTGGGTTTTTTATTTTATTTTTGGATCTTTTATTTTAAATTGAACTTTTTTTTTCTTTGGAATTATTTTGTTTGTGTCCAATTTAAATGAATTTTTGTAATTACAACAATATATTAAAGATGTATATGGTGACATGACATTTTAAAAGTGCAAGCTAAAAGACATAATGTTTATTACAAAAGAAATTGCAATAAGTGAAGTGTTGAAGGAATCCTAGGTATAACTATTTTCCCAAATTTAAAGAGAACAAATAAGAGTGAATGAGGTGTTATATTTTTTTCGCAGGCCAGCGGGTTGGCCCGCCCCGTCCCGCCTGTGACCCGACGGGTTGGCGAGTTAGACGGACCGGACTGATACGAATTGGTGGGTTTAAAATACTAACCCGTCCCGCCTATATGCTGGCGAGCCGGCCCGCCGAGCCCAACCCAGTTTGCCACCCCTATTCCTAACTTAGTCTTAAAAGACCAAATTTCCAAACCAAACATATCACTATAGGCTTATCCAGATTTGATCCGACAATGGGTAACAAAGCCCCACACATAACAAACAAAAATCAGGAACTTGAGATACAAGAGAAAAAAAAAACATACTCTAATTGAAATTATTATCAGTTCAAATTGATTTTCACTACATTATCATCTTACTGACACTCCCTTATTGAGAAAATGATGAACATTAACTTAGAAAAATTTAAGAGAAATCATATAAAGTTTAGAGGAAAATTATTTAGAGTGATGACGAGATTTAGAAATAAATAGTTAAGATTCTAACTTACATCATCATTTCAAACACATATGGTCTCACATTTATCCCCTTTGTATCTTTGATAAATAATTTTGCTTATGTTTTTAATAAAATAGTATTCACTTTTCTTATTTTATTTTTTAAATAACTCATTAACTAAAATTTAAATAAAAATTATGAAAATTAAAAATTAAAGCTTTTGAAAATAAAAATTAGGAAAAGTTTTGAATGATATACTTCTAAGAAAAATTGCAGTCATCTTTTTTAAGGTATTTTTAATTTATGTTCACGTAGTGTGGATAATCCACATAATAAATAGCATGAGTGTTGAAATAGTGAATTTAATCCTAATATATTAATATCTGAACCAGTGATAAAACTCAAAACTTATTTATAAAAAAAATAATATCACACTTCAACTTTAATATAAGTGTTCATTTCACTTAGAAGATATTCATTATATTTAGGATTTTCAGTTTAAGGCTTCAATCTTATATAATATTTGCATTAGAATATTTTTATTATAAAAGTCCTATTCAAGATCATAAATTTAGTACCTAGATCTTATAAAATCTTTATATTAAAATATACTGAATAAAAATATGATCTTAGACTATAGAATAAAAAATTAATTATTTATATTAAATATATTTATGACGTGAAAGAATTAGTGAGTTGAAATATAAATAATATATTATTTATATATTAGAAAAAGAAAAATATACATGAAGTCTTTGAATTGATAATATGACATAATAAAACTCACAAAAATGAATTAAAACATTATATAATGGAGATATCCTTGGATTATTGTATGGTAAAAAAAAAATAAGAGCTTGGATCTTAAATAAGACCTTGGGACATAAAATAAAATATATTTTTTTATTAAATACAATTATAATGTGAGAAAATTAGTAAGTTGAAGTATAAATAAGATATTATTAAATGAGATCTTACAAAACTTTTATATTTAAAAAAAATGAATATAAAATCTTAAAAGTAATATGAACTCACAAAAATAAATTAAAACTTCATATTGTGACTCATTATAAGGAAGATGCTCTTATACTATTAGCATGACAATACTAATACTCTTTATTTTATATAATTTATTAAAATCACATGTAAAAATAGTCATAAATTAATAAATTTGACCACATATTTTATATTTATTTATTTATGTTAAATAATATTTCCTTAAAATTTAAGTTTTTTATATTTTTTAACATAACTTATAATTTAGCGATAATATACTTTTTTATGACATTTTTAATATATAATGATTAAGTTGTTTAATATTTTATATATTTTCAAATTTTAAAACTTTATTTATTTATTTTATTTAAATATAATCAATAAGATATTTTAAATAAAATAAAAGTAAATCTAATTCCTTCCATTTTCTTGTAAAATATGTTGTTCAAATATATTTGAAGAGAAGGTTAAAAAATAGAAGAGGAAAACTAATCAAAATCTTTTTAATGATTTTTTTGTTCAATATAGTTTGAATGAAAAATCAATTACTGAATAATATATAAATTAATTTTTGGAAAAAGAATGTAAGAAAAAAATCAAGTGCCCTAAATTGCACATTTAACAGTGATGTAAATGACTATAATTGCGAACTCAAAGATGGGGTCGTGTCAACTAATTGTGGAGAAGATAAGGATGGGTTTGTAGTTTTCAAAAACAACACCTCGTCTATTAGTTTAGCTAATTGCGGACCATTAATGAAACTTATTGACCTAAACCATTGCAAATTAATGCAAGTCAATATTAATATTTCTATCATATTTTAACTTTAGAATGAGATATTTGTTTATTTGTATTTATAATCAGTAGAGTTTCAGAAATATTAATTATATTTTTATTTTTTAAATATTAATAACAATTAAAATATTTATTTTTTTATGAAATTTAAGTGACGTGTTATTTATATCAACTAATTATTTTTTAATAAATAATTTATTATTTCTATCTTTTCATTTACATTATTTTTAGTTAATAAAATATATTTAACTTAAAAAAACATGGGAGTGAAATTACAAAGAAAATGAAAATAAAAGCAAAATGATCATCTGCATTAATCTTCTTAGTGAAATAATTTGAGTCTCTTCATTCTCAATTTCTAAATTTGTCATTTGAACATTTAAATCTATATCACACAATGACAATCTATATATTTATGAAATGATAATTTTTTTAAAGTTTAGATTCAATATAGAGTAAAATTAAAAATGATACCAATTTTTTTTTGTGAGAACAAAAATCTTCAAAATTCTTTAAATCAAAATTTTTTGTGGTAAAAATTTTAAAGTTAAAAATTATAGAGGAAAACTTATTTTCTTGGAGACAAGGAAAAAAATATTTCAAATATTATAGAGAATTGGAAGGTTGTTTTGTTTTTTAAGTGAAGAGAGAATTGACACTGAGAGTATACTCTTTTAATAATATTATTGAAAAAAAATTTAAAAATTTATTGCAAACTATAAAATTACTTACTTTTGTTAGTTTGTATAACTAAACTTAAAACGACTTTTATTCAGAAAAAGATGAAATATATTATAACTTTTGGGAAAGGAGAAAGTTGAATATCAAATAAGAAATGCAACTACTTTCATTATTTTTTTTATGAATATGTATTGTATAAAATACTTACTAATTTTATGATTAACTAAATTTTGTCAAAAAATTATGAGTAATCTTTTTTACTAAAAAGTCAGTTTTATTATTTAAAAAATTAAATATTAATATCATATAGTATAATATTATTCATTTCCTGCACTCACACTATAAAATTACAAAGAATGTTAACAAGATCAAGGATATTTATTCTCCTTCTCTTTTTTGTTATTTCTGTTTTCTGTTGGTGCACCCATGCATGCATCTCAACGTGTATATATATCTCTATGTTTTTGGCTTCGTATACAATGAAAAATAAAATCTCTTCTTCTACATCTTCTTTCTATTTTTTTCTCTTCTCTTCCTAACATGGTATCTAAAACTCTCTAGGTTTAGCCATGTCTTTTGCTTCCTCTACCACCCAAACATCAAATTTTTTTGCTACAGCCATTTTCACTCCACACACATTCACAACTCTCGTTTCTCTAAAACTTGATGAAGATAACTTCTTAATATAGCAACAACAAGTTTTGGCAATGATCAAAGGTTTAAACTTTCAACATTATCTTGAAGGTAATTACATCTCTACAAGATTCAAGAATTTTAATGATGAAGCTACTAACAATGTAAATCAATAATATCTCAACTACCACCAGCAAGATCATCTAATAGTTGCATGGCTTTTGGCATCCATGACAACACCTCTGCTTACACAAATGGTTGGCTTACACTCATCTACTCAAGTTTGGAAAAGATTGAACACGTATTTTGCAGCTCAAACAAGAGCCAAGATCAAGCAATTCAAGACACAACTTTGGATGTGCAAGAAAGGTAAAAGTGTTCAACAATATATTTTGGATATAAAGAAGATTGTGGATTCTCTTGCAGCAGTTGGTTGTTTGATAAGCACTGTAGATCATATCGATGCTATTTTGGATGGATTACCTGAGGAATACAATCACTTTGTTATAGCAATCACCTCGTGCCTTGATCCATATTGTGTTGCAGACATTGAAGCCTTTCTTTTAGCTCAAGAAGAACGGGTTGAACGTTACAAATCTTCATATCTCTTTCCTGTTCAAGCCAATGTTACTACAACTCTATGGCAAATTCCTACTCCTAATAACAGGTCAAACTTTAATAACTAGTATAGAGGTGGACGAGGCTTTGGTCGATTGTTGAATCGTGGCTCTCGTGGAAGGTTCAATCATGGATCTTGGACATTCACCAATTCTTGGCAACATAATAGAGTTTCTTGTCAAATTTGTCATAAAGTTGGTCATTTTGCTATTAATTGCTAGGATCGTTTATTTCAGGATATTCAATCCACTGCTCAGATTCATAACACTTAGATACAAGAACATAATCAACCCATTCTTGCGTCTTCTTCTACCATATTCGATCCATTATGGTATCATACACTAGAGCCACACATCGTGTCACCCATGACAACAACAATCTTCAAAATCAATCTTCATACAGTGGCAATGACCAAGTTAAACTAGGTAATGGTTCTACCTTACCCATATCCAGTATTGACAAGGTTTTATCTCCCTAAATCCTCTATTTGCTTCAACTTGCATAATTTGTTACATGTTCCAAATATCACTACGAATTTTATCAGTGTTTCTAAGTTTGCTCCTAATAATCATGTGTTCTTTGAATTTTCCCCCGATCATTGTACTACTAGAAACCAGGTTTTCAAGGAGATTTTGCTTCGTAGAACTCTTAAAGACACACTTTATGTGTTTCCTAATTTTTGCAATGATGTTACTTGTTTTGTGAATAATACAAAATTAGCCAAATTGGGTGATAACTACAAACTGTGGCATACCAATTGAGACATGCTTCCGCTAAAACTATTAAAACTGTAATGAGACATTGTAATATTCCTTTTTTATTATTGATTTTTGTGATGTTTGTCCTCTTGGAAAATCGCATCAACTTCCTTTTTTCAATTCTGCAAATGTTTACAATAATGTTCTTGATCTTGTGTACATAGACATATGGGGACCTGTCCCTATTGCAACTTCATGTAATTCTAGATACTACATTGTCTTCATTGATGCTCATTCTCAGTATGCTTGGCTTTATTTGATCAATCGCAAATCTGATGCCTTAGCTTCTTTTCTTAACTTTAAAACCATTGCTGAAAAACAATTACAAACTAAAATTAAAGCTATTTAGACATACATTGCTAAAGAATTTTTAAAATTCAAACCATATCTTCAACATCATGACATTCAATTTCAGTTAACTTGTCCCATACACATGAACAAGATGGAAATGTTGAAGGGAAACATAAACATTTTACATAAATTGGTTTAACTATTTTGGCTAATGCTACTCTGCCTATCTCGTTTTAGGGTGAAGCCTTTCAGTATGTTGCTTTAATTATCAACTACTTACCTACACCTGTGTCACAAAATAGAAGTCCTTATGAAGTTCTTTTCAAATCTAGACTTGACTATAATCAATTTAAAGTCTTTGGTTCTGTGTGTTATCCACTTCTTAGGCCCTAAAATCATCATAAGCTGGAGTTTAGGTCCTCACCATGTTTTTTTCTTGGTCTTAGTCCTAATCACCAAGGTTTTGTTTATCTTTCTTCTAATGGAAAAAGATACATCTCTAGACTTGTTCAGTTTAATGAATCTATATTTCCTTATAAAGAAAAAAATAATCCTTTCATAAATATGAGTTATGATCATTCTTCGTTTTCAAACATTTCTTGTGGTTCACACCCCACTATAATTGTTTTAGTAGATAAGAGTGTTTTACAGTCTAACCATTCTTCTATGGGAAACTTATGTGTTATTGCTAGCTTAAATGAACCTGTTATTTCTTGTCAAGATCGTAATACTGTAGGTCCTGTTAATAATACTGTTGAACCAGTGGCTGATTTAAATACTCACCCTATGTGAACACGAGCTAAGTCAGGTATATTCAAACCTAAAACTTATGTTACTACTACTTCAACTTCTTCTTATGATCACAGGAAAGAACTTACATTTTTCAAAAAGGCTTTAGTTAAATTTGAATGGAAACAAGCTATGAATGAAAGAATATGAAGCGCTTCTTGCCAATAACACATGAGAGCTTACATCTTTACCTATTGGTTGCACTGCTATTGGATGCAAATGGATTTTCAAATCCAAATATAACTCATATGGTACTTTTCAAAGACACAGAGCAAGACTTGTAGCCAAAGGGTTCAATCAAACTCAAGGATTTGACTACAATGAAACTTTCAGCCCTGTTATAAAACCTACTACTATCAGAATCATTCTTACCTTGGTTGTTTCATATAATTGGCCCATTAATCAGATTGACATCAATAATGGCTTTCTTCATGGTGATCTTGAAGAAACTGTTTATATGACTCAACTCCTGATTTCTCCAATAATTCAAATCTCATTTGCAACATAAATAGAGCCATATATGGCCTAAAATAGGCACCTAGTGCCTGGTTTTCTAAGTTGAGCAACACTTTAAACTCCCTCAGTTTCAAAGCCTTTGTGAGTGATTCATCCCTCTTTATTAAGTTCACTAAGTATGCTAATACTTATGTCCTTATTTATGTTGATGATATACTCTTAACTGGTAGTTCTCAAATAGATATCAACTACACCATATCTTTTCTGAAAAAAGATCATTTTGTTCTTAAAGATTTAGGTCCATTGCTCTATTTTCTTGGTATAGAATATTTCAGAAGCAAAGATGGCAGCTTATACTTAACTCAAACAAAGTATATTCACGATCTTCTTGAGAAAACAAGCATGCTTGACAACAAAGTGTAGCCCTCACCAATGTAGACATCTCTAAAACTTCATGTAGATGAATTCGTAGCCTTTCCTGATCCAAGATATTATAGAATGGTGGTTGGAGCTCTTCAATACATGACCACAACAAACCTGAACTCACCTAAAGTGTGAATAATGTTTGTCAATTCATGCATTCTCCTCAAGAACATCACTAGCGAGCTGTTAAGCGCATTCTACGATATCTCAATGGCACAACACACTTTGGCTTGCACATTCAACCTTCCAAACAACTCACCATCACTAGCTTTTGCGACTCTAACTGGGAAGCTGATCTTGATGACAAAAAATTTGTCACAGATTTTTGCATTTACTTTGGACGCAACATCATTGTTTGGTCGTCTAAGAAATAGAGAGTTGTTTCTCGGAGCACAACAAAAGCTGAGTATAAGAGTCTTGCCTCTATAACAGTAGAAATATGTTAGATTCAATCACTTCTTCAGGAACTCAAGCTTCAACGTCACACATCCACTATGTATCGTGATAATCTAAGCATTGTCTTGCTTGCAGCTAACCTTGTCTTACACTCTCGTTCCAAACATTTTGAGTTAGATCTTCATTTTATTAGAGATAAAGTTCTTCACAAAGAGATCATTGTTGTTTATATCCCAACCCAGTTTCAAATAGCAGATGTTTTAACCAAGCTAATCTCTGGTGCACCATTCTTGCAGCTTAAGAATAAACTCATGATGTGCTCTTTATCCCCATGAGTTTACAAAGGAGTCTCAAGGATATTCATTCTCCTTCTCTTTTATGATATTTCTGTTTTTTGTTGGTACATCCATGCATGCATCTCAACATGTATATATATCTCTTTGTTTTTTATTTGATATACAATGAAAATAAAATTTCTTCATCTACGTCTTCTTTCTCTCTTTTTCTCTCTTTCTCTTCTCTTCCTAATTGGAATTTATTAAAATATGAAAAATAAAAGAAAACTCACTTTTTTACACACCATATATATTACTCCATGTTATTACGTTTATAATAAATTAATTGAAAAATAATACCAATTTAACTTAAGGTAAGTATTAAACCTGAGATTTCTTAAATAAATGAAGAAGTGGGAGTGCAGCAAACTCTGGTATAGAGTGAGTTTTATTTTGTTTTGTGCTGAGTTTGGCAGAGGAATAAGTGCATTTGTGATGGATTCCAGTGCATACGCATTACACAGAAGGTTGATAGCAATCCACTAAACATTATTTTGTTCATATGGTTGAGAAAAGAAAAATTCTCACATAAAGAACAATCTTTCGTTAGCAGTTATTTTATTTATTATTAATTAGCTTTAAATTAAAATCTAATATGATATAAAATTATTAATTTATACTACATGTGTAAATAATTATATTTTAGGTATCAGAATTCATATGTATTCATCAATTTATATTTTTGAAATAATTTTTTATATTAAAAACACCTTTCATATTAAAAAATTATTTTAAATATAATCATATATTATTATAAAATTTCGCTTATTACTGATTCACTTTTAAGTTAAAATTTAATTCTTATCATTAATTTATCCTTAACAAAATTCAACTTTCATATTTTGCTAGTATAAATCCGTGTTCTTGATTGGATCCACCCTACCATTATATAATTGCGATTTCAATTGCGCGTCTTTTCGGTTGTGTATCCATTCACGTTAATTAATTTTGAATAAAACTATTTTTTGGCAATCTAATTTTTTATTTATTCTTTTTTGTGAACTCTAAAAAATAATAAAATATTATACTTATTATTTAATTTAAATATAAATTAAATTTTTGAATGAAATATTATTATAAAAAATTATAGAGTAATGATATTTTTTTATAAAAGTTGTGAAAGTATGTGCCCATTAATCTTTTCATTCTCAGAAAAATTAACAAAACTGGTAGAAAAGTATGGCCGTCACGTTTCACATCTCACTAACTGTATATCGATGTGCGTGTAAGGACGGATATGGGATATTTTGAACTTCAGAGGATTAGGACATTCGCAATATATAATTTAATAATTATAGATTAAGCAAAACATTATGTAGAAAATTATGTTTTAAATTATTTAAAATAAAAAAATATGTTATTCGAAGAAATATTTTTTTTTTCATAAGATAGATTTAAAAATAGGTGAAATTTTACATTTTAAAATGATGTTTTTTTAGTTTTTGTTTTGTCAAATACCGGTCTCTCTGGCAGATCATGTCGGTGGGAGCGAACTTCTTAAAAATAGATTTTGCATGACGAGTTTCACTGATTATTCGGGAAACAATATATTGAAATCTACAAAGTTAGAAAGAATATATTAAATTAAAAATAAAACTTACTAAAATATGTGATATTTAATAAAATTTAATAATTAATAAAATATATATTAGTCCTATTAGAAGTGGACTTGCTTCTTACATTGTCGGTCTGTTTCCATGTAAATCTATGCCTTTGGTCAAAGCACAAAAAGTCAACTTTCATAGGCTGATTGAAAGTTTAGGTCAAGTTTTGGTAATACAACTACAACCCCCTTATTCTAAGAATATTAATAAAGCATAGAAAACATTTTTTATTTTTACTTTTCAAACTACTTATAATAAATTTTATTTATATATCACAAAATTTATAAACATAAACAAATTAAATATATTAAATTTTTTGTATATATATATATATTTAAATAATTATTTTCTCAATTAAATTTGACTCTTCAAATAGAATATAGTGTTAATGTTGTAATCTTAATTATATATTTAAATAATAGTCTTTAATAGAATACGGTATTCATAATCTAATATCAAATCTATTGAAGTAGCAATGGTTAGGATCTACCATCACATATCAGGTATTATTTCTTTTAGAATTTAAAATTTTGATAATTTTTTTAAAAGATTAAAAAAAATATATGTATATAAATGTTTTTTTGATATTGACTCTTAAACGATATGCAAGATTATTACATGAATCAGAACAATATTAATACAAAATATTTTATAATTATAATCTTTCTCTGAAAAGCTTAAGGATACTTCCAACTAGTTATATTGTCATTTTAGTAGAAGTTGAACATGTAAACGTTTGAATCTCCTTTCCATGGGTCGACCATGGAAAATGTTGCTCCTCACTTGTGGGGTTTAAATCAAAATACTATCCAACCATTTCTTATGATTCACATTGCATGAAGGACCACTAGTTCTATTGAGTTTTACCTCCCAAATGGAATCATGAAGATCTTCCATTAATAAACTACTCCAGTTACCAAGCTTCATAATCTATTGAGTACCACAACTTTGTCTTTGACCCATTGGTTGGGTCTATCCTTAGAAGATGCTACTTGGGAAGATTCGTTTAGTCTGTAGTTTGAGGACAAAGAGATTTTGGAAGCAGTTGGGAATGTAACACCAAAAGCAGTGCATGGATCTATTCAGGAAATTTGTGACCAAAGATCCAAAAAAGGAAATATTATGACCCATTTGGCTGGGATGAATTGGATGGTGCCATGGTCATGGGAATTGTTTTAATTTTTTAATATATATTTAATTTGTGTTTAGAAATAAATTAGTTATTATATATTCAATAATAATAACAATGTCTAAATAGTGACATCTAATTACAAATAATTAACATAAAAATAATATATTTACTGACTGAATAATAAAATAAAACTATTCCAAATTATCAATGTGTTTTTTCTTTTTTTATGTCAAAATAGATTATCTGGTTCAATGATACCGGGCTAAATATGTTTATTTTATTTACGAACTTGTTTATCAAATTAGATATATTTTTACAGTCCTACTTATATTTATTTGTTATTATTGTACTGAATTTTTTTTAGTATTGTTAATATTATTATTATTATTATTATTATTCTTTTGTCAGAGAATTCTGTGAAGGAAAATATTTTATTACAATTTTTAAGTCTTTTATTATTGTTATTCTTCTAGGATTAAGAAATTGAAAATTTATAAAACAGAATATGGATTATAAATAAGTACAAGTTAAAATTGGAAAGAATTCTATTGTTCCCTTTTTTATTTCCTGAAGGGCCCACGAATTCATGACTTAAAAATTGACCGGGTAGTTAATTAATTAACTGATTTTGTTTTTTTTTTTGCAAACTTTTACACAATATTTTCAGATTAAATAAGAAATATTTAATTTTCAAAGAATGAAAGGAAAATTTTACTAATGTCCTTTTAATTTTCGTACTAATGTTGTTGGGAGAAGTTCTCATTTTGTTAGTACTTCACCACACTTTTGGAGATTAATATTAACTTCACTAATAGGGTAGGTAAATTACTAAGACAATTATTATTTTTATTCATTGCTTGATTCATTTGACGTATATAATGGGGGTTTAGAAACAATTAAGAGTATAAATAAATGTCTTGGTTTTCATTGGACATGTGAAAAACAAAAATAACTTCACTTATGAAACCTAATGGGACCACGTTTATATTTGGTTGGTTAGACTGAAGCTTTCAACAAGAAAATCATTGAATAAAATGAAGTAAATGGTCATTAAATGATGCCCTTTAGAGATTTTGATTAACAAGTCTCTCATTATCTTCCTTTTGTTTTCATCAGTTAGCTGCTACCAGGAGCTTTTCATCTTTTATAAGAAGGTCACAGTCATGAAAAAATTATATATACACATATCAACATATTTATTTGTTTAATTAAAAAACATAATTACTGATAAAATTGGTAAATATTTTGTATTAACAATATAATAAAAAATGATAAATACAAACTATGTAGAATACCAAAAACTTAAACTTAAAAATTGATGCTAATCACACCGAATCTATGATTATGTCTGATACTAAACCAAGTAATTTTTAGATGGTGTCAGCAGAAGAGTTAAAAGTCACAAATTGCTGCAGCATGTGTTCCAAAATTTTAGCCCCAACGCAGATCTCGTTTATCTCACAGCACTTCCACACGGCACTGGTTCCACCTTCAGCGCGTGCTCTTATTCCACACTCTGTGTTGATTTGAAACCATTTTTTTTCTTCCATTTCTTTATTTAGTATTTTATAAATTCTTAAATCTCACTCTCATTTTTCCCAAATAATTTATTCATTTATTAATTAATAATTAATTTCGTCGGCAAATTCAAAAGGAAATAAATTAACTAAACTGTGCATCCGTCATTTGGCAGCAGCGACCAGCTACTAAACTCTCGCGCACTCTCTCTGCTATTTAAATCACTCACTCGCCGAAACTTTCATTTCACACTTTTCTTCCGTCTCTCTGCAAGCGCGATGGACAGGTAGAACTTCAGATCTGCTTTTCTTCTCATTCAGATCGCGGTAACCTTTTCGCCTTCTGTGTGCTCCGGTTCACGCTTAACGCGTTTTCTCCTCCGAATCAAACCAACCTTATCTTCTTTCGGAGCTGATTCGCTCGCGCAGAATCTTGTTCGACGTAAGTTTCGTGCCGCGGTTCTGCTTTTTCGCCGCGGCTCTGCTTTTTCAGATCCGTGTGATTGCTGTTTATTTGAATCGATTTTTCTTGCCTGCGCCTAGAACATTTCATTACTTAAAAATATAAAGCTTTTATTATTATATATCGAACTCAGCGGCCATTTAATGCTTGTTTTGTTTAAGTGATAGGAAGGTAGCTAATGCATTCAATGCTCCTTACACGTGCTCGTGGCTGTGTAATCTTGCTTCAGTGTGTTGAATGTGTGGTAGTCGGCATGTTATTTAGTTTTGAGTATTGTGTCGGTGATGGATTTTACTGATTCGTATCATTACATGCAAAGAACTCGAAGTGGTGTTTTAACAATTTTCAAGTGTAAAATCGTTGTGATCGGTATGTTTCTTGCTGTGGTTTTATAATCTTGGCTCTGTTTGATATAGTTTTCTTGTCCTTTGGTGTGTTTTGTTGATTGGATTTTAGATTTGTTTCGATTTTAATATGGAATGCGTTTTTTATTTTCAAGACTTTAAATGCATTTACTTTTTTTTTTATTTGCTGCTTTGTTAGCTTCTTTATCTGAGGGAGTGTTGTCCCTGATTTTGTTTACCTGTCTTGCACAAGCAGTTTGGTGTAGCTCTTAGTGCGTGGTGTTTAAATCTTGTTTGGTTCTTGATCAGGTGTAAGTCATCTGTGAATTCCGTCGGACAAGATGGCTTTGGGGAAATATACTAGAGTAGATGGGAGAAGATCGTCGAGTTGGTGTTCTACGGTGACTGTTGTCGTGTTTGTGGCTCTGTGCTTGGTTGGGGTTTGGATGATGACATCATCTTCAGTTGTCCCAGTGCATAATGGAGACGAGGCTCAGGAGACTAAGAATGAAGTGAAAGAACAAACGGATATTAAAGGAGAAGCTGCCGTGGAGATCAGCAATACCAATGCTAGGCAGTTTGAAGATAATCCAGGTGATTTGCCTGAGGATGCAACGAAAGGAGATAGCAATGTATCTGCTGAAGACAATCCTAACTTGTCAGAAAAACAAGATGAGAAGTTGGAGGAAAATCCTGTAGAGAGGTCTTCTGAAGATATAAAGACGGAAGACAAGTCTTCTGAAGACACAACTACGGAAAACGAGGATAAGAAAACAGAGGATGGAGGTTCCAATGCAGAAAATGAATCAAACTCGGACTCTGCCGAAAATAACAAAGAAAGTGACGAGACTTCCACTAAGGATTCTGATTCTGATGAGAGTGAAAAGAAATTTGAATCAGATGATAACAAGAAGTCTGATGCAGATGAGAGTGAGAAGCAATCTGATAACTCTGATGAGACAACAGATAATAGGATAGAGGAGAAGGTGGAAGAAAGTGATAACAAAGAATCTGATGAAAACTCTAGTGAGAAGAATGCAAATGATAATACTAAACAGCAGAGTTCAAATGAGGTATACCCTTCTGGGGCTCAGTCAGAGCTTCAGGATGAAAGTACAACAGAAACTGGGTCTTGGTCAACTCAGGCAGCAGAGTCTAAGAATGAAAAGGAGTCTCAAGAATCCTCCAAGCCAACTGGATACAATTGGAAGCTTTGCAATGTCTCTGCTGGTCCTGATTTTATCCCATGCCTTGACAACTGGAAAGCTATTAGGAGTCTCCGAAGTACTAAGCACTATGAACATCGAGAAAGGCACTGTCCTGAAGAACCTCCTACCTGCGTTGTTCCTGTTCCTAAAGGGTATAAACGCTCAATTGAGTGGCCTAGAAGCAGAGAAAAGGTAGAAACCAACTTAAATCATGTTCATTACCAGTTTCTGTCTGACCGTTTACCCGCCCATAAAATAGTAAGTTTTTATCCTGCAGATATGGTATCACAATGTTCCACACACCAAGCTTGCTGAAGTTAAGGGCCATCAGAATTGGGTGAAAGTTACGGGAGAGTACCTTGCTTTTCCTGGTGGTGGAACCCAATTTAAACATGGGGCACTTCATTACATTGACTTTATACAAGAGGTAATATAAAAACACACACACACACATACATATATATACATATATATATATATATATATATATATATATATATATATATATATATATATGTACATACGTATGTATGTATATATATACATGAGTGTGAAATTTGACTTTTATTTTTTACTTTTAATATTGTGTCCAGAAATATGTAGGTATGTATGTATATATGTATCTATCTATCTACTTATTTCTTTGTCTCTCCAGTTACCTTATTCTACTATTATTTTAGTAGAAATAAAACAAAAAGGATAAGGGAGAATCAGGATACTGTTGTTATACATGCCACAAATCTCTGAGCTTATATGCTTTAGTATTTATGATGCATTCAGACGTTTTGACCAATATATAGACAACACGATCCCTAATTTGTCCTGTTCCTAAAAGGGGAAAAACATTTCACAACTATTAGCCTATAATAATGTTATGACAACTCTTCAAATCTTGTAAATCTAAGGTTATGGGAGACATCTCTTCAAATCTTGTAAATCTAAGGTTATGGGAGACATCTCATAGGCAACCGTACGAATCTTACACTCTGATATGATTCATGTATCTTGACGATATCATAATTATAATTTTTTAAATTCTCTAGCGAGGGATTAGTTTGTACTCAAATTGGTAGGAATTGCGCATGGATTCACACACTGAAAGAAACGCATAGTAAACATGATAAAAAAAATGGCAGTCCACGTGTATGACAACGGATGTGCCAATCACCAACAGAGAAAATTAAGTTGCACAAGATGATAAACTTGTCCGCCACTTTTATGTCTAACCAGGACCAGTCCAAGCATCCAGGAAATTGTTCCCATGTGGTGCATTAGGAGACAACCGAAACTTGACACAGATATAGCTATATATTTGATGCTTCAACCGATATTCTTTATCAATAAATAGAAGTTATGCTATATAGTATAAGTATGATGAGAAGTCCTTATGCTTTCATTCAAAAATTTGTCTCGGTTTTAATAGTTTGTTTACTTGATTTTATTGAACATTTCATCTAATAGGGGTTTTGTGATATAGACTGTACCTGACATTGCTTGGGGCAAACGCACACGTGTTATACTAGATGTTGGATGTGGTGTTGCCAGCTTCGGAGGTTTTCTCTTTGAAAGAGATGTACTGGCAATGTCATTAGCTCCCAAGGATGAACATGAAGCTCAGGTACAATTCGCACTTGAAAGGGGGATTCCTGCTATATCTGCTGTGATGGGCACAAAGAGGCTTCCCTTCCCTGGGAAAGTATTTGATGTAGTCCATTGTGCACGATGTAGAGTTCCGTGGCATATAGAAGGTATTCCGTCTGCGTAACTTTTATGTTGGTCATTTGATGAATTCATGTAGTATTTTTCTAAATCATATTCATTTTAGGCATTTTTAGATTACAAGAGAACATATCAACTGTATTGATGCAAAATACATGAGTGCAACCGGCTTTTATTTTAGAGCTTTTGATAGGAGGTGGAGGAATTTTATTTTATTATTGTTGTTAAGAGAAAACGAGACTTTTGATGAAATGCATTTGTTTTTTCAATACACAAGGAGGCTAACAATTACAAGAAACACCAATACCCTTATTACTAATGTAATTACAATATTTGAGTAGTGTATTTACATTATATATATACACACATTTTCCAATAATTATTTTTGTCCAACTGTAGGTGGTAAACTTCTTTTGGAGCTGAATAGAGTATTGCGGCCTGGTGGTTTTTTTGTATGGTCTGCTACCCCTATCTATCAGAAGCTCCCTGAAGATGTTGAAATATGGAATTGTAAGTTATAGTTAGACTTATGTCTGACATTCTTGTGTACTTTTAGGTGTTCTAATCCTGACATACTATAAACTTATTTGCAGCCATGAAGGCACTTACAAAAGCAATATGCTGGGAACTTGTTTCAATCAGCAAGGATCAAGTAAATGGAGTTGGTGTAGCCGTATACAAGAAACCAAGTTCTAATGAGTGTTACGAGCAACGTTCAAAGAATGAGCCTCCGCTGTGTCAAGACTCTGATGATCCTAACGCAGCATGGTATTTCTTCATTAGCAGACTCTTTTTCCAACCAAAACAGTATTATTTTTTTCTCCCTGCTAAGTTTCGATCTAATCTCTTCGGTGTGATAGGAACATTAAATTGCAAGCTTGCATACACAAAGCGCCAGTTAGTTCAACGGAACGAGGGTCAAAATTGCCAGAGAAGTGGCCAGCCAGACTGACCAAAGTTCCTTATTGGTTGTCGAGTTCCCAAGTTGGAGTTTATGGAAAGCCAGCCCCTGAAGATTTCACTGCTGATTATGAACACTGGAAACGCGTTGTGTCCAAGTCTTATCTAAATGGCTTGGGAATTCAATGGTCCAATGTCCGCAATGTCATGGATATGAGATCTGTCTATGGAGGGTGAGCAAATGTCACTGTGTCGAATGTTTCCCTTTACCTGCTGATATGTTCTTTGTTTGACATCTTTCGCCGTTTGTGGTTTCCAGATTTGCTGCAGCTTTGAGAGATTTGAATGTTTGGGTCATGAATGTGGTTTCAATAGACTCCCCAGATACCCTTCCCATTATTTATGAACGAGGTCTTTTCGGTATATATCATGATTGGTGTGAATCATTTAGCACCTATCCTAGAACCTATGATCTCCTCCATGCCGATCATCTGTTTTCAAGGCTTAAGAACAGGTGAAAATAACTACTGCTACTACGTCTCTAAATCTAAAACGTTTCAAAATTTTCTTGTTCTTTTTACAAGGCTCTTCTCTAATTGTTGATTTAACGTTACAACTAAATTGATTAAACTTCTTGGTAACAGTGAAACAGTTATAAATCTTAGTTTAAACTGTTAAAGTGGTGTTGCTAATGCTTGTTGGTCACACAGGTGCAATTTGGCTGCGGTAGTGGCTGAGGCTGATCGGATTCTTAGGCCAGAAGGAAAACTTATTGTTCGTGACACTGTTGAGATCATTGAAGAGCTAGAGAGCATGGTAAGGTCTTTGCAGTGGAAGGTTCGCATGACTTACTCCAAGGATAAGGAGGGGTTGTTATGTGTGCAGAAGTCCATGTGGCGACCTAAGGAACAGGAGAAGCTGGAGTATGCTATTATTTAAGCATGGATGAGATTCCAAAATTCTTGGGTTTTTTGGCCTCTCGAAATTCTTATGTAAACTCTACTTCCACTACGAGTAATGTATCATGTAGTTTAGGAATCTATGTATTCTTCGTTGTCCTTCTCGGTATTAATTTTGATATCCCCTATTTATATTATTCATAGATAGGTGTCCCTTGTTGTAACACGGCGCCATAGCGTGGAGGAAATTTTATCACATTCTTGCAAATGTAGAGGCTATTGGCTTATAATTATAAGCGTGTAATAGTTGAGAATTTGGAATATTCACTTCACCCGAAATTTAGTATTTGGGAATAAAATTATAAAAGTAGCTATCTTACTCTCTAACGGTCAGAGAATGATTTAGTCTATACATGCTTCTAAATTAAATTAAAATTCGATAGTTTTAACATATATGATTCATTAATACGTCATAATTCATTAATAGCATGACATTGAATATTACGAATATAATTCTTTTATGTACACCAGTAATTAACATTCTCAATTACATGTATGCTTTTTACACGGAGGCTATTCTTGATGACAGCTACTCGGTGTATATAGGTGACAGAAACAACCTGCATTGTTGTCCTCCGTGAGACGGACAAGAAACAGTGTAGCTGGATGGAGGACTAGACAAGGATTTAGTATTCATAATAGCGACCGGATACATTGGTCCCTTACCAAAGTGGACCCTTATTTGAAACTCAAGTATCATTCGTTTCCACGTCTCAATAACAACATCCTATCTCTATCTTAAAAAGTTACTTGCTACAAAATTAATTTCAAAATATAAAATAATATAAGTTCGTCATGTTTCGTCTAACATTATCAAGGTTTTAATAAACTTCTTATTTCTTTCTAGACTTACAAATATTTTCACATCCCATTTCCATTATAAACATCCAAATATTTACATAAAAATAATAATTTAAAGATTTAAATAGAAATTGTTTTTGAAGCACTAAATTTATTTGGTTTATTTAAATAAAAAAAACATGATCAAATCGCAAGAAATAGAAAAGAGAATCTGGGAAGTAGCTTATTTAACAATTAGTTATGATTTTTAAATATAAAAGTGAAAGTTTTTGTAACTATATTTCCGTACAACATCAATTATAAAAACTTCTCTCTTTTCACTTTTATCTGTGCATGTAATTTTTTTCTTCTATCTATTTTTTTCTTCTTTCCTATTTTTATAAGATTTTAACTCCAATTTTTATATTTTCAAGATCATATTCTACCATTCACTAGTTGGTGAATTGAGATTTTCTATTTGAATAAAATTTAAATTAGGATAAATATTTTTTTATTTTGAAAATCTTCTGATTCTCACTTTTGTTGTCGATTTTACTTTGGTTAGTTGACGAAAGTTATTTTTTCGATTAGTGTGATTTTGGTAGTCTTAGGTCTTATAATTTTTTTTTTTAGTTCTCTAATCCTTCACAACGAATTTTTAAGTATTTCCCAAGTAAAAGAAACTATTTTTGGTAATTTAACTAAATTAGGTTTAAGAATGTACTTGACTTTGAAATTTGTTGCGTAGGTCTATGTATGTATAAACTTAGAAATTAGAAATTTTATGACTCTTTTGTGAATATTTTTTCAATGTTGTATAAATTTGTTGGACTCGATAACTTAGTTTAATTTATGAAATTATATAGAATCACAAGTTTTACATAATTTTACTCAACGGATTCATTGAATAATTTAATGAATTAATATCATTTAGTTTATTTATTTCACTTAATGGGTTTGTCTTTTTACATAATGTTATATTTGATTAAAAATATTTGGAAAAAGTTCGTAATTGAGTTTTATTTTAAATATACAATATAGATGACTGGCAGAATGTTTATGAATGATATATAAATATGAAATATATGGAATTGAAATAACAGATATGAGATGATATGTTTTAAATCACAAAATTTAAAATGTTAAGCTGAGTTTATTAATATATAAAACACAAAATTGAATTTGGCTTTTCAAATTAAATACTCCAAAATTGAATTTAGCTTTTCAATACTACGGTAGATGGATTCCATTTTTGGAGTGGTACACCATGCATTTCCATTAATACAAAATTATAACTTAACGATTGAATAAATAAAATTAGTTATATAACTTTATCATTAATAATATAATTAATGAAAATGACACCAATATAATTTATTTTTTATACTAATCTTAATTATTAGGAATAACTAATTAAACACACATTTACACTTTTGAAGCCCTTATGGCTTATAATATTACATAAAACAAGTGTCATATACATTATTTTCATATTATATAATTAGTATTTTATAATTAATTTATTATTTATTTAATGAAGTGATATAAATTTATTTGATACGATAAAAATGTAGATATAAATTTATATTTTTTAAACAAGTTAAGTATCCTTTGTCATGTAAAATATTTATATTTGTATTTTACTTTTAACTAAAATTTTAAAATTAAAATAAAATACTTCAATTTTAATAAATGTAATTACTTTTATATATTTTTTTAAAATATATATAGAATCATTTCTTAGAAAGCTCATCCTTGTAAATCGTCTTGCTGGAAGCTCGAGCGCTCTCTTCTCTTCCTCGTTGGTTCTCCTCTCTCTCCCTCGCTCTCTCTCACACACAAACACCTTAGTACATTTCTTCTCTAATAAGATGTAGGGTTTATTGATTCAACTTTAGCCATTGGAATTTCGATTCTCCCTATTTGTGTTTCGATTTTAATTTAATTTATTTGTGTTTTTGGTTTTGTTTCGTAGGTTAGAATAGAAACTGCCAAATGCATTCCCTTGAACATGCTGCTATTGACATGCTCAGCATGCTTCAGTTATAGTTTCCAACTGATTAGTTTTTGCCACATTTTTGTTCTTTCAATTGATTAAGTTGCTAAACATTTTTGGTCTTCATATACGCAAGTGTGGCCAACTGTTAGCTTCTGTTCATACTCTGTAAAATTTGAATCACGTAACATGCGATGGCATTTTACTGGAAATCGTGTTAAAGGTGTAATTAAATGTAGATGAAAAAATAAGTTGATTCCCCCTTTCCTTCATAGGACTGTCTCTCCAGATGTCTTTGGATAGAAGAAACCATGTCCATCATGTGCTTGTTGAACCTCGAACAGATTTCATGTTGCCATGCCAAGTTTGAATTTTTTCAATTCCATTTTTCCCTGTGAATTGTGTTTGATATTTTTTATTTTCATATTTTATGCATTTCGATTTTTTGTTTGTTTGAGCACTTGGTTTCTTTTTCCGTTTTGTTCCCAAATGTGTAACTATTGGTGGTTCATACTTTCTGCTTTGATTTCATCCCCCTCCCTCCTTTTCTGTTTTTGCTTTAGAGGGACAGGAATGTTTAAATATTGCATACAGTATCACTGATTAGTCTGCAATGTGAGTCTGACTAAAGTTTGTCTTCTACACTAATTTTAACAAATCTTTCTGCTGTCATTTGTTATATTGAAATTGGTCAGGGTGGATGAATTGTTAGTTTCTAAACTTCCCTGGATACTTGTCTTTAGCAAATCATATATTTGTTTTTTTTATGATTAACATTGTACTTGTTGTGTTTTCTTTCTTGGATCCTGTTATATTTTACCTAATGACTGATAAATGTGATAATTTATTTGGATCAATTATATCACAAAAGTTCATGGTTCTTGAGGCTGTTTGACATTTTGTTCTTATTACATTTCTTGTTAAGTGAGATTCAGTGAGCTGTTTTTGGTCTACTCACTGCTGGAAACAGTACAGTTCAATTGAATTCAAAGTAAGAATAGTTCAAGCCTGACATGCGGAAATCACTTATGTATTAGTATATTGACCTTGTTGTGTTCTTGTGTTGTGATTGGTGGATAGATGTTATCTACTAAAAAAATGCGTAATATTAATACCTGCTCCTTGCTTGTATCATGCATAAAAAGTGTGATCAAACATATCCCTGGTTGGCCTTCTTGCTTGTATAATTTGTCGAGTTTATGGTTCTTGCAGTTTGGTTTTGGGAAGATTGTTGCATATGGGCATTTTCTTCTTTTGATACACACGGTCTAATATTATTGAGAAATGGATATGCAGATATTAAAAAATGTGATCAGAAGTATAACAAGAAAATGTCATTTGTTTTCTTTTACAAAAGGGTACATTATGCTCTTGCATATCAGCCTCATAGTTAAATGCCTTATATTTTCAACATGAACCTTGTATTTATCCAAGGTTCATATTTAACTGCCTTGAAAAATTTATACTATTAACCTGTAATCATGACCGTCACCCTCGCTTTAGAAGGGGGATTGATCGCTCGTGCACCACATGTTATAATCTCTTTCGTTTCGTAATCTTTGTAATATAAATTTAGTATCTTGGTCAGAGTAGTTTTTTTAGTAACAGAAATGAAAAGGCTCGTTATCTTACCTCATGATTTTGCACTGCCTCAGCTAATAGAAAAGAATAATTAATACAAATATCGTTTCACGGGGCTGTGGATTGAGAAGCAATGGATTCTAGCATGGTTAAACACTTATTACTTCAAGAAAACGTGAAAGAGATGAAAAAAAAGAATTTCAGAAGAAAATTGTAGTCATTGCTGCTGGTGTTGTGTGTATGCTTATGGGTGTGGTAGCATGGTATTATAACGAGTATTTTGTTGAGGCACCAGCCCCCAATATGGAATTGGATTTAGAGGATGTTAGTACTATTATAGATTTAGAGGATGTTAGTACTATTATAGATTTAGAGGAATCGACTTCTCGTACAAAAAGAAAGGGATAGGTCTACTGGAACAAAATCCCAAAGGAGAAAGATTAGAGAAAAGGATGAAATAGTTGCTTCTATGAAAAAAGTGGCGGAGTCTTTGAAACAATTATCACAAGTCATTAATGAGAAACTCGACGAAAAGGATATTCAAGAAGTGGTAGATGAGGTGAAGTTGATACCAGACCTTACTAAACAACAATGGGCTAAAGCTGTGAAATGGTTAACCGATGATCTAAATCAGTTAGTTATCAAGAGAGCCCTTCCAATTCAAAAGAAAAAAGGATTATATTCTGGCTTTTATTTCTTGATGTAATGCTTTTCTCACAACTTATTTATTTTTATTAATCGTTGTAAGACAACCTTGATGGAAATTTATAATAATCAATAATTGTGCCTAATCACATACTTCTATCCATATAGAATCAAAAATTACAGTACAATCAATTAATCCTTATGAACTCATATATCAATTCATGATGGGTACCTGGATTTGCCATTGGGAATAATGAAGATGATGAATATAACTACAGGTATGTGATCTTTCAAATGTAGAGCACCTCAGATTTTCTCTAGGGTTTCTCTTCTAATGGGGATGAAGAGAAAGGAATAGGAATTGTATGTTCTGTTTTCTGCTCCACAAAATGGGGACCATAACCCTTTATAACTTTCAGAGTTTATTATTTTCAATTTGGCCCCTCATCAAATTAAAAATATTACTAATGGTATCTACATAATTAGCCTTTCATGACATATATGCCCTTAGCCATAATTTTAAATTAATTAGACCACTTAAATATTTTGGTTAATAAAATAATGGCCCTAACACATTTAATTACGTAATATATATTTATATGATCCAAAAATTCCAACAATCTCCCACTGGTCACAAATATATATACATCCTTACAATCCTTATAAATGTGTTAGACTTTATGAGCTCAAAAATTTTGCCATTATATGTCTTGAGCATATTCCAAAAATCTTGTCCATTGATTACATCCGCACATAGAACCAAAGCAGTTTTCATTGTATCAATCATAACTAAATTCATCAATGATCACTAATGCTGACAGAATCAAATGATATAGACTCATCATGAAATGTGTAGCATGAAAATTACGTGAAGGTAATCTGTACACGCCTATTTTCAACTAGTCCTTCTTTACCTGAGTGAGATCATTCAATAACCTTAATATACAAAGTATAATATCTGAATAATAAAACATATATATATATATATATAACCAAATATGTCCAAAAGTCAATGTATGCATACATAAAATCGAACATAGAACCTAAGATACGTAAAAGTGACTAAATCCCACTAAACCAAAGATTCCTCAAACAGTAAAATACTCATGTGTGCAACATGCTCATGAAAGACCTTGGGTGGAAGTCCCTTAGTAAGAGGATCTGCTATCATGGAGTTTGTCCCTAAGTATTCTATGAAAATTTGTCCACTCTGTACCCTTTCCTTAACAACTAGGAACTAGACGTCAATGTGTTTTGACTTGGTCAAACTCCTATTGTTGTTAGAATAGAATACAACTGATTTGTTGTCACAATATAACTTAAGTAGTCTTTCAATTCCTTTCACAATATGCAACCCTGTGACAAAATTTCTTAGCCATATTCCATAATTTGATGCCTCATAGCATGCTACAAATTCTGCTGCCATAGTGGATGAAGTAATAAGGGTTTGCTTGGCACTACACCAAGAAACCACACCACCAACTAACATGAAAATGTAACCTGAAGTTGATCTTAAACTATCTTGGCATCCTACAAAATCTGAGTCAGAATACCCAGTGATCTCCAACTGGTCTGACCTCTTGTAAGTGAGCAAATAATCTTTTGTTCTCTTCAAATACCTCATAACTCTTTTGGCTGCTTTCCAGAGTTTAAGATATCTTAAACTGACCAAACTGTGAAGGAAGAGAAATTAATACTAAATGTATGAGCAAGTCTTGCGACAACTCAAGCTTTAGTGCCTTAAGTTTTGAAGCAATATTGGACATTCCCATAATGTATTCCCTCATATTTCCTTTTCCTTGATACTTTATGGAAATCAAGCTCTGAAAAAGAGCACTTGTTTCCGCCTTATCGCTTTTTGCAAAGCGCTTTTCAATTTCAGCAAGGAAATCTTTAGCACTTGTTATTTCTTCAGAGATAACACCCCTAAAGACTTCAGGAATGTCGCGCTTAATGATCATGAGACTCATGCGATTTGAGCGATCCCACTTCTCATAATCTTTCCTCTCTTCAGAGGTACTAGAGTCTGTAAGAGAAGTGGGTTGCTCAATCCTTAATGCAAGGTCAAGATCCATGCAGCCAAGAACAATTTCCATGTTCTCTCTCCACTCCTTAAAATTTGTTCCAAATCGGAACTGAATTCAGATTAGCAGATTCTGAAGCAATAGTAATTGGAAGAGAATAAAACAAATAATTTTAAATATATGCTCACAAAATAATAATAATAATAAATCAATATATTCAAATAATGGCATAACTCATCTCAAGATACCTAGTGCATCATCAATATCAAGTCTTTGGACAGTAATATTAATTGCTAGTGGTACACTTGTTGTAATGATCAAACATTGATAATAAAATATGTCAAACAATAAACCTCTCTTTGGATTGATTTATCATTCACAAAAAAAAAAACATAATTATCACATGTTTACTATCACAGGTGTGTATGTAATCCGGCCAATAATTGACCAACCTTTGGGTTGATTAATACTCGCATGGATAAAAATACACACAAAAATTTAATATTTCTTATGAACAATCTACACAAGAGAGATCACTTTGGTGATATCTTGATTCAATTAGATCATTTGAATACTGGATTTTGTATTAAAAAAATACAAATAATAACCAAAATTTGAATATTGATCTGCCCCTAACAAAAATAATTTCTGTATGGCATCATATGTACAGCATGATAACTTGATAGCATATGGCAAATTAAATTAATTCAAAAGAAATTGAATTCTAAATATGATTTGAAACAATTAATGCAAAAACAGCACACGAATAGCTATGATTAAAAAAAAACTAGCCATGGGAAAGGTATACATATTGCAATCCAATTTTAAACATTCACGGATTTCAATTAAAAAAAAACCATATATGTATATATATAATAATTAAATACATAACTCTGAATTGAAACCCGAGAAAAAAAAATTCCCAATTTTAAACCCTAATTACAAAAAAAATTCTTAAATCATACACGAATCAAATATGGGTGGCTCTGATACCAATGGATGAAAATTTATAATAATCAATAATTGTACCTAATCACATACTTTTATTCATATAGAATCAAAATTACAGCACAATCGATTAATCCTTATGAACCCATATCTCAATTCATGATGAATATAAAATGCAGAAGCGTACCTGGATTTGCCATTGAGAATAATGAAGATGATGAATATAACAACAAGTATGTGATCTTCCAAATGTAGAGCACCTCATATTCCCTCTAGGGTTTCTCTTCTGATGGGGATGTTCTGATGGGGATGAAGAGAAAGGAATAGGAATTGTATGTTCTGTCTTCTGCTCTACAAAATGGGGATCATAACCCTTTTATAACTTTCAGAGTTTAATATTTTTAATTTGGTCCCTCATCAAATTAAAAATATTACTGATGGTATCTACATAATTAGCCTTTCATGACATATATGCCCTTAGCCATAATTTTAAATTAATTAGACCACTTAAATATTTTGGCTAATAAAATAATGGCCCTAACACATTTAATTACGTAATATATATTTATATGACCCAAAAATTCCAACAAACCTTTCAACATTTTCATGTGATCTGTACATTTCAGCTTATGGGACTTTGATGGTAGTAGCAAGATAGCTTGAAACTTGGTGAGTGATCTAGCTCTACAGCTTTACAGTTGTATTTTGCTTTGTTAAATATAAAATCATTTTGCTTGGTCTTGTCATTAATTGATATTAATTTTCTAAGCATTCTCAATTTTTCTATCATTGTTTTTTTTTTCAAACCCGTGCCACTTCCTTTATCCCTCCTCACTTTCAAGTATTTTTCTTCTCTTCCATCATTTCTTACTTTCTATTTATACAAGGTTTATGTTTCAATCTATACTAAGACATTCTTTCATTAACATTGTTATCATTTTTAATTGCATGTATCATTTTTATTTTTGTTGGCAGGAATTTTGGAGTGAACATCAAATTGATAAAGGAAATTGTATAATAGGAGGTAGTGTGAATACAAATATATTTTCAAGTTTGAATTTGTTAATAGCTATTAGAAAGTTATAGACACACTTCTTTTTGAATTTATAATTGCTAGTATTTTTGGTTATGCTACTTTTATATCTAGAGTTTCTTTATTACAGATAAACTGCCTAGTAAATGATATTATACTTTTGTGTAAATATATTGAGTTGCAGGTGAATAATATTATACATTAAACAAGCCAATATTAATTATTAATAATTATAATCACAAGTCAGGTTGAATAAACTATTTATGAAAACTGGTATAATTAGCCATTTGATGTTTTTCTTGTCTAAAATTTTCTTTTAAAAATATTTAAATATTTAAAAATTGGTTAATGTTCATTTCATTAAAGTTTAATATTGAAATTTCAACTTTTTTAAATATTTAAAAATAAAATTTTGCAATTAGTAAAAGTTGAACTGTTCGATCAAAATAAAGAATTTAGTATACAGGAAATTTGATTTACTTTTTCTAAACACAGAATTTAAAATACAATGAAATTGAATTGTTTTATTCAAATAAGTACTTTGAAAATGAAAGGAAATTAAATTAAAACAATTCAAATTTGATATATTTAAAATTTTCTGAAATGCTACAATTCTTCATCTGAAGGACAATTTTAACTGAAAATTATAAACCTTTAAAAAATTGAAAATTCTAATTCAAATCTAAATGCTTTAAATAAAATGATAAATTAAATCCAATAAACTACATGACAGCAGATAATGTGGACCACAGATCCTGCCCTTGGTCGAAGTGAAAAAGACGACCTTGCTGAGGATAGAAACTGAGGCAGAGACAATAGTTTGAATCACTCCAATTGCTTTCCTACCAAAATGGTCACTCAGCATGGAGCCAACAACACTCCAAGAATCTCAAAAAGTTTGAAGAAACGGGTTCGTATTCAATGCTTCTGGGAGTTTTATTCTTGATATTTTTTGCAGTTGGTCCTTGAGTAACCAATAGATTTGAAGTGAAATAATAAATATCTTCTAGAGAAAATAATCTTGTTCGACAAGATAGGACCCGTGGAGGAAAAAAATTCAACTGAATAAATAGCAATTAAACTACAAAAGCTAATTTATCTGGGGAATAAAAATTAATGTGAAATAAGGTGTATTGTATCTGTTGTGGGTTATATAATTTTGATTTGTTGGATTAGGTCGTGGCAGTTCCATGAAGTGCTCCACATGAAGATCAAGAGCGAGTCGAATGGAGTTTCAGTTTGAGAAATGAAAATCAACGGTATCCATTTTGTTCTTTTTTTAACTTTCACTCTCCCTTCATACTTGCCTATTTTTGTGCTCTCTCTTCTTTCATTCTATCTATACAACCTCTAATCTCCAAAAAGCCTCATACACACACGTACCTACGTACGTTCCTTCCTCCAAGAGAGGCATGGGAGATGAAAGCCACACCAATTTGCCAAATGGGTTCATCACAGGAAGCCCTGAAAGCCCTTGCTTAAAGCCATGCAATAACACCACCACCACCACTAACCATCACAACAACAAAGAACAAGATCGCTTTCTCCCTATCGCCAACGTCGGAAGAATCATGAAAAAGGCCATCCCTGGCAATGGAAAAATCTCAAAGGATGCAAAAGAAACAGTTCAAGAGTGTGTATCTGAGTTCATCAGCTTTGTCACAGGCGAAGCCTCAGACAAATGCCAAAGGGAAAAGAGAAAAACCATCAATGGAGATGATATCATTTGGGCCATCACTACCCTAGGATTTGAGGACTATGTGGACCCTTTAAAATCCTATCTCCAAAAATATAAAGAGATTGAAGGAGAGAAGCTTAACATTCCTAAACAACAACGTTCTGAACAAAGGCTACATCAACAGCAGCATTCTCATCAAGACCAAAATAACAATCTACCTCTAAGTAGTGTATATTCTCCAACTCTCATTTCTCAGCCATCTTATGTTGCCACGGATCAACTATTTTCCCTACCATTCTCCCCAAATTCGATTCAGAAACAGTTACAGCCGCAAGACCAAATCGATTCTGTGGGGCAATGGTAACAAAGACCAGGATTTTACATATGCTGGCACAATTTTCTCATCTTTCACTGATGGCACTATCATACCTAGTCTGTATGCGTGTATATGGAAATAACGCAAAAGTTTAATAATTACACACACATACATATAAGATTTGAGTTAATTTTCAAGGCGAATGCTTCAGAGTTTTTGGTTTGTATTCGTTTAATAACAGGTACGTGTCTGGCTTGTGTCTGGCTTGTGTCATCTATCTTGGTTCTGTTAATTGTAAAATGATATTTGGACAAAATATACCACCACTAAATCTTGTTATAAAAGTATTATAAGAAGGATATTTGAGTTAACAAAGAAAGATGAATAATATATATATGTTGTATAGGTTTTCAATATATAATTTTTGTTTTCTATATAAATGATCACTGATTCAATAGTGGTATGTGAATAATGTGGATACAAATAAAAAATATCAACTTTAGAAACAAGCTATTAATAAATGACACCTGTCTTCTTTTTTGTCTTGTGTACGACTCTAAGCCAAATAACTTTATGTTGGGAAATTATTTTATGGTTGGGGAAGAATCTTTCTTTCTTAGTTGTTAATAGAAGAGATTTATGAAGGAAGAGTTTAAGAGGGATATTAAGTATTTTCTTTGTTTATTTGGAGAGGAATTTGTAAAATTTCGTGAACCCGCCGGATTATATTTCCTATTCAATGATGAATTGTATTTTAAGTATTATATAAAATTAAATATTTTTATAATATAAAAAATAGTTTAATTAAGTTTTAATTTTCTTATAAATTCAAATTTTTAATGGAATTTTTCTTATTTCATTTTATGAGTACTCAAAATATTTATAATTTTCCATAGAATATTTTGTCTTACAATTAAGAGTCAAGGCCACCATAAGTATTTTAACATTAGAAATTTTGACAATAATAAATAAAGTTCTAAAATCTTAATTATTTTAATAAAAAATTATATCATTTCTTATTTTAATTAAATATTAAAATAAAAATTAAATCAATCACAATTATTGTTAATTGATAACAAAATAAAATAGTAGGAATTTAAATAAAAAATATAAATATTTTGAGTATTTAATACAAGAAATTTTTGAATAAAAACTCAAAAGTTTCAAATTATTATAAGAAAATTAAAACTTATTAAACTCATAAAAATTTAATATTTTTTTAGATATAAAACTATATGTTTATGATATACAAAATAACAAAAATACTTTTTTGTTAAATGAGTGAAAAAAATTAGTTTATTTAAAAGTGTATTTATATATTTATTTGTTTTATTTTTTTTTCATTCATGGGACATTTGTTTTGTCTTATTTTTATGTATTCAAACAATATACCCTTCTTTCTTTGTTTATTTGATATTTCTATTTTTTTTCTCCATTTTTTTTTCATTTGTATTTCATTCTTAATTCAAACACATGACACTTTTCTTTCAGAAGAGGATCTTGTGATAAAAACAAATTCATTATATTTGACTTTTGGGGATTTTAGCTTCTTGAAGGGGAGATGTAAAAACATCTATTTTATTCTTATATTTCACTATTTTTAATCATAAATAAAAATTGTTTAGAAAAGGAAAAGAAAAGAAAGAAGGGTGAATGATAATAAACTTAAGAAAGAAAAAATGGTGAAGTGGAAAACTATAATAAATAATAATAAAGAGAAAAAAAAAAAATTCTGAGATATCATCAAGAATAGTTTATACTTATTCATAAAATATAAGGATTAAATACATTTAAAGTTTATCCTAATAAGAAAACATACTTTTAAAAAGTACTTTAAGATTAAAAAACACATTTAACTCACATATTCATTTAATCAAAATTATATTTAAAAAATAAAAAGTTAATATTTATAAAAAACATAACTAGAAAAAACATACATGTATTTATATTTTTTTATTAGGGTTAAATATGTTTTTAGTCCTTGAATTATTTGTCAAAATTGTGTTTTTGTCCCTAAGGAAAAAATTGGACTTATTTCGTCCTTATGCTTTATAAACTCGTGTAAATGATCCTTGATGATGTGTCAGGATTCTTTTTTATCTCTTTATTTTCCTTCTTCATAATTTCTTATTTCACTATAATCCGTCTCTTAAGCTTCTTTCACTCTTTTTTCTTCTATTTTTTATCCTTTTCCTCTCCTTACAGATGTTTTTATTTGTAATCGATGATCATTTACACCTGTTTATAAAGTATAAGGACGAAATAAGTCCAAAGTTTGTCCCAGGAACGAAACACAATTTTGACAAATAGTTCAAGGACTAAAAACATATTTAACCTTTTTTATTATATTAAAATACAATTTTTTATTAAATTAAAATAATATAGTTTTAAAAATATTTAATTTTATAAAAATAGTACAAAAAGGTATGTGGTGATTTATTTTTAAGGGTTAAACATGTTTTTAGTTCCTAAATTATTTGTCGAAATTGTATTTTATCCCTGGTGCAAATTTTGGACCAAATTCGTTTACATGAATTTATAAAACATAAGGACAAAATAAGTCCAAAGTTTGTCTTAGGAACAAAATACAATTTTGACAAATAATTTATGGACTAAAAACATATTCAACCCTATTTTTAATAAGGAATGTGTTCGATTACTAATTTAATTAAATAAAAATTGTTTTTTATTTATTTAAAATAAGTTATCAATTTAAAAAATAAAAAATCATTATTTAAATACATATCTTTATATAATATAGATAATAATACTAACTTATTTAAAAGTTAATAAACTTTTTTCTGTGTCAAAAAGAAATTCAATTTTCAAAACCTTATTAGTTAAAATTGCCCTTAACTTCAATTATTTATCAAGAATATCATGATGAAAATTAGAAGAAAATTAAAAATAGTATTTAATGTGATCTAAAATTAACAATCTCTTTAAGATACATCGAATGATTTTATTATTGATCTGTGAAAAAGGTACGACACTTATTAGTAATACGTATTGCATATAAAAATTCGAAGGACAAAATAGGAGTAAGAAAAATATGATAATTACAATATATCGTTATGTTAGACTATTTTAGACAGAAATTAATAAACTAGTTGTAAGTTGTAAAACTAAAGAATTTTGAGTAAAAAATTGTTAGCTAAAAGTTTCTAAATTCACTCTTTAAATTAAAAATTCCACGTAAAATTTACTATTAAACTAGTTGATTTATTAAGTAAACTTTTAATATATGTTTTTCTAATTTATAGACAAAAAAATTTAAGTAATTTTAATTTTAAATATTTACTTAATTTTAATAAGCTTGTTATTTTTAAAGATAAAATGCTGTATTAAAATAAAATAAAAAATATCGTTAGAGGCGGAGGTAAATTTTTATTAAAATATAAAATATCTAAAAAATAATCTATAAATTATAAATTGAAGCGCGACTTTAAATAATATCTAAAAAATACTATTAACTAATATAATAAATAATTTTTATCAGCAATAAAAGAAATATAATTGGTAAGAGGTCCATTTTAGGTTTCCACTCCCACATTCCATCTACCCCAAACCTCTATTCAATTTTTTGGTAATCATTTTAGATATTTTGGTCAAAATAAATATATGTAGATCCAAAATGTCAATTTCGTAGTGCATTCAAAATAAGTGTGCAAAATGTGATTAGAAACAAAATAAGGTATCATTAACATCTATGTCAATGAATTAGAGACATTTTATATTTTTATTATATTTTAACATAAAAATAAATCTATAATAATATATATAATATAGATTTTTATTATGATGTATACATTTTATATTTTTTTTATTTTAAAATAAAAAAATTTTCAAATACTTAAATTGTAAATTTTTCAAAAGTATAACCACCCAATTTTGTATGTAACTATCATTTTAAAAGAAATTAATAAATTTAGAAGTATGAAGTACCTTTTTTTTCACTAATTTTGATAAATTAAATGTGTTTCGAAATTTATTCAGTAACAAAAATAATATATTTTCAAAGTGTCTATTTCATAACTAAATTATTTGTTTTGTAATATATTTAAAAATAGTTAGGAGGCATACTTCTTAAAACTTTATATGTAAATGCTTTTTTATATAATATAACTAGAATATCATATTTTTGGAATGACTATTACATAATATATTAAAATAATTATCAGAAACATTTTAAAATATTTTATATACACAGGCTATTGAAACCGCTAGTAGATTAAATAACTGAGCCCAACCCATCTAAAAGTATGAGTTAAATGGGCCATCTACAGAACCCAAATCCATAGCCCAATTCATTTGAAAGTTTTTTTTTTTTCATAAACATATCTTAAAATTAAATATAAGGCCGTATATTTACAAATATTAACCCCTTTCACTGTATTACTAAATTCACAATGTTATTGAGACCAAATTCAAAATATAAGTATTTCTTTTAACAGTAATTTTGTACCCTTCGGTAGCTAATATTTATTTATCAATTCCAAAAGATATATTTTATGCATGCAAGAACTAAATTTAAATATCATATTGAAAAGATTAATAACGTGTTAAATGGTATAAATATAGAAGAAAAAATAAAATCATTTTATATTTTTTAAAAGACTTAAAGAATATAAGTGTTGATCTTTAAGGACTAATAAAAATAAAAATAAAAACTAATGTATTCTTTAAAATATTGTTCAGTTTAACATATACAGGTACATAGATCTACCTATATGTCAATTGGAAAATCATTAAATATAAAGAAAAGTAACTATTACCGGTTTAATTATAAGTTTGAATTTTATATTAAAATAAAAATAAATAAGTTGACTAATATATGAAAGATCATAATTATGAAAATTATAGTTATGAAAATTGGACTTGACTGGCCAGTTTAATGAAAAACTAAATTGAAAGCCAGTTTGAAATAGTGAAAAAACTTAAATGTGTGATCCTAATTAAACTGAAAAAAAATAATGAAAGTAGTAAAATCAACATTTCAATAACTGATCCAATTTTCTTTTCTTAAATGATAAAATAATTTTATCTTGAATCTTACATAATTGTTTATTGTGATTATAAAATTATTTTTAAATACATAAGTTTACTAGGAATGATCACCGTTATGCTTATATTAGTTCCATCTCTTACTCGTAAAAAATGAGTGAGCCTATCCTGTTCCATATAAATTTTATAAGCTAACGTTGTTAAGTTGTTCGGCGCATAATACTAGGCTCATGGATCCGCAGGCTAGTTCAAATTGAAATTTTTTGTTGTTATACATTTTCCATTCAAATTCACGGTATATTCAATTCTATATTTAACATTTTTTAGATATTGAAAAATTTATTAAAGTATATTAGTAATAAATCGTTAGTACTGAATGTCATTGTCCTACTAGAAATCATCCTAAATAAAGAATTTGAATATAAGAATATAAGAATATACATTAATAAATCTATTTTGTTTAGATAAACTTTTATTTAGCAAGTAAACATTTATATGTTAAAGTATGAAAAAGCTAATTGAAGTAAGATTGCATTGCAAATAAAAATTAGAATATAACTAAATAAATATAAATTTTATTTTTTACGGTTATGCCCTGCCCAATCCATGACCTGCACAGCGGGTTATGCAAGTGGACTTAAACAAGTCAGTAGACTTAAATATTCAGTTTGCCTCATATTTTTTTGTAACTGAGTTGTTGGTGGACCAATCCGCACAACTCGTTTCACTTTACCATCCTAAATTCTAGTATTAATGATTATAATAAAAAATTAAAATTATAACAAAAACAAAATATACAACTTTCTATTACACATTTTTTTAATAATATTTTAAAAAATTATTAATAAATTTATTTTATATTTAGTACATTATTATTGTTAAAAATTATATTTTATTAATATTAATTCCATCTCAATTTAATTCCACTTCGATCTTTAAACCTTAAATTCATATCCCATTAATTTAATGGCGGATCCAATTTTAAAAACTTCATAAAAAACACATATATTGATATTAATTACTGGATAATATCTTATTAAATAAAAAAAATACCCGTCTTTATATTTTAGACCTATAAATTTGTTGAAAAAAATATTTTTTCTGAAATAAAATCTTAAGTGGATATCCTTTCGCTTAAAAAAAGTTATAACAAAAAAATGGAAAAATTTTACTTTTTTTTATCAATTTACTTTATAAATCTAAGACTAGCCTTATACCAACAACTGAAGATTATCTCTAACATATTCATTTTTATGTTCAAACAAAACTTCTTCTTCCACTCTCTAGAACCTATGATGCATAACTTTACAAGTTGAATAATTCAACTATTGTTGATTAAGTTTCTTCAAAACCTATATTTCAAGAATTTAAAAAACTGATTAACGAATTGACTTATTTCGATATTTCATTCAGTAATAATTAATAAATCTACCGAATAAGTTAAGTGATTGAACTTAATTTTCTAAATTTAAATTTAGTTAAAAATAAATTCATACTTTTATATTAAAAATACTTTTATTAAAAAAATTTGTTCGAATGATAACAATATTGAAACTAATTTTAAATGTATAATTACTAAAATAATATGATAAATATTATTTATTTTATTATTCTTAAAATATATTTAAATTGATAATATATTATTATTAATAGAAAATAGTGATAATATTATAAATTAAATTAAAAATATATTAAAATATTTTATAAAAATAATAACTAAAAGTAATAATTTTTAAAACTATTATCATATTTGGATTTATAAATCTTATACTACAGTAGGTAGAAGGGTAGGTATGAAAATTTTAACTTAAAAAATATAAAAAACACATTATCATTAACACACTTTAAATTTGCAATAGGTGAAACAAAGGTTTAAATAAAAATTTCATTTAACCTAATAAGAAAAAAATCAGATAAAGTATAACGTTTAGTGAATCATACACCTCACTTAAGATTTGGGTTTAGGATTTCAAATATATCTAAATCCTAAACCTAAAATATATACAAAATGAAATAATTTTATTATTCACATTTTTAATTTGACATACTCAGTTCTATAAAATAAAAAGATTATCAAATTGGATATTGCTTTGTGGATACCAATTGATGTATATGTGGATACTTTTCAAACTTTGCTAGATTAAAACAAAGGATTAATTTACATCATACCCTTCACATTATTGCTTCTACAAAATGGATTTCAATGCTTTAATATCCTAAAGTTTTCTGCCTAACAAAATCATATTGTTGAAATTTGCATAAATATTTTTTTGGTTAAGAAAAAATTGAAGAGAAGAGAAGTGATGAAATTAACTTGTGAGAAAAGAGTGAAAAGAATTCAAAAATCAAGTAAAATATATTATTTTTATTTATCTTTTCATATTTTCATTTTGCAATAATGTAATTTTTAAGAAATCAGCATAAACAAATGCTTTATTCAAAAGGGATTTGTAACATTTAAACCCCTTTTTTTTTCTATCAACATGGTATATACGATGTCTTAAAATTGACAACAAGAAAAACTAATGTGTTAAGATAACATAACTTCCGTTCTCTACACATTGATTCACCGAAGAAAGAAAGACAAGGAAGAAAAGAAATCATGTGGTGTGTTTGATGGAGGGAAAATATAATAAAAGATGGTCAAATTTATTTTATTTATTTATTATGTTTTAATAAATCAATCAAATTATCTGATTTGTGACAATTATTTTTTATGTATAACTAACTGAATTTTTTTTTTTATCAAATTATCTCTTTTTTCAATCTATTTATTGTGTTTTTCTCCACATTAAGGCATAAGAGCATTTTTTTAATGGTGAATTTTCAACAAAAGTATTAAACATCATATATATTGTTTAAGAAGATTTTGTGCTATAAGATTTCCACGAGTTCTTTTATAAAAAAATGTTAAAATCTTTAAAATAATAAAGAAATTCGTATTTTAAATTCTCTCATACTAAAAAAATATTCATTGAAAAATAAAAAAAAATCAAGACTGAAATATGTTATTAGAGAAAAATGAAAATAATTCTCAAAAAATCTTATATCTTATTTAATCCAGAGAACTACTAAAAAAGTAATAAAATATCTCAAACTAAGAAACTCTAATTTTTTTAATTAATTTTCAACAAAACAATAAAACTATTTAGAGTTAATTAAATTTACTAACTTAAATCCCACATTATTTTCTCGTATCTGCAATATATAATATCTTCTTATACCATTTTTAATGATACCTTAATTATTATTTTTTACTCTTATCTATAATTATTAAAGATCACGTACCTATTATTTCTTTTAAAGAAGAGCTTTATAAAATATCATTCAAGTAATATATTATTTATATTTTAATTTTTTAATGTTATAATTGTAAATAAAATAATTTTTTATTTTATGTTTATATAAATTTATAATATTGTTATTTGAAGAATGATTTTATAAATTAGAGATATTAAATTTATAATTATAAATATAGATGTTAGTATGATCCATTTTTAAAATAATTATTATGTTATTCAATGATAGTATCTTAAGCAATGAAGTTATTAAGAAGTGGACTTTAAGTTTAACTCAATCTTACAGAATCAACTTGTAAGATAAAATTTACATTTATTTATATACACTAAGTTAACTTTATATTTAATCGATATGAAATTTTCAACAGAGGTGACAAATAAAAAAAACTAGATAAAAGAAACTAGATTTATTAACACCAGAAATGTAGATTGAATAAAATACAAGAGTACATAAGTTTATGGATTGGAAGTGCAAAGTTGAGAAGAAGGGTATTGGCATTATGCAAAAGGAAAAAAAGAAGAAGAAGAAGAGAGAGAAGATAAGCAAGTTTCTAGTTGGATGAGTGGGAAGAGGTTTGTTGCCAGTGAATGAAGCTTTGGAGTGTAGCAACATCAGCCCTATAGTGTTTCTGTGTGAATTCACGCAAATTAGACCATGTAAAATCAGGGTACTTTCTTTCCTCATTTTTGCTTATCAGAATCTCTGGGGGCCTCACCACTTTGTCATCTCTTGGACACACAAAGTAAACAAGTGACCTTCTCTCCATGTATGTGTTCACCACAGCCCTGTGCAGACAACTCTTGTATCTTCCATTTGACAATGCCTAACACACCAACAACCCCTTTTCCTTCAATCGATTCATCTATCATTAACCTAAATCTTAATAACATCTTTTTTCTAACACATTTTCTCTTTGGAAAATTATTAGAGGATTTTAATACACATCAGAAAATAAACATCACAAGATTTTAACACATAATAAAAAAAAATATAAAAAAAGATAATTTCACTTTTTAACATAAAATATTAAAACTTTATATTCATGGATTTTTATTTTTATTATATATATCACAACTTTATAATCTATATATAACTTTATTCTCATTTTCATATTTGAATTTCTATCCTTCTTTACCAACCATAAAAAAACATGTTTTAAGTTAAAATTATTCATGATTTTAACGCTAGTCACTTATGTTAATGTATTTTTTAATCAAAAGCAATAGAAATTTAGTCCTCTATTACCACATTTTAGCAAAATTTATTGATGGGGCAAACAATATTACACATAATACTGCGGTCAAGTGGCAAAATTAGAGTATAGACAAAAGAAAAAAGTGTGATGAAATAGTCAATGTTGTTGTATAACTGCATGTATCATTATGTTATGATGGTTATGTATACTGCCAAAGATAAAAAAATTGAAAAAAAAGTGTGATGAAATGCAAATACCACAATAACTTGTCGAAAATTTGAGGAAAGATACATCAAATTATAATAATAGTACATAAGTGAGGATATTTTACGAACTATAGTTTAGTAAATATTTGGATTAAATTTAAAATATAATTTATTAAAATAATATATAAATATAATGTTGTTGTATAATTGTATGCATAATAATGTTAGGGTTAAATATTTTTTTACTTCTTAAACTATTTGTTAAAATTGTATTTTGTTTCTAGAACAAATTTGAAATCTATTTTGTCTTTATTTTTTATAAACTTGAGTGGAGATATGGTGAAATTGATAGACTCTAAGGACTTAATTAAATTGAGTTTTGTTATGGAAACTTACTAAGTAAGCATTTTCAAATTCAGATAAACCTGGAATTCATAATGAGCAATCCTAAGCCATATGGAGATAGTTATAATTTAAAAAAGGAATATCTAATTCGTTTTCGAAATTGAAAATGATGTGGGAGTTCTTGATAATTTTAAAAGAATATATGCAAAAATAAAATGAAGTTATTACTCATTTAAATTTGACTTTTTTAAAGGATGAGATCAATTCAGAAGTACCTTTTGTATTTTTTATTTATCTAAATAAATGAAATAAATGTTCAAATGTATTTTTATTTTTTAAATTTTAAATAAATGTATTTATTTAAAATTTTTAAATAAATGATCTTTGATTATAAATTGAAATTTCTTTTTATCTCTTTTTTTCTCCTCCATAATTTTGTATTTCAGTATCATTTGTCTTTTAAATTTATTTTATTTTATTTTTTTTCTTTTTTTAAATTTTTTTTATTTATACCAAAAATCATTTTCATCAATTTATAAAAAATATAAAAATAAAATAAATAAAAAATTTATTTTAAAAATAAAACACAAATTTAATAAATAATTAAGAAGATAAAAAAATATTTAACCTATAATTTTATATTCTATCCGATGATAGATGCATACCGTGGACATCTACTTACTTATACATCACATCAAATTTTTTTCTTTATTTTTCTTTTGCCACTGACCACATATATTGTCATCGAATCTTTGTTGTATATGTGACAAGCCTAGTGTTTCAAAAGATCAATAATATATTTAGATTAACTTTAAGTAATTTTATTATATATATATATATATATATATATTATTTTAAAGAATTTTAATCTTTTAGTTTGGTTAGAAAAAAAATTAAACATATTTTCTAATTTTAGAATTTCCCAAAGAAAAAAACACTTTTAATTATCTCGCATTTTATTGTACACTTTTTAGCCTTAAAAGTGAGAATAGACCACATAGGCTGATAAATATAATGAAGCAAGAAGATATGATTACGGCTTAATTGAAAGTGAAGAGTTACAATTGTTTATTGCAGAGTTGTGAGTGAAATTGCTTCCAAATAATTAAAAACAAATTATTTTAATCATATAAAATCATGTATAATTAATTTATACAGTAGTTGGATTTTATTATTGGACGAACTTACATTTGTTTTTTCTTATTACTCAAACTATTTTGTTTATTTTTTTATTTATTTGAAGTATTTTTCACGGTTGATAATATCAAAATTTTTATACTAAATTTTAAACAGTTATTAAAATTTGCATATTTCAAAAGATATTGGTGAATTTGTGTATATTTCTCATTTTCATCCATGTGGAAGCTCTGTTTAAATTGGTGATATGTGTGTGTGTGCAACAGTGAAAATGAAGATGGGAAAAAGGAAAAAGAGTGTAGCATAGTTTGCATACGTACCATGAAAGTGTCACCAATGTTTATGACAAAGGCATCAGATCGAGGGCGAACAGCTTGCCATTTGTTATCTACAAAAACTTCTAAGCCTCCAACTTGGTCTTGATGAAGAATGGTGAGTGAAGTTGGATCAGTGTGAGGGCCAGTTCCTAATGTGAGGTTAGCACTGTTGCAAGGTGGATAATAGTTGCACCTCATTATTGAGTCACCATCTTCAAAAAATCTTCTATAATGCAAATCATCCACTCCCAAACTTCTACTCAACAGCTCCATTATTACCCAACATAACTCATTCATTGCTTCACAGTACTTTTGATACACCCTCCTATTGCAAAAATCACATTTCCAATTACGCACAAACAAAATCCATGTTATTTAAGGAAACTGTTCATCTCTCTGTCTCTTTTGGCCAGTTAAGTTACATAATTGTGCTGCTTTCATTAGCCTTAATAATTGTGGCACATCAACCAAGTTGTCCTTGCTGATACGTGCCAAGTCACAGAGGCCACAGTTGGTTCCTCATCATAAACTCTTATTTCAATAAGGAAACCACAAGCAAATCTAATAAAATACATAAAAAATACAGGTTTCAAACATATATTGGTATGTGATGATGATAATTGATATGCAGACATTATCCGTTTTGTCACAGGTGGCTTGCCAATCTTGTCAAGGATAATCTCAACCGAGCAGTTGTGACATAAATAAATTTGTTCAAGAACACAGTGGGTCAAGTAACAACCTAATGTGACAAAAGCCAACCTTGTCATATAGTGAAAGAGAAACGTTCACATCATACTCTCTCATATGTTCTTGTTATTAGATAAAATTTGTTTAAAATTATCAACTTTTTTATGCGTCTCGTTTACTGGTTTAATAAACTCTAATCCATGACAGAACAGTTGTTGTTTTTACAGAACAGAACAACACGTCAAAAGAATGTTCTTGAGAATGTATCTGTTGAAAACCAAATTACAATATTCTGATTTTGTTGAATTAAATTTAGTTTATAATGTGTTTATTTTTTAACAGTTCTGTAAGTAAAATGTTTGTGCTAATGAAATTGAATGTGGATGATCTTACCCTGTGTGTTTAAGGTCCTGGCCTAAGACAGATTCAAAGTAGTCAACAATCTGGGAATTGGAGAAGCCTTGGTGATGGAAGAGGAAAGAAAATGTTTCTTTCCATGGCAATTTGGAGGAGTAACGATCTGCATGAGCACCAGAGTAGCCAGAGACTCCACCAGGTTTCCTCTGAGCAGTGAGTTTTTGGCTCATAGGGAGCTTGAAAATGGCGTCAATTTCATGGTAGGCAGCATCTATGAGGTCTGGGTTCACACCATGGTTGATCACTTGGAAGAAGCCATGCTTCAAGCAGGCATTCCTCACAAGCTCTGCAGCATTGGCAATTTCTTTCTCATCACCATTCTTCATGATTCCTAAATCCACAAGGGGCTCCTTCAACTCCTCTTTGGCAACCTTAACCAAATCCCCAGAAGGCCATAGGAACTCTTTGGGCATGTCCCCTTTCATTTGCTCAAAATTTGAGTTAAAACCAAACACTCCATTCTCTTCTTTGGATTCTTGTGGCTGTGATGCAGGGTAGAGAACTAGAGTGGAAGCACTTACTTCCATTAGGGGAGGAGACATGTTTTCATACCTCAAAACCTAGCTCCTCTATATATATTTATATAGCTAACTTGGAGGGAACAATTATAGACTGAAAAATGTGATCAAGTAAAGAAACTATCTAATAATGAAAATTTAAGTGAAAAAACCAAATCAAAGTATGAAATTATTAAAAATTTGTGTCTAGATTAGTAATAGAACTGTAATTATACTTCACTTTTTTTTTGTTTTGGAAGACCCATGTAGGATATATATTATTGCATGAGTGAATTGTTTGTTAGGTATTTATTGTTTTATAGTAATTTTAGAAGTTTATTAAACTTAATCAAATGTTAATAAATGATTGACAATTTTCTTTTATTATTTGACAGAATGAAATGTGAATCAGGAAAAGTATCGAAATATATTTTGTAACTTATCACAGAAAAAATGACATTCATAAATTTTATTTCACCTAACTTAGAAAAAGAAATAAATTTATAGTGATCAAGTCAAAAACAAAATAATCTAATTCCACAAAATGCAATTGGACCTACTTATCAAAATAGATCTACAATCAAACTATTGCAAATCAATCTAAGTATCAGATTCATAACTAAATACGGACAATAATAACTAATTTTAATATTTTCAAATATATCATATTTCATATACCATATAACTTACATTTTATAATAACCATTAACTTGGAGTATCTAAATTACAATCGTGAAACTTGTCAATGAAATTGTTTCTTTTGTAGAGATATAAGAGGAGTGAATATAATATATACACACTAAATTATCACAATCAACTTTAACATATTTGGTATAATTACAAAGGGTTAACTGTATTTTTCATTTTCAAAAATTATGTTTTATTTTTTAATTAAATTATATTTTTTTCCTATATTTCATCAAAATTATGTAAATTATTAATATTTGTCCATTCATATTTTTCTTGTTGAGAATATTTTATATGACTTAGATAAATTGTAAAGAAGAAATAGATATATATTTTAGTTTAGGAATGTAATATAATTTTTAAAAATAATATAGTGATAAAAAACATATTTAATATAATTATAAAAAAAGATTAATATCAATGCTTAAGATTTGAGGTGTTGGTAGTGTGGTTGGTTTAGTTCTTGGTTAAAACTACATTCGAACCAAATATAAATATATACAATTCGACTTGGTTTGATTTAAAAGAGAGAAAAAAAATTCAAACCAAACAAATCAATTTGTGCGTTTTGGTTTAGATAAAATTATACAGTTTTTAATTTCTAATTTTTTATTAAATATTTCTTCAATCTTTTCATATTTTAAATTAAAATATAATAATATAATATAAAATATATTACTAAAAAACTAATAAATATATTAAATAATAACAATTACAAATATATACATAAATTCATTCATAATCGAACATGGAAAAGATACAATTGTATCTTGTCCTAGATTTTTTTCTCAAATATTTCACCCATACAACATTTATCTAAATTTATAAATCAATCGAAATCTTGAAACTTGATTGCTCCCATTTTGCCTAATATCTATCTTCTATCCCTGATTTGACTAGTTAATCTACTTTTTTATGTATCTAATTCTGCCGCAATCAAGTTTTATCTCATCTTTGTTTACTCTCTGTCAAAATATTCTCTTGTTACCTTAATTGTAAGAATTCTTACTCTAAAAATTTCTAGTTTGGTAAAATCAATAACATTGATGGAATGAAGAGAGAGTGAACACAATGACGAGTTAAGCAAGAGAGTAAAATTGATGACACCAACCTCAAGAGGAGTTGACAATGTTGTTGACTGTGAAGAGGAATAAGAAACTCTCAAATCAAATTTGTGAAGCATATTGAACAAGTGTATAAGGAGATTTAGGTTAAAATATATAACTTACCATTATTATTAGTATTAATAATAAAAAAATATATGTTGAATGTATATTCTGGTTCGATTTGGTTTAGATCCGTTTTGAAAATTCAAACCGCAAAGTGTATCGAACCATGTGGTTCCTAGAAAAAAATCCAAAAACTTGTGTTTTTATTTTGCAATTCAATTTACTTTGGATCGGTTAGATCAGTTTGATTTTAAACACCCATATGTAAAACAATTTGGTGTGAAAAACTTTCAATTATTATCAAAATTTAGAAAGTGAAAATAAGTTAGGATTGACATATCAATATATCATCATTTTAACTAGGTTGAGTGATATTTTGTCTATTAATTCATCTAGTTCACTTTGTTAATTTCGTGAGACTTCATGTAGGGTGAGATTAGCTGACTTGCCAACCTATTTATATTTATATTTTATAATATATATACTATCAAAATTGATTTATTAAAATAAAGGACTATAATTTTGTATTGTGTTATTTGAAATATGCAAATATGAAATAAGATTATAATTTAAATCAGGAACACTTACAAATTAAAATTTAATTATTAATTACAATAAAGTAATTTAATAGTAATAATTTCAATGTATCATTTCAATTATTTAATAAGAAGCATTAATAATTTAATTTAACATATTTTGATATAGGTTTAAGATGGAAAAAAATGTTGATGGTATGTCACATAGAAATGTTGATGTTGTCATAAAAAGATGATAGAAAATAAGAAAGATAAGGAAACAAACACTACAAAAGAAATGTGTAATTAGTAGGCAATTCAATGTAAAAAAAGTTGTTAAACCTTATGACTTAGAGATGAAACCTTTAATAGTGAAGAATTATTTAGTGATGTAGATGATAAAGGTTGTTCGAAATTTTCAAGATTCAAATTTAAAGACATGTGCAAGAACTTATGAGAGCCAGTTGTTTAAGGATCATTCTCTTGCATAGGTGTTGATAGGTATCACTTGAAAACAACTTATGGGAGCTAATTGTATGTTGAAGCAAGAAGAGATAAAAATGACTTATACTTTTTTCTTGCATTTGCATTTTTAAAAAATGACACCAAAAAAACCTAGAGATGGTTCCTAAACTCATTGTTAGTATAAACATTAGTGTATTGAATTATTTTAATATATAGACCATTTGATTGGGGTATGTCTAGATGTAGTCGATCTAATAAAGAGGTAGATTGTTTGGTGTCTCAATAATCATTATATTAGATAGTTAGCTAGTTAGTTTTTTTTTATTTCAATTCTATCTGACTTGCAATTGTCTTTTGTCCCCTTTACAAGATTGGACAGAATTGTATGAATTTTAAGAGGATGCAATATTGACACAATTTGATGCATAATCTTGCATAATAATATGAGATTTTTCATTTCTATCTTTGTAATTTATTCTTGTTTCTTCATCTTTATTTGGTGTGATTTTTATACTTGTTACATAAGTCTTCCATTATTCTTTGCACTCAATTTAGCACAGTATATTCAATAAATTGATATAAAAGCCAACTCAGTATCTTTCAGAATATAATTCTAGTAGATTATTGCAAGAAGATAGACATCATTTCTAAGATCAAGAAACTTAATGGAAAGAACAATTTCAACTCATGGAGGATCAACATAAGGACTTTGCTCAAGGAACAAAGTTTGTGGACACCACTCTTAGGGAGTACATCACACATAGAGAAGCATGTTCTATAGATGCAAGAAGAAAAGACTCATTTAGTGATCTTTCTTTCTTTGCTAGACAAGCTTCTTTATGAGGTTATTGAGGAGAAATTTTGTTGTGTTATGACTAAAGTTGGAGAAGCTCTTCAAGATGACATCTACCTGTAACAATTCATTGTTGAAGAAATGACTCTTTGAATTACATATGAAGGAAGGTACACCACTAAAGGTTAATCTTGATGAGGTTAAACCAATCTTGATGAAGCTTTAGGATATAGATATGGAAGTAGAAGAGGAAGATGCAATAATGTAGTCCTAAGAATTTGGTGAGTTCTTTGAGTATAGAAGGGGATTGCATCACATTTGAAGAAGTTAAGTTGAGTCTTAGTACAAAAGAGTTTTGCCTCAAGACCTTAGTGAATGAAGATGATGCATTGTCTTCTAGGTTGGTAGTCTTCAAGAAAGACAAGAAAAAAAATTGAAAAATAAGGCTAATCTAAAAGACAAGTACAATTTGTGTATGCATATAGGACATTTGAAGAAAGATTTTCTAGTATTGATGAATCAAGACCAAATAGTAGCTACGATTCAAAAGAATGACTTATCAAATTGTGACTTGATGCTAACTATTGTGTTTAAATAACAATTCTTCAGTCATTAGGTGTTGAATTTTTGGCGGTCCTTTCATGAGTTCTTGAAAGGACTATTTTACCTTGTTTGAAGATTTTGTTGGTGGTAATATATTGATTGGTAATATTGTCTTACATAAGACAATTGGTATAGGATTTGCTTAAACACACATAGTTTGAATGTTGACTAATGTCTAATACTCGAAACCAAAAAAGGTTAGATATTCATTTGAGTTTTTGATGAAAAGGGTTATGAGTGTTGCATTAAAGACAGGGTGATATAGATCACAGGGAGGAATGTTCTTGTTGGATCATTCACTTGACTTCATTAATCATACCACATATTGTATTATGATAGGTGTAATATATTTGTGATATTTTAAGATGACATGTTGTAGTATATGAATATATAATAAGATTAAATAATAAAACTATTTTTAAAAAAGGAATTTTTCTTAATTGTGTTATAATAATGTATCACCAATCATTAATAAATTTAGATATATTGCGTTTTTAAAAAATTTCAAATTTTAGTAAAATAAAAATAGTGAAATAGGATTTCGTTTTCTTTAAAAGAAACAATTTAAGCTTAATTTTAGTTATTTTAAACAAGTTAAGTTCAATTTTAGTTGTTTAAAAAGATTTATTTGTTATTAGTCTCTATTGTTTATAAAATATATTATTTTAAATTGATTTAGGTACTATCTTCCAGGAGAATCAAGTTTGATTTAAAACACAAAAAGTATGAATGACAATGTGGGATAGACTGCACGAGCCAGTTTGCGATCTGCTACCAAAATGTATGAGGTGAGCTAAACAGTTTAGTTCATCAACCCACACAGACGCGTCCCGTATAACCCATAATCCACATGGATCAAAGTGCGGGATGAACCAAAATGAGATGGACCAACCCACTCTACCACCCTTAATGAAAAATAATGCAATTCAAAAGTAGAGAAAAAAAACATAGAGTCATTTTAAAAAGGAATATAGTCAAATTTAATTTTCTTAAAAAAAACATAAACATACTTAACACAAATAAGAACTAGTTAAACAGCTAAATCTAAATTAAATCATATAAAAATATAAATATATTTAATTATGTTAGTTTAAAAAGCATATATGGTACAATGCTTCCTCCCCTAAACATGATTAATGCTGGTTCATCGAATCGGGTTACTTCCCTAAACTTTAGTGCACCGAAAGAGTACTTCTAAACAGGAATGTTAGTTCATGAATTTGGGTTGTCTACAGTTGTTGTACACAATCCCAATTTTCCAACCACGAAAATTTTTGCATAAAAAATATTATTCAATTTAAGTACAATTATAGCCAAGAAAATTCTGAACTTTTCCCTCTTTTGTGGGTTATTCTAATTTCGCTTCTCTAAGGTGTTTTTAAATAATACTATTTTTATTAAATATTTAAAAATATTACTTAATAGAATTTTATATGTTTTTTTACTTTTCCAATAAAAAAAAATATACAACATCAAAATCACATGAAAGAAATCATGTCCGGAGTTTTTCTTTCCTAGTCAATACAATGTTCATTGTTTTCAATTATCCATAAAACTTATTTGTTAAGTTCTTAAGACTAGTACATAATTCATTCATTATTTTTTTAAGATTATGATATAATTAATGGAAGGTTAAACACTTTTTTTCACTCATTCTGAAGAAGATTCATGTGTAGAAGAAATTCGTGTTCAATTCTAATTATATGAGAAGTTGCATTAATAAATCACAATCAAAGTACTACAAACTAATTAAATATTATTTTTTTAAGATTATGATATAATTAATGAAAGGTTAAACACTTTTTTTCACTCAGAAGATGATTCATGTGTAGAAGAAATTCGTGTTCAATTCTCATTATATGAGAAGTTGCATTAATAAATCACAATCAAAGTACTACAAACTAATTAAATTTTAATAGGGGAATCCATAAAATTAATGTCTTACTCAATAGACTTAGGACAAAAATAATTATAAAATTGTTATTTCATTTATATAAATATCAATTATTCTTTTATATCAATTACACATTTAATTTCTATTTAGTTTTTTTATTAATTGACACTTATTTATTCATTGTGAAGTAAAAATAAAAAGAGGTAATTTATTAGAAAAGTTTTTTTATTATATACCTTAATTTCTAGTTATAAACATTAAATAATTAAAAACGCATTTTCATTATCTCGTAATAAAGTTTATGTGAAAAGAAAAATAAGTAACTAATAATATTAATGATGGACAATAAACACTATACATGAATTAAAAATAATAAATTTGATTTTTTAAAAATGATTACTCTCTTGTACTTATTTATTACTTTTTTCTTCGTTAGTGTAAAAAATTACTGTAAATGATTTTATATTATAATTAACCAAAGAAAGTTTTTTTTATAAATTTTAAAACATTTTTATTTAAATTAATAAATTTATTTTACATAACAATTCATGTTTAGATATTAGTGTATACTATTTTCTATATGCATATATTACTACTGAATATGTTATATGTATTTCTAAACTAATTCATACAAATTAAAAGAAATACTCAATTCAACTGAAGATTAAATTTGTTAGAAAGCTTCAAATCTATCCTTAAAATAGTTAGAAATATTAATATGCAGAGAAAGAACAAATGTTATGAGATTAAGAAAATGTTAACCAATGTTATTCTAAAGAGATTGATTAAGAAATAAGAAGAAACATTAAACAATTTGTAATAATACATTTTTTTGTAATTTTTTCAATGAAACTAAAATATTAAAGATAATTAAAACTTTAAGTATAAATTTAAATTTTATATTGACTAAAAATAAATAAATTAAGCAACAAATTTACAATATGAGGTATAATTTCAGAAGAATATTGTAAGATAGATAAGGACTTTTAGTATAAAATCACTTTACAAGACAATTAATTTTACTAAACTATTTTTTTAATTAATCTAAATCCATAAGAAGAATTCAAATCAAAATATTTCTTTAGCCTTTTTCTCTCTCTTTTATTTATAAAATAAAGATATAAATGAAATTAAAATTAAAGTATTTGTTAGAACCTAATTATGGACAAGGATTTCATTATTAAAAAAATTTATATTTCATGATAATATTTTTATAAATTTATATAAAATTTATAAAAAAATAATAAGAAATTCTTCTTTTATAAATTTTTATAACAAATATATAAGAAAATTTTCATAAAATATAATTTTTTTAATAATTCTAATAATGAATTTTAAATTCTTATAATAATACTTAGAGTATTTTTTTTATGAGGACAATTTATAACAACAAAAAGTGTATGTATATTTTATACTATCATTTTAGTTATAAATGGTTATATATACTAAATAAGTAATAAATTTGTTATCATTGTTTACTTTTTATCGAAAATATAAAAAATTACACAAAAATAAATAAAAATTAAATTCACTTATAACAATACATATATTATCTAAAACAAATCCCCACAAAATTTGACTCAGCTCTTGTCGAGTGATTTCTTTATTAGCAACAAACAAACAAGTCTTCCCGATATTATAAATGTATTGAAAATAAAATAAAAAATAAATGTATGGTTCATCACTCACTGATAACCATTCAAATAATTAAATGGAATTAAAGAGATGCCTGATTCAAAATTTTCAAAAATTGTGAACATAAACTATTAAATACATAGAAGTATTTTTGTAATATATCATATACTATAAATATAAATTTAAAGTAAGTAAGAATAATATAATATTTTTTAAACTTAATTAGTTTCAAAAATATAAAAAAACAAGTTACATATTTTACTAACCATATAATCTTTAAATAAATTTTAATTTTAACTATTCGTTTATTTATATAATCAATATATATTATTTTCTTTCCTATATGAAAATAACCCTATATATATAGTCACATTAAAAATATTCGTTTAGATAAAGCATAACTAATTTGTTTTACATGATCCAAGGACATTAGGACTGAAAAAAATAATAAATAATCTGCTTTTTATGAGCCAAGAAATATATTGAGTGTGTATGAATAAATATTTTTGTTAAATAATTATTCAAAGGCTCCTATTAAGTAAGATTGTAATAAAAAAATATAAATTGGTATGATCTTACTTTCATAATTTCTCATAGCTCATTAAAATAAATTAAAAAATTTATAAATCTCCGTACAAAAAACACTCAACCCTTAGTACGAAATATTTCTATTTGAGAAAAAAGATTTCTTTTATTATTAAATTTCGAATTTGATTTTAATCCAAATCAAGATATTTGTATATTTGATTTTATAAAAATAATAGTATATTTGTATAAACTTTATAATATCACTCATATTTTTATTTTTATTTCTTATATATTTATCAAGTTATATATATATATATATCATACAACTTATATATATGTTTGAAAAAATATTTAATTAAAGACATTTTTACTATGCATTTGAGTTAAAATGAATGGATATTGTCAAGTTGTCTAAATTTATTTTTCATAAAGTATGTATTTAAAATTACACTTTTATTAGCTATATAATTAAGCATTGACAAAAATATTTGAAATTTGAAATTTTATATGTGTTGTTATTTTTTGCATATTTTTAAAAAAGTATGATTAAAACAAAACATTTATTCTACTAAAAAGATTATTTTTATTAATTTTTTTAGTAATTTATAATATGATGAAATTGTCACTAATTCAATTAAAAATTAATGTAAAATTTAATTTAACAAGTAACTAACTAACTAATATTAAAATTAAAATTAAATTTTAATTTAAAAATTAAATTAGTTATTATTATATAAAAATCAATTTTATAATTTTTTTTAAAAAATAATTTTAAAAAATAGTTTTTATTATAATAAAAATCATTTTAAATATCGATAATTTTTAATTTATAAAATAATTTTTAATTTAATTAGTACATTAATTAATTTTTTAAAATTATGTATATTGACTATTTTGTTGTAGTATCTATTTAAATCATATGAATTGGATGATAAATTAAAATAATCAAAATAATGATTGAATCAAATAATTTTACTCTTCGAACCCGATCTCATCCAATCATTGATTATATATAACCTCATTATCAAATATTATTGTTTTAAATTAAAAAACTAGAAAAAAAGGGTTAATCAATGCTCCACTTTGTAGACTTACTCTCCCCATTCCACTCCTTTATCTCAAAACCTTATCATTCCTATATCTAAACTCTTCCACTTTTCATTTTTTTTTGGCTAATCTTCTCTACTCTCATTTCAAAACCCTAATTCCTCCATTTGATTTTTCTATTCACCTTTTTTTCCATCATCTATATCAAACTCCAACTCCCATTTTTTTTCTCCTTCACTACTCTCTCAAAACTTTATCCAATCTCAAACCTATCCCTCTCTCATAATACAAAACTTCAAATTCTCATTTTATTCTATTAATATCATTAGCATCACTCTCTCCATAACTTCATCCTTCTATTTTTTTTTTCAATCTCTCTCATTTTCTTTATTTCCTATCTTCTCAGAACCTTTTCCCATTTTTTTTCTTCTTATCATCTTGGTTCATTCCCTTTTTCCTCTAAAAAAAAGAACAAATAGGAAACGAGGTTCGAAGATAAAATGAATTTTTTAATAATTTGCTACATGAGTTATTGCTCAAATTTTATTGAAACATAACAGTTTTACACTTTCCATATAAATGATCACTACTACATGAATACGAATTAACGTCGCAGTTTTACGTCGGTTAAAATACAAACGACGTAGAAGGGATTTTAAAGGAGTTTTAACGTCGGTTATGGGAATAACCGACGTCGAAAGTGTGGAAGACACACTTTCAACGTCGGTTCATTAAGAACCGACGTGGAATGTACAAGATTCAACGTCGGTTCTTCATGAACCGACGTTGAATGTTATACATTCCACGTCGGTTCTTAATGAACCGGCGTTGAAAGTGTGTCTTCCACACTTCGACGCTCGCTATTCCCATAACCGACGTTAAACCCCTTTATATACACGTCCCGCGCCTCTTTTTCCTCACTTTTCGTTCTTCGTTTTCGAGTTTCGCTGCCGCCGCACTGGTTTTTCTGGTTTTCCTGCTGCCGCGAACGCCCTTCCTTCCGAGACGCCGCCTTCGCTGCCGGTCTGCGCCGCCTGCTGCCGATCTGCCGCCGCTAAGCTCCCAGTACATTGCAAATACGTTTGGCACTCGAATCCGGCATTGCGAATCGCGCCGCTACCTTGGCCGCGTGGTTTCCTTCGCTGTGTCGCTGTCGCCGCCGTGCCGCTGCTTCTGCCCTCGCCACTTGCCGCTGCCATCTGCGTGCCCTCGCCGCGCGAACCGCGCTGCGAGGTTTCATTTTGTGCTTGCCGCGAACCCTGCCGTCGTCGATGAGTGCCGCTCCACTTGCCAGGTTAGTGGGTTTTTATTATTTTTGTTTTGTAGATAGTGTTTGTATGATTAGGTTATTGAAATGCACGTAGATGAATGTTACGATGATCTGGTCGTGCCCATGGGGCTTTATTTGATGTTGTTTATGTATTTGATGTTGTGTAAAAATTTGGGTTTAGTCAAATAACAGAGGAAACTCTGCTGAAATTTCGTTAGAATGAGTTTGTCTCTCTTATAGAGCAAAGTCTACTAAATGATAATTTTTATTATAGTAATCAATGATATTAAATTCATTGATGACCAATAAGGTTTTTATTAACTCTTAATTGTAGTGTAAAATCTGAAAATGAATCGAAGTTGGATGAATGCAAGTCGTATATCAGAAGAGTATGAGAATGGAGTTGAACAATTTTTGAGTTTTACTGAACGAAATGGTCTAAAGATGAATGGAAAATTTTATTGTCCCTGTGTTAAGTGTGTTAATGGAAGAGTTCAAACCGTAGATATAATACGAGAACATCTAATCTGTGAGGGTATCATGAAAAATTATACTACATGGATATGGCACGGTGAACTTATTGATATTCCAATAGTATCACAACCTGTGGAGGAGGAGGATGTGTGTATGGAAGATCGAATAGAGGATATGCTTCGTGATGTGGGTCGGAGAGCTTTCTTCAAGCACATGCACTGTATATGATAAATTGAAGACCGATTCGGAGACGGCTTTGTATCCTGGGTGTACAACTTTCACTCGATTGTCTTCTGTATTAAGATTGGTGAATTTGAAGGCAAAGTTTGGTTGGAGTGATAAAAGTTTCAATGAATTGTTAGAACTTTTGAAAGAGATGCTTCCGGATGAAAACACATTGCCTAACCGTATGTATGAAGCAAAGAAGATACTTTGTCCAATGGGTTTAGAATATAAAAGATACACGCTTGTCCTAATGACTGTATTTTATACAGAAAAGAGTTTGAATGTCTTGACAAGTGTCCAAAATGTGGTGTATCACGTTACAAAGTCAAGGATGGTGATGGTGATGGTGAAGATAGTCATAAAAAGGGTTCTCCTGCAAAGGTTATATGGTATCTTCCAATAATTCCAAGGTTTAAGCGATTGTTTGCTAATGAAGAAGATTCAAAAAATCTCACATGGCATTCAGTTGCAAAGAAACGAGATGGACAACTTCGACATCCGGCTGATTCTCCACAGTGGAAGAAAATTGACCGTCTATTTCCAAGTTTTGGTAGTGATGCAAGAAACCTTAGACTTGGACTAGCTACAGATGGAATGAATCCTTTTGGTAACTTAAGCACTAACCACAGTTCATGGCCAGTTTTATTGGTGATCTACAATCTTCCACATTGGTTGTGCATGAAGCGGAAATATGTTATGCTATCTATGATGATTGCGAGGTCCAAGACAGCCAGGAAATGACATAGATGTTTATTTAAGTCCTTTGATAGATGACTTAAGATTGTTGTGGGAGGAAGGAGTAGAGGTGTTTGATGCAAATCGACAGGAGAATTTCAAGTTACATGCAATGATATTTTGTACCATAAATGACTTTCCAGACATATGGTAACTTGAGTGGATACAGATGTCAAGGGTCATCATGCGTGTCCTATTTGTCAAGAAGATACAAGTTATCTGCAATTGAAACATGGGAAGAAGACAATTTATAATAAACACGAGAAAATTCCTTCCAGTTAACCACCCATACCGAAGATTGAAGAAAGCTTTTAACGGTTGCCGGGAGGATGAAATTGCTAAGTCACCGTTAACGGTGAGGAAGTTTATGATCGCGTGAAAAACATAAATGTTGAATTTGGAAAGACCCAAAAGAAATCTACTGACGAAGCAAGTGGAAGAAGAGATCAATTTTTTTGAACTTCCATATTGGTGTCATTTAGATGTACGTCATCTGTATTGATGTGATGCATGTTGAGAAGAATGTGTGTGATAGTCTAATTGGCACACTTTTGAACATCAAAGGTAAGACAAAGGATGGAGTGAATACTCGTCAAGATCTTTGTGAATTGGGAATACGTCCGGAATTGCATCCAAGATGTGAAGGCAAGAGAACATATCTTCCACCAGCATGTCACACTTTATCCAAAAAAGAGAAGACTAGTCTTTGTCGGTGCCTTCGGAGTATTAAAGTTCCACAAGGATACTCTTCAAATATTAAGAGTCTTGTGTCAATGAAAGATCTTAAACTAGTTGGGTTAAAGTCACATGACTGTCACGTTCGATGCAACAACTCTTACTCAGTAGCTATACGTGGCATACTCCCGAAGAATGTGAGAAATGCAATTATGCGTCTATGTTTTTCTTCAACTCTATATGCGCGAAAGTAATTGACTGAAAAATCATTAGATCAATTGGAAAATGAGGCAGCAATTATACTATGTCAATTGGAGATGTATTTTCCTCCATCATTTTTTGATATTATGGTTCACTTAATTGTACATCTTGTAAGAGAGATACGGTTATGTGGCCCAGTTTATTTGCGGTGGATGTACCCAATTGAGCGATACATGAAGATCTTCAAAGGGTATACTAAGAATCCATACGGACCGAAGCTTCTATAGTTGAAAGGTATATTGCGGAAGAAGCTACAGAGTTTTGTTCGGAATACTTGGCAAAAGCACAAGCCGTGGGTGTTCCTACAAGTCGACATGATGATAGGATAAATGGAAAGGGTACTCGTGGTATAAAAGTTCAAGCAAAGGATATTACTGAGTTGAGTCGAGGCACACTTGTATATTTTGAATAATACAGATGAAGTTCTTCCTTACATATCTCGCTCATCAATCAATGTTGAGGACCCAAAACCCCAAAATGGGTGAACGGTTGTTAGTGAAGGAGCATAACAACAAGTTTATCGGTTGGTTTAGAAGCCAAATTTTTTCGAGATCGGCATGCATCGATACATTGAAATGGCTAGCTCATGGACCAAAACATAACGTCATCACTTGGACTAGATACGACATTAATAGATATTCCTTCTACACAAAGTCACAAGATGACAATAGCACAATTCAAAATAGTGGAGTGTCTATTGAGGCCACATCCATGCACTTTTCTAGTTCAAAGGATAAAAACCCCATCATGGCATCCATAAGTTACTTTGGAGTGATTGAGGAAATTTGGGAGGTTGACTACAGTAAATTTAGAGTTCCTCTATTTAAATGTGTTTGGGTCGATAGCAATACCAGGTGTTCAATTTGACGAAATGGGTTTTACTATGATAGACCTTAAGAAGCTAGGTCATAAGGAAGAACCATTCATCATGGCATATCGAGCAAAACAAGTTTTTTATGTCACCGAGCCCATGTAATGATAGGTGGTCTGTGGTCCTTCAAGACAAAGGGATTGATGTCAACAGTGAAAATGAAGACGAGTCAGATGATTTCATTGTCATTCCCAATTCACCACGACTGCCTAGTAGTATTCAAGATGTACAAGAGGATGTGGTCTATGCAACTCGTAATGATCATGATGAAGGGATATGGGAAAATTTAGTTGTCTAAGTATGTTTCTACTTAAAATTCTTTATGTATTTGTTTTATGTTTGTGTATTTAAGATTTATAAATTATATTGTTTTATATTTTCTTTACAGACACATGGCATCTCCTTCACCATCACCTCCTTCCTCACCTCCCTCATCTCCTCCACCACCTCGTCCACCAAAGAAGACCAGACAAGCAACACGATTACTGAGCTTGACAGCCAGACACATGACAGGAGAGAAGCTCAGTGTGTCTGTTGATCCACGCACTGGGAAGGTGTCTGGCCCGCATCATACCCAGTTCAGCAGCTACTTGGGTACCGTGGCACGAGAGAAGGTAATTCTAAGTTTATATTTGAAGTTTTTTACATATTTACATATAATTCTTCTTTTCATCTAACTAATGATTATGTTTTAGATATCTATTTTGCATCCAGACTGGGATAATGTTGACGAGACGGTGAAGAATCTGATTTGGCAGGACATTCTGGTAAGTTTAAATTTATTCAATTGTCTTTTCTTGAATATTGATTTTTAATTTTGATGCTAATTATGTTTTATTTTTACAGAAGTATTTTGATATTGAAAACTCCAAGGCAGTTAAGAAGAAGATTATGTCCACCATTGCAAAAATGTGGAGGCAGTTCAAGTCCACATTAACTACGAAATGGGTGTATGCTGAGGATGTCGTTAGCAAGGGACTTACTCCTTGCCAGCGATATGGCATATCCGAGGAGGAGTGGAGGAAATTTGTAGAGATTAGGGCTGGCCCGGAGTGGGAGGTATAAATTAATTTAAATTTATTAACTTATTGTATTATATTCTAATATCAATTATTTTTCAGGAGAAAAGATTAAAGGCGAAGGAGGTTCAAAAGAAGAATTTGACCCCCACCGCTCTGTCTCGTGAGAGTATGATCTCTTGTCCGAGAGAATGATGTACGAGAAGGCTGCACTCGAGAGAACAAGAAGCAGCCGGTTCCGGTATAAGCCAGGATGATCTCCCCACCATCTCCTCCTAAACGTCATCAAACTTGGAAGAGAGCTCGTCAAAAGCCTTCGGTGGGATGACATCCGAGGAGGCTCAATATATAGCGGATAGGATTGTAAGTTACTATTCTTTTTAACCCTAATATGATTAATTTGTTACACTTGTATATTATATATATATAATGTGTTAAATTTATTGTAGGATTCCTTGGAGGAAGCGAGTGTACACGGGAACTTTCGTTCCATATGGTCGTCGAGGATATACTCGACCACTACTATTGGTAAAGATGAACACCCGGCCGTGTTCGGGTGTGGGGACCGATGTGGGTATTCGACATTATTTTGGGGCAGCGAGTGAAGAATACCCAGAGCTCAACAATTAATGAAGAAGAGTTGGAGAAGAAGCTCACGGCGAAGGCGACACCGGTCATCGCAGACACGAGTTCGGGAGCAGCTACTTAGCATGTTTCCGGACTTGGCGGTTAGGATGGCATCTTCCCACCAACACGCTCAACCATCTCCTCCATCTGTTGGCACAATGGGAAGTACTTCCAGTAATCCTGCTCCTATTCTAGCTTCTCCTGTTGCTGCTGCTGCACCTGCACCTGCACCGATAGGTAAAATCGTTATTTATTTTTCATATATGTCTTCATTACAAATGTCTTCATATCATGCATCCACAGGTACATCTTTTGGGATGAAACAATGTGCCTTATTGGTGGAGGATGACTTGCTTGAACCAAGATTGGTGGCCCTTGGTTCAGTTCAGGAAGGGGCTTCTACCATCCACAGTGTGCCTTTGGCACCTGGTTATTTGAGAGTGGTGGTAGAAGAGATTCGAGATGCTGATGCTCGAGTCCCTGTGCCTACTGATGAGGTACAAGTGGTGGGACAGGCCCTTCACACGTTCATTGCTTGGCCCCAACATTTAGTGAGACAAGTTTCTAAAAAGGTATGTAATTTTTTATGTTAATGAGTTCTGAAAATGTTATTTCTGTATTAAGTAGTATTGTTTTAAACATGTAGGATGTTCGGAAGCCTACAAGTCGTGCTGCTTCTGAACATACTAAAGGAAAAGAAGCAGCTATCCCGAAAAATCCAATTGTTCAGTTGATCCGTGCCTCTGCAGAATATTATGCGAACTCCTTTGAGATTCATCTGGGATGCTACTGAGATTTGGGATAAATAATGCAAGCTTCCTCTCTACATTTCATATTCGACATCTCGGAGGTCACGTTGGGTGATAGGGATCTCAACATCTCTATTTTACAACTTTGGACAATGTAAGTACATATTTATTATTATAATTTCAATTTCATTATTTAATATATAACATGTTATTATTTTTCATTTTTAGGATGATGGATGAATTGGTCGAGGAGCGAGGAGCTTCGGATGTGTATGGATTTTTGAGCCTCGATCAATCCAAGCAACTGGAAATAGACGGGAGGAAGTCCAAAGATATATCCAAAATTGGATCCTCACCTCTAAAAGGCGAGATATATCTTGGAGCATATTTATTCCGAGTAAGTCAATATAAGTTCATTATTGTTTTTATTGTGATTGAATTATATTCTAAACATTTTATTTTTCAAGGCATCATTGGCAACTCTTCCTCATCGATCGTCCGGAGAAGACCAGTATCATTGGTTTTGTTCTTTGAATAAAAAACCAGATACTGATTTAAAGAATATTTTGAATAGGTAAGTATTTTAAACTTTGTGTTTTCAAATATAATTAATGTTCATGTATTGACTAATAACTTCTCGACGAGTGCTATTAAGGTGTGCGAGTACCATTGATGGAATGCACATCAGCAAAGCCACTAACCCACATTGGGAAATCCTACATGTAAGGTTACTTTTAATTCTCTAATGAATATTCAATATGTATTTTTCATAACTAATGACTTCTTCAATTCATTATAGGTTAATAGACAAACGGGTAGCTATGAATGTGGCTACTACGTAATGTACTTGGATGTGGCTTATAGTTTTGGGAATATCGGAGATACTTGGAGACAGAGTTAGTCCTCCAAAACCCTATTCCTCCAAAACTGTATTGGTAAAGTTTCCTACTTGTGATACCTAACATACTTTCATTTTGTTCCAGGTATTCACCGATACCCAACCCTTGCCCAAAGAGTCTATCGACCAAGTTCGACAAAAGTGGGCACGAAGTTTTTAGAACTTAGAAATAGGGAACAATAGGAGTTCTTTTATTGTAATTTCATTTATACAATTGTAAATAGATCAAATTCAAATAATTATTCAATATATATAATTCATTTCAAATGTAGTAATTTTAAATTGTTTTACTGGTTTTCTGGCATTGATATACAGGTACTAAAATTTAGGGAAAATGAGAAAATTAGAAGCTGCATTGCGAGTGGGGATTTTCAACGTCGGTTCATTTAGAACCGACGTTGAAAATACACTTTCTACGTCGGTTCAATAAATAACCGACGTTGAAAGTGTGCGAGATTTTCAACGTCGGTTATTTATTGAACCGACGTAGAAAGTGTATTTTCAACGTCGGTTCTAAATGAACCGACGTTGAAAATATTACTTTTAACGTCTCCTCTTTCAACGTCGGTTTTGTTACCGTCGTCAAATCATCCCCAGAACCGACGTGGATGTAGGTTCGTGTAGCAGTGGATAACATGAATTTTGTACCCTGCTTTCCATGCACCATACTATTCCATTATTTTTTTTACCATTCTCTCTCCCAAAATTGATATGATGAAAATGCAAGGGTGACGGTATTTCCTTATTTCATGGCTAGGGTTTGATTTGCATAAGGATAAGGAAACTACAAGGAGGAATCTTCAATAAGAAACTGGAAATGAATGTGCAAAAGTAATGTTGAAATGGCATCATTTATGATGACTTTCAAATGTGAGGTTGTAACAGTTTGTATATGGTGATGAAAGGAAAAAAAAAAAGAGGACTTTGATACTGATGAAAAACTTGTGGAGATTGGATATATGAAGTTGTGAGAAGTGGATAAGGCTAGTTAATAGTGCTTTTCCAATAACTTTGATCAAGTTCATCGTGAGTGGAAACTCCAAAATTGGAGAAAAATCAAACCATTGTCTAAAGATAACCAGAAAATAACACTACGTGCAAATTTTTACAACACAGATTAATCTTCTATATCCTTGATCCCAATACACTCGCACTCTCCAAAGTAGGTAATTAAACCAAATCTCACAACACTCTACTACAAGAGTATAAGAAAAGTCAAATACAAACTTAAAGTGCTTTTCACTGGGATGTCTAGATACCATGTACTCAAGTTCATTATATAGCTTTTATCATCCATTCCTTTGAATATTCAAGACGATGTGAGACTTTCAAGATGTATTATTTTCATCAAACTCAATAAGTACAAGTAATAATATTATTAGAAACTTTAAATGATTAGATGTTACGTGTTATTTGGCATAATGCACCATAATTTGTTGGCAATTTTGTGGAAAATGTCAGTGAGAAATGTGGAGCAACTAGATTTATGATGGAAAAAAGGAAATCAATAAAATGATTGGGAAGATAAAGGGGAGACAACCTTTTACCACTAACAGCCATATAATAACAAACACCCATATATATTTATTTTAAATGCTAAGGTAAAAATGTTTTAAGTTTGAATTATAAACATATGAAAGTTCTTAACCGAATACACTTATGATTTATATTTAAAATTAAAATATATCAATCAGTTTTGTTTTGAAAAGACCCCTCTTTTTTAGGGTATGTTTGATATATTCTTTATTTTAAAACTGTATTATGCTTTTAAAAACAAGAAAAACTTAATTCACTAGTTTAATATTTTAAACATATTTGAATTCTCATATCTTCTTTTCTTATTTTATCTTATTTTCTCACTTCTATACTCTACAAAAATATTTTATAGAAAAATTTCTTTTCTCAAAAATATAGATATATAAATTCTTATAACATTCTTTTTTTAAGATCATAAATTTAAAACTTGAATTTTATAAAGCTATCTTTATTATATAGGAATCATAATATATTTTCATATCGAACTTTTTATGATAAGATCCTTTTACAAATTTTATTTAAATGTAATAGTTTTATAATACCTGTATTTTAATTAATTTTTTTTATTATGATATATATATATATATATATATATATATTTATATATATATATATTTATTTATTTCTAACGAGGGGACTATAAGACTTAGTATTATATTTTAATGTATTAATTTAAGATCTCAAGTTACATAAATAAAAAAACACTTAACTAAATTTTAAGTCTCTATTAAATTTAAGTGTTTTTAATTGATTTTTTATTAAAAAAATTGTTATATTAGATATTTAAAATATTTTAATTTTTAAATTGAACCTTTGCTGTTAAATGGATTATGTAGTTGTTATAAATAAAAAATAAAAAATAACTTAAATTAAGTTTTAAGTTTTTTATAAATTTAATATTTTTAATTAAAAAAATTTGTTGTATTGGACACTTAAAATTTTTTATTTTTCATCCTTAATATATTAAATAATAATTATTATTTAATTATAAACTTTTTAAAATAAATATAAAAGCTATAAACAAATTTATTAATCAAGTTATTAAATATTTAATTATTAAAAAATTAAGTTATTTTATATTTTTATAAAATTATAAATTATCGTATTATTATATTATTTATAATTTTAATGTTGAATAAAATATTAATAAATAATTAAATTATAATATTATAATAACTCTATATAACAATTGCGTGATATAAACTCTCATGGTAGTAGGTAAAACCAAAATACTTTGGATAATTTTCACCTTTTCCAGTTGCATTACCACTTTTATTTTTTACTTAATTTCAAATGATATTTTCGAAAAGACAAATATTTAAAAACAAGTCAATAATACATTAAAAATAAGAAAATAATAATACTTTTTCTAGTGACAGAAGATTTGTTTCTTCTTACTCATCATTTAAACAAAGATATAAAACAATAATTAGGAAATGTTAAAAAAAGCTAAAAGATTAATATATTGTAATAATTTAAGCCAATTACCAAAATTGAAGAATTTTTTAAAAAATTATGTAATTTTTTTGTAATTTTAAATTATTTAATTAATTTACATTTATTTCTCAACCACAACGTTATTTTTATTATTTATATCAATTCAATTTTTAACATCTTAAATTACTTAATACATACATAATTTTACAATTTTTACATTTATTATTTACAAAATCTTAAAATTCTATTTTCTTTATCTTTTTTAATTACAAATAATTGAATATTAACATTAAATATTTTAATTTATCATGTAAAAATATTACTTTTCAAATATAATATTTTTAAATTAATTATTACAGTTTTTCAAATTTTAAATTAATTATTTCAAATATTATTTTAAATTTTTTCAACATTTCTTAACTATAATTTTATATTTTTAATTGAAAATTGTCTAAATGATAATAAACAATTCGTCTATCACTATAAAAAAGTATTATTATTTTCTAAATTTTAATGTGTTATTAACTTGTTTTTAAATATTAACCTTTCAAAAAATATTAATTGAAATTTTAAAAAATAAAACTAACAAGAATAATTATCCAAAAATAGTTGAGTTTTATCTGTCATAGAATAAATGTTTATACCAACAATTATTATAATGCTATTATTTAATTATTTATTAATATTTTATTTAAGAATAAAATCGTAAATAGCATGAATATGAATTATATATAATTCATAATTTTATAAAAATATAAAATAGCTCGATTTTTTTAATAATTTGATTAATAAATTCATTGATACTTTTTAAATTTATTTTAAAACATTTCACAATTAAATAATAATTATTATTTAATAAATATTTAATAATAATAAGGACTCAATTAAAAATAAAAAAATTTGGATATCCAACTTAACAAATTTTTTTAATAAGAATTTAATTGAAAATATCAAATTAACGAGAGATTTAAAACTTAATTTAAGTGAGTTTTTGTTTTCTGTAGAGACACCTTAGCAACTGAATCAGGTACCAGCCACATCATCATTCATTTAATAGCAAAATTTAACAATAGGAATTCAATTAAAAAAATTAGATATGTTAAACATCCAATAGAAAGAAATTTTTTAATAAAAATTCAATTAAAAATACTCAAATTTATTATAGACTTTAAACTTTATAAGTCAATAAAAAATTATTTTTTCCATTAAAAGGTGTTCTTGTTAAAAAATTTATAAATTGAAGTGTTAAGAACATATATCATTAAATGAAATATTATAAGACTCTTAGGACGAGAGAAAAAAAATATAAGATCTTAAAAATTATGTAAGATAATATAACTTACAAAAAATAAATTAAGATATAACGAAACATTACACAAATAAAATATTGTATTTTTTTTTCATTAAATGTTATACCCTTGTGTTATATCAGGAAAAAATCCACAAAACATATTTATTTTACAAGTAAAAAATTCTATAATATTTATGTCTTAGCAACATATGATTGTGAATGAGTAGAGCTCTACATTGTAAATATTATACAAAAATTTAATAAGCAATAATGTTAGGAGTGAAAGAGTTAAGTGTCTAGAATAGAAAATACTTTGCTTTACAATCATTTGGAGTATTTAGAATGAGAGAGATTGATGGTTGTTTTTCTATAAAGATAAAGTATTTAATGGTAAAAAAGTAATTCAAGAGGTTAAGTCTCATTGTAATAAAACACTAAATATCTAGAAAAATCCATTATTTTTTCTTTGAAATAACAATCCTCACTAATACAAAAATATGTCTTTTATGTCATTAATTTTATATGTAACTTCTTGATATCCAATATCACATAGTATTTTTGTAAATAATTTAAACTATTTTATATAAAACTATTGAACTCTAATATAAAACTCAAAAATTATGTCAAACTGCGTAGATGAGATATTTAATTTAGTTTTGTAACTTTTACAATTAACACAATATCAATACTTATAAAATATTTTCCATTAATTTATATCATTCAAAACATATAGTTTCATCCTTAACAACGTTTCTTATATAGACAACTTATAAGCAATGCTACCTCATTTATTTCATCAAGAGTAGACTGTTAAATAGCATTGTTTATCTTTAATAAACTTTTTCCCATTGGAAATGACCTCAGGTAAGTAAATTCAATGTGTATGAACACGAGTAAGTAATAACAAATATTAATGTAAATATAAAATGATATATATATCAATTAACGTATAACTAAAATCCTTCTACCTAAAGTGAATTAGTTATGGCTATAACATAGATGAACAATTAAGAGCAATTATAGCGATTAATTTAAGTGTTGATTAACGAATATAAAATATTTGAAGAAAAGGAGTGTAGTTTGATGCTTAATATTCTAATGAAATACTTACCACAATTTGATAATATCCTCATTCTAATATGAGGTCATTAGGCAGAAATTAAAACTTTAAAGAAGACCTAACTCACTCTTTAAATATAAGGTTTTTTTGTATCCTTTTTAATTGTTTGTTGCATTAATTTTTTTAACATAACACCTTTAATTATTTTAGTTTATTGTCTTTCTCTCTCCCTCTCTCTCTTATGAAGATCAGAACTGAAGAATTTAATTAAAATTAAAACTTCATTACTATTATTTCTTTACACATTAACTATTTAAAAATATTACAATTGCAGATAATTTCATGTTTTTAAATTGTTTAATAATTAATCATAAATGCCTTATATATATTCTTACATTTACCTCTATTTATGGTAAATGATTCTCACATCTTCTTTACTTTTAAAATAAATAATTACTATTTTATTATCTTAATAAAATAATATTCCTATGTTTTAGTTTTATTAATAAAAAAAGAGATGCATAGTCTCTACGTTAAAAAAACTAATAATAATAATATAATAAACAAGGGATAATCAATCGGATGTTATGCTGTTAGAAATTGTGAAAATGGAAGAATGTAAAAAAGATTATAAAAAATAACAACCTTAATAATAGAGATATATTACATAAAAATAACATAAACACAATAAAGATGAATATGATAATAGTTTTCCATGAACAAAGGGCCACGTGTGGCTTGCTTTTGTTTGATGTGATTGTACATACTTTGGAGGTTCTTACGACAGTTAGGGCATGCACGCACGCATACCATTTCTGGTAGTGTCTTTCAAAAAGATTCAAGCCTTCTTAATAATTCCGAAAATACAGTTTCTGATTGATCATGCACAAGTGCATTTCAAATCATATTTTTCGATGTGCCCAATTCAAGAAATGCTGCTGCTGCTGATGCATAATGCAATGAATTCCTGTTGCTCTTTGCCGCGACAACCCTGGCCACTACCTGTGCATAAGATGACCCTTTTAACACTTTCATCACTCATTTCTATTTTCTTCACTGTTGCTACCACGTTTTCATAATGTTGCTCCCCTGATTAATTAGTGTTTGGATCTTTCTCACAATTTAACTAATCAATTCAACCCATTCTGAAACTAATATTAATTCTTCAATGTTCATGTGGACCTATATTTGAGTCAGCACTTTGACAAAATTGAACCAAGGGAGAAGATCTTCACGTGGTTTCATCAACTTTACATCGTTTCAGTGTGTCACATTTGGGCATTGCCATCAGAACATTGCTTCTGAATGTCCTTTTCATACCTACAAATGAAGCATGAGCCCAATGGTTTAACATGTGTTAATCACGTGAACCTGACCCCTTAGGGTTTGTGCTTCCTTCGTGTTTACAAATGTGTCATTTATTGTGATTGATTTCCATGAAAAACCCATCGTAATCACTAAGATATTTAGTTCTCAACCTTTGGTGTTGTCACCTTCTCTTCACTGTTTGAATTATTATTGTTATGATCACGACGACGACGTATTGTTGCTCCTCTCCTTTATCAGATCAATGCTAGATCTGCTTTAACCTATTTTGTTGTACAATATATATAGTTATATCCTGTCCCACAAACGAAACCACACTGCTACACGAACCTACATCCACGTCGGTTCTGGGGATGATTTCACGACGGTAACAAAACCGACGTTGAAAGAGGAGACGTTAAAAGTAATATTTTCAACGTCGGTTCATTTAGAACCGACGTTGAAAATACACTCTACGTCGGTTCAATAAATAACCGACGTTGAAAGTCTCGCACACTTTCAGCGTCGGTTATTTATTGAACCGAGCGTAGAAAGTGTATTTTCAACGTCGGTTCTAAATGAACCGACGTTGAAAATCCCTCCCCACTGCAATGCGGTTTCTAATTTTGTCATTTTCCTTAAATTTTAGTACACTGTATATCAATGCCGAGAAAACCAGAAAACAATTTAAAATTACTACATTTGAAATGAATTATATATATTGAATAATTATTTGAATTTGATCTATTTACAATTGTATAAATGAAATTACAATAAAAGAACTCCTATTGTTCCCTATTTCTAAGTTCTAAAAACTTACGTGCCCACTTTTGTCGAACTTGGTCGATAGACTCTTTGGGCAAGGGTTGGGTATCGGTGAATACCGGAACAAAATGAAAGTATATGTTAGGTATCACAAGTAGGAAACTTTACCAATACAGTTTTGGAGGAATAGGGTTTTGGAGGACTAACCCTGTCTCCAAGTACCTCTGATATTCCCAAAAACTATAAGCCACATCCAGTACATTACGTAGTAGCCACATTCATAGCTACCCGTTTGTCTATTAACCTATAATGAATTGAAGAAGTCATTAGTTATGAAAAATACATATTGAATATTCATTAGAGAATTAAAAGTAACCTTACATGTAGGATTTCCCAATGTGGGTTAGTGGCTTTGCTGATGTGCATTCCATCAATGGTACTGCACACCTTAATAGCACTTCTGAGAAGTTATTAGTCAATACATGAACATTAATTATATTTGAAAACACAAAGTTTAAAATACTTACCTATTCAAAATATTCTTTAAATCGAGTATCCGGTTTTTATTCAAAGAACAAAACCGAGTATACTGGTCTTCTCCAGACGACTCGATGAGGAAGAGTTGCCAATGATGCCTTGAAAAATAAAATGTTTAGAATATAATTCAATCACAATAAAAACAATAATGAACTTATATTGACTTCTTGGAATAAATATGCTCCAAGATATATCCGCCTTTTAGAGGTGAGGATCCAATTTTGGATATATCTTTGGACTTCCTCCCGTCTATTTCCAGTTGCTTGGATTGGCTGAGGCTCAAAAAATCCATACACATCCGAAGCTCCCTGCTCCTCGACCAATTCATCCATCATCCTAAAAAATGAAAAATAATAACATGTTATATATTAAATAATGAAATTGAAATTATAATAATAAATATGTACTTACATTGTCCAAAGTTGTAAAATAGAGATGTTGAGATCCCTATCACCCAACGTGACCTCCGAGATGTCGGAATATGAAATGTAGAGAGGAAGCTTGCATTATTTATCCCAAATCTCGTAGCATCCCAGCGAATCTCAAAGGAGTTCGCATAATATTCTGCAGAGGCACGGATCAACTGAACAATTGGATTTTTCGGGATAGCTGCTTCTTTTCCTTTAGTATGTTCGAAGCGGCACGACTTGTAGGCTTCGAACATCCTACATGTTTAAAACAATACTACTTAATACTGAAATAACATTTTCAGAACTCATTAACATAAAAATTACATACCTTTTTAGAAACTTGTCTCACTAAATGTTGGGGCCAAGCAATGAACGTGTGAAGGGCCTGTCCCACCACTTGTACCTCATCGGTAGGCACGGGGACTCGAGCATCGGCATCTCGAATCTCTTCTACCACCACTCTCAAATAACCAGGTGCCAAAGGCACACTTGTGGATGGTAGAAGCCCCTTCTGAAGCTCGAACCAAGGGCCACCAATCTTGGTTCAAGCAAGTCATCCTCCACCAATATGGCACATTGTTTCATCCCAAAAGATGTACCTGTGGATGCATGATATGAAGACATTTGTAATGAAGACATATATGAAAAATAAATAACGATTTTACCTATCGGTGCAGGTGCGAGTGCGGCGACGGCAACGAGGAGAAGCTAGAATAGGAGCGGGATTACTTGGAAGTACTTCCCATTGTGCCAACGGATGGAGGAGATGGTTGAGCGTGTTGGTGGGAAGATGCCATCCTAGCGCCAAGTCCGGAAACATGCTAAGTAGGCTGCTCCCGAACTTGTGTCTGCGATGGCCAGGTGTCGGCTTCATTGTGAGCTTCTTCTCCAACTCTTCTTCATTAATTGTTGAGCTCTGGGTATTCTTCACTTGCTGCCCCAAAATAATGTCGAATACCCACACGGTCCCCACACCCGAACACGGCAGGGTGTTCATCTTTACCAATAGCGGTGGTCGAGTATATCCTGACGACCATATGGAGCGAAAGTTCCCTGTGTACACTTGCTCCTCCAAGGAATCCTACAATAAATTTAACACATTATATATATATAATATACAAGTGTAACAAATTAATCATATTAGGGTTAAAAAGAATAGTAACTTACAATCCTATCCGCTATATATTGAGCCTCCTCGGATGTCATCCCACGGAAGGCTTTTGACGAGCTCTCTTCCAAGTTTGATGACGTTTAGGAGGAGATGGTGGGGGGAGATCATCCTGGCTTATACCAGAACTGGCTGCTTCTTGTTCTCTGAGTGCGGCCTTCTCGTACATCATTCTCTCGGACAAGAGATCATACCCCCACGAGACGAGGCGGTGGGGGTCAAATTCTTCTTTTGAACCTCCTTCGCCTTTAATCTTTTCTCTCGAAAAATAATTGATATTAGAATATAATACAATAAGTTAATAAATTTAAATTAATTTATACCTCCCACTCTGGGCCAGTCCTAATCTCTACAAATTTCCTCCACTCCTCCTCAGATATGCCATATCGTTGGCAAGGAGTAAGTCCCTTGCTAACGACATCCTCGACATACACCCATTTCGTAGTTAATGTGGACTTGAGCGCCTCCACATTTTTGCAATGGTGGACATAATCTTCTTCTTAAGCGCCTTGGAGTTTTCAATATCAAAATACTTACGTAAAAATAAAACATAATTAGCATCAAAATTAAAAATCAATATTCAAGAAAAGACAATTGAATAAATTTAAACTTACCAGAATGTCCTGCCAAATCAGATTCTTCACCGTCTCGTCAACATTATCCCAGTCTGGATGCAAAATAGATATCTAAAACATAATCATTAGTTAGATGAAAAGAAGAATTATATGTAAATATGTAAAAAACTTCAAATATAAACTTAGAATTACCTTCTCTCGTGCCACGGTACCCAAGTAGCTGCTGAAGCTGGGTATGATGCGGGCCGGACACCTTCCAGTGCGTGGATCAACGAGACACACTGAGCTTCTCTCTGTCATGTGTCCGGTTGTCAAGCTCGATGATCGTGTTGCTTGTCCGGTCTTCTTTGGTGGGCGAGGTGGTGGAGGAGATGAGGGAGGTGAGGAAGGAGGTGATGGTGAAGGAGATGCCATGTGTCTGTAAAGAAAATATAAAACAATATAATTTATAAATCTTAAATACACAAACATAAAACAAATACATAAAGAATTTTAAGTAGAAACATACTTAGACAACTAAATTTTCCCATATCCCTTCATCATGATCATTACGAGTTGCATAGACCACATCCTCTTGTACATCTTGAATACTACTAGGCGATCGTGGTGAATTGGGAATGACAATGAAATCATCGACTCGTCTTCATTTTCACTTGTTGACATCAATCCCTTTGTCTTGAAGGACCACGGACCACCTATCATTACATGGGTCGGTGACATAAAAAACTTGTTTTGCCTGATATGCCATGATGAATGGTTCTTCCTTATGACCTAGCTTCTTAAGGTCTATCATAGTAAAACCCATTTCGTCAAATTGAACACCGGTATTGCTATCGACCCAAACACATTTAAATAGAGGAACTCTAAATTCTATGTAGTCAACCTCCCAAATTTCCTCAATCACTCCAAAGTAACTTATGGATGCCATGATGGGGTTTTTATCCTTTGAACTAGAAAAGTGCATGGATGTGGCCTCAATAGACACTCCACTATTTTGAAGCTGTGCTATTGTCATCTTGTGACTTTGTGTAGAAGGAATATCTATTAATGTCGTACCCAGTCCAAGTGATGACGTTATGTTTTGGTCCATGAGCTAGCCATTTCAATGTATCGGATGCATCGCTGATCTGAAAAAATTTGGCTTCTAAACCAAGCGATAAACTTGTTGTTATGCTCCTTCACTAACAACCGTTCACCCATTTTGGGGTTTTGGGTCCTCAACATTGATTGATGAGCAGATATGTAAGGAAGAACTTCATCTGTATTATTCAAAATATACAAGTGTGCTCGACTCAACTCGGTAATATCCTTTGCTTGAACTTTTATACCACGAGTACCCTTTCCATTTATCCTATCATCATGTCGACTTGTAGGAACACCCACGGCTTGTGCTTTTGCCAAGTATTACGAACAAAACTCTGTAGCTTCTTACGCAATATACCTTTCAACTATAGAAGCTTCGGTCCGTATGGATTCTTAGTATACCCTTTGAAGATCTTCATGTATCGCTCAATTGGGTACATCCACCATAAATAAACTGGGCCACATAACCGTATCTCTCTTACAAGATGTACAATTAAGTGAACCATAATATCAAAAAATGATGGAGGAAAATACATCTCCAATTGACATAGTATAATTGCTGCCTCATTTTCCAATTGATCTAATGATTTTTCGTCAATTACTTTCGCGCATATAGAGTTGAAGAAAAACATAGACGCATAATTGCATTTCTCACATTCTTCGGGAGTATGCCACGTATAGCTACAGGTAAGAGTTGTTGCATCGAGCGTGGCAGTCATGTGACTTTAACCCAACTAGTTTAAGATCTTTCATTGACACAAGACTCTTAATATTTGAAGAGTATCCTTGTGGAACTTTAATACTCAGAAGGCACCGACAAAGACTAGTCTTCTCTTTTTTGGATAAAGTGTGACATCTTTGGTGGAAGATATGTTCTCTTGCCTTCACATCTTGGATGCAATTCGGACGTATTCCCAATTCACAAAGATCTTGGCGAGTATTCACTCCATCCTTTGTCTTACCTTTGATGTTCAAAAGTGTGCCAATTAGACTATCACACACATTCTTCTCAACATGCATCACATCAATACGAGTGACGTACATCTAAATGACACCAATATGGAAGTTCAAAAAAATTGATCTCTTCTTCCACTTGCTTACGTCGGTAGATTTCTTTTGGGTCTTTCCAAATTCAACATTTATGTTTTTCACGCGATCATAAACTTCCTCACCATTAACGGTGACTTAGCAATTTCATCCTCCCGGCAACCGTTAAAAGCTTTCTTCAATCTTCGGTATGGGTGGTTAGCTGGAAGGAATTTTACGTGTTTATTATAAATTGTCTTCTTCCCATGTTTCAATTGCGAGATAACTTGTATCTTCTTGACAAATAGGACACGCATGATGACCCTTGACACTTGTATCCACTCAAGTTACCATATCTTTGGAAAGTCATTTATGGTACAAAATATCATTGCATGTAACTTGAAATTCTCCTGTCGATTTGCATCAAACACCTCTACTCCTTCCTCCCACAACAATCTTAAGTCATCTATCAAAGGACTTAAATAAACATCTATGTCATTTCCTGGCTGTCTTGGACCTGCAATCATCATAGATAGCATAACATATTTCCGCTTCATGCACTGACCAATGTGGAAGATTGTAGATCACCAATAAAGCGGCCATGAGCGTGGTTAGTGCTTAAGTTACCAAAAGGATTCATTCCATCTGTAGCTAGTCCAAGTCTAAGGTTTCTTGCATCACTACCAAAACTTGGAAATAGACGGTCAATTTTCTTCCCTTGTGGAGAATCAGTGGGATGTCGAAGTTGTCCATCTCGTTTCTTTGCAGCCGAATGCCATGTGAGATTTTTGAATCTTCTTCATTAGCAAACAATCGCTTAAACCTTGGAATTATTGGAAGATACCATATAACCTTTGCGGGAGAACCCTTTTATGACTATCTTCACCATCACCATCACCATCCTTGACTTTGTAGCGTGATACACCACATTTTGGACACTTGTCAAGACATTCAAACTCTTCTCTGTATAAAATACAGTCATTAGGACAAGCGTGTATCTTTTTATATTCTAAACCCATTGGACAAAGTATCTTCTTTGCTTCATACATACGGTTAGGCAATGTGTTTTCATCTGGAAGCATCTCTTTCAAAAGTTCTAACAATTCATTGAAACTTTTATCACTCCAACCAAACTTTGCCTTCAAATTCACCAATCTTAATACGGAAGACAATCGAGTGAAAGTTGTACACCCGGGATACAAAGCCGTCTCCGAATCGGTCTTCAATTTATCATATACAGGTGCATGTGCTTGAAGAAAGCTCTCCTGACCCACATCACGAAGCATATCCTCTATTCGATCTTCCATACACACATCCTCCTCCTCCACGAGGTTGTGATACTATTGGAATATCAATAAGTTCACCGTGCCATATCCATGTAGTATAATTTTTCATGATACCCTCACAGATTAGATGTTCTCGTATTATATCTACTGTTTGAACTCTTCCATTAACACACTTAACACGGGGACAATAAAATTTTCCATTCATCTTTAGACCATTTCGTTCAGCAAAACTCAAAAATTGTTCAACTCCATTCTCATACTCTTCTGATATACGACTTGCATTCATCCAACTTCGATTCATTTTCGGATTTTACACTACAATTAAGAGTTAATAAAAACCTTATTGGTCATCAATGAATTTAATATCATTGATTACTATAATAAAAATTATCATTTAGTAGACTTTGCTCTATAAGAGAGACAAACTCATTCTAACGAAATTTCAGCGAGTTTCCTCTGTTATTTGACTAAATCCAAATTTTTACACAACATCAAATACATAAACAACATCAAATAAAGCCCCATGGGCACAGCCAGATAATCAGAACATTCATCTACATTTCAATAACCTAATCATACAAACACTATCTACAAAACAAAAAATAATAAAAAACCCACTAACCTGGCAGCGGACCCACAAAATGAAACCTCGCGGCGCGGTTCGCGGCGGCGAGGCACGCGATGGCAGCGGCGATGGCGAGGCGGCAGCAGCGGCACGGCGCGGCGGCGGCACGTGACAGAAGGAAACCACGCGGCCAAGGTAGCGGCGCGATTCGCAATGCCGGATTCGAGTACTGAGGAGCTTGGCGGCGCACGCAGCGGCGAGCGGCGCAGCGCGGCAGCGGCGGCGTCTCTGGAAGGAAGGGCGTTCGCGGCAGCGAGAAAACCAGAAAAACCAGTGCTGGCAAGTGAAACTTCAAGCGAAGAACGAAAAGTGAGGAAAAGAGAGGCGCGGGTTGTGTATATAAAGGGGTTTTAACGTCGGTTATGGGAATAACCGAGCGTCGAAAGTGGGAGACACACTTTCAGCGTCGGTTCATTAAGAACCGACGTGGAATGTATGACATTCAGCGTCGGTTCTTCATGAACCGACGTTGAAAGTGTGTCTCCCACATTCAACGTCGGTTCATGAAGAACCGACGTTGAATGTCATACATTCCACGTCGGTTCTTAATGAACCGACGTTGAAAGTGTGTCTTCCACACTTTCGACGTCGGTTATTCCCATACCCGACGTTAAAACCCCTTTAAAATCCCTTCTACGTCGTTTGTATTTTAACCGACGTAAAACTGCGACGTTAATTCGTATTCTTGTAGCAGTGCCAGAACCGTAGGGTTTTGAAACCTATTTTTTCAGTGTAAAGAATTAAAAAAAAACTTTAATAAGAGTGCTTTCTTTTATGAGCAAAGAATATAAATGAGAGTAGAAACCAAATATCTCAATCTTTTACACAATATATACACACAATGTATACAGGTTAAATAATAGATCTTTGTTAAGTGGATTGTTCTCCTTTGCAAAAACAAACTTTAATAGTTTAAAAAAAACTCAATTTTGCAAACAAATCTATTATTTAAACAAAACATAACTAAACCAACATTCTACAAAATTTAGTTATACAATACAACAAGTTGTGCATTAATACCTAACATGATATAATTTTACTTTACGAGATGTCCTTTGTCAGGATTTGTTTTATGAGAAAAAATAATTTACATGATACTTTCAGTGATTGTACATAATCATGATAGTTGAGAACATCTTTTTGGGAGGCACGACAAAAACTCTCCTTCTTTCATTTACAAGGTAGTGCTTGAGTGTTTTATCTTTTGCCATGACTCTTTTCCGTAGTCTTTGTGTGTCTCCTGTTTTATCTTTTTGTTGGTCATTGCCACTCACTTTTATGGAGCAAGTTGTGGGTGTTCTAATATCCCCTCCAAGCAATATTTCTTATATGCAAAAGTGTTTCTATCTTGACTCTCAAGTCAGAGATTGATTACCTTATATTGAAATTAACATATATATCATTTTCATTTGCTTTGTCATGTTAGGAGGTTGCTTTTATGAGTCCCCTGCTATATTTAGTCTTCATAGATTCTATATAATATGAGAAAGAAACATTTTTATGTTTGTGTGTTATCCACACCTACGTCTTAATTTGTGTTGATGTAAAAGTCTCCTTTGCATCAGACACCCATTTTTAAATATAATATTATTTTTACGATTTCATATGTTTCACAGAGCACACCTTCACCTTCATACCTTACTGTCATCCTTTTTGAGTTGAGTCAGATTTAAGTTTTGAAAATTGATACTAGGCTGGTGGTGGAAGATTGTAGTTATGTCAATCCATTTATTTCACATATTTCAAACTTGAATGATTATCCTACAAGTACAAAATAAGTGATTTGTTATTTTCACTTCTTCTCTACATAACATACATATAGGAGTCCTCTGGGTCACATTTATCTTTTTTAGATTGACCGTTGTTAGTATTTTGTCCAGGTTTAGTCTCCATGCAAAGCATTGGGCATTTGGTAGAGCTTTAATGCTCTAGAAGGTGTCGTACACTTGGCCACCTTCTTCTATCCTAGTGACTTTAAGCTTTTTATAAGTCAAATTAGCTATGAAAATATTATCTCACCATCCTTCTACAACCACCTATCCTCCTTTCAACGTTAAAGTTTTTTGTTGTACCTCATGCATCAACTTATTCACCTTCCATTTTTTTCATTCAAACCAATTTCTCTACCATTCTGACTTCCATTTCTATTCATTATCTGCTCAAACTACAACTTCACTAAAACTCTTATTTTTAAATAATGTATTTGCATATTTTCTAGGGAATAATTTTTCATAGAGGAGTCTCCACTTCATTTATCTTCCCAAAATTTTATAATAGTCTCATTTCCCACACTTCATTTAATATTGTTTTCCCACCATTCTTTATCACCCTGTCTTTATTTATATGTTTGATATTTCTCCACCATCTACACTCCAACTTCATATTACTTGTGTCTAAGAGACTCTCCATTATTTGTGTCTAAGAGACTCTCCATTATTTGTGTCTCTTCCCCCTCTTTATTTAATAAGAGTGATGTTTGAACTTTGTTATCAAATTACTACAAATTGTGTTTTAGAAATATGTGCTTACTGACGAAAGTAATTTCTTTTATAATATTAAAGAAAGTCATACATAGAACAACAATAACAACACAGTGATGTATATATGGAGAATATGTTCACTGTGTTTTAGTTATGTCAATATGACGTTATAGGACTTATGGTAAGACTTGACCAATCTTCTTGAAAATGAACATACGAAGAATAGGTTCGTTATATATGTTTTCGTTATGTAACTCCACGCAATTGTTTCTACAAGATGACAATTATTGGTTTTTTCTGTGAACATTTTGTTAAATTATTTTCACAAGGAGACAATTACTGTTTGATAGTCCATATGATTCTGTAGATTTTTCTTTGTTGGACTCTAATAAATTATTCGATTAGAACTTATGACTTGATGCAACACATGATCAAAAGTGAATATTTTGGTGAAAATGACTCAAACTGTGGTAGATATGGCTACACCAATGACTTAGTAAATTACTGTTCACAATCAATTATAGTTGTAATGATCTTTACCTCAAAATACATCAAGGACAAAAGTAATAATCAAGTTTCATATACTTTATCTTGAGATTGTGTTATCTGTGAAGATTTCAAATTCTCCTCGAGGCACACTCAGTGAAAAAGATGGAGGAAGAACGTTGTTTTCGATATAAACTTCAAAGATAGAAAAAATTATAAGATTCTTTTCATTTAGGTTAACAATAGTTATATTTTTTTAATTTTAATATATTAAATTCTTACTAACCCAATTAAAATCACTTCCATGAAACACAGTGTCTTAATGTAATTAACTTTTAAAATCATATTAAATAAACATGTCTGCTCTTTATAATTATGAAATTATGGATTTCATTCATTATCTTTAAGGTAGTAAGATAATTGATTGGTAAGTATTTGCATATTTGAAATTGGTCTAGTAATTAAGATGTTTCCATATTATTAAAATAAATTTTCAAATGCTTTTTCGGTAAAGGATTAGGAAAACAAAGAATTATATACAGAGTATTGTAAAACATTGAGAAGTAAGTAAACAGTAAAACTTTTAAAATATAGAAAATAAACAATTAAGTAAATCAGTTTAGAAAATGAAAAAATATGGAATGGAACGAGTAACAACAAAGTGTAAATGCAAGATAAAGTAAATAATTAAAAAAAGTAAATGACTAGACATACAAATGGTAAGAAAGAGTAATCAACAAAAAATTATCAAAGGAAATATAAAATATTGCAAAGGAAAGCATAAATTTAGTAAAGAAGAATACTATTCTCGATATTTTGTTTATCATTTTTTAGTTCTAGATGTTATAATGTTTCTTAATATAAAACAATTTAATCACTCCTAATTTCAATGAATAAATCTTATATATAGACAATATATTCGAGGTGTTGTTTACTGGCACAATTTTACTTATACAAATCATATATTATATGGATTGTAGGGTTTTAACTTATAACTTATGGTCAACAGTTTCACAACTCCTCTTTTGTCACATTTTTTTTATAATCTAGTGAGAACTTTTTTTTTATTTTTCTAACTTTTAAAAATAATTAAATATCATCATCATGAGATTTCTTTTTGTATACTCAATCCATTATTTCGATACCCCTTTATACTTCTTATTCAACAATTAGTTTTTCATAAAAAGTCTTCATTGATCTTTCTTTAAATTCCATATTAGTCAATTCATGTGGACTTCACTTATTTATCCATACATCAACATGTTTTTCTCTCCTAGATGCAAATCTTTTTATCAATAATAAAATTACATTGAGGACTCATTAGAAATATTTAACTTTTATTTAGATGGTTGGGTAAAGTATAGTCGAAGGGTTGTCACAAATTGTAGTTGGTAGAGTTCATTAGGAATAATTGATTGGTTTATTTATGTGGATGGATTGGTGACCTCTTTGGTCATTTTTTGTGGCAAAGGTGATGAGAAAAGAGGGAATGGATAATCACATTAATTTGTGACTAATCTCCAAAATACCTTTTTTTTGTTCATTCTTGTTAACTTGTGACTATGAATTACAACTTACTCATTCACTCTTGCTAACCTCATTTTATCCCACCTAAAAATGTTAATTATTTGCTTTTGGCCTACATTACATTGTTTTTTCTGAATTTATTTTTAATGTTTCGGTTTTTAATTTTTTACTTAGTGGATCACTTAAGCAGCAAATAGTTGATTATTCAAGATAGCTAAAATCTTGGTTTATTTATTTTTTTGTTTCAATTAAATTATTATAAATATATTTGGTTTATTTTTTTTTTTCAATTAAATTATTATAAATATATTGTGTTGATGAATAGAAAATGCACTCTTGTCATTCAAGTTCTTGCGCATATTATAACCTGTATTTTTCCTCTTCTTTCTAATAAAACCTACAAAATTGGTATCTAAGTTGTTTTCTTACGAAAACTAACAAAAATAGAAGCTTAAACATGTTTTGCTTCTCCCATCTTTGATGGAGTTCTACTTGGAGGCTAATAATCATATTCTTGTCCAAATTAAGCATCATAGAAAAAACAAAGAAATCAAAATTCAAGTTTGTGTTTATTTGCTAGTGTTTCATAGATCACTTTTACTTGAATAGACTCTCAAAACACTAATGACAATGTGGAACTGTTTGAAGGGAGAGATGTTGGGGATGAACGAATTTTAGACATGTAAGTTTTGAACTTGATGTGACGATTTGATCTTCAAAGAATAAATGAGAAGATCAAGAGTTACATTAACATATTACTAAGAATTTTTAACAAGGTTAAATTGTGCATTATATTTGGTGATTCTAGAATTGTCAAAAAAGTATGGTTAGTATGAATGAGAGGTATGAAGTATCATTAATTGGCTTGGAGAATGCAAAGGATTTGTCCAATATCACTACGGCAAAAGTACTACATGTTTTTCAAGCTCAAGAGCGACACAAGCTTATGTGGTTGACGGAGTTTTACCAACCAAGCATAATGAAGTTGTAAATGTCACAAACAATCAAAGTAAGGGTATGGGTAAAAGAAAAAATTATCCACCTTGTCAACATTGTGGAAAAGTAGGTCACCCACCATTCAAATGTTAGAGAAGATCGAATACAAAATATAGCAAATGCAATCAACATGGACATGAAGTTGTCATTTACAAAGGGAAGTTTTAATAATTGGAAGCCAATGCCTAGGTTGTTGAGTAGGAGAAAGAAGATAAGACTTATAACGCAATGTGTTCTATAGTTATGAGTTACTCTTATGGTTGATTGGTTGACACTCGTTGCGCAAACCACATATACAACAAAATCTCCTCAAAGACCTAAAGCTTATTGAACTATCAAAAATCAAAATTGGGAATGGTGGTTAGATTTCTCAAAAAGGAGAAGGAACCATTGTAATTTCAACCAACTCAAGTACAAAAATAATCCTAATTGTTCTTTACGTACTTGATATCGATCAAAATTTGCTAATTGTGGGTCAATTGATTGAGAAATTATTTAAAGCATTTTTTTTAAATGCTTATCTTTGACACCATTGGTCAAGAGATTCTAAGATTAAAGTGAAAGGTAAAAACTTCTTATTTAACCAAATGAGTATAAGCATGTTGTCAATCTTAGTTAAGTTAGTTCCACAAAAGTTTGGCACAAAAGGCTTGACCATTGTCATCTTCAAATAATGTTGACCATGAAAAAGAATTACATCATCCATGATCTGCCTATACTTCTCAATAATTTGTCGAATCAAGCTTCTTGTCAGTTTGGTAACAAAAATTCATTTCTCAAATGAGCTTATAGAGCCTAAAAAATTCATTCATACTTGATAATGCATTAGCAATAGTCAACATGTGTTATTTATATTAAGGTATTACACATAAGGATGGAAAAAAAATTTGTACATGCTAATATTTGCATAAAATTTGTAACGGATAGTAAATAAATATCTTTAATGAATACGAATATTTTAATTAGCCACTTATTAATCACTTATTAATGGGTTGGGTACTTGTATCATGGTATTCAACCTGCAAGTCTCCTTACCTACTAATTCTTATTAGTAAATTTTATTTAAATATTTAAAAAAAAAGTGATTACAATAAAGTTATATTGATATATATATATATTTTTAGACCTCCAAATTAAAGTTATTTTTAGAAAGATTAATTTTTTAAAACTTATATTTTATAATTCAACTTATTTAAATTTATTTTTTGAAAAGATTAAATTTATTTGTATCGATATTTTATATTATTTGAATTATACATTAAAATTATTTTTTTCTCTCAGTTTATATTTTAGAGAATTGTTTTTAAATAATTTTATTTAAAATTGAAAATTAAAAATAAAAATAAAAAATATTTACAAGCATCTACAAATACTCACAGGTAGAAATGTAAAAATGGACAGTTAGTCCAACCTGGCCTAATGGACCAAGTTAAAATGTTCTGAGAGTCCAACTTGATTGATATATATTTTAAAAAGGATAATAATTTTTTGCCTAATATGACCCTTTGTCAAGCCCATGGGACAATGGACTATTTTTAGTCTAATTAAAAATTAAAAAGATTACAACATATATATTATTGTCTAAAAGTCTAAAATTTTATATTCACTATACGACATCATGGCATATCTCAATCTAATATTATATTTTTTTGTCAATGACAACATATGTGTGTGTATGTGTGCACACGCCGCGCACGCATGTGTGTGCAATACACCAGAAACAAAAAGTTTATTGTATTGTCTATAATTGAACAGAGCAAACTCAAACAAGAAAAAACTTAAAATAACACATAAAGGAAATTATACAAGATATACCCTACCCAAAAAAAAAAAAAAAACACTTTATCTAACCGATAAGAATAAGACAAGATAGCATTGAGTCCAAACTTATATTTCTCTATGACACTATCTAACCTGATTTCTATAAGTACTAGTAGTCTCATTCTTCACAATTTTGTTAAACAAAATTCAGGATTTAAGCAGTATTGTGAAAACATAGGACAATTGATTTTGTCCTCACTTTTTTAGCACTCTTATATATAAAACAAAAACTATTGAATAATCTTCTCTTCACACATCTCTTTTGCCTTCATGACATTTACCCTTTGTCCTTCACACATACACATCAAATAACTACTAACCATAACATGTTATTTAGTCTAATATTACTTTAAACAACTTTATTAATGTCTCTCACATTTATAACATAAAACATGCAATTAAAATAAAATAAAAAATAAAAACAAAAAAATTAATATAAAAGAAAAAATGGGTCATCTAACCTTGGTCCATATAGACCACGGATTAAATGAGTCAGGTTAAAAATATCTATTTTTATTTAGATAATTATTTTTTAAGTTTAATCTTACCTAAATCATAGGTCATGTAGGTCATATGTCGAACTAGACCTATTTTGACCATCTTAATCACATATATTCAAAAGAATTTATGGATATTTTTTCTCATGAATATATAATAGATAACAGAACATGTGAACAGATGAATTCTTTTATATGAAACGAGTACCAACAAGTAGGTACTATGTGTACTCGCTCTCCTCGTTACCATCTTAATTACACATAATCAAAGAATATAACGAATTATAGAATATACACTTAAAATACAAATTAAACAATGTGAGCAATCTTATCTTTTTAAGATGAGATATATAAATTGAACAAAATTTTAAATATGCCAACAACATTGTCTTTTAACAAAGATAAATTCAATTGAGATGAAAAAAATAATAATAATCATTTAATAAGAAAATTCATTCTTTTTTCTCTTGTTTTCAATCAATAGCAGACTTTCTACTCATTTATCTTTTCTTTTTACTTTTTTTCATTTAACACAAACAATTTAATTTTTTATTATTATCATGTTTTTTTTCTTCTCGCTTTATTTTCTTTCACATTATACAAACAAATAATAACTATAAAAAAGACACATATCTTACAATTGCAACAACTCGTTGTAATTAAAATTTAAAGTCACAATACTTAAAGCTAGGCCTATAAAGGTGGAAAGACATTGTTATGGAGGTAACAAATACGTGTGGAAGCTGATGATCTTTAATAAGATTGTTTAAGTAAAGTATAATTCATTATTTATTTAATATAATAGAATATTTGAAAACTTATCTATTACTGTACTTTATATTATTTAGGCTCAACTCATTATGGTTTAATGTTGTGCCTACTATTATTATTTTTTATTTGCGTAAAATACTTACTCTAAATAAAAAAAATATTTTTCATTTACACCTCCCAATTTATAAGTTCATTCCTTCCTTCCTTTTTTTTTTCATATATATATATATATATTATATATATATATATATATTATATATATATATCTAATTATCCTTTTTTTTAAACAACCACCATTTCTTCGTAAATGTTTTTTCTTTCTGTTTCTCTAATTTTTTCAATTTCTGTATTCGTGGAATCCTCATTGCTCTTTTATAAATATTATTAATTGCTCTACACCTTATTTTCAAGAAATGTGGTTACTTTTCATTTTAATTCCTTTATTCACTAAATGGTAAACGATTTTAAAGATATATATTTTCAGCAAGTGTACTGAATCAATGTAGTATCTATAAGTGTCGTATCCACATGGACTTATGTAATATTTAAAAAGAATTATAATCTCTTTTGTAACTCAATATTGAATAACTAAAAGAAAATTTCTTTTATATTGTTTTTAATAATAACATTAAAAAGCAAATAACAATAAAGCAATTTCATCTATCTTCCTCTTCTATAATCCTCTGATTATCAATATATTTAATTAATTATTTAGTGTTAGTGAGATTACCAAATTTCGTTCTAAACCAATCCCTTGATTTAAAATGTCTAAGAATTAAATTATAAGAATTGATTCCTCAAATTATCATAATAAAACCCTTGCTTTAAGTTCAAAACCAATTCAACATATATATTTAAATCTATTCCTAGTATTCAAACATATAAGATAATTTAATTTAAATCGGATTTAAGATCAATTTTTCAATATAACCGTAAATCATAAATCAAAAGATGAGTGATCAATTCATCTCCGCATTAAGAACAAAATTAAATCATTAACACTGAATAAAAGACATCATATATATCAATCAAGAATAAAATAGAAGAGTTTGACAAATTACATTCAATCTCAATACAAAGGAAAGTTAGCCACTCATGATTATGAGCAGTTTATATACCTGGATGGATGTGGGAATGAAAAATTAATCTTGAATCTTCTTTCCAGTTGATCCAAGACATCTTCCTTTCCCTTCTCACTCTTTTCTAAAGAGTCTTGATATTCATCAAGATGAGGTGCCAACACAAGAGTTGTTGAGTCCTTTATATAAGAAAAAATTAGGTTATTTTTAGCTTAAGTGAGAATAACCAACTTAAGTGAAAATAGTTCACTTAAATGAAATTAACCTAATTGTTGACCTAATTTTGCTCATGACTTTTATGTTTCCCATTCCTTTCAACTTTTGCTCTTTCTTCTCTTGATTTTTGCTTTTTTTCTTCTATTTTTTATATCTATCCCTGTATACACATGAAAACAAAATTTTCTCCATTGCAAGAGGTTATCTTTACTTATTTTTAGAAATTTCTAGTTGTTAAGTGCCTAATAAATATCAATTTTTATTTAAATTTTACCACTTAACACTAAACTCCATTTATTCTTTTAGAAACATTTTTACTTTAGAATTTTTTCTTTTAAAATTATTAGTGATAAATGTATGATGAATTAAACGTGGTGTTTATGAAGAAAAAAAGAAAAAAATAAAGGAAAACTTACTTTACTCTTTTATACTAATATTTGAGATATTTGATGACTTGTTTAGTTGGGTGTTTATTATGTTTTAGTGTCATGCTTACTATTGAGAAGAATTTCATTTTGCACCCCAGTGGTATTTTGTTGTATCCTCATAGGATATGTAAAAGACAACATTATTCTCTCTCGTTGTACTGGCGCCACCCCTTATTGTTGTCACGCCCTTGCCGGCTGCTACCCCTTTGTTGCCGCCAAGAGAGCCTTTGTTACTGATTGAAGGGTAAGGGTAACCCTTCACGCTTATTCACTAGCGTTATTAACCATTTATGCATTAAAAAACACTTTAAAAAAAATTATGTACAAGAATAATTTTTGGATTGCACAACATTGGAAATCCTGACGGTAATTTGAAAACCTTTTCTGAAACTATAAATTCTAAATCATAAATCTTAAATCCTAAACCCTATAATATATAATACAATTTTAAATTCCATATTATATATAATCTAAAAGTAAAAGTTGACTTCCAAAATTACTGTTGTGAATTGTGTAATTTAAAAATTAGTATTGACTTTTAAATAACACAATCTAAAAAGTTTTCACAAACAAAGTGGTGGGAGTGTAGAACGAAAACATAGGGGTACAAAAATAAAAAATCCCTTATTTCTTTGTTTTCATAGGATATCTATGTCAAGAAAATGGTCCTTCTCTATTTACACCTCGCAATTTATAAGCAAACGTCTTCCCCTCTCTTTTGGTATGTATTTACATAAACCTTTTTTTTGTTCAAACAACCGTCATTTTATCAAATCTCTTTTATTTGTTAATAAACATTTTGTCAAAATATGAATGGTCATTAATAAATAGACCTTTAGGTCTTTTATTGGCTTTTGTGGGAGGTTCTTCCATTGTGATATCACCTATATGGTGTACTTATTTAAAATAAGAAGCATTTTTTTTCTTATATTTTTCTATACACCTTATGTTCTATAAATGCGGTTACTTTTGTTTTGATTTTTTTTTTCATTGAATCTCCTTTTATTTTATTTTATTTTCGAATTTGTAAGTCTTTCTTTAAACATTGCGAGTCATCTATTTAGGTTGGATTAATTTCATGTTTGATCAGATGTGTCTTAACCTAAAACATTGCCTTTCATTTTATAATTTGAAATCAGCTCAAAGTTTTCATTCTTAGGTTGATTTAGCATTGAATTCCCAAAAACGTTGTATTTAATCGATAATATCAGAGTAAAACTGGAAAATATTTTTTTTCTGATATATTCAATTAGATTAAGGCCATAATCGATTATATGAAATCCAGAAACAATATAATCGATTATAAAAAACACTTAATCGATTATTTAGTTCGTTAAACCCTTTTAATTCAAATTTTAGGTGATATAATTGATTCTATTTCGATTCCTAATCGATTAAAAGCGTAGAAATAGGTTTTTGCGAAAATATGACTTGTTCTCAAGTTTAAAATGGTCTTGGATGGGAATTATGACTTACTCTTTTTATCCATCACCCAAAATTGAAACTTCTAAACTTGTATCTTCAGTTCTTGAAAAAATCTTCAAAAATATTCTTTCTTGAAAACATTTATTCTTCTTGAATGAATATATATTTTGCCTTTATTTCCATGATGCAGTCTTCCTTTGTGAGATAAAAATAAGTCTTTAATGTTGCAATAAATCTTTATATCTTCATAATCAAAACTCCAATCTTCATGATTTATTTGAGATTAATTCTTCATCAAAACTTCTGATTAACTTTTTACTCATGCTTAAATTAAGTCAACAGAATTAAAATCAACAAAACAAATTATGAGTAATCAAAAGGGAAACATATCACTAACAGCCTAACATCATGAAAAACTAGCACACACATAATCAAGTAAAATTCAAAGCATAAACATCTATCAACCCTAAAAAATATTGAAAAAGTCAAGAAAAACATAAAACTAAATAATTATGAAATTTGGAAGAAAATAGAAAACAATGCTTTTTGGCAATTGTATGGTGCACCTTCTCGCTTTACATGAAATATAGTAATTCAAAAGAGTAATGTGTAGGGCTAAAATAGGAATTTCACTAAAACGATGAGCAATCAACACGAAAACATATTACTAACATCCTAACATCATAAAAAACTAGCGCACAAAAAATCAAGTGAAAATTCAAAGCACAAACATCTTAAAACCCTAAAAAATATTCAAAAAACCAAGACAAACATCAGAATAAATAATTAAAAGATGTGGACAAAATAGAAAATGATGTTTTCTGTCAATTTTACGGTGCACCTTCTCGCTTTACATGAAATGCAGCAATTCAAAAGATTAAAGTGTAGGACTAATACTAGAAATTTACAAAAAAATGAACAATCAAATTGGAAACATATCACTAGCACCCCATCATAAAAAATAGCACACAAAAAATCAAGTCAAAATTGAAAGCACAAATATTTGTAAACCATAAAACATATTGAAAAAAATCAATAAAAACATGAAAAGAAATGATTCAGAAATACGAAAAAGATAGAAAACAACGATTTTTGGTCATTTTAAGGTGCACCTTCTTTCTTTGCATGAAATGCAGTAATTCAGAATAGTAATGTACATGGGGTAAAACTGGAAATTCACACAAACAATGAGCAATCAACAGGGAAACATATCACTAATTCCATAACATCATAAAACACTAGCACACAAAAAATCAAGTCGAAATTGAAAACCTAAATATATGAAAACCGTAAAAATTATTCAAAAATTCAAGAAAAGCATCAAAATAAGTAATTAAAAAATTTGGAAAAAAATACAAAACGACATTTCTTGCAATTATGGGGTGCACCTTCCTGCTTTACATGAAATGAAGCAATTTAGAAGAGTAATGTATAGGGGTAAAACTGGCAATCCACACGAACGATCAACAGTCAACAAGGAAACATATCATTAACACCCTAACATCATATAAACCTGACACAAAAAAAATCATGTCAAAATGCAAAGCATAAATATCTAAAAACCCTAGGAAATATAGAGAAAATCAAGTAAAACATCAAAATAAATAATTAAAAAATTTGGAAAAAAGAAGAAAATGACATTTTCTGTCAATTTTAGGGTGCACCTTCTCACTTTGCACGAAATGCAGCAATTCAGAAGAGTAATGTATAAAGGTAAAATGGGAAATTCACACAAACAATCACCAATCAAGAGGGAAACACATCACTAACACTCTAACATCATAAAAAACCAGCACACTAAAAATGAAGTCAAAATTCAAAGCACAAATATCTAAAAACCCTGAAAAATATTCAAAAAATAAGAAAAACAACAAAATAAATAATTAAAAACAAGAAAAATAGAAAATGAAGCTTTGTGACAATTTCAAGGTGCAGCTTCTCGCTTTGTATGAAATGAAGCAATTCAAAAGATTAATGTATAAGGGTGAAACTACAAATTCACACAAACGATGATCAATCAACAGGGAAACATATCACCAACAGCCTAACATCATAAAAAACTACCACACAAAAAATCAAGTCAAAATTCATAGTATAAACATCTGAAAACCAGAAAAAATATTCCTCAAGAAAAACTTGAGAAATAAAAAATTCAGAAAAAAATAGAAAATGACATTTATTTGCAATTCTAGGGTGCAACTGCTCATTTTGCATCAAATGTAGTAATTCAAAAGAGTAATGTATAGGGGTAAAACTTGAAATTCACACAAACGATGATTAATCAACAGGAAAACATATCACTGTGATTGAAGTCGTATCCGATCAAATAAAAAATTAAAATGTAATACTAGGAAGTGATCGCTAGGTCGTCTCCCAAGGATCATAAGTAAGGTAAAGGATCAACACGTAAATGGGGCAGACAAGGGGAAGGGGACTGTGAACAGATTTGTTGAATTAAACTAAAACTTAGAATAATTTCTCAAAATGTAAACAGTTACGAAAAACAATCAATTTCAATTTCCCTTATCCCTGGTTACACAGAAAACACACTTTGTTCATCTTAATCCTCATCTCAACCCAAATCAATCAACTAAACGAAGATTAACCCAAGATTTCCTTACACGAATTAAGCAAATGTATACATCATCCAATGCTTAACCATTCACAGAATTAAACAAACTAAAACAACAATATTCATTAAGCATAAACAAAAATATAAGCATAGAGATTCGAAGATGAAGAATCAAGAAGAACAAAAGGAAAACGGGAATTAAACCTCAAAGTTCATAGCAATCTACTCAGGAAATCAACCTCTGAAAATTATCCCTCCATGGAGATTCAAACAAAAATCAATAGAGAAAAATAAAGACGAAAACACAACCATCAATTGAAAATGAAAGATGAAAGGCGAAAGACGGAAGTCGATAGAAGAAAACATGAGCAGTTGTGCATGAATGATTTTTGTGTCCTCTCCTTAGGGTTTTGTAACCCTAGGTCAGCCCCTCTTCCCCAAAATGCTTGGTCCTCAAGGATCAACACGTAAATTGGGCAGACATGGGGGGGGGGGGAGGGCTGTGAACAGATTTGTTGAATTAAATTAAAACTTAGAATAATTTCGCAGAATGTAAACAATTATGAGAAACAGATTGATTTCCTGATTCAATTTCAATTTCCCTTATCCCTGGTTACACAGAAAACACACTTTGTTCATCTTAATCCTCATTTCAACCCAAATCAATCAACTAAACAAAGATTAACCCAAGATTTCCTTACATGAATTAAGCAAATGTATACATCCAATGCTTAAGCATTTCCAGAAGTAAACAAACTGAAAAAAAAAATTCATTAAGCATAAACAAAAATATAAGCACAGAGATTCGAAGATGAAGAATCAAGAAGAACAAAAGGAAAAAGGGAATTAAACCTCAAAGTTCATAACAATCTACCCAGGAAATCAACCTCTGAAAATTATCCCTCCATGGAGATTCAAACGAAAATCAATAGAGAAAATAAAAGATGAAAACACAACCATCAATTGAAAACAAAAGATGAAAGGCGAAAGACGGAAGTCGATAGAAGAAAATGTGAGCAGTTGTGCGTGAATAATTTTTTCCTCCTCTCCTTAGGGTTTTGTAACCCTAGGTCAGCCCCTCTCTCCCAAAACGCTTGGGCCTCATAAAAAAATACTGTTTGGCCCAAGTTACAAAAATAAGAGAAAACAAAATTAAAATCCTAAGTGAAGGCTGACGTGACAGTAATTTCTTCAAGTTCAGGATATTTTCCATGCCCAAAATTGCCCCAAGACTATTCTTAAAACTAAAAGTAAATGAAAATTAGATAAATAATTTCGAATTAATAAAAATCTGAGTTACTGTCCCAATAAAGTCCAAATAATAAAAATGTGCCAAAAATGGATAATTGGACACAAAACAATAATTATGATAAGTACAAAAAGGTAAGAAAACGTGGATAAATAATGATTCATCAAATTCCCCCACATTTAACCTTTTGGACTCCTGGGCAAAATCATGCAACAAAATAGGAAAGAGAGAAAAATAAAAAAGAAACATTACATACAACTCAATGAATCCTAGAAAATGAAAAGAATGGGTAGCGATCAATGCACAAAGAGTCAAAGAATCGTGACACTCATGAATATGATCCAAGCCACTCAAACATGGCAAAAAGTCAATCAGCTCAAGGGGTGAATCAAAAGCAACAAAACCTCACAAGATACACACTCTATATCTCAAGTTTCTAGGCTAGTGTTTTCTCTCGAAACACTCATGAAAACCAAGCATCACAATGACTTGGCAAGCCTCTAAAATCAACAATCAGAACATATGCACATAAAGATCAAAAGGTCTTTTAGGGTTGTATGTGGTCAAGGACAAGGTAAAGGATAAAATATGGGATAAGTAGCTAAAACCAAAGGGAATAGTGGAGCAATGGGAAAAATAAAAAATAAGCATAAGAAGTAAACCTCAAAACCTCTACTATCAATCATCTTCCACATCAAACAACTTCTCTTTTATTCAACTTCAAATTCTTTTTTCTTTTTATTTTTTTTCTTCTTTTTTTTATTTTTTTATTTTTTTTCAAGAAGAACAAACTCATCAAGTAACCCATATACACATCAAGCATGGTACTTTTTTTACTTTTTTATTTTTTAGAATTCAAATCCATCATCCAATGAAGTACACCGCCACACTTATTCAAGAACTTATTCCCAAAACACTTTCACAGCTCCAAAACTCCCTAAGGGTAAGGTAAGCATAAAATATGGGATAAGTAGCTAAAACCAAAGGGAATAGTGGACCAATGGGAAAAATAAAAAAATAAGCACAAGAAGTAAACCCCAAAACATCTGCTATCAATCCTCTTTCACATCAAACAACTCCTCTTTTATTCAACTTCAATTTTTTTTTCTCTTTTTCTCTTTTTCTCTTTTTCTCTTTTTCTCTTTTTCTTTTTGATTTTTTTCTTTTTCTTTTTTTAAGAAGAATAAACACATCAAGTAGCCCATATGCACATCAATATGATATTTTTTTAGAATTCAAATCCATGATCCAATGAAGTACACTCCCACACTTATTCAAGAACTTATTACCAAAACAATTCCAAAGCTCCAAAACTCCCTAAGGGTAAGGTAAACATGATTTTTCATATAAGGCTTGTAATGAGGTTCAAAACAAAGAAAGGGAAACATATAGGCTCAAAAGGGGTTATCAAAAGGATTAATTCAAGGTAGGCTCATTTGGCTAAAGGCTTATAAGAAGAAGAATGCCTAAATCATTTCCAAACATGCATGTGAACTAAGAAGTATCAAAAAGAGTCAAGCCAAGGTCATTGTGCAAGCAATCAAGAGTAAAAGGAATGAATAAATAAATGGCTCAATACCTCACTAGGGGTGAATCTATCGCTCTTAATTCAACCTCTCAAACTTCAGAACTATTTGATATGTAAAGAAAAAACAAGAATTTCAATCCATAAAATGCCAAGAAACTTCTATCTAAGAGTCAAGAAAGTACCCACTGCTTATTCAAAACCCAAGAATCAAAGAAACGCATGCAATGTAAACAAAAAAATATATAAATAGCACAAAAAATTCTACACCTACACTAGTCTCCCCAAACACTTAAACCAGACATTGTCCCAATGTAGCAGAATCACAAGATGAAGACATTGTATCAGTTAATGAAACTCGACAACTGTAATAAATGTAGAGAAGGAGAAAGACAAAGAAGACTCCCTGATTCATGATGGGAGAAAAGTGACATTCACTATTGATTTAATTCGAGAAAGAGTGCATATTTACTTAGAAGATTTGTTGAAGAATTAAATCCAAAACGAATCTTGAAGATTGGTGTTTTGATGATGAAGATACAGAGAATATTGCAACATTGAAGACTTGATTTTATCTTAAAAAGGAAGGTTCCATTATGAAGATTAAAGGAAAATCAAATATTCAATCATGAAGAGTTAAAGTAATCAAGGATGGAAATCTAGAATATTTGCTCAGCCTCTGAAGAATCCTGCTTAGAAGAGTTATTTTTGGTTGTTGGATGAAAAGAGTAAGTCATACTTTCCTTGCAAGACCTATTCAACTTTGAGAGCAAGTCCTATTTTCGTAAAAAGCACTTTCTACGCTTTTAATCGATTAGGGAGCGTAATATAATAGATTATATTACTTAAAATCCAAGTAAATTGTTTTAATGAACCAAATAATCAATTATATAATCGGTTACATTTTTTGGGTTTATAAATAATCGATTATTTTAGGCTGAAACCATTTTTTCAGTTCTCTCTGGAATAATTGATTATGTCTTTTTTACAATCAATTAAAAACGACGTTTTAGCGAATTAAATGTTAAATCAACCTAAGAACGTAAAATCTAAGCTAATTTTGAATTGTAAATTGAATGACAAGCACTACTAGAAAATTAGAAAATAGAGACTGATATTAGTGACTGAAAATTTTAGTCACTGTTAGTCACCAAGTGAGTGACTGATTTTTTTTTCTTAAATGAGTGATTGATTTGGTCACCAAATTTTCGGTCAAAGAAAATCAGTGACTAAATCAGTGAATCTTTTATTAAATTATTTATTTTCTTAATTAAAATACTAATTTCCCCCCAATTAATTTTCCAAAATTCATTTCCCCTCCGAAATATTTTGGCACGTGAGTGTATTTGATTTGGCATCGCGTGAGTAGTGACCTTAGCAACCCTAACCTTGCCATAGAAAATTTCATTGCATCCCTAACCTTGCCCTAGCCAGTTGAATCGCATCCTTGACCTTGCCATCCATTATCTAACCACACCTGGTCAGTTTGATTGCATCTCTAACCTTACCTAGTCACTTCGATCGCATCCATAACTTCGCCATCCTTTGCCTAACCTCGCCCTAGCCAGTCTGACTGCCTACCCTTCTTCCCTGCATAGCCAATCGTTGTCGCCTACTATGTGTTCACACCCTAACCCTAACCCTCACGAGCTCGCACCGTAACCCTCACGAGCTCGCACACTAACCCACGAGCTTACCTTCTTCTCCTTTTCCCTTTCACCCTCTCTCTCACTCTCTGTGCTCCTTTTTCATCAATAGGAGGATTTCAAATTGGTCACTGAGGGTGGCTCAAAAGCTCTGTCTCAGGTAAAAAAAGGGCAAGTGGATCTCACTCATATGAAGAGACTTTCAACTGAGAGTGAGTCTTTGCGTTTGGTTATTGCTTTTAATTTCCCCCACCTTTTCCTTTGAGAGGCTTTAATATAATGTTATTTTTGGTTTCAATTAACAATCTTGTAGCAGGTTTCCATTGTTTGGTAATTTTCAGGATAGTTGTTTACATTCCATTGTCTGGCAGTTGCAGCTTCTGTTCTTACTGTAAGAATATTTGATACCTCAATTTGTATTTCTATTATTTAGATAATTCTATTTCTAAGTTTATTTCTTCTTGTTTTGTCTCTGCTTGTAGTTATTAAAATATACTAGACTTGAAAGATTTACTGATAAGGTTTCTATAGCTTTTTAATTTCAAAATATTTATTGTCTTTGTTTCCCTGTAAAGAACCTTTAATTGTTGAGTTTAATATACTTTAATTGCATTTGAATCATTATATGGGCATCACTATTGACAAAAGAATTATGTAGATAATCACTTTGAATCTTTGTAAAGGAAAGCAGATTATACAATGCAAGAATGCTAAAGCAAAACTGAACAACTAAACTAAAATACACCTAGGATGAAAACTAAGAGAAACAAGACAACAAGATACTAAATGAAAGTAAAAGTAGAAAAGAAAAGAAAACTGCACAAAATGCAAAAACTAAAAAGAAAAATGATTCAAGTCACACCAGATGTTTGGGGTAACCTATTATTAGTATTATAGGAAAGACTATTATTAATAGAATAACAGAAAACAAAAAATGAAAACAAAAAAAGTTAAAATAGAAAATATGTAATATCTCCCCCATACTTAAACAAAACATTTTCCTAAATGTTTGCATAAGCATTGTAAAGAGATTTAGAGTTAAGCAACTCCATGAAATGATTGAACTTCAAGCAAAGGAAATTAGGTTTTGATAACTAATCTTAGTAGCCTTTGTTAAGCTACAAGGAAATAGTGGTTGCCCCTGCTACTTAGGTTGAGACAAGTATGAATTTGGCTCAACTGGATTGATTTGGAACAACAATGAGGTTTTGGACACTAGCTCTACTTTTGCAAAAAGCAATAGTGTTGCTACTAGTGGAACCATGAGCATGGTTGGAGCTTGTTGTTTTGTGCCAAGATGCAAAGGGCAATAGTGTTGCTACTAGTCTGCATGTGCCATGATACTACAACTTTTGAATGCAAAGAAATTGAAACTACTTGATAATTCTTATCTACTTTATGTGCACCCAATTGGAATGCTTCATTTTTTTTGCTGGTAGAAATAGTGGTGACTTAAGCATCACATCTACAACATCAAGGCTTGAGTAATTTGTACCTAGGACCCTTTTAATCTCCTCATAGCAGGTGCAATAATGGCTAGCATCACAAGAATCAGAGTTATGAAAATGAGAAAATTGACATAAATCTTGCAAATAAAAAATTTGCTGCTGGTTTTGAACTAGGTGTAGTATTAACTATTGGGGAAGGATTAGCTTGAAGGAGTGAGGTTGGCCCTGTATCATGAGTGTTGGATCAAAGATGGAAGTAGAGATTTCTGGATCCATTACTTCTGGTTTTAAATTTTGGTCTGCTGCAAATTTAAAATGCGAATATGGTTCTTCTACTTGAACTTTCAAAGTTAATTACTACTACTACTACTGCTATGTCTAGCTAGACTAACTCAGGTTTTGTTGCCACTAAATGAAGCAATGCATTGGCATCATCAAAGCTTATCTTCTGAACATAGGTCCTTGTGATTGTCCTCACAGGAGCTGCATAATTGGTTAGTATCACTTGTAGCCAAAACTGAAATCTCACTAAAATAAGAACAAACAAAAAACATTCAGAGAAAGATGGCAGAATGGATTCTATTGCTTGGTTTAAACTCTGCACCAGTAGTGCAGTTTCAAATTTTAGATTTGCAGTTGAGAGTAATGAGTCAATGTCTAAATTTTGGTTGGGTGAAGGGTAAATGAAGGTTTTTGGTGATATGAGGGTGATGAGGTTGCCATTCAGCAGATCATCCATTGCTTTAGTTTGCTCAATGATGAGGCAGTGGGGTTGGAGATGAGTTAATGAGGTAGCCATTTGCTCAAGCTGATTTCTCAAATCATGGATAATTGCATGTTACTCGTGCTGGAAAGTTAAGCTTCGTATGACCATTTGTTGCATTAGCTCTTCTAGTGAGAGTTGTTGATTTTCAAGGAATTCTTGTTGAAATGCTACATCTAGATACTGACTTGATGTCTATAATTGCTCATGTTGGTGTTGATAAAAATCAAGCTGAAATGGAGTGATATTCAATGGCTGTAATTATTCAAAGAAGTGTTGATTTGGTGTCTGAAAGTGGTGTAGATTTGGCTCAAAGTCCTACTGACATGAGACCTGAAGTTGGTGTTGCTGAAATGATTCATATGAATGCTGAATTTGTTGATTCCAAGTATTTTCTCTTTCATCAAGGTTTCCCTAAAGGCTAGGAAAAATTGTACCAGGAACAACTTTCTTAAATCTACCCCGTTATGCACTTCATTTGGTGGTAACTTGTATAGCCAAAACTTGATTGGGCCTTGCAAGGACAAAGGGAATGCCTTCAATTTGATGTAGTATGCATGTATACTAGTTGGGCCCATGGTTGTGCATACTTTGTGAAATTGCTCGAAGTGCTTGCTTGAATATTCACTTACAAGGCCTTTAAATTTAGGAAGGAAATGGACTACTCCAGCTTTTAATTGACACGTAGCTTCCCATGGTGAGTATTGATGAGTCCTGCTATTTATGGTCCATTGTTGCACTAACTCTGCCAATAAAGGATTTGGATTTTTAGTACATTGTTGCTTTTGCATGAATGTAACTATGACTACTAGTAGAATGTTGCATAGGCTTGCTGGTTTTGGTGTTTGGAATGAACAATCAAAGAGAGATTTGAAAATTAGTGAGTTGTAGGTGCAATCTTTAAAAATGCAAGTAAGGAATAAAAGTGGGATAAAAAGTTTATGCAGAATTTGTTCATGAATTTTTATGAAAAAAAAAGGAAACTATAATAAGTTGGAAAATTGCATTATGTAAAGTGAAAGGTATGCAAAATTTGAAAACTAAGATAAAAAATGAAATGAAAAGAAATATAAAATAGAAAATACAAGAATCGGCAAAAACTGAAAATTGAACTAAAAGTCTTAAAACAATTTCTATCTTACTAATTATAATTAACTCTTAGGTTATTAAAAATCCTTAAGAACCATGTGAGTGGCATAAAAGCTATATATTTGAGAATCTTAAAATATGATAAAGTTAAGATGATAATATTAAAATTTTCTAAAAAAATTTATGTGAAGAAATTTTATGTAAGCATTTTCTTGATTTATATAAACTATGCATAAAGGATTTAGTCACTATCACTAACCGAATCAGTGACTAATTTTTTGTTTTTGAATTAATGACTGATTTGGTCATCAAATTTTCAGTAAGAAAAAATCAGTTAGTGAATCGGTGACTGTTTTATTAAATTTTTTATTTTATTAATTAAAATACTAAAGCAATATTATTTCCCCCTTTAATTTTCCAGACATTCACTTTTTCCCTCCCAAATATTTTGGCACGATTATTTGGGAAATTCACTGAAAAAATATTTTGGCACAATTATTTGGGAAATTCATTGAAGCTTTCATTCTATAGCACATCTCGTTTTGTTTGCCACTAGAGATTATCACACAAACAACACATCTCGTTGAAGCTCAACCAGGACCTGAAAGAGATCCAATAAATCGACGCTTATCCCTCTCCAGACTCAACCCATGATCCAATTCCAGAAAACATGCTTGAGGTAAGCCATTATTCCTTTCGTCCTGTTCAAGGTTTTGCTCAAGAATAGGGTGCAAAAATTCCCCTAATTTCGCACCACTCTCAGTTGATTCCTTGCTGTCCTAACCATAGCGTCTTCGTCGTTGCCTTGCGGTTGTCACGTAGCTATTCCAACATCATTTATTTCTTGTTCGTCTTCGTTTTGAGCTTTAATCGTAACCGTCACCAGTTCAAACCCTAAATCTTACGAGGTAACAATCTTCAACCTTAAACATGATGAGCTCGAACCCTAACCCTCACTAGCTCGAATCATAACCTCACGAGCTGGAACCCTAACCCTCACGAGCTCAAATTCTAGCCTAACGAGCTCAAACCGTAACCCTCACGAGCTCGAATCCTTACCCTGACGAACTCGAACCCTAACCCTGATGAGATTGAACCCTACCCCTGACGAGCTCCAACTGTACCCCTAACCTTCGCGTCTTATAGGTTTGTATTTCTGTTTTATGTAGGTTTGTATTTTCTCTAACAACCATTTGTATTTTGTTTTTTGTGCAGATGAAGTAACCTATCAAAGATTACCCACACGGTTTAGGGGCTGTTGTTCATGATAAGGTATGATTAATGTGTATGCTTTCAAAGAGACTAAACTCGTAACTTATTTTCATGAATGTCTCCAGTAATGATTATTGCAGCACAATTCCTACCTTTAGGCCATCTGAGCATATTCCATTTATATATATATATATATATATATATACTTTTTTTAAAATTCTTACTGATTTTGAACATAAAAGATTTACGTATATATTTTTCTCTAATTCTCATGAATAATTCAATATTTACACCTTGAAAGGTGAGTCTCATATAATAGAAAACATAATTTTGTGTATTTGGGGAGAACGATGTTGTTTTATGGTAACAAAAGATATCTTACTCGCTTATATAGAAGGAATTTGCAGAAAATATTCCATTAGTTTTGTTCTGTCACTGCAATTTCTGTGCAATGCTATCTCTTTCATTATCTGTTACCCTAATGAATCACCCAATGACTGTAATGGAAGAAGCAACTCTCATGCTATGATTGTGAATTTGTTATCATCCTACGTCTTTTCATTTATCACCATTGCACCATCTATCAATTTTAAAACTTACTAATTAAATAAAATTTAGCTAGATTAATTTGTTTTAAATATATTTTACCTTTTATTTTATTTATTATAAAACTCAATTAACTTAATTAGAAAGACACAGCATTCGGTAAATACAAATATCACTTTCGTTATAATCATGTCCTAGACATTTTTCAATATGTTCCACTAAATCTTATTCAAATAATGAATTGTCTTCTACTAAAGTAGGTCCCTGATATATCTCTCATGTGTCTTCTTTTTGTTTCTTTAATGTTTGGGGTGTGGGAAGGGATCAATAACGAGTAACTTAATAACTTTTTCTGCCATACACTACTCTATTTAGGACTTCTTTATGACTCTGTTTTTCTCTCCCTGTTTCGTAATAAAATAATTTCTCACTGTTGTGTTGTCTTTTATCATATCAATGGGTTTTTTTCATTCATTTGTTGAAGACCTCATGGATGCCTAGGAGACATTACAAGTGATGTAGGATCTATCAAACATGTGTATAGGCATATGGAATCAAAATAAATGTAAAATTGCATGGAAGAACATGAAATCAGATTTTCCCCAAATGTTAGGGTTCAAATTCGGCCCACACTTAGAAATTGCAAAACAATTCAATTCAACCGATTAAATTCAAGATAGAACACATAGGAAGCCATAAAAGATGAAACCAATGAAATTAATCGGTTCAATTGACTTAGAAATGTGAAAAACGCAACCAGCCCCTTTGTTATGGGTTTCAATCGGTAGAATTCAAGGAAAACAAGTTTTGAGATGTTTGAACCGATTAGAATGAAGATACATGTCATAGGAAGCCATAGGAAGTGAAAACAAGCATTTTAATTGGTGGAAAATGGATTAAAATGAAGATATATGGTGCAGCTATGAAGAACAAGTAAGAACAATCAAAGAGAAAACATGGAGAAGACAAGAGAATGAAGAACACGCCACTTTCATAAAGAAAGATAAGTGCAAAGGACAATCACCACTTGAGTTATGGAAAACTCAAGATAAGATTCTAGAAATGAGGCTTACCTCTTGAACTTCAAAGAGAATTAACTCTTGCTCTCAATTAATCTTCAAAGTTATGTTGCAAATGAGACTCACACCCTTATATAGAGAGGGGAGCACGAAATTACATGCACATGGGTGGAATTCTAAAAGGTTAGGCCATGTTTGGAAGATGCTCCAAAGCTTCCCAAACAAGGCCCTTGTTTTTTATACTATCCATGTGTCCAAACAACTAGCCTCTTATTTCTATTTCAAAAGAAAGACACTAAACTAACTCTATTTTTATTTACAAGGAAATTACAAGAGCTATTAATATTTTTATTCTCTTCTTCAAGCTTCTTGTACATTCTCCTTGGTTTTCTTCCTTCCTTTTCTTCAAAATTCTTTTTGAGCTCTTTTTTCTTATTTTCCTTTTCTTGTTTCCTTATGGTGACTCCTCCTTGCATGGGTTGAGGTTCTTCATGAATTGAGATCACATCAAGACCTTATTCATTTTAATGTTTTTTCTGCATTTGTGTGTAGGCAGTACTAGTGTAGCAATGAGTCTCACCTAGCTATATTATAATGAGTTTGCTTTTGTATTTTGGTATTGCTTATGATATCATCTCTGTTTGTATACATAATTGTTGTTAGTGTTGTTCTGCAACTTGTTGCCTGAATTTTCTGCACAAGAATTTGGATCATTTTAGGCCTTGAAACTTGATGAGGAGCCTGCTGTTGTACCTAAGGTAATTGAGATTTGTTTTTTTTCTTACTTTTATTGCAAATATCATTTTATTTCACTCCTGGTATGGTCTCTGTTCCGCTAATTTCAAGAGACAAAGTGTACATATTTATTAATTGTATGCATCATCACTATCATGGATTGGATTAAGCTTAATTATGCTTGCTCTAGTGACACTCATTCCCCTAATCCTAGCCCTTTCAAAACATATAAATCAGCATGAGTTGTTGATGATTTTTAACTTTTTTATCGTCTTGCATTCCATGTAGTGGAGTTATTTCATTGGTGTTAATGTAGCTTTATGCAGAGTGCAAAAAATAGTCTGCTAATGTCTCTTTTTTAGTAGGATTTTAAGTAATTGTTTATTTGCTTAAAACTCCAACCATCAATAAATTTTTAATCACCATCTTATCAATTGAATCCAATGAAGCTACTTTATAGCTTTTCATAATTTATATACAAATAGGGTGCTAAATCAGTTCATATCTCTTCCTGAATTTATGCAGAAAATTTATATATTGGCAATGAATTTTTAACTTATGGTTTTTAATTTCCTAAGTTGTATTTTTTTAGGGTGTAAGTAGGAGAGGTTTGGTTTTAGCTTAGACCATGGAGTAGCAGGGTATTTGGGGATGATGCTCTTATAGCTTATTAGGAAACATTGGTTAATATTAAATTAGCAACAACAATAACCAAATCACCTTATGTGCAATCAGTTTCATGGGTCAATGTCATTGAACACTATCTAAAATAATTTTAGTAAAACTATGTGGAGAAATGCCTGAGGACCTTATTGAAGCAAGGTCCTTTGTAATCATGTTTCAACACCATTATAGCAAGTATGTTATATGAATATATAGAGGCTCATATATATGTAGCCACACATACACTGACATTGTAAGTAATATTGATTATATATATTGATGTTTGAGGTCATTAAATTTAGGTGAGAAACTCAAGCATTGAAGATATTCTTCAACCTTGATCTGCAGGGAATTTAGAAGCCTTATTCTCGAACATGCCCCTAATTACTCTAGTTATGTTGCCTAAATAGCTTGATCTTTCCACAACATAATATCATGTTCAATGATTCTTAATTCGTGAATGGCTTGTTCTTGCCTACTGTCATTACTGTCTTCTTTATGTGATGCTTTTGAATTCAATCTTAACGACATTCAGTGCAAAGTACTGCTGCTAATGGTTGTTGTGTTGCAATGGTGTCTATGCTTCGAATCTTCCAAATGTTAGAGAACAACTCAAATTGACTCGAGATAGTGTGAAGGAGCGAATTAGAGAAGCCAACAATAGGACTGAAAAAGTTAAGCCAACTGTCGATAAGTGGCTGACAGATGTTGAGAAATTTAATGTGTTATTGTAGCGAATGTGATGATTATTAAATTTAGTTTTTATATTTATTTTACACTTAATTATTTTGCTTATAAGTTATTAGCTCTGTAAGTATAAAATATTTTATATTTATTTTATAGTTACATATTTCCATGTTTTTTTCTTGGTTGCAAATTGTCCTATGTTTTAGTATCAAAATAGATTCAATGTGATTCTCCTTTTTCCAGATTATAAATCTTTCATTGGGTTCTCTTCTGAATGAAAATTCAGTGAAAATAATATACAAACACTAGGAATAGTAAACTATTATGTTTTACTATTGTTATATTTGTCAATAATGTTAATAAAAAAAACTTAGTCAAGAATAAAAGTAAAAAAAATTTATGTATGGTTGAGAAAAAAAAACAATTCTTCTTTACAAAAAATTGCAATTGGTAAGTGTTCTATGATTAAGTTTTTTGTAATGGAACTTGATTCTTTTCTTATCAAGATTTCAAATTTGAGCAATGTGGAATGATGGCTGTGTTTGAAATTTTGTTTGGAGTAATCCAAGCTCAATTTGAAAAGTAAACTTAATTCATAAATTTGATCATTCTTAACTATGTTTATGTACCTTAAACTTTTGTCAACACTAGCATATAAGTAGAAAAGAGATCTATTTAGTTGTCATGCAGCATTAAGAATGAGAGTTGGTAACAAATTGATTTATGGTGCACATTGTTAATTTCTTGTTAATTGTTAGTATCCTTTATTTCAAATTGTAGCTCTTTGTCACCACATGGTTTGAGCACTTTGTGTATCACACTAATTTTTCTTCACCTTTTTTCAGACCCTAGAGTTAACCTTTCTTTGGTTGCGGGAATTGCACATAACTCTCCACCTATTGGTCTTTTCACCTTTCTGTAAGTTGTTATTCTTTGAAATCAAAGTTCAATCTATAAACATGGTTGACGTTGATCTTGTTTGTGGTTTAGCATTTTATTTACAACTCACTGGAAGCCATTTTTGCGTCTTTCTGGATGATGGATTCTTCTATTCATAACATTAGGTTTCAAAGAACAATTTTTTATTAATTCTATGATTTGTTCATTCATGTAATTCATGATTAATTGACTCTTTTAAAAGGAGTAGGTGACTCAGTTTGTGAGTTAATGTTTATATCAAAGGGTTACTAAAATTTTAATTTGTTATTTTTAATACATGAAAAACCTTTATTTTTCTATTATAAATAAAGGTCTTTATTAGAAAACAAGGTTGTAGTTCCACGACTTTGGTTTCATATTTATTTCAACATCTATTATAAATATAGCAAAGTTGTCTCTGAACATTAAAGTGGCACAAAGTTTCAAGCACTATTATAAGATTATAGTTTTACATATATTGTAAAAGAAATACGAAGAAAAGAAGGAAAATTTTAAATAAGATAAATAATGTAATGATTCAAATAAAAGAAAATATTAAATAAATAATGGTGTAATCTATATCAATATGATATCACATAACATTGTTTATGCATTTTGAAATCTTTAGTTTCAAGCCTATTAGTAATTTATACGTTATATAGAAAATTGTTAAACTAATTTTAGTTTTGATATTATCATATCTAATGAAACAGAGTTAAAAATTTTAATATTGCAAAATTAAATGGGTTAATTGGTTTAAAGATTCACATCATACATAGTTTCCAATAATTAATATTTTGTTTGAAGGTTAAATTAACTCTTTTTTTATTAAACCTCGCTCAAGTAATCTAGATATATAGTAGGGTGTCTATAAACTTATCCTCCATTTTGAAATGTATGTAAGTGAAATGAAATGAATTGGACAAAAATAAATTCATTGAAATAAATTGTCAAAAAAAAAAGAAAAAAGTGAAATATACTATTTTTTAAAACATGTATTTTTTTTTACATATTTTTAAAATATTTTTTTAAAGCATGCCTAAGAGCTGCTCCATGGTTAGTAATTTGCATAGTTTTATGAAGTACTTTAGTAGGTCTTGAACTATAAGATTGAAATACACTACATGTTATGGAGAAAGACGTTTTATATAAAACCAAATTTTAGACGTCATTCTAGAAAGAACAAATAGTTATAGAAAAATGAAATATAATTTGCGAGCATAGTACTCCTTTCCATGTATTTACCAAATCCAATGTTAAAAAAGTATAGAGAGTTATAAAATTGGTTTTTGAATGTGGCATTTCACAAATTCTAATAACATGAAATTCGTTTATTGTAGCCTAAATTCAGGACTAACGCTACTTTTATTTAAATATACAACAAAAAACTATTGACACCGTTTTAGTAACAAGAAGTTATTGTAGAGCATATAGAATATATATTGTACCCTATATTTTCTTCTTTCAAAACCTTAATTGAATATGAAAAAGTAATGTAAAACAATTAGCACTACCTTTAATATCTACAATGACAATATTTCTTTCTTTTGTTTTAGAAACTAAAGAAAAATAACCACACACGTCTTTCTTTGTTAAGAATAAAATTTAATATAATGTATTATTGGTATTGAAATATGATATTGGTTTACTATATGACAGAATACGGATGTTCGTCAAAATCGTAGTTGAATGTATAATAGACTTTTACCTGGTCGAAAGGGGTACGCTGATGCATTTTTAAATGGTGTGGCTGAGTTTGTGTCTTTGGCTCTTGAGCAAACAAACTTGTCAACAGGGAAAATTAGATGTCCATGTAGTAAATGCAAAAATCTTAATTTCTTCAACTTTGAAGATGTTAAAGTTCATCTCTATCGAAGGGGATTTATGCCTGGTTATTGGTATTGGACATGTCATGGAGAAGTTGATCCAACTTTATGTGATATGTATAACACTTATCCAAATTCAAGTAGTGATACACATGAGGGTCACAGTCAATACTTTGACCGCATGATTCATGAAGCTATTGGTGCACAGTTTGTAGACCATTATAATGAACAAAATGAGGAGTTTCCAAATACTGAAGCAAATTTTTTTTATGATTTGTTACATGTCGCACAAAAACCACTATGGCCAGGATGTACTAATCACACTCGAATTATCTCGTTGTCGTTAGATTATTAACAATTAAATCGAAGGAAACATGTCCCAACGATGTTTTGATCAAACATTAGCTCTTTTGAAAGAAACACATCCTGCAAATAATTTCATACCAGAAGATTACTATAGAACCTTAAAATTGGTTTCAAAGCTTGGTTTATCTGCAAAAAAAATTGATTGTTGTGTTCATGGGTGCATGTTATTCTATAGAGCGGAAGATAAACAATTAACAAAATGTAAGTTTTGTCACAAACCTCGTTACAAGACAAAAAAAGTGGGTAGGAGTAAACATAAAGATGTTCCAGTGAAGAGAATGCATTATTTACCCCTTATTCCTAGGCTTAAGAGATTATATGCTTCAATGAGTTCTGCTCCATATATGAGGTGGTATTATGAAAATAAAAGAAAGGAAGGGATTTTGTGTCATCCATCATATGGAGAAGCATGGAAACACTTTGATGAAACTTTTCCTAATTTTGCATCTGAACCAAGAAATGTAAGATTAGGGTTATGTTCTGGCAGTTTCTCACCATATGGTCAATCATGCAAACCATATTCTTGTTGGCCAATAATTGTAACTCCCTACAATTTACCACCAGAATTGTGCATGACTACTCCTTATATGTTTTTAACTTTAATTATCCCTGGGCCTAAAAATCCAAAGGACAAAATAGATGTCTATTTGCAACCGTTGATAGATGAGTTAAAATTATTATGGGATGAAGGTGTGTTAACCTTTGACATATCAAAAAAACAAAATTTTATCACGAAAGTTGCACTAATTTGGACTATCAATGATTTTCCTGCATATGATATGTTGTCTGGTTGGAGTACATCAGGAAGATTAGCATGTCCATATTGCATGAATAATTCAAAGAGTTTTTGGTTGGACAATGGTCGTAAATTTTCTTGGTTTGATTGTCATCGTCAATTTTTACCTATGGATCATGCATATAGAAGAAATAAGAATGCATTTTTAAAGAATCGAATTGAAGATTGTCGCCCTCCATTGATGTTGTCTGGGGATGACGTGTGGGAACAAATTGCTTATTTTCCCAAAGTAACCGAGGAAGTACAATTTACCTGCCATGGTTGTGGTGTAGCTCATAATTGGATAAAACAAAGCATTTTTTGGGAGTTACCATATTGGAATTCCAACCTATTAAGGCATAATCTTGATGCGATGCATATTGAAAAAAATGTCTTTGACAATGTCTTTCATACAGTCATGGACATCAAAGATAAGACCAAAGATGACATTAAGGCAAGAATGGATTTAAAAAAGTATTGTAGGAGAAGGGAGTTAGAATTGCAACAACTACTTAATGGGAAAGTTCTAAAGCCTAAAGCAAATTTTTCTTTATCTAAACAGCAAAAAAAAATAGTGTATAACTGGATTCTTGAGTTGAGAATGCCTGATGGTTATGCCTCAAATTTGCGTAGATGTGTAAACATAGAGCAAGGGAGAATGATTGGAATGAAAAGTCATGATTGCCATGTATTTATGGAGCAATTATTGCCTATTGCTTTTAGTGCACTGCCAAATCAGGTTTGGAGACCTATAGCTGAGTTGAGTAAATTCTTCAAAGATTTATGCTCAACTATTTTGCGAGTGGATGATCTGTTACTGATGGAACAAAACATTTTCATTACATTATGTAAATTGGAACGATTCTTTCCACCTGCATTCTTCAATTCCATGGAACATTTACCTATTCATTTGCCTTATGAAGCAAGAATAGGAGGTCTGGTTCAATATAGATGGATGTATCCATTTGAGAGGTAAGTTCTTTAGTATATTTAAATTTGAAAATGCATACTTTTCTTCTATGAAATTAGTGATTAATTATATGATGATGTTATATTAGGTACTTGAATAAGTTAAAAAAATGGTTAAGAACAAGGCACGTGTAGAAGGGTCAATATGTGAGGCATATATAGTGCAAGAGACTTCTCATTTTTGTTCATATTATTTTGAGTCTCATGTGCAAACAATGAGAAATAAAGTTAGTCGCAATGACGATGGAGGTGAGAATGAAGAAGTAGACAAAGTATCAACAATTTTTAGTCATCCTGGTCGCTCTAGTGGAACTTCTTCAACTCGATATTTAAGTAAGAAAGAATTAGAAGCTGCACATTTGCATGTATTACTCAATTGTGAGGAAGTTCAACCATTGATCAAGTAAGTACCTAAATTGATTTTGACATGAATATTTTAAGCATGATAGAACTAACATAATGCTATGTATAAATAATAGAATATTTGAACAATTTCTAGAAGTAGTAAATCGAAACATCAGTCAAAGAGAAATTCAGGCTAGGATTGCTTCTAATTTTCCAAGATGGTTTCAAAGATATGTAAGTATTCAAAACATTTTGTAAATTAAATTATCACATTAGTAATGTATGTGTTAACATATATGACTACATTAACTTTTTTCTTATCATTTATTTAGGTTCAAGATAGAACGAATATGGTTCAAAGTCAGTTTTTGCATGACTTATCATGGGGTCCACGAAAAAAGGTTTTCACTTGGCCCATTTATTTTGTCAATGGTTTCAAGTTTCATATAGAAGAATGGAGCCTTGGAAAGCAAACAATTAACTGTGGAGTTTGTGTTAAGGGTGAAGATAATGGAGATGAAGAAAATTATTATTATGGTATCATTAAAGAGATTATGCAACTTGAATACATAGGAGAGCCAACAAAACAATTAGTTGTATTCAACTGTCAATGGTTTGATTTTGAGAGGAATCGTGGTGTAAAAGTTCATAAGGAATATGATATTGTGGAAGTTCATCATCGTAAAAGGTATTTGAATTATGATTCTTTCATACTTGCAGCAAATGCAATTCAAGTTATTATATGTCTTATCCTCAAAAAATAAAGGAAAAGGTAGATTGGTGGGTTGTCATTAAAACCAAAGCAAGAAGTATGGTTAATGATCAACATATGCTAGAGGTTGCATATCAAGATGACCTTTCTAATACTCAATTTGTGTCAACTGATGAACTACTTGGTCAATTAAGAGATGATGAAGGTGGATATGAAGAAGTAATAGGGAATGAATTACTCAATGATAATCAAGACAATATGGAAGATGAGGCACAATTCAGTGAAACTGATAATGAACAAGAGAGTGAATTTGATGATGAATATATATATCTGATGACGAGGATGAAAATGGTAGTGATGGTCATGAATTTCATCAAGAAATTGATGATGATGAGGAGGATGAGGATGATAATGAATGATTTTTGTATTTGAATTTTCACCATTATTTAACAAATGTAAGAAAATATGATATTGTCATAATCAACATACAATTTATTTTATTTTTCATCATTTTTTCCTATTCAAAATATATATTATTTGCTTAAAAAAAATTGTTGTTGTATGTATAGATGTCAGAAAAAAAATGAACAAAACTTATTTTAAGAAGTTGTTTTGTAAGGCACCAACTATCTGGGACTGTCGAAGAACATGTTGGATCTACTCCTTCATTGGGAGGTCAGTCTCGTCAAGCTCCTTCAGTTGGACCACAAGTTCCTCCTAGTTCACTCCCTCGAGCAAGTTCTATTTCTGGTCCTCTTGCAGCACATGTTACTCCTTCACTGTGAGGTGACTCTGGTGAATCTCGTTCAGTTGGACCACCAGTTGGTCCTACTCCACGACAGGGACCAACTTCTACTTCCGGTTCTCTTGCAGCACATATACATTGTACTCCTTCCGTTGGACCATGTTTTGGTTGTACTCCATCTCTAGGAGCATGTAATACTACTCCACCTTTAGGAACACATGCTACTATTCCACCACTTAGGCCATCAAATCCTACTAATTCTAAAGATGGAGGACAACCTCTTGTTTCCCCACAAAGTCTTCAAGCATCTAACCCTCGAACACAGGAAACAATTGCTTCTCATGAAGATCAGAATGCATCAGATGTCCAAAGCACTAGTCAGAAGCCTGTTTTAACACTTGATGGATATGGGTAAATGAATTAAAATTTAAAAATGTTAAGTTTTGTTCAAAATTTATATATAACTTGTATTTATAATTGTAATTTTGTTGTAGGTTTTTGCCCTCATACTTTGCAGCTAATGCAATTGGTGATATCTTTAAAAGCCATTATATTGAAGCATGGCCATCATGGAAGAAGGTACCTGAAATTACTAGAGACATGTGGTTCATAGAGTTCATGGTATGTTATTACATTACTTGTTAACTTTAAACTAATTACTAATTCTTACATTTCTTTTAATTTTAACTTGTTTTATTTTTTTCTATAGAGAAAATATATTATTTGTCCATTTGACCATAGGTGGGCAAGAAGGAACTTTGAAATGAGAGGTTCAAGCATATTGAAAAGTTTATTGAATAAGGCTCGCATGACAATGAAGAAGCCAAATTGGCTTGCAGAAGATGTATGGGATACCTTATGTCAACATTGGGGATCAAAATAATATAAACACAAAAGATTAATTGCAAAAGCAAATCGAGCTTCTGAATGTCGAGGATTTGGAGTTTCACTCCATGCAACTGGCTCTATTAGCATTTCTCAACATAGAGAAAATCTGGTAAATAGTTTTTCAACCATTTTTATTATGCAATATACTTCCCATTGTATATTTTAAACAAACTTGGGAAATTTCAGGTCTTTGATTTGAATTTATGGTTTTCTTGGTATTCGTTACTACCTTCCTTATACTTGGTTTGTTTACTGGTGTACATGTTGAACTTTAAAATGCCTTTCTTTCGCATTCAAACTTTTAAGCTAATATATACATTAATTATGAAAACCTCTACCCATTTGGTTATGGAAAGAATAAACAACATTACTTACTTCCCATTTGGTTAATGGTACGCATTTGTGATTTAATATTCTATATGACACTAAGCATTATGACAAGTTTAGAAACTTATTTATTTTTATAATGGATATCGTTATTTCTAAATGTTGGACTTGAAGACCTGGTTTCAAGTGGATTTGATGTCTCCAACCACCTTTAATGATGAAGATGTTGGTGCTTGAAGAATGAAGAATTTGTCTTAGGATTAGAGAGTCTTAGGTTGTGTGGTAAGATGCATTTCAATCTATCTTGGTCTTAGTCTTGGAGTTTAAAATGTTTTGAAATGTTTTAAAAAGGTTTTAAAATGATTTCAAAGGTTTAACTGATTTTTAACTGGTTAAAAATCTGATTTCAACTAGTTAATCTGTTCTTCGTTTTTCAAAGCTTTGTATTTGGGAAATTTCAGCTGACTGTTTTCGAAATTTAAACCAGTTAAAATCCTGGTAGGTTTGTTTCAGGAATTCCAGTTTTCTGGAATAGCTAGTTAAAACGAGATTTCAACTGACTGATTTCATGTTCCAGTAAAAAAGGTGCTCACTGGAAAATTGGTTTTAATGAAAACAACCGGCTAAAACGCGATTTCAACCGACTATTTCCTGCAGAATCAGTTTTAACAGTTTTCTATATATATCTTGAAACTCAAAGAACTAAGTGACGAAACATTTTCTAAAGAACCCATTGGGCAAGAACGTTCCTATTACACTCTAAAACATTTTGCTAATCACTCCAAGACGATCAAGATTCAATTGAGTGCGAATCAAATCAAGAAGTGCATGCTCTGCTTTTTCGTTCTTGCCGATGCTCGCTTTTCGCTTCGCATTGAAGAACTCCAGGTTTATTCAATCTTTTGTGTGTGTTGGTTAGCTGCGTGTTCGTATCTTAATCAGGGTGATTAAGAGATCTTGTAATAGGGTTTTACAGGTGTTTAGAAGTCTTGTAGGGTTCAAGACTTGGTGCAGCTTTCTGGTTTCGGTTTTGCATATAGTGTTCATGTAAAAACTGGTTTTTAGTGAATTGATTGAATTTGTTTGTTTAGGAAACTGGATGTAGCCTTTGTTGAAAGGTGAACCAGTATAAATCTGCTGTGTTGTTCTTCTTCCCTTTAACTCTTTCCATTCGGTAATTGAAGTTTGAATTGAAATTGAATTTGGTATATGATCAATTGATTAAGAGCATTTCAAGAACCTATAAAAACTGGTTTAAATCTTCAATTCGAATATGGTTTTTCATAATTGGGCATTGGGTTTGGAAAATCTTTGAAAGTTTAATTCACCCCCCCTCTTAAACTCAGCCATTTATTCCAACAATTGGTATCAAGAGCTGGTTCTTGAAAAATATTCAAGTTTTCTGAAAAATTTCAAACATGGCTGAAGGAAAATTGCCTTTTGCAGAGGGTGCTTCTATAAACAGGCCACCTATGTTTTCTGGGGTAAACTATCCATTTTGGAAAGTGAGAATGAAGATTTTCATTGAATCAATTGATATAGGGATTTGGAATGCTATAGTCAATGGACCGTATATCCCTAAAGAAGAGAAACCATGGGAAAGTTTAAATGCTGATGAACAAAAGAAAGTGCAATATGATTGTAAAGCAAAGAACATCATTACATCTGCACTTAATCTTGATGAATTCTTTCGTGTTTCACGAGTGTTCCAATGCTAAAGAGATGTGGGAAGTGTTGGAGGTTACTCATGAAGGAACAAATGATGTTAAAAGAGCAAGAAAGCATACTTTAATCCAAGAGTATGAGATGTTCGAATGCTTCCTGGAGAAACTGTTTCAGATGTGCAAAAGAGGTTTACACACATTATAAACCATCTGATCGGCCTTGGAAAAGTGTTTGAGAAAGAGGAGCTGAACATCAAAGTGCTGAAATGTTTGGATCGAAGTTGGCAACCCAAAGTTACAGCAATTTCTGAATCCAAGGACTTGTCAACAATGAGTGTTGCTGCACTTTTTGGAAAGCTAAGGGAACATGAGCTTGAGTTGAATAGACTTGCTGAACAAGAAGACAATGACAAGAAAAAGAAAGGGCTTGCCTTGAAGACTTTGGTTCACAAAGAGGAGAATAGTGAGGATGAAGGACATGGAGGAAGTGATGCAGAAAATCTGAACCTCTTAGTTAGAAAGTTCAACAAGTTCTTGAAATACAAGAACAAAGACTACAAGAACAAGAGGTATAATAAAAAATCTGATTTAGCTTCTTCTAACTTTACTTGTTTTGGTTCTGGAAAACAGGGACATATTAAGGCTGAATGTCCTTCCTCACAAAACAAAGAGAGAAATGGAGAAAAGAAGCATGAAAGATCATTCAAAACCAAGAAGGCTTACATAGCATGGGATGAGAATGATATATCCTCTAGTGATTCTTCAAGTGATGATGAAAGAGCCAATCTTTGTCTTATGGCTGATTGTGATACAGCAAGTAGTGTAAGTTCCTCCACTACTCAAAATGGTCTTCCTTATGATCAGCTGCTGCAAAATTTTCTGGAATTGCATGAAGAGGCTAATAAGGTTGCTTGTTCTAACAATAGGCTTAAAGGTATGAACAATTGGCTAGAGAACAAGGTGAAAGAGCTAGAGAAAGAGCTGGAAAATTCAAAAACTAATTTTGAAAATCTGGAAATGATTTACAAGGTTTCAAGTTGCAATGATGAACATGCTGGAAAAATCTGCACAAACTGCAGAACTTTAGAAAATCAAATTGAGTATTTGAACAAATCTCTAGCTAAATTCACCATGGGAAGAGCCAACTTGGACACACTTTTAGAATTTAAAAATTGTGTAATGAATAAAGCTGGACTTGGATTTAAAAATGGTTTTCAAAAGAAACAACAACCTTATAGAAATTTCTTTTCACATAGAAAACCGTCCAGCACTTCATCCATTACTTGCTTCTATTGTATGAACAAGGGACATACTTCAAAATCATGCAAAATCAGAAAATTTGGTGTTCCTAGTGGTCAATTTATTTGGAAGCCAAAATGTGGTAGAAAGGTTATTAACTTTGTTGGACCCAAATTGATGTGGGTACCAAATTCTCTCCATTGATTGTGTTTTGCAGGTGTTCTCGAAGGCCAAGGAATCATTGTGGTATCTAGACAAGTGGTCGTTCAAGGCACATGTGTGGTGACAAAAGGAAGTTTGTCAAACTCACCTTGAAAAATGGAGGTTTTGTCACATATGGAGATAATAATAAAGGGAAAATCCTTGGAAGTGGTGATGTTGGTAACATTTCTTCAATCCTCATTGAAAACGTGTTATATGTTGAAGGTTTGAAGCATAATCTTCTTAGTATTAGCCAACTATGTGATAAAGGTTTTAGAATCACTTTTGAATCAAATCATTGCAAGATCCTTGAGAAAAATTCTGATAAAATCTGCATGTTAGGCAAGAGAATTGAAAACATTTATATGCTTGATCTTGATCATATGTGTGCAACTAATTTTACATGTCTCGTGTCTAAGGAAGATAGTTCATGGCTTTGGCATAGGAGAGCTGCACATATTAACATGAACCATTTGGAAAAACTGTTTTCAAAAGAACTTGTTTTAGGGTTACCTAAACTGAAATTTGAGAAAGATAAAATCTGTCATGCATGCCAAAAGGGTAAACAAACCAAAGTTTCTTTTAATCTGAAAAATTATGTGTCAACAACAAAACCTTTGGAACTGCTGCATTTGGATTTGTTTGGTCCATCTAGAACAATGAGTATTGGTGGAAACTATTATGCTTTGGTTATTGTTGATGACTATTCTAGGTTTACTTGGACTTTGTTTCTGAAAAATAAAAGTGATGCATTTCATGCTTTTAAGAAACTTGCCAAGGTTTTACAAAATGAAAACAGCTGCAGAGATAAGTGCTCTTAGAAGTGATCATGGAGGGAATTTGAAAATGAAAAGTTCAATCATTTTTGTGAAAAATATGGGATTAAGCATAACTTTTCAAGCACTTAGGACTCCTCAACAAAATGGTGTTGTTGAGAGGAAAAATAGATCACTTGAGGAACTAGCTAGGACAATGCTTAATGAATCAAACATCCCTAAATATTTTTGGGCGGATGCAAGTAAATACTGCATGTTACATAATAAATAGGGTTTTGATAAGACCTATTTTGAAGAAAACCCCTTATGAATTGTACAAAGGGAGAAAACCCAACATAGCACATCTTAGAGTGTTTGGTCGCAAGTGTTTTGTTTTAAATAATGGCAAAGAAAAACTTGGCAAATTTGATGCTAAAGCCGATGATGCATTGTTTTTAGGCTATTCTTTACATAGCAAAGCATATAGGATCTTCAACAAGAGATTAGCTATCATTGAGGAATCAATACATGTTGTTTTTTATGAGACTAATGTGCAAAATGAAGGTGCAAGTGAGTGGTGCAGAGTGCAGGTGAAGAGAACTTAATTGAAGGTGTATCAACCGATCATGTAGAAACCGAAAAAGCTGCTGCAGGTGGTATTTCAGCCGGTGAAAATCGGAAAGAACTGATCGAAATCCTGGCACCGTAATTAAATTCTGCAGAAAATGATCTACCTAAAGAATGGAGGGTGCCTCGCAATCTGTCCATTGGAAATGTGATAGGAGATGTTCAGAGAGGTGTTTCTACAAGAAGGTCTATGCATGATACATGTTTAACTCACTGCATTTGTTTCCCAAGTTGAACCTAAATGTGTTGATGATGCTTTATTGGATGAAAACTGGATTTTGGCAATGCAAGATGAACTCGAACCAATTTAAAAGGAATGAGGTTTGGGAACTAGTCCCTTGCACACCTAACATGAATATAATTGGCACAAAGTGGGTGTTTAAAAATAAAATGAATGATCAAGGAGTAATAACTAGAAACAAGGCTAGGCTTGTAGCTAAAGGGTATAACCAAGAGGAAGGAATAGACTATGAGGAAACATATGCTCCTCGTTGCTAGGTTAGAAGTCGTTAGGTTATTACTTGCTTTCTCATGCATGATTGGATTCAAACTGCATCAAATGGATGTGAAAAGTGCATTTTTGAATGGATATATAAATGAAGAAATCTATGTTTCACAACCATCTGGATTTGTTGATCACAAATTGCCTAACCATGTATATAAGCTCAAAAAGGCTCTTTATGGACTCAAGCAAGCTCCAAGACAATGGTATGAAAGGTTAAGTAACTTTCTTATCTCTCAAAACTTTGAAAGGGGCCAAGTTGATAAAACTTTGTTCATTAGAAAGTCTGTGGACAGCATTATACTGGTGCAGGTTTATGTGGATGATATAATCTTTGGATCCACTAATGAGAAGCTTTGTGAAGAATTTGTTGCAGCTATGCAGGGGGAGTTTGAAATGTCAATGATGGGTGATCTAAACTTCTTCTTAGGCTTACAAGTCAAGCAATTAGATCATGGAACATTCCTCAATCAGTCAAAATATTGCAAAGAGCTGTTAAAGAAATATGAGATGGACAACTGCAACGAATGGAGATACGATATCCTCCAACAATAAAAATATGATACGAAAATATATGAAAGGTTCCTAATAAAATAAAATAAATATTTCTAATTATATAGGATAACTTTTTATTTCAATATCTCTTATTTATATAATTATACTACTGTTGAAAGGTTCATCTTTATCTTCGTTATCTCGAATAACAATGGTTTGAGATATTCCTTTAAAATATGATTGAGTTAAGATTTATGAAAAGAAAAATGTCCTATATTAGGAAGTGAATTTATATCTCACTCAACCCCACTAAATCAACTTATAAAATATAGTTTGTACTCCACTAATAAATACTAAAACTTTTCGAATTACTAGTTCATCTAATATCTCCAACTTGCAACATCAACAAATATCACACTAAACTTTTTATTATAGTAGTCGATGTGGGATATCTAAGAACTCAGAACATCAACAAACCCATGCACGTGCTCGTGGATAGTCAGGCGATGTTGGTGGCTAGGACAACTGACATCTACGTCCTTCTCCACGAAGCAACCACCTTTCACGATGTCGCGAGAGGACACCGAAGGGTAGGCTTTCTCACTTTAATTGTAAGTTTTCAATCAACAGTGAAAATGTAGAGATGTTATTTAACATTTACTAAATCTTATAAATTCCGAGTCTAGTATAACTTTTTGTTTCTCAAACGAATTTTTCAAACATTTAATCAATCAAAGGTCCTCCATGCCAGCGGGAGAACAGAAAAAGTCCCTGTCAATTAATTTATTAATTCATTCATCTCTCAAAAAGCACGTATACTTAAAAATAATATGGAAACAAAACGCATTTCAAATATCTTGAAGAAAATAACTTAGATAGTTTTATTATCCAGGTACTTTTGTTTTCTTTTGAGAAAATTATAAGCTAAGGATAGAAGACGGTCAAAAAAATAGATAATATCAAAATTATTATTAATGCACATGATGAATATGAATTAATCCGGTAAGCAGAACATGAACTTTATACAAATTCCACCCGCGTAACGGTGCATGTTCCAACGACTGATATCTGTAACTGTAAACATTAAACCTTATAATATTTAGGAAACTTTTTAACTATACAAATTCAAACAGCATGTGTTCATCCAAGATCCAAAGAGAGACATCAGAAGTATTAGACTCTTCCAAATTTCAGTATTTTGGCTCCATTTCAGTAACCTCGCAGTTGAGCTTCTCGACTAGTGAGGGGAACATATCGAACAGACGTCTCAGTGCGGACACTGATAGAACCATCAGAATTCTTATCCACCACCTTTAAATCCTGAAATATGTTTCCAACAGGAATCACCATTCTACCTCCAGGCTTCAACTGGTCAATAAGTGGTTGGGGAATTTCTGGCGCTGCTGCACCAACGTGAATGGCATCATAAAGTGCTGACTCTGGCCAACCTTGCCTCCCATCTGTCAAAACAGCAATTATCAGTCCGCCAAACCATAATCCCCAAGTAGACGTTTATTTAACCGGTCAAGAAATAATCATGCAACTATAGTAGATCAATATGAATCCATCGTCGTGCATACAATGTCAAACGGATAATTCTGGTAAGCACAACAAGAACAATGCTTTTGGATCAACTCCACTTTAATGGATTCAATAACATCAAACAAATTGCAAATCCTGACAAACAGGTTATGTTTTCACCGTTGACAGAATTAAACATATTGAAACCATGGCATTATGTCTTTAAACCCTATGCTTGGAACAAGGATTGCATTCAATTATTGTGCTAAAATGATAAACTTCCGTCTTTCAGACTCAATTCGAACAGACCATACCACCAGCATGAACAGAAAGGGAACCATCTTTCAATTGTGTAGCTGCAGCACTTTTCTGAATATTCTCTATTGAAAAAGAAACCAATTCAGGAATATGCTCTATACCAACAGCACGGCCTAGGGGTCCAACCATCAAGGCAAAGCACGCAGTCAGGTACCCCGTTCCTGCACATAAGTCAAACTTGGAATTGTGAACACCAACTTAAGATAAAAATGAGAAAAGCCAAAAGACTGGTAAACAGAACAAGAGTTGATCCAAGTAGCCGGCGTCATAGAACCTTCAAAATATCCACCTAGAATTGGGAATATGCATATCAATAGGAGGAACCTAATTCCCAATGCTTTTCAATGAACACTGCCACAGTTCTACATCTTCACACCATCTTTCTTTTGCTATGCCTATATAACTCCTCCAAGGAAGGAGGGTGTTTAGAGCTTAGAAACTACCCTTCATCCACGTTTTATGCAAGCAATCAATCCATTGCTCAAGAAATAATATCCAGTGTTTTCAATTGACCCTTATTACTACATTTTATAAACAACTTGTATAACATGTTCTACCATCTATTTTAATAACCAGCCTCATTAACACACAGGACAGTAACTTCACACTTTACCTAGGGAAGTTTATGCCTCATCAACGGCAAATCAAACACACCACTAGTAATAGAATACCAAGAAAAACTTCGTTCACTAACTAGCAAGCAACTACCACTTATTTTGAACGTGTTCGAATAAAACTAAACAAGTAAATAACTTTCTAATTTGATTATAACAGATTCATGGAGCATATACCAGAGCCAACGTCCAGAGCATGCATCCCAGGCTGCAAATTCTCCTCGAGCAACTGAAGACACATGGCATGCATATGCGGGGCAGATATAGTGGCATTGTACCCTATGGCCATGGGGCTGTCATCGTAAGGCGCAGCTCCATCAGGTACAAACAACGCTCTGTCAACTGTCTCTATTACTTCAGCCACTTTACTTGATGTGACCACTCCATAGCGCTGCAACCTCTCCACCATCGCTTTGTTCTTACTCATGTCACGCACAGAGCAAAATCGCTGCAATGTAAAAGAAAACAGTAATTTCTTATTGAACATCTTTTGGACAAAAAACGAGATAACATGATTAAAGAACACAAGAACTACCATTTCTCTTTGCTTTTTCCTCTTGGTAAGAGAGCACTAAGAGAAGACAAAGGCCAAATTTAAAACAAGAAAGACAAAAAAAATAACACGACGTTGACGCAATCGCCATTTCTGAATTTCAACAACTGTATTTCTGCGGTTTACTGGTTAATTAAATGAATATTGGGCGTGCTTTGGATTAGAAAAAGGAACAGAAAGTGAGAATTGAGAAAAGGAAAGAGGATGCATGGTTTGATTAAATTATGATTACCTGCATCCTAAGGAAGAGAGTGTTCCCCGTGAGGAAATTAGGGTATTGGAAGAAGAGATTGGTGACGGCAGAGAAGGTGGAAGAGTGAGGCGGAATGCGACGGCGGTTGGAGAGAGTGGGTTTTGTTGCATAAGAAGCGTAATAGCTGCAACCATAAGCCAAGGCTGGGAAAGGGTAGTAGTGGAAGTGCACGCTCATTTTCTTCTTTTCTCGCTCTTTCTTTTCACGTTTTCTCTCTTCACACGCTCTCGTCATATATTACCCACACGTGTCAGCCCATTCCTGAAGCCCGGCCCACACGTGGACATCCAGAACACTACCTAATGTATATTCTGGATCCGTTGCAGTTTTGTGCGTTGCTTCCACACACGTCTCATTTATCCTATATAATTTAACAAAATATTAACTAAACTTTAACTAATTCTATTATTTTAAATACATATCTAAATATAATTTAGTATTGTTATTTTAAAATTTTCTTAAATTATTAACATGTTAGTAAAAAATTACAATAACTATTACTTAGTAAGGTGAGATATTGGTATTAAGGTTTAACAATAAACTTTAATAAAAAAAATCTGTCAAATTCTCAAGTAAGACTTTCAAAAATGAAAAATATGATCAAATAAGTTAAAATTATTCTATGTATAAATTAAAATAAAATTTAGATAAATTATAATGAAAAAAATTAAAAATTAATTTATATGTAAATTATAGTTTTAATTTGTGAATAAATTAATTATAATGTTTATACCTCTTTTATAATTTCTTATAGGAGAGCTCGTTTACCTCCCATGAAGGTGCGACCGTGAATTCAGATAATGCATAATTTTTTCTAATAAATTAATTATTATTGACTTCAACCACTCATATATGAAATTGTTTATTTACTTATTTATATAACTAAAACATAAATTTTATCTTTTAGTTTATGTTAAGATTTGCATTAGTATGTATTGAAAAATTATTGATGGTTTAAAATTTATTAAATACTAATTTTGAATTTAAAAAGCTCAAATTAGAAAAACTTTAATAATAATTTGTGGAGAGACTCATGTCCATATATAGTTTACAAGAAAAAACACTTAATATAATTAAAATAACTAAATTTTAAGTAACTTATAAATTGATTTATTTTTAACTACGTTTTTATGAAAAAAATTATTTTATTGAATAATTCTATTATTTTTTTATCTAAATACTTTATCATGAAATAATAAAATCAAATAACAGAGTATTTTATAAAAAAATTTACACTTAATAAAATAATTTTTTAAATAAAAATCTAATTAAAAATATCTTAATTAAGTCGTGTATAATTTACATGACTTTTAAAAAGACGTAGAGAAACAAACTCATATTTTTTAATAAAAAATTTATAAAACACATTTTTATATAAAATTTAAAATTATTAAACTAAATATTTTAACTAACTTTATTTTGATTAGTCATATACAATTTTGAAATATTATATGAAGTAATGTCTGTAATCTCAATAGATAAAGTTTCAATAGATAATATATTGTTTAAAATCTTTAATATTAAATTATCATGAATATGTTACAGTAGACTATAGATTGCTTATTTTTATATATAGAAACACATGAAGCAACATTAGTTGTTATATATATTGATTTGATTTCAAGATTTGGCTTGGTGTCAACTATTAGAAATAACAACAATGTAAAAGTTAAGAGGGGTGAATTGGATTTTTAAAAGACTTTTTTTCTTTTTAAATTAATTTTTCAGATTTTAAAAATACTTCTAAAATCAAGATTTGGATTTTTCTTAACCTTTGTTAAGAGTATATGCAATAACAAATGTTAATATGATCCGCAATAAAATAAAGAGATAGAGAGAGAAAGATTGAACACAGATATTTATACTGGTTCGAATTTAGCCAATCCAATGTCCAGGGCCCAATCACCACAAACACGTGATGGTAACCCTATTATCTTTAAAAGCAATTACAAACACTAATCAATAACACAATGTAAAAACCATTAAAGATAAACAATATCACCTCCTTAGACACACTAAGGATGATCCCCACCTCTCTTGACACACAAGAGATGAACATACATCCTTTTAGAATATATCCAAGGGATGAATTACATAAACCAGTAAACAGTAAAGAAAACATCTGATGAGTGCTGGATATGAAAGCTTAAGCACAATGCAATCACCACTTCCAAGAACTTAGATCAACCTCGAGAGAGCAAGAAAACAGTTTTGAAAACTTTAGCGCAAAAACACAGTAATTTCGTGTTTAATCAGATGTGTGTTAACCTAAGACATTGTCATTCATTTTATAATTTGAAATCAGCTCAAAGTTTCCATTCTTAGGTTGATTTAGCATTGAATTCACAAAAAATGTCGTATTTAATCGATGATATAAAAGTTGTAATCAATTATATCATAGTAAAACTGGAAAACATATTTTTCCTGATATAATTGATTAGATTAAGGCCATAATCGATTATATGAAACCCAGAACCAATATAATCGATTATCAAAAACACTTAATCAATTATTTGGTTTGTTATACTCTTTTAATTCAAATTTTAAGTGATATAATTGATTCTATTTCGATTCCTAATCAATTAAAAGCGTAGAAAAAGGTTTTTTGCAAAAATATGACTTGCTCTCAAGTTTGAAATAGTCTTGGATGAGAATTATGACTTACTCTTTTTATCCATCACCTAAAACTAAACCTTTTATACTTAGATCTTCAGCTCTTGAGAGAATTTTCAAAAATCTTCTTTCTTGAAAGCATTTATTCTCTTTGAATGAATATATATTTTGCCTTTATTTTCATGATGCAGTCTTCCTTTGTGAAATAAAATCAAGTCTTTAATGTTGCAAAAGTTTCTTTATATCTTCATCACCAAAACTCCAATCTTCATGATTTATTTGAGTTTAATTCTTCACCAAAACTTCTGAGTAAATTTTAAATCAACAATCTCCCCCTTTTTTATGATGATAAAAAAAACTTAAAGACTTGTGATTGATACCCTGAAAAGAAAACTTGGAAAATATTGTATGGATATTTCTATCATAAATGTTAGTCTACAAAGGAAATAATATAGGCAATCTTATAGCATTTAATTTGCAATTTGAATTTGAATTTCAAATATATAAATTTCAAGGAATTTAATGCATAGAAATATTTTCTTATTCTCCCCCTTAAACTTTGCTCTTAATGTTTAAGATATTCTAGATATTTTTTAGTCAATTATCAATCAACGTATATTTTTCTCCCCCTTTATTTTTAACATAATAAAAAAGATGATATAGAAAATGAGATTTACACAGTGATAAACAGATTTTGGTCGTACAAAATTTTGATCAAAGAAAACAAGTTAACTAATGTAATATAGCTAGCCCGTACCGAATCTCACAAGGACACAATTGTAGGAGTGTAACAATTTTTAAACATCATTCTCCAAAGAAAAGTTAAAATAAAAAATAATAATAATAAAGGGGGTTTTGTCGAATTGATAAAATTAACAATGCAGATTAATAATTGTAACTAAATAATTAATGAAAACTAAAATTAAAAACACATAGTAAAAAAAAGTTATAAATAAAATAATTAAGGGAAACTAAAATTAAAAAAAATATGGAAATTAAATTATTTAAATACGGAAAACTAATGTATGCAGAAATTAAATTGCAATGCTAAGAATTTAATAATGAGATCAATGTTTATAAATGCTTATACGATTAAAATAAATAAATTAAAAGACAAATTTAAAAGGCAAAGCAATAATTGGAATGAAATTCTTATGCTATTTTAAATTTAAATATAAATAAATAAACAATTAACAGTTAAATCATAGATTTTAAGGCAAAGCAATAATTAGAATGAAATATTGATGCTAATTCAAATTATAATTAAAATAAATAAATAATTAACAATTAAATGAAAAATATATTCAATTAACAATTAAAATTTAAAATGAATAAACACTTGATATACTAGCCTCCATGATTAAATTAGAATTTAAAACCAATTTAATTGAAAATGAAACTAGATGAATGTAGGCTGAAATTATAAATTTAAATTAAAAGTAAAATGCTAATAAAATTACTGGAGTGTGAAGAATAAATGGATAAGTGTGAGGGTGTGAATGTGAATGTGAGAAAGTAGAGCGTACAAAATTTAAATTATTGACAAGAATTAAATAAAATGAAGGCTAAAATACGAAATAATGACATTAAATAAATTAAAATGAAAGAAAACAAAACCAAAAAATTATATCCGGAGCTCCTAAAACTTTCTGCAACTTTATCCAAACTAATAACAAAACTATAATGGAGAAAAAGAGAGAGAGGAAGAAGAGAGACTATTGCTATGGTGAAGTGTGTTTTTGCCTTGCATCTAAATCTCCTATTTATAGGAAATTAGCCAAGGTCTTATTACCAATAAAAATCTAAAAATTAATTACAATTCAAGTCAAATATTTCTTCCCCGGATTTGATTTTGCTGGTTAGGAGATCCTCTGCCAAGAATAGAAATAATTTATCCTTCATAATAAATTTAATGTTTCAATTTGATTGTGGATTTGGATTTGCAGGAAGGGAATTCTGAAAATGGAGAGTTGATTATGCATGGATTTCAAATTTTCAAATGAAGTTGGCCCATGGATTGAATTAGGAGGAGAAAGATGCCTTCAAGGAGGAGAGGCAAGGAGCCTATGACATCCCAACAGCAAGAGAGGAGACCACCAACACTTGCTGGTTGGATTTCAGATGAGGATATGCAAATTGGTCTATGAATATGTAATCTTTTTGAAAATGATAAAAATAAAGGGGGAGAAAAAGATTTGTTTTGATTAATATAATATGTCCAGTTTTCTAGCATTTAAGAAAATTAATTTCAGGGGGAGCATTAGGAAATATTTCAAATAATTACCTTATATAACTTAAACATTTAAAGAGCAAAGTTTAAAGGGGAGCTTTTAGAAATAATTTCCATGCATTAATTTCCTTGAAATCTCTTTTTCAAATTTGAAATTGAAAATTAAATGCTATGTGACTGCCTACTTTATTTCCTTTGTGGACTAATTTTTATGATGGAGATATCCATACATTATTTTCAAGATTTTCAGGATATCAATCACAAGTCTCTATGTTTCTTTTTATCATCATAAAAAAGGGGGAGATTGTTGGCATATTTCAAGACCAAGAGTTTATGAAGTTCTCTAGAATATTAATGAAGTCTTAAAGTTTTGATGATGAAGATTTAGAGTGATCCAATCAACATTAAAGACTTGTGCCATCTCACAAAGGAAGGCTGGTTGGTAGAAAAGGAAAGGCATAAAGAGCATTCAAAGCTTTCAAGAGAGAAGATTGGTGGAGATTTTCTCAAGAGCTGAAGTTTCAAGAGTAGAAGGTTCTGTTTTGGGTGTTGGATAAAAAGAGTAAGTCATAAATCCCATTCAAGACCTTCCCAAACAAGAGAGCAAGGTTTTTTCTCGCAAAAACGTTTTTCTACGCTTTTAATCGATTATGATACGTAGATAATCGATTATTTAACTTAAAATTTGAATTAAAAATGTTTAACGAACTAAATAATCGATTAAGTGTCTTTGATAATCGATTATATTGATTCTGGGTTGATATAATCGATTATGGCCTTAATCTAATCGATTATATCTGACGAAATTAGTTTTCCAGTTTTTAAACATGATATAATCGATTAAGCTTTTAATATAATCGATTAAATGAGTCGTTTTTCCGAAATCAATACCAAATCAACCTAAGAATGGAAACTTTGGAGCATTTTCGAATTATAAAATGAAAGAGAATGTCTTAGGTTAAACACATTTGATTAAACACAAAATATTCAAAGTGTTTCTGCGCCGTAGCTTTTCAAAACCGCTTTCATACTCTCTTCAGTTTGATCAAGTCTTTGGAAGTGGTGATCATTGTGCTTAAGCTTTCTATCCAGCACTATTATCAGGTGTATTCTTTTACTGTTTTTATAAACGGGTAAACTCATCCCTTGGATCGGTTCTAAGGGAGGTGTGTTCATCTCTTGTGTGTCAAGAGAGGTGGGTTTCATCCTCAGTGTGTCTGGGGATGTGTTTCATCCTTAGTGTGTCTAAGGAGGTGTTCCTTTATCTTTATTTGTTATTGCATGAATTGGTGTTTGTAATTTCAATTAAAGATAGTGGGGTGATCATCACACATTTGTGGTGGTTGGGAACTCGACGTAGGATTGGCTTAATCCGAACCAGTATATATCTTTGTGTTCTTTCTCTTTCCCTATCTCTTTTTTATTGTGGATCATATTAACAATTGCAAACTCAAACTGCGTTAATCAAAGGTTAAGAAAAATCTGCATCCTAGTTTTTGAAAGAATTTCAAAATCTGGAAATTTATTTAAAAGGGAAAATTTTATTAAAAATCCAATTCACCCCCCCTCTTGGTTTTACACTGCCGTCTTTATTTAACAAAATTTACTAAACTCAAATTATGTCATTATTTTTATGAAAACATGCAAAATGCATGGTTTAAGAATAGAACAAATGGCTTAGAAAGTGTTCTTAGATCAAGAAATAAAGAGTAAAATGACATACATCAAATACTCCCCAGTTTTGCTCTTTTTGCACTTCCAAGCAAAAGATAAAAGAAAATAAAATAAAAATGTGCATGCATGAAAATGTTGACTTATTTCAAGCACGAGTAAAAAGTTACTCAGAAGTTTTGGTGAAGAATTTATTTCAATTAAATCATGAAGTTTGGAGTTTTGATGATGAAGATATAAAGTTTTATTTCAACATTAAAGACTTGATTTTATCTCACAAAGGAAGGTTGCATCATGGAAATTAAGGCAATATATAAAGGAGTATAAATGCTTTCAAGAAAGAAGATTATTGAAGATTCTCTCAAGTGCTAAAGATACAAGTTTAGAAGTTTCAATTTTGGGTGATGGATAAAAAGAGTAAGTCATAAATCCCATTCAAGACCATTTCAAACTTGAGAGCAAGTCATATTTTCGTAAAAACTTTTTTCTATGCTTTTAATCGATTAGGAAACGAAATAGAATCGATTATATCACTTAAAATTTGAATTAAAAGAGTTTAACGAACAAAATAATCGATTAAGTGTTTTTAATAATCAATTATGTTGCTTCTGGGTTTCATACAATCGATTATGGCCTTAATCTAATTGATTATATCAGGAAAAATATGTTTTCTAGTTTTACTCTGATATAATCGATTAGATAATTTATCTAATCGATTAAATACGAAGTTTTTGCGAATTCAATGCTGAATTAACCTAAGAATGGAAACTCTGAGCTAATTTCAAATTATAAAATGAAAGGCAACGTCTTAGGTTAATACACATTTGATTAAACACGAAAATACAATGTTCTTGTGCTAAAGTTTTTCAAAACCGCTTTCTTTCTCTCTCAAGGTTGATCTAAGTTCTTGGAAGTGGTGATTGCATTGTGCTTAAGCTTTCACATCCAGCTCTCATCAGGTGTTTTCTTTACTGTTTATTGATTGCTATAATTCATCCCTTGGATCAGTTCTAAAGGGAGGTGTTTGTTCATCTCTTGTGTGTCAAGAGAGGTGGGAATCATCCTTAGTGTGTCTAAGGAGGTGTTTCTTTTTATCTTTAATTTTTTTTTACATTGTGTCACTGATTAGTGTTTGTAATTACTTTTAAGGATAGTAGGGTGATCATCACGTGTTTGTGGTGATTGGGAACTGGACGTAGGATTGGCTAAATCTGAACCAGTATAAATCTCTGTGTTCTATCTCTTTTCCCTATCTCTTTATTTTCTTACGGATCATATTAACAATTGTTATTCAAACTGCTCTTATCAAAGGTTAAGGAAAATCCGAATCTTGATTTTAGAAGTATTATTTAAGATCTGGAAAATTATTTTGAATAAGGAAAAAGTCTTTTAAAAATCCAATTCACTCCCGCTCTTGATTTTTACAGTGTCGTTATTTCTAACAAATAGAAGAGTACATCGCGTAGAGCGGAAATTACAAATTGAAGATATCTCTCCAGAAGAAGATAACATTGGTTTTTCAAGGGGCAAACAACTAGCTGAAGACATTGAAGATGAAGAAGACAGGGATAGTGAAAAAACCGAATAGGATGAAAATTCACTTATCTCTTAGCTCTATTTTTTCAGCTGCTGTTTTTTTTTTCTCTTCATGTTTTCTGTTTTTATTAAATGCTTCTGTTGTGTAAATCTCATTTGCTGTATTATCTTTTTGATCATGTTAAAAATAAAGGGGGACAAAAATATATGTTGATTAATAAGTGATTAGAAAATATCTAGAATATCTTAAGCATTAAGAGTAAAGTTTAAGGGGAGAATATGGATATATTTCAAAATAATTGATTAGAAAATATCAAGAATATCTTAAACATTAAGAGCAAAGTTTAAGGGGGAGATTAAAGAAATATTTCTATGCATTAAATTCCTTGAAATTTAAATATTTGAAATTCAAATTTTAATTGCAAATTAAATGCTATAAAATTGCCTATATTATTTTCTTTGTGGACTAACATTTATGATGGAGATATCCGTACAATATTTTCCAAGATTTTTTTAGGATATCAATCATAAGTCTTTAAGTTTTTTTATCATCATAGAAAAAGGGGAGATTGTTGACTTAATTCAAGCATGAGTAAAAGGTTACTCAGAAGTTTTGGTGAAGAATTAATCTCAAATAAATCATGAAGATTGGAGTTTTGATGATGAAGATATAAAGTTTTATTGCAACATTAAAGACTTGATTTTATCTCACAAAGGAAGGTTGCATCTTGGAAATAAAGGAAAAATATAATTTCATTCAAGGAGAATAAATGCTTTCAAGAAAGAAGATTTTTGAAGATTCTCTTAAGAGCTGAAGATACAAGTTTAGAAGTTTCAGTTTTGGGTGATGGATAAAAAGAGTAAGTCATAAATCCCATTCAAGACCATTTCAAACTTGAGAGCAAGTCATATTTTCGCAAAAACCTTTTTCTACACTTTTAATCGATTAGGAATCGAAATAGAATCGATTATATCACTTAAAATTTGAATTAAAAGAGTTTAACGAACAAAATAATCGATTAAGTGTTTTTTATAATCGATTATATTGCTTCTGGGTTTCATATAATCGATTATGGCCTTAATCTAATCGATTATATCAGGAAAAATATGTTTTCCAGTTTTACTCTGATATAATCGATTACATCATTTATATAATCGATTAAATACGACGTTTTTGTGAATTCAATGCTAAATCAACCTAAGAATGGAAACTTTGAGCTGATTTCAAATTATAAAATGAATGATAATGTCTTAGGTTAATACACATCTGATTAAACACGAAACTAAAGTGTTCTTGTGCTAAAGTTTTTTAAAACCGCTTTCTTGCTCTCTTAAGGTTGATCTAAGGCCAATGTGTTATGAGGTAGAGGAATTTGGAGCCTGGGGAGACAGGGAAGGAGTAGTTGACATCTTAAAAATTATTTTTGTACGTGGTCAAAATACTATGACAGTTATTACAAAAACTGTCATAGTAAGTGAAACTTTCTATGACAGTTCTCATTAGAACTATCATAAGAAGTATTGCAGAAAAATCATTTTTTACATTGATTCTGCACTTCTATCACGGTTTCATCGTAACCTACATAATAAGTTCACTTATTATGATAGTTGTTAACTAACATAGAAAGTTAAACTTTCTATATCTCCTGTATCTATGTCGCTGTTTGAACCATCATAAAAAGTTCTGTTGAACTGACATAAAAAATCCCAACTGCAGTAGTGTATTACTTGCTTTTGCTTTTCTTAAAGGTTTCAAACTTTTTCAAATGGATGTCAAGAGTGCTTTCTTAAATGGCTTTATTAATGAAGATGTATATGTTGAACAGCATCCTGCATTTATTGATTTTAAATCTCCAAATCATGTATACAAACTGAAAAAGGCTTTGTATGGTCTCAAACAGTCTCCCAGACAATGGTATGAAAGACTTACAACATTTCTCATATCACAAGGATTCAAAAGAGGAATTATTAACAAAACTCTTTTTACTAAGAAAGTTAATAATAAACTTATATTAGTACAGATTTATGTTGATGACATAATTTTTGGTTCATCTAATCAATCTCTATGCCAAGAGTGTGCATATACTATGAAAGGTGAATTTGAAATGTCCATGATGGGGGAGTTAAATTTTTTCTTAGGATTACAGGTTAAAAAAATGTCAAATGGTACATTCATCAACCAAACAAAGTACTGCAATGAACTATTGAAGAAATTTAATATGGAAAACTACAAAGAAGCCACTACTCCTATGTCTTCTAATTGCTATCTTGACATGGATGAAAAAGGAAAATCTATTGATGCTACCATGTACAGAGGATTAATTGGTTCTTTACTATATATAACTTCTAGTAGACCAGATATCATGTTTGTTGTATGCTTATGTGCAAGGTTTCAAGCCAATCCAAAAGAATCACATTTCACTACTGCAAAACAAATTTTCAAGTATCTCAAAGGAACACTGAATGTTGGCTTATGGTACTCTACTAGTAATCAATTGAATTTAATGGGCTATACAGATTCTGATTTTACAGGTTGCAAATTGGATAGAAAGAGCACAAGTGGAACATGCCATCTCTTTGGAAATTCCTTGATATCATGGACTAGCAAGAAGCAAGCCTGTGTTGCATTGTCAACTGTAGAGGCAGAATACATTGCAACTGGAAGTTGCACTGCTCAAATTCTTTGGTTAAAATAACAATTATCTGATTTTGATTTACATTTATATGATGTTCCTATTCTCTGTGATAACACAAGTGTTATATGATAAATAAATTTTTGGTCACACAAAATTCTGATAAAAGAAAACAAGTTAACTAATGTAATATAGCTAACCCGTGTCAAATCTCACAAGGACACAATTGTAGGAGTGTAACCATTGTTAAACATCATTCTCCAAAGAAAAGTTAAAATAAAAAATAATAATAATAATAATAAAGGGGGTTTTGTCGAATTGATAAAATTAACAATGCAAAGTAATAATTGTAAATAAATAATTAATGGAAACTAAAATTAAAAACACATAATAAAAAAAGTTATAAATAAAATAATTAAGGGAAACTAAAATTAAAAACAAATATGAAAATTAAATTATTTAAATACGAAAAACTAATGCATGCAGAAATTAAATTGCAATGCTAAGAATTTAATAATGAGATCAATGTTTATAAATGCTTATATGATTAAAATAAATAAATTAAAAGACAAATTTAAAGGCAAAGCAATAATTGGAATGAAATTCTTATGCTAATTCAAATTTAAATAAAAATAAATAAACAATTAACAGTTAAATCATAGATTTTAAGGCAAAACAATAATTAGAATGAAATATTGATTCTAATTCAAATTATAATTAAAATAAATAAATAATTAACAATTAAATGAAAAATGTATTCAATTAACAATTAAAATTTAAAATGAATAAGCACTTGAAATACTAGCCTCCATGATTAAATTAGAATTATAACCAATTAAATTAAATTGAAAATGAAACTAGATGAATGTAGGCTGGAATTATAAAATATTGAATTTAAATTAAAAGTAAAATGCTAATAAAATTACTGGAGTGTGAAGAATAAATGGATAAGTGTGAGGGTGTGAATGTGAATGTGAGAAAGTAGAGCATACAAAATTTAAATTATTAACAAGAATTAAATAAAATAAATGGTAAAATACGAAATACTGACATTAAATAAATTAAAATAAAAGAAAACAAAATCAGGAAATTGTAACAGGAGCTCCTAAAACTTTCTGCAACTTCATCCAAACTAACAACAAAACTATAATGGATAAAAAGAGAGAGAGAGGAAGAAGAGAGACTATTGCTCTGGTGAAGTGTGTTTTTTCCTTGCATCTAAATCTCCTATTTATAGGAAATTAGCCAAGGTCTTATTACGAATAAAAATCTGAAAATTAATTACAATTCAAGTCAAATATTTCTTCCCCGGATTTGATTTTGCTGATTAGGAGATCCTCTGCCAAGAATAGAAATAATTGCTCCTTCAGAATAAATTTAATGCTTCGATTTGATTGTGGATTTGGATTTGCAAGAAGGGAATTCTGAAAATGGGGAGTTGATTATGCACGAATTTCAAATTTTCAAATGAAGCTGGCCCAGGCATTGAATTAGGCCACATTGAATGCACCTAAGTTGAACCTCCTGTTGGTTTCATGATAAATGGACTGCCAAGAATTTAATTTTGAAGATTGAAAAAGTTTTCCCCACCGAAGCACATTGGGCTCATCTCAAAATAACTTCAAGTTCTTTTTCTCCTACAAGAAAAGTCTCAACCAGAAAAACAAAAAAAAAAGAGATATATGCAATATGAATGTATGAATGTATGTTTTGATGTTAAAAATATGTAAAATGCAATAAATTTACTAAACTTAAATTATGTCATTGTTTTTATGAAAACGTGCAAAATGCATGGTTTAAGAATAGAATAATTGGCCTAGAAAGTGTTTTTAGATCAAGAAATAAAGAGTAAAATGAGATACACAAAAAAGAATAAAAATAAGAGTAAGAATTTCTTCCCCTGTGCACGTTGAAGGCAACTCATCTGACTCTTCTGAAGCAATGGAAGAAAATGTCTCTGAAAACAAAGAAGAATAAGTTGTTGAATCACTGGAATAGAAGATGAAAAGAAAACTCGTTTTGACTCCTAAAGTTCTCAAGTTCAACTGGTTAAATGAAGAAAATCTTGTGTTTGTGAAAAATACTCTACAATCTCAAGGGTTGCATCAGTTTCTGGAATTAGAAGCGCAATACCCATGAAACAATGGTGGCCATATTTACAAACATTGATTACGAAATTGATCTTATTCAGCAACAGCTTGCAGAAATTCAAGTTTCTGTTGAAGCATTGGAAGGCACATCTAGGACTGCTACTGCTATGAACAAAGATGTTGATGAAGATGATGATGAGGATGATGATGGTGATGATGATGATGAGGGTGATGATGAGGATGATGATAAGGATGAAGATTAAGTGTTAAATTTGCTGATTACATGTTTTAATTATCAGTTTATTATGTCTTTATGATGCCTTTTTGATAAACCTTTGTTACATTTCATGGTCTGTAATATTTTCTGACACATTTTCTGAATTTCTACTTAATATTGCCTATTTGCTAATGTCAAAGGGGGAGATAATCTTCTATCTATTTTCTTTGATTTTAACAGGTTCTTCCAGTCGATGCTACTGTCATCATCAAATAGGGGGAGTATGTTGATAATTCAGATTTGATGATGATTGCTGCAGTTTTTAGTTGATGGCAGATTATATCTGTTTAGTTAACTAATTTGAAATATTAGTCTACTATTTTCATTAAAATAAGAAACATGTTGGAAATCTATTTTAATGAATAAAGTCAACTATTTTGCGTTTTAGCTAACTGTTTTCTCTAAAATCCTTCCAGTATCTCAGAATCTGAATATCAGTTGTTGGGATTTAAGTTTCTCATCTTCTATAAAAGCAAACCTATTGAAAGTTCTCAAGAGAGAAATACAAAAAGGATTTCAGATACAACTCTATTGAAGAACAGAGTCTTTGGAAGATTCTTGAGGAGAAAGTGCATCTGTGAAATCTTTGATACACATCTTTACTGGTTTTACCAATCTTGGTGTATTTCTGAATTTGTTTTTGTGATTAGTGTTATCACGTTAGACTTAGTGTGAGTCTTGTGTTGTTGATTAGATTCTATAGGGTGTAGAATTTTGTAAATCATGTTGAGATAGTCTTTAGAAGTAGAGTTCTTGTAAAGACATTTCTTTTAGTGTTTTGAAATCTGTTTCAGTGACAGATCAAACTAGATGTAGCTCTTTAAAAGGAGTGAACCAGTATAAATCCTTGTGTCTTCTTCTTCTTCCTTAACAATCTTTAATGTTCTACTGATATAAATAACCTACTATTCTAATTGATCTGTCAACTAATCTGGTATTGGAAGAAACTGTGAAATTCTATATTTGACAGAATTTGGCGAAAATCTTGTATCAATCCCCCCCTTTCTTGATACTTCTCTTTAATTCTAACACTCTTCAATCTCGCCAAAGTATTGAGGACCTGCATGCTCAACTAGCTCAAATTCATGTCGGATATAATACTGTGGTTGATGATGATGATGATGATGATGATGATGGAGAGGATGATGACTGATATGATTTTGCTACTATTGCTGCTAAATCAAGAACTGTTGATGCGTTTGCTGGTTTTTGGAGTCATGTTGTTGTTGCTGCTACATTATTGCTGATGCGCTTGTTGTTCCTGAAGTGATGCTGGTGTAGTTGTTGCATATGTTGCTACATTCATGTTTGTCATTTCATTGTTGCGTATTTGTTTTTTCTATTTGTTTGTTTACATTACTGGCTTTTAATTGGGTCTCATGCCCATGTCTATTGAACAATTCTTATTTTACTGTATATGCTATATTTTTCTTTTTCTTCCTTATGATATTTCATGATTACAAAGGGGGAGAAATATTGAGGCACAACATGTAAGGGGGAGAATATGTAAATGGGGAGAATTTGTTTCTACTGTTGTGCTTTTCTGCTCTGTGTTTATTTTAAGGACCACTACATTCTTCAAAGACAATGGATGCTTCAAGTGGTTGTCATCATCAAATATGGGGAGTTTGTTGGACTTGAAGATTTGGTTTCAAGATAATTTGATGTCTCCAACCACTTTGATGATGAAGATGATGATGCTTGAAGAGCGAAGATTTTATCTTATTGTTAGAGTGTCTTAGGATGTGGGGTAAGATGCATTTCATTTAATCTTGGACTTAATCTTGCTTTTTAAAAGGTTTTGAAATGTTTTAAAGAAGTTTTATCTGTTTTCAACTCATTAAAAATATGTTTTCAGTTAGTTAAAATATTCTTAGTTTGATTGCTAAGTCAATCTTAAACATTTTAATCTACTGGTATGGATTTCAGTTAACTAATATTTTGAACTGGTGTTTTTAAGTTTTGTTCTGGCTTAATTCAACTAACTGTTTTCAAGATTTTAATCAGCTTAAATTCTGGAATTGTCTAAATTTTATTTCCACCTGATTTCAGCTAGCAATTTTTTCAGAATTTAAATCAGCTAAATTTCTGGACCTATTCTTAAGAAATTCATGTTCTTTGGAAAATCTGGTTGATTCGCATTTAAACAAGCTAAAATCACTTAAAGATTTCTCTTTAATGATTTCCATCAGTTTAATCACGTTTTCAACTGACTGTTTTCAGTTTTCAGATTTTGGGTGCTCTCTGGAAAATTCATTTTAATGAAAACAACTAGCTAAATCGCGTTTTAACTAACTGATTTTATCAGTAACAGTTTTAAAACTCTAAACTAGTTCGTTTTAAATACTGAGTTTTAAAGAACTGGGCAACAAATCAATTACAGACAAACCCATTGTTCAAAAAGACTTTTCAAGTGTTCTAAATCAATTTTCGAAATCAATCAAAGAGTCCAAGATCAAACTGAATTGAGAATCTTTCCATAGAAAGTCATCACCTGAATTTTGTCCTATTTCATATACTGCAAGTGTAAATCAAGTGAATTCGTTTCATAATCTTGTGTAATCTTGTACTGGGTTTGATTCTTCTTAATCAGGGTGATTAGGGTGTTCTTGTAATAGGATTTTACAAGGGTGTACAGATCTTGTAGGGTTCAAGATCAATTGTATTGTTCTGTTTTTTAGTTTTTTATGTAGGGTTCATGTAAAAACTGAAATTTAGTGAATTGCTTTGATTTGGGTGTTTAGGAAACTGGATGTAGCCTTCATTGGAAGGTGAAACAGTATAAATCTCTTGTGTTGATCTTCTTTCCCTACTTCTTTAAATTCTGTAATTGATAATTGAATTGCTAATTGAATTGGATATATGATACATTGGTATAAGCATTTCAAGAATCTTTAAAGAATTAATTTTTACCTTCAATTGCAAACTGTTTTTCTGAAATTAGCCAAAGATTTCGAAAGTCTTTTGAGAGTTTAATTCACCCCCTCTCTTAAACTCAACCATTTATTCTAACAAAAAAAATATTAAAAGCTAATAACAGTAGGCAATCAATCAAATTTGACATGCTAAAAACAGGAAATAACAAATTAAAAATCACAGAACAAAGTATAGTGCAGATTATACAATGTTTAAAACATCAAGAATTCCTAATGCAGTTCTTAGAATATTAAATCTATCTTTAGAAAATGGTTTAGTAAACAAATAAGCCAATTGATTGTTAGTATCAATGAATTTAATTTCACAATCATCTTTTAAAATGTGGTCTCTTATAAAATGGTGCCTAACTTCAATATGTTTAGTCTTTGAGTGCTGCACTGGATTTCTAGTTAGATTAATAGCACTTGTATTATCACACATCAAGGGTACCTGACCAAGATTAACACCATAATCTTGCAGCTCCTGCTTGAGCCAAATAATTTGAGCACATGCACTTCCAACAGCTATGTATTGTGCTTATGTAGTGGATAAAGCAACGCATGTTTGCTTCTTGCAGCTCCAAAGCACAAGGCTGCTTCCAAACATATGGCAGGTTCCAATTGTGCTTTTCCTTTCTAATTTGCATCCTACAAAATTAGAATCAGAAAATCCCACAAAAGACATAGATGCACCATTAGGATACCATAATCCAACATGTATAGTTCCTTTTAAGTATTTTAAGATCCTTTTTGCAACAATGAAGTGCGATTCCTTGGGATTGGATTGAAACATGGCACACAAGCATACACTAAACATAATGTTAGGTCTACTAGCTGCCAAACATTTGATCCACTCAAATCTGCATCAAGATAACAATTGGTTGTTGTTGGTGTTGTAGCTTCTTCGCAATTTTCCATTTCAAACTTTTTTAACAAATTGGCATAATACTTTGATTGAGATAAGAATATCCCATGCTTCATTTGCTTGATTTGCAGTCTCAAGAAGAATTATAACTCTCCCATCATGGACATTTCAAATTCACCCTGCATAGTTAATACAAACTCTTAACACAAATTCTCATTAGTTGATCCAAAAATGATGTCATCAACATAAACTTGAATTAAAATAACATCATTATTTGATCTTTTCAAGAAAAGAGTTTTATCAACTTTACCACATTCAAATCCTTTAGAAAGAAGAAAATTACTTAATCTCTCATACCATTGCCTAGGTGCTTGTTTAAGTCCATAAAGAGCCTTCTTTAATTTGTATACATGGTCTGGCTGAGAATGGTCTTCAAAACACGGTGGTTGAGAAACAAATATCTCTTCCTCAATGTATCCATTCAAGAAAATACTCTTCATATCCATTTGAAAGAGCTTGAATCCACACATGGAGGCATAAGCAAGTAGAAGTCTAACAGCTTCTAAACATGCCACTGGTTCATATGTTTCTCCAAAATCAATCTCTTCCTCTTGATTATATCCTTTTGAAACAAACCTTGTCTTTTTTTCTTGTGATGACACCATGTTCATCCATTTTGTTCTTGAAAACCCACTTTGTTCCAATAACATTTATATTTTCAGTTCTAGGAACAAGAATCCAAATCTCATTTCTCACAAACTGGTTTAATTCCTCTTGCGTTGCTGAAATCCAGCTTTCATCCAATAAGGCTTCATTAATGTTCTTGGGTTCTACTTGTGAAACAAAAGCCATTGTATTGCAAAATTTATTTAAAGAGTGTCTAGTGATTACCCCTTTATCCAATTGACCAATCACATTGTCAATAGAGAGATCTATGGGTATTCTCCACTCTTTGGGAAGTTGATTTTCTTTTTCTTCTTTATTTGCACCTGCAGACTGGTTATTTAACAAATTATCTGATTCATTTAACAGATTGTCCTAGCAATTTAATAGATTATCAAGATCATTTAACAGATTAGAAGTCGGCGGACTGGGTAGAATTGGCTGTTCATCATCACCTGCAGAAAATTTCTACAAATTGGCAACCACTAGATTAGCTTCATCAAATACCAAATGAACAGATTCTTCAACAGTTAAATGTTTTTTATTGTAGTATGGCTATTATTTGAATATCCAAGAAAAAAACCTTCATCAGTCTTAGGATCAAACTTACCAATGTTCTCATTGCCATTTATTAAAACAAAACATTTACACCCAAAAACTTTTAGATGACTTATGTTTGGTTTTCTGCCATTTTCATAAGGTTTTGTTTTCAATATAGGTCTTATGAGCACTCTATTAAGAACATAACAAGTTGTATTAACTGCATCAGCCCAAAAGTATTTTAGAAGAGATGATTCATTTAACATGGTTCTAGGTAACTCTTCTAGAGACCTATTCTTTCTCCCTACCACTCCATTTTGTTGTGGAGTTCTTGGATCCGAAAAATCTTGTTTAATGCAATGTTTTGAACAAAAAGAGTCAAATTTCTCATTATGAAATTCTCCACCGTGATAACTTCTTATAGAACCAATGCAAACATTTTTCTCATTTTGAAGAACTTTAGCAAGTCTTTTAAAGGCTGAATAAGTATCATTCTTGGATACCAAAAATAGAGTCCATGTAAACCTAGAAAAATCATCTACAATGACAAATGCATAAAAATTTCCACCAAGGCTTGCAGTTCTAGAAGGACCAAAAAGATCCATGTGAAGCAATTCAAGGGGTTTAGTGGTAGACACAAAATTTTTTAGTTTAAAAGATGTCTTCACTTCTTTACCCATTTGACATGCATCACACATTTTATCCTTTTCAAACTTAAGCTTTGGTTGTCTAATAACCATTTCTTGTGCAACTAGCTTATTTAAATGATGCATATGAATGTTGCAAATCTTTTATGCCATAGCCAAGGATCTTCATCTTTTCCAAGCAAGCAATTAATCCTAGAAGATGCATTTTCTAAATCAACCATATAAATGTTTTCAATGCGTTTACCAACCAACAATATTTTTCTAGATTTGACATCATAAATAAGGCAATGTTTTGAATCAAAAGTAACTTTTAAACCTTTATCACAAAGCTGACTTATACTAAGTAAATTATGCATCAAACCATCAACATAAAGCACATTATTAATCGTAATTGAGTAGTCTCCTCCAATGCTTCCACTTCCAAGAATTTTTCCTTTATTATTATCACCATAAGTGACATGTCCAACTGGTTTTAATTGCAACCTTTTGAACTTCTCTTTGTCACTAATCATGTGCCTAGAACATCCACTATTAAGGTACCAAAGTAGCTTCCTTAAGTTCATAGGCACCTGCAAAACAAATCAAAAGAGAGAGTGTGGTACCCTATTAATTTGGGTCCAAAGGGGTTATCTTTCTCACATTTTGGCATCCACTTCTCCATACCATAAGGAACATCATACAATCTAGCTTTACAAGTTTTCACACTATGTCCCTTTTTCATGCAATAAAAACAATTGATGAAAGAAGTGTAATTCTGATTTTTATATGTAAAAGAATTCTGAAATTTTTATTTTTGTTTCTAAAACCAGAATAATAACCCAATCCAGTTTTCTCTATAACATATCTTTGAGAACCTAATATAGCATCTAGATTATCTTTCCCCATGGTTAATTTTGAGCATGTCTTTATAAGATAATGAATTTTCTTTTGCAGTATATCACAATTACCACATTTCTTATTTAAATCATGCTTATTTTCAAATGCATTTTTCAGTTTTTCAAAATCAGATTTAACTTGTTTCCAGTTCAGCAACTCTGTTTTCTAACCAGTTATTTAGTCCTTTTAATTAGTTATTTTTTCGGGCTGAGCTATTAGCTTCTTCATGCATCTCATTAAAGGCATCTAACAACTGATCATAGTTTTCTTCAATCTAAAAGCTTGCAATACTTACATTGCTAGATGATTCATAACCAGCCATCAAGCACAGATTCACCTTTTCATCTTCCTTTCATAATGTACTAGAAGATTAGTCATTATCTTGCCAAGCAACATAAACTTTTCTGAATTTTCCAGCTTTTTTTTATTTCCAGCTACTGAATTTTTCTTTGTTTTGAATGTTTGGACATTCAGCTTTGATATGACCCTATTTACCACATCCAAAACATGTAAAGTTAGGAGAATTAGAATAAGATTTTCTTGGATACCTTCTTTGAGAGGGATTTTGGTCTTTTTGCTTCTTCTTGAGAAATCTGCTGAATTTTCTCACTAACAAATTTAGATTTTCAGAATCACTCACTACATCCAATTCTTCTTCACTGGATTCTGATTTTGAGCTGCAGCTTTTAAGACTATGCTCTTTTTCTTTTTATCATTGATTTCCAACTCATTTAATCTGTTAATTTCTATCTCATGTTCCCTTAATTTTCGAAACAAGGAGGTTGTTGTCATTGTTGTCAAATCTTTGGATTCTGTGATGACTGTGACCTTGCGCTTCCTGTTGACATATTTCAAGTATTAGTAAAAAGTTACTCAGAAAGTGTTGATGAAGTTTTTATCTCAATAAGTCATGAAGATTGGAGTTTTGATGATGAAGATATAAAGTTTCTGTGCAACATTAAAGACTTGATTTTATCTCATAAAGAAAGGTTGCTTCATGGAAATTAAGGCAAGATATAAAGAAGAATAAATGCTTTCAAAGAAGAAGATTGTTGGAGATTCTCTCAAGTGTTGAAGATTCAAGTTTAGAAGTTTCAGTTCTAAGTGATGGATAAAAAGAGTAAGTCATAAATCTCATTCAAGGCTATTTCAAACTTGAGAGCAAGTCGTTTTTATCGCAAAAACCTTTTTCTACGCTTTTAATCGATTAGGTATCGAAATAGAATCGATTATATAACTTAAAATTTGAATTAAAAGTGTTTAACGAACAAAATAATCGATTAAGTGTTTTTGATAATCGATTATATTGCTTCTGGATTTCATATAATCGATTATGGCCTTAATCTAATCGATTATATCAGGAAAAATATGTTTTCCAGTTTTACTCTGATATAATCGATTACACCTTTTATATAATCGATTAAATACGACGTTTTTGCGAATTCAATGCTGAATCAACCTAAGATGGAACTTTGAGCTTATTTCAAATTATAAAATGAAAGGCAACGTCTTAGGTTAAACACATTTGATCAAACACGAAAAATACAGTGTTCTTGCGCTAAAGTTTTCAAAGCCGCTTTCTTACTCTCTCAAGGTTGATCTTAGTTCTTGGAAGTGGTGATTGCATTGTGCTTAAGCTTTCATATCCAACACTCATCAGGTGTTTTCTTTACTGTTTATTGATTGTTGTAATTCATCCCTTGGATCAGTTCTAAAGGGAGGTGTTTGTTCATCTCTTGTCTGTCAAGAGAGGTGGGGATCATCCTTAGTGTGTCTAAGGAGGTGTTTTCATCTTTAATGTGTCTAAGGAGGTGTGTTCATCCTTAGTGTGTCTAAGGAGGTATTTCCGTTTATCTTTATTTGTTTTTACATGTTGTCACTGGATTGGTGTTTGTAATTGCATTTAAAGATAGTGGAAAATATCATCACGTGTTGTGGTGATTGGGCACTGGATGTAGGATTGGCTGAATCCAAACCAGTATAAATCTCTGTGTTCATTCTCTCTTTTCCTATCTCTTTATTTTATTATATTCGGATCATATTAATAATTGTTATCCCAATTGCGTTTATCAAAGATTAAGGAAAATCCGAATCTTGAAATTGAATTAAGGTTAAGTTTTGGAAAAATATTTTAAAAGGGAAAACGTTTTTGAAAACCCAATTCACCCCCCTCTTGGATTTTGCACTGTCATTATATTCTAACACTTCCATGTTCTACCTAAGCATTTCAGCAATTTGATATTCAACTCCTCTTTATCAAATGTTTTTCCCAAACCTATGAGATGATTTACAATATGTGTAAACCTCTTTTTCACATCAGTTATGCTTTCTCCTTGCTACATCCTAAACAACTCATACTCTTGTATTAAGACATGCTTTCTTGCACGTTTAACATCTGTAGTTCCTTCATGTGTGACTTCAAGGATGTCTCACATCTCCTTTGCTGAACTACATTAAGAAACTCTAAAGAACTCATCAAGATTCAATGCATAAGTGATAATTTTTTTGCAATGCAAGTATATTGTTCCTTATTATTTTCATCTTCACTCTATTGATTCCATGGTTTTTCAATCATTTCACCATCTACCTTGTGAGTAGGAATGAAAGGTCCATTAACAACTGCATCCCAGATTCCTCTGTTAATTGATTCCATAAAGATTTTCATTCTTACATTCCAAAAAGGGTAGTTAACACCACCAAACATGGGTGGGTGGTTTATAGAAGCCCCCTCAGCAAAAGGTAACCTTGTTTAAGCCATTTTCAGAAAACCAGATCAAAACTTGAGTAATTTTCAAGAACTAGCTCTAGATACCAATTGATAAAATGCAGAAACAAGATCTAGAAGGGGTGAATAGATCTTTTGAAAGATTAATCTGTTAAAAACGCGAATTAACTTGTTGTTTTATCGTATCAGATTCAATTAAGATGCAAATTGCCAAAAACCCATAAATCAATAAAATGCAAAACAAAAAATAAAGAGGTGCACAGATGATTTATATTGGTTCACTCTTTCACAAGAGCTACATCCAGTTACCCAACCACAAATAAGATTTCACTAATTTGAAAATTTGTTCTTACACACACTTACAACCCTAGTAAGCCTAAGAACAAACAAGAACACAAGTCTTGAACCGTACAAGACTTGCACCCAACCACTGTAGAACCCTACTGCAATTCCACTGAACAATTCCAATCTAGAAACACTTACAAGAAACGAAATCACCTGGTTTACAGACAAAGATCAAAAAAGAAAATGAATGATGATCTTCTATGCGATCTCTTCAAGAATCAAATTCAAGGATCAAATCTCAAAGTCTTGGATTGCCCACACAATTGCTCTTGCTTAGAAAGATTCTCTCTCAAATTGCGTTTCAAAAATATCTGTTTTAATTTTGAAATTCAAACTATTTATATAGAGAGAGGTTTTCAGAAAAACTGATAGTTTTAACTTATTAAAAACTTCGAATTAATCTGTTAATTTTACGTGACAGTAAAATTAATGGACCAGTTCAAATTTTTAATAATAAAACATATCCAAACTATAAAATATCTGAGTCAAAGACAATTAATCTATTGAAAAATAATCTTCAATAGATTAATAAACATGTCTTAAAAATATTAAAGATCTTAAGCATTTTTAACACATTAAACTGATGCTTTAACCAATTAAAATTACCGCTGAAGTTAATTTCAATACTTCAAAAGCATTTTAACATATTAATGTGATCTTTTAATCTATTAAAATATGCAGATGATTAAGATAATTTATAAGATAGTTTTCATCAACATATCCAAGCTTATCAAATGATTATATGAATTGTTAAGTGAGAGATGCGTACAAGGTAACCTAGAAACAAAAAAATACAATCACAATCTTCATATGCTTCAATGAGGTTGACTTCATCAAATCTTCAAGACTATGACCAACCAAAAAGTTTCATTCTTATCAAAGGTATCCTAGACTCTTTATCAACGTCATTACTTAAAGTTTGAAAATTTTCATGAGGCATGATTCTTCAAGGTTCGATCGAAAAGAGAACCTTGATAATGCTATCCAGTGGGTTAGAGACATTAAGAGGATTTTTTAAGGCACCCAATGTCACCAAAAACTACCTTATATTATCTACCTGTTCAATAGATAAGGAAAAAGTTTGGTGATTAGACATGAAACAAATTTATGGAAGATAATGAGAAATTTAATGTGTGAAAGTTTTGAAGAAAGATTTTTTGAAAGAATATTTATTGAATAGTGTCAAGTATGCAAAGGAGATATAGTCCATGCAATTAGAGGAGAGAAACTTATCCGTAATTATACTACTAGATTCAATTAGCTAAATTTTACACCCAAGTTATAGTTAAAGCTCAACAATGTGGGAAACATGCCTATATTTTAAAAAGAAGTTGTGATTTCTATATCCATTTAAGAATTTTCAAACTCTAGTGAAGAAAACAAATGTGGTAGAAAGTTTGAATAATAATATCAAAGTTACTATAGCACAAGTGAGATGACCTTTAAAGAAGAACCATAAACATGTTAATTAGGAGAAGTGCTACTCTAGATTTAAGAATAACCGACACCCATCACCCATCACCCATCACATTCTTTAGGATCAGTGGCCCACATCTTTGTTAGACAATATTAACAACCTCTATAATATCCTTCCTTCAAGATAACATGAGTGTATAAGGAATTGTTATGATTTTAAATGGATATTCAATTGGGATCAAAGTCATAATTTTGATGTTTAGATATTAGTTTTTGAAATTCGAATTTGATATAATATTTTAGAGATAGTCTCAGTAATATAATTATTTAGATGTTTTATAATCTTATGTATATACGCTTGATTTTAATAAATGAATGTGTTTTTATTAAATAACAACATCGTATTTAATTTAATTATTAACAAGTGAGTTTATCTTTTCCTTTTTAATTTGTTTTTAAAAATTGTTTTCGTGTTGATATACAAATAAATGATGTTATACGCGAACACAGAAATGTTCAGGACAACATAGAAAGATGCCTAAGTATGGCTATGTATATACGTGATTGTCTTGAGATTTATATTACATTTACGTTAGGAATGATCATTACATAAATAAATAAATTTATTTGACAATGCCTCATCATTTTCTATTCATTCTCGAAGCCTTCTAACTAAAGTTTTCCTGGATTCGCTGGTACAACTTAAAAATCATCACTTTGTTGTTATCGCTGAGACTGTGATTGTATGTATCAAGAAACAAAAAAAAATCATCTCTTATAAATATTCTTTATTTATATTATTTTATAAGTTTATATATTTATTGAAAGATTATGAATAAGATTTATTTTGATAACCCACAGTAAGTTTGATTATGTCAGATGTTAGGCTTAATGGTGGATCATCATTCATTTGGTCTCTTGGCAATTGTTTTAGCAAAATTACTGATATTAGGATGTTGTTGGATAAAATTAATTTTACCACTATATATTTCGGATTGATTTTATAAGTAACAAAAGACAAAGTTTACATGTGTTTTTATATATTTTTTATTTTGATATGATTAAACTCTAGATCTAACATATTCATTTAAAATATCACACCGATTATTTTATTAATTAAAATATAAAATTACAACAAATAAAAAATATGTAAAATTGAAAAATGGACTAAAGTTACCGATTTTTTAAACGTGAGAAACAAGAAAAAAGTAATAAAATAATTAAAATTGAAGATGAAAAAGTAAACATAAATTAAAATTAATTAATTTTTTAAACATAAACCCAAACACACATTTAACAAATGTGCTCCATGAATGGGACCTAACATGCACTTTTCCTTTTTCTCTTGTAATGGTGATTTTAAAATAAGATGGCATGGTATACTTACAGGTCCGTAATGGACACATCCTTGAGCAACACATAAAGAACCCTATTACCTTATCTTTATTTTTAATAATTTTTTCCTACTTTTTTGGTCTTTAAAATTTGAGGTGATAATCCGATCTTCATCCCTGAATTTTTTAAAATTATTTTAATTCTTTAAATTTGTTTAAAAATTAGTTTCTTAAATTTACTATTTAATGACTAAAAATAGTTTTTGTAAAGTCAATATATTTAATTTAGATTTTGGAGACTAAATTTTTTTTAGTTTGAGGGTGTTTAAATTCAAAGTAAACTCCTTTGTTGCAAAATACAAAAATGAACAGGGAAATTGTACTTTAAAATAGAAAATACAAGTAGTTTGTTACTCATGTTACCTTATAAAAGTATAAAATACTCAAGATTCTTAATGGCTGCATTGTATGTGCTTTAAAAAAACAAATATCTTTTACCAAACCTCACAGAGTGATATTCTTAGTAGCATATATTTTTCTTTTGTTATTTCTTTTCATGTTGCCCTTAGTTCCTAAACATCAAAATGGTCCTCTACCATATACATAAATTGCCCCCTTGACAATTTCTTAACATGTTCTACCAAGGTAATTTCCAATTAGTAAAATCATATAAAATTTTAAAGCCTATAAAAGTATGAAAACCTGCAACAATGGTAGCTGCATGAACAGTAATAATTTGATTGTAAAAGATCCCAACACTCTTTCTTTCACTAGTTGTTTTCTTCTTTATCAATCCAACTCCTTTTCCTTATGGCAATAATTATAAAAAGAACTAAGATACCTATGATTTACTATTTTTGTAAACTGACTCTTGCTTCTTAATTGATCAAAATCCCTTCAGAAATTTAACTTAACTACTTTCTTCTCTCTCTATGTAATCCAAAATACTTGCTATTACAAAAGTTAGATCCATAATGTGTCCTAGAAAAACCTATAGAAAACACTATACAAAAGTGGTTTTCAATTAATCAAATTACTGAGGTAAGCCTAGTGACATGGCATCACTGATGTCACAAAAGCACCAGATCCCACTTTTTTTAACCTAGCTCTGTGTTATGCCATTACCATTACATTATCATGGATGTTACAAAATAAATAAACTTTGTGTGTGGCTATATTCTAAGTATAATAAAGCATGTAAGGTAAATCAGAGGGCATGGGCCACCACAGATAATTAAATGAGGTGTATTCTTATCCTAATGAATAGGGTACACATGAATCGCTTTAGCTTTTTTTATACCCTCTTGCAAGCAAGGTACATGTTCAACAAAGCTTTATTCCACTTCATGTTGCTATATATATATGTATATATATATACATGTTACTAGTACAACCACGTATACTCAAGCCAAAATATATTTCCCTCCCACTCAGTCTTCTGCAGTGTGTCTTTTGATATATCTCGAGCCATTTCAGCAACATGAGTAGCCACACTACTCGCCAGTTACCAGCTACACCTAAGATGCAGCAAAGGAAGGAGCGACGCATGTTCTCCACTTCTGATGACAGTGCCATGACCAAGCAAGTTCAGGCCACACATGCCCCTGATGGCCGTGAAATTGATGTCAAACCTATTCTACAAATCGTGGATGAAATTCTGGTTCGGTTCATTGCTCGCACTGTTGAGGGCTATGAAGTAAGAGTTACCTTTTATGTTACCATGTTTAAATTCTGCCACTTTGCATGCATGTGACAAATGTTTAACTAACTAGATTGCTATTATTATTATTATTATTATATAATTATAATATATTATAATTATCATAATTTGCGGTTCTTTCGGCAGGTGAAAAGAGACCAAGATGCGTTGGAGATGACCGCTGCTCTGGCAGAATTCGACATGCTTGACTCGCTGGCTTACATCATAAACAAAATTTCCTGTGAGGTTGTTTTCATATGAAAATCTTCTTAACTTTTATAAAAGTTACCTGACACTGTTACCAAGGATAGAACACGTTTCCATGTTTCCTAAACTACTATACAGTATGCCTTGCAGAGAAAGAGTGATTCCTTTCCTTATGTTGCATAGAATATGCTTTTCTTTGATTCTAGTGACAGTCAATTGATCATGATATATCAACCTTCTTATCTACACCTCACTTTTACATCTTCAACAAAATTATTACACGTCCAACTTTTATAAATCTCTCTGATACACAATCACATTTATTTGTAATACTTTGTTAATGGAAGATGGCTTAGACTAATATACTTGAACCGTGTAATAATTTTGATAATTTTTATCTCTTTCTCATATTTTATTATGATGTTTATATTTTCCATCCAGATTATTTGAAATATATTTTCTCTTTCATCTTATTTTATATAACATCACTTTATTATATTTATGGTAGTTCAATCTGTTGATTTAGGTGAGATAAAATTGTTTGAAAAGTGGACCCTCTTGGTATGCAAAAACATGTCTACTACATCCTCTATCTTTTTTTTTATTCGTAGAGCTACGGAACTAAAAGAATAGATAAGATAAATATTATTTTTATTATAAATTTATGAAAGTTTATATTTATTATATATTGTTTTATATATAGTTTTAGAAAATACGTCTTTATAAATGTTTTAAATAAAATTAATATTATATATTTAAAACCAACCCTAATTCTTATATTTGTCGTTCTAAACTTCTATTGTGATTCCGTCCTACCTTGACATGAGGTGCACTTTATATTTTCTCCTCCTTTTCTTATTGTTTCAAATTCACCCCAACATGGGTGGACTTTATATTTTCCCCCTCCATTCTGAGTAGTTATATTCATGGTTCATTTGGATAAAAAATTCCCAGCTCTAAAGTAATAAATAAACGGATCTAGATATGTTATTAAAGAGCAGTTCCTGACTATATTGGCAGCTATCATGCAAGTGCTCGGGAGGTGGAGATGCACATTCATCAACGATGGTGTTACTGGGTTACATGTCTAGCTATGCATGGCATGCGAAAGTTGTGCTAACCTTAGCAGCATTTTCTGTTATTTTTGGAGAGTTTTGGCTTGTTGCTCAGTTGAGTGCTGAAAATACGCTTGCCAAGTCTGTGGCACTCCTTAAGCAACTGCCAGATGTTGCTGAGAATTTCATGTCCTTGAAACCCCATTTTGAAGCACTCATTAGGCTCGTGAAGGCTGCAATGGATGTTACCACCTGCATTGTTGAATTCAAGGAGCTTCCATCTGAATACATTTCAGAGGACACACCTCCTATGTCTGTTGCCTGTACTCACATTCCTATTGCTTCCTATTGGGTCATCAGAAGTATTGTGGCTTGTGCCTCACAAATTGCTAGTCTCATAGGCACGAGAAATGAGTAAGCATAGCTCCTTCTCATCATTCACCTCATATTAATTGTTTGTTTGAAAGATCAGTGACCCCAATTTCGTTGGCTGCAGGTCCATTTCGTCAACTACTGAGGCATGGGAATTATCTAGTCTGGCTCACAAAGTTACTAGTATTTATGAGCACCTCAAGAACCAACTGGTTCTTTGCTACCAATATATAGGTGCGTACAATTATACTTAATTAGCAAGTTAATTAATCTGGACATAAGAATCTTCATGTAGCCTTGGACTGATTTAAAGGGTTTCGAATTGATGTGGTGTTTGAGAGTTTCAGTCAGTATATATAAGGATAAAATTTATCTAGAATGAAGCATATTTGACAATTGCATATCCTTAATCCGGTGCAGATGACAAGAGGCATATAGAGGCCTTCCATAATCTGAAACGTCTTTTCGAGACAGTCCATGTAGACAACATCAAAATTCTAAGAGCACTGATATATGCAAAGGATGATATCCTTCCACTTGTGGATGGAACTACAAAATCAAGGGTACTTTGATTTATTTAGTAACATGTAGTCCTCATGTTAAATAAATCTTATTTCATACCATGGTTAGAGAAAACACTGATTTATTGACAAACAGGTTAGTCTAGAGGTACTAAGGAGGAAACATGTGTTGCTGCTCATATCAGATCTTGATCTTTCACAAGAAGAGATCCTGGTACTTGATAATTTGTACAAAGATGCACGAGCAAGGGGTGACACACACTATGAGATGGTTTGGATCCCAGTTGTGGACAAAGCGACCTGGAATGAGATGAACAAACAGAAGTTTGAGTATTTGCAGTCATTGATGGCATGGTACAGCGTCTGTGATCCTTTCATCATTGAACCATCAGCAATTAAGTACATCAAAGAAGTGTGGAATTTCTCAAAGACAGCTATTCTAGTGGCCCTTGATCCACAAGGAAGATTGTCCTCCCCTAATGCCGTCCATATGATATGGATTTGGGGCAATTTAGCCTTCCCCTTCACAAGTGAGAAAGAAGAATCATTGTGGAAGCAAGAGATTTGGAGCCTTGAGCTGCTTGTTGATGGCATTGATCCTACAGTTTTAGAATGGGTAATAAAATCCTCTGCCCATTTTATTTTATTTCCCACTTTTGTAATATTTTTTCTCTCAAATTATTTATCACTAAGCCATATAAGGAAAAGTATTAATTACTTTTTTCAATAACAGTAAAAAAAAACAAATACACTAGTGAATATATAACTACAAAAATTAACATAGTCCATTGTTTTCTTAAGATGTAAACCACATTATACATAAAAAATAAAACAGAACATTTGTCTTGAGATAAATGTGTCTGACGAAGTGTGAAATTGAAAATTAGTTTCACAGCTGATGCAACGACTAAAATTTGTAGACACCTCAAATTTTACCAGATAAGAACTCTAATTACCACGGTTGTAGGAAAAAAATGATTAAATTAGAACAAATTCTTAGTTTAGTATCTGAACTGAAATTATAATGGAGGGAGTCTTTAGTTTATATGGACCTATGGTCTATGTATCATCACCCATTTCAAATTGATTTCAGTTGTAAATTTTTTACACTGACACACGAAATTTGTGTTTACAGATGACAGAGGGAAAACTCGTATGTCTGTATGGAGGTGAAGACCTGGAATGGATTGAGAAATTCACAGCAACAGCATTGAGTGTGGCAAAAGCTGGGAAGTTCCAGCTGGAGATGGCGTACGTGGGAAAGAGCAACGCGAAGGAGCGGATGCAGAAGATGATAAAAACCTTCTCCACGAGAAAGTTCAGTTACTTTTGGCCCAACGTGACGTCCATTTGGTTCTTCTGGACCCGTTTGGAGAGCATGCTGTACTCAAAGTTGCAGCATGGAAAGACTGTGGAAAACGACGAGATCATGAGCGAAGTGATGACTGTGCTGAGCTTCGACGGCAGTGATAGAGGGTGGGCGATTTTCTGCAGGGGCGCCACTGAAATGGCCAGAGCCAAGGGTGACAGTGCTCTGATATGCTTGCAGGACTTTGATAAGTGGAAGGATAGAGTTGAGGAAGATGGCGTGGTGCAAGCAATGAACGATTATCTCAACAAAAACAAACCCCCACATCACTGCAATCGCTTGATCCTTCCTGGGAGCACTGGTGGCATACCCCAGAAGGTTGTGTGTGCTGAATGTGGACGCCAAATGGAGAAATACTTCATGTATCGTTGTTGTGTTGAGTAAGAGTAATCGGAGTAAGTTGAGTGTGGTGCACTAGTGTTACACACATTGCCATTGTTTGACTATGTTTAATGTTTGGTTTGAGAGTTTATTAATGTTTTTAGTGTCATAACATAAGTTGTTCCTTTGAGAGATATGTAGTGACATGAGACATGACATGGTGATGATAAGATAATGTATGTGTACTAGCTGATCTTGAGGCCTCAGAAGCACCATTTGTTTGGGTAGCTGAGACCCTTGCTAATAAAGTGTGTTGTAGAATTTTTATGTTGTGATTGTGTTAAAGTCATGTACAAGTTGTAAACATTTATTTTCTTTGGTTTATGTGTGATTGGTCCAACTTTTTCATTTCTTCCAACTATGAGAACAGTGGAAGTCACAATCAGAAGGGACAGAGAAAGATAGTAGTGAATGGGGACAGAGTGAGTAATGGAGTAGAATTTTTCAAAACAAATGGAAAATAATAGTGCCATGGGTCCTCCCCACAGTGAAACACACCAATCTGACTTAGTCATGAGTTCCATTGAAAATGATGAAAAATCTAATAATGCGTTTAAATTAAACCACAGAAGACTTGACTCGTTTATTGCGATTTGAGATTACTGCCCAAAACATACGTCCAAGAATTACACAACTCCGACCATTGAATTTCAATGACCATCAATTTCTTAATAATTCGGACACATTTTATTTTACACTTTAATTTCAGTTAGAGTGGGGTATTTGAATAAAAGATGAATTAAAATAGTATTGGCAATTTCTATCTATATGAACTTATATCTTTTAGTAAATTTTTACTATAAATATTTTATATTTATTTCACGGTTACTCACAATTTATCATTCTAACTTATATTAAATTAAAAGTTTTTATAAATTATTATTAATTTTTTATTAGTTATTATTAAGTTGAATTCAACTAAAATTTATTTATATTACTTTAATTAATGGTTCATTATTTAATAAATTAAATAAATTATTGTTATATAAATAAATATTAAAAAGTATCATTGTATCTTTGTAAAGTATGTTAACAGTTTAATTTACAAATTTGTGGACAAATGTAATTTATGAAAAGCGAAGACTATACAAGTTAAATAAATAAATATTTTTTTATAGTTTTGATTGATATGTATGTAGACTTACATGAACATACAGGTTCCTATAACTTAATTACAATCCAATAATATTGAAGTAAAAATTGTTTGCATTATCATAAATCACAAATTATCATAAATATATTATTATGTATTACCGTAAAAATCATATTGAGAGTAATTTTAATTTAATTGGTTAACTTTTGTTATACTTTCTACTCGTGTATATTAATTATGAGATCTTTGTTTTCGAGATTTAATTGTACGTTTTTGTTTCCTCTGTCATCTCTTTGTGAGATGTTTAATATATCTTCATCGATGTAATACTTTAGGTCAATATTTAATTGATATAACTATAACATGGTATGATTATATATTTTTGGTCCCTTTAGCATTATAATTGCGAAGATGAATATGATAAAAATGTCATGTTAAAATAAGTGTCAGACGGGTTATTATCTAGTTATATAAATGAAATTTATTAAATATTAAGATTTAAGAAAGGATAAAAGTTGTGCTGTTGCGATACTTGAAGGACTCAATTTGCATGACTGAAATTAAGAAATCAAAACAGAACCATTATAATATTTGAAAAACCAAAAGTATTACTGAATCATAAAATTGATTTATATTAGGAACGAAACAAACAGTGTTAAAAATTGAAGAAATTTCAATCCTAAAGCATCCCTCATTGTACTATTCCCAAAATCAATAGAAGATTGCATCACTCAAAATGACAATATCAAAGCTGGATATGTGCCATGGATATTACTAACGAAACATAGGACCACAATGTGACACGAAACCAAACAAAAAAGAAAAAGAGAGTCACTTAATTTGGAAACCTATTGGTGATTATGTCATGTCATCCATAAATTAGTAAACTTTAACAAGTGCTAGTCCATCAATCTCTTTTTATAAACTTTTATTTTTAATATATTAAAAATATAATTAACCATCTAAATATTTTAAATAATTAATTAATATTCCTAGATAAATTAAAAGGATTTATATATATATATATCTAAATATTAACTTATTTTTACTGTAATTAATTATTAAAACTTAAGATATAATTATTAATTATTTAACTTATAGATTATATATTTAAAAAAATTGAGTCTATTATATCGAATTGGCAACTTAAAAAATGTTAAAAAAATAAATTAGTGGTAGGATGATAATATGTGGCAAGTGATGTGGGCAAGTCCGTAGCTTGTAATTTATGCGGACAGAAATGTGGTTGCTCTATCCCATTTCGTAACTTGAATTATTTTTTTAATTTTTTTATTATTGTATGATAGTGTTTGAATGTTATTAAATATTTTTATTTTGTATTTTATCATTATTATATATTTACATAAATAAATCTAAATTTTATTTCATAATCCAATTAATATATTTTTTTATTCTACGTTTACTTAATTATTCTTTATAATAATAAAATTACTAGTTTAAATTTTTTTAATAATTTTTTTTATAAGATATTTAAATTTAAAATTAAAATTTTGTGAAAGAATTCTAAATTTTTTTAATAAATTTAATTTATGTTGAACAATTAGTGTGAATAATTTTTTAGTTTAATAAATATTTTCGTTTTAATATTTTTGTGAGAATTTATAATATTTTTTTTTTTTAATTGAATTTTAAATTTTATTAAATCCTGTTAATATAATCTTAGTTGTAAAAATTTTACATACTAGTATATGTATTCATGTTTATATTTGTATTTTTTTGTTATTATTCATGTGTTATAAATTAATCTTTTATTATATTTTATAGAATTAACACTGATAATATTAATTTAATAAAAAAATCACATTGATATGTTTTAATAAAATTTGATAAATAATTAAAAAACATAAATATAAAAACAAATACAAATTCTAAAAAAGTATTAGAAAAATTTGTGGGTTCTAGTTAGTGGACTGAAGGTGAAAATTCATCTCACTTTACTCCACACAATCTACCACCCTATGGCTTAACAAGAAATCAGGTCAATTAATTAGGAAGACTGAGCGAGAGAACTGATCACATTACACATTCAATTAATTTTAAGTAAGATGATTAAAATTTTAGTTGAAAGTAGAACAATTCCTGACCAACTAATTTATGTTCTCGTTGATAAGAAGTGAATAGCTAGTGTTATTCATAAATTTAGCAAAACCTGCTAGTATTGTCACCAAACTAAATAACATGACGACTATGACACATTTAGAAAATCACGTTCTGAAATTAAACAAGTAAATTTTCAATACAAAGAAAAAGAAATTTGATCTAAATCATACAAGTTTTGTAAGTATAATGGTTAGTGACGTAAAAATTTGACATTGAAATCATGAAATTTTAACTGAGTTACTCCTTAAATAGTTATCAACTAATTATATGATTACTCTTTTTATTAAGATGTGAAGTAACGAGTTTTGCGGTTGAAGGAATTATTGTCATTTGAGAAGCTGGCAGCAGCAGCAACTAGGAAATGAAGAACATAGGAGCAGTGAGACCGCGTTGTCTTTGGAACAAGATAAACGAAACGAAAGCGACAGTCAACAGAAGGACACAAACAATATCGTGAAAAGAAAGTAAAAATACAAAAATAAATATAAAGCAATAAAAAATAAGAAGTAGGAAAGTTGGCGAGGAGAGGTGTGGAGGAGAAAATTCAAAGAAGAAGAGGGAGAAGTGCAAAGTTTTCCACACGGTTAGGCGCTATAAGAGGAACCAAAAAACGATGGAGAAGTGAGTGCGAAAGCGAAGCACAATGGTTCAGAAAACTCGCTTATTGCTTTTTTCACTGTTTTTGTTCTTAATCTCCATCCACGCCAAGCTTGAAGTCTACCCTTCAGATTTCAAGGCACTCGTAGCCCTGCGAAAGGACCTCGGAGTCAACGGTCAACTTGAGGCAAATGAGGTATGTCAGACGGAGGGTGTGTTCTGCGAGCGAAGGCTCTCGGACAAGGAAACTTACGTGCTCCGAATCACGAGGTTGGTGCTCAAATCCAAGCATCTCACCGGTGTCTTGTCCCCAGCAATTGGACGCCTCACCGAGCTCAAACAACTCTCTCTCTCCGACAACCAACTCGTTGACCGCATCCCTCCCCAAATCGTTGACTGCCGCAAGCTCGAAATCCTCGACCTCTCCAACAACCTCCTCTCCGGCGAGGTACCCTCCGAACTCTCCTCTCTCACGCGCCTCCGCGCTTTGGACATCTCCTCCAACAATCTCTGCGGCAACCTCAACTTCCTTAAGTACTTCCCCAACCTCGAAACCCTCTCCGTCGCCAACAACCTCTTCACCGGAAGGTTCCCTTCTTCCGTCCGCTCCTTCCGCAACCTCCGCCAATTCAACTTCTCCGGCAACAGCTTCCTCGAACCCTCTCTCCGCTTCCAACATTCCTCCTCACCAGACACCGTTCTCTCCAGACGTTACCTCTTGGACGGTGGTGATGCACCTTCTCCCGCACCTGCCTCAAGCAAGAGAAACTCCCAAGCTTCACATGGCTCCCCTACAGCGGCACCTGGTCCTTCCCCTAACCACCGAAAACACAAGCACAGTAAGAGAAAACTGGCAGGGTGGATTCTCGGGTTTTTGGCAGGGGCACTGGCGGGAACCTTATCAGGGTTCGTGTTTTCTCTGTTGTTCAAACTGGCTTTGGCGTTGATCAAAGGAAGAGGAAAGAGAGCGGGTCCTGATATTTATAGTCCCTTGATTAAGAAAGCAGAGGATTTGGCCTTCTTGGAGAAAGAAGAAGGACTCGCTTCGATGGAAATCATTGGACGCGGTGGCTGTGGAGAGGTTTACAAGGCTGAGTTACCGGGAAGCAATGGCAAAATGATTGCTATAAAGAAAGTTGTTCAACCCCCCAAAGATGCTGCTGAATTAGCAGAGGAAGATAGCAAGCTTCTGAATAAGAAAATGAGGCAAATTCGGTCTGAGATTAACACTGTGGGACAAATAAGACACCGAAACCTTCTGCCTCTGCTAGCGCATGTTTCTAGGCCTGATTGCCACTACCTCGTGTATGAATTCATGAAAAATGGTAGCTTGCTGGACTTGCTGGACAAGGTTCAAAAGGGTGAGGGAGAGTTGGATTGGTTGGCGCGGCATAGAATCATGCTTGGTGTTGCTGCTGGACTTGAATACCTTCACATGAGTCACAACCCTCGCATCATTCACAGGGATCTCAAGCCAGGAAATATTCTTCTTGATGATGACATGGAAGCGCGCATAGCTGATTTTGGACTCGCTAAGGCAATGCCGGATTACAAGACTCACATAACCACCTCCAACGTGGCTGGCACTGTGGGGTATATTGCTCCTGAGTATCACCAGATACTTAAGTTCACTGATAAGTGTGATATCTACAGCTTTGGGGTTATCCTTGGGGTGTTGGTGATTGGGAAGCTTCCTTCCGATGAGTTCTTTCAGCAGACTGAAGAGATTAGTTTGGTCAAGTGGTTGAGGAAGGTTCTGAGTTCTGAGAATCCCAAGGAGGCTATTGATACGAAGCTTCTGGGGAATGGGTATGAGGAGCAGATGCTTCTGGTTTTGAAGATTGCATGCTTTTGCACCATGGAAGATCCCAAGGAGAGGCCTAACAGTAAGGATGTTAGGTGCATGCTGTCTCAGATCAAACACTGATCAATCTGTTGGATGAGTATGCCAAATAATGTTTACCATATTTGTGTGCGTTTTAAGAATATAGTTCATAGCGGAGTGATCAATGTTAGTTCATAAGGTAAATAATGAACCCGTATAATATTGTTTCCTTCATCACAGATTGCTGAATTTCCAGAAAAAGAAAGGATAGAAAGAAAAATTCAGCACTGCAATCACCTATGCCAAAATTAATCTAGTCAGTGTCACTATTTGCTTGCACTCTGTATTTTTATGTATCCACCCTGAAATTAAAATACTGTTACTATTGTTTTATTTAGTACTGTTATTGATAAGTTAGATAAGCACAAAAAAAAAAGCACCTTCCTGGTTTGCTATATATCTTTGTCAAATGAGCACTAAAAGTTTTAAAATTCTATTTTATACTGCAACAATAGGGGCAGGGAGGGGCAACAAATTAAATAAAAAGCATAATATCTTTTCTAAGATGTAAATTTGGACAAAAAAGTTTCACACTGAGCTGATGCAGTCATACTATCATAATGAGCTTGCCATGGTATAATGCATAATGACATTTAAATGCATGAATCTCCTAAAATGTTTTAAAAGTCTAAAACAACTGAGGAAAAATATTCTGTGAGAAACCAACACATTCTGCCTCTGCAAGACTGCAACAGCAGTCAACGCATTCATGGTTTCTAAGGTTTCCCATGTGTACGTTCCTCGTTGGAGAGAAGTGGCTAGGCCAGGTGTGCCTGTGACAAAATTTACAATGAATATTAGTGGGTCATTTATGCAATAATTCAAACGATTGGACAGAACCTGAACATATAAGGGGAAATTTTGGGTATGAAATATTAAGTTCGTTCATGAAGTGTAAGGAGAAATTATCAATGGGCAAAGAATTTGGGTGAAGAATTGCATACCTTGTTATAAATCACAGTAACACTAATGATTAATCGTACACTTCACTTTTTGTATTTTTTTCCTTCTGCTAGAAAAGGAAAAATTAAGACGAGTTTCTGTTATGGGAAAAGTAGGTTAAAAGGAAGAAAGGTGATACATGGTTTTTAATAACTGCGGTCCGACACCTTATATAAGCCTTTGGGTAGAGATTTTGAGAGAATGAAAAAGTTAAAAACAAAAGGTTAGGTGTGGCAGGGAGAGCTATCAGGAGTTAATTTATAATTTCTTTTAAAAGGAATGTGAAAATAAGAAAGAAGTTTGTTGTGTGAAATACATTGCTATAAAAGGATGGAACACTGCTATGCCATTACTTAATTCACACGGACCAACAATACTTCTGTCTTATTAATATTATGCTTTGAAACTTAAAAGATCCTACATTTTATTTAGTGTTCTTTTTTCTTTTCTATCATTATGTCATGCCATGTTTGATATAATAATGTAATAACTATTTTTTTTTCTATCCAGAATTTTTGAAGTTAGGTTTGTGTACCTCTATGCATAAATGGGAGAATATCAATAGAACCAATTCAGTTAATGATATTATAGCAAATCTATTACTTATAACAAATCATACGACAAGTTAAATAAAGATTTTAGAACAGTTGAAAGAATATGAATCTTCTGTTATTATATAACTTTATTTACAAAAATTAGAAGGTCCATATAAAAAACATCTCTATTAAAAGATGTATTTCTTTGATCATACTTGTTTTATAAAAAATTATTTTAATTTATGATTAATATGAGTGAGTATTAAAGAGTCTTTTGCAGGTGGACTAATGGAAATTTTTTTACTTAGTTTAAAGTTTGTCTCCAAATGATTCAATTGTAAAAAGATATTTTTTAAAATATTCTAATTTTGATAAAAACATATTTAATACCTATTGTGAGATTCCGGTAAAAAAAATCTAAATTTTTCTAAATTTGTAAAAAGTTACAATCAGAATCAACAATATTTAACTCCTCAAACATATATGTTATTAACAATCTCAAGAACTTAATAGAAGATATCCAAAAAAAATAAGCATACGAGAGATTTACAAAAAACAGGGAGAACATGTATGAGAAGTCTAACAATTGAGTAAGATAATCCTAGTAGTGGTACAATAAAAGTGACCACCAAACTTGAGGTAGTAAATTACAAGTAGATGAACTATAAATTCTTAAAAAAAGTCCACATTTTAGTTAAAAAAATCATAAGTAAATGTTTGTTAGAAAAATCATAATAACTTAATTGATAACTAAAAAAAGAAATCACAAACTCAATCTTATTGATAAGTCTTATTTACTCAAGCCATATCGAAGAAAGATAAATCTCAAACTTAATCTAGTTGATACAAGACATGAGAGGACTAGAATAAGTTAATACATAATAAATTATATTTAGAATTTTACTTTGATAATATACATCGTATTGAAATTAATATATTTTATTATGGTAAATCTTTAAACATGAACGAGAAAAGGTATCGTACTAAAGGTAAGTTTTATCCAAATAAAATACATATGGTGGTTGTTATACCAGTTCTGTTTTATTTGAGTACTCATATAAATAAAGATAACGATAGATGAGTACAAAAAATCCTTCCTCTTTTGTTATATCTTTGACAAATAAAATGAGCACTAAAAAATTTAAATTATATTTGATCTCCCATGTGAAGGGGCTCCATATTAAATTTTAAAAAAAAAAGAAAAAAGGAAATTGATATTTTTGCTAAGTTTGAAATTTGGACCAAATATTGAACCCTTTATGCGTCAACGTCCATGTACTTTGTAAGATAGTGAAATGTGTTTTTCGTTGGAGATAGGTGGGCCTGTGATGAAATTTACCATGAATAACGAGTCATTTGTGCCAAATTCTGGAAGATAAAGTTCGTGAATATAGCAAGTGTTTGAAAATATTCTCCATAGCCATGCTTTTGTGAAAGAAGCATAACATGCCATACAGCAATCAAGATCAATGATTAACCCTACACATCAATTTTTTTTTCTACGTTTAAAGGACTAATGCATGGAAGAGAGGAAAAGGGAAAAAAATGAGTTTGTGGTTGTTATGGGAAAAGTAGGTGTAAAAGGAAACATGAAAAGAAGAACAAATTTTTGTTTTGGCATAAACAATGGGACACTTCTTTAGGCTCTGCTATTACAGTTCTTCAATTCACGCGGACCAAAGTCACGTCTTTGATACAAAATATGCCATGTTTGGCCGAGTAATGTTTGGGAATATTATAAAAATTTATGAACCATGGATGTGCTTTTGCTTTCAGATTTGGAATGCTGTTTTTTTTTTATTTTTTTATTTCAGTAACTAGAGTGAGGCCTAAAGATCCAATACTATTGAGTCTAATCTTAGGTGAGTATGTGGCATTTCCTGTATTTTAAGGAAGGTGATTCTAGAAAATTAGTAGCAATGTTATATGATCATTAAGAATTTAAACTAAGTTGGAATTTGTGGCGAAAAACAAGTAAGATAAATAATATATAAATAAAAGTATTTATAAATTTTATTATTTTAAAATTTTGAATTAAAAGTTTATCATGTTTTTTTATGGAGTATTTCTAATTTCTTAGTGTTCAATTGAAAAACTTTTCTAAAGAAGAAAATTTATATAAAATTATTAAGAATTTAGTTTAAAGTTCGTCTTCAAATTCTCAATTTATGAAAAGATTGTTAATAAGATGTTCCAAATTTAATAAGAATATATTTGATGTCTATTTTTAGATCTAAGTAAAACTTTTTTTTGCATTGCACAAGTCAATAATTATAATTACAAATCAACAATATTTAACTTATCAAATATCAAATAGAAAAATGGATGGTTCTTTAGTTACTAAGAATTTCAAAAACTTGATGGAGAATATCTAAATGAAGAAGATGTGCATATGAGATATTTAAATAATGTGTATTCTTACAGGTAGTTAAACAAAATTGAGATTGAATGTGTATTCAAAGTTTATGAAGAGTATTTAGTAGTATTTATATAACTCTTTTTATTTATAATTCTTAGAGCATTAATATAGAATTTTAGGATATATTTTTATTCTATGAAATACCTTTCAATGCATTAGAAAATGTAAGAAAAAAAGTAAAAAAGGAAAAGAATAAAGAGAAAAAAAATACAGAAAGACATACAATAAAAAAAAGAAGTTAACAATTTAATCACAAAATTATCTTCCTCTTGTTATAAATTTTATATCGCCTCTTGTAGAATATCACTAACAAAAAATATTATTTTCTCAAAAGAATATGATGTTTTGACTACCAAAGATTGAGAAGAACAATAAAATGTATGAAGGATGCATGCTTGACAAAGATCATTAAGCCAAAGAAGTGCTAGAATTGGGACACACATATGTGGTCCAATTACTTTCTCATGGTAAAAAAAAGTTTTGTTATCTTGAAATCAAACATTCTCCTTTTTATTTATGTGTGACATATATACATTACTATTCTACTTAAATAGATATAATTTGACTAACCACTAAATAAATTTCATCATAATTATTTGTTACATTAAAAAGGCAACATAAAATTCAAGGACATCTTAGAGTTGAATAAAGATATAAAAAGAAAGCATGAAGACATTTACTTATACAAATAGGTCTTTGACAATATATCTATATTTTGTTATGTTTATTTTGTAATCTTTCAATAATTGTCTTTCTTTTGTATGAGATTGAATTTGAAAAACAATGGAACATTTGGAAGGATGCATAATCACTCACATAAATTAGACCAATTGAAAACAAGGTAATAAAAGTAATACACTAATATATGTGATGGTTGCATAATTGTTTTATATAACTATTTGAATAAAATACATTATGTTAGTTTTACCGGCATATGCAACAAACTAAGAGGGGGTAAATTGGTTACTTGATAAAAATTTAACCTTTTCAAAAATTAATCTTGTTAAAACAGAGTTTAACAAAAATCCAAGTTATTTTGAAGTTCTGCTTTATCAAATAATTAGAGTATAATATAAAGAGCAGAATATAAGTTGAATATAAATAAGAGTGGGGATAGAGAGAGTAAACACCAAGTTCAGATCAAAAGATCCTATGTCCAGTGTTCAATCACCTCAAAGAAAGTGATTTCTTTTAACTATCTTAGAAATAAAACTTACAACTTACAGAACAGCGAAATGAGTAAGATAGTAGGAAGATTGACAAAGACACCTCTCTTGTATAAAACAAAGGATGAAACAACACCTCTCTTGAACATGCAAGAGATAAATAAGCACCCTCCTTGAACACCACGAGGAATGAAAACAACTCCTTTGAATAACACCAAAGGATGAACACTTCCTCTGAATACTAGATTATATGATCCTTAAAAGGATGGATGGATCTTGATCAACCCATGGAGATTTAAAAGACACAATCCTCCACGGATGAAGAAGTTAGAGTTGTAAAAACATGTAAACCCATGGAGATAGCTTGAAGTTTCATTCAAAACAACAAAGTAAAATAAGAACAAGTAACTGATTGAAAAAGAAAATGGATTGAGATAAGAGAAAGGGAAGAACACGCCACCTTGAACGAACTCAAACATAAGTGCAAGAGGATTTGTTGTTAGAAGAATAGGATAGATAAAAACAACCAAGAGGGTGGGGGGATTTGTTGCATGCCTAGGAGGCATTACATGTGTTGTAGGATCTCTCAAACATAGAAGTGTAGGAAATCAAAATAACATGAATATTAGCATGGAAGAACATATAAAAGTGAATTTTCCCCAAATATAACAGTTTCAATCGGTGCAAACTCTTTAAAATTGAAAAACAAATCAATTCAACCAATTAAAATCAAGAACACATGCATAGGAAGTCATTGGAGTAGTTTCTAAGAGTTTTAATCAGTGCAAATTGAAAGAAAAGGATCATACATGGTGCGACACTTAAGAACAAAGGAAGAACAAGAAATAGAAAACATGGAGAAGGAAAAGGAATGAAGAACACGCCACTTTTCAAAGAAAAGATAAGTGCAAAAGACAATCACCACTTGAATTTAGGAAAACTCAAGATAAGATTCAAAGAAAATGAAGAATACCTTTTGAGCTTCAAAGAGAATTGCTCTAGCAATGTATTCAAGCTTCAAAGTTAAGATACAAATGAAGCACACACCTATTTATAGAGTCTCATAGGTGCGACACTTGCACATCGGAGGAAGGTGAATGGTTTAGTCTTGTTAAAACAAAGTTTAACAAAAACTCCAATATAAATTTAAGCTCTGCTTTATAAAAATTAGAGTATAACACAAATAAGCAGAATATAAGTTGAATGTAAAAAGAGTAAGGATAGAGAAAAATATACAAAGTATTTATACTGGTTCGGATCAAAGCAGATCCTACGTCTAGTGACTTATCACCTTAATAGAGAGTGATTTCTACTAACTATCTTAATAATAAAGTTTACAAACTTACAGTACAACGAAATGAGAAAGAAAACAAGAAGATTAATAAGGCACCTCCTTTGTACAGAACAAAGGTTGAAACAACACCTCTATTGAAAACACAAGAGATGAACAACACCTTCCTTGAACACCACAAGGAATGAAAACACCTCCTTTGAATAACTAGAAAGGATGAACGAAAAACCACTTCCTTGATCTAAGAAAGAATGAAAACACCTCCTTTGAATAACCACAAAGGATGATAACAACACCTCTTTTGAAAATCTCAAAAGATGAATACCTCCTTTGAATAACCATAAAGGTTGAAGCAAGTTTGAACACTAGCAGTAGAGCAACTTTCACTTTGATCTCTTTATGTTCATTTTGAAAGCTCTGACCCTTATGTATTTATAGAAAAAGAGGGACGCAAGGTTCTGTAGAATATGAAAAGATTTTTTCAAAAACGTTTAAAATAATCGATTATTACTTGGGACAATCGATTATTCCATAGAGTAATTTAGAAATAAAAGTTTGTTGATGATAATCGATTATTTCGCAAGATAATCGATTATTTTAAGTATGATAATCGATTATTCTAGGAGATAATCGATTATTTCAATGTTAAAAGCTTTTTACGAAAAACAAAAGGCTTTTTCAAAGTTTAAGGAGATTTTAATGCATGTTTTGATCTTCAACATGATTCCTAACTATTACAATCAAACATAATACACAAAGCTACAACATTAAAGCTTCCACAAGACTTCAAGACTTCAAGACCCCAAGACTTCAATTATGAAGGTCCATCTTCTTCTTTTAGAGCCATCATCATCAAAACACATATCCTTTAGATATTTCTAAAGATCCTTCTTCATCTTTAGATTAAAATTTTCCACTTGAGAAAGCTTTTCAAGATAAGAACCGAAACAAGAGAGAAACACCTTTGGTATGACTTTCAAAATATGAACTCAGAGATTTCATTCAACATTCAAAAGAGATTTTTACAATGAGGAAACTCTCCTTTTATAAGATAAGGGGACGTCCAAGAGGGAGCATGAAAAGACAAAAAGGTTAATTCCTAATCCTAAAGTTAACTCTCTTTAATCATGATTAGTATAATTAATTCCACAAAATTAGGAGAAGTCACATGGTTGTTCCTTGAATCTAGGAAAAATAATGATTAAAGAGTTGCAAGGGACAAAGAAGGTGACACCTAAGAGTGCTAACGATGACCTTTAAGCTTTCAAGAGTCACTCTCCAAAAGACCTAATGAGCCCCATGTGCTAATCTTAGGATAAGTGTCTCTTCAAACCTCCAAAGGTCACCTTCTAAAAAGACACTTTAGAACACTCTTCTTCTTCAAAACTCTAAGGAATCTTGGACTTCCTTTTTTTGGAATATTCTTCATGTATTTATTTCCTTATGAATCTCCTCTTCTAAAGCTTGAAGTCTTCCTCTTGTTAGTCTTCCTTCAAATTTCTTTTTTATTTCTTTTTCTCTCTTCTTTTTAGGCCTTCTCCTTGTGAATCTTCTAAAAATCTTTTGAGAATCTTTCTTTTTATTTTTTTCCTTGTCATACTTCATGTATTTATTCTCCAAGTTCCTTTTCTCTATTTTCAACAAATACTTCTTTATCCAAGATCATATCACTACAAAGGATGATAACAAGCTCAAACCCTAGCACCAACACAATTTTCTCAAGTAAACCAACTTAAAGAAAATAGACTAGGATTTTACAAGATTAATAAAGCAAAGAAAACACTTGTATTCTATATATTTTAAAACCCTCATACCTTATTCTTATTTATAGCCAAAAAGAAGCACCAAGGTTTGAAGAATATGAAGAGTTTCTACAAAACACTACAAAAAATAAATTAAATATAACAATTTTAATATGGTGGTTTCTTAAAACTGTCGCTTTTTACCGTATAAAACAATAGTTGTACGAATGCCATTCTTTTCATGAAAAATATGTCATTTGTAACTGCCAAATTTTTCGTCTGTTTTATTCTCGCTTACTGTTTCTGAAATCAAGTTTTTCCTCCCCCAACTTACTCTCGTTCTCAAAACTCATATTATCCCTCGCATTCTTGAAACTTAGTGTCCCCTCAAATTCCCAAATTTCACAATAACTTTTATAGTCTTACTCTTAGATTCTCCTAATTGAAACTCATATTCCCAATTACTCTCACCCTCAATTTTGAAACCTCTCATTCTTTCAGTCACAAACCCTCATTTTCAAAACCTCTCAATCTTACCCTCACATTCTCGCTTCTTGGTCATGCTCCTGGGTTGTCTTGTGCTCCTTTGTCGTGCTCCTCTATTAAACTCCTTCGTTTTGTAATGCTCTTCCATCGTCTCATGCTCCTTTGTCGCATTCCTCCGTTGTGCTTTTTTAATCTTTGCATCATTAACATGTAAGTCTACTCTTACGACTTGGGTTTTCTATGTGTTAGGGTTTTTGTTGTGTGATTTTGTATTGGGTTCTATGCGAGTTCGAGTTTTGTGGGTTACTCAATGTGAAAAGAAAACACACTCAATGTGAATAATTGGTTTTTTGTTGTAGCAAAAGCGAAAGCTCCACTGTACTACATAATATTCATACATTCAAGCTATATTTGATGGGCTATCGAGTGTAATGGTGTTGTATGATGTGAATATGTTGAATGAGTTAAGGAAGAAGGTGAACCAATGAGAAAGAGTTTGGTAGGCACTAGAGGCCAATAAAGGGGAAAATTGGTATTTGCAAAGTACCATAGGGCAAGGCCCATCCTCCTTGAAATTATTTGATCTTACTAATGTTATCACATTGAAGAAGTTGTTCAGGAAGGGGATACCCCCAACTCTTAGTTGTGGTGTTGGCTTTTAGTCGTGGTGTTTGTTGACTAGCTGGTAATGTTTGATTCTTTGATATTACATTTGTACCTCCATTTACTTCTAAATGTGTGAACTTTGGGACTTTGTGAGAATATGGCTAATTTGGTTGCCCAATTGCCTTCTATTACATGTGTGAACTTTGGAAATTTTTTGTAACAAATGATTTGGCTGCAGAAGATCTGACTGTTCAAATTGAGAATATTGTAATAGAAGGATCATCCAACTTTGAAGCTGAAAACCCCTTTTTGAATAGAAGAGTGTTATAAGCCCAAGTCTAGAACTTCCTTACCATTTTACTTTCTTCCCATAGGTTTTGACCCAAGAGAAAAGCTTTGAACATTTTTTGGCTCTTGGAATTGAAGACATTATCAAGCTTGAAGATATATGGGACCAAGGCTTGCGTTCTAGAAGGACCAAAAAGATCCATGTGAAGCAATTCAAGGGGTCTAGTGGTGGACACAAAATTTTTCAGTTTAAAAGATGTCTTCACTTGTTTACCCATTTGACATGCATCACACATTCTATCCTTTTCAAACTTAAGCTTTGTAATCCAATAACCAGATCTTGTGCAGCTAGCTTATTTAAATGATGCATATGATTGTGTGCAAATCTTCTATGCCATAGCCAAGGATCTTGATCTTTTGCAAGCAAGCAATCAATCCTAGAAGATGCATTTTCTAGATCAACCAAATAAATGTTTTCTATCGTTTTCCAACCAGCAAAATTTTTCCAGATTTGGCATCACAAATAAGGCAATGTTTTGACTTAAAAGTAACTTTTAAACCTCTAACACAAAGCTGACTTATACTAAGTAAATTGTGCATCAAACCGTCAACATAAAGCACATCATTAACCGTAATTGAGTGGTCTCCTCCAATGCTTCCACTTCCTAGTATTTTTCCTTTATTATTATCACCATAGTTGACATATCTAGCTGGTTTTAGTTGCAGCTTTTTGAACTTCTCTTTCTCACCAATCATGTGCCTAGAACGTCCACTATCAAGGTACCAAAGTAGCTTTCTTGAGTTCATAGGCACCTTAAAAAAAAATTAAAAGAGAGAGTGTGGTACCCCTATTAATTTGGGTCCAAAGGGGTTATCTTTCTCACATTTTGGCAGCCACTTCTTCATACCATAAGGAACATCATACAATCTAGCTTTACAAGTTTTCACACTATGTCCCTTTTTCATGCAATAAAAGCAATTAATAAAAGAAGTGTAATTCTGATTTTTATATGTAAAAGAATTCTGAAACTTCTTATTTTTATTTCTAGAACCAGAATAATAACCTAAACCAGTTTTGTCTATAACATATCTTTGAGAACCTAAGATAGCATCTAGATTATTCTTTCCCATGGTTAATTTTGAGCATGCTTTTATAAGGTAATGAATTTTCTTTTACAATATATCACAATTATCACATTTCTTATTTAAATCATGCTTATTTTCATATGCGTTTCTCAGTTTTTCAAAATCAGATTTAACCTGTTCAAGCTGTTTTTCTAGTTCAACAACTCTAATTTTTAACCAGTTATTTAGTCCTTTTAATCTATTATTTTTTCGGGCTAAGCTATTAGCTTCTTTATGCATCTCTTTAAAGTCATCTAATAACTTATCATAGTTTTCTTCAATCTAAAAGCTTGCAGTACTTACATTGCTAGATGACTCATAACCAGCCATCAAGCACAAATTCACCTCTTCATCTTCTTTTGATGATGTACTACAAGATGAATCATTATCTTGCTAAGAAACATAAGCTTTTCTGAATTTTGTAGCTTTTTCATATTTCCAACTGCTGGATTTTTCTTTGTTTTGAATGTTTGGACATTCAGCTTTGATATGACCCTTTTTACCACATCCAATACATGTAAAGTTAGGAGAATTAGAATCATATTTTCTTGGATACCTTCTTTGAGAGAGATTTTTGTCTTTTTGCTTCTTCTTAAGAAATTTGCTGAATCTTCTCAGTAACAAATTCAGATTTTCAGAATCACTCATTGCATCCAATTCTTCTTCACTGGATTCTGATTTTTGAGTTGTAGCTTTCAAGACTATGCTCTTTCTCTTTTTATCATTGATCTCCAACTCATTTAACCTCTTAATTTCTATCTCATGCTCCCTTAATTTTCCAAACAAGGAGGCCGTTGTCATTGCTTTCAAATCTTTGGATTCTGTGATGGCTGTGAACTTGGGTTGCCATGTTCTATCTAAGCATTTCAATACTTTGATATTCAGCTCCTCTTTATCAAATGTTTTTCCCAAACCTATGAGATGATTTACAACATGTGTAAACCTCTTTTACACTTTAGCTATGCTTTCTTGCACGTTTAACATTTGTGGTTCCTTCATGTGTGACTTCAAGGATATCCCACATCTCCTTTGCTGAACTGTATTAAGAAACTCTAAAGAACTTATCAAGATTCAATGCAGAAGTGGTAATGTTTTTAGCAATGCAATCATATTGTGCCTTATTATTTTCAGCTTCAATCCATTGATTTCATGGTTTTTCAACCATTTCACCATTTACCTTGTGAGTAGGAATGAAAGGTCCATTAACAACTGCATCCCAATTCCTCTGTTAATTGATTCCATAAAGATTTTCATTCTTACTTTCTTCCAAAAAGGGTAATTAACACCACTAAACATGGGTGGGCGGTTTATAGAAACCCTTTCAGCAAATGGTAACCTTGTTTCAGCCATTTTCAGAAAAACTATATCAAAACTTGAGTAATTTTCAAGAACCAGTTCTTGATACCAATTGATAAAATGCAGAAACAAGATCTAGAGGGGGGGTCAATAGATCTTTCGAAAAATTAATCTATTAAAAACGCGAATTAACTTATTGTTTTATCGTATCAGATTCAATTACAAGAAATAAGGTGCAGATTGTCAAAAACCATAAATCAATAAAGTGCAAAACAGAAAATAAAGAGGTACACAAATGATTTATACTGGTTCACTCTTTCACAAGAGCTACATCCAGTTACCCAACCACAGAAAAGATTTCACTAATCTGAAAATTTGTTCTTACACACACTTACAACCCTAGTAAGCCTAAGAACAAACAAGAACACAAGTCTTGAATCCTACAAAACTTTCACCCAACCACTGCAGAACCCTACTATAGTTCCACTGGATAATTCCAATCTAGAAACGCTTACAAAAAACACAAACAAGAAATGAAATCACCTGGTTTACAAACAAAGATCAAAACAAAAATTAAATGATGATCTTCTATGCAATCTCTTCAAGAACCAAATTCAAGGATCAAATCTTTAAGTCTTGGATTGCCCACATAGTTATTCTTGCTCAGAAAGGTTCTCTCTCAATTCGCGTTTCAAAAAGATTTGTAAAAGATCTGTTTTAAATTTGAAATTAAAACAATTTATATAGAGAGATGTTTTCAGAAAAATTGATAGTTTTAACCTATTAAAACTTAAATTAATCTGTTAATTTTACGTAACAATAAAATTAATGGACCAGCTCAAGTTTTTAATAATAAAACATATCCTAACTGTGAAATATCTGAGTCAAAGACAATTAATCTATTGAAAAATAATCTTCAACAAATTAACAAGCTTGTCTTAAATATATTCAAGATCTTATGCCTTTTTAACACATTAAACTGATGCTTTAACCCATTAAAATTTCAGCTGAAGTTAATTTCAATACTTCAGAAGCATTTTAACATATTACCGCGATCTTTTAATCTATTAAAAATATGCAGATGATCAAGATAATTTCTAAGATAGATTTCATCAACATATCAAAGCTTATCAAATGATCATATGAATGGCTAATTAAGAGATGCTTACAAGGAAACCTAGAAACACAAAAAATACAATCACATAATGCTCTTCGTAAGCTTCAATGAGGTTGACTTCATAAAATCTTCAAAACTTTGACCAACCAAAAGGCTCCATTCTTATCCTGCAACACCAGAAGTGAACTTTGACAAAAGACATTCATTTGCAACAAGTTCGGGGGACATATTTCTTAACTTGTTTGGTGTCGATTTGTCAACTCCAGCTTCAGCCCAAGCATACATGAGTTCTCTTTACCAACCGGATTATCACAACATAGGAAAAAGTTCATCATCTGCATTGCAAAATCCAGTTGCTGAAGAACAAGAACATGTTGTTGAAAATCCCACTGAACTTCAACACCAACAACCACAACGATGTAATGCAACACGTAATAGACATCAACCTCGTTGTGGAACTGGCCATCATTATGGGGATTAATGTCAATGTTAATGTTTGTGTCTAGGGTTATTTGGGTCTGAATGTTATTGTAATGATGTTGTAACGACGTCGTAATGTTGTTGTAATGACGTTGTAATGTTCTTGTAATGATGTTGTAATATTGTTTTAATGATATTGTAATGTTGTTTTAATGATGTTGAAATGTGGTTGTAATGATGTGGCAATGATTTTATTTACCACAATTATTTGAAAAACTCATTTTCTTCACTCTTCTTCACTCCTTGAATATAATTAAACCAATTAATTTATCATTAACTCCATTCTTTATACCCAACAAACATTAACTCCAAATTTTATCATTCTGTCATTTTCAGAGTTCACATGGACAATTTTGGATCATCCAACGCGGAACATTTAATAAATTCATACCTAGCTACCGTCTTTGCAAATGGGCAGATAATCCACAACAATGAGGGAGCAAGCTTCACAAGTCCATCTCCTAAATTATTTAGGATTCCCTATCAGTGCATTTTTTATGACCTAAAACAACGAATATGTCATGCATTAGTCATTGCTCAGGACACAGAGTTCACTAACTTGTACTACTGGAAACCAACTATGAAGGATCAAATTTAATTACGTATGAAGTTATTCCTCTACTAACAGATTTTGATGTAGCATAAATGATTTCTTGGAAATGTCATTTTCCTATGAACACAACTTTTGAAGTTTATACCCAGTTTTTCTGAACACACCATGAAATTATTGTGCTTCTAGATCCACCAAATGCAAGTTCTTCATCACACCTTCAATCCATTACCACCACCAGAGCCCTCATTTACTTCGGCGGACCTCTCCAGCGTGTTGTTGATTTAATTCAAGGAAGACTGCATATTTATCTAGAAGATTTGTTGAAGAATTAAATCCAAAATGAATCTTAAAAAGGGAAGGTTCCATCATAAAAATTAAATGCAAAATCAAATATTCAATCATGGAGATATAAAGTAATCAAGGATAGAAATCTGGAAGATTTGCTCAACCTCTAAAGGATCCTGTTTAGAAGTTTCAGTTTTGGGTGTTGAATAAAAAAAGTAAGTCATACTTTCCCCCCAAGACCATTTCAATCTTAAGAGCAAGTCATATTTTCGCAAAAAGTATTTTCTACGCTTTTAATCGATTAGAAATCGAATAGAATCGATTATATAACTTAAAATTTGAATTAATCTAGTTTAACGAATAAAATAATCGATCAAGTGTTTTGATAATCGATTATATATATATATATATATATATATATATATATATATCTTTTCTGGGTTTATATATAATCGATTATATCCTAATTTAATCGATTGTATAAGGAAAAATATGTTTTCCATATTTGCTCTGAAACAATCGATTATGCCTTGTATACAATCGATTAAATACGACGTTTTTGGAAATTAAATGCTGAATTAACCTAAGAATGGAAACGTTAAGCTGATCTCGAATTGTAAAATGAATGGCAAGGTCTTAGGTTAACATATAAAAAAATCAAACACGAAAATTATAGTGTGTTGCACTCAAATATTTTCAAAGTCGCTTTCTTGCTCTCTCAAGGTTGATCTTAGTTCTTGGAAGTGGTGATTGTATTGTGCTTAAGCTTTCATATCCATTACACATCAGGTGAATTCTTTCTTGGTTATTGATTGATGTAAATTCATCCCTTGGATTAGTTCTAAAGAGAGGTGTTTGTTCATCTCTTGTCTGTCAAGAGAGGTGGGATCATCCTTAGTGTGTCTAAAGAGGTGTTTTCATCCTTAGTGTGTCTAAGGAGGTGTTTCCGTTTATCTTTATTTGTTTTTACATGTTGTCACTAGGTTAGTGTTTGTAATTGTATTTAAAGATAGTGGGGTATATCATCACGTGTTGTGGTAATTGGGCACTGGATGTGGGATTGGCTAAATACGAACCAGTATAAATCCTTGTGTTCATTCTCTCTTTCCCTCTCTCGTTATTTTATTATATTCAAATCATATTAACAATTGTTATCCCGACTGCTTTTATCAAAGATTAAGGAAAATCTGAATCTTGAATTTAGAATTGAGAGTAAGTTTTGGAAAAATATTTTAAAGAAAACTTTTTGAAAACCCAATGCACCCCCCCTCTTGGATTTTGCACTGTCATTATTGTTAACACGTGCAACCATTATGGATTATCCACGGTGATATGGGCTTATGTACAAAAGTTTTTATCTAGAAAAATGCTCATTAAATACAATTGGAGTTTCAATGAGTTCATTCACAAAATAAGTGAGGTACTAGCTTATGGCGACAGAAAAAAGTTACAAAAATCAATTATAGTTGACGAGCACGAGTTCTCATCAACAACTGAAACATGACTCCATTGAAATCCAAACTGATGATGATATGCAACAAATGATAAGAAGGTGTAAAATGTCATTTCAACTTCCTTCAAATATTCAACGAACCGAAACGTGGAAAAAGATTAAATTATTTGTTGAAACTATAGACCTACGTCCGCCAACACCTAAAGAACAAGAACGTGATTACAAAGAAAGTTTGTATATTGACAATACCGAAAGAAAAACATCAACACCTCTCCATATGATATGAATATATTTTGTTCTTAATTTATTTCAATGTTTCATTGCTAATGTGTTATTTTAAAGTTTTATTCCAAAATCAATTTAAGTGTTATTACATATTTCATTCCATATATTTTTCCATTTTCTAAGCATCCACTTACTAATTTAAAACAAATATATATACTAATTACATATTTAATATATATAATTGATATTCATAAATATTTAAATTTTTATAAAATATATAAACTTAATTACATATATAAATTTAATTATATTATAAATATATAAACATAATTACATATATAAATTTAATTATATTATAAATATATAAACTTAATTACATATATAAATTTAATTATATTATAAATATATAAACTTAATTATATAATTAATATTCATAAATATATAAATTTTAATAAAATTTTAAAACAAATAACAAAAACTTCAAATATATTAAATATAAAAATTTAAAAAATATAATTTATATAAATACTTGAAAAAACCTAAATGAAAAAAGAAGTTCATTCAGAATTCGATTTTCCGGAAACCAAATTCCAAGTGGTGTAAGACAAAAAAATTCAAATATCCTTCCTAAAATTCGGTTCCGGAAACCGAATTGTAAGTGTCAAATTATGTCAGCGTGGGTGCCTCATAAATCAGAATTCGGTTTTTAGGGGATCGAATTTTGACATGAACAGTAAATGATGATATCCCTATAAATAATTTGGAGAATGATATATCTATGTATATATTTTTTGAAAAGATAATATTTTAAAAAGAATCTCTGTTTTTTATATAATTATCATTTAAATTTTTTATTAAATTTAAAGGTACTAAGTGCCTTTTTTACATTAATAATATATAAATATTTTTATATTTCATATTCTTATTTTATTCTTAATTATATTTTAAAGTAAATTATTGAAATACTGAAGGTAACTGCAAACTTAAAACAAATGTAATTATCATTAGAAAAAATTGTTTAACAATTTTAGAGACAATACTATAGTAAAATATATTGTTTTCTATAATTTTGAATATAAATTTTATTACCAAATTTTCTTTTTAATAATTATTATAATAATTAATTTTTTAATTACATGTATTTTTTATTTTCCATAACACTGACAACGCCTCTGTTTTACTAGTAATATATAAAATAAATATTAGTTTTATATAACCAAAACTTATGAAAAATAAATACTTTAAATATATAAAAATATGAGAAAAAAAAGATAATCTCGTAAAATAATTTTATATTGTGATTCAATCATTGTTTATAGTAAGTTTGTTAATTTTTATATGTTATTTCAAAAGATATTATGATGCTCATTCGTAAACGGTAGAGTAAAATTGTTCTACATTATCAATGAAAAATCATTAAACTTTAAAGATGTTAAAGATAAATTTTAAATCGAACAACTATTTTTAACGTAAAAATAATATTTAAAAATGATGATAAACAATTATATTGAGAAGAGATAATGTGTACCTTCACATGTTTTAGAATTTTTAAAATAATAATAGTTAATTATATCTTTTTAAAGTGTTTATAATATTTTTAAAATTTAAAAAATTAATTTGAATTTTAAATAATTTAATAATGATCATATAAAAAATGAATAATTTGTGATTATTTTTAATTTTTTAATATTTGTTAAATATATTAAAAATAAAAAAAAACATAAAAGTGTTTTAAAAAGTACTTTTTATATATTGTTGTAGATTTTTATTTTAAAATATATTAAAAATAAAAATAAAAATAAAAATATAAAAAAAAAGTACACATTAAAAATATTGATGTAGATATATAGTTATTGATAATGTATTTATAAAATATTAAAATTGAAGTTAAAGATATTGAAAACAAGAAAATATGTTATCTTTATCCGAAAAGAAAATAAGAAATATAAAGAGAATCATAAAGATAATGATAATAATTAAATTGTATATAAGGAGAAGAATTAGCAGGAAGAGAATTAGGAATCCAAGGAAAAAGAGATCTCGTAAACCCTAACAAGCTCCAATGTCTTCACGAGCAATCGCTATAGTGATGCTTCTTTTGTCAGTGATGATGACAAGTTCAGTGGCCATTCCGAGCCCTATAGAGCAGTGCCTGAGGCAACGATTGAATCCTGCGCCTCCACCACCGCTGGATTCGCCACTTCATGGAATCTTCGATTTCAATCGTATCATATGCAAAGACATGTTTCGCAGTGTCAACCATGCGTTGCGTATAACAGGGGAATTGCCTCTCGATTACATCCTTGCCCTATGTGACGTCTTCGCCGACAACGAGCACAAGGTTCAGAGTTACGTCACACTCATTTTCAGTACTCACGATTTTCACACTCTCGCCGGTGGTCGCTCTTGCGCCACCATCCGAGCGAGGCAACGCGCCAATCCTCACAATTCCTCTCTCTGGTGAATCAACGTTCATATTCCATCTTTAAATTCCATTTTTTTTTAATTTCTGGTAAATCTGCTATTGAAGTTCGGTAGCTCTGTTTTTTTTTAATCTTTAATATTTAATAAATATTTTACTTTAATTAAGTGATTATGTTAATACTCCAAATTATATATTTTTCAGCTGTTTAGTTTTATCCGTTGAATTAATGAATTTGATTACTTGCTCTGTCTTTAGAAGTTCCTGGTAATTAATCATATGTAATACACGTTAAATGTTTTAAACTTTTTCTATTTAAGTTAATTCAGCTTTTACAGATTTCAAATATTTTTGTTGCATGTCATTTTATTGAATAATGTTATTAATAAAAGAAATATTCACATTCGTAATAAAAGAAATATTTATTTTATATAATACGGATTTTTTTTTTATGTTTTGGCACGTATAATATGGAATTTCAATGAACAAACTCAAGTCAGTCTTTATGAGATTGATTCAGTCCAAATTATAAGAAAAGTCTGAATCTTTCTAAACTAATTAAAAAATCATTTATTCAGATTCGGTTTCTTTCCGAATTTGATTCAAATCAATTGGTATTTAACCATTTAAGTATCCAAATGCAAAAGATGCATCTTTTTTCAATGTAGCGCTTTATTTTCTGTGATTTTTTTATCGATTTTTTGGTCATGCAATTTCTTTTTCTTGCGGGGTAATAGGTTTCTTCAAAACTAAACCATTTTAATGAGTCTCTTATGATCTATAATATGAATGTTTTGAATCTTGATGTAATCATTAACTTATGAGATAAGCTTAAGTCTTGTACATATATTTATATGTTGGATAAATATAAATATGGAAATAGAAAGGTATTTTTTTTTTCATATTTGCCATCGGTTAAAAAGCCCATTAATCTTCTTCTTCCTTATATATAATTGTATTTTAGATTGAGATAAATAATATTTTATTGATACAAATATATTGTAATTATTGATAGACTATTTTCAAAAAAATAAAATTTTTGTTTAGGGATATAAACAAAGACAAAAAAGATAAATTTAAAGTGATAAGCCATTACAAAATCAAGTATATGAATAATAAAGATGAAAAAGAAAGTTGATTTTAGATGATGAAGAATTTTAGATTGTTTTTTTTTTAAATTGTAGTAAGACTTTAATCAATAAAATAAATTCTTATTATTTTGAATAGTAGATAAAAAACAATTTTAATAACTAAATTATACGTATAAAATGCTTAATCATACTTATTAGAAAATATTAAGAACTCAAAATGTCAATAAAACAAGTCAACTTTAGTTTTTTATCTTTTATATTAATTTCATTTAATAATTTTTAATACTTGTAATTTCTATATTCATTTTGCTATTAAAACAATAACTGAATTACACAATATTAATGTTTTCTTCATAAGTTTAGTTGTCTATTTAATAAATAAGATTGTGAGGGAAAAGTCCAATATAATGTGATTTTAAACTTATACTTAAGAACATTTAATGTACAAAAGTAAAGGTTTTGTACATTTGATAAATAAGTCTTAACAGACAAAACCTCCATCAAATTATCCCTCTTGTATTCATAAGATGATGAGTCATCATATGATATATTTCAACAACAATATAAGTGTTTATACCTTTATGTTGCACGAAAATTCTTTCAGTCGATCTGAAGATCAAGTACAAAGGCAATATCTCATGTCTTCTTACAACACATTTTTTGGGAGAAGAGTTAAAGCTGCTTTCTCACCAAATTTATGATGCGCTTAAATTTTGTCAACTCTTGAAGTACACCTACCATGTAAGGAAGCCGACTTTTACTAAAAGAAATAAAGCTCATTGCTCAATAGAGGATAAGTACTACAAGTTATAAGATCTTGTGCCAAAAGATGAAGCATGCATTTAATGCATGAAGAGGTGCATTTAATGCACTCTATGTGAAACCTCTTCAGATGATAAAAGATTAAGTTGTTGAAGCCAACCTAAGGCTAAAGATGTAAGGACGAATCTGTAATGGCTAGTTGCTTTCAACAATCATATAAGAGTACAATTCAAAGAAAATAAGAGAGTGCATTATTGTATAAGTCTTAAAATTGTCCTGCCTTCTCTCTCTTCTATCATCAAAAGTTTTAGAAGAACACTATGGTGTTTTGTTAGGAAAAATCCCAACACTCCATGATTTTGAACTAATACTTGAAAATAGTTAATGTATAAAGGAAAAACATGTTGTTCGTTTGACAGACGATGAGTCTAAATAGAAGAAAAGTCTTGATAGACGATGTGTCCTGACAAACGAAGAGTCTAGACAGACAAACCTTCATCAAATCATGCCTGTATCGTCCGATAGATGATACCTCGAAAAATTATCAGATGGTACATATTTTATTTTGACTAACATTAAAGGTTTGTTTCTTAGCTTTCAGAAACATTCTTCTGGTCAATCTGATGATGAAGTACAAAGACGATCTTCACGTCATCTCATAGTGCCCTCCCTATGAAAAGTGAAAGATGATTTCTTCACCAAATTCATAACACAACTGAGTTTTTTCAACTCCAAAAGTACACCTACCCTTATATGGATGTGCTGTTTTCACCAAAACAAGAAAAACTCATTGTTAGATGAAGAATAAGTGCTACAAGCTATCAGGTTTTGTACTAAAAGAAGAAACATGTATTTATTGCATGAATAAGTGCATTTAATGCACCTATATGAAGCCATCATCAGGTGTTACAAGAAGAAGAAGCCATATCCCAACCTAAAGTTGAAGATGTCAAAATGGATCTTTAATGGCTAGTTGCTCATGCACTATAAAAGGGATCAAGTTCATCTTGAAGAAGAGAAGAACATGTTGTTGAAAGTTTGTGCAAAAAATTTGCTTGTTTTCTCTTCAACTGTTCATTAGCTTTAGAAGAACATTGCTAGTGTTTCTTTGCTACGTCTGGAATCCAATCAAATCTTATAGTTCATTTGTAAGAGACAATCCTTTTAGACTAGCTCAAAAGTTTTATGATTCTCAATCACAACCTCTTCCAAACATCTTTATTGTTAAGCTGAGAGTGGCTTTGTAAGAAAGAATACTTAGTTGAGCTAGGAGTGACTTCGTAAGAAAGAATACTTAGTTGAGCCAAAAGTGACTTCGTAAGAAAGAATACTTAGTTGAGTCAGGAGTGGCTTTGTAAGATATAATACTTGTATGAGTTAGCCAGGAGTGGCTATGAGCTGAAAGAATACTTATAGTTTGCAGCATTAGTCTGCTAGTAGAATTCAACCGGGTTGATTAAGAACTGGATGTACTTTGTGGTTTCAAACGAACCAGTATAAAATCTTGAGTATTCTCCCTTCTTCTTTATCTATGTTAAATTGCATATTATTAAATTGACTAACGTTAAAAATGGAGCTTTTAAATCATTTAATCTTTGATTTCTAAATAGCCTTTTGAGCAACAGAATTTTTCTGTCTGTTGATCTCATTTATCGTCTGTTGAATCTTGCGTTTACAGACAATATTCAAAAAACAAGAAAAGTTTTTAAAACACAATTCAACCCTCCCTTCTTGTGTTTTTCTTGTTTTTCACATTTGGTATCAGAGCTCAGCCTCTAGAGGGTTGAGCATCTAGCCACGTTTAGAGGAAAAGATCTAACAATGGCTTGCGTAGAACAGCCGCTGATTGTAGAAGGAGCTTCCCTGTCACGACCTCCTGCATTCTTAAGAGAGGACTTTCCATATTGAAAAGATCGCTTGGAGATGTACATAAAGTTTACCCACCATCAGTTATGGTAGATCATAACAAAAGGCGACTTGAAGATTGAAGGCCCCGAAGATAACTGGAAAGAAGAAGACTTCAACCAAGTTCAACTGAATAAAAAAGAAAGGTACACTTTAATATATGCATTATCCAAAAATGAATACAAAAAGGTATGCAAGTTGAAGAAGACCAAGGAGATCTAAGATTCCCTTATTTTAAACTATGAAGGGAATGAGGATGTCCAGCTCGGAAAGGCATTCACCCTTATAAGGCAATATGAGTTCTTCTCAATGAAGGAGGGAGAAAGTGTGGATGACATGTTTGGAAGAATGCAAGTTCTTCTAAATAATCTTGAGGCTTTGGGGAAGACCTTCTCCAAGGCTCAAATCAACTTGAAGATGCTAGACAACAAGCCAAAGATTTAGGAGATTAAAACTACAACTATATCTCAAGCAAGAGACCTCAAGAAGCTTCCTTGGGATGAGCTTCATGAAGTACATGTTAGAAATAATGACAGCGCAAAAACCAAGGGGGGGTGAATTGGGTTTTTGAAACTTTTTCTGGTTTAAAATAATTTTCAATTTTAATTTTAATTTAAACACTAGGATTCAGATTTTCCTTAAAATATAATAAAAACGCTTGAGATAGCAATATGTAAATATAATCCAAAAACAGTAAAATATATAGAGAGGGAAAGGGAGAAAGAACACAGAGAATTATATTGGTTCAGATTTAGCTAATCCTACATCCAGTGCCCAACCACCACAAACACGTGATGATTTTCCTCACTATCTTTAAATGTAGTTACAAACACCAATGCAGTGACAATAGGCAAAAACAAATAAAGATAAATAAAAAAACCTCCTTAGACACACTAAGGATGATCTCACCTCTCTTGACACATAAGAGATAAACAAACACCTCTCCTGACACACAAGAGATGAACAAACGCCTCTCTTGACACACAAGAGATGAACAAACACCTCACTTGACACACAAGAGATGAACAAACACCTCTCTTTAGAACCGATCCAAGGGATGAATTACATATGTTGGCATATTTCAAGCCCAATTGTTTTTGAAGTCCTCCAGTTTTTATGAAGTCTTAAAGTTTTGATGATGAAGTTTTAGAATGATTCAATCAACATTAAAGACTTGTGCCATCTCACAAAGGAAGGCTACTTGGTAGAAAAGGAAAGGCATAAAGAGCATTCAAAGCTTTCAAGAGAGAAGATTGATGAAGATTTTCTCAAGAGCTGAAGGATCAAGAGTAGAAGGTTCTGTTTTGGGTGTTGGATAAAAAGAGTAAGTCATAAATCCCATTCAAGACCTTCCCAAACAAGAGAGCAAGGTTTTTTCTTGCAAAAACGTTTTTCTACGCTTTTAATCGATTATGATACGTAGATAATCGATTATTTAACTTAAAATTTGAATTAAAAATGTTTAACGAACTAAATAATCGATTAAGTGTTTTTGATAATCGATTATATTGATTCTGGGTTAATATAATCGATTATGGCCTTAATCTAATCGATTATATCAGACGATTTCAGTTTTCCAGTTTTTAAACATGATATAATCGATTAAGCTTTTTATATAATCAATTAAATGCGTCGTTTTTGCGAAATCAATACCAAATCAACCTAAGAATGGAAACTTTGGAGCATTTTCGAATTATAAAATGAAAGAGAATGTCTTAGGTTAAACACATCTGATTAAACACAAAATATTCAAAGTGTTTCTGCGCCTTAACTTTTCAAAACCGCTTTCCTGCTCTCTTAAGTTTGATCAAGTCTTTGGAAGTGGTGATCATTGTGCTTAAGCTTTCTATCCAGCACTATTATCAGGTGTATTCTTTTTACTGTTTTTCATAAACGGAAAAATTCATCCCTTGGATCGGTTCTAAGGGAGGTGTGTTCATCCTCAGTGTGTTTGGGGAGGTGTTTCATCCTCAGTGTATCTGGGGAGGTGTTTCATCCTTAGTGTGTCTGAGGAGGTGTTCCTTTATCTTTATTTGTTATTGCATGAATTGGTGTTTGTAATTTCATTTAAAGATAGTGGGGTGATCATCACGCATTTGTGGTGGTTGGGAACTGGACGTAGGATTGGCTTAATCCGAACCAGTATAAATCTCTGTGTTCTTTCTCTTTTTATATCTCTTTTATTTGTGGATCATTATAACAATTGCAAATTCAAATCGCGTTAATCAAAGGATAAGAAAAATCCACATCCGAGTTTTTGAAAGAATTTCAAAATCTGAAAATTTATTTAAAAGAGAAAATTTTATTAAAAATCCAATTCACCCCCCCCTCTTGGTTTTTACACTGCCGTCTTTATTTAACAACATAAACCAGTAAACAAAAAAGAGAACACCTGACGAGTTTTGGATATGAAAGCTTAAGCATAGAACAATCACCACTTCCAAGAACTAAGATCAACCTTGAAAGAGCAAGAAAGCGGCTTTGAAAATATTAGGATGCAAGAACACTGTATTTTCGTGTTTTTTTAGATGTGTGTAAACCTAAGACCTTACCATTCATTTTATAATTTGAAATCAGCTTAAAGTTTCCATTCTTAGGTTGATTCAAATTTTAATTCACAAAAACGTCGTATTTAATCGATTGTATAAAATCCCTAATCGATTATTTTAGAGCAAATCTAGAAAACATATTTTTCCTTATATAATCGATTAGACTAAAACCATAATTGATTATATGTAACCTATAAAAAAATATAATTGATTATCAAAACACTTAATCGATTTTTCTGTTCGTTAAACTTGTTTAATTTAAATTTTAAGTGATATAATCTATTCTATTTCAATTTCTAATCAATTAAAAGCGTAGAAAAAACATTTTTCAAAAATATGACTTGCTCTTAAGATTGAAATGGACTTGCAACACCTCTGATAGCCACAATATCACTTCTAGAATTGAATTGTTAAGAGTTAGAAGCCATCTTTTCTATCAAGTGTCTAGCTTCTCCAGGGGTCACGTCACCCAATGCACCACCACTAGCAGCATCAATCATGTTCCTCTCTATGTTATTTAGACCCTCATCAAAGTATTGGAGGAGGAGTTGTTCAGAAATCTGGTGATAAGGGCAACTAGCACACAATATTTTGAATCTCTCCCATTGCTCATATAAGCTCTCTCTAGCAAGCTGCCTGATTCCAGAAATATCCTTTCGAATTGTAATGCTCATGGAAGCAGGGAAAAATTTCTTTAGGAACATCTTCTTCAAGTCGTCCCAACTAGTAATAGATCTGGGAGCCAAGTAATAAACCCAGTCTTTAGCAACACCTTCAAGTGAATGAGGGAAGGCCTACAAATATATGTGGTCTGCTTCAACATTATGCAGCTTCATGGAGGAACAAACAAGGTGGAATTCCTTCAGATGCTTATGAGGATCCTCACCTACAAGACTGTGAAACTTAGGCAACAAGTGTATCAGTCCAGTCTTAAGAACAAAAGGTACTTCCTCAGCAGGATACTGGATACACAAACTCCCATAAGTAAAATCAGGTGCAGCCAGCTCCCTAAGGGTCCTCTCATGTGGAGGAGGTTGAGCCATATTTTCAGTGTAAAAATCAGGAATAGAATGCTCAAAATCAGTATGCACAGAATCTTCTATACTAATAGTATCCAAAGATAAATTCCTAAATTGTCTATCCAATCTGTGAAATGTCCTATCTATCTCAGGAACAAATGAAGAAAAACAACTAAATAAATACTCAAAAAATTCAAAAAAAATAGAAACTAACTTTTTATGGGTAAAATAAGATCACCTTCTCACTTTATCTGGTCAAATAAACAATTAAAATGTAATACTAAGAAGTGATCCTTAGGTCGTCTCCCAAGGACCGTGGTTAATGCAAAGGATCAACGAGTAAATGGGGCAGACAAAGTGGGGGTTGAACAGACTAATGAATTAAAATACAACACAGAATAATTTTGCAAATGTAAACAATTATGAAAAACGGATTGATTCCTTGATTCAATTGTAATTTTCCTTATCACTAGTTACAGAAAAAATGTAATTTGTTCATCTTAATCCTCATTCCAGCCCAAATTAATCAACTAAGAGAAGATTAACCCAATATTTCCTTACACAAATTAAGCAAACGTATACATCATCCAATCTTTAATCATTCGCAGAATTAAGCAAACTGCGAAAACAATATTTGTTAAGCATGAACGAAAATATAAGCATAGAGATTAGAAGAAGAAGAATCAAGAAGAACAAAGGGAAAACGTGAATTAAACCTCAAAGTTCATATCAATCTACTAAGGAAATCAACCTCTGAAAATTAGCCCTCCATGGAGATTCAACACAAAAATCAATGGAGAAAAAAAAAATAAAAGACAAGAACACAACCAGCAGCGGAAAACGAAAAACAAAAGGCGAAAGATGGAAGTCAAAAGACGAAAATGTGAGCAACTGTGCGTCAATCAATTCTGCCTCCTCTCCTTAGGGTTTTGTAACCCTAGGTCAGCCCCTCTCTCCCAAAACGCTTAGGCCTCATAAAAAAATACTGTTTGGCCCAAATTTCAAAAATAAAAGAAAACGAAATTAAAATCCTATGTGAAGGCTGACATGGCAGTAATTTTTTCAAGTCCAGGATATTTTTCATGCCCAAAATTGCCCCAAGATTATTCTAAAAAATAAGATCAAACAAAAATTAAACAAATAAATTCGAATTAATAAAAATTTGAATTATTGCCAAATAAAGTCCAACTAATAAAATGTGCCAATAATGGATAATTAGATACACAAAAAATTAAGATAACTACAAAAGGGTAAGAACGCGTGGATAAATAATGATTCATCATGCGCAAAACCCAATTTACTTCGTTAGCCGAATTTTGCGGGACACCGAGCTTCGATACAAGAGGATCGAGAAGCCAGCAATGGCGTTGATCTTTACAGCTTGGTGACTGAGGTAGTTCTTTTAAAGCTATGCCATCACAGTCCGAACTAATTACCCAATCGTCGAAGTATTGGGAAAACTGGATCTAGCAGGACATATGATAGCATGGTCTATCGAACTGTCAGAGTTCTCCATTCGATATGAACCATGGGGTGCAGTAAAGGTGCAAAGCCTAGCAAATTTTGTAAATGAGGTAAGGCCGGATGAAATCCTAAGACCGGAGTGGTGGACCTTGTATGTTGATGGATTGTCCAACAAGTAGAGAAGTGGTGTTGGTGTTGTATTTGAAGGACCAGGGGACATCGTGCTAGAGCAATCCATTAAATTTGACTTCCGAACATCAAATAAGAAAAGAAGGAGTCATTCAAGGAGGAGTCAACACAAGAAAATAAGAAAAGGAAAATATGAAAGAAAAACTTAGAATGAAATTTTGAAGAAAAGGAAGGAAGAAAACCAAGAGGATTGTACAAGAACCTTGAAGAAGATATTAGAAATATTAATAGCTCTTGTAATTTCCTTGTAAATAAAAATAGAGTTAGTTTAGTGTCTTTCTTTAAAACAGAAATAAGAGGTTAGTTGTTTGGACACATGGATAGTACCAAAAACAAGGGCCTTGTTTGGGAAGCTTTGGAGCATCTTCCAAACATGGCCTAACCATTTAGAATTCCACCCATGTGCATGTATTTTCGTTTTCCCCTCTCTATATAAGGGTGTTAGTCTCATTTGTAACATAACTTTCAAGATTAATTGAGTGCAAGAGAAAATTCTCTTTGAAGTTCAAGAGGTAAGCCTCATTTCTAGAATCTTATCTTGTGTTTTCCATAATTCAAGTGGTGATTGTCCTTGTGCACTTATCTTTCTTCATGAAAGTGGTGTGTTCTTTATCTTCTTGTCTTGTTCATCTTTTCCTTTTATTTGTTCTTGGTTTCCTTTCATGGATGCACCATTCATGGAACATTTCCATCCATTTTCATCGATTAAAATCATTGAAAACAACTTCTAATGCTTCCTATGACTTGTATCTTGAATTTAATCAGTTGAAACTTCCTAAAACTTGTTTTCCTTGAATTATACCGATTCAAACCCATAACAAAAGGGCTGGTTGTGTTTTTTACATTTCTAAGTCAATTGAACCAATTAGTTTCATTGTTTTCATCTTCTATGGGTTCCTATGGGTTCTATCTTAAATTTAATTGGTTGAATTGAATTGTTTTGAAATTTCTAAGTGTGGGCCAAGTTGGAACCCTAACATTTGGGGAAAATTCTGATTTCATGTTCTTCCTTGCAATTATACATGTTATTTTGATTCCATATGCTTTTAGACATGTTTGAAAGATCCTACATCACTTGTAATGCTCCTAGGCATTCATCAGCAAGGAGAGTCATATGTTAGACAAATTCAATGTTAACTGTGGGACATCTAACAGGAAGTTTTCAGGTGAAAGAACCACTCCTCTTGATGTATTATTGTAAAGTTATGATAATCCTGAATAGTTTCGAGGATGCCAAGATAGAGCACATACACCGAGAATAGAATGCATGAGCCGACTTGCTATCCAAGTTGGGCAGTAAAAAAAAGAAGGGAAGCCACAAAACTATTATCCAATTGACGTTGTCATCCCCATCTGTAGGGGAAAGCGAATGCATAACAATCCAACATTCCCCAAACTGGATGACCGAAATCATCAACTACCTGCGCGGAAACTGAAGCCCAACTACAGCAGAGGAAGAGAGGACCCTAAAAAGGAAAGCATCTTGGCTCATGCTCGTAGGTGAGGATCTATAAAAGAGGGTTCACCACTCCTTTGCTTAAATGTATAACTTTGGACCAGGCCGACTATGTTTTAAGAGAGTTGCACGACGGCATCTGCGACAAACATTCGGGAGGAAGAACGATGGCTATCAGGGTTTTGAAGGCCGGTTTCTACTGGCCAACTATAAGAGGAGACTGTTCGGAGTTTGTCAAGAAATGCATATGGTGTCAAGAACGTGGAAGTATTCCCAAGCTTCCAGCAGAAGAACTTCATAACCTCATTTTTCCATGGCTTGTTACCATCTCGGGGATGGACATACTCAGACCTTTTCCCCTGGCCAAAGGCCAATTTCGGTTTTTGTTGGTGGTGGAGGACTATTTCATGAAGTGGGAGGAGGCGAAACCTCTGACAAAGATCGTCGCCGCTCAAGTACAGAAATTTGTGTTGATAGACATAGTGTGTCATTTTGGCATTCTGCATACCATAGTGACAGATAACGGCAGGCAGTTCACGGACGCCAAGCTTGGATCTTTCTATGTTGACTTGGGTATCAAGCATGTTGTAAGTTCGGTCGAACATCCACAGACTAACGGACAAGTCGAAGGAGTAAACAAGGTCATCACGATGCAGTTGAAGAAAAGGCTTGGAGTGGCAAAGGGTAGGTGGACTAAAGAGCTCATCGAGGTATTATGGTTATACCGTTGCACACTGCAGTCTACAACCAACAGAACCCCACATAGCTTGACCTACGGAGTATATGCAATGCTACCTGTAGAAGTGGGAGAACCAACGACATGAAGAGAATCTTTCAATGCCGAAATCAATCAAGACAACTTACTTGCCGAACTCGACCTCATCTCGAAACTACGTGACAATGCAAGGATAAGGGAGTAGACGTGCAAACAAAGAGTTGCGAGAACATATAATTCTAAGACTAAATTCCGAACTTTCTAGGAAGGGGACTTGGTCTGGAGATGGAAGGGAGAAGCTTGAAGAACGTCAGTTGAGGGAAAACTCAATGCCTATTTCGAAGGCCCTTTCCGGATAAAGCAGAAGCTAGACAATAGCATGTACTGACTAGAGGAGCTATCTGGAAAGACATTGCCGAGATCATGGAACGTCAGCCATTTGAAGTTTTATTTTAGTTGAAAATGTAATATGTACTCTTTCCTACCACTGGTCTTTTTCCCTAGGGAGGGTTTTGGCTGGGGAGGTTTTAACGAGGCACCCATTAATGACACACTCATTCATAAATTTCATTTTAATCGAAAGAACTCGATCCAGGATGCTTCATCAATAGGCGACTTTCGAACTTCATTCGATTGGTTTAGGATGTTTCGCCTCAATACAACGATCCCTCCCGACCTCGACAAATAATTTTTCATAAAAATGACAAAACAAAGTCACATCGAACAAGTTAATTCGCATTCACATTCAAAAGGCACTCTCGACCTTGGTATTACTAAAAGAACTAAACTAAACAAGGCTAAAATTGAAGTTGACATCTTGGCGCTCTTATATAACAACCACGTCCTCCTCCCCGTTTCCTCCGCTCAGCATCGCAGTTAAGCAGGAACGCTACCTTCTGGAATATCTGCTAACGGCACCAGCTGACCTTCAAATACGTCTTTATCTAGGTCAAACTTGTCATCACCCAACAAAATCCCAAATAACAAAGCATCTTGGCACAGGACCTTGTTGAAACCCTTTTCATGTTGGGTTAAAAATTGCTCATCGGCCTCTGCTAGCTCCACTTCCAGCTTGGCCCTGTGCTCATCGGCCCGATGTAAAACAATATTCGCCTCATACAAGTCATGCCTCAAGTTATGGATTGTGCGAATATGCTTGTCCTTCTGAGACTCCAACTCTTTAGCCTTTTCGACAAAAGCAGCAACTTCGGCCTTGAGGCCCAAACACTTGGACTCCAAGATCGTCATCTTCTCATTCAGCAAGTTTTTAGCCTCTAGTGCCTCACGAAGAGTATGACCAGAGTCGAACAGCTCCCGCTTCAACTTCTCCACCTCCTACAGGTGTTCTCCGTGGTAGGGTTCAGTGTTTAGAGCCTTCCCGAGAATGAGAGCACGAGTTTGTATTTCCGCAAAAGCGTTTAACAAGCCAAAAGGAGGAATGCTCCTAAGTAACTCCTTCTCGCAGGAGTCCAATAAAAGGCTCAACTTTTGCAAGAGGGCCAAATCGCTACTATATAGGCCGAAGACATCGAAACTGGTACCCACCCGAGCGGAAGGAAGCAAGACTTTTTCAATTATCAATGTGACAAAGATCGGTCAGCATGGCACTTACGGGATTTGTCTTTCTTGTTCTTCTTGCGATGGTCGGATGGTGGTCAAAGGTCGGCAATGACAACTTTGTTTACCGAGGTCACCATGTCAAAAGTCGCTCATGCTTGTTAAGCAACCTCTTTGGCTTTTTTCTTCTCAAGAGTTGTCGCCATGCGCTTCGCCCAAAGCTCATGGAAGTAGTTCTTGTTCTAAGCATTCAATGACGCCATTATACCTATAAAGACAAGAGTAACTCATCCAAGTTAAGAACTTCCAAATTTCAAACGACAAACAGGAAAGGAAACTACCTTCCAGGTCAGTGTGTCGATGTGGGGAAAGAAAAACATGAAGGATTTTTCGGGTCAGGAGCTTTCGAGGCAGTTGATCCAGAAGCGACAAGGTCATGTCATCCTTAGCTATCATCATCGACCTCGATCAGGAGGAATACCGAACCGGATCCCTTGTCTAATAAAAAGGAAACTTCAGAGTGACATCATTATAAAAGTACTTATGACCATGAGGTTCCATGACAACCTTAAAGAACCTGGTCTTGAAGTTCTTGTAAGAAAAAGTATAGGAATTAAACAAGCACATGTCCGGGCGACTCACCAACGAAAGCCAGCCTACGAGGTCACCAGGATGAGTACTGTAGAAATGCAGAAAAATTTGAGGTGTAGCAGGCAAATAAAGAGTTGAACAGATAAGCCAGAAAGCTTGAGAGTCGCACAGCTATTCGAATGTAGTTGTGTTGGCGCAACATTCAACACACGTAACACCCCCCATAGTAAATTCATCAAAGGGAAAATGCACGTGCAAGTCTTCAGAAATCAAGCACGTATAGAAATAAAAGAAGTTTTTTGAAGAATCTTCCCAGTCGTGGCACACGTTATTTGTTGCTCAGCAGTGCTGCAATGATACTATATCTTTTGTAATGTACCTTTCCAGCATGCTAATACTATCCGAAAATGATCTCACCACGAATGACCATCGATACTTCAAAAAGTATTTGGTTCGTGGGTCTACCCAGTCATAACCATGCTGAAATGGCATGTCATCTTCGGCCCTTTCAATGGCATCTTCATCTGGGACCTTTATTGGCCTTCGCAGATCTCCACCTCCAAGTACTCCCTCTTCAACGCTTGAATCCGAAATGGTCTCTTAAGAAGGAGTTGTGGTTGTGTCGGGAACTGGATTAGCATATCCTCTCATCCCATTAGAAGACTCCGTGAATGTAAAGCTTGAAGAGGATGACATGCTCACCTTTTCTACAAACGGTTCTCAAATCTTGGTTTAGAGTTTCTAGCAAGTGGTTCCTATGAGTGCCCCACCCCTTTACATAGAAAAGCCTAGGTTGAAGCGCACCAAAAGTCACCAAATGGTGGCCCTACGATCTTAGAGATCAAATGGCCATGGTAATGCGACTCTTCGTGTCCTTCCTGATAGTGGATGTGACTATGCGTGTCTTGAGAAACCAACTCCCATGATTATATTTCCAGATTCTTCGTAGCCACTAACGCAATTCAAGCCTAGAAGTAGACAAGTACACACTAAAACTGATACACCTCCAGGTCAACGAACAACCCAACATTTCTTTATCCTGCAAACCCTTCATTTCTTTGTTATCTTTCCTTGGGCTAGGTGTCGAAAAGGCTAACCTTGCATGCCGAAAAGGAGAATTCGGCATGCCGAGATGGTTTGTCCAATTTATTGAGGGATTCAATTGTCCTACTTGTTTAGTACTGGATTCGGCAATTACCGACATGTCCCCACCATGAACATATTAAAGTAATTAATCTCCTAAAAGCGAAAGCATGCTCTAATCTTGAATAAGAGGAAAGTCACGTCAAAAGGGCAAATCCAAGATGAGAAGGCCCATCCAAAAATAGTATAAATAGGTACAACTCCCCAAATAGGTATGATTCATTAATTGTCCAACTATTGCTCTAACATATTGTTGACTTGAGTATCAGAATGTCTTTGTAGGTACACTCATCCACTATAACTATCGTCGGAAGAGTAAATCATTAAAAAAATAGTCTTTACAAAAAATGAGAATAAAAATATACTGAATCAACTCGACTTCATAAAAATAATACTTTTAAAAGTGTGAGATCATGTTTCACCCTCACGGGTTTCCTCTATCACCCATAGAAAATCTCTATATCTTCAAAATAACAATTTTATTTACATATCATTATACCTTATAATGTAAAATATTTCTTATATATCATTGTTTGTAATTAAATAAAAAAACTGAAACTATATTTCCTTTGTAATAATACTTAATGATATGTTAAAAAAATGTTAATAATATTAGATAGTTTTATAAAATAATAATATTTATAAATTATAATTAAAAATAATCTGTTTTATATATTTATTTAAATAATTATATAGCTATTTTAATTAATATTTTTAAATAAAAACTATTTTAGTTTTAATGTTCTTGTTTAATTCATAAAATGAATTCATATTTTAACTATCGAATACTGAAAAAAATATTTAAGCAAAACTTAAATAATCATAATTATAACTCTTTTTGCGAAATCTTTATTTTAAATATTATAACTTTATTTTATAACTTATCCTATTAAATTTTTTCCAAATAACTAATTTACATAAAATAAAGATAGTATTTACATTAATATTTTAATCAAATTATTAATAATATAATAAACATAACTCAAATTCTCTTTAATTTAATAAAATAATATAACAAAATAAGAAGACATGGGTCTCAAACTAGTTAATTAAAAAACAAACTCATTATTCGTTCTAAATTAAATAAAGGACACTTTCGTATCATCAGTGTCTGTTCGTCCATCTTCACGGGTTTGTTTGCTTATATAAGCATCGTCTTCTTCCTGGTAAACACCAAATAAACCTGCTTCAATCAGCGGCAAGAATCAGAACTCAACAAAACCAGATACTTGATATTCAACGTATGGATGCCCCAACCCTCCTCTTACCCCACCCTGATCTCTATTTCCAAACTCCCGCTGGCAACCGCATTCCAGCGCACGCTACCATTCTGGTACCTCTTTCTTCATTCTTCAATTCATAATTTCAATATTCTAATAGTCACAATTTCGCATCTCATTCGCTTCAAATTTAATTTAATTTAATTTAATTTAATTAATAAATCCCCAAGGCTTCGGCTTCTCCGGTTCTAGAAAACGTCATAACGTCCTCCAACCGAATCGTTAAAATCCAAGGCGTTCCAGACACCGCCGTCAGGGCCTTCGTAGCGTTCCTCTACTCCGCCAGGTTCGTAGTTGGTTATTAATTACAGTGATTCGAAGTAGAGGTGGTAAGTTAGTTATAACTAATTGCTGACGAGGAATGATAGGATGCGTGCAGGTGCACGGAGGAGGATATGGACAAGTACGGAATGCACCTTCTGGCACTATCGCACGTGTACACGGTGAAGCAGCTGAAGCAGCGGTGCATCAAGGGACTGGGCGAGCGCGTGAGTACGGAGAACGTAGTGGATGTGTTGCAACTGGCGCGGCTCTGCGATGCACCGGATCTCTACCTCAAGTGCGTCAAGCACCTCACGAACTATTTCAAAGAGGTGAAGGAAACCGAGGGATGGAGATTCTTGCAGAACCACGATCCCTGCCTCGAACTTGAGATTCTCCGTTTAATGGAAGAACATGAAATGGTAATGATTGCTAGCTGATGCATGTGATGTGAGATCTGGAACAAGAATTACTGTTGTGGTTAACAGGTTGTGTTTTGTGAACAGAGGAAGAGGAAGACGAGGAAGAAGAGGGAGGATGGAAGGTTGTACACGGAGCTGAGCGAAGCCATGGTATGTTTGGAGCACATTTGCACGGAGGGGTGCACGGAGGTAAGGCCGTACGATGTGGAGGTTGGGCGAGGGAGAGAACCGTGCTCAAAGTTCGGCACGTGTCAGGGTCTGCAGATTTTGATTCGACACTTCGCAACCTGCGAGAGGGTTAAGGGACGGTGTTTGCGGTGTAAGCGCATGTGGCAACTCTTTAGACTCCATTCCTCCATTTGCCTGCTACACGATTCTTGCAAGGTTCCTCTGTGCAGGTCAACATCCTCTCTTTTTTACCTCTTTTATGTTTTTCATAATCAATAAATTATAAATAAACAATTCATTTATTATTTTAAAAGCTCAATTTATATAATAATAATAATAATAATTACATCTTGAAATGAGATTCTCACTTTTTTTCTTTTAATCTCTTTTATATGTATAAATGACAATATATATTTCTATTTTATATATATCTATTTAATATTTATTTATTTTTTCTATTTTTCTTTTTCTACACATCATATATTTTATAAATTTATCAATTTTTTACTCTTTCTAAATATATAATAAAGGTACAAAGATAATTTTGTTATTTAAGAATCATTTCTCATATATATATATATATATATATATATATATATATATATATATATATATATATATATATATATTAAATTTCACTCCATTTCATTTTTTATAATAATAAAAATTTACATATTTTCAAATATTATTCTCTATCTTAAAATTAAAAGAACTATAAACATCTAAATAAGTTTAAATTATATAAATTTTGTATGCAGGATTTCATTGATAAATAAGAACATAAAAATTATAACTTGAATGGATTATATATATATTAAGTGTTTTCCTAACATAACAAGGATGTGAGCTGTAGATGTAGGAATATAACTCAACTTCGGATATTACGCCAATTCATTTGTTTGATAGTTATATTCAACATAAATAATAATAATAATAACTTCTTAATTTAACTGTAAATATTCTATTCTCCGTCTCTATGACCGGCAAATAGGTTTTTGTGATGAGTTTTAATGTCATTATATTCTTGGGCAAGAATAAAGATACATGATATCCAATGCAATTTGACATTTCCATAAACTAAAAGGGTTTGCGTACTATATGAAATGACAATAGGAAGAAAGAGATAAAAGAGGAAAAAAAATAAATGTGAAATAGCTCCTTCTGATGTACTAGAATCTACATATTATCGTTCTTTTAGTAAGAAACACTGTTATCTTTTTACAACACATATATTAATATTTTATTCTTAATTGATATTTAAATTAAAATACACAATTTAATATTTTATTATTGTTTGAGATTGTTAAGTGAGTGTAAAAATTATAGGAAAATTATTCATATACATTTAAAACTTTAATCTATAGAATATATATGTTTATAGTTTATAGATCTATATGATATATGTTCTAATAAGAGAAGAAAGATAGAAAAAAATAATAAATATTAAATAAGTATATTTTAAATAAAGATATATGTATATTATTGTCAAAAAATATAAGTAATGTTAATAGTTTTTTTTACATACCTTCTCAACACCTATGTTACACCAGTAACCAAGTCTTAATTTAAAAAAGAAAAATATGAAGTGGTATTTTGACAAATTTTCACATAAATGTATTGGAAAGAGATTTTAAAAAAGTTGCGCTACCTTAAAAAATTTCCTTTTTTCTTTAAAGACAAAAGATGCATGAATATTCTCTACTCTTGAAAGAGAAGAAAGAAAGTGTCATGATGATATGTGGTATTGTTTGATAAGGAAAAAGAGATGGAAGAAAAATGAATGTTACTTAAGTAGGTTTTTGTGATATATGGGCGTCTACATATTTATGTTCCTTTGGCAAGGATAAAGATGAATGGACTGTAAATGCTATTTGATGCTTTAAGAGAGAGAAATGTAAATATGATTGATACAAATAAATTGGTGTTAAATTAGTGTTGGTGGTGACGTATGGATGTTTTGTAAATCATTGTCATTTTGGTAACTAAGTAAAATTCTTAGTTGTGCCTGAGTCATATTATAGCTATAATATGTAGCATGTATAGAGCTGGTTTGGCTTTACTTTGCTACTGGCTTTTAGATTATACTTAAAGGTTGTCTTCGGCTTTAAGTCTTTTTCGTTGTGATAACACAAGTTTCGCGTCCTGTTCTAAAAGAGAATATATATATATATATATGAAATAACAAAAGTTTAAAAAAATAACATTATAAAATGTTATATATAAAAGAAATAACAAAGGGTAAAATATTACTGTATGCATCAGACTACTTACTACTTATGGTTTGTCTTTCAGAGATTTAAAGATAAACATAGATCTACATCTTTTATGGAAAATAATTCATAAACATCTAAACTATTCATCTACATCTTATAAAAAAAAACATTATATATTTATAAGAATAATGATATTTTAACTACTTAACAACTTCATTTTATTCATCATTCTTCAATTTTTATTATTATATTAATTTATTAGAATTATAAAATGAATATAATAGTTGTTAAAGAATATTTTTTTATTTATAAAATATATAATATGATAGGAGAAGAGAAATAAAATAAATGTTGTATAAATATATGTAAAATAAAATAAAATTGTTAAACACTCTCTTTTTCAATTACATTCATTTGCCAATCCTTTTTTCTATAAAATATTATATTATAATAATAAATTTAAATATAAATTTAAATATTATAATAAAATAATAATTTATGGAATTATAAGTTAAATGTAAAAAGAAAAATAATAGTGTCAAAATATTATAACCCTATAAAATATATATATATATATATATATACCATTGCCCAAACTTTTATACATCTCAGAAGACCAAAACTCGCATGAAGTTATTACATATTAGATCTAACTTTAACTTTGGTAGCATGGGTCGGGAACAAGCCAAACATGCGTGCATCGGTGACAGTGAGAGGTTACCCCTTAAGGATTATTATTATTATTACCGTAGTTGGTGATATACAACATTTTAGTAATTATCAAAAAGAAGCAATAATGGAACGAACAAGTTGGTCTTTATCTATCACCTGAGCTACTGGAACAAAGTGGAGGATTAAACAGGGTAGTAGTATTACAATTTACTCTGCAAATTAATAAGCTCGCATTGATCTTACACGTCATGTTTTGTAAGTTGTAGCATTCGATCACCAATTAGTTTATATAATTTAACATCTATATTATGGCGATCTCATGTTTTCACGGCCTTTTTTTGATTTAATCTTTTGTTTATCTTGCTTGTAATATTTTCTGTATTGATAGGTCTGGGTTAACATTGTTTTGACTGAATGTGACAGGCAAATTAGATTAAAAATGGAGGAAGAGAACAATAAAGGAGACGCAAGGTGGCAAGTACTGGTGAGGAAGGTGGCCTCGGCCAAAGCCATGTCTTCCTTGGCACTGCCAAAGAGGAAGCGGGTTGAGGAAACTGGAGCAGAGGGACCATAGCAAGACCTGCGATCCCAAGTTTCATGTGAGGACCCTGTATTCTGCCATGCTTTATCCTCTTCTACGGGAGCGGAGCTTAATAGGAGCCGGTGGGGTCACGGCCCCCCAAACATTTTTATTGTACATATAAATTTATTATATGGCCCCACAATTTAATAAAATAAATTTTTACTTTTAATAAATTCTTTTAAGAGGTATACTTTTTAGAGTTTCCATAAAAATTTATAGATAACAGTAATTTACATTTACTTTTTTGCTTTAAATATAGACTCTTAGTATTCTTCTTCTTCTCTTTATGTTAAGATATAATAAGTGTTTTTCTCTTTTAGGTTTCTTCTCTACGTCACTTATCTTCTAATATACTTCTATAAAACTTCTTCCATTCTAAGTACCTATTATAACTTTTTTTATTTAATATTATTTATTTTTAATGTTTTTATGTGACTATTGTAAGTAAATTACATTATATTGTAGATTATATTTTTAGGAGGTCTATTACTATGTAGATTAGATTGTAAATTATCATTTATTATAATTTTATATATTTTGAAATTAAATAATTATTTTTTAATAAGTACAATACTCATGGTTAAGAACAAGACAATTGATGTTTTTTTTAAGAGGAAGATTATTGATAAAAATAAAAATGATATTTCTTCAACTTCAAATGAGCAAATAGTTACATTGAACAAATAACGTTTTAACTTTTATTTTCAGAAGTGGAAAGATTTAATTTTTAATTATTTTTATTAGGCTTAAAAAATTTAAAAATTGTTTAAGCTTTAAAAAAGTAAAAACAATCTTTAGACTTACATGTTAAAATAACCTCTAAAAAAACTGTTCAACTCTTAAATTAGTAGAAACAATATTACTAAATATTAAAAAAATATTAAAAATCATTAAAAAATTAAAAACTGTTCAACTTCTAAATTAAATAATTCAAAATTATTGAAAGAGTTAAAAAATATTATAGATAACTGGAATATAGAATAGTGCTCAATATTAAAAAAAATTAAAACTAATAAAAGAAATTAAACCTATTAAAATGAAATTAAAACTCATTCACTGCCTGCATTTGTTAAAACGTTAAATTTGTTCGATTCTACGTTTTTTCTGATTTTTCTCTATGACCAATTAGAGTGTATTACGATTATAAATATATTTTAACACGGAATTGAAATAAAAATTGTATAATCTTACGATTTTTTATTACATTATGAACAAGTATATTAAATTGATATTTGTAAGTAAATTGAATGTTATATTTAATGTTAATTTTGCTTATTAAGTTGATTTTTTACATATTATATTATTTTATTTATAATTTTTATATTATTTAATTATTATTAAAATATTAAATTGATTTAATATACAGTGGTTTCCCCTAGAAATTTAGTCAAGATCCGCCACTACTCTTTTGTACTCTCAATTCCAGAATATACATAAAAAAGAAAAATGGTTGATGGGCATTTGAAATTTTCAAATCTATCCCATACATACTTATAAAGATTAAAAAAATATAAGTTTACATGATATATTATGTTATAATAAACGAGAAATAAGAAAAATACATAAATATTAAATAAATGTATATAAAATTAAAGTATATATATATTATTATCCTATAAAAATATGTTAAATATTAATGTATGAACTAAATAGTAAAATTATATAATATTTTCAGTTACTAAAATAGCTATACAATTGTCATATATTTTAAATGGATGTTCATAAACGAATTCTGTGCAAGTACAATACCGATATGTAATATCAATTTTTTATTGGTAGTTACTTTGCTATACCACTAAAAATAAGGTCTTTTTAAATATCTTTCATTTGAATCATTTACGATAAGTGTATAATTAATTATAGTTAGTTTATTTTTAATTAAATTATAAATTTGATTTTTTTAAAATTACGTAATTATAAATATCATCTCTTGTGATTTTTAAAATTTTCTTTTGTTTCATTTGTATTTAAAACCTAAAAAATAATATGTTTTTCACTCTTATTAATATCATCACATCAATCTATCTATCACATTTTAACTATTGAAACCAATTTTATTTTTCTTAGAAAAACAACAGTTTTTACTTATACTTATGTTATGAATTTGAAAAATTAAAAACAAAATCTTTTATTAAAAGACTATGGAAGTGTATCCAAAATTACTAATGCCAATTTTTTTAAAAAAAATCTTTTCATTTCCTTTTTAGTTGCTCTTAAAGCATTTACAAATGTTACTTTTAATTAATTAACTAGTTTTTAAAATAATTTATTTTCATCATATTAAAAATAATGTATTTATTTATTAAATTGAGTAATTCTAATAAATTTTTTTAATTAATTAGTACATATTTATAGTTTGAAAATAAACTTAAACTATAATTAGTTTTGCTTATATTTTTACAAATATTTTGACCTACATTAAAAATTTTAAATTACATATTCGTTGAAAGATAATTTTATGTAATATTTAAAAATTTTAATATAAAATGTGTTTTTAAATAATTAAAAGTGTGTTTGAACTAAATTTTAATGTTACAAATCATCACAAAGTAAATTTTCAAATAGTTTTTTATGTTAAATTTTTATATACATCAAATTAAATCGGAAAAATTATAAAAATAAAATAGATTAAATGAAAATCATATTTTTATGATTAAGGTTAAACTCAATTCAATATATCTTACTGTCACTATAAGTTTTATTTGATTTAAGTATGTTATTTTTTTAGAATATTTATATGTAAAAAAAAGAAAATTTTAATTTATTAATTATAAAACCAAAAAAAATATTTACCTCGAAAAATATTAATTAAGTTGAAATACTAATTTAAAATATATTAAATAATACTCTTAAATTTTTTATTAATTATTAAAATTAGTTAATTACAACATTCTTATATTTAATATTAAAAATAATTTATATTAATTTTAGTAAGTATATATATATAATCATTTAATAATTTATATTAATAGTTATGAAATTTATATATATTAATTAAAAATTTCTATCATCATATAAAAATATAATTAGAAAATATCTTTTATATTTAATTGATATATAATTATATCATTAATTAATTTTAATTCGTTTAATTAATAAAAAATATTTAATTTGTTTACAATAATTGTATTATTGGTTGATAGATACTTTTAAGTTCTGATTTGAAATCTATAATAATTTATTTAAAAATATATTTTATATTAAATTTTTTAAATATCACGTAAAATTATTTTTTAATAAACATATAATTGTTATATTTTTAATGTATATAAAAATGATTAGCATATAAAAATATAAATATAAATAAAATTGATTCTAGATTAAGATTTTTTTTAAACTATAAATAAGTAATAATTATTTAAATAATTTTATTAGAATAACTTTATTTTTCAAATAAATACATTACTTTTATCCGGATAAAAATGAATTATTTTAAAGATTAGTTAATTAATTAAAAATAAAAATATTTGCAAATGTTTTAAGTGTGGAAAAAATTGACAAGAACAATTTTGTATGCATTTCTATATATTATTTTAATAATAGATTTTATTTTTAATATTTAAATTTCATAACAATAAGTAGAAAACTGTTAAACATAATTTTTAAGATTTTAAATGTATTATTCTGAGGTAGGATAAAAGAGAATTCCAAGTTAGGATAAAAGAGAATTCCAAAAAATATAAAAGGTCAGATTTATAATTATATAATTTTGAGAGATTAAATTTATAGTTTAAGGGAAAGTGTGATGATAACAAGTTAACTATCATTAGTTATTTAACTTTCATCAAATGAATGATACATATCAGAGCTGTTTTAAAATACCTTATTTTGGAGATGTACCAAAATAATTGTCTCTTTTATTTATATATATTTTTCAAAATATAATTAAAAAATAAAAATTATATACTGGTGTCGTTTTTTCTTAAAATGTTTGCCATCTTACAATTATTATAGACTTCTCAAATAAATATTGTTTATCTATTTATAAGAAGAGAAGTAAAATTTAGAGAGTTAATTACTTTTCTTTCTTACTTTTTCATTTTTTTTTGTAAAAGATCCTTTCTTTCTATATTGTTAGGAAAAAAATTACTAATACTTTTATTTTAATTTAAAACATATAAATAAATATGATTAAGGTATGAGATTAAATAATATTGTCCGAAATCTCAAAATTAAAACTGAAAAGATACATCATCTTATATACTAATAGACAAAACATCATTTATAAGAAAAAACACAATATTAATTGAAATCAATCATATTATTTATGTTTTTAATATCATTTAATATTATTCATTCTTCGAATGGTCTTACAGTATCTTTTAAGAAAGAGTTAATCCTTCAAAAAGAATAAAGCAAGATGTTGAACCAAAGATTGTAAAAGATATGCTTCCAGCATAAAAAGTATTGTATAAAGCACAAAATCACTAGTATAAATGAGAAATTTGAATCAATTATTTTAAGTTAAAATTACATCATAAAAAAAGTCTTATGCTAACTGGAGGTGTATAAAAAATATATACATTCATGTCATATTTAAATTGACATATAAATACATTATAGGTTAAATATTATATATATATATATATATATATATATATATATATATATATATATATGAGTTTCACACAAGATAGTTTTTATACAACTTTTTTGTTGGATATGGTTATGGTCGACGTAAAAAGTAACAATTTTTTAAAATAGTTTAGTTGATTTGATTTAATCCAAAATATGAAATACAAAATTTTCAGCATAGCTATAATAGCTAGCTAGATATACAGTATAAAATAAAATAATTTATTTAAGGTTTTGATGAACTGATTTAATTTAACCTAAATAATCTAAAAAAGTAATAAACTTAAATATATTATTTATATGAAAGATCATAAGATACCTATTTATTATATATAGTTCTAAAGCAACGTAATAAACTTAATTAAATGTGGAAATGAATTATTGATGATTTTTATTCAGTATACAATGTAGTAATAATGAGAAATAAATGATAATATTATTTTTAAAGTTTATAAATAAAATAATTAGTATATATATTAAAAATGATTTTTATTAAATATACATTAAAAATGATTTTTATTCAATATACAATGTAGTAATAATGAGAAATAAATGATAATATTATTTTTAAAATTTATAAATAAAATAATTAGTGTATATATTAAAAAGTTATCTAACCTTAGAATAAATTAATTGTAATAATTTTGTTCTATTTCTTCCTCTTGAAATACTTGTTTCAACTACAATTTTAATTAAAGTAAAGGCAGATGTAAGTAAATATATATTTATACTTTTAAAATATAATAAAAAATGTTAAAATAACTCTTATATTTATATTAAGCTTTTCATTTCATTGAAACAAATAAAACCACATACCTCAACACAACATAATCCCTAAGTATAACTACAATTAATTATCAATAGGATCTATATTCAATACCACTCCTTACTTCTCATTAATTTATAACATTTAAGAATGCAATTTAGCCAAGAAAGGAGGAATGCTTACAAAAGATAATCTGACTCATGTTAGTGTGAGTATTACCTTGGGACTCTTACCTATTTATACATGTTGTGTTGGGCCCTTTAGAGTGTGGGCCTATATGTTGAGTATCCCTTTCTATTAGTGTAATTACACATGGCTATGTTATTAAACCCATTAAGCTTGAGATGTTTATCATACACAGCTCAACCTTAGGTTAAGAATTTGAATTTTTTTTGTTAAAAGTTGTAATTTTCAAGTATCACTTGAAACAAATGTCGAATATGATATTGTGTTGGACAAGAGGAGGTAGAGACGAACAAACATTGTAGAAATGTTTAGGTATGTTTGTCTAATGTTAGGATTGAGATATGCAGGAAGTAAATAATGGAGACAAATGATAGAAATGAACTACAGAGACAATAATGTTAGGATTGATATGAAAAAGAAGATGCACTGATACAATAGTGTTTAAGTTTAGTTTTCTAATGTTAGGGTTGAGATGCAATGCATATGAATGTCAAAGATGAATGACGAAGACAAAATAAAGAAAGACGCACAACTACCACAGGAGTTGTAAGTTTGCTTAAGGTTATGCTAATTGTGAGTGAGTGTGAAACAAGTATAAGAGTAGGTGGATCAAGTTGGGTCTCGGGTCACTCATACTTAACTCATCACCCAACACATATAAGAGTGAGATAAATTGGGTTGGGCCTAGTTTGACCCAATCATAAATGAAACTCAACCCAAATAATTGAGTTGGATTAAGTCAGATTGGGTCATTGGATAACCCAACCCAAAGAACATTCCCAATTAGCATGAGTAATGCAATTTTCTCTCTTATCTTTATTAGTATGTTGAATGCTCAAGTTGCATTAGAATTAATCAAGGATCTACCAAACATGATTTATGACATAGATGGACAATGTAAACAGGTCAAAACGTTCCAGCCCCTTTAGAGAGGTATTTAATTGGTGCAAACTCAATAAAATCAAGTTTTAAGAAGATCCAACCGATTAAATTCAAGATAAAACCCATAGGAAGTCATAGAAGATGAAAACAATGAAATTAATTAGTTCAATTGACTTAGAAATGGTAAAAACGCATCCAACCCCAAATACAAGATTTCAATTAGTGAGAATAAATTATAACAAGTTTTATGATGTTTCAACCGATTAAAATCAAGATAGAAGTAATAGGAAGCAATAGAAATGAATTCAAGGAGTTTAATCAGTGGAAATTGATTAAAATGAAGAATGAAGGGTGCAACAATAAAGAAAAATAAGAACAAGAAAAGAGAAAACATGAAGAAGATAAGAGAATGAATAAAACACGACTTTCAAGAGAAAGATAAGTGTAAGAGACAATCACCACTTGAATTATGGAAAACTCAAGATAAGATTCTAGAAATGAGGCTTACGAACATCAAAGAGAGAAAATACTCTAACAATTCATTAATCTTCAAAGTTATGTTACAAATAAGACCACTTGCCTTTATATAGGCAAGGGTGCAGTACATAATAAGAGTCACATGGATGGAATACCAAAAGGTTAGGCCATGTTTGGTGATGTTCCAAAGCTTCCCAAACAAGGCCCTTGTTTTTACTAATATCCTTGTGTCCAAACTACATGCTTCTTATTTCTATTTTAAAGAAAGACACTAAAGTATCTATATTTTTATTTACAAGGAAATTACAAGAGTTATTAATATTTTCAAATCTCTTCTTCAAGCTTCTTGTACATTCTCCTTGTCTTCCTTCTTTTTCTTAAAATTTCTTTGTAAACTCTTCTTTTTTTTATTTTTCTTTTCTTGTGGTGATTCCTCCTTACATGGATTGAGGTTTTTCATAAATTGAGATCGCATTATAGTATATATCTAATAATTATTCTAACATAAAAGATTATAAAAGTATTATGAAAATATTCCTAAAATCAGTTCCACACTCTAAAAAAAACTTCATTTTCAAGAAAAAAATTATTTTATTTTAATATATATATATATATATATACATTAATTAAATATTATCTATAACAATATATAAATGGGATTTCCTTTTTTTTAACCGCTTTTAGTATACACATTTCAATATTTCAATTTTACCTTTTTAAATTTTTTAAAATAATAATAATTAATAAATTAATTTGTCAAAAAAACCACATTTCATTATTCCAATTTTACCCTTTTAAATTTTTTAAAAATAATAATAAATAATAAATTAATTTTTCAAAAAATATTTTTTTATATATATATTTTTTAATTCTTTTTCTTTTTAACTTCTCACATTCTACTTTTTTTTTTAATCTTTCTTATTTCAAGGACCCCATCCTCCTTTTCTCTTATTGTCTACAATATTATAAATTGTGGTGCATACACGAAAGGCAAAAGACTCATCCGACTCTGATACTACTATTGAAAATTTTTCTTAGGAAGATTGAACACACATAAAAAGAGTAGCATATAAGAAAATCTGATATCATTTCTAACATAAAACCTTAAGGTCCAATATTTATAAGTCTTTTCTTTTCTTATATACAACTAACTTTATCATTTCTAATTAATGTGAAACTTTATTTCCATTCTCACACTTCCTAATAGGAAGAACTAAAATTACTCATTCTAAAGTTATTTATTATTCTTCCAAAACTCTTCTATCATTTCCATTTTCTCCATTTCTAAACGCAACTATTTTTTTATATTTATTACTTTTCTTTTTCTTTATAAATTTTCAAAAGTTGTTTCTCCCATAATTATTTATTTTCTAATTTTCTTTATCTTTTCATAAAATATAAAGTACAATTTTTTATTTTTACTTTTTAATAAAATTTAATTTTAATGTGATATTTTTTCAAACAATTTCAAATATTTAAAATCATATTTTATAATTTTGAATTATTTAAATATTTGAAATTAATTTAAAACAATTTTAAATATTTAAAATCGACTATTATATTTTAAAAAAATTAAAAATTTTTATAAAATCAATAACAATTTAAAATAATTTTGTTAAAAAAAATATAAAACCATTCGTTTAAAACTATTTTTCATTATTATTTACTGAATTTTAATTCTATTTTTTTCATAAATACTAAAATATAATATTTTAAATGATTAATTTCTCGGTTTAAAATGTAATTAATTAAAATAAAATATAATGTTTTTATTTTCTGAATTTCATTTATATTTTCTTATATTAAAATTTTTTTTATGTGATATTTTTTCAAGTAATTTAAAATATTTTACTTAATTTAAATTATTTGAATATTCAAAAATATTTTTAAACAGTTTAAAATAATTTATCTAATATTTTACTATATTTAAACGGTATAAAACCGCTTTTATAAAACTGTTTAAAACTGTTTTAAAAGTTAAAAATATTGTTTTACTATTATTTATCAAATATTTATTAAATATTTTATTTTATAAAATCTAAAATGTAACTTTTTTATTTTTCATTTCTTATTTTTTATTTTCTTTATTTTTCAAATATAAAATACATTTTTTTATCTTAACTTTTCTTTTTTCTTTTTACAAAAGAAAACTTATTTTTAATGCGAAATTTTTTAGACAATTTTAAATGTTTTAAAAATATTTTATATAATTTTTTAATTATTTGAATAATTAAAAATAATTTAAATCAATTTTAGATATTTAAAGTAAGTATTACATTTTAAAAAAATTTAAATAGTGTTTGGTTTTAAAATTGTTTTAAATATTTCAAATATTTAAAAAACAATTTGTATAAAGAGTTTTAAATATTTAGAAAGGAGTAATAGTAATTACAGAAAGGAATGTTTTGATAAAATTTTATAACAAGAATGAATCTTATGTATTGTGACTCGGAACTTCCTTTCAAATTTTAAAAAAGATAATTTTCCATCTTTTTCTACTTTGCAATGAGCATTAATAAGAGTCAAGGACAATCACTATCTAAAATGGGACTTTGTAGTATTTATACATAGACAATTATATGTGACTATTTGTAGATTGAAGTAAAGAAAGAATTGAAAATCTTCATTCTAGATAAAGATGGAGATATGACTAAAAGTGTTGTTTACAAATAGATTTTTGAAAACCTTTAGACGAAACACTTACATCAATGTCAGATATAAAACATTTTTCGTATCTATTAAATTTAACTATAATATTTTACTGATAACAATTAACTTTATCATTTCTTACTCAATCACATGCAGGTTCATCATCTTCTCCTAATGGTAATTTAAACTTTTTATTTAATATAATTTTTTAATTTTAAATCTTGTATTTATTTATTTTTCATTTTATTCTTTTCATCATACCTGTTAATGACTTTTTATTTTCAACATATATCCAATAATATAATTATGAGAAGATTTTGTCATAATAGTAATATAAAGAATTGTGATTTTTTCTGATTCATAGACTTTCTGTTACTGTTTTTTATATAATTCTAAAAAAAAAATATATATATATATATACTTATATTAATTCTTCTCAAAATATACAGTAAATTTTGTTTGAAGTCATCTCGTGAGTTGCACGAATAACAAAACTAGTTTTTTAGACAATTTTAAATGTTTTAAAAATATTTTCTATAATTTTTTAATTATTTGAATAATTAAAAAATAATTTAAATCAATTTTAAATATTTAAAGTAAGTATTACATTTTAAAAAATTTTAAACAGTGTTTGGTTTTAAAATTTGTTTTAAATATTTCAAATATTTTAAAAACAATTTATATAAACAGTTTTAAATATTTAGAAAACATAATTTTAACTACATATTTTAAAAGTTGATTGTTCTAATATTAATATAAATAATTCTTATATATTGAAAAAAATTATATTATTTTTTATCGATAATAAATATATTTTCAATTTTATACCAATACTAATTATGAATAAACAGGAAAATTATAATTACTCCTTTCATATAAAATTTTATCTTCATTTAGTTAACATTTATTTTAATATAAAATCAATATAAATGTTAGAAATAATTATATTATTATTTATAATTATTACAATTTATTGTTGGTAATTTTGTCATATACCATTTCCTTGATATTTGAGTTATATATTTTATAATTTTGTATCATAAAGATTTTAAGCATCTAATGATAATGAAATAAGTAAGTAATTCACATAACAGAAACAATGCATTATAGGTGGTTAGTATACCTTTTTATTATAAGAGAAATACATGAAATTAATATTTCAGTGTTATTGGAAAAAAAAAGAATTGAATTCTTGTAACAAATTATTTCTACTATATTTTTATTCTTTAAAAAAGCAAATACACATGTGTATGAGGGCATGTGTTTTTGCTAATATTTAGAAAAAGTCTTATTTTATTTTAAAAAATATATACATTTTAATTGAATATAACTATCTATTTTTTCTATTTGTTATTATTAAATTTTTTTCTTAAAATATATAGAGACATTAAATGTTTCTTTCCCATTAATGATTAACAACTTATCTATAAAGAATTTTAATACATTATTTTTTCCTTTCAAATTATAAGGCCTATTTAGAGAAATTCTTCCATACTAGTAAAAATAATTAATTTATTTAATTTTTTATAAATCTTTTATTTTTACTATTATTATTATTATTAAATAAATTAATTCAAATGTAACCAAAAGTCTTTATAAATGAATTAATTTTTTAATGAAACTATAAATTGATTGAGATTAGAATTTCAATAGTTTTGAATTCATTTCAGAATCATTTCTAAATAATTTAAAATCAAAACTACTAATTGTTTTAACTAAATAATTCAATCACACTCAAATTTTATTTTAAAATTTCAATTAAAATTTTTAATTCCTGTCAAATTGCAAAGATTATACTTTTAAAATTTCAATCAAAATTTTTAATTCCCACTAAATAACAAACGACTATGCTCAATTTTATTTTAAGTGGATATTGGTAGATGATAGTGAAAGATGAAGAGTGAGACTAGTAAAAGAGAATTAATTCTTACTTAATGATAAAAGGCTTTATATTATGAATCAAATTTTCTTTCAATTTATAATTTGAAATGGAGGGTAATTCTTTCTAAGAACTACCCATAATAAATTCTCTCTATTTATCAATAAATATTGTTTAAAACCAATAAAAGTATTAACTTCTACAAATTTTAATAAATTTTTAACTATTTTTCAAATAACGCCTTTAAAGAATTAAATACAATTTATTAATTATCCAAAAGATAGTTGAGAAGGTGAAAAAGAATTGGTTAATACAAACAATAGACCATTTAAAGTCGGAGTAATTTAACTCTTCTTAATTACTTCATCTGTTTCTGAATAAGTATCCTTTTAGAAGGAAATACATGTATTTCATTTTATTTGTCTTTTGTAAAGTTCAACTGTACATTAACTTTCTTTTATCAATTATATCTTTATTTTTAAAAATATAAAAAAAAAAATTTTTTTATGAGATTTTAATGGGTCAGCTGTTCTATCAACCAATTATTTTCTATCTTTTCGTCAATTAATCAATAAATTATATTTAATTTTTTAAAAATATTATTGAAAAAAAAATAAAAATTTATTATAAATTAAAAAAATTATTAATTTTATTGATTTATGTAACAAAACCTTAATGAAACTTATAATAATTGATAAAAAATAATTAATATAATATTAAATTTTACAACCCACGAATAAAAGGAAACAAATTTTGTTGAAACAAATTTTGTTTTCTTAATAATCTTCCTCTTATGGAATTATAATATTATAAGAATTATTCAAAGAAAAAGAGTGTTTTTTCATGTACACATTCTTTTTATAACTTTAATATAAATATCAATACTATTTTTTATTTTAATAATTATATATATTTTTATGATGATAAAAGAATGCACAACCTGCATCCACTCGTTGAAGAGAAGAGATCGAAAGTAATAACGAAAAGGAAAGGAGGAAAAATGTGTAGCATGCAAGTACGCAATAGCAAAATTTAGCATCTCAATGTCAATAACAAACAAATATAGGAGGCATGTTGGAGAGTGACGCAGAATAACAAAAATGAATATGTGATAATTTTATGTCCTCAATCAATGTCATGATGCACCCAACCAAATTCATAGTATACTTTCATTTCATCCAAGAGTTTCTGTCGTTATCAACACCAATTAATTAATACTTAATAAATAAACATTCTTCTTCTTTTTCCCCATCTTCTTTACTTAAGGTTTCAATCTGTGACACCAGTGGTGAAGTACCATGGCTACCGGTGGAAGCGACGAGGGTCACAACAACCCTGCTGTTGACCCGGATTTGGATAATCCGGATAATCCGGACCACGAGTTCGCGGAGTTCGGATCGGGTTGTTTCTGGGGAGCGGAGTTGGCCTTTCAGCGAATTGTGGGAGTGGTTAAGACCGAGGTTGGATATACTCAGGGCCACACCCCGGATCCAAATTACAAACTGGTTTGCACCGGAACAACTAACCATGTTGAAGTGGTTCGGGTTCAGTTCGACCCCAAGGTTTCCCCCTACGCGGATCTGCTTGCTCTCTTTTGGTCTCGACATGACCCGACTTCCATCAACCGACAGGTCTCTTTTGTTCTTTTAGTGTTCTTTTGTTCTGTTATTAAGTTGAAATCCTTGATGTAGAAATTCATTTTTCTTCATAAAGAAACAATGCTAAAAGCACCAACAATTTTGTCTTTTGTGGAGGCTATTTTCTTCTTCCATAAAACATGTTGTGTTCTTAGTTGTTGTTTATTGATGTGTGTATAAATGTCAGGGCAATGATGTGGGTGCACAGTATAGATCAGGAATATACTACTACAACGAAGACCAGGCTCGTTTAGCCCAGGCATCGAAAGAAGCAAAACAGTTGGAGTTAAAGGAGAAGATTGTGACAGAAATACTTCCACCTAAGAGGTTTTACAAAGCAGAGGATTACCATCAACAGTATCTGGAGAAGGGTGGAGGAAAAGGGGAATGCAACAAACAGTCAGCAGAAAAAGGTTGCACTGATCCCATCAGGTGCTATGGATGATGATGGATGAATTGTTATCGCTTGCTTGCTGCACATTTCATCATCTTTGGCTTCTCTCTGCCGTCTTATGTGTGTTCCAGTATAATAGTATTATCAAAAAATAAAATGCCATGGTGTATCTTCAAAGTGCTCATATCATGCACAATCTGGACTCTAGTTGATCCATTGCTATTTAAATAAGTGTTTTAAATTATCACTTTGCATTCAACTGTTGGCTATAGAAGGGAGGGTACATGAGAAACTGCTACCACTAAAATCAAATTAAAATACTTATTTCTGTGTTGTGTAATATATTGATGGATACATTGGATAGAATCTGAGATACAAATTAAGAAACAACAACCAAGGCTTATCACTGTTTGACTTTGTGGGGTGCTTTCAAAGTTCATCTTTAGGAGATGAGAAAGATCCTGTTGGATTATCAGAGGAGTTTTTGATTGGGTAGGAAGGCAACATGGCTATGCCACAAAGTCCCTCCTTTCTAGATATGTTCCTGTGCATTCTGATGTAACCATGTTCTCCCCATTCTGGTCCCCAAGAGTTCCTCACTATCCAGTAATTAGTTCCATCAACAGTTGTTCCATACCCCACAATCGCTACACCGTGATTTAGATCCGTACTACAATCACCAGTAAATACTCCCTGCAAATTTTTTTTATATAAAATTAAGATATACCCTTTTGCTTCAATGTTGACAGAAAATAGTCAAATTATAGCAGCTTACCTATGGAAACATGTTCAGTGGTAACTAATACTTTTCTTCTAACAAATTTTGAAAAATATTACACTGAATAAGCGAATTAGATAGATAGTTACCTCAGAGTAGAACTGGAAATCAGATCCCCCAGCATCGATTGCTACAGAAACAGGTTGGTTGGCGACAGCTTTGAGCAATGCATTTTCATCGTTAGCAGGGACATTCTCATGGCCATCAATTGACACAGCTAGGTCAATCACCTGCCACATGAAAGATTATTTCAGGTTCCTCAAGTTATCTGTCAATTATATAGGTTTCATTAAAAAAAAAGTTTGACCTAACATGCACCTTTGATGCATCACAGGTTCCTTCTTGTGCTGTGTAAGGGTAATTGCTTTCTGTTGTTATGCCTCCCTTCTGCTTGATGAACTCGAAAGCAGATTCCATTAGCCCACCATTGCATCCTTGGTTTTCTTCCTTGTCACAGTCCACCAGCTCTTGTTCAGACAACGTGACCAGCTTATTTGTCTTGATTTGGTTAATGCCTTCAACTGCTACAACAGTTGAAAACGCCCAGCAGCTACCTACACGAGACATTAAGAAAAAATCATTGCATAAATCGAGGCTTAAAATCAACTTATAGCAAGTCGCACTAGTTTCGGGTGAGAGAACAAAACAGTATGATCACACCAAATCCACAGCATTTTACTCAATACAACAGTATTATCCCATTAGATGAAGTCAACTATATAGATCATACAGTGCCATTAAACTCGATTAAAACCTAAATTATGAAACATTATTCACCTAGTTTGAGCTCTATGATTAGTGAGTAGCAGTGATAATTTAGCTTACCGCATTGGCCTTGATCTTTTACATCAGTGACAGCACCTTTCTTCCTCCAATCCACAGAAGGAGGAACACTACCAACCTTCTCGTACATGAAGGTCCCGTTCCCATGTGGCGTGCCTCTGAACATCCTGTGGTGATTAACCTTTGAGCCAGCATAGGTACTCCTGAATTCATGGTTGGTCATGTCAGCGAACTTGTTCAGTTTCAGCTTGTAAGGCTTATCCATCTTGTTAGTGTTATGGACATGCATCACATTTGCTTTGAACACGTTAAACCGTTTGTGCTTCTCACCAAGGCTTCGCGAAACCGTGTGGTGACTCCTCCATCTCTCGTACAAGTCCCACAAGCTTTCATCGGACGCCAAATCCTTGTCATGAAAATCAAAGCTATTGGCCACTCCAAGAACCAAGGAAAGGGACAGAACAACCCACAAGAGCTTCTTTGTTGACATGTTTGTGTTTGGAATGAATAAACTCAATGGAAGATGGGAAGGGAAGGGAAGAAAGGAGGGTTTATATAGGGAAATGAAAGTTAACAAGTGAGAAGAAAACAAAAGCAATAAATAAATGAGGAAGTTACATGTTCCTTATGGGCATCAACAATGAGCAATCATGAAGATACCAAGCTGTGGCACGCACTCAGAGAATTGTTGACAACAGATGTAGGATGTGTTTGTGTTGCTCAAGCATGGAAGCGAAAGGATTCAATAAGTGAAAGAAATTAAGGAAGGAAACTTGAGAAATTTTCTTTTGTATTTTTTTTAAGAATTTTGTTAGGTGCCGACCCTGAAGCTGTGGCACATAGTTTTTGTGTCATGCAAACTGCTATCGTATGCTTCAAGGATCATCTTTCTCTTGCATGTTGATCACGCTATCAGATTAACAAGGGATGGGGCAAGAGAGTGAGAAACATGGTTACGTCCAGTTTTGAGGCACAATGAGTTGCAAGTGGAGTGAAACATTCTGAAAACTGTGATTTTATTATGATAATATAACCGAAGTGACTTTTTGAAAGGTTAGGAAAAAAGTGTGAAAATGTACCCGAAAGGCACCACAGGTGCATTTCTGAATAAAGCTACACTTGTACACTTCTAACTTCTTCTCATTAGTAATTTAACTAACGCGTCTAACGTACAACGTGAAAACAAAAACCGACGTGTCACTTATTGAACATTTACTGTGGTTTACTTGTAACAAATACACATTCTTATGCTTGTCATAATTATACATATCGAATTATATGACCAAAGTTGAGAAATTAATTTGGCAAAGGTTCCATTTGGCAAAAGAAATGTGAAAGAACATTTTTTTTTTATTTATGTATGGTTTGAAAGGCTATGATTTGAGTCCAGATTCTGGCATGACGTTCTTGCTTGATTTAAAGGATTGCAATAGCGTAATGCATTGGGCACCACAAATTATTTGTGATTTAGCCTTTATTATTGACCTTTTGGGCGAAGTGTGTTAGCTAATGTTGTCAATTTTGTGATCTTTATATTCTTTTTCATGAAAGATTATTAGTTCCGTCGCGTGCTTCCTCAAAATATTTTTTTCTTCTTCTTCTTTCTTGATTTCTCATACCTTTTATTACCTGAAAGCTTTCCTACTTTCTACCTTACCTCTTATGATTTAGAAGCTTTGGCTTAAAGTCAAGCTTTCATAATCTTTTAACATGTTCAGAGTTAGAACTTGCAGGTAAGGGAGCAAAGTGGGCCGGCCTGTCTCATTTTGGCCCGTCCCATATTTAGTCCGCCAAAAAGAGATTGGAGTGGGTCGGCCAGCATAATGAATGCAGGTTAAAATGTTTGATCTGTCTTGTATAGGTGTGAGTTTGCGGGCTTGCAGACTGATCTGTATAAAATTAAAAATAAAAATAAAATGTTATTTATAATTTTTAATTTCAAATTTAAGTATAATACAGAATCAAAGATTGAATGCGAGTATAACAATTACAAGATGGAACATAAAAACTAATTAATTATTATCTATTACAAGCAATTAAAGAAACATATTATGAAAAAATATATTAAATTAGATCATGAAATAAAATTTAAATTTATACTTCTAAATATATGGTATTCATCAAATAATGAATAAAAATATTTAATCATATTCAATACACAATAATAAAAAATAAAATAAAAATATCATGCGGGCCGTGGGGTAAGGCGGGCCAGCCCGCATGGGCTGCTGGTTATGCAGAGTGAGCCTATGAGGACTGACGGACTAAAATATCTAGTCCACCCTGCACATTTTGACAGTGGATCGCGAGTCGGCCTATGCAACCCAGCTCGCATTGCCACCCCTACTTGCAGGAAAACTTGTCTTGGGTAATTGTAATAATTTTTTTTATTTTAAATATTTTATTAGGATCTAAAATAATTTAAATTTATTAAACTTTTTAAATTTTTTATTTTAATAGAAATTTTAGTCACCACTAAATTTAAAATTTATTTTAATAATAAACAGTTGATTGAAAGCATCAATTAGTGATATTTGAATAGAATAATTCTATTATTATTAGATATAAAATTTATTTTATAAATAAATAATATTATGTTATTAAAAAATCAGGAAGTTATTTTTAAGTATATTGGTTACAATTATTTTGAAATACAAATATTAGGATTAATTTGTTAAGTTTACCGTTAAGTTTTTTTTTTCAAATTTATGGATTGATATGTGTTAAAAAATTCCAAATTAACATGTGGAAGAACCATTTCTAATAAAGATTGACTAAATATTTTCCATCGGCACTAAAAAAATATTTACCTACTTTAAACAAAAAATAATATCAAAATAACATCTATAAAACAACAATTCCTATCTGTATAAAAAAATTAATCATAATAGACTTCACTAAAAAAAATGTTAACATTCCCTAATAATTAGTAATAAAGTAAACTCTAATTTACGTTGTTACAAAAAAAGTCTAACGCTCAATCATTTTGATTCAATACTTGAAAACAATTAATATTATGAGTCTGGAGAGACGATGAGTCTCGACAAATGAAGAGTCTTAACAAATGATGAATCTTGTCAGAAGAAGAAGTCTTGATAAATAGACTCACATAAGATAATATGTATGTATCGTTAGATAGACGATATCTCAAACAATCATAAGATGATACGTATTTTGTCTTGACTAACATTAGAAGTTTGTTCCTTAGTTTTTAGAGACATTCTTCTTATCAGTTTGTTGAAGTTTGTTCCTTAGTTTTTAGAGACATTCTTCTTATCAGTTTGTTGAAGTTTGTTCCTTAGTTTTTAGAGACATTCTTCTTATCAGTTTGTTTGATGATTAAGTACATAGGCAGTTCTCACGTCCCATCACAACGCCTTCCTTATGAAAAGTAAAAGTTGTTTTCTTCACCAAATTCTTGACGCATCTAAGTTTTGTCAACTCTTAAAGTACATCTGTCATGTACAAAAGTGTTGTTTTCACCAAAAAAAGTAAAACTCACTATCCAATGGAGGATAAGTGCTACAAGCTATTAGATTATATGCGAAAATAAGAAGCATGCATTTATTGCATGAAGGAGTTCATTTAATGCATCTACGTGAAACCTTCATTAGACGTTACACGAAGAAGTGTTCAAACATCAATCCAAAGCTAAAGATGTCAGAACGGATCCCTAACGGCTAGTTGCGGATGCATTATACAAGGGATCAAGTTCATTTTGAAGAGACACGTAAACACATTATTAAAAAGTTGTGCAAAAATTCTGCTTGCTTAAGAACTCTTCTTTAAGCTTTACAAGAACACTATTATTATTTTCTTGATATCTTTAAAAATCAAAAGTTTTATGACTTTAAGTCACCACCTTTTTCAAACTCTTTTGTTGTTGAGCCAGAAGTGACTTTGTAAGAAAGAATACTTGGTTGAACCAGAAGTGGATTTGTAAGAAAGAATACTTGGTTGAATCAGGAGTAGATTTGCAAGAAAGAATACTTTTACAGTTTAGCCAGAAGTGGCTACGAGTCAAAAGAATACTTGTAGTTTGCAGAATTAGTTTGCTAGTAAAACTCAATCAGGTTGATTGAGAGTAAGTGGTTTCAGACAAACAAGCTTTATTTGTCTATTAATCCAATCTATCATCTAACAAACATTGCGTCTCTAGACAATTTTTGAAAAACTGCAAAAAAATTTTAAAAATACAATTCAACCCTCCCTTTCAATTGATGTTAATAGAAAAATATTAATCAGGAAAATTCTAGCTAGTGTCAACTGAGTAATAAAGTTGGTCTATATTTGTTGGAGATCCTACATCATCTAGTGGTATGACCAAATTATAATATATAATTATGGATGTGAACCTCATCCAGTTTTGTGAAATTAAGTTAAACTTAAAATTCATTTTCTAAAATGGTGTAAGATCTTACCAGTTCCTATCACAACAGAATTTGTTGGGACTATTGTATTATCCACTATTGGGCCACCATTCTCACATTTGATGTCCTTAACATTTCCACATAAAGAAACTCTTTTCGGCATCATTAAAAATGGTGTCAAGTCAATTTGATTTGTTTTGGTTGAGGGTGGACCGAGGAGAGTAGGGATGACAAGGATTTGAGGCGAGTACGAGTAGTATCCAACATGTTGCGTGAGCAAATCTAGACATTGGAGGTAATAATTATTTATGGTTTCACTTTCGCTTAAACAACCATTCGTCGCTTGAGCGAAAACATGATCAAGAGCCACCCTAAACAATCCAACAACCTGTTTTTTCTAACATTCAACAATTTCATAGATCTTCAAGCTTATTAATCGTGTATCTATCAACATTAACAAAAAATAATCCCTACAAGTAATTTATCCTACTCATTCTTTCAAATCAACATAACCAACAAACAAACCCGACAACTAACAATTATTTAGAGAAAGATAATTAGTTCTCCTTACTTGGATTAAAGCATTACAACATCAAACTCTTGCTATCTACTTCAATTAACTCAGGTAAGCCGTCAAACTACATTTTGAATGAGTAGAATTTACTCTTAAAACTCTTACACCAAAAAAAGAGAAGAAGAATCTTAAAACTCCTAAAGAGTTAGAATTATTTAAAAAAACAATTGTTATTAATAAAAAATAGTTTATTTTCACCTACTCTTCAAGATTTTAAATTTGACAAGAATAATGAAAATATTTGATATCTTAAAGAAAATATAGAGATGAAAGAATTTTTAAAACCAAAAATTTTAAAATAAATTAAAAAATAAATATATAAATCTTATTTATAAATGTTATAAGTAATCTACTCTAAAATCTATTATTAAAATAATTTACTTTTACACATTTTTTATCTATTTAAAGTTTATTTTTTTTAGTGGTCTAGTCTCATATTTGTCCGCCTGTTCCAACAATTTACAGAAAAATTAAGAGAAAAACTATTTATTTTAAAGAGTTGTGAGAAAAAAAGGTGTAAATGAAAAAATGTTAAAAACTTGTAAGAGGATCTTCAAGAGTGAACTCACGGTTGGTTCTTAAACTACTTTTAATAGCTCTCACCCTTCAACCTAAGATTCAAAAACTGTGATTCTATTAACAAGAAAAGAAATGTATGCATGTTTGGCTATAAGTTTTAACATTAGGTAAACAATTATATTGTTTTATTATCATTTTTATAACAAATTTAATTTTAAACTTACTTTCATCACATCTACCTCTATAATTCGGAATCATCAAATATTAAATTTATGTAATTAGTGAAAAAATATTTGATGTGTGTATTAGTAAAGGGATGCCCCCAAACACACATGATCATGTGAAACAAGATTTGAGTGATTAGTAAGATTACAGATCAAACTTTAAATATAAATATATATATATATAATAAAATTCTGAAGTCATTGTCGCATAATTGACTAGATGGAGACACGTAGTGCAATTGACACCTCTCATTTAAAATAAAACAAAAAAGAATAATGATTGACCCTTTCAATTTTGTATATGAACCAGCGGAGTTTCCAAAAGGAATAAAAAAAATGCAGATTAATCTCACATGTCGGACTAGCAAAAATGTGCAGTATTAAAAGTAATAAAAATGCCAGCTTTATGCTATGCTGTCAAAAACGTTAGTGTTTCAAAATTGTATTTTTTAGTTCTTTTTATCTGAAGTGCATCAGTTTAGGTTAAAAAGTGAAGACCATCATGCAGTCGCGCAAATGTATTCTGCATTTTTTGAGAGTTTTGTTCGTTCATATATTTGTTTATGCACGTATGTTGAAAACGAAAGGTTAATTTAAATGATAAAAAGTTAATTTTAAAAGTATAAAATAGGGTCAAAGTATTCGTTGACAAACAAGGACTATTGTCATAAAAAAATAGCTGATATGAATTGGAAGAATCTATTATGAGCTTATACCAATTATAACAAAAAGACTAAGCTAAGCGACAGTTCATAGGATTCATTAGTTAACCAGGATTTCAGAAGTAAAAAGTGATTTCATATTACTTCTAATGAATCTAAATAATTACAATACGACAACATAAACTTTTATGACATGGACAATGAACTCTTCTTTTTCTTAATATTTCCCTTTCGGCAACACAAGTAATGGAAAAATTCATGCAAAATTTGCTGCTTTGGAAAACTTAAGCCAAACTGTCACTGTAAATAAGTAACACAATATCTCAATTGCGATAAGAAAAGTGAATGCAAAATAAACAAGGATATTCAATTCATTTGAATTTTTATAAATCATAGCAACAGCCACCTTTGATATGATGTTCATTTCCTTTCTCATGACTAAAACAAGGTTAGAGTCGCTTCAATTGCAAATAATAATAACAATGAAAAAACTAAGGATATCACATCCCAAGTCCCAACATATCCAAATCTACATGAACATTGCAATGAAAGTATGAAACTGCACGAGTAGCATATGCATTCTGCAAACCATAAGTTAAAACGCCAGTGTAAGTAACTGTGTCTGTATCTTTGTACCTTTTCCTCCCATGTAGCAAACCCAGTGCCAATATAATATATGCTTCAAGATGTGTTCAGCTTGCACGAATTCTATCCAGCCAATCAATGCTCTTCCGTGGCCTCTCAAACTGAACATCAACACTTCTTCTGGATTTATCTTGGAACTCAATGCTTCTTGATTTATCATTGTACTCTACGCTTCTTCGCGACCTCTCCATCTGATCAAATTGGACTCTTATCTTCTCTAACTTTTCAGTATTATTGAATTTGAATTCATGAAATTTCATTTTTTCTGTCCTATCAGTGCTTTTCCTTGGTTTGTCCCTCTGATCCGTACTCTTCCTCGGTGTTTCAAAGCAATCAGTACTTCCTCTGGATTGTTCAACTCTATCTACGCTTCTCCGGAAACTCACTCTCTGGGATGGTGGCTTTTCTACCGAGGACATGAATTTTCTGAGATGTCGCAAGTATTCAGGATAGAGTTCCAAATTACAGTGATTTCCTCCTTTGAGCCATAAAGGTTCGTATTTCTGTTGACACAGCTCCCACAACTGCTTGCCATGAGAGCAATCAACAACCTCATCAGCAGTTCCCTGAAGAGTGTAAGGGAATGACGAGAGATTAGTAAAGCCACATGAAATTCTTTGTACCCAAAAATATGACTACAGAAAAGCAATGTTTGCTAATTACCATATTCACAAGAAGTACAATTTCAAAAAGTTTATATCGGCAACAAAGGCTGATTTCTCTTTAAATAAATGAACACATTTCTACTTCTTGTGTTAACTAGCCCGTGCGATAGTGTTGTTCCCCATTTATCAACCCATTTCACGATTTCTCATCACAAACGTCAGCAGCAAAAAGGCAGGTACTAAATAGTTACACGCATGTTGTTTGTATTAGAAGAGATTCTGTTTGTCACTTGGAACACCAAGCTAGAACACTAACCACTGTCTTGACTTGAGGGCTAAGACCATTATTGAAGTTGGTAATTGGAAAACAGCAAAAGGCATATAGTAACTACTGAAATCATGACTATAAAAAAAATAGTAAATATAAAATTCAACACAATAAGCAAGGAATACTTACATGGATTACTAGCACTGGACACTTCACCAATGGAATTTTATCGATGTTCTGTAATATAACAACATGGAACTAAGCTCAGACACACCACGTGCATGATTTTCAAATCAAATGACATCAAGCAAACAGGAAATGAAAATTTCAACCTTATAAATGTCAAACCAATATGTCCGTTTCACAGGGTACATGACTCTCAGCCCTGATAGTATAGGACTGTGGAGAACAACAGCCCTTAGTCGGGGTAAACGGGAAGCAAGATCCAAAGTAGGACCGCTTCCAACAGATTGACCATAAAGGATGATATCTTCCTGCTTAGAACCATAGTTCTCTTCAAGATACTTATATGCAGCTTCGATGTCAGCATAAGTATTATGCTCACTTGGCTGTGAAAGAAATCCAGATTAGTCTTCCCATGAAGCTTCTGCCCGCTGAGGACAACAGAATAAAATAAACCAGAAAGAAGTGCACAGAGCCGTTACCTTCCCTGACGACTGCCCATAGCCAGAGTAATCATATCTGCATATGTTTGATACAAAATGCTTGAAAACGTTAGTAACATACTACTTTACAAATGATAAGCATGCATAATACTTCAAGTACCCTTTTATCATTTTCTTTATTTTTTTGGGGGGTGTCCTTTAGATTAATTCTATCAGGTGAAGATCTATAAAGTACTGTTCCAAACATGATTGCAGGTCATGTAACCTCCTCATTTGTACCTCAATAAAACATAGTACGCAAAAAACAAAATCTTTTACCACATAAAAAACCAACAATTCAAAAGAGAAAACAAGACTGAGATTAGGGGGGATAAAAGTGAACATAATACATTAGCATCTGATCGGTAACTTTTGGATGTTCAACTCAATCGTGAAAATTCTTTGCTAGCATTCCTAAATTAGTCCACACAGTCTACACTTTCATTCCTTATTATTAAGGTGTTGCTGTAATCCCTGAATTCTTAGTAAACAATCGCACCATGTGGAATTGGAATTGTGTACATGACATACCAATTTGGGAAGTTCAGAAACTAACAACCCAACCATACCAACCCATCGAAATGTCACTTATAACAGCAAAGGGATTTGCTAATACTAGAGCAAAACATTTAAAACACGAGCTTTATTTCCATTGCAGATAGAAAAAACCACGGTCATTTCCAGCAGAACCCAAACGAAATCCTTCGAACATAATTAATGTCACACATCAATTTCTTGAACAAGCCCCTTATTACCAACTTCATACCCACTCATGTTCCACCAAACTTCAGCCAAAGGTAAAGAAAACCCATCGGAGAGTGAAAGCAAAAATACAAACAAAAGGCTGGCTATATTCAAAATTCCAACTACACATTCATCCCATTTAGCCGACATATTCCTTGTTGTTTCCCCACAAGGATCCCATTCGACGAAAATCCGGTTCAAAATACTATCGTACACTAAATAAAGACAACCCTCCCAGTGAAGATTCGAACTTTGGTTCTTGCAAGGCTCAACCCCCAATTGGTCATTTAGCTGACAAATTTAGTACAACAAAAATTGAAAACGATCGAACACCACACTCCGAAATTCACCTGATCTACCTAACATAATCACACAGGAATCACAAAAAAACGATAAATTTAGTCCACTAGGCAACCAGGTCCACACAAAGGAAAACCACAAGTAGAAATTATCACAGCCCCAAATACTAGAAGATAAGATTCAAGTTAACACATAATCTTTGACCAATGAACAACAAGCCCATCAACATCAACGACCAGACCCGAATCAAGAATCCCAAACCCGGAGAGAGAAAGAGAGAGAGAGAGAGAGAGAACTAGGAAGAGTGAAGTAAATACCCGATGAGATTGACGCGGAGGTGGATGCTCAACTCGACGAACAGCTCGTACATCTGGCCAATATCGGCGGCATTACCGTGGGAGTAAAGGACGGTGGACTTGGCAGTGGGGTGGCGAACGTAGACGGCGACGATCTCCGTGCCACGGCGGTTGGGGAAGCGGAGAACCTCGACGTTCTCGCGGTGCGGGAAGGGCTCCATGAGCAGCAGCCCCGTTGCCTCCTCCTTCACGAGCTTGTACGAGGGCGGACTCGGAGGGAAGAACGCCAACTTCGCCGCCATTGAAGAAGTCACGCCACCCATCTTCTTCTTCCTTCGAAAATCTCACTCACTCGCTTCGAGTTCCTCACATTCACCTTCACCTTCACCTTTTTGGTGTGAAATGAACCTCACCTCACTCACTCACTCCCAGGGTTTTTATTTATTTATTTATTATTTATTTATTTTTAGGTGATAATTAATTAGTTTTTTATTTGTTTGGGGAAAATAACAGTGTTTGATGATGGAGTCTCATATTATTATTCCTATTCCTATTCCTATTTCCCTTCCTATCTATATATTAATTAGTTGTCTCTTTTACAGTTCCACGTGTTATCCTTTCGGCCTGGTGTTTTTTCTTCCCTACTTGTGGTCTATTTATTTCCATTTTCCATCACCATCTTAATCCAACCATTTTTTTCCCACCACACTAAACTATAATAATTTTCTATATGTATATATATATACACACACTTTTTATTTAATATATTAAGTCATTAGAAAAGAGTTCTTTGTTAACCTACTAAAAAAATATTATATTTTGTTATCTTACTACAATTTGATATAACTTTATTAGTAAGAGATATTTATTGGACCATATTATATATTTATGTAAATTTCTCAGTTTAAATTATTTTCAAAAAAAATAGTTCAATTTTAAATAATGAGATACAATGAATTTATTTTTGGTCAAACAGCTCAGGGTTTGAAATAACCATCTAACATTTTTTTCCTATGATTTTTATTTTAGGAAAGGTGTGGCTTATTGTTAATAAATTTCAAATCTTATTCACCAGCTTCTTCCATACATTAACTAACCATCAAATTTCTTCCTGTTTTAGCATTTTCAATAGGAATGTTTTGGTAGAATTTTTTATTAGTAAAAATAATATTATTATGAGTTTCTTAAAATTGAAAATATTTATATATAAATAACTTTCTTTAATTTTTTTAGAAGTTCATGTTTATGAACATTAAAATAATACTTTTATTCATAAAAAACTTTCATTAAATGTGATCTTACCCGCCACACATAGTGAAGTGGTTATTGTCTAAGTTTTGTTGTTGTGAGCAGTACCATTACACATTGTCATTATTTATAACAATCAAATTTATGATCACATGGTTAGATAATTGGCACTAGAGAGGGTCTAAACTACACATGTAGGTTATAAGGCCCTATAGTCCTTTAATATAGATTGAAAGACTATTATTGTACACACACAAAAATGTTTCATATACTAAAGAACTGAGATGAAATAATTATCTTATAAATACCTTATTCCCTTATCTATAACAAGACATCTTTTGAATATAATCTGAAATAAAGTATATAATACTTTGAATGCAAAAGTTTAATAATGTTTTCTTTTTTAAATTTACTTTTTTGAACAAACTTGAAGATATAATAATGTGATATTTGAACCTAACAAGTATAGTTGCTTTGATTTGATTTGATTTTATTTTTTCAACTGCAATTAGTCCAATCATCCAATAACTATTTTTTGAACTTTTAAATTAATACATGTTAGCATTTGGAACTTAATTTGGTCATTTTTATTGTATTATTTGAGAAAAGAAACTCTTAAGACATTCAAAGAAATGATTATAGAAAAATAAACAAAATATAATGTGTGCATTAGCATTATAAGTGAAAACAACAAAAGTTAAAAGAATTAAGGAATTGTTTGATATAATAGAGTAATTGAGGAAATGGTTTGAGTTTGAAAAGTGAAAGTGATCCATTAGAAAAGTAGAGCATGGAGAAGATTTGCATGGTGTGTTGGGTTAATGATGAAGAAGTAAAAGGGGAAATGAATTTTATAATGGGGGGTGATGGTTAATTATTTGTTTGGGTGGAGACCAGTGGAGCAGAGAAGGAATGAGTAGGAGAGAAAATTAAAGGGGAAGAAGGGTTGAGTAAAAAAACAAAAAAGTAGAGAGAGTATCAATTAGTTAAATCATTTCATGGAGCAACAACAGGTTGTCCCATGTTCATGTCAAACTCAGGCCTGCTTCTCCATGTCCATCACCATGATTTTCTCCCAAGCAAGCACAAAAACTCAAAACCCCTTTTTTGGAGCAATGGGTCCTCACCACAGGAATGAATGTATGTCCTGTTTCAACCCACACTTGCTTTGCTAATCTATCTTTTTCCAATCCATACCATACCATACCATAACATCTTACTTAACCATTAATTCTTCACAGGATACAATGCAATACAATAACACTTTCTCTCTCTTTTTCCTTTTATTCAATTGGATTAAGAAGAATCTTTGTTGGGAATTTTTCAACAAAGAACCTCGTTTAGGGTAACCAAAGTCCTTCAAAGCCTCTAATTGTCTTCAATCTCAGAATCCGAAGCCTCAAGGGTCGGACTCTGGGCCCCACCTGCTGCTGGGGGCAACAATATTTTCATTTTTTCTGTTCCACTATGCCATGTTTAGGCTGTCACATGCAAACATACAACCATGCAAGGTACTAAGACAAACAAATAAAATTAATTAAAATAGTACTGAATCGAAGGATCGTATTCCGACACAGAATTAAATCAAATCAACCCAAGTTATGTCTCTACCTATCTACACATTCTGAACTTGCGAAACAGTACATGGTTTGGTCATTTTTATTATTTGTGCCAAAAGGGTCATCATAATAATGCAATATATGCATTTATTTTAACGTGTTGCAGAGCTATGGTGTAACACAAAAGTAAGGGTATGGTATAAAGACACACACACTGTGTATCGAAGGGGTGCTTGCTGAGAGTTGCATTGATCGCGGTAACATAAAGAATAGACTTTTTACTTTTGCCAAGAAACGAGGCTTTGCGTGACTGACATGTGTATGCATTGATGTTTTTCACAAGGCTGATGCCCAGACTCAAAATATCACTGCCACTTGTCCATTTATCTTAATCACTTTTGTTCAGTTTCACACAGGTGTAGTAAATCCAGCAAACTCTTTCTTCAAATGCTACGTGTAGTAATTCTCTTTTCATCTTTATTTTTTTAAAGCTTATTTGCCACAAATAAAAAGTTCATAATAACATATTAGTATAATTTATTATATTCACTTTTCTCTTTACCCACAATAAATGTGTTGTTATGAAAGGATCAGGTTTTTAAAAAAAATTAATGTCACAAGATATTAACAAGATATTTAACACAAATACCATAAAAAAAATAAACAATAATAATAAAATAATATCACAAATTATATTACATATAAAATTAGTTAACGAATACTAGATATTATAACTTAAACGAATTTACATACAATAATTTTTGTCATTGAATAATTAACATTATATTTTATATTAGACGATTTTAGATTGTTAGTTTCTATAAAGATATTTTAGCATTTTGATATATTTTTTAATGACTTTTTTAAGTTTGATGGGATGATTAATAATGTATGTAAACAATTTTTTAGATATGATATTTTCTTATTGTATCTCAAGAATCAATGTACGTTTTCTAGTTCTTGTCACATAAGTTATTTTATTATAGATTATTTAAATTATATTAAAAAAAAATTAAAAAATCATCAAGATTGAGAGCAGGTGTTGTAATATTTTTGGTCATGCAATTATATTGAGCCTTTTTGTTTTCAGATTCAAACCAATCCGATCAAGGTTTTTCAACAAATTCATTTCCAATAGCATGCATAAGGACAAAATGGTCATTCATAATTGCATATGAAATCCCTCTATCAATGAATTTAATAAACATTTTCATTTAGACATTCTAAAAATGAAAATTGGCACCTCCAAAAATTGATGGTTTATTGATGGAAGCTCATTGAATAAAAGGCAACTTGTTCTTAACCATTTTCAAAAAGCAAATCTAGAATTTGAGAAAATTTCAAGAACCATCTCTTTGTTGTTATGCAGAAACAAGATCTAGAGGAAGGTGAATAGATCTTTCAAAAAATTAGTCCGTTAAAAATGTGATTTAGCTTGTTAAATTTTCGTTTCCAGATTTGATAAATTGATCAATGATGTGGATTGAAAAATCCAAAATTCAATGCAATGCAGAACTGGAAATAAAGAGTTGCACAAATGATTTATACTAGTTTAATCTTTTGCAAGAGCTATATCTAGTTACCCAACCACAAATCAACATTCACTAATCACAAAGTATTCTTACAAGTAATTACAAACCTAGTAATGTGTAGGAAACACCAATATCACAAGTTTTGAACCCTATAAGATTTGATCTCAACCACTGCAGAACCCTACTACAGATCTTTTGGATAACTCTAATAAAAAAACACACACAAACAAGAAATCTAGGAATGAGATCACCTGGACAAATTGCAGTTCCTACACAATTTCATATTCCAAGGGTGATCTCCTATGCAACTCTCAAATCTCAATTCAATGATCAAAGAACACAATTCTTGGATTGCTCACAAGAATCTTCTTGCTAAAAAATACTCTCTCTCAATGCGTGTTTCAAAAAGTAAGTCAAAAGTTATTTTATTTTTTGCAAATGAAACTATTTAAATGAGAGAGGTTCTCATAAAAACTGATAGTTTTAACATATTAAAAACTTGAATTAATCTGTTAATTTTACTTAACAGTCGAATTAATGGATTAGTTCAAATTTTTAATAAACTAAAACTTATCCAAAGCATTTCACAAATTGAGCCACAATTAATCAATTGAAACATAATCTCAACAGATTAATAAACTTGTCTTAAAAATATTCAAGATCATAAGTATTTTTAACACATTAAACTACTACTTTAACCAGTTAAAATTACAACTGAAGTCAATTATGATACTTTATAAGCATTTTAACATATTAACGCGATATTTTAATTTATTTAAAACATGCAGATGATTGAGATAATTTCCAAGATAGCTTTTGTCAAGAAATCCAAGTTAATAAAAAATGATCATATAATTGTCAAGATGAGAGATGCTTATATAACAACCTATAAACACAAAATTACAGACACATAAGGTCTTCATCAGCTTCATGCTTCATCACCAAGGAGGTTGACTTCATCAAATCTTCAAAGCTTGACCAAAGAGCTCCAATCTTCATCACTCTTGATACCAATTGTTAGGTTTAGGGGTTGAGTTCAAGAGGGGGGTGAATTGAACTTTGAAAAACTTTTCCAAATCCTTAGAAAAACACAAAATGAAACCTTCAAGAATCTTTGATCAATTGAAATTTGAATTGCAATTATACAAGTGAATGTTAATCTAAAAGGATAAGTGTTTTGATGTTGATGACTCTAAAATAAGAAGATGGACCTCTATACTTGATGTCTTGGAATAAGTCTTGTGGAAGCTTTAAACTTGTATTTTATATATATGTTTGCTTGTAATAGTTTGGAATCAAGTTGAAAATCCTAGCATGCACACCTTTCTGTTAATCTAAAGATGAAGAAGGATTTTTAGAAATATCTAAAGGATAATTGTTTTGATGATGATGACTCTAAAAGAAGAAGATGGACCTTTATGATTGAAGTCTTGAAATCTTGTGGAAGCTTTAAAATTATATTTTGTGTATATGTTTGATTCAAATAGTTAGGAATCATGTTGAAGATCATAGTATGCGCACAACTCTCCTTAAACTTTGAAAAAGTCTTTTGTTTTTTGTAAAAGACATTTAGTGTCAAAATAATCGATTATCTCGAGCAATAATCTATTATCATAAGTGAAATAATCAATTATCTTGAGAAATAATCGATTATCTCGTGTGGCTTTGTGAAATCAATTTTCTCTCTGGAATAATCGATTACCCTAAGCAATAATCAATTATTCTGAACGATTTTGTGAAAAACTTTTCATATTCTAGAGAACATTGTGCCCCTCTTTGCGTATAAATACATAACGGGTCAGAGCTTTCAAAAATAATCTAGAGAGATCAAAGTGAAAGTTGCCCTATTGCTAGTATTCAATCTTGTTTCATCATTTGTGGTTATTCAAATGAGGTGTTCATCTTTTGAGGTTTTCAAAAGAGGTGTTGATCATCCTTTGTGGTTATTCAAAGGAGGTGTCTTCATTCCTTGTGGTGTTCAAGGAAGGTGTTGTTTCATCTCTTGTGTGTTCAAGAGAGGTGTTGTCTCATCCTTTGTTCTATACAAGGAGGTGTCTTGTTAATCTTCATGGTATCTTACTTTGCATTGTAAGTTTGTAAATTTTATTATTAAGATAGTTAGTAGAAATCACTCTCATTTGAGGTGCTAAAGTCACTGGACGTAAGATGTGCTTTTATCTAAACCAGTATAAATCCTCTGTGTATTTTTTCTCTATCCCCACTCTCTTCACATTCAGTTTACATTCTACATATTTGTTTTATACTCTAATTTTAATCAAGTAGAACTTAAATTTATATTGGGATTTTCGTTAAACTCTTTTTTAACATGATTAAATTCGAAAAAAGGTTTAATTTTTATTAAGAACCAATTCATCCCCTCCTCTTGGTTTGTTTTACCTGCCCTATTATTCTAACACTCTCTCCCTTAAACCTTGAAAATGAGTTTTGTTTTACATAAAAAGTATTTAACGTCATAATAATATATTATCTCTTACAATAATCGATTATCAAAGCCTTGAAATTTTTTTAGAAAACATTTACTCTCTACAATAATCAATTATCTCGAGCAATAATCGATTATCATAAGTGCAATAATCGATTATCTCATATGAATCGATTATCACGCATTAAATTTTGTATTTCTATTTCTCTCTGAAATAATAAATTATCCTAAGCAATAATTGATTATTCCAGTTGTTTTTGTGAAAACCTTTTGCATTCTAGAGACATTTGTGCACCTTTATGTCTATACATATAGAAGGGGTTTGTGCTTTCAAATATAATATAGAACATAATTGTTTTCGCTCTGCTTTTAAGATTGATAAAACCTAGTCTGTTTTCTTTAAGTGGTTTCTACTTAAGAAAGTTGTGTTGCTGCTAGGATTTGAGCTTGTTCATCCTTTGCGTTATTTAGAGGAGGTGTTTATCTTTTACGGTGATTGTTAAAGGAGGCATTCTTTCATTATTTGTGGTCTTCAAGGAATGTGCTCTTCGTCTCTTGTGTATTCAAGAGAGGTGTTGTTCATCCTTTGTTTTGTACAAAGGAGGTGTCTTTATAATCTTCGTACTATTAAACTTAAGATAGTTAGTAGCTATCACTCTCTTTTGAGGTGATAAATTAGATTTGTTTTTATCCGAGAAAAGGTTTTCAACACTATATGGATACTCTTTCTAATTGCTCAATTTTTTTTGAAAAGAATGATTCTAATATCATATCAAACAATTTATAAATGAGAGAAATATATAAATCTAATTGTCAATTTTAATGGGTTAAAGCTGCAATTTAATCTATTAACTCCTCGTTTTAACATATTAAAACAAAGAATTTTTATATACAAACCTAGCATTTAGAAAGTTTAATATGTTGAAAGAATGTTTTAATAGACTAAAAAGAAAGATACAAAACTACTAATGGTTCTAAGCTATTTTAATAGATTAAATCAATAATCCAATTGATTAATATGTTCTTTGTAGTCAATACAGGCCAATGAAGATCATTTTAACATATTTAAATAATGTTTTAATCTATTAAAAACATTCCTATCACCAAAAAAAAGCTCTTATGCTTTTTAGAAAATATTTCTAACACAAGTGAGAGAAAAAGTTACATATATCCTAACGAATATATTACACTAAAAGAACTTTTTAAATCATCAATCTTCATGAGTTCAAGCTCCAAGTTTTCAATATTCTAAACTTCAACATGAAAGGTTGGATTCATTAAATCTTTGAACTTGGAATTCTTTAAATACTAACAAGCGAATCATGTATTACTAAATGACCTTGTTCAACTAGACAACTTTAAATAGAATTTTACTAAATCAATATGTAGACTTTCTTTTTCTCATTCTTTCTTCATTTTCCTTATCGCCCTTTTCTCTCAAAACATTTCCCTCTACCATCTCTCTTTAATTATGAAGTTGTGTCTCATCTTTTACACAAACAAATCCTACCAACTAAAATGTGACCAATAATAGCATTTCTAACCAATCATATTTCAATTCAAAGTAAGTTTCTTTTTATTTTAAAGTTCCACTATTCATAGTTCTTTGTTTCTATTTGTGAGTATTTTGAACTTTCACCGGTCCTATTAGTCGAGAAATACTATTTTCTCAACTTGTTCCTCTTTTGGTTTGTGTTTTGATTGTTTTGGTAATATTTTATCATGACTCTAAAAATCTTGGTGTATTTCTATCTCCATTTTTTCATTAGTTAGGATCCAACAACGATCAAATGAGGATAATTATTTTGAAATAAAAATGAATTTGATTCTAGTTATGAAACGATTGTTAAATGTTATTGATATTGGAATCATTAACTTTTTATCTTGATGTAATGGATTGATTTGATTAAGGAAATATTATGAGAAATATTATTTGGATGAATTTTTTGATGATGAATTGAAATTTCAACAAGTGGGAGGATATTTGGAAATATGAATTTGGTTTATGTATAGTTCTAGAATTGTAACGATTCGTGGTATGTTTTTCTCTGGTTAAGTATTGTATAATAGAAAAAGACCTTTTTTATGTTGCTTTAACTTTGTTGTTAGCATTGTATTTGAATGTTGTAACCCTAGTTAGATGCCAAATAAATAAGACCAAGAAAGTGTGAAGTCCGACAATTTAATTGTAAAACGTGTATTTGATTGAGTTTGATGGTGTCTGATCTTTGACAAATTATTTGAAATTAATATTATGATATTATGTTGTTTATTAACTGTTCTAATTGATTGAAAATTTTGTAAATGTTAAATTTACATTTGTTTTATTATTTATATGATATTAAATCTTTTTTTTTTCATAATTTGTCAAATGAATGAGAATTTTTTCAATAAATATTAACTTGAGAGCAATAGACTAATTTTTTATTTGAATCAACTGAGCAAATTATATTTTGTCAATTAAATTTGATCTATTTTAAGATAATGTTATATTTGAGTTGTATTATATAATTGGAAATATTTATGAATATATAAAATTGGTACGTGTGTGTATTTATGAAATCTATTCAATAATGAATATCTTTCCTTTTTTGTCTCTTTCTAATGTGACTTGTTTGTTGTCCTTCTTCTTTAGATCTTAGAATATAAACTTTTTGTTCATCGTATCACGTGTAATCACTTTTCAAGTACTAGGACAAGGGACTTCTTTTTGTTGTTAAGCAAGTCTATAACAAGAATAATTTTATCTTTAAGTACCTAGATAAAGTTCGATCCTTTCTTGCTTGTCTTTGAGGGATTAATAACACCACATCTAATAGATGCATGTTCATGACTATTATGAATGTCATATTTTTTATAGACTAATTCACATTTGTCATGAGATTTATTAAACAATCCTATAAGAAGATTTAATTGTTTATCACATTTGACAAACACGAAAAAGAGTATTCTTAGAATTTAATTTTCTAAGCATATTTTTTAATTTTAGAGAATGATCATTTAAATATAATATTTTTCTCCCAAATCATGATTTTCAAAAGAAGAGAGAAGTGTTCCTTTTGTTTTTCTTCATATTTTGAACTTAGAGTAGTGAAACTTAACTTTAAACATTTGTACTGCTTAATTAGTTTTTGAAAATCTTTATTGTATTTTTCAAGATATTGAAGTTGACTATGTTTTTAAGATCTATTTTGAAAGATTTTCCAATTTTCTTTTTTATTATTTTATAGGTTTTAGAAAGGAGAAATGAATTAAATAGGATTTCATTTTAAGCTTCAATTATAAAATGAAGGTAAAAGAAATCTATCTTTTCATCTTAGTTACTCCCTCCGTTTCAAATTATAAGGCGTACTTGACAAATTCTCACATACCAAGAAAAGTAATTAATTTGTTTAGTTTATAAATCTTCCATCTTTACCGTTATTAATTACTATTAACTAAATTAATTGAAATTGAATCAGAAGTTTTATAAAATGAATTATTTTTTTAATAAAACTGTACATTAATTGATATTGATTGAGATTGGAATTTCAAAAGTTTTGAATTTATTTTAGAATTATTTTTAAATAATTTAAAATCAGAACTACTAATTTTTTTAATTAAATATTTTAATTAAATTTTTTAATTCCCACCAATCTGCAAATGATTATACTAAAATTTCAATCAAAATCTTTAATTCCCACCAAATTGTAAATGACTATGCTCAAAATTTATTTTAAAATTTCACTCAAAATTTTCAATTCCCACCAAAATGCAAATATAAATATTGAATTAAAATGACATGAGTACTACAACTTCAATCTGTATTACAACTTCAAAATGTCAGTTTATTTATATTTGAATATTACTCCACCTCATTCAGATAATGAAGATGAATCTAATTCATTTGAATGGGAACAAAACACTGTTGATAGTCATGAAATGGAAGAGGAAAGAAATGTTGAATTGGATAATATTACACTATCTAGAGGTATTAAATTTTTAAATTATGTTACTTTTTTTAATTGTTTTAATTTTTAATTATTTTTGTAGGAGCAGAACAAACAAATGAAGCTCCAACTCATGAAAGCCTCAGCCACAGGAAGTTTCTCAACAATGAATAGTGCACATCAATATCTCATTTTTTGATGCAAGTTGCATACAATGGAAGATTGAGAAATGGCTCAACAAAAATGGTGGCCTCAATATTCTCTGTGTCTACTACAGTGGTCCAATGCATATGGCAACAAGCAAGGCAACAAGGAGATGTTTCTCATAAAAAGACAAAGAATTGTGGACGAAAGAGAGTTGAGTTTGATGAAGACCGTTTTCGTGCAATTCCGCTTTCAGAGCGTACTACTTTTCGATCATTAGAATGTGCAATGAACCTAAGCCTATCAAAACTCCTCAGACTTAAGAAAGCAAGAGTCATACAACGTCACTCAAACGCCATCAAGCCATTTTTTAAAGAAGAAAACAAAGTGGCTCAATTGAAATTTTGTCTATCTATGATAGAAAGAGGTAACATTTTTGATAATCCAAGTTTCAAATCTATGTATAACATTGTTCACATTGATGAAAAGTGGTTTTACATGACCAAAAAATCTATAAATTATTACTTGCTACCAAGAGTCATTACGCACTTATAAAAGCAAGAATTTTATTGGAAAGGTAATGTTTCTAGTTGCTATTTCTCGTCCAATCTCTGATGCACAAGGAAATGAAGTTTTCTCTGGAAAAATTGGTGTATTCCCTTTTGTGACTAAGGAGGCAGCAAGAAGAAATAGTATTAATAGAGTTGCAAGGACATTAGAAACAAAACCTATAACTTTTGTGACCAAGGAGTTAAGTAAAAAGTTTCTCATTGAAAAAGTTGTGCCAGCCATCAAAACAAAGTGGCCAAGAGATAAAATTGAGGATGTAATTTATATTCAACAAGATAATGCAAGGAGTCACATTGATCCTAATGATATTGATTTTCTTCAAGTTGCTACAGAGGATGGGTTTGATATCCGGTTGATGTGTCAGCCTCCTAATTCTCCAAATTTAAATGTGTTGGACCTAGGTTTTTTTAATGTTATTCAATCTCTACAACACAAAGAAGCACTTAAGACAGTTGATGAGCTTATTACTGCTGTGAGTAAAGCATTTGAAGATTTTTCATCCTCTGAAAGTAACAAGATTTTCTTGACATTACAATCATGTATGCTGAAAATCATGAAGGAAAAAGGAGGAAATAATTACAAAATTCCCCATATTAGAAAAGCAATGATGGAATTGAGAGGTCAATTGCCTACTCAACTAAAATGTGATGCCTCATTAGTAGAAGAAGTTACTGATTACTTGAGCAATAATCATGGCTTAAGTTCATTTTAAGATGTATTGCAAAGTATCTTTTTTTTATTGAAGTTATATTTTGAGATAGTTTTTATTGCATAGAATGTTCATTAGGTGTTGTTTGTGTTCAATACTCTATTTGATTTTGTTGCAATTATTCATATCTTTTTCTACACTAATTCTTAAAAAAAGATTGATAGAAATTTGAACCCAAAATAAGATAAAGACAATGGCATAAAATAGTTTAGAGTTGGACCAAGTTATTATTATATCTTTTTCCGCTTTTGTGTTAAGCTTCTTTATTTTTCTTAATAAATGATTCGCTACAAAAGGATTTTTTTTTAGTAAACCCTAAACCCTAAACCCCAAACCTGAATATCAAACTGATTTATTAATTTTTTATAACGTATTCCATCTTTCTTTGACAAATAAGACAGTAATCTTTGCCGTTTTCCCAAAATTTTACGTAAACCTAGGGTTTAGGGTTTAGGGTAAGAAAATACTCTATAAATTCATCAAAAGTAAAAGATACGACTAACAAAAGTTTACAGGAAAATGTCTACCACTTCCAATAAATACATATCATCTAAATAAAATTTATCAAGGAATATTTTATACATATCCCAAACAACTTTTTTATTTTCCTTATCTTCATCTTCATCATTATCATCTTCAAATGGAAACTTGTTCAAATCAAATTTTGCAGAAACTTGATTGCATTGTTCTTGACGTTCTTCAAAGTGCACTTCTTCTTCTTCTTCTTCTTCTTCTTCTTCTTTTTCTTCTTCTTCTTTAGGATTTTTGTTCAGATCAATGTGTATTGTTGCTGCAATACTTTCATATGAGTCTTAAACAATTTCACATTCTTCAATATTTTCGTATGAATCTTCAACAACTTCAGAATAACCTTTAAGACTCATCTCTATTTTGATGTTTAAAATATGAAAGTGTTAAAAAACAAAACGTAATAAAAAGAATAAATTTAGATATGACATTTGATTACTTACCTTGAAAGATAAAAAGTCTATTGAATGAATGAACAGATATGAACAAAGATGAACGTGAAAAGGTAAAAGTTAAATTAGTACTCCTGAAGATGAAGATGATATTAGTAGATGATAATGAAATATGAAGAGTCAAACTAATAAAAGATAATTAATTCTTAATTCTTGATTTTAATTTCTTTTTCTACTATTTAATATTAACACATATAATCATGTTATTAATAGGGGTATATAAGGAAAAAAAAGAAAAAAAAGTTATTGAAATTCTAAAACGTCTTATATTATGAAATAACTTTTCTCTCGAAAGTCTGCCTTACAATTTGAAACGGAGGGAGTATTTGATGTAGACATTGTGTTTGTTAGAAGATAGAAATTTGTTATTTTTTTATCTTATATTCTCTAATTTTTTAACCTTTTTTTTTTGTTTTTTTAAGAGCTTTTGTTTCACTATAAAATTTTAATTCTTTTTGAATCGTCAGACTCATTCGATATTCACTAGTTACTCATATTTCCAAGGTATTTTCCTTCTCATTACAACCTTGGTTAACATTTTTTCTTTGTATGATTTTCATTCAAACAATGTATTTTATTTCAAGAAATGCAATTCTAAATTTTATTGAATTAAATTATTTCTAGAAAACACATTTGATCAGTTTTACTCTTTTCTATAACTATTTGAGATTTATTCAATTGTTATTTGATACTTTAATTTGATATTTTTCGCAATTATAATTTATTTCTTGATATTTGACGTGAAGAAAATAAAATGCATATCCTTTTATCATTGAATTCTTTAATATCTCATATTTCTATTGTGTTTTTTATTTTCTGTACAAAATTATTTAATTAATATTTGAAACACTAAAGGTGACATGTAACTAGTATACACATACATTATTTGATGGGCTGATGATGAGACAAAAATTTCATATCTTTATGTACAAAAACCTAAACCCATCCAACAAAAGTGTCATCCCTAATTATCATAATAATTAATAGACTTAATTTAGTTTTAAGTTCCTTGTAAATTTTTATATTTTTAACTAAGTTCCTAATAAAAAAATTGTTCTATTGAGTATCCAAAATATTTATATTTTTCAATTAAGTCATTGCTATCTAATTTTACTTTTAAGTGAGATGATATATCTATTAGTTTCCTTACACCATTACACCATTAGTGTTGATGATGGGTCTCCACATAAAAAATAAAAGTTAATTTAATCAAATTAAGTGGCTTCAAATTTGAGATTTTTAATTGAGTGTCTATTAAAAAGTTTCATTATATCAAATATCTAAAATTTTCATATTTTTCAATTGAGATATTACTATTTGATTTTACAGTTATAAGTTCAACATCACAAATTTAGACAATAATAAAAATAAAACTCAAAAGTATATTTATTAATCAACTTTTATTGTTCTTCAAATTCTAAATCTCTAAAACTCAAAAAATGAAAGATGTTACTTTTTTTTGTTATAGATAAAATCAAACTGTCACTCTACTTAAATTGACAATAAAATCAAACTATTAGAATTCAATTAAAAAATATAAAAATTTTATATGCAAACAAATTAAAATTTTAAATAAAAATTTAATTAAAAATTTCAAATTAATAAAACACTTAAAACTTAATCAAATTTATTTTTATTTTCTATAAAAGTATGTCATATCGCTTAACGTTAAAATTAATTCAAAGAAACTTAGTAGAAAATAATAAATAATTTAGATATACAATAAAATACAAACTTTAATAAAAACTAAAAATTAGTTGAAACTTTTTAAGTGAAATCAGACCCGCTTATATGAAGAGTCTATTCTAGAACAGAAAAATAAAAGTAGGCAAATGATGTCGCACGTGAAACTCGTTAGGAAGATCCCTCGATTTGGGCCTCCGGGGCCATGGGCTTCTCTTTCATGAAACATATATATACAAAATGGAGCATAACAACACTACACGATACATCTCTACAACACTCTAAACGTTCAGTTACATCAACATGTTGCCGCTTCCACACAACACATCTTACATCACAGGAACAACCTCACCCCACAAATTCTAGGTATGATTGAATATATTCGAATGCAAATCTCAATTAACTCAGTCGAAAAATTAAAATTCAATGACATACTGTTAAAGATAAGTGGCGGAACAAGTTATGGAGAATTTATTCATTGAATGAATAACTGGAAAGAAAAGAAAAGAGCAAATAATTGATTTCACAACTCATCGGAAGAATGACAAATCGAATTCGAAAAGATGTGTGAAAGAAATATTAATTTTATTGTTGTTCAGCAGAAGCATGAATTATTGCTAGCTGTATCCAATTAATCTGAGTTACAGTGAAGAGAAAGAAGAGGGCGAGTCCGCGTGTTGGCTCTTTCGGATGGTGGCACACGTGCGACCCGCCAGGAGCGTGTGAGAATCGTAGGGCCTGAACGTGCGCGCCACGTGGCGTTCAACGTTTCGTTCCTTGTTGTGGAAGATGTGACAGAGCGCAGCCACGTAACCCGGTGGCAGTTTCCCCGTTGTGTGGAGGAAACGGGCGATGGAGCGAAACGCGTCTTTGCAGATGATGCGACTTAGATCTAAGGCTGAACGGGATTCTGAATTCGCGGGTGGCGGAGAAGGGGGGTTTAGTTGCAGTCTCAGGCAGCGTTCTACGGTGGTCCTCGGTGTGGCCACCACATTCACGCTTGTGGTCACCAGAAGAAGCATGATTGGAAGAAGGATTGTTGGTGAAGAAGACATCGCGTGAACAAGACCCTGTTGCTAACGTTGTACATTCAGATTCCTAACTTTTTCTTCTTATTACATCCTCTCTGGTTGGCTGTTTCTTACATTCAGAAGTTATAAAACTTCTAGGAACCGATCATTCAGAAAAAAGAGAAGTTAAAACTTCATATTAAATAAAAAGTAAAATTAGATAGGTACTTTTAACATTTAGTTAATATCAATAAAATTAATTTCAATTTTAATTATATATATATACACACACAGAGCATATCCCTTTTAGTAATTTTTTATCTCATATTTTAATTTTATTCTTTAATAAACAAAAATTAATTTATTTATTTAATAAAATAAATATTTAATTAACTTTTTATTATAAAATAATTCAATGATTTTTCTTTTAAAATAATTAAATAACCTTTTTCAAAACTAATATCTTTTCAAATTTAAATTTAAATTTAGTTTTAAAATTTACAAATAAAATAAAATAATTATTTTACTTTTTAAATTAAATTAATTACTCACACTAAAAAATCACATATAATAAAAAATTAATAAGAAAAAAATAGACACACGTGCATTTTAAAATACATGTGCTTTTTCTAGTATATATAATTATTTTATAAAACATATTGAATAATTATTTATTGTGATTAATTATATATATAAATATATTTCGAACTTTTGAAAATTTTCAACATATATTAAAATATTAATTTTCTTTAATAACAGCAGAAAAGGGACACTTTGTATTTTAAAGAGAATTTTCTTTTAATAAAAATAGTTATATGAAGAAAATTGATAATTTTTTTTAGTTTTTTTTTAATTTAAAAAATAGGTATTTTTTAAATTTAATTATTTAATTTTAAAATATTATTTAAAAAGAAAATAGGAGTATAAATGTATGTATTAAAAGAGAATAATTTTATACGATATATAGATATACATATTTCTACCTGTTTATTAAAATATAATAATAAATTAAAAATAATACTTTAAATAAAATCAAGTTATGTGTAAAACAAGTATGAAGATTTGTGATGTAATCAGCCTTTACATATTGAGCATGCAATTAAATTCCATTGTTGCAATGTTAGTGCTTGAAAGCTGCTTGTTACCTAATTCATTTTGTCTTTGAAATTAAAGTGCGATGTTGTTTGCATTAGTTTAGTGTACCTTTCAAATTCACGGGACGAAACCTATTTTGCTCAAATTAAGAAAAAAAATCTAATATGGATATACATCTCCTGAATTTCTTCATGATGAATAATTTTGGCAATTCGATTGAAAAATTAAGTTTTGAATTCAATTTGATCGAAAATAATTTTATCAATGTATAAAATTTTTAAAATCTGGAACCACATTAACTTAAAATATTTTAATTTTATTTGGTTGATTAAAATGTTGGGAAATGATGAAATTACATTTATTATGTTGTCTTGTACGTGTGATTTTATGAAATTTGTTTTAGTTTTGAAAAGAAGTGTGTTAGTTTGCTTACAAAAGTATTTTTAATTTAATAAATTATATTATTGATTATTTTTTATAAGTTTTCTATATTGGAATGTTTTAGAATATTTATTTTTGGAGTTGCACGGTTCTGGAAAGATATTTTTATAATAGAATTAAAAAAAAATATTTTCGAATTTCTTTTCTAGAATGCATAACATTCTGGAATATCTATTTCAAAAAATTTTCAGAACATCTTTTTTAAAATACTAAAAGAGTAAACTAGTCATTTTGAGAATTATGAAAATGCAGGACGCAATGGTTATATTATTCAACATATTTGAAGGATTTTCTTTCTGCACGTGCCTTTTTTTTTCTTAAACCTCACATATTTTAATTTTTAATTTTTGGAATTGTGTAATGTAAAAATCAAAAGTTTAATTTTTGAATTGTGTTAATTTTTTAATTACATAATTTAGAAGTTAAAATTCACAATTATGAAAGTTAAAATTAACTTTAAAATTTATAAAGACAATTTAATTTTTGCATGGTGTAATTTAAAAATTAAATTAAATTTTTAGATTATATAATTTGAAATTTATTTTTCGATTATATAATCCAACTTTTAAATTATTTAATTTAAAAGTTATATTTTTATAAAATGATTTTTAAATTATATAATTTAAAAGTTATTTTTTATTAAACAATCTAATAATTATTATTTTATTTCTAAATTTTGTAATTTGATAAAAAAATTTAAATTACATTATTTAAAAGTTATTTTTTTTGTAAAAATATTTTTAAATTACAAAAAATTTAAAATATATTTTCATATTTTTTTTATTGTGTCTTCTTTATTGTTATTACGATTAACTTTTTCTTTTTCTTCATTTTCAACTAACAGTGAGGAGTGACGATAAAAAGAGTGACGGTCAAAAATGGGATGGGCTAGTTTTGTATTTTACTTATTTATATAAAAGTATAAATAGAAATAAAGGGTGCAGAAAGAAAGTCCCTCTTTTTTTTCTTACTTCACAATTTTTGAGTTTATAAAAGAATCAGAACCCCAGAAAAGAAAAGCTAAAAAAATATTTCAAAATGACTTCCTGCACCTTCGTAGTTTCTTTCCACAGCCATTATAAGGGAATGATAAAAATAACTTCTAAAATTCCTAAAACGTAATTTAGTATATATATATATATATATATATATATTCTAAATTGTATATTTTGGAAAATTTATGAAAAAAATACTTTTCATAATGAAAATTTCGGAATGCATTTCAAATCCATAATTGTCGTTGAATATTTTAGATTGATCGTTCTATAATATTCTATAATAAAATTTATTATTATAGAATAATGTTTTAAAATAATTTAAATTGTTTCTAAAATATTCATCATGAAGAATACTTTATTATTAAAAGAACTTTTTAATTATTGGATTTGTTAGGAAACCTTTATCCGAAAAACTTAGTGTGGATTTTTGTACTTACGTGGAATGACGCATGATTTGATTCATTCAGCTATTAAAAGTTTAAAGTTTGGGATTTAAATTTAAAATTTAGAATTTAAAATTTAGGTATTAAATTCTACACAGTGGTATAGTTTTATAAAAAAATCCAAATAACTTAATAAAAAATAAGATTAAATATGTTTTTAGTCTTTTAATGATTTGTTAAAATTGTGTTTATTTCTAGAACAAATTCTAAACCTATTTTATCTTTATACTTTATAATAAGGTGTAAATGATTCACAATGACAAATAAAAACATCTTTAAAAAGAAAAAAAATGAGAAAGAAAAAAAATGAGAAGAGAAAAAAAAAATAAAAAAAAATTTAAGAGACGGATAATAGTAAAGTAAAGAAATATGAAAAAGAAAAATAAAGAGATAAAAAAAAATTCTAACACATCATCAAAGATCGTTTAAACGAGTTTATAAAGCATAACAACAAAATAAATCCAGAGTTTACGTTAGGAACGAAATACATTTTTAAAAATAATTGAAGGAGTAAAAATATATTGAACTCTAAAAAATATTACTACATTCTTTTTGAATAAAATATTATGAAATCTTTAAAAATCTGTTACTAAAATAATATTTTAGAATATATTTCAAATTGTTCTTGAAACATTATTTAGTAATGATAAATTTTATTATAAAATGCTTCGGAATAAACCATTTGAAATATTTTTAAAAAATCATTATGTATTACATATTGTATACTACATTCTGAAATTTTCATTTTGAAATATGTTTTATAATGTTTTCAAAATATGTAACTCGAAATTTTTAAATATATTCTAGATTGTGTTTCTTATATAAAACTTTTGAAAAGTTATTTCTGTAATTGAAAAAAGAAATTATGAAATTACATGAAGTATAGAGTCTCCCTTGTTGTTGAAGTAACTCATCCACCATTACATTCATACGTATTGAAATCAAGTGTATTATGTAGTCGTATATGGAATAAAAATGAATAATATATAATAAAAAAATCTCTTATATTAAATGTTTTATTAAAAATATATCAGATTACCGTTTAAGATGAACTTATGATTGATTTAATTAAAATATTGATCTTTCAAAAATATCAAGTTATATTAAAATCATAAAACGGTCAAAGACATATATAAATTACATTACTAAAATCAAGGTTATTAAAAAGTATTAGTGAATCAAATTCAAGCATAGAATCAACAAAATTTGAATACTTTTTATCATATAGTATATCTTGTTTAATTTTTTTATTTAAAATTATTATCTACATAGATATTTTAATTATTTTATCATATTATATTTTCCGTTGTTTGTTTAATGAAATGAAATATAGTTATGAATAAAATATGGATGCATTTAATTTAAAAAAATGAGAAGTTTTAAACTCTAAAATAATTGATATTTTGAAAATGTACCACGTAATTTTTAAATCCCCAAATATCTTGAATATATGTTATTTTGCAGCTAATATGCTTAATTTTTTTAGTTAATGAATATTTAATTTTTAATTAAAAATATCATATTATTAAATAACATCATTTTATGTTTTAGGGTTTATGAAATTTAGAAGAAAAAAATATTTGTTGATCTATTGTTTTTTTTTTGTTAAAGTTAGTTTTAGTTTGTGTACTTTAAAATTGATGAATTAGTAAAGAAATATGAATAAAATGAAATTAATATAATTTTTTGTAACATCCAAAAATACTAAATAATTATTAAATATTTAATTTTCCAACTTGTATTATTACATATTAAAGTATTTCAATTATGTATATTAAAAATTTCACATTTATTTTATAAGAGATATATATTCTTGTTGAACTTCGTTTCTCATCCTACAATCATGTTTACTCATGTACATGTAACAATCATAGTAAATTATCAAATAATAATAAACAAAAAAGTAAATTATTTAACTTTTAAAAAAATATCATAATAAAACAAATCTATTAAAATTAATCATATCAACAACAACAAAACTAATATAATTTCATTTCATTTATCATTAATAAAAGAAGTGTTAGACAACATACATTAAATCCTATGTATCTTTAGATTAGGTACTTAACAAACAACAAAACACAACAAATTAAGTAAAACACAAGTATTCAATTTGACACATAAATACAATATTTGATGTTTTCTTTTCGAAGTCTAAAATGTGTTGACATGTTTAAATAGTAAGCATATTGTTAGGCTAACATTGTTTTTCTTGAACATATCATATTTATTTATTATGTGTTGTTAGAATAAGAGGACAGGTAAAACAACCAAAAGGGGAGAGGTGAATTAGTTTCTTAATAAAAATTAAGACTTTTTCGATTTTAATCTTTTTAAAACACAGTTTAACAAAAACCCAATATAACTTTAAGTTATGCTTTAAGTAAATTAGAGTACCAAATATATAAGAGCAGAAAATAGACTGAATGTAAAGAGAATAGGAATAAAGAAAATCACATAGAGTATTTATATTGGTTCAGATAAAAAAGATCCTACGTTTAATGATTATATCACCTCAAAAGAGAGTAACAACAACTAACTATCTTGAAAATAAGTATACAACTTACAAAGCAGCGAAAAAAGTAAAATAGTAGGAAAGATTTACAAAACACCTCCTTTGTGAAGAACAAAGGATCAATAACACCTTCCTTGAATACCACAAGGAATGAAACACTTCCTTTAACAGTCACAGTAAAGGATGAAACAAGCTCAACCCTAGCAGCAACACAACTTTCTCAAGTAACACTTTTAGAAAAGATAGACTAGGTTTTTAACAAGCTTAAACAGAGCAAAAACACTTATGTTCTGTATTTTTTAAAGAGTTCAAACCCTACTTTATTTATAGACACAAGAGTGCACAGTTTTCAGAAGAATACCAAAGGTTTTCACATAATCCAGAGAGAAATTTGAACTCTAGAAAATCAGCGCGTGATAATCGATTATCATATGAGATAATCGATTATTATACTTATGATAATCGATTATTGCTCGAGATAATCGATTATTCCAGAAAGAACATGTTTTTAAAAAACTTTTCAAAGCTTTGATAATCGATTATGACTATGGATAATTGATTATTACAACGTTAATTACTTTTTATGAAGATTAAAGCTTGTTTTAGAAAACATAGAAAGAGCATTGTGTTTTGCTAGAGTTCTTTACTGCAATTGCTATAATTATAAGAGAACATATACATAAATATAAATCTTCAACTTCATAAAGACTTCAAGATTCCATATGTTCTTTTTTAGATTCATCATCATCAAAACACCTTATTTTTTTTGGATTAACAATCTTCCCCTTTTTGATGATGATAAAAAGTTCTTGAAGACTTTGTAATACTTGTATATGTTCAGCTAAAACAAGGAGATGATTAAGAGAGAAAGGTACAAAGTTAATAATTTCTCCCCTTATTTTTGATAATTAGCAAAAAGATTGTTGATTGGCTCCTCCTACTTAAGTATGAAAAATAACTTATTTGCAAAAAAAAATTCATTGAAAATTAATTAAGTACAAGATAGAGAGAAACAAAATAAAGTACAGGCTTCTAATTTTCCTCTTCACTATTCTACTGCTTGCTTAAGTCTTCGTTCAACACTAGAAAGTCTTTGGTCTATCCCAGAGACCCAAGTATCTAAGTTTGCAATTCTGGTGCCTAGATTGTTTACACTGAGAAGAGTATTAGTCTCATCCAGATTGAATGATTGAAAATGAAGAGCAAGCAGGTCATCCATTCTGGAGTAGAAAGCTTATGAAGAGAAAGAATGTGGAGGCGCAGAAGAACCACTAGCAGCAAGAGCATGGCAGACTCTGAAGTAGGAACATCTTGATCATGCTCCATTTCTTCATTAGAGTCAGTGGGAATATCTCCTATGAAGATAAAAAAGTTTTCGTGTTCCACCAAACCCATATGACGGAGGGCACCAACAACAATTTTGTTTGAGTTCAAGGTGCATTAACGAACTTCACCTTCTAAGTTGATGTCCTTATACTCACAGATTTTAGAGATGCAAATAGCATAAGGCAGGTGTTAAGATGAAAAACGCCTTGCCTTCATCATTATGTCCAACATGATAGAAGGCCAATCTAAATGAACTCTGTTGAGCAATCCATAGATAATGAGTAGATCAACCTCTATGCACTAAGCATGATTGTTGGTCCGGGCACAGAGAACCCACACAATAATGAAATGAAGAAGCCTCCCATTCAGCTTCATTCCACCCTCCAAGAAGGTCTTGTCAATCTGTTGGAGAGGATTTTTCATAAAACTGCGAAATACCTCTACTTTGTTGAAACCCTCAATGCCATGAGTAATGTTTAGCACTTCATGATCGGGAAAATAATCCACCTGCTCCCAGATTTCTACATCAAGGAGGATATGAACTCCTTTGATTTTGGTGGAAAGCCACACCATCTCTATAACGAAAGTTGGAATAGAAGACCTTTACTAGATCAAGATAGTAAAAGTCTTCCATTTGAAGAAAATATTCAAGACCTTGGAACAGTAAAAGTTCCAGGAAGGTGAAGCCATGATGGCTAAAACAGTTTAAGGAAAGATATTTTGGGGAGGTTAGCTTTTTATCCTTCCATGTACTACTGAAAATAGCTTGGGCTTCAGGACCCAAAGATCTAACCATCAACAGTGGCACCTCTATTGGAGGTAAGAGGAGCTTCACTGGGGGCTTTTCCCTTTCTCTTTGAACGAATTTTTGGTCTAGAGGAAGAGCCAGACATTGTGTTTGGGAAAAGATTTTAGTAGAGAAGAGCACAAAATTAACTCAAAGAGGAGCAGATAGAACTATAAAACACAAAATCTTAGAAGAATAAGAACAAAAGTTGAACAAGAGAGGGTAAGCAAAAATGAAAAAGTTTGTGGTGTATTTATAGGAAGAGAACACCCACACAATATCAGAAAAGTAAAATATAGCCGTTGCCAACGACTATATCTTGTTAAACCACGCTCAAACAATAAAAAATTCTTAAAAGAAGAGGTGAAACGACTAGAATAATCAATTATTTTGAGTGATAATCGATTATTTTTTCTTCAGAAACCTAGAAAGCTCAAAGTAGTGCCAAATAATCGATTATTTCGAGTCATAATCATTATTTGCATGTTGATCTACGAAAAGAGAAAAAAATGTGTATCTTAATACTTTAAATACCTTTTATAATATGAAAGCCCTTCTTAACTCAAGAAATCTATCTCTAGGCAATGATTTTGTAAAAATATCTGCTAATTGGTGTTTGGTGTCAATATATTTAATCATGCAATCCCCCTTTTGAATATGATCCCTTATAAAGTGGTGTCTAATTTCAATATGCTTGGTCTTAGAATGCATGATGGGATTTCTTGTTAAATTTATGGAAGTTGTACTACCACACTTCAGAGGTATGTGATCCAAAAATATATCAAAGTCCTTTAATTGTTGTTTCATCCAGAGAATTTGAGTACAACAATTTCCAGCTGCTATATATTATGCTTCAGTGATTGACAGGGCAACACAAGCTTGTTTCTTAGAGTTCCAAGAGACTAAGGAACATCCAAAAAGATGACACGTATCAGTAGTGCTTTTTCTATCTATTTTACATCTACCATAGTTTGAGTCTGAATAACCAATTAAACTAGGTGATGCACCTGAAGGGTACCATAAGCCAAAGGATGTTGTTCCTCTAGATATTTTAAAATCCTTTTAACAACTGTGATATGAGATTCTTTTGGACTAGCTTGAAAGCTTGCACATACACAAACACTTTGCGTTATATTCGGTCTAGTAGCAATAAGATATAGTAGAGAGCCAATCATACCTTTATATTTGGTTTGATCAACAGACTTACCGAATTCGTCTTGATCAAGATAACAAGAAGTAGCCATAGGGGTTGCAGCTTCTTTAGAAGAGTTCATCTCAAATTTCTTTAATATCTTTTTATAGTATTTTGATTGATAAATAAAAATTTCATCCTTCATTTGTTTTATTTGCAACCCAAGAAAGGAAGTTTATTCCCCCATCATGGACATTTCAAACTCCCCCTGCATTATACTAGCAAATTCTTAATAGAGAGTATTATCAATTGATCCAAAAATAATTTCATCACATAAACTTGAACAATTAGAATATGTTCTCCAGAATTTTTTTATAAACAATGTGGAGTCATCTTTTCTTCTTCTGAAATCATTTCTAATCAAGAAATCACTTAATCTTTCATACCATGATCTAGGAGCTTCTTTAAGACCATACAGTACAAGAAAAATTGAATTTACCGACGGATAGACTGGGATGATTTTCATTTAAAACATTACTTATATATATATACATGCATACATATGTATATATATAAATAAATAATAAATATATAATTAAATATATAAATATATAAATATATAATTAAACATATAAATATATATAAATTATAAAAGTATTTAAATATTTAAATATAAAAATATAAAAATATAAAAATATATAATATATAAATATATAAGTATATAAATATATACAAAATAATACAAGTATTTAAATATTTAAATATATAAGTATATAAATATATATAAATTATACAAGTATTTAAATATTTAAATATATAAATATATATAAATATGTAAACATATAAGTATGTAAACATATAAGTATGTAAACATATAAGTATGTAAACATATAAGTATGTAAACATATAAATATAGAAACATAGAAACATAGAAATATATAAATATATAAATATATATAAATTATATGAGTATTTAAATATTTAAATAAATGTATAAATATTTAAATTACCGAATGACTTTATTTTGCACAATATGACGCCAACTTTACTGACGGATTTACCGACGAAATATTTTAACGACAAATTTTATTTCGCACAATATGACGCCAACTTTATGACGGATTTTTACCAACGAATCACAATCCGTTGGTAAATTACTAACGGAACTACATCCGTTGGTAAAATCCATCTATAATGAAAGATTACCGATGAAAAAATTTTCGTCAGTAAAATTCCGTCGGTAATTTACAATTTTCTTGTAGTGATATAATGCTTTCTTTAATTTAAAAACGTGATTTGGAAATTTAAGATTCTCAAAACCAGGGGGTTACTCTACATACACTTCCTCTTTAATAAAACCATTTAAAAAGGCACTTTTAACATCCATTTGAAAAAGTTTAAAGCCCATTATAGATCCATTTCTTCATAGTACCTTCTTCTTGGCAGTACCTTTTTGCAACAAGTCTTGCCTTATTTTTTGTAATATTTCCTTCTTCATCAAGCTTGTTCCTAAAGACCCATTTCATTCCAATGACTTGATGTGTATCTTTTCTTGGAATTAAATCCCATACTTCATTCCTTTCAAATTGATTTAACTTTTCTTGCATAGCAACGCACCATTGGTCATCCTATAAGGCTTCACTTACAGTTTTGGGTTCTAGTTGAGAAACAAAGGCAACATTCATGCAAAAATTGTTTATGTTTTTTCTTGTTGTGACACCCTTAGAGATGTCACCAATAATATTATCCAAGGACAGTCCTCTTGGAGAAATCCAATCTTTAGGTAAATTCTTGTATCTCATATTTTCCTCTTCAAGATGTAGTTCTTCAAAAGCTTCCTTCATATTGTCAATATTAGATTGATCTTTGGCTTCATCATCTAAAGAGTTTATATTTGACTCAAGAGTAGCATCCTCAAGGTCCAAAATTTCATCAAACACAACATGTATGGATTCTTCTACATTTAAAGTCTTTCTATTAAATACTCTATATGCTTTACTAGTAAGAGAATAACCCACAAAAATTGCTTCACCTGCTTTTGAATCAAATTTGCCAATGTTTTCTTTTTCATTGTTTAAAACAAAACATTTACATCCAAAAATTCTTAAGTGAGAAATATTGGGTTTTCTACCTTTGAAAAGTTCATATGGAGTGGCTTTTAAAATTGGCCTTATAAGCAACCTGTTTAAAACATAACATGCAATGCTTACAGCATCTGCCCAAAAGTATTTTGGAATATCACTTTCATTTAGCATTGTTCTAGCAAGTTCTTCTAAGGATCTATTTTTCCTTTCAACAACCGCATTTTGTATTATCGTTCTTGGTGCAGAAAAATTATGAACAATGCCATTTTCTTCACAAAATTTTTCAAAAGAATCATTTTGAAATTCCCCTCCATGATCACTCCTCAAAACTTTTCTTTTCAAATCTTTCTCATTTTGAATAATTTTGGCAAATTTCTTAAAAGCTTTAAAAGCATCACTCTTGTGGGAAATAAATAAGGTCCAAGTATATCTTGAATAATCATCAACAATTACAAGAGCATAATAGTTTCCTCCAAATATTTTTGTCCTTAAGGGATCAAATAATCCATGTGCAAGAGTTCTAAAGGTTTAGATGTTGAAATAACATTTTGGATTTGAAGGAACTCTTTATTTGCTTGCGTTTTTGACAAGCTGCACAAATTTTATCTTTTTTAAAATTTTAGCTTTGGAAGACAAACTACTAAATCCTTGGAAATGATTTTATTCAAACGATCCATATGTATGTGGGCAGCTCTTTTATGCCACAACCAAGGATCTTCTTCTTTTACTACTACGCATATTATACTGTTTGAGGATGCATGATCAATATCAATAAGATAAATATTGTTATGTCTCTTACCAAAAAGAGCAACTTCATTTGAGCCTTTGTGGTGAATTGTGTAGAAATCACTTTCGAATACAACTCTTAATCATTTGTCACAAAGTTGACTTATGCTCAGCAAATTGTGCTTAAGGCCATCTACAAGAAACATATCTTTAATATTTAGGGTTTCGTCACCTCCAATGTCTCCCACTATAAGAATCTTTCTCTTGTTGTTATCTCCATAAGTTACGAGTCCTTCCTCCTTTCTTTTGAAATTCCAGAATTTTCTTTTGTCCTCGATCATGTCTTGAACAACCGTTGTCAAGATACCATAGGGATTTTCTGGATTTTGAGATAACCTAGAAAAAACAAGGCAAAGAAACTTAGTTCCCCAAAAACTTGTTTGGGTCCTTGGGAGTTAGAGAACAAAATTAGTCTCTTTTAGGAACCCATACATATTTTCCTTTAGGTACTCCAAAGTGTTTAATTCTACAATTATTTGATGAGTGACCCTTTTTCAAACAATAGAAACAAGTAATAGTTACTGGTTTAGAAATTGTTTCTCCTCTAATAATATTTTTCTTTTCAACATTTTTAATCTTTTTGGGGAGACCCTTTTTTACATACTGTTTATTTTTTTCAGTCTTATTATTTTTCAGGGAGTTTTTGTTTTTATTTTTTTTAGAAGAAATATTTTCAGAAATCTTAATTTTAGAATTTTCACAATTTTTACAATTTGAACAATTAGCTATTTCTTGTTTTTCTAGGCTTGCTAATTTATTTTTCAAAATATTTTCTACTTTAATAGATTTTTCTAACTTATCCTCAAGAACTTTATATTTAATTTTTAATTTATTATGTAAAGCAGTAACTTTTTGTGATTCTAAAATAAATCTTGAAAAACATTATGCAATTCATCATTTCAAGATCAACATTGTAAACACTAACCTTGCTTCTTGTAGAAGCATCATCAACCATTAAACAGATATTGGCTTCTTCCTCACCATTGCTTGAACTGGTTGAGGAGCTTGTATCATTTTCTTCCCAGACAATATAAGCCTTTCTTCTCTTCAATTTTTTTTCTTCTTTTCATCCTGTTTCTTTGGGTTAGGGCAATCAGATTTAACATGTCCCAATTTTCCACACCCATAACATTTATAATTTGAAACAGAACCTTCGTCATCTTTCTTGTGTTTTCTTTGATGACTTTGATTTTTTCTCTTCATGAATCTATTGAATTTTTTCATGATCAAATTCATGTTTTCACAATCGAAGTCATCTTCTTCTTCATGACCCTTGCTTTTAGAAATAACAGTTTTAAAGGCAACTATTTTCTTTTGTCTTTCTTCTTCTTCATCATTGAGTCTTCCTAACTCAAGCTCATGTTCTCTTAATTTTCCGAACAGTGTTGCCATGGACATATTTTCCAGATTTTGTGATTCCATGATTGTTGTGACTTTAGGTTGCCACGTTCGGATTCTAGAATTTTATATTTAATTTGTCAGTATCAAAAGACTTACCGAGACCGACGAGATGATTTACAATATACGTAAAATGTTTCTACACATCATAAATGTTTTCTCCTTTTTTGCATTCTAAACATCTCATACTATTGGATGAGAGTGTTTTTCCTGGCCCTTTTCACATCATCAGTTCTTTCATGTGTGACAGCGAGAACGTCCCACATTTATTTTGCACTTTCGCAAATTGATATTCTGTAAAATTCATTGAAGGTTAAAGCAGAGGAAATTATATTTCTAGCTCTTACATCATATTGAGCCTATCTGTTTTCTTCTACAGTCCAAGTAGAAAATTCCTTTGGTTTTTGACCAATCATGGGATTGAAAGGACCGTTTGCAACAACATCCCAGACTCCACGATCAACAGACTCCAAATATATTTGCATTCTGACTTTCCAAAATGGGTAGTTTTCTCCAGCAAAGAGTGGGGGTCTGTTGATGGAAGCACCTTTAGCAAAAGTTTGATTTTGTCTTGCCATTACTGATCTATTTTGAAATAACAATAAAAAACCAGCTCTGATGCCAACTGTTATAATAATGGGGCAGGTAAAACAACCAAGAGGGGGGGTGAATTGGTTTCTTTATAAAAATTAAGGCTTTTTCGATTTTAATCTTGCTAAAACACAATTTAAAAAAAAAACAATATAACTTCAAGTTCTGCTTTAAGTAAAGTAGAGTACCAAATATATAAGAGCAGAAAATAGACTGAATGTAAAGATAATAGAGAAAATCAAACAGAGTATTTATATTGGTTCAGATAAAAAAGATCCTACGTTCAGTGATTATATCACCTCAAAAGAGAGTGACAACAACTAACTATCTTGAAAATAAGTATACAACTTACAAAGTAGCAGAAAGAGTAAAATAGTAGGAAAGATTTACAAAACACCTCCTTTGTGAAGAACAAAAGATGAACAACACCTTCCATGAATACCACAAGGAATGAAACACCTCCTTTAACAATCACAGTAAAGGATGAAATAAGCTCAATGCTAGCAGCAACACAACTTTCTCAAGTAACACGTTTAGAGAAGGTAGACTAGGTTTTTAACAAGCTTAAATAGAGCATAAGCACTTATGTTCTATATTTTTTAAGAGTTAAAATCCTACTTTATTTATAAACACAAGAGTGCCCAGTTTTCAGAAGAATACCAAAGGTTTTTGCAAAAACGACTAGAATAATCGATTATTTCAAGGGATAATCGATTATTCCAGAGAGAAATTTGAACTCTGGAAAATCAGCGTGTGATAATTGATTATCATACGAGATAATCAATTATTATAGTTATGATAATCAATTATTACTCGGGATAATCGATTATTCCATAAAGAACATATTTTTTTAAAAAATGTTAAAGCTTTGATAATCGATTATGACTTAGGATAATCAATTATCAAAACATTAATTACCTTTTATGAAGATTAAAGCTTGTTTTAGAAAACATAGAAAGAGCATTGTGCTTTGCTAGGGTTCTTTACTTCAATTGGTATAATTATAAGATAACATATACATAAATATAAATCTTCAACTTCATAAAAACTTCAAGATTCCATATGTTCTTCTGTAGATTCATCATAATCAAAACACTTATTCTCTTTGGATTAACATGTGTTACAGAGAATGTTTTCATCTTCCAATCACAAAGATGATTCTCATAAAATTACGTTAGTGTCAAAGACATCTTAGGATATGAGTTAAAGTTGCTATGCATCAACAACTTCTTGATTCGTGTTCATACCAACTTTGGAAAAGCCATTTGGCTTTTGTAAGGGCTGTCGCTTTACTCAAATTAGAGTACAAACCTCTCTCACCTAGGCTTGGTAAGCATTACCAATTATAAGGATTTTGATGGAAGAAGAGACAAGCATTTAATGTTGCATGGAGTCACTTAATGCATCTTCGTCCTTACTCACTCAGACAATGAAAAATGTCGAAGTTGAAGCTTGTCAACAGCCAAAAAAAGGATTTCCAATAGTTAATTTTTCAAAGTGTTATTTAAAGCTTGATTTCAAGAAGAAATATAGAGAACAATGTTGATCATAAGTGCAAAAACATTGTTGAAAATTCTTTCTAATTCTTTGTGCCCTAAAGAGCTTCTCATGAACATTCACTATAAGAAAAATTGATGTTATCTACTACACAAACTCGTAGGTACTATGAGAAATCCATAAGTAAAACCGAGTTACCTATGGATTACTTACGAGAAACAAAATTCGTAGGTAAATCCTTCCTAAGTAAATTCATAAGTAATTACCTACAAATTAAGTATATATGTAATAACATTTATATCTATATAATTATATATGAATTTAGTCTGTATGTAATTACCTACAAAATGAATACGTAGGAAATATTTCTTCATAATAAAAAAATTAAGCTATAATAAAATTATTTGAATTTTTTTTAATTATATATTTTATTAGTAAGTATTTTTTGTTGTTGTTTTTATTATTAGTTTGTTACTTTATATGCTACAATTATAAAATTATTATCATTATTATTATTATTAATTAAAATTATATTATGTAAATCTATTTATATTTTTATTTCAAGGTGTCATATTTATAATTTTTTAAAAATGATTTTTTTAGTTTTTGTTCCTAGTAGATTTTATAATTATGTTGTATGTTACTAGTAATAAAAAAATTGAAATAAAAAAAATAGAAAAGCAAAAAAATTAATATATGTTTATTGTATAAATTCATACAAAGTTATATTTTGATTATTCCTTCTCATATACACAACAATACAACTTAGAAACATGTATGTTTTTACGTGATTACGTGTTAAACAATAACTCAAAACAAGCTCTTAAGAAACTTTCCCTCTAATGAGACTGACTTAGTCATACTTTAATTTTTAAAACATATTTCATTGTCAAAACTATATATAATTGAGAAAAATTTATTATAGATACATTGTTGGGTGAGCCAGTTGTTTGGTATGGTTTAGAAATTTCTTGGCAACTCCATCATACATGAGGTTTTTCATTAAAATGTTGCAAGAAACTTTGGAACTATATGAGTTGCCAAAAGAAAAATAAGTTGTCTAGTAATATTAAAGTGAGTTACAAGTTTCATCAACAAGAATAAAATAATGATCTATCCAAACATAATTTACAAAAGTTATGTGTAGTATATGAAGAATTGAATATAATCTATAATCTTAAATAAATGTCTAAAGTCATTCCACTATATTTTTTTTTCAATTTCTACTAACTAGTGGGTGATTGATTCATATACTACATACTTATCTCTTTGAAATAAGATCTCAAGCTCAAGTATAATATGATTAAAAAAAAGAATAGTCGAGAGTTGGTTTTAGACAGGACCAGCTAAGATCCAAAAAATATTTGGTAGTTGGTTTTAGCCAAGAGTGGCTGAGATCCAAAGAATACTCGTCTTGATATTTGAAACATTAGTCTACTGAGTGGAACTTGACTTTTTAGTCAAGAACTAAATGTAGTCAGTGTTTTCAAACAAAACAATATAAAAATATAGAATTAAGTCATTTATCTTTAAAATCTTAATTATATTGCATGTGTTAGGGAAAAGTCCAACATCCCAAAGTTTTGAATCAATGCTTAAAAACATTAAAGTATAAAAAGCAAAGGATTTTGCATTTGACAGACGATGTACCTTGTTAAACGATTCACCTTGTTAGACGATTTCCACATCATATAATGTTTGTATCGTTTGATAGACGATACTCTTTATAGTTCATCAAAATGACAAGTCTTCAGATGATACGCTTCAACAAAATTAACATTAATGATTATTCCCTTGAAGTATAGGAACATTCCTTCATATTTTCTTAATCACTAAGTTCAAGGATATCTCACGTCTTCTCAAAGGATGCGTTGAAAGAAGAGCCAAAGCTGGTTTATCACACCAGATTCCTAACGAACTCAATTTTATCATCTCTTGAAGTACACCTACCATATACAGAATTCTACTAACATTAAAAGAAGTAAAACTCACTGTTAAATGTAGGGTAAGTGTTATAAGTTATCAGGTTTTGTGCTTAAAGAAGAAGCATGCATTTATTGCATGAAGAGCTGCATTTGATGCACTTTACATGAAGCCTCGAACATATGACTGAAGATCAAATTGTTGAAGTCAACCTAAAGCTGAAGATGTAATGGCTAGTTTCTTCCAAACACTATATAAGAGTAAAGTTCACAGAAGAAACGCAAGAAAATAATGTGAAATATGCTTAATTTTTTAATCTTTGTTGTTTTTGTCCTTACTCTTTAAGCCTTAGAAGAACACCTTGTGTCTTTAAGCAAACTCTAGAAGAAAGTCTTTTCTTTATATCCATCTATAAGACATTTATCTTTTAGACTAATAATCTTGTGATTTCTCACACTCCTTTTATGTTGTAAAGGGGTTAGCTAGGAGTGGTTACCTTCCTAAAGAATACTTGGTTAAGGTAGAAGTGACTTGTAGAAATTAATACTTGAATAGGTTAGCCAGAAGTGGATATGAGTCGAAAAAATACTTGTACTTGGCAGTGTGAGTTTGCCTAGTGGAACTCAATTTGTTAGATTGAAGAACTGGACATAGTCTAGGTTATCAGACGAACCAGTATAAACAGTTGTATGAAATATATCTTCTTTTAACTCTTCTCAATTACATTTTATAATAAAGGGAGATTTTACTTTAATATAAAAGGTTTTCTTAATCTTTTTATCAACGGACTTGATGCGTCTGTTGAATCTAAAGTATCGTCTGATAAACCTTTTCACAGACAAAAATTGAAATATTTAGTAAAAGTTTTTAAAACACAATCCATCTATCCCTTCTTATATTTTACCTGATTTTCATAGTTGGCATTAGAGCTCAGCCTCTAGAGGTTGAGCGCCTGAAAAGATCCAACAATGACTTTCACAGAACAAGAGCTTATAATCGAGGGATTATCCCTGACAAGACCTTTAGTCTTCCTTGGAGAAGACTTTCCTTACTAGAAAGACAAGATGGAGATGTATGTGAAGTCCACACATTATCAACTGTGGCAGATCATCACACATGGAGATTTACAGATTAAAGGACCCGAGGAGAGCTGGAGACAAGAAAAGTTCAACAAAGTCCAAATCAATAATAAATCAAGGTACACTCTCATCTATGCTTTGGCTAAAGATTAATATAAGAAGGTTTGTAGGTTGAAAACTGCCTCATCATCAACTACGAAGGGAATGCATATGTCATGTTGAGAAAAGTTGTCACATTAACAAGGTAAGACGAATCCTTCATCACAAAGGAAGGAGAAAGCATGTATACCATGTTTGGAAGGATGCAATTCCTTCTTAATGGTCTTGACGCTTTAGGCCAAAGCTTTTCAAGAGCCCAAATCAACCTGAAGTTGCTAGATAACATGTCGAAGATCTGGGAGTCGAGAAGAACTCTCATAATTAAGGCCAGAGATCTCAAGAAACTTTCTTGGGATGAACTTCTTGGAATCTTGATAGTTCATGAAGAACACCTCAATGATAAGAGTTCAAAGGAAGCATAAACATCTGTTGATAAGGGTTTTCCTTCCAAGATAAAGAAAATCATTAATAAAAGAAAAGAGCTTAGAGCTCTAAAGGCTATGGAAGAAGATTTGAGGTTGAGTCTGAAAACTCAACCGATAAATAAATCTCTTTAATCTACCGAAAGTTTAAGCAGATGCTTAAACGAAGAGGGTGAACCAAAAGTTTCCTTATAAAAAGAGAGATGGTGCTTAAAGACACCGATGTGAAGATGAAGGCCAAGAGATCATATGTTATGAGTGCAAGAAACCAGGGCACATCAAAGTAGACTGTCCCAAGCTCAGAAGGAGGCCAAACTTCATGAAAAAGAGCCTCATGGCAACATTGGAAGATTATGAGTTTGAGTATATGACCCAGAAGTTGAAGAGCATGCCAAAATATTCCTTATGGCAAATGTACAAGAAGAGGTATTTTCTAGTCACTCATCTCATTTAAATTTTGCACCTAAAACTTCTTCGTCTGATGATGATGAAGAAGAAAAGGATATATCCTATGAAGATCTTCTCAACAACTGTAACACTATGTCTAAACAATATTTAAAGTTAAAACAAAAATTTAAAAATATTCTTCGTTAAAATGAAAAGCTTAAGAAAGAGATAGTGTAGTTTTTTGTGAAGATTCAGATTCAGATTCAGATTCTAGAACAGACATAGACATTAGACGGTGCTTGAATAAAAAATTTTGGAAAATAACTTGAATATTTCAAAAAAATTTCAAAAGCTCGAATTATAATGATGTGTATCTCAAGACACCCCTCTGATTGTTAATCTAAAGATGAAGAAGGATCTTTACAAATATCTAAAGGATAATTGTTTTGATGATGATGACTCTAAAAAAAGAAGAGGGACCTTCATGATTGAAGTCTTGGAGTCTTGAAGTCTTGTGGAAGCTTTAATATTGTATTTTGTGTATATGTTTGATTGTAATAGTTAGAAATCATGTTAAAGATCACAACATGCACACAACTCTCACTAAACTTTGAAAAAGCCTTTTGTTTTTCTTAAAAAGCATTTAACACTGAAATAATCGATTATCTTCAGGAATAATCGACTATCATACTTGAAATAATCGATTATCTTGCGAAATAATTGATTATCATCAGCAAACTTTTATTTTTCAATTACTCTATGGAATAATCGATTATCTCAAGTAATAATCAATTATTCTTAACGTTTTTAAGAAAACCTTTTCATATTATATAGAATCTTGCGCCCCTCTTTTCCTATAAATTCAAAAGGGGTCAGAGCTTTCAAATTTAACCTAGAGAGATCGAAGTGAAAGTTGCTCTACTGCTAGTGTTCAATCTTGTTTCATCTTTTGTGGTTATTCAAAGGAGATGTTCATCTTTTGAGGTTTTCAAAAGAGGTGTTTTCATCCTTTGTGGTTATTCAAAGGAGGTGTTTTCATTCTTTGTGAGATCAAGGAAGTGGTTGATCGTTCATCCTTTGTAGTTATTCAAAGGAGGTGTTTTCATTCCTTGTGGTGTTCAAGGAAAGTGTTGTTCATCTCTTGTATTTTCAAGAGAGGTGTTGTTTCATCCTTTGTTTTGTAAAAGGAGGTGTCTTGTTAATCTTCTTGCTATCTTTCTCATTCCGTTGCACTGTAAGTTTGTAAACTTTATTATTAAGATAGTTAGTAGAAATCACTCTCTGTTGAGGTGATAAGTCACTGGACGTAGGATCTGCTTTCAGCTGAACCAGTATAAATACTCTGAGTATTTTTCTTTATCCTTAATCTCTTTACATTTAACTTATATTCTGCTTATTTGTGTTATACTCTGATGTGATCTCAATTCACGAAAAACCTCAACACATGCAAGGAGGAGTCACCACAAGAAAACAAGAAAAGAAAAATAAGCAAAAATAGCTTAAAAAGAATTTTTGAAGAAAAGGAAGGAAGAAAAACAGGGAGATTGTACAAGAAGCTTGAAGAAGAGAATAAAAATATTAATAGCTCTTGTAATTTCCTTGTAAATAAAAATAGAGTTAGTTTAGTGTCTTTCTTTGAAATAGAAATAAGAGGCTACTTGTTTGGACACATGGATAGTATAAAAAACAAGGGCCTTATTTGGGAAGCTTTGGAGCATCTTCCAAACATGACCTAACCTTTTATAATTCCACCCATGTGCATGTAATTTCGTGCTCCCCTCTCTATATAAGGGTGTGAGTCTCATTTGTAACATAACTTTGAAGATTAACTGAGAGCAAGAGCTAATTCTCTTTAAAGTTCAAGAGGTAAGCCTCATTTCTAGAATCTTATCTTGAGTTTTCCATAATTCAAGTGGTGATTGTCCTTTGTACTTATCTTTCCTTATGAAAGTGGCGTGTTCTTCATCTTCTTGTCTTGCTCATCTTTTTCTTTTATTTGTTCTTGGTTTCCTTTCATGGCTGAACCATGGATCATTTCCATCCATTTTCACCGATTAAAATTCAATTAAACTCCTTCTATGGCTTCCTATGCATGTGTTCTTGTTTTTAATCGATTGAATTGATTTTTTTTGCAATTTCTAAGTGTGGGCCGAATTTGAACCATAACATTTGGGAAAAATTCAGATTTCATGTTCTTCCTTGAAATTATATATGCTATTTTGATTCCATATGCTTTTACACATGTTTGATGGATCCTACAACATATGTAATGTCTCATAGGCATGCATCATACTCTGATTTTTATAAAGCAGAACTTAAATTTATATCGGGATTTTTTTTAAACTCTTTTTTAACAAGATTAAATTTGAAAAAAAGATTTAATTTTTATTAAGAAACCAATTCACCCCCCCTTTTTACCTACCCTATTATTTTAACAGTTGGTATCAAAGCTGGTTTTTTATTGTTATTTCAAAACAAATCAGTAATGGCAGGTCAAAATCAAACTTTTGCTGAAGGCCCTTCTATTAACAGACCTCCTCTTTTTGCTGGAGAAAATTATCCTTTATGGAAAGTTAGGATGCAAATATTTTTGGAGTCTATTGATAGAGGAGTTTGGGATGCTGTTGCAAATGGGCCTTTTGTTCCTATGAATGGTCTTGAACTAAAAGAGTACTCTGCGTGGACAACCGAGGAAAATAGAAGAGCTTAGTATGATGTAAGAGCTAGAAATATTATTTCCTCTACACTAACTCTTGATGATTTTTACAGGATCTCTATCTGTAAAATTGCAAAAGACATGTGGGATGTGTTGGCTGTCACACATGAAAGAATAAATGATGTGAAATGGGCCAGGAAGAACACATTCTCATCCAACAGTATGAGATGTTCAGAATGCAACAGGAAGAAAATATTTATGATGTGCAAAAACGTTTTATGCACATCGTAAACCACCTCATTGGTCTTGGTAAGTCTTTCGATACTGATGAGTTAAATATTAAAATTTTGAAATCTTTGAACAGGTCATGGCAACCTAAAGTTACTGCTATCTTGGAGTCTCAAAATCTTGAGATAATGTCTATGGTGGCTTTGTTTGGAAAGCTTAGAGAGCATGAACTTGAGTTAGGAAGGCTAACTAAAGAAGAACATGAAAGGCAAAGGAGAAATATAGCCTTCAAATTCAAAATTTCTGTCATGAGGAAGAAGATGACTCTGATTGTGAAAACATGGAACTTATGTTGAAGAAATTCACTAAGTTCATGAAAAACAAAAGCAAGAGTCATCACAAAAAATTCAAAATTGATGACCATGCTCCTGCATCAAATTACAAATGCTATGGATGTGAAAAGAAAGGTCATATCAAAACAGACTGCCCAATCTAAAAAAAGGAGACAATAAAAGGGATATAAGAGTCATGAAAAAGAAGAAAGTCTATTTTGATGTTGACTCAAGCTCTTCTTCAAGCTCAAGTGAATCTGATGAAGAAACAAATCTTTGTTTTATGGCGCAAAGTGAGTGTTCTTGTAGCAAGGTTAGTAATTCTAGTTTTTCAAATTATTATGATGAGTTACTTTGTGCTTTTTAAGAACTTTGTGCTAAATGAAAAAAAACTTTCAACTTTTCATAATAAACTAAAAATTGAATATAAAGCTCTTGAAGAAAAAGTTGAAATTTTAGAAGAAGAGAAAAAATGTTTTAGAAAAAGAAAAAGTTGAAATTGTTGAGTGTAAAAATTGCATGGTATTTGAAAATAAAATTGAATATAAAGCTCTTGAAGAAAAAGTTGAAATTTTAGAAGAAGAGAAAAATGTTCTAGGAAAAGAAAAAGTTGAAATTGTTGAGTGTAAAAATTGCATGGTATTTGAAAATAAAATTATTTGTCTTGAACTCACTTGAAAATAAAATTAGACACACTAAGGATGATCCCACCTCTCTTGACACACAAGAGATGAACAAACACCTCCCTTTAGAACAGATCCAATGGATAAATTACATAAACCAGTAACCAAGAAAGAGAACACCTTATGAGTGCTGGATATGAAAGCTTAAGCACAAAATCACCACTTCCAAGAACTTAGATCAACCTTGAGAGAGCAAGAAAGCGACTTTGAAAAGATTAGAGCGCAAGAACACTGTATTTTCGTGTTTTATCATATGTGTGTAAACTTAAGACATTGTCATTCATTTTATAATTCGAAAACAGCTTAAAGTTTCCATTCTTAGGCCAATCCAGCTTTTAATTCGCAAAAACGTCATATTTAATCGATTGAATAAAAGCCATAATCGATTGTATAAAAGTCATAATCGATTATTTCAGAAAATTATGGAAAAACATATTTTTCCTGAAATAATTTATTAGATTAAATCCATAATCAATTATATGCAACCCATAAAATAATATAATCGATTATCAAAACACTTAATTGATTATGATGTTCGTTAAACTTGTTTAATTCAAATTTTAAGTGATATAATTGATTCTATTTCGATTTCTAATTGATTAAAAGCTTAGAAAAAGCTTTTGCAAAAATATGACTTGCTTTCAAGATTGAAATAATCTTGGGGGGAAAGTATGACTTACTCTTTTTATCCAACACCCAAAACTAAAACTTCTAAACTTGATTCTTCAGCTGTTGAGCAAATCTTCAAGATCTCCATCCTTGATTACTTTAGTTCTCCATGATTGAGTATTTTATTTGCCTTTATTCTCCATGATGTAGCCTTCCTTTTTGGGATAAAATCAAGTCTTTAATGTTGCAATATGCTTTGTATCTTCATCATCAAAACACCAATCTTTAGCATTATTTTTGAATTTAATTCTTTAAATGAAATCTGCACTTATTCTTGAATTAAATCAACAAGAATTCCTTATACGAATTAAGCAAACATATATATCATTCAATCTTTAATCAATCACAAAATTAAGCAAACTGCGAAAATAATATTCATTAAACATGAATGAAAATATAAGCACAGAAATTAGAAGATGGAGAATCAAGAAGAACAAAGGGAAAATGTGAATTAAACCTCAAAGTTCATAGCAATCTACTTAGGAAATCAACCTCTGAAAATTAGTCTTCCATGGAGATTCAAAACGAAAATCAATGGAGAGAAAAATAAAGACAAAAGCCAAAAGGTGAAAAACGAAAGACGGAAGCCGAAAGACAAAAACGTGAGCAACTATGCGTGAATGCATTATGTCCTCCTCTCCTTAGGGTTTTGTAACCCTAAGTCAGTACTCTCTCCCAAAACATCTGGACCTCATAAAAAAATATTGTCTTGCCCAAATTATGAAAATATAGGAAAACAAAATTAAAATCCTAAGTGGAGGTTGACATGACAAAAATTTCTTCAAGTCCAGAATATTTTACACGTCCAAAAACGATCCAAGATTATTTTGAAAAATAAAACAAACAAAAATTAGACAAATAAATTCAAATTAATAAAAATATGAATTACTAGCCTAATAAAGTCCAAATAATAAATGTGTCGATAATGGATAATTAGACACAAAACAATAATTAAAATAACTACAAAAAAATAAAAAAATATGAATAAATAATGATTCATCAATAAGTTTGAATCTTGAAAAAAATAAATAATTAATTCAAAAATACAAAGAAAAGGTAGAAGAGATATGTTCTAAAGAGATAGTAATTTTATAAAAAAAAAAGTTTGAATAATTAATTTTTCTATTTATGAATCTTTTAATTTAAACAAGAAAATATTTAAACTTCATCTCTTAACCCTTAGACAAATTACCTGTTTCATATCATTTTAAAATTTAAAAAACTAATTAATGAATTTTAAAATATAAACACTACTAGAAAAATTAGATTTAGCGATCAAATTTTTTCAGTCTCAATTAGTTACTAAAATAGCTGTTTAAATATTTCAGTTGCAATTAACAACTTAAATAAATAGTCACCGAAATAAATTTTGGTCACAAAATTTTATTTAGTAATTGAAATAACGACCAAATTTTTTAGTTACAAAATTTTGGCCTCTAAATCAGTAGTTTATCAAATTAAAATATTCATACTTCTATAATAACCGAATTTGTGACTGAAAGGTAAGTTGCATTAACAATTAAAATGGTATTGATTATTAAAAGTGTGGTATGTTTTAGTGACCGAAACGAAATTTGTCATTAAAATTAATGAAATTTTTTTGCAATTGGAACTTTTTGGTAAAAAGAAAACAGTGACTATAACAAATTTAATGAAACTATTACTTTAACAACTAAATTTGCAAGTGACCAAAACTATTTCCGTCGCTAAAGAAACAAAAATCGGTCACTAAATCTAATAAAAAGCATTTTTATATAATTTTTTTTGTCACTAACTATAACAAATTAGGTGTATTATTCTATTATATTAGTAAAATAATATAAATAATTAATGATTCTAATAAAAATATTTAAATATTTAATTTAAATTTAAATATTTTAGAATCGATATTAGAAAATATTACTAAACTAAAATAAAATATTAATTTCATTGATAAATTAAGAATTAAATTTTAGTAAGTTATTAATTTCTTAAAATAAAATATCATCGTACTAATTTATTGTCAGTTTTTTATTGTAAACTATTACAATTTTTCTTTTATTCCTTTAACAAACAAATAAATCATTATTAATATTAATTTTTTAATAAAAGTTATTTTGATAACTAAATTTATTTAACTTTTTATTACAAAATTATTACTTATGCTAGTATTTAGATATTACTAGATATTAATAAATTTCATATGATAAAAATAATAAATAAATGTTTAATAATTATTGTTAATTATTAATTATTAATTATTAATTACAACTTCTAATACTATATTAGTACTATATTAATACTAATATATTATATATTAATACTAATATTAATATTATACTAATATATTGATATTAATATACTAATATATTATGATTTTTTTATAATTCTAGTATAATTTAATTTCTAATTTAAATAGATTTTAAAAAAATTACCAATAGCATTCTTGCAAAATGACGATCTTAAAAAGAAAAAAAAATCGTACTTAAGAACACGATTCCAAAATAATGAGACTGTGTGCACAGTAGAATTGTATCTTGAATGATTTTTTTAATATTATTTTTATAAAATATTGAAAAAACACATTTTTTTAGCATTTTTAAACCATGGACAATGGTGATGTTTTTCTTGAAATCATTACCCGAAGCATGATTTAAGTGTTTGAGGGCTTTCTTTAACAATATTTTTAAACTAAAAAAATTTAATTATTTTAATTTTTTATTCAAAAGATATTAATTCTTATTTGAAATTATAATTTAATATAATTAATTTTTAAATTTCAATTAATGTCTGTAGTACACAAAAATAATTTTATTTATGTAATTTATTTAATTCAAATTTTTTTATTCTTTTTACTTAATAACATAAAAAATTTCACAGTATAAATATGACCTTTTATTAAAACCAAACATTTATTTGATAACGTTGTGACAGTTTAGAAAATAAAAAAACATAATAAAGAAAATTATGTAAATTTAAAATTAAATAAATTGATAAAATTATCTTTTATGTACCATAAACATTAATTAAAATTTAAAAGTAATTTATGTTAACTTTTAATTTCAAATAAAAATTAATTATTTTTAAATAAATAAGAAAATTAAAATTGAAATCCTAGAGTTTCCAAAACAAGAGTTGTTAAAAAAAATCTAAACATTGAACTTGTGATTCTTTACACGAAAGAAAATATGAACTGTATTTGTTGGATCAAATTTAATAAGAAAAATAAAAAATCGTTGTTTAAAATATGATTTTGAAATTATGTTATAAGAGATGATTTTTTTTTTAAAATGGAAGTATTATTTGTGCATTATAATATATTTTTTAAAAATTTATCTATATTAATAAATTAGAAACTAAATTGCATTAAAATGTTAAAAACTAATATACACACGAATACTACACTAATATATTATACTACTATTAATATATTCATATTATACTAATAAAATATACTAATACTAATTATTAATTATTAATTATCAATTACTAAAATATTATAATATTAAGTATTTTTAAAATATTATAAAAAATTATTTTTTAAAAAAATATAAATAACATTTATTTCTTTTAATTTATTATTACTTATTACTAAATACTAGTTACTATTATTAATATTATTATGCTATATACTAATACCAATATTATACTAATACTATAATAATATATTATACTAATACTAATATATTATACTACAGTAATATTAGTATATAATTATCAATATAAAAAACTTCTTTAAGTATAAATTAATTTAAAGATAAAAATAATTAATTATTATATTAACTAAATTTATATCTGTAATTAAAAATTATTATAAATTAATAATTTTTAACTCATTTTATAAACAATTTTTTTATCAATCAAATTAGAATCCAAATTTTTTATTTCTAATGAATAAAAACTTTACTTTTTAATTATTATTATTCAACTTATAAAATTCATTTTATAAAATTATAAACTAAATTTAGTCTTTATTGTAAAAGACAAGTCATTTATAAATTAATTTACCGACTATGTTATATAAAAATTAATTTTATGACCAAACAAAAACTTAATTTTTAAATTAATTTCTAGATAAAAATATCTATCATCAAAAAATTATTATTATTATTATTTATCAATTTAACATTTTATATTTAAAATTAATAAATTACACAAAATAGAAAATAGAAAAAAATTAAATTTTCTAAAATAAGTTATTAAAAATATTTAAGATAAAATTAAGTAAATAAGATAATATGTTAATTTTAATTTCATAAAATAAATATCTAGAAATAATTATTATTATTTCAATTATTTTATATTTTGAAAATTATATTTTTTTAATCTCAGCCCACTGACCCACTTCGCCCAATTTTTGTTGGGTCACAGAACCATGGAGCAGCAACGCGACCAGAAAAGCCCCAACAACAGGAAGAAGTCGAAGAGATGCAACATGGCCCTTTACCCGTCGAGCAATTTCAGGTTTAATCCTCACCACCCCACCCTTCACTTTTTCTTTTCTCCAAAAACCCTTTCTTTTTTACCTATGTTTTTTTTTTTAGAGTTTAAGGTTGCATTAATTATTTTTTACCAATTATACCTTTACTTTTGAAAATATCAATAACAATTAAATTATTCCTTTTATGAGACTTTAAGTAACCTATTGCTTATATCAACCAATTATTTAATAAATAATTTATTGTTTCCACCTTTTCATCTACCTTTTCTTTAATCAATAAAAAATATTTAATTTTTAAAAAAAGAAAGATGTTAGAGTGAAATTATAAAGAAAATGAAAAGAAAAATTAGTACTTACACAGTAAAACTGGAGTTAATAATTATATTATAGAAAGAATTAAAGACTTGTTTAATAACAAAAGAGATGATATTAGCAAAGTAATTGAGATCCTCTTGAAGTTGAAGAGTGATTCAATATATAGAGTAAAACTAAAAGTGATATCAAATTTTTGTGAGAACAAAAATATTTTTCAAATTTTTTAAATCAAAATTTCTGGTGGTGATAATTTTAAAATTAAAAGTTATTGAGGGAAACTTGTTTTGATAGAGATGAGAAATGTTTTAGGTACAGGTGTATTGTTGAAAATTGAAAAGTTATTTTTTTAAGTGGAGAGAGAATAGATTGAATACTCTTTATTAGAGAGAAAGAGAGTACACACTCTTTTAAAAATTTATTGTAAATAGCAAAAGTTATTCTTTTTATTGGTTTATTAACAAAATCTTAAACGACTCTTATTTAAAAACAGAGAGAGTATTATTTACACTCTGTTATTGAATTCTGACCTGCGATTTTTTTTTGTGGACAAATTTTGGCACTTGGAATTTAGTTTCCTGAAAATCGAATTTTGAGTAGGTTTTTATTTTTTTTGTTTCCCACTGGAATCCTGAGTAGGCTTTTATATTTTTTTCTTTTTTATTTAAATTTATAGAACTATTATATACTTCATCTATTAAGTGTGGTTTAGAGTTTCAATACACAATCCAATAAAAGCATTAACTTTTACAATTTGTAATGAATTTTTTAATTTCTTTTCAATAATACCCTTAAATAATTAAATATAATTTATTGATTAAGTAGATAAAAAAATAAAAAATTAGTTGGTTAATACAAACAACAGGCTATTTAAAGTCCATAAAAGAAATAATTTAATATTTTTAAACTTAATGATATACTCCTGAATAAGAGTGGTTTTAGGAGAATAATTTTGTTTCTTTTTATCGGTAGAGTTTAGATCGTATTAATTATTTTTTACCAATTATATCCTTATTTTCTAAAATATCAATAATAATTAAATTATTTCTTTTATGACACTTTAAGTGGTCTGTTGCTTATATTAATCAATTACTCTTAATAAATAATTTATTGTTTCCACATCTTCATCTACCTTCTTCTTAATCAATCAAATGTACTAAATTAATTTAAAAAAAACATTTGAGTAAAATTATAATGGAAATGAAAATATCAAAAACAAAATATCCTCTAAACCAATATTTAAGTTTGCTGAAATAATTTGAGTATCTTTCATTCTCAATTTCTGAACATTTTAATCAGTAATCATATTTGGAAACAAAAATCTTCTTCAAATCTTTTAAATCAAAATTTCTAGTAGTAGAAATTTTTAAATTAAAAGTGATAAAGGAAAACTTATTTTCATAGATATCAGAAAAAAATGATATTCTATTGGAGATAACTGAAATGTTGTATTTTAAAGTGGAGAGAAAATAAATTTAATACTCTTCTATTACAGAGAAAAAAAACAAATTATGATCAACACTAAGAGAATACTCTTTTAAATTATTGAAAAAAATTTAAACATTTATTAAAAATTATAAAAGTTTCTATTTTTATTGATATGATTTGTGTAATTAAACCTTAAAGGACTCTTATTGTGAAATAGAGAGAGTAATAGTTCTATAAACTTAAATAAAAAAAAGAAAAAAATCTACTCAAAATTCTGTTTTAACCAATTCGGAGTGAGAAAAAAAACAAATTAAAATAGTCTATTCAAAATTCAGTTCCAAAAATCAAATTATAAGTGTAAAAATTTCCCACCCATAAAAATTGTTGAAGAATCGAATTCTTGTGTAAATAATATGTATCTGATATAGTTTTGTAATTTTTTTTAAATAATATTATTTAAAAAAATCAATTTCCTCGATTTTGCTTTCCTGCTTTCAATTGTCATCCTTCATTATTTTAGGGCAAAATCTCCTCTTTATGTGTTTAGTGTCGATACCTTAATGCTTTATTATCATCCCAGGCAAAAGGTGTAGCCGCCACGGATGTTAAGAAGCCCGACAAATGCATCTAGCAAAGTTCCTGAGTAGCCTTAAAAAATTATTAATTTTTTATTCTTATTCCAGCTGGTTCTTCATCTTCTTGGTTGTAGTTGGCATATACAAGAGGACCATCTTGCTACACAATTGAAGCTCACTCAAACAAACCAACCCATTTGACTTTTACATGTAATTTTCCTTAAGTTTACCTATGATTTCATATGCTGAGTTTTGCTTTACATATCAAATGTTGAAAATAGATTTCAATGTCAAAGATAAAAGATTTAAATATGTTGTGGTGTGAATCTGTTATCAAAAGCAGGGATACGAAGTTGAATGGAAACAATTATGGAACTTAGAAAGTGTTTACTGTTTTTTAAGATTTGGTGTTGCATAATTTATTTCTTTGAAACAAGGTGGATAAGCAATATTTATCTTAATTTCAGCTCTATTACAGCGTGTGTATTTAGTCTGTAATATATGACTTTAATTATACATTTGTTGGGACTATTTTCCTCTGTTTATATCTTGTAGATATATCTTCTAGGTGCATGCTCTGAGTAATAGATATCTCAAATAAGTTTCAGGGCACTTAGCGACATGTTATGTTTCTTTAATCTTTTTAATTTATTTTTTTAAAATTTTATTATATTAGTATGATTATCCTATCACAATATTTTAGGTTGATTTTAAATAAATTATCACAATTTCCAGCTTTTGTAAATGAGACATTGTTGTAAGAAATTTTTTGTGTAAGAAAAGTATAGGTCAAATATGTTTTTTCTCATTTTAAAGTAAGTAATATTTAAGTTTTTATAAATGTTTTTTACTTTTGTGTTTTTATACCTCAATAACTAAAACTAAAACTGGAACTAATTCTTGCAAGCTGTGAAAAACGTTATTCTCCATTCCAATAGTGAAAACTCTATTGCCTATATACCAGAATTAAGCATTTCCTTAAAACTTAAACATGCAAGAAGACGGATGTGAAACATAAAAAAGGGGAATAAATAGAAATGAAAATGGAACTAAAAAGAAGAAAAAGGAAGTGCATGTAATAATGAGGAATCTGTTTCTTTCATTGTGAACTATTTTAATTGATTTTTATTTTGTCTTAAAATTTTTTAATTGATTTTTATTTTAATTTTCAGGTTTTTGTCCAAATTCAAAGTCAGGGGAATGTGACTGACATGTGTCCATTGTTTTTATTTATTTAGTAAATTTTAATCAATCTTAAGATTAAATTATCAATTTTGTTGGTATAATGTATCTTATTAATGGATACAAATCTCATACTATTAAATTTATAATTAGGTGAAATTATTGATTAAAATTAAGTTTGTAAGCAAGTAAAAGTTACGAGAAATAAAAATATTATTTTGTTGTTGAAACAATTTTCTCTCACTATTCTATTTATATATTTTGTAAAGATTATCATTAAATTAGCGACAATAAATAATTATTTTATATTTGACTAAATATTAAATGTATTAGCGATTAAAATTTCTAGTTACTATTTCTTTTTTTCTTTAGTCATTGAATTAACAACAAAAAATAATTAATATTTAAAAAAAATGTTGAATGTATTAGTGATCAAAATTCTTTATTACTATTTCTCTTTCTATTTGTCATCGAATTAGTAATAAAATTGATAAATAATGTTTGATAGTTAAATTGGTCTCTTATACTTCTCTGACCAAATTATTTAGTAACCAAGTAGTGACCAAATTTTCGATTACTATTTTGTGATAAATGTTAATCTAAAGATAAAGAATGATCTTTAGAAATATTTAAAGGATAATTGTTTTTGATAATGATGACTCTAAAAGAAGATGGACCTTCATGATTGAAGTCTCGGAGTCTTGAAGTCTTGTGGAAGCTTTAATATTGTATTTTTGTGTATATGTTTGCTTGTAATAGTTAAAAATCATGTTGAAAATCACAACATGCACACAACTCTCCTTAAACTTTGAAAAAGTCTTTTGTTTTTTATAGAAAACATTTAACGTTGAAATAATTGATTATCTCCTGGAATAATCGATTATTATACTTAAAATAATCGATTATCTTGTGAAATAATTGATTATCATTAACAAACTTTTATTTTTCAATTATTCTCTAGAATAATCAATTATACAAAGTAATAATCGATTATTTTGAATGTTTTCAGAAAAACCCTATCATATTCTACATAACCTTGTGTCCCTCTTTTTCTATAAATACATAAGGGGTCATAGCTTTCAAACTTAACCTAGAAAGATCAAAGTGAAAGTTGTTCTACTACTAGTGTTCAAACTTGCTTCATCCTTTGTGGTAATTCAAAGGAGGTGTTGATTTTTTAAGGTTTTCAAAAGAGGTGTTGTTATCATCCCTTTTTGTTATTCAAAGGAGTTATTCATTCTTTGTGAGATCAAGGAAGTGGTTGTTCATCCTTTGTGGTTATTCAAAGGAGGTGTTTTCATTCCTTGTGGTGTTTAAGGAAGATATTGTTCATCTTTTGTGTTTTCAAGAGAGACGTTGTTTCATCCTTTATTCTGTACAAAGGAGATGTCTTGTTAATTTTCCTGTTATCTTTCTCATTTCGTTGCATTGTAAATATGTAAACTTTATTATTAAGATAGTTAGTAGAAATCACTCTCTGTTGAGGTGATAAGTCACTGGACGTAGGATATATTTTTCATCCGAATCAATATAAATACTCTGTGTATTTTTCTCTATCCTTACTCTCTTTACTTTCAATTTATATTCTGGTTATTTGTTTTATACTCTAATTTTTATAAAGCAGAACTTAAATTTATATTGGGATTTTTATCCATGAATGATAATTGTTGGTGGCAAGCATAGGAGAAACAAGACTGATAGACTGGCTCTCACTTGGGTGCATTTACAAGAAACTATGCATAGGAGGTGTTTGATAAAGACTTTCTTCCATGATAGACGAAAGAAGACCAAGAAAGAAGAAAAACAAGATCAGAGAACGCAGCAGAGCTCTTCTTGAAGAGCTCTCATACCATAACGAGATGGTATATGATCACAGAAGAAAAACAACATATTCTTTACATTCATGCATGATACATGCAACAAAGCTAATGATAAAGACTAAACATAAAAGATGAAAAGAAAGAAACGAGAGAAGAAGAAAAGTGAAAAAATGAAATTATTATATCAAGGAAAGATACAAAACGAATATATAAACACAAAAAAGATAGAAAAAAAAAAAAAACAGAAAACAAAGTATGAAAAAACTAAAACAGAAAGTTGTTATATTCACTTATGTTGAGAACAATAGTTGTGGTTTATAGTGGTTTGATCAATAGGGTTAAAACTTTCTTATCTTTCAGCAAATAGGGAGGATGCATCAAATTGTTGTCCAAATTTTTATAAAGCAAAGTTTTGAGACCAAATTTGTACAAATGTACTTCTGAAAGTGATGAGACCCTGACCACAAATAAAGAAGAGGAGTGTCCAAGGAGGATTACCAGAAGCATGATGAGAAGGGAAACTTCCTCCTCTCCCCTTTTATTTAGCCTTTTTAGCATTTCTATTAGTTGTTAAATATTTTCTAAACTCATGTTTTTTTTTGTTTTGCAGGATTGCTTTTGACACCCCTTTTTCTACAAGTAGAGCCTTGTTTGGAGAAAAGGAGCACTTGGGCTTGAGACCCAAGTTTGGGACATCCAAGGGGGTGAAGAAGTCAATCTTGACCTTCTAGAACCCTTGGAAAACGTCCTCTCATCATTCCAATCATTGGCCACTCGTTTTTTGTTGCCTTACCTTCTAGAATGTGAGTCTTAGCCACCAATAGTGGAATATGCTTAGGAATCTTTTTCAATGTAATTTTCTCTAAGTCCCCACCCCAAGTCTATATAAGGAGGCCTCTCATTCTTGTAAAAGGATTGAACATTAATGCATAGCCTAGAGCTTGTGTTGTGTTCTTGGGTGTTCTTCCCCCTCTTGGAGTCTTATCTTGAGCCTTGGCTCAAGTGGCGGCTAGCACTACTCATCTTGGGTTGGACCATCCCCAAGTGGCGTGTAACACTTCACTCCCCTCCCCTTCTCTCAATCTCTTCCTCCATCTTTGTTTCATGTTCTTTACTTTCATGCTCTTTAATTTCCAACACTTTACTTTCATGTCATTTACTCTTATGTCTTTATGATTCAAGCCTTGTCTTAAATTGTATTGGCTGATTTTTATATTTTGTCATTCTCTTCTCCTCTTGAGCTCCTTGTAAAGTGAACATTCACACTTAGATAACCTCCGGGATTATCTTTGTATCCAGTGGAAATATTCCTTAAGGCTTTCATTCTAATTGACATTCTATTAAACATCTTATATATTAAATATTAAAACGAATCCTTATAAAAAAGTAATAAACTTATCACGAATCTGATTCCGAGTTTATTTTTCATATTGAGATTAGAATGGAGGGAAAGTTATCTATTAGGTTACTAAGCACCAACTTTTAATTTTATTTGTCTATTTTTATGGATATTGTCCCTATAATATTCTAAATTAACAATGAAGTACTAATTTATATTTGTGAGAAGTGATTTTCCCCGAAAAAGTATCTATTATTCATTTTAATATTATAGAAATTGATCTTGGGATTACAAATTTTATAATTACAAGATCATGGTTAATACTGTTTATTTATTGGCTTCAAACTTCAAGTCAAGCTATATTACTCTTGAAAAATGTGTCTTGTGCTTATAAAGAAAAGGGAGGAAAATCCCTTACATACACAACTAGTGATCTTATAATTGAAGATCCTCAAACTGAATTATTCCATCTAAGAACTAAATAACCATTCTGTATAATTGAAGTCGTAAATTACAGCCACTTTTACCTAAAGTTTTGTTTTTTGCTTTTTTTTTTATTTGATTTCTTATCACCTAAACTTTGAACTTTGATACATTTATAAATAAAAGAACGTGGTGCGCATTTGTATTGTACCTGAAAAACGGCTACCCTGTGATTGCGCCATGAAATTGTAAAGTTGAACCAAAAATCAATTTTGCACAAACTGAGTGCCAATATTTGAAGCAGAATTTACTGTAGGATAAAGACTTTTTAAGAGTTTTAATTAGAATTGTCTTGAGATCGATCAATTTTCAGATATCAGTGTAAGTTCTTATTAAACTTAAATAAATGCCTTTGAAAGATATATTAAGCTTCTCTTCTCTGCAAAGATTTTTCTTAGACCAATTGGGTACATACATGTCTAAAATTAATGATACTGAGATAATTTAAAGTATTCATTTGCGGGTTAAGATACACTATAGTAGATTTTTTTTATGGGCAAAGGTATATAGATATATATTCACAAGAGATATTTTGAGGTGTCTCAATTCTTATTCACGGTTGCATAAATTATGATAATATAAAATGATGTTCTAATTATTTAATATATAAAATTTTATTTCATTATTATCGTTTTATTGGTGCAACATATTTCTTATTTTAAGAGAGTTAAATTACGGATAAGAAACTTAATATATTTTCTATCATAATAATTTTTCCTCACCATTTCTATATTCTTACTACCACTTACTATCACTTCATTGTGTTGAATTTGCCACCACTCTTACTAACTAGTACTTTTATTGTTATTATCATTTCAATTATGTTGGTAAAATATTGAGTTGAATTATTATAAAAATCAACTAAAATTTAAAAGTTATATGAGAGAACTAACTTAAATTATAAAATTATTTAAATAAATTAAACTAAACTATAATATAATTTGAGTGAATTAAATTAAATTAAATTATTTTAAATTGTTTGAACTATATAAATAATTTAAAATATTATTGATAGACATTTATTTTTAAAATATATTTTTAATATTATAATTTATAATTCAATTTTATTTATATAGTCTTTTTAAATATAATTTAATTTTTAAAAACTAAATTAATGAAATAACTTAATGTAGTTTTTATTTAAATTTATTATTTGTTTTTTTTACAATTTAGTATAATTCAATTTAAATATTTTTACCACCTCATACTACTATATTTTTTAACATTACTGCTGTTATGGCTGTAATTAACATAAATAATTATTAATTTTACCATCTTATTAAGGTGTGAACATCATAATAACTTCCATCATCATTATTCCTATCATGACAACAATTTATTAGTACATAGGTTGTTTCATAACACACAAAAACTAAATAGGGTTAATATTTACCTTGCTCTTTCTATGGCATTCTTATCTTTGTGTGTTTATTATTTTAGAAGATTCTGCATTTACAGAATATTAAATGAAATGAAAGACTGTAGTATTTTTATATTATTATTTCACAAATGTTTATATATAATATATTCTTTTATGATTATTTTAAAAATCCCTTTCAGTCAATTTTTAATTAGCTAATAATATGAAAATCTCTATAAAACCACTATATAGAAAATTAAACTTAAAATATATTTTTAATATAAAAAAAAAGAAAAACTCAATCATTACTTCTCAATTACAAAATTTTGGTCTTCAATCCTGATACAGTATGACTGCTCGTGTTACAACAGTTGACATATTTTTTTAATAATTATATTGTCCTGATTTGAATCTTTTCAATAAAAACAAGAAAAAATGACAAACAAAAACTAAGAATTTGTTTGCTGAGAAAGATATAAGAGTGTAGAATATAATAACTATCTTATCCTAATATTTTTTGGGGTTAACATGATATGAAATTGTTACTTGTGATTTGTCGTTTTATTTCCATCTCTTTTTATACACTATCAAAAATTCATTATAAAGATAAAAAACAATTAATTATTATATTAATCAATTTTAAAATTATTTTATAAATTAAAATTTATTAATATTTAAAAAATTATTATTAATAAAATAAATAAAAATTATATTTTTAATAATTATTTAACCTTAAAAAAATAATTTTTATATAATTATATTAAAATTAACTTTTAGATTAAAATCTAAATTAATTTCTAATATTATTTATTTATTAAATTAGATCCTAAATTAATCTCTAATTTAATTAATGACTAATTTTATTATTTAATAAATCAATAATATAATTTTAAACATCTATATATAATATTTACATATAAATTTACACCATAATCATAATTAGAATATTATAAAATAATTTCTTATTATTAAAATATTTTTTAAATAAAAAATATAAATCATAATACTATACAGTTTATTTATAATTTTAAGAAAAATTAACTATATAAATAAAATAAAATTGTATATAATTTTTTAATTTATATAATGATATATATATATATTATAATTTTCTATTTCATATATTATCACATGTATTTATATTCATAATTACTATGACACATAAATTTAAATATATTATTTCTAAAAAATAAATAATAATTAATTATTTTTTAAGATATTAATTATAATTTTAAAATCTTATACAAATTTTATAATATGAAAAGTAGTTATATAAATAAAAAAAATTATAATTTAATTAAAATTGATTTTTTTATAACATTCATAATTTGTTAAAAAATTAATTACAAATTAATTCTGAAAACTCATATGTAATTATTTAAATACAATGTAAAGTATATCCTGCTATATCTACTAAAAATACCATATTTTTGTTCTATAAGGTCATGTTTACTTCTTAGAAAGCTTCTTCTTTTACTTTTAATCGCTTTTGGGATATTAAAGAGAACTAGAATATATATATATATATGTGTGTGTGAGAGAGAGAGTATGTTTTGATCAACATAAACCTGAACCCTGGTGAACGATGTGGGGATTGAACAGTGGAGGAGGGTGGGAGATGCAATGGAAAACATGCATATGATCGATGGGGTGAAATGTTCACTTCATTATTCAAGAAAGGGAAACGGTTGAAGCAAGGAATTGATGAAAACTTTGTCAAATGTGGTTGTAACCCAATTTAAATCTTTACCAAATAGCCACAATCTCATCAAATGCCACCGACAAAAGAAGATCCACTTAAGAGCCACACCCATGTGCTTTTTCTCATCTTTTCAACCCTTTCGCCTAATTTTGTCCTAGCTAATCCACATCCAATTAAACTCATGCAAGGGAAGGCCATGTCTTGTTGCAATCAACCATTCTCCCACTCCTTCTCCTTTTTCTTTCTTTTTCTCCCAATATATTCACTTTAGTCTCTCCTAAACTAGCTCTATTTAGTTCAAAAATCAAAGCTTAATATCATTCAAATGTCTTCAAAATATAATTTGGCTTCTGATGGGAAATACCAACGTTCCAAACAAACATTATTGGGTAGTATATTCCGCTTATAATTAACAGTGAAGTACAAGTAACAACGCAAATATCATAAATATATATGCATGCTATCAAATTGACCTCTAATCAGATTGTACTAGTACCTTCTTTTGTCCTTTATATATTGTTAACAGTTATTTGGGTATATGAACAAGCACGATTCATGGGATTACATGATTTTCTTTTGGTTTGGATTTAATTACATTTTCAAATAAGCTTTCGTTTTATTCATGGTCTTAGTCAGCACACTGTGCATTTGTGTGTCTGCGCATGTGTCGGTCACATGGAACGAGAAGAGAGACACAAGGTAGAAAAGAGAGTTTAACACGGTATAAACTATATATAGAACCTAGGGAAAACTTTGTATTATAATAGAATAATGATAATATCAACTCTTCTTCACTTGTTTTCCTCCTTAGAACGTCGAGACTCTTCAACTGACTTGGTTCTAAGAGGAACAGGTGGAGGTTGTAATCATGAGCAACTCATCAAAACTAAAGAAGAAAAGAAAAGAAAAGAAAAGAAAAACGACAAAACAATCTAAGAAGCCCCGGAAAAAGGGAGAAAATAGTGGAGATATATGGAAAACCAAGGGAAAGTAAACAAAAGCTAAGGATCCACCACCATATACTAGCCCTTGTTTTTCCTTTTGGAACACATGTATATGTATATATGTTTTGTTTAATTTCCTCTTTGGAATGAAATTGGTGTGGATGAGTGATTATCAGCAAGGAGAACCTTTCTTGCAGGTGAGTGCACCAGCACCTGTTGTAATGGAAGCAACAAGTGAAGATGGTCTAGCACTTAGGCTAGAAGCCCTTGCATAGCTAGAGGAGGCTCCAGCACCGGATGCAGTGAAAAATGCACCGTTTACTAACAAGTCCCCTTCTGATCTCCAATTCCAACTCTGCCATTCACTCTCTCCCGCATCTTCACGTTTTGTCACCTAAACAAGCACCAACTTTAGCATCATCATCACACATGCATAGTACAACTACATTTAATCATTGCATTTATGAATAATCAATCACCTCTTTGCTGAATCTGTCATCGGGTGCAACAAATCTGTTGCCTTGGCTGTTGATGGTTGGATTAGCACTGCCCCCAATGGCATACATTTCCCAGTGTGTATAATCATTGTTCACCACATGGAAATACCCAAGCCTACACCTGCCAATTGCGCAAATGTTTTTCCAACTTAGTAACATGTAATGAAGAACTCTGAACCAATCTTGAATGAACATGTATGATACAAAATAAAGTGGTGTAGATGAAACGTACCTTGGCATCCTCTGAACAAGGCCTTCACCAAAGTGGTTGAAAGCAATAGTGACCTGCATGTCCTTGTCCTGAGTGTAAGAGTCACTGTGACCTAAGAGCATGACTTTGTCATGATGCGTCATGTAATTGTTCGAGATGGTGATGGCAGTGGACCCATGGATGGCGTCGATCAACCCATCGTTGCAGTTCGACAACGAGCAATGGTCCACCCACACGTGGCTTCCTCCGAAGATCGACACACCATCGCCGTCCGACACGGTTCTCCACCCGTAGTGCCGTGGGGAGGCGCGCACCATAGCGTTCCCTCCCTGCTTGCAGTCGTGCACGTGGATGCCGTGGATTATCACGTTCGTCACGTACTGCACGGTGATGCAGGGGCCGCCGGCGATGTGCACGCTGGCGCCGCGGCCGTCGATGGTCTTGAAGGAGTTCATCAGAAGCTCCTCCTTCAGCTGGATCACCATGTCGCGCGCGAAGATGATCCAGAGGGGCTCGTCTTGGATCACGGCGTGGCGGAGCGTCCCCGGCTTCGGGTTCACCGGGTCGTCGTCGCCCTCGTCGTCCACCACGTAGATCTTCCCGTCCCTTCCGCCGATGGCGTTCTTGCCGAACCCGATTGCGCAGTCCGCTAGCCTTTGCCGGTTCTTCTCCCAATTCGGGTCGCACCGCCAACAGTCGTCAATGGGGTTGCCGCTGCCGCATGACAGGTAGCCCAAGCTCCTCCTAGGCCTAGCCATGGAGGCGTTGATTTTCCTGCACCAAAATATTCAATTAATAATTTTAATTATTATTATTATTATTATTATAATTACTGTAGTTGTCTTTTATTCAATTAATTCTAACAAAATAATTGATGATGCAATTAATGGCCCTCCATATAAAAATCCAACCTGCTAGACATGTTGGTTAGGATGTAGTAACTGTAACCGTTGTCATCATTAGATGCTGATAAAGAAACTGAAAGGATTTTTTTAAGAAAAAAATTACATGTGAATGCATTAAAACCAATTAGGAGAACAATGTAATAAACACGATTTCTTCTTTAATTCCTGAACTCGAATAAAAGTTCATAAATTTATCATATTAATGAATTGCAACTGAATGTGACTGAAAATTTGATCTATATATTTTTCCTAAAGGTAGAGTAAAAGGCTTTTGAGTCCAGGAGAAATATAAAATGTATTAAAATTTACAAGATATATAAAGCTGTAAACTGAGAATGTATATGAGACCAAAAATCTATCATATATAGCGTGTAATGCAGAAGAGGAAATGTAAATGTAAGTGGAAGCGATGGAGTAAGTTTACCTGTTGACCTCTTGCACGACCTCGTGAGGGTTTTGAAGTGGTGAAGAGAAAATGAGGGTAGGAGTGCAGAGGAAGAAAAGCAGAGAGAGTAGAGTGGTTTTCATGGTGGTGTTGAGTGTGTGAGAGCAAGGAGGGAAGTGAGAAGTGATGGTGGTTGTGGGAGGTGTATATAAAGAGAGAGAAAGCAGAGCAATTGGTGTGATCAAACTAGACATAGGGTCAGAAAATAAATAAAAAATAAACACATGGGACCCAATTGCATCCTGATTATTGGGTAGTTTTGGCCGTTAAGCAAGGCCTAAATGATGGTGCATGGAAGATCAAAACAGTCAAAAGAAAAAGTTTCATGGAGAAAAGGGATGATGAAGTAAGAAAAAAAGGGCACACAGACACATTAACCCTATTCCATGTGTGAAATAATAATGTTAGGCCACGTACGTACACTTCAGACTACAAACTAAATTAAACTAATACAGTATATATGATTAAGTTACTCACATATAATTCTACAACTGCTTTCACAGGGTTCGTAGTTAATTAGGCTTTACCAACCTTATTCATTAAGATGATGATAGAATTGATTGTACAACAGTACCCTTTCTTTCTTTGCCATCTTAATATTCTGGCACCATAGTTGAGGATTTGTAATGAAATTAAGCAAGGGAATCGCTTAATGGGCAATAAACACTTTGATTAATTGAATTAATTAGTATTAATTAACGAGACTGATTAATTAACTAAAATTGGTCGTTCAAATATGTAAATTCTTCCTCCACTACACGTTGTGTATATTCTTTTGGCAGCAATTACTTCATATTTTTGACTTGAATTCGGGATGAACAGTTCTTAGAAAAATAAAGGTTTACCACAGTTGAAAATATTGACTTATTTGCTCTAATGGGTCCATCTCTTGCTTTTTTGGTTCACGAGGCATCTTGGAAGATCCCCACTCTTGAGATCTAAGTTTTATTTTCTTGATTTTGATCTTCAACAAGAGTTGGAAGATAAGTAAATTTCCAAATTTAACTGCATATTTAACTTCAAATATAAACTTGCTATATTCCCTTGCTATATTCCTTTGCTATATTCCTATTATGTCACTTCATCCAGAGACCATAGATAAAAGAAAACATTATATATGATTATAAAAGATAATGAGGTAATATAATTAAGAAATATATGGTTATGATTTTAATATATCAAATAAAAAATTATCTTTCTTTTCTCCCAATGTAGAAGAAAGATGAAGTTATTATTCAGGAATAAGAAGATAAGTAGACCTTAAGACTATTGTTTTCAAGTGTGATAGTCTATTCTTACTCTTTTGATTTAGATAAGTAATTGATAATTATGGGCCTAGATATTTATTTAATCCTTGATAATTCAAAAAAGTTATCTATGTGGATAATAAAAATAAGGCTATCTAGAAGTTCTAAACTTTTAAATTATAACTAAAAAAGACTGGATTTCACATGGTTGCATTGTCTTGCAATGAAATTTGATTTATCTTTTTTTCTTGGAGAAAATTAGATAATTTTGTTTATTCTGAAATAATAAAGTTAGTCTTTTTATAATTTAAATTTGTTGAATATGGTTGTTTAATTGATAATAATATATATATATATATATATATATATATTTGATGTTGATAGTTCTTATAAACATAATATTGCAAACAGATACAAATGGTACAAATCTTAAATTAAACTGGAAGTATACTTCTTTATGGTATAAACTATTTAGTCATATTTTTAAGCAGATAATTCTGAGAGAGAATTTTTAAACTTTTAAATCTATCAAAATTTGAGGTTAAAAAATTCAAAGACTTGTATTGAATGATTAAGAAAAATGTCGTAAAACTAATTCATATGATCATTTGTGATATATTGTCTAGGATTCATTAGATTCAACAACAATCATGATAAAAAATCATATTAAAATAACGGTTTTAATACGATAATTCTAAAAAATTATCATATTTTATTATATAATATGATACAACTGTGATAATTTTCATTTAAAATATGATATTAATAACTGTCATAATATATTAGTTTTTTTGGCTTTTTTCTTTTCGCCTTCTCAATGTTTTACACCTTCACACTCAGAGTAAACAATTAGTTTTTGTAAAAAAATATATAATCTAAAATTAATTAAAAAATTTGTGACTCTTCGTATTTTCATTCTTTTTTTCCTGTCATTGTCTCTTCAGATTCTCATCCTCTCTTCACTGTCATTCACTCTTCATCCTCTCATTATTCATTCACTCTCCTTCACTCTCTTTTCACGGACTCATGTTCAATCCTTCATTCATCATGCTCATTCGCCTTTTGGTCAATTTGATTAATGTTGATGACCATGTTGACACGTAATTCTTCATTAGCCTTGGCTTCTTTTAGTTCTCAACAAAGTATGTAAGTGCCCACCATCTCAACAGCAACAACAAGTGATCCTGTAGTTTCTCCTACTGAATCACCAAATTTTGAACCACTTTTTCCCACCCCAATGACTGGTGGAATTTCTCATTCTCCATCATATTCCTCATTGCCAACCATTCCTTCAAGGTCAAGCCCTCCCAATCCCACATGTCTTGGGCACTCTAGGCACTGTATTGAATCTTTTGCCATCTAAGTACTGCTTTCCAATATACATATCAATCCACCCTTATACTCAATGTCATACTGGATTTTACTTGTAATATATGTGTGCGAAAACGTGTACGAAATGAATTAGTTAATTGGTGTGCAAGACGTGAAGTACAATATTTTATTCATTATCTATCTTACATGTTTATATGTGAAAACAAATTTTATGACTTTTTGTTATATGAATTTGTTAGTCTTTTTAGCTATCAATTCAAGTAGTGTCTATTTAGTTAAATATGTGGAAGGTAGATTCAATTAATCTATTTTATTATGTAGATAAATAAATGGTATAATTGAAGAAATTTATCTATAAAATATTATTGTTAGAGAAAAATACAAAAAAAATATATCATTGCATTACATTAGATTATACTAGACAATATAAAATTTAATTTTAATGTATGTTTAAGTTAACCTTTTCTTTTTGAAGTTTCTTATAAATAGACCCAATTTATTTTTTGAACTGTTTCATGTTTAAATTGATTTCATTTTTAATCAGAATTAAATTTTCATTTTAACTAATATTTTAAACTTAAGTACAATTTTAAAATAAAACTTTGTAAAATTGATAATTAATCATGTCTTAAACCAATTATATAATTTTAAATTATAATCATAATAATACAAATTACAAGAGATTTTGGAAATAAGTTGTCATTGGTAGGTGAGGTATTGATCATTCTTGAGTGTGAAGTCACTCTATGAACAACTCTTTCAACCATTGTGATTCATGTTTATAAACAACTTTATCTTTATCTTTGGACATGTCTAGGAATATGGATATGTATATTTTATTGTGATGCTATAATTTTTTTATTGTGACTTAACTTTGGGTGAATGATTAAAGTTATGTGTTTATACTCTCATGCACATGTTTGAACAGTTTTTAGAAATTTATTTATATCCTAGATAAGTTGTAACCAAGCTCTTATACTTCATTATTTCTCTACACTATAAGTTGATCCAAACATGCTTCCCACGTTATGATCATTTTTGATTGTATAATGAAAGAAGTGTTGTCATTTTAGATAAGTTACAGACCTATTAAGTGTTGCTTATAGTAATGCATTTATGGTAATTTTATAGATCTTCAAGAAGACAAGAACTATTTGGTTGAGAATCTTAGCTTGGAAGGTCTCTCTCTTTTATAATTGTTGTGGAAGTCTTTTGTTTCTTCATCCATAGATATGAAGAATATGTATGTATTATATATATATATATATATATATATATATATATATATTATATGTGCATACTGACATGCAAGGGTAGTGTCATGAGACTGAAAATAAGTTATTTTGTTGTATCAGTTCATTAAACTAGTGTTGAATAACGTAGTTATCAAACCCATATAGCAATGTGTATCCCTAAAATGCTTTAGCAGTTAATCCCATATAGCAGTGTGTAGACCCCTAACTGTAGAAACAACCCAAATTAATTCATGATGAACTTAATGATTTAGTTATTAATGTCGAATAGATGGATATGACAAAGGAGCAAATTGTAGAGGGCAAATGGTTGATTTTTTATTAATAGGAGTGAAGTACTGCATTAATATAAAATATTTATTTATTTATTTGAAATTAAAGACTTTTAATTTAGAAATACATGTTACTTTGATGGTTTGATTAATTGGATCATCAAACGGTGCTTAATGGATGGCCAAATGACCTGCTACTGCATTGTGTGTACTGAACTGAAATATGGATTTTTTTTTACATGACAAAATTAATGACCTGTTATGGGAAAATCCCAAAAGTGGATATGATATTTCTCAAAATAATCCAATTGGTGTCACTTTGGTATTTGCACCAGGTCAAGTAAGAGGATTTTCATTGGGAGCTTGTCCAACACTTGCCTTTAAGCACTCAGGCACAAGACTACGTGGACTCAACTTAGGGCTGTATCAAGTTGCAGTAGTACACCATAAATGGAACAGAAAATTATGAAGATGAAACATGAACTTGCAACTGTGAAGGGTCAAATGCAGACACTGCTTTCTTTCATTGCATCTGGGCAAAACACTCCAGAGGAGTTAGCTGCAATGGCTGCTACATTAGTTAACACCTCTATTAAGGTATAAATCATACAAAATAATGAGTTAAAATTTTTTGCAAATGTAGTTGGAAATTAAAAACAACTATACAATTTTATCTTATTGCAGACACTAGATATTGCAAGTGGGACTACATCATCTAACATGAGAGGGTCATCGAAACAAGCAATGGCTAGTCAAAAGAATATGATTGTTATATTTAATTTGTTTTGTAATTTCTATGTTTTCATTTTCTAAGAACAATTTGTATGACTTCAAAATAATTTTAATTAATTGCATTACTTTCTTACTTTGATATCTTTATATTCATGTTAGTTATATTTATTTTTGTTAAATAAAAAAAATATCCCTCCCAATTGTAAATATTTAAATAAGAATATTAATATCCTTTCTAGATTTAATATTAATATGAAATAAAAATAAAATCTTTAATTTTATAAAATATATAATATAAATATTACGACAGTTCGATTGCCAATTTTCATATAAGTTAATTTATAATGATGGTGACAATGCTTATAAGCGTCATATAATGTTGTACGTAGCGATTGTTGTAACTGTCATATTTTATATAATAATTTGTCTTTTTGTTGTGTTAATTATGACATTTTTTAAACCATAATCTATTACATTGTAATAAGTGACAACTTTTGTGGCGGTTCAACTAAAATCGCCATTTATTTACCTTGTGGCGACCAAATTTATAACGGTACACGCTACCGTCACTCTAGTATTTGGTGACGGTTAAAATTGTTGCATTTTACAAAAATAACTACCACTTTTAACATGATTTTTTTGTTGTGAATACTTATAATATTCAAAGACAATTAATGGAGTTGGAATATGTTTACGTCTTTCAAGACAAGACAAATTTAATTTGGTGTTAAAAAGAAAATTAAGGATGTTAAATTTTACCATAATAATAAATGCTATGAGAACAACATTCTAAACCTTTCACACCTTTTTCTCATTAAGTGAAATTGTTATAGAAAAAGATCCTTATTGAGCAAGCTTGAATAAAATGGGATTATAGAATTTTGAAATCCAACTCTCAATGACATATGGTGAAAAACATAATTAATTAGCCTTCGTGCTTTTAGTAGAATCATTAAAAATTATAGGGTTATTTGTCAAAAATTGTGTTTCGTTCCTGAGGAAAACTTTGGAGTTATTTTGTCCTTATGTTTTATAAACTTGTGTAAACGATCATTGATGATGCGTTAGAATTCCTTTTTATCTCTTTATTTTCCTTCTTCATAGTTCATACTTCACTGTCATCCGTCTCTTAAGCTTCTTTCACTCTTCTCCCTTCCATTTCTTCTCATTTTCCTTTTCTTAAAGATGTTTTTATTTGTCATCAAGGATCATTTGCACTTGCTTATAAAATATAAGGACGAAATATGTCTAAAGTTTGCCTCAGGACCGAAACACAATTTTGACAAAATAGTTCGGGAATTAAAAATATATTTAATCCAAAATTATAATTTATTTCCTTAACAGGGAAGCATAAAAAATGTTGCCTACTGGTGATTAAGAGTGATCATATCATTTAATCTGAAGAGTTTCATAATCTTTTTAAGTGTTTGTAATCCTTGTACTCGTTTGAGAATGTGACAATTTAGAATAAATGATTTCAACAAGGGTTAAATATGATTCAATTCCTGGATTATTTTTTTAAAATTGTTTTAGTTATGGAAAAATTTTTAGATTTATTTTATCTTTATACTTTATAAACTGAAGTAAATAATTCTTGATGATGTGCCAAAATTCTTTTTTACCTTTTTATTTTTCTTCTCCATAGCTTCATATTCTACTAATATCTGCCTCTTAAACTTTTTCATTTTTGCCTTTCATCACTCTCATTTTGTTCTCTTTAAAGACATTTTTATTTATCATCGAGAATTAATTACACCATTTTATAAAATATAAAAATAAAATAAATTAAAAATTCATTAAAAAGTAAAAAATATTATTCTTAGAGACCCTTTATTTTTATGGACGAATTTACAAGAATGAACGAATGTAAAAAAAAGGAAACACAAAAATAATAAATAAAAATAGAAACTAAAACAAAAGTTTTCCAATTATCTTTCTTCACATAAATACGAAGATTTAGAGAGAAAATATAAAATATACAAAGACTAATGGGTTATATGATACGTAGAAATATAATAAAATATTATATATTTATAATTAATTATGTATATCATATTTGTTCTTACCGGAAAGAGGCAGCAAGGTCCTTCCGAGTTGGAAAGTGATCTACTATTGAAATTCGGACTATATTCAGTACTTGTGTTGTGAATCTGAGTTGGACTTAGTGTTCTTGAGTTGTAGACTAATGGATGGTTTATCTATGGAAGACTCTCTGGCACTAAAGTTAGTAAGAGTATTAAGTATATAAAGATATTTTAGAGAAGAGTAACATAAATAGAATAATAATGAATAGAATAAATACTTCATTGGGTATTGATCTCTATTTATAAACCTTTGTGGGCTTTGTAATTGTTAAAAGATTAGGTTGGTTATTCAATTATGATAAAATAAGGTATAACTTATTTGTGATTAATAGTAACTGAATTGCACAGGGTTAATTGAATTAACCGAGCTATTAGGATTTCTTATAATAACATATTTTGTTATTATACGTATCTTATAAGATATGGAGAAGTACATAAGCCCCCCAAGCTTAGAATCTGAATATGAGATTTGCAAGTAATAAACTGATTTATGAGGCTGAACGAGTTTAATACTTTGACCAAGTTGTAGTTATTTGTTTCTTTGGGCGACTGTTATAATTTATATAGCCAAATTATTTGAAGTTCGATGTTTGTTGTCTTCTATTTGAGCTTCTTTGGAGGTTGATGTTTGTTGCCTTCGACTTGCCTTATATTCGAGTTGTTCTTGAGCCCGATGTTTGTTGCCTCCAGTTCGGGCTCGAGTTATTAAGCATGTGTCATATCTATCAAAATGTATTTATGAGAGGTTTTTTAAGTAATGATGATGTTTTGTTATGTCGCGTCAGATAAGTGACGAACACCTCATTTCTTTTGACATGTGGTTCTACATGTAGCTCTTGTTGAAATTTTTGCATTCCCTCTCAAGGCATCGTTCTGAATTTTCACCGCTTCAAATTTTCACTTTTTAAGACTTCTCTTCTCCATTTCCATATCTCACCACTCTTGAACTCTTCTTTAATTGTGTGTTTTTCAGATATTGGGTTTGTTTCCACTTCGTCTTTCACTTTTCACCTTCGTTCCTCAGAGCTTGTCTTCGTCATCCAATCGTGTTCCTCATTCTCTTCTCAAGTTTAGGTATGTCTTCTTCCTCCTTTTCTGCTTCTTCTAAGGAAAGAGTTCCCCTTATGGAGAGGGAAATCATTGGGATAGGGGAGGATACTTCCTTTTCTAGCCATAACAAATCCTTTTTTGTGGAAGGGGGTTTAGTGGAGGAGGTTAACCCCTTTTTTGTTGCGCTTGCAACAGTTTCCATCAACATGGTGGTGGTGTCAAGTTCTGAGGTTGTGGTTAGGGATCTCTAGGTAAGCGTAAAGCTACCTCCTTTGAGTTAGTTAGGTCAAGCCTGGTAAAGAAGTTTAAGGGAAGTGGTCCCGAACTTAATGAAGATCTCGAGTACTATTGGTTACTCGGTGAAGTTGCTGCTTATAGATATGAGTTTACCTCAGTTGGTTTTGTTCAAAAGTTTTTTGTCTTCTTTTGATGTTTGTGTAGATAGCATGACTGAGTTTATTGTCATCGAGAATTGTAAGGACTCAGATAGGGTTTTGTGAAAAACAGGAAAAACACAAGAAGGGAGGGTTGAATTGTGTTTTAAAAACTTTTCGTTGTTTATCGCAATTCTTCTAAAGACAAAGTGTTCATCAGATGTGGTTTGAACTTTACAGACGAAGCAGTCTGAAATTTGAAAAATAATTTTGTAAACAAATGTTTACTTAAAAATCTTCCCTCTATAAGGTTAGATACAAATTATAATATACAATCTAAAAGAGTTAAAGAGGGAGAGATTACTCAGATTTTTATACTGGTTCATCTAAAAACGCAATCTATATCCATTTCTTTAATCTACTAGCAAACGACTGCTATAACGTACAAATATTATTTCAGCTCATCGCCACTTTTGGCTAACCCATATAATTCTTTCACACAAAGTCAGTCCTGGCTTCAACTAAGTATTCTTTCTTACTAAGCCACTCCTGGCTTAAACACAAAGTTTTGATAAAGATTTTTGATTAAATCACAAAGGCTTGAGCTATTCTAGGAGAGTTACATCTTAAAAATGAGAATAAAAGAGGGTTCAACTTGTAGAGGTAGTTATGAAACACTAGCAGTGTTCTTGTAAAGCTTTTATGAAGAGATTAGAAAGAGCACAAAAAGAATTTGCAAAAGTGAGTTTTTCACAACTTGTTTCTATGTCTCTTCAAGATGAGTTCGATCCCTTAAATAGTGCATAAGCAACTAGCCACTAAGATCTGTTTTGACATCTTCAGCTTTAGGTTGGTTTTGAGCACATCTTCTTGTTGCGTCTGATGAAGTCTTTACATAGGTGCATTAAATGCTCCTCTTCATGCAATAAATGCATACTTCTATTTTTCCCACAAAACTTGATAACTCGTAGCACTTATCCGCCATTGGGTAATGATCTTTACTCCTTTTGATGAAAGCATAACTTTCGTGTTAGAATAAATGGCTAATTTCAATATACAGCTGCAGATAAAAACCAATTCTTTAAAGATTCTTGAAATGCTTATATCAATGTATCATAAATCTAGTTCAATTAACAATTCAATTATCAATTACTGAAACTAAAGAAACAGGGAAAGAAGATCAATACAAGAGATTTATACTGGTTCACCTTACTATGAAAGGCTACATCCAGTTTCCTAATCACCCAAATCAAAGCAATTCACTAATTTTCAGGTTTTACATGAACCCTACATGAAAAACTAAAAACAGAACAATACAATTGATCTTGAACCCTACAAGATCTATCTACCCTTGTAAAACCCTATTACAAGAACACCTTAATGACCCTGATTAAGAAGAAATACACTCAGTACAAGATTACAGAAGATTTTGGAACGAATTGACCTGATTTACACTTGCAGTATATGAAACAGGACAAAATTCAGGTGATAACTTTCTATGGAAAGATTTTCAATTCAATTTGATCTTGGATTCTTTAATGGATTTCGCGAATTGATTTAGGACACTTGAAAACTCTTTCTGAACAATGGGTTTCTCTGTAATTGATTCGTTGCCCAGTTCTTGAAAATTCAAAGTATTTAAAACAGAACTGGTATTAGTGTTTTAAAACTATTACTGAGAAAATCAGTTATTTAAAATGCGATATAGGTAGTTGATTTCATTTAAAACGAATTTTTCAAAGAGCACCCAAAATCTAAAAACTGAAAAATAGTCAGCTGAAAATGAGATTAAATTGGTGGAAATCATTAAAGAGAAATCTTTAAATGATTTTAGCCTTTAAATGCGAATGAACTACATTTTTCAGAGAGCATGGATTTCTTAAGAACAGCTCCAGGATTTTAGCTGATTGAAATTCTAAAAAATAGTTAGGTGGAAGCAAAATTAAAAAAAAAACAGTTCCAAAATTTAAGATGATTAAAATTTCAAAAATGGTTAGTTGAATTCATCCAAAACAAAATTTAAAAACATCAGTTCCAGAATATTAGTTAACTGAAATCCATACCAGTTGGTTAAAATGTTTAAGATTGACTTAGCCATCAAACTAAGAACAGTTTAACTGACTGAAAATATATTTTTAATGATTTGAAAGCAGTTAAAACTTCTTTAAAACATTTCAAAACATTTTAAAAAGCAAGATTAATTCCAAGATTAAATGAAATGAATCTTACCCCAAATCTTAAGACACTCTAACACTAAGATAAAATCTTCATATGATGATTATCGTCTGACAGACGATACATTCATGATCTGATATAGATAAAAACTATACACTCCTTCGTCTGACAAATTGCTTCGTTTGAAAGTCTATTCGTTGCCATAAAATAACATTAATTTTTTTTCAACACAATTCAAAATTATGGAGCATTTGGACTTTTTCTCAATAGGTTTATATAAAGCCTTTACCCAATGGTGAGGATTTTTTTTGTATACGAGTTCTTTTTAAAGATCTTGATGTTATCTTTCCCCTTTCCGAGTTTGAATATAGGGTTTTGTGTAACCTACGTGTGGCCCCGAGCCAGTTACATCCAAATAGTTCGGCTGTCCTAAAAGCTTTCCAAGTTTTGTGTGATCAACTCCATATTATTCCAATTGTAAATAAATTTATGTATTTTTATAAACTAAAACATGGTGCTAAGGTTGGCTAGGTTTCCTTGAATGGCGTCCAACATAGTGCTCTATTTCAAGTTTTTTCCCTCTTCTTTTAAGAATTTTAAGACTAGATTTTTTAAATTGAAATGTGCCAAGGTTGATTTTGAAATATGTCTTTACTTCAACCCCAACCATTCTCCTCATTTCTCATTTTATTGGCAAAGGGAAATAAAGTTGAAGTCTCAGGCTAAGCAATTTTTATCAAACAAGGAAAGAATTGATATTGAAATCATAAAGGGACTACCTCATCCGATGAGTAGTCGGGATCTGTTGAAAGTACCCTTGGCTGAGGACCCTACATCCTTCTTCTTAGGTAACCGATTGTTGAATCTTGTTAATTTATTTATGTTTGCATTATATTGACTATATTGTGTACTTTTGCAAAGATAATGGGAAAAGATTTTGATTATCGCAAACTCCGGGCTAAGGCGAGTGCCCCTTCGGTGAAGGATTTTGAACTAGCTTCCAAGAAAGTTTGTGATCCCTAACAAGCCTCAGGGAGATCATGCTAATACAGATGATCTTATTATTGTGGGTGAGTATATTGCCCAAGGAACTAACCCCGTGACCGAGGTCTCTAATCCTTGTCCTGGAACTTTCGTGAAATCAAGGCTTGCTCTAGCAACTCTTCAAATTCCAAAACCTCTCTTGGAGGGCGGCTTAAGCGTTTGGGAACACCTTTTCCTTTAGGTGGCTTTGTACGTTCAGGCCTACGTCTTTCGGAATTGATTTATCGAGGAAAGGAGCTTCTTGATTGGATTGACCATGTCTCCACTGTTGCCCCCAACTCTAACTCCTTTTGGCATGTCAATATGAAGGCCAGTAATGTGAAGTTTGGTTCGAGCTTCCCAGGGTTGTATGATGGTGAGTTGATCAAAATGGTTGGACCGCATGGAAGCATAGATTCTGTCGAGATCTTGCTTGCTCAAAGTATGGCTATCCTTTACTACTGGAAAGGAGTTGTTGCTTAGAGCTCTAAGGTGGTTTCAAAGGCTAAAGAGTTGGAGAAAAAAGATCAAGACTGGGCTAAGAGACAACAAGAATGGGTCGAAGTATGAGCTTGAACTCGAGCTATCCTCTAAGGCTCTTGAAGTTGCCCAAGGTTAGGGGTAGATAAAGATATTGGAAGCAGAGGTCGGGATGTTGAAGAAGAGTTTGGAGGTGGCTGATGAGATCAAGAAGAAGTTGAATGTGGTTGAGGAGAAGGAAAATAAGATTCAAGCGGATATGGAGAAATTGGCTAAGTCCAATAAGGAGTTGGTCAAGACTAACTAGGAAGTGAAGGTAGAGAATGACGACCTAACCTCGATTAGTCTACAGGGGTATGCAGAAGGTTTTAAGAAGGTTGTTTGATAGGTAGCCTTCTTTGTCCCCGACCTGGAGACAATTAAATTTGATATAGATAAAAGATGTTATAGATAGAAAGCTACTTGATGATGTATAAACCATTGCACATTTTTAATATTTATTCTAAGTGACATGCCTGGGTAGATCTATAAACATTTTTAGTTCTTTTCTTACATATTTAATATAATCCAAGTTGTTATTTTGAACCAAGTTTAGGATGAACAAGCTTGGTTCAAAGTTGAAAACATGTAATTGGAATTTTAAGTAATAATTTTGATATGAGTAACTTTTGCATTTATCGCCTTTGATTCAAGTAGCTATGATGACTCTACATCGAGTAATGTTGTCGTAGCGTGAATAGCTTAAGCAACCTAGATAACTTTGACTTGGGTAATATTTGAACTTGAATGATTTCGGTTCAAGTAGGTCAGATGACTTTGATTCGAGTCGTGTAGTTGTAACTTGAATAGTTTTAATTCAAGCAACCCGAATAACTTTGACCCAAGAAACATTTGAACTTGAATAACTTTGATTCAAGTAGCTCAAATGACTTTGATCTGAAATTTTCACGCCAAACTACTTTGGTTCCTATATTTGGGAATAACTTTGATCCAAGTGTGAAAAAGAGTAGACAATAATATGAAAATTTTTATTTCAAGTGGAGCCTCATTAAAACCTTGTCCAGAAAAACCCTCCTTAGGATAAAACTCGGATCAAGGAAAAAGTACCCCTTCTTCAAGTACATAGTTCGGAATCATCCAGCCTAGGGCTTAACTGTAGTACATTTTCAAGTGAGTTGCGTTCCACGTTTTGGGAACCTACTTGCCATTTAATTCTTTGAGCTTGTACGCCCCATTTTGGAGAGAATCCACTACTCAATATGTTCCATCCCAGTTAGGTGCTAGCTTGCCTTCACTCTGTCTGGCATCCCCAAGCTTTCGCCATACCAGGTTGCCATTCTGAAAAACCCATTCTTTGACCTTGGTATTGTAGCATCGGGCAGCTTAATTTTTGGATGTTTCGTCTCGTAATCATGCCTCTTCCTTGATTTCTTGGACAAGATCTAGCTCCACTCTCAATTCACCACTATTGTGGGTCTTATTGAAATTTTGTCTTCTCCAAGATGCTTCCCCGAGTTCTATTGGTATCATGGCATCAGTGTCGTAAGTAAGTCGGAATGGGGTCTCCTTTGTGGAAGATTGAGGGGTATAGTGGTAACCCCAAAGGATTCCTGGGATCTCCTTAGCCCAGAGACCTTTGGCTTGACCAAGCTTCTTTTTTATCTCGTTGAAGATTACTTTATTAGCGACTTCGGCTTACCCATTATTTTAACAATGTTTGACAGATGACACTCGGTTCTTAAGTCCAAGTTGTTGTAGAAATTACTCGAGCCCTTTATCAATGAATTGTTATCCTTTGTCTCTTACAATGGAGTGTTGGAGTCCATGCCTACAAATAATATTCTTCCAAGAGAACTTTTAGAGCTGCTGAATTGTGATAGTTTCCAAGGGTTTGGCTTCTATCCATTTAGTGAAGTAGTCAATAGCCATAATTAGAAATTTTACTTGTCTCCTCTGAGAATGTCCATGCCCCATGCGGTGAATAACCATAGTGCAACTATGGAATGTAACTCTTCAGGAGGTAAAGTGTGTAGGGGACCACACTTCTGACACAACAGGCATTTTTATATGAAGGCATCGGCATCTTTTCTTACTATGGGCCAATAATAACCTGCTTGGATTATGCATGCATCCATGCATCGAGCTCCAGAGTGCATCATGCATATAACTCTATGGAGCTTGGCCAAGATGTATTGAGCTTGATCGTGATCCAGACATTTGAGCATTTGTGAAAAGATACCTCAGCAAAATAACTTTCCACTATATATGGTGTAGAACAAGGCTTGAAGACATACATACTTGGCCTCCTTAGGGTCCTCGAGAAAGATGTCATTAGCAAGAAGTTGATAATTGGGGTCATCTAGGTACAGGTGCTCGGATTTACATGTAACACGTCAATATGGTCCCAACTTGGAGTCTGCAACGTCTCCTGTTGCTCGACCTTTTTAGTACTTGCTAGTTTTGATACTGGCTATTATCAGCTTGAGGAACATGGCTCATCTCGAACTTATCAAACTTGTTGATCAAGTTCATGGCGAGGTGAAAGTATTTTTGTACCAAAGGATCCTTAGCCCTATACTCTCCTTTGATCTGGGCAGTGATTAGTTAGGAATCGCTCTGACATTAGAGTTTCTTAATTTTGAGTTCCCTAGCCAATCGTAGCCCGGCTATTAATACCTTATACTCGACCTTGTTGTTGGAAGTTTCGAATTCGAAGCGGATGGCTTGCTCGAGGACCATATTACCTGGTCCTTCTAGAATTACGCCAGCTCCACTTCCCTTCTTGTTCGAGGAACCATCTACACTCATTCACCCCTATTTGTGTCGTTCTCCTAGTGGTTGGAGCTCGATAAGGAAATCGGTGAGAAACTGAGCCTTCATTGGACCTTAACTTTCAAAGTGTAAACCAAACTCTAAGAGCTCTACCGACCAGGTAGTCATCTATCTTGCCAATTCAGACTTTTGTAGCACCTGTTTTAAAGGATAGTCAGTACGTACCACAATCTCGAAATTGCAAAAGTAGTGTCGCAACTACCGAGCTGAGAATACTAAAGTCAGCACCAAATTTTTTATGACTTGATATCTCGTTGGAGAGTACAACTTATAAAATAAACTAGGGATCTCTTTCTTCCATCCTTTGATGCCAACACCGAGCTGATAATCAAGTTTGAAATGGCCAAATATAAGACACATTAAACTCGAGGGTCAAGATCAACGCCCAAATCGTCAGTCTGATCCATAAGGAACTCCTTCTCGAGGTTGTTAGGTAACAGGTTGTCTATCATTAAGCATGTCTCCTCGACCTTAGGTGGATGTTCAAGGGTCTTGGACACATCGGTTCGTGTGGTGTTATCCAAGGTTTCTACCTTCACGTTGTAGGGAGAAACCTTGAGCGACTGTGCATAACACTGATGGGCCGTTTTGGGGTCGACCTTCATTGTAATGATTTCCCCATTGTTTATGGGGAATTTAATCGCCATATGTGGTGTAGATACAATTGTCCCGAACTTGTTCAACATGCGATGACCGATGAGTGCATTGTACAGGTGTCTGTCTCGACCATGATATATCTTACCAACAGTTTGCTATTAGTGAATCGGGCTGTCAACTTGGTGCTGAGTGTTTCAAAGGAGTTAATGGAATTGTGTGGCAATGAGTAATACCATTTTAACGTCGGACCCTTCAGGGTGGTTGGGAAAATTTGGCAGTGAATGACGGGGTCCATTGATAACAAGTTGGCTTCCACCATATATGCCCTTTGATGCTTATCTGGATCTGAGGATCCATCATACTTCTTGATGTAGGGCGGCTTCCAATTGCGAGGAAGCTCAACAAAAGTAATATCCTCGGTAAAAAGGTGGAAGCCTGCAAGTCCTCCCTTATTCATCTCCATGGGCGGGTTTGGAGGGGCTTTGTTGTCCTCTCAGTTTTCCATAGGGGACGCCCTATTGGACACGTGGTGACATCGACGCTAGGACTGGCCATCCTGGTAATGTGATGGGGCGTGAGATGTGGCGTGGTCATCGCGGGCTGAGGGTGCTTTGCGCTTGGAGGTTGACCTATGGAGGGAAGGATCCTCCTTGTGATATTGTTCAATGGCTCATGTTGGTTGTAGTCCTTTCTGGGGCGTGAGCAGCTAGGAGGGTCATCAACATGGGGTTTTCAAGTTAGGTAGGATTCCCCCATGTGCTTGGTGTCATATGATTTGTTTCCTGACCTATGAACCTGACGGTCCCGAGTAAGGATAACAAGCTGATCCTGGACAGTTTTCAGTTCGACTTGGTGTTGTGCACACATGATTTGTAGGTCTTGATCATGCTCGACTTGGCACTCTGCAATTGCATGGAGAGATGCCTCATTTCTTTGAAGAAGACTATCCATATCTTCCTTAATAGCTACTACGGCGAGGGATCCATGCCGGAGTGAGGTGATGAAGAAATAGTGTTGGATTGTTTGCTTTAGGTGAAAACCATGAACCTGGTGGTTTGGGAAAATTTTTACCCAGGCCACACACTAGGCACTAAATGTTCTTACCAGAAAGAGGTAAGAGGGTCCTTCCGAGTTGGAAAGTGGTTTACTATTGAAATTCGGGCTCTATTCAGTACCTGTTTTGTGAATCCGAGCTGGACTTAGTATTCTCAAATTGTAGACTGACAGGTGGTTTACCTGCGGAAGACTCTTTGACGCTGAAGTCAATAAAAGATTAAGTATATCAAAATATTCTAGAAAAGAGTAGAATAATATTGAATAGAATGAATACTTCGTTGGATATTGATCTTTATTTATAAACCTTTGTGTGTTTTGTAATTAACAAAAGATTAAATTGGTTATTCAATTATAATAAAATAAGTTATAACTTATTTGTAATCAATAATAATTTCAACTGCATACATTAATCGAACAATTAAGATTTGTTATAATAATGTATTTTATTATTATAAGTATATTATGGAGTGTATAATATTATATAATATTTATTACATTTATATGTATATAATTATTATATTATATTATTTATTTATTATTTTAATTTTAAAATATTTATATTTATATTATATACAATTAAAATAAATATAATAAGTATAAAATAAGTAAAATAATAAACAGTAAAATTAGATTAAAATTATTAAATAATAAAAATAATTTAATCATTATATTAAATTTTAAAATTTATTATATCAATCAAATTATTTATGAATTTTAATTAAAGTTTCTTATTTTTTAGTTGTTTTCTTTAATTTAAACAAATTTACTTTTCATTTGTTTTTTTTATTTTTGTCGGTACATCCAGAAAAAAAACTTAATTATTATATTATATTTCTACAAACATATAAACATAATGTTGTTTTGATAAAAGATGATCGAATAAATTTTATTCAAGATATATGTAGTTTTGAATCTTAAAAGTTGATTAAAACGATCAAGGATGAAATGAATTTTGTGGTAGTCTATAAGTTTGGAATATCTTCTAGTTGCTTAAGATTAAAAAAAAGACTTTTAAAAAGGGATGAATTAATAATAAAAGACATTGGAAATTTCTTAGAAAGATTCTTTGTAGAAAAATGACGTTAGTTTATTTTTATTTGTACCAATTCAATATATGTTGTAGTCCATCATAATCAATTAAACTAGACAATATAATATTAGTAGTTTACTTTATTTTAGATTTGTGCTAAATGAATGTAAAGATTGTTATTTTAAAAAAGAAATATAGATAAACACTTTATAAATTCTAGCAGTTCTATTATGTTTTTTCTTTTTTGCTGAATTTCAATCTTCCTTATTTTTGTTCATTCCAACTATTTAAGAACATGTAAGATATTAATGGGAGTTAATGGAAACAATTTTATTGAGCAAACAATATATGTTCCTAATTTGTATAGTGAATATTTCAAAATCAATTTTTTTCCTAAAATTTTCAATCCATTTCATCCATTAATATACTAAAATACTAATATAATATTGATATTTATAAAATAGATGTATAAAGAAAAAAAATTGTTACATGTAAGATCAGTTATTTCATGAGAGAATTTAAATAAAATAAATTATAATTGAACTATGACATTTAAATTATTAAAGATACCTGTGTTATAATTATTAGTTATATTTTTTTATTTAATAATAAATCTTTGTTTCAATAATAGCTCTTTGTTGGATATTTAGATGGAGGATATGATTGAAAAAATGACACCAAATAAGCTACAGACCAACTTACATAAGAAAATTGATATTATCTTTAATTCAAAATCTTCATGTAATTAATATATGACTCTTCTTCTTTATACATTGTTTTACATACTTATTTTTGTTTAATGTGAGACTCAAACTTATATTTGGATTTTCAACAATCTTTTATTTAAGTGTGAATTATCATACTCCTCGAATGAAAACTTTATTTTGTTGAAAATTTAAATGTGAGTTTGAGTCTCATATTAAGAAGGAATAAAATGAATATATTGAGTAACATATAAGAAAAAAGATTCATAAATTTATTGTCTTAAGCTTTTAGGTTGAATATGACTTTAATTTTTTTATATGAGTTGACTTGTGACTCATTTCGTATTGGTTTTTACTTTGTATTGTTTTTTTCTAACGTATTAAGATCCAACACATAAATAAAAGAAAAAATAATAATATTGAACCGAAGTAGTGGACAACACCCTATGGCTTTTAATGTTATTGGATAATTCATTTCACGATCTCCACCATGCATGCCTGCTGTTAAGCATATTTGAGCTGGTAGAGTGGTTCTCCCAAAAAGAAAAGACCATTAATAGTGAAAATGCTTCGACTTTAGTCATTGTAGGAATCTATATAATGATAATTAGATAGGGACATAAAAAGGACACATAGAGGAACAAAAAAGCTCTCCCGCTATTGCATGCTCCATCAATGATAATGAGGATTTCACGGGTCCCCAAACACTTCCTTTGCTTCTATGTCAAGGGAAAACAATTGCATGAGTATAAGTTTGGGTTTTATATTAGATAAAGATAAGTAACTTAAGTAATAAAAAAACTTACAAACTTAATTTAAGATTTTGGATTGAAATTTATATTATAATTCAACACATATCCCGTTAAGAAATGTAACATAATATTAGGAAAAAAAACTTTTTATTTTAGAAGAATACAAATGAAAGATTATTTACAATGATGTTCGCTCTATGAGAATGAAAAAATAACTTTAACATGTTATATATTAGATTTTAATTTGACATTTTATATATTGAGAAATATAAGAGATTATCATTTTTGTTTTGAAAATTACATTAAGTGTACTTTTGTGATATAATTTTACAAAACAGTGTGTTAACCATATTAACAAAATCTAAAACAACTAGTTTAAAATTTAAATCAAATGACAATATTTTACAGAATGAAATTAAAATTATTTCATAAAATTTCATTTTTTCCAAAGATAATTAATTACTATCTAGTTCAAGTATTCTCTGTGCAACTAATGTCCAAAAATCTTAGCTTTTTTATTAACTATAGCATGGTAATTAGATTTTAATTAAAGATAAAACCTAGCTAGGGACACAAGAGGGTTCTATCCTCTCTCAAGTCTTTATATCACTTTTCTATGTAAAAAAATCTTAAATATAAATCGTATCTCATCTTAAGTTATTATACATGGTTTTTGTATTGAGTAAAAATAAATCAATTAAAGAGTAGAAAGGGTGTTTAAACTCATAAACAAAACATGTTCAGACAACCTAAAAAAACGTTCTAACATAATTGCTTCCATAGCATAAGTGTTTAACCTCTGCTAGATCAAAACATGTAAAAGATCCCTTATCAATAGTTTAAAATACTTATATAGATAAAGCCCGACCAAAACAAATAAACAACGACTACGAATAATTTTCTCTAATGGCAAGAAGAAACATATCATTCTAAAAGAACATTATATGTAAAGTGTCCCAAATTTCATCCTCTTGAAATCATTTGTAGCTAGCTATGTCGTCAAAGATGTTACTTTTTTCACAACACATCAATGAATCTACGTAGAACACATTAAACGATCCATCCAAATCCCCACTTTGCTTAGCACTTGGATGCTTTCTTTGAGACCCTACTTCTTGCAAACTCTATCATCATCCATATTTATGCTCTTAACCATGTTAACACAAATCTCACCACATATCTAGTTATAATAAAAAGCTTATTTTACATTCACAAATAAAATTAGTTTACGTGCAACCATTTAAATATGAATATGGTGGTAGTTTTGTAATATACATGTATATGAGGTGTGCAATTAACGAATGTAAATTATACACACAACCACATTACATCGATTGATTCTATGTGTAAACCGATGTAATTGTTTTGTTATTGACTTTTTATATAGATTGTTATAAACAATTTCTCTAATATCCTTCCTACACAAACGCGTGCCTCACCTTTTCTTTTTGCCATTTTTGAAAATCTTCCTTTTTCTCCTCCACACACATTTTTATAGAATTATTTTAAAAAATAATTCTAATATATTTTTCATATAAACTTCTTACAAAACAAAGTAAAACAGTGCAATATATATACATAAGAATCTTTATAATTAATGATATAAATATTTAATTTTTAGTAACCATGATATTTAATTACCTAATTTATCAAATAAATATTTGATTTATCTTAACACTCCACTCAAGTTGGTGTATGGATATCACACATTCCCAACTTGAATAAAGACTCACTAAACACCCTGCTTGCAACTCCTTAAGTAAAAACATAAGCTAATTGCAATTCAAACTTTACAATGGAAAAGGAAATTATTCTAACTTCAAGTTTCTCTTTGATGAAAGGTCTATCAATCTCAACATATTTTGTTCTGTTATGTTGGACAGGATTATGAGCAATTGTTAATGCTGATGTATTGTCACAATACAAACTTATAGGTTGTTTTGGTTTAAGACCAAATCTGATAGGACATTTTGTATCCATAAAAGTTCACATGCCCCAAGTCACAAGGTTTCCCCCTACAAATATAAAGTATCCAAAGGTAGACCTTTTATAATTTTTTTTAACCTGCCCAATCAGCATCAATGTATCCTTTTAGCTTTAGGTTTCCATGATTTGAGAATAAAATTCCTTTTCCGGGACTAGACTTCAAATATCTCAAAATCCTCTCAACAACATCCATATGAGGCTTGCATGGGTCATGCATAAATTGACTAACGACATTCACTGCATAAGTAATATCTAGACGTATGTGAGACAAGTAACTTAGTTTTTCCACTAGCCTTTGGTATCTTCCTCTGTCTGTGCTATCTAAATTTGAGCATTAAAAAAGCATATGATTTTGTGCAATTGAGGTGTCAATTGGTTTACATCCAAGTAGCCTAGTTTCAGATAGTAAATCAAGAGTATACTTTCTTTGACATAGAAAAATATCGTGTTTTGATATAGCAACTTCAATACCCAAAAACTATTTGAGGTTTCCAAGTTGTTTCATCTCAAATTCAGATGCAAGATATTTTTGCAAACTAGAAATTTCATCATGGTCATCTCCTGTGACTATCTATCATCTACATAGATAATCAAGGTTGTAATTTTACCTTTTCTTTTCTTAAAAAATAAGGTGTGATTAGAGTTACTTGCTCTATAACCAAAAACCTTCATAGATTTAATAAACCTTTCAAACCACGCTCTTAAATATTGTTTTAATCCATATAAAGTATTTTTTAATTTGCAAACCTTCATTGTATTTTAATCTATCATACCTGGTGGAGAATCCATGTAAACTTCTTCTAAAATTTTTGCATGTAGAAAAGCATTTTTCACATCAAATTGTAGAAGAGGTCAATCTTGATTTATTGTTAATGATAAAAGTATTCTCACAGGCTACCAGTGCAAACGTCTCTTGATAATCCATACCACAAGATTGGGTGTAGCCTTTAGCAACTAGTTGTTCTTTATACCTCTCAATAGTTCCATCAGCCTTATGTTTAATTGTAAAAACCCTTTTGCATCTCATTGTTTTCTTCCCTTTTTATAAAGTCACAAGATCCCAAGTTTTGTTTTTTTACCTGAAGTTGTCATCTCCTCAACCATTGCTTCAGTCCATCTAGGATCTACCAAAGGTTCTTGTACATTACTAGGAATATACATATGAGTGAGATAACTTATGAGATGACACACAATTACTGATGGGATATTTAACTTTGGATTGAAGATTTGGTTCATATATGATGGGAGGTTGTGTTGATTTAATTCAAGAATAAGTGAAGATTTTATTTGAAGAATTAAATTCAAAGAGAATGCTGAAGATTGATGTTTTGATGATGAAGATACAAAGCATATGGCAACATCAAAGACTTGATTTTATCCCAAAAAGGAAGGTTGCATCATGGAGAATAAAGGCTAATCAAATACTCAATGAGGAGAGCTAAAGTAATCAAGGATGGAAATCTTGAAGATTTGCTCAACCTGTGAAGGATCATGTTTAGAAGTTTCAGTTTTGGGTGTTGGATAAAAAGAGTCTTAGGTTAACACATATCTGATCAAACACGAAAATACAGTGTTCTTGTGCTCAAGGTTGATCTTAGTTCTTGGAAGTGGTGATTGTATTGTGCTTAAAGTTTCATATCCATCACACATCAGGTGAATTCTTTCTTGGTTTTTTATTGATGTAAATTCATCCCTTGGATCAGTTTTAAAAGGAGGTGTTTGTTCATCTCTTGTGGGTCAAGAGAGTTGGGATCATCCTTAGTGTGTCTAAGGAGGTGTTTTCATTCTTAGTGTGTCTAAGGAGGTTTTTTCATCCTTAGTGTGCCTAAGGAGGTGTGTTCATCCTTAGTGTGTCTAAGGAGGTGTTTTCATCCATAGTATGTCTAAGGAGGTGTGTTGATCCTTATTGAGTCTAAGGAGGTGTTTCCGTTTATCTTTATTTGTTTTTACATGTTGTCACTAGATTGGTGTTTGTGGGGTATATCATCACGTGTTGTGGTGATCAGAAACTGGATGTAGGGTTGGCTTAATCCGAACTAGTATATTCTCTGTGTTCATTCTCTCTTTTCCTCTCTCTTTATTTTATTATATTTGGATCATATTAATAATTGCTATCCTGATTGCTTTTATCAAAGATTAAGGAAAATTTCAATCTTTAAATTGGAATTGATTTTAAAATCTACAAAATTATTTTAAACCATAAAATGCTTTTAAAAATCCAATTCACCGCCCCTCTTGGATTTTGCATTGTCATTATTTCTAAATATTGGCCTCAGAGCTGGTTTTTGAAAATTACTCAAAATCAAAGATCCTTATGGTAGTGCAAGGTCATCCTTTTATTGAAGGTGCTTCTATTCATAGACCACCACTCTTTACTGTTGGAAACTATCCTTTTTGGAAAAAGAGGATGAAGATTTTCCTTAGGTCAAATGATCAAGGTGTTTGGGATGCAGTTGTAAAAGGTCCTTTTATTCCTAGGATTACTGTTGATAAAGTGCAGGTACCAAATGAGCGATCTCAATGGACAAGAGAGGAGTACAATGAACATCAATGTGATATAAGGGCATGTAATATGATATCATCTACTTTAATTGTTGATGAGTTTTACAGGTTATTTGATTGTACAACAACAAAGGAAATGTGGGACACTCTTGAAGTCACACATGAAGGCATGAAGGATGTCAAAAAATCAAGGAAAAATACCTTGATTCAAGAACATGATGTTCTGCATGAGCAAAGGAGAAACTATCTATGATGTTCAGAAAATATTTACTCACATTGTAAATCATCTCAAGGCATTAGGTAAGAGATTAGATACTGAAGAATTAAATGTGAAAATATTAAAATCTTTGGACAAGACATAGCAACCCAAAGTGACGGTGATCCCGGAGTTAAAAAACCTTACCAACATGACAATGACCACTCTTTTTGGAAAACTTAGAGAACAGGAGATGGAGCTAGGTCGCTTCAAAGGAGAATAAGAAGATATAAAAAAGAAGGGTATTGCTCTCAAAGCTTAATCTATGAAAGAAGAGAGCAGTGATACTGGTGATGAGTCAAAGTATAATGACATCAATAATTTTGTAAAGAAATACAAGAATTTCATCAAGAACAAAAAGAAAGGCAACTATAAGCAATGTAAGAAATTCAAAAATTCAAATTCTAATGATAACTATAAATGTTATGGTTATGACAAAAAGGGCACATGAGATCAGATTGTCCAAATCCCAAGAAGTCAGAAGAGAAGGAAAAGAAAAGCAAGAAATCCTTCAACAAAAAGAAAAAGAAAGCATATATTGCTTGGGATGATAATGAAGTAAGTTCCTCCCTAAGTTCAAGTGAATCAGAAGAGGAAACCAATCTTTGTCTTATGGCGGGTGATGTTGAATCCACATGCAGCGAGGTAAGTGATTCTGATCTTCCTAATGATTATGATGAATTGCTTGAAGAATTTCTTAATCTTTGTGAAAAGTCGGAAAAACTTACATCTCTTCACAACAAATTGAAAATGATTATAAAAATCTTGAAAAGAAAGTTTTTGACTTAGAAGAAGAGAAAAAGGTTTTGAAAGAGGATTTGGAAAAGGAAAAAATTCCATGTAAGTGTAAATCCAAGATTCCTACTTGTGAAGAATGCAAAGTTTTCGCAAATAAAATTTCTTATCTTGAAATGTCTCTTTCAAAATTCACTATGAAAAAACAAAGTTTGAATAATGTCTTAGATATGCAAAAAGGTATATATCAAAAGGCAGGGCTTGGACATACTTTTAAGGATAACCAAAGACCCACTAAAATTGTGTTTGTTAAAGGTGAAACATCTAATACGAAGAAGGTTTTTGAAAAGATAAATTTTTCAAGAAAACCTAATGTTTCAACATGTTTTTATTGCATGCATAAAGGTCATTCAATAAATAGATGCAATATTTGACGTTTTAGTGTTCCTAATGAGAAATATAAAATGGGTTCCCAAAATAAAAATTAATTCTAACCGATGAGGACCTTAATAAGTAATTTTATGGGACCAAAATAATTCTTGTTTGTTTTGTAGATTGGTTCCAAATTCAAAAAGTCTCTTTAGTGTTCTGATAGCGGGCGTTCAAAACATATGACGGGAGACAAAAGCATCAACTAGATGATATCTTTACTAAACCCTTACCCCCGAGAAATATTTTATGAGCTTAGAAGGGATCTAGGTATTGTTAATGGTAATTCTCTTGGTTAAATTGAGTTTATTGATGTTTAAAATGAATAATTTGATGTTGATTGCTTGAAATTAGTGATTTTTCATAAAATTGGTTTATTCGCTAATATAATCGATTACATGTCGTACCATAATTGATTAAAAGTGTTGTTTGTGATGTTGTTTTCGGAAATAATTGATTACGTTATGATATAATCGACTATCTATGCTATTTTGTATTGTTTTTATAAAAATTCTTTGATTTAATCGATTATTTGAACTTCATAATCAATTATTTTTCTGGGTTTTTCGTTCTGGGTTAATTTTTTGAGCAAATAATCGATTATGCTCGACCCATGATCGATTAAATGTGTCGTTCTAAGTTTTTTTGCACACTGATTTTTTAACATTGGAGTTTTGGAACTTGAGTTATTCGTCCTGCAACAGCTATATTCCTTCCCCAATAGCTCTATTATCATTAATTCAGTGATTTGGAGGCAGAATACACGTCTATAAATACCAAGGTTGAGAATCAAAAGGCTACTTCTATTTTTCTGCTCTCTAGCTGTTTTTGGTTTTCTGCTATCTCTTATGTATGAAATTTCTGCTCTATATTATATTAGCATGAACAAGAAATGAGACAACCCAATCTTGGTAGTTGGATTTCAGATGAAGATATCCAAAGGGATTTATCTGAATCACTGGGAAGGCAGGAAAGTTATTACTCCTAAATTTCTATCTTGTGATTTTTTCAAATCTCATGGTTTTACTTTTCAGGAACTCCTAGTCTCAAGGGGACTAAAAACTTTTGTGGAGATGGAAGACTCATTTTATCCAGATTCAGTAAGAGTGTTCTATTTAAATTTAACACCTCGTACAGGTACTCCAAGGACAAATGTAAAAGGAATAAGGATCCTTCTTCATGAAGAAATTTGGCAAAATGTAGCTGGTTTATCTACTAAAGGCAGAATAAACATTATATATGGATTTGAAGGTTTCAACAAGCTTGTGGAATTTCACAAATTTTGCAAAGACCTAAATCTTCCGGTGGATAGTCTTTATAAATTTGGTAACGTTAAATTAAATGAAAGAATGTTACACTATGTTATTGTGTGGATTTTAGCTGCTACAGGTACTAACCATGCTCAATTAACAAAAGAAGATATTCTTTTAATGTATGGTTTCTTTAATAACGTTAATATTGATTGGTCAGCTATCATTACTGAAAATATGTTCAAGACAACTAGATTATCTACCTTTGCTTTACCCTATCTTATGTTTATTTTTAAAATCTTGGAATACAAGGGTGTAGATTTGATAGGAGAGACAAAACAGATTTTGCTCAGCAATAGCAAAATAGGAAAAAGTGTTCTAAGACATATGGGATTAGTAAAACAAGGAAATAGTTTTATACAAAGAGGTGAAGAAGCTCCCATGGAAGAAGATGAAGAAAATGACGGTCAACCACTACAAAGATCCATGGAAGCCAACATCTACTCAAGATTGGACAACATTCTAAATCTACAAATTCAACACTATGATGATCTTTGTTCAAAACTCTCAAGGCTCAATAGGAGAGTATATAGGGTTGAAAGAAAATTGGAAATCGATAATGTATCTCCTGAAGAAGATGAAATAAGATCCTTAAAAGGCCAACAACAAGCTGAAGAAAATGAAAATGAGGATGAAGAAGATGGGGATAGTGAGGAAACTGAGTAGGATGTTTAATTACTTGGTTCATTGCTCCAATATTTTCCCATCTTTGTTTTTTTTCTATATATTTAGCTGCTGCCTATATATCTATTCTCTCAATGTATTATGTTCAATGCTATTCTTCTAAATCAAATGTGCTTCTGCTATGTTTTTCTATGCTTTTGAGTGAAAATTCTTTAAAACTTTTTTATTATGTTCAAAAAGGGGGAGAAAAATATGTGATTGATTGAGGGAATATCATAATTAACTTAAGCATCAAAAGGAAAGTTTAAGGGGGAGAATAATGGAAAATTTTATGCAATTATTTCTGAAAATTCAAATTTTGAATATTTGAAATTTTCATTTATAAACTCTGATTGATATAAGATTGCCTATAATATTTCCTTTTGAGGACTAACATTTATGATGGAGATATCCATACAATACTTTCTAAGTTTATTTTCAGGATGTCAATCACAAGTCTTTAAGTTTTTTATCATCATAAAAAATGGGGAGATTGTTGATTTAATTCAAGAAGAAGTGCAAATTTTATTTGAAGAATTAAATTCGAAAAGAATGTTGAAGATTGGTGTTTTGATAATGAAGATACAAAGCATATTGCAACATTAAAGACTTGATTTTATTCCAAAAAGGAAGGTTGCATCATGGAGCATAAAGGCTAATCAAATACTCAATCATGGAGAGCTAATGTAATCAAGGATGGAAATCTTGAAGATTTGCTCAACCTGTAAAGGATCATGTTTAGAAGTTTCAGTTTTGGGTGTTGGATAAAAAGAGTCTTAGGTTAACACATATTTGATCAAACACGAAAACACAGTGTTCTTGTGCTCAAATTTTTTCAAAGTTGTTTTCTTTCTCTCTGAAGGTTGATCTTAGTTCTTGGAAGTGGTGATTGTATTGTGTTTAAACTTTCATATCCATCACACATCAGGTGAATTCTTTTATGGTTTTTGATTGTTGTAAATTCATCCCTTGGATTAGTTCTAAAGGGAGGTGTTTGTTTATCTCTTGTGGGTCAAGAATGTTGGGATCATCCTTAATGTGTCTAAGGAGGTGTTTTCATCCTTAGTGTATCTAAAGAGGTGTTTTCATCATTAGTGTGTCTCTAAGGAGGTGTTTTCATCTTTAGTGTGTCTAAGGAGGTGTGTTCATCCTTAGTGTGTCTAAGAAGGTGTTTGTTTGTCTTTATTTGTTTTTACATGTTGTCACTGAATTGGTGTTTGCAATTGCATTTAAAGATAGTAGGATATATCATCACATGTTGTGGTGATCGGGCACTGGATGTAGGATTTCCTTAATCCGATCTGGTATAATTCTCTGTGTTCATTCTCTCTTTCCCTCCCTCTTTATTTTATTATATTTGGATCATATTAACAATTGGTATCTCGATTACTTTTATCAAAGATTAAGAAAAATTTGAATCTTGAAATTGGAATTGATTTTAAAATCTGGAAAATTATTTTAAACCAGAAAAAGTTTTTGAAAACCCAATTCACCCCCCCTCTTTCGGATTTTGCATTGTCATTATTTCTAACAGGTTGACCACGATTAGATCAAGGTGGAAGATTATATTGGACACTGGTTAACTTAGTGTTATGTGTATTGGTGATGTCAACATAAAAAACAAGCTCAATAATTGACTTAGTGTTATGTGTATTGGTGGTTTCCAAATCAGAAATAGGATCCACTTTATCTAAATTTGTATTATAAAAGTTAGAATCAAGATGTACCTCTGAAGAGTCGCGTTGAACCTGTGGAGAAGATTGAGCTAATTGGTTGTGACCAGAGGGCACTATATTATCTAAAGATGTAGTGTCCATATTTAAGATTAGCTCACTTCTTGCAGAATGATCATTACAAGATATCCTTTCTACATAATTCATATCTGTGATGTCGAACATACTAGCATCATGATGTTGCACTTCACATTCATGTTAGAATAAAGGGTTGAGTATAAGATGGGGTTGAATTAAACTCACAAAAGTTTTTCGAAAATCTTGGCAAATTTCAGAAAAGTATTATATTTTTACTCAGAGTTGCAGCAAAATTAATTCTTTAAAAGTTCTTGAAATTGTTTGATCAATGCATCATATATTAAGCTCTTTTAACAATTCTATTAACAATTGCAGAAATTAAAAGAGTAAGGGAGAAGAAGATCAATCCGAGTGATTTTTATACTAGTTTGGCTTTACAAGAAGCTACATCTAGTTTCCTAACCTACATATCAATCAATCCACTAATTCAATGTTTTTACCGAACCCTACACGTAAAATACAAAGAATATCACAAACACCTTGATCTTGAACCCTACAAGATCTGTTTATTGACAATAGGTATATCACCGAATAACACTTATCTTATTTCTTTCTAGCGTATTTCATAATATCAGTACATCCTCTATTTATAATCTTACTCTATGGACCTTTTATCTCTAGGCCTTCTCAAAATTAAAACAAAATCAATCTCTCCTAATCAAAACGTAATCTCTCCATTAATTACATAATCAATCATAATCTCCCTAATAAAAACATAATCATGAAAATCTCCTAAATATTATTCTACATTTAAGTTTATCCAACAAAATTCTCCCGAAAACTTAATTGCTTCTTCTATCCCTTATCCCAATACTCTTCAAGCATAGTTCTCGACATATCAATAGCTTGAGCTCGGCTGCCAACGTCCTGCTCTATCGCTGACGTGTTGTCAGCTTGGATCAAGTCCCATCATGTTTCACCTTAAGCCGAGCTTTGTAGCGCTCGACCTCACCATCCGCATTCATTTTCCTTATGGGTCAAGCTCCTCTAGGCAAGTCAGCCAACTCCCTCATTTTGTTACACTCAATTGCGTTGATCTCCTCATCCATTTCCTTTTTCCACTTCTCGTCCTGCACGGCCTCGTCGAAGCTCAAATCTTCCGAGTCTACCCAGAGACATATAACATGCACTTCCTTGGTGGAATTGTATATGTCTTGTAGGCTTCTCAACCTCGGCTGTCAAGGAACATCTCCATCATCGGCTAACTCCTCATTTGCTATGGCGGGGTCACAACAATCTCTGAGCTCCCTCTCTCTGCAATTTCCTCTTCCAAGTTGTTCCAGTTTCACTCGCTTGCTTCATCAACCTGCACATCTCAGCTCACTATGACTTACTTTTTTGTTTATTGGGTCATACAATTTGTAGGCCTTTGATCTCTCATCATACCCAATGAACACATACTTCTTGCTCCTATCATCGAGCTTTGTTCTTTGCTGAGCTGGAACATTCCCATAAGCCACATTGCCAAACACCTTAAGGTATGACACACTCAGCTTCCTTCCACTCCATACTTCTTAAGGTGTCTTTCCACCCAACTTCGCATGAGGACACCTGTTATGAACATAAACGACACATTGTACACCTTCAGCCCAGAACTCCTTTGGCATGTTCTTTCCTTTCTGCATAGCTCGGACCATGTCAAGGATGGTCCTATTCTTCCTCTCCACCACTCCATTTTGCTGAGGAGAATATGGAGCTGTTAAAAATCTCCTTATTTCGTACTCTTCGCAATACTGCATGAACTTGGCTGAAGTGTACTCTTCTCTTCTGTCAGAACGTACCGACTTAATTGTCCTTCCCATTTCTTTCTCAACCATCACTTTGAACTTCTTAAAGGTCTCAAACACCTCGAACTTCTCTGTTAAGAAATAAACCCATGTTTTTCTAGAGAAATCGTCTACAAAGGAAATAAAGCACCTTTTACCACTTAAGGACTCAGGGGTAATCGGTCCACACAGGTCGGTATGGATAAATCTGAGTTGTTCACGTGCTCGGAACTCAACAGTCCTAAAAAATGACGTCCTCAAATGTTTATCGAGGACACACTCCTCACATAATCTTTTCTCGAACTCTTGTTCTTCGCAAGTTCGGTCAGTCCACCAAAGTTTAAATGACCAAACCGAAAGTGCCACGTCATGACCTCATCCTTTACATCCAACTTCATACACCTTTCTCAGACTATCCTTAGATCCTACTTGTACATCCTGTTCTTCTTCATCTCTACTCAAGCAATCAAACATCCGAGTTTATCCCTCAACTGTAGAGCTCAGTCATGCATCAGTACCAAGTACCCTTTCTCGATCAGCTATCCCACACTCAAAATGTTACTCTTCATATCGGGTACATGGTACACGTTTCTAATTTCTCCAACTTGGCCATTCTTCTGTAGGTACTAGATTGTACCTCGGTCTCTCACTGCTACCTTGGATGCATCTCCAAAAACACATGCTCGACCTCCACTTTAGAGAAATCCTTAAAAGAGTTCTTGTCTCTGCACATGTGGTTACTTGCACCTGTGTCAATATACCATGTCGAGTTGTCTGAAGAATTCAGGCTATCCTTAGTACTCGAGTTGAACATCAACTCATCACACAAGCTCAGATTAAGCTCGGTTCCCCATGTCATCATCAGAATTCCCTCTTCCTCCTTATGCTCCTTATCTTGTGTGAGGAAATTGGTTTCCCTCTTCTCCGACCAGGAGTCTTTTGCAATATGTTCGACCTCTCCGCAATTATAGCATTTGACCGAGTAACAATCTTTTGCATTGTGACCATACTTGCCACATTTAAAACACTTTATGCTAGTGTTGTTTGATCAACCTCCTTTCCAGTTTCCTCGTCCTCAGCCACACATATTTTGTTGGTTGGTTTGCTCCTCGTCTCCCTGACCTCTACCACCTCTTCCGCCTCTACCTCGGCCTTGTCCACCTCGTCCTCGACCACCTTAGTTTTGAGTGTTCTAATCATTGGACTCCTTATTGTCTATGGCCGACGCCTTTGCTTGGAGTGCTTGACCGAGATTATCACCTTTCTTCTTCTTCCTCTACTCATGTGCCACAAGTGACCCAGCAAGCTCTTCAACCGAGAGCTTTGACAAGTCCTTGGACTCCTCAATTGCACACACAACATTATCAAAGTCGTCATTAACAACCTTAAGACTTTCTCCACTACTCGGCTAGCAGGTAGTGTTTCTCCATTTGTGTCAAGCTGGTTCACCACGGTCTGAACTCGAGAAATGTAATCGGCCACTTTTTCATTTTCTTCCATACTCATCCTTTCAAGTTCGCCTCTGAGAGTTTGAAGTCTAATCTGCCTTACACGGTTGTCTCCTTTGTACGCTTTCTCCAATATATCTCACACTTCTTTTGAAGATTCAACTTTCGCTATCTTCTCAAAGTCAGACTAGTCAATAGCCCGATACATCAAGTACAAAGTCGTCCTATCCTTCAATCGTAATCCTTGCAACTCAACAAGCTTGGGTCTAGAAATTTTTTCGTCTTCCTCTGGTTCATCGTAGCCCTTGTCAAGAATTTTGCAAATGTCCTAGGAACCAAAGAGCGCCTTCATCTGCTGATGTCAGTTATCATAATTGACGTCATTTGTCAACTTAGGAATGGGTAGGCTGTTTGTAAGGTTGGCCATCTCACACTACAAGCTCGATAACTCGTCACACCAAAACTCGGACACTCAGATTCTCTCAAAGCTCTGATGCCAATTTGTTGACAACAGGTATATCATTGAATAACACTTATCTTATTTCTTTATGGTGTATTTCACAAATAACCATGTTATCAACAAAAAAGTCATGTAATCTTATTTTTTACATGAGAAACATTAAAAGCTTTCATATATGAGAAATGTTATACTATAAAATTATTTTCTTTTTCACTATCAAGTGGATTAAAAGGGAGTTACCTTTTTTTACAGATATGACACAAAGAAAATGAGTTAAAGAAAAGAATAAACTAAATAGAGGGGTTATGGGAATATAATCTTTTATCAATTTTCTTATTCTTTCTTATGATTAATTTTATGATTTAATATTTTGTTTGTTTCTTTTTAATAGTCATTTACGATTAGACTACACAAACTAAGAAAATTATTAAATTTTATAATTTATAATAAATTTATTAATTTTTTCCAATACTATTCTTTTCCTTTTACATTCTCTCCTCTTAATAAAATATAAGTTTCTCTTCTTCCCATTAAAGAGACATTTTTAAATTATTTTTTTCTTGAAATAATCTTCCCTCTTTATTCTTTACTCCTTAAAGTTTTACCATTACAAATTTTGATTTAAAAAATAATAGAAAAATTTAACTTTCCACAAGAAATTTAAAATCCCCCTAATTTTATTTTTCATTAAATCTTCAACTCCCTCTATAATGTAAAGAGGGTCAACATTAACATAGTCTTTTCTATTTTAATTTTTTTTCTTTATAGTTTAAATTTAACATATTTTTTTTAAAATAAAATAAATTACATTTATTAGAAAAAAAGGTAGATGAAAAGATAAAATATATTAATATTGTCAGTCATAATTCGACTAATAACAATATTTTAGTTCTATTTAATTTTAAAAAAAAGATAAAATGTATAACAAATAATTAATACAGAGAAATTTTCAAACAAAAATATAAACAAATTTGGAGAGAAAAAATTATTATTAAAAAAAAGAGAATATTTATTAATATTAAATTGCAAGAATTATAAAAATATTACAAATCCTTTTTATTTAATTTTAATTATGTATACATTAAATTCTAAAAATTTTGAAAAATCAAAGTCATCTTCTGCTCTTAAAGAAACTCCTCACTAAATACCAATTAATTTTATATTGAAATATAAATTTTTTAAAACAAACACAAAATATGATACTGATTATATCTACACTTGTAAAACAACCACCAAATATTTATTAGAGGACATACTACATCAGTTAAAAAAACAATATAATATACATTAAACATATTTAGATGGTTTGCAAAGGTATATATTACATCAATTTTAGTTATAACTTATATAATACTATATATATATATATATAAAAGTGATGCAAATAATATATAACTTTATTTTGGAATAGTGAAGTAAAAGTAGCAGATTTGAATAAGTAGCATGAGATTGTAGTTAAGTAATCCGAATTTGTGACTGAAATAAAATATTGAATTGGAAGAGCGGCAAGGATAGGATGATGAATTCCGTGGTAATGAGTATAGAAATAAGGGACTGAAAATCCTCTAGCTTGAATTTGACGAACAATATGTGTCATGTGGCCGACCACTACACCATGCCCTCCAACAAAAGCCAAACACCTGAAGTAGAAGAACCCTACCATTTTCAAAGCTCATTTAATATTCATCAGTTATCAGATTAAAATTAAAATTAGCCATTAAACTATAAGATTTAATTATAAAACATGTTCCATGCAACACTCCGTAAACATTTTCATACATACAATACAATAATAATAATGTTAATAGAGGAATTGATCTTAGTAAATATAGTATGAATATCAATATATATTTTACAGAACAGTATATTATTACTAATATATTGTATTATTTATATACAATAAAGATAATAATAGTCATAACAATGATGTTATATAATTGATAATTAATAATATGATTCATAAATTTGATGATTATTTAATTTATATTTTTTTAACTTTTCATTTAAATTTAATTAATATTCCTCTTTTTCATGAATCATTCTGACATTAGTCAAAGTTCTATGATTTATAATTCTTAAATGTTACCTAATAAATATTTACTAGCATGCTTGTGGAGAAGTTAACAACAACCTCAATCACAACAATGCTAATGTGTTTACTAGAGATGTTTGTGTTGAGACTTAATTAAACAATTTATAGTCTTTAATTTTCATAGATGGTTGCTAAATTTATTCTCCTACGTTTTATAAGTTATATATATATATATATTTCAAGGTTAATTAATTAAAATATAAAAAAAATTAAAGTACAAATAGTACAAAATTCAATAATATCATCGTACACAATAATTTACCTATACAATAGTATAATTTGTTTACGCTATTAATGTATTTTTAATTTAATTCTTACTATAAATACTATTACACTGCTATTTATACTACTAAAATTTTTTACATTTTATAAATTTATTTTTTTACTATTTTTTTATAAATTTATTTTTTATAAATTTGTAGAATTTATTTTATAAAATATAAGAAATTGTAGTAATATTAATTAAAATCTATCACTTTGTTTCAAAATAGTAATTGTGAAAACGGATAATGAATTTTAATATTATATAAGAGTACTAATAAGAATTACATAAAATTAATCTTAAAAGTCTATATTAATAAACGTGTAAATAAAGAGAAGAAAAAATAACTAAAGGTGACAGAAGAACATGCTATATATTAGGGTCGTAAAAATAGGCCCAACATTTCCTCCTTTCTGTTTTCATTATTCTTGGATTCGTTTGAGTAATACTAATATTCTAGAACCGCAAAATTCGGCGGAATTTCATAGTTAAAAACAAAAATACCATCACAGTGGCAACCTATGATATACTCCAGTAAAAAGTTTGCAGCCATTACAAGAAAGCATGTGATCACTTTCATTCTGTTTTCCTTCCCTTTTTTTCTTTTACCTATGAATCTTTTATAAATTATATCCAACTTAATCTATTAAATTTTGTAGTTATTTAATGCACTAATTTCACTAATTTCTTTATGTTTTTTAGTTCACAGATTAAAAAGATCAAACAATTCCTTCGTTAGAAAATAAAAGTAAAATTCACTTGAAAGAAAAATTAATAAAAAAAGTTAGAAAATAAACTTTAAGTTCATCTTAGTTTATAATGAGTTTGGAATATGAAATTTCTATCTATTTAAATGTAACACTATATAAAGTGATTGGATATAGGATTACTCGATAAATTTAATAACTTTAATAGAATAAACTTTGGTACTACACTAAAAAATATATTAAATTTAATTTAATTTCATAAAAATAATTTGTAAAATAAAATTTATATTTACTCTAATTTTTAAGTTTAATTAATATAAGATTTCTAATATACTCCTTCTTATCAAGAGTGAATGGAAGTATAATTTTGTTATTTGGGATTCTATTTCTATTCAACAGTTTCCATCTTATCAAAAAAGAAAATGGGGAGGGAAATCTAAGTTGAACTAAAAGTTATATTTTGTGGGACCATTGTGATCAATGCAAGGTTCAAAATAAAAGCACAGGCATTTTAGTTGGTTTTGGTTAAGTGTGAGAACAACTGGGCAACCTCCACACACACTCAAAACACCTGCTGTTAATTGTCTCTTGTCTTGTTGCATTCTTTCTCAATCTCACTTTCTTTACGGTGCACATGTTTCGCATCAAACCCATCCTTTTCCATTTCTTCATTGTTGTATCCACAAATATTTTCCAGAACTATTGTCTAATTTAATGGATTAATTAGGACTCTAGAATCCCTCAAATTACGCTTAAATTCAAACTACACCCTCCAAAGTACTCCTCGGCAAAAAAATAGGATAATGTACTATAACATAATAAAATAATATAAACTAAATATATGTATCATGGTTTATATATTATTTTTAGGGTTAAATATGATTTTAGTCCTTGAACTATTTGTCAAATTGTGTTTCGTTTCTAGAATAAACTTTGAACCTATTTTGTCCTTATACTTTATAAACAGGTGTAAATGATCCTCGTTGACAAATAAAAACATCTTTAAAAAAAAGAAAATGAAAGAAAATGAAAGGAAAAGTGAAAGAAGCTTAATAGATAAATGATAATGAAGTAGAAAACTATAAAAAAGGAAAATAAAGAAATAAAAAGAAATGTTGACACATTATCAAGGATCATTTACACGAACTTATAAAGTATAAAGACGAAATAAGTATAAAGTTTGCCTCAGGGACAAAACAATTCAAGGATTAAAACATACTTAACCCTTATTTTTATATCCACATTTTATTTACATAAAAAAAAGTTTATATATATATTTGTTCTTGTTGATAGTCATTGGTGGAATACAACCTCCTTAAACTCAAAATATACGGTAAAGTGTCCATACATGAACTTAATTAGATGTTATGACCTTAAGAATTAGATAAAAGGGAGGAATTATCTCATGCATAAGTCTAGAATAAGGGTCACTTAAGTTCATCCTAGAAAAAGCTCAACATATAGGTATATATAGGAGAGTTCTAAGATAAAGATTGTTTATTAATTTCATATTTATAACAACATATATTCTTAAGTTGACTTGAGCGTTAAAGGTGCCTTTTGTAAGTATATACCCTTTCTTCTCGGACAACGAAATTAAGACATTGAAGAGTTCAGACAAGAGAACTAGAAGCCAAGAAAGTTAGTAAAGATATTATAAGTCTAGCGGAGATCATCCCGATCTCGTGTAAGAACATTTTGGCCTCTACCATGGGGCTGAGGAGGATTATCTGGGAAGACAACATGATATTTATGCCTAATATGGCAAATAATAACAAGCCAAGAGAGTCACACCAACCAAATTTGGAGGATGAAACCAGGGGAAGAGAGGTATCCATGCTTCTCAAACTTTGGAAATAGATAGAGACCTTGAAAAGAAAGAGTACTAGGAGATTGAAGCTTTAAGGACAGAAACGCCTATGTAGAGAAGAGTCAGACGATCTCCTATAATCTGGGCCCGAAAGGGGGCATAAGGATAGATGAGATCCCAAGGCCATCATTTATACTGCCATCCTCTTGAGGGTAAGAAGTCGATAGTAGCTAGAAGATAAATACCTTGTACCATAAATCTACACAAACTTCCTTTAGAGTAACGAGATTGACACGACCTCTTTTATGGATGGCATCATGGAGATGCCCTTACCATTGAGTTGGAAAGCACCAACATTAGACAGGTATGATGACACGATTGAACCATATGAGCATATCAACATTTATGTTACATAGATAAGGCTATACTCCACAGATGAAAGGAGTTGCACTCAGTTGGTTCCCATGACTTCCAACAATATCAATTGACTTCTTTAACACGCTTGTCACAAAGTTTGACACACAATTCGCCACTAGCCACCACATCATCTTACTTCCATTATGTTGGTAAATATCCAGTATGAGAAAGGTGAATCAATAAGGATATTCATGCAACGCTTTGGCAAGGTGGCGATGAATATAAGGAACTTGAACCCCGAACTGATAGGAAAAAGTCCAACATCCTCTAAGATTTTGAATATATGCTTAAAAACAATGAAGTATAAAATACAAGGTGTTGAGTCTAAAAAATGATACTTAGTTTGACAGACGATGCTAAGGCTAACAGACGATGTTCCTCATCAGATGTTCATCACATCAAATCATATATTTATTTTCTAATAAACAATACTCTTTATAGCTCATCAGATGATACGCCTTTGACAACCATACCATAAATGATTATTCCTTTGAATTTCAGGAACATTCTTTTGATAGTTTTGAAGATCAGATTCAAACCATATCTTATGTCTTCTCAAAGCAATTCCTTGGGAGAAGAGCTAAAATTGTTTTCTCACTAAATTCTTGACATGCCCAACATTGTCAACTCTTGAAGTAAACCTACCATGTATGGAAGTCTGCTTTTACTAAAAGAAGTAAAGCTTGCTACACAATGAAGGATAAGTACTACAGGCTATCAAGTCATGTGCCAAAAGTATAAGCATGCATTTAATGCATGAAGAGGTGCATTTAATGCACTCTACGTGAAGCATCTTCAGACAATAGAAGATCAATTTGTTGAAGCCAACCTAAAATTGAAGATGTCAAAACAAATCTTTAACAACTAGTTACTTTCAAGCACTATATAATAGTCTAGTTCAAAGAAGGAAACAAGAACATGCTTTATTGCTCAAGTGCTAAAATTATGTTGTTTTCTCTTTTCAATCTTCAAAACCTTTAGAAGAACACTTTGGTGTTCATTAGCAACCTCTAGAAACATTCAAAATCTTTGTATCCGTTTGTAAGACGTTAAAGGTTCTAGATTAGCTAGTCTTGTTAGAGTTTAATCTCTCTCTTTTATATTTTGTATAGGGGTTAGCCAGGAGTGACTGTGTTCCCAAACAATACTCGGGTTTAAACCAAGAATGGCTTTTTGAAAGAATACTTGGTTAAGCTAGAAGTGGCTTGTGGTAAAGAATACTTGACGGATTAGCCAAGAGTAGCTATGAGCCAAAAGAATATTTGTTTTCTTGCAACGATAGTCTACTAGTGAAACTTAATCAAGTTGGTTGAGAATTGGATTTAATATCATACGAACCAATATAAAAATATGAGTTCAATATTCTTTTTCCTTAAAATTTAACTTAATTTCATGTTATAATTGTTGCTAACAGAAGGGAAAAGAATCTAGGTTTTAAAGAGCCTTCTTTATAAAACATTTTAACCAATAGACTATGTATGTCTGTTGAAATTAAACTTCTTCTGCTTATCTTTTCTCGACAGAAAAATTGTATTTATTTGCATAAATTTTTAAAAACACAATTCAACCCTCACTTCTTATGTTTTTTCCTGTTTTCAAAATTGGTATCAAAGCTCAGTCTCTAGAGGGTTGAGCGCTTGACAGCGTATAGAGGAAAAGATCCCACTCATGGCTCTCGAACAATCGTTGATCAGTGAGGGAGCTTCCCTTTCAAGACCTCCAACCTTCCTAGGAGAAGATTTTCCTTACTGGAAAGATGGGATGGAAATGTACATCGAATCCACCCACTACTAGCTCTGGAAGATCATTACCAAGGGTGATATCAAAATTGAAGTCCCAAAAGAAGATTGGGAAATGGAAGAATTCTCTTAGGTCCATCTAAACAACAAGGCCATGTTTACTTTCATTTGTGCTTTATCTAAAAATTAGTACAAAAAGGTATGTAGGTTGAAGACCACTAAGGAGATATGGGATTCTCTTATAATTAACTATGAAGGAAACGAAGATGTCTAGTTGAGAAAGGCTATCGCTGTCACCGAGTAATACGAATCCTTCTCAATGAAGGAAGGAGAGAGTGTGGATGATATGTTCAGAAGGATGCAAGTTATCCTAAATGGTTTGAAAGCTCTGGGGAAAACCTTCTCGAAGTCCCTTATCAATATGAAGATGCTAGATAACATGCCAAAGATTTGGGAACCAAAAATGATGGAAAAATAATGGAAAAGTAATGATGCAAAGCCATCTAGCTCAAATTCCATGGCTAAGAAGATTCAAGAGGAGAAGCATGGAGCTAAAACGATTTTTCTATTGTGGAGAGTAGATTTTTTTAACTTCTTTCTAGATCTTCTGAGCCTTGTAAAAATTGTAAATATTTGTTTAGATTTTGGTTTTTCCCTTGTATTTTGGGATATTTTAGTTTGTAGAAGTCATAGAACATTTTTTAGGACAAGGCCTTAAATTTTGGGGTCATTTGGAGTCATTTTTCAAATTTTGGCCTTTTATTTGACCATTTGAGTGGCTTTTTCTTTAGGGAGCCTTGGGAGACATTTTGGACCATTGGATTGGACGTGACATGAAGGGCTAAGATTGAGTAAAAGTGGCACTCCAAAGTGAGGACTTATGGTGTGCCATGTTCCACTTAATTCTATACTCCCTTGTCACATTTTCCTTGCCTAGTCATGCTTCTTATGTGACTTCATTTGAGTTTCATTTCAAAACTCATTTGAGCTACATCTAAGATGCATTTGAATCTTCCAATTCTTAACTCTACAAAGTTAACTAAGGTCACTTACAAATATTCATGGTTAACTTTCTAGACTCCTCTCCTATATAAGGCTTTTTCCCCTTATTTGTAACATAACTTTGATCATTTTAATGAGATTAGAAATTTCAAACGAAATTCTCTCTACTCTCTCTCAAAGTTCTGAGTTCTCTCTTGACTTCCTACCTTTTCTCTTCAATGGAGATGCAAGAATCATGAGCCCAAGAGTTAGCTCCAACTTCCTTTGAAGCCTTTCTTTTTCCTTGAGGATTCCGCACTCATGAAAACTTCTTCAATGGAGATTAGCATTCCATAACCATAGGAGACTTGGAGTGACCCATTCCTTCGAGAAATTCTAGATTTTTAACTCTCTAGTCGATTAGGATATTCAGATTTACATAAAAAGACTACAATTATAGCCGAAGTTAGGGAAATGAAGAAGCTCTCCTGGTATGAGCTACAATGTATATTGAGAGTGCATTAAGTGCATCTCAATGATAGAAGCTCCAAGGAGGTGGGACATAAGAGATATTTCTTTATCGATTGAGTTTTCAGACTCAACCTTAGACTCATCTAGCTCTTCTTTGAGAGTTTAAGCACATGCTTACGCAAAGAGGACAAGGAAACAAGAAGTTTCCTCATAAGAAAATTTTCCATGAAAGAGGATTAACTCATACAAGCCACGAAAGGATGAAGAAAGTCAAGAAGTAATGTGCTACAACTGCAAGAAGACGGGACAATCTGGGAAAATTTTCCCAAGCTGAAGAAGAAGAAGCCTTTTCAGAAAAAGAAAAGTCTCATGGCAACATGGAAAGATTCTGATTCTGAATCAAGTTCAGACAAAGAAAAGCATGCCAACATCTATCTGCCTTATGGCATATGCAGAATAAGAGTTAATCCTTGAACCCTCTTCTTTAATTTGTGAGTTTGATTCGTGATCTTCTGATGAGGATGAAAAAGATTTGTTGTTAAGAAAAAGTCTAAACACTCCATACTTTTGAATAATGCTAAAAATAATTATATGTTGAGTCAGACCATTTAAGCTTCCAGATGACTCCTCAGAACTATCAGATTATCAACAATACCTGAATAGATCATCAGATGATGAGTCATCAAATGATACATTTTGGTTTAACTAATGTTTGAAAGTTTGTTTTGTGAAGCTTTCAGAGACATTCTTCGTAGTAGTCTTATGAACAAGTACAAGCGCATTTCTTACGTCACATTATGCCTTCCTTATGAAAAGTAAAAGTTGTTTTCTCACCAAATTCCTGATGCACCCAAAGCTTTGTCTTCTCTCAAAGTACATTTTCCATGTACAAAGGAGTTTCTTTCATCAAAAAAGGAAAAGCCCACTATCCAATGAAGGATAAGTGCTAGAAGTTATCAGGATTTGTGTGAAGTTTGGAGGCACACATTTATCAGATGAAGAATAACATTTAATGCATGAACGTAAAGCCCTCATCAGATGCAGCAAGGAGTTTGCTCAAGACCAATCCAAAACTAAAGATGTCAAAACGGATCTCTAACAACTAGTTCCTTATACACTATGAAAGGGAACTTTTGCTTCTTGAAGAGATATACATAATGCATAGAAGACAAGCTGAGAAAACGTGTTGTTGCAAGAAAATTCTCCATGTTCTTTGTTTTTCTTCAAAACCAACTTTAGAAGAACACTGCTAGTGTTATCTTAGCTACCACTAGAAGTTGTGTCAAATCTCTTATTCATTTGTTTGTAAGACGTAAATATTCTACTGTAGCTCAAAACCCTGTGATTTAATCACAAACCTCTTTTTATATCCTTGTTGAAGCCATGAGTGACTATGTGTCAAAGAATACTTGTTAAAGCCAGGAGTGACTTTGTGTTAAAGAATACTTATTGAAGCTAGGACTGGTGTTGTGTGAAAGAATACTTGAACGGGTTATTCAGAAGTGGCTATGAGCCGAAAAAATACTTGTGAGTTGTAGTGGTATTTTACTAGTGGAATTCAATCTTTGTTGATTGAAGAACTGGATGTGGTCTAGGGTTATAAAAACTTGAGTAGTCCTCTTTTCTCTTAAGCTTTCTTAATTGCATTTTATTATCTGCTTTTAAATAAATGGGGAAGTTTTTTTAAGAAAGTCCTTATTTACGAAATCCTTTTATAGACTTATAGACTTTATCGTCTATAAGTTCAAACTATTGTCTGACAAACCTTACGTCTTCAGATGAATTATGAAAAACTGTAAAAAGTTTTGAAACACAATTTAAACCTCCCTTCTCGTGTTTTTCCTATTTTTCACAATTTGTCTTACTAGGATCTTCTCAACAACTCCAACACTTTATTTAAGTAGTATTTAAAATTAAAATAAATTTCAAAGCACTTTTAATAAAAAATGAATAGTTCAAGAAGGAGAATGTTGTGTCTGTCGTTAAAATCTAAGTCTTGGAGTAGACTTAGGCATCAGACAATGAAAGACTTAAAATTTTTTAAAAACATGTTAAGTGTTGTAAGATGAATTTTCAAAAATTCTCTGAGAGCTCTAGGGCTTTAAACATGTTTTTGACCTCTCGTCACGCATCTGATAAGACTGGACTGGGCTATGAATTAAAATGTAACACAAAGAAAAAGAAACCTATTTTTGTTAAACCTAAAAAAGCATGTGTTCATTGTGGAAAACACAATCATCCAAGCATGAAGAACCTATTGGATCAAGGGCTTACCATTAGACCAAACACTATAGTCGTTAGTTAGGGTACAACTCTTTCTACTTAAGAGCGTAATAGCCCAAACGTCATTATTAGAATGGGACTTGGCCCATACAGCCTCTGGTCCACCTGGTCCTCGCCACGGGACAATTGATGTCACCTGCAACAATCTCCCCCTCAACAATTACCCTCATGGGAATCAAACTCGTCATCTTGGCTCTGATGTCAATTGTTGGATCGACCCTTAACCACTAAACCAAAAGTTATAGCCGTTAGTTAGGATGCAACTTTTTCTACTTAAGAGCGTAACAGTCCAAGCACCACGATTCGATTGTGACTTGGCCCACACGACTTCTAGTCCACCTGGCCATCATCATGGGACAATTGATGTCACCCACAACTGTGTCGATACAAGAAACATCTCAGAAACCTAATAAGAAAGGACCCAAGAAGATTTGGGTAACAAAGAGTTTCATTATCCTTGATGCAGATGTGTTGTACAGGAAGAGGTCTGAGGTCAAAGTTGTACCTGGACAGTGGCTGCTCAAGACACATTACAGGATAAAGGTCTATGTTCCTAGACCTCCAAAGACATGAAGGTGGAAAAGTTGCCTTTCGAGGTAAAGCCTAAGGGTAAGATCTTCGGCATCGGATCCATAGGTATTTCCTCTCTTATTTCAATTAAAAATGTTTTGTATGTTGAAGGTTTAAAGTATAGTCTTTTGAGCATAAGTCAATTATGTGACAATGGATATATTGTCTACTTTAACAAAGACAGATTTGAAGTCTCATCGTTTAATGGACAAACTATCTTTATCGCTGGACAAAAGATGTTAAAGCTTTTATATTAACTAGTCTTGTGAGTGTTTAATCTCTCTCTTTTATATTTTGTAAAAGGGTTAGTCAGGAGTGATTGTGTTCCCAAATAATGCTCGGATTTAAGCCAGGAGTGGCTATTAAAAGAATACTTGGTTAAGCCAAAAGTGGCGTGTGGTAAAATATACATGACGGGTTATTCAGGAGTAGCTACAAATTGAAAGAATAGTTGTTTTTTTTGCAGCGGTGGTCTGAAACTCTATCAAGTTGGTTGAGAACTGGAGGTAATCTGCACTATCAAACGAACCAGCATAAAAATCTTAGTTTATTATTCTTTTTCCTTAAAACATAACTCAATTTTATATTATAATTGTTGCTAACGAAAAGGGAAAATATAAGTTTTAAAGAGCCTTCTTTATAAAATGTTTTAACCAACAAATTATGTGCGTCTGTAGAAATCAAACTTCATTTACTTAGCTTTTCTTAACACAAGTATTGTATTTGTTTGCGAAAATTTTTAAAAACACAATTCAACTCGTTTTTCTTCAGTTTTTACCTGTTTTCATAATTGCTATGCATCCCTTCATCACAACATTGAAATTAAAACCTCTCTTGAATAATTTGTGCAGAACGTTAGTGTCAGACCTCGATGAGCTTAGGACGAGTAGTTATGTTCATGTAGTTGGAAGAGCTTAAAGATTTCCAAAATCAATTAGGAGTAGATGCTCAAGCAGAAAAGAAGAAAGGGGACAAGGATCAAGAATTCAAAAACTTGGGGACATCAAAACACAAAGAGCAGAGAGGACCTTTGTTTAAATGAGAATAGGGCACACATTCTTGAAGAGGCACTTGCAACACAACTTATACTAACACCAAAAAATGTTCAAGCACCATCAATAATGATCATGACGAACACTGCCGATATCACAAAAATTATGGACATACAGATAAGTCAATTCGAGCAAAGCACCTTCAAAAGTACATACAGAGGGATAAGAAAACGAGGAAATACTATCGTCGCTAAGAAGAACGATGTGCTCAAAAAGAAGAAAAATGAGAGAGGGAAATTATTAATTTTTCTTATATATAAGGAATTCATGTATATCTTTTACATAATGAATAATAATAAATTTTCACTTCTCTTTCTATCTAATATGGTATCAAGAGAAAACGATCTTGTTTTTCTCTAATTTTTTTTTTGCATATCGGAGCTATCTTCATGGTCCTTTCTACGGTCTCTAATCCTCAATCCTTTCCCACCTCTATTATTGAGCGTCTTGATGAGTCCAATTATCTTCATTGGAAACAAGTTGAACCAGTAATCAAATCCCACAAACTTCAGCATTTTGTCGTCAATCCGAAGATTCCTCTATGCTACCTCAGTGACACTGATCGAACTTCTGATGGAGTAAACCCTGAGTTTGAGGCATGGCAAGATCAGCTGCTTCTCACATGGCTTCAGTCAACATTGTCGAAATCTGTTTTATCTCGTATCCTTGGCGCAACTCATTCCTACAAGGTGTGGGAGACCATTCATGAGTATTTTCAACTACAAATGAAGGTTCGTGCGCGTCAACTTCGCACTGACCTTCCCTCGGTTCAAATGGACGGTAAAACCATGCGTGAGTCCCTTTCACAAATCAAAAGCATTGCCGATGAACTTCCTGGCATTGACTGTCCAATAAACCATGAAGAGTATGTTCATGTTATTCTCGTTAATCTTCCACAAGATTATGCACCTGTTGTTGTTGTTATTGAAGGTAATTTTAGAACGCTTGTGATAAATGAAGTTGAAGCTCAACTCCTTTCCTTTGAGTCTTGCAACAATCATTTTCTTCAACAGTCTATTTCGATGGTTTGGTTCCCGAGGTGCCTCATCTAGAAATATTGATGTTAGTACCTCTAATCGTGGTGGTCGTCACGGTGGTACTTCTGGTCGTGGTCATGGTGGTCTCTTTGCAAACTTTCAGTGCCAGATAAGTTTAAAATTTGGTCATACTACTAATGTTTGCCATTTCCAAACAAACGATTCTTATCAACCACCAGATTTTATGGTATTGTATGACCCTACAACACAACAACCTGTTAATTTCAAAAGTTCCAACACTTGGACTAACCCTAATCTCAAGCTTAATGCTCCTACTGCTATGGTTACTGAATCCCTTTCTAAAGGAGTTTCTACTGAAGCTCATACCACTTGGATTCCAGACTTAGGGCCCCCAAATCATGTTACTGATATTGTTCAAAACATCAGTCAATTTTCCCATTTTGATGGTCCTAATCAGATCTACATTGGTAATGGTCAAGGTTTGCAAATTAAGGGTTCTAGTTATTCATCTTTCATCTCTCCTTTCAATTCTTAAGTTTCTTTTAAACTTAATAAATTACTCCATGTTCCTGTCATTACTAAAAATTTACTGAGTGTGAGCCATTTTACTAAAGACAATTCAGTCTACTTTCAGTTTCATCCTCACTTGTGTCTTGTTAAATCTTAGGCGACTCATGAAATCTTACTTCAAGGTGTTGTTGGTCCCAATGGTCTATACTATTTTCCCAATCTTCGACTGCACAATTCTTCTATTTCTACTACTTATTCCTGCAATAATAAGGCCCTTGTACAACCTGTCCCTGTACATTCCTTGGCTACTGTCACCTGTTGGTGTTTCAATTCCTGTTGTTCTAAGCTCGCATACTAGTAATCTTTGGCACGCTAGGCTAGATCATCCAAATTTACATGTATTGAAGCTTGTTCTCAATTAGTGTAAACTTGGTTCAGTAAATAAAAATAGCTTTGACATTTGTCATTCGTGTGTTATTGGCAAATCTCATTGTTTACCTTCTTTTGTTTTTGGTTCTATTTATGCTACTCCATTGGAATTAATTTACATAGACTTATGGGACCCCTCACATGTGATGAGTTTTTCTGGTTGTAGTTGTTGCATTGCATTTGTTGATACCTTTTCCAAATATACTTGGATTTATCACTTAAAAGCAAAATTTGAGGCTCTTAGAGTGTTTCAACATTTCAAATCTATGGTTGAACTTCAGTTTAATCATAAAATAAAAAGTGTGCAGTCTGATTGGGGAGGTGAATTTAGACCTTTCACATCCTTCTTAGAATCTCAGGGCATTACTCAAAGACTTATATGCCTTCACACTCATCATCAAAATGGAACTATTGAAAGGAAGCATCGCCATATTGTTGATAGTGGACTTACTTTACTACATCATGCTTCTTTACCATTAAAATTTTGGGACTTTTCTGTTGACATATTTCAAGTATAAGTGTTGATGAAGTTCTCTCAAAAAGTCATGAAGATTAAAGTTTTGATGATGAAGATTTAAAGTTCTCAAACAACAATAAAGATTTGTTTCTATCTCACAAAGGAAGGTTGCTTCATGGAATAAAAGGCAAGACATAAAGGAAAATAAATGCTTTCAAGAGAGAAGATTGATGAAGATTTTCTCAAGGGCTGAAGTTTCAAGTTTAGAAGTTTCTGTTTTGGGTAATGGATAAAAAGAGTAAGTCATAAATCCCATTCAAGACCATTTCAAACTTGAGAGCAAGTCGTTTTCTCGCAAAAACGTTTTTTACGCTTTTAATCGATTAAGTTACGAAATCTAATCGATTATTTCACTTAAAATTTGAATCAAAAGAGTTTAACAAACAAAATAATCGATTAAGTGTTTTTGATAATCGATTATATTGCTTCTGAGTTCATATAATCGATTATGGCCTTAATCTAATCGATTATATCAAGAAAAATGTGTTTTCCAGTTTTTTACTCTGATATAATCGATTACACCTTTTAGATAATCGATTAAATACGACGTTTTTGTGAATTCAATGTTGAATCAACCTAAGAATGGAAACTTTGGGCTGTTTTCAAATTATAAAATGAAAGGCAACGTCTTAGGTTAAATACATCTGATAAAACACAATATTCAAAGTGTTCTTGCACTAAAGTTTTTCAAAACTGCTTTCTTGCTCTCTCAAGTTTGTTCTAAGTTCTTGGAAGTGGTGATCATTGTGCTTAAGCTTTCATATCCAGCACTCATCAGGTGTTTTCTTTACTGTTTTTATGATTGGTGTAATTCATCCCTTGGATCTGTTCTAAAGGGAGGTGTGTTCATTTCTTGTGTGTCAAGAGAGGTGGAAATCATCCTCAATGTGTCTGAGGAGCTGTGTTCATCTTTAGTGTGTCTAAGGAGGTGTTTCCGTTTATCTTTATTTGTTATTGCATGTGTTCACTGAATTGGTGTTTGTAATTGCAATTAAAGATAGTGGGGTGATCATCACGTGTTTGTGGTGATTGGGAACTGGACGTAGGATTGGCTAAATCCGAACCAGTATAAATCTCTGTGTTCTTTCTCTCTTTTCCTATCTCTTTATTTTATTGTGGATCATATTAACAATTGCAATTCAAACTGCACTTATCACAGGTTAAGGAAAATCCGAATCTTGTCTTTAGAACAATTATTTAAAATCTGGAAAATTATTTTAAAGGGAAAAAGTTTTTTAAAAATCCAATTCACCCTCCCCCTCTTGATTTTTACACTATCGTTATTTCTAACAATTGGTCTCAGAGCTGGTTTTTGAAAATTACTCAAAATAAAAGATCCTTATGGCAGGAAAAAATCAATCTTTTACTGAAGGTGCATCTATTCATAGACCACCACTCTTACTGGTGAAAATTATCCTTTTTGGGAAAAGAGGATGGAGATTTTCCTTAGGTCTAATGATCAAGGCGTTTGGGATGCAGTTGTAAATGGTCCATATATTCCTATGACCATTGTTGATGAAGTGCAGGTACCCAAAGTAAGAGCAAGTTGGACAAAGGATGAGTACAACGAGTATCAATGTGATATAAGGGCATGCAATATGATATCATCTGCTTTAACTGTTGATGAGTTTTACAGGTTATCTGATTGCACTACAGCAAAGGAGATGTGGGACACTCTTGAAGTCACACACGAAGGAACAGAGGATGTCAAAAGGTCAAGGAAAAACACCTTGATTCAAGAATATGAGATGTTCCGTATGAGCAAAGGAGAAACCATCTACGACATTCAGAAAAGATTTACTCACATTGTAAATCACCTCAAGGCGTTACGTAAGAAATTTGACACTGAGAAATTAAATGTGAAAATCTTGAAATCTTTGGACAGGACATGGCAACCTAAAGTGACGGCTATCACAGAATCAAAGAATCTCACAAGTATGAACATGACCACCCTCTTTGGAAAGCTTAGAGAACACGAAATTGAGCTTGGACGCTTCAAAGGAAAAGAAGAAGATGTAAAGAGGAAAGGTGTTGCTCTTAAAGCCGAATCCTATAAGGATGAGAGTAGTGATTTAGATGATAATCTTGAATACAGTGACATCAACTTGTTTGTCAAGAAATACAAGAAGTTCATCAAAAGCAAAAATAAAGGGAATTTCAAGAAAGGTAAGAAAGCTAAAAATTTAAATTCTTTTGGTAATTTTAAATGTTATATATGTGGAAAAAGGGGACACTTGAAGTCGGAATGCCCCAACATCAAGAAAGAAGAAGAAAAAAGAAAGAAAAATAAAAAGCCTTTTGATAAGAAGAAAAAGAAGGCGTATATTGCTTGGGAAGATAATGAACTGAGTTCATTTCAAAGTTCAAGTGACTCGGAAGAAGAAGCAAATATTTGTCTCATGGCGGATGATGATGCTGAATCCACATGTAGCAAGGTAAGTGATTTCGGTCTTCCAAATAATTATGATGAATTGCTTGAAGAATTTCTTGATTTATGTGAAAAATCTGAAAAACTTACTTCTGTTCATAATAAATTAAAAAATTATTATAAGAGTCTTGAAAAGAAACTTATTGATTTAGAAGAAGAGAAAAAGGTTTTGAAAGAAGATTTGGAAAAAGCAAAAATTCCATGTAAATGCAAAACAAAAATTCCTGTTTGCGAAAATTGCAAGGTTTTTGCTGATAAAGTATCTTATCTTGAAACATCTCTTTCAAAAATTACCATGGGAAATCAAAATTTAAATAATGTTTTAAAGGTGCAAAAAGGTTTATATCAAAAAGCAGGACTTGGTTATAGTTTTAGAATTAATCATAAACCTACCAAAACTGTGTTTGTGAAAGGTGAAACGTCTAATACGAAGAAGGTTTTTGAAAAAATAAATTTTTCAAGAAAAACCAACGTTCCTACATGTTTTTATTGTATGCATAAAGGTCATTCGGTAAATAGATGTAATATTAGACGTTTTAGTGTTCCTAATGGGGAATACAAATGGGTTCCCAAAGGAAAAATTGTTTCTAACCCATGAGGACTCTAATAAGTAATTTTAGGGGACCAGGATATTTCTTGTTTGTGTTGTAGGCTGGTTCCAATTTCAAAAAGCCTCTTTGGTGTTGAGATAGCGGGTGTTCAAGCTTATGACGGGAGACAAAAACATCAACTAGCTGACATATTTACCAAACCCTTATCCCAAGTAAGATTTTATGAGCTTAGAAGAGATCTAGGTATTGTTGATGATAAATCTGTTGATTGATTTATGTTTATTGATAAGTTTTGATGTTAATTATGTGTTTTTTACGAAAATCTGTGAAAATCTCGTATATAATCGATTAGTTTTCATATTGTAATCGATTAAAAGCACTGTTTGTGAAAATGTTTTAGTATATAATCGATTAGCTCGTACCATAATCGATTAAAAGCGCTGAGGAGCAATTTAATCGATTATGAGAAGCAGATAATCGATTAAATTTCTGGGCTTTCGTTTTCTCAAAAATTTTGCACGCAAATAATCGATTAAGTTCATCACATAATCGATTAAATGCAACGTTTTGAGTTTTTCTGCACACTGTTTTTTGAACGTTGGGCCTCTAATTCACGTGCTTTTCATCCACCACGGCTATATTCTTTTTCTAACGGCTATATTGGCATTAATTCAATGAATTGGAATAAGATTTCATGTCTATAAATACCAAGATTGAGAGTCAAAGTGATACTCACAAAGTCTGTGTCGCGCAAACTTTTCATAGTATTTTGAACTAACTATTACTAATGTAGTATAGAAGTCAACTCGAGTCAATCAAAGGAGTGGAGTGTTATACCAAAAGATAAATCGAAGAGGTTCATGTAAAAAATAAAATAAAATAAAAAAGGGGGGTTTTGTTCGATCAAGGAAAACAACAGCAGGAGCAGCTCAATCGATGTTATGCGCTGCTCCTTGCTCGATTATAAACGAAATCACTAAAGCAGTAAATGCTATAAAACAGTGAAAATCGAAATGCAAGGAACAATCGAAACTATGAATATCGAACATTAGCAATTGTGAAACGCAGAGTGCAGAATCAGTGAATGCGTGAATTTCAGCAAATAACAAAAATTGAAAAGCTATAGAGCAACGAAAATTGAAATGCGTTGAAACAATGAAAATCTAAGGACAATGAAATGCAATGAGAATCGAAATGCAGTGAAAAGCGGGTTGCAGTCAAACAGTAAAAATCGAGAGACAAAGAAATTGCAGAGAAAATCGAAACACAAAGGAAAACAATGAAAATTGGACTACAATAAAGAAAATGAAAATCGAAATGCTAGGAAACACAATGAACGTTGAAATGTCGATAAAACAGTGAACGTCGAACTGCAATAGATTAGCGAAATATAGAGGAACATCTAAGTGCGATGGAGAATCGAAATATAAAGAAGCAGTAAATATCAAAAGCAATAAAACAGTAAAATCGAAATGCTATTGAAAATAGAACAGTAAAATCGAAAAGCTGTTAAAACTACTACGCAATTAAAAAGGAAATCCAAGCAATCCATTCATCATTCTTGAAACAATAAACACTGATCATGCACTGGTATATTCTTAACGAGTCCTACGCTCATGAAAACACAATCACTCTCTTGCAATGTTCTAATGAAAACTAAAGAAAAACAAAAGAAAACGCAGCAGCCCCCCTCTGTTTCACGACATCCTGAGCTGCTGTTATAGAATTTTGTGCCTCTGCAAAATTTTGTTTTGACGTAAGGAAATTTTATGCGTGTGCTCCCTCTTTTCTGCACTGCTCACGTAGCTTTTATAGCTGCAGAGGCTGCCCTAATGCCTTGATTGGGCCCTACAAATCATCACCCAATGACCAATGTTGGACGAAGGTGAATTACTGTGCTGGTGTAATTTCCTTCTCTTTTTACTGTTCACCACTGCTGCATGAGGCCAGCAATTGGGCTGATTTGGCAATTCCTCTTATGCTTCAATTGGGCTGATTCACAGCTTATGCATCTTTCCATCCCGCTCCAGAATCAATCATACTACAAAAGGGGTTAGCTCAAAATTGGAAAAACAAGTTAAAGCTAAATCATTTGAATTTTATTTTTCAGCTATAAAATGAAAATATAACACCCTATTTTACTTATTCATCTTTATCCACGAAAACTGTAAAATTCATCTTAAAGTTCCAAGAAATTGAAATTAAAACTGTCAAGAAGGTGCAATAAACCGTAAGGTGTGAGCATAGAAATCGAGTTATCAAATACCCCCACACTCAGACTTTTGCACTCTTGAGCAAAACATAAGTACTGAAACTGCTATGAGGAAAAATTATCGACAACTCTATGAGCAAAGAAAAATTCCCATCCATCACAGCTTATCAGAACTTGCACCAAAAATAACATGTGACATGTAACAACTCAGCTGTGATTTCAACCGGTTCAGAATAAGAATCGAAGTGACAAACCTCTCTTGGCACTGTTTACACACACTCTCCTGTTTGTTGGCTCAAAATTTCACTCAGTACCTCATGGAAGCATGCATTACCTTGAATTTGAAAGATCTCTTCATTCCATTCCTCGAATCGATTTCAACTCTTGATCAGAAGGACTTTTATTGGCTTGTAATGGGGTTGAGGTGAGGGTAAGGTGGAAAAGGAATTTAGGCTAAACCATCGATGCTGGAAAGATCTTGGCTATCGGGCTTAAGAACAAGCATGAGATTCCAAAGATAGCAGCTCTACAGATTTTCAAAGACTGATATATATCGGTTACAGCTGAGATTTTTCTTTGTTTTTGCTCGATGTTTGATGCTCAGTATTTTTTTCATGCTCGATTTTTTTTTTCATGCTCAATTTTTTTGTTTTATGCTCGATTTTTTTTTTATGCTCAGCTGTACTTTATTTTCTTACTGTAGTGAGCTGCACACCTTTATCATAATTCCAACTATTTAAAAACTTCTCAACAAGTTCTTGCACTTGCTTTCCAGATTCGATGGTTGGTTGAAGGACAGCGGGGTTTGGTGTGTTTTTACAAGGAAAAGGGTCGTAAGGCTCAAAAATGGGTGCAATGGGAAAATTGGATGAAAGGTAGGTTGTCTGGCTAAGTGGCTGCAATCGAAAAATGGCCTAAATCATTTCAAGAGTATCATCGATCAAGTGTTGTTCAGCAGAGTTCGATCAAATCCTATAATGCCTTGTATTCATGGGTGTATCACACAACAAAACTATATAGGCTCAAATCTCACCAAGGTTTATGTGTCAAGTCGATTCTCATCCAAACAAAATAAAAAAAGAACTGAATACATCACATGCTTATGTTAATTAGACGGAAGACTTTTAACCATGACAGGGGAAATCGAAACTGCTCAAAAATGAGTTATTGACAAAATTTCAAACAGATTAGCACTTATTCTACAAAACTTCAAAACAACAACTTCTAGGAACTAGCAAAACAAAACAAAACTGATCAAATCAAAACAAAACAAAATAGATCAAATAAAATAAAATCAAGAATCACTCCCCCTCACACTTGGAACAAATATTGTCCCCAATGTGAGTGAGAGGAAGGAGAAAGAGAAAACAAACAGTAGCCTCGTCAGAAATTTCCACAGCTCCATGGGGAAAAACCGTGCAAGTATGACCGGAACTTGGCCAATGCAAAAACAATGATTCCAGCCTTCAAGTAGCTTGGTAATCTCCTCCTTTACTACCCCAAGGATTGTGGGATTTAGCCTTCTCTGTGGCTGCCTTACGGGTTTCAATTCATCATCTAACAGTATTCTGGGCATACAAACAGATGGGCTTATCCCAGGAATGTCCGCCAATGACCATCCGATGGCTTTTCTGTATTTCTTCAAGAGTTGTAGCAGTTGGCCTTCTTGGTCCTCAGTTAAGTTCTAGGCAACAATGACTGGGCATTGTTGTTCTTCATCCATATATACATATTTCAGAGTGCTTGGAAGAGGTTTGAGGTCAAACTGTTGTGCCTGGAATTTTTCTGTTGCTGCATCTTTTGCATGTTCGATTGGTGTGTGTGGCAGGCTCTTTTCTTTCTCATTTTCTGTAGAATTACTAGCCAAAGGACTGATGATGGCATTTATTTCATGACATGTTGTACAGGTATTATTAGTGCAATCACAATCTGGAAAAGTGTTATTATCTACACTAAGGAAAAAGTCAAAATTTGTTCCTATGTCTACTGCTGCAAAGGGATGAATTTCCTCAGGTAGCTGTATGGTTTGACAGGCAAAAACTGGATGTTGTTGTCCTATAGATGGATCTTGGGGTGGAACTGTTGGACTTGCAGTCTGCTTTTTCTGCATCTTCTGATTTTCCTCAACCAGTTCCTTGCCACTGCGAAGTGTTATGGCACTGACATTGCCAGGCTGATTCGGTAAAGATTGGGAAGGTAATTTTCCTGATCCTTGTTGCTTGATCTCATTCATTTTAGTAGCAAGTTGTCCCGACTGTGTTTTGAGATCCTGTACCGTGGCTGTGAGGTTCTGTTCAATCTGGGCAGCAATTTGTGCCGCCATTCTGTCAGCCATTTGATTATGTCGCGCAAACTTTTCAAAGTACTTTGAACTGACTATTACTAATGTAGTATAGAAGTCAACTCGAGTCAATCCAAGGAGTGGAGTGTTATACCAAAAGATAAATCGAAGAGGTTCATGTAAAAAATAAAATAAAATAAAATAAAAAGGGGGGGTTTTGTTCGATCAAGGAAAACAACAGCAGGAGCAGCTCAATCGATGTTATGCGCTGCTCCTTGCTCGATTATAAACGAAATCACTAAAGCAGTAAATGCTATAAAACAGTGAAAATCGAAATGCAAGAAACAATCGAAACTATGAATATCGAACATCAGCAATTGTGAAACGCAGAGTGCAGAATCAGTGAATGCGTGAATTTCAGCAAATAACAAAAATTGAAAAGCTATAGAGCAACGAAAATCGAAATGCGTTGAAACAATGAAAAACGAAGGACAATGAAATGCAATGAGAATCGAAATGCAGTGAAAAGCGGGTTGCAGTCAAACAGCAAAAATCGAGAGACAAAGAAATTGCAGAAAAAATCGAAATACAAAGGAAAACAATGAAAATTGGACTACAATAAAGAAAATGAAAATCGAAATGCTAGGAAACATAATGAACGTTGAAATATCGATAAAACAGTGAACGTCGAACTGCAATAGATTAGCGAAATATAGAGGAACATCTAAGTGCGATGGAGAATCGAAATATAAAGAAGCAGTAAATATCAAAAGCAATAAAACAGTAAAATCGAAATGCTATTGAAAATAGAACAGTAAAATCGAAAAACTGTTAAAACTGGTACGCAATTAAAAAGGAAATCCAAACAATTCATTCATCATTCTTGAAACAATAAACACTGATCACGCACTGGTATATTCTTAACGAGTCCTACGCTCATGAAAACACAATCACTCTCTTGCAATGTTCTAATGAAAACTAAAGAAAAATAAAAGAAAACGCAGCAGCCCCCTCTGTTTCACGACATCCTGAGCTTCTGTTATAGAATTCTGTGCCTCTATAAAATTCTGTTTTGACGTAAGGAAATTCTGTGCGTGTGCTCCCTCTTTTCTGCACTGCTCACGTAGCTTTTATAGCTGTAGAGGCTGCCCTAATGCCTTGATTAGGCCCCGCAAATCATCACCCAATGACCAATGTTGTACGAAGGTGAATTACTGTGCTGCTGTAATTTCCTTCTCTTTTTACTGTTCACCACTGCTGCATGAGGCCAGCAATTGGGCTGATTTGGCAATTCCTCTTATGCTTCAATTAGGCTGATTCACAGCTTATGCATCTTTCCATCCCGCTCCAGGATCAATCATACTACAAAAGGGGTTAGCTTAAAATTGGAAAAACAAGTTAAAGCTAAATCATTTGAATTTTATTTTTCAGCTATAAAATGAAAATATAACACCCTATTTTACTTATTCACCTTTATCCATGAAAACTGTAAAATTCATCTTAAAGTTCCAAGAAATTGAAATTAAAACTGTCAAGAAGGTGCAATAAACCATAAGGTATGAGCTCCTCTCACTCTTGCTGCTTTTATGCTCCTAATTCATTGTTTGTGCAAAATTCTTGTGCGTTTTCTGTGTTAGTTCTCTTGTTTGTGTTTCTATTGTCTATCTTCTACACAATGGCTGATCAAAGAAGAAGAAAGATGCCATCAAGGAGAAGAGGCAAAGCACCCATGTCCTCCCACTAGCAGGAAGTTGAAGAAAGACCACCAAATCTTTCTGGGTGGATTTCATATGAGGATTTACAGAAAGCCTACATCAACCATTTGAAGGATAAGAAAATTCTTACCCCCAAATTTTTATCTTGTGATTTTTTCAGAACTCACGGGTTTTCTTTTCAGGAATTGTTAGTAGCAAGTGGCTTAAAAACCTTTGTAGAATTGGAAGGTCCCTATTATCTCGACTTGGTAAGAGTATTTTATCTTAATCTAACCTCTAGAACAGGTAATCCCAGTACAAAAGTTAAAGGAGTGCGCATCCATCTTGATGAAGATATATGGAACACAGTAGCTGGCTTGTCAACGGAAGGCGGAATTAACTTCACCTACGGCTTTGAAGGTTTCAACAAACTTGTGGAATTTAGAAAATTCTGCAAGGACCCCAACCTTCAAGTGGAAAGCTTGTATAAAGTCGGTAATGTTAAGTTGAATGAGAGAATGTTACACTATGTTATTGTTTGGATTGTTGTTGCAAGGAGCACAAATCATGCCCAATTAACAAAAGAAGATATCTTGTTAATGTATGGCTTTTTCAATAATGTTAGCATAAATTGGCCTGCAATTATTTTGGATAACATGCTTAAAGCTACTAGGTTATCATCTTTTGCTTTACCATATTCTGTGTTTATTTCAAAGATTTTAGAATACAAGGGAGTTGACCTAACAGGAGAAACAAAGCAGATTTTGCTTAGCAACAGCAAAATAGGCAAGAATGTTCTGCGCCATATGGGCCTTATTGAACAAGGCAATGTGTTCAGACAAAGAGAAGAAGAGGAAGCAATGGAAGGAGATGAAGAACCTCAACAACAACCTCAACCTGGTTCTATGGAAGCCAACATTTATTCAAGAATGGACAACATGTTGAATATTCAACTCACACATTATGAGGACATTTGCTCAAGGCTCTCAAGGCTAAATAGGAGAGTATATCGGGTAGAAAGGAAGCTAGAAATAGAAGATATATCTCCGGAAGAAGACAACATTGGATCTTCAAGAGGCAAACAACCAGCTGAAGATGTTGAAGAAGAAAAGGAAGAAGGGGATAGTGAAGATACTGAATAGGCTAAAAGTTCACTTGTTCCCTAGCTCAAATTTAATTTTTTTCAGCTGCTGTATTTTTTTTCTCTCCATATTTTTTTCTGTGTATTAATTGCTTCTGTTATATATCTCTTGATATGTAATCTTTTTTATAATGCTAAAAATAAAGGGAGAGAAAAGTAAAATTGTTTTGATTGATAATATGTCTAGAATATATCTCAAGCATTAAAAAGGAGAATTAAAGTTTAAGGGGGAGAATTAGGAAATATTTCAAATAATTGACTAGAATATCTTAAACATTAAGAGCAAAGTTTAAGGGGGAGTTTTTAGAAATATTTTCATGCATTAAATTCCTTGAAATTTAATTCAAATTCAAATTGAAAATTAAATGCTATGAGATTACCTATATTATTTCCTTTGTGGACTAACATTTATGATGGAGATATCCATACAACATTTTCTAAGTTTCTTTTTCAGGATATCAATCACAAGTCTCTAAGTTTTTTTTATCATCATCAAAAAGGGGGAGATTGTTGACATATTTCAAGTATAAGTGTTGATGAAGTTCTCTCAATAAGTCATGAAGATTAAAGTTTTAATGATGAAGATTTAAATTTCTTAAACAACATTAAAGACTTGTTTCTATCTCACAAAGGAAGGTTGCTTCATGGAATAAAAGGCAAGATATAAAGGAAAATAAATGCTTTCAAGAGAGAAGATTGATGAAGATTTTCTCAAGGGCTGAAGTTTCAAGTTTAGAAGTTTCTGTTTTTGGTGATGGATAAAAAGAGTAAGTCATAAATCCCATTCAAGACCATTTCAAACTTGAGAGCAAGTCGTTTTCTCGCAAAAACATTTTTCTACACTTTTAATCGATTAAGTTACGAAATCTAATCGATTATTTCACTTAAAATTTGAATCAAAAGAGTTTAACAAACAAAATAATCGATTAAGTGTTTTTGATAATCGATTATATTGCTTCTGGGTTCATATAATCGATTATGGCCTTAATCTAATCGATTATATCAGGAAAAATGTGTTTTCCAGTTTTTTACTCTGATATAATCGATTACACCGATTAAATACGACATTTTTGCGAATTCAATGTTGAATCAACCTAAGAATGGAAACTTTGGGTTGTTTTCAAATTATAAAATGAAAGGCAACGTCTTAGGTTCAATACATCTGATAAAACACAATATTCAAAGTGTTCTTGTGCTAAAGTTTTTCAAAACCGCTTTCTTGCTTTCTCAAGGTTGATCTAAGTTCTTGGAAGTGGTGATCATTGTGCTTAAGCTTTCATATCCAGCACTCATCAGGTGTTTTCTTTACTGTTTCTATGATTAGTGTAATTCATCCCTTGGATCTATTCTAAAGGGAGGTGTGTTCATCTCTTATGTGTCAAGAGAGGTGGGAATCATCCTCTTGTGTCTGACGATGTGTGTTCATCCTTAGTGTGTCTAAGGAGGTGTTTCCGTTTATCTTTATTTGTTATTGCATGTGTTCACTGAATTGGTGTTTGTAATTGCAATTAAAGATAGTGGGGTGATCATCACGTGTTTGTGGTGATTGGGAACTGGACGTAGGATTGGCTAAATCCGAACCAGTATAAATCTCTGTGTTCTTTCTCTCTTTTCCCATCTCTTTATTTTATTGTGGATTATATTAACAATTGCAATTCAAACTGCGCTTATCACAGGTTAAGGAAAATCCGAATCTTGTTTTTAGAACAATTATTTAAAATCTGGAAAATTATTTTAAAGGGAAAAAGGTTTTTAAAAATCCAATTCACCCCCTTTTGATTTTTACACTATCGTTCTTTCTAACATTTTCCTTTATGACTGTCGTTTACCTTATTAATAGGTTACCCAGTGCTGTACTCAATTTTTTTGTTCCTTATACAGTTTTGTTCAAAACTTCTCTTGATTATAACTTTTTAAAATCATTTGGTTGTGCCCGTTGTCCTCTCTTAAGACCCTACCATTCTCATAAACTTGATTATAGATCACAAGAATGTCTCTTTTTAAGGTACTCTCATACTCATAAGGATTATAAGTGTCTTTTAACTTCTGGCAGAATTTACATCTCAAAGGATGTTATTTTTAATGAAAAAAAATTTCCTTATGCCCAGTTGTTTCCTCAATATCCTGTTTCCTCCTCTACTCTACCTCAATATTTCACCCTCCAACCTAACTTGTCACCATCTTCTTTCAACTATGTTCCTACATCTACAGAGTCATCCTCCTCTACTAGGTCTTCTACTGCCTCTTTTTCTGGATCTACTTCTAATAGTTGAGTAGAGAACATTTCAAGAACTGTAAATAATCATCCTATACAAACCAGATCTAAGTCTAGAATACACAAACCATTCAATTTAATTGCAACGTGTGATGCTGATTGGGCTTCTGATGTCAATGACAAACGCTCTACATTTGGTTCTACCATTTTTCTTGGTCCTAACTTAATATCTTAGTGGTCTCGTAAGCAGCAAGTCACTGCTCGGTCAAGTACAGAGGCTAAATACAAGGCTATTGCCCAAACTACTGCTGAGTTGACTTGGATTCAAGCCTTGTTAAAGGAACTTCATATTTCTTTCTTACCTCCTACCTTGTTGTGTCACAACAAGAGTGTTGTTGCTATTGCTCAAAATCCTATTTTTCAGAGTCATACTAAGCATGTGGAAATCGAGGTGTTTTTCGTTCGTGAGAAAGTGTTAGCTAAGCAATTACAGATTCAACATGTTTCTGCCTTGGATCAATGGGCTGATATTTTTATGAAAATGTTATGCAACTAATTTGATAATTGAACAAGTTGGAGCAAGGTAACAGTGCTAAGATGGAAGTATTGATAGTGGTGATAACGAATTTGAAGCCTGAGTGGATGATGACACTCATGTTGAGCATAATTAACCGTGCTTTTCCAACTGAAAGGTGAGCATCAGTGCACCACGATGGGGCGTCCTCAGGAGGAGAAGAGGACACAAATGCTTAACCAAAGTACTACTCCAGAACTCGTTAAGATTCAATTCTATGAGTGTAAATTAGTTAAGCTATTAATAAATTATTTTGTCTCAGTTTGTTAATTTTTTTTATTCAAGCCTATTTGTTAAATTAAATAAACAAATTGAAACGTATTATTAGGTTTTATTATTTAAATGAGTTAAGCTAAATTTATATATATATATATATATATATATATATATATATATATTAGAATGAAAGGTACCATATAGTTTATTTTAGATGTTAGTATATTTGTTTCAAAGTTTAAGTCTTACTAAAATACTAACTTGTTTTCTATACATGAATAATTTTTTTAGAAAAGAAATGGAACACAAGTTGTGAAAAATAGAAACTTATTCTATATATGAAATTTTTTTTGAGAAAAAAATGTATGCATATTTTTTTATTACTAGATTTGTAGTGCTAGATTGATAAATTAAAAAAAATAATTCAAGGAAATTTTCGTAAAACTAAATTAATTATTAAGTTATAAATAAATGGAACAAGTTACATTCAAAATTAATATTTTTTAAAACAAGTCTAAGTTGAAGTTTATAATTAAGCTCCATTTAACAAAAGCATGACTAATCAATTATTTTACAAGTTAAATGCAAACTTTTAAGAGTGTGGTTTGACTTGAGTTAATTACATCCGTATTTAGATTGAGTTTAGTTCACTTAACTAAATTAAATCCGTATTCAAGTCCATTTAATAATTTTTTTTCCATAAACACAAGAGGTTAATGTATGGTTGGAAAAATGTTAATTTTAATTATTATAAATGTGAGAAGCAGAAAGTAATATTGAGATATTTTTATCGTTTTAGGAGTCTAAATAAAATTTAAATAACAAGGCATGCACAAGCAGTCCTTTATGATACACACCAGTAACGTTCATGTACCTTTATCCAAATATTTATCGTATCACACAATTATTTTTTTATTAAATATTTTAAAATAATTAAAAATAAAATGAAATTATTAATTAAAGGTTAATATCGAGTTAATTAATTCTTTTCCTTTAGAAAATCGTTGGATACACTAGTATTAGGTTAAGCAAACATCTTTCATTTCATAGTTCAAAACAATTAGAACAGAAAGGCATCTGTATACCAATGGCAGAAAAATGTTGCCAAAGGCCCCTCGTGTTAAAAGGCAATTTCAAAGTTATGTTCCATGCATCTCTGGCTTCTCTTCTTTCGGTTGGGATAGTTTCCAGGATTTAACACTTTTTATGTTATTTCTTCTAGGAATAATAAGGTTTTAATTTCAATTTATTATTTTGATTCTCAAAATTATTAAATGATAATACCTTAATGGAAGTATATTATTTTGATTCTTATGATCAAAATCTGTCAATAATACTACATTTTCTATATATATCAATTGTTATTGGGAAATAGTCACACATGATATGAGAGGATAGCTATCTAATTTTTAACAAACTCAGGAGTTATTGTGTCACATGAAAGTTGAAATCATTGTACTAATAACATTTATAATAAATAAATGAATATCCACATATACATGTATTTTAATTATTTATTTAGTTTACATATTTTAATTATTTATTTAGTTTACAGATGTATTTTAATTATCTATTTAGTTTACAGAAGGGATAAAAATATTAGGTGTATTTTAATTATATACTTGTTTACAGAAGGAATCAAAATATCTACTATCCGATTTATAATCTATGAGTAATTGTTACCAGTTAATTATATTATTAATAAATTTTATTTAAATATATTTTAAAAAATAAAGTTATTAAAATAAAGTTATTAGTAAAAAAATATTAATAATTTAATAATTATTTAAAGTTTAATTTTGTTTATGTATATTTTTTTATTTATATTTATAAAATTAGAATTGTTAAAAAAATTAATTTTTTAAATTTATATTTTATAGTCCAATTTATTTTGATTTTTTTAGAAAGATCAAATTTATTTGTATAAATATTTTATTATAAAATTTTATTTAAATTAAATTTTAAAATTAAATTTTTATTTTAATTTATATTTAAATAATTATTTTTAAATAATCTTATTTTAAAATAAAATAAATAAATTAAAAAATAGAAAAGGTATTTTTTTTGTCACCCTAAATTGAATATTTAAGTATCCCAATTAAAAAGGGAAGAATTCTATATCTATGAGAAAACAGTTAAATGTGTAAGCTCGTATTTTAGGTTAATCTTGGAAGTAAAATCACATTCACTAGATCCTGCTAACTATTATCCAGTAGATACGAAACAGTTGTGTTTTGTTCTAATTTTGTTGGCTTTCCTCGTATATGGGTCCATTTACTTCATTGTCTTTTTGTTTAAATCCATCCCCAACAGCCTTTTGTTGTCTACTAAAGTTAATTAATATTATTGTCAAAACTAAAACTCATGGCCTATCTCTCATTTAATACCACTTCATCAGTATCTGGCATCAACTATGTACATTTGCTTCACATAGCTGTTCGTGATAGCTATGCTTTCCATCTTCTTAATCAGAGTGGTCTTCGGTTGCATGAACGTTTCTAAATTGGAACACTCTCCATAATCATGTTTTATTGGTGGGAAAATCTGTCATGTTTCATCCTCTCTACTATGCCACAAAACTTAGGAAAATCCGTGATAAGATAAAACAAAATTGTACGTTTAGTTTTTTCTTTTGTAGTTGTCTAAATTATAGGCCCTTACTTCAAAATTTTGTTAAATCATTAAAAAAATATAATAGAGGTGTGACATATGATTAATTTGTATGACTTAATAATATATATATATATATATATATATATCATCTTGACAACAAAAGTATTGGCAAATATTAATGGAAAATTTCAGATAAAAATATTAAATTGAGAAATTGAGAATTTATAGGAAAAGTAGTTTGAAATTTAAAATTTAAGGATTGTGGTGAACAAATATAAACATTATAAAGATAAATAATTAAAATAAAATAATTGAAATAAAGCAATGTATATTTCGATTTATCAATCTAACCATTATATGAAAAATTTTGATCTTATTCGTTTTTTTTTACTCAACATAATTTATATAACTAATTTTATTACTTGTGATTATTTTATATAACTAATTTTATTACCTGTGTAACTCACGGATAACTTTAAACATGATTTACTATGTGTTTTGAGAAGAATTAATATAAGTATATATAGAATAATATAAAAACAATAACAGAAAGTTTATATATCATAAAAGTTCACAAATTCTTTATATCAGAAATGAGATAAACTCTTCTTACAACTATGTCATTGGATATGTTGAAAATAAGAAGTCATTAACTTGTTTAAAGTATGATGAAAAAAATAAAATGAGAAATAAACAAATGTAGGATTTAAGATTAAAAAGTTATATTAAGTAAAGAGCTTAAATTACCATTAACAGAAGTTGATGAACTTGCATTTGATTAAATAAGAAATGATGAAGTTAATTGTTATGAGTAAAAGATTATAGTTAAATGTAATAGATATGAAACATGTTTTATATATGATATTATTGTAAGTGTTTCATCTTAAGATTTTCAAATCTCTATGTACATCACATTTTTAGTCATCATGGCTAAATTTTTGTCTTCATCTAGAATGTGGATTTTCAATCCTTTCTTCAACTTCACTCTAGAAATAGCCATGTATAATTGTCCATATGTAAATACTGGACGCGGCAGATAAAGTTCCACTTTAGACAGTGATTGTCCTTGACTCTTATTGATTCTCTTTGTAAAGCACAAAGAGATGGAAAATTGTCTCCTTTGGAATTTGAAAGGAAGAGCCAAGTCAAAAGGCATAAGATCCATTCTTGTTATAAAAATCTTATCACCAACATTCTTTCCTATAATAACTGTTTTGCAGAAATAACATTTTTGCCTAGAATTTTACTTGCAATCTTGTTCCATTACATAGATTGTTTGCTTGATCAAGATTTCTTAAGAGCATTACAGGTACACCAACCTTCAATTTAAGTGTATGATTGGGGATACCTTAACATTTTATGTCATTTAAGAACTCATATGTAAACCACTCACTTTGAATTTCTTGATCTTCATCAGATTTGCAAGGTATGTTTGAACTTAGATAAGTTATTTCTTCACAAGGTATTTTAGAGAGAATGAAATCATTTACGTCTTCCACGCATTCAGTGGTGGGACAAAGTATTGTTCCATCATCGAAAAATCTAGGAGACATCATATTATACATAAATTGTGGATAAACAAATTCAACCAATGATAGTAAAGGTGATGAAGTATTTTGAATCAGAAGATCTTGTGGTATCTCAAGATTGCCTTCACCATTTTCGTTTAAGTCTATTTTTCCATCTCCAATTTCGAAGATCGAATCTGCAAATTCTTTAATATCTCTTGTAGTATGCGCACATTTTGCAATGTTCAATCTCATATTCTGGAAGAGGTTTAACACTTTGCAACTTTTCCACAGATATGAAAAATTAATTGATGATTTAAGAACATCATATCTTGAGCCTTTTTTACAACAGGTAGGATTTGCCTAAAATCACCTCCTAAAACAACGACTTTTCCACCAAAAGGTTTTGTGCTATTTTTTTCCTTTTGAGTTCTTATTATATCTCTCAAAGTCCTATCAAATGCTACAAAGAAAAATCTATTCATCATTGGTCTTTCATCCCATATTATCAATTTTGCTTCAATTTTAGCATGGAGACTTCCTTGTGCTATGTTGCAAGTTGATTATTCATTTATTGTTGGAATTGGTCAAAAGATAAAATGTGAGAAGTATATTGAAGAAAATAAAAACCAATAAAATAAAAGCATACTTAAAAATTGGAAGAAAGATATGTAGGGGTTAGAAGTTTTTTGTTGTACCTATAAATACATAATTCCTACGAGAAAAGATATTTCAACGTGAAAAAGAGAGAGAAAAGAAAAAGAAAGAAGAGAGAGAAGGTATTTTTCTCGGTTTATTTGGGTTGTGAGTTAAGTGTTCTGTAAACACCTGTTTTGTAATTTTCTCTTTCAATATAAGATCTGTAGCAATCCGGAGACGTAGGCATAATTGGTTGAACTCCGTTATTAATTTTGTGTATAATTGTAGCAAATGTGTGTTATTTCCTAACATTTATTACCAATGGGATATAAAACATGGAATGTGGTGTCTTTCCTCCTGGAAGTAGTAAGGAAGCGATTCCACTTGAAGCAACATTAAGCGCAATCATTCTCTTTGATCTAGACAATGTTCTCCACATAAATGTTTTTCCTATTCCACCATATCCAAATAGTAAAAATAATGCTCCTACTTGTCAAATGACTGTTGTCATAATCTCTTCATAAACATGTCGTTGCTCATTAGTGAGAAACTGCATAAATGGTGATGAATGTAGTGTTGTCATCTCTTGTTCATTATAGTTCAACTCATCAATAATAAATCTATTTTGGAATAATAATGAATCTGAAAGAACTGGTTGAGATAGGCAAAGATAATATTTTTAATGACCTACCATTTGACAATAATAACTCATGCACATTTAGAAGACTCAAGTTGTGTAGGTCATCTTCTGCAATTTGGAGACCTACAAAACATATTTCATAATTTATTCTTCTAATAACATAATTAATTTGAGTTATGAATAGATTTAATACTTGGTAAATTGAACTCCTTTCTCTTTTGATATAAGATTCCATCTAACAGCAATTTCCAAGTAGATTCTCATACTAGATGCTACATCTGGTTTAGACATTGTATTCATGGTTAATAGTATACAAATAACCTTCTTAGCTGATTTCCAAATGCAACATGACTTGCTTCTTTGATTGCATCAATAAATTCTTTATCATTTGCAAGAAGTCCTCATTGCATAGCAAGCCTCTTGGTATGTTTTGAAAGTTATTAACTGTTTTGATGTTATCGTAATTAGTGCAGCCTTTTTGAATTGTTAATAATATCCTCATCTAATACAATTCACCAGATCTAGGGGAAACAAAAGTAAGTCTTCCAATATGGCAACCTTGATTTCTTGGTTTCCATTTTTTTTGTTGAGGCATCCAGACAAAATTACTTAGGGAATTTAGAATAAGTCAACATTCTTCCCTCATCATATATCATATTTGTTGACAACATGAAAATCACTGAATAACAACTTCTCTTATTTCTTTCTAGTGTAATTTACAATATAAATACATCTTCTATTTATAGTTTCTCTTTTTGGGCCTTTTCTCTCTAGGTCTTCTCAAAATAAAAACAATATCTCCTAACAAATCATAATCCTCCCAATAAACACAAAATCAATCATAATCTCCTTAATAAACACATAATCAATTGTAATATGCCTAATAAATACATAATCAATCATAATCTCCCTAATAAAAATAGAATCAATTTTAATAACGAAAAACTTCTAGATATTATTTTGCATTTAAGTTTATCCAACAAAATTTCCTCTTAAACTTAAATGCCTCTTTTATCCCTCATCCCAATCATCTTCTTTCTTCTTATAACCTTTTACTACAAGTCCAGCTTTGTAGTGCTCGACCTCACCATCCATCTTCATCTTCTTTTTGTAGACCTATTAGACTTTAATGGACTGAGCTCCTCTACGTAAGTTGGGCAACTTCCACGTATTGTTATGCTCAATTGCACTGATCTCCTCGTCCATTGCCTTTTGCCACTTCTTGTCCAGCACGGCCTCTTCAAAACTCAAATCTTCAGAGTCTGCCAAGAGACATACAATGTGCACCTCCTCAGTGGAATTGTATATATCTCGCAAGCTTCTTGTCTTTGGTTGTTGAGGTTCATCTTCATCCTCGGTTGACTCTCCATTCTCTCTGACTGGGGTTACAACAATCTTCGATCTCCTTCTTTCTGCAATCTCCTCTTCTGAGTTGTTCCAATTCCACTCGCTTGCTTCATCAACCTACACATCTCGGCTCATTATGACTTTTTTGTTTATTGGGTCAAATAATCTGTAAGCCTTTGATTTCTCATCATACCCAATGAGCACATATTTCTTGCTCCTATCATCAATCTTAGTTCTTTGTTGAGCTGGAACATTCCCATAAGCCACACTACTGAACACCTTAAGGTGTGACACACTCGGCTTCCTTCCACTCCACACTTCTTGAGGTGTCTTCCCCTTCAGCTTTGCATGAAAACACCTATTTTGCACATAAACCGCACACTGCACACCTTTAGCCCAAAACTTTTTTGGCATGTTCTTGCTTTTCTACATAGCTTCGACCATGTCAAGGATGGTCATGTTCTTCCTCTCCACCACTCCATTTTGTTGAGGAGAGTATGGAGCTGTTAAAAATCTCCTTATTTTGTGCTCCTCGCAATACTTCATGAACTTGGTTGAAGTGTACTCTCCTCCTCGATCAGAACGCACCGACTTAATCGACCTTTTCGTCTTTTTCTCAATCATCACTTTGAACTTCTTGAATACCTCGAACACCTTGGACTTCTCTGTCAAGAAATAAACCCATGTTTTTCTAGAGAAATCATGGACAAAGGAAATAAAGTACCTTTTACCACTGAAGGACTCAGGAGTAATCGGTTCACACAGGTCGGTATGGATCAATCTGAGTTGTTCACTTGCTCGGTATTCGGCAGTCCTCAGAAATGACATCCTTCAATGTTTTCCAAACACACACTCCTCGTAGAATCTTTTCTCGAATCCCATTCTTAGTAGTCCATGTACCCTCTCGTTCTTCGCCAGTTCGGTCAGTCCACCAAAGTGTAAATGACCAAACCAAAAGTGCCACATCATGACCTCATCCTTTACATCTAGCTTCATGCACCTTTTTCAGACTATCTTCAGATTCAGCTTGTACATACTATTTTTCTTCATCTCTACTTGGACAATTAAACGTCCAAGTTTGTCCCTTAACTAGAGCTCGGTCCTGCATCAATAACCAATACCCTTTCTCCATCAGTTGTCCCACACTCAAAATGTTGCTCTTTAAATCAGGTACATAGTACACATCTCTGATTTCTCCAACACGACCATCCCTCTGCAGGTATTGGATTGTACCTTGGCCTCTCACTGGAACCTTGGATGCATCTTCAAACAACACGTACCCGACCTCCACTTTAGAGACATCCTTGAAAAGGTTCTCATCTCCACACATGTGGTTACTTGCACCTGTGTCAATATACCATATTGAGTTGTCCGAAGAATTCGAGCTATCCTTGGTACCCAAGTTCAACATCAACTCGTCACACGAGCTCAGACTAAGCTTGGTCCATGATGTCATCGTTAGAATTCCCTCTTCCTCCTTGTCCTCCTTATCTTCTGTGAGGAAATTTGTTTCCCTCTTCTCAGACCAACAGTCATTTGCAAAATGTCCGACCTTTCCGCAGTTATAGCATTTGTCCGAGTAGCAATCTTTTGAATAGTGGTCATACTTGCCACATTTGAAACACTTGATGCTAGTGTTGTTTGACATACCTCCTCTCCAGTTTCCTTGTCCTCAGCCATGCCAGTTTTGTTGGTCGGTTAGCTCCTCTTCTCCCTGACCTCTACCACCTCTGTCGCCTCTTCCTCGGCGTCGGCCACCTCATCCTTTACCACCTTGGCTTTGAGTGTTCTGAGCATTATGCTTGACTGAGATTATTGCCCTTCTTCTTCTTCCTCTGCTCATGTGCCACAAGTGACCCAACAAGCTCTTCAACCAAGAGCATTGACAAGTCCTTGGACTCCTCAATTGTGCATACAACATTCTCAAAGTCATCGGTTAACGACCTTAAGACTTTTTCCACTACTCGAATAGTAGGTAGTGTTTCTTTGTTTGTGCCAAGCTGATTCACCACGGTCTAACTTGGGAAACGTACTCGACCACTCTTTCAGTCTCCTTCGTCCTCATGTTTTCAAGCTCGCCTCTGAGAATTTGAAGCCTGGTCATTTTACACGGTTGTCTCCTTTGTACACCTTCTCCAATATATCCCATGCTTCTTTTGAAGTTTCAGCTTTTGTTATCTTCTCAAAGTCGGACTCGTCAACAGCTCGATACATCAAGTACAAAGTTGCTCTATCCTTCCCTCGTATTCCTTGCAGCTCGACAAGCTTGGCTCTAGACATCTTTTCATCTTCCTCTGGTTCTTCGTAGCCATGGTCAACTATTTTTGAAACATCCTGGGAATCAAAGAGCGTCTTCATCTGCCGACGCCAATTATCATAGTTGACGTTATTTGTCAACTTAAGAATGGGTAGACTGTTTGCAAGGTTGGCCATCTTATACAACAAGCTCGGTAACTCGACACACCAAAACTCAGACACTCAGACTCTCTCAAAGCTCTGATGCCAATTTGTTAACAATAGGAATATCACTAAATAAAAACTTCTCTTATTTCTTTCTGGTGTAATTTGTGATATGAATACATCTTCTATTTATAGTTTCTCTTTCTGGACATTTTCTCTCCAGACCTTCTCAAAATAAAAACAATATCTCTTAACAAATCGTAATCTTCCCAATAAACACAGAATCAATCGTAATCTCCCTAATAAACACATAATCAATCGTAATCTCCCTAATAAAAATAGAATCAGTTTTAATAACGAAAAACTTCTATATATTATTCTGCATTTAATTTTATCCAACAGTATTAGCCTCAAACCAGGCTAAGAACATGGTATTAACATTTTGATGGTTGCTTAAGATCACATCAATTTCTTCATCATCATCTTTACACAAAACTGATTGTTTATTAAAGAGATGGAAAGTTAATCTCTGAACTGCAAGCCACCTTTGGTAGATGTCAAAACCAAAAATTCTCCACACTACCTCACATGGAGATAAGTACCTACAATCATACTATTTCTTGATTTCATCAACAATCATTGTTTTTATAGAATTTGCAGAAAAAGGGAAAATCTCAATTGTAGCTCTATCTGAACCTTTGTTGACATATTTAAAAAGATACTTTATTGAATTCAACTTATTGCAATATTCTGTATTGATATGAGCTGAAATGGACTAAATATTAAATAATAAATTGTTTTTATATTTTTTTGTATTTGTAAAAGTAAAAAATATAAAAAATTATAATAAATAAATTATATTTATATTTATGTTTCTAAAAGTACAAAATTTAAACAACAGTTATAATAAATTTAAAATTAAATAATAAATAAATAAATAAATATAATTATAATTATAAATATATGAATATATGAATATAAATATATAAATATAATATATAAATATCAATTTCAATATAAATAAATACGAATATAATAATATAATATAATATAATAGATAAATATCAATATAAATAAATATAAATATAATAATATAATATTATATTAAGTATTACATTACATATTACAAATTACATATTATATACTACGTGTTATATATTACATATTACATTACATATTATATATTAGATATTAGATATTATATATTACATATTAGATATTAGATATTATATATTACATATTAAATATTATACAATCTATCATAGTTAATGTAAGTGAGCTTCAAATAGTCAAATTAAAGGGAATATCATACTTAATGTAAGTAGGTTGTTCAATTGTTAAACACATTAAGTGGTCTCAATAATTATGGCTTCACCAAGTCAGTTCACTTCAAAAAAAGTCAAAAGCAATATTTTATATAAATTTGACTTTATTCATATATCTGTTATTAATTTTAAAAAATTGTGTGTAATGGAATGAGAAATTTATTCTAAATTCTAAATTTGTTATATTTATCTTAAAAAGTACACATTAAGGTTAAAAAATACAAAAATAATAGGTAACAGAAAACGCTTAAAAGTATTTACATTAATAGGTAATAGAGAATAATAGTAAACAAAATAGCGAAACACTTTCATAAATAAAATTTCAAAATAATTAAAGTTTATGAATAAACAAAATGAAAAAAAAATGTATTAACAAATTACTGAATAAAAAGGAGAAACATATTTTCAATATGTTTCTTTTCTAAAAAAATCATGTATTGAAATGTATTTGATATTTGATATGTTTTGTAGATTTAAAATAAAAATCACTCCTACTTGATTTAGTTGAGCACATTCATTGTTCAGCACATTAAATTGTTCTAAACACTTACAGAATGACCCAACAAATGAGCACTTGTAATAATATTTTTCCATTCTAAAACTGACAACTTTTCAATTTCAATAATATATATTTAGTGCTTACCACATTATTACTCATCCTTACAAATTAAATTAATTAATTTGGTATTACAAAAGTAATATAATGAAACCAAATACAATAAATCATTATCATTATAGCATACACTATAAAGTATAAATAAAATTAGATAACAATCATATCAATGTCAGAACATAACATCAAATAAACATAGTACAATAATATTAGAATTTAGTGTCCACATATCAAAATAAGTTATTTGTCCTTACAATCCAACAAAGAAACTCAAAACAGTTACATAAAATCTATGACATATGTCTTTGCCTACATATCACAAAATAGATAAATGGGTAATAGATAAATAGATAAATAACCTATTCAAACCATTTTTCAACCTTAATGTGTTTCCTTAGAGCTTTCAATGGAATGTCATGTTCTAGTTCACCAGTTCTTTTAACAGAACTTTGACCAACATCATTATTTAAGACCACATTAGTGCTCAAGTCAACCGTTTCAGAATCATCATTTGAAGCGTTTGAGAACTTAGTCAGTAAATCCTAGAAAAAAAATTATTTAGACAACACAAATTGTAATATCCAAAGAAATCAATATATCAGTACTCTAAATCACTACCTCCGTAATGGTAACAGCGGCTGAATCATTTTTCAAATTCTTCATAGAATACAAATTTGACTTTTCAAAATGTCCATCGTTTCGAAAAAAGTAAATGTTATTACAATGTTCGAATAAATGGAATGTATATATGGAATCTGGAAAACCATGTACATTAAAGAAGGTACTAACCACGGACTTGAAGTATGTCTCACTAAACCTCTTAAATGATATTTTCATCTGTACATACTCTCTTCACCCTAAAAGATTTTCAAAATCTGAAACTACCACCATTTCTAGACTCAACCTTGAATAGATAGTCTTATCCATGAGAACTCAAAATTCTGTAGAGAAGTGACTAGCAATGTTCTGCTGCAACAACATGTCTTGACTAATTAAACATTCCATTACATCAATACTAAATTAACATATTCATATTTAAAAATCAATACTGGAATTTAGTTTTACAGGAAAAAATTAACCTTATCGTGAGCTTCAAGAATATCAGCACATGATTTATTCAACAGTGTTGTGACATCACTATCAAAAAGCACAAAAGTCGTTCAATTTGTTTGATCCATCACACGAACCTTTAACTTGTACCTGAAACAGGACCAAACATTATATGAAGTGCATTATAAGAAACACATTTAATGAAACAAAAAGTTAATAGTATTACCTAGAAAACACTTTCAAGACATGTTTGTTGCACTTCTCACAAAAGAACATATTCAAATCTGCGTATATAACTTTGTTACATATGCAAGCAATATACCACCACTCGTCATCGTCAACAATGTGCTTAATAGTAGCTAAAACAACAAAGGTCATTTCCTGTCACAATAAAACAAAGTCAAAACTTCAAATCATACAGAACAAAATAATACAAAAACAAACAAGGTAATAAACAAAAACAGACCTCCTTACAGTCCTTTAATCCTTTCAATAGTATTTCTGGATGTAACTTGAAGGAAGTCTTCCTCAATGCTCTGTTTTCTAGAGTCAGACAGTTGACTTAATGTTAATGCTTGTGAAGGTGAATCACTATTATTACACATCCTACAGGACAGAAACAAAACTTCAACAATAATGTTTAGACAATAAATTCATTTTACAAGCTTACCTTTTTTTTAATTCAATGGCTTCATCACAATCCGGTTGAAAAACTAACTTTGTGCAATCAATGCAGTTTTGAAGATAAACCTTGTCTAAACATTAGAAAGAATAAATTCTTCAATAAACATGCAAAATATTTTAGAATGAAAACTGCACATTCAAAATAAAAGCTGCAAAATATACCTTGAAAGACTTTCACTTTTTCAAAATGCTAAATGTAACATTTGCAACTTTTCCATATGAAAGAAAAACATTTAGCTCATCCACATAATTTCCAAATCAAGTGCACTATACAACAGCTATATGGAAACATGGAATTATGTTAAAAATGTTTTAAAACAGAACGAAAAAATCATAAACAACTTCTGTATTACCCATCAGCTTCTATGGAAATGATATTCATCTTAGTCCTTTTTCCATTTTTTTCCAACTTCCTTTCAGTGCCAACTCCAGTCAATAACCCTAAGACATCTGTACAAAGAACTAATTTCCTATAAGTACCAAATTCAGATAGAATATCACATTGAAGAATTTTCTAAATACAAATTTAAACTCACCCACTAAGTAGTATGTGTCAAAGCCTGAATAATTGATGTTTGAAATAGATATATATCGCGTCTTTACATCTAGAACAAAGTTAGTATCAACCAAACATACCTTTGTTCCAAACTGAGAGTTAATCTTGTAAGGATGGTGAGTGGTTTAGTAACATTTAGCATTGGACACCAAACTAAACGACTGCACTGAATATACACTACCTTCTGCTATATCATTTTGGAACTTGTAAATTAACTATGGAAAACCATCCAGCCCACATTCCATGGCTAAGAGGATAGAAGAGAATGAAGCTTCAAGGATGAAGACTCTTGTATTTTGGAGAGTAGAACTAGGACTTTTCTTCTTTCTTCTTAGTCTTGTAAATATTTGTATAGGAGTTTTATTTTCTTATTTTTTTGTAGAAAAATGTATAAAATAAAATAGGTTCACTTGTATTTGTATAGCATAAGTGGGCCACAAATTGGGCTCCAATTTAGCCTCTATTTAGGCTCCAATTGAGCCACATTTTTTAGATACACATGGGACGGACAAAGGGGCATCAAATGGCTGACCAAAGGTTTCCAAATACACTTCCTAGGGGCTACTAAGGCATGGTATAAAACTCATTTTTCAGCCAAACAAGTGAAGGGAAGAGTGTGAAGGAATCAAGTCCCACATCAAGCAAATTAGTGCCATTTTAGGCTAAAATGGGAAGGGCCTTGTTTGGCCAAGAGAATTTTCAACCCTAGCTAGTATTCAGTCCATTCTTTTATGTTTTCACTTTTAGTCCCACATCTTTTGTAGCAAAGAGTTCAAGGGAGCCAAGGCATCTATATATAATAAAAGTCTCTTGTCTCTTGCCTCTTGCAAAAACACTTTGACTTGAATGAGAATTTGATAAAGCTAAATTGTTTGTATTCTTGTTCTTTAAAATCACCAAATGAGAGTATTCTCCTCATGACATCTTCTCTGAGAAACTTTTCTTGAAAAAGAAATTCAATCCTAAATTCTCAAAAAGAACTTAGGAATAGTTAAAACTTTCATGAGTTTTCTACTGCTTGAAGATACTTCCATCAATCAATGTCTTATGGAGAGACACATGAATTGTAACACCTTACATTATCATCCAAAACACAAGTTCATTTTTCCAATTAAGAAGATTATAGAACAGAAATAATAAACATTATATCCAACAATGAAATTACTGTTGTCGCGAAATACAAAATAGTACGCCAGCACTTTTTGTCAGATTCTGTTAAACATTTTACCTCTTTGTGTCACTGTCGTTGAAGAATCTAATTTTAGACAATAGAATATATGATATCAGAAATTCATATATGGATACATGGTGATGATAATTTGTCATATTCTTTCTCTAAGGAAAATTTACTGAGATGAAAGGAAACACAAGTACAACTAGAATTTCAAATGTTCTTAAGAAATTCAATTTTTTGAATCTTTGATAACTAATCTAAGATCGAAAAGCAATTAAAAATGGCCAGAAGACAGTGTGATGACAAAGAGTAAGAGAACAGGGTTATGGAATTGTTTCATAACTAGTTTATTTTCTGTACGTTAAATATTTTTTAAAATTATTGATTTTGAGTAGTTAATATAAAATAAAATATTTATTTTGATAATTGATATTTTTTGTAAACGTTTATATTCTCATCTAATCTATATTTTTTTAAATATTAATGTAATATTACATAAAAGAAAATTATGTAAATATTTTTATTTATTTATCTCGTGGATCGTAATTATTTATATACAAACATTATTTTAGATAAATTCATTCTTCTTGAATTTTACGAAAAGATTTTAACCTTGCGCAACATAACTATAAATATTTAAAATAATAAATAACTTACATACTAGTATCTAACAATAAATTATATTATTTTTAACAATTATACAGATATTTGGTTTTAAAATTACAAAACAATATATACACAACCCTTTTAATTTTAATATGTATTTACGTAATACATAATTGCTAACCTATACACACCCCTTTTAATTTTAATAGGTATTTACGTAATACATAATTATTAACCTAATCTGCAAATAGTATGCTATATTTCATTAACATATGAGGGTGTGGGATTAAGAATATGTGTTGTTTGAAGTGGACGATGAAAAATAAAAAGATAAAAAAAGGAAAATAGAAATTAATAAAATATAAAATTATCTAGATTAAAGAAAGATAAGGTAAAATAAATTTTTTATTATTAATTTTTTAATTATTCATCATTTTAATATACATTTTTAATTATTATAATAAAATTAAAAATAAATATTAATAAGATATTTATATCAAAATCGATTCTCCTTAAATTTTCTCATTTTTGAGTAGAAATTTATTATTTTAATTTTTGAAATTCACTTTTTTTATGTATAAACTGATAAAAATAAATCATCTTGTTCGTAGTTGTCGTCATTTTCATGGAGAATGGAAACTTTTGCTTCATAAAGTTAGGGACAAACCCTAAACGTATAATCCTAACCACCACATTCCAATTTTCTTTCTCTAGACTAACTTCTTCTATGAAGTTGATTTTCTTGTTCGTAGTTGTCATGATGAAGCCAAAGAAATGAAATACAATAAACAATAAAGGAACTCAGATGTAAAGCAAGTGGTACAAAAACATTTAACAGCAACACACATCTATATATACTTGAACTCGTAACCCTAAACATTCAAAAAGATTCAAAGAAAACATTTTTAGAAATTTTCAAACCCTAAAGATGTTGAAAAAGCCAGAAATCGACCCAAAAAGATGAAAACATTTGAAAACCTACATGCGCCGATGAAATACCCCTCTTCTGAACCCTAATTTCAAAATATTAATTTTTCAAAATATGGAAAAAACACGTAACAATGGTATACATGAATGCAGAAGAAAGTATGATATGTTTTCAGAGGGCACAAAACGCTTTACCCTTAACGTAAGACAATTGTGGCAAACTTTGCACGAGCAAAGAAGCTTTAATAGGGAAAAAATCACTTTACAGTGTATCTGAAAAGTTTGAAATCACCAATTTGTTGCAGACATCTGAAAGGATTCCAAAAAGATGAAAAGATTAGGCTTTGAAACAAACATAAAAGCATGGAACGAAAAAATCATGCTAGCATGTGTGACACCGCTTTAGGTTATCACAGTGGTTGTAGCATGCTTTTGGAAAGTTATGCGCCACGGCCAAGAAAGCAGCGAGAGAGGCAATGCTTTGAGAGATGAATGATCTATGAGAGGCTGCAAGAGGAAAAGAAGCGATAGAGGAAGAAGCATGAAAAGTGAAGCGTCACAGAAAAGACAGAAAAGGGAAATAGATGATTCAGACATAGTTGTGCTCTAAGAGATGAATGTTATGCGAGAGGCTGTGAGAGAGAAAGAAGCAAGAGAAAAAGAAGCGAAAATTGAAGCGGCAGATAAGAGAGGGAAAAAATTGAAGGGGAAATACGAAGAGGAATAGGGTTTAAGTGTGTGGGTGACTCAGATAGATGTCAAACGCAAAGAATACCACGTGTCAGCACAAGGAAGTCCCTCATGGCTATGCAAAACCCTAAATAAGATATTTATAGTAAAAATATTTTTGAATTTTTTTTTCTGAAATTTTTTTCTGAACATTGAGATTGTTACACGTGTAAATAATTTCCATTTGTGATCTCACAAAATATATAATTTATTAATTATAGATGATTTATGAAAGATTGCATTAAGTACTAGTATCAAAAGTTAACACTTATATGATCTAGGTTTGTTTGGTTATCAACGATCTTTTCACTTAAATACCTATGAAAATCTAAATTAGAGTACTTGTTGAAAAGTTCACATATGATACAAGTTTTAAATTAGGAGGGGTTTGGCACCCAACACGCCCATTACTGGTATACAAGCTATTATATTACCAAATATCACTTTACCTTAATGATAATAAATCACATAAATGATTCATACGTAATTTAACATCAATTATTTAATATCATTATCATAAACCGACTTCCAGTGGTTGAGACTTCCGTTTCAAAAATTAGTCGCATCAATCTAGAGATATCAGATAATCCGACTCTCCTTACATTAATGATTTTGAAAAGGTTCTATGGAGTCACCACCAATATTTTATATGAAACACTGGAAAAAGAAAAGAGTTTTTACAAATCAATCTTAGGTCATGACAGCCAGATATTGGGTTTGGGATCGGTTACATATTAGGAGGGGTTAAGCATCCAACACGCTCATTACTGGTACTTATGATTACATTCGCAATTAGAATTATACTTCAAGTTATTATTTTGTCTCTCATTTATAATGTATTCAATAGATTATTTATCTACATGATTATTATGTTATCTCTACTGTACTTTACTAAGAAAGCTATAAATTAAAGCTTAAAAGAGATAGAAGAGAGAAAAGAAAGATATTGGAACCTCCAAATCAAGCTTTTTCTTATTAATTAGCAAAGAACCGGAGATTAAAAATGTAGTTTCTCAGTACAACTATCGTATCTGATTGTGGTGTGTGATTTGATATGTGAGACCATCTATTTATAGTACTAATTTCAAGGTGTAGAATGGTAGCTCTCCCTTTGAGAACGATCATTCTCATCACCAAGAATAAATACCATTTGTATTGAAGAAAATGACTCTTTTTCAAGGAAGAACAATCGTTCTACCTCAAGAACATTATGAGAACAGGCGTTCTCACTCTTTAATTTACAACTTTTCATTTTCACACTTATTATTCTAAAAGTTATTAAGTTGTGTTGGAGACTTTTCAGACTTCTTTATAAATAACTCTTTTTATTATTTTTCTTCTCCTTCTGGTTCTTTAAGATTTTTTAATTTAAACTCTACTTTAACACGAATAAAATCAGGAGTCTACAATTATTAATACTCAATTATTCAATATTGTATAAAAGAATCATCCAATATTGTATAAAAGAAAACCTATATTGTATAAAAGAATCTTCCAATATTGTATAAAAGAAAAAAAGCGGTGTAATTGTTTTCCCAATAACATTCAATAATCTAATTTAGAAGTACAAATTAAATCGTTGGCAAATCATTGATTTGAGCCAATCGAAATGAAAAAAAGGAATAAAGGCTTTTAATTAGGAAAATGGATCTTAATCTTAATTAAAGAGAGAGGGCAAGAACATATGGTTAAAAGTGTGGTGTGGTAAGGAGATGAATAATGTGTAGCTCTTTTTGGTTCATCAAAGCAAAGCAAGTACTCCAAACTCCCTGAGCTATCGTGGTCCTTTGCTTGATCATTCATACTAGGGGCATGGATCATCATTTAGAAGTCAAAAACCTTCCATCATTACATGCAAATCCTTTATCCACTTCTACGGACAAGCTTTATTTTTTTGCATGCGTTCCTACATCTTTCTAGTCTTTTACTTTCTTTCCTTTAGTTCACTTTGTTTCCTTTCAAAATATATTTTTTTTAGAATATTTAAATTATTTTATTGGGTTTTAAAAAGTTTAAATAAAATATTAAACATGTAAATCATTTAAAAAATGTATACTTTTCTATAAAATAAATAGAGAATTTGAAGGGATAAGGTAATAAAGAGAGATTTTGTCAATTAATGGACTACCATTGATTAATATGTTCATCTCTATCTAATTATATGATACTTCTTATTTAATTGCACTTAATTTCAAGCATCAGTTTCTTGCCCAATTATTCAATGATAACATGCTTAGACATTGTTATCAATACACTCCCCACAAACTTGTACATACAACAATTAGCTTATGACTAAATGTCATTTTTAGTCATTTATGTTTAAAACTCGTAATATGATATTTTTGTTAAATTTGATTCCTTTTTAACTAAAATGTTAAATAGGTTAACAAAATTTATTTATATTCATTAACAAATTCTTATCATCTCAATATAATTATTTATTTTCTAAAAGCTTTCATTTTGACCTTATTTAACTAAAATGTTAAATAGGTTAACAAACATGACAACCAACCATGTTAATCTATTTAACGTATTTTTTAAAAAATAATTAAATTGAACATTTTTAAAATATAATATATCATATTAAATTTTAAAAATTTAATGCATCAAACACAAAAACATTAAAATACAAAGGATTAAATGTAACATTTAGTCTTAACTTATCAGTAAAACATATCACACAAGTTCTTATTACCAAATAAGCTTGATGGGTTTCACGGTCCTTTTTTTTTCTTATTATTCACACCACTTAGCTTGTTTGAACTTAATAAGCTTAATAAAAGAATACTAACTACACCTACTTTTATTATAAAAGTAAATTCTTAATTTTTAAAATACATTAAAAAATATTATTTAACTTTATACGTATTTATTTATTTAATACTCTTTAAGATCTCTTATTCATATACTCATCAATAACATTTTATCTTAAACCTTCCCTAAATAAACAATTGAATTTGGTAACGGGTCAAGAAAGGAAAAAAGAAAAACTAACTTACTCACAAAGCACAAGGGTGAGAACACTCTTATTTTGATAAATAACAAAAAATGGTAAGATAGAATGAAATAGGCATCGACTTCTTTGAATTCAATAAACACTTATCTTTCGTAAACAGGTTAGAACAACAAAGAAGTTGTCACTCTTAGTTGACATATAGTGTGATATTGCGAATCCTTTATAGTTTGCTCTCCAAAAAAATCAAAATTCATAGCTCATTATTCAACTTAATCTATCTATGTCTCAAAGGCTAATGTGCTCTACAACTCAAGGCAAATTAGCTTCCCCAATTGAAAACAAAAAATAACCTTTTTTAATAAATAAAAAAGAACATTGTGTTTAAATTATCACCACAAAATAACACATATATGACTATAAATCTAACATGTTTGAATATTTCTATGCATTCAGATCCTGCCAAAGACCAATATTATAAATCAAATCAAACTTGAATGCTTATACATCCCAATCATTCCAAAGTTATACCCCATAATAGGACAAAGTTATACACACAGGCTTTTCAAAAAGGAACAATCTGCAATTAAGATCATATGATATAAAACTTGCAGGATTTTCAAATTGTTCTTTAATCTAGGAATTTACTCATGCATAATGTAGGAACTCAATTTAAGATTTAAATCAGTGGTAATGCTTTCTTTCAGTTTCAGATACAAATACAATACTAAGTTTATGAATTATTCAACAAACATCTATCTTCCTGATTGTTCAATAAAGGAAAACTATGGAACCTTAAGCTAGGATCTAAAACTTCAACTACTTTTCTTCTTGACTTTAAACATTCTTCTTTCTGAAATTCTCTGCCACACAAACCTAATTGCATTTAACGAAAGACACTAAACATCCTTCCCTCAGAACTGTAATTTCTGCTGCCTTGAATTTACCCTGGAACCAATCAAATCAGAAACTATATTCTCTCAGGTTTCAGGTCTCAAGTACTATCTTCCCGAAGCCAAATAAACAGACCTTCAAACCTCAAATCACCTTGGAAAACCTATCTTTCAGCCTAGTAAATGCTAATTTCATCATGCAACTGCCAACTTCAATTCAACTAATCTACCCAATCTTAATGCTAATATGCTGAAGCTGAAATGGTAAAACCAGAAAACTTTTACAAACAGTGAAAGCAAATGACTAACACAGAAATCTATCAGATAAATTACATGACAAAAACGTTAGCTTAATCTCAATAAAACCTTTTAACTCACTCGATGTAGAACAAGGACCATTGGTCATAAAATTTACAGGACGCAGCCCTATCTAGTAAATTACAGAAACAATTATATTAAGCACATAAACGAGAATTATTATAAATTTGACTTCGTACGTACTATTGATTACATACTGTGCAGAAGCAGGCGAAAACTACATATATAGGATTCGGCCACATCTATGATCCTTGATCTCCAATTAATCTTGTAGCACCTAAAAAGGCTATGTCAATAAAACGTAATAAAAAAGTTACACGACTGTGAATTATAACGAGCTTTTAAGCGTCTATTTCTGCAGATGGAAAGAGGAGCACAAGTTATGGTGGAAACTCACCTGTTTCTGATTTATTTTTATCAGTTTATACATAAAAAAAGTGAATTTCAAAAATTATAATAGTAAATTTCTACTCAAAAGTGACAAAATTTAAGGAGAATCGATTTTGATATAAATATCTTATTAATATTTATTTTTAATTTTATTATAATAATTAAAAATATATATTAAAATGATAAATAATTAAAAAATTAATAATAAAAAAATTATTTTACCTTTTCTTTCTTTAATCTAGATAATTTTATATTTCATTAATTTCTATTTTTTTCTCTTTATTTTTCATCGTCTAATTCAAACAACACATATTTTTAATCCCACACCCTCATATGTTAATTAAATATAGCATACTATTTGCAGATTAGGTTAATAATTATGTATTACGTAAATACCTATTAAAATTAAAAGGGGTGTGTATAGGTTAGCAATTATGTATTACGTAAATACATATTAAAATTAAAAGGGTTGTGTATATATTGTTTTGTAATTTTAAAACCAAATATCTGTATAATTGTTAAAAAATAATATAATTTATTGTTAGATACTAGTATGTAAGTTATTTATTATTTTAAATATTTATAGTTATGTTGCGCAAGGTTAAAATCTTTTCGTAAAATTCAAGAAGAATGAATTTATCTAAAATAATGTTTGTATATAAATAATTACGATCCACGAGATAAAGAAATAAAAATATTTACATAATTTTCTTTTATGTAATATTACATTAATATTTAAAAAAATATAGATTAGATGAGAATATAAACGTTTACAAAAAATATCAATTATCAAAATAAATATTTTATTTTATATTAACTACTCAAAATCAATAATTTTAAAAAATATTTAACGTACAAAAAATAAACTAGTTATGAAACAATTCCATAACCCTGTTCTCTTATTTGTCATCACACTGTCTTCTGACCATTTTTAATTGCTTTTCGATCTTAGATTAGTTATCAAAGATTCAAAAAATTGAATTTCTTAAGAACATTTGAAATTCTAGTTGTACTTGTGTTTCCTTTTATCTCAGTAAATTTTCCTTAGAGAAAGAATATGACAAATTATCATCACCATGTATCCATATATGAATTTCTGATATCATATATTCTATTGTCTAAAATTAGATTCTTCAACGACAGTGACACAAAGAGGTAAAATGTTTAACAGAATCTGACAAAACTGCTGGCATACTATTTTGTATTTCGCGACAACGGTAATTTCATTGTTGGACATTGTTGGATATAATGTTCATTATTGCAGAAAAAAACTATAGTTCAATCTAATTATCAGTATTGTCTTTAAGTTTACGAGATTAATTTTTAATGAGATATTATTGAGAAGAAATTATTTGAGGTTGTATCGATTGAACTATTATTACAGTGTTAAATAAAAAAAAAACGCCATTTATAAATATGTAGGAATCTTGTACTTGCATATCCTTCTGCATAATTTAATTGATTGAACCTCAACGACCACATTCGAAGTGGCTAGTTATCGTGTCCAAGATCAGTGTGAAATTAATTATAGGCACATGTTCTGAACTCTGAACGGAAAACAACGTATCAACTATGCAGTTGTTGGTTTCAGAATGGTCCTGATATGACAGAAGATAGCATTTCTTGGTTCAGAATAAGCATTATTTTCATCTGACAAGCTTTAGCAGATTAATAACTTTCAATGTTATTAGCAGATTAGACAAGCCTTATGATTGAACAAACATCCATTGAAAAGTGGTTTTGGTGGTCCTCATTCTAAGCCTTGTTGAGACATGTGACATATATGCTCTGACTCTGACATCAGAATGAGTAATGGTACATATAATCCTATGCAGTGATTAATCCCACATGACCAAATTTATAAGATTTCCAAGAATTAATTTTGACCATACATATAAATTACCGAATAAAATCATATTTTCTCATTGTTCAGACACTAAGAATGCTTAACAAGGAAAATTTGTTTGTTTTCTGTCTCCATTCCATTGATATTTTTCCAGATTCTGATGAAAACGTGCAGTGATATGGTTTTGTTTGGTTCTGGATACCCTTTCGGAAGAAAAAAAAACTGCTCGAAAGAATATTGATTAAAAAACATAAATTAAGGTATTTGCTTAATTTTCGGATGTAGATAATGTTTTGTTTCGATTGGGATAAAAGTAGAAAGGAAAGGAAATTAGACCAAAATAATGAAAAATAAAAATTGTTTGAATTGGAAGAAAGAAATTAAAAAGTGAATGAAAATAAGTACAAAATTTATACTTATTTAATCGATGTATAGAATAAAATAAATAAATAAATTTGATAATAAAATAAATTATTAAAATATTTTTGGTTAAAATTTAACAAAAATGAGCAGTAATTAAATTAGGAAGATGATTAATTATGAAGTAGTTATTTTATAAAATTAGAAATAATATAAATAATTCGTAAGGTTTTTACTATAATATTAAAAAGTGGGTTAAATACGTTTTTAGTCTTTGAACTATTTGTTAAAATTGTGTTTCGTCCCTAGAGCAAACTTTAGACTTATTTCGTCCTTATACTTTATAAACTTGTATAAATAATTCTTAATGACAAATAAAAATATCTTTAAAGAGAGATAAATGAGAGAAAACAGAAAGGAAAAAATGTAAAAAAAACTTAGGAGACAGATGATAATGTAGTAGAAAACTATGAAGAATGAAAATAAAGAGATAAAAATGAATTCTGACACATCATCAAGGATCATCTACATGAGTTTATAAAACACAAGGACAAAATAGGTCCAAGGTTTGCTCTAGGAACGAAACACAATTTTGACAAATAGTTCAGGACTAAAAACATATTTAACTCTTAAAAAATTATTGACTAAATGAGTCAATATGGTCAATTATGATAAATTTATGATAACACTATTGAGAGAGATGATGTGACGACAAAAGAATCTAACATGACAAATGACAATATATAAGGCACCCATAGAGTGTTATTGATGTTAGTGTCCCTTCTAAGTAAAGTATTTTCTTCTCCTTTGTATTCATCCTCTTTGTGATATTGTGTGTTGTAATCGTGAATTCATCCTTTATGTTTAGTTATAATTCATCCTTGTCGTGCATTTGTAATCAAATTCTCACAACAAATAATTCTTAGGGGGTTGAAAAACCAGTGTATTTCCTCTTATGCTCTTGGGACTAGGAATTAGGGTTAAGGCATTGCAACTATTTGTAATTATGGAGATTTTTCAGTGTTGAGAACAACTACAACTACTAAGAATATTGGAAAACAATTTTGGAGTTGTCCTAACTAGAAGGTGAGAGTTATAAGGTTCTAATTTATTAAGTTTCCATTCTTTTCTTTATGTTTTATGTTTTTCTTTTGTCAAGGTTAATTGAATATGTAGCCTTCATTCATTTTGTGTTATGTTTATCCATCTTATAAGAGGACCTCACGAAGGTATGCAACATCAAAAACCCCTATGTTTTGACTTAATGTCAGTATCGCAAAGATAATCAATTGTGCACAGTCCTACACTTTACTCTTGTTTGGACAAAAACTACTCGACCTAAGCCTAATAAGTCATGTTGTATATCAGAATGTTACTTGAATAAGAGATATTTAATTAATAATGTGTATCTACTCTTGAACATGGATTTATGCAAGATAAAGAAGAAGACCTTCTCTAAAGATCTCAATAGCTAGAAAGGATTCTCAAAGTATCGTTCTTCTAAACCCCTGTAAATAGAAGATCTCTTAAAGAAGGCCAATTGATGACAATCTTAAAGCTTTAACACTCTTAAAGAATACTTAGTTGTAATTTTGCAATGATAGTCTTCATAGTGGAACTTGATCGTGTTAATTAAGAGTTGAATGTCATCTTAGTCAACAGACCAACCCGTGTAGAAATATCCAGAGTAAACTCTTCTCTTCCCTATCTCATTTTAATTATATGTTATTAAACTATTTTTAGCCAAAAGTTGGAGAGTCTTTTAAAACACAATTTATGAAAATCTTTTAACAGTACGTCTCAACACAAAATTGTTTCTAACTATATATCAACAAACGTTGATATTACGAAAATATATTGATGTCAAATTTCAAAGAAAAAAATCATAATTGCATAACTATTAAAATAGAATACAAAATAACAATTTCGTAAATGTCAAGTAAATATAGAAAAGAGTAAAAATTAGACATAATTGAAATTTCAAATCACTACAACATCTATTAGTTTTGCAAATGTTGAGAAGGAAAGTACCCTATATGAACTACGTGGATATATCCAATTAGTTAAATAGTTGAAAAAGAAAATGAAAAATTGTGTAACAAAAAGAATGGTTCTCAAAATGAAATGAAAGAAATGATCAAAGAGAACAATAAAAATAAATTTTTTAGGTTACATAATAAACTAAAAGTATTTTAGTAATTTGAAACATGGAGATGAATATGTATATACTCATTCCTGTCCTCATATCCAATTTAAAAAATTGAGCTACTTATACCCATATTTGAATGATGAGTTTACTTTTCATCTAATAATAGTAGTATTACTAGCACACAATATTGTTGATATAAAATATTAATATATCAGTATATGTTAGTATAATGCATTTATATTTTTGGTATACATCATGGATGGCAATGCAGGACAGTGCGGGCCAGGTCGGCCCGTGACCCACTACCAAAAAGTATGAGACGGTAAAATATTTTAACCCACCAACCTGCATAGGCCCACCCCACGTAACCCGCAGTCCACACAAGTCAAAGTTCAAGCTGGCCCGCCTCACCTCAAGGGCCGAATTATATTTTTAAAAAAAAATTATTGTTGTGTAACGTTATGTGTTTGTTTGAACATATTTCAAATGTTTGAGATGTGATTGGAATTGTGTAGATTGAATAGAATAGGTTGTATGCTTATCTATTATATGATAGAATGTTACAATTGGGGTCAACTTGGTTCAAGCAAGTGTTATTTTGAAACAAAATATTCATTTTTAGCATAGGACAGGTAGTATAACTTAGTTTGAACCAAGTTAGGACTCCTGTATTACTCTACAGATTTTCTGAATGATGCAGAGTCACTGGGCAAGTCAATCTCTCACTGGACAAGTCAATCTCTCGCTAGGCAAAATTCATTTAATTGAAAACCTGAGAGATTTTTACGATGGGCGACCATAATACTTGTTGGGTGAACCTTTTATCAAAATCTCTAGTGGTTTGGTCATTGGGCAAGCAAATCTCTCGTTGGGCGACATTCATTTATTGAAAACCAGAGAGTTTGTTTCGTTGGGTGAGCCGATTCTTTTAGAATTAGGTTTAGTGTCTTCATAAAAATTGTAGCCTTGGACGTTAGCTTTCCAATGGCTTTGGAATCATTTAAAAAGGAGGTCTAGAACTCAAGTTATACTTGTTTTAGTAAGAAAAGGTCAAACTGTCAAATTTTGTGAAGTTGTAGTGGTTTCGGAACTTTTAAGCTAAGTGAATGTTTTATTTAGTACTTGAAATCTTCAAAAGAGTTGTAGATTAGCTTCTTATCTTTGTAATGAGTTATATTTGAGCTTGATTTGATGAGTATAACTTAGTATGATGAAATTTCAAATGTTTGCAGTATTTAATTTAACTATGAATGAATGAGTATAATGTGATGAATTGTTAGCTTATATCATGATTTGGATTAATATAAAGTGTATATGATTCATGACAATGTATGGATTAAATGTGATTGGATTATATAGATTGAGAAAATATATGTATATGGTATTGATATATGCATGTACTTAAGTTCTAAATCACTAGCTTACCCTTTTTGTGATTGTGTTACTATTTTTCCTGTGATGATCGTGTTTTACATGTGAGCAGATGATATATTAGGTGATAAAGCTCGACACGAATGATCCAAAATAGAAGATATTTTTGTATATATTAGTTTATAGATCTTTTGTTTCTTTTTTATGATTTATATAAATCCCTATGAGGAGGGAAGTTTATTTTGTTAAGACTCCAAATAATTATGTAAATATTATCTATTTGTTAGTTATCTTTGGTTGTTTAATAGTAATATAACCAAAAGTGGGATGTTACATTTTTTGTATCAGAGCCTGTCGTGTCTTAGGTGACCTGAGGGAGATGGGGTTGCTATGATTTTGTTGTGATTGTGGTGTGATTTGTTGGCGTATGTGTTGATTAGAAAATGTTGAGATAGTTTCTTAACCTTTATCATATGTTTTATAGAATGGCTCCTAGACCTCCTACCCCACCCTTGTCTTCTGATATGAGCCAAATAGCCAGGGCTATTAACATGATGGCTAACACCATTCAGCAACAAAACGTGACCATCGCTCATAACTATCAAGCATTCATGCAGCAAAGGGAGACAACTAGGATGGTTGCAGCAACTTCATCTCATAGTCACCCCCATGAACATTTGGGACTAACTGAGTTCATGAGGCATAACCCTCCAAAGTTCACTGACAATGTTATTCCTGACCAAGCTGATCAATGGATCAGAGAGTTGGAAAAGATTTTCAAGGCAACCTCCAGTCCTGAGGATAAGAAACTAGTGTTTGCAACTTATTTGCTATCCGGTGAAGCAAAGTTTTGGTAGATGGGAGCACAACAGATGATGGAAGCCAGAGCTGAGGTGTTAGTCTGGGAGAGTTTCAGAGTAAAGTTTTTGGAGAAATATTTTCCTGATAGTGCCAGATTTTCAAGAGAGGCTGAGTTTCTTAAGCTGAAACAAGGAAATATGTCAGTGAATGCTTATGTCACTAGGTTTGAGTACCTAGCTAGAAAGTTTGAGGAAGGTTTAAGGCATGAGTTGAAGAGGATTATGGCTTCTATGTGTATTAGAGAGCTTTAGTGGAAAAGACAAAGATGGTGGAAAAGTTGGAAAGGGGTGACAGTAGAGTGATTTTTTCTCATGGTGGAGGTTTTTCTAGTGGGAAGGCTAAGCCCAATCACTATAAACTGTTGGCATATTTCAAGACCAAAAGTTAATGAAGTCTTAAAGTTTTGATGATGAAGATTTAGAGTGATCCAATCAACATTAAAGACTTGTGTCATCTTACAAAGGAAGGTTGCTTGATAGAAAAGGAAAGGCATAAAGAGTGTTTAAAGCTTTCAAGAGAGAAGATTGATGAAGATTTTCTCAAGGGCTGAAGGATCAAGTGTAGAAGGTTCTGTTTTGGGTGTTGGATGAAAAGAGTAAGTCATGAATCCCATTTAAGACCTTCCCAAACAAGAGAGCAAGGTGTTTTCTCGCAAAAACGTTTTTCTACGCTTTTAATCGATTATGATACGTAGATAATCGATTATTTAACTTAAAAATTGAATTAAAAATGTTTAATGAACTAAATAATCGATTAAGTGTTTTTGATAATCGATTATATTGATTCTGGGTTAATATAATCGATTATGACCTTAATCTAATCGATTATATCAGACGAAATAAGTTTTCCAGTTTTTAAACATGATATAATCGATTAAGCTTTTTATATAATCGATTAAATGAGTCGTTTTTACGAAATCAATACCAAATCAACCTAAGAATGGAAACTTTGGAGCATTTTCGAATTATAAAATGAAAGAGAATGTCTTAGGTTAAACACATTTGATTAAACACAAATATTCAAAGTGTTCTTGCGCCTTAGCTTTTCAAAACCGCTTTCCTGCTCTCTCAAGTTTGATCAAGTCTTTGGAAGTGGTGATCTTTGTGCTTAAGCTTTCTATCCAGCACTATTATCAGGTGTATTCTTTTACTGTTTTTATAAACAGGAAAATTCATCCCTTGGATCGGTTCTAAGGGAGGTGTGTTCATCTCTTGTGTGTCAAGAGAGGTGGGTTTCATCCTCAGTGTGTCTGGGGAGGTGTATCATCTTTAGTGTGTCTAAGGAGTTGTTTCCTTTATCTTTATTTGTTATTGCATGAATTGGTGTTTGTAATTTCAATTAAAGATAGTGGGGTGATCATCACGCATTTGTGGTGGTTGGGAACTGGACGTAGGATTGGCTTAATCCGAACCAGTATAAATCTCTGTGTTCTTTCTCTTTCCCTATCTCTTTTTATTGTGGATCATATTAACAATTGCAATTCAAACTGCGTTAATCAAAGGTTAAGAAAAATCCGCATCCTAGTTTTTGAAAGTATTTCAAAATCTGGAAATTTATTTTAAAAGGGAAAAGTTTATTAAAAATCCAATTCACCCCCCCTCTTGGTTTTTATATTGCCGTCTTTATTTAACATAAACCATGTTCTAGACCCCAACAACACAAGACAAGTGCAGTCATTATTCAACCACAATCGCCACAGTCGTTCAAAGTCAGATGTTTTCATTGTGGTGGACCACATTTGAGAAAAGATTGTCCCCAATTTTCTTTAATGAGAAAATGCTTTGTATGTCAGAGAGGAGGGCATCTAGCCAGAGATTGTCCTAGTAAGAAATGGACAATGTATGCAGATGGTTCCCAATAGGGGAGAGGAGAGGGTAGCAAACCCCAGGTAACTGGTAGAGTGTGTGCTTTGACAAGATCAGAGGCTTCAAAGTCAAGTAATTTGGTGCAAGGTGTTTGTTCTATAGCTGGTAGAAGTTTGAGAGTGTTATATGATTTTGGAGTGACACACTCTTTTGTGTCAAGTATGTGTGTAGATAAATTGGGTTTGCCAGTGAGAGAATTATAGTTTGAGCTTCTAGTTTCGACACCAGCATCTGGGAAGGTGTCAACCTCCTTTGTTTGTTCAGGGTGTCCTGTTGTGATAGAGGAACACAGATTCAAAATTAATTTGATTTGTTTACCTCTATAGGAGTTAGATGTAATCTTAAGAATGGATTGGTTATCTACCAATCACGTTCTTATAGATTGTGGTCAACAAAAAGTAGTGTTTTTAGATTCCAAGGAGTTAGAGTTGATGTCTTTACAACAAGTATGGAATGAGTTGAAAAATAAAGCTAAATCTGTTGTGATCTTGACTAGGATGGGAATTAAGGGTGAAAGCCAGTTGAATGACATACCATTAGTAAAGGAGTTTATGGATGTATTTCCAGAGGAAGTACCTGGATTACCTCCTAAGAGAGAGATAGAGTTTTCCATTGATCTGGTGCCATGGGGCTGGACTAGTGTCAATGGCACCTTACAGGATGGCTCCAGCTGAGTTAGTGGAGTTGAAAAAGCAAGTTGAAGATCTATTAGAAAAACAATTTGTCAGACCAAGTGCGTCTCCATGGGGAGCACCAGTCTTGTTAGTAAAGAAGAAAGATGGAGGATCTAGATTGTGTGTGGATTACCAACAGATGAATAAGCTTATTGTTAAGAACAAGTACCCATTACCAAGGATTGATGATTTAATGGAGCAGTAGTGTTTTCAAAGATAGATCTAAGATTACGGTACCATCAAATTTTAGTAAAGGTTGAAGATGTACAAAAGATAGTTTTTAGATTCATATATGGACATTATGAGTATGTGGTGATGCCGTTTGGAGTGACGAATGCCCCAACCTTGTTCATGGATTACATGAATAGGATTTTTCGTCCCTTCTTGGACAAATTTGTTGTAGTTTTCATTGATGACATACTTGTTTACTCCAAGACTCGTGAGAAGCATGAGAATCACTTGAGGATAGTGTTAGGCATATTGAGAGAGAAACAATTATATGCAAAATTGTCAAAGTGTGAGTTTTGGTTGGAGGAAGTACAGTTCTTAGGGCATGTTATACTGCCTCAAGGGATTTTAGTGGACCCTGCTAAGGTAGATACAGTGCTTCAGTGGGAACATCCTAAGACTATCACAGAGATTAGGAGTTTTGTGGGTTTAGTTGACTATTATCGGAGGTTCATAGAAGGTTTTTCCAGAATAGTAGCACCGTTGACATAACTGACCCGCAAGAATCAACCTTTTGCTTGGACATATAGAATGTGAACAAATTTTCCTTGAGTTGAAGCAAAGGTTGACCAGTTCACCAATCTTGGTGATTCCTGACACAAGAAAACGTTTTGAGGTTTACTATGATGCATCACACTACGGGTTAGGTTGTGTTTTGATGCAGGAGAAGAAGGTAGTTGCATATGCTTCAAGGCAACTGAAGGTTCATGAGAAAAATTACCCTACTCATGACTTGGAATTTGGCTTGAAGATTTGGAGGCACTATTTGTATGGTGCACAATTTCAAGTGTTTAGTGATCATAAAAGCCTCAAGTATTTTTTTGATCAAAGGGAGTTGAATATGAAGCAGAGGAGATGGATGGAGTTTCTCAGAGATTATGATTTTCAGTTGATGTATCATTCGGGAAAGGCTAATGTTGTAGCAGATGCTTTGAGTAGGATGACAATTCATGTGTCAACTACGATGATAAAAGAGTTGGAGTTGATTGAATAGTTTACAGATCTGAACTTGGGACTAGAGTTGGATTCTAATCACATTAGTTGTAGCAAGTAAGATATAACTAATTATTTTCTTGGAATGGTTAAGGAAAAATAATTGGTAGATCCTAGTCTAGAACGTACTATTAAGTTAACAAGTACAAATCAGGATAAGGATTTTGTGATTGGAGTGGATGGTGTGTTGAGATTTAGGGGTAAAGTTTGTGTACCTGCAGATGGAGAGTTGAAGAGGATGATCCTTGACGAGGGCCATAAGAGTCATCTTAGTTTGCACCCAGGCATGACTAAGATGTACCAAGACTCGAAGAAGTCATTTTGGTGGCCTGGCATGAAGAAAGAGGCAGCTCAATATGTTTCTACTTGTTTAACTTGTCAAAAAGCTAAGGTGGAACATCAAAGGCCAAGAGGAATGTTGCAGAAGTTAGATGTTCTCGAGTGGAAGTGGGATAGCATTTCTATGGACTTTGTTACCCATTTACCATGATCAATGAGAGGTCATGATGCAGTTTGGGTGATTGTTGACTGACTGACAAAGACTGCACATTTCTTACCAGTGAGTTTGAAGATATTTATGGTAAAGTTGGCACAATTGTATATCAGGGAAGTGGTGAGACTACATGGAGTGCCTTCTAGCATTGTGTTAGATAGGGACCCAAGGTTTACATCCAGGTTTTGAAAAACCCTACAGAATGCTTTGGGAACCAGGTTGAGAATGAGTTCTGCTTATCATCCTCAAACATATGGCCAGTTTGAGAGAACAATCCAATCTTTAGAAGATCTGTTGAGGACATGTATTTTGGATAATTTGGGAAGTTGAGATGAGATGCTACCTTTAGTAGAGTTCACTTACAATAATAATTTTCATGCTAGAATTGGAATGACACCTTATGAGGCTTTGTATGGGAGGAAGTATAGAACTCCCCTATGTTGGTATCAAGATGGAGAATCTATGATGGTGGGACCAGAGTGGCTTCAACAAACCACTGAAAAAGTCCGACAGATCCAGGAAAGGATGAGGACTTCTCAAAGCAGACAAAAATCTTATGCAGATCAGAGGAGAAGGCCTTTGGAGTTTGCAGTTGGGGACCATATCTTTTTTAGAGTGACACCTACCAAGGGTGTTGGGAGGGCTATCAGATCTAGGAAGCTATCTCCCAAGTTCATTGGACCATACCAGGTTCTCAGAAAGATTGGTCCAGTACCTTATAAGATTGCCTTACCACCCCAATTGGCAAACCTCCATAATGTATTTCATGTATCTCAGTTGAGGAGATACATTTCTGATCCTAGCCATGTGTTGGAGTTGGATGATGTAAAAGTCAGAGAGGACTTGTCTTTTGAGGCTAGACCACTCAAGATTAAGGACTATCATATCAAACAACTCAGATAAAATCATCAGTATGGTGAAGGTATTATGGAATCCTAAGTCTGGTGATTCCACAAGGGAGTTGGAAGAAAGCATGAAAGAAACATATCCTTGTCTCTTTCCAAGTAAGTCAATTTTTTTGGACGAAATTTTTGTTTTTGTTGGGGAGAATGTAAGGATCAAGAAAATGTATTTAAGAGTAGGAGTAGTTTAACTGAAATGAAATATGAATATTTTATTATTTAAGTTGAAAAGCCTATAAATAGAAAAGTTTAGTTATTTAAACTTCATTTCACAAAAGCTACCATCTCTCTAAAATACTCTTCTCTGACTTCTTTCTAAGATTCTGAAAGATCCGCTCATCTTCTTGTAGATCAGAGCCCACCTTAGAGATTTTGGTGGAGAATAGAACAGTTCTAACCGATCAGAACTTGTTTTAGAGTAAGTTTCTCTTTGCCCTATTTTCTTAAGTTAGATTTTATTTTTAGTTACACGGTTGGATAACAATAGTTGCATTTGTGGTTTTCTAGGGCAAAGATGAATCTCTGCCAATCAGTGAGTATGAGAGTATGTTTAAATTGTTGATTAGAGTCTTTTATGTACATGTTTAGTTTTCCTGTGAGCATAGAAGATTCTGGGAGCTTAAACTTGAGAGGCAAACCTTAACAGGTAAGGGAAGCTAGTTGTGTTTTGATAGTACCTTAGGGTAGAAGATCTGGATGTGAAGGTGACGTGATCACACTAGCTGATTTTTATGCAGGATTGTGTTTGTTTGAACATATTTGAAATGTTTGAGATGTGATTGGAATTGTGTAGATTGAATGGAATAGGTTGTATGCTTATCTATTATATGTTAGAATGTTACAATTAGGGTCAACTTGGTTCAAGCAAGTGTTATTTTGAAACAAAATATTTATTTTTAGCATAGGACAGGTAGTATAACTTAGTTTGAACCAAGTTAGGACTTCTGTATTACCCTGCAAATTTTTTTAATTATGCAAAGTCACTGGGCGAGTCAATCTCTTGTTGGGAGAAATTCATTTAATTGAAAACCCGAGAGGTTTGTTAAACAAAATGGCATCAAGAGGGGGGGTGAATTGATGCTTTTAAGATGTCACTAAAAAATTTACCCTTTTTAAATTTTCTTATTTGTCTTTACTTAATTTATTTTAATTGAGTGCTTAAGCAGAAGTAGAAAATAAAATAAAGAGATAAGGAAAGAGAAGTACACAAAGATTTATACTAGTTCGGGTATAGCCAACCCTACATCCAGTTTCCAGTCACCTCAATTTGAGAATGACTCCCCACTCACTATCTTTAGAAAATTCAATTACAACCAATATTACAATTGAAACATGCAAAAGAATAAACCTAAAGACTGAACACCTCTCTTGAATCCCACAAGAGATGAAACATCTCCCTTGAAAAACTTCAAAGGATGACAACACACCTCTCTTAATCACAAAGAGATGAAACACATCCTTTAACAATCACAAGGGATGAAAACCCACCTCCTTTGAAAAACTTCAAAAGATGACATCACACCTCTCTTGATCACACAAGAGATGAAACACCTCTCTTGAAAAAATCACAAAGGATGAAAAAATACACCAACAATGGTGTTTACAAATAATCAAATAGTAATAGGTACAGTATCACCTGAAAAGAGAGAATCCAAAATGGTAGCACAAACCAATAGCTCCTTTCACAAGTGACTTAATCAAAATTATAGAACAAAGATTGGTAGATTGAATATTTTCGTGCTCAATGTGTATTGTTCCTTTTGTATGTACTTGCCTCCTAGATTAGGTTAATTATAAAGGCATTATGTTGAATTAAATTAAAAAATAATTCAAAAAATAAAATCAAAATAATTTCGAAAATCATTTTTAATCCTCTGAATAATTGAAGAAAAATCTTTAGGAGAGAATATGGGAAGAGGTTTATCTTTTAAAAATCAGTTTGTATTTTTGAAAATCTGTTTGACATAATCGATTATGTTATGTACATAATCGATTATGTGAGCACCAATATCAGCGTTTTCAAATAGCAACATAATCGATTATGTTTTCCAAGTAATCGATTATAACATAACCATTTTTTAGAAAATCAGTATCATAATTGATTATGTTATGAGCATAATCGATTATGTGTGTAAAAACTCAATTTTATTCTTTTTAAATGGTTCACTAGTGAAGGGGTGCTTGATTTGAGTTTTCCTTTTTTGATTTCTCTTATTCCATAATGATTTGACACACTAAATTCTTCAGCTTGAGCTTCAATTCTTCATTCAATGATCTTGATTTAGCTTGCTTGAGAATTCATGAAAACTTATAATTTTGTCTTCAAAGAGTGGTGACTTTCTCCTCTTTGGTAACATTTTTTATGCTGGGCGATTGTAATACTCGCTGGGCGAGCCTTTTATTTAAATCTCTAGTGGTTTGGTCGTTGGGCGAGCAAATCTCTCGCTGGGTGACATTCATTCATTGAAAACCAAAGAGTTTGTTTCACTAGGCGAGCCGATTCTTTTAGAATTAGGTTTAGTGGTCTTCATGAAAATTGTAGCCTTGGATGTTAGCTTTCCAATGGCTTTGGAATCAATTAAAAAGGAGGTCTATAACTCAAGTTATACTTGTTTTAGTGAGAAAAGATCAAATTGACAAATTTTGTGAAGTTGTAGTGGTTTCGAAACTTTTAAGCTAAGTAAATGTTTTATTTTGTACTTGAAGTCTTCATAAGAGTTGTAGATTATCTTCTTATCTTTGTAATGAGTCATATTTGAGCTTGATTTGATGAGTATAACTTAGTATGATGAAATTTCAAATGTTTGCAGTATTTAATTTAAAGGTTAAATATGTTTTTAGTCCTTGAACTATTTGTCAAAATTGTGTTTCGTCCATGGGGCAAACTTTTTATTTCTTTTGTCCTTATGCTTTATAAACTTGTGTAAACGATCCTTGATGATGTCTCAGAATTCTTTTTTATCTCTTTATTTTCCTTCTTCATAGTTTCCTACTTCACTATCACCCGTCTCTTAAGCTTCTTTCACTCTTTTCTCTTTCATTTTCTCTCATTTTTCTCTCTTTAAAGATGTTTTTATTTGTCATCGAGGATCATTTACACATGCTTTTAAAGTATAAGGATGAAATAGGTCCAAAGTTTGTTCTAGGGACAAAACACAATTTTGATAAATAGTTCAGGGACTAAAAACATATTTAACCCTTAATTTAAATATGAATGAATGAGTATAATGTGGTTTGAATTGTTAGCTTATATCATGATTTGGATTAATATAAAATGTATATGAATAATGGTGTGTGATGTTATGATTATGATGTGTTGAAAACATAGTTATTTCCAAGGAGGAAATATTATGTTGTTATGTTTATGTGATGTATTGAATTGGGAATTCGAAAGATATCCTGACTCTACTGATGTGGGACTCGCATAGAGGAAAATATCATGTGCTGAGAGTCGAAGGAGGTTCTTATGACCCAGGCATGGTGTGAAAAAAAACTGTGTCTGATAGGTCATGGGGATTTACTCTGTCATATGAGGTGGATCAGTTATTTTATGTAGCTTTGTTGTGTGAGGCAACTTAGTGAAGGCATTGTGACAAGAGATCTCTGAGTCTAAATTCAATGCATGTGTCTTCCGAAAGTAGAATCAAGTGTCTATGAAATAAAATATTAGAAATTGATTATTCAAATAAAATTTTATCATACAAAAAAATTATTTAAATAATTTTTTCCAAAAATAATAAAATAATAATTACCTTTATTAACTATTACAGTTTTTTAAATATTATCAATTTTTATTTTTATTAATTATTACTCTTTTCATATAAAAAATTATTTCTTCATTTTATTTTTAAAAGACAAAGATGTAAAAAAATAAAAAAATCAGCTCAAAATTCAATTTTTGGAAACCAAATTCTAGCTAATTTTCCAAAAAATTATTGAGGAACGATATTGAGAATTCAATTTTCCAAAATCTAAAATTCTGATAAACTATGGAAGATGGTAATACATTAGTAAATAATTGGCATATACTAATCGCAAAACTAATGTCATGTGCTTAAAAATTTATTGAGGGTGGTGTATAGGATTTTCCTTTCTTTAAACTTTACTACACATTATTCTTTTTAAGTGATGTGTGTCTTGAACCTAGAAATAATTACTATTATTATACCTAATGTGTAGACATAACTTTGTATTGACTAATTATAGAATATGTATTATATATATAATTTGTATCCAATATAAAAGGGAATCTCTTTTACTAAAAGATTTTATTATAAGATATAAAAACATATATAAATATATGTTTATAACTATTTCATCTTTTAATCTAGTGTTGAGATTCTGAAGCATTTCTCTCACGTGTTAAGATAAGATATCTACTCCCGTGTAGCATAACATGATCATCGCAAGTCAAACAATCAACAAATGTATGGTAAGCTAATAATTCAAAATATAATATCACACAAATAATAATATCATGTAATACACATCATTCACATGTAAATGCATCATATAACATATTTAAATATCTTAAAATCCAAAACATCTTTAGTAATTTAAAAATAAAAACACACAAATAATAGTATCATGTAATACACATAATCACATTATTCTCATGCACATCCATCATATACATATTTAAAATGTCCTACAAAAGAAATCATCCTCCAGAAGACACAATTGTTATGCCTGAACGTAGAGACTAACACATGTGGGTCACATTGTGGTCGACTACTATATCGGTACTCCCGATCAAATAGTAGCACTCTGACCACCCTACCCACAGGGTAGAACTACTGCCAACTCTACCTTGATTTGGTCTACCTCATTATAGCCTTAGAGCATGTCTCCAACCTCCCCTCATTAGCTCCTCACCGCCTAGCATCTTAGTCTACATGACCAAGACTACTAGTGGAACCTGGAATCTCATTGAATCTGCTCTAGCATAGCTCACCACACTAAAATGCAAGTTGTACCTCCCTAGGTACCAAACATCTCATCAACACACATCAATAGATTATGGGCACCAATTCCTGACTCTACTTGGCCTCACTCACAAACATAATAAGGTCATACATAACTACTTAATTTTATCTAAAAAAAATCTAAACTTGTGAGCAAAAATAGGACTAAAACCGAACCCTCTAGGGAAGGGAACTTTTGTTTCTACCCCTCAAACAATTTTTCCTCATCCCACATATCATCAACAAACATCCAAATACCAACTTGAACATCATAAACAACACAAAAATAAGGTTTCTCACACATTACAATTAATGCCACAATAATATACAAAACATCCTAGTTATTATTTTCAAACATTAATTTCCGTAACACTAAGTTATTATCACTTGAGATAAAAAAAGATATTAGAAAATGATGATTTGAGAGCTTGTAATCCCTCTCTTGAGTTCTCTTATTTATATTGGAGAAATACACAGATTCAAAGATACATTTAAGAGAGGGGAATTAATAGACCTAGAGAAGATAAAGAAACTTATTCTAGGAAATAGGTTTATAGATAGATGCAACTAATCTAATAAATGCTCAACAATTCTCAACACTCCCCCTCAAGCTAGAGCATACAAATTGTATGTACCAAGCTTGGAACAAATGAATTCCATTCGAGGTCCCCTTAAGGACTTTGTTAACGCATCTGCAAGTTGATCATTAGATCCAACAAACTCAGTACAAATTTCTTTGGACAATAGTTTTTCACGAATAAAGTGACAATCGATCTCAATATGTTTAGTCCTCTCATGGAATACTGGATTGGAAGCAATGTGGAGAGCAGCTTGGTTATCACAATATATCTTCATTGGTTGAATCTCACAGAAGTTTAGTTCTTGAAGAAATTGTTTTACCCATATAAGTTCACAAGTGAGAGACGCCATTGCCCTATATTCAGCTTCTGCAGATGACCGGGCAACTACATTTTGCTTTTTACTTTTCCAGGAGATAATATTGCCTCCAAGGAAAACACAGTATCCTGTAGTGGAGCGTCTGTCTATAGGAGATCCAGCCCAATCGGCATCACAATACCCAGAAATTTGGATATTTCTTTTATCTTCGTATAACAAGCCTTGCCCTGGAGCTCTTTTAATGTACCGAAGGATACGAATGATAGCATTCCAATTATCAACACATGGGGCCTGCATAAATTGGCTTACAACACTAACTGCAAAAGACAGATCAGGCCTAGTTATAGTCGATATATAAGTTTTCCCACCAATCTTCTATATCTTTCTCGGGTCGAGAAGGCTTCACCCTGTCTCGCCATTAATTTTAGATTTGGATCCATAGGGCTATCCACAGTGTTTACAATCACTCATGCCTCGTCTCTTTTAGAATATCTAGAGCATATTTCCTTTGAGAAATCACGACACCTTCTTTTGACTGAGCTACTTCAATGCCCAAGAAATATTTTAGACTTCCAAGATCTTTGGTCTGAAAATGACTACTCAAGTGTTCTTTTAATTGAGATATTCTAGCAAAGATCATTCCCTGTAATAACAATATCATCAACATACACAATTAAGTAAATACATTTTCCAGGGACGTTGTGACAATAGAAAACCGAATGATCCGCTTCACTTTGTTTTAACCCAAAGGTTTGAACAATAGAGCTAAATTTTCCAAACCAAGCACGTGGAGACTGCTTTAAACCATAAAGAGAACGACGTAATTTACAAACCAAACCGGACTCCCTTGAGCAACAAATTCAGGGGTTGCTCCATGTAGACCTCCTCTTCTAAATCACCATGTAAAAAGGCATTTTTAATATCCAATTGATGGAGAGGCCAGTGACGAATGGCAGCCATAGCAAAGAACAATCTGACAGTAGTCATTTTGGCCACAGGAGAGAAGGTATCACTATAATCAAGACCATAGATCTGAGTGTACCCTTTAGCCACTAGTCTAGCTTTGAGACGATCAACTTCACCATTAGGCCCAACTTTAATAGCATAGACCCAACGACAACCAACATTTTTCTTTCCAGAAGGGAGAGGAACCAGCTCCCATGTATTGTTGTGATCAAGGGCCTGCATTTAAGAAATCATGGCTTGTCGCCATCCAGGATGATCAAGTGCTTCTGTCACATTTTTAGGAATGACAATAGAGGATACAGAAGAAACAAAAGAAAAATAGGAAGGAGATAATCTGTGGTAGCTAAGAAAATTGTAAATGGGATGGGGGTTACGAGTAGAGCGAGTACCTTTGCGAATGACAATGGGCCAACTTGAGTCATCATTAGCAGGAGACGTGGTATTAGATGATGATTGAGAAGGACCTGTTGAGGAAGGCTCATCCTGGGACATGGGACTGATCATTTGGTTCCTGCGTTGAGAGGTGATAAAAGGAGGTGATGAGGGTGCTGATGGATTGTGTGAAGGACTTTGGGTGTCGGAAATAGGTGGTACAAATGGCTCAATTAAGGGAACAGGGAGGACGTTTTGGATTGATCTAATATCCTGTGTAGAGGAAGGGAAGAAGGAAGTTGATTCAAAAAAGGTGACACTAGCAGACATATAGTACCTCTTGGTTTCAGGAGAATAACACCGATAGCCTTTTTGAAGACGAGAATATCCTAAGAAAACACATTTTACGGCTTTAGCTGAGAGTTTATCCAGACCTGGAGACATATCATGAACAAAACATACACATCCAAACACACGGGAGAAACATGAAAAAGAGGTTCCTTTGGCAATAGAATGGAGTGTGGAACTTTATTGTTAAGAGAAGAGGATGACATTCTCGTTAATGAGAAAACATGAAGTGAGAATAGCATCTCCCCAATGATGAATAGGCATATTTGCACCAAGCAATAAGGTACGAGCAGCTTCAACCAAATGTCTATTCTTTCGTCTCGCAATACCATTTTGTCGTGGTGTGTGAGGACAAGTGGACTCGATGTAAGATGCCTTGTGAACTTAAGAGAGTAGAGAAATCAGTAGAAAAGTATTCCTTGGCATTATCACTTCGTAAAACTTTGATTACTTTTCCAAATTGATTTTTTATTTCATTAAGGAAAGTCTTAAAGATAGGTAATAGTTCGTAACGATCTTTCATTAGATAAATCCAAGTACATCTAGAAAATTCATCAATGAAAGTAACAAAATATCTATAGCCAAAAGATGAGACACGACTAGGTCCCCAAATATCGAATGAACAAGACAAAAAGCGTAATCACACCTAGATTCGTAATGTTTAGGAAAAGATGACCTAGTATGTTTCCCTAGTTGACATGATTCACATTCAAAATTTTGAAGATTTTGAAGTTCAGGAACCATTTTTTTCAGTTTTGATAGGTGAGGATGCCCTAATCGTTCATGTAGCAGTTTTGGAGATAAGGATGCAACACAGGACACAGATGAATTAGTCCCAAGGTAGTATAAGCCTCCAGATTCATGTCCTTCGCCAATCAGTCGATCCGTACCACGTTCTTGTATAACAAAAGAATTGGCATTAAAGGTTATGGAACAATTCAAAGATTTTGTTAATTGGCTTAAGGAAACAAGACTCAAGGGACAAGAAGGAACAAAAAGAACATTTTTCAAGTTTAAAGAAGGAGAAATGGAAACTTGACCAATTCCTTTAGAGGCTACTTTAGATCCGTTGGCTAAGGTTATGAGATGAGGGGATTTAGGGAATGATAGAGAGGAGAACAAATAGGCATTACCAGACATGTGGTCAGAAGCACCTGAGTCAATAATCCATGGATTTTGACTTTCCACAGATTGTGAAATGCAAGTCGTTGACGAATTTGGAGTTGCGGATGATTGTGCTAGACCGGCTGATTTCATCCTTAAATATTCTTGATACTCTTCATCAGAGAACTTAGGTCCAATAACTTCAGATTTTGAAATATTGGTCATCTTGTTAGGATAACCATGCAAAGCGAAACAATTTTCCTTGATATGACCTAATCTTTTGCAATGAGTGCATTGAGGACGTCCTCTTCCACCACGTCCTCCTCTAATTCCATGATTACCTCTTCCACGAGTAGAAACCATAGCAGAAGATTCAACAAGTTCTTGACTATTTTTACTTTTGAGAGATGGAACACGAAGCAGTCTTGTAGTCAAACTCTCCATAGAAGGAACTTCTTGTCCAGTTAAGATTTGATCTCTAACATGATTAAATTCTGGATTCATAGCCCTGAGAATCATGACCATATAAAATTTATCCAACTTCTGCTTCATTTCCTCTAATGAATCCACCTCTAGGAACATCTTTAATTCTTCAACTGCTGATTGAGCCTCCGCAATAAAGGACATCATATCATTATCCATTTGCTTGAGAGAGGCTAGTCTATTAGCAGAATCATAGAGACGTTGGATATCATTTGCAAAGATATTTTGGGCCGTTTTCCGAAAAGAATTGCAAGTCTTGAAAGATCTGAGATTGCTCAAAGTATTTGGTTCTACCGACTGCCACAACAAAGCACAAAGTTGATAATCAAGTTTCTTCCATTGTGGGGCCTGATTTGATGGTATTTTACTTCCATCTTCTTCTAAATGATCATGAAACCCTTGTCCAAGGAACCAAAGTTCAACTGAAGAGGCCCAAGACAAGTAATTTTTTCCATTTAATTTCTCGGTTGTTATATTAGGAGTTCCCGAAAAAGAGGTTGTGGGCCCTGAAGACATGTTAAAAAAAAACTGGAAATGTAGAAGAGGCACCTGGAAATGTAGAAGAGGCACCTGGAGAGAGAGAAATCGTGTGTAGTAAGAGGGAGAGACCTTGAACCTCCAACAAACAGTGTTGGAACAGTAAAATAAGGGCCTATTCAGCCTCGGGACGGCGAGGCGAGGCGGACGGCGGCGAACGGCATCGGCGAATGGCGGTCGAACGGCGATTTTTCCGCTGGAGATGACAGAGACAGGCAGAGCGGGATGAACCCGCTCTGATACCAACTTGAGATAAAAAAAGAGATTAGAAAATGATGATTTGAGAGCTTGTAATCCCTCTCTTGAGTTCTCTTATTTATATTGGAGAAATACACAGATTCATAGATACATTTAAGAGAGGGGAATTAATAGACCTAGAGAAGATAAAGAAACTTATTCTAGGAAATAGGTTTATAGATAGATGCAACTAATCTAATAAATGCTCAACAATTCTCAACATTATCTTTGAACATTAACTTCCCTAACACCAAGTTATTATCTTTGAACATTAACTTCCCTAACACCAAGTTATTATTTTTTAACATTAACTTCCCCAACCTGGTTTCTGTTTGTTCCTTGCTCAGATGGAATAACTACAATCCCAACCTTTAGCTCCTTTTTATTTTAAAATCCTAGACAACATCTCCTATAAATAAAATCTATTAAGAAAAATCTTCAAAAACCATACATTTTCCCCAAAGAAACTTTTAAGAATAAACAAACTTAGACTTACCTGTTCAACAAACTGATTGGGTAGAACTCTCTTACTACGTCAGCATTCTACTATTTCTTACCATTAGGATTTCAGTATCTAAATTTCAAAGAAAATGAAAAGAGAATAGATAAAATAGAGGTAGAGAGAATAAACTATCCACTTAACCTATTCTATACTCCCTCTGTTTCAAATTATAAGGCGTACTTGACAAATTCTCACAAACCAAGAAAAGTAATTAATTTATTTAGATTTTTATAAATCCTCCATCTTTACCCTTATTAATTACTATTTACTAAATTAATTGAAATTCAATCAAAAGTTTTTATAAAATGAATTAATTTTTTAATGAAACTGTACATTAATTGAGATTGGAATTTCAATAGTTTTGAATTCATTTCAGAATTATTTTTAAATAATTTAAAATCAGAACTACTAATTTTTTAATTAAATATTTTAATCAAAATTTTTAATTCTCACTAAACTGCAAATGATTATACTAAAATTTTATTTTAAAATTTCAATCAAAATCTTTAATTCCCATCAAGTTGTAAATGACTATGCTCAAAATTTATTTTAAAATTTTACTCAAAATTTTCAATTTCCACCAAAATGCAAATAGAAATACTGAATTAAAGTAACACATGTACTAGATCTTCAATCTTTATTACAACTTGAAAATGTCAGTTGATATAGATGTGGTAAAAGTTAAATTAGTACTCCTAAAGATTATATTAGTAGATGATAATGAAACATGAAGAGTCAGATTAATAAACGATAATTAATTCTTAATTCCTGATTTTAATTTATCTTTCTACTCTCTCTGTTTCTAAATAAGAGTCGTTTAAGATTTTTTTACTCAAACCAATAAAAGTAGTAACTAGGGGTAGCAAAGTGGGTTGGACCCGGCGGGCCGGTCCGCCAACCCGATAGCATATGGGCGGGGCGGGTTAGCATTTTGAACCCGCCAACCCGTATCAACCCAGCCCGTCTAGCCCGCCAACCCGTCGGGTTACAGGCGGGGCGGGGCAGGCCAACCCGCTGGCCCGCGAAAGAAAATATATTGTACTTTTAATATGTCATGTCACTATATACATACATCTTTAATATATTGTTGTAATTACAAAAATTCATTTAAATTGGACATAAACAAAATAGCTGGAATGAAAAAAAAGTCAAATTTAAAACCAAAGATCCAAAAAAAAAAATAGACTTTTAAAAAAAAATGCAAAACAAAAGAAATAAGCGGGTCAGCCCGCCGGCCCACCAGCCCGCCTTATGACGGGGCGGGTTAGAAATTTTGGCCCGCATCACTGTGGCGGCCGGGCTGGCCTGGCCCGTTTTTGGCGGGCTCATGGTGGGTCGGGCTAGCCCGTTTTCCACCTGTAGTAGTAACTCCTATAACTTATAATAAATTTTTTAATTTTTTTCCAATAGTATCCTTAAAAAATTAAATGTGATTTATTGATTGACGAAAATGTAGATGAAAAGATAGAAAATAATTTGTTAATACAAACAGCTGATCCATAAGCTTCATAAAAAGAATAATTTAATTATTTTTATATTTTTTAAAATAAAGGTATAGTTGCTAAAAAATAATTAATACATCATTGAAATTTGCAAACGACAGCTAATATAAAACAAAATTCTTGTCCTAAAACGACACTTATTTATAAACAGAGGGAGTACTATTTAACATTAATACAAATAATTATGTTATTAATAGGAATATATAAAGAAAAAAAAGAAAAAAAATTATTGAAATTCTAAAACATCTTATATTATGAAAAACTTTTCTTTCTTTCAAAAATCTCCTTATAATTTGAATAGGAGAGAATATTATAATATGGTTATAATATAACATATTTATAATATAATATTTATTTTTATAATATAATATTTTAATAATCTAATATTTTTATAATAAAATATTTTTATAATTTAATATCTTTATAATCTTATATTTTATAATATAATTTTTTATAATATAATTTTTTATAATATAATTGTTTATAACTTAACTTTTTTATAATCTAAAATATTATACTAGTAGAATGTACGCAGGAAGGGAGATGTAGAAGTGTAGAAAAACATAATGTTTGATATCTTCTAGGAGTTGTGAAGGATTGATTGAATAATGTGAGGGAGAAGTGAAGGATCTTGGCGGGTGGGCACAGAAAATAAATGTGTCTTAGCAGATAGTTTTGTGGTGGGTAAATTGAATGAAGTGTGGTTGATTTGGGTTAGAGATGTGAAGAAAGAAAACAGTGAAGAGATTCATAAATGGAATGCTTGTTTTGTTCTCTGCCAAGTTTGAATTGAAGTGGGAAGTGCAGCATTAATTTAAATTCCATCCTTGATTGTGTGTGAAGTAGGTGATGCAGGCAGATGGCGTGGAAGCAGGAGAAGAAGGAAGCAGAGAAAGAGCGTCAACATTAAATTGAATTGAATGGAGTGGGTTTTAGGTGGGGTCATGCCCTACACATGAACACTTGTTCACTGCAATTTAATGGTAACGTAACGTTGATGCTGATGTTCAGGTTCAGCGCCGCGCCTATTCTGTACACCACAGTCCAACCTAACATCTATTGCTTCCTCTAGCTCTGCCCTTCGCTCCCTCTATTTATTATATTTATTATATTCTTCTCTCTTTCTAGTTACTAGTGTTTATTTATTAGTGTGTTTTTTAAAAATTTCGTCTCATTACTTATTAAATATTTATGAAAAGATATTAGTGAATTTTTTTTATACATGTGAGTATTTGAATATTTATATATATATATATATATGTTTTTTTAATTTTTTAATTTATTTTTTCTATTTTAAAAAATTATTTAAAATATAATTTAAACAAAATTTTACAATAAAATATTTGCTAAAAAAATAATATTTAAAAATAAATAAATAAAGTGAACAATAAAATATATATTTTAAAAAATTAATCTTTTTAAAATAATTATAATTTTATAAATATAATTAAAATATATATATATATATAAATAAAATTAAATTATAAAATATTAATATTTTCTAAATAACTTTATTTTAATTACTATTTTTTTAAAAATATTTAAATAAAAATTATTAATAATAATTAATGAGTAAAAGAAATTTACACATCAAATAGAATGATACAAGCATGTAATAAAATACCTGTAACCTATATTCGTTATCCATTTAATATATTCATTACCCCAAGTATCTCTAGATACAAATTTTTTTGTCATTTTTGTAGTCAACCTTACATTTGGTCTAAAAAAACAAGTTTAGGTGAATTTGCCTGCATAATACCCGTAGATAAAAAAAAGTCTGGCTTATTCAGTATAAATGGATTTATAAATCTCCAGGCAGTTCACATAATGTTTAAAAAATCTAAAAAAATATTTATAATTATTTAAGTTCTAATTTAAATATATTATAAAAATAAAGATATGATAATTATATAACAGTTAAAAAAACTTATAAACTAATAATTTATTATTTATTACAAATAATTAAAAGAATATAATATAAAAATATATATTAAAATAAATTATAAAAAATAAATTTATATTTATAAATTATCATCATAAATATATGATAATAATAAAATAATAAATCAAAATATTTAGTTATATTTAATATATAATAATAAAAAAGTTAAAAAATATAATATGAGATAATTAACCTGTGAAATTGTGAAATTGTAAGTTCTTTCTAACCAAGATATTTAATTCGTTTTACACTTTTTTATAATTAGATTGTAGTCAAATTCACATAATTCGTTCTTGTATTATTATTTTTATTTTTTATTTTTAAATTATTTCTTAAAATTTTGTTATATCCTTCAACTAAATTTTATATCTATTTTATTCTTATAATTTGTTAAAATTATATAAAACATTATTATTTTAAGATAATTTATATATTTTAGCATAGAGACAAAATATTTATATAAAATATACATAAAATAATTATATACATTATTTTAAGAATGAAAAAAATAGTTTAGCGATAAAAAATTAACTTTAATTTATTTTAATTCAATGTTATGATATTTTTATATTTCATAGTATTATTTTAAATTATTTTTATATAAATCAATATATAATATTTGCCGTGAGATTAATGATAATGTTATGTGACATTATCTACACCAATATGCTAGTTTAACTTATACTTTATATAAACATATAATATAAAAAAATTTATCTTTTTTAATTTGCATTTTAAATATTATTTAATTTTTATGAATCTTATTCGTTTCATAAATAGATTAGTTTATATCTAAAAAATTATATTAGAATTGTTTAATATTATTTAACAATTTATTTAATTTATTAATTAATAAAATTAAAAATAAATAAATTTAATATTAAATTAAACTTGATAATGATAATAATAATTAAAAATATTATATTTTAAATTAAAAATATATAAAATAAATAAATTATAAATTATAAATTAAATTTAACTTGATATTATCAATTGTAAGTAATCAGAATAACTCGAGTAAAGATCATTTAACATTATATATACTAAATATAAAAATTTGTATAAATTTTTTTTTCCAACAGATACTAATTTGTTCACCCATAAATTGCAATTAATATAAACGTAATACCCATATATATATATATATGTGAGAGTACAACAATGATAAATGAGGTAAAATTAATTTTTGGTGATGGAAGACAAATATAGGAGGAAAAGACTGTCGTCCTAGTATACTAATTATTTCACTGTCAATTTTACGGAAGAATTAATTAATCAGTTCTTAAAAAACAATAAATTAAATTAAAATAATTCAAAATAACAAATCAAAATTGAAAAAATTACTAATAAAATATAAAAATTATTTTTAATTAAATATTTTTAATTTTTCAGCCGCACAGGTTTAGATACACATGTTAGAAATTATTGAAATTACCTTTTTTTCTCTTGGTTTGAATACAAGAGAAGAGTAATTATAAATTTCATAATGATTATAATAATTTTTTAAAAATTATTATTTAATTAAGTGAAAAATAGAGTTATATAAAAATGATTAAGTTTAAGCATATTAAAAATGATCTTGAGAACTGTAAAATATATTGATAAATTTGTTGTAATTAAAAAAAACTTGTAATTGTGATTTAATATTCGATTTTGCATATTTTTATTTTGTAATTCATTAATTGAATTATTTGTTTATTGTATGTCAGTGAATATGTTACAACAGTAAAGAAAGTTGATCTCATGTCATTTTTAATATCAACTCTATTTTTTATTTTAACAGAAAATAAAAAAGTTTGATCTTATGGATTTTATCAAGTCATATCATTTTGAGATTTTTTTTTATTGAAGATCAACTTCTTTTGTTTTAACAATGATCTTAGTAATATCTTCATTCTGGTTTCAAGATCTCGTTAAATATAATCTTAAATTTAGATTGAATTGAAATAAAAAAAAATGCTTACAAATTTCAGAGAATTTAACGAAAATTATTTCTTTAAAACTTGGAAACTAAAATCATAAAAGATAGAAACCAAAATCACATATTAAAAATTAAAAAATTATAATTTAATTTAAAATTAAATGTGTTTAATTTAAGAAAAATAAAATATAGATAAACAGGTGAAAATTGAATTAAAAAAGAAATAATCTTACACCGTTTTATTTTTCTTATTTTATATTTTCCTTCTGTCGAACATGAACACTTTTTATGAGATTAGTTACATAAATAAATCATCCAACTCGCACATCGCATAGCACAAACATTGAGTTAAATTTTTGGATTATTATTCTTAATAAAAGTTGTTTAAAAAATCAATACAAATTTAATTATTTTATCAATAGAAAAGAACTAAACGTAGATTCGAAATATAGAGGGAAAAGAGATAAAAAAAAGAGAGTAAAGTAACGCGAGAAATCAATATATATTAGATGATTTAATGAGAAATTAATAGAGAAATGTGAAGAAAAATAGACAAAACTGAAATGAAAGATTTATTGATAATTTCAAGTTACTATTATATTAATATTTAATAAAAAAAAACATCAACATTTCAGCACTCAGATTTTTCATTTTTTAATTAGAAAAATGAAAATAAAAACTCATTTGGTAGGTTTATTTTGAAACTTTTTACTTTTAAGATGAAAAATAAAAGTAATTGATAATTTTTTTCCATTAAATTTTTTTCTTGTTAAATATTGTTTATACTTAAACGATCTAGACTATATTGCTTAAAATGATCATGATATTTTCATAATTAAAAAATACATTAAACCAAACAATAGCATCATAAAGCTAAATAAAGAAAACATGTTTTTTATTGATTGAAAGCATTATATATAATAAGAAGAATCCATAAATTGATTGTGGAAAAACAATAGTCCAGAACAATAATAGAAAATAATTATCTAGATGTAAAATAATGTTTGAAGTTAAATAGTATAGTTGAGATTGAAAAAAAAAACTCTAAAAAAATAGAAAAATCTCACATATTTTGAATAAGATTATTTAATGGAAAAGATATTTATATACAAATAAAAAATCGCAAAAAAATTATGAAAATTCAATCAACAAAACAATTATTGAACTTTATATTTTTTTAATACTACATTAGTTTTTTAGTTTTTAAAAATCTCAATTAAATATTGTCAAATTTTGTTGTAATCTAAAAAAATCTCAATAGTCTTTAGTTAAAGTACAATAATGTTTCTTTCTAGTGTTTAAAAATCTTGATTTAACATTACAATGTTTTAAAATTGTTTTTAAAATATTTTTAAATCTCAATTAAACATATGATTAATACTTTATTAAAATAGGAAAGTTAAGCTTATAGGTTACTAAAGAGCAAATATAAGTTTATAGGTTACTATTTATGAAAAACCGCTTAAAATTTTAGAAAAAGCAAGATCAATATTAAAGGAAATCTTAATTTTTATGTGTTTTACTTATAGTGTAACTTCATTTTAGGCAAACTAACTCTTATAATTTTGCCATATATATGTAGTTTATTTCTTGAAATAGGGTAACCTATGTTTTAATATTGTTATTTATGGGTGACAATTTTTTAGAGAAAATATATTAGCATAACATTAACAAATTATGTAACTTTGCCTATGAGGAGATAACTATCAACTTTGTTTCCAATTTTGCTTGTTTTGGCCTCTTAGTTTCTATTATGAGGAGATAACATCAACACAAGTTTTTGAGATGAGAAACAAACAATATCCCCAATTTGGTAGCTTGGTATTATTAGTAACACATTCTGCAGAATAACTATTAGTGTCATTTAACATTTTCTTATGATTATATAACTCACCTAGAAACACTCACTAATATTTAGTAGAAAATTAAATTTTAAAAAATAGTATTCCAGGATCTTAAAAATATTTAATACTCACCTAAAACACTTAATGCTTTTCTTTGTGGGTACTAATTTGGTGTATTTTATTGATTGAAACGTGAATAATAATAAGTAAAACAAATATCAATCAATAATTTTTTTAATTGTCAGTTTTTCATTTAAATTTTGTTTTATTAATCTATCATTGGGATTGTTTAAGATTATATTAATTATCTTTTATCAATTAGTATAGTTTTACTTTTAAAAAGTTTAAACTGCAATTTATATCAACTAATTTTGTATAGAATGAACTTTTGAATGATATTAATATTTTTTGGAATCTTCCTATCATATTTTAAATCGATTTTTTAGTGATAAATGTAAAAAAGGTTAAAGAAAAAAATTAATACATTTATTAAAAATTATGAAAAAGGGAAAATTTATATTAATTTATAAATTAAACATTATAATATGAGTCTTGTAGTTATTTGATTGCAATAAAATATTGATGTAGTTTACTATTTTACCCTTTTTCTCAATTCCATTTAGTATAACAAATGGATATGAAATTAAACTTACATGAAGATATAGTTGATAATAGAATAATTGATATGATCTCAAACTTTGTAAATAACAAATAAAAAATAAAAATTCTTCGAAAATCTGACAGTTAAAAAGAAATAAAATAGTAAAAAATTAATAAAATATAATGTGTTCAGCTACTTTCCTTAAACGAGAACAAAGGTACATAAAGTTTAATGTGATTAGTTTCTTTTTTAATATGTATGGAAGTTATATGTTTTTCTTATAAATGATAAAATGGGGATAATATTAATTTGTGTGAGAAAATATTAATAGTATATTTATTATAAAATAAAAAGATCAGTTTTGAGGGAAATCGGAAAGGATTAATTAAAATAAGATATCATTTAGCAGAAAATATGATTGATAATTGTAAACTACACAAACCCCAATATTATTGAGTACGTTGAATACGAAGAAGTTTGACTAATTTGTCTTGTGTCATTCTTTGATATTGAAAATAATGTAGATAAGAGATGCGCCAGTTTCTAGATTTGACATTAATAAAAACATGAATAAATTCCTGTGAAAAATGAAAATATTATCTCTGATATAAAATTCGAAGATAATAAATTTACAATAATTATTTATTTATATATATATATATATATATATATATATATATTATTCATTCCATAGTATGAAAGACAAGATTGACTAATGTAGAAGTAGCAGTGTAAAGCGCAAAGATACTAAAAAGACAAAGTAATAATTGAGATTTTAGTAATAATAAATTGTAGCGTACGAGAGAGAACAAAGGTTGTGGGGGGCAGAGGAGTGAGCTGGTCCTAGGCCTCGGAAAGTGAAGCAAGCAAAGAGTGCAGTGTGGTGTGTGGAACAACGTGGAGAGAAGAAACAAGCATTGCAGGATCCGACCGCAACCTCAGCTTTTTTTCCTTCAACTAAATTAACCGAAACCATTCCCCAAAATTACCAAACTACCCTTTCCTTTCTTTCTGAAAAGGGCTCGCTGGTCGAGACTCCCCACCAACCTCTCAACCCAAAACCCCTTAACTGCACTCCTCTCACCACCCATGGCCCCTCGCATTTACCACATTTACTGTTTTGCCACTCCCCATTTCTATATCTCACTGCATTATTCAACACTGCTTCTACCGCATTCACCTCTTTTTCTCTTCCCAGGTTTGTTTCTGCCTCTCTGTAACCGGTTTTCCCTCGTTCCAACTTTGTCGTTTATGCCATTATTTTATGCTATGGAAATTTGAACTCCAGATTCTCTCCTTTCTTTTCTCTTTCACTGTTGTTTTATTTTATGTTTTTCGTTTTTTGTTCTCTTATAATATTGCTGTGGGAATATAAACCACTTCGGCATGGGTTCCATTCCACTGCAAGGGAGAGGAAACGTTAGCTGCCCTCTGTTGTTCAAGCTCGTTTTCTGCTGTTGGAAATCTGTTGTCTTTTTTAGCCATTCAATGATTCGTCTACTTTGCTTACTTGCAGGTCAATTGCATATGTTGTTGACATTGAGTTATACTTGATTTTTTGACTGTTTCTAACTTCTCATCTCTCTCATTTCTTTCTTATTTATTTTTCTTTTCCATCGTATTTTTTTATTGTATTTATAATTCTTTTTCCTTTTTATCTCTCTTTTTCAGTTCCCAATCCACCCCATACGGGTGAACTTTTGTATCTTTCTACAGATTTTATTGTTTTGGAAAAATGACAGGTAGACACCTAGAGATTTTAAAAAAGAAAGTAGAAGCTAGAGAGATAAAGAAAGAAGAGAGAGAGAAATGCAAAATGAAGAAGGTTAATAAAGTGTTAAGAATGATAAGGTGTTGATGTATCATTATTGTTTATTTTGACCACATTACCTTTCTATGTTTTCTTGAAATGGTGTATAGAAGGTATAAAGAACTGTGTTTTTGTGCTTTGCTTTGCTGGGCTGTTTTATGTCCCCCCACCCCTTTTTGTAGTGCAAACTGTGTCTGTGTGTGATTTCTATTTCGCTTTGTGTTGATGTTATCTTTGTCTTGCAGGTGGTGAAGGTTGCACTGTTTCTCGTGGATTCTGACTTTCTAAGTGCGAGATAATGATGGAAGGGCGGCGGCATTCAGTTGATATTCCAATTTCTAAAACTCTTGTGGCACTGAGGAGAGTCAGGTCACTGAGGGACCCGTCAACTAATTCTATGAGCAAACTCTCTTCTTTGGTTGATAATGTGCACTGGGAAAACGGTTCTGCTAATGACATTTCCCTGAGGTTTTCTGATGCTGCTCGGCCATGTGATTCTGATGATAATGCTGCTCTCAGATCAAGAAATTTAGGTTTCAAGGGACAAAGGGAGCAGAATGATGCCGATTCTGTATTCAACTCAATGTTGAAGCCTAGTGGGATTTCTTGTCAGGGTGTCCAACAAGATGGTGAACTAGTTCACTCTAAGCGTAATCTTCAATGCATTTCTGGAAACAAATCACCAGGTGAAAGCTGCGGTAGCAACCATGGGGGTAAAGGATTGGACTTGGCTTGTATTGTGCTTCCAAGTAATAATGATTTCAAGGATGGGGATTCATGTTATATAGCAACTGCTAGATCATCTCAATTAGGGAGAATAGATTGCTCTAAGTCAGCAAAAAGGTCTCTGCGCAAGAATCAAGTAAAACCGTCAGAGTTAGTAGGAAGTATTGATAGAAATGTTAGTCCATACCCTTCTGGTTACGATGTTTTCTCACCCTATAGTGGTTCAGTAGGTATAAATCAAGATATTGATGGTTTAGATAATAATGATAATGGGTGTGGAATAAGCTGCTGTTGGTCAAAGTCACCAAGATTTAGAGAATCAAATCTATATGGTGAGATAGAAGACCGTCCTTTGATATCTCACCGTGTTGACGAGTCAGATCTTCGTGCACACAGAAGCATGAGACACAATGGTGGCGGGATTAGTCCGAATTTGGAAACTCCTAGAAGTTTGTCCATGAAATTTAGGCCTAAATCATTTAGTGATTTGGTGGGACAAAATGTGGTAGTAAGGTCTCTTCTGGGGGCTATCTCCAGAGGAAGGATAACATCATTTTATCTCTTCTATGGTCCACGTGGCACCGGCAAAACATCTGCCTCTAGGATATTTGCTGCTGCACTGAATTGCCTTTCTTTTGAGGAGCAGAGGCCATGTGGCCAATGCAGAGAATGTATTATTTTCTTTTCTGGAAGAAGTAAAGATGTTAAGGAAGTGGATTCTGTGAGAATCAATCGCAGTGACCAGGTTAAATCCCTTGTTAAGAGCGCAACCATCCCTCCAGTGTCCTCACGTTTCAAGGTTTTCATTATTGATGAGTGCCAGCTATTGAACGGGGAGACGTGGGCAAGCATTTCAAATAGCCTAGAGAACCTTTCTCAACATGTGGTTTTTGTGATGATCACTCCTGATTTGGAAAAGATTCCTCGTAGTGTAGTTTCCCGGGCTCAGAGGTATCACTTTCCAAAGGTTAAAGATGCTGACATTGTATACAGATTACAAAATATTTGCGCCGAAGAAGGTCTTGATTTTGAACAGGATGCTTTGGACTTCATTGCTGCAAAATCATGTGGGTCTGTTAGAGATGCAGAAATGATGCTTGATCAGATGAGTTTGCTTGGTAAAAAGATCAATATCTCTTTAGCTTATGAGCTTGTAAGTCTAGCTCTTCTGTTCCATACATGTATTCCCTCCAACTAACTTCAATTTTTCCTTGGTATTCTTGCTTACCCATTTGTTGTTCGGCAGACTGGGATCGTTTCTGATGATGAATTACTTGATTTGCTGGATCTAGCTTTTTCATCCGACACTTCAAATACAGTCATTAGAGCTCGGGAGCTGATGAGATCAAGGATAGATCCTTTGCAACTTGTATCACAACTGGCAAATCTCATTATGGACATACTTGCAGGGAAATGTGAAGATGGTGGTTCAGAAGTCAGAAGTAGATTTTATAGGAAATATACCTGTAAGTGGTGTTTCTCAAGCATAGTTTATAATTCATATTCTATCTAGCTTTAAGCAAAAGTGCATTGGATGTTTTTAACATTTTTGCCCTTAATGTTTGTCTCTGGTAAAATTCTATTCTGTTCATGCCATAGTTTTGTTATCTGACTGGTTGTTTTTCTCTATTACAGCGGAAGCTGATCTGCAGAAACTAAACAATGCATTGAAAATACTTTCTGAAACTGAGAAACAGTTAAGAATTTCGAAGAATCAAACAACATGGTTCACCGTAGCTCTCCTACAGTTAAGCTCTGTAGATTATCAATCTGTGGATGCAAATGATACCAAATTTAGTCTTCGAGGTGCATGCAATGGAGGTCAGCTTAACTTTTTTCCTTGGCTTGTTACATTATTTTTCAATTCCTTTTCTCCTTGGTGTGTTGGATGCGATTGGCAGAATGGGGTGATTTTGTCAGGTAGAAAACTCTAACCTTTCTCGTTATTCCTTAAATGGATGGCATTACTCTATCCACAGGTCAAAACTTGGAGCATTTTGCTACAGGCCTGTGTGCTACCAAGTCATACAGATTGGGAGTGCAGGAGGATCACAAAGGAACATTGGATTCCATTTGGTATAAAGCTACTGAGATGTGTCATTCTAGTCAGCTCAAAACTTTTCTCAGGAAGAAGGGGAAGTTGTCGTCACTTCATGTTGATCGCAGTACAGCTTGTAATTTTCTTTCTCCTTTTTCTAGTGTTGCTATTCATTTACCACTCAGTTAAAAATTTCATGCATCACAGTATAACTGCTTTCTGCTGTTATGTTTGGGTTTTTTTATCACACTTCTCTTCTTTGAGAATTTTGTTTCTTTATTGTCTAAAGAGAAATTCCACCAACACGCCCTTTTAGAACACCCTTTTAAATATACTTCTGTTGGTTGGAATTTATTAGAAATGACGGTTCTGTGGGTCTCACTTTTATTTTATAAACTTTTTTCTTGATTTTGTACTTTCCTTATAAATTTTAACCATTTGGAGAGAGTGTGTTCTACTGGATTTTAAATATTTCTTTATAAATTTTAACTATTACCCATGTCTAAAAAGTTATAAGATTACTAAAATTTTGTGGAAATGAGCAATCAAGGAACATTTACTAATAATATGTTTTATACACAATGAATATATCCCGGGATTATCTGTGTTTCTACATTTTAGTTGAAACACCATACTCGGATATGTGGAGAGTCTTATAATTTATGCTTTTACCTTTATTCATCTTCCCGTGCCGCGCCTGCCTTTGTAAAGAAAAGGTTTTAAAGTGATAATATATATATATATATATAAATTAACAAGTATGTGCCATCAAATTCAGCTTCTTTTCCACAATCTTGGTCAGCTATTTATATGTTTGACGTTGAATATAAATATACTGCACTCCTTTTAGTTCTCCCAAGTATACTAAATACTGAGTAATGAATCTAATATAGTACACTAATTTTCAGGTCTTGCTATTGCTGAGTTGGAGTTCCACCACAACCACCATGTATCCAAGGCCGAGAAGTCATGGAAAATTATTGCAAGCTCCTTGCAGATCATATTGGGTTGCAATGTGGAGTTGAGGATCACTTATACACCTTGTGCTTCTGAATCCAAGTATGCCAAACTGAAGAGGTCATCTTTCAGTATCTTCACTTGTTCCCGCAGAAATCGGCAACAGAAGTCACTATCATCTAATGAACAAGGAAGTGAATCAGATTATGCTGATCACACCTCTGAAAATCCCATGATGAAGGACAAAACTTCTACCTCTGATTGTGGAATGGATGCTGTGACAGCTTTGAGGAGTTGTGAAGGGAATTTGCTGAGCTCAGGAGAAAGATTTTTGAATAGATCATTTCAAGAGAGTATGAGGACTTCATGTGCCGAAGTGGATTATTCTAAGGAAAAGGGATGCAACGGTGCTCATCCAGATCCATCAATACTCGATTCAGATAATGATCACTTTAACTGTTTTCCTAAAACCCTTTGGCTTCAAAAGAAGTTCCGTTCTTCATATTCATCCAACAAGTTGACTTTTCAAGGCATTCAACAACAGAAAGATTTTGTTTTATCTGTCCCGAAGTGTACATGTTCTGGGACATATACCTATGGTAATGAACCCTGCATTTTTTCCGGTAGTTGTAAGAACTGCACCAAAGCCTCTTAGAAAAAGTACGTTTACTTGTTATGTGTTTACATTGTTATAGTTTTTGAGACTGCACTATAGTGATAACGTAGCATAGTTGGATAGAATGAAATGAAATTAACATTCATGTGCTTTGATTCAGAAATTCCAAACGTTGAAAATTCATTCAGTGTTCTCCATGAAATAAGTGCCATGAACTTTTGGACGGTAAAAGTATGGGAAACAAAAATTGTTTTTTTGCTGCCAGAGATGATATTGACCTTCCATAAATCCTGGTCAATCATCCATGCATGATTACTATTGTAAATATGATTACTCAAATTGTTACACACATTTGTTTGCTCAAATAGACTGCCAAAAACATGCAATGGCAAGGCTTGCTCCCCACCTAGGCTTGTGGTTGTATATCGATAAGCTCTTTGATCCACCAAAAAATTAAAACACGGAAAAAAGTTCTGATTTTTCATTTAATAAACTTAATTCAAATAGGTAAATTTGATTAAAAGACTTAAAATACGTTAATAAGTTAAACAAAAATTATTTTTAAATATAATTTTTCTTATTATTTTTACAAGAGATGAGTTTAAAATGAGTTAATAATAGTAATAACAACAAATCTATATTTTGAATTTGTTTTCAAGAACGTCACAACCTTAAAAAAAATACATAATCAAAACCTTAAATTTAAACATTTGATAAAGTTCTCAACTTTTTTATAAGGGAAAAAACAGGCAAACCTTCCCGTGACCACTCATCCACATCTTATGTATAATTTTTTCAAAATTTTAAAAACAATACATTGCTTTTCAGGGTGTTCTATCTAACACTTCTCTTTTTAATAAAAGAGGATAACACCCGAATTTAGTCAACCATTCATAATGGATGGTGGTAAGATAGTTAAATTCGAGATTATATTTAAAATTGTGAAGGGTTCACAAAATCGTAAATAGTGAAATCGTAACATAGATTGTAGATTTTACTTCTACAAATTTTCTTAAAATGACATCCAACTTATCAATGAACTGGATATGTAAAGCAAAGTTATCAAGAAGAAGAAAACATTTTAATTTTGTTTTTAGAAGAGGAAAAATTTTAATTTTTAATTATTTTTATTAGGCTTAAAATGTTTAAAAATTGTTTAACTTTTAAAAAAGTGAAAATAATCTTATGAATTAAATGTTAAAATAATCTTAAAAAAAAAAGACTGTTCAGCTCCTAAATTAGTAGGAACAATATTACTAAATATTAAAAAAAATATTAAAAACCATTAAAAAATTAAAAAATGTTCACCTCCTAAATTAGTGGGAACAGTACTCATCGTTAACTAATTAAAAACCATTGAAAGAAGTAGGAACAATGTTCAATGTTAAAGAAATTAAAACCCATTAAAAAAAATTAAAACCCATTAAAATGAAATTAAAATACAATAATTTGTGAAAACTTTAAAATCTTCGATTCTACGTTTTTTCTGATTTTCCTCTATGATTTAACCGATTACATTGTATTACGATTATAAGTATATTTTAGCACGGAATTGAAATAAAAATCGTACGATTTTACGAGTAAAATCTCGATTTTGACTACATTGGATGGTGGTAAGTTGATAAATTCAACTATTTCAATTGCAAACCTATTCCCTTTTTTCCTTGTCTTAATTAATTATCACATATAAGATGGTAATTCCCACTTTTTAAAACTATTACTTAATATTATATTTATAAAATTTTATGTCAATTATGAATATCAGTTACAAAATATGTCACATGTTATATACTCTTTTCTTTTTTGTAAAATTTGTTAGAAGTTAAACAAGTCTTATTTCAGAACCACCTTAAAATTTTGAAGATATGAAATAATATAAATTTATGTAGTGTAATTTGTTTACATGTCTTAAAATTTTTCAACACTTTATATAAAAAGTATACATCAATAAATGCAAATGACAAGTTTGTCTCTAAAGATGTTGAGGATCTTTAAATGTCATACTTATAAAGAGGTTGAGGATCTTTAAATGTCATACTTATAAAGAGGTAGTCTTCATCTCATATGTTAAATGTCCAAAACTCACAACAACTATACCTTTTTACTTGCACACTTTAAGGAAGAATATTTGTTGACTTTCTTGAGAAATAGAAAGTAAAATTATGAAAAATATAAACTTGTTTTACTAAAGATACTAAGCTTAACCAACATTAGGAGGGATATAGAAAATTGTGCTTTGATTTTCTTGAAAGCAACTTACCAAACCAAAACTAACAATCATTCAAACATAATTCAACAAGATTCACTACTTAGTCTCACTACCTAATCGACTATAAATACAAGGAAATACAAAGTAAAAAAAGGAACAAAGTACATTATTCAAAGTGTTGAAACTCTAAAAAATCTTTGGACGACTTAGAAAAACTTCTATAATTAAGGTGTAACATACAAAACGTTTTGAACTTCCTTATATATCTACTTGCTCACTTTTGATTATTTGTTAAAGTTAGGAATGACTTTCTAAGAATTAATACTTGGGTTCTTAAAACCAGGGGAGGTTTTAGTATTATCAAAAGTGACAATTTATAAAATTGTTGTAATACGTTGAGATTAGTATAACCTTTTACAAGTTGTAAATGAGAACTAAATGTAGTTCTAAGTTTAGGAGAACTAGTATAGAAATGTTGTTGTTGAGACCTTAGACAATCTAATTTGTGTAGACTCTTACAATAAACTGTTTTGATGATAACAATCAACTTGATGAGTTGTTATATATTCATTACATGAATATTCTAACAAGTTTGTTGTTGCAGCTAAAGTCACTAGATGGTCTAATACTTTATGTTATAGACAATTTACTAAATCTGCTAGCAAGTTTTATTTTATTTTATTTTATAGAGTCATCAAAGTCAAATAACAAATGTTTTTATACATTAACACGTGTCTTGTGCATATGACACGTATCTTGTCATGTGCTATGTCACTACTCTTTTAAGGTCATTCACATAAATTTAACAGAAGAAACCACATTGATTGATTTTAATCAAAATTGGGACTACATTGAGAAAAAAATAATAATAATGAAAACATGTTCCAAAAATACATAAGAAATAGGGACTAAAGAGTCTATTAAACTCAATATATAATAGAGATTCTCACTTTTGATGTCTATATTTTATATTTCTATTTTACCCTTAGTTATATTTTAAAATAAAAATAAATCTACAACAGTATATAATGAGATTTTCACTTTTAATACACACATTTCACATTCTTATTTTATCATTAGTTATATTTTAAAATAAAAAAATAACAACAAAGTGTAATCATCTATTTTTTGTTTATGTAACCATCATTTTTAGAAAATGTTCTTTAATAAATTTATTTTTAAAAAAGTTCTTTAACAAATTTAAAGGTAAGAAGTGTCTCTTTCCCACTAAAAATAATAATTTTAATTCTTTTACAATTTATTATAACTAATTATAAATCTTTAAAACTTAAATTGTCTATTTCTTTATCTAAACATTAATGTTAAATTTTGTTTAAACATTAATGTTAAATTTTGTTTAATATCTATATTTATATATAAAAAGATTGTCTTTTTTAACCATTATTTAATATATATATATATATATATATATTTTATAAACATAATTAATAAAATTAATTTATTGTAGTTATTATTTTATTTTTACTAATTATTATTTTTTTCGAATTTAATCTGTTACTAATTTTTCAAAATCAAATTCAAATTCCAAAATTTTAAACATAATATTTTTTTTTAAAATTTAAAAATCACAAATACTTTCCACTAGTATATATAGAGATACAAAATATCTCTCTTTCTAGCAACAAATAATAAATATATGAATAATGTATTTTATTTTATATAATTAATTAACGTTAATATTTTTTGTTTATATTTTTATTATAATAAAACAAAAAATTAAAGTAAAAGTATTAAAAAAATAAATTATATTACATTAAGTAATTTAATTCTGATATTTTACAGAATAATTTATTTAAATATTATTATTTTAAATATAAATTTATTATTCTAAAATATAAAATTTTATTTATTTAGATTTTATGAAATTTATATTTTAAAATAATTATTTTACATAAAATTGTTTTTAATTTGTTTTTTAATTTCAATTCATACTTATTCATTATATTATGTAATTAATTTAAACTTTTAATTAGAATATCAATTTTCATTGTATTTGTCTTTGCCTTTTTCTGGCTTTCTAATCCAATTCAAGCATAAATTATAGTATGGTAAAGGAGAAAAATGTGTTTCACTGTTCTCACTCACATTCGACTGAGCGAGAAGACTCACACCGGTCCCTACCGTTTGAAGTGAAAACAGAAATCTTCCCCCAATTACAGTGTTTCATTGAATTGAAATTTGGGGCAGAAAACAAAGAGGATTTCGATGGCGGATGATAATAACAGTAGCGTGACACTGCTATGCCGCCCGAAGCAATTCACCACCAAAGGATCCGATTCGGGAATTCATTTCTGGCTCGTTGGATCCCCGTTCCTTCCTCCGCTCACCGTCGCATCCTTCCTCCGACGCATCCACTCCCTCCCCTCCTCCTCCCCCGATTTCCCCAAGGAATCGGAGGACCTGCGCACACTCATCCCCAAAGGCTTCGAACTCATCGGAGCCCTAGCCTCCGGCGAAGAATCCGACGCTCGTGCGGCTGTGGACGCCGCCCGTGCATTGCGGAAACTTCTTTACGGCGAAGGAACGGATCGCCCGGTGATTGGAGCTGTTTGCGGTTCAGATTCCGGCGACCTGCGGTTTTTTGTGTCTGAGAGTGGGAATGCCACGAGCCTTGAGTCTGTTGGGTGGGTAATAGAGGAACGGGATTCGGGGAAGTGTTTGTGGGAAAATGGTTGCTTGCTTCACTGTGAGCTTCCGATTAAGTTGCCACTCTACTATGCTCTCAAAAGTCCAACTGGTAGGTTTTCCTTATTCTCGCGCTCTCTCTCTGGTTCAGTGAAGTTGTTGATATTTGCAGAAACATAATCTCTCCTGCAATTGAATAACCCGTTTAGATTTAACTTTGGTTGCTATTAATCAGAGTCACAATATTTTACTTTGTAAGTTCCTCATTTTCACTTTAGGTTTGCATTTGGGGTTAAGAGGTGCTTATAGGAAGATTATATGCCACTTTTACAAGTTTAATGTTTGAACGAGTTTCTTCATTAGCTAAAATTAGCTTCTCTATAAGTAATTTGTAGACAGTTTCTCCATTTTTTTTATTTAACTTGTAAATAAGCTAATTTTATCTTATGACAAAGTTCATTTTTCAGTTTTCATTTTTTCTTCTTCTAAAAATGCTTATAGAGAAGCATGTCCAAATCTTGTCTAAATAGGGTCCTTCGGAGTTCTTCTTGACGTCTCCTTAGAAGTCCTTATGTTTACATACCAATTCTCATTGCCCTATTATTAAACAAAGTACGGATTACTTACAAGGTGTGACACGTGTAGCTAGTAGTTCGGGCCCTTACGTTTACATACCACTATCCTCTTTAAGCATCTGACGGGTTTGATCTCTAATCATGTGATTTGAGAAGCAAATGTAGGTAGAGGAGTTGTCCTTTAACTAGTACTCTACATCCTTGTGGATTAGTCTATGGTTGACAACTGTAGGGATTAGACCTAAAAGAAAAAAGCAGGATTTAGGCTTTGTGAAAACATAAAAGGCAATGCAGAGTTGCAAAGTAGTGTTTGAGCAGAATACCAAAATTCTGCTAACTGTCTTATGTTGAGAAAAGTAAAGGCCATAGAGGGTTGCAAAGTAGTACCTTTGCTGATGAAAGTTGTTCAGCACAGGATTTGGGCTGTGATTTACAATGCAATTTCTAGTTGGAAAGACTCTAATTTGAGTTCAAGATTCTATACAACAATATTTTTTATACGTGAGAGACAAAAAAAGTGTGGGTTACAGAGGATAGTGGACAGTGAAATTAGAGATCCACAGGTACAAATTTGACTTCGACATAACTGCTAGGAGTCAATAGGCAAAGTTCATCGATGTAATAGAATTTGGGTACGTGTTAGTGTACAGATTCACAGGATGACGTCTGGACAGTAGTGAATTATCCAACATACATCTGTCATCACTATCACTTCATTCTAAATGCCATAAATTCTGGACAAATTTGTTCTGCAGATGTTGAGAAGGCATATGTACAGGCTACTGAAGCTGTTATTGCCAAGTTAAGAGACCCTCAGGCTGTGTACATGTTAGAAACGTCACACAAAACCTCTCAGGATATACCTCCTGTCATAATTCGAGGTGTACAATTAGACTTTTATGCAGACCTCTCCAAGATCAAGACTTTGGCTGAGAATGATGATGGCTTTGATGCAAGCTCACTATCGTGTTCATACTTTTCCATTGGCACTAAAGCAGGCTCACCAGTTTTTTCTGCTGAGGTAACAAATGTTACAATGTTCTTTGTGATCTTCTCCCATTTTCTTTCCAATATTTTTGGTTTTTTTCCTATATTTTCTGATAGCTTTCGTGATTTTGTTTTTTATCCTGTCTTTATTTTTCTCCTTTCTGTCATGTACTTAATGAATAGTCAAATGACTACCATTGCCCATTTTGTGAAATTTTCTTCTTCTTAGAATGCAGATACCATCCAAGTTAGTGTTCTCTTTAATAGCTTACGCACATCATCAGCTTCTACCGTTCCTGTTGCAGAGTACTTTCCAGGTCAAGATTTGAGGATTGTATTTGATGTCTGGTATCTGCTCATTGAAAAATATGATTTACTTTTTGTTTTTAGCTTTTCTTATTTGAAGTTGAATCATTGCTTTCAGTTGAGGAAGAAGCTAGGCTGCTTGTTGTGGATATTAAGCTAGATGTACTCTGCTATGCTTCCAGGGAGCTTCAACTAAAATATGCAGTTTCAAGTTTAATCATACCTGGCTTAGTTGACCAGTTAAATATAGTGCAGAAGTTGATGTTGCCCAACCTTTTGGCACAACATCCCCAGGTGAGAAAATGGATTCATATTTCCAGTTACATAAGCTTTCTATGGTTCTACAATTCCACCGTGATTCCAATTCACTGGAAGATCATCCTTCTATAATTAATGCATGTGCAATGACTTACTGTCATTCCTCTATCCTATCATTACAATTTCAAATGAACCTTTTGCTTTTCTCTTGAAAATATAGTAATATACTCTCAAATATATACATTACTTCTTTGTAAAGTACAACTCACCAGTGAAAGTGACAATTTCAATTCAATATGGGCTGTAATGGGCCAGGATGACTACACATAATGGTGTTCACCTGTATATAAAGATCTGTTTTATAATTATGGAATATTTATAGTTTAAATGGTTAGAAGAACCAGGCCTATATCAACTTTGGTAGGTACTAAGATTGATTGTGCAAATGAAAGAATTAGAAATTAATATATATTGATGAGAGGTACTAATGGTATGAATTTGGACTGAACCTATCTGGTTGCATATTCTCTCATAATGAAATTATCGTACGGAGAAAACATTGTTCTTCTTTTGCAAAACACCCTAATGTCAAAATGTTGACCCTTCTCCTCCATGGTCCACCCAAGCTAGTGGATTCTAGGCCCAAGTGTTCCTCCGAGAAGGCTTCCTAAAGCAAAAATGGGTGTGTCAAGAAGTAAACATACTAACAAGAAAAACAGCATAAGTCTAGAAAAACTAAAGCATAAAAGAAATGCTAAATAAACTAAAGAGGGTAGGAGAGAAGGTGTCCCTTCTTGTCATACTTCTTGTGATTATCCTAGGACACTCCTCTTTATTTGGAGACAAGGTGGTCAAAAGTTCATCATGATAGTTAGTGAGCAACGGTTCAAATTCACAAAAATAAATTGATTTTTTTCTGTGAATGTTTATTATTTTAGTAAAGATATATTTTCACTGTGTTTAATACTTATTGTTCTTTTGATTGACTAGCAATTTGTTTACTTGTCAGCTAAAATCTTATCACTTTAGTCCTCCTGGTATTCTGCATCCAATAACTGTTTTCTATGAACTAAGTTTTGGGGAGACAGAAATGAAGCAAGGTATGCTGTTGAACTCTGACTTGGATAGGATAATTCTCTTGCAATGACACTTGTCATTAGAAAATATAGAGAAAAAAATTATACTATGACATTTGGGCTTTTCCAATCTACTTTATCATTTATGATCTCAGCATGTTAGTATTAGTGATTTATGAGTTTTCCATGCTTTCTGCAGTTGAAGTTAGGAGATCCCTACACTCAAGGTTGGGATTACCCTATGATCGCCCCCTTCTAAGAATTTCTAATGCCTTGAATTTTTCAAAATTGAAGAACAATGATATTGTCTCTCTACAGAAAGGTAATATATACAATTGAATGAGTAGTTCTTTATGTTCTATAGGTGCTCAGGATTAAGGTTGTATCTGCCTCCTTTTGGGTTGTATTTGCTATTACTAATTCCTGAGCAGATGTCATATGCTCTAAGTTTCTTAAATATTTATTGGTAATACTAGGTTCAACTTTGCTTAGAGATGTCCACATTGGGATTCCAGGTAGCGGGGGTAAGTTGCTTTCATGGTCAGTTTCTCATTCTAATGTAATTCTTCGTTGTCTCATTTGAAATGGTTGTGGATTTTGCAGTTACTGGTGGAACTATTTCCCTTGTTCAAGGTTCTTATGAATACTTTCATTATCTTCACGAAGGTTATAACGATTCGGTAATTGCAATTCTTCTGCTTAGTAATGGTTGCAATATGTTCATTAAATACATGTCATCTTTATCTTGAGCTCAACTGAAATTACACTATGGGCACACAGACAAACCCTAGTTGTTATTGCTGCTGAGTGGTTTGATATTATCTGATTAACCATATCTTGTTTAGGCAGTTGCAAACTATGGTTTGGATAGTGATAAGGGAAAAATCATTTTGAAATTTAAATGATTTCAAATGATATTGAAGATTGTTCTTTCTTAAGTAATCTTTTAAACATATTCCAAATTATTTGTATGTAAAAATGATAATAAAAACTAAAATTGGAGTAGTCTATTAATAATGTGGCTTTTGTTTATAATTCTATATGAAACTATAGATGACAAAATTATTAGTTTGAAATGTTGGACTCTTGGCATTTCCTTGCTGGTTTCCTTTCAGGTTCTTTGGGGTAATGTAATGTTTTTAGTGAGGCAGGGTATGTAATTGGGATTGGTTGGGATAGGTGTTATGGGTGCTTGGATTTTGTAATTGGGAACACAAAGCTTCCTACATTGCATTTATGTGCAATGGGCAATTAAATGTCATGTAGCAAACTGGTTATGCACAAAAGGAAAATATTATTTTGTAAATAGTTTTTGTTGTACTTATAGAAATAGGTCTCAGATCTTTTATAATTAGGAATATATAGATTATATATGTATTATTAAGAGCATTTTTATTTACGTATCATATTTTTATTACTAGGTAATATCAAATCTCTTCTATTTATTATATTGATTTTGTTTTCTCAATACAGTTCGATGTCTCTTTGTTTTCAATGTCTCTTTCTTTTCAATGTCTCTTTCTTTCTTATAGTTTAACATGGTGTGAGACAGAGCATTGATCTTCATTCATCGTTCAAGTTCTTCTGTAGGAACGAATTTATTAGTTGTAGTGAGATGTGATTTTCTAGCCCAACCCACTTAACCATAACCCGATTTTGTTGTAAACCCATGTCCATCTTCTCAATACTAATAATATGATTTGAAAATATGGGAGTATGTGTTGTTAATGTTTGATTGGGTGCTGGAAGATAATTTTTGCTTAGAATCTGAAAAAAAAAAGGGTTAAATATGATTTTCGTCCCTATAAAATACATAATATGTTAAAATAGTCCCTGTAAAATTTTTTGGGTTGACATGGCAAACAGAGTGGTGACGTGTGAGACACGTGTCGTGACGTGGACGTCCCGTAGACTTTAGTTTGCAAACGAAGTTTGTATTCGTGTTTCTTTTCGTTCAAAGAAGGGGCTGTGATGGAGCCATCATCATCCTCTCGTAGCTATGGGGGAGGGCGTAGGAAAGGTTGGGCTTCCACATTTCATTCTTCATCGACAGTGGGAACATCTCCTTCCTCTTCGTCTTCGTCGTCGTTACCGGCGTCAGGAGCATCCTCTTCATCATCGTCTTCGTCTTCATCGTCATCGTCATCGTCGTCCTCGTCCTCGTCTTCATCGTCTTCGGCATCGTCTACTTCATCCTCGGAGTTGTACTCTTCGTCATCCTCACTCAAAACCGTGATTTCGTTCTCCTCCACTTGCTCGCTCAATTCCTCCTTCACCTTCATCTTCGAATCCCGAAACCAGAGCACGTTCTCCACACTGTTTCGAAATTCTTTGCTCAGCGAAAATCGATCGAAAACCGAGCACGGGAGAATGGAGAAAACAGCCAAGTTACCAGCCTCTTCCCTTCGCTTCTCCCAGTTGCTCTGCAGCGCTAATATTGACAGTTGAAACACGAATTCACACGGATCGATGACGTGTCAGTCAATCCGACGGTTCATGTAAAAGCATTTGCGTTTCAGCAGAGATCGTGTGATTGCGCCACGTCATCTATACACGTGTCAATGAAACTTCTCACACGTAGCACTCCGTTAGCCACGTCATCTACCGTTAAAAAATTGGACTAAAATAATAGGTTTCAATTTTATAGATACCAAACAAACCCAAAAAATTTTATAGGGACTATTTTAACATATTATGTATTTTATAAGGACGAAAATCATATTTAACCAAAAAAAAAATATTAGGAGAGAGAAAATTAGATTGAACCACCAATCAGTTACTGATGAAGCCCCTACCCAAGGGTAGGATTGCAATGGAGGAGGCAACCTAGGTGCAGGTTGGTCAGCCATTAGGTATGTACTCACATGCTTGTTAGATTTGTGGAGCTGCGGGAGAGATTACATGTGGGAGGACGATTGGATGGGTGGTTCAGGTCGGTGTTTGTATGATTGGATAGATCGGCTCGACACAATCCCTACCTTGTGCTCGCTAGAGACAATGTCAAAATAGTGTACGTGAACCTAAGAGAAAGGTTCATAAAAGAAAAGATTCTCAAATTCTCTGGAGACCGTAGGTCTATCGGCCAACACAATTTTGAAAAAGGTAATTTGAGGACCAAACATAGTGAGGTAGATTGTTATTTTGTAAGATGAAAGATGGAGTTTGAAAACCTCTCTACTGGATTTGTGAACTGTAGTGAACAGTTAGTTGACATATTCCTCAAGTCACTAAGAGGACCTAGAATCTAGCATATTTGTAGCAGGATGAACATGTTAAACATATGCGGTCCTTCTTGAGAGGGATTATTATAATTATAGAAATAGGATGCAGATCCTTTATAATAATAGGAGCTTTTTATTTATCTTTGTATCATATATTATTAGAGGATATCAAATCTCCTCTGTGTATTGTATTTGATTTTTGTTTTCTAAATATAAAAAAACACTCGTGTTATCTTGGAAATACATGGTTTCAACTCAATGTTTCTCTCTTTCCAATAGTTTGACAATTTTCTCTGAATATTATTGGTATCCACTTATGTTAGTATACCATTTTCTTTGCTGATAAAAAGTGAAAGGAGATGCAAATAAATGAAACTGAGGTCACTGATGTGTAGCTGCACAGGGAATGCAACTTGTGGAAACATGGACTTGGCACTTTTTTGTCTTTCCTTGAGTTGCCAGTCCTTTCCTCTGTTATAAAAAAAGAAAAAAAGTTATAGGGTACAGAGAACTCAAACAGATTTTGCTGAGCTGAAAACAGTTAACAGCTTATCGAACTAAAAACTAAGTTTGCTGAGCTGGCAACAATTGACTACAGCTTAACTAACTCAGAAACTATTATGCTGATCTGGCAGAGAGCCAGTCATCTTACAACATACAAAAGAAGAAATTTGTTACGTGGTTTAATAGAAGACTAGTTATACTTACTAAGTCTGGTTTTATTTGGCTTATAACTAATGAAGTTACCTGTGTGACTTCTTGTCTAGTCAAGGACCTACTTGACAGAACATCGTTATATTTTACATACATGCAGATATCATTTGAACAAAATATCTCAATTTTCTTCCTAGTATTATAAATTAAATCCATAACATTGATTTTCTTAGGGATGGGGTTGTGCATATCGCTCTCTCCAGACTATCATTTCATGGTTCAGACTTCAAAACTATACGTCCATGGCAGTTCCTTCTCATAGGTATTTACATTTTACTCTCATCTGATTGTGAATTTTCCTTCATTATTTCTTATTGTCTCTTTTGGTTCAAAATTGTGCGACTTTTGTATTTTTCTTGTGCAATGGATTACTAAATTGTTCTTTTAAAGAGTCATTTGTTTTTCATTTAAATGGGAAATTTGATGAATCAGTAAGTCTTGTTGAAGTTCACGTGAGCCAAGCAAAATCGTATTTTGTCATATTCATGTGTATAATCATATGATTTGACATGACAAACCTACAACTTTCTCAGGGAAATACAGCAGACACTTGTTGAGATTGGTGATAAAGACCCTTCTTTTATTGGATCAAGAGAATGGATCGGTGCCATTGAATTGAGCTTTGTTTTGGACAAACTTTTGGGTGTAAGTATTGCTCATCTTAGCATTTCTTAATGTTCAAGTTTTATTTATTATTAAACTGTATTAGATGCAGCTGAGCTTTTGGGCTCAACACCCAACTGGACATTGTGCTTATGATTCTTTAACTATAATCAGGACAGTATATCTTGAACACTCTGACCCCAAAAAAGAGTCAGAGCCTAAATTTTTTATCCGTTGCTGAACAAAGTGCATGAAATATGTATCTCTTGTGAGCCTAATTGAGTTCTTAATGTTTTGATTGGGTGATTTAACAGGTTACATGCAAAGTCATCAATGTTAGATCTGGAGCTGAGCTTCCGGAAAAATGTCGAGAGCTAGCATTGCACTTTGAGAGCCAAAGTACACCTGTTATGATTGGTTAGTAAATTATGTAATTCTTTTTGCTTTTATTTGCCATTTATATATGGCATCTCCCTGTATAATATAGTCTTGTTCGATGAACCAACCAGGCTGTGAATTAAACTGAACCAAACCTTTTAAAACAGTTCAAGAACCTGGATTAGTTTTTTAAAACAGTTTATCACCAATTTGGCTAACATTATATATAAATGACTGAATCTCCTCCCTTAAAATTGGTCAGAATCCTAACTTTGTTCTGACACTTCTTGCACTGAGAAACTGCTGTGTTCTGTGAAATAATTGCTTAGCAAGGGGAACCCTACTCTTATATTTTCCCCATTCTTGTTCCTGAAGTTAAAATCTTCCTTACGGGCACAAAAGTAGTGGTAGTTGTAGTATAGTGCATGAGAGCAGTTGACTTTGACTGCAGCCTAGTACTCATTGGATCGTGCCAGTGGATAGGCTGGTGTAAACATCACAACGTTTTGGCCCTGGCAGAGAAAAAGGAAAGGTGCTGCATGCAGGCTCATCCCTGTACTTGTTGATCATGTGGAGAATTGCGTGGTGCCAGGGAACTTGATGAGGACTTCTTCAGTGATGAGGGACTGTTCCTGTCAGTGAAGTGGTCTTTGACTACCTCTGTAGCTCAAAAATATCGATTGAGGGGAAGAGAAAGTGTCAGTGGATTGAGCAGAGTGGTGGGAATGTGTCTAGGTTTGAATCAATTACCTTACACGGATGCTTGTATTTCATACACTAGTTCACTGAACCAAAAACTATCCACCTCAGTTCTAACAAATTACAATTAGTTTGATTTTACTCAAGATTTGATTTTCTATGCTTAACCTAGTCTGATCAGGCCTACTGTGTATGGGGGATTGAAATTCTAAACTCTACAGTATATTTTCATTTGCATATTCAACTCAATGAGTTGTTATTTCATATGTATTGCTCTTAGAAAATTTTGGCAGGGAGACTAAGAGTAATGATATTTCTCATAATGCTTTGGTTTCTAAATGCAGGTGGTGGTGTACTAGCATATACACTTTTGGGAGTGGATTACAATGAAGCAAGTGGAGACTGTGCATTTTTAATACTTGATCCCCACTATACAGGTTCGGATGATCTAAAGAAAATAGTGAATGGGGGATGGTGTGGGTGGAAAAAGGCTGTTGATAACAAGGGAAAAAATTTCTTCTTGCATGATAAGTTTTATAATCTACTACTGCCTCAAAGACCCAACATGGTTTGAGGCCTGGCTTCAATTGCAGAGAGCTCCCAATGGATACCAATTTCTTGCAATGTAGAGTAATTTTTCACTTACTTACATGTAGTTCAGGTAATTCGTTGCCTCACTTTTGGGTTATTAATGTTATGTAATTGGGCAGAATCTTCCCTAGAGTCACCTGGGCTAATTCATGGGCAAAAGGTGAATTTCTTGGGGGAATGTAGGAATGTGGGATTAATTCCATTTTCGTGAAATATATTTTCAAGCCATTCGATTCACAGTATTCTGAAGCTGCCCGTGTCTGGGATCTAGGTGCATTCAATCTTGAAGCATAATTATAAACTTCAAACTTTAGCAACGTGAAATCCGGATTTATTGGTATACATTTTCTTTTATAGTTTTATTTGGAAATTTTTGGATGGTAATTTATTTTAATAGATAATTTGAAATATTTTATGATAATATGTTTTTTGGATATAAAATTTTTTAGAAGATAGAAATTTTAGAAATTTGTGAGTGATTTAGTAATTTAAAAATATAAAATTTTACATATAAGGTAAGAGTGTGAAGTTTTTTGTACTTTTTATTTATATATATATATATATATTTTCATACTCTTTCCTTTACCAAACTGGAACGTTGTTGGTTTAATCCAGATCAAGACATTTTCATCGAGACATTGTTGGTTTAATATTTTTTTTTCACTAATATGAAATTTAAAGTTGAAGTTGACTAGTTTTTTTTTTCTCAACATTAATGTGATTATTTTTATACTGATGTAGGTTATTGTTATTTTTTATTTGATACTAGTTAGGATATGTTTTCAATAGTAGTTATGTTTTTTAGTTGATGTTTAATATAATAGTTATGTCTTTTAGTTGATGTTCAATATAATTTTTTCAATTAGTTTAACTTTTTCATATGATGTGTGTCATAGTTATCAATTAATATTGGTTATGATTTTCTTTATTAACCTATAATAGTCATTTTTTATTTAGATTAAAGATATTATTTTTCATTAACGTAAATAAGTTTTTTTTAATTACAATAGAAATTATTTTAATTGATATTATTGTAATCAGGTACTATGTGTTTTTAAATTTATTAAATTTTTTAAGAAAATAATGGGTATATTTTTAAGATCTTTAAATAATTTTTTTATTTTAAAAAATAATTATAGATAAAATAGAAATATTGAACAAATATATCAAAAGTAAGAATTTTCTTTATATAATATTATAGTTTTTTTTATTTAAAATATAATTAAGGATAAAATAAAAATATAAAATATGAACAAGTAATTTTTTTATTAAAATTATTTTATAGTTAGTTTCTTTTATTATTCTGAAACATTGAAAAAATAATCCTATCTAATAATAATTTTAAAGAAAAAGGAATTACTGATGTAGAAAGAAGTAGTTTATACTATTTATTCAAAAAAAATTTAAATGTTTAAAAAATCATAAAAATGTAAAATAATTTAATTTGTGCAAGTTATAAGTGTCTTTTATACATTTAAAACATTGTATAAATTTTCATAGTATCAAAATTAATTTACAAGTAAATATCTAATTGATACCATTTAATTTTCACCATTTAAAAATAATAACATATTGTGTTTATCATATAATACCTATTTTTTTTAGAAAAGTAGCAAATCAAAATCTTAGTAGGATAATTTTGAAACTTATTAAAGTAGATTTGTTATCGGATGAATGACAAGAATTAAAATTAACATTGGTTAATACTAATGAAAAAAACCTTGTCCACGTAGTTGAATTTCTATTTGACTGAAAAAATAGTTTCAAATAATGTTAACTTAAAAAGTATCACATTAATATTTTTGAATTATGAAATACTATTTAGTAGTAAATAAATTATATATTCGGTAGTTATTACAATAACTTATCAAAAAAATAAATTTTAATAAATTTAAACTCTCTTGTTCAAATAAATTATTTAAAAATAAAATAATTTAAAGTTAATATATTTTAATTTTGTCAAAATTGTGAATACGCTTGCTATAGCGAGACCTATCTCAAATGCTATGTCAAATTTTGTAATCTTCATATCTTAGGTTTTGAAAATGCATACAATATAAAAAGGGAAATTACCAGTGAACTCTTTAACCATCACTCAATGACATTTTTATTTTTGTTATAATTTTTTTATTACTTATTATATTTAAGTGTGTGATAAAAAAAGTGTCAGTGAGGGGTTTAATAACTGGAGATGTCTGTGAATAACTATCCATTTAAAAAATCTTGGTATTCTGATATATAGGAGAGGACAAGGACCGTTTTTATGCTCGTGAATATCGAATTTCAACGCTTCTGTATAGTTTTTCATTTTTCTTTTTTATTTTCTTCATCCAATGTAATATAAATAAATAAAGAGTGTAATATATTTTTAGTCTTTAAACTATTTGTTAAAATTATTTTATTTTTAAGATAAACTTTAAATTTATTTTAAATATGTAAATATTCTCGACGGTAAATAAAAATATCTTTAAAAAAATAAAAAAATAAAAAAACTTAAGATATAAATGATAATAAAATAAAAAACTATAAAAAAATAAAAAAAAATTCTAACACATTATCTAGAATTGTTTATATAAGTTTATAAAACATAAGAACAAAATAAATTCAAAATTTATCTAAAAAATAAAATATAATTTTAACAAATAATTTAAAAATTAAAAATATACTTAATCTTTTTAAAAAATAAATTTAAAATTTGATGTCGGCAATAAATATTCTCTTCCTTTCATTGAGGTTCAGCCTGCATCTGACTAAGCAAATATTCTTATTAAAAAAAGCTATTCTTTAAAACTGGTATTTTTTTTTCTCAAATTACATCTCACTCTCAATTTTAAGGAAATATAAACTTTTCCTCTTCAAAATACTTATCAAATATTTAGACATACAATGTCGTGTGTTTTGAAATAAATTAAAATGTCGGTGAAAAGTGAATACAATGCTTTTTTTTGTTTGTTTTCTATTGGTAATGAATGAAACTTTTCACAACTTCATTGCAGCCTCTCAATTGGTCTAACATGAGCTCAGCAGCATGTATTTAATTAACATAATCAAAATATAGGAGATTAAAATTGTATAAGTGTGATACTTTTGGACAAAATTACAATTAAGCTTAAACAATTTTTCCTCTGGTAACCAATTAAGGCATATTCAGGAAAAGAAAAAATAGTTCCTTCTGTAATTGCACGAATCCTCTTCTGTCATTTTAACTTCCTCTCAAAATATAAACTTTAAAAAAAATAAGACATGAGTGAAATTGAAAATTTTATAATAATACTGCAAAGTATTTAAATACACATGTCTGACTAAATATAAAAATTATGTTATTCGTTGAATCAATTAACAAATATTAAGCATTAAAAGTAAAATTAAAATAAAAAGTGATCCTTTGTACGAGTTTGAATTTGAATTACCGCGCCAGGTGGCGGTTAAAGAAAGGGCACGTGACAGAGACACGTGGATGGAGGGATGAGGTGTAGGTAGTATAGTGTTGTGGGGTTATTTGTTGGAGTTGTGATATTTTAACAAGCTGTCTGTTGAAAATCGTAACGTGACAATTATTAGCGCGTGAAATAAAAAGTTATATTTAAGGGTAATAATATAATATTAATTAATTTTTTTTAATATAATATTAATTAAAAATTATTTTTAATATAATATTAATTAAAAATTATTTTTAATATAATATTAATTAAAAATTATTTTTAATATAATATTAATTTAAATTTTTGAAAGCTATTTTAGATTTAATAGATAAGCAAAGGCAAACCAAAACATTGAAGAAAAGAAAAGTTTATAAAGAAAGAAAATTTAGGACAACCATGTGTTGAGTTAATACATCTCACTGGAGACATGGTTTGGACGAGAGGACGCGAGAGTAGGAGGTGCTCATTGACGATGTGATTTGGATGCGAGGATTGTCGTAGTTTGGCAGCGGTGAACAATCTGGGTTATGTAAACCAACGACGGTGGTGTTCGGCAGCGACAGTGGTGTTCGACGACGGTGCTGGTTTTGTCTATCCTATGTGCGACGTGGTCGGTGTTGGTTCTGTGAAGGAGCGATGACGGTAGTCTTGGGCGGCGACGGTGGTCTTGGGCGGCGACGGTGGTCTTGGGCGACGGTGGTGGGTCTTTCTGTGTTGTCTGTAGGGTGGTTGTGGGTTCTGTCTTCGGTGGCGGCGGTTATGTGTAGCTGTGTTGTGCGTGACGTCCTGGTTTGGCTGTTGTGCTTCAACGACGACAAGTGGTAAGTAAAGTTTGATGAACCCAAGGATTAGAATCCACATGTCTTTTGTGTCCGAAAAGATACGGGGAAGTAATCACTTATTTGAACATGAGTAACCAATTACATGTAATTAGTTATTTCAAGTAACTATTACTCTTTGTATACTTTGAACCTATGCTAAATTGTGTAGGTATAAGCACAAGTCCTGCCCCTAAATTTAAACTAATATAATTTTATTATTTAAATTGGGTTGATGTTCATTGTGGTGTTGTGCATGTCGATTTTGTTTGTGTATTTTGGTTTAGAATTGATTGTGGATTGTTTGAAAAAGTTTGTAATGACTTCAGAGTTTTAATAATCTTTTGTTGTCATCCATTTTTGAAGACATATGGAAAGATGAAATTGCTCTTACATTCTTGAAAAGGAAATATAATCAATGACATTATATACTTCTATAAAATACAACATGAAACATAGTTGAAATGAGGGCACCTGAATGTAATGGTGAATTAGAATCTCATACTGCCCTTGTAAGGCAGCAAAATATATACTCATTCTTGAACCCTTCCATTATTGTTGAAATCGACAACAATTTAAATTTTTGTTGGTCTCAATTTTGGATTCTCCTATTGGTTGTCTTTGTGTTGTTTTGGTGATGTGAACATATCCTTGATTAATAGTAAGAATTTATATGGTCAATTGTGTCAAAATACTTAAAGTATATAAATAGTAAACATTCTATTTAATTGCTTCATTGTAGGTGTTCATGGTACACAATCATGTTTGTTTTGTTTGTGACATGTTTTGTGTGCATATTATAATGATGAAAAGAATAGGTATCAAAAGCTCTGATAATAATAACCAATTCAATGTATTAATGTTATTTATTATTTCAACCATTACATGAGTTTGATTTGTATTATGTTATTTAGTATTGTGAGTGCTCTTATTAGTAACATGTATATCATGTTAAGAGGTTGCAGTGACTTACAAATTTATTTTTGCTGTGTAGTTATTTGCCCCAATGGTATACAATGACCATTGGTGGTGTTATGTCGTTAATTGTGAGGCTAGGGAGTTGTTATTTTTGGATTCCCTTGGACACAAAAGGGTGGCATGAAAACAAATCAATAAGGCTATGGTAAATTTTTTAATTCGTGTTTCATAAGTTAGTAACTATGTTATTAACCTTTTGCATGCAATGTTAACAAATTATATGATTTGTAGGGTCAACATCTTCGTCACTTGTTTTCTCTGTTGTATAATGATAATGAGAAAAAGGCTCCTCCTGTAAAGGTCATTAAGGTAGACTTGCCACTCCAACCAAACACGTGAGCATGAACATGAATGTTGTTAATGACTTCATATGTTGAACCATATCGCTATGTATTTGGTATATAATTTGTTGCATGTTTGTAGGTATGATTGTGGGTTATCGATCCTCAAATATATAGAGACGTGGGACGGTGTGGCAAAATATGATGGCAAGACCATACTAGATTATACCTCGATAATTATTACATTCATTGTATTATTCATGTTTTGTAGTGGTATTGATTTTATCATACTTTGTTTGACAGGATGAAATACAAACGTTTTGGCAGGAATATGTGTGCAAGTGGGTGCTCCATGCACAAAACATCCATTGGGATGCAATGTTGAACCTTAGTGAGATATAGGTTCCCTAATTGAAGACAACTTATGTATGCTGATGTAAATTAGTGTTCATTTTTTGTATTCATACGACGATTTTGGGAAATTTTAATCGGTGATGTTATATTATGGTGTATTTTACTTGTGGTTGAAAACAATTGGTGCAAAGAATGTTATGATGAACCTATTTTGATTTCATGATATGAAAAAAACATATTTCTGTCAAGACGAATTTGTGAATGATGGCATGTCAAACTTCTTCCTTAGATTTCGTACACTGAATATGCAATAGCGTTGACTCCTCGAAAACTAATTGTTAGGTAACCACTTATTTGAGCAAGTCTAACCACTAACTTTGAAAAACAATGTTATGTGAAGTGTGTGAGTACCAAAAACTCCCATGAAGCAGGACGTAAATGTGTGATGCCATATGAATCTACCTTTTAATTAGACTCGGTGCACCCAATCGTCACCAGTGTTCAGTACCTGAAGCATAACACCTAGATAACCAGTTATTTTGCCAAGGGTAACCAGGAATATTGTAAAATTGAGTTGCAGTGGAGGTTAGACTTTGAGCAGGTTTCAATCAATGTGAATTATGGGAGTACCAAAAACTCCCATGCAGTAGGAGGTAAATATGTGATGCCATGTGAATGTACATTTTAATTAGCTTTGGTGCACCCAATCCACACCAGCGTTCAGTACCCGAAACCTAACACCTAGGTAACCAGTTATTTTGCCAAGGGTAACCAGGAACTCTATAAAACTGAGTTGCAGTAAATGTTAGAATTTGAACAGGTTTCAATCAATGGGAAGTGTGGGAGTACCAAAATGTCCAATGCAGTAGGAGGTAAATGTATGATGCCATTTGAATGTACTTTTTAATTAGCTTGGCTACACCCAATCCACACCAGTGTTCAATGCCCGAAACCTAACACCTAGGTAACCAGTAATTTTGCCAAGGGTAACCAAGAAGTCTGTAAAATTGAGTCGTCATGGAGGTTAGACTTTGAACATGTTTCAATCAATGTGAAGTGTGGAAGTACCAAAAACCGCCATGCATCAGGACGTAAATATGTGATGCCATGTGAATGTACATTTTAATTAGCTTTGGTGCACCCAATCCACACCAGCGTTCAGTACCCGAAACCTAACACCTAGGTAACCAGTTATTTTGCCAAGGGTAACCAGGAACTCTATAAAACTGAGTTGCGGTAAAGGTTAGAATTTGAACAGGTTTCAATCAATGGGAAGTGTGGGAGTACCAAAATGTCCAATGCAGTAGGAGGTAAATGTACGATGCCATTTGAATGTACTTTTTAATTAGCTTGGCTACACCCAATCTACACCATTGTTCAATGCCCAAAACCTAACACCTAGGTAACCAGTTATTTTGCCAAGGGTAACCAGGAGATCTGTAAAACTAAGTTGCGGTGGAGGTTAGACTTTGAACATGTTTCAATCAATGTGAAGTGTGGAAGTACTAAAAAATGGCATGCAGTAGGACATAAATGTTTGATGACATGTGAATGTACATTTTAATTAGTTTTGGTGCACCCAATCCACAGTAGTCTTCAGTGCCAGAAACCTAACACCTAGGTAACCAGTTATTTTGCCAAGGGTATCAGGTACTCAGTAAAACTTAGTTGTAGTGGAGGTTATACTTTGAACATGTTTCAATCAATGTGAAGTGTGGGAGTACCAAAAACTCCCATGCAGCAGAAGGTAAATGTTTGATGCCATGTGAATGTACCTTTTAATTAGATTTGGTGCACCCAATCCACACTAGTGTTCAGTGCCCGAAACCAAACACCTAGGTAACCAGTTATTTTGCCAAGGGTAGCCAAGAAGTCTGTAAAACTGAGCTGTCGTGGATGTTAGACTTTGAACAGGTTTCAATCAATGTGAAGTGTGGAAGTACGAAAAACTGGCATGTAGCAGGACGTAAATGTGTGATGACATGTGAATGTACATTTTAATTAGCTTGGGTGCACCCAATCCACACCAGTGTTCAGTGTTCGAAACCTAACACCTAGGTAACCAGTAATTTTGCCAAGGGTAACTAGGAACTCTGTAAATCTGAGTTGCATTGGAGGTTAGACTTTTCACATGTTTCAATCAACGTGAAGTGTGGGAGTACCAAAAACTCCAATGCAACAGGAGGTAAATGTTTGATGCCATGTGAAACTCCCTCCTTATTAGACTTTGTGCATCCAAGGGTAGTCACTTTCATTATAATACTGAGTTGAACTAACAATTACTGATTTTACAAGTTTGAACCTTTGGTCAACTGTTTGGGTACGAAAAAAAATTCATCCACCATAATTTAAATGATTTACATGAATGTTGTCATCTTTTCGTTCATGCTACGTTAACCCATTCATAGGATCGACATTAGTGTTAACTGTCCAAAAATTAGGACTGAACTAACCCATTAATTGAACAAGGGTAACGAGTTAGATAGAAATAGTGATTTGAAGAACTACTGTTTTAACATATTTGAACATGTGCAATCTAATAACAGCTCTTGAACCATGTAATAATTACGACATGTCATAATCAATTTTGTTTGTAATCCTCGATTTGACATGGGATCACATTTAATCATTTAGGAGCTTTGAACGAAACTGTATTTTGTGAGACCGTATAGTTAATCAGCTATGCAATAGAAAATGTAGCAGAACTAAATAAATTGTATATGTCATATGTCATATATGGTCATAATATTACTGACAAAGATGTTACAATATTGACAATGTAATGGACAACCTAAATCATGACAGCCTATCTGTCTCCATTGGTATAATCTAACGTTGTATAATTGCTAACAACAACCACACAAAAAATAAATCAAATCTGGTAATTGTTTGTCCCTTACACGTCCTTCTTCATAGGATATCCAAAAAATTTATATATTATGTTGAAGAAATCATCCTTGTACCCAAATTCTTCAAAATTACGTGAAATACTCCAAAATAAGGTATGTAATATAGAAGTTAACTACCTCCTGCAAATTTTTGAATGTCACAACATAAATAAGTACTAAGTCGTCAATGTTATATGTTAAAGTAATAAAAATAATCTTAACCGTAAAAAGTAATACCAAACCATTATGTTGAGTTTGAGAACTGTGTATTATGGACATTTGTGTCTAGTGCTATCAGCAATGATACAAAGCCCACCGAATCCACACTTGAAAGCTGCAAAGGCCAACAGTTGAATGAGTTATGAATATCCATTCTGCTGGCATTCCCAGCTGTCAAATGCACTTGAAGGTTGAAGAACAATTGTTATGGTATGTGAAATACGTCAAGCACAATATCGCGATAATAGGGATAACGATGTTACATATAGAACGCTTTCACATACATCATTTGAAGTGATGTTTAAGAAAACATGTATTCAAACAATTATAACAACAAATAAATATTATGTTTTACATAAACCCTTTGAGATGGATGAGAACTTCCAACGGTTGTGTTGATGTCAACATAACTTTGAATATGGACCCTTGAATTATGTAAATCATAAATTCAACTCACTACATTCTGATTGAAAGTAGATGTAATTGTACTTTCATTGGCTGTAACATCCAGCCAACGTAGAATTTGAGGAAATTGACTTCCCGTACTGTCCAACTTCCTTTTTTTCTCAATAACTACGTGCTCCAAAGCCTAAATCTATATCATTACCATTTTACATTCGTAAATTTGATCACACTCAAAATACATTACTATAACATTAAATAACATTTCATAAAAACAAATATATGAAAGTTTTAAAAATACCTGCAGTGAAAATACACAACCTACAATAGGCACCTCTGAATGATTTCCTTCACTCCTTATAAACCTTGATGCTCGACATAGACTACCAACTAAAAAGCCATAAACAAGACTCCCCCAATTAAACTTATGCAGTTCAGATAAATCATCGACTATCTTAAACAACCCACTATGTACAGTACACATTCTAGTAGAGAGTAAAAACTCTGTCAAGCCTAGGAGTATGTACAACCTACAAAAGTCTTCAACACTACTATTGTTGTGACATTTAAGAAGTTCATCCCAAATCATATTCAAATACACATGTTTGGTACTAAATAGTGCCCTACAATGAGATCTAACATAATTGTCTTCCAAATCTACTTTTTCTCCAACAACTCTAAGTCCTAATCCTAGACACACATCCAACAATGAAAATGGTACAAATACAGACCTTATTTTAAATGCTCTTATACTCTAAACCCACCTAAAACTTAATTGACTAAGTAATGTTCTACTAATTTTAACATTCCTATTTAAGAACATAAGCCACCCAAATGGTGTTGCTGCAATGCAAGATTTCTGCTCATCTGTTAACATGTTATTAACAACAACCAAATACTTGGTCTTACAAAAATGCCGCATAAACACCTACATATGAAAACAATTAACTTCAGTACTCAGCAAGAAAGTAATATATTATTGTCCATAACTACAACCATATTATATTATAATATAACAACAACCTTTTTTGGATTGATATATGTTTCAACTTCGCCTCCATCCATTCTCATTTGTTCCTGCAAAAATCCATTCATCCTTCATTTTTTATTGTAAAAGAACTTCACCAATATAATTTGTAACTTTTCTTTCAATAAACCACATCAAAGTAACAACATCAATTATACAATGTTTTCCAAATTTTTATACACAAATGCTCTCTACCATCGATAACCAATGACTCATTTCATCTTTCCATACGTCTTCAAAAATGGATGACAACAAAAGATTATTAAAACTCTGAATTCATTACAAACTTTTTCAAACAACCCACAATCAATTCTAAACAAAAATACACAAACAAAATCAACATCCACAACACCACAATGAACATCAACCTGATAAATTTATATTAGTTTAAATTTAGGGAGCTGGACTTTTGCTTATACCTACACAATTTAGCACAGGTTCAAAGTTATACAAAAGAGTAATTGTTACTTGAAATAACTAATTACATATAATTGGTTACTCCTCTTCAAATAAATGGTTACTTCACTGTATCTTTTCGGACACCAAAGACATATGTGGATTCTATTGGGTTCATCAAACTTTACTTACCATTGTCGTCATTGAACCATAACAACCGAACCAACACACCGCCGAACCAACACGTTGCTCACAACACACCTACATAGAACCACTGCTGCCGTCGGTGCCGTCGCCGCCGAAGACAGAACCCATAACCACCACGTCGTGGACAACACAGAGACCCACCGTTGCCGCCCAAGACCACCGTTGTCGCCCACGACCACCGTCGTCACCCCTTCACAGAACCAACACCCACCACATCGCGCACATGACAGACAAAACCACCATCGTCGCCGAACACCACTGTCGTTGCTTCGTACAACCCAGAGTCGTCGTCACCACCAATAACGACACTCCTCACGTCCAAACCTCGTCGTTGATAAGCACCAACCCTCTCGCGTCCTCCCCTCCAAACCGCGTAACCAGTGAGATGTTATTAACCTCACACGACTGTCCTAATTTTTCTTTCCTTCTGAACTCTTATTTTCTTCAATGTTCTAGTTTTCCTTTAACTTATCTTTTAAAATTTAAAATAATTTTTCAAAATTTAAATTAATATTACATTAATACCCTTAAAAGTAGCTTTTTATTCCATTTGTTCAAAGTTTTCTATCTCATTTTATTTTTTAAAAACATTGCCACGGTTGTAAACGGATGCAAGTTGTTAAAGTAACATTTTTCTTAGTTTTGCGTGAAATTGCATTGGTTTTGAAGCTCGTGTGACGTGTTGTGCTCTGTTTATATTCGTGTTTGTTGATGGTGTAGTGAGATTAACTGGTGCAGGTCTTTGTGTTGTTATAGGGTTCTTTTTCTTTTTTAATAATTCAAGTTTACGCGTAAATGGCAACAACTGAAGGGTTTCTCACCGATGGACAGAGAGACACTACAAAAAATCCTGTTAAAAATGGCGGTTCTAGAAAACCGTCATATTTTGTCATATAATATGACAATTTTATAACTGTCATAATTTACATTCAAAATATGGCATTTACAACCGCCATATTATTAACTGTCACGATGTGCATTCAAAATACAACATTCACAATTTCAATATTATTACTATATTATTTTTTCCCATTTTTTTCTTCCCTCCATTGAATCCTGTACGTTCCCTCTTCATTTGAGTTCTCTCTTCACTTCAATCTCATTATCTCTTCAGTATCTGAGTTCTCTATCTCACTCTTGTTATCTCTTCACTCTCATTCTCTCCACTGCCGTTCTCTTCACTGTGTCTCTTCTCCCTACCGTTCTCCTTTCCATTCATTCTCCCTTTCGTTCTCATTCTCCCTTCCGTTCACTGTTCACCGTTCCCAAATTGCAAACCCTAGTATTTGAGATTTTATTTATTCGAAACTTCTAAGGTTATCCGGTGGTTGGAGGTAAATCATTTCATTCCTCTTTCACTTTGGGTTGCATTACTGCTTTTTGGTTTAATTTGTTTACTTTTGATGGTTTTAGGCACATTTTGTGGGTGAGTCTCGTGACCTAGTTCGTGGCTTGGTTCGTGGGTGAAGAATTGCATCTGAACAACTCAGCAGGTGGGTTTATTGTAGTATTTAGGCACAATCTATTATTTAAATTGAATGAGTAATCTGTTTGTAGAATATTTGATTTTTGTTGGTCCATGTTTGTATTTTTCTTGGTTGCTTTCTGGTTTGGGTTTTGAGGAATCAGAAGGACAAACAGGTTTTTCAGGGAGAGGGAGGAAGTGTTGGAAGGGTGTGAGAGAGAGATGTTTTGACTTTTGGAACCGCATTGGCAAAGAAGAAGTGGTGGGGGAGCTTGTGTTGAAAGCTTCCATTAAGTTGAGAGAAAGTGTGTTGTTACGTTACAGTGGGAGGAAGAGGGAGTGTTGTTGTGCAGTGGATTGTGTTTATATATGGAGAGAGTGCGGTGTGGCGTGTGGTGAGTTGAAGTTTAAGGTGAATGCAGCGTGAATTACAACTATAATATTAAATTAGAGGGAAGGGTACTTCGTGGGGTTTTGTATAGTTGGTGGGAAGGGTACTTTCAATTTGATGAAAGAAATCAGTTCCTATTATTGTTGAAATGGAAGTTCTTTATCATTCAACTGATGCAAAACAACTTCCAGGAAGATCTCATCCGTCTTTCTTGATTTTAGAATGCATAAAATTTGGTGCAAATATAGAGGGTAGGAGAAAGGTAGATACATTCTATCTTGTATCAGTCTTTTTGATTGGTAGTTATAGACTTAAAAGATTTTTTTTTGTGGCAACCTCCCTTCTTTTCTCTTTCATGAGCTACCCAGAAAAAGGAAATGTTCCCGTTGCTAGCCTAAGGAGAGTCCCATTCTGAATAGCAACTACATCTGTGAGGGAGATGCATGACCTTTAAGCCAAACCACGGATAAGAAATGCCAATTTGAATTTTCCTTTGTTTTCTTTTTAAATAATTCTTACAATTTTAGTAGCTAACTTTAACTTTTGAATTCTGATTTTTTCCAAATTTTCAGTCAATAACTCATTTAATTTTCTCAGTGTTGTTTAAACTTGTATGTATTCATAATATTTTAAATTTAATCATATATTTTATTATAAATAATTAATCATATAATATATGATATTTAATAACGTATGTGCCTTAAAGCCTTTAATTGGAATATGTTATAATCACATTAAATAAATGATATTTTCTTCTATTGCTATTTATATCAGTTCACAAACTAAGAAATTAATTTAGTTGGTAACAAATTAAATTATATATTTCATTGTAAGATTAGTACCACTGTTTACGAAAAATGTAAATGTAATTGATTGACGTCCTGCAATCAGTAAAAGCATGGATATGATTAATATGTAATTTATATATAACTATATATAGTATGAGCTAGACTCAAATATATTTTTTATTTTATTCCGTTTTAGAAAAATATTCCCCTTTTCATATTAAAATTTGAAATGTTTCATTTTTTTAATTTATTTTTAAAGTAGTTTAGTAACATTTTGTAAGTGTCATTTAATGCTTTTAATATGTATTTCAAAATTAGAGAAAGGAAACAATGACACTAGTTCTCCCAGAAAAAGGGACTTATTGTTTCCAGCATAAATAGTAGCTTGGAGTTAATGAGGGTATCACTAATAAAAGAGTTGCCACTACATCCAAAGACCCATTCAATTAAGTCCAAAACAGGATTTTAATATTATTGCACACCAATAAAGAAAATCCTCCCATAATATTATTGCAATCAGTGTAATCTAAGTCCAAGAAAGTGACAATTTTATTTAAATAAAGGCACCAAAAAATTTGTAAGAAATATACCCGTCCCTCTATCGTCAGTTTGTATTAGTCTGTATAAAAGTAAATAGACCTTCAAAACAAACAACCTAAAACGTTAATCACCCCAAAATCAAGCCTTTAGAAAATATTTATTGCCATACTCGCATTATACAATTGCACAAAAAGTAAAAATGCTGACTTGCATTAACAGAACCATGTAATAAGTCATTCATCAATGGCATGTCATACTCCAGCCATGCTGTTATATAGCCTGATAACCAGTTACAAGATCACAAAACAGTAAAATGCCAGACAAACAAAACAAAGCAAGGCAATTAATGTATATATAGCTTAAAACACCAAACTCTTGTACTGTGTTGTTCTATATACACATAAAGTAATAAAATGCCATTATAAAAATTATGTACAAAAAAAAACAAATTATGCACAATAAAATAAAATGTGCTTTTAATCCCTAAAACTTTTTGCCCTCTTAATCTCCCGTTACCCCTGGCCCCACCTTTCTACCACACCCTCACATCAATCTATTCACCCTTAACTGACCCAATTCCCACCTCCCTTTCTGAATCCGTGTGTGTGACTTTTGTTGCCAAAGTCTGCTATTTCTCACTGTGCCAGAGATTTGGTGGTGAGACTTCTAAGATTTTCTTTCCATTTTTCAATTCTCTCTATTTTAATCTCACTTTTCTTTAATAATGTTCACTATCAAGAACCAAATTATTATATATGTGAATGCCTAAGGTACCAAATCAGTACTACCAAAGTTAATTATGTTTTCAAGTAATCCTCCATTATTTTATTACTCTCATAAGTTTTTGTATGTAAATTATTGCATTCTCCTTTCTTTCTCAATAGTTTTTTTCTTGCTAAACTTGCAATTGGCTTTGATGGAGAAAGGGGAAATTTTATAAGAGTTTTTCTTTCTTTCACACATAAGTGTCTTGTTATTGTTCTTGTATTCAATTTAATCCTTTTCACATTGAAAGTCAAAATAATTAATACTCTCTCTTCATCATTTACTTCTCCTCAGTTCTTAGAATGAGATTGTTTCTTTTACTAGGTGATTTTTAAATTTTAAATAGTAGATACTAATGCAACATAACTATTATGTTTTGTAGAGTCATGCCAATAGATAAGTCTTGGGTTAGAAAACCACGAAACACAATTGAATGTGCAAATGGATTGATTGTTTTTTTGAACTTTGCCTTTGAACATTCAAATGGACATGTCATTAAGTGTCCATGTTCGAAGTGTGGTTTCAAAAAGTGGCAAACTAGGGATATAGTTCAAGAACACCTAACATGTAGAGCTTTCCCTAAAAACTACATAACATGGTATATGCATGGGGAAGGGCCAAATGTGAGTGAGTCTAGGACCTTTAATACTACACATGTCATAGAAGATGATTCAACACCTCAAAATGAAATGGAAGACATGTTGAACGATGCATTTGGATTTGTGGGAAATGATGGAAATGATTTTGATGAACCTTCTGATGATGACAATGTGCATAATGAAGATAGTATAGATTTTGATGACCTTGTAAAAGACAATAACCAACAATTATATGAAGGTTGTACAAAGTACTCAAAGTTGTCTTTCATGCTAAAGTTGTATCATATAAAATGCATGTGTAGAATGAGTGACAAAGCAATGACTATGATTCTAAAATTGTTAAAGGATGCATTTGAGCATGCTAAGTTTCCTAAGTCATTCTATGAGGCGAAGAATATCATAAACAAACTTGGTCTTAACTATTCAAAAATATCGGTCTGCCCAAAAGATTGCATGCTATATTGGGGTGAAGAGAATGAAGGCTTAGAAGAATGTAAAAGGTGTAAGATGTCTAAGTGGAAAGATAAAGACAAGAAGAAGCACACAAAGATTTTGCGTTACTTTCCACTAAAGCCGGGATTGCAAAGATTGTTTATGTGTTCTAAGACAGCTGATTCTATGACATGGCATGCATCAAAGGATAACCAAGATGAAATGATGAGGCATCCTAGAGATTCATAGGCTTGGAAAACATTTGACCTACTTCATCCAGAATTTGCTAATGATGTTCGAAATGTAAGACTTGGCTTAACTAGCGATGGATTCAACTCTTTTGGAGCCATGAGTACAAGTCATAGTATATGGCCAGTAGTCCTCATCCCATATAATCGACCTCCTTGGGAGTGTATGAAACAAACCTCGTTCATCCTCTCCATGATAATTCCTGGTAAACAAATGCCAGGAAATGACATTGATGTATACTTACAACCACTCATCAAAAAGTTGAAGGAATTATGGTTTGATGGAGTGAATGTGGAGTGTTTGTCATCCTCGCTGAAATCTCCCTCCTCCTTGCTCTCTGAACGTCATAATTATAATGTGAGAGCTCCATCTAAGGGTGGCAAGGCACAAACTACTGGGCATGATGCCAGGAATGTACGCCGATTGCGCTCTGGAAAGTTTGGACGGGTGAAGAAGGGTGAGTACATGACCTGGGTTATATTTTTCCTTATTTTAATTTAACCAGCACTGCCATGTGGAGCACTCTACTGGTTAAATTAACTTGTTGTTTCTAGGTCGTTGGTTTTGATTGGGAATTTAGGATCATATCATGCAGTGTATCTTGTTTTTTATTAACTTTGTTAGAAGGACTTATCTGTGACAAGCAAATACATCTTTAAGTTGTCAGGGTTTTAAGAGTAGTTTATCCTCTTGGATTAGCAATCATGATGTTATTTCGGTAGTTTTCCTTGTGGTTAGTTTTCAGTTGCAGCGTCAATACTTGACATAACAATTTGCCTTGTTTCCTTGACGTCTTTACGTGATAAGTTAAATGTTCTATATCTCTTCAATGCAGATAGTGGTGGTGGTTAGGGCACTTGGGGGAAATTGCTTGATACAGATGGTGAGTCCCGTATAAACAGGAACGATCCAAACTATGACAGTGGCAAGGTAATTTCTCTTTTCTGATTTAGTTGTAGTTACTTAACATGGTTAAGTAAGGTTCAGCTGCTCGAAAATTATACATGATTATTGCAGTAGCAACCTTTTCCTTTTGTGGTTTCGACTTTCTGTTGTTTCTTATCTTTTTGCGTCATTTCTTGTAAATAGTAACTACTTTTTGCCTGTTGATTATCTTTTACTATTTTTTGGTGGCTATTGCAAATGGGACATCTAAATACGTGCGTAATATATTTTTGTTTGTGTACTCTTTGTATTTATAGGAACCTTTATCAACTGGTTGGATCTACTGTTATTGATCCCTTAGATGAGTTCTAGAAAGCAGTAGTATCCATCATAGAGGAATATTTCAGTACTGGGGATGTGGACTTCGCTGTGTGTGATCTCAGTCAGAGAACTTGGATCAAAGGTGGACTTGGCTGCATATTATCCATACTTCATTAAACGTCTAGTATCCATGGCCATGGATAGGCATGATAAAGAGAAAGAGATGGCTTCAATTCTGCTTTCAGCATTTACGCTGTTGTCATTAGTCGTGAACAAATTGGAGATGGGATTTTTATGCTCATTGAGTCTGCTGATGATCTTGCAGTGGACATACCGGATGCAGTTGACATCCTTGCTTTATTTCTGGCACGTGCTGTTGTGGATGACATCATTGCTCCAGCCTTTCTTGCCAAGGCCAATTAAGGCTCTTCCAGAATCTTGGAAGGAAATTCAAGTTTTCCAAACAGCTGAAAAAATTTATCTCTCAACTCCTCACCATGCAGAACTTGTGGAGAGGTGATGGGGTGGTAAGACTCACATCACTCTTGATGATGTGAAGAAGAGGATTGTTGATTTACTCACAGAATACGTGGATAGTGGTGATGATTTTGAAGCCTGTAGGTGCATACGTGAATTGGAGGTTTTATACTTCCATCATGAGGTTGTGAAGAGGGCTCTGGTGAAATAGAACCTTGACTGTTGAAGCTATTACAAGAAGCAGAAATAGAAAGACTCATTACTTCCAGTCAAATGGTGAAAGAATTTTCTCGTCTGGAAGAAGTCCTTGATGATCTTGCTCTTGATATTCCGTCAGCCAAAATAATGTTTCAGACAATGGTGTCTAAGGCAAGATCAAAAGGGTTGCTTGATGCTTCATTTTTTAAACCATCTAGCAAAGATGGGGACTTCGTAGTTGAAGATGAAAAGGTGTGGAAGTACAAAAAAGAGGTTGTCACAAAAATTCATGAATATTTTCTCTTTGAAGACATTCCTGAACTCATTTGAAGTCTTGAAGATCTTGGGACACCTGAGTACAACCTTAATACTTTTGAAGAGGCTAATAAACTTGATATGATAAGAATTCTCAGGAAAGATTATTTCGAGAGATATAGAGAGAGAAGAGAGTGTATAGCAACAATATTATTTCAATTCTTATGTAAAATAACAAAGGATTACAGATTTATAGCAAGAAAACTAGCTACTAAAAGAAATAATTGTAAAATAGTTATTTCTGTTTTCTTATATTTATTTATAACAATTCCCTCCCCTTAAGACAATCCTTGTCCTCAAGGATTGAAACTTGGAAACTGTTTTTTCATATCAAAAAAGAATTCCCACATTACATCTTCGGCTAATTGGTGTTTCCATTTCACTAAAACTTTAGTTACAGCTTTTCACTTCCTCTTAACGGTCATCCTGTCTAAATTGATTCTGGTTCTTTATTCATGCTGATGGCTTCGGTGGTGTAAGGCAAATCAGTGGAGCTTTGCACATCTCCTATATGTTTCTTCAATTGTGAAATGTGGAATATCCTAGATTATGCTTGAAGTCTTAGTTTGTAAGCTACCTAGCCAATACGATCAACTATCACATAAGGACCATAAAATTTGGGACGTAGCTTCATGAAGCTTTTGTGGGCCACCGAAATCTGCTTATAGGGGTATAGTTTAACATATACCCAGTCTCCAATACTATATTGTTTATCTCTCCTTTTCTATCAGCTATTTGTCTCATCCTTTCTTGAGCACTCTTAAGATGGAATTTAATCAACTTCAACATTTCTTCTCTTTTGTTTAAACTTTTGTCTACTAATTCCACCTGTGACTCCCTTGTTAGATATGGAAAATAAGTAGGTGGTTGCTGCCTATATAATATTTCATAGGTGTTGCATGTGTAGCTGTGTGGAAGTTCGTATTGTACCACCATTTCGCAAGTGGTAGCCACTTCAACTAATCTTGTGGTGTATCAGCACACATGCACTTAAGGTATGTTCCCAAACATTGGTTAACCATTTCTGTTTGTCTATCGGTCTGCAGATGATAGCTTGTGGAGAGTTGAATTTTCACTCCTTAAAACTCATAAAATCTTGCCAAAATTGGCTTAAGAAGATGGAATCCCGATCACTAGTTATAGTTTCAGGAAAATCATGGAGTTTGAAGACATAATCCAGAAACTCCTGAGCCACTTGTTGAGCTGTATAGGGATGGGATAAAGCAATAAAATGGACTGCTTTACTCAACCTATCCACAACCACCATTATAACTTGTTTCCCTCCTGATTTTGGTAGTCCTTCCATGAAATCCATAGTGATATGTTGCCAAACTAACCCCGGAATATGTAAGGGTTGTAATAACTCAGGGTTTGGTGTAGTGCTATATTTACATTGTTGGCACAAACTACACTGTTGAATAAAGCTTCTAGCATCCTGCATCAGTCCTTTCCAATACACAACTGACTTGATGCGTTGTATTGTTTTGATATCAATTGATATGATAAGAATTCTTAGGAAAGATTATTTTGAGAGATATAGAGAGAAGAGAGTGTATAACAACAATATTATTTCAATTCTTACGTAAAATAACAAAGGATTACAAATTTATAGCAGGAAAACTCGCCACTAACAGAAATAACTATTAAAACAGTTATTTCTGTTTTCTTACATTTATTGTAACAAAACTCTCGCCATGGACAAAAAAAAAAGGAAAGGAGATGGCATCAGTGTTGCTATCTGCTCTTCATAAAGAGATATTCTCAAACAGAGGATATAGCTAATGGTTTTGTCATGCTTCTGGAAAGTGCAGAAGATACAACACTAGATATATTGGATGCTTTAATTGAAATTGCTTTTTTTCAAGCTTGAGTTGTGATTGATAATGTATTGGCTCCTCTGAATTGAGAGGAAATGAATAGAAGGTTGCTCCCTGATTCTAGTGGGAGTGAAACTGTGCTAATGGCTCAAACACTTGTGTCTGCTCCTCATGCTGGTGAGAGAATATTGAGATGTTGGGGTGGTGGCACTGGATGGGTTGTTGAGATGCTAAGGACAAGATCATGAAGCTCTTGGAAGAGTACAAGAGTGGGGCGTTATGAGTGAGGCATGCCAATGTATTCGTGAGCTAGGAATGTCTTTCTTTAACCATGAGATTGTGAAGAAGGCTTTGGCTATGGCCATGGAGAAGAAGAATGATAGGATGTTGGATCTTCTGCAGTGAAGGACCGATCACCATCAATTAGATAACAAAAGGTTTCACTAGAACGAAGGATAGTCTGGATGATCTTGCTCTGGACATTCCAAATGCCAATGAGAAATTCAGCTTCTATTTGGATCATGTCCTGAAGAAGGGCTGGCTCCTACAATCATTTGATTCCATTGCCACAAATGTCTAATTCCCCCAGGATGCAGCTTCTTGAGGAGGACATATACTTTCATTATCTCTCTTGTATATGTTGTTGCCTTTCAGCTCCCGCTGAATATGGATAAATCTGGAATGCTTGGACTTCTGAATATGATTATTTTTTTTTTCAAAAATGTCTCACCCACATATATGCCTATGATGTCGCACCAAGAGGTATGAGAAGAGATGAGTACATTGTATTTTTTTCATTGTGTTCAATCTTATGCTTTGTTATACGTTAAACTAGATAATTGAATTAAGACTCTAAAGAGCGAAATCAATTTGTTAAACTAGATAATTGAATTAAGACTCTAAAGAGCGAAATCAATTTGCAAACGACAGGGATTGGTTTAATTCATATCAATCCATCACCGTAAGCAAAAATATTATGCTTTTATCATTGTAATTTATTGTCTCATAAAGTTAGGTGTATAAAATTAGGTGTAAAGAGTGATGATATTAGAAAGTCTTTTTTATTACGGACTATATTTTTATTCTACCACCAACCAGGTCTATAAAGTGATAAACGATTAGAATGAAAAGTCTTATTTTGATGATGACGAGGAGCTTTCCTTCTTCACCAACAAGTTCAAGTGGATGAAGGAGAAGTTCAGACCTCATGGGCACAAGAATCAAAATGATCATAAAAATTACAAGGAGAATGTGATATGCTATGAATTAAGAAGTCTGGGAACTTCAGGTTAGAATATCCAGAATATCAACACGAGAAAAAAGAAAGTCCATAATGTCAACACGAGAAAAAAGAAAGAGATTCCAAAAAGAAGTTTTATAAGAAAAAGAACTTCATGTTTACATGGGAAGATTTGGACCTTTTTGACTCTCATAAAGAACCAAATATTGGTCTCATGGTTGATATTGTGAGTGAGACATCATCAGACAACTCTGATGAAGAGGTAGATTTTTTGGATCTTAAATCTATTATACAAGTTTATTACAAAATTATATCAAATATATAAGTTTGAAAAAGTCTTTTAAGAATTTAAAAAGAAGGTTTCAAAGTGTTTCTAAAAATCTAAACGATCTAAAATTCAAAGTTCCTGAAAATGCGATAAATGAAAATCATGATCTTGTGAAAACTAACAAGAATTCTAGTAAAAAAAATGAAGTTTTAAAAAGTAAAATCGAAGAGCTTGAAAATGAAACTAAGCGTCTAAACAAAGAAAAAAATTTTGCTCAAAGAAAAAACACTAACAAAAGACCCATAGTAGACGATAACAAGACACATGAAGATCTTCTATCCAGAAACGAGTCCTTAAAAAAAGTCATAATCCAATCTTTTATTAATGAAAAATATCCGAATCTGTTACTAAAAAAATCTTAGAAATCATTTGATAAGAAAGAGATAGACATGATGAACCCTTAACCACAAATATAAAAGAAGAGTGTTCAAGAAGAATTACTAGAAGCATGATGAGAATGAATACTTTTTCCTCTCCATTTTTTCTTTAGTCTTTTTAACATTTTTATTATGTTTTTGTTTATTTTGTAGGATTGCTTTTAGCATACCCCTTTTCCACAAGTGGAACCTTGTTTGAAACAAAGGAACATTTGGGCTTGAGGCCCAAAAGAGGGGACAACCAAGGAGGAAAGAAGAGTCAACATCTTGACCTTCTAGAACTTTGGAAGGTGCGCCAATGATGAGGAATGATGGGGGCTAGCACTAGCTTTTTTTGCCACCTTCTAGAATGTGTGACATGGCCACTTGGTAGGAATATGCCTTATAAGGAAGCCTCTCATTCATGTAAAAGGGTTGAACATTTATGATATAGAGAGTATTCTTGCATAGTCTTGAGCTTGTGTTGTGTTCTTGGGTGTTGTTCCCCCTTTTGGAGTCTTGAGCCTTGGCTTAAGTGGTGGCTAACACCAGTCATCTTGGGTTGGACTATCCCTCAAGTGGTGTGTAGCACTTCATTTCCGTTCTCCTTTCTCAATCTCTTTCTCCATTATTGTTTCATGTTCTTAACCTTTATGCTCTTTAATTTCCAGCACTTTAATTTCATGTCATTTACTCACTTTCCTTTATAATTCATGCCCTTCTACATATCTTCTGTTGGCTGGTTTTTGTTCTTCGTCATTCTCTTCTCCTCTTGACCTCCTTGTGAAGTGAACCTTGGATAACCTCTGGGATTATCTTCGTGTCTAGTAGGAATCTTTTTTGAGACTTTCTTTCTATTTGATATTTCATCAAATACTTAATATGTTAAACTCTAAAATGGATTCTTATCATTTGGTAATTATAGAATTGGCTTGTTTTCATGTTCAGATGGTTTATGTTATCTTGTTCTAACCATCTTTGTTTTAGTAGCTTGTGCAATTTGCAAATCTCTAACAAAATTCGTGACAAACACTGTTCAACTTGTTGTTCCATAGATAATTATGTGACTAGAATTCCTACATTGGTTGTGATTTTTGGTTACTGGAATTTGTATTTTAAATTGTCTAAATGCATACCAAGTGATTTTTCATGATGAGTATATGCATAAGTGTTTCCCATGAAATTTTGATTTTGGATTGAATTTTGCATGAGAGCTACATGTTTAATCATATGCTTGAGTTAAGTTTAAAGTCTTTTTCTGTTGCTTACTCTTTGCTTGAGTCATGTCATATAATTTTCACTAGAATTTTCTTTCGTTGTTTCTAATGCTAAAAAATGTTTGATAAAATGTCTAAGACAAATTGCATGTAACTTGAATTGATTGGTTGAACCTAAACATAGGAACTAAGTGCTTCATAATAATCTACATTGTAAATATGTATGTTAAGTCTAGAATCAATTAAAGAACATTGTAAATATGATGTTTTGAAAAGAAAATTGCAAGAAAAAGTGATCAAGTGCATGATTCTAGAATTTAACTACATGGTTGTATGCTTAAGGATGAGTATGAAAAATTAGTATCATCATTTGTAGGATCTTAATCTTCTTGATTTGTGTGATTATTGAAAATTTTTTATGCATGTTCTAAGTGTTTCCATTAAGTTTTTCTTTCAATATTTTCTCTTTTATAATCTCTTGCCAGGTTGTTTGTTTTTCCTTAGTGTGTCTCTTATTTGAACTTTTATTGCTTTGTCTTTAGGAATTTCTATAAGTTGTCTTTAAAGTTTTCTTTATTGTTTCTTTGAATGTAGTGGTCGAACATCTTTCATTTAAGTCTTTTGTAAATTTAGCCAAACACTTGGAGAGTTTTACTTTTTATTTCCTTTGTAACCATTAAATTTTTTTCCATTTGGTCTAATTGTTTCCAGTTAAAGTTATTTGTGATTGTAGAAATCATGTCTTCCACATCCTCTCTTATCTCACCTGAGGGTGCCAAAGAAAAGAGTATCACCTTGGAGACCTAAATCAAGTTCCAAACTAAATTTTCTCTTATTGAGTTTCTAAAGGAGATGGAAATCTCAAGAAAAGAGAGTGAAAGGCATTTGAGAGGACCATTAAAAGACTTGAGCAAGAGAGGGTCGAAAGGAAAAGAAGGAAAGCTCACTCACAAGCAACCTACCATGGAGAAGAAGATTGGAGCTACTATAGAAGAAGAAAGGCTAGGCGCAACATCGCTCAAAGGAAGTCCAACAACAACATCAAAATTTCCAAGTTCTATGGAGACAACAATCCCGATGTCTACTTAGAAGGGGAAGCAAAAGTGAAGCAATTAATGAATGTGAACCCTCTTGAGGGGCATGAACAAGTTGATGTTATAGTAATAGAATTTGAGGGTTATGCCATGACATGGTGGCATAAAGTTTGTATGGACAATAACCAAGGGCCACCTGCGGCTTCTTGGATGGACATTAAACACTTGATGCACGCTAGATTTGTTCCTTCCTTCTAACTCCTTTTGAAGTTCAACAGCTTCAACAAGTAAGTTTATGTGTGGATGATTACTTTAAATTGTTAGAGTCTTTGTTGCTTAAGTCCGGTTTGCATGATGAAACTAATGAGGCCAAGGTAGAATTGGCTTGAGGAGAGATATCCAAGACTTGGTAGAATTATATGAGTACTCTTCCAATGAAAATGTTTTACACCTTGCATTAAAAATTGAATATCAACTCAAAAGGAAAGATAGTGCAAGGAAGAGTCACTCAAACAATGACTACTATAGCTTTTCTTGGAAGGATATGAACAAAAAGAAGCATGATAATAAGACTTCCAAGTCTCACCAAGAGTCCACTTCTAGGAGCTATTCCAGTAGGAATACTCCCAACCTCTCCAATTCCCAAAGGTAAAGTTTTATTAAATATTTTAAATGTTTAGGGTATGAGCACATTTCTTCAAATTGTCTAACCAAGAGAACCATGACCTTAAGGGAAAATGGTGAGGTTGAGAGTGAACATTCCTCTCTCCCTTCCCCTTCAAGAGAGAACTTCTCTCACTCTTCCTCTAGTGATGAGAGTGAACATTCCTCTCTCCCTTCCCTTTCAAGAGAGAACTTCTCTCACTCTTCCTCTAGTGATGATGAAATCAAACCTAGTGAGGGAGATTTATTGATAGTAAAACGCATGTTGGGACAAGTCCAAAAGGATTTTGAGAACTCCCAAAGAGAAAATATTTTCCATATTCATCATTGATGGAGGAAGTTATGTGAATGTGGCTAGCAGTAGTGTGGTAGGCAAATTCAATCCTCCCTTTTTGTGTTTTACGGGTTTTTCACAATTGGTATCAGAGCTCAACCTCTAGAAGGTTGAGTGTCTGACCATGTTAGAAAAAAAAATCCAAAAATGGTATTTGAAGAGCAACCACTCATAGTTGAAGGAGCTTCCCTGTCCAAACCTACTGCATTCCTAGGAGAGGACATTCCTTGCTGGAAAGACCGCATATAGATGTATATCAAGTCCACACACTACCAGTTATGGCCCATCATAACTAGAGGTGACTTGAAGATCGAAGGTCCAGATGAAGACTGGAAAAAAGTAGACTTCAATCTAGTCCAACTAAAGAACAAAGCAATGTATATTTTAATATGTGCTTTGTCAAAAAATAAATATAAAAAAATTTGTGGATTAAAAATAGCTAACGAGATATGGGACTCCCTTATTGTTAACTACGAAGGGAATTAAGATGTCTAGCTCCGAAAGGCTGCCACTCTCACAAGATAATACAAATCTTTTTCCATGAAAAAAGGAGAAAGTGTTGATGACATGTTTGAAAGAATTCAAATTCTTTTGAATAGTCTGGAGGCTCTAGGACAAACCTTTTCTAAGGCCCAGATAAACCTGAAGATGTTGGACATGACAAAGATTTGGGAACTTAAGACAACAACTATATTTGAAGTGAGAGACCTGAAGAAGCTTCTATGGGATATGCTCCAAACTATCCTTAAAGTTCATTAGGTTCACCTCAATAATTGAAACTCCAAGGAGGCCTCCACATCAGTAGATAAAGGACTGCCTACAAAGATCAAGAAGGCAACCTATAGATGAAAAGAGTCCAAGGCCCTGAAATCTCTTGAAGAAGAGCCAACTGAGTCTGAGGTTGAGTCTTATTATTCAACCGATGTGGAAATCTCTTTATTGTCCCAAAAGTTTACGCATATGTTTAAACAAAGAGAACAAGCGAACAAGAAGTTTCCTTACAGAAAGAGAGAAAGCTCAGGAAGATTCAGACACGAAGATGATGGAAAGAAAATCATGTGCTATGAATGCAAGAAGCCTGGGCATATCAAAGCTGAGTGTCCTAAGCACAAGAAGAAACCCTTTTACAAGAAAAGGATTCTTATGGTGACTTGGGAAGATATGAGTCTGATTCAGGTTTAAACTCTGAAGAGCATGTCAATATGTGTCTGATGGCAAATGCAGATGAAGAGGTACTTTCATATTCAAACTCTACTTCTTGTTCTTCTTCATCATATGAAGATGAAGATCTATCTTATGAAGATCTTCTCAGCCAATGCAACACTCTCTTGAAGAAATATTCAAAACTTAAATAAAAGTATACTGAAAAATTTCATGAAAATGAAGAAATGAAAAGAGAGAAGGTTGCATCTGTTGTTACAATTCAGACCTTAGAATAGACCAAAGCATCAAATGAATGTTGTAAAAATGATTTTAAAAAGTTTTCAGATAGCTCTAAGGCTCTACAAATGCTTACATTCGTTTGATAAGTCTGGTCTGGGATATGATATGAAGAGTAAAACAGATCAAAAGAAAAGTTTCCCTTAAAAATCCAAAAGGACATGTTCCCATTGTAGAAAGCATGGCCATCCTAGCATGAAGTGTAGACACATGAAACATGTAAACATGCCTAATAAGAAAGGACCCAAGGAAATCTCAGTATAAAAAAATCTCATAATTCCTAATGCAGATATGCTATATGGGAAAATGAATGAAGTCAAAGTTGTTTGTGGATAGTGGATGTTCGCGTCACATGATGGGAGAACGGTTTATGTTCCTCAACCTCCAAATACATGAAGGAGGAAAAGTTGCCTTTGGAGAGAAAGGAAAGGGTAAGATCGTTGACATCGGAAAAATAGGTATCTTTTTCCTTATAGAAAAGAAATCCAAAGATAATAGAGTCTACAACATTAAAACTATAGTAGTTGAAGAAACCATAATTGTCAAATTTGATGACTTTGTTCAAACTGATAAGAGATTATCAGATCTTGAAGATGACTTTGCAAATCTGCAGATATCCAAACAAGATCATCAATTGTCTGATGAACCTAATTATGGATCTGATGAAGCAAGTCAAGAAAACGATAAAGTTACTCCAGACAAAGGACCATCTAAGGTTAACGAAAGGAAAGATTGGAGATATGTTTCAACTTATCCATCAAATCACAGGAGACAAACATGAAAAAGTTAGCTGATCATCCTTCACAGAAGAAAATGCTACGACACTTGTTTTCCAAGGGGAATTAAAGAATGACGAAGAATCTCTTCTTGATGAAGACTGGATTCTAACTATGGAGGAAGAACTAAACCAAGTCACGAGGAATTATGTTTGGTCTCTTGTTGGAACTAAACAATCAGATGATCATTGGAGCCAAATGGATATTTCACAATAAAATAAATGAAAATGGCTAAGTGGTAAGAAATAAAGCTAGATTAGTAGCTCAAGACTTTTGCTTCTGTTGCTAGACTTGAAGCAATTAGAATTTTGTTAGCCTTTGCAGCTTTCAAAAACATAAAGTTTTATCAAATGGATGTAAACAGTGTCTTCTTAAATAGATTTATTGAAGAAGTTTTTGTAAAACAACCTCCTGGTTTTGAAGATACATCATCACATTTTTAAATTAAAAAAGGTTTTGTATGGTTTGTGGTATAACAGACTAAGCAATTTTCTTTTGAAAAATAGTTTTGAAAGAGGCAAAGTCGACACTACTCTTTTTCGAAAGAAGCACAAGAGCAATTTTATCATTGTTCAAATTTATGTTGATGATATTATCTTTGGTGCTACTAATGAATCCTTGTGTAAGGATTTCTCTAAGTTAATTCAGGGAGAATTCGAAATGAGCATGATGGGTGAGCTCAAATTCTTTCTCGATCTATAAATCCAACAATGAGAAAAGGATATAATTATCCATAAAAAAAACTATACTGAAGAGATGTTAAAGAAATTCATCATGTCAGATGCAAAGCCAATGAAGACACCAATTTATACATCTGAAGCGCTCACTAAGGATGAGAATGGTAACAATGTAGATCTGACAATCTACAGAGATATAATAGGTTCACTCCTTCATCTTACATCAATTCGTCCTGATATTATGTATAACGTTTGTATATGGGTGATGTTCCAATCAGATCCAAGAGAGTCAAACTTAAAGGTTGTTAAAAGGATCTTTAGGTACCTCGTAGGGTCCACTAACCTATGTTTGTCTTATAAGTTAAGGTTAGAAGGATTTTGTGATATGGACTACGCTGAAGATAGAGTTGAGAGAAAAAGCACTAGTGGAGCATGCCAATTCCTTAACTCATGCCTCATCTCTTGGTTAAGCAAAAAACAAAACTCCGTAGTCTTTCAACAACTGAAGCCGAACATATGTTTGCAGCCGGATGTTGCTCTCAACTCCTATGGGTAAAATATCAGTTGGAAGATTACTCTAGTGCACATACGAACATTCTTGTTTACTCTGACAACACTAGTGTAATCAATCTTGCCAAGAACCCTATCCATCACTCCAAGGTAAAGCATATAGAAGTAAGATATCACTTCATTCGTGATCTTGTTCAAAAAGATTTTACAAATTTATAATTTGTAAACACAAATCATCAATAGAGTGATGTATTTACTAAAGCATTGCCTATAGATATATTTAATTTCATTTTGCAAAATTTAAATCTTGTAAAACTATCATACGATTGATTTAGGTCTATGACGTATTAACGTGTGCGTTAAGAATGTCCGGAATTTGTATGTCGGACTAATCATAAAATACATTTTTGTTTTTCCCTTGTTAATGCTATTTATGTGGGGGAGACATTCCTCTGACACGCGCAGTTTTGCAAAACGCGTGTCATGTACGGAAAGGCACTCTTGATAGTGATAACTCCTACAAAATGTTATTGTTAGAAATTCAGGAAAGTAAAAACGTTTTGAAAGTTTAAAAATGCAACCTTTATCATCTATATAAAGGATATATTTTAAACTTATTCTTTATGTATTCAAATTTCTCTGAGAATGTGAACAAAAAATCTAAACTCTCATTCAACTTTTTCAAAAATTTCTTTCGTCTTATATGGCCTCCAAGAAGATCACGTCATTTGTTGTTGCTGATGCCTCTGCATTTGTGGGTGTACCACAGAACCTTGGAGAGGCCATGTTGATGTTCCGAGAATCGTTGTTCATTCTTGGGAAGAACATCAACTTCAGGGAGTTGGAGTGCGTCAGACTTCCTTTGGGGAAGGTTTTTGGTCCAGTAGGCTGGGTGAAGTTTCTTACCCTCACCAACTTTTGGAACCATCAGAAGTACAATTGGTTTTTGGGCCAGAGCTATACAGGTGCAAGGAGGCTTCCAAGCTCAGGTGGAAGGTCGCATGGTGACGGTGAACTTCACTAACATAGCCCATGACTGCTTCTTGAAGGAAGAAGGAGTTATGATGGAAGGCTGAGACAAAGAGTTGAAGGAGAAGGACATAGACAATGTCCTCTATGCTCAAATAAGGCCCCACAAATCTTCTCCCACTGAGCTGAGGAACTTCCGAAGGAGTTCCAATCTGATGCCCTTGGGGGGGGGTTCATCCACAATGTTCTCTTCAACATTATGCTCCCCAAAATCAGGTCGTGGGACTTTGTGACGAAGAGGGACAGGTTCGTCCTGTTCCACGTCCTCCAAGGGATGAAGGTGAATGTCCTTAGGCTCATCTTGTAGTACTAGGAAGTGGCATTGAAAGACCGCTTCTCAAGAAAGAAGATGAAGACCCTTATCCTCTATGGGGTCTATTCTTCAAGGTCTATAAGGTACAAATGAAATACCTGTTGTGGAATAACGACAGTGGCAAATGAAACAATTGCACCATTGCCAGCGGCGAGGACTTGAAGGTTGTCCTCTCCAATTTGCCTGATTATTCATTTCCCAAAGAGATGAGTGCACCCTACAATGTTGTGTCCAATCAAAAGACGAAAGCAAAAGGCAAGGCTAAGGTGTCTACCTCTGTGCAAAAACAATTCCTTTCCCCTCCAAGATGTAAGTTTCTCTCACCTCCATTTGAGCCACTTCCTTACCCCAAATTATTCTAAAAAAAAATCGTTCCTCTCGACCTCATAACCTCCACCTCTCCCTCTTTTAAACGCAAATCAGTATCGTCACATTCTGCTTCACCTCCAACCAAGAAACCACACATCTCTCACTCTACCAAACTTATCCCCAAATATTCTAGAAAAACAAAACCCTCCAAATCCAAACTACCAAAGCCTACCTCCCCAGACAAAAAAGATCTCCAAATGATTAAGGCTCTTATTGAGTATGAAAAAGAAGCTGCTAAGGTGAAGCAGCAGGAAGAGATCTTGGCCTTTCACACCGAGGCCACGATTCATCTAAGCTTGATAGAAGTTGCGTCTGCCCAAATGTCTATAGATAAGAGCATTGAGGTCTTCTTTGAAGACTCAAATGTAATGCCTCTCAAGCAGATCATAGTTGAGGCTACATCTTCCCCAAGTCTATCCAAGATTCTTGTTGATGCTCCAACTCAAGTAATATTGGTAGATGACGATGAACAGTTCTTTCCAGACGTGGAATTGAGTCTCAGACACTCTCATCCAACTAAGCCTCCATCCTAGCATGCATCAGAAGCAACTTCAATGTCTGTAAACATAGTTAGTCTGACTGTGTTTGATCTGCCGACTCTTACTTCGTTTGTCTAACCAATTCCACCTGCACCTACCGAAGATGAAATGAGTTTTCCATCTGTCATTTCATCTGATGACGTAGTTCCATCGGATGCAATGGACGTTGATTCCATTACTGCATGTTCAGCCAAGGATACAAGTAGAGCCATCGTGGTGTATGTTCCACATGAGATTGTGGTTCATTAGGCGTTTCTCGTGCCACCACCACCACCTCCATATACGATTGCTCAATAACGAGCCCTCCCAATTCGTCTCCAACATTACTGGTCATGGTGCTTTTCGCGTCTCTCAGGACAACCCTTAGCAAGTTGCTAATCAATGCAACTATGGGATGATTGCCACCCAAGAAGACACCCAGACGATCATGGCAAAGACAGATTTTCTAAAACTTGCATGTCACGAAGTCAAGGGTCTAAACCCCTCAGCTGCTGCTTATTCATTAGATGATGAATCTGAGGTTAACCTAATGACGCTTCGCACGTCTTGCAAGGGATCCTCTGTAGATCCATGGTTCATGGTGCTCCCACCCGTTCGCCTTCTTCCTTGACGCCTTCTAGATGATGCCAACATTATCTTTTGCTACCAGAGTTCGCGTCATCGGTTTCCCACCAACACCAAAGTCTCAAGAGCTCGAACCTACATCAAAGATGACTTCCCATTTGGCTGCTTCTCTCCCTCAATGAGATGGGTGATTGGCACCACCTGCCACTTCTGTCCCCCATGAATCAGACATTCCAGCCTTCATCGTCTATTTATGGAGTATGAGGTTGATCCCCTCAACCTTCAAGATGCTGAAGAATACGAGTTTTGGTCTTCAAGACGGGACGTGTTTTGTTTGAAAATGTTATTTTGCATTTTGGACAAAGACTGTGATGAAAGGACTCAAGTCCTCCGTGCTTACTCATCAAGAAAGAAGGTCATCGGCTATGGGTCGATACATAAAAGCATCATTGTATCTACTACCTTATTCGTGTGTCTAGACACTGCTCAGCTGAAGCTGCCTTTCCACCTATACAAAGGCAAAGAGGTGCTGCTCTATGTACCTCTTCATGACTGCCTTGACCAAGATCCTCCTCTCTGAGCCACTCGTTAGGAGATTGAAGGCTACAAGCTTAAGCATTTCACTTGACTCACTTCTCGAGACCTTAGACGTCTAATACGTTTTTGCTATGCATCCACCTTCTCTTCGGGATTGAGTCCACATGAGAAAGTTGTGCCTCATTCCGTCTTGCCTCTCCTTCGAGTGCCTATGTGGATATCTCTTTTTTTCGCGCACAAGTAAGAATTCAGAACCCTAGGAAAACTTTTCTATATCCATCACAGACGTAGAAGGTTTTCATTGTGTTGCTCCCTTTGTTTGAGTTCATCTTTTACCCTCAACCCGTGGTTGCATCATCCTTCTTTCTAAAGTCTGAGAACTTGCATCTAAAGCTCGAGCTTGAAGGTGCTTTGGACACCCTTGATGCACAATAGGCTGTAGTTCGAGAATCTACAAAGTGGAAATCTTACATTCGTTTTCTACTTGGTCTAGGTTCACATGCGTTGATGATATGGAAGAGTTGGACTAGATTGTCCCATGCTTTTGTTGTTGCTTAAACCAAAGGGGGAGTATAGAAGAATAAAGAGGAAAAGAAAAAGATGATGATGAAGAACAAGAAGAAGCAGTATGCATCTTCTAAGGGGGAGTTCAAGAAGAAAAAGAAGAAAAAAAAAGACAATTAGATAATCTGTTTAGGGGGAAACACAAAATTTTTGTTTTGTTTTCTTTAATTGTAATCTTTGCTTACATTCTTTTATTATAAACAAACTAAGATATAAAGTCTAAATAATTGATGTGATCTCATTCCATGAAGAACCTCAATCAATGCAAGGAGGAGTCACCACAAGAAGAAAAGGAAAATAAATTATGAAAAAAGAGCTTACAAAAATATTTGAAGAAAAGGAAGGAAGAAAAACAAGAGGAATGTACAAGAAACTTGAAGAAGACATTAGAAATATCAATAATTCTTGTAAATTCCTTGAAAATAAAAATAGTTTAGTTTCTTTTATGACTTTGTCACAAATAAACACAAGAGGAGGGGTGTTTGGACATAAGGATAACATTTAGTGAGAAGGGCCTTGCTTGGGAAGCTAGGGAGCATCTCCAAACATGGCCTAAACCATTCACCTTCCACCCATGTGCATGCATTTTCGTTTTCCCCTCTATATAAGGGTGTAAGTCTCATTTGTAACACAACTTTGAAGCTTGAATACATTGCAAGAGCAATTCTCTTTGAAGTTCAAGAGGTATTCCTCATTTTCTTTGAATCTTATCTTGAGTTTTCCTAAATTCAAGTGGTGATTATCTTTTGCACTTATCTTTTCTCTTGAAAAGTGGCGTGTTCTTCATCTCTTTCTCTTTTCCATGTTTTCCTTTTCATGTTCTTGTTTTGTTCTTTATGTGTTGCAACTATATGGATCAATTCTAGCCATTTGCATCGATTAAATTCAAGTTTAATTCATTCTATGCCTTCCTATGCATGTGTTCTTGATTTTAATCGGTTGAATTGATTTGTTTTCAAGTTTTAAAGATTTTGCACTGATTGGAACCCTAACATTTGGGGGAATTTCGGTTTTCATGTTCTTCTATGATAATCTTCATGTTATTTTGATTTCCTATGCTTCTACACATGTTTGAGAGATCCTACAACACATATAATGCCTCCTAGGCATCCATCAATAATGTACAATGATTATCTAAGACCATGTATCTCTTTCAAACAATAGACGATATCACATTGATATATGTCTACATAAATAAAATGAGTCTTAGAGATGTTTATTCAAAGTTTGATGGCTTATCAAACTGTTTATATGCATTCTGATTATTCTATATGTTAAAACAGTTTGTGAAAAGCCTCTATTGCGAAAACTTAATCTCATAAATTTTTCTGAAAACTCTTCTCTCTTAGCATCAATAAGAAAGAGGGAGATGTTGAGGAAAAGTCCAAACACTCAATAATTTTGAATAATGCTAAAAACAATTAATTGTTAAGTCAGATAATTAAGTTTCCAGACAAAGTGATTTCTCAAAACAATCAAATTATGTATGTATCGTCTTTTAGACGATACCTAAAAACGTCATCAGATGATGAGTTTTGGTCTTAACTATTGTTTGAAAGTTTGCTTTTGAAGCTTTCAAAAACATTATTCACGACAGTCTAATGAAGAAGTGCAAGAGCGATTCTCACGATTCATTAAAAACTTCTTTCTCACCAAATTCCTAACACACATAAAGCTTTGTGTTCTCTCAAAGTACACCTACCATGTACGAAGACATTTCTTTCAACAAAAGAGGCAAAACCCACTGTTCTATGTAGGATAAGTGCTACAAGTTATCAGGTTTTGTGTGAAGTTTGAAGGCACGCATTTAATGCACCAACGTAAAACCCTCATCAGACGCAACAAGAAGTTTGCTTAAGACCAACCTAAAGTTGAAGATGTTAGAATAGATCTGTAACGGCTAGCTGCTTATGCATTATAAAAGGGAACGTTTGCATCTTGAAGTGCGAGATATAGAACACAAGCTGAGAAAACGTGTTGTTGCAAGAAAATTCTCTATGTTTTTTCTTTCTCTTCAAAATAAGCTTTTAGAATAACACTACTAGTGTTTGCTTCTAGAAGCTGTGCCAAATTCTTGTTTGACTCTAAGACGCAATTCTTCTAGAATAGCTCAAAATTGTTAATTTCATCACAAACACTTTTTACATACCTTGTTTCAAACCAGGAGTGGTTTTATGTTAAAGAATATTTGTTGAAGCCAGGAGTTACTTTGTGTGAAAAAATGATTGAATAGGTTAACCAAAAATGGCTACGACCGAAAGAATAATTGTAAGATGCTACGGTAGTCTGCTATTGAACTCAATCCTGTTGATTGAAGAACTGGACGTAGTCTGTGGTTTCAGACGAACTAGTATAAAAGCCCGAGTAATTGTGTTCTTCCTTAAACTTTTCAGATTACATCTTATTTTCTATATCTAACATCAAAGAGGGAAAAAATTTAACAAAAATATTTACTTGCAAAAATTGTTTTTACAGTCTTATAGACTTTATCGTCTGTAAGATTCAAACCATCGTCTAATTAAACTTGTGTCTTCAGACGAAGTGCAAGAAACTGCGAAAAGTTTTTAAAAACACAATTCAACCCTTCCTTCTTGTGTTTTTTTTATTTTTTACACTTTCAAAAGTAAAATTGATATTTCTACATAGAGACCCGTTGAACTGATGCACTTAGATCTTTTTAGTCCCACAAGGACACATTTATGAGTGGTAAACATTATGGTTTTATCATTTTTTATGAATACACTAGATGGACATGGGTAAAGTTCTTGAGCCATAAGGATAAGGCTTTTGAAGTATTTTGTAATTTTCTAAAACAAGTTCAAAATGAAAAAGGCTTGTTAATTGTTGCAATCCGAAGTGACCAGGGGAAGGAATTTGAAAATGAAAAACTTTCGGAACTTTTACGAAAACTATGGTATAAACCACAACTTTTCTACTCCTAGGAAACCACAACAAAATAATGTTGTTGAGAGGAAGAGTAAGTGTTAACACTCCATTTCGTCCTAAAAATAATAAAGATAGGAAATTGTTTGAGGAAAAGTTTAAACACTCCACAGTTTCGAATAATGCTAAAAAACAATTAAATATTATAACAGACGAATAAGCTTCTAAACGAAACAACTTGTCAAACGAAGGACTACCTTGTGCCTACCTCAGATCATGTATATATTGTCTATCTAACGATATCCAAAATGATGATAAGTTATCAGATGATGTGTTTTGGTCTTCACTAATGTTCAAATATTTGCTTTTAAACTTTCAGAGACATTCTTCACATTAGTCTGATGATCAAGTACTAAGGCAGTTTACATGTCGCATCAAAAGTAAAAACTAAATTTTTCTTACCACATTCTTGACGCATTTGAGTTTTGTCAACTGTAAAGTAGATCTACCATGTACGAAAGTGTTGCTTTCATCAGAAGGAGTAAAACTCACTATCCTATGGAGGATAAGTGTTATAGGCTATAAGGTTTTGTGTGATGTTTGGAGGCACGCATTTATTGTATAAAGAAAATCATTTAATGCATCTACGTGAAGCTTTCATCAGACACAACAAGAAGTCTACTCAAGACCAACCTAAAGTTGAAAATGTCAGAACAAATCTCCAAAGGCTACTTGCACATGCATTATATAAAGGAACGTTTGCATCTTGAAGAGAACAAGAAAACAAGTTGAGAAATCATGTCATTGTTTTGTTATCTCTACGATCTTTCTTTCTCTTTAAAACAAGCTTTAGAGGAACACTACTAATGTTTTACCTCAGTTATCTCTAGAAGCTGTGCCAAATATCTTTTTATCTTTAAAATGTAACTCTTCTAGTATAGCTTAAGCTTTTATGCTATTATTACAAATCTTTTTCAAACCCTTATTAAGCCAGGAGTGACTTTGTAAGAAAGAATACTTCGTTGAAGCCAAAACTGACTTTGTGTTAAAGAATACTTGTACGAGTTGGCTAGAAGTAGCTATGAGCTGAAAGAATACTTGTAAGTTGCAGCGGTAGTCTGCTAGTGAAACTTAATCAAATTGATTGAGAATTGAATGTAGTCTGGGGATTCAGACGAACCAATATAAAATCTTGATTATTTCTCTCTTCTTTAAACTCTTTCAGTTGCATCTTATTGCTTGTGTCTTACTCAAAAAGGGGAGATTTTTAAGAAATCTTTTATTTATGAAAATATCTTACAATCTTATAAGCTTCATCGTTTGTAAGATTCAAACAATCATCTGTAAGATTCAAATAATCGTCTAATGAACCTTGCGTCTTCAGACGAGCTTCAAAAAATTGCAAAAAGTTTTTAAAACAAAATTCAACCCTCCCTTCTTGCATTTTTTTTGTTTTTCACAGTTGGTATCAAAACTCAGCCTCTAGAGGGTTGAATGTCTAACCACATTATAGGAAAAGATCCAAAGATGACTTTTGCTTAACAACCACTCATAGCTGAGGGAGCTTCCGTATCTCCTACATTCCTAGGAGAGGACTTGCCTAACTAGAAAGACCACATGGAGATGTACATCAAGTTTACTCACTACTAGTTACGGTCCATCATAACCAAAAGAGACTTAAAGATAGAAGGTCCAAAGAGAACTGGGAGGAAGAAGATTTCAATCTTGTCTAGTTAGACAACAAGGACAATACACCTTGATATATGCTTTATCTAAAATTGAATATAAAAAAGTTTACAGGTTAAAGACAACAAAGGAGATCTGGTACTCCCTTATCGTTAATTATAAAGGAAATGAAGACGTCTAGCTCAGAAAGGCTACCACCCTCACTAGACAATGTGAATCTTTCTCAATGAAAGAATAAGAAAACGTTGATGATATGTTTGGAAGAATGCAGATTCTTCTAAATAATTTGGAGGTGCTAGGTCAAATCTATTCAAAGGCTTAGATTAATCTAAAAATGCTTGATAGCATGCTAAAAATCTAGGAACTAAAAACGATTGCCATATCTGAAGCTCGTGACCTGAAAAAGCTTCCTCTTGGCATGAGTTCCAAGCCATCCTAAGAGTTCATGAGGTTCACATCAATGATCAAAGCTCTTAAGAAACCTCTACATCTGCTCACAAGGGACTTCCTGCTAAGATAAAGAAGGCGGCCTACAAACGAAAGGAGTATAAGATATTGAAGGCTCTTGAAGAAGAGTCAGTTGAGTCTGAGGTTAAGTTTGATCATTCAACCAATAATAAAATCTCTTTGATGTTTCGAAAGTTTAAGCAAATGCTTAAACAAAGAGGACAAGGAAACAAAAGTTTTCTTACAAGAAAAAAGGGAGCTCTGGAAGGACCAGACATGAAGACAATGAAAACGAGATTGTGTGCTTTTGAGTGCAAGAAACCTGGACACATCAAAGCTGAGTGTCCTGTTGATGATTTTGATTTGATGATGTTGCTGGATCTTTGGTGATTAATTGATGATTATGCAGCTTTGAAAAGATGTTAGATTATCTATTATTAGTTAGCTAATTCTGATATAATAGTCTGCTGTTTTCATTAATCTTCAATTAGTCAACTAATTCTGCTATATTAGTCGACTATTTTCATTAATATGTCAGGAATGTGGTTTTAATGAAAATAGCTAATTGTTTTGCTGTTTAGTCGACTATTTTGTTCCAGGCCTCCCAGTATGCAGAAAACAGCATAGTGCCTATTGAAGCTCTTCTCTTTCTCTATAAATACAAGTCTCAATGAAGATTCAAAACGCGAGAGAATACTGAAAGAATAGCCAAAGAACAGAGAAGAGAGGATCAAGAAAAGCTTGCTTACATATCTTTGAAAGTTTCAATTTTAGGAAGAATCAAGAAGAGAGTCTTGATTCGCATTTTTCTGTATTGTTTTTGTTCTCTGTGTTGAGATTACTTTGTGGGGTTCCGAAACCTGTATCTTGGTGATTGGGGTGAGACTTGGTGTGAATCTGGGATTAGATCAAATTCTATAGGGTTTAGAATTTAATCTTTTTGGTTTTTGTAGTCTTTAGAAGAGGGGTTCTTGTAAAGACTTGATAATTTTAGTGATTTGAGATCTGTTAGTGTTACAGATCGAAACTGGATGTAGCTCTTGAAAAAGAGTGAACCAATATAAATTCTTGTGCATTCTTTCTCATCTTTTATCATCTTTAATATCTGTCTGATAGAACTAATCGACTATTTCTCAGAAATCAGTCAACTAATTTGCTCTGAACTGCATCAGAAAATTCTGGAACTTAACAGTTTTGAAATAAAATCCAATATCAATTCATCCCCCCCTTCTTGATATATCTCTGCGTCTAACATGTCCTAAGCTCAAGAAGAAGTCCTTTTATAAGAAAAGGACCTCATGAAAACATGGGAAGATTCTGAGTCTGATTCAGGATAAGACGCTATAAAGCATACTAATCCTTGCTTGGTGGCAGATGCTGATGAAAAGGTATTATCTAACTCAAACTCTCTTGTTTAGTCTTCTTTGTCTAATGAAGATGAAGATCTATCTTACGAAGATCTTTTCAATCAATTCAACCTCTCTAAGAAATATTTAAAACTTAAACAAAAAATTTCTGACATTCTTTAAGAAAACGAAAAAATGAAAAGGGAGAAGGTTGTATCTGTTGTTAAGATTCAAATTTTGGAACAAACCAAGGCATCAGACAATGAACGAATTAAATCTTTTGAAAAACAACTTGAATGTTATAAAAATGATTTTAAAAAGTTTTCAGAGAGTTCCAAAGCTCTACAAAGGCTTACGTTCATCACAAGACATCCGTCTGATAAGTCTGGACTGGGATATGATCTAAAAAGTAAAACAGATCAGAAGAAAAATATTTTTCCAGAATCCAAAAAGGCATGTTCCCATTGTGGAAAGCACGATCATCCTAGTATGAAGTGCAAACACAAAAAATGTGTAAATAAGCCTAATAAGAAACGACCCAAAAAAATGTGGGTACCAAAGGTTCTCATAATTCTTGTAGCAGATGTGTTGTATGGGTGAAGGAACGAAGTCAAGGTTGTTCTTGGAGAGTGGATGCCCGCGTCACATGATGAAAGAAAAGTCTATGTTCCTCGACCTCCAAAAGCATGAAGGAGGAAAAGTTGCCTTTGAAGGCAAAGAAAAGGGTAAGATCACCAACATCAAAATAATAGGTATCTATGTCCTTATGACAATTAAAAATGTTTTATATGTTAAAAGATTAAAGTATAATTTATTGAACATAAGTCAACTATGTGACTTTTTGACAAAGACAGATGTGAAGTCTTATTGTCTGATGGACAGACTATCTTTACTTTTAGACGAAGAAATAATCTTTATGAGATTAATCTGTTTGATTTGATCACTCAAAAGGTTATGTGTCTCTTTTCGAAAGAAGATGAGAGATGGATTTGGCATAAAAAGTTGGGACATTTAAATTTAAAATATATTTCAAAACTTGTGAAGAAAAACCTCGCAAGAGGATTGCCCAATATTTCATAGAAAACCCATCTCTTGAGTGAAGCGTGTCAAGAAGGAAAGAAAATAAAACTATTGTACCAATCTACAAATTGCGTTTCCACAACAAGACCTTTAGAGTTGCTTCATATGGATCTCTTTGGTCCTATTCGAACCTTAAGCCTTGGAGAAAAGAGATATGATCTAGTCATTATTGATGACTTCTTTACATTTACATGGGTTTTCTTTCTATCTCACAAGAATGAGTCTTTCCACATATTTGAGATATTTTGCAGAAGAGTACAAAATGAGCAGGGCATCTGTATCTCAGGTATCAAAAGTGATCATGGCACTGAGTTTGAAAATAGAGAGTTCAAAATGTTCTGTTAATCAAATGACATTCATCACAATTTCTCTTCACCAAGAACACCTTGGCAAAATGAGGTCGTGGAAAGAAAGAACATAATACTTCAGGATATGGTAAGGACGATGCTATGGTAAACACTTTTGGGTTGAGGTAGTTAACATTGCTTGCTATGTACAAAATAAAATATTGATCAGACCCCTATTAGAAAAGACTCTATATGAATATTGGAAAAATAGAAAATCCAACATAAAGTACTTTCATGCTTTCGATTGTTCATGTTATATCCTTAACACCAAAAATCAAATTGGAAAGTTTGATTCTAAGGTTGACAAAGGTATATCTCTCAGTTATTCAACAAAATCCGAAGCATATAGAGTCTATAACTCTAGAACTATGGTACTTAAAGATTGTAAAATTTGATGATTATGTTCAGACTGATTAGAGATTATCAGATCTAGAAGATCACTTTGCAGATCTTCAAATATCCAAGCCAGGTGATCAACCGTCTGATGAACCTAACCATGGATTAAATGAAGCAAGGCAAGCAGACAATGAAGTTGCTCCAGACGAAGGACCGTCTGAGACCAATCAAAGGAAAGATTGAAGGTACATGTTGTCTCATTCACATGGGGAGACAAGCATGTTGGAGTTAAAACCAAATCATCCATCAGAGAAGAAGATGCTACGACACTTGTGTTCCAAGTGAAACCAAAGAACTTTGAAGAAGCTCTTCTTGATGAAGAATTAAACCAGTTCATAAGAAATGATGTTTGGTCTTTTTCCCCTCCACCATCCAATCAGACGATCATTAGAACTAGATGAGTCTTTCGCAACAAGCTTGATGAAGATGACAAAGTGGTAAGAAATAAAGCTAGATTAGTAGCTCGGGACTATAATCAGCAAGAAGGTATCGATTTCACTAAAATCTTTGCTCCTGCTGCTAGACTTGAAGCAATTGCAATATTGTTAGCCTTTGTTTCTTTCAAAAACATAGAGCTTTATCAAATGGATGTAAAAAGTGTCTTCTTAAATGGTTTCATTGAAGATGAAGTCTTTGTAAAACAACCACTTGATTTCGGAGATACATCTAAACCTAATCATATTTTTAAATTAGAAAAAGTTTCGTATGGTATGACAGGCTAAGCAATTTTCTCTTGGAAAATGATTTTGAAAGAAGAAAAGTTGACACTACTCTTTTTCGAAAGTAGCACAAGAACAAATTTGCAGCTGTCCAAAGTTGATGATATTATCTTCGGTGCTACTAATGATTCCTTGTGTAAGGATTTTTCTAAGTTAATGTAGGGTGAATTCGAGATGAGCATGATGGTTGAATTCAAATTCTTTCTCGGTCTATAGATCCAACAACGAGAAAAGGACATAGTCATCCATCAAGAAAAATACATCAAATAAATATTAAAGAAATTTAACATGTCAGATGCAAAGCCAATGCATTTGTCTGAAGCTCTTAATAAGGATGAGAGTGGTAAAAAAGTATATCAGATGATCTATCGAGGTATGATAGGTTCACTCTTTTATCTTACACTGAGTCATCCTGATATCATGTATAGTGTTTGTCTCTGCGAAAGGTTTCAATCAGACCCAAGATAATATCACTTATAGTCTGTTAAAAGGATCTTCAGGTACCTCGTAAGGTCTACTAACTTGTGTATGTCTTATAAGAAACTTTAATATTTTAGATTAGAAGCATTTTGTGATGCGGACTATACTAGAGATAGAGTTGAAAGAAAGAGTACTAGTGGAGCATGTCAATTTCTTTGCTCATGTCTCATCTCATGGTCAAGCAAGAAACAAAACTCCAAAGCTCGCTCAACAACGAAGGCAAAATATATGTTTGTAGCTGGATGTTGCTCTCAACTCCTATGGGTAAAGTATAAGCTTGAAGATTACTCTATAGTGTAAAGAGGAATATCCCTGTTTACTATGATAACACTAGTGCAATCAATCTTGCAAAGAACCCTATCCAACACTCTAAGGCAAAGCACATTGAAGTAAGATATCATTTCATTTGTGATCTAGTTCAAAAAGGTTGTGTAAACTTACAATTTGTAAATATTATTTGTGGATAGCTTTAATTTCATTTTGCAAAATTTAAATCTTATAAAAGTATCAAATGATTGCTCGAACGATAAAATCATCTGTGAAGTACTAACGTGTGTGTTCAGGAAACACTTGCCATACAAATCACAAAAAGAATTTTTATTTCCCCCTCATTAATGATATTTATATGGAGGTGACATTATTCTTATGCTCGTGCATTGCAAAACATGTCTCGTATGAATAGACGTCGTATGACACTTGACAACACCGACACCAGATCAGTGTAAAAAATTCAGGAAAGCAAAAATGTTTTGAAAACTTAAAAATATAACCTTTATCATTTATATAAAGAATGTGTTTATAAACCTAATTCTTACGCTTTTGGATTGCACTTTAAGAACTTGGCATTTCAACTTTGTTTAGTTTTTATTTTTTTCTCTCTACTCAACTCATATAAACTGGAGGGAGGAGAGAAATCCTAAAAGAGGAGATTAGTTTTTTTCACAAAAAGAGAGAACTTGGAAAGATTAAAAATAAGACGAGAAAGAAAAGGTGAGGAGGGAGCTATGGAGGATCAGCACAAAGAAAGAGGCAACCGATCAGGTAAGGATTCTAATTCTTTGTTTTTATCTGGTTTTCTTTTTTCTTAGTCAATGTGAGAGTAAAATGTTGTGCAGTTAAACCACACATATGCTCCTTTACTTATCCATTTATCTCTACATTCAATGTCCACTTACATTGCATTTAACATTCATTGAAAAGTAGTGCAAAATGAAAAATAGATATAATATAAAGGATTAAAACATTAAAATTAAGGTAGCAATGAGAAAGAGGGAGAAGAAGGGGTTTTTGTACGCCAGGATGGTTTTCAGAACTCATCCTACACCTTGTGCACTCTTCTCATTTTCTCTCACGAAACTTCAGAAACGGAAAACGCACACCGTTGTTGTTGCTATGGCCGCAATCACACTCTACAAATCCCTTCTCCTCTCCAAAACCATATTCTCTTCTTTCTCTTTACCCCACGTCCACATTGTCAAACACCTCTTTCCAGACACCCTCTTATGGCTCTGCTCCATTTCCCAAAATGCTCAACAAAGTCATCAATCGGCAATTTTCCATGCGAAAAGATGGATTTCCCCCATCAAGGTCACCTCTATACACGCGTCACATTATATAATGTTAACTGATGGTCATGCGAATTTGATGAACCACAAAGGCTCTCATTGTTATATGTGGATTATGATTTAATACACCACTTTTTTTTAAACTACATATTTACATTTTTTTTCTCTTAATAAAAATATTAAAAAATTAAAAATAAAATAAAATAAAATTTGGATAAGAAATGTTATTGTAGTGTAAATATGATATATGTGTATATTTTTTATTTACACAAATAGAAGAGTAGATGTCAGAATTTCTTAAGAACAGAATTATGATCTATCTTTAGTTTTCTTTTTCTTTTTCCTTTTTTCTTACACGTAGATTAAAATTTCGGTAACGTTGAAACTGAATTCTGACTTTCGCACAATAAAGTAGTCTATATTGTATAAATAATGTTTGGTAGAGTTCAATTTCGTATTTTTTAGAAAAAAGTTTTATTTTTGTTAAAAATTCAATTTCATAAAAGTGAAACCAAATTTAAAAAAGAAAATGTTGGACGTGAAATCCTAATCCGAAAGAGAGTACATAAAAAAGTATTTAATAGGAAAACGCGGAATGCGAAACCTAACTAACACTCAAGAAATGGCGGAGAAGTTTGGAGTAGCAGCTGCAGCAGTAGCAGAGGAGAGCTCTAACTCCAGGGTCCTTCACCATACGACAGCGAAGCTCGTCGTTTTGGCCGACCTCAACGTCGATCCTCCCGAAGCCGACGACGACGACTCTTCCCTTGTCCCTCCTCCACCGATTGCAACGTAAGACTATCTTCCGCATCCTCACATCATTTCAATTTTCCATTTTCATCTTTTGATTTATGATTCTTATCTTGGACAACCAATTGAAATCTCCAACTTAGAAGCTTACCTAACCCTAAGAGGTCTTAGCCAGAAGAACATTCATTTTTTTTAACTGCGCGTAAATTTGAATGTTACGAGACTTTCGTAAATGTAGACAGTTTCTATTTTTTGTCTGTGTGGAGAGCGTTGCAAATTACAATGGCTGTTTGTTTCGGGTGGGTTCTTTTGGATGTATGTATAAAGTCTAGGAGGATGGAGAAAGGGTATTAATTTTGTTGAATGTCATGACTTTCATAACTGTCTGTGGTGAGGTACAAGAGGTATTATAGATATTGTGGGAAAATTATAAGGATGGATACGTATTTCTTTAGATTTTTTAGAGGACTAAAATGTGGTGAATTTTTAGATCTTTGACTGATTACTTTATACTTTTATTTTTGTAAAACTAACATAACATGGATAACCAAGTTCAGGTTGAGGGTTTACTAAAAATATAAAGTGTAAAAGAAATTACTACAGGTTAAGGAATGAAAAGTGGAAAGTTTTTTATTGAAATGTATAAGCCTACTGTCCTCTGTGATTTCCTATGCAATTTCAATTTTTAAACTTCCAACTTATTGATTCTTTAACTAGTGTCCTAAAGTAGCAGGACCCAATATAAAAAGTATAAGTACTTTTTTGCAATGTGTTATGATATGACATTATTCATTATGAATTTTTTCTGCAGTTTTCCAATTTGTTTTGTTGAAGGTCTGTTTTCTTGCTTATTACTCGTTCAATAGTGGCACTTATTACTGGAAAATGAATGTCTTAGATTGTTAGTATCTGTTTGTTACTTGTCATTTATATTTTTTGATGAATATACAGATTGGCAAATGATGAAAGCAGCCAAGATAAGAGTTTGTTATCCAAAGACACTGATAGCATTGAAGGTGAAAGTAAAAGGTTGAACAAACTGGGCAAATGTCGCTCCAGACTTAGCAAGACAGATTCTTCTCTTGATTGTGTAGCTGATGCAGATGGTGATCAACATGTTCAAGGACCTCCTTCATCTCGGGAGGAAAAAGTTAGCAGTGTGAAGACTGTAAGTTTACTCTAAAGTCGTTAGATATTTTCCTCATTTATTCAGAACATCCTATTTTTAAACTCTAATAACAGAGAGAGAGAGAGAGAGAGAGAGAGAGAACTATGAAGGTGAGAACTCTTGGTTATTTTGAGAAATGAGAACTATAGATCTGGACTATACAATCATACATGAATGGTCAAGATTCAAAGTTAGTTGGTGGTCACATGATTACTTAGAAAATCGTATCTATTTTTTCTTTTAATCTTGACTGTTCAGATGTAATCTAATGGTTTATATCATTGTTCTATTTATTTTTCAAAGTAGTTCTCAGAATCAAAATGTGTAATTGGTTTTTTGTTTGTTGTATTATTAAGGAAATCAATACATGAACAATCAGATATAATTTTCAACTGTTATTTCCAGTAAATTATGACCAGAGATTAATCTTGCCTAGTCATGCTGATGGAGACTTTTTTAACTCATGTTTTTCTTCATTAGATAAAATATTTCTAGCCATCCAAGTTGAGGTGTTGTGGATATGGGATACCAGTTGAAGGTGGAGAAATTTTGCTTGTTCCTATGTTACCATTTAGAAAAAAACTCCTTAATATGTTTTCTTCTCAAGCTTTGAACATGCTATAGCTGTTATGAATTGTTACTGAGTTTAAAATGCTGTATTTCTTGGGACAAGGTGACTTGGTGATACACCAATATTTAAACATTATTTTTCTCTGTACTTCCTTTCTATCAGTAGAATGACATTATGGTTTCAATATCAACTCAATTTACTCAATTGGTTATTTGTTGTTTTGCTTATATGTAACTTCTGATAATGGGTTTTGTTTGATATGGATCTATGACTGTGAACCAAGTCCAATGCCAGCTGTTCACTCAACAATTAACTTACCATGGTTGATTTTAGTTTGTTTTCTTCTAAAGTAGTCACCGCCTTTCCATCATCAGTTGTTTTTTTTAGCAAAGTGGTACTTTGTAAAGCCAAAAAACTGTAATCTTGACACTAATAATTTGTTGCATGCCACTGCAATTTTTGGTGTTGTTACTATTATTGTTATTGTTGTTGTTTTTGTTTTATTACCAAAAAAATAAGTTCATGTTATAGGGCCTGGTTCATGTTGCAAAGAAGATGCCCAAAAATGCTCATGCTCATTTTATACTTGGCTTGATGTACCAAAGATTAAGCCAGCCTCAAAAGGTACTAAGCAGTGCTTTCTATTCTACTTGTTATGATTGATACATAGCTTACATGTTGTTCATTAAAAAAATTTCAGGCTGTGTTGGCTTATGAGAAGGCAGAAGAGATCTTGCTCAGGCCTGAGGCTGAGATTGATAGGCCAGAGTTGCTTTCGTTAGTTCAGATTCACCATGCACAGGTGCAATGGTCTTAATTTGATGGATTAATGATTCTAATATCTCTGTTCATTAACATATTTTATAATCCTTTTAGTGCCTGTTACTAGAAAGTTCATCAGAAAATAGTTCTGATAAAGAACTTGAACCTCATGAACTTGAAGACATTCTTTCTAAGCTGAAAGAGTCAGTGCAGTCAGATATTAGACAGACAGCTGTATGGAACACACTGGGTTTCATCCTTCTTAAAACTGGTCGTGTGCAGGTACAAATACTTGGTTGCTTGCCTTCTTTGTACTTTAATGTTCCTAAGGCATATACGATTACGATGTTTCTGTGTCAATATTTGATGTGACTATCTTTTCCCCTTTGCTACCCAATGTGACTTACAATGCTGGTGTAGAGTGCTATCTCAGTTTTGTCATCACTGTTGTCCATTGAACCAGAGAACTATGATTGCCTAGGAAATCTTGGCATAGCTTATCTTCAAATGTAAGTATTAATGGTAATTGTCTCTTCATAATTTGGGTATTATTATTTTTATTTTTCAATAAAATAGTGCCTTTTATCAAATTCTTAATCCAGTATATACTTATGGTTTCATTTATCTTTTTTGCTGTTTTAATAATATTTAGCACTGTGAAATATGAATTAAGGAATTTGCAGATGAAACAATGATAAGATCCTAAAAGAACATAGAGATTTATAAATAATACCGTCTTGTGAACCCTTACAGAAATCTCAATTTTAATGGAAATATATTTTAAATATTATAGATTAGGCAGGAAATTCAGGATTGAGACTTGCTGTTAGGATCCAATTGCAAGGGATGTAACTTGAGTCCCACATATGGGATTGTATAGGCTAGCTTTTGTGGTGTCATGGTGTAGTTGTCAAAGGCTTTATCCATTTGTATTAGAGTTTTCCATTAGCTGTAAAGGAGTGACACTGTTGGTGATGTCAGCATTTTAGTGTTCATCTTGGACTAATGAAAGAGCAACTGAGCAGTTAGCCTCTGTGGCATGTTAGTATCTAATTCTATGGTCATGAGATTTGATTCTCACATTGGAAGTATGAGATTCTAATGTGGTGTTTGTTTGTAAGGCCTTGGGCTCTGACTACAACTGCTACCTTTTGTGGTGTGATTCTCCCTAGGTTCTTATTACTTGCTAGGATGGACAGATATGATACAGGGATATGGATACAGTAATACATGGACTCAGGAATATCACAGGAGTCAATAGCTGATAGCGGCATGTAGCAGCCTCCCTCCAAAACCGCTATAGTGGGATGACGGCTATATGATCCATAAGTAGATGTATATTGCACTATGTATATATATGCTTAAAAAATAAAGGGAAAATGCCTAAAACTAAGATCTTTTTCTGATTAAGTTTCATGACATAGTGGTCCAAAAGAAAAGCTGCAAAACAACATATCTACATGTCCACAATAGGAAAACAGCAAGAAGTGGTTGGCCTGATAAAGCCACTGCAGCTGAACAGAAAAGAAAGAAGAAAAAATGGTGCAGTTTTTGTCAGAAGTTGCAGGTTAGATTCGTAGCACCACAGGAAGTGTCAACAAACCTCATAGGAAATGCTTTTGGAAATAGAGAGGAGGAAGGGCTGATTTACAAAAGAGGGGAGTAAAAGTAGTGGGTTATAGGTAGAACTAAGTTGGGTAAAAGTCATCCACGCGGTGCGGGTTTTGCATTCTTTTGGTAAATTTTAATGCAGGTATTTTATATCTGGCCTGCATAACCAGGGAGTTAAATGAGTTTTACTAACAGATTTAGTGGACTACTTGCATTTTGTATTACCAAGCTCAATTCAACCCAACATTCAATATTTTTTGCTTCTTGGTTCTATTGGTTACCGTTTTTTTTGCTTCTATTGGTTGTACATTATTTAATGGATTGAGTAAATTGTTGTCATATAAATTAATGTTAAAAAGTTACAATGTATCCTTATTGGTGTGGGCTGACCCATTTAAGCTGTGTGTTTTGCGGACGGATGATTGTCTAAAATGCAGTCTATAAGGGTGAGTTTTTTGTAGTGTGGATTTATACAAGTACGGACTTAAACGGGTAAACCCGTCTATATACCCAAACTCTAATTATAGGTTAAAATAGAAAGTTACTGTGTTACCCTTAATGCAAAAAAATAAAAATAAAATCTAAAAGGCTCCATTTCCCAGCCAGGAGTTGAGTCCTTTAGGTAAAACCTAAGTAGTATCCATTGACCTCCACAAAACTGCACAATCTGTTGTGATTTTGGCTGCTTAACACCGCACGGTAGTTGCAACTCCCATGTGTGATGCTATCGAGCTATTCAATATAATGGGAAATACTACAAATTTATAAAATTATAGGACATGATGCAAATGTAATTAATATATCAATTAATTTGAAGTTAATGTCATATAAAAATTTAAATCACCCTTTGCAATAGAGAATTAATGATTTAAAAATGAGCACATATCATATAAATTTAATGTAATACTAAAAATTATATTATTGTGGTATTCTAATCTTTATTGGTATACAAGTTTTTTAAAATATATGTAAAAATGCAATTAAAAATATTTGAAGTGTCCTACAATACATATTTGACATGGTTAAGATAGGACAACCACTATTTAAAGTGTTTGTACTTAGCGTCCACATCTAAGCAATTGTGGCTGCCACTTTTATGATATAAAATTTATGCTATACTTTTTTGGATCAGTACTCTCCGGAATATTGTATTGAGTTATTCGGGAAATACTAATCATTTTGTGGCTTTAATTAAAAGGGTTGATATGAATTTTTATTCTCTTCGTACTTTTCCTCATTAATCAATACTCAACACCGTTTATCTTTCCTTGCAGTGGGAATTTGGAATTATCTGCAAAATGTTTCCAACAATTGATTTTAAAAGATCAAAATCATCCTGCAGCTTTGGTCAATTATGCTGCCCTTCTTTTGAGTAAATATGCTTCAGTTGTGGCAGGTACTTTTATTGCTGTGTCTCTATGCTCTCAATTTTTGTGGGATATTACTTTCTTTCTCATTTATTTTTAAATAGATAAAGAATTTTTCATAGTATAGTTCTTACTTTCTGTTGTATGATTCTTCATTAATGCCAGGTCCTGGTGCAAGTGCCGCAGAAGGTGCCATGGTTGATCAGATAATGGCTGCAAATGTTGCCAAGGAATGTTTGTTGGCTGCAATTAAAGCAGATAACAAATCAGCCCATCTATGGGCTAATCTTGCCTATGCATTTTCTATTAGTGGTGATCGTAGAAGTTCCAGCAAGTGCTTGGAGAAGGTGCTCATGGCTCCTTGCTACAGTCATTTATAGCGTATTTGTTGAGGTTGTTCATTGGTTTCCTGGTTCTTGTTATTGGTGGAAATATTTTCGCGATCCCTTTACATGTATATTTTTCATAATTAAAATGACAGGAATTACTCCCATCTATTAGGTGTGTATGTATTGCATCGTGTTAGTGGCATTTTTGAAGTTTCCACCTCACCAAATGAAAATCAGCCTGTGGAATTTCACTGTTCAGCATTTGACATTTGGTAATTTTTTCCTTCTGTTGTCATTTCTTTGTAGGCTGCAAAACTGGAACCCAATTGCATGTCTACTAGATATGCTGTTGCTATCCATCGAATAAAGGAGGCAGAAAGATCGCAAGATCGTAGTGAACTCCTTTCTTGTGCTGGAAATGAAATGGCTTCTATAATAAGAGAAGGTGATTCATCCCTGGTTGAGATTCCAATAGCATGGGCTGGGCTTGCCATGGTTCACAAGGCTCAACATGAGATAGTGGCAGCATATGAAAGTGAACAGCACGGGTTGAGAGAAGTTGAAGAGCGTGCTGTTTGCAGTTTAAAGCAGGTAATAATGTATTTGCGTTCCTTTAGTTATTATCCTAGAATGACCTAGCTTTTGTCTTAATTATCCACTTGCTAATTTAGTTTTTATCAGTATATTGTGTTGTTTACAATGCGTAGATTTTTCATCTGCTTAATTATTTCAGCTAAAATGTCTCTACTCAATGTATTTTGATGTTTCTATGATGATGGGATATAGTTTGTTATATGTTTGACATGCCATACTTTTGCCACCAGGCTATAGCAGAAGATCCGAACGACGCTGTGCAGTGGCACCAACTCGGCGTTCATAGTCTCTATGCTCGGCAATTCAAAACATCTCAAAAATACCTCAAAGCTGCTGTTGCCTGTGACAAGGATTGCAGCTATGCATGGTCTAACCTAGGTATGCTCTATCTGTCTCAGCTGTACTGGGAATGTGCATGTTCTCATCTCAACTTCAATACTGCCTTGGTATTGTCAACTGTGGTCTGACACTTTGGCTCCCTCACTAGAACCTTTTCTCAAAAGAAGTTTTTAATAATATAGTTGTTCGCAATGCATGTACAGGTGTCGCACTTCAACTATCAGAGGAACCATCACAAGCTGAAGAAGTATACAAGAAAGCATTGTCTTTGGCAACAACTGAACAAGCGCACGCTTTATTATCCAACTTGGGAATTCTGTACCGCCATCAGAAACAATATCAACGTGCGAAGGCTATGTTTACAAAGTCACTTGAACTACAGCCTGGGTATGCTCCTGCATTCAACAATCTGGGACTTGTGTTTGTTGCTGAGGGTCTTTTGGAAGAAGCCAAGTATTGTTTCAACAAAGCTCTCCAATCAGATCCCTTGCTGGATGCTGCTAAGTCTAATATGGTTAAGGCTGTTGTCATGTCAAAGTTATGCAAGGGCCTCTCCTCATGCGCTCTTAAAGAATGATATTGTAGTCCCTCAAGGATGGGGTAGTTTTATTTTTTTAATTTTATCTTCCAATTCCATTTATTAAAATGGATAAAAGAAATAGCAATTGAGTATATATAGATTTTTCTTTTTCATTTCAACTTCATTTTCGTCAACCTATATATGATTATGATTATACGGGCCACTAAGAAATAAAAGTAAAAGGACTTGATAAATCCCATAAACTTGTAGCAGCAGGTAAAATGCTTAATATACCAATCAGTGTGATCAAAATTGGATCGAACTAACTGATTGGATAAAAGTCCGAGCCATATTGAATTTGGTTAAACATTCGGATTGATATTTTAGTTGACCTAGTAGGAATCCATGAACTCATGAGAATTCGTGTTGACTCGGTTGCTCAATTCGGTAGAGAATTTGATTGCTTTTGGATAAAAGGTGTCAAGGATATCATTATACAGTACTGTCATCCCAATTAGCTTGGTATCTCAACCTGTATTTAATAATTTGCAGTACACCAAAATATCATTAAAGAAATAAAGCAAGCAAAATGAGAATTTTTTACATAAATAAATTTTTTTATAAATAAAATTACTCAAATTAACTTTAACTTAATTTTATTTATCCAATTAGACATGTTTATTGTAGTACGACAGAATTTATTTTTGAAAAAATTATAAGTCAATCAAAGTTTTCAGCGAAGGAAAAAAAGTCAATAAAATTCTTTAAATATTAATTAATTTTTTATAAATTTTTAATATATTATTATATTTAATTAATTAATATTTATAATATAATAAAATTTAGATAATATTGTATATTATGTATAATATATTTTTATAATTTAAAAATATATAAGTTTAACAATAATATTTATTTTTAATATTTTTAAATATTTTAAATTTATGAATAATATTCAAATATGTATAAAATATAATTAATCAAATTTAGATATTATTATATATTATATTTAATATATTTTTATGATTTAAAAAATATGTATGAGTTCAAAATAAAAAAATATTTTTAATATTTTGTAATATTTAATTTTTTTTAGTAATATTAAATATGTATAAAATATAACTAATAATAATAATTTATAAATATTTAAGATTATTTAATATAAATTAGTAAAAAAATTTCTTTTATTAAATCGATATGTTGAAGTTTTTCTTTGTTTGTATAATAATAATTTATTATTTCATTCAACAAGAAAGATTGAATTTTGAGTTAAATTGAGTTTGATAATGCAACTCTAGCTCTGAACTGATAAAGATAAAGTTTGTTTCGGATGTTTAATTTGAAAGTGATATCCTCTTTCAAAATGTTGTTGTCCAACCAAGATAAACACAGATCCGCCTTCACTGGAAACACACAAACAGAACAAGTCATATCATCTTACTGTCACTCAATGACAAAACTCTGCCCTCTTGTTAACCCCCTATTAGAAGAAGTTAGCTTTGCTGGAATAGCAAAGTTAAGACATTTGAAGGTTGATCAAGGCTTGGTTATGGCCTTGGTGGAGAGGTGGAGACTTTAAACTCACACCTTTCACTTTCCAACTAGAGGGTGTACAATCACTCCTGAAGATGTAGCATTACAACTCAGATTAAGAGTTGATGATTTAGCAGTAATTGGTCCAACAATGTTAGATTGGGAGGAAATGTGTGAGGCTTATCTGGGCATTGTTCCAGTAAAAGGTGATTCACTAATAGGCTCCATGATCAAGCTCAAGTGGCTCAGGGAGAACATGTTGCAGCTCCCTGAACAACCATCAAAAGAAGAACTTCATGCCCATTGTAGGGCCTACATAGGCTAAATGGGAGAGTTTTGATGCTTGACAAAACAGGCAACAAAGTTCATTTAATGTATCTAACTTTATTAATGAACCTTATCCTAACACTATAGTTGGGGTTCTGCTTGTTTAGCTGTTTTGTATAGGAAAATATCTGGAACAACAAGAATAACATAAAAAACAATGGAGGGTTGTGCATCCTTATTACAATCATGAGCATGACATTGAATGCCATATATTGCACTTATTTCAAGTCTTTCGCAAACATACCCTCTAGTGTGCAGATGGTGCGGCGACAAAGTCTTGAACTTTACGAATGTACCCCACAATGATTTTGTAGGGTACAGAAGTATGTTTGATCACATTCAGTACGATCAGGTAAATTTTCTTCATATCATTACTACTTAAGTTTTTTCTTTTTTTTGTTAAGAAATAATGCACATTTCTTATAATCAGATTTATGCCTACGTCTCTGGATTGTTGTTGTTGATCTTATATTGAAAGAGAAAATTACAAAACATGTGTTTACAAAACATGTGTTTACAAAACATTCAACTCACAACCCAAATAATACCCAAAAAAATAAAATATTATTTTTCTCCCTCTCTCTTTTCTTCTTTTTGATTTCGTTGGAATGAATTTTGTCCTCGTAGAAATTATGTATTTATAGGTACAACAAAAACTTATAACTCCTACATATCTTTCTTCCTATTTTTAAGTATGCTTTTATTTTATTCGTTTTTATTTTCTTCAATATACTCCTCACATTTTCATCTTTGACCAATTCTAACAATCTCCCACTTGAAGACTTTCATATCTCGATCAATGTAGCAACCTTCTCTTTTATGTTATTCTAGCAAGCCAATTGAAGTTGAGCACAACTTCAATTTATCAATGGTTACTACCTTTGTCAACATATTTGTTGGATTCTTACTTCCAAGAATTTTTCTCAATGTTAGTACTTCATCCTCAAGTAAAGATTTGATGAAGTGATAACGAATATCAATGTGTTTTGTTCTAGAATGAAATGTTGAATTTTTTGTCAGATGTATCGCACTTTGACTATCACTATGAAAAACACTACTCTGGATGAATCCCAACTCTGTTAACAAACCTTGAATCCATATCAATTCTTTACTAGCTTTTGTTACTGCTACATACTCAGCTTCTATAGTGGATAAAACAACAATATTTTATATCTGCGACATCCAATTAACAGTTGTAGTACCAACAGTAAAAACGTAACCAGTGGTACTTCTTTGGTGATCAACTTCACCTCCAAAGTCTGCATCTACGTAGTCTTGTACTTTTAATTCTCCTCTACTAAAGTACAAACATTTTTTTGGTGTGCCTCGTAGATACCATAAAATCCATTTAACTGCTTCCCAATGAGCCTTACCTGGATTTGGCATGAACCTGCTAACAACTCACACTACATGGCCAATATCTGGCCTTATACAAACCATCACATACATCAAACTTCCAATGGCTGAAGCATATGGAACCTTAGCCATGAATTCTCTTTCTTCTTTTGTCTGGGGTGATTGATCTTTGGGTAGACCAAAATGACTAGCCAAAGGTGTGCTAACTAGTTTGGCATCTTTCATGTTAAATCTATGCAAAACACGATTGATGTACTCTGCTTGAGATAACTGCAAAATTCCCTTTTGCTTATCTCGCGTGATCTGCATTCCAAGGATTTTCTTTGTTGGACCCAAATCCTTCATGTCAAATTCTTTTGACAATTGAATCTTCAAGTTTTTAATCACATCCATATTTGAACTTGTTACTAACATATCATCGACATAAAGTAACAAAATGGTATAACTAAATTTATATCTCTTGAAGAAACAACAATGGTAAGCATTGCACTTCTCGAAACCTTCCTTGTGCATGAAGCTATCAAACTTCCTATACCATTGTTTTAAAGCTTGTTTCAAACCGTACAAGCCTTTCTTTAATCTGCACACCATATTCTTTTTCCCTTCTTCTAAGAAACCTTTAGGTTGGTACATCTAAATTTCCATGAACAAATGCAGTTTTTACATCCAATTGCTCAAGGTAGAGAGCTTTTCACTAGCAACAATACTTAAGACTATCCTGATAGTATTGAGTTTCACAACTGGAGCAAAGATTTCAGTGCAGTCTATTCCTTCCATTTGTTGAAATCCTTTGACAGCTAATCGGGCTTTGTATCTCTTAGAGTCATCATGATCCTCCTGTACTCGATACACCCATTTGTTGTGAAGTGTCTTTTTCCCAATAGGCAACTCTACAAGTTCCCATGTCTGATTGGATACTAAAGACATCATCTCATCTTTCATGGCAAACTCCCACTTACTAGCATCTGAAGTCTGGCATGCTTCGTCGTAGTTTTCAGGCTCCCGTTCATCAGTTAATAATATATAATCTATTAGGCTTATGAGGCCGAGAAGACCTTTTCAAAATAGGAGTTGGTGTAAAATGCTCTGGTGTGCCAAAGTTGTTGATCATTGTTATTTTCAATTGATTCCTCTGGCTGAGGAATATCCATTATCGGAGTTTCTGGGACATCATCCACCTCTACATACACTGGGTCGGTTTTTTTCTAAGTTTCTAGTGTATGTGTGTTCTCTATCTTTGTACATCACTCTTTCATTGAAGATCACATCTCTACTATGGATAATATTTCTTTTTTCATTATCCCATAGGCGGTAACCAAACTCATCCTCACCATAACCGAGGAAGGTGCACTTCTTTGACATAGGGTCAAGTTTATTCCTACCTTGATCACCAATATGCACATATGCTACACAACCAAAAAACTCTAAGATGTGAGAGTTTTATCTCTTTTCCACTCCATACCTCTTTTGGTATTTTGTGCTCCAATGGTACTGATGGACCTCAATTGATTAAGTTCTTGTGTTGATTGTTTCTGCCCAGAACTTCTTTGGTAAGCCTGACTACAAACACAAGCTTCTGGCTCTTTCATTCAATGTTCGAATACGTTCAGCTACACCATTGTGTTAAGGCGTACCCAGCACAGTCCTCACCATTCTGATCCATGCTCATAACAAAACTTCTTAAATTTATTGTCTTCATATTCACCACCATTATCAAATCGAAGTTTTTTAATCTTCAATCCTGTTTCATTTTCTACCATGGTTTTCCAAATCTTGAAAGCCTCAAATACTTCTTACTTGTGTTTCAGAAAGTAAACTCATACTTTCCTAGAGTGATCATCTATAAAAAGTTACAAATTAATGTTTTCCACCAATGGATGGAACCGTTGTTGGACCCCAAACATCAGAGTGAACCAACTCAAGTTTCTCCTTCTTTAGGATTCTTCCACTTGCCTAAAATCTAACTTGTTTCTGCTTTCCAAGTACACAATCTTCGCACATGTCAATTTCTATTGATTTAAGACTTGGTAGTTTATCATTTGAGTGCATGATCTTCATCCCTTTCTCACTCATATGGCCTAACCTTTGGTGTCATAGATTGGGATTTTCATTTCTTGCAACTGCAATCAAATGACATGCTCTTGTACTTTTGTAAAGAGTACCACTCTTTTTACTTCAATCAATTGCCAATTGCCATTGCACCTTTTGAAATTTTTCAATGATCTCTATGGAAGATTGTCGTGTAGCCATTATTAGCCAACTGACTTACTGAGATTAAGTTATTTGTCAAGTCAGGAATATGTCTAACATTTTTTAATTCCCATACAGACCCATTTAACTTAATCTTCATTGTACCTTTTCCAACAATCTCACAAGATTGTTCATTACCAAGATAAACTTTTCCTAGATTACCTCAGACATAATTCTCAAAGAATTCTTTCTGGGAAGTGGCATGAAAGGATTCTCCAGGGTCTAACACCCAAGACTCTTCCTTGTTCTCTAAAGAACATATCAATGCATCATCCACTCCCGAGGTAGAGGTAATGTTTGCCTCTACCTTAACTTCTTGATTCTTTGCTGCATTCTTGCACTGATTTTTGTATTGTCCAATCTTTCCACAATTCCAACACTCAATCGTCTTTGAGTTATGGAAACTATGATGATTCTTGGATCTAGACCTTCTTTCTTTGGATTTACCACGTCTATATCCTCTGGTTAAATTTCTTCCTTTTGACTTTGTATGCAAAACTGAAAAGGTTGAAGATTCACTCGACTCTTTCCATCGAATCTCTTCACTAAGAACCAAATCACGAACATCATCAAATTTCAACTTATTTCTTCCTGACGAACTGCTTACAGTTGTGACTGTAGCGTTCCAACTTTCTGGTAAAGAAGACAAAAGCATCAATGCTCGTACTTCTTCATCGAATTTGATTCCAACTGAACTCAATAGGTTGTGACTATATTGAGTTTATTGAGATGTTGTGCTACTAATGCACCTTCTATCATCCGCAAATTAAATAACCGTCTCATCAAATGAACTTTATTTGAGGCTAATGGTTTTTCATTAATATTGCAAAGAGCCTCTATAAGACTTGTCATGGTCTTTTCTTTTACAATATTGAATGCAACATTGCAAGACAACATCAATCGGATAACTCCAAGGGCTTGCCTATCAAGAAAATCCCAATCTTCATCTTTCATGCCCTCTGGTTTGTTTCCTGAGAGCGGTTGATATAACTTTTTCTAATACAAATAATCTTCAATTTGCATCTTCCAAAAGCCAAAGTCCACACCATCGAACTTTTCCATTTTCACCTTTCCTTCCTTTGTCGCCATTGCTCCCACTCAAATCTGATTTCATCTAGATCGTCTATAATAATAAACAATAGTAACAACCAAGCTCTGATACCAGTTGTTAGGAAATAACACACATTTCTTATAATCAGATTTATGAGAAACAATATAAATGTGGAATAATCATACAAAATTGATAACAGAGTTCAACCAATTATGCGTACGTCTCCAGATTGCTGCAGATTTTATATTGAAAGAGAAACTTACAAAACAAGTGTTTACAGAACACTCAATTCAACCCAAATAAAACCCAGAAAAATAAAATATTATTTTTCTCCCTCTCTCTCTTCTTTCTTTTTTATTTCGTTGGAATGAATTTTGTTCTCGTAGGAATTATGTATTTATAGGTACAACAAAAACTTGTAACCCCTACATATCTTTCTTCCTATTTTTTAGTATGCTTTTATTTTATTGGTTTTTATTTTCTTCACTATACTCCTCACATTTTTATCTTTGACCAATTCCATCATCTTTGTCTTTAACTTACCATCTCAATAACAATATTTATTTCTTTGTGGCAATTTTTATGGGTCCCATATAGGGGCCTTGAAAGTTCATTGCCAATGCAAGCATATAGGGATGCAACTGTGGACTTTGTGTATAACATTAATTTTTTTTTCCATTGTTGAGTGGCATCAATCAAATAGGGTGAAGCTGTAGTTCGGTTTGTTCATTCCAAAAAGACCCCTCTGAACCACATAATTTGGATGAGTTGCATAAGTTTGACATGAGGGGAAAATAAGATGAGAATTGGGTAATAAGACATGTCCAATGGATAAATGTTTGGAACAACTGAAGTAAACTAATATTAATGGGTCATGCAATGCAAGGCCAATTATTTCACAGCAGAGAGTACATGGAATGGTACATGGTCAATTCCATGTATCTCCTACCAGTGGAACCCCTAATCCAAGATCCTAGACAACAAACACAAAGGAGGGGTGGACGACATTTTTAAGTGGGAGGAAGTTCCAGGCAATCCTTTCACTAACCTGCACAAACATAAGAAGTTCCCTTCGCCCCACACTATGCAATGCCAAAAGTCAACTTTGACAGAAGATATTCATTTGCAACAACTTCTGAGGAATTGTTCTGTAACTTGTTTGGTGTCGATTTGTCAACTCCAGCTTCAGCACATGCATACATAAGTTCTCTTTACCAACCGAATTATCACAAGCTAGGACGAAGTTCCTCATCTGCATTGCAAAATTCGGCTGCTGAAAAACAAGAACATGCTATTGACAATCCCCCTAACTTCAACAACAACAACCACAATAAAAAAATGCAACACGTAATAGACGTCAACCTCGTTGTGGAACTAGACATCATTACGGGGATTGATGTCAATATTAATGTTTGTCTCTAGGGCTATTTGGATCTGAATGATGTGGTAATGATTTTATTTATGAAAATTATTTCAAAAACTCATTTTCTTCACTCCTTGAATATAATAAAAGTAATTAATTTATCATTAACTCCATGGTTGTGCTTTATACCCAACAAACATTAACTCCAAAATTTATCATTGTGTCATTTTCAGAGTTCACATGGATAACTTTGGATCATCGAGCATGGAAGATTTCACCAATTCATACCTAGTTGTCGTCTTTACAAATGGGCAGATAATGTATATATATAATAATAATTAAAAAAAAACATATATGTATATATATAATAATTAAATACATAACTCTGAATTGAAACCCGAGAAAAAAAATCCCAATTTTAAACCCTAATTACAAAAAATTATTAAATCATACACGAATCAAATATGGGTGGCTCTGATAATTGATAGAAATTTATAATAATCAATAATTGTGTCTAATCACATACTTCTATCCATATAGAATCAAAATTACAGTACAATCAAATTAATCCTTATGAACCCATATCTCAATTCATGATGAATATAAAATGCGGAAGCGTACCTGGATTTGCCATTGGGAATAATGAAGGTGATGAATATAACTACAAGTATGTGATCTTCCAAATGTAGAGCACCTTAGATTCCCTTTAGGGTTTCTCTTCTGATGGGGATGAAGAGAAAGGAATAGGAATTGTATGTTCCGTCTTCTGCTCTACAAAATGGGGACCATAACCCTTTTATAACTTTCAGAGTTTAATATTTTCAATTTGGCCCCTCATCACAATTAGCCTTTCATGACATATATGCCCTTAGCCATAATTTTAAATTAATTAGACCACTTAAATATTTTGGCTAATAAAATAATGGCCCTAACACATTTAATTATGTAATATATATTTATATGATCCAAAAATTCCAACAATCTCCCACTGGTCACAAATATATATATATATATATATCCTTACAATCCTTATAAATGTGTTAGACTTTATGAGCTCAAAATTTGCCATTATATGTCTTGAGCATATTCCAAAAATCTTGTCCATTGATTACATTCGCACATAGAACCAAAGCAGTTTTTATTGTATCAATCACAACTAAACTCATCAATGATCACTAATGCTGACAGAATCAAATGACATAGACTCATCATGAAATGTGTAGCATGAAAATTACGTGAATGTGGTCTATACACGCCTATTTTCAACTGGTCCTACTTTACCTCAGTGAGATCATTCAATAACCTTAATATACAAAGTGTAATATCTGAATAATAAAACATATATATATATATAACCAAATATGTCCAAAAGTCAATGTATGCATACAAAAATCAAACATAGAACCTAAGATACATAAAAAGTGACTAACTCCCACTAAACCAAAGATTCCTCAAACAGTAAAACACTCATGTGTGCAACATGCTCCTGAAAGACCTTGGGTGGAAGTCCCTTTGTAAGAGGATCTGCAATCATGGAGTTTGTCCCTAAGTGTTCTATGAAAATTTGTCCACTTTGTACCCTTTCCTTAACAACTAGGAACTAGACGTCAATGTGTTTTCACTTGGTCAAACTCCTATTGTTGTTAGAATACAATACAACTGATTTGTTGTCACAATATAACTTAAGTGGTCTTTCAATTCCTTCCACAATATGCAGCCCTATGACAAAATTTCTCAGTCATATTCCATAATTTGATGCCTCATAGCATGCTACAAATTCTGCTGCCATAGTGGATGAAGCAATAAGGGTTTGCTTGGCATTGCACCAAGAAATCACACCACCAGCTAACATGAAAATGTAACCTAAAGTTGATCTTAAACAATCTTGGCATCCTGCAAAATCTGAGTCAGAATACCCAGTGATCTCCAACTGGTCTGACCTCTTGTAAGTGAGCATATAATCCTTTGTTCTCTTCAAATACCACATAACTCTTTTGGCTGCTTTCGAGAGTTTAAGATATATTAAACTGACCAAACTGTGAAGGAAGAGAAATTAATACTAAATGTATGAGCAAGTCTTCCGACAACTCAAGCTTTAGTGCCTTAAGTTTTGAAGCAATATTGGACATTCCCATAATGTATTCCCTCACATTTCCTTTTCCTTGATACTTTATGGAAATCAAGCTCTGAAGAAGAGCACTTGTTTCCGTCTTATCGCTTTTTGCAAAGCGCTTTTCAATTTCAGCAAGGAAATCTTTAGCACTTGTTATTTCTTCAGAGATAGCACCCCTAAAGACCTCAAGAATGTCGCGCTTAATGATCATGAGACTCATGCGATTTGAACGAACCCACTTCTCATAATCTTTCCTCTCTTCAGAGATACTAGAGCCTGTAAGAGAAGTGGGTTGCTCAATCCTTAATGCAAGGTCAAGATCCATGCAGCCAAGAACAATTTTCATGTTCTCTCTCCAGTTCTTAAAATTTGTTCCATTAAGAATCGGAACCGAATTCAGATTAGCAAATACTGAAGCAATAGTAGCCGGAAGAGAATAAAACAAATAATTTTAAATATATGCTCACAAAATAATAATAATAAATCACTATATTCAAATAATGGCATAACCCATCTCAAGATACCTAGTGCATCATCAATATCATGTCTTTGGACAGTAATATTAATTGCTAGTGGTACACTTGTTGTAATGATCAAACATTGATAATAAAATATGTCAAACAATAAACCTCTCTTTGGATTGATTTATCATTCACAAGAAAAAAAATCATAATTATCACATGTTTACCATCACAGGTGTGTATGTAATCCGACAAAGAATTGACCAACCTTTAGGTTGATTAATACTCGTATGGATAAATATACACACAAATATTTAATATTTCTTATGAACAATCTACACAAGAGAGATCGCTTTGGCGATATCTTGATTCAATTAGATCATTTGAATGCTGGATTTTGTATTAAAAAAATACAAATAATAACCAAAATTTGAATATTGATCTGCCCCTAACAAAAATAAATGAAGAAATAATTTCTGTATGGCATCATATATGCAGCATGATAACTTGATAGCATATGACAAATTAAATTAATTCAAAATAAATTGAATTGCAAATATGATTTGAAACAAGCACTGGAGATCAAACTGCAATATGCAATCTAGAGATATAAATAAAAAAGCAAAAACAGCGCACAAATAGATATGATTAAAAAAAAACTAGTCATGGGAAACGTGCACATATTGCAATCCAATTTTAAACATTCACTGATTTCAATTAAAAAACATATATGTATATATATAATAATTAAATACATAACTCGAATTGAAACCCAAGAAAAAAAATTCCCAATTTTAAACCCTAATTACAAAAAATTCTTAAATCATACACGAATCAAATATGGGTGGCTCTGATACCAATTGATAGAAATTTATAATAATCAATAATTGTGCCTAATCACATACTTCTATCCATATATAATCAAAATTACAACACAATCAAATTAATCCTTATGAACCCATATCTCAATTCATGATGAATAAAAAATGTGGAAGCATACCTGGATTTGCCATTGGGAATAATGAAGGTGATGAATATAACTACAAGTATGTGATCTTCCAAATGTAGAGCACCTTAGATTCCCTTTAGGGTTTCTCTTCTGATGGGGATGAAGAGAAAGGAATAAGAATTGTATGTTATGTCTTCTGCTCTACAAAATGGGGACCATAACCCTTTTATAACTTTCAGAGTTTAATATTTTCAATTTGGCCCCTCATCAAATTAAAAATATTACTGATGGTATCTACACAATTAGCCTTTCATGACATATATGCCCTTAGCATAATTTTAAATTAATTAGACCACTTAAATATTTTGGCTAATAAAATAATGGCCCTAACACATTTAATTATTTAATATATATTTATATGACCCAAAAATTCCAACAGTTATTCCTCTACTAACAGATTTTGATGTAGCATAGATGATTTTCTAGTAATGTCCTTTTCCTATAGACACAATTTTTGAAATTTTATGTCCAGTTTGTCAGAACACCTGATGAAATTATTGCACTTCTAAATCCACCAAATGCAAGTTCTTCATCACACCCTCAATCCATCACCACCACCAAAGCCATCATTTATTTTGACGGACCTCTCCAATGTGAAACCATTATGGATTGTCCACGAGGATATGGGCTTATGTATAAAAGTTTTTATCCTAGAAAAATGTCCATTCAACACAACTGGAGTTTTAATGAGTTCATTCACAAAATAAGTGAGGTACTAGCTTATGGCGACAGAAAAAAAATTACAAAAATCAACTATAGAGGATCGGCACAAGTTATCCATCAACAACTCAAACATGACTCCGTTGAAATCCAAACTGATGATGATGTGAACAAAATGATAAGAAGGTGGAAAATGTCATTCCAACTTCCTTCAAATATTCAACGGACCGCAATACGGAAGAAAATTGAATTATTTGTTCAAACTATAGATCTACATCCGCCAACACCTGAATAACAAGAACATGATTACAAAGACAGTCTATATATCGATAATACGAGAAGGAAAACATCAACATTTCTTGATATGATATGGATATATTTTATTGTTAATTTATTTCAATGTTTCATTGCTAATGTGTTATTTTAATGTTTTATTCCAAAATCAATTTCAGTTTTATTACATATTTCATTCCATGTATTTTTTTATTTCTAAGCATACACTTACTAATTTAAAACAAATATATAAACTTAATTACATATTTATTATATAATTAATATTCATAAATATATAATTTTTTATAAAAATTTAAAACAAATACAAAACCTTAAAATGTATATATATATATATATTAAATATAAAAATTAAAAAAAATAATATAATTTATTATAAAATAGTTCTGCAAATTTAAATGAAAAAGAAAAGAAATAAAAAGCCTACTCAGAATTCCGAGTGACAAAAGACAAAAAAAAACTAAAAGCCCACTCAGAATTCGATTTTTAGAAAACTGAATTTCGAGTGGCACAAAAAAAATTAAAATAACCTTCACAGAATTCAATATTCTGAGTAGCAAAATCGACCAACGATATCGCGTCGTAGGTCAGAATTCGATTCCTTAAATACTGAATTCTGACATGAATAATAAAATGTGTTGATTATAATATGGGAGAGGATACAATTTTGTAATTTTTATTTTAATTAATAATATTTAGAAAAAAAAATCGTGAGTCTAGGTATTATTAGTAAAAAATATTAAAAAATATTTTGTAACTATTTATCTTACAATTTTACTTTACAATAACATTTTTTGTCACGGCATTAGAATGGTAGAGGGAGAAAAAGTATATCCTCTTCAATAAACTTTTTATATAACCTCTCTGCAGCCAAATCAAGGTGTATTGATTCATTAGTGCATAGCAATTAAAGAAGTTACTATATACATATGTGAGAAGTCACTTTTTAGATTTTCTGTGTGAAAAAAAAAATAGAGTTTCCTTAAGAAAACAATGAGTGTTCCACGTGGCGAGTGTTGAGAAGGCTGAACCTAATCGAAACCTGTGTTGGACGTTGGAAGTTGGAAGCATTGAAGCAGATAATAAGTTGAAGATGAATGGAAGGTCTGTGAAGTGTGTGATCAATGGCAGTTACAAGTAGCATCATCTTCATCTCCTCTGCCTCACTCTTCACTCCAACAACACCTCAACCAAAATCCCATTGCCTCCTCAAACACACCAAGGACAATGATCATCTTCCACCTTCATCCTTCACAACACTTTCTTCTCTTAGGATATCAACACCAACCACAAGGGTTAACGTTCCTCCTCGTAGGTTGAGTTGTTCAGCCTCTGCATCTTCCTCTTCCACTCTTCCCTCAGCTCTTCTATTTGACTGTGATGGAGTCCTTGTAGATACTGAGAAAGATGGTCACCGCATTTCTTTCAATCAAACCTTCCAAGAGGTACACATACAAACACTTATAACTTTTATACACTCTTTTTCCACCGAGAATTCTGTGATTGTAACCACGTTGGAGTTGCTTAACTCACTTTTGGTAGACTCTACAATGCTGTGTAATACAAGTTTTTTCTCTGTTGATATAAATCTAAATTAGTGCTACAATTATCTCACAATTCTTAAAAAGGAAATGTTATACGTAATAACTACTCTTAAGAACTATCACGTCGCTTACTCCAGCTGAACTACTACTCCAATAATTGAATTGAACTGCACAAGAATTGGGTTTTAAGCTTAAGAATCCCATAAAGAACTCCCATTGGAGATGTTGAACTAGTTCTTAATGCTTTTTCTTTCTTGGTTCACTTTTTCCTTTAACAAATATGTTATTGGTTTGTCTTTGTTTCTATCATGCAGAGAGATCTGGGCGTTACATGGGATGTGGACTTGTATGGAGAATTGCTCAAAATTGGAGGCGGAAAAGAAAGGTTTGCCTCTCTTGTTTCTCTCATTCCAAAACCAAAGTTTTTTTAGAAAAAAAAAAAACAGTTCACCACAAGAATTGCAGTCACAACAAGGCTTTTGAGTCTCATGCGATAGCAATTGTGACTGCATCAACCTCATTGCATAGTTTGTGCAATATTAAGGATTGTGAAAAAATAACAATTGTAATAACAGCCGCGATTGAAATCTTGACTGCAATTTAAAGCCTTAAACATCTCAAGATTAAAAAAAAAAAACTGGACTTGGATTAATCCCATCTAAAGACGTGGGTGCTATAGTTGAATTCATCTTTTGAATGAATTTCAAGTTATACTTGATGTGCATTTTTTTCTCCTTTTTACCAGGATGACAGCATACTTTAACAAGACTGGTTGGCCTGCGAATGCCCCAGCAGGTGAACAAGAAAGAAAAGAATTCGTTGCTTCACTTCACAAACAAAAGACAGAACTATTCATGGCTCTTATTGAGAAAAAACTGTTGCCTCTTCGTCCAGGTGTTGCAAAGTTGGTTACTATCTGTTCTTTATCTTTTATCCAATTTGTTTATATTGTGGTTTTTGTTAAAAGTTTAAAATAAAATCATTCCTTAACCTCCGTCTAATAGTGGTTTTACCCTTGGATTGATTTGTTTCATGATTTGATGTTGGAAGCCTTTTGACCAAGTGATTTGGACAGACTTTGATCTTTGCTGCCTCTCATAATTAAAGTTTAGAACAAACTTGGTATTCGAACTTGAAATTCAAGAGAAGTCAACTACCAATTAAATAATTGATTTAGAACATGCAAAGCATCCCATATCATGAATTCCTGATCTTGTTTCTTCCCTAAACTTTAATCCAATATTGTTTATGCTATCATTCGATTTCTAACATTCATGGTTTTAATGTTATGTGTGTCAAAATTAAAAAAAAAACTGTATTATTATCAAGGAGAGATAAAGTTTGTGCCTTGTCTTATTGCATGTTTCGTTTTTTATCAAACATATAGGATTATCGATCAGGCTTTAGCTCAAGGAGTCCAAGTTGCAGTTTGCAGCACTTCCAATGAAAAGGCGGTAAGCATAATCAATTAACTCTGCAATTCCTTAAATGAATCTGTTCTGACTTATGGGAGAATTGGCTCACGGATCCTTGTTTCATAATATTTTATAGATTCAATCCCTAATAGACCAATAGTTTATAGCCAAATGGTCATGTATTGACATTGCTGTACATTTTTCATGAATTCAATACGGGCAATTTGAGCTGTTAATAGGGCAACTTTCAAATTGTTACTGCTTATTAGAGTAATTATCAATGAATGAATCATATTCCACATGGAACCACATTTATTTGTTATTTCATCTTCAGACCTAAGCTGTGAGTTGATTTTAGGTCTCTGCAATAGTATCGTTCTTGCTTGGACCTGAGAGAGCAGAAAAAATCAAGATATTTGCAGGAGATGTGGTTCCTCGTAAAAAGCCTGATCCAGTAAGTATTTCATCCTTCTAATGTTAATTTGCTAGATTTTCAGGGACACAATCAAAGTATGCGTAGTCCTATTCCACAGCCCTGTATATTAACTCTCCATTCAATAGAAATCAATTAAAAAATGAAACTCAACTATTTCTAAGTTGTTTTATGCTCAAATATGAAGTTAAGTATCCCTTTTAGTGTTCTGAAATCTTCACGAATCTATCTATACAAAGTTTTATTGTGGTATAGCTACCTAATAGTGTGTTTAAATAGAGTTATGATTCAATCATTGAATTCACAATATGGCATGAACTAGGCATCTAATTGCATCATGTTCTTTCTGGCAGGCCATCTATCTGTTAGCAGCCAGCACTCTGGGTGTTGAATCTTCAAGGTACCTCACTATTGTAGTGCCTAGGTGATGATAACTTGTGCTAAAATTATTATTCAAATAAGATGCCATAAATTTCTACAGTTTATGGTTTGACTCAGCAAGTGTATTATGATGCCTTAACTCAATTGGTTCACATTCACTTTTTATTCATTCGCATGTCAGATTTGAATGTGAAATTTCATTATTTGTTTTTCTACAGATGTGTTGTGGTGGAGGACAGTGCCATAGGCCTAGCTGCTGCTAAAGCAGCTGGAATGACGTGTATAATAACAAAGAGCGGGTATTTTTCCACTTACTAAATAGGATGCAGCTTTGTGTTATCTAAATTTCTACTTAATTGATAGGGAATATGAATACACTACATCTTGAATTAGCCTCTTCATTAGCCTTTGTCTAATTGAAATTAAAGTGTTGATAAAGACATTGCAACTCTACACTAACATACAACTTTGTAGGTATAGAAAATTAATATATACCATCAAAACATTAGTACAAAGTATCGTATTCTTAGTGCAAACATGGTGTCTACATATACTAACAATTTAATTTCAGCTAAACATACCATAGTAACAGAAGCAATCCTAATACTTATATTTTTTGTCCATTAGTAAATGACATTCTTTTTGTATATCGTGAAAATTTTTATCCTACCTTACAGTAAGTATCTAATCATATTTGAAAACAATGTAAAATATTTCCGCACATATCCGAAAGTTATCTGAACTGATCAGACTGTACTGAAAATTGCATCAAGCATCTTTGTGGAACTATTTTTGTCTGTGATGTAAAGGCTGCAAAGTGATGTTACAGCTCTTGATGCCTCCTTGTTATCTACCAAAAAGTGTAAAGTGGACGCAGTGGTCATTATTGAAGTGGGATAAAGTTACTGACAAAGTAAATAAATCCAGCCGATTGACACAGTATATGATCCTATATGTAGCAACCTTGCTAAATGCTTTCATATATAGCATAAACATTAACAATAAAGCAGTTCTCTGACTTTGGATTCGGTTCAAATGCATCAACATTCAGGGGACAGGTGGTCTCAGATTGCTTTTCTGCTCCGCAGTGATTAATATCTCGGCCTAACATAACTGGATTACATTTTTTTAACTGATTAGGTTGAGGCTATTTTTAGTAGAATTTTTCTGCAACCCTTAGGAACTGCCCCAGGTTTTTTTCTTCAATTTTATGGTTAACTTAAATGTGTTTGGACATCTGCAGTATAATATAATGCAGTCCCTTTTCCATATGAGGCTGCTTTCTATGGTAATTAGGTGCTGATCATAGAGTTCTAATAAATTTTGAACCCTGATAAAGATACACCCATATTTTTAAGGCATATGAGATTAAAGGAAAAGAGAAACAGAAAAAAAAAAAAAAAAGGAAAGAGTGATACATGTTACAAGTGATGCCAATATGTGATGGAAAAAGAACTTGGTGTATTTTAATAGTTTTCCTTTTTTGGCTTCTGATTTACCTTTTAGATGTTTGTGCAAAAACTTTGTGAGTAACATTCTTAAATAGAAGTTGGTTTTGTGAACATGATGTGTTGGTTTCCACTGATTGTTTCAACCAAATGCAGCTATACTGAAGATGAAGATTTCTTAAATGCAGATGCAGTCTTTGACTGCATTGGTGATCCTCCTGAGGAGAGATTTGATTTGGCATTCTGTGGTAGCCTTCTTGAGAAGCAATATGTGAGCTAGCATAAGTCTAGGATTTTGTTTCATTCAAGTCTCCTCCCATATTTCTGTCACTTCCCATCTTCAAAATATCACCATGGCTTGAATAAAGAATCTTCATTTCTTCTTAAGCTTAATTTCTTTTCAAGTATATTTCTTTTACTATCAAATAACTAGAATGAAAACCTTAAATTAACCCTGCAAATATTAAAGCTTCAATCTCCTTTAAACTAAAAGACACATACTTAGGAGACTAAAAAACGCGGTCATTTCAAGTAATTATATGATACAGGTTATAATTTCATGTCATGGTTGTTGGGAATAACCGTCTCTACAATCTCAAAAGGTCCAATTATTTCAGTCTTGTTTTTTTAAATAATATATTTTTTATTGTATTTTTATTGTTTTATATAATAGTTATTTTGATAAAGTTTTTTTATTATAATGTAATATTTATTATTGTAATGAAAATTATAATAATAAAAAGTAAATCTTTTATAATTTTAATTTAAATTATTGTTGAAAGTAAGATTGGAAAAGGATAATAATAAATCGAATAAATTAATAAATATATATATATATATATGTGTGTGATATTATTTATTAAATGAATATTAATATATCTTATTTATATATATATATATATATATATATATATATTGTGGATACTAAAATAAGATTTCTTAGTAGTTTAATATTAATTTATAATGTGAATGAAAAAATTTAAGAAAATAAAATATTTCATTTAACCTAAAATGATCATGGTAATTAAGAAGTTGTCTCTTATATTTTAATTTCATTGGATATAGTTATATACTTATAGAATCTATAATTCTTGATAATGAATTTGAGCTTTATAATAAAATTAAAAAGTCTTCCTCAAAGTAAATTGAATGGAATATTTATATCATAAGTTTCACAATGGGAAATGATTATAAATTTTTATTTCATAGAGAAGGAAATGTATTGTCAAAACCATACTCACCGGACAACAATAGGATAATAAGAAGAAATAAACGAAAATTAAGATTTTCGAGGTATTTTTTTTTGTATTAATAATATAACTTTAAGAAATGCAAATTTCCATGCCATGTAAATTTGTTTAAATATATATACATAACATTTACTAAAATTAGTTAATCAGGTAGACCAAACATCATATTCAACAAAGAGTATTATTAGCACAGTAACCTTAAATTACATAATCAAATGAATAAATCGTCCACTGGGAGAAGAGAATTAATCAATCAAATTTAGAAGAAAACTCAGTAACCAAAAACATATTAGAAGCTAATGTTAACGTTAAAAATATTTCGTTCAAAAATTATATTGACAATCGGATATTCTTGATTTGACTATTTTAATAATAAAAGCCATGCTTGTAATTAAATGATATAAAAATTATTAAAATAATAATAAAAAGGTTGTAATGTAAATATGAAAAAAAAGGATTGTAAAAGTATTATGATGCTATTTTTTTTCTTACTTTACCGAAATTTCAAATATATTATTTTAATAGTTTATGCTTTTTGAAATATATTAATTAATATTATATTATTACGTGAGTGCCAGAAATAATGCAACAGAGTGAGTATTTGGTGGAAGGATCAAACAAAAGGCAAAATCTTCAGAGTGGAAGCAAACAGAGTGAATGAACAGTGGTGATAGCGAAGAGCGAATAGCAAAGAGTGAAGAACGAAGGGAGAAGAATGAAACGGTTTTTCAAAGTGGTAGAGAAAGATTCAGATGGGTCTGTGAAGAAGCCAAGAGAGAGTGTAAATGATGCCGAGGCCGAAGAGAACGAGAAGAAGGAACCGTTGAAGTTTATGACATGGAATGCCAACAGTTTTCTTCTTCGGGTCAAAAACAACTGGCCCGACTTCACCAACCTCATCACCACTTTTGATCCTGATGTCATTGCCATTCAGGTTCCCTTTCATGCAACCCCCTTTTCATTATTTTCCTATTACTTCATCATAGTTGTAGAACCTATTTGGAGGACCATGGAATTTATTATGTTTATAAATCATTTTAATTGAAGCCAAGGTGTTCGACCTTAAGCATGAAACGTTGGATATATTGCATTGCTTGTTTGTGCAAATAATAAACTTGGTGTGGGATGAAATCTTCATTAGGAAGTGCGGATGCCTGCTGCTGGAGCCAAGAGTGCATCTAAAATTCAGGGAGAAATAAAAGATGATACAAGCGCAGCCAGGGAAGAAAAGAAGGTATCTTTATGTTCTTTTGCTGATTGTGGCCGCAACATGTGTTGCTGGGATTGACAATCTACTGTGTATTGGAACTTTTATGTAACTTAATGAAATGAGGTGAATTGATAAAAAAAATTGGACTTGGATGAATGAGATTTTCTGCTTTGGGGTTTAGCATATTGTCTAGTGACAATTGTCCATTGTGTTATGAGAGGATTTCTAGAAAATCGGCTAGCCAGGATTGGTAGATTGCATGAGATTGATGTGTCAGGTAGATTGTCAGATGTTTCTGGAGGGGTTGCGGGGATAAGCTTGATCGTCTTCTTCAGATAATGTCCAGGAACCAGCATTATCTGGGAATTCTATCAATGTTGAAGCTCTTTTAAGACACAGGAGGGTTACCATTGAGAATGCCAAGTAAAATAATTAAAACAAATATTGCTTGAAATCAAACATTGATTCGAGATGATTGTTAATGACAATAATATTGTTTGCTAGTAATTATAAATTGAATGCGGGGAAAGTTGAATCATACATTGAACCCTTTAAAGGCCATAGCTTTAGGGGCTTGGGGAGAGATGGGAAAGCATCTCGAAAGTGCTTTATGAAAAACATTTTCATAAACCACCCTCACCCCAAGCCCTTCTGGCTACCAGAAAATAATAGCGGAGGAGGAGTGGATGGTTTTTTATTGCCATTGGGATAAAAGGCTCTAGATACCATCTTAGAATTGAAAGAGAATGAGAGAACTGATTTTATTTATATGCTCTAGCTTTGTCTAACTCCGTTTCCCTGTTTTTGACTTCTAGATTAGGGTCAGATCTTTGTCCAGATAGTTTGAATAGATTTGGCCTGCTGTTCGCAGCCATGATTCTGTGTCTGTGATGGTGGATTTGAGACTCCCATCTATGCAATCCTTGAATCATAGCTTCCTTGTTGCAGATTGAAAACCACAAAATGTATTCTTTATTTTTGTCTTTCACTATGCCGCTTCAACATCGAGTTTGTTGACCCCTCATGATCTTCCTTCTCACTCAATCAAATGCTTCGCCTTAACAGCATGTTTGTGATATTCATTGCTTCCTTGCATTAACATAGATGACATTATTGATCATTAGTGTCTAGCCTCAAATGATGAAGTGAGGAAGAATGAGATGAAATAGACAACATCTTCTGATGTTAGATTTTTTGGTTCATTCTTCAGAGGAGAAAAAGGACCAGAAAATTGTATTAAAATATCTTAGAAATTGGTCTGATGGTCACCCTCCAACACACCACCTTTTTCAGAATTTTGAGAGTCGGTTCGACCCTCGAAGAAGTGAAGTAATCAACCATTCACGGTACACAGTCTCAGTAATCACTCTCCTTGCAACATTTCAGAATGATGATTCTTTCTCTCTGGTGAACCATTCAGGTGGCACCAGCACAAAATTCTACATGGACGTGTGACGATACTCATAATCATCCTCGTAGCTTGAAGAAATTCTATGTGGCATTGTATAACCATGTAAAGGTTAGAGATGGAGCGAGTGGCCACATTTGCAAAAAATGTCAACAAGCAAATCATTTGGAAGATATTTGATGGTGGTGATAGAACCATCTCTATGTTGCTTCTTTTCTTTACTCTTAAACTAGCCTTTGTTAAAGCTGGAAATCTAACGGGGAGGCTCGGAGGCTTTCTGACTTTACAATAACAGATTTAGAATTAAAGAAAAGAAACAACATAGATATATGGGTTTTAACTGCCATCAAATCTCTTCCAAAAGATTTACTTGTAGACACTTTTGCCAAGGTGGCTACTGCTCCATCTATGACCTTTGCATGGTTAAACAATGTTGCAAAGAATGTCTTTACGTTGTGGAAGAAGATGATTAGGCGTACCATCACACATTCATGAAGACTTTTGTGTTACCGCATCTGAAATGGTTCACTAATGAGAAAGAATTGTTGTTTCTGAAACATTGCAAGGAGAGTTATAAATCTAAGTTTATGCTAAGTATAGTGAAGAAATGTTTGAACACCTCACATAGAGGGAGGAATTGAGTCTTAAGATTTTGAAAAATGAAGATATTAACTTTACTTATGCACCAAAAAAAGCTGATACTGTTATGCGAAGTTGATATAATCATCGTATTACTTTCTAAGATTTTAGAACACATTTGTTCTAACCGATGCAGATATTGATGCGAGCACTCTCTGCTCCACCTTTCGGCAACTATCATGTTTGGTGGTCTCTTGCAGATTCAAAGTACGCAGGGACAGCACTACTGATGAAAAAATGCTTCAAGCCAAAAAGTGTTGTTTTCAATCTTGATAAATTAGGTATCCTGCTTTTGCAGATTTTTTTTTATTGTATTTATGGCATTGAACTTTTTTTTGTGCTTATATAAATATTTTCAGTTCTCAAGTGTCAGATATTAACGTTGTGTCGGTGGTGTTGTTATTATTTTACTGGAAAATGTCAACATAAATGTTGGCAACTTTTAGTACTGCCATGATTTGATTGTGTCCTTGGGTGACTTTAATTGAATTAAATGATGTTACTATTACTGTTCTTATTGTTTTGATTTGGAAAAGAAGTAGAAGGAGAGGATCTGGAATCCTCCTAAATATAGTTTTTATATATTGGTTCTTGAAATTTCTTAATGTTAAAAAGTTTATGATGTATTATATGAAATTCCAGTCCAATTTTTAAAATTAATATTTATATATCTTAAAAGGACAATTCGACACGGCCGAGATAAGTTTTTAACATATATGTATATTGGATTATATTCAATGTTTAGGTTACTGCTGATGGATCCTTATTTTTATGGTTAGCTAAGTTTTTAACATATCTGTGTATTGGATTATATTCCATGTTTAGGTTACTGCTGATGGATCCTTATTTTTATGATGTTAGCTTCAAAACACGAACCAGATGGTCGAGTGATCCTAGCTGAATTTGAAACACTTCGTTTATTGAATACGTATGTACCAAACAATGGATGGAAAGAGGAGGCAAACTCATTTCAAAGGAGAAGAAAATGGGACAAAAGGATTCTTGAATTTGTTACACAAAACTCAGACAAGCCTTTAATATGGTGTGGAGATCTGAATGTCAGGTGGCTAATCTTCATTTTTCGTTGGGTTTGGGGATATAGGATTGATTATTTTTGTGCCATTTGTTTGGCAACATACCTACCTCTTCCATTCTTTTATCATAAAGTTTTGGTTAGTGTCTAGCTCAGCTGTTGGTTTCATCTTTAGCTTTATTACCAGCAATGATATGAAAAAAGCAAAAATCAAATAGTTTGAGAGGACCACTGAGATTTATGTTTTATTTTATTTTGATGTAACTTTATGCATGATATGAAACTAATTCATTGAAGCTACACTTTTCCTCTGATCCTTTTATAATACTCTGGCTTCTTTCTAATTTTAGTATTTCATACCAGAGAATTGTTATAAATGTTGTGTGAATTGTGCTGATATTTTTACCTAAGTCTATGTTATTTGCTATTTGACTGTGGCTAGTATACACCTACACGTTCTAAGAAGGAGCTTTAATACATATATTCATTGTTGCAGCCATGAAGAGATTGATGTAAGCCATCCTGAGTTTTTTAGTGCAGCAAAACTCAACGGTTATATTCCTCCAAATAAAGAGGTCTAAGCAATTTTCTCTTGAAGTTCCCTTTAAAAGATATATCCTGTTTTTTGTGATATTTTCATTCCTGTTAATTTCAATAGATTTAACTTAAAGCTTGAACTATTACATTGAGTAAAAAAATGAAAGAAAATTGGTTAAGACGGGTTGGACATATATAATGATGAGTAAATGGAAGAATTGGTGAGAAGAGTAGATTGCATGAGTTTTAGTCCTGCAAAAATGGGAAGAAGGAGATTGATGAAGATATTTGAGTAAGTTGTCAAGAGAGATATGGTGGAGATATTATGAAAATTTGGTCCTTAATCGAAATGAATGATGCTGTGTGATCTGTGTAGCTGATTTCACTTAATGAGATGGGGCTTTCGTTGTTGTAGATCTAACATGCACCCTCATGCAAGTGCTCTGTAAACTTTAAATGTGGGAAATTCATTCACTCACTTCTCCTTGTATTGAAATTAAATTTAATTATGATGTCTGAGTGAAGCAAGGATCCAAATCATTAGAGTTTTGTTATCTTGACTAGGACTGACTCTCCTTATATATGTCCAATAATTATTTTATATGCATCTGATCTGATGATACATGGCTTTATGCAGGATTGTGGCCAACCTGGGTTTACCTTGGCAGAAAGAAGACGATTTGGTACTATCTTAAGAGAGTGAGTGATTTTTTACGTATAGTATTTGATACAATTTTCAATACCTGATTTTAGTCAACTTTAATTATAAAAGGGACTATTGAGAAAAGGTTAGATTTCAAAACTTTGTATTCCTTTTCTTAATGTTTTAGCTACTCATTTTAACAGTGGGTCGGTAGCAGGAAGGGGTAATTACTAAGTATCAGAAGACTAGGAGATGTTGGACACTGCATTTGTTCTTTAGATAGTATTCTTCAGAAGTTTTGAATTAGTTTATGATGTCTGTATCTTCTGATATTCCTACCCGAGCCAAAGGCCAACTAAATTGATAAAAAAAACTTGTTTGAATTGTTACTGTTTGTAGTAACTCCTTATTAACGCTTTTTACCATTTATTTATGTATGTATTTAAATTCTTAATAGCTGATATTGTGGAGCTTGGTGCAGGGGAAAGCTGGTCGATGCTTACAGATTTCTGCACGAGGACAAGGACATGGAGCGAGGTTTCTCGTGGTCTGGAAACCCAATTGGAAGGTAAGAAATTAAACTGTAGGAATTGATTTTCAATGTTAATGCTAATTAATTATTATGTTGAGACAATGTACTAGAATAATATCACATATTTTTGGTCTTTTCTCTGAATCATTTTTTTTTTTGTTAACAGTGATATCTAATTTGTGATAAAATGTGTAGAAATTTAAAGAATTAGATTTATTTTTTTTAGTTTTTAAGCCAGACTTGCTTGTTATCTAATTTAATCTATCATAAGCCTGTTAGTTCTTACAGTGTTTTCTTTGAAGGTATCGTGGAAAACGTATGAGAATAGACTATTTTTTAGTTTCAGAGAAACTCAAAGAAAGGATTGTTGCATGTGAAATGCATGGACATGGGATAGAGTTAGAAGGTAAGTTTCTACTCTCATGCGATTGGTACTCCTATTATGCAAAAAATGTGAGACTCATGACATGGATATGATTTTATTGCTGACTCTTCATTTAGCTTATTTGAGTGTATATGAAAACCGAACCAAACTGCAGCTTCTGTTATTTGTGCTAACTTGTAAACTGCATGTTATAACAAGCATGACCCTTCTTGTCTCTCTGATCTGCAGGTTTCTATGGAAGTGATCATTGTCCAGTTACCTTGGAGCTTTCTCCTAGTTCTGACCGTCAAAATGTGGATCCAGTATAGGAAGTGTGGAAGTGTTTATGTTACTAAGCCACTGTTATTTTTTGTTGTCATTTGTTTCTCTATTGTCTGGACTTTGTATGCTGAATATTCCTTAATGAGAAGTTATGCTTTCTCTGTGTTCTCTGTATTATCTGGACTCTGAATTGAAATTTTTTGACATTTTCACAATAGAGATGATTCTTGTTATAGCATTGATTAGTTGCTATCTGCAACAATAGCAAATGGTATCCTCTAACTTAAAAAAAAACAAAATAAGTAAACTCATCAATTGTGCAGTCATATGAAATCAAAATGATATGCGAGTTTAACTGCAAAAGTTAGAACTCAACAAATTGCCTTTTATATCACTACATGATTTTGTTTTTTTTTTTTTTTTACAACAACGAAAGTCTTTTTTATTTTTTAATACATCACTATATTGAAATCTTTATCATATTAAAATGTGATTTTGTAATTCAATTTCAAAGATGTACTGTGTCATTGTAAAGAAATTAATTTAAAAAATATTTTAATTTTTTTTACTAAAAGAAAATTTATTTTTCAATGTTAAAACTTCTCATAATACATTGGTTATTATTTTATTCTTAATTTTTGGTTTTGCTCCCAAAATTTTACCATGCAACTTTTATTGTTAACACATCATGTTGCTCCACAGTTCTCTTGGGTTAAACATTTATTCATTTTCAAAAATGATTTTAGTCCCTGAATAATAAATTTAAGACACTAAATAGTAAACTTTATTTTTTTAAAACTCATTTGAGAGTTTCTTTCAATAAAGTATATTTACAAAATTTATATGAATCCAAAATTATTTCACACGGAATAAAATTAATGAAATACATACTCTAAATATATTAAAATATGAGTATTTTTATTGTTTAATTTTAAAAAATGACATAAACATAGGTAAATTGATAATTAAAGAATTGGGTCAGTAAAAGTAAGTTTTTTTATGTAATGTCTCTTGATATAATAATTTATATAAGGGACAGCATATAATTTGTTTCTCTCCTTAAATATATAATTTACTTTTTTATTATTATAAAAAAGCTAGTTTATAAAAGTCATTTTAAATATTTTATTATATATAACCATATACGAAGTGCTTCTTCATTTACACTTTTACTTTTATTTTTATTTTTATTATTATTATTATTTTAAATAAATTATAATTCTTCTAGTGTTTTATATAATAAACAATTAAACCATTAAAACTAACTAGGTTACTCGATTTTCAAGAATGATATCACAATTTATTTATTTATTTAAAAAAGATTCATAGAGTTAAATAATTTAAACAATTATAATATTTAATCACACTAGGCATAATTTACTTTGTTTTTGTTTTTACTGGTGAATGGGACAGATATTATTATAAAGAACGAGGGACATCTATTATTATAATTGTTTTGGAGAATATAAAAATATTTTATGGTAAAATATGTTTTCTATGATATTTAGAAAAAAGATAAAAATTTAAAAAATTATGAGACAACTTTAATTAATTTAAAACAGTATAATTTCAAATTTTCATCTCTCCTTTCTCTTATCTCCTTTTCTTCTCTGTTTTCTCTCTTTCCCTCCTCTTCTTTCTCTCTCTTCCCATCTCTCCTATTTGCCTTTTGTGATTCCTTTCTACTTTCTTTCTTCTCCTCTCTCTCCCTCTACCTTTTTTATTCTATCTTTATTTTTCTTTTTCTATCATATAAAACTTAATATTATGAGTTATAAATATTATATATTTATATTTTTAAATGTTCAGATATTTCACAATTTACCACTACCTCCATACCTATCAACAGTTTTTTTTTGGAAAATAGTTTGCTTCTTTTCCTAAGATCATTTTAAATTGTTTAGTTCATTAATTATTTCCTTTCTTGAAGTACTCTTAATTGTTTAACAACTGTTTAGTCAAACAAACAATAAATATTGAAATTAATAAGATAAAGTTTTTCCTGTCTTTAAGTTATTAGGATTGGACAACATGGGTAGCCATAAATTATGTAATCATTATATTCTCTACTCCAAATTAGTTTATTTAGTGATAATAAATTAGATGGAAAAATAAAAATATCAAGTTAAAAAATAGTAAGAATAACTTTTGGAAGAAATATGAAACTATTGATGAATTTAATGGTCATAACTACTAAATCAACTGTTTTTTTTTAATTCAATTATTTGAAAATAGTTTATAAAAGATAAGGAAGGTAGTAAAAATTTCAATTTTTAAACATGTATCTATCTTAAAAAGCTTGTCTTATATAAACTAAAAAAGCTTAGAAATTTAAGAAACATGAATCATTTATTTGAACAAAACATTTAAAAAAAATAATTTAAATTTTAAGTATTTCAAAAATTTTTAAATTCTTCATCAAAATATAATAAAGTTAGACTTGTTTGGATGAGAAGATTTCCATCAAGTTTCGACACACAATACATCTCCTTAATGAAGAATAAATTATGAAGGTTAGTAGTTATGGTGTGTTAATCTAATAAGATTTGACTATTTTCTAGAATTTTGACTTATGTGTTTGGTTGAATGATTCTTATTGGAATGATAATATTATTAGATGCTAAAGGGTGTTGGTTGTTAACTGAATCTCTATAAATCAAGGAAGAGAGAAGAAATTAAGGAGAGAGAAGAAAAAAGAAGAACTAAATAAAAGTAATCAAGAAAGGAGAAGGAAAAACTATGATTAGAAAATTATGTTGAGTTTAAGAAGACTACAAGAGTGAAACATACATTCATGATTTTTTAAGGAATTAGGTTTTCACAAAAGGAGATAAGCTAATAAAGAAATTTAGTAACTTGACTCTTTAAAAAAATAAGAGTTTTCCAAAAAGAAGAATAATCACACCCTTCATAAACTTTTTAGTTATTCATTCAATAAAAAAATTTGTTACGAATATACTTAACTTCCTTTTATAAAAAATTAAAGTATGTAGTTCTTAATAAGGAGTTAGAACTATTATCTATTGTTTATAAAAATTGAGAATGACGTTCTCTTTATCTTTATTTACATTTTTTTACCTATTTTTCTTTCAAAATCTTCTTATAATATTTGTTTCGCAATCTATCATTTCATTAGAACAATCTAATGATCTAAAAATAATTAAAAACAATAAGTAAACATTTCTTAAAATTAAAAAATAATAAATTTATTTAAACTTACTAATACTTCTAATATATTTATTTTATCTTTTTTTATCCCTACTATAATGTGTTGTAATTAGGATTGTCAAAATATGTTTGATTTTAGTCTGGATGACTTATAATTTAGGTCATATTGAGTTTAAAAAATAATGGTTTATATAAGAATAGATTCTTTTAATCTAACTTTTGACCTTAGCCTATATGAATCAAGGTCAGATTAACTCATAAACTAATGAATTGATCGGTTTTTTTTATTCCAATTTTTTTGTTTTTAATTTTTATTTTATTTGAATTACACATTTTATGCTATGGATGTGACATTAATAAGATTGTTTGAAGTAATATTATACCAAAGAATATGCTATGAGTAGCATGTGTGTGGAGGACGAAGAATAAATATGTCATCAAGGCAAAGAAGATGTATGAAAGTGAAATTATTCATGATATTTTTCCCATATACAGAAGTGGTACAAGAGTGACAACAAAATCAATTGTCTTATGTGTTTCATAACAATACTCTTTATTTATCAAGATTATGAGGAAAAAGACTATATGTACTTATAAAAGTAAAATTGAATGATGTGTTAAAGAAAAACAACTTTAGACTTTATAGTAGGTTGTTTTATTTTCATTAGTTAGATAGAGTATTTTTTTTCTTGTTTTAGATAGAATATATATTATATTATTTTTTTTAATAGTGTTTTATGTTTTTTTTGTTTGAGTTTGCTCTATTAGTTATGAACATATTTACACAAATTCCGTTTTAAATATGTTATATAATAGACTATAAGATGTGTAATGTTATATATATTAGATATAAATATTTTAATTATTTTAATTTTTAATTAAACAAAAAGTAACACATCATCTTATATACTTAACATAAAATTAGACTAAAAAAAATTATAATCTATTTTAAAATATAGATCAAATTAAATTAATTTATTTTTCTAACTTAAACCAAATTAGATTAAATAGTTAAAAAATATCATATCAAAATATGAATATATATTCATTTCCAATAATTATTTATATCACATATCATCACTTCACAATAATAAATAAAAATAATAAATTACTACATAAAAAATAATAAATAAAAAAATTTAAGAAGATAAAATAACAAGTAGAAGATAAAAATTTGAATGAAATATTTATTTTTAACTATTATTTTTGAATAACACGAGAGAATCAAATTAAAAATTAAAAATAAAGTTTATAAGTAAAACACAATTAAAATAAAGTGTGTAAGTAAAACAAAATTAAAAATAATTTATTATTAGAAAAATCTTTAATTAATGTTATTAATACAGTATTTATATAAACATTCAGATTAAATAATATTTTTTAGAATGTTAATTATTATATTTGTTATATATAATATGTAATTAACTTTAATAATAATATCAAGTATTATATTCATTTAAATATCATATCATTACCAAATTTAGAAAATGTCATTTTATTATAATATATCAATGTACAACTTACCAATCAACGTGCATGCAAACTTATATCTTATATTATCAGGACATAATCATTACAAAATTATATATATTATACATGTATAATTTATTTAATGTAATGAATATTCTGGTAAATCTAATTTAAAAAAATTACATTGATATTATTTATTTCAAAAAAGTATTTTATTTTTTGCTTTTTAGTTAGGGGATGATTTTGGAAGAAAAGACAGAAAAAATATTGTTTTTAAATTAAAATGAAGGATATAATTTATTTTTTAAATGAGAGATGTGATAATATGGATACCAGTTTTTCAAGTACGAAAAAATGTAGACAAATATAGAAAGAAGATAAATTATTTTCAAGTAGAAAGTCTAATTAATATATTTTCAAGATGCCAGTTTATTTGGTGACATAGCAGAGTTATATTATTGGAAGTTGTTAAATTATAAAATATAAGAAAATGATGCATCACGACAAGATTCATAAAAATATATCTATATTTACATAAATAACTATAGTGGTTATACCATTAAAATTAATCTAATAAAACTTGGACCACTAGCAAACATGTGCTTACTTTAAAAGTGCATCAATAAATTCCATCTGTGTTCTTAAAACAAATACAAAATACTAAATCTATGATTCTTATAAGATTATCTCCACGACATCACAATTTTTGGGACTAAAATAATTGAAAATGGAGAAAACCAAAATAGTGAGAAGAGAAAACAATTGGTGTTTTAAACTATTACATGCGATGATGCAGGAACAAATGGTAGAGAATATAGCACTTTTCAAATGTAAGAGGTCTATGTTGAAGCTTCCGACAAAAACGAACATGATTCTATTTAAACTCCTTTTAGCCACGCAAAATAATAGAAATTTTGGTCCTTGTTATTAACCTAGGAAAAAATATGGATGGCTGCCAAGTTTAGGATCCATATACATCAATGTATGTACGGTGATGTTACTTTTTCATTTTGAATAGATCATGCAAGGGTACACTGGAAATTAGTGAGAGATGAGTAGAGTAGTACTTTCAAAGAAGCATAAATAATAAAAACCAAATAAATGAGTTCAATTTTGTGCACAAAAAAGAATGACAAGTGAAGAAGAAGAGTGAAGGAAGATAGAAGGTGCTTAGATGTTTGACTTGGGATTAGCTGCAAAACGTTGTTATCATGTGTTGTTACCATAAAGGATTTTTACCATAAAGGAACATGATTAGTAGAGTGTAACAATCAAATCAAAACAGCTCCATAACTAAAAATCACACACACATACTCATAGCATTGCTGACCCTGCTCTCTGATTATGCATGGACAATTAGATAATGACACGTGTACATTAACCCTCTGACGTGGCATGAGTGGGTGGGGTCGTCTTTGACTCGGCTGGAGCCTGAGAGACCCATGTGGGCACGTGGTGAGATCAATCCGAAAATAGGAGAGAATGGCGGGGGCAAAAGTAGAATAATGAAAAAACAGGAAGCGGCAGAGAAGGCACACTAATTTATAATTGCGTAAAATGATTTATCCAAAAACAGAAAAACGCCAAAAGGGATTAATTACAAGTGCTGCTGGTATAGGAGGAAGAAAGAGAAAATGGCAGAGGAGGTAAATAAAGGAAAAAACAGTGGCGTATGTGTAGAAGGGAGCCCACAATAAAACCCCCCAACTCACACATCACTCACATGTCTCTACTACTACTACTACTTGCTCTACTTCTTAATTCTACTAACCCCTGTTTTGTTTTGCTTCATTCCTCTGCCCCAAAAATTTCTTATTCATTTCATTGCCTCGTTCCCTTCCTCTGGAAACAGGGGAAGAGACACAAACACGAGGTGTGAGCTCTCGGAGGCTTCAATGAGAGCCACGGAGAAGAAATCTGGGATAATGGGAGGGGGTTCGGAGGGAAACGCCGACGTTTTGCCCTGGCTCAAATCCATGCCGGTGGCGCCGGAGTACCGCCCCACCGCGGCCGAGTTCCAAGATCCAATCGGCTACATATTCAAGATCGAGAAGGAAGCGTCCAAGTACGGCATCTGCAAAATCATCCCTCCCTTCCCTCCTTCGCCCAAGAAAACCGCAATCGCCAACCTCAACCGCTCACTTGCCGTTTCAGGTTCCACATTCACCACGCGCCAGCAGCAGATCGGCTTCTGCCCCCGCCGCCCCCGCCCCGTGCAGCGTCCCGTCTGGCAGAGCGGCGACCACTACACCTTCTCCGAGTTTGAGTCCAAAGCCAAGTCCTTCGAGAAAGCGTACCTCAAACGCCACAATAGAAAGGGTCCGGGCCCAGGCCCAGGCCCGACCCCGCTCGAGACCGAAACGCTCTTCTGGAAGGCCACGCTGGACAAACCCTTCTCCGTGGAATACGCGAACGACATGCCGGGTTCCGCGTTCTCCCCCAAATGCCGTCACACAGGGGATCCCACCTCCCTCGCGGACACTCCGTGGAACATGCGAGCGGTCTCGCGGGCCACCGGTTCGCTGTTGCGTTTCATGAAGGAGGAGATTCCGGGCGTTACTTCTCCCATGGTCTACGTTGCCATGCTCTTCAGCTGGTTCGCGTGGCACGTTGAGGACCACGACTTGCACAGCTTGAACTACCTCCACATGGGCGCCGGCAAGACCTGGTACGGCGTCCCCCGCGACGCTGCCGTCGCGTTTGAGGAGGTTGTTAGGGTTCACGGCTACGGTGGAGAGATTAATCCACTCGGTGAGTAGATGGCGTGTCTGGTTTGTGTTTCCCTGCGGTTGTCTTTTGTTTTTCTTTCCGACATTGCTGAATTTACTGCTGAATTAACGCGTTTGCTTTGTATTTGGGAAATGTTGACTTTGGAAATGGGAAGGTAGTTGATTGCTAGTGATAGTCTGGTTCCGTGTGTGTTTACGATCTGTGCCGCTTCTCCAGTGGGAAGTTTGTCTGAGGTTCCGCATTCGGGGAGTGGTGTGAACTGTTCTTAACTTTTTATTAGGCTCTGTTCGGATAGCTTGTGAAAACACGTAACTTTTTTCCAAGTTAAAATTAGCTTGCGTGAGTTAAAGTTAGCTTTTGAAGAAGTTAAATGAGCAGGTGTAAATTAATTTATACATACATATATTTAGGACAAACTTGCTCATTTTATCCTTTTTCTTTCTTCTCCTGTGAGTGCTGATTGTGAAGTTTATCCCAAACAGGGTCTAAACTTGTAGTAGCGTGTTTTATTGGCCCAAACACCGGACTGGGGAGAGTGTAAAAAGTGTGGTTTTTGGAATCCATTGTGGAGGGAAAAAGTGGTTTGGTAGATCATTTAGCCCTGGTTCTGTTACAGAATGTCCTGTTTTGTGATGTTGCCAGCGAGACAGGGAGATATTCTTAATCATGGGGACTTTTAACATATGCTCTTGTAATCTTTCACTCTTTTACTAGTAAATGGCCATATAGTTTGTTTCTTTCTTTTTCTGCATGATGTGCATTTTTTAGTATAAGTTGAAGGACGTGTGCTTGTATTCTGTCCTGCTCTCACAATCATTAGCTTTACTTCAAGGCATTATAGATGAAAACACGATTTGCTACTGAAACCTTAAGAGTTTATGATTTAAGTTACAGTCCTCTGTTTTAATCCTCAGCCAGCTTAAAGTGGGTGGAATTCTGAATGTAAAAGTGAATGATAACTAAATTAAGGATTGGATAGTTGGTTTTAGAATGCCTATTCATTGCTTTAGGAGGCAATGAAGGCATTTGATGATTGAACAACATTTTAACAAACGATCTCCTTTGAATTTAAAAATCTACCCCAATCTGAGTAGGTACAGCTATCTCTTTCTTTTCACTTGTAGTCTGCCAACATGTCTCCTTGACATAACCTTTGTCTTTGTAGATTTCTTTTGTTGTGTAGGGAGTTTTTGTTGTTTTATATTTTATCATCTTCACTCCTTTCACGTTTTATATAGTGTTTTATTGTTCAATTTATGAGGAATAAAAATATTGGTTGGTCCCATCTGTGATAAGTGAGGAATAACTGTGACTTCCAAATGTTAGGATGATACTTGACTTTTGTGTTTATATATGGATACACATTACAAACTTACACAGGTCTTTTTTCCTTTCAACAGTTACTTTTGCTATTCTTGGTGAGAAAACCACGGTGATGTCACCTGAAGTATTAATTAGTGCAGGTGTTCCATGCTGCAGGTACTAATGCTTATGTCATACTATATATTTTTGTGATGATCTTATTTGGTATATCCTCAGATTAATCTCAAACACTAATTACTTATACTTCCAGTCGTGTTGTGCCCTGTAAGTGGTACTATTTTCTCTGAACTACTGCTTGATTTTGTCCTACACACAAATCAATCTGAGCTTTAGAGCTATGTTGAAGTTAAATTGCAATTTCAAATACTACCTCGCAGGAAACATATGCCTAGTTGAAAAACCTACTTTTTTGTTTCTTTTACTGCCATACGGAATAATCTGTTTTCCATTTCTCCACTTTTCTGTGGCCATTTAATTTTGACATAATCTGTGTACTGAATGAATATTAAGTGCTTCATTTGGAGCTTGGAAGCAGTTATTGATGGTTAGTTTTGAAGGTTTTGATAGAAAAACAGAAGCTTCTATGTTGTGGCAGTATTTAGTTTATTAAGTTGTGTGGTGTATACGGTTGGAGTGAAATGTCCTCTTCTTTAAGGGCTTCTCTTTTCTCTATATTTGATTTGGTGTTGGATTGTTTTCATGTCTCCTCTCTGGTGCTCTGCAATGGTTTGTTTCAGGGGAGTACCCATTTCTGATATGCATAGACAGGGAAATCTGACTGCGTGCTTGGTTCCCACTTTTTTTTTCTACTTAAAAGAATATCATATTCTCTCCCTAGTAATCATCATTGCACTTATTAGATGTTATTCTCATTTTCAGTGACCCTTTATGGTGGTTTACGTGCATCTGTAACTTTAACTTTCAATTTTGTGGAATCAGGTTAGTACAAAATGCGGGGGAATTTGTTGTGACGTTTCCAAGAGCCTATCACACAGGGTTTAGTCATGGTAAGACACCTAAAATTCTAAGAGTGGTAGTCACAGGCTCAAAGATTCTCTTTTTCTTTTCTTTTTAGGGGTAGGCAGGTGGTGGTGATAGGTGTTATTCTTTCAGTCAATTGTAGAATATTTCTAATGCTTTTGAGTCTATATGTGTAGGTTTTAATTGTGGAGAGGCAGCGAACATTGCGACACCTGAGTGGTTGAGGGTTGCTAAAGATGCTGCCATTCGGAGGGCTTCACTAAATTATCCTCCCATGGTTTCACATTTCCAGTTACTTTATGACCTTGCCTTAGCTTTGTGTTCTAGGTTTGTCTTTTTCTATTTTAGCTTCTTATAATTTGGCTACAGGAGTGTACTGCTGATATCTTACTAGAATTATCTTTTGTTTTCATTTTGTTAGTAGGTTTGATGCAATTATTAATAATACCTTATTGACTTAAGGGAGTTTGAAGATACATATGTACTCTCCAATTTTAAAAAGTGTGGATGAATCATTCTGGTTCTATACATAGATTTTTTCTTTTTTAAGTTTTCCTTATTCATAATTCATGTACAATTTGATCATGACACCAAGACAATGATTCTGATGACCGTATTATCTGTTCTAAAATATACTGCCTGTAAATATCCTTTGTTTTCTCCATACAGAATTCCTGCGAGCATCAGTGCTGAACCTCGTAGTTCTCGTCTTAAAGATAAGAAGAAGGGTGAAGGAGAAACTGTAATTAAAGAACTATTTGTCCAAGATGTGTTGCAGAACAATGATCTGCTTCATACGCTGGGGGAAGGATCTGCTGTAGTACTTCTTCCTCGTAGCTCAGTTGACATTTCTGTTTGCTCAAAATTACGTGTTGGATCCCAGCAATCCATCAATGTAAGCAATTCTGAGGGAATGCATTCCTCAAAAGGTTTTGTTTCTGATGATCTGGTATTCAACAGGAGTCATGGAATCAAGCAAGAAAGTTTCTATTCTGTGAAAGACAAGTTTAGTACGATGTATGAAAGGAACAGGATTTCCTCTTTTAATGTAAATGGTAACATAAGCAGTTCAAGTTCTAAGCCACTTCAAAGGGACACTGTGGGAGAAACTAGTGAAGAAGATGGATTGTCAGATCAGAGACTGTTTTCATGTGTCACATGTGGAATATTAAGCTTTTCCTGTGTTGCTATTGTACAGCCTAGAGATCCAGCAGCTAGATATCTCATGTCAGCTGATTGCAGCTTCTTTAATGATTGGACTGTTGGTTCTGGAGTATCTAACAGCAAATTTACTGCTGCCCCAGAAGAAGCAGCTATTCCTATGCCAAATATGTATACAGGCAGGTTTATAAGTACTATTTCTAGTATTTCATACTGTTTCGTATTGTCATAAAAAAGTAGTTTCTTTTTGTTCAAATGTTATTAGCAACCACGTCACATCCTAGGTATTTTCTGGACCTTCTGTAATGACCACGCAATCATGATAATTTCCTAAATAGGGTAGACCCAAAAAAATTGTTTAGGTTGTAACCTGTCTCTTCATAGTCGTGGATTGGGGCTATCTTCCTTTTCTCTATCTAAAATCTTTCCTTTTGTTAAACATAGATTTTATTAGCTTAGGGCAGTCTGAGCTTTAACATACTTGTTTATCTATCTTCTATTCTAATTTCTCGTATGGTCTTTTTGGTATTTATTGGGGGTCTAGAAGGTTGGTTTGGATTCTGTTGAACTTTAGCATATAGGGAAATGGTTAAATTGTTTTAGTTGTATTATTCAAATACTGAACTCCGGACGACTACGATGTGATGGTCTGCCACCAGTGCCATAAACTCGTCTTTAGTTACATAATGATAGCAAACCTCATTGTGATAAGTTTTTAGTTGAGGGATAATAGGTGAGCAGAAACATACACTAGTCTACAAAACTTTTATGATGTGCATTTGAAAGCACAACTTAGGTATTCAAGGAGCTACATCCTTTTGCATTTTCTTTTTCCATATATAATTTCATTGTTTCAATCTTCTTGGCTAGAATTAAGGTAAAACCTAAAAGTACTGATCCTTCTGTTCTGTCATGCAGGATGGATGAAAAAAAATGTCCAAGATGGTATGCAAGATGTTTCTGTTCAATCTTCTCAGGAGGCTTTAAATATTGAAAGTGAAAATGGCAATACAGCTCTTGCACTATTGGCTTCAGCATATGGAAACTCTTCTGACTCTGAGGAAGATCCGATTTCAGTTGATGGTCATGAAACAGATGTGCTAAAATCTGCTTCAGAAAGTTTACTTTCTCATACTCAAGATTCCCTTGCCAGTCCTATGTCTGCACTTGATGGTGGAGATAATATTCCTTCAAAGAGTGCCAGTTGTGAGGATTTTATGCACAGTAGATTTAACTGTAATTTGAGTCATCAATCTTTAGACCACTCTTTAAAGAAACAGGATTATAATATCACATCAGGGGTTAAATTTGAAAATACGAGGACAGTTCCTAGCTCCACCTCCAATTGTTCCGGAGACGCTCATGACACTGAAAGGTCATTGTCTAAAAAGTCTATGGTTGCCTTTGATAATAAAAATGCTTCCATGGTGCTACAATCTGATGAAGATGCATCCAGAATGCATGTGTTTTGTCTAGAGCATGCTACAGAAGCAGAGAAGCAACTTCGCCCAATAGGTGGAGCCCACATATTTCTCCTATGTCATCCAGGTTTGTGTGTTGATTGCGCAACTATTCATTTTATGCTGTATTCTTATTCATGCCCAAGTTCTAGTAAAAAATAATCAATTTCACAATTTGGAGCTCTTGTTCTTTGAGAATAAATTGAACACTTAATAGGTAGACAGATTAAACTGGTTAATAAACAATGGGGCCGTGATTTTGAAAAATGAGAGTCTAGTGATGGAAGTTATGTCAGTTTATGTTGCAATGTAAGAAAAAAATCTTTTTTTACTTCCCTAATGCAAAGGTCAAGTTCAGTAAGAGTTTGAATTTGATTAAATATCCTTATGAAACTCTTTACACTCTCTGCAAATAAGAAGATACCAAATGAGTGAAGCAGCCATTGCTTTTCACTTTTAGTGAAAGCTTTTGCTTATTTTCTTTGATAGGTGGCACCACATCTTACAAAGTGGTTTAGACTTAACTCAATCCTACAAAACATGCTTGTAAGGTGAGGATTGTCCCCACTTCAATACTATATTTTGGTATTATTTCAAGTTAATGTGGGACTTGGGTTTTTTACAATACACCCTCATTCTATTGAACTTGGTACATGTATAACATGGTGAATGACTTTTTAATGGATTTAGGATAGACTTTGTTACCATCTTACAAAAATGGTTTAGGTCTAACTTAACTTTAAAAAACTAGTTTGTTATATATATGTATGTTGTATTTTGATTCTATCTCTAGTCGTTATAAGACTTGGGTTTTATCCAATACTACACAATTATCTGCTGATATGCATTTTTTTACATTATTTGTGAATCAAAATTAAATCTTATAATATTAAAAGTCATGGATATGATTTTGTTGTTTTGTTGATTTTTAATTTTTGAAGTCATAGATTAGCCAGATTTTTATCATAGATGGGTTACGGTTGTCCATCTATGATGAGTTATATATATCTAAAGAGATGTCTCTTTCTGATTTGAAGAAGTAATTTTCATACAGTTGCCATGGATCAACGAAAGTTGGTGTGTATTGCTTCATGATTGAAAAGTATTCTATTATGGTTATTAGTTTTCTTCTTTGTAAATCACTTGCTATTTACACATTTCTGTAGATTATCCCAAGATAGAGGCTGAAGCAAAAATGGTGGCAGAAGATTTGGGGATTGATTACACGTGGAAGAGTATTTCATACAGGCATGCTTCCAAGGAGGATGAGGAGAGGATCCAGTCAGCTCTGGATAGCGAGGAAGCCATTCCTGGGAATGGTGACTGGGCTGTAAAACTAGGGATCAATCTCTTTTACAGTGCACATCTTAGTCGCTCTCCCCTTTATAGTAAGCAGATGCCTTACAATTCTGTTATATACTGTGCATTTGGTTGTAGCTCTCCAGCAAGCTCACCTGAAGAGCCAAAGGTCTACCAAAGAAGGGTCAACAGGCAGAAAAAGGTTGTTGCTGGGAAATGGTGTGGTAAAGTTTGGATGTCCAACCAGGTCCATCCCCTTTTAGCAAAAAGAGATTCTGAAGATGCTGAGGATGAAAAAATCTTACTTGGGTGGATATTACCTGATGAGAGAATTGAGCGATCAGAAAGTACCCCCAAAAGTGAAACTACTAGCAGAAAATCAGGTAAGAAAAGGAAAATGTCAACAGAGAGTGGACGAACTAGGAAAGGAAGTTTTGCTAAGAAAAATTTAGTTTCATTTTCATATAATTCAACTGAAGATAAACCCAACTCACAGCCAAGGAGGGGTCATAGAAGTAAGAAAGCTAGAAATGTTGAGAGAGATCGTGCTGCTTTGAAAGGGGATACTTCTCCATATCATCATAGAAAGCCTCTAAGCAAACAAACAAACTGCACTGAAAGTGATGCGGTTTCTGATGATTCACTTGATGATGAAGATGATCACATGCAGCATGGGAAGAATTTTCACATTGACAATGATGTGGTTTCAAATGATACAGGGGACTTTGATTCTGATTGGCAGCAGAGGGAAGAACATAGCAGCAAGGACATTGAAGATATGGAGAGAGATGCAATTTCAGAGGATTCTTTGGATGTTGGTTCTCTTCAGCTGCAAAGGAAGACTTCTGAAAGCAAGCATGCCAAATGTATTAGTGAAGAAGATATGATTTCTGATGACCAAATGGAGAGTTGTTTTCAAAAGCGGCAGAGGAGAATTCCTAAAAGCAGGCAAGGAAAGTATCTGACTGGAAAAAATATAATATCTGAAGAACAACTAGAGCTGAAAATGCAGAAGCAGCAACGGAGGAATCCTAAAAGCCGGCAAGCCAAATACCTTAATGAAGAGGATATTGCGTCAGATGACCAATTGGAGGACCATTATCGTAGGTATCAAAGAAGGAATCCTAAAGGCAGGCAGGTCAAATGTGTAGCAGAGGAAGATGAAATGTCTGGTGACCAATTGGAGGATCACTGTCAGAGGCTCAAAACAAGTTTCTCTAGGAAAAAACAAAACAAAGGCATTGATAGAGAAGTTAAATATGTAATGTCTGATGACCAATTGGAGGATCATTTTCCGAAGCGGCAAAGAAGAATTCCTAAGAGCAGGCAAAACAAACACACCAATAAAGAAGTTATGGATGACTCAGCTGAAAATTATTCTCATCTGCTGCATAGAACTCCTAAAAGAAAGCAAGCTAAAGGCATGGATGAAGATGATATGAATTCAGATGATGAAATGGAAGATGATCAGCAGCTGAGAAGAACTCTTCGCAGTAAACAATCTAAACCAAAAACACTTCAACAGATGAAACAAGCCAATTCCCTCCAAGCAAAAAGCCAGTCATCTCGGTCCATAAAACGGGGGTCTGGGGTGCTTGTGAAATCAAAGACTCAGCAAATAAAACACCGGAATAGGCAGTCCAGTAACTCCCGAGAGTTCAGTTTACATATGGAGGACGAGGAAGAAGGTGGACCTAGCACGCGCCTTAGGAAGAGAGCCACAAAAGCTCAGGAGACTGAAGGAAAATTGAAAGACAAGGAAACAAAAAGGAAGAAGGTGAAGAATGGTACAACTGCAAAGGTTTCAGTTGGTCATGCCAAAGGGAAGGATGGGGGAGCTGATTATCAGTGTGATATTGATGGGTGCAGTATGAGCTTTGGGTCAAAACAGGAGCTGCTGCATCACAAGAGAAATATCTGCCCTGTAAAAGGGTGTGGAAAGAAGTTTTTCTCACACAAGTATCTGGTGCAACACCGGCGAGTTCATGAGGATGAGCGACCCTTGAAGTGTCCTTGGAAGGGATGCAAGATGACTTTCAAGTGGGCATGGGCTCGTACTGAGCACATTCGAGTCCACACTGGTGCACGGCCTTATGTATGTGCAGAACCAGGTTGTGGACAAACATTCAGATTTGTGTCTGATTTCAGTCGTCATAAGCGAAAGACTGGTCATTCAGCGAAGAAGAGTCGTCAATAGCAAGTGGAATAGATGTTTAATTGTTATTTAACATGACTATTTATGAATTTGTGAATCCATTGCTTAATTGACCCGGCTAGGACTAGGGTTAGTGACAGTGTAGGATATCCCTGCAATTGCTATTTGTAGTAACTATTAATTCTGTTTGCTTTTTTGGGTCTTCAACCCATTTGTTTATTACAATTAAAGCAATTGCTTGGATCTAGAAACATGATTCTCATCCACTTCGTACAGGATGCAAATGTTGTTCCAACTTTTCGTGATTAATTTATTGCAATTTGAAATGCAATTCCCCCAAGAAATGAACATACCTACACATGGCATACCCTGGTTAAAATAAGTGCATTCTGTGGTTATTTACAATAAAACACTATTTGGTTCAATAGAGGCTAGGGGACAAATTTTAGTGAAAGGAAAGGAAAAGAAGAAGAGAAGATTTAATTATGAACATTGTGATTGGGCCCGCTAAGTGGTAGAAAGATTCCTTTTTGGTTTACAAGAGAAGGAAAATTTTATAAATCAATTTACTTTTGTAATCTTTTATTTCAAGAGGAAGTTCATAGTAACTCGTACAAAAGTTAGATGCACCTAAAATCCTCGTAGAAAGCTGCGAAACCCTGATAAAGCTCGATATATATGTAAATAAGAATTTGAGTGATTAAAAAATATAGGAAGTAATATAGTTATCATAAAAAGTGATAGAAAACAAAAAAATTTAAATGAATGAATAGGAAGTTTTATATATTTTTTTTAAAATTAAATATATTAAATTTGAGTTGACTTCATTTTAAACTATTTAAATTTTTAAATTTTTTGTTTAGATAATTTGAATTATTGAATTTTAACGTTCTTATTTAAATAGAGTATTTTAAATACTAAATAACTATTAGAAACTTCAAGATTTGACATTCACTAAATAAATATTATCATTATAATTGGTTGAGAAAATATTGAGAAACATAGATTGAAAAACAGCTATGATCTGCACCACGGATAAATAATCTTAATTAAAACATCATTCATTTCAAAGTCACCTCAAATAAACTTTAACTTAGTTAAAAAATAATTTCATTAGTGTCAATAAAACATTCTAATTCATATTAGTCGAAAAATTAATTCTATGAAGAGAAAATTATATTGATCTATATTTTGGTCAACATGATTCAAAAATAATATTAAATCATATTAATTGAAAATAGTATTTGTTGATGTTAATAAAAAATATGCTTAGATAAGTTAAAAAAATATTGATGTTGAAGACAAAAATTTAATTAATGTCAAATAAGAGATAATAATGACGTATGCCAGAAAAAAAAACCTATTGACAATAACAACTAAGAAAATAATTATGTTGACTTTAACTAAAAAAACATTTAACAACAATAATAGAAATAATAATGTCTAGTAGATAACTTTTCTGTATAGCATCACAATTAAAGTCAACCAATAATATCTCATCCGAAGTTAAATTTAATAGAGAATATAAAGATAATATATATGAATTTTATAAAAAAAAGTATGAAAATTTTCAAAGTCTTACTTCCAAAGTTGAAATTATATAATTTTAATTAATCAAATTATTCTTACAAATTCTTTCAATTTCACTCTCTTCCAAAATTTTGTATTCAAATAATATTTTTTATTATAAAATATTTTAAATTTTTTATGATCATAATTATTATAATGTTTAACTAATGATCTAAGTTCATTTAGTATGATTTGAGACCTGATAAACATAATTTGTGTGTTTTTGTTTTCTTCCATATTAAAGAGTTCATTTTTTTCTATATGATCTTCACACTAATTAATGCATTTCGATAATGTTCACATGTAAGATTTCATTTATTCTTTTCATCTTACGTCTCTTTTTCGTAAGGTTATGCTTTGTTTATCCTCTTGAGTAGTGTCTTGTTCATTTATATATGTCTTCATATATATTTTGTCTCTTTTGTATGAATTTTTTCATATAGACTTTGTCTAGTCTCTATACATGTATGGTGCTTTGTCGTGCTTTGTCTAGATCTTCAACCAAACTTCATCTAATATTTTATGCAAAATCAAGCGTTTTGTTAAATTTTATCTTATGGTTTTATTCTTAAAGACTTTTATATCTTTTCAAACTGGGTAAAATATTAGACACACTAAAACATAATATTATTTGTTATTATCAAAACCATGAGTGTTTTAGGTAAGACTCTAGGATTTAGAGTTGTGTCTCGTCCAATCATATGATGTTATCTTTTTCCTACATTGAAAACAAAATAACAAAATTCTCAAACGAACGGGGAAACTTATCATAAGAATCACTTCTGGATCTTCATCCTCCATCTCCACGTCCATATCCTTTAACTGCATCAAAATTGAGTTTATCTCATTAAAATTCTCCTTCATGCAAAGCTCAAGCAATCATTTATTGAGAAAAAAATTTATTGTAGATAAACTTGTCATGAACAACTTATCCATTTTCAACCATAATCATGAAATATTTGCTAATTCACAAAAAACTTTACCAGAGAGAGATAAGAGGATTAGAGAATGAGTCTTCTCCTCTTGAATTCTTAGAATAAACTCCTTTAGATGTGCAATCATGTTGTCCAACTTCATGTTCCTTTAATAGAACATGCATCTTGATGCACCGAAATTGAAACGGTTCTTTACCATAAACTTCTAAATCTTGATCATGTTGACCATCTTCTTAAGCGTCTTCTTGAAGATTATCACCAACTAAATTCTACTTTATATAACAATCTAAGGACAACATAACAACTCTTTATTAAACAGTTAAGTTCCCAACATAAATTTTAACTTAGTGTTGGTTACATTTATATATAAAGTTCATAAAACACTTCCTAGCAATGTTTAAGACTCACCAATACATTACATTTGAAATCAAGTAAAAATCAGTCTGAACTTATTGACATTAATTCTAAAGTAAAAAGCTCTATCTAACCTATCCTTAAGTCTAAAATATAGGTACATGACAACAATCAACATTCCTTCCACTTTTCAAAAAACAACACTACAAACTCACACATTAATTTTTCAAACATTTGCATCCTAATCAAAACCAACTAAAGAATCAAAATTGAACCCTAGTACACTAAATTAACAACAAAACTTCTAAAAATCACACAATTTAACAAATTACCAATTTGATCCTAAATTAATCACATGTAAAAATCCCAATCAAACATACCATCAAGTTATTACTTATAAAGAAAATTGAAATTTTAAACTAAATTAACTTTCATTACCTTAGATTTCCTTGTATCCCAAGGAAAACAAAATGTTGAAAAAAGAGTGGGAAGAAAAAACACTAAATGATCTCATTAATCACTTCTAAAGACTCATATCATAATTGTAAAACACTACGAAATTAAACTCAAACTAAAAATCCTTATGTCCGACAAACTAAGTTCGTGCATGTGCTTTACAAAAAGAAGAGACATAACTTGAAGGAAGGAGGAAAATGAATGAGTTTACCCAAGGTTAGGGATGACAAATGAATTCATCTTAATTTTGACAAGGAATCATCGTAATGATTAAGTATATGTATGAGTAATATCCAAATTTTTAAATTAGGTAGGAAGAACATGTACATATTCATCTCGTCATTGTACCCATTCAAATATTCATCCTCATCCTCATACATGTCCTTGTTTTAAATTACTAAAACAACTTTAATTTATTAGATAATAAAAAAAAATTATATTAACTTTCCTTTCGTTATTAGTTCGGTAACTTATTTCTAAAGCACACATTTAATTATTTTTATTTTTTTATAATTATTTAACCTTTATTTAATTAATATTTGATATTTTTATTTGAAATTTATACAATTATAATTTTTTATTGATATTTTGATATTGGAGAAAAAAAAATATATCATTTTGACATTGAATATTTAATAATATAATATTTTTTTATTGTAATTTTTAATTTTTATAAAAAATTATTTAATTAATAATTAAAATAATAAGATACAAGTATGAGTGAAAGTACTCTATATCCATTACTTAATGTGAATGAATAAAATTTTCATATCCATTAATAAAGATAGGATTTTTAATTTAGAAAAGAGAATGAAAAAAATAAACTATCTCTATCTCATCAGTCCACACTTTCTCTTTTCTTTTAACTAACTTAGAGGTTGAAATGATAAAGAAAAGGAAAAAGAGTTTGGGCTTAGATTTGAACTAGAAAAGAAAGAAGAATTGAAAATATCTCACTTGCTACGCTCACCTTTATTCTATTCTAATTTTGTTACAAATCAAAAGCCAAAGCCTAAATTATTTATTATATACATCATTCTAATTATTTTTGTCACTCCTCAACTAAACCGCTGCTATCTCGTTCTATTAAAGTTTAAAACTAATTCACACATATCACATATACAACTTGAAAAAAATAATTAAATTAATTAAAATTTAAAGATATGTTAAATTTAATTATTATTTTTTATTTTTATGTCACACATTTGTATTAAAACACAAAGACAACTTCTTCTCTTATAAAATTATCATAATATATTTATTTAATATATTTTTAAATGATTTAATAATTATTATTTTATCAAAATATAATATTATACTACATTCAATTTGATGAGTGAAAATATAATTATAATATTCAAATTACGAAAATTATGAATCCATTTTTAATTCATTAAGAATACATTAGTTCAGTGACATTTTAAATGATTTTTTAGAGAAAAATGTCTACTCCTATGTCAATATTTAAGGCAGGTTAAAGTAAGACTTATTATAAAATATTTAATAATTTTTTAATTACTTTTCATATAAGTTCTCAATTTAAAATAGTAATAAAATATGAAATTTAAAAAGAAATTATACAAAATTCATTTGATTTTTATAATTGAAACATGAATGATGAATCCGGATTCAATAAATATATTAGCAATTAATTGTAAGAAAATGAATAATTATGATAAATTGGTAACATTCTCTCATTCACACACATATATCTTCATTTAATATTATTTAATATTTATTTTTTCTTTTTATTTCTCTCCTTCTATCACATTATATATTTTTTTATTCTAGATATAATTAAGGTGTATGTTAAAATTTTACGAGTAGATAAATTATTTTCCTAATATTATATAACATAACAGTTTATAAAGCTTTTATCTAATTTCATGTTTTACCGTATCCTGTTTTATTTTATTAAATAATTTTTAAAAATCATATCTCATACAAGAACTTATCGTTTTTTTATCGTTATTCATTAATTATTCATATAAAATCTTATATAATAATAGCAATAATACATAATACATAAAATTTAAACATGTGAAAATGGTATTGGTTTAATATTTTCACTTAGAAAAATAAAAACACGCAAATATCAAGTGAAAGATAAAAAAGTTGAAAAGAAATAGTATTATGTATGAGCTGAAATCCCATGGCGGTTCTATGCACTGTATCGAAATACATGTAGTGGTATCACAAGGTACATGCACCCATACACACAATAATACAAGAAGAAGAGAGTGTCCTAAGTAGCATGTACAAAACACACACCATTCCCATTTGCTCACCCACAACCTAAAAGTAACCCCTTTCCTTTCACACTTTCTTCATTCTAGTTTTTATGATTTTCCCACATAAATAAATCCTCTTCCTTCTCTTACACTCTTGTTTATTTTAGCAAACAATCATTTTCTCCATTATTAGGGTTTTTCATTTGAAATGTGGAGGTACAGCAATGGAGCCCTCTGAATCCGAATCAGTTAGTTCCCCCACCAAGGACCCGCAATTGGGTGAGCCTTCTTCCCCTGTTCACCCACTCGATCATGATCCTCAACCCTCAGATCTCAATCACGTTGCCCAAGATGGTGATGCACTTGGTGGGGAGCTTCAGGATAAGTTGGATTTGAAGGACGAGAGTGAGAGTGAGAATAAAGGTTTGAACTTGGAAGATGGGGGTGAAAATTTGAGTGAAGGTGCTGCCCCTGAAGGTGGTAAGGGAGAAGGGAGTGATGATGATGATGCTGTTGATGGTGATGTCGTCGTTGTTGTTGATGATGATTATTGCAATGGTGGGGACGAGCGGTGTGATTGGATTGGGAATGTGAATGAGCGTGAGAGTGATAAAGTGGGTGGAGATGTTGAGGAAGTGGAGAACAGGGATGAGAGGAGCAGTGGTAGAGCTCAACAGTACCCCTTGAGGCCAGAGGCTGAAGACTGTGCATTTTATCTCAAAACTGGAACTTGCAAATTTGGATTCAATTGCAAGTTCAATCATCCGCTTAAGAGGAAAAATCAGGTTTTACTCTCTTTGGTTTTCCTTCTCTTTCACACTATTACTAATTAAGTATCGGTATGGTTGCATTAAGTGTTAAATAGTTAAGCATCAATAATTAAGTACTAATATGGTTGCATTAAATGTTAAATAGTTAAGGATCAATTAGGTATTAGATGTTGAGAATGAAGAAATATTTTGTCTTTATTGAAGACAACGAGTTTGATTATATGGCCTGGTACTATGCTCGACATTACAAAACTGGAAGTAATATATTTAAAGGGTTATAATTAGTTTATGTTGGACATTTTGTGAATGGAAATGTCTTATACATGTTCACTTCTTGAGTTTGTAATGTATTAACACTACATGAAGGCTAAAAGAGAGAATGCGGGAGAAAGAGAAGAACATGCAGAGAGATCAGGACAGATGGAATGCAAGGTATTTTCGGAATTCTGTTGTAAAACTTTTGGTTCTTTTTTGGTTTTATACATGTATTGTTATATGAGACATGGTTTGAAGCTATGAGCAACTCTAGCCACAAGTATTTGAACATGTTTGTCAGTATATGTGGATTAGTCCTTCCCACTAGACCCTAAACCCTTGTTGGTTTGCGAATGCTAGATTGTATTATCTGAATTTTGGACTTGGGCATGTAGGTTGACGTTAAAATCTAGAAAATTTAGACATCAATGATAACATATGCGTATGAGACCCTTACAACAAAGAGGAAAGAGATAGTCCTCTGTAAATACAACCAAATAGAAATAAGACTGAAACAGGTTTGCCAAAAGGGTACAAGCTACAGGACACACCCTCTATCAAACCTCCCAATATTCTCTCATATGTTGCCCACCTGTAACAGACTCCACACAGTTCTACCTCTAAAAGACTTCGTACAATTCTTTTTTATTTTCCCTTCCATGCCAAATCTCTCAATCATTTCCCTGTGTTTCTCTACTCTCAGAATTTACCAGTTGTCCTTGTGACTTTTCTTCTGGGTCATTTCTTCTTACCCCCCCTAAGTCACCCATCCTTTCTGTTATGCCCATTCTTTCGCAGTCCATCTCTCTTTATCAGTTAATCACATGTATTTATTAAGATGTAGCTTCCGTCTGTGGAAGATTGTGTAAGGTTAACTTGAGGTTTTAACCATGTATCATTTCCTTTAGTTACATGGAGATAATTGATTGTTTGTATGCCATTTACTATGCTTTGAATTTTTGGGACTTTCATATTATTTTTCATTTAATCCCTTTGCCATTAAGGGATATTTGACTAGCTAATGTAAAAATCATATACCCGAGTTTGACTTGGTGAGTGTTATTCTCTATTAGAATTCCATGATCAATAGCAGAATTCAGTAGTTGTCGGATGGCTGATAGTTGAGTGATATATTTTTTGGGTATACATTTTCTGATTAGGCACTGGTATATTTTCCTATATGGTGTTCATTAGCCATGAAAGATTCTGTCATGGTGGATCATGGTGTACTAGTTTGGCAGAGTTCTTTCTCTGATGCTATACTAGTATGTGTTTGTCATTATGAATTTCTCTGTTTTTTTTTTTTTGGCATTGTCGCCTAGCCTTGCTATGTTGAAAAAAATGTTAGATCTCTAACAATTTTTGGAAGAAACATGCTAGTATATTTATATGTTTAATCTCTTTATGTTGTCATGTTTTAAACATGTCCTACTATTTATTACAGGTTCATAACACAATTATTTTTCCTGATGTGGCAGTATTATTTAAGATCTGGGGGGTGCAAGTTTGGAAAGGCTTGTAAGTTTAATCACACAAGGGGAAAGTGTTCATCAGCTTCCCCAATTGTAGAGCTTAACTTCCTTGGCCTGCCTATTCGAGTGGTACAACCTTTATTTCTTACATAGCAAGTTATGCTGAAAGTTATTTTGTGTTCACTGAAATACTTATACCTGAAACTTGATGAGATTGCTTCTCATGACAGGGAGAGAGAGAGTGTCATTATTACATGCGTACTGGCTCTTGTAAGTTTGGAGCAAATTGCAAGTTTAATCATCCTGATCCTACAGCTGGAGGAGGTGATTCTCTTTCTGGTTATGGTAATGGAAGTTCTGTTTCATTGCAAGGTGGACCACAATCATCTATATCCTCATGGTCTTCTACTAGACCATTAAATGAATCCACTCCTTTTGTGCCGGTGATACTTTCAGCTAATCCAGGGATTTCTACTCAAAGTTCTGAGTGGGATGGATATCAGGTAAATCAATAAATTTCATGTCAATAGCTATCATGCTGGGGACATTCTATTATATTATTAGTATATGATGGCAAACTAGCCTGCCAATTTGCTATCATACAAGAACATTAACCGTTCCTGCAACATATAGTACATGGTGAGATATCTTTATCAGTTGGCTGTTATCTGTACAGTTAATACTGAATAATGCATTGGTTTATTCCATTTAAGGATTGAGATTTATATGCCCTCATTAGGTGCTTAAAAGTCAAAGAATGCTTTCTTCCTTTAGACTATTTTCTCTTTCATAATTTTCCCTCATTTTCTTCTCTGCTCTCTTGTTTTTATAGCTTACTATTTTCTAATAACTCCTCAGCTTTCTTATTACTCTTATGGGGCTGCCTTTGATATATTCAATTTAAATTAAGAAATCTAATGTCCTTTTTATCTCTTCCCTTTCCGAGTTCAATATTCTGCATGTTAACTGATGTAACTGACTGTTTTTTCTGCTATTTGATCAACTTGGGTTTTCTACAGGCACCTGTCTATCTACCTGAGAGGAATATGCATCTACCTTCAACATATGTCATGAACAACCCGGTTATGGAAACAAATGTTTATATGCACCATCAAAAGCAAATGCAGGTTGAAGAGTTTCCAGAAAGGCCTGGTGAACCTGAATGCAGTTATTTCTTAAAAACTGGGGATTGCAAATTTAAATCTAATTGTAAGTTTCACCATCCAAAGAATCGAATTGCAAGATTACCTCCATGCAGCCTTAGTGACAAGGGTCTACCTTTGAGACCAGTAAGTTATTCTATTCCATTTTTTTTTTCTTACATGTTAAAATTTACAAGATTCCTGCTACATATGTTCCACTGTGTCTGTGTTTTCTCTTTACACATTCAAGACAGGTTATTTTTTATTCGGAAAAGAGAATATCTTATGTTCTTTGATTGGTCATGACACAAAAAAGCTAAGCTTGCTGGTTTACCTGATCTATGTTGAATGTGTCATGAAAATTCAGGACCAGAATGTTTGCACATATTACAGCCGATATGGAATTTGCAAATTTGGACCAGCTTGTAAGTTCAACCACCCACCACCCTCAGCTATGACCGGACTTGATCAACAATCCTCGTATACAAATTTGACTAGTGTTGATGTGGCTGAAAATGGAGGTACCAGTGACGAGAATCAGCCGTCTCTATAAATATTTTCTGGTTTTGAATATGCATATCTACTATAAGTTGTAATTTTTATTCTAAAAAACATGATAAATTTATTCAATTTCCCTAGCTATGCCTATTGTGGCACAAGCTTTGCAGAATAGTAATATAAATATTTCATAGAAGTTCTATTATAAGTAACATGTAGATTATTTTTTGCTTTTTATTTGTTTTATTTAGTATGTATCTTTAGAGTATGAACATGAATGTGGATTTTCATGTTTTTTTAATGAGTTAGCCAATTTAAGCACGAACCTGAATAACCAATAACCAATTTAAGCACGAACCTGAGTAACGACAGACAGACTGACTGTTCAATTATTTATTATTTTTGTAATGTGAATGAAGTAACATGATTGTAGATCATAAGTAAAATACACCTTGGAGAGACTAGATAAACCGAGATTATTTTGTTCAAGAACTATTCTCTTTAACAAGTTCAACAGAACCTTATCAGCAAATAAATTTTTATCCCATATTTCTGATTATAATATTTTAATTTAAGTTTGTTTTATTGCTTTGATTTAGAGGTTAGTTTCTTCATGTTAGTTGTTTTTTTATTCATATATAATATTATATACTAAGTGCACTTGTATTTTAGGTTACTTTCTCTTGAATCATAAGTTTAGTAACACTGACTTAATGGATGAAAAATATGATGGATGGGAAAAGTAGACTAGGGATTAAAGATAAAAATCTTCTATTTGAGTATTTGAGTTATTTAATGTGTTCTTTTTTTACATATAAACTGAACTTAAAAAATCATTGTACTTTTCATCCAGTTTCTTTTTCCTTCCTTTTTTCTTTCGTTTTCTAATCTTATTATGCACTGGCAGAAACAGAATTTATATAGAAGGGATCAACATTTGTTTTCTTTTCAATAGGACAAACCCTTTCAATAAACCCTTTCAATAGATGCATCAAATGGTTTTACCCTCCTAGATTAATCAAAGATTGAATATGCGGTTTGGATTGAAATCATTTGCGCTTTAATTTGAATTAATAAAAGATTGAAAAAAAATAAACTTCTGGATTCATAAATATAGAAATAAAAAAGTTAATTCCACGTTACTTAATTCAGAAAAAAAGAAAAAATTAATTCTAGATTGCAGATTCACGATCCATAAGTAAAAAGATTAATTTTGAATTATATAATTTATAATATATTTTTAAATTATATATTCTGAAAGTGAAAAAATTAATTCTAAATTATATATTCTAAATGAATTTTTAAATTGTACAATATTAAAGAGAAAAATTAATTTTAAATTATACAATTTAAAATATATTTTTAAATGATATAATATGGAAGTCATACTTATTTCTAGATTTTATAATTCCGAATAGATTTTCAATCTTAAAATATATTCCACATTGCAAATCTAAAATTATTTTTCACTTTCAAAACTATGCAATTCAAAACATAATTACTTTTTTTAACTTCCATAGTTTACAATCTAACATTTTGATCTTCTTGATGAAATCGCATGAGAAGATGTTTTAAACATTTCTCTATACGAACATGTACGAACAAAATATGGGGATACAAAAAGTAATTGTTCTCCTTAAACACCAATAACCTTAACCTTTACTTCTTCACCCACTAATTATTATAAGCACACTTTCCAAATAAACTAAATATTTAATTTGTATATTCATTATTTTCCAATAAGGAAAGGGGCTACTGTAACTCGTCTCCAATATTACCTAATGTGCATGTGTAAGAATTAGGATTATTATATTTAGGGTTAAATATGTTTTTAAATTTCTGAACTATTTGTTAAAATTGTATTTTTCTTTTTAGGATAAACTTTGAACTTATTTTATTTTTATACTTTATCAAATGGTGTAAATAATCTGAATGACAAATAAAAACATATTTAAAGAGAAGAAAATAAGAAGGAAAAGAAGAAAAAAAAATGAAAAAGATTTAAGAGACATGATACTGAAGTAGAAAACTATCTGCATAAAAAAATAAAAAGATAAAAAAGAATTCTGACAAATCATAAAAAATTGTTTACACGAGTTTATAAAGTATAAGAATGAAATAAATTTAAAGTTTGTCTCAAGGACGAAATATAATTTTGACAAATAGTTCAAAGATTAAAAACATATTTAACCCTCAAATCTATAATTTATAACCATACATAAAGAAGATTTCTCTTTTTGATATCCACTTTTCATATTTTTATTTTATTTTTAATATATTTTAAAATAACTATTTATAAATTATAACAATATATAATGGAAGTTCTTATTTTTTTTTTACATTTGATATTCCTAATTTATCTTTAGTTATATTTTAAAGTAAAAATAAATCTACAACAATATATAATTGAGAATTCTTATTTTCGGTATACACATCTCATATTTCTATTGTATCTTTAGTTATATTTTAAAATAAAAATAAAAAATTATTTAAACTATGTGAAACTTTTGATATATTTTCTATATAAACTAGGTTCCCACTCACCTTTTTGTGCTCAATCACACACTTTGAAATAATCAACTCATTTAAAATGAGTTACTAATAAATATTTAAGATAAAATAAATTAAAAAGGATAATAATTTTAATTATATAAAATAAATATTTTAATTATAATAATTTAATAATATCATTATATTTATGATTAAATGACACATAATTGACATTAAATTTATAATAAATATATTTTTGTGAAAAAAATTAAAAATTGTTTGGTAGTACTACCAAAATAAGATTAATTTAAAATATCTTTCATATATTTATTTTACTGTAAACCCATTTACTTTTTGGTCTTCGAAGGGACTTGTTCCCCTAAGTTGTGATTCATTCAAAATCCAAATTTTACATTCAATGATTTTCGAATTATAAACTTCATATCTCAAACGATTTATAAATTTTCCAAATCTCTAACAAAAGTTCTTATTGTGAAAAGTAGGTCAAATACACAAAAAGAGGATGGTTGAATTATGTATTAAAATCTTTTGTAATAATTGGGAAGAATAGTGTCTAATACAAAAAGGTTTAAAGCTAAAAGATTATGAGACAAAATTTTCATTGAAAGACTCATTATTAATTATTTTCACTATCCTTATAGAAAATAATCTTCTTCTTTAACACGTTAGATAATAGTTTGATAATATGTAGTTTGAAAGAGTTAAAGGAAGAGAAAAATTTACTCTTTAGATTCTTAAATTGGTTCATCCATAAACAAGACTATGTTCAGTTCTTGATCAACACAATTTATGCAAAATCACGTTGCAAGATACAAATTAAGTATTCTTTGGACTTCATCCACTTCTAACTAAAAAACTAAGTATTGTTTGGACCTTAGTTAATCCTGACTAAAATTGAGTATTGTTTTGAATCATGACCATTCCTAACTAAAATCTAAGCATTGTTTAGATCCACAATAACTCTTGATTAAAATTAAGATTACAAGAAAATTAATCAAAAGATCACGAGGATGTTAACTAAAAGAGGATTTACGTCCTTAGATAAATATAAGGTTCAATTCACTATTTTAGATTCACAATGAACAATACATGTTCAATAGAGTAAATTCTACAAGCTAGAATGCACTTAAAAGCTTTCGGGCCTCAATATAATTTGTTTAATACATCATACTATACATAATATATTTGCCTAATATGACAAGTGATCAATGTCGAGGCACATGTCACTATGATGATCACCCAAAGAAGGAACACCCTGTACATAAAAGACAATAATATGGAAGGAAACAACTAGAATTTTATTTATATGAAATCCAAAAGTAAAGAAAATGACATATTACATCATCTCAGAGAAAGGCCTCAGAACTTGTTTCGTGCATGTTGCTTAGGGTAGTGCATATGTGTGCCTGCAAATGGTGCATTTTATATGGACATTGAAAAACTGCTTGAAGGATTTGTTGAAACTCTATATTATGGAGCATAGGGGGATGAAAGTTGGAGTAGCCTCTGATCTCTTGTACAGGGTGTGCTTGATGATAAAAGACATGGTGCAGATGAGGAAATTTGTGGCCCCTTCTGCTTCTAACCGTATCATAATAGTTTTATACAAATTAGTTTTCCAGTTAATTGTTACATGCATGTAGTTGCTAGTAAATTATTTACTAGCAAGTAAATAATGTTGATATACATGAATACATTTAAAAAGGAATCAACCACAAAACAAGTAGAGAAGAAAAACAAATATTTTGCCTAGTACAAAGGGCTTTGGAAGATATTGATACCAAGCCAAAGCATGAATCTTTTGCACTTCATGTTTTTAGAGATATTGATTACAACAACTATATATATATTCATTCCATGCTCTTAAACTACATTCCACTTTAATATTCTCCACAAATATAAAAGAAATTATTTTTTTTCATGAGAAATTCTAAAAACTCATCTTTATATATAGAAATGTTGTAATATAAAATTAATATTTTACTGTCAGGTACAACAAGAGATCATTATCTTTATTAAAACATATGAACAAGAACAAAATTTGAGATTTTTTATATTAAAAATAGAATGAACTTAAGAAACAACGATTTTTTATTATTCAGATAGAACTGATACCTCATTTATTGTTCCAAATAGTATATTGAGAATATTTTTTAAGATAAGATAATTTATTATAAAATATCAGAATCCTTAATGTAATTGATAAATTTAAAATATTGGTAAAATATTAATTTTTTATTTATTTTTATTTAAATTAAGTTATTATTTAAAATATTTATCCATTTAATTTAAGTTATATTTTTGTTATTTACATTTTGTATACTTCCTTTCCAAAGATTAAATAAATTATTTAATTATTCATTTATATTTTTTTAAATTAAGTTGTTTTTAAAAGTATATAAAATAAATTATTTGACATGTAACTATTTTATGTTAATTTTCAATTCTTTTATTTGGACAACTTTAAATTTTAATTCTAAGTTTCCCTTAATCATTTCTAACTTCAAATTATCTATTTAATAATTATTTGAAATGAATTATTAAAATATAAATTTTTATTATTTATTTCAATCACTTGTCATATACGAAATTATATAATTTTTTTTAAAATTCAATAATTAAAACTTACATTTATGACAATGTCTTAAAAAAATTACTATTATCAATTACTATATTTATATAATAATTTTTATTAATTTTATTCATAATAATTTTTAAAAATTAAAATTTTAATTTTTAGTTCGCGAATTAACGTCCAATTTTTTAATATTTATATATTTTATTAATTATTTTTTATTTTTGAAATTTTTTTCATCTTGTTTTTAAAAAAAATTGAAAAAATAAAAAATATAATCCAAAATTATGTTAATGGGGAGCTTAAATCTAAATGCTTTTCAATAATTAACTATAGATAAATTATATTGAGGATTCTAAGACATGTTATCTTATAAAATATTTGTCATAAATCAGAAACAAATGAAAGAAGCGAATATAAAATATATATTTTAATTCTCTTCACTTAAATATTTTATTAGTTTTCTTATAATTAATCTTATGTTTATATACTTATTATAATTAAAAAATATTTTTTATAATTAATTTTATGTTGTAGTATTTATTAGAATTAAATGATATATATTATAAAATCCTCCTAATCCCCTTCTCATTATATATGCATTTAATTAAATAATTTAAGAGAAAAATTGTATTTAATTTTTAAAATTCCAACTCACTCCACTAATTTCTACTACCTTGAGACACCTTACTAATTTCTACTACCTTGATGAATGGTGAGAAGTTATTGCATTTAAGTAAAAAAATAGATAAAATGACTATGTGTACCATGACATAAAAATCTTTTCGAAAAATTTTCAAAGTTTTTTAAACAAAAATTAAATATAACTTAATTTAAGCAAATTAACATAATAATTTTTTTTTCATTATTTATGCTATTACGTTTTATTATTCTTAAAAGAATTTGTGAAAAATATTTTAAATTTGATTTACTGGACTAATAGATGATTTCATAGTATCATCTACCCATAACATCTTTTCAAATGTTTTAAAATTTTATTCAAGTATACTATAGAATACTATATCAAAATTTATAATGTTTAAGTTTTTCTCTTTTATAATATTAAAGAAACATATATACTAAATTGCATAAAAGAATAGAATGGAGAATTAGTACTAAATTCAATTACAGGACTTCTGAAGCACATGGCACCTGATCCAATATTATATATATTGTTGTGCTGCGTGTTATAATTTGAGTTGTTTCATTGATGCTTTCATTACTCTTCATGGTTGAGAATGCAAGTTTGAAGGACGTTCAAGCGGAATTGAAAACTCAAGATAGTGAGATTCAATGATTGTTAGAGTAGATTGAATTACGTGATCATCTACAACATAGTTCAAAAAAAGGCCAAAAGTCAGGCTCGATTTGATCAGATACAAGCAATTTTGGATTGTTTGTTACTTGATAGACATGTGAATCGACATCATGAAGAGTTTACATCGAACCATTCCTTAGGTTTGCTGAATGTTTCATTCCCTATAAAAAAATATTTCTCTAGAGTTTTCTCATTTTGGTGGCACTTCTTTAGTGCTTGGTTAGATTTTCAAGGCAGAAAATTTTTTCAATTATCACAACACACCAAATGTTGCTCACATTGAAATAACAACGATGCATTTTGAAGGTGAGATGGTAACATGGTTTTAGATGTTACAGAGATTAGCAGCGGTAAACACTTGGGTAGAATTGACGTGTGCTCTGAAATCCCAATTCGGTCCTTCACCATTCGATTGTCCAATGGTAGAATTATTCAAGTTGCAGCAATCAGGTTCTGTCTCAAATAACTACTTAAAATTCATGTCTTTAGCTAATTAATCGTTTAGTCTTATGAATAAGGCACTCCTAAATTACTTCTTGAGTGATTTAAATGTTGACATTACAAGAGATTTTATGGCTCTATCACCAACTTCTTTGTTAAGAGCTGTTGCGTTGGCAAAATAATATGAAGATAGATATTTTCCTCCATCGAAGCAATCCTTCACTAAACCTTTTGTTTCAACTTATTCTACAAAATTTGTATCTCAATCATTGCTGCAATCATATTGGAATAAGAGAATTAATGTCAACAAAAGTCTTGCACGCTTTTTACGCACTCCAAGAGGCCCCCCAATAAAAAAAATCCAAATGTTAAAAATATTAGCTCAACTAAGATGCAATTGAGAAGAGAAAAGGGTCTTTATTACTTTTGTGAAGAAAAGTTTACTTTTAACCATGAGTCCTAATAGATAATATTTTTTTCTTCAATTGGATGAGGATGATACAACTGAATCAGAGGCTATAGAAGAGCGAGGATGGAAAAACATCCAACCCACATTCCATGGCTAAAGAGGATAGAAGAGAATGAAGCTTCAAGGATGAAGACTCTTGTATTTTGGAGAGTAGAACTAGGATTTTTCTTCTTTCTTCTTAGTCTTGTAAATATTTGTATAGGAGTTTTATTTTCTTGTTTTCTTTGTAGAAAAATGTATAAGATAAAATAGGTTCACTTGTATTTGTATAGCATAAGTGGGCCTCTATTTGGGCTCCAATTGGGCCATATTTTTTAGATGCACATGGGGCGGACCAAGGGACATCCAATGGCTGACCAAAGATTTCCAAATACACTTCCTAGGGGCTACTAAGGCATGGTAGGAAACTCATTTTTCAGCAAAACAAGTGAAGGGAAGAGTGTGAAAGAATCAAGTCCCACATCAAGCAAATTAGTGCCATTTTAGGCTAAAATGGGAAGGGCCTTGTTTGGTCAAGAGGATTTTCGTCCCTAGCTAGTATTCAGCCCATTCTTTTGTGTTTTCACTTTTAGTCCCACATCTTTTGTAACAAAGAGTGCAAGGGAGCCAAGGCATCTATATATAAGAGCCCCTTGCCTCTTGCAAAAGCACTTTGAATTGAATGAGAATTTGATATAGCTAAATTGCTTGTCTTCTTGTTCTTTAAAGTCACCAAATGGGAGTATTCTCCTTATGAGATCTTCTCCAAGGAACCTTCCTTGAAAGAGGAACTCAATCCTAAGTTTCCAAGAGGAACTTAGGAATAGTTAAAATTTTCATGAGCTTCCACTGCTTAAGGATGCTTCCATAAGACGACGTCTTTGAATGCTTTGAAAGGTGGAAAAAGTGTGGGAACTATTAGGTTTTTAGCATACATTGATAAAATTCTTGTTCATGTATTGATTGATGGTGGCAGCTCAGATAACATTTTGCAACCAAGGATTGCCAAAATTTTAAAATTACCAGTGGAGCTTGCTCCTATGTTCAGAGTGATGGCTAGTAATATTAATTATATGAAAATTGAAGGAAGAATCCGAGAACTTAATATGCAAGTCCAAGGACATTCATTTATGTTACCCATCTTCTTATTACCTATCTTTGGTGCATATTTAATTTCAGGAGCTAGTTGGTTAAAAACCATTGGCCCCACATTGCTAATTATGAAACTTTGCAATTGAAGTTGTTACATAATGAGAGATTTACTATCCTTTAGGGAAATAAGGACTTAATTCCTGCCCATGCATAGTTACATCATATTAGAATGATGATCCATACTAATTCAATAGATGAGATGTATAGTATGAATTTAATTGAAGAGAATTCACATTCTTTTCCCTTGTTCGACTTCCCTGTTGACATGGAACCTGAATTAGCTTTGTTACTACATACTTATGCATCTATTTTTGAGAATCCTAATAGCTTACCATCTCCAAGGTCACATGATCATTCTATTCCATTGCTGGAAGGCTCTAATTGATAGCAAACCCCTTTCCAAGGGACCAACCACAAAAGCCATGTCCAAGAGAATTCAAAAAGATTGGGCCTTAACTGAGCTGGATAGGCCCAAGCTTTTATATACATAGACTAGGCTCTAATCGATAAATATTGTATAGAGTAGAATAGGTTTCTTCGGGCCACTTTATGGGCTTAGTAGTGTAGAATAATTGGGCCTTGTATTTGGGTCAAGTAGTGTAGATTTTGGGCTTGTATTTGACCTTGTAGTGTAGGGCATGACTTGTATTTGGGCCAAGAGGTGTAGATAGTAGAATAAGGTGGCAAGAGCAATGGTTGGATGAAAATGGGAAGGCAAGGGACGTCCAAGGCTGACACTTCCCACATGAAGCTCATATTTTGTGCATGAGTGAAGTGTGGAAAGCATGTGAGCTTAGGTGGCTCTTCTTTTCAAATTTTTGGCCACTTTTGGAGGGAATTCGGACTTGAATTTCCCTTCTTTCTTTGCTTCAAGTTTCAGCCTACCCAATCTATAAATAGGACCTCTCACCTCTTGTAAAATCACTTTGAGTTTGAGTATAGAAATGTTGCCCAATTTTGGCCATTCACTTAAACTTTAAGTCCTCCCTAGGTTAGTCTTCTTCTTAGGCTTTTCTAGACTTCTTCCTAGAGAGTTGGCTGCACCTCTCCCTAGGATTCCTTACCTTGATCCACTTCAAATATCATCCATATCCAAACTTTTGCAAGGTCTCATCCATCTTCCTCCTTGGAACATCATCTAATCACAAGAAGGAGTCTATCACTAATCTTGTGAAGGTTAAGCCTTACAGGTATCCTCATAGTTAGAAAGAGGAAATTGAGAACTTGGTAGAGGGAATGTTGAGAGAAGGCATCATCCAACCCAGTAGAAGTCCTTTTTCTTCTCATATAATTTTGGTTAAGAAGAAAGATGGTTCATAGATATTTTGTATAGATTACAAGGCTTTTAATGTAATAACTATGTATGAAAGATAATTTTCCTATAGATGAATTGATTTATGAGCTTTTCGATACTTATTACTTTTCTAAGCTGGATCTTAGATTTGGATATCATCAAATAATATTAAATTCTGAAGACAAACAAAAGAAAACTTTTTGAAATCACCAATGCACCAACTACTTTTCAACATTTAATGAATGATGTCTTTTCTGGCATGTTAAGAAATTTTGTATTGATTTTTTCGATGATATCTTGGTGTAGAACTGCATGTGGAAGATCATTTATACCATGTAGAAATTGTTCTAAGCATTTTGAAGAAACATAAGTTGTTTGCAAGATTTTCTAAGTACTGTTTTGGAGTCACACAAATTGATTATCTTGGGCATACCTTGTCATGCTCTGGTGCAGCTACGGATAACACCAAGTTGGAGGCAGTAAAAACATGGCCTCAACCTACTAATTTGAAACAACTAACGGGGGTTTTTAGGTCTCATAGGTTACTACAGAAGATTTGTGAAGCATTATGCTAGTATTGTTGCACAACTCACTGAATTACTTAAAAAAAATGCCTTTCACTAGACTTCACAAGCAACTGAAGCGTTTGAACAATTAAAGTTAGCAATGGCTTGTGCCCCTGTATTAACTCTTCCTAATTTCAGAGAACCTTTTATGTTAGAGACTGATGCTTCAGGAACTGGAGTGGGTGTGATTATGAGTTAGAAGAAGTATCCAATTGCTTATTTTTCAAAGAAAATCTCTATGAGAATGCAGAAGCAGTCTGCATATATTCGGGAATTCTATGCCATTATTGTGACTTTGACTAAATTCAAGCACTATCTTCTTGGTCATCACTTTATTATTAAGATAGACCAAAAAAGTTTGAAGAAATTATTGGAGCAGAAATTACAAACTCCTGAACAAGAACAATGGTTGCCTAAACTTTTAGGCTATGATTTTTCAATTCAATATAAACCAAGAAAAGAAAACATCCCTATCGATGCCTTGTCCAAAAGCTTTCACATGGCTTGATCTCATGGCTTCCACCCTCGATTCAGTTAACAAAAAGAGATTCGAAACTATCTCAATTGTACAATACTTGTGTGCAGGGTCATCATTCAAATTTTGAGTATACTATCAAAGATGGGGTTCTTTTTTGGAAGGGTCATATTCTGGTTCCTAATAATCCAGATATGATAAACCAAATTCTCCAAGAATTTCATGATTCCAAAATTGGAGGCCATCAAAGTGTCACTAAAATTGCAACCAAAATTGGCATTCAATTCCATTGGACTAACATGCAACAGTTGTAGACCCCATTTTTTGTCCGGATTGAAGCAATGCACTAGATTGAGGACTCAAAAGGAGCAAAAAGAAGAATATAGCCTTATCCCTGAAAAATATCGAGAATCTGCTGAGGAAACTTAGGTAGCATATAGGGAAATAGGTGTGAAAATGTAATATTTGATTTTAGAATGTGATGCATGCCTAGGAGGCATTAAATGTGTTGTAGGATCTCTCAAACATGTGTAGAAGCATAGGAAATAAAAAATAACATGAAGTTTAACAATGAAGAACATGAAAACTGAAATTTACCCCAAATGTTAGGGTTTTAATTGGTGCAAAATCGTTAAAACTTGAAAACAAATCAATTCAACCGATTAAAATCAAGAACACATGCATAGAAAGGCATAGAATGAATTAAACTTGAATTTAATCGGTGCAAATGGCTAGAATTGATCCATATAGGTGCGACACATGAAGAACAAAAAAAGTTATAAAAAGGAAAACATGGATGAGAAAAAGAGATGAAGAACACGCCACTTTTCAAGAGAAAAAGATAAGTGCAAAAGACAATCACCACTTGAATTTAGGAAAACTCAAGATAAGATTCAAAGAAAATGAGGAATACCTCTTGAACTTCAAAGAGAATTGCTCTTGCAATGTATTCAAGCTTCAAAGTTATGATACAAATGAAAGAAACACCTATTTATAGAGTGGAGGTGTGACACTCATGCACATAGGAGGAAGGTGAATGGTTTAAGCCATGTTTGGAGATGCTCCCAAGCTTCCCAAACAAGGCCCTTCCCACTAAATGCTATCCTTATGTCCAAACACCCCTCCTCTTGTGTTTATTTGTGACAAAGTCATAAAAAAGACTAAACTATTTTTATTTTCAAGGAATTTACAAGAATTATTGATATTTCTAATGTCTTCTTCCAATTTCTTGTACATTCATCTAGTTTTTTCTTCCTTCCTTTTCTTCAAATCTTTTTGTAAGCTTTTTCTCTTTCCAATTCTTCTTTGGCTCTTCTTGTAACAACTCCTCCTTGTGATGAATTAGGTTCTTCATGATTTGGGATCATATCAGAAGGAGAGCAAAAGAGAGATGACCCATTTTCACCATATAAGAACGGGTCATTCTCATAACAAAATGAGTCTTTCTCCTCACATTAAATGTCATTTAATGTTTGATAGGAACGAGTTGTTCTCCCATGAGAATGAGTTGTTCTCCTATGAGAACATATAGTTCTGTACCTCAAAAAAGTGTATAAATAGAGCATTCTATCAGTCATAATCACACATCATTGAAAATATTGACCAGTACAACAAAGATTAGGAATTGTGGCTTTGATACTTCTTTTCTTTGAACAATAAAAGCTTGCTTCGAAGATTCTAATTTCCCCTCCTTTCTCTTTTTTTATAGTTTTTTTAATCACTTTTATAGTATTTATTGTTGCTTCTATTGATCACCTTTTACAATCTTTTATTGCTTTCCCATTAAATTAGGATAAGCAAGATCAGGGATGGAGCAATAATCATGTAGATAATTAATTAAAATTGCTCTTGTGTAATCCCTTACCCCATTGGGTTGAGGCAAATGAAGGCTAAGCAAAGATTAATACTCTTATGGATTAATCAATTCACCCTTTAATTGCCCTCCCTTCAGGATAGGGCAAATAAGAGAACTGAGTAACAAAAGAATGAATCATTTAAATAACTAACCCTTTTTTATCATCACAATAACAAGACAGAAGTAATAATTTGAAATTTGATTTTGATCATAAATTTATCAGAGTACCAATAATGGGTGTTGTGCAGTGCCCAACATATTCCCCATGTGTAATCAATCCTCGAACTCAAACTTTGGTTGTGATGACCTATGTTTGATTTTCAAAAATCTTTTCTTTTTCCAATGTTTTAAGCAAAATATTGGTGGTAACTTTAAGAACCCGAATTTTTATACGGAAGTTTTGGACACTGAAAATTCGTCGACGATATCAGGATGTTTGGAAATACGTAAGGGAGTATGCCATCTGTGAACAAGCTAAAGTTGAACAAGCTAAAGTTGAACAAGCTTTACCTATAGAACTCTTGCGACTATTACCTATTCCACAATAAGTTTGGGAGGATATTGCTATGGAATTTATTGCTCATCTCCCCTTTGTAATAGTTATACGACAATCATGGTTATTGTTGATAGATTATCCAAATTTTCTTATTTTATGCTCGATTTGATTTTTCCAGCAAATTTATGGTAGAAACGTTTATTACTCAGGCGGTGAAGATACATGGAATTCCAAAATCCATTGTATCAAATAGAGATAGAGTTTTTATTAGTTTCTTTTAGTAAAATTTGTTTTAAGTATCAAGGAACTACATTGTCAATGGGATCTTCTTACCATTCTTAATCCGAAGGTCAAACTATCACAAATATATTTGAGGTGATATGTGTATGAGAATCCTAAGTCTTGGATTAATATGCGACCTTGGGTCTAGCATTGGCATAATACTTCTTTTCATCATAGTTTAGGCATTGCTCATTCTCAAGTTGTGTTTCACATGCTCCCTCCTCAAATTTTGAGATATAATTATAATCTTAAGGATTTAATTTCTATACAAGAAACATTGAAAATCGAGGATGAACTATTATTGCAGCTGAAAGCAAATTTGGAGAAAACTTAGAATTGCATGAAAAAACAAGCGGGCAAAAGGAGGAGAGATATTCAATTGGAGGTAGGAGATTTTACCTTGGTTAAATTGCAACCATATAGGCAACAATATGTAACATTATGAAAGCATCAAAAGTTGGGGCTCTGGTTCTTTGGACCTTTTAAGGTGATTCAATAAATTGGTTTGGTAGCTTATAAACTGCAATGACCAGAGACAACTAAAATACATCCAATTTTTCATATTTCCTTGCTCAAAAGTTTATGTGGTAAATTTCCATAATAGTATGTACCACTCTCTCCCACTACTTCAGAATTCGGTCCTATAATTCAACCATGAAAAATATTATGATGTAGAGTGATCACAAGAAACAATAAGAAGGTCTCGCAAATTCTAGTTCCCAGAGTCGAATGATACTACTTGGGAGGATGTTGCAAAAGTGTAAGATTCTTATCCTCTGTTCAACCTTCAAGACAAGGTTCTTTTTATAAGGATGGTAATGTACAATGCGTAAAAAGGAAGAAAGGAGAATTAGCACCAAATTTACTTACCGGCTTTCTGGAACACGTGATAGCATATCCAATAACACAAAAAATATTAGAAAAAGCATACACGACTCAAAGAGAATGTGTATTTGAAAAAGAGACATGTGGATCGTATGAATCGTCTATATGAGTTTCTTTCTCTCTCTGATAATTTTGGAAGGGTCGTATTATTTTTTTTCAACTTAGTTCCTTCAATTATATTGACATGTGAAAAATTCATCTACGCATGTATTTTTTTTTCTCTTTCTTCCCTTGTCTACCTTCTCTCCTTCTTCATTGACACAATCCATGTTTTCTCTCTTCCAGCGTCATTGTGAAAAATAAGTTTAGTTTGTGGTATCCTAAGTTCTCACCCATAATCTCTTCAAACACCCTTAGTAGCACATAGAAAAGAGGATGTTGCAGCTTTCAATTCATTGAGGTAAGTCGTTGCATGTACTCGTTTGTTGAGATGCCCACATGTACAGAGGTTGTTCAAGTTTTAGAATTTGGAATTGGATGAAGAGATGTAAATTTTTTTTTCTGATTCTGGTGTTGTAGTGAGAAAGTTGAACTTTCTGAGGACTTAAATCTCTCTATTGGAAAGGTCCCATTTCTCAATTGCTGCTAAACCATCTTCCAGTAAGGGGTCATTTTCCCTGCACCCCAAAAATTTCATTTTGCACCCTATGGCTAATAGTAAATTGACAAAATTACCCTTAAGCCTAATTAAAGTAAATGCACCCCCTCTCTTCCTCTTCTGCGTTTGAGGTTCTTCCACTGTTTCTTCTTCTTCCTCTATATGTTTTTCTTCTTCATTTCATTTGCTGAGTCTGTGAGCATATTCCAACAACTTCAGGCAACCAGAAAGGACTGGACCGCACCAACACGAGTAAGGATTCTTCCCTTCATTTTTGTTGAAATCGATTTTACTGATTTCCAGTTTGAAAAAGTTGCTTTCGGTCTGTACAGACCAGAAATCAATTCTGGATGCGGAATATAAATTGAATTTTGGTTAATTTATAGATTGGTAGCCAATTGAAGAATGTTGTACAATTCGGATGCCAATTTTTCCTACTATTGAATTTTGGTTACTTTATAGATATGACTAAGACAAGAGGTGGTTCCTCACATGGCCATGGTAGACAACAACCTACGACCTCTATCTGTAGGAGAGATCGTGTTACAGAAACTAATGTTGATGGCGATGGTAGTGGTGCTCATGTATTGGAAGCACTGAGAGAAGTTGATGTGCAAGCTGAAAGATTCCCCGGAGGACCAAGGGATACATCACTATTGACAGGGTATGCTAATTACGTTGTGAAGAGCTTGTTTTGGGGCTACCAAAGCTGAAATTTGAAAAAGGAAAAATCTGTCATGCATGTCAAAAAGGAAAATAGACCAAATATCTTTTAATCTAAAAAATTATGTGTCTACATCAAAGCCTTTGGAATTGCTGCATTTAGATTTGTTTGGTCCATCTAGAACTATGAGTATTGGTGGAAACTATTATGCTTTAGTTATTGTTGATGACTATTCTAGATTTACTTGGACTTTATTCCTTACAAATAAAAATGATGCATTTCATGCTTTTAAGAAACTTGCCAAGGTTTTACAAATTGAAAACAGCTGCAGCATAATTGCTCTAAGTGATCATGAAGGGGGGTTTGAAAATGAAAAGTTCAATCATTTTTGTGAAAAATATGGAATTAAACATAACTTTTCAGCACCTAGAACTCCTAACAAAATGGAGTAGTTGAGAGGAAAAATAGGTCACTTGAAGAACTAGTAAGGACTATGCGTAATGAATCAAATATTCCTAGATATTTTTGGACAGATGCAATAAATACTACATGTTATGTAATAAATAGGGTTTTGATAAGACCTATTTTAAAGAAAACCCCTTATGAATTGTATAAAGGGAGAAAACCCAACATAACACATCTTAGAGTGTTTGGTTGCAAGTGTTTTTGTGTTAAATAATGGTAAAGAAAAACTTGGCAAATTTGATGCTAAAGCTGATGATGCATTGTTTTTAGGTTATTCTTATAATAACAAAGCATATAGGATTTATAACAAAAGATTAGCTATCATTTGAGGAATCAATTCATGTTGTTTTTTATGGTACTAATGTGCAAAATGAAGGTGCAGTAAGTAGTGCAGGTGTAGTAAGAAAATTTAATTGAAGGTGTATGAGTTGAACAATTACAATCTGATAAAGCTGCAACAAACGAAATTTTAGCTAGTGAAAATCAGAAAGAACAGGCTGAAATTCTGGCACCAGAACTGAAATCTGTAGAAAATGATTTACCCAAAGAATGGAGGGTACCTTGTGAGCTATCCATAGAAAATGTGATAGGTGATGTTCAGCAAGGTGTTTCTACTAGAAGATCTATGCATGATACATGTTTAACGGCTGCATTTGTTTCCCAAATTGAACCTAAGTGTGTTGATGATGCATTACTTGATGAAAATTGGATTTTAGCTATGGAAGATGAACTCAATCAGTTTAAAAGGAAAGAGGTCTGAGAACTAATCCCTTGTACACCTAGATTGGAACAAAATGAGTGTTTAAAAATAAAATGAATAATCAAGGAATAATAACTATAAATAAAGCTAGGCTTGTGGCTAAAGGTTACAATCAAGAGGAAGGAATAGATTATGATGAAACCTATGCTCCTGTAGCTAGATTAGAAGCTGTTAGGCTATTGCTTGCTTTCTCATGTATGATTGGATTCAAACTTCATCAAATGGATGTGAAAAGTGCATTTTTGAATGGTTATATAAATGAAAAAATTTATGTTTCACAACCATTTGGATTTGTTGATCACAAGTTTGCTAATCATGTATATAAACTCAGAAAGGCTCTTTATGGACTCAAGCAAGCTCCAAGACAATGGTATGAGAGGTTAAGTAACTTTCTTTTATCTCAAAATTTTGAAAGAGGCCAAGTTGATAAAACCTTGTTCATTAGGAAGTCTTCGGACAACATAATCCTTGTGCAAGTTTATGTAGATGATATAATTTTTGAATCCACTAATGAGAAGCTTTGTGAAGAATTTGTGGCAGCTATGCAGGGGAATTTTGAAATGTCAATGATGGATGATCTAAACTTTTTCTTAGGCTTACAAGTCACACAAATGGATCATGGAACATTTCTTAATCAATCAAAATACTACAAAGAGCCATTAAAGAAGTATGACATTAACAACTGCAAAAAATCAAGCACTCCTATGGCTACCAACGCTACCTTGATGCTGATGAAAGTGGTAAACCATTTGATTCCACTAAATATAGAGGTTTGATAGGTTCTCTTTTATACCTAACTGCTAGTAGGCCATATATAATGTTTAGTGTATGCATGTGTGCTAGATTTCAGTCCAATCCTAAAGAATCACACTTTAGAATTGCTAAAAGAATCCTAAAATATCTAAAAGGTATTGTTAATGTTGGTTTATGGTATCCAAAAGGTGCATCATTTAATCTAGTAGGCTATTCAGATGCTGATTTTGATGGTTGTAAATTGGATAGGAAAAGTATAAGTGGAACTTGTCATCTATTAGGAAGTAGCCTAGTATCATGGCATAACAAAAAGCAAGCTAGTGTGGCTTTGTCTACTGCTGAAGCTGAATATGTTGTAGCAGGGATTTGTTGTGCTCAAACTCTATGGTTAAAACAACAACCTTTTGATTATGGTTTGAAACTAGATCACATTCCTATTAGGTGTGACAACACAAGGGCTATCAATTTAACCAAAAATCCTATTTTACATTCTAGAACAAAGCACATAGAAATAAGGCACAATTTCATTAGAGATTATGTTAAAAAAGGTGACTGTATAATTGAATTTGTTGATTCACATAACAAACTTACTGATATTTTTACCAAACTACTCTCTAAAGATAGATTTTTTTCAATTGAGAAATGAATTAGGTGTTCTTGATATCTCCAATGTGATTTAATTCATGTGTGTGATTCATTCTTGTTATTTTACATGCTGTTTGGTGTGTTTGATTGTTTAATTTTGCATGTTTGTTAATTGATTGTAGTTATACTTGCAGTTTATATGAAATAGAATGAAATTTGCAATGACATTCAGTTTTTTAGTTAGTTATTTCGTGTTTTAATTATCTTATTTCACTTAATTTGGGGTTGCAGTGATTTCAGTCTCTGGTTTAGGCAGTTCATTGTCAATTTAGTCAGTTAATTTCATTAATTGATATTTGTCAACACGCAAGGTCAATCCTTGTCGGGCTCAAATAAATAATTTCATAAATATTTTCTTACTTAAGAAATAGTAGATAATAAAATTTTTACATATGTATTTGTTTGATTTTGGGGAAAAATAAATATTTTAAGAACTACGCTAGTTCGCATATTTAATTAAAGGTAACTGTCTTAGGACGGATGTCGTAAGGGTGCTAACACCTTCCCTGCGAGTAACCGACTCCCGAACCAGAATTTGGTTCCAAAGACCAATTTTTTTTAAAAAAGGTTTTTTATAGTTTTCCTAAATAAACTATGGTGGTGACTCCTCTGTTTGTCAAACTTGATTTTTCATCGTCCCGTCGTGATCCCAGTTGCGATAGTATTAGACCAGTATCAGACTATCAGTTTTAATCAGCTGTTTTGCAAAAATCAACCAATTGAATTTGTCTGGAACAATACAAAATTCAATACCAGAACTAATTAGGTGATAAATTGCATTGATTTACATTCAATTGATGAATTTAAGTTGATTGTTTGATAGTTGTGCATCAGTTACACTTGAAATACAGCTGGTTAAAGAATATTGACTCTTGTTTTGTCATTTATTGCTTTTTGTCTTGCTTATAACTGATTTCTCTCTCCAAATTCAAAATTCACTTAACTGACTGAATGCTTTGGATAAAACAAAACCTGTTCAATATCTTTGCTACAAATATTACCTCTGATTGCTTGTTTGACTATATAATGCATTGAATTCTTTTTGTAAGCTGTTGATTGAAATTGTTTAAATTCACATGCTGAAGTGCATTGCCATTTGTATTGCTTGTGTTTGAAAACTCTGCATAAACTTTCTTTGTTCTATTATCTGTATTCTTTCTCTGCCATGGCTTCCTCAAGCAATCCTAGAAAAAGATAAAAAAATGCTGGGTCAGCAAGCAAGTCCTCAAAACATAAAGAACCTGAAATTCCAGCACCACCTTCATATAGACTTGGTTCTATTTAAGCTTGGTTTGATGGAGATGATGAAAGAATTGAGAAGTTTCAGTCTCATATCAGTAAAAAGGAAGTGAATCCACCAAAGATTCTGAGTTTTTAGTGGCTGGAGGATGAAGGAATGGCTGATATAATCACCATGCTGCAGTTTCAAGAGTTGCAGAAATTCCTTGAGCTTAATGGGTTCATCTATCCAGATTTAGTGAAGGTTTTGTACACAAACCTTTAGGAAAGGGTATTACTATAAGCAATACAGTTTGGACAAGGGTGGCTGGACTCAAATCTGATGGAGTCATTGTAAGTAGGGGATATTCTGGCTCTTTGGAAGACTTCAACAAAATTCAGACCTATAGGGAATGCTTGCATGATCCTCAAGGTTCTGTAAGGGGATTTCATGTTGGAGGTCTAACTTTGACAGCTAGGATTCTCACCTTCATAATCAACTAGATGCTCATACCAAGGGAAATTAACCATGCTACATTAAATGAAGGTGATCTTGTTCTGATTTTTAGCTTGATGAAATCTGTAAAAATTAATTGGATTCTTATTTTGAAAGATCACATGCTCAAATTAAAGAGTGATGCTGGTGGTGCTGTTGCTGATGCAGCTAATGCTGGTGCTGCTGTTGAAGAGTCTTCAATGATGGGAGACATTATGCCATATGTTCCTCCTGTTGATCGTGGTACTCCATTATATCAGTTTGAGCAAACTGTGCGACACTCTCCAATCTCATCAAATGTATCATCACTCGTATTGCATTGAACGTTTTGGGCACATTGATCAAAGTATTGAGTGTTAGCAATAATGACAGTGAAAAATCCAAGAGGGAGGGTGGGTTGAATTGGGTTTTCACAAACTTTTTTGGTATAAAATATTTTTCCAAAACTTAATCTCAATTCAAATTTCAAGATTCAGATTTTCCTTAATCTTTGATAAAAGCAGTGGGATAACAATTGTTAATATGATCCGAATATAATAAAATAAAAAGAGAGGGAAAGAGAGAATGAACACAAGGATTTATACTGGTTCGGATTTAGCCAATCCTACATCCAGTGCCCAATCACCACAACATGTGATGATATACCCCACTATCTTTAAATGCAATTACAAACACCAATTCAATGACAACATATAAAAATAAATAAAGATAAACGGAAACACCTCCTTAGACACACTAAAGATGAACACACCTCCTTAGACACACTAAGGATGAAAACACCTCCTTAGACACACTAAGGATGATCCCACCTCTCTTGACAGACAAGAGATGAACAAACACCTCCCTTTAAAACTGATCCAAGGGATGAATTTATAGCAATCAATAACCAAGAAAGAATTCACCTGATGTGTGATGGATATGAAAGCTTAAGCACAATACAATCACCACTTCCAAGAACTAAGATCAACCTTGAGAGAGTAAGCAAGCAGCTTTGAAAATATTTTAGCACAACACACTGTAATTTTCGTGTTTGATCTGTTGTGTGTTAACCTAAGACCTTGCCATTCATTTTATAATTCGAAATCAGCTTAAAGTTTCCATTCTTAGGTTGATTCAACATTTAATTCGAAAAAACGTCGTATTTAATCGATTGGATGAAAGGCATAATCGATTATTTCAGAGCAAATCCGAAAAACATATTTTTCCTGATATAATTGATTAAATTAGGATATAATCGATTATATATAAACCCAGAAAAGATATAATCAATTATCAAAATACTTAATCGATTATTTTATTCATTAAACTAGATTAATTCAAATTTTAAGTTATATAATCGATTCTATTCGATTTCTAATCGATTAAGAGCGTAGAAAATACTTTTTACGAAAATATGACTTGCTCTCAAGATTGAAATGGTCTTGGGAGAAAAGTATGACTTACTCTTTTTATCCAACACCCAAAACTGAAACTTCTAAACATGATCCTTCAGAGGTTGAGCAAATCTTCAAGATCTTCATTCTTGATTACTTTATATCTCCATGATTGAATATTTGATTTTGCCTTTAATCTTTATGATGGAACCTTCCTTTTTTAGATAAAATCAAGTCTTTAATGTTGCAATATTCTTTATATCTTCATCATCAAAACACCAATCTTCAAGATTCATTTTAGATTTAATTCTTCAACAAATCTTCTAAATAAATCTGCAGTCTTCCTTGAATTAAATCAACAATGAGGACCTGCATGCTCAACTGGCTCAAATTCATGTTGGCTATAGTATTGTGGTTGATGATGATGATGGTGAGGATGGTGATTAAATTGGTTCTGCAACTATTAGAGAGAAGTTGTTGCTGTTAAATCAGTTGTTGTTGCTGTTTTTGCTGGTATTTGGAGTAATACTGCTGCTGTTGCTGTGTTTGCTGATTTTTTTTTGGAGAAAAGTTGTTGTAGCTGCTGCATTATTGCTGATGCGCTTGCTGTTTTAGAGTAATGCTGGTTTGCTGATTGCATATGTTGCTGCATTCATGTTTTGCATTTCATTGTAGTTTGTTTTGCTGTTAGTGTTTGTTTGTTGTTGTTGTTTAATTGGGTCTTATGCCCATGTCTGTTGAACAATTCTTATTATCCTGCATATTCTATATTTGGATTTTTCTTCCTTATGCTATTTGATGATTACAAAGGGGGACAAATATTGAGGCACAACATATAAGGGGGAGAATATGTAAATGAGGAGAATTTGTTTCTGCTACTGTGTTTTTTCTGCTCTGTGTTTATTTTCAGGACTGCTACATTCTTCAAAGACAATGGATGCTTCAAGTGGTTGTCATCATCAAATAGGGGAAGTTTGTTGGACTTGAAGATTTGGTTTCAAGTTAATTTGATGTCTCCAACCACTTTGATGATGAAAATGATGATGTTTGAAGAATGAAGATTTTATCTTAGGATTGGAGTGTCTTAGGATGTGGGGTGAGATGCATTTCATTCAATCTTGGACTTAATCTTGTGTTTTAAAATGTTTTGAAATGTTTAAAAAGTTTTAACTATTTTTCAACTCATTAAAAATGTGTTTTCAGTTAGTTAAAATGTTCTTAATTTGATGACTAAGTCAATTTTAAACATTTTAACCAACTGGTATGATTTTCAGTTAATTAAGTTTCTGAACTGGTATTTTAAAGTTTTGTTTTGGCTGATTTTAGCTAGCTATTTTTCTGAATTTAAATCAGCTAAAATTCTGGAGCTATTCTTAAGAAATCCAAGCTCTCTGGAAAATCTGCTTGATTCGCATTTAAACAGGCTAAAATCACTTAAGGATTTCCCTTTAATGATTTCCACCAGTTCAATCGCGTTTTTAACTGACTGTTTTCAATTTTCAGATTTGGGGTGCTCTCTGGAAAATTCATTTTAATGAAAACGACTAGCTAAATCGCGTTTCAACTAAGTGATTTATCAATAACAACTTTAAATCACTGAACCAGTTCTGTTTTAAATACTGAGTTTTAAAGAATTGGGCAATGAATCAATTACAGAGAAACCCATTGTTTGTTAGAAATAACGACAGTGTAAAGACCAAGAGGGGGGGTGAATTGGATTTTTAGAAAACTTTTTCCCTTTAAAATAATTTTCCAGATTTTAGATAATTGTTCTAAAAACAAGATTCGGATTTTCATTAACCTTTGACAAGCGCAGTTTGAATTACAATTGTTAATATGATCCACAATAAAATAAAGAGATAGGGAAAGAGAGAAAGAACACATAGATTTATACTGGTTCGGATTTAGCCAATCTTATGTCCAGTTCCCAATCACCACAAATACGTGATGATCTCCCCACTATCTTTAATTGAAATTACAAACACCAATTCATGCAATAACAAATAAAGATAAACTGAAACACCTCCTTAGACACACTAAGGATGAACACACCTCCTCAGACTGGAGCTGTCAAAATAGGCCTGGCCCAATGGGCTGGCTCGTATGGCCTATGATTCAGGTCAGGCTAGGCTTAAAAAATTGTGGCCTATATAACAATAGGCTTTTTTTAGCCTGACCCATTTGGCCCGATGCCCATATGGGCCAAGGTCAGGCTGGCCCGTAGGCTAATGGGCTGGCCCGTTTATTTTTTATATTAAAAGTTTTGTTCTTAATTGGTATGTTGTCATACCAAAGAAAGAAACTTTAGTGTGTGTTTTCTTCTTCATTTCTTCTCTTTCTTTCTCATAGGCTCTTTCATCTCCTCTAGTGCACTACTCCTCTAACATCTCACAAGTCGTCTCTGTTATGTTGTTTAGTAGGTGTTTGACTCTTTTGGAAGTACTTAGTATGTGATCTAAGTTTTTTTTACAAGTTGTTCAAATGTAAACAGTTTTACACACGCATTCATGTAAATATATTATATATTTATACTTATATTGTTGATAAAAAATTATATTGTAGATATATTGTAATATTTTTTTCAATTTTTAATTAGGCTAAAAATGGCCCGTTAGCCCATTGGCCTAACATAGGGCCAGGCTAGGCTAAAAATTGTGGCCCGTTTTAAAATATAGGCCAGGCTAGGCTATCAGATTTTCTGAACATGGCCCGTAGAGTCAGGCCAGGCTGGACCGGGCCGCCCGTTTTGACAGCTCTACCTCAGACACACAAGAGATGAACACACCTCCCTTAGAATAGATCTAAGGGATGAATTTAACCAATCAGAAAAACAGTAAAGAAAACACCTGATGAGTGCTGGATTGAAAGCTTAAGAACAATGATCAACACTTCCAAGAACTTAGATCAACCTTGAGAGAGCAAGAAAGCGGTTTTTGAAACTTTAGCGCAAGAACACTTTGAATATTGTGTTTTATCAGATGTATTGAACCTAAGACGTTGCCTTTCATTTTATAATTTGAAAAAAGGTTAAAGTTTCCTTTCTTAGGTTGATTCAACATTGAATTTGCAAAACCGTCGTATTTAATCGATTCTCTAAAAGGTATAATCGATTATATCAGAGTAAAAACTGGAAAACACATTTTGACTGATATAATCGATTAGATTAAGGCCATAATCGATTATATGAACCCAGAAGAAATATAATCGATTATAAAAAACACTTAATCGATTATTTTGTTCGTTAAACTCTTTTGATTCAAATTTTAAGGAAATAATCGATTAGATTTCGTAACATAATCGATTAAAAGCGTAGAAAAACGTTTTTGTGAGAAAACGACTTGCTCTTAAGTTTGAAATGGTCTTGAATGGGATTTATGACTTACTCTTGTTGGAATAAATGGCTGAGTTTAAGAGGGGGGGGGGTGAATTAAACTCTTAAATATTTTCAAAATTCAAGGCCTATTTAGGAAAACCAGATTTAAAATGAAGAAGAAAATCAATTCTTTAAAGGTTCTTGAAATGCTTTTTACCAATGTATCATATATCCAATTCAATTAACAACTCAAATATCAATTACAGAATTTAAAAGAGTAGGAAAAGAAGATCAACACAAGAGATTTATACTGGTTCACCTTTCAACAAAGGCTACATCCAGTTTCCTAAACACCCAAATCAAATCAATTCACTAAATTTCAGTTTTTACATGAACCCTACATGAAAAACTAAAACCAGAACAATAAACATGATCTTGAACCCTACAAGATTTGTATTCTCTTGTAAAACCCTATTACAAGAACACCTTAATCACCCTGATTAAGAGAAGCAAACACAACAAACAATTACACAAGAACTTGGAATGAATTCACCTGGAAAAACAGTGCAGGATTGAAAAAACAGAGCATGCAGAAAAAACAGAGTATGAATTCTATGAAAAATTCTCTATTCAATTTGATCTTGGACTTCTTGATTGATTTTGCAAATTGATTTAGAGCACTTGAAAAGCTTTCTTGAACAGTGGGTTTCTCTGTAATTGATTCGTCACCCAGTTCTTTGAATTTCAAAGTATTTATAACAAAACTGTTCCAGTGGTTTAAAATTGTTTCTGATGAAATCAGTAAGTTGAAACGCGATTTAACTAGTTGTTTTCATTAAAACGAATTTTCCAGAGAGCACCCCTTTTCTGAAAGTTGAAAACAGTCAGTTGAAAACACGATTTAACTAGCTTTTCTAGAGAGCTAGAATTTTTAACAATAGCTCCAGAATTTCAACTGGTTTAAATTCAGAAAAACAACAAGCTAAAATTAGCCAAAACAAAGCTTTAAAAACTAAGAACATTTTAACTTATTGAAACCACATTTTTAACAAGTTAAAAACCAGTTAAGACTTTTGAAAACATTTTAAAACCTTTTAAAAACATTTCAAGTCATTTTAAAACTCAAGATTAAGTCCAAGATTAATTGAAATGCATCTTACCCCACATCCTAAGACACTCTAATCCTAAGACACAATCTTCATTCTTCAAGCACCATCATCTTCATCATCAAAGGTGGTTGGAGACATCAAATCTACTTGAAACCAAGTCTTCAAGTCCAACAACTCTTTTTATCCTTTACTCAAAACAGAAACTTCTAAACTTGAAACTTCAGCTCTTGAGAAAATCTTTATCAATCTTCTCTCTTGAAAGCATTTAACATCCTTTATGTCTTGCCTTTTCCATGAAGCAACCTTCCTTTGTGAGATGACACAAGTCTTTAATGTTGTTTAGAGAACTTTAAATCTTCATCATTAAAACTTTAATCTTCATGACTTATTGAGAGAACTTCATCAACACTTAAACTTGAAATATGTCAACATTGTTCAGAAAGACATTTCAAGTGTCCTAAATCAATTTGTGAAATCAATCAAGGAGTCCAAGATCAAATTGAATTGAGAGTCTTTCCATAGAAAGTCATCACCTGAATTTTGTCCTGTTCCATTTTCTGCAAGTGTTAATAAGGTGAATTCGTTCCATAATCTTGTGTAATCTTGTTCTGGGTTTGTTTCTTCTTAATCAGGGTGATTAGGGTGTTCTTGTAATAGGGTTTTACAAGGGTATATAGATCTTGTAGGGTTCAAGATCAAGTGTATTGTTCTGGTTTTGTTTAGTTTTTCATGTAGGGTTCACGTAAAAACTGAAATTTACTGAATTGCTTTGATTTGGGGTTTTAGGAAACTGGATGTAGCCTTCATTGGAAGGTGAACCAGTATAAATATCTTGTGTTGATCTTCTTTCCCTGCTTCTTTAAATTCTGTAATTGATAATTGAATTACTAATTGAATTGGATATATGATACATTCGTATAAGCATTTCAAGAATCTTTAAAGAATTGATTTTCACTTGCAATTACAATATGTTTTTTCTAAAATTGGCCAAGGATTTCGAAAATCTTTTAAGAGTTTAATTCACCCCCCTCTTAAACTCAGCCATTTATTCTAACACGCATGTGAGGCTTAGTTGGCTCAGAGAGGTATATGAGGAAGCATGCATCCATCACAGATGGGATTGTGCTGCTAGAGCATTCCTGTTGCATCTTGTGTGATGCACAATATTTGCTGATAAAAGTGCAACATCATTCAGTATGTCATACTTAGCATTATTTGAGGATTTGCCTATGTCTGGAGGTTATTCATGGGGATCTGCCGCACTGAAGCATATGTACGAACAACTTTCAGATGCAAGTTTGGCGTAGATGAGACAAATAGTTGGTTATCCCACGTTTTTTTACTGGTAAATGAAATAATGAGTTATGTATTTATGTATAATATTTATTTGTTTAATTATGTATTGAAATTGTTGTAGGCATGGATATATGATCATTTTCCAGTATTGGGTCGAAGGGATTTAAGTCCCAATTATGATGAGACGCAACCTAGAGTAGCCCAATATGTTGTTGGAAGAAATGTATGCACACTTTCAATTGTGTGGGAGCAGATTGATGCGTTGACCGATGCTGGGGTAAACTAGATGGCATATCAAGCCCATCAACCTACTAGACCATTCGAGTCCATCAACATGTTTTCTGGTTATATCAGATTTGGGGGGTGCACACATCTGCATCTTCCTGAGTGGGTGTTGCGACAGTTTGGTTATGTGCAGAGCATTCTCCAATCTCTTGGTTCAGTTCAAGATCAGACGACATCTGTGGTAGATGAGAGGTGGCGTTTGTTTAGTCACCATCTTGTCACCTCTGTAATGGAAGCTACACATGCATCTGCTTGTGTGGATGGTTATATGGATTGGTATACATTAGTTTCACATCCATACATGCTTCCTAGGGCTGAGGAAGATTGGCCTATGGTGCACACACGTCGTCGTCGTAGTGATGCACATGACGAACCCTTATTACCCGCGACATAACAGGAGCATGCCTGTCCTGTGAGTTCATATTGATTATTGAAATCTGATTGCAGGGTTCATTTATGAAGATGTTATATTTTTTTACTAACATGTTCATTTTTACTGATTGCAGGATATATTTAGACGAATAGTTGAAAAACTACAAAGGATCATTGATTGTAGGTATGTTGAGGAGGGAACTCCTACGTGGGAAGAAACCCATGGTGCACTGTAGTTAGCTCGTGGAGTGACGAAAGATATTGTTGTGTATAATAGGCTCCAGCGTAGTCCATGGGGCAGACGTTGATTACTGATGTTTAATTACTTTTACTTTCACATTCGTTATATGTATTATTAAATATCAAACTCATTATGCACTATGTTATTTAACATTGAACAACGTCTTATCTATTACAAATGAGTATATAAAATATGTTTCAATCATCTGCAATACTAACATAATCCTGAGACGCCCCTACAACTTGTGAAAAACTTCTATCCGACTAGCATAAAATGATGTCCACATCTTCGCCTCTTCATAAGAATAAGTAGACTATAATATGTCTACATTCAGTATGGGACAACCATCTCGCAACTTCACCTGTACATGTTTCATAAATGTTAATTCTAATGTCATGTGTATTGACAAATATGACAACATATAATCACATTACCTGAACGAAATGATTACCAAATACATGTCCAATACAAAACATTTGATGTAGACTAACATCTGTTGGTGGTTTACTTCGTAAAGGGAATATAGTTATGTTTTACTTCTTCGATAAACACACCAAGACAACATTGTACCTATTAGCAATGACATATCCCATATCTGGTATCGTCATCCACTTATTTGCACTGGCCTGCAAATAACATTCAATATGTTACGGAAACATTATTAGTTATAATTGTAAATAAATTAATAACATACAACACACTTACCATTGACATATCATCTACAAGTAATGACCTTTTTAGTTGGCCAACCCGTTCATAACCTCCAAATATGGTAGCATATTCATTACTCCATTGTCGAATTTCTTTAAATCAATCCGCTCTCACAAACGGCCATAAGTCTTCACCCATTCCTAACATGGCAGCAATAGATCGATAACCACAATGACCATCAGCTTTTACATCAATAACATCAAGTATGTATGGGTGATAAGTGGGAAGAAATTAATCTAACATGGAAACTTCTTTAATGTCCACAGACACTCAAACTTTTGCCTTGTCCTTGGTTGCCTTGAGTATAGAAGAGCTATCATGCATAGCATGGATGCCATCAACATGCTCAAAATATGATGGATCATGCTTTATGGATCTTGAAACCTTATTACCACCTCTTTTTTGTGATCCCTTCGTTTGTATCTTGTGCACTGGTGCATACATGGATGTCATATATGAATATGCAATTTCACGCAACTTGTACATTTTCCTGCAATGTCAACCTCTTCAAAATGTTTAGCAATAACATCAAATTTTTGCTTAATAGACATTTCAAACGTTGACTGACTGCATGATATATTGGCAAAGCTAAGTCTAGTCCACATGACATACACAACATTAAGTGGTATACTACCAAGGGCATATGTGGCTAACTCACATGCACACGGTAAATCGTGAGTATGTCTAAGTGTGCATCCATATTGTTGACTATCAATACCAACATACTTAACACGATTAAACTCTTCAGCAATGTGGTTCAATGCGTGTTTAGATACAAAGCCTTGTAATTTTTTATACAAACTCACATTAAACATGTATCCGACAACGTGTAGACTATGCTCAAACGATGCATTTATTTCATTATGTTGCAATGTTATGATTTTGTTTATCGCATCCCAGCAGCTACACAAGTCTTCCATACTATTTTGAAGCACCCTCTTCAAGTTCCAATGAGCAAATTCAACCCTACAAAGTCAAATAAAACAAAATGTGTTTGAAAAGTTTTAACATTTATTTGAATATAAATAATAAACTCACAAAAACATACCTATTACTAGTGGTATTCCCTAGGTGCATAACCTTATTCGTCCACGCCTTCACGAATTTTTCCTTATGTGGAATGACCCATGTGTTGTTGACATATTTAAAAAATAATGGCCATGGCGAACAGACAATTTGAAAACTTTTAACACACTCCCCAAATGTATCACAATCAACACAATCCATTACACCTCCCCATGCATCCATAAAAACATCCCAAGCCTGTGTAGAATCCACTAACATTTTACATTTTGTTTTCATGTTCTTATTAATGTGAAGCTTTAGAAAACAAAATGTTAATTGCAATGACTAGTGCAAGATCTCTGTCACTAACAATTATTTTGGGGAAGACATCCGCTCTAAAAAACAATCCTCCAAGTCTTTTTAAAACAACACAAAAGCTGCGGAGAAAGTCAAACCTGTGGACGTAACACTAACAATCTCAAGTAAAGGTAGCCTATATCTATTGGTTTTGTATGTGTTATCCATCAACAATACAATGCTAAAAGCATTTAGCAATTTCACTGAATCGGGATGTGTCCAATAAAGATCAGTAACAACTTCTGAGGACTCATCAAACCTACTCCAATGAATATACATGTCACACTCTAGCAACATCATCAACTATTGCGTTTTTGTTCTTGGTCCTCTTTGTGATCTCTTATAGGCATACCTAGCATTGTACATTTGTTTTATTGTGGTCACATTGTCTTCATTATGTTCCTTTAAAGTAAGTAAAATATTTGCAAGCTTTACTAAACTTTTTGTCATATCAACCAACATTGAATGCTCATTGGATTTTAATCTTCCAGCATATGGATGACCTACTAATGTAGCAACCAACTCATGATTATGTCTACCACATATTACCTTTAAAATCCACCCTCCTCCATTACGAACTGGTTTACCTTGAAATTTAAATGGACAGTCACATTTTCTTGTCCTAGTTATCGTGATCTGTAGATCCTTTTTGTATTTTTTATATTTGTCACCTCGTTCACATCCTAACAGCACATATGTCTTTCTTCCCGCTTGCCCATTTGCTGTATCAGACCTGAAAATAACAATTACAAATCCAAGTCTAAATGCTATTGAACAGACCCATTGTAGTAAATCATCCCGTGTAACAAAAACTAATGCATGTACATTACATATAACCATATTAATTGAGTGCTATTTTATACCAAAATAACCACTAATTATACTTACCTCATCAGTTGTGAAACATTCACCACAAAATCTCCCTATCAACTACATCTTCTGTTAACTCATTTCATAATATCAGGCATTTCGTACACCTTATCAACTTCATCTGACATTCTGATTCAAATATGAGATTCTATTTCAATAAAACAAATCATAACTTAAATACTAAACAAAAAAATCACAAAGCCAATACTCAATTTTTGAAAAAGTGACTTCCGGATTGTAGAAACCGGAAGTCAAAAAGTGACTTCTGGGTTCTAAAAATCGGAAGTCAAAAAGTGACTTCCAGGTTCTAGTAACCGGAAGTCAAAAAGTGACTTTCGGATTGTAGAAATCAGAAGTCAAAAAATCACTTCCGGTTTCTACAATCCGTTAGTCACTTATTGACTTCGGATTTCTACAATTCGGAAGTCAATTTTTGTTTCTACTTTGACTTTCGGTTTCTACAATCCGTTAGTCACTTATTGACTTCCGATTTCTACAATTCAAATATAATTAGTCACTTAGTCAATTTTTGTTGTATCAGACCTCAAAATAACAATTACAAATCCAAGTCTAAATGCTATTGAACAGACCCATTGTAGTAAATCATCCCGTGTAACAAAAACTAACGCATGTACATTACATATAACCATATTAATTGAGTGCTATTTTATACCAAAATAATCACTAATTATACTTACCTCATCAGTTGTGAAACGTTCACCACAAAATCTCCCTATCAACTACATCTTCTGTTAACTCATTTCATAATATCAGGCATTTCGTACACCTTATCAACTTCATCTGACATTTTGATTCAAATATGAGATTCCATTTCAATAAAACAAATCATAACTTAAATACTAAACAAAAAAATCACAAAGCCAATACTCAATTTTTGAAAAAGTGACTTCCGGATTGTAGAAACCGAAAGTCAAAAAGTGACTTCTGGGTTCTAAAAACTGGAAGTCAAAAAGTGACTTCCAAGTTCTAGTAACCGGAAGTCAAAAAGTGATTTTGGGATTGTAGAAATCAGAAGTCAAAAAATCACTTCCGGTTTCTACAATTCGCTAGTCACTTATTGACTTCCGATTTCTACAATTTAGAAGTCAATTTTTGTTTCTACTTTGACTTTCGGTTTCTACATCCCGAAAATAAGTTTTTATCTTTCGATTTCTACAACCTAGAAGTCCCTTTTTGACTTTCAAGTTGTACATGCGAGAGTTTTCGAATTCTACAATCCATAATTACAAAACAAATTGAAAAATAAAAAAAATTGTTTACCTTCTTCTTCTCGAGTTGAACCTTCGCCCACCACCACCAACCATCCTACAACTCTTCCAACCTCCAACTAAGACTGCAAACTTACACAAAACACAACACCACCACAGTCTCCATCAATCTCAATGTTTCACGAAGCTATATAACATGAGAATGACAATTTTGGAATTTTAATTTTTTGAAAAGTGGAGAAAGAAATTTTGGGATAGCAGGAAGAATCACTCCCCACTAAGATAATAAGGTCACAATTGGAAGTTTGCTTTCATGGGTATCTGTCACCAGTGTTTGAAAAAAAATCGATGCTTTACTGTTGATTTTTTCAGTTTGTAGAAATGTAAAAAAATTATATATATATTTGCATTTTTTTTTCATTTTGTTTGAAGTGACGACATTAGCAGGATCTGCACCATTAGATTCGCCAATTCCTCCGACATGATAGGGTCACGTGCGCCGATGGGGATAGAAGTTCTATAAGGAATGGCTTGATACTTTGTAGAGAGAGAAGGTGAAAATATAAAGAAAGTGGAAAGAGAGAAGCAGAAGATAATCATATTGTAAATAAGGTTATTGACTGTTTCTAACCAAACTATATTTTAAGAAATAAAAAAAATATTGCAAAATTGAGAAAATTGAGAAAAAAAATTACACAACAAACATAAGTTGTGCTGCAACTTTGTACATTGTTTTCTTAATTTATTATTTGTTATATATATATATATATATATATATGGTTTGATTTACAGTAATACTTTTATAATTTTAAATTATTTTAATACTTTTCAATATATTATTATTATGATTTAGTTTATTTTATAATTTACAAATAATGTAAATATTACTTATAATTAACGTAAATATGATCTTTAAATTTTTATTATCTTTATTATTTAAAAATACAATTTGTAATAATATTTATAAATTTGCTGTTATGTTTTTCAACTCCAAACAAATTTATATAACAAATTCATAAATCACAAACACCCTTAAAGCAAGATCCTAGAAGTTAACAGCAAATAAATAGTAAAATAACAAATAAAATCATAACATAATAAATCAAAATTAAATGAGAAAACAAAACTTGTACATAATTAATAAAGGAAAGTGAACATATGCAATGTTTTGTAGAGTGGAGATCACCGAATGTTTGAATCTAGATCAAATTGATTATAAGTCAAAAAATGCAATATACAAAAAGGTTCACTTTTGTTAAGAGAGGATACTCCGAAAGAAATAATACAAAAATAACACAAAATGAGTCATAAATCAACTTTTATAAAAGAACTCAAAACATTAAAATAATGAGTTCATGATTTTTTTTCTTATATATTTTTCAAGACATACATTTATAATTAAATTCCCAACAATCTTTCTCCAGTATAAGTCTTTCCTCTCGATTAGAAATATTTCTTAACCATAAATATTTTACAGGTAATCTTTACTTTCTTCACTAATGGTACACACTTGCTTGAAACTTCCATACAAAAACCACTTTCATCTACTCGTTTTAGCTGACAAATCATCGGCTTTAATACCACTATTAGATCTTTAGAAAAAAATATATACTAAAAGAAATGATATAAAATGAACTATGAACTAACTTACATAAAAAAATTAACACCACATTTAATTAAAGATCTTAAAATAATATATTTATAAGTTTTCCTCCTTATATATTGCTTAACACATTAATTTATCCTCAATATAAAATTTACATTTACACTTAAATTTTTAACACAGTATACTCTATAATTTTAATAAAAATGTACCGAGTCTTAACCACAAAAGATGTTGAATTATATATTTAAAACTAGCCAATAAATATATTTTAATAAAAGAAGTGAATGGAATTGCATCAGAAAAAGATACACTTCTGATATCAAGTGAGTACTTGATCTGTTTGCCTTGCGTCTAAACCAACCACGGACAAAAGCATAAAGGTGGAAACTGAACTAAGGACCAAGACAAAACTCACAGATCCATTAAAAATCATATTTAATTCTTTTAGACTAAATGTACAACAACTCAGCACTGAACTACAAAAATAATATACATCTATAATATACAAGCCCCGCAGGGATACAATGTAGGATGAAAAGTGCTAAGCCTCAACATTGGCTTTATTTCCAGCAAGGATGAGGGAGATTTCAAGACCACGGCTGAAGGCTTGATTGAACAGAAGGCGAGATTGGAAAGTGGAAATGAAAGGAAACCACGATAAAAATGCTATCGGTGCAAAGATGATCATACCCATTCCAGCATCATACATCCTAGCGAACTCACGGACAGAATCCCACAAGCCCAGACTCCAAACTATCTTTTTCCATGCAATTGCCAACTGAAAAGTATAGAAAATTTTACAGATGTTAGAAGTTGGAACCTGCTTCAAATGCAAGAAATGATGCAAAAATATAAATATTAAAGTCATCAGGGTCCGTCGACTCATCTTAGAAGATTTAAATAAGTACGTGTACACACAATGTAGTGTGATTCACCCAAAAAAAAAGGATTTTTAGAATGACAGTGACAACCTTACAAGCACCAAATAAGAGTGACCGAGGAGTTTTTCAGTACTATTTAGGAGAATAGTCGAGGCAGTAAGACAACAAGTACATCATATACATAATGCCTGATGAGAATTTTTATGGAAAATCGTTGCAGTAATACCATCCATCCATCACACTTTATTATGAAGGTTCAATATGGGATTTTTATGGAACAACGTAATTGGTTCTTCTTAATAGGAACATCAACAACCCTTTGTCATTTGAAACTATTATATGGGCATATCAATGCATGTGAGGAATAAATCAACCCTTTCCAACACAGAAATCTATTATTATAAGAAAATTCATATAGAAATAAATCAACTCACAGACAATATTCCCCATCCAGTAGGGATAAATGCAAGGATGCTTGCAAAAAGGTCAGCTATTGACAGTGAAGTAAAAGCAACAACCAGACACACAGCCGTAACAAGGCCTATAGATGCAACTCCCTGGGAAAATCGCAACACTAGCTGAAAATCGGCAGACTTTTTTGGGCTATAGGTAAAGATCTGCAAAGCAAGGAAATATTAGAATACTAAAATAAGATGTGTTTAAAAAACATAAAGGAGAAAGATAAAAATGCTGCCCACAGAAACAAATTGTGAAAAGATCAAATTATTAGGAGAAATCTAAACCTTAAATATCAAGACAATTCCAACCAAGACAGCCCATGAGAATCCATATAGCTACAAAAAATAACAAAGACAATATATAAGCTCTTATTAATGAAATACTAGAAGCCATAAGCCTTTTTACAAACTTGAGTAGACCATATAGTTAGTACATGGTCAAAGCAGAAATTTATATTATGCTTTCTACTAGGACTAAATACATGATACATATCAATTCCACTGATGAAGATAATTTTTTTACCGCGAGTGATGTATCGTTTCCGGTAAGATGCAGCTTATACACAATACCATATTGAAACAAGAAGAACCTTGCACTCAAAATTGTCTCTAAAATGCGACCCCTCAATGTTTGTATATGCATCTGCATAAAAAGTAGCACTATTAGATATTAAATTAATAGATCCAGCATCTACATGACGGTTATTCTAGCATGTCCTACACGAAAAATAACTGGTTATACATACGTGTATATGGTTGAAAATTTAATTAACTCCTTTATAATAATATAACTTGAGTGAAAAAGTATTGTTCTATTTATAATAACTAACCCCTCAATCAACTTGAGTATCCATTTTGATCCCAAAACTTTTACAATCAAGTGAAAAAAGTAAATGCTAACCTGTTCTTCGTCCCACCAGGACTCCCAACTATTTTCACCTTTTACCCCTACGCCTCCTTTGTAAAGAAGCCAACTTGTCCAATCATCAAAATCTTCCACAGTCCTGTTAACCAGCTAATCAAATTAGGATGATAAACAATTGTTCACACAATAATATAATTTCAGCATCCATTTAAAAACCTAGCTGCAATCAACTAAAAAATCAAGAACATCAATTTTGGTCCTCTAAAAAATACATCAAAGTGGCCTTATACTTAAATATCAGATTAGTCATCAAATGCCACTTTTGACATCTAATTCGAAACAAAAATTGAAGGAACATTTTGATTCATTAATAATGTGAAGATTAAAATAACATTTATGGTTTTGGAGGGCCAAATTAGGTGTTTACTATTAACAAAATATAAAATTAAAACCAATGAATTACTTAAACAGCAGGCAACTTACTTTTGCCACTCGAAACCAGAGGGATTGAAAATGTAAGGTGCAAAAAGCCAAGAAATCACCAGGAACCAACTGCTAAGAGTTACCAAAACATACGTAACAGCACCTCCCTCTGCATACCCATATGCGATATAAACTATAAGAAGTAGTGCCACTTCAAGCCTGTTGCATTGCACATAATTAATAATCAATGCAATGTAGTTTCCTCCAACCTCAACCAAAAAGAAGAAATTATAAATCAAGAAAAAATTTACTCACGCTTTGACAAAGTGGCTCCTAGAATATAGTCTGTAATTTTCAGCAAACTTTATGTGACGGACAACAAAGCCTCTACCAGTTGCCCGATACTAGGGTAAAAGAGTCCAACACAAATCTAAGTCACTCAAAATAACTATATATTATTGAGCTTTCAAAAAAAGTCAACACAATAAAAGGAAACATACTTTTGCACCCCCATGAAGAATGGTACGTCCAAAATAATGAGTTCTAGTTCCCAATGAGAACGTGAAGAAGACAGAACACAACTGTAGTTGCATTGTGATGAAACTGAAAACAGCCTGCAAACATTTTCACAAGACAGACAACATTTAGAACATATAACAATAATATATAGAAATCATATTTTTATAAAGCCATCACAATCATGTAGTGGGTTCAAGATTAAGGAAGAAGATTATTGAGACAAAAATTAGGAAAACCCATATCTGGCTGTATCCTAAAATAGCGGAGCAAATATTTTGATTAATTGTACAGCTGAAATTAAGGGAGCAAGATTCCCATTTGTACATAGCAGTTTTTATTTCTTTCCATGTATGTAGTTTAGAGCATTTATTTTATGAAGTTGAGTTAGACATAAACCTACTTATAACACGGTATTAGAGTCATATTAAAAAGCTCATCCTAGCAAGATTCATTGGGGTTATTGTGTCACTCACTATCGAGCTCCTATTAAATCACCTACAAATATCTAATCTTACACTTAAAATGTTCATTTCTCGGCATGAATGCTGCATTGAAGATCTTACATCAAAAAGTGATATAGTAAAATCATAATATATAAGTGGAGAGCAAATATCACCTTACAAGTTGATTTTATGAGATTGAGTTAGACATAAATCCACTTACAAACAATACAATCTTGATTTGTTGTATCCTAAAGGCTATTTATGCCATCTATATCACACATTTTCAATGTATGGGAATATACTTTTTTCATGGTTAGGTTTCTGGATCGTAACAACAAAGTGTATCCCCATGGCCAACGTGCAAAAAAATAAGTAACTGAAATACCCATGACTGATACAAATCCCTTTGCAATTACTGGACACAAACTCAATGGCCAAAACTATATCCAACAGACAAGATTTGTCTGCATTTTCCTCCAAGGAAAAGGAAACGAAAACTATGTCACCGGTGAAGCAAAGGAATCGAAAAGAATAATCCAGCCCATCTGAAATGGAAGCTTGAGAATAACTTGGTCATGTGCTCAACTCCATGACAAATGAAAGGGATGAGAACTTTATGCATTACGAGACTGCTGCAGACTTTTGGAAAGCAACAAAGGAAACCTACTCAAATGACAACACTTCAGCCATCTTTTAGATCAAGAGTCTCTCACATGAACTGCGACAAAGAGATGCTTCGGTCACTGAATACTACCACTCTCACAAGGCACTGGCAGCAACTGGACATTTATGAAGACATAGAGTGGTAGAGTCTTGAAGATAGCAAGCAGTACCCAACCTTGTAGGGACTGAACAAGAATTTGGATGAGGTCAGATGGAGAATTCTAGGCACTAAGCCACTCCCAAGTATTTGGGAGGTCTTTGCAGAGGTTAGAAGAGAGGAAAGCAGGAGAAAAATTATCTTGACTGGAGAAACTGACGGGAGGAAAGATCTGCACTTGAAGCAACAGGATCTCAAAAGAAAAATAGGGGATGGTGTAATCACTGTAGGAAAACAAGGCACACAAGGGAGATATGCTGGTTAATTCATGGGAAGCTGGCTGATTGGAAACCGAGGCACAAGGAGAATAGGGCTCATGCTGCAATTGGTGAAGAAAGCAGATCCAAATCAAAATCTGAGTTGGCTAGGCATACCAAATCCCATTATCCTACTCAAGCATACAAACCCTCTCTTATATGGGAAACATCTCTGGTAAAAAATGTCTCAGCAGCAAGATGGTTTGTAACTTTCATAGATGACCATACAATAGTTGCCTGGGTATGTCTCATGAAGAAGAAGTTAGAAGTAGGCAAAATTTTTGAAATTTTTCACAAAATGATACTGAACCACTTTGAAACCTCTATCCAAATCCTTAGGACAGACAACATGAGAGAGTATTTTCACAAGTCCCTTGGTGATTATCTTCCAAAAAATGGCATTGTTCACCAAACCTCTTGTGTTGATTCTCCACAGTAGAATGGAATTGCAGAAAGGAAAAATAGACATCTCCTCGAGGTAACCAGATACTTCATGCTTTCCAAAAAAGTCCCATATCACTTTTGGGGTGAAGCCCTTTCTTCAGCCTATCTCAAACAAAATTCCATCGAAGCCCCTCAAATTCAAGATTCCCCATCAAACTGTCCTACTACCCAAGCACTAAACTTATCACCAACCTTCCACCCAAAATATTTGGATGCACTCCCTTTGTTCATAAAAATCATCCACAATTCTTAAAATTTAAATTCTTAGGATATTCTTCCAACCAGAAAGCTTACAAGTGCTATTGCCTTTCTAACAGAAAATTCTACCACACTTTAGATCTCACTTTCTTTGAAAACCAAAAATTTGGTAATCAGGGGAGAAATTTTGTGAATACCAACCTTCGGAACAAATTATCAATCATTCTGCACAGAGTTTTGAGCCTACACCCACCATTGCTCAGAATTCTGCATCTGTACCTAGTGCAGAAATTTCTATCCAACCAAGAGAGGAGAAGCCAGAGGAGACAGAAGATGAGACCAACGTAGCAAGAGAATTTGTTATTATTACTGGTAATGAAATAAAGGATGAGAACTGCACATTTCCAAGAGAAAGTCTATTTTAGAAGAAAGCATGAGAAGTCTCAATAGGAGGTAGAGAACTGCACATTTCCAAGGCAAAATCAATTTTCTAACCTAAGTTCAGATCCAGAATTGTGTTTTTCATTTGATGTTATTGTTATTTGAATTTCTAGACACGACATTGTTATTAATTATGTTTATTTCTTTCATTATTTCTGCACTGCAATTATATTTCTGCACTTTCTTAAAATGATTTATATGTATTGTTTTTCTTTTGTTTGTGATGTTCCCACCAAACTCTAATGGTTTCCGATACAGTTTCATAAAGAACTTTTGGGGTCTCGTCATTTTCCATTATCGATATCAATAATATTGATTCTTAGGGACAAATACTATGATTATGGGATTGAATCAAGATATAGAATCCTAGTATTAATAACAAGATACCGTAACAATATAGAATAAAAATACAGCCAGACTAATATAAACTTCCAAAATCCATCGGGAACAATTACGATTTTGACATTCTTAACAAGTAAACTAACCTTCAGCAATCCTAATTCAAGTATAAAACCCATTATCATTGGTACTGCTGTAAAAACGCCAATCTGAACCAAAAATTGAGCATTCAAAGCTGCATCAAGTGCTGTGTTACCCACAAGTTTTGCCTTATCCGAGACAGCTTCATCGAGACCAGAAAACGCCTGAAAGAGGAAGCATCCCAAAGAAGAAAATCAGTTTTCAAGGAAAAGCAAAAGGTAGAGATTTATAGCCAAATTGTAGTGTTTAGATAAATATTAGCAAATTATTTGTATCACAATTCAGGATATAACATGCAAACCAATGAAAATAAAATCTTTACCTAACTACTAAATGATAAAACGTGCAACTGTTGCATTAAGACTCAGTGTTACACATGGTATGATAATACCACCTGTTTGTAATCCCTGATCTTTCCAGAGATTGGTTCAATCTTCATGTTACAGGTTTTCTTAGTGGGCTTTGGCCTAGTCCCCCACTCTTTATATTGTTTTTCCTTTCTCTCATGGATTCTGGGTACTACGGCTGTTAATTAGGGTGCTACAATGTTAATTATTAGAATTGTGATGCATTAGCACAACCATTTTCTATTAAAAAGAAGATAAGTCACAATATCTGCAACTAAGTTGGCTATATACAAGTCAGCGCAAGAGTGATTTTAGTACTACAGAATAACGGTGAAGACAATTTAACAGGTAACCTAGCATCGAATTTTATTAAAGCCTCCATCTAAATGATTACAATTTATCTTGCTTAAGTTCATGACATTACGCCAATGCAATCCACAAGGTTTACCATAATTGTAGCACCATATATGAAGTATAAGTCAGTTAATCATCATCAAGAAGTAATGGTTGTTCGTCGTCATCAAAAACTTATTGTATATAGTAAAAAAATCACCCAAGTTCTGAAATCCAATAACTCAACAGCTATATTTTTTAGCATAAGAATAGGTACAGTAACGGTTCTATTATTTGGGCATAAAAAAGACATAGTATGCAAATGACATCATTATAGTTATGCATCTAAAAAATTCACCCCTTTTTGGGGGCAATATTTGATGTTCAAGAAACATTTCACTTAATCTAACAAGTTACAAGAAAAAAAAAAAAAGAAAATCAAGCCAGAAAATTTACATAAATATCAGGAAATTTATTAGGGTAAAACAGAAAATTTGACAGAAGGAAAAATAAATAACAAATAACCAGGAGGATATTATTTAAATCCTTCAATAGTAAGGTACTACAAGAATGCATAGCAAAAGGAGTCCAATAAGCCTCTCAGACTAGTCGGAAAAGTGGTGAAAGACAGAAAGATAACTGAACAAGTCCTATCGGATTACCAGGTATGCTCTTCCATATAAGAATACGTATACGGTAAGAACAGTCATCTGCAAGAGAACAAATAATAAAATTAATTAGGCAACGAAGACAAGTCACTGATACTCATTTTCAACCAAAAATTTCCGAGCCTAAGAACAATACCATGGTGCAGACATAATAACCAACAGTTGTGAAGAAGAAAGAAAGCATCCTGAAGAAATCAAAAAGTTGTCCAAGCCTGTAAATATCCCTGCTAAGAACTTGCTCTCCATTACCACCTGCTACTTTTCCCTCAAAGAGTGCAATCTGGTTTAACCCAACATCCCTTCCTTTTCCAACCTACAGAAGAAGATATCATTTAGAATATGAGAAAGAAGAGTTAAACTGAGCTGAAAGCAGAAAGCATCCAATTGCAACGTTTATTTTCAACCTGAATGTATTCGTGGTGTGTGATATTTCCAAGCCGCAAAGTGGAGTTGAAACCTGCATTATACCACGCCTCCAATCCATCAGAGATTAATTACACAGAAATAGAACAACATAAAACTAAAAAAAACCAGAACAGAAAAAGAGTTCAAATATCAAAACCATTGTGCCTAACAGAAGGTAATAGAAGACAAGCCCCAATCTTATGCATTTTATACTATTACGTTTTAAAAGCATAGCATCAAATTGATAACAATTACTCATTGTCTACCATTGTCCATGCTATTTTTTACTTTTATTTCTTCAAAAATTAAAAGATACAGACTTTTTCTCCACTATGTGAGGTCGACTACATGGATCAAATCTCACCATTAAGTTCAACAAAATATTAAATGCCATTTTAAACCAGTTCTATTATGTAATAGTTTCCGAAGAGTTTTTCATGTTCCTCCTGTAGCGTTTGTTTACTGGATTAGCATCATTTTGATCAACGTACTTTTGGGGACTCTATTAGTCTTTTCTTCACATGACCATCTTAAGTAGATTCTTTCATCTTTTCCTAATAGGAGCCACTTTAAATTTCTATCTATTTCTAACCATATCTTTTCCCTTGATTACCGCTCATTCACAATGGCATTGATTATAGGAAAGTACAGTTTCCTTTTGGAAACACATGATCTTCTTTGAAAATAAGGCAGGTATCATCATAATAGGTCTGGGTTATAAATATGAACTAAAATTATCTGACAACAGCTTGTTTATGAAAAATATCATATCCTAATATCAAATCAGATTCAAAAGAACATAGCATGTCTTACGATAGAAAATTGAGGGAGACCTCAAATGAAAATAGATAACAAATATCATCCTTACCAGCATATATATCTTCACTAATATTAATAACACGTGATGCCTTACTAATCCCTCCTCGAGTAATGTGAAATATTCTGTCAAATACATCTGGGTGTCCATAGTGCATCCGAACTCTGCAGGATTTTTATTCCCAACCAAAAAAGGATGAATTAATTCAAAAGATCTAAATTGTTTGATAGAATATAAATTTGAAAATGAAGATTTTGGAATTTTATATTTCCAGAAGAAAATAATCTATGGAGGGCCACAAGACAAGCTAGTTGTTGTAGTTACAGAACCCAAGACCTTATAAACATTACACTAGAATGCAGTCCTTTAAAAGCAGGTTCAGACCAGCCAGATGGACCCATCCAACTGAAAACCGGATATGCTAATCAAATCACAAGTTGGATTATATGCTATTGGCCTGGTGATGATGTCATCAGAAAGGCCTAATATCAAGTTCAAACAGTTAAAACTGGAGTCAACCGGGTGACCAGAATTATTCAGCAGCATGTTGCCCAAGCTGCAGCTCAAAGCCCGAAGTTGCCTGCTCTGCACATGTGTCCCATCTGGAAGCATGATCATTGCTCAAAGTCACGTTCATCAAGTGAAGGCACTGGTTGAAGTTGCAAATAAAGGAGATTTGCAACTCAATTTAGAAAAAACTGTACATGGCTGGATTTGATCCCAGTTCCATGGCCACGGAATTATTGTCACTAAACACTAAACCAAAGCATTTTGGCATGAATATGACAAATTGTGTGTGTGTATATGTATGTATGGATGTATGTAATATACTTCCCCTCATTCTTAAGACTTCATTTCAAAGAAATTTACAATCCTTTTTATAAAGTATTTTATAGTTTCTATGAAGCATTAAATTTCAATTCCCAGTTTGCCTCTACTAAAATTTCAATTGACGAATTTTAAAATAATGAGGGTAAATTGGGTACATTGGTATCACTATTTTAAAAATTCATCAAATCAACTTAATTAATTACTTCTATTGGTCTTTGATTATCTTACAAGTGTATCGTATTTAGGAACGAGGGGGTATATAACTTTTTGTATAGACCGCTTCATGCTGCTCAATCACTGACCTAGTGGTTCAACCAGTAACCCACCAACCTAGAACGTGGTCTAGTTCAATGACTGGTCTGGTTTTTAAAACATTGTTCAAATCCCATACTTCCCATGTTGGACACTCAAGTCCCAGACCTTCCAATTAAAACCTTAAATTCCACCACGCTTTCTGGTCCCACCACTAGTCATTGTTATGTTGGAGTCATCACTCACACTGCTCATTTGCAGAAGAGACAGGTAGAAAACTATGATACCAATTGATAACAGTGTTATTGATATTGAGTAACAAAATATCAGTAACCCAAAAATCCTTTATAAAAATATATTGGAAGCCATAACAGGTTATGGAAGAAGCATAAAAGACAAAAAAAATACAATTTATATATATATATATATATGTGTGTGTGTGTGTGTGTATAGAGATATGCAGAAGTATTATTGTTTTTCAAAAACAATGGAAGACAACCTAATAATACCATGTCGAAAAAAATCAAATAACAGTAAAATTCAAACAAAACACAACCAAGTTCAAGACTTAACATAATGACACGATTAAAGAAAAATGATTTAAATTTGTAAACATCAGCTCCTCCTAACACCAAATAAGAAAAATTCATCCTCATCTTCAAATAGAATCTTCTCTTTGCTCTCCTTCATAGAATGAGTACCGAGGGGTTTCAGTTTTTCAGAGAATGTGTATGGAGTAGAACAATAAACAAAAAAAAAAGATAAGATAATAACAAAAAAAGTAACGAAAAAAAAAAACAGATCCATAGTGTTGCAATGACAATGGCGGTGTTGCATTTCAATGGTGCAGCTGGACTGCGTTGGTGACAAAACAACTTGCAGACAGCAACGTCATCAGTTACTGAAGGTGGTGGAACAGGTATGCAACAACATTCGTTTAAGGCTATGGTTTGGGTCAGGTTTATGACCCAACTCATTTATTGGGCTTGGGTCAGGTTATAGAGAACCCAGAACTGCTTATTTTATAAATCTGGATTTTCTGCTGAGTTTCAGTCAGGTTGCAATGACCCAAGACTTCTTCATCCTTCCCACCATCGCAAATCTGATAATATTGTCTGGACATTCTTGGCATTTTCCATGTCGTTTCTGCCTCATGCTGCAATGTCATTCGGTGATGCCCAGATTTGGCCATGATGGGCCATCATAGAAAACCAGCATCACAGTCACCCACAATAGCAAAGGTAGCCATTGATTATAAACCCCATTCTAGAATCTCAAACTTCTAATGAATGACTCAACTCACGTTGCAATTAGATCCTAACAAAGGACAATCACATAGTACACATGTTAATGCTACCTATGTTTCTTAACTATTAGGGCTGGCATTGTGACCCCAAGCAATTTAACCTCCCTAACTGAATTTCTTTATGCCCCACCAAACCATACTTGCGTCGAACTAGAGATACTGGCATGGGTCACACTTGTGGTTTATAATCATGAACACACTGACCAGTATCACATTGACACCATGTTAAAATTGAAGGGTTTAGATAAGTAATATAATACTCAAATACAATAACCTAATTTATTTATACATATCTACCAAACTACATCTTTTGTTGTTCATCTATAAATATTTCACTCATCACACATCACATGAAGTTAACGTGTCCATATGTCATGGTAGTTACAGTTTCTAGAAAGCTCTAGAATCCATTTGAAATCACTGAACTAAATATCCAAATGTTTTGATTGAAAATGCACTTTAAGGTGAGTTTGAGTAGATGCAATTTGAGAGTCATTAACATATAATATTTCTACAGTACTAGATTCTTTAGAAGTTGGTATTAAATTAGAACAAAAGATAAATTTATTTCTCTGGAATAAAATCCAAAAATAATAAAATAAATTGTGGCCAATTGAGCTTGCAATGATAATTTCACTCAAGAAGTAAAATAAAAAACTATATCAATAGCTGGTATTCTCACAGGAAATGAAATCCAGGCCAAGTCCATGAACACTCACAAGATGTAAGAAAGAAGAAAATCTAAGAAGTATTAACAGATCAAGATAGTAAAACAAAAGGATTAACTTTATTGATTCACCAATTACTTTCACTAATCTTGTCCAGTACGGACTATCACTTCCTCCTAACACAGAAAAATGTAGGGTAAAAAACTGACTTCTCCTGTGGAGAATGCTTATACAAATAGAGTTTAATGCAAGATAATATCTGTTAGATGTAACAGGCTTAGCCCATTTCTTTGTATTTTCTTACTTATAAATACATAATCCTATGTGCTCAATACATTAGGGATTCAATCTATGTCTCTTTCTCTTTTATCTTAATAATATTCAGCCCTGTACTTAAGCTAAACGGATTGTAAATTTGCCAATTCAATTCAGGAATAAATGGCATGATTACTATATTACAATTGTACAATTCCGTAGGCATTGTTGGCTATAAATGTCCAGCTTTATTATGCAATGAATTGGCCAGTTTTAAATAATGAGAAAATATTGCTTATCAATTCCACAGACAATCAACAACAAACTAAACTTACTTGAGAGGATTTGCTAAAACTCGTTGTGCCAAGGTTACAAAGCTTGTTTCTTGATTTGACATGAACCAAGCCAACGATGAAACACTGCAGCAGGTAGCAAGCAAGCAATATATAAGAGATAGAGACAGCCAAAGCTCAATAGTGTCACCTTGTGTACCAAATTCATAAAACGTTAATGCCAAACCTTCCTGTAAAAACATGTTCCCTTACTCCAAGAATGCTTGGAGGGCGAAGGCCATGATTGGCATGGAACTCCTCCAAAAGATTCCTCATTTTCATTGCTTCCTCAAGATAATTGTCCTTCAAAAACAAATTATCAGATAAAGTTACATAAATTTAATTTCCTCAGGACGAAGTGCATTTACGACAGTCTAGTTGTTAGGAAATGTGGTTCTCATTTTTAAATCCTAATAGCACACGTTACTTAAGCACTAATTATTACTCTACTTAAGGATTAAAGACTTTTCATATGACCTATTTTTCTGGTTAAGTTTTGAAGACTTTTCATATGGCTTAGCTTAAGGATTAAGTTTTGAAGTCTATAAATAACATCTCCATGATTGAAAGAAAAGATAGAAAAAAACATTTAGAGAGACACACTTGGTGTATTTTCGGTGAGGATTTTTGTTCCCATTTGAGAACTTTATACTCTTCCTTTTATAGTGAAACTTTGTTCATTATCGCCCCGTGGGTTTTCCTCTTACATTCAAAAGAGGTTTTCCACGTAAATCCTTGTGTGTTATTTCTCTTACTCCTTTTACTTCTCTTTAATTTCCAATTGTCGCGATTTTGTGCAATTATGTGCTTCCGCATTGGTTAATACCCTAACAAGTGGTATCAGAGCTCTTAGTTGGGAATTCCAAAATGTTTGTAAAATTTGACATTGAGAAGTTTGATGGCAAGATTAGTTTTTCTATTTGGCGAGGCCAAATGAGGGCCATTCTAACCCAGAGTGGATTAAAGAAGGTTTTAGATGAAAGAAAAAAATAAGCCAGATTCCATGACTGATGAGCAGTGGGAGGAGTTGGATGAAAAGGCGCTATCATCAATCCAACTCTCTTTATCAAAGGAGGTTCTCCGTGAAGTAGCCAATGAAACAACCACTGCTGAATTATGGCTAAAGTTAGAGACTTTATACATGACCAAGAGCCTTGCGAACAAGCTTCGTCTCAAAGAACGCTTACATACCATTCGAATGGTTGAAGGTACTCCTATTCAATCTCATCTTAATGAGTTTAATTCTATCCTCTTGGATCTGGAAAATATTGATATTAAAATTGATGATGAAGATAAAGTTGTTCTATTGGTTGTCTCTCTACCTTCTACCTACAAACACTTCAAAGAAATTATGTTGTATGGAAATAATGATACCTTATCCTTTGAAGATGTTAAATCTAATTTATTGTCCAAAGAAAAAATTTGATCTTGAAGTTCATTATGTGGACAAGGGTGAGGGTTTAAGTGTCAGGGATAGCACTCAAGAAAGAGGGAGTACGAGTGACAAAAAGTTCAGATTCAAGTCTAGGGGACGCAAATCCAACAAATTTTGTCGTTATTGCAAGAAACCTGGACACGAGATTTCTGATTGTTTTATCTTGAAGAAAAAACAAGAAAAACAAGAAAAAGGAAAAACCATGCAACCCTTTGAAGCTGCCAATATTGAAGCTGTCTCTGATGGTGACATTACTTTGGCTGTTGTCTCTTCTAATAAGAGGAGTAAAACAGAATGGACTTTTCATATGTGTCCCTATAAGGACTTATTCACTACTTTTGAATCTATTGATCGTGGTGTTGTCTTGATGGGTAATGATGCCCAATGCAAGATTGCAGGAATAGGTACAATTTAGATCAAGACTGATGATGGTGTCGTTAGGACTTTGTCTAATGTTCGCTATATACCCGAATTAAAGCGAAACTTAATTTCTCTTTGCACTCTTGAATCTCTCAGGTGCAAGTACTTAGCTGAAGGTGGAGTTCTAAAGGTATCAAAAGGTTCACTTGTTCTCTTGAAAGCTAACTGAATTGGAAGCTTATATGTCATGCAAGGGACTATTGTGACAGGTTCAGTAGCTGTATCATATGGCTAAAAATGATGTCACTAAATTATGGCACATGCACCTAGGCCATATGAGTGAAAAAGGCATGCATCTTCTAAGCAAGCAAGGATATCTTGGTAAGCATGTCATTGGTAAGTTGGAGTTTTGCAAACATTGTGCTTTTGGGAAACAAAAAAAGGTTAGTTTCTCTACAGCAACTCACATTACAAAAAGTATTCTTGATTATATTCATTCTGATCTTTGGGGGCCTTCTAAAGCTCCTTCCTATGGAAGATGCCGTTATATGATGACTATCATTGATGACTTTTCCTGTAAGATCTGGGTCTATTTTTTGCGACATAAAAATGAGACTTTCCCCACATTGAAGAAGTGGAAAACTCTTATTGAAACCCAGATAGGGAAGAAAGTAAAGAAGCTCAAAACAGATAACGGATTAGAATTTCATAGTGGTGACTTTAATGAGTTCTGCTCAAATCATGGTATTGCTAGACACAAAATCATTCCAAGGAATCCTCAACAAAATTGAGTTGCAGAACGAATGAACAAGACTCTACTTGAGAGAGCTCGTTGTATGCTCTCAAATGCTGAGCTATGGCATCGACATGATCTTTGGACCGAGGCAACATCTACTGCATCCTATTTGGTCAATCCTTCTCCACATTCAGCACTTGACTTCAAAGTTCAAGAAGAGATTTGGTCAGGTAATCCTGTTGATTATTCTAATTTAAGAATGTTTGGATGTCCTGCATATGCACATATTGATAATGGCAAATTAGCTCCAAGAGCTATTGAGTGCATATTTCTAGGTTATGCTCTGAATCAAAGTCTCAAAAGCTAATTCTTAGCAGAGATGTAATTTTTAATGAGGATGTATTATTATCTTCTGGAAAATAGTCTTTTGTGTCTTCTTCCAATACAGGTAATATACAGGGTACTAATGAGAAGGTGGAGTTTGAATTCAAATCTGCAGTTCCTGGTATTGATGTTCTATCTTCCTCTACAAATGAATCCAATATTGATGATCATCATGATAATGGTGAATGTGATGATAGAACCACCTCTCCTATTCAACAAGGAGATGATTATTCTATTGCTCAGGACAGAGCTAGAAGACAAATCAGAAAGCCAGCCAGATACACTAATGATTATTTAACTGCCTATGCATTATCAATTGCACAAAAGGTAAATGGTGGTGTTAAGCCTGTCAGCTACACTGAAGTTGTTTCTTGTGTTGAGTCTTCTCAGTGGTTAGGGGCTATGAATGAAGAAATTCAGAGTCTTTATAAAAACAATACTTGGACTCTGACAAAACTGCCTAAAGACAAACGGCCATTAAAGTGTAAATGGATCTATAAGAAGAAAGATGGCATTCCCGGGGTTGAAAATGCGAGATGCAAAGCACAACTAGTCGTTAAAGGCTTTAATCAAAAGGAAGGTATTGCTTTGTTTGATTTGGAGTTAGAGCAACTAGATGTAAAGACAACATTTTTACATGGAGAGCTGGAAGAAGAAAGTTACATGGAACAACCAGAGGGATTTATTGTTCCTGGAAAGGAGCATTTTGTTTGTCGTTTGAAGAAATCTTTATATGGCCTCAAGCAAGCACCCGGTCAATAGTACAAGAGGTTTGATTCTTTCATGATTGGGCAAGGTTACCGCAGGAGTCAATTTGATGACTGTATTTATTTTCAGACATTCCAAGATGGATCTTTCATATACTTGTTAGTATATGTTGATGATATGTTAATTGCATCACGTGACAAGTTTTCTATCAGGAAATTGAAAACTCAACTAAGCAATGAGTTTGAAATGAAAGAATTAGGTGCAGCAAAAGAAAATTCTTGGTATGGAGAATCGCAGGGACCGTCAAGCTGGTAAATTGTTCTTATCTCAACAAAGGTATATTGAGAAAGTACTTGATAGGTTTAATATGAATGATTGTAAACCTGTTTCTACTCCACTTGCTGCAAATTTCAAAGTTATCCTCAGATCTTTGCCCAGATACAAAAGAAGATGAGTATATGTCACATGTTCCTTATGCTAATGCTATTCGCAGTCTTATGTATGCCATGAAATGCACCAGGCCAGACCTTGCATATGCTGTTAGCATGGTAAGCCGGTATATGCATAATCCCGACAAGAAACACTGGAGTACTGTAAAATGGATTTTTCGGTATCTAAAAGGTACTTCTCATATTGGCTTGGTATTTGACAAAAAATTGGCTACAACTGATGATGTTGTAGGATATGTTGACTCGGATTATGCTGGTGATCTTGATCGAAGAAGATCTCTCTCAGGTTACATCTTTACTTTATGTAATAGTGCTATCATTTGGAAAGCTACACTTCAATCTACTGTTGCATTATCTACAACCGAAGCATAGTATATTTCAGCCACAGAGAGTGTGAAGGAGGCTATTTGGCTCCGAGATTTGGTAAATGAACTTGGTCTAATACAGAAAGTTCTTACTGTGTTTTGTGATAGCCAAAGTGTTATTCATTTAACCAAGAATAATCGTTATCACGACAAGACTAAACACATCAATATAAAAACATCACTTTATTAGAGATGTTGTTGTTGGAGAAATTAAGGTTGAAAAGATTCACACTTCTGAGAATCCAGCAGATATGCTTACCAAGCCACTTCCAGTTGCCAAGTTTGAACATTGTTTGGACTTGGTTGGTCTATCCAGCACTTGAATGCCCTTTGGGGCTTTATCTGGCGATAATGAACACTTGTAAAATTCGAACCAAGGTGGAGATTGTTAGGATATGTGGTTCTCATTTTTAACTCCTAATAGCACACGTTACTTAAGCACTAATTATTACTCTGCTTAAGGGTTAAAGACTTTTCATATGGCCTATTTTTGTGGTTAAGTTCTGAAGACTTTTCATATGGCTTAGCTTAAGGGTTAAGTTTTGAAGCCTATAAATAACATCTCCATGATTGAAAGAAAAGATAGAGAAAAGCATTTAGAGAGACACACTTGGTGTATTTTTTGTGAGGATTTTTGTTCCCATTTGAGAGCTTTGTACTCTTCCTTTTATAGTGGAACTTTGTTCATTATCGCCCCGTGATTTTTCCTCTTACATTCAAAAGAGGTTTTCCACGTAAATCCTTGTGTGTTATTTCTCTTGCTCCTTTTACTTCTCTTTAATTTCCAATTGTCGCGATTCTGTGCAATTCTGTGCTTCCGCATTGGTTGATACCCTAACACTAGTTAATGGCGCATATTTTCCAAGTCATAAACACATACAGAGAAATGCACCATACTTTATGAATATGTTCAAGTCGAGAAACCTATGACAGCAATACTAATTTAAAATAAAAATACAAGTATTTAAGTATTCAATAATTCAACAGTGCAACCAAATAAGAAAACTTTAACCAGATTTTAGATAGCTAATTAAGATTTTTGAAATCTATAGTGGAAAACCCAATTATCTAAAAATGCACAATGTAATATGAAAATACAGATGAAAAGAAAAGTCTATAACTAAAACATATTTCCAACATGACAAAGCACAGAAGTTAAAAGCCTTCTGCCTAAATTCCTTTTTATCTGTAATTTAAAACATCTTGTAAAAAAAATTAATAAAAGACGGCAAAGAGAACATGAAAAAAAAAATTATCATATGAGACATATCTTCACCTGATTCATGTCAATAGTTTGAACAGCTTCACCACGAGTGAAAATTATAGCATGGTTTTGGTTTTCGGGCTTTCCTTCTCCAAGCTTTGGGTCTCCAGGAAGTTTAATAGAATATATTTCCTATGTACAAGATTAAAATAAAGAACATGTTACTGATATGAAAAACAAGATAAAACAGTAAAAAATAAAATATATAAAATGAAACTAGTATTTTCTTCAATTAGAATTGAATAATAACTTATAATTGACAAATTTCTCCACCTGATCTTTTCCATTAATATCGGCTTTGACAAGCTTTGAATAGAACACTTTTGAACTGTTTGCATCAGATGTACTTTCATCAGCATGAATAAAAGCAACTCGAAGTGCCTCATTCCTGATAATAAGGAAAAAATCTTAATGATACATTACACACAGCACCCAAAAGTACTGAAAAAAATGAAACACCGAAACAGTAATCAAGAAATGCTCTTTCCTTGACTCAAATAAAATAAAATTGACTAGACTCTCATTCTATTCCTTATAACTTCAAGCATTGGTCACTTGCCCTCACTTAATTTTCAGTTTAGACCTTAATCTTGCAAAAGTCATTTATTTATATTACAAACAGAGTGAAAGTGTGGGTATATTACAATGTTTGAGAATATATTTTTGTAGATCAGCACTTGGAATCTGATATCATTACATATTTTGGTGGAATCTGAGGATTTACAATGTAGTGATATAATTGATGACCTCTGATGACAGGATCTATTTCTTGGCAACATAGAAGATAGTTGGCAGTGTCCAACTACTCAAAGAGTGTAAAAGGGTGACAGAGGTGATGAAGCATTTGTTTCTAGTGGAACTGATCACATTAGTTAAGCATTGAATGGTGGTGGAGGTGAAGGAAGATTATAGTTGTGATTGGGGGCCATTGTTAAGGGGGTCCAAGGATCGAGCTATGATCTTGATACCATATTAAAAATAGAGGAAAGTGTGTGTGTATGTGTGTGTGTGTGAGAGAGAGAGAGAGGAGAACCTGTTACTGGTTGAAATGATAATTAACCCAAGTCAAAACCGTTTCACTCTCAGTATATATAGAGCACAGTTGTCATTCTCAGATAGCTGGGAGTGGAGTGGCCAACCCCAATACTGGATAGTGGAATAACAGGTACTCTAATACTTTTTATACATATATGTTAAATAAGTACATAGATATACATACATACATACATATATATATATATATATATATATATATATATAATAAGTATTAATCCATGCACTAATAATGAAGGAATGCATTGGGAGGCTACCCTCACTAACATCTAAATAATGAGGGCATTTTTAAATTTTCCTCCAAGTTTTAGATCTCAAAGATCAAATGCCCCACAGAACATGATTGTGCTATGTCACTCCACTACAGCAAAATCATGACTTTAAAATGCAACATTATCCAGTTGCCGTTGGCCTACAGTGCCACTCTGCACGGCTCTGCCATGATAGCAGCCTCAGTGAGCACTTTTGACTACTATAGTTAGTTAGAGGTGACAGCTAAGGTACACAACGCTATAGTACTTCTGTACAAGATAAAGAAAACACTATGCTACAGCTGGACAAAGTGAAGAAAATGTATAGGAGTAAAACTATCTCCAATACTTTTTAGTTCATTGTGTATTGCTCTATGACCAAATTATGTTCTTATTATGCTGATGATCAAAGACCACAATGAGGATTTTATAGACTCAAAGACAAGAACAAGGGGTTACTCAATAAAATTTCAGTGATAGTGAATCCACATAAAGATAACATCCTTCCTAATTAGAAAAACTTCTACTTTAAAATAATAAAATTCTTACGCAAACAAATTAAAAAGTTCAGTGGCTCAATGCTTCATCAAAACACATGCAGAGGTACACAATATGGAACCCATATATAACACACTATCATATTCTTAGAGTATTCACTTGAATGGAACTTGGAAAATATGAGCACACAAATTAATACCTCTGTAACAATAAAGCAATATCTGTAGCCTCTGGTGCCTTCCGCTGCTTTTGTTGACCATAAATTTGGCATGATACAACATAAGTAAACTTTAAATCTGCCTGTGCCCGTGATTCACGAGATAATTCAAAATCTTGACTTGTAATGAAGTTGTTTTGAGAATAATTGTCCACTGTTGATACAATAGATTGCCAGTAAATTTCTATCTCAAATTTCATTACAACCAAAATCAAAACAACAAACTACAGTGCAGAATGTTAATATGCAAAATACCTCCTAGTGATCTGGTCTCCAGAAAACTCTGCAGCATTAAAGCCCTCCTATAGTACATCATACCACGCACTGGAAATACAGTAGTTATGCCTCCATTTATGTCTTTCGAAAACAGAAAGGATGACAAATAATATATCCTAAGAATTTCTGACCTGTCCTTGCAAGAGTCTGCCCTCGGTAAGAAGCCCAAAAACGAAGTTCTAAGAAGTCACTGGAACTTTCTTGAAGTTCTGCGTCCCCAGTGGATGCTCCCCGACCAATTCTTTCAAGAAAGTTTTCCCATTCATCTGAAATACAAAATATTAAAGCTCAATCCCAAAATGACATGGTTTGAGATGGCAAAATTCATTCCTTGTTCTTCACCAATCTCTAAACAGATTCTGTTTTTTGAATAACTGCATCTTAAGAACATAAATTCACTTTACTTCTGTTTCTTCGCCCTTTAAAATTGACTATAATTGGGAAACATAATGGAGTTATCATGAAAGAGTTATAATTTGCATGGAAACCAAATAGGAATAAATATCCAAGAACAAAAACAACAAATCCAACTTGAAGGGCAATCAGCATGCGCAGAAATAATGAATCTACCGAAAGATAACAGGGGCCTAACAAGTCTTCTGAACTTTGACATGTTCTTATTCTTTATCATGGGGTGGGGGGGGGGTATACGTGATAAGACATATTACCTGGAAATATCTTTTGAAGATAGAAAAGGGTAGATATTCCATCTTCATTCTCTTTTTGCAATTCAGAAGTACTATAAAGCACAGTTTCACTATAGTATGGAGTGAAAACACTATAACAAATAAAAGAAAAAGGTGAATATTTTGGGACAACAATAAAGCAAAAGAAAATACAAACCATACGGATACACATTTCCTGTACCTGAACGGCAACATTTCACTAACAGGCTTTGCTGCAGGCATATCCATAAATAATGAATTTGTGAAAAACTCTAATCTTCTCCTGGCCTCAAGATTTTTTGGAACATTGGCAGCTGAATCCTTTACAGTAAGAAGAAGATGCAACCGCTTCACAAGCTCCTTCTACAACCAGAAAAATTACTTTAATGTATTTAAATAAAAAAAACATGAATTGAATGCAAATTGAAGTAACTTACAATTTCAGGATCATTAGGCCATATTATCCTAGAAAAAAGTCGCCCCTCATCTCTAGCTCTAGCTAAAAGGTTCCATGTATCAAGATTCTCCCTGGAAAATTAAAAAGTTTACAAGTACAGAAATTTGAGACAGAATTAGTACTCTCATCATCTAAGTTAAAGGTTGATTTCAATTTCATCTCATAACATTCGCTTAGCATAATTTTATCCAACATTATGACTTATGTTTTTATATTATATTTGTCCTATTGATCAGTGTTAAATCTCATATTAGTTCCCAAGAACCTCGTAGAAAACTGGGTTATTGGAAACAGCAAACTGGGACATATTCACACACATCCGATTCTCTAAGAGTTGTATACAGCAATCTAAACTGGGAAACAGCAAACTAAGTTGTATACTAGACTAGAGGAAGCCCCAAATAATTCGATCAATTATTTTCAAAATGCATGGGTTTATTGTTCAACACAAAATGACGGGAAAATCAAGATACAAGAACAGGCCAAATGAAACAGTCCAAAAGGTCGAAACGTTGATCACAATCAATCTCAATAATTCAATATGAGGTAGCAAAATGATTTTTGATACTCAGATTCAATCACTGGTTTTAGATCCTAACCCCTCAATAATTCCAGTAATCATTAAAAGAAAAGTGTTTTGTTAGACATCTCACATCAACAAGAGATATATCCAATTTATAGTATATAACTGCAAACCTCATTTTACAATGAGAATGAGTTAGTCTTATAGTCCATTTTCTAAAGAGTTCTAAATTTTGCTTTGGCCAATTTTATCCTCCATCCTCATCTTTTAGTGAACTAACCTAGTTTTCAGTGAGAAAAAGAAGAGAACAATGGTAGCTGACGAAGTTTCTGCTCTGACAACCAAGATTATGTCATCTTAACAGTAAGATCAAACATTATTACAGTAGAAGGACAAATGCCATACGAAAGCACATGGAAGAAATTGAATAAAAAAAGCGTAGGACAAAATCAAAACAAACCACATCTAACAACAAAAATTGCTAAATTTTACCCAAAAGTGATACTAGTCCAAGCATAGGTTGGAAATCATACTTATGCAAGCATATACCTTAAATCTGAAGATACCAGTTCATGAGTTACAACTTCATACAGGTCATGTACAGCTTTTGCAGCACCTTTAGCAAGTTCAGGATCATTTCGAATCTGAAATAAATAAATGAAAAATGCATTCACCACATACATACAAAGAAATCTCACAAACACAACTAAATAATATGATAGTCTATACGGTTCTGTGATTTCTGTGATCAAATATTATTCTAGAGCAAACAAACACTTAGCGCACCACTAAGTTTGATTTTCTCAGACTGTAGATATTTCTCTTTTCTGTTTACTGCCACTAAGTGAGATTTCTCCCTAAGAACAGTTGTAATTCTCCATTCTGTAACAAAGAACTATAACTCTTTTTCTGTCTGTAAACATTCTGTTCAATATCAGTTTTCTCATTCAATATGATATCAAGAGTTCAGTCATACATCGTCCCTCCCCTCTACCATCTGAAACTGCTCAAGTGACACCTTTGCAAACCTATATTGCTGCATTTGACAGTGGTTCATTATGTAATCACTGTTCCGCCACCAACTCCAGCAATGTTTTCCCATTATATTTCAAAGACACTTAATGACAAAAATTTCTTCCTATGGTGCCAACAAGTCAATATTAAATCACATAGGTTGCACCATTTTGTTGTGGCACCAAAAATTCCCTCTTCCTTATCAAGATCGTGATCTTGATCATGTAAATCAAGAATATCTTGTTTGGGAACAATAAGATCATATGCTGTTAGCTTGGTTACAATCTTCTCTTTCTAGTGCAATTCTTGCCATCATTATTGGCACTCTCCACTCTTATGAAATTTGGGTGAAGATTCATTCCTATTTTCATCATCAAACTCCTACCAAAGTTAGACAATTAAAGTCTAAGTTGTGTAATTCTTCAATTGATAATCATTCAGTAGCTAAATATATTCTTCAAATTAAAACTCTTTGATTCTCTTGCCTCTGTTGCTAATGTGGTTTCTTTGAAAGAGCATCTAGATTCATATCCCGAAGGTTTACCTCAAGAATATGATTCTATCATTGCCTTACAATTGAAGAAGTTGAAGGTCTTATGCTTGTTCATGAAATGCGCCAATGGAAACTTAGGAAGAGAACTGCATCAGATTTCATATTTTGTCATCTATAACTGTTGTGCAAACACCTATACATTTTTAATCTTTTTCCAATGATTATTCTGTTCAATTCCACAGCAATAATACAAATCCACACAACATTGAATTTTGTGGTTCTCTTAGAAAAAGATTTAGTCATTCTAATCGTGGAAGATGACATGGTGGTTTTAGCTCAATTCAATGTCAAGCTTGGTCATTAAAAATTCCAGAAGTTAATATTGCTAATAATCATTAAGTCAGTTCACTCAACTGGGTTCCTGATTCTAGTGCTTCATATCATGTAACTAATACCTCTCAAAATATTCAGAAAAACTCTTTATTTCAAGATCCTGACCAGATCTTCATTAGCAATGGGCATAATTTATCAAATCATTCTTTTGGTTCATCACTAGCTATGTTCAAAAGTTATCAATGTAACATGAGTTTTCTTCTCGCCAATCTATCACATGTGCCATCTGTTTGCTCAAGACAACAATGTTTATTTTGAATTTTATTCTCTTCGCTGTTTCGTTAAATCTCAGGCATCAAATAAAGTTTTGTTTGACATGTTGCATCAAATAGTCCTTTTCCTGACCTGCATATAGTTTCACAATCACAAGATTGGCTTACTCGTGGTGTCCTTCCTTATACCATGTCAAATAGAGATACTTGTTGTAGTTCATTTACTTGGCATTTAAGATTAGGACATCCCAATTTAATTGTTTTACATCTTTTTCTTCAATCTTGGTAAATTCCTTTTCAAAATAATAACACATATGTCATTCTGCTCTGCCTACTGTATGGGAAAAGCTCATAGACTTCCCTCACAACCCATTTTGAACTTATCTTGTGACTTTGGGGGTCCAGCACCAGTTATGTCTTCCAATAATTCTTCCTATTGTATATCTTTTGCCGATGCTTATTCAAGATTTATTAGGATATTTCTTTTAAAATGTAAATCTAATGCTTTGACAGCCTTTCATCAATTTCAATCTACGGTTGAAACTCCAATTTAATAAGATCAAAGCTATTCAAAGTGATTGAGGTGGTGAGTTTTGCCTTTTTCATGAGTATCTTCACTTGAAAGAATTAATTTGAATGAGAGAAGATTTTATTCAACTGAGTTTTTCTTTTTTTAAAACATTACATCAACTTCTATATATACAAAACTCTAACCCTAAAGGAGTAATTACAAAGAGATCTCTAGAATCTTCTAACCACTTCTAATAGTAATTTAATTTTCTAACAACTTCTAACCACTTCTAACAACTTCTAACAGTACATTTAATATTTTACTATCAACATCTTCTTTCTCTTGGTACTAATCACAAAATTATTTGAGCAAGCTGAACTTGTTGACGGTAAAGAAGATAGTAGAAATCATCAAGTTTTTCAGCAACAGAGTAAGAAAGGAAGTCGAAGCGGAGAGGAGGGTGCAGAATCGGATTAATGGTAGCCATAAAAAAAAGTTAAAGAACTCCACAAGGAGAAGAGGCTTGAGCTGATATCATTATCATAGGCAACTTTCCTTGAACAACAATTAAAATAATGGATTCAGTTTTTTATCCAAAATAGCTTGGCAATCTCAGTTACTTTTTCAGTATAATAGAAGTTTGATGTAAATCCAATGGGTGGCTTCTTATGAGTCAAACTAAATATATTACGGACCTTCTTGCCAAGACTAACATGCTTGAGGCTAAGCCTATTTCTTCTCTAATGATTTCAGGTTGCAGACTCTCTATACAGGCTTCTGATACAAAACTAACTGACTTTTCTGTTTTACCTAAATAACAGTTGTAATTATGTGATCCATATATAAGTTTCTGAAACAGAGAATTACAACACTTTTTCAGTTTCTAAAAATTCTGTTCACCATCAGTTTTTTCATTCAATACAGTCTAGCACAAGGTACCCAATTCTGCCTCAATACAACGTGAATGAGGTTGTTAAAATTGTTAGAAACCTAATTCAATATATTCCACAGACAAAAATATTAGAATTCAAGACAATTAAAAACAATAGCAAACTGCAAAACTACCAGGAGTCCGGTCAATGCCGTAAGCCTTGATAAAACAACTGGAAGCTTCTTTAGAGACAAGGTTATAACCAGTGAACCCTCTACAATACTGTTATTGATCTCACGAAAAATTCTTTCCACCCTGTCAAAATATTGGTAATCTTCAGAAGTTGATCAAGCAAAAAATAATGAAGTGATCAAGATAGAAGAAAACTTCAGAAGTTGACATTCAGACGATTTTTCCATAACAAAAAATCTAACTACAAAATTTGATGCCTGAATCCCATCTACAATCTCAGATTAAGGTAACCTAACATAGTGCTAGATCAGATGGATAAATTATATTACTAAGTAACTAATTAATCAATAAAGCCTTGGAATTTAAGCCTCAGAACTTCATGTTCTTTGACAGAATTAAAGAGTTAACAACTTAAAACGTCATCAAGACTTGGAAGACTCTTTGTTACCAACTTCAATATGCAATTCAATCTTTTTATAGGTTTGTTTAGCTTTTGTTGATGGGTCTGATTTGGGCCCCCATCATGTATATGTTTTTTTTTTCTCTTTAAATAATATTGAAGTACGCTGCAGATAATTAATGTTGTCTGTGTGCTAACTCAGTTATGATTGCAAATAGCATATTAATGCAAAAGCATAAAAAATAGAACATCCAATAAAATTTTATTCATGCTTTCTTTTACAGACAAAAAAGGAAAATTTATTAAGACAACGACGAAACAATAAAAGTTTGGAAGAAAACAAATCCTTCGAAACAGTGTAAACCACAAAATAACAATGAAAAAAACACATCATTGGAGCGATGTAATCCCTCAACATCTTCAGATACAAAAAAAAACACCAAAGGAGAAAAGGGTATTTTCAAAGTTTTATTTTTTTAATAAAATAAGAATTGTCAAAAAATCCAAGAAATAAACATTTAAGCAATGCTTCCTAGGAAAGCAAAGATGGATGAAAGTCTTGTAGTCAATAAAAATTCAGAACACGCTTAGCTAATGTTTGGTAAGGCCTAATTTCTACACAAATAGATTTTCAATCAAAAGCTCACCCAGCAAAATTTTGGTAATAAGCTTTGCAAAACTCAAAATAATAATAGAATCCAAACTCAATTATTTTGGAATGGGAAAATTCAAGAATATTTCGCATCTGTCTTTTTCCCTCCAAGTATTTCAAAAGATACTTCTCAAGTGATCACTATACATAATTGCATGTACTGCATCTAAAACTCCCATTTCACAAGACAAAGTTCCCCAATGTACTAAATATGAAACCTAAACCTTCATTTCAGTATGTTTCATCAACAAAATTATTGACAAATATTCCAGCCAGAACATGGTTCCCCATTCAATGATCAAAAGCTTTAAAAATTTCAAACAGAATGGTCAAAGCTTTGAGAAGATGAGCCATCGAATTCATACCAAAGTCTTCCTTCACTGTCGTTGCCAACTAATGAATATAATATTTTTTCAACACTGTAATAGCATTCCTTAACTGCATAGGCCATGTATTCATCCTTACTTATCCTGTTCCACAAATCTGTCTGAGTATCTTTGCAGTCCAAAGCCAAGTCAATCGCCAACAAGATCTGCACATTAAGATATTAATTCAAATTAACACATGGAGTTCCGGTAAACAATACAAGTCTTCAAATATCCATTCCAAGTAATTCAAATTGCAGAAGAAGTTCCACCTTACTGCTTAGAAGAAACAAAGGCCATTGAACTAATCTCAAACTTCCTGCATTACTAGGTATAGAAAGCAGGTCCATTTCCCTGTAATAGTAAAAAATAAACAAATGAGCAACTTATAACAGGCTAGACAAAATTTTGAAACCCAGAGAGACAGAACAAACATGCATATATCACACTATTTTACAGACAAAAGGTATTTTATCACAGAAAAAAGAAGAAAGAAACAATTTGATAGGAGACCCTAAAGAGATTGAGAAAAACAACTATGATTTTTATTCCATTGCACCAAATTGAACAGAAAAAATAGGAAAGGAATTTAGTTCAAGAGTTCCCGTTTCAACACATTTTCTAATTCTGAATCAAATCCTTCTACTATAATTCCCGGTTACTGATCTAACTAATTGTATTGAGTGCACTCACTATCCCTAACCACTTTTCCCTTCCCTTTGCTTTGCTCGTAAGAATTTAAGAGGATACAACTTGAAGAGGAAACAAAATATGGAAGAGTTCAAAATATCCAATGCCAGGTACAAAATATGTGCAAAGCTACCCAGTCTCTCTGCAAAAGTTTTGCCACATACTATGAAACTTCATTTACTCCTTCACAAAAGAAGAAAAGTAACAAAGGATACAGAATACGAAAGAGTTCAAATATGCAATGCCATGTACAAAAATATGTGCAAAGCTACCCAGTCTCTCAGCATAGTTTTTGCCACATACTATGAAACAGGAAGTTTCATTGATTCCCTCAAAGAAGAATAAAAGTAACAAAGGGCTTAAAAAGATGCAAAACGGAAAACCTTCAAGTTTATTTTTATTACACAGTGCCAAGCATCAAGTTTGCTTTGACCAACCTATTACTAATAAAATCTTCCTCCCGCAGACTCTTAATTATCTCATTCCAAAATGGAGCAAACATGGCTGCATATGCTTTGTTCATATCTTGAGAATCCTGCACCAAATCAACCACAATAATTAGCCAGACAGAATGTCCAAAACTTCCTAAAAAATAGAAATACATAGAAAATAAAAACATAATTATGTAAAAGATTTAAACAAGTAGCTGAAAGCAATTTGCCACCAGCTGAATCTGGAACCTTTTTAAAAAAGCAGTTAAGTTCCCTAAACTAAAAACCAAAACTCCATTCATATACAAACTTTAACCAAAAGCTTCTACACAAGTTTAAATCAAATTTCAAGAAGGAATAAAAATCCTGTTATTTTATCTATGTTTATCACCTAGATCAACAAAAAAAGACCTATTGGATCTGAACCATCAAAAGTAACTAGTCATGAAAATCATACAAATTTTAATTTACTCTAGCATACTCCTCCCCTATAAAATAAAATAAAAATACCTGGGTTGATTGTCCGCTCAAGGGAATCCTGAAAAAAGATCAAAAACAAATTCAAATCTTCCCATAAAAACAACAAAGAAAAACATATGCACGCTGTATTTCAATTAAATCAAACAAATCATTATATCTTAACACAAATCAATATCATACAAAAAAAAGTCGCATAACTAAAAATTTATTAGAGAAAAAAACAAAGGACAAGCAAGGAATAAGACATCCTGTGTCAGAAATTGTGGTAATATTTAATGTCATAGGGAATTATGTTGACTGAAGTATCATCCAAAAGAATAGACAAAGAAAATAGTTTATCAGATTAAAGTAACACCTGAACGGTGTAAAAATGAAAAAGACATCAGATTCCTCAACAACTAATTTATATGACCCACCAAATCTATATCACCAAGCCAATTAATATGTAAATAGAGAAGATAAACGTAAATACTAGCTTTACAAAACACCTATATCTTAGAAAACCCACCTTTTTATTTGCGGAGAGACCAAATTTTTTACAAATGCCCCAGGGAAACTTTCAAAACGCTTATGCACCATTTCAATTGAACGAATCTGCAACAAATCATTTATAAGAAATGTTTACAGCAAGAAAAGACAATCCACGAACAAGACTTCCATATTCATACAAATTTTGATTTCTTAAAAGAAAAATCAGAAAAAATAGCTCCTTAAAAAAGATATAGACTGTAACAAATATTTAAAAAGGAAAAGCAAAAGATAACACAAGTCATTTGAAAGACCTGTAACCTCCTTGTCAAATTTTCATCGCTTAACTAAGTACATGTCTCAAGGTCAATAACTTTTTGTTTTGACTTTCCACAAAGCCAAAGTTTGTATTGGATAGGTTCAAGTCTACTCTAGAATAGAGGTCATTATAAGCAATGGCAAGCGAGCAAACCTTTTTATAAGAATTAAGAATGAAGTTATCATCTAAAAATAATGTTTTGATGAAATAAAAATAAACTTAAAAGTTTATAAACATGTTTGAAAAATATGCTTATACTAAGCCAAAGATTTTTAACAGTGACTAATGAGGATCTTATAAAGAAGGGGAGTTTCTTCAAAAAAGGTGACACTAGCAGACATATAAAACCTTTTGGTTTCAGGAGAATAACAGTGATAACCCTTTTTAAAGCGAGAATATCCTAAAAAGACACATTTGATGGCCCGGGCTAATTATTTATCCAATCCTGGAGACATGTCATGAACAAAGCATACACAACCAAAAACACATGGAGAAATGTGAAAGAGGGGTTTCTTGGGGAATAATATGGCGTATGAAACTTGGTTGTTAAGTAAGGAAGATATCACTCTGTTAATAAGGAAACAAGCAGTTAGAACAGCATCACCCGAAGGGTGGACAGGAATATTTGCCCCAAGTAACAAGGTATGAGTAGTTTCAATCAAGTGTTTATTTTTTCTTTTTGCTATACCATTTTGCTGAGGTATTTGAGTACAAGTGGACTGATGGAGAATGTCATGTAAATTTAAAAGAGAGGAAAAACCAAAGGAAAAATATTCTCTGGCATTATCACTGCCTAAAATTTTGAAAATTTTGCAAAATTGATTTTTAACTTCATTAAGAAAAGACAAAAAAATGGGCAAAAGTTCAAACCGATCTTCATTAGATAAACCCAAGTACACATGGAATATTCATCAATAAATGTAACAATATCCTAAAACCAAAAGAGAAAACCCGACTTGGTCGCCAAATATCAGAATGGATTGTAGAAAAAGTAGAATTACATTAAGATTCAGAATGTTTTAGAAAAGAAGACCGAACATGCTTCCCGAGTTGACATGCTTGACATTCTAAGTCTTGAAGACTACTGAGCTCGGGAATCATTTTCTTTAATTTGGACAGATGAGGATGTCCTAAACATTCACGCAAAATTTTGGGAGATGTAGATGCAAGCCAAGACAAAGATGAACTAGTTCCAAAATAGTATAAACCTTTGGATTCATGTCCTTCACAAATCAGTCCACCGGTACCACACTCCTGTATAACAAAAGAATTGGCATCAAAGGTAACGGAACAATTTAATGATTTGGTTAACAGACTTAAAGAAATGAGATTGAAAGGGCAACTAGGAACAAGAAGAACAGAGTTTAGATTCAAAGAAAGAGAAAGGGAAAATTGACCAATTCCATGAGAAGCAACCTTAGATCCATTGGCTAAGGTTATGAGATCAAGAGTTTTAGGAAAGGAAAGAGAAGAAAACAAGGAGGTATTACCAGGAATATGGTTAGACACACCTGAATCAATAATCCATGGATTTTGACCTTTCCACAGATTGTGAAATAGTTGTTGACAAACTAGGAGTTGTGGATGATTGTGCTAGGTTGCTGGATTTGAGTCTTAAGTATTCTTGATATTTCTCATCAAAAAATTTGGGTTCAACAACTTCAGACTTTGATACATTGGCTGTTTTGTCAAGGAAGCCATGGAGAGAATAACAATTTTCATGGGTATGACCCATTCTTTTACAATAAGCACATTGAGGACGTACTCTACCACCACGTCCTCCTCTAGTCCCACGACCCCCTCTTCCTCGTGTAGACACCATAGCTGATGATTCAGAGGGTTCTTAAAAATTCTTACCTTCAAGAGCTGGAACAGCGACGGCAGGCGAACGACGAAGGCACGGTGGCGCAACAAGGTAGACAGTGATAGAGATAGACAAGACACCAGGACAAGATATCATTCCAATTGCGGTTACAAAAGTTATGAGTATTTTTGTGATTAAAAGATATTTTTGATTGGTAATTATTCCATATAAGACTATCAATTCTACCACAAAACCGCTCATACCTGGTAATGCAAGCGGGATTGACCCGCTCTAATACCAACTTGCGAAAAATAAAGAAAAATAAAATAGTAGTTTTTAAGAGCTTAATCTACATCTCTTGTCTTCTCTTTATTTATAATAAAGTCTCATGGATACAAAATGAAAATATGGAAAGCCAACAGACATATTCTAGAACCTAAAAGAAGTAGGGACGGCAAATGAACTCATCCTCGTGGGTATTACCCGAACTCGTCCCGATTTTGACAGGAAATCCCTGCATTAATTGGGTTTGGGTATGGGTATGAGTAATACTCGATTTTTTAAATTGGGTATGGGGACGGGATGAGGATGTACTTACCCGCCCCGTCCCCGCTTCCATACCCGTCCCAATACCCAATATTTATTCTTGTTTTAAATTATTAAAACACATTTAGTTTATTAAGTAATTTTAAAAATTTATATTAATTTTTCTTTAGTTCTTAGTTTTGTAATTTATTTTTATAGCATATATTTGATAATTTTTTTTACTTTATTATAATTATTTGACCTTTATTTAGATATTATTTGATGATACTTTAATTTGAGATTTATGTAATTATAATTTTTTATTGATATTTATTATTGGGAAAAAGAATATACGTATCATTTTGACTTTGATTCATCTATAATATCAAGTTTACTTTGTTATGATTCTTATTTTTTTGTAAAATAATTATTTAATTAATATTTGAAATAACAAAAGATGAATACGACTATACCCATTATCCGATGGGGATAACTTGTACTCGGTGGGGATGGGGATGGGACAAAATTTTCATACCCGCTGGGTATGGGGACGGGGACGGGGATGGGAAAGTGAAACCCGTCCCCGCTCTGCCCCGTTGCCATCCCTAAAAAGAAGATAGATACAACTGTCAACATAATAGCACTAGACTCTAGGTTACAAGCTAACTTAATTATATCACTTTATTTCCAAGAAGAATCAAGAAGCGAATATTTCTTTCCAAAGGAAATTTGACACATTTAGTAAGAGGTTCCATGCGAGGGAGCATACTAGAATCATTAGAGTTTATTAAGATCGATGCAAGTGAAGATTGTGATAGAAAATATAAAAATGTGAAAACAACAAACGAGTTGCAAGTGATATGATTGCCCCGTGGCATAAGTAAAGTGAGTCAAGTCACAATTGAATCTTGGAACTTAGGCTACGCTTTTAAGTTGAAAGAATTGCACTTAACCATCAGCTATAGCTTTTGGCCTAATAGTAAACACTCGATCCAACAAAAAAGAGAGGGATTTCAAGAGACTTTGCACTAAGACTTCAGATTTCAATACATTAAATTATTTAAGTTTACAAGTTTAGTATTTATACAATAAGTGATTCTTGTTGCAAAAACTACAAATCCTTTTCATTCTTGTTCCAAACACCTTTTATTAGACAATTAACTAAAAAAATTGAGAGCACGAAAAGAAACAAGGTAAATTCTCAAAAACAGTGCTACTTGGAACTTAAATACCTCGCCTAACCGAGCCCGTGCACCAATCACACCACCAACAATTGCTGACATGACAGTGTAAAAAATGAGAATATCCATGAGATAAATCTGTAGAATGAGAATGCATTAGCAAAGTAAAACATAGCCAAGTATTCATGAAAACAGGAAAGTACAATTAAAGGAATGGCTATTATCTCCTAAGATCTCAATCTTGCAAGGAAAACCATATCTACTAAGATCATGATATTGCGAGCAGATAATTCAGACAACTTAGCACCAAGAATCTAGGCTACTTGGAAAAATAAACATTAGAGAAACACTAAGAATCTTGATAGAAAGGGTGTTATATGAAAATCTAAAATAAAAAAGAGATAATATTTAAACACACTATTGTCTAGGTCAACCTCTATTAGGATAGAAGGAGATGGACAAGTTTATAGATGTATTTAGAGTATTAATGAGTTATGTTTGTTAGAGAAGTTAGTTAGAGAGGTTAGTTAGATATAAAAAGGGGAATAATTATTAGAGATGCAGATTTGATTTTATTGTAAATTGAGCATAGGCTCTTTTGAGAAAAAATAAATCCTTTGTGAAGGGGAAACCACTAGAGAGATTTCTCCCCTATTTCTTTTTATTTTCATCCTATTCCATAAAATCTTTCTTTTCTTTTCTTTTTCTATTCATGGTTCCTAACAACTTCCCTGATAGTTCTACCCTCGCTTCTGACATATAATATATTTCACTTTCCACTGAATACAAATGGTGTGAGCAAGTTCTAGCTTTTCATTGCAATTACTCCTAAATTACTACTGCCTCCAGTACTTTATAAAAGAAACAAATAAGTAATTCATTCCTCTTATCCAATATAAGTAAATTAGTTTAAATTTTAATATAAAAAGTACATGTGCAATTCAATACTTTTTAAGTTGTGGTAATATTTAATAACACTAAACATAATTAAAGAGATGATTTTCTTTACACCAGTGAATGAGATTTATATTCTTTATAAGCTAATAAATGCACCAACGTGCACATAGAATGAGTAGACATACCATTAACTGTTCACAATAAACCATGGGTATTAAAGTCAATTAACAACTAATCTGAAAGCCATGCTTATTATAGTTAGGACCAAAAAAAGAATATTTGTTTCTTATACAAAGGATAGAAGTGATTATATGCAAAAAAAATCCATAAACCAATCTCAATCAATTAGCATGATCAAGTAACAGTTTGCTCAGATTGACGCAATTGAAGAAAAATACTCACAGCCACAACAGGAGCCCACAAGCTAACAATAGTCAAGGCATTGTTATTGTCTGCAAATTTTACAAGCACAAATCAGTGACAAACATATTTCTTAATTTTATAATTCTTATATCCATACTATACAACCATAGAAATTAAACTTTGCACACTAAGAAAGAATATACATAGTTATTTGATTATTCCTTAATCAAATAATAACAGCATATACTTACTCTTTGAGATAAAATCATGCCATGAGTAAGTCAAAGATGGAAGATCAACAATAATATTGGTAGGTTCCACAAGAGGTTTAATCTGTAATATTAGGAATTAGAATTAGAAATTAGAAATACATGACAATTAGTAATCACATTTTTATTTTTACACATACTATTTACTACACAAATGACATCTTATTTACATCCTTGCATTCAATAAATTTGATCCTATCAAACAAAAATGGGCATTTAACTAGAAACATCAGATCGAGGCCATTACCCTCCAATATGCCTAGTTACACTATCAATTTTATTGAACTTTTCAATTCTATACTCGTCACGGTGTCTCTTTTAAAATAAAATCAAAATCATTTTTTAGATTACTCTCCACATCTTCTGGTAAAGCTATACACTCGCATCCGTATTCAGATTTTTATAGGAAATATTAAATTTAACCTTGACAATAAAATAAACCGGTACAAAACAGAATAAAAAAATCATTATTATATCATTTCAACTGTTCAACTTATATATTTATAGTCACGATAACAGACTTCGCTAAGCTACATTTTGGACAAGTTTAACCCTTTTGTCAGTTATAACAATTTTTTTATCATTTCAACGTTTCAACTTGTATGTTTACAGTCACAATAACATACTTCCCTAAGTTATGTTTTGAACAACTTTAACCTTTTGTCAATAATACTACACAATTTATTTACAAGTTTTTTGTATTTTTTAATACTTGAAAACGATTAATATGAATGAGAAAATATTTTATTCAGTTTAACTAAATTGAAATAGTACACTAACCTCTATATCTAGAGAACTGTAACCTTAAAGGAATTATTCAACAGATCTCTAGAATATTCCAACAGCTTTTATTAGTTTCTAACAACTTCTAACAATATATTTAATATCCTATTATCAACACTCCCCCTCAAGTTAGTAAATGGATATCTATCATTCCCAAGTTGCATGTGAGACCACGCGTTTGTAAATAGAAATGCTAATTGAAGCCCGAACGAGACATAAGACGTAGTGATAAGGACATTGTCCAATTTTTTCTTTAATGAAGTATCGATGTATCTCCATGTGCTTGGTCTTATCATGCTGAACTTGTGAGAAATGCTAATAGCTGATTTATTATCACAATAAAGAATCAGAGGCTCTTCACAAGTCACTTTAAGATCATTTAGAATAACCCTCAGCCATAACAGTTCACACACGCCATGTGCCATGGCTTGGAAATCAGCCTTTGCTCTAAGCCTTGCAACAACATTTTGTTTCTTACTTCCAAGACACCAAATTTCCAACTAGGAACATCCAATATCGTGGGGTGGATTTCCCATATGTGACAAACCCTACATAATTTGCATCAGTATACACTTCTATTTTTACTCACAATAAAGAATCAGAGGCTCTTCACAAGTCACTTTAAGATCATTTAGAATAACCCTCAGCCATAACAATTCACACACGCCATGTGCCATAGCTTGGAAATCATCCTTTGCTCTAAGCCTTGCAACAACATTATGTTTCTTACTTCCAAGATACCAAATTTCCAACTAGGAACATCCAATATCGTGGGGTGGATTTCCTATATGTGACAAACCCTACATAATTTGCATCAGTATACACTTCTATTTTTACTCTCCCTTGGATCATGCATGAACTGACTAACCATACTCACAACATAGACTATGTCAAGTCAGGTGTGGGCTAAGGAAATGAGCTTGCCCACAAGTTTTTTATGTCAGCTCTTATTCATTGTAGAAGTGCCTTCATAATTTCCAATTCTATACTTGTCTTAAATCAATCTTTCCTGTTTCTTTGAGGAGATCAAGAACATACATTCTCTGGAAATAAAAATGTCTTTCTTTGAGTAGACTACTTCTATTATAAGGAAGTACTTTAATGTTCATGATCTCATGCAACAATAATATCATCAACATAGACCAAAAGTAGTGAAAGTTTACCTTCTAAGGAATGCTTGATGAAAACGGTATGGTCACCTTGACTCAATCAATACCCACGCATATCATAGCCTGAGAGAGTCTTCCAAACCAAGCACCATACAAGGCCTTTTTCAACCTGCTCACTTTATTCCCTTCTTCAACAGACCTAAAGTCTAAAGGAATATCCATGGAAGAAAGCATTTTTCACAACAAATTGTTACAATTCTCAACCAAAATGAGCTGCCAACGAGAGAATGATTCTAAGGAATGATTCTAACAATATTCATCTTTGCCACTGGAGCAAATTTCTCCTCACAATCAACACCATACATCTTAATATAAACTTTGGCAACTAACCTTGCTTTGTAATAGTCTAATGTGCTATCCGATTTATAATTTACATTATAAACCCATCTACATCATACAGCCTTTTAATCCAATGGTTTGTCGAAAATTTCTCACCTCTGGTTCTTTTCTAATGTACTCATCTCCTCATTCATGGCTTGAACCCAATTCTCATCCTTTAATGCTTCTTAAACTTACCTAGGAACTCTAACTAAATTAATGGTACAGAGGAAACACTGGTGTTGCATAAAAAGGTGTTATTGTTCACAAAATGAGAAATAAGACACTTGGTTCAAGACCTAGTTCCTTTTCTCAAAGCAATGGGCAGGACATCAAGGTCAGGTTCACAATTATAATAAGGAATTTTCCAAAGGATCAAGGATATCAGAAGAATGAACACTTACTCTTAGAACAGACGGCTCGAACTATTCTTAGATCAGGTTAGTTTGCCTTTGTCTCCTCTAAGAAGACTAACTTTTGGAGTTGACCAAATCTTGGGAACAAAGTCGCCCTTTTTAGGAAAAACTTCAGAGATATCCACATGAGTGAGTCAGGAGAAGTACCATGAATATTAAGCGTAGTATTAGTTTGAGGCGATTCTTGTATCAAAGGAACAAAAGATGACTAAAAAGATTCAAAAGACTCCGCTTCAATAGAATTCTCCCCTTGAAGTTGGTGACACACGTAAACGGATTTAGTTTCATCAAAAGTGACATCCATAGAGATAAAAAACTTTCAACTCAGAGGATGGTAACAACAATATCCTTAATTATTAGATGCATAACCAATGAATATGCATTTAACAGCTCTAGATCTAACTTTACACAAAACTAACTATGAATATGGACAAACACAATACATCCAAATACCCAACTATGAAGACTAAAGAGAAAAGGAACACATGGAAAGAAGGTAGACATGGACTCAAGCAATCTAAAACTCGAGAGGTAATCGGTTGATAAGATATGTAGTAATGAGGACAGCTTTGTCCCAATAAGATTTAAGGACATTCATTTGGAAGAGAAGAGTCAATGTCACCTCAAGAAGATGCATATTTTTCTTTTAAACAATGTCATTTTGTTATGGAGTATCTACACATGTGAATTCATGAACAATACCAGTTTTGGAAAAAGAATCTAGACATGTCATGATTTACATATTCCCTCCTATTATCAAAATGCAAGCATCTAATTAACTTTCCAAATTGTCTTTTTATCATATGGAATAATTTGAAAAATAAGGTAAAAACTTCAAATTTTTCTTTCATAAGGAATATCCATGTCACGCGGCTAAAATCATGAATAACAGTGACAAACTATGTTGTACTAGATATACAAGTGTTTGATGTAGACCCCAAACATTAAAATGAACCAAATCAAAAGGATAAATACTATTTGTATTACTAGGAGGATATGTGACACAGAGGTGTTTTACAAGTTGGCATATATCAAATTTAAAGGACTCAATAGACTCTTTGGAAAATAAAGAAGGGAACATAGACTTTAGAACAAAAAAGAATGGATGTTCTAAACAATGGAGGAGGAGCCAAATTTGAGAGGAGGTAATTGTTTGCCCAAAAGTGGAGTAAGACTAGAGAGAAGAGGTAATTGTTTGCTCACTAAAACTGATACTATTCTTAGTTTTCAAGTTATCAAGGCAATACAACCCTCCTATTCCTAAATAGTTCCAATCATCCTCCCCATGACAAGATCCTAAAAAAGACGAATGGGAAGGAATGTTACAGAACATTTTATATTATGAGTTAGTTTTTGAACGAAGATAAGTTTATTAGAAAGTTTTTGAACATAAAGAACATCTTTAAGGACAAAGGGTGGTAAAAGTGGAATATTACCACATTCAACTATTGGGATACGTGTTCCATTGGCAACAACAATATGGTTACCAAAAAGAGAAACATATGATGTTAAAAGAGATGAATGAGGGGCTATATGGTCTATCACACTAGAGTCTAGAACCCAATAGTCATTAATTAAAGTTCTAGAAATGTTAAAAGAGGAATTCAAGTTATTATCAGTTGTTAGATGTATTAGGGTTTCTCCTTTTTAATGTAATAGGATTAGGCCCATCTCTTGTTTTGTTTTCTATCAATAAACACAAGCCTATGTGTTCTACACACATTAGGAATTCAGCCTATGCCTTTCTCTCAATTATTCTAACATGGTATCTAGAGCTAGGTTTAATCCTTACCTCCTTGGTGAACCCTCTTTTTGGGAATTGTTCTTTCTTTTAGTTTTCGGCTTTACTCTTAGGTTTGCTCCAGACCTTGCCACCCGCTACCACTACACCAACACCTCGTGGACCCCACCACTACTCAGACTGGTGTACCCACAGACAAGGTTGCCCCAATCAAGTGAACCTACTACTGCAACAACTAAGTCGTGAAACAGTGCATCGTCACATTGTTTTATCAATGATGCACTGTCTGTTGCCGCCTCTAATCAGACAGCGCCACAAGAATCGTGACCATCGAAGCCACGCGTCGTCACACACGCCATTCACACTGGAGCCACTACTTCCCACCGTGTGTAGCGTCGCATCTGGCCCTGTTTCTAGCAACAATCAACATCGTCAGCGACACTTCTTTCTCCTGGTTATGAATCTGTGATTTTTGCCTTCATTGGAGCTTGTTTGAATTCTTCTACCCTTTTAGGGTTTGTTTCTCTGTCCATGTTCAAATTTTGGGATCCCTAGTTGTGCCTACCTTTAACTCAACTTGGTCCACCCCTATTGTGTGTACCAAGCAAAATGTATCACAAGTGCGATCATTGTCACAAGGTCGATCACAGAATTGATTATTGTTATGCCTTACATGGTCGTCCTCAATGATCTATTGCAGTTACCGAAGCTGCTCCCTTACAACCATCTGATTCTGATACCCCTCCATCTCATAATTTAGGAAAACCTACTATCTTCAACAAATTTTTCAAAATGATATGAGGATTGTCAGATCCCTAGTTCCACTGTTTTTGTTGCACATACAGGAACCTCGCTTGTTGGCCTTACTCATTGCAACTCTATTGGCCCTTGAGTTCTAGACTCAGGAGCCACTAATCACATTATTGGTAATAAATCTTTTTTCTCTTCTATGATCGGCTTGCTTTCTCGGTATCGTGAGACTAAACTCTTTAAGCCGGCAAACAAATAGATAGAGATATAGCTCAGTAAACACGAGAATCACTATCGCCTTCGGCTTAAACACGGCTACGCTTCGCTCTTTTTAACTATCGCTAGTCTGTAGTCTGTGAAAAAAGATTGCAATTTCTGGTCACTTTCAGTCTAACCCGGATTTACTTAGTGAGTTGGGACTTGCTTCTTAGCGTGTAGTGGCTCAAATTTCTAATTTGTGTTATTTACCATTTGTTACCTTGGGTAATGGCTCTAGGCCTCCCTCACATGGAATTAGTATTGTTAAACTTCTTCCTTCTCTGTCTATTGACAATTTTCTTTATGTAGTTGGGTCTCCTTTTAATTTATTATCCTTTCCTCGCCTCCCTCGATCTCTTGATTGTTTACAGAACCGGAGTTCCAAACAGATAATTGGCAATGAATGTGAGTCTCATGGTCTTTACCATCTAAGGACATCAGCACATGTTCCTCTCGGTAATGGATTCTCCTTCCCTTATTCATGCTCAATTTGGTTATCCTAGCTTTGCCAAGATGCAAAAAACTTGTTCGAAGCCTCTCTACGTTATCAAGTTTATTTTGTGAGTCTTGTCAATTAGGGAAACAAAGTCATAGATCCTTCCCTAAAAGTGTTTCACAACGTGATTCATCTCCTTTTGCCTTAGTTTACTTTGACCTTTTGGGACCAAGTCGTGTTTAGTCAAATTTAGGCTTTCAATATTTCATTATTTTTACTTATGATTATTCAAGATAGAGTAGGTTGTTTTTAATAAAAAATTGCTCTGAGTTGTTCTCTATTTTTCAATCCTTTTGCAATGAAATTAAAACTCAATTTGGTAATTCTATTCGCATTTTACACAATGATAATGCTCATGAGTATCTTTCTCATTCTTTTAAAAATTTTATGGCTTCTCATTGCATTCTTCACCAGACTTATTGTGTTTATACAGTTCAACAAAATGGGGTAATTGACCGTAAAAATTGACATCTCATTGAAACAACTCGAAATGGTCAAGTTCCTCAACATTTTTGGAGTGAAGTATTCTTAGTGCATGTTATCTCATTTATCGCATGTCATATTAAGTTTTAGATAATAAAATTGTTGATTCTATTTTATTTCCACATGAACCACTTCATCCCTTACCTCTTAGAATAATTGGGTCCACATGCATTGTTCACATTTTAGGTCCTAGACTTGATAAGTTGTCTGCTAAGTCCTACAAATGTACCTTTTTAAGATTTACTAGATTACAAAGAAGATATAAATGTTTCTCCCCAACTCTTAAATGCTACTTTATTTCAGCAGATGTCACTTTCCCTAAGTTTTCTCTCTACTTCAAGTCAAATCCTTGCCCCTTTGTGATTCGACTTGATCAAGTCACCATCCCTGTTGCTTGAGATCCTCATGTTGTATTTAGTGTTCCTAAGATCACACACCTCCACCAACTCTTCAAGTATATCAACCTCCACCAACTCTTCAAGTATATCATCGTCGATAGGCTCCACACCGTAAAGCTAATGACTCTCTTCTGAGGCCAACTCCTTCGACCCCTTCGGCTCCATCGATTGAGTCTGATCTTCCCATTGCTCTTCATAAAGGTATACGCTCCACCTATAATCTTTCACCTCATTATATTGCTTTGAGTTATCATAGGTTATCTCCATCACTTTATATCCGCAAGTGATGCCTTAGCTCATCCTGGTTGGTGTCAGGCCATGCCTGATGAAATAAGTGTTCTTTAGAATAGTGGAACTTGGGATCTCATTCCTTTACCATCTGGGAAATTTTTTGTTGGTTGTAGGTGGATTTTTCTATCAAAGTTGGTCCTGATGGCACTATTGATCGTCTCAAAGCTCGTTTAGTGGCCAAAGGTTATGCACAAGTTTTTGGGCTAGACTATGGTGACACCTTTTCTCTAGTTGCAAATATGGCCTTTGTTCACTTATTCATAGCCATGGCTGCTCTTCGATATTGGTGTCTTTATCAATTGGATATCAAAATGTTCTTCTTAGTAGTCATTTGCAAGAAGAAATTTTTATGGAGCAATCTCCATGTTTTGTTGCTCAAGAGGAGTCTTCTAGATTGGTATGTCGTCTCCACAAATCTATACATGGCCTCGAACAGTCTCCCGAGGCATGGTTTGGCAAATTTAGCATTGTTGTTCAATAATTTGGCAAGACTCGTAATGAGATAGATTATTCAGTCTTTTACTGTCATTCGAATGTCGAGGGTATTTATCTAGTAATATATGTAACCACCATGGCATCTCACAGATAATCTAGGCAGACTCTGTATTTATCTAGGCAAACTCTCCTTCTAATAGGAGATCCACCTCTAGATATTAGGTCTTCACTAGTGATAATTTAATTTCTTGGAAAAGCAAGAAACAAAGTGTTGTTGCCAAATCCAGTGCAGAAGCATAATATAGATCTATGGCCTGCACTACCTGTGAACTTATTTGACTTAAACAACTACTTAAAAATTACAATTTGGAGAGATCACTCAAATGACAAGTAGGGTCCACTTCAGGCTACCCCAATAATCAAAGAAAGTGGGGGCACTTCAGGAAACCTTGAAAAAAAGAATTGTGTCTAAGACGGTAAAGAAAAAATGCTGAAGTGGAACCACCCACCCCCCCCCCAAAAAAAAATTAATAGCTCTGAGACCAACTTTAAAAAATTAATCTGAATGAGAACATTTTATTCAATTCAATTAATTTGAAATAGTACACTAGCACCTATATATAGAGAACTCTTACCCTAAACAAATGATTCAAGAGCTCCCTAGAATCTTCTAAGAACTTTTATTAGCTTCTAACAATATATTTCTCGAAATTCTCTGTTCATCATATTTTTTATTTTATTACCAAAATTACATTGATGTCTTTGTAAATAAAAAACTATTATATAATTATTAAATAGAATTTTTTTTCAACGGAAAGGTTATTAAAGTTCTCCATTAACAAAATAATTGTATTGCAATTATAATATCTTTATCTTGTAATTATAAATAAAATGAACCATGTTTACTTTTCATCTTTACATACATACGAAGGAAATAAATTTGAATTGTCAACTTCAATTTAGAAGTAAAACACAAATAAGAGTATGCTTGTAGTAGATAAGTGAAAAGTTCAAAAATAAGCAAACTGGAGTGTTAGTATCAACTAGAAACATCACCTATATATATAACAATAGTAGAAAAACATGACTTGCCTGGAGAAAGTAAGCAAAAGTGAATTTGCAGGCAAGTACCACCAACCAAAAGGCCACATACCTGCGGAACTTAAAAAAGGAATTGTGAAATAACAATTGAAAAAATCAATATTACAAAACATAAAAGGTGATACACGTATCAAAGCTGAGAGAGAATTTCAAAATGAAAACTTTGTATTCTGTAACATTATCCCAGCTTGTACAGGTAGGTTCTACACAGTATTTATGGATAAAGAGATAGAGCTACTAAAGGTCTAAATAACCCTAACTGAACTACTGGCGAACAACGCCTAAGAGGAATAGCTGACTGAACTACTGATGTACATTATAGTGAGAAAGCAAAAAAGATATAGAGAGTAAAACTATATACAATAATACATGCAGTAATAAATGTAAAGAAAAAAGTAAATGTTAATGACAAGCAATATAAGTCATCGTAACAAAGAAGTAAATAGGTGTCTCATCTTATTCGTAACTGTTTATCACAAGATTTAATTTTCTGCATAAAAACCAACCTGCAGTAATCACTTATCCCCTCATAAAGACCACGTCCGACATAATACCGTTCCTGAATTATGTCATCAAAAAAATGTCACTACCAAGTCATAACATAACACAAGAAATAACTTTAAAAAACTGGTCAATATTAAATACCAAAACAACTCACTTGATAAATCCACTTAAAAAACTGAAAGAACGACTGATCAGACATTTCTGAAAGCTTGTGACATGCTGGAAATTTGAGCAATAGTGCAAAGAATAGACGTAAAGCAGCATAAACACCAAGAACAAGAAGGTATATCCGGAAATAGAAGGAATTATCAGAGTTTCGACTATTTCTCTCCTGCAAAACCTTCCTGCAATTGAGAAAAATTACTGTAAAAATTAATATAATTGAGATGTACTCCAAACGAGGTTTGTTCATTTGATAGGGCAGCCACAACAGGGAAACGTGGTTCATGCACTTACATCACGCATTTTTGGAAAAACTAGTTTACCCTTGCTAAAAATGTTTTGTAGTCATAAGTATCACAAGTGAAAAAATACAAACTTAAAAAACTCTAGAAATGAAGAAAAATATCCCAATAGTAGGGCTTGAATCTATCTGCCATGCATATTACCTATAGTCCAGAAACTGAAGCTCCCTTAATTCTGTAATACTTCTAATGTGTATCTAGCCTGGCCTTTACAGTTGTGTTGGCTTGAATATGAACTTACATGGTTACATTATTATGCTTCTCGCATTACCAATTTGGATTAAATTACATTTTTGAAATTTTCTTTCCATGGACAAAGATTTAAAGGTTAAACATCCCTATCACCCAAAAACAATGCAAAGTTTGTCTTCAGTCCCTCATTTCAAAACGCCAACTTTTTGTCCACTAATCTAAAAGATGTGTCGCACTATACCTTTGTGAGTGTTAGCACAGTTTACGTTAACTAGTGAGCAAAAAACAGTTTTCTGTTATCTTGTGAGCATAAAACAGTTTTCTGTGGTATCTATCAATAATCTAGTATCCTAGGGGTTTCTTTTTCTCTTTCTTTAAGCTTCTGTAGTAAGCATCTAATCCTATAAATATATGAACAAGAATAAACAGTGAGATCCAAGTTAAGATCTCTAGAAATGTGAGTAACTAGGTGCAGTAAACAGAGATATGATTTGTGACAATTTAAAATACAGCGATCAAAGGTTTAAAACCCCCAAAAATCATATTCACAGTTTGATAAATTTCAAATTTATAGTGGTTTTAACCACCACAATTATTAAAGACCGTTTTTCATCTCAGCCCATTGCTTAGACACTCTCACCATCCCTGTTCATTGTCATGCCACCTAGTGGGGCATCACAACCACACCACAGCATATTTCCCTCTCTTTTCTTGCTCACCCTGCTCTATTCTCCCTATTCCTATCTCCCACTCCACCTCAACAATAGCCTCGCGTTGTCATGACCAGGGCTTGCACTATTCCAACTAGAGCTGTCAAAACGGGCGGCCCGGCCCAGCCTGGCCTTACAGGCCGAGTTCAAAAATCTGATAGTCTAACCTAACCTATATTTTAAAACTGGTCACAATTTTTAGCCTAGCCTGACCGTATGTTAGGCCAACGGACCATTTTTAGCCTAATTAAAAATTGAAAAAATATTACAATATTTTTTTTACTTTCTTAGTCTCTCCATAACTTTGTTCAATGATATTTCTTTTGTTATCATCAGATGGATCACTAATTGGAGGAGTAACTCCTTGATGTTGTCATAAGGAATAAGAACTCTGCAATGTAAGAGATAAAAAACATAAAAATATATTTAATACTTATAATAATTTTACTTTATATAATTCAACAAATATTAAAACTACTCGGCAACAGTTGGACAAGTGGAAACCACCAGAAATTGCACATAAAGCTGGAGAATTAGCTATTCTTTTAGGTGTGCCGCTTCTGTATTGATGAGAATTGGACTTAACTATTAACTAGAAATAAATAACTAGAAATAAAATTGCACAAAAAGCTTCAGAATTGTCCTATTTATTTGGTGTACCGATTGAAATATTTTTATAGATGGGACGTTGTTTGATTTTGAAATCGGAATATTATAGTCATAACTCGAAGTGCTCCTTGGTGTATTTATAAAAAGGAATCCTTTTTTCTTCGAATCTTAGCAATGAATATCCTTTCGAAACAATATTTCTTTCTTCATTGGAATTGACTGTGAATTCTTTCGATTTATGTATTCTTTTTTCTAAATTAAACAAGACAAAGACTAACTCCTGAAGGTTAAGTAAAAAAAAATGAGAAAATAGAATCTAGATTTTTCTATAAGCTCTAGAACTTGTAATTAAGCTTATACTTGATAGAAAGGTTATTATCATATAGAGTTGACAAATGAAATGAACTTGAGTTCATTAAAGACGAAAAATGAAAAAAAAAAAAAGCATTCCCCTTCTATATCTTACATCTATAGTCTTTTTGCCCTGGTGTATCTATTTCACATTTAAGAAAAGTCTGGAATCTTGGTTTATTAATTGGTGGAATACTAGTCAATCCGAAGTTTTCTTGAATGATATTAAAGAAAAGAGTATTCTAAAAAAATTCATAGAATTTGAGGAACTTTTTTTCTTAGATGGCATGTTAAAGGAATGTCCGAAAACATATCTACAAAACCTTCGTACTGGAATCTATAAAGAAACAATCCAATTAATCAAAACGCACAACGAAGATCGTATGAATACGATTTTGCACTTCTCCGCAAATATAATTTGTTTCTTTATTCTAAGCGGTTATTCTATTCTTGGTAATCAAGAACTTGTTCTTATTAACTCTTTGGTTCGAGAATTTATATATAATTTAAGTGACACAATAAAAGCTTTTTCTATTCTTTTATTAACTGATTTCTGTATAGGATTCCATTCAACCCATGGGTGGGAACTCATTATTGGTTTCGTTTATAAAGATTTTGGATTTGCTCAAAATGATCAAATTATATCTGGTCTTGTGTCCACTTTTCCAGTCATTTTAGATACAATTTTAAAATATTGGATTTTCCGTTATTTAAATCGCATATCTCCATCACTTGTAGTGATTTATCATTCAATGAATATGTTGGGGTAAACCAGAAAAATTTAGGTAGAGCCTGATCTAAATGTTGGCCAGGTAAACGTCCTATAGTAAGAGGAGTAGTTATGAACCCTGTAGACCATCCGCATGGGGGTGGTGAAGGGAAGGCCCCAATTGGTAGAAAAAAACCCGCAACTCCCTGGGGTTTTCCTGCACTTGGAAGAAGAAGTAGAAAAAGGGAGAAATATAGTGATAATTTGATTCTTCGTCGTACTAAATAATAAAGAAAATAAAAATTGTTTCTTCCTCTTTACAAGAAAAAGGAGTAATTAACTGTGACGTGTTCACTAAAAAAATCCTTTTGTAACAAAAACAGATATAAAGTTTTGATTAGAAATGCAAAAAATGATAATATAAATTAACAAAAAATAATGAAGAACTTAACCTAATGTGAAAAAGAGAAATTATGGCGGAAGCGTGAAAAACTATGGTGGTGAAAGTGATACAAGGAAAAAGGAACAGTGCAGTAGAGGAGATGAAAGAACTTCTGAGAAAGGAAGAGAATATATGAAAAAGTGAACAGAGACTCTGAGACACTAGGGTTTCTTTCTTTAGTATGACAACAAAACAATTAAGAACAAAAATTTAATATAAAAAATAAACGGGCCAGCCTAGCCTTGGCCCATATGGACATCGGGCCAAATGGACCAGACTAAAAAAAGCCTATTGTTATCTAGGCTACAAATTTTTCAGCCTAGCCTGACCTGAATCATAGACTATACGGACCAGCGCATTGAGCCAGGTCTATTTGACAGCTCTAATTCTAACATGGACCTCTTGCAGCCACAACCAATGCATCACACTACATTATCTGTCTTTAGAACTGATGCAAAGAGGAGATACATGACTCCACCAATAACACATCACAGCTCATCTACTAAGAAAATTGATCCCTTCCCTTGTACATCTCCTACACCAAGGTGAGCCTTACTCAAATCCAGATAGATATCAAAGGCTTATTTATCTCACTATTTCTAGGCCTAACATTTCCACAGTATTCGGGGTAGTTAATCAGTTTAGGCAAGCCCTGCATATTGATCATTGGAATGTAGTTATTTGCATTCTAAGATGCATCAAGAAGGTTTCAGGTAATGGACTGTTGTGCGTTAATAAAGGAAATACCCAAATTATTGGGAAGTTCTTAAATTGAAAGGCATTCTACTATAGGATATTCCATATCCTATGGAATAAATGTTTATGGGAAAACAAGAAATAAAATGTAGTTGTCTGATACAGTACTAAGGCAAAATATTCTGCCATGGCATCCACATGTCAACTTGTCTAGATGAAACAACTTCTTAAAGAACTGAAGTTTTGTGAAATTCAACAAATCTATATTATGACAATCAAGTTGTCATTCACAGCCTCTAATCCAGTATTTCATAAAATTTCATGCAGTACTAATCCAGTATTTTCATGATTGAATCCATCATTAGCTTATTTGTTACAAGCTTGGCATGTGTGTGTGTATGAACTGTGCTGAGAATTCTTTAGCATACTAAAGCATGTTAATCAGTTTTTAGTCTTAACAACTGAAGTGTTCTGCTTATTTTGCATTTAAATTATATTTTGGTTGTAGTTTGTCACTAAAAAAAGTATAAACAAGTATAGTGATTCTTTAAATATCAGCATCACTACATTCATGCAATTACTGGCTCATCACATCAAAACAATGTGGGCCATCTCAACTCATTTGCTGTTAGAAGATAATAACGTTAATCACATGACAAAATAGTAAAGGGAGAATTCTAAACTCACAGGTAAAGATATGTTACAAACACAGAAGTCAAGCCACCCCAAAAAAACCTTATAACTAGTCTCGAAACAGCCATGCCCCTTGCAGTCGTGTATGCCCCAAATGTAAGTAACACATCCAAGAAACCTATTCATCATAACAAAAATATTCTTAGAATCACTTGCCATTTGAAAACGAAACAATTGCGGAAACAGAAATATCTTACTCTTGGCAAAATTCATGATTGCAAATGATGGCCCAATGCTCAGTATTGTTTTAAAAGAATCCAAATTGATATGTCCGTGATTGAAAGCAATGATTGTCAAAGCCTGCATGGAACAGGAATTAGACATAATTTACACTTTAATTTATCATCCATCATGAAGCACCAACTCCAACACCGACACTAGGACCCAGCTAAAGTCCAAAATATAACACAACGAGAATTTTAAATTGACCGAACTAGTCCCAATTTTGACAAGATAATACACGCATTCTTCAGGCATGGGTAGTACCCGATATTTTAAATTGGGTATGAGCACAAGGATAGGTACATACATATCTATCTGTCTTATCCTTATTCTTGTACTCGTCATTGTCTTAAATTACTAAAACATTCTTAATTTATTAGGTAATTTTAAAAAAATTATTCTCACTATTCTCTTTAGTCCTTAGTTTCATTTCATTGAAGAATCTATCATTCGCTACACATTTTCTCATTCTCTCTCTCAATTGTTCAACATCTTTGAAAATACACAACACATTTTATAGAGCTTAATTCACCCCCCTTATCTTCTCATATTTATAATGGCAATTCACAAATACAATAAGTACAAGGAAAATGAAAAGATATATTTAAGAAACTACATACAAAGATAGATACAACTCACAGGTAACTGCCTATTTCATACTTATCTAACACTCTCTCTCACGTTGGAGCATATAAATTGAATGTACAAAACTTGGAACAATTAAATTCAATTTGAGGACCTCTCGAGGACTTTGTTAACACATCAGCAAGTTCATCATTTAACTTAACAAACTCAATACAGATTTCTTCAGACAACTTTTTCTAAATAAAATGATAGTCAATTTCTATAATTTTAGTCCTCTCAAGGAACACTAGATTGGAACCAATGTGGAGAGAAGATTGATTATCACAATACATCTTCATTTGCTGAATCTCACAAAAGTTTAGTTCTTGAAGGGACAGTTTTACTCACACAAGTTCACAAGTGAGTGACGCCATTGCCCCATATTATAGTTGATCAAGAAACTACATTTTGCCTCTTGCTTTTACAAGAAATAATATTGCCCAAGAAAACGTAATATCATGGAGTAGAGCATTCGTACATGAGACATCTTGCCCAATCAGCATCACAATACCCAAAGATTAAAGTATTTCCTTCATTTTCATATAACAAATCTTCCCTTGGAGCCTTTGTGATGTATCTTAGGATATAGATGATAACATTACAATAATCAATACAAGGAACTTGCATGAACTAACTAACAACACCAACTACGAAAGACACATCAGGTCTAGTAAAAGTAAGATAAATAAGTTTCCCAACCAGTGTTCTACATCTTTCCGGGTTAGAGAAAGTTTCACTGTATTTTGTCATTAATTTCTAATTTGGGTCCATAGGACTATCGACGGTTCTACAATCAATCATACATGTCTCTTTTAGGATATCTATATCATATTTCTTTTGAAAGATTACAACACCTTTTGAAAGGGCTGCTTCAATACTGACAAAATATTTGAGACTTCCAAGATCCTTGATCAGAAAATGATTGCAATTATTCCTTTATCTGAGATATTTTAGCATCATTATTCCTTGAAATGATTATATCATCAACATGGACTATTAACTAAACAAATCTTCTAGGTGAGGTGTGACAGTTAAAAACTGAATAATCTTCTGTAGTGCATTTCAACCCAAAGGCTTGAAAAATGGAGCTAAATTTTCCAAATCAAGCATGAGATTTCTTAAGACCACAAAGAGAAGGGTGCAACTTACAAACAAATGCCAACTCCCCCTAGGCAACAAACCCAGAAAATTGTTTAGTGTAAACTTCCTCATCTAGATCGCCATAAAGAAAAGATTTTTAATATCCAATTGATGAAGCAGCTATGGACGAATACCTATCATAGCAAAGAATGACGATCAATAGTCACTCATTTTGGCCACTGGGAAACAAGTATCACTATAATCAAGACCATAGATATAAGTGTATCCTTTAGCAACCAATCGAGCTTTGAGACAATCAATTTCACCATTGGGGCCAACTAAAATTGCATAGCCCATCGACATCCAATCATCTTCTTTCCCAATAGAAAGGGAACTAACTCTCATGAGCTATTAAAGTCAAGAGCATGCATTTAAGCAATCATAGCATGTCATCCAGGATGATCACGCACTTCATTCAGATTATTGGGAATAGTAATACAAGACACAAAAGATATTAAAGAATATAAGGGAGGTAGTCTTTGATAACTAAGAAAATTGTAAACAGGACGTGGTATTGAGTGAAAATTGAAAAGGACCTAATGAAGAAGATCCACCTTGGGGCATTGAAGATGATGTTTAGGTGGATTTTACATAGGAATTTGGTTGTTAGGAGCAAGAGGAACAAATGACTCATCCAATGGTATAGGGAGAATTTGTTGGAAAAAATGAACATCTTGGATAGAGAGAGGGAAGAAAGGAGTATGTTCAAACAAGGTGACCCTAGAAGACATGTAGGACATCTTGGTTTCAATAGAGTAACAATGATACCCATTTTAAAGTCAAGAATAGCCCAAAACCACACATTTGATACTTCAAGTAGAGTTTACCCAGGCCTAGATAGAGCATCACTTGAATGATGGACCAATATATTGGCACCAAACAATAAAGTACAAACAATCTCAACCCAAGTTCAATTTTTCCTTTTTGTTATACTATTTTGTTAAGGTGAGTGAAGAGAAATAGACTAGTGTAAAATGTCATCTGATCTTATAAGTGTATAGAAATTAGAAGATAACTATTATTTGGCATTGTCACTTCTTAAAATTTTAATAACTTAGCCAAATTGATTTTTTTTACTTCAGTTAAAAAAATGTACAGTTAGACAACAATTCAGAACGGACTTTCATTAAATAAACCAAAGCACATTTGGAATCTGGAATACTCATCAATGAAAGTCATAAAATATCTAAAACCAAAATAAGAGACACAACCTGGGTCCCAAAAAATCATAAACGATAATAGAAAAAACAAAACTACATCTTGATTCAAATTGTTTAGGAAAAGAAATCTAACATGTTTCCCTAGCTAACATGACTTATATTCTAATGTTCAAACTCTATTAAGTTTAGGAACCATTTTCTTTAATTTAATTTTGACAGATGAGGATGACTACAATCATGTAAAACTTTAGGAGACGAGGATGCAATAAAAATGTATTGAACTAGTTGTATGACACTGCTAATGTGAGAGGAAGGTGACATGTGGACCTCACGAGCCGAGCAATGGTGGACAAAGAAGGAGCATATGGTGGCCTTTGTAATGGAGTCATCCTCCAGAACTAGCAAGGTTGGTCATCACTTGCAAAAACACTTTAGATCTAGTGGTCACCGAGGAAAATTGTGATGGCAGACACAAAAATAATAGATGTCATAGTTGTCAAGGAACTATTTACTCTTTCCTACAATTACTTAACATTTATGCAATTGTTATTTGATACTCTATTTTAAGATTTATCCAAATTTCTTCCTTGATATTTGATATTGAAGATATGAAAATTTATATCCTTTTGCCATTAAATCTTTTACAATAATTATGTTGCTATCCACCAAGTGCACTACGATACCTTAGGAAATTTCCTTCTCAACATTGGCAAAAATAATAAAAGTTTTAATTGTCATGGAATTTTAATTATACGTAATTATTTACTCTTTCTTATAATTACTTGACAATTATGCAATTGTTATTTGGTAACTATATTTTAAGATTTATGCAAATTTCATCCTTACTATTTTACATTAAATAAAACATATCCTATTGGCATTGAATCCTTAAAAATATTATGTTTTCTTTGTTGTGACTCTTATTTTGGTAAATAATAGTTGAACATTTGAATTAGTGCTAAAGCGGATACGGATATAATACCCATTATTCGATGGCAGAGTAAATGGGAAACATATTCCACACCGGACAAGGATGAAGATGAAAATGGATATGAACTTTTACTTCAAGTACAAGGATGGGTATAGTTAAACTCACACCCACCCCCAAGCCATCCCTAATAGTGAGACAATGTTGTATATAAAATTAACATGATAAAAATATCATGTTGATAATTAAGATTTATATAATTCATATCATAAAGTAAATTACTAAGCTTTATCGTTTTTATATTAAGAAACGTATACGTTAACAGTTAAACCAACTAAATCTGTTTGGTTGCTAAATAGAGGCCAGACTGTTCAAGCTAAAACGGTCTTCAGCAGTTGTGTACAGTATTATTGCTTTTATTTGACATTGTAGAAATTCCATTCACTTTGACAATGGGAAAATAAGATAAAATAGTCTGAAAAATAAGATATATTCAGAAGTACATCATACAGAAAATCATTGTACAAGCACAATGAAATCTAGCATTGTTGAATTCATTAATCTTCAAGCCTTTGGGATGGCTGGAATGTGATTTTATAATTGTTGTTCAGAATTAGAAATTTTAATATTGTGCCATGGACATTATGAAATCGGGGGCACCAATTGTATAGATAAGAGTAAGGTTATGATGATGACACATACCTCTCATATCTACGGAAGGGAATTCCTGTGCGGGTAAGCTTGCAAATTATTGCATTAGGACACAGTGTAACACAAGGTGGGATAATACCCCTCCTCTCGTAGTCCCTAATGTTTTCGGAGATAGGTACTAATAGAAATGGGAATGTAGGCCACGACACAGATGACAGGCTCAAGGTTTGAAGGGTGTATGTTAAAAAGATAAAGGTTAGAAGAGTATTGGTGAGGGGACAACTAATATAACAGAATGACTTTTCGGGTGAGTAGTGGGTAGGAGATACATAGTGAATGATTGGAAGAGAAAAAATCATTATCAGATTTATGGGCAGGGGTAGCAGTATTTCTATAGGAGCTAGGCTATGTTGCCGTAGGATTCATTCCTTCTGTAATTACCTTCTGTTGATAAATAATACAAATCATACCCAGCACTACTCTACAATTGTCTTCCTTTTTTTCCTAATATATAGCAGGTTCAATATTCCACATTATAGGTTTTCTTAATGGATTTTGGCCACGTTCATAGTTTTCCCTTTTAAGAATTTGGTGTGATAATTGTTGCTTATCATCACGTCAAATATTTGGGACAGCAATTTGCATTGTGATGCAACAGGACTACGGTCTTGTACTTAAAAAAAATTAAGTCCAATAGAAATCATCGTCAAAATAATGTTGTGTCATGCAAAACTCATAATACTAGTTGGTTCTTCCATTTTATTTTTGTTCTTTCTTTATTATTGGGAAGTACAAAGTTTAACTAAATCTTACAAAACTGGCTTATAAGATGAGATTTGCACTCACTTATATATTGTAAGTTGACTTCATCTTCAATCGATATGGTATCTCCAACATTTACAACATTGAAAATTAGACATCTCGAGCGTAAGACTACATATTTGTGGGGATGACCCGATAGACCCAACAACTTAACTTGAATACGTTTTTAATACCATATTAAGAAGTGGATTTTGAGTTTAACTTAACCCTATAAAACCTGCTCATAAAGTGAGATTTGTACTCACTTATATATTGTAATTTGACTTCATTTTTAGTCGATATGATATCTCCAACATTTACAATAGTCTTTAATCAAGAATAGGTGTTGACTCACTTTATCAAGTCATGTTCAAGCTGTGTGGAAGAAGTGTCCATAATGTGTCAAAGAGGTGTCGAAGAAAAAAAAAAGACATTAATGGCAACATGGTAGAGGGGTGGACACGCAACAAAAGTGTGTCCAACAAGAGTTGTGTCCAAAAAGTGTTAGACACACAAACACGCTAATCTACAAGGAGTCAGTGCTTCTTAGATCCATAATCAGAGTTCAGACTTCAGATTAATAACTATGGATGACAAAAAAAGGAACCTGAAACATTAATGCCAAGAAGATCCAAAGACGATGGAAACTTCGATATAAGTGAAGAAATGTCCTATGCTCCACAAAACTGCTTTTACCAGTCTGCAAAACACATATTTAGCTTACAAGAAAAGAAAAAATATAAAAATTATATTTATGACGAAAAACCAGTAAAAATAACTGTCAAAAGAAGTTATAAAATCCCTAAAGCAAGCATCAAAACTAACCCTTTTTGACCTTTTCGAAGTTGTAGGTTTCAGCAAGAAGGGTGAATCCATTCTCATTGGCCAATTTAATTCAAAACAAGCAGGCGACCTACATATTATTGTAAATTAGAATAAATTCACCTAAAAGGCAAAATATTATGTCGTATCAGAGCTGCTAACCAAAAGTATTCATTGAAGTCATCATAGTTCCTCCATGCTGAATGTGCAGCTTTGCCATTGTTGTTCCTAGCAGCTTCCTGCATAAGATTTTATGGGGCGTTGGTGCCAAGTAATGGAATACATAAAAAGAAACCAAAATCATGTATAATCTACAGATTTTACATAGATATTGAAACTTCTAAAAAGTAAATGAGCAAAAATAATAAATTTTCATTAACAAATAATATTATCAAATAGCACAGCAATTATGCTATAACATCATGCGTTTCTCCCCACCCTTCTCTCTCCCTCTCTCTCTCTCTCTATATATATAGTCACACACATTTACAGATTTGTGAGTAGGTTAATACACTCAAGCATTATTACTCAAATCTCTTAATCTCGTATATTTCACTAAATCCTTAAATGGGACCAAGGTTGGGATTTAATTGTAAGCTTGGCACATACCTGAGAGGAGGAAGTGTCAGAATAACCTTATATATTTCATGTATCACGTTTGAAATGCATTTTTAATGTACATTGGAAAAGTCAGAATTTAGTGTCTAACAAAGTTTCCATTTTACAAGTTTTCAAAACCTAATATATCCTATCATTGACTATATTGTCAGATTCTTTAATAAGGAGAATATATTCTTTTACCAAATTTCCTTCTATGACCTCAATTCATTACAAAATAGCCACTATGAACCCTAACATAATTTTATAAATTTGGTCTTCATAATTTATCTTTGATTCATAGAAGGGTCTTATCAGAGGTAAGTAGTAATCTATTCCAATCAACAAATAAAGAAAACTACTTCAGTCATCGATAACATCCTTTTAACTCAGTTTATATTCATCTATAGATGTATAGATGAATATTTTTTTAGAATCATTAATTATTAATTATATTTATTAAATTAAAGTTATCATTGCCTAAATCAAATTTCAGTCAATTTTACTACATACAAGAACATAAATATAATATAAGTGGGTTACAATACAGAGCACTAACACCAATTTAAACTACTAATGTGGGTCACGTATTAGTATAGCACAACTATTTCAAGCCAAAAATATCGATCAAACTAACAATAAGACTACTAAACCTATTATTTTAGCAGCATCTACGTCCAGTCATCAAACATTCCTATAGTTCCTCGCTTGGAAGGAAATTCCTTAAGGTGAGACATTATACCACACAGTAGTTTGAACGGCCAAAAATGAATACCAGCACGGATGGTTTCTTTTAACAACCAAATGGCAACTTTCTAGCATTTAAACAAATAAATATGAAACAAATTTGAACAGTTACACGTAATAAGATTTGCACCATAAAACTGCATTATAATAAGAGAGGGGATAAAGCAACTCACTCTAGCTAGCGTGTCATAGATAGGACTAATTATTTTCTCAAGGAATTTCGCAGAACCATCATCAGTTACACAGCTGATTGCAGGTTCAGCTTCTCCATGATCCAAAATAGCATCCAACTCTTTAGCCATCTATTAACACATCATGGCTAAAATATTTAGCATTAAAAGTGATTTGAAATGTCTATAGTTAAACTTCGTCAACATAAAATATTTAATCACTTGACATCACATGGAAGAATTATATCAAATATAAAAAAGAGAATAGTCAAACACAGTTTAATACAACATGGGGGGAGTAAACCAAACCCACGTAAAATCAAGGAAAAGCTCGATTTGTACTCGATATGTACATTCACCAAGTAATCTTGCAGATATTCTTACTTGTCATGCAATTTAGATTTTGAAAGAATAATGTGTAAGGTACAAATCAGAAAAATCTATTCCACAGCATGAGGGGCGGTGTTGGAAATAGAAATATTTTAGGAGATTAAAGTTTCTTTAATGTTTACTTTTCCAACGAGCACATATACTTTGTATAGTAGGTTTAATGCATCTTAAGAAGTAATAATATTATAATTGTTTCTTGCTAAATTATTTTGGCAAAAGTTAAATTTCACACATGATCTTGAGTCCAGAATATAAATAAGCCGATTTATGCTGATTGGAAGAAAAACTCAAGCACATTCAGAAAAAATTCCTTCCAATTTCTCACATAAAGCACACCAAGTATACTTAAAAATCATTCATCTTCAAAGAATCAGTTATAACGGTGTGCACACAAACTAGTACTCACTAGGTTTTGATTATTTTACACTTAGCTGGGTGATCAGAATCAACACCACCAACCCCCCAAAAAACAGTACTATAGAGGTGCCTGCAAGAGCTAACCGGAGCTAAAAAAAGAGCCTTGTGACATTTTTATAAGCTTTTTTATAGCTTATTTCAATGAAGTTCACTAAGAAACTAACCTTAGAAACTAACCCTTTCTAAATTATTTCAACTAGTTTCTCAATCAAGTTCATGGTAAGCTCTAATACGTGCTTACTTGAATTGTTTACCCAAATGTGCCCTAAATCCCAGTATCATAAGAGAATCACACAGAAAAAAGATCAAATATAACAAGTTTTTTGAAATTTATTAACTTAAACAAACTAACAACGATAATGGAGGCAATGATGGCAAAAAATATAAAGAGCACAATTAGAGACTTACATGGTGGAATATATAGCAAATACACTCCGGAAGAAAACGAACATTTGCTGCTTCACCCCAAATAAGAAAATACAACGAAACCAAAAAAAGCTTCCTATCCCGGTTAATTGCCTCTAAACTGAAAGAAGCATTAGATGAAATGCAATCAAATAAAATATGCAAGAGGGAAGATATTCAAAGAATGAGTAAGTTGAAGTAATAACCTATTCCATGCAAGACGAATTCTCAAGTATCTGCACCATTTGATATAGTTATCTAGCACCTTCAAGAACACTTCGTTGATTGTTTTCTCATGTATTTTCTGCACATTCCAAAAGAAATTCAACAAAAAGAATTGAATAAAATAAAGCAATGAAAATTACATTGACAAAGGGACCATACTGGGTACACCTACAATATCGATATTGTTAAACACCTACTATGCAGGATTTACATTGTAATATCAAAACTGAAGAGTTTGCAAAACCTTGTGAAGCTTCCATAAACTTGAACAGTAGACTTGACTTGCTAACTTATAAGAGTTTACCAAAAAGATAATGAAAATACTATGATAATATTCAAGCACAAGGTAGAAAACCATCATAAGTCATTACAAAGACAGTGAATAATGGACCAGCATGTCTCTACATATAATCAGTTATTCTTTAGATCAGTTGGGATTAGAACAGTAGGGATAAGTAAAGAAGGGTATATAAGAGTTCTGAAGTGAATTTGGAAACAACTTAACCCTAACTTTTCAAAGAGCAAAGGCCTGTTAGAGAGGTTATTTTCCTCTGTTATCTGTTTTTGTACAGTTGCTTGTTACAACTGTTTTTCCTTTGTTGTGCTCCTCAACCCATTATAAATAAGATTGTAGGCAAAAGCTATATATAGTATACTTGTACTTTTTTGCATTTCATTAGAAATACAAAGTTATCGCTCAAACAACCACTCAAATCTAATCATCACAAATAGCAGCGCAATGTGGCAGACTCTGTAAATGCTATAGCAGGTATGAGGATTGCGGGATAATAGGGAAGTGGGGAGAGCAGAGGATTCAGAGAGCCAAATTAGAATTTTTTAAAAAAATAAACAAAGGGTCAAACTTAGAAGACAGCATAAGACAGTGAGATGAAAGAACTGCTTTAGAGAGAATAAAAACAGTACATAGGCACAAACAAGCAAAGCAGCAACAGTCACAGTTGGCTGATAACAGTGACAGATTTGCCAAAAAATGGCTGCAGAAGTCTCAGGGACAATTGGATGTGGAGAGCAGAGGATGCACAGACCAACTGTAACGACCAGCCAGAAAATGCTGGAAGATTTTGAAAATGTTGCTGAGATGACTGAGAAAGTAAAATTACAAATCTGTTTCAGAGAGCAAGCAAAATCCCAAATTAGGCCCCTCCCCAACAGCCCTAAACGATGTTTCATGGTTCAAATAGATTTTTTGGCACCTACTCTGACAGCACCCACTCCAGCCACAATTTTCGTTATCCGCTATTGAAACCACTACATCAAACTACAAGCATTGTGTGATGAGATTCAGCCAAAGCACTGCTATTAGGCCTAGTGAAAGCCATGCATTAAGCATCAAAAATTCAAAATAGTAAACCTAACCACTTAAATTTATGACAGTCATGTCTCAACTAATTTACTGTAATCTAAAGCAAAATGGAGCTGTAAGAAAACCAGACAAAGTCTTACCTGTTCATGCAAAGTTAAATCAAGACACCAATACAATCAAAGAAATGCATGCTTTCAAAGATGGATAAAGACAATGATATTAAAAATCAGCCACGGCAGTGCTATGGTGGAATGCGGTCTCGGATTTTCCAGCGACCGCCACACTAAGGCGATGGCGAACCGGTTTTCACGTGACGGTTTATGGCAGCCGCTTTTGCTGTCACGGCATGGCATCTCGAACGGGCCATGGCAGAAATCTCGTGTTTGGAAACTGAAATGCTTTCAGTTTTCTTTGACTTACGTAACCTTAATTTTTTTGGGTCCAAACCCACCAAAAGAGTAAGAAATACTTACTCAATAGACCAGAAACCTTACCTGTGTACAGTGTCATTCATCTCTTTCACTCTCTCTCTCTCAACGCCACTGCATTCCTTTCCCGCTGACATCGCTGCAGCAGCTGACACTGCTGTTCATCCATCTCCATTTCTTTTTTCACGGTTTCTTCTTTCCCCTTCCTGTTATAAGTTCTTTATTTCTTCTTTCTGTTTTTTTTTTTTTTGCCTTTTTCATTTTTTTTTACTTTTCTTTGTTTTACTGTAAATCCAATTTTTTTATTTTTCTTTTTTCTGTCTTTTCTTTTATTCTTTTAATCTTTTCTGATTTTTATTTTTTCTTTTCTATTTTTTAAATTTCCTTTTTCTTTTGATTTTTTTTATATTTTCTTTTTCTGAATTTTGTTTTTAAATATTTTCTTTTCTTCTTTTATGTTTTTTATACTTTTTCTATTTTCATTTTTCGGAATTATTTTCTTTTTTATATTATCTTTTTCTTCTTTTTTATTTTTCTGAATTCTTTTGTTTTTATATTTTCTTTTTCTTTTTATTTTCCTGAATTTTTTGTAATATTTTCTTTATCTTCTTTTTTATTATTCTGAATTTTGTTTTAAATATTTTCTTTTTCTTCTTTAATGTTTTTTATGCTTTTTCTATTTTTACTTTTCTTAATTCTTTTATTTTTTACATTCTCTTTTTCTTTTTTTTAACTTTCTGAATTCTTTTGTTTTTTATATTTTCTTTTTCTTTTTATTTTTCTGAATTTTTTTTATATTTTCTTTATCTTCTTTTTTATTTATCTGAATTTTGTTTTTAAATATTTTCTTTTTCTTTTATTTTTTTTATGCTTTTTCTATTTTTATTTCTCTTAATTATTTTACTTTTTATATTCCCTTTTTCTTTTTTTCTTTTTCTGAATTCTTTGTTTTTTATATTTTCTTTTTCTTTATCCGAATTTTTTTATATTTTCTTTATCTTCTTTTTTATTATTCTGAATTTTGTTTTTAAATATTTTATTTTTCTTCTTTTATGTTTTTTATGCTTTTTCTATTTTAATTTTTCTTAATTCTTTTATTTTTTACATTCTCTTTTTCTTTTTTTCTTTTTCTGAATTCTTTTGTTTTTTATATTTTCTTTTTCTTTTTATGAATTTTTTTATATTTTCTTTATCTTCTTGCTTCTGAATTTTGTTTTTAAATATTTTCTTTTTCTTCTTTTATGTTTTTTATGCTTCTTCTATTTTTATTTTTCTGAATTCTTTTATTTTTTGTATTTTGTTTCTTTTTTATTTTTCTGAATTTTTTTATTTTTAATATTTTCTTTTTCTTTTCTGTTTTTATGCTTTTTCTATTGTTATTTTTTGAATTCTCTGTTTTTTATTTTTATTTTTTGTTTTAATTTAACCACATTCAATGGCAACAACTTGAACAAGGCAGTTCAAGATCTTCTACTAGAAATGATCCGAGTTAGATTGTCATCTTTGGATGAATCAAACCTAAACACTACCATTTGCAATTATTGTGGAAAAATTATGAAAGGAGGAGTTACAAGAGCTAAAGAGCATCTAAAGGGAGAAAAAATGATAGAAAAAAAGGCCAATGGATATGTTTTGTAGGAATCCTACCCTTGCCTTAGAGAAGAGAAATAAAGGAAAACAAAGACAAATTAATATTAAAGAGGCATGTGACAAAAATTTAAAGGTCTCAATTCATCAATATATTGCTCATTTTTGGTACCAAGCAGGCTTGTCATTTAATCTTGCTAAATTGAAGAGTTATTGAAGCTAATGGTCCACATTTACCAGCTCCTTATCATGAAATTAGAGTTCCACTTCTTAACAAGGAGGTGAAGTACACTGAAGGATTGTTAAGAGATCATAAAGTGCAATGGAGCAAACATGGGTGTTATATCATGTCAGATGCATGGACTGATAGAAAGAAAAGATGTTTGATTAACTTTTTAGTAAACTCTCGTGCAAGGACAATGTGAAGTCCATTGATGGGTCAAAATTTGTGAAGACAGGTGAGAAATTGTTTGAGATGCTTGATTCCCTTGTAAAGAAGATTGGGGAAGAGAAAGTCGTTCAAGTCATCACTGATAACGGAAGCAATTATGTATTAGCTGGTAAGCTTCTGGAGGAGAAAAGACCCAATCTATATTGGACTCCCTGTGCTACCCATTGCATAGACTTGATGCTTGAAGACATCGGAAAACTTCCTTTAATAAGGAACACAATCCAAAGGGGAGTTAGGCTGGTTGGTTTTATATATAGTCATTCAAGTACCTTGAGTTTGTTGAGACAATTCACAAACAAAAGGGAACTGGTAAGGCATGCTGTTACAAGATTTGCTATATCCTATTTATCACTAGAAAGACTTCATCAAGAGAAAGAAAATTTAAGAAAGATGTTCACTTCTTATGAGTGGAGCAAAAATAAGCTATCTAAGGAAGCTAAGGGGAGGGAAGCTTCAAAAATTGTTCTTATGCCTGCATTTTGGAACAATGTGGTTTTTACTTTGAAAGTCATGGCTCCTCTTGTTAGAGTACTTCGTCTTGTAGATGGGGAAAGAAAAGCAGCAATGGGATATATTTATGAAGCAATGGAGAAGGCCAAAGAAACCATAATGAAGTCTTACAGTAACAATGAAAGTAAATACAAGGATGTATTTACAATCATTGATAATAGGTGGACTTGCCAACTTCATAGTCCATTGCATGCAGCTGGTCATTTTTTGAATCCAGACTTCTACTACTCTAACCCCGAATTGGAGTTTGATTTGGAGGTAACTAATGGGATGTATGCTTGCATCAAAAGTAGGGGTGGCAAAACGGGCCAGCCCACCCTGTTTAGGCCCGCCCCGCCAAAAACGGGCCGGGCTGGGCCAGCCCGCCACAGTGATACGGGCCAAAATTTCTAACCCACCCCGTCATAAGGCGGGCTGACCCGCCTATATTTTTTGTTTTTCATTTTTTTGAAAAATCTATTTTTTGGGTCTTTTATTTTATTTTTGGATCTTTGGTTTTAAATTGGACTTTTTTTTTCTTTACAACTATTTTGTTTGTGTCCAATTTAAATGAATTTTTGTAATTACAACAATATATTAAAGATATATATGGTGACTTGGCATTTAAAAAGTGCAAGCTAAAAGACATAATGTTTATTACAAAAGAAATTGCAATCAGTGAGGTGTTGAAGGAATCCTAGGTATAGCTACTTTTCCAAATTTAAAGAGAATGAGTGAGAGTGAATGAGATGTTATATTTTTTTCGCGGGCCAGCGGGCTGGCCCGCCCCGCCCCTGGCCCGGCGGGCTAGACGGGCCGGGCTGATACGGGTTGGCGGGTTTAAAATGATAGCCTGCCCCGCCTATATACTGACGGGCTGGCGGGCCGGCCCGCCGGGCTCAACCCACTCTGCCACCCCTAATCAAAAGGTTGGTGCCAAGTAAAGATGTACAACAAAAAAATTTAACCGAGCTACCTCTCTATAAAAGTGGAAGTGGACTATTTGGCGATGACTTTGCCAAAGAATCAAGGAAGACCACAGCTCTTGGTAAGATACTTAAACAATTCCAAGTGTTGTAACAAATTACTTTAAGTTACTTTTATTTGTCTTTATAACTCAATGGTGGAAGAACTACGGTCATGTTACTCCAAATCTACAAAGGCTAGCTCATCAGGATGTGAGCGCAATTGGAGTGTATTTGAACAAGTAATAATTGTTGTTCATGATGCCTCATCTCATTCTTATATTTTTAGAAAGTAGGAAGAAACTAATTATTATTTTATTTATTCATGCAGATTCATCCAAAAAAGAGAAATAAACTTGAGCACAAGAAACTTCATGATTTGGTTTACATTAAGTATACAACTTGCTCAAAGATACAATTAGAGATGAAATTGACCCTATTGTACTCAATGACATTGATGAGTGCAATGAGTGGTTAGTGGGAGAAGTGGATGACGATACTTGAGATAAAAAAAGTTGGTTTTTGATGATGATCCCACCCTCAATTGGGCAACTGTTTATGAAGCTTCAAGTGTTGGTGAGTCAATCATTTACACAAGAAGAGAAAACAATAAAAAAGCAACCATCAGGTAGTATTGTCATTGGATCTTCCCAACCTTCCAAGAAAGGAGGAGGTGCAACTTTGACCTCAACACAAAGGAAGGGCAAAGAGAAGATTCAAGTTGGAGTTCATCATGAATTGCAAGTTGGAGTATATCATGAATTGGAATTTGATAGCTCCAACTCTAAGTCTGAAAATATTGAAGAATTATTTAACTTTAACCAAGCTTTCTCTGAAAGGGAAGAAGAGGAGGGACATGCCCCATTAAATAATATTGAAGATAATTATGTTGGGGTTGACGAAGAACCTGATGATTACAAATTTAGGATATTTATCATATGTTTTGTTCTTGTTTTAATTCTTAGAACTTCAAATTTTGAAGTCTAAACTTGTTATTATAAGTAAATCTATGGTTTGCTTCATTCTTTTTTGGATTTCAATTATATTTATGCAATATACTTATTTATTGAAATATATATTTGTTTTTTTGTCCGAGATGTTTCCCCCATAACCCGTTGTGGAATCCGATATATTTTCATAAAGAATTTTTTAGATACCAATATTTTCCGATATCTGATATCAATAACACTGGATAAAGATTACAAATTAATTAAAGATGTAGAACAGCAAAGAACAAAATTCTAAACTTCGAAAACTTGTTCCTATATCACTGCCAGACCATAGAAGTAAGAACTATTTGAATTTATTTGTCACTAAACCAACTTCAAGCTAAAGTTAACCAACCATTACTGAATGTCTGATCACAAACAGTTATGTATTCTTTTAAGACAGATAATAAAATAAAAATAGAATGTCTACAAACTGGAAATTAAATAATACTCCAAATGGTAAAACTACACCAAAATGGATTCATAAAAGAACTCACAGGATCAGTTTCAGCAGGTATTCCAAGTCCAGACTGCTTATTTGCTATCATCAAAACAACATTTTCACGCTGGTTCCTTACATTGTCTTTCTGCATATGCAAATATTGAGATTACAACCAAGACAAAATTAACATGCTGGAAAGCAAAACATATAAGAGAAAATTCATAATAAAAGAAGTAGCTTAATCGTAACTATGAGTCTCCATTTTGTTTCTTGAATTGATCATATTGGAGCAGAGAACAGAAATTTCCCCTATTAATTCCAAGAATTCGGATTCAAATACTTGAATAAATTTCTTGAGTGTACAAATTCACTCAGCAGATCTGAATTTATATACAACAAATCTAATTAGGGTAGGTAGATACATCAAAAAAAGCTTCTAAAGTTTCCTTCAAGGTGGAGCATATACGCCATACGCACAACCATAGAACACCATAACTGAAACAGAGGCCCTTCGTCAAGATGTATGCAATTTGATTATTTGAGCAGGAAAATTCAGTAAAGATTTCCTTGGCAACAACTTCTCACATACAAAATGATAATCAATCTCTCTATGTTTGATTACAACAAAAGAGACGTCAAGCATTGTAATTGTGAGTAAAATAACTAAGTTCCCCAACTAGTCTCCTATTTCTCTTTGGATATAAATGGGTTCACCTTGATTTGTCATAAAACTTTTGATTTTGGATTCTTAGGACTACAAGTCGGCCTACATTTTGTTGTGCGTGTTTCCTACAAAATGTCTAAACATACTTCCTTTGCGAAATAAGAATGTCTTCCTTTGATTGAGCCACCTCAATATCAAGTTAGTATTTTAGACTACTGAGATTTGGATTTGAAAGAGACTAGAGAAATCGTATGACTATGGTCTAAGTCCATACCTTGAAGAACCAAAAACCATAGAAAGCTTATCAAGTTTCATCCTTACTTCCTCCAAAGAATTTGATTCTAAAATCATCTTAAGTTTCTTCAAAACTGGTTGACCTTGAGCAACATACGTGATCATATCATGATCAATTTCTTTGAGAGAAGTTAGCTTTTGAGTAGAATTGTAGTCTTACTATCATGCTTGAGGCCATCTTCTAAAGAGTTGAAGGTTTTTCAGTTTCTAAGAGTTCCTAGTGTGTCAGGCTCAACATACAATTATAGGAAATGAAGCTAAAATCCAAGATTCTTCTACTGCTCACCATTTTGTTATGCAACTTTATCAAGATACTTTATTAGATGATAATGATACCCCTAGCCTACAAACCACAGATCCATTAAAGCAAACCAAGATAAGTAATTTTTGCATTGAGCTTCTCTAATATTATGGTACATATCCATGAAGCTAAAAAAACTAGACCAGAAGAGTGTGACATAGTGACAATATTACCGTTTCTAGAAGATGGTAAGGCTTGGACTGGGGACAAGGGGGCAGACGAGCCTCTTGGAAGAAACACAAGCCAGGACACGACAATATTACCGTTGGTAATAATACTAGAACAGACACTGTCAACGCAAGTGTGTGTGTTTATTATTTTTCATCTTACAAAATCTAAAGATGCAGATCTGTTTGGGAAGCCATGAAAATACATTATTTCAGTAATTGATTAAATACATTACAGATATTGTTATAATCAATTATAATAAGAATCAGTTTTGGTACAGGTAAGTTTTGCTAAAAATGGTTTTTAAATAATTAACTTTGTTTGGATGCAACAAAAAACCAGCTTTTACATGAAAAAATAGTACGTTGTGAAGCTGATGGGGGAGGGGGATTGTTGAATAATAATCATAAGCAATAAATTCAGATTCCAGAAAAAAAATTCATGAAAAAAAGCTTTCTACGAAATTTCAATTGATCTCTCAAAAAATAAAAAACAGCTTATTTTCAATCAAACAGCTGAAATTGATGGGAAAAGCTTTCCCAAACATGCTCCAAGTGAACAACAGCCAGTAGACCATGCAAATTAATCTTAGCAAGTAAACCAGAGCTTAAGTGTGAGAAGAGAAATATAACTCCCAATAGAGATGACCAATGTCACTAAGAGGACTATTGGGAAATGGAGCAGGTGGAAATCATAAATTTAGTGTAACAAAATCCCCTCCTTTGTTGTTTGAAGTAGTAAATGCTCATATTTTGTTAATAGTTGATGTAAATATTGGAAATGGGAACCACCATTTTGAAAACAAGAATATGATCAATCCAGCAGGAACTTTGAAAGAGATCTTAGTTACCATGCAATTAGCCATGATACACAGCAAAAGATATACAAAATTAAAAATTTCCGGCAATCCTTACAAACCTGGAAACCGAACACAAATTCTAGAAGATCAAACATGTCTGCATCCCTTTGTCCAGATACTTTAAATCCAGCAGGAAGTCTAGGGAACTGATCAGTATATCTAATTGCAGATAATGCTGCTTTAACCTGAAATTGAGAACCAGACCTCAGCTTAGAAACTACCACAAAGAGTACATGAATTAGAGGGTATTAGAGAAATAATGCAGCAACCATAAATGGATGTGTCAATGTCAGGAACTCCTAGTTATTGTCAATACAGTGAACAGATCATGTACAAGGCACTGGGAATGAAAGAGAGAACCAGAAGTCTTCTAAAGCATTCAACTTACTTCAGGGAAAATTCTGATAGGATTGGTTAACGACGGTGCTTCCAGAGGTATAATATTGTATGGTGTCAGCTCTCCAGATAATGTCACACTTGACTTCTTTAATTTTCTCAACTAAGAAAACATGAGACAAATATGATGGGTTAATTACAAATTTTAATCAGTTAGTTAAATAAGTTCCTAAAAAATTTTGCAATGTTCAAATAGAATTTAAGAGAAACAAATGACAACAAGCAGTCAAAAGATTTCTATATTACTTTATTAAATGCCAACTAGTAATACCAAGGAATGAAAACTAGTGGCTCATTAATTTGAAGCACAACCATATTAATCATTAAAATAAAATGAATAGTTTAAAATAATTGAAGCATTCAATGCATAATCAGTGAAGTTACATTGCTTTATGATATACATATTAACATAAAAGGAGTACCTCCTCCATTATGAGTCCTCCAACTCCACTAGGATCAGCATCCTTGCTAAGTGCCTCCAGGACCTCCACTAAAGCCCGTAGTGTGGCAATTATCTTTCTCATTTCTGATGATCTAAGCTTCAACCTACAGCATTAAAACAGTTCATACAAATATTATACCAGGCAAAAAAACATAGATAAATACATTTCGGTTCTTAATCAACAAAATCTAAAAAGTAAGAAAGCCTTTCTGCATATTTTAAGAATTTGCTAGTTTGGAGACGAGAGCAGCCATCCAATAACAAAATTATGTGTAAGTTATAAATACAATTATTCACATATAAGACTTAAGGAAAGAAAATTTACAGTCTATCTGCCTGTTGCAGCAGTTCCACATCATTATTAGTTTATTGTTTTGCATATTTACATGTTATATTATTTCTCCTTCAACACAATGACGACTTCTTAGCCAGAGAAACCTTCTATTGTTTTTTAATTACCTATCTGAGAAAAGAAAAATAAGCAATGACAACAACCAACAAGGCAAAAAAATGTTTCAATAAAAGTCATTAAAGAGTACCAAAAGGCATAAGCTTTCATATTTAGTCTCCCTTTGAAATAATTTCAAACTAAAATGAATAAACCAAGCCTTAAATTCTGATTGACAAATACAAGCAATTCTACAGAACAAGAACAAATTGATAATTTTATCCATTGAGAAAAACAATTCAAGGCCATAACTGCAAATAAGCATCAAGCTTTATCAGCACAGCATAAACAGGAAGTAACCTCCTTCTATCTTACTGAAGAATTAAACTACATATTCGTAAGTTTAATTTAAAAAAATTATGGGTTGGACATACTCTCCCAGTGAGGAGCTAAAAGTTCCAGATTCTTGCAATCTCTGTTCTTCTCGTTGGATGTCATCCACTCTATGACGTTGCTTGTAGTGTAGATAAAACTTCCAAAGGTTTTCCATGTCACGATTGCGATCAAACCGAACCCCATCCTTCTTAGCAAGTTTTTGCTATAGAAGATAGCAAATTGAAAATCATAAACAAGTGAGCTGATAACCCCTTTAAAGTCACTCAAGAAAAGAAAAAAAAAAACAATTGAAGAAAAAGGTTTCATGTTCAACGTATCACTCAAAATACACCAATCACGACCAATACCTTGATTACAGACATTAAACCGGTCTTGAACTGTAAAACTCCCCTGCCATCACTGTTGGGATCCAGATTTTGAGCCATACTATAAGCCTGTTCGCACACTGAAGATCAAAAGAAAGAGGTCATACTGATGCAAATGGCAAAAGGAACACTATCAGCTCATTCAAGCTCAACAGGAATTAGATCTGATATTTATCAGGCAAAAAATTGTGATATCTTGGTATTTCACATGACAAACACATGAACTCTTAAAATGTGAATTTAGACCTAACTCAACTTCGCAAAACCAGCTCATAAGTTGAGGATTCTCTCAACTTATATCTCTTTTCAAGCTCTACCTCTAACCAATGTGGGACTTGGGTTTTACCAATACACCCTCTCATGTTCAGCACTATTGAGTTTGGTGTGCGAATAATATGGTAGGTAATCCTTTTAAAGGATCCAAGATCGATTTTGGTACCATTTTAGGATGTGAATTTAGGCATAATTCAACCCCACAAAAAGGAAGTGCAAGCAAATTTATATTTAGCAGGAGCAAGTGAAATCATATTTCCTCCCTGGGCTGAAAGAAAGCAAATCTAAGGCCTCAATACCAATCATACTTTCTCTCAGGCCGCTACTACTGTGTCTTTTTCTCTCCATGGCTATTATTTAATGATGGCTTCTTCATCAACTTGACATAAAAAATATGTCTTCTTATTAACATCAGGCAAAACTACTCTTGTAATCATGATTGTACCTACTACATAACAAGTAAACCGGCAAAAATATGACAGAATGTGGTCTGACTTAGAACACAATAAAGCATACTCTCTGATGTCAGATACATAAAACTCAAGGTCTTCATCTTGCAAAGACGATAGTGAAAGACAAGACAAGTAACACAAACTAAGATGAACCCATAATAAACAGGCACACCATCTAACATGAAGAGAAAAAATGAAGGCAACTCCAAAGAACATACGTAAAAAAAGATGTAAAATCAGGCAATGTGTTCATAAACTAGACCAACAAACCCCTACCCCTTGTATTATTCTAATGAGCTTAGCCGAATCAATGATTGTCAATCTAGCTCCTAATTGATGTTGAATGTCCACCAACCAATCAAAAAGCTCAAATGTAGCAAAACTAAGATCCAGTCACCTCACTTTGTCAACTGAAACTTTCCCATTTCTAGTACAGCAAATGCCCACTACACTGACTACATGCGTATCAGGCAGTCAGTATTATCTCCTCTTTCCATCACTTTAGCTCAACCTACCCGCTTCCATTTTCATATCCACTTGAGTCATCTCACACACGGTAGCATACCATGTTCACCTCCTCACTAAACATGACTATCACCACCTCCAATTACCCACGCTCGTCTCAAAATGACCCTATCTTCACTAAATATTTCATTTCAGACACCACTACATTCAAATTCCCCCAAGAAACAAGCTTCACCCATTCCTTAATAAGACCAGTACCGCAAATTATAAATAAATTCAACAAGCTTAACTTCTAGAAGTGACTCACTCCCCTTCCACATCACACTAACTTCAAGATACACTATAACGCACACGCAGATCCCATATTCACAGGCAACGTTAACGCACGCAGCATTGAAAATTGAAACACGAAAACAAATTCCGATTGAGCAAGAATTGAAATACTTACAGATCCTAGCAACGTTAGGATCCTCCGATTGAATCTCATCGGCGGCCTGCAAGATCAAATCAATGTTGGTGGTTTGAGCGAGGGACGGAGGTACCGCGCCGGCGATTCCGCTGGGGACTCTGGCGTGCCCTTGGCCTGCATTCCTGTGCTGCTCCCTCTTCAGTGTCGCTCGAACCAGCTTCTCCCAGTTCTCGCGAGCCCTAACCATGGCGGCGACTTTGCTCGCTCGTGTCGCCTGCTCTCTACGAACTCGAATATCACTGTGTGTTGTGTGCAAGCGCGTTTCCGGTAACAAACGAGGGTTTAGAAAATATATTGCCGAAGGTTTTGTTGTAACGAGTACTTAACTAGTAAGGTTCGCTCGAGAATAGACGCGGATCGAGGGCAATGGCAACGTAGCAAGTGCGTAGTTGGCTTTTCAGTTCCTTTTTCTTTTACTTTTTAGCTCTAGCCCTTTGCTCGTCTTCTTGTTTTGAAATTTTGAGGATAGATTGGACGGGTATATACTCAAACGCGGAAATTTTTTAAAATTAGACTTTTTCTTTTGGGTTTTTTTTTTTTGTCGAAAAAAATTATTCCTTCCTTTTCTCGCCGTAACGGAATTCCTAATAAATATCTTAATCCGGCACTTACATTTCTATAGTTTTTTTTTTGTTAAAATTAATTTAATAACATATTTGATAATTGTTAGTTTAAGAAAAACAATACGCATGCGTGGTTAGTACGCATGCGTGTGTAGTCTTTGGTTGAAGTCTTCCTATGAAATTTCTATTTCGAGTCCATTGGGAAAAGAAATGAAATAAGAGAGAAAGAAATAAAAACAGAGAAAAAATAGAAATGAAATATAAGTAAAAAGATGTATTATTTAAATTGAAGAAAATAAAAAGAAAAAGCATAGAGATAAATTTAGACGAAAATAAAAAGGAAAGCGTAGAGATAACTTTATCCATTTGTTTGGTTGGATATATAAAAAAAATAATCTATTTAATAAAAGTAAATACTTACCTTTACACTAAAATAATGTGTACCTATATACTTTTAAGTATTTTAAAAAAATTTACGAATAAATTATTAACCAAAAACTGAATTGATATATTTTTTAAGATTTTTAATCAAAAAGTTATAATAATTTAGTATTATTGTATATTAATAACTATCTTTTTTTATTTATTATGTGAATATTACTTTTCAATATATTGTTTAGAGACTTCATTTCAATGTTTATATTTATGGATTTCATAGTTTAATGATAAAAATTTACTTTTCTCAAAAATTTGTTTAATGGTGTTCTGATTTTTTATAAGAATATTGCTATTTAACATGGAATTAAACCAAAATTTTCTCCAATCATTTCAATATATGATTTTTACTAGAAATTAAAATGGTATTTCTTCTTTTTCAAACAATAAGATAAAATGTTATTTCATTTTTTTCAAACAATAAAATGAACTCATCTTCTATTGTTAATGTTATCAAAAGTGATATGGAGCAATTACTCAAAAATAATGACAAGACAATGGAAGTCATAATGGTTGTTATGCAAAAAGAAAAAGGAAGAACAGGATAACACAATTGGTAAAAAAAGTTGAGTTCGTTTTACGATAACATTAGAATGAATTAGAGGTCTTATGTTACCAATTAAACATAGCACAATGTTGAGAATGCATTTTGACAATAAAAGTCACTTAGACATAGGAATAAGTTAGTCTCCTACTATTCATCAAAAAGAAGTTCTAGTAGTTACTTTGATTATCTTTTTCAACCATTGACTTATTGTCCTAACTCAATAGTCATTGCATGTTTCAAATGATTTTAATTAAATTCTTTTGAGAATTTGGAGAATGTGATTTGAGAAGAATAATAGGTAAAATTAGCTATCATAATTTATTTAAAATAAGGGATTAGTGGAGAGGTTCTTAGGATGACAAAGTGAGTCAATCTGTCATCAAAATCATAGGACATGGTGATAATTTTAGTTAGTTGGCTTCCTTAGATTTACCTTGCATAACCCGCAAGCCCACATGAGTTAAGGACAAGATGGGGTGAGTTTACCTACCAACTTTTTTTTTCAAGTAATTATAATATATTACCAATATTGAATTGAAATCAAACTTGAACATGATTGATTTGGTTTATATTATGTTCATTGTAAATTTAAACAAATAAAGTATTAATATTTTATGTAATTTAACTACTATTAAGAATTTGATTAGTCTGTTTTGTGCTCATCTATCATAGCATTTTGTTAAGATGACGGACTAGCCCCTAATCCAACTAACATGAATGAGTCAAAGAAAGTAACCCATCATTTAATTGCATGTCAATATGTCTTAATTTGTTTTTAATAAGGACCCTCTTACATTGTCATTCCTAATTGGCGGTTTTCTTTTTGCACCTTTGTATTTTCCATGTGCACCCCCCATAATTTCCATGTGCTTCTTGTAAAATTCAAATTATCCACATTGTCCTTTTTTTATCCTTCTTTCATCTTATGTCAATGATGTTGGACTTGAAGACTTGGCTTTGTTTAAATTTGATGTCTCCAATCACTTTGACGATGAAGATGATGATGTTTGAAGAATTAAGATTTTTGTATTAGTGTTAGAGTGTCTTATGTTTTGGGATAAGATGCATTTCATTTAATCCTGGACTTGATCTTACTTTTTAAAATGCTTTGAAATGTTTTAAAAAGTGTTAAGTTGTTTTCAACTTATTAAAAATATGTTTTAAGTCAGTTAAATTGTTCTTAGTTTAATGGACAAGTCAAACTTAAACAATTTAACCAATTGACATGGATTTTAGTCCATTGATATTCTGGAGCTATTATTTTAAAATTTTACTTCTAGTTGAATTCAACTAATTGTTTTCACAATTTGAACCAATTTAAATTCTAGAGCTGTTGTTTTCGAAAAATTCATGCTCTCTGGAAAATCTAGTTGATTTGCAATTTAAACAGACTGAAATCACTTAAAGTTTATATTTTAATGATTTACACCAATTTAAACACATTTTCAGCCAACTATTTTCAATTTTCATATTTTTGGTGCTCTTTGGAAATCTTGTTAAATTGGTTAGAATAATAGGGTAGGTAAAACAAACCAAAAGGGGGGCTGAATTGGTTCTTAATAAAAATTAAGCCTCTTTTCGAATTTAATCTTGTTAAAACATAATTTAACAAAAATTCCAATATAAATTTAAATTCTATTTTATAGAAATCAGAGTATAAAATAAATATGCAGAGTATAAGTTGAATGTAAAGAGAGTAGGGATAGAGAAAAATACACAGAGTATTTATACTGGTTCGGATCAAAGCAAATCCTACGTCCAGTGACTTATCACCTCAATAGAGAGTGATTTCTACTAACTATCTCAATAATAAAGTTTACAAACTTACAGTGCGGCGCAATGAGAAAGAAGATTAACAAGACACCTCATTTGTATAGAACAAAGGATAAAACAACACTTCTCTTGAAAACACAAGAGATGAACAACACCTTCCTTGAACACCACAAGGAATGAAGACACCTCTTTTGATCTCACAAAGAATGAACACATCCTTTAAATAATCACAAAGGATGATAACAACACCTCTTTTGAAAATGCAAGAGATGAACACCTCCTTTGAATAACCACAAAGAATGAAACAAGTTTGAACACTAGCAGTAGAGCAACTTTCACTTTGATCTCTCTAGGTTATTTTGAAAGCTCTGACCCCTAATGTATTTATAGGCAAAAAGCGGCACAAGGTTCTATAGAATATGAAAAGGTTTTTCTAAAAAAGTTCAGAATAATCAATTATTGTTTGGGATAATCGAGCATATTTATTTCACAAAGCAATACGAGATAATCAATTATCTCACTTGTGATAATCGATTGTTACTCGAGATAATCGATTATTTTGACGCTAAATACTTTTTACAAAAAACAAAAGGCTTTTTCAAATTTTAAGGAGAGTTATGTGCATGTTATGATTTTCAATAAGATTCTTAACTATTACAATTAAACATATACATAAAATACAAGATTAAAGCTTCCACAAGACTTTAAGACTCCAAGACTTCAATCATGAAGGTTCATCTTCTTCTTTTAGAGTCATCATCATCAAAACAATTATCCTTTATATATTTCTAGAGATTCTTCTTCATCTTTAGATTAACAAAATGAACCAGCTAAAGTCACTTTCAAGAACTAGACAATGAATCATTTACAAAGAAACTCATTGTTCAAAGAGAATTTTCCAATGTTCAAAATCAATTTTCGAAATTCATCAAGAAGTCCAAGATTTAAGTGATTTGATATAATCTTTTCATAAAAGTCATCACCTGAAATGTTACTTTGTTTTACGCACTACTGTTGTAATTCATTTTATAAGGTGAATTCATTTCACAATTTTGTGTAATTGTTTGGTGGATTTTATCCTTCTTGATCAGGGTGATTAAGAGGTTCTTGTAATAGAGTTTTACAGGGTAAACAAATCTTGTAGGATTCAAGATCAAGGTGTTTATGGTATTCTTTGTATTTTACATGTAGGGTTCTGTAAAATCATTGAACTAGTGGATTGATTGATCTACAAGTTAGGAAACTGGATGTAGCCTTCTTGTGAAGGTGAACTAGTATAAAAATCACTGGTGTTGATCTTATTCTCCTTTACTCTTTAAATTTATGAAATTGTTTCTTGATTGTTAATTGAACTGAAAATAATATGCATTTATTCCAACATCTTAAATATCTTGTAAGAACACAATCTTGGTTAAATTGATTCAACAAAAATCTGATTTGGTTTCTTAAATTCTCAAAAGTGCAAAAAGTTTTAAGGAGTTTAATTCACCCCCTCTTGAACTCAGCCCTTGTTTCTAACAAACGGAGTAGGCAATACTGTAGTTTTCTACTAAGGTCGGTGTGGAGCTCACGGGGGAGGTGAAGGTGTTGATGGGCAGATTTTGGCACACTATTTTAGTTCAAGTGAAAATCATTAAGCTTATAGGTGTATAGTTGTTTGAGAAAGTTTTTTATCTAACAATTTGGGTTTTTGGGTTCGAGTTCATCCTGAAATGTGCAATCCGATGCAATTTCATATTACACAATCTAAAACACAATTTTTAAGTGAATTTTGGGTTCTAGATTATGCATTCCAAAAGTCATTAATTTCTGCATTATGGAAGTTGAAATTGATTTCTAGATTTCACAATTTGAAAGTTAAATTTGGCTCCAAAAATTTACTTCCAAATGAAGAAATTCATTAGCTAATTTTTCAGTTTTAAAATGTACATTTCGAAAGTCAAAGTTGATTTTTAAATTGTAAAATTTGAAGAAAATGGAGGAAAAATCTCATATTTTACACACCTCTACGATGTGCACAACCAATTTATGGGATAAAAAAATAATATCCTCCTAATCGTTCTAACTATGAAAATGTGTAATAATCTTTTTTCACAAAAAAAATTATAATGATTTTTTAATATATATTTTATGATGACTTGTAATTTATAGAAAATATGTTTTAATTTATTACTATATGTAATAAGTTAACAATTTAATTCTATTATAATAAAAAGACAAAATTAATATATTTTTGAAAGTTTCAATATCAAATAGTTTTATTCTAAAACAATAACTAAAACCAAATTTAGATGAAAATAAGGAGACCAATTTTTTAAATTATTATTATAGTGTGTTGAGGTGAATTATGAGTTGTTTCTCATTTTTATATAACACAACCTAAAAGGAGAACATGAAATTGTAAATGAAAGGAGAAGTATAAAAGTCAAATAAAAATGATAAAATACTTTATCAAGTTGTAGAATGTATAGGATGCCTTCAACTTGGTAAATGTGTAATGTTATCTTTTCTTTTTGTAGTATCTCATGTGGATGTCAAATTTAAGGGTGGACAAAAAATCCAAATTCTCAAATTCAATCCATTTTTATCCAAATCCATATTACTTTTAAATCCATTTTAGTAGATTTCTTTTAAATCCAAATCCAATCCATTTTAATGAATTTCTTGTAAATCCAAATCCATTTTGGATTTTAAATCCAATCCATTTAATTGGATTTGGATTGGATATAGATTGGATTATTTTTTCAATTTTGAATATTCAAAATGAAGATGTGTTTTAGTTATTTCGAGTTATAAAATACTAGGTCAACCTAAGTTCGATTGAGCTGAGTTGGCTTGAGTCAAATCATGCTTAGTCGACTCAATTTGTCGCAGGTGCAATCAACACAATTCAACCCAAGCTCAATCGAACCAAGTTGGACTAGGTCTGGTTAACACGAGTCGACGTGGGCTCGGTTAATCGAAGTCGATGTGGTTTTTCTCAACCCAAGTTGGTCTGGGACCAATCAACCTGAGTCGATCTGAGTCAACTTGGGTCCAGTTGACTGATCTCGAGGTGACTTGGTTCAACCGAACTTAAGTCAATCGGACTCGAGCCAGCTTAGGTCGATCGGGCTCAAACAAATTTAGTTTAACTAGGCCTATACCTACTCGGGTCAATTGAGCACGAGGCGATTGGGATGACCGGACCAGGGTCGACAACGGTTGACCGCACTCATGTCAACTCGAAAGGTCGACCAAGTTGACCAAGCTAACTTAGGTTGACCGAGCTCGTGTCCTCTCGGGTTAACAAGATTTGGGCTTACTTGTGTAGATTAGGCTATGCCAACTTGCATTGATCGGGCTAGGGCCGATTTGCATTGACCAGGCTAAGGTCGACCAGGCTTGGTTGACCCAAGTTGGCTTGGGCCCAGTTGACTTGAGTCAGCTAGGGCTCAATCAATCTGAGTCTTCTCGGGGTCGATTGCCTAGAGTCGGCCTAGGCCCGGTTTGCACTAGTCGGCTCAGGCCCGATTGATACGAGTCGGCCTAATTTTAATTGACCCCACTAGGCCCATCCAAGTTGATACAAGTCCAGTTGACCAAGCTCGGTCAACCTGAGTCAGCTCGGGCTTGATCGACGTAAGTCAACCCGAGCCCAATTTACCTTAGTCATCCTGGGTCGACCGAGCTCGGGCCAACTTTGGTTGATCAGGCACGAGTAGACTCAAATCGATTTGGCTCGAACCGACTCGATAAGAATTGACCAGGCTCAGGTCAACTTGGATCCTTCGAACCTCTTCTACCCGAGTTAGCCCAAGCCCGGTCACCTCAATTAGACTCAGGCCCGATCGATCTAAGTCTACTCGGGCTTGATCGGTCTGAGTCTACTGGAGCCCTATCGACCAAAGTTGGCCTGAGTCGGTCAACCCGAGATGACTCAAGTCGGTCAACCCGAGACGACTCAAGTCGGTTGGGCCCAAGATGATCTGAGTTGACTAATGTAAATTGGGCCTGGGTCAACTTAGGCATGAGCTCGGCTACCTGAGTCTACCCAGGCTTGATCAACCCAAATCGACCCAAGCACGGTCGACCTAAGTTCGATCAACCTGAGTGAGCTCGAACTTGGGTTGTCGACCTCTGTCATCCTGAGCTCAGTGAACCTATGTTGACTCGGGTCCGGTCAACTCGAGTCGTCCTAGGTCCAATCAACTCGCATTGGCTTGAGCCCGATTGATCTGAGTCAACCCAGACTTGGGTTGTCGACCTAAGTCAACCTGGACCCAGTCGGCCGAGGTCCAATTGACCTAAGTCAACCCGAGCCCGATCAAACAAAATCGTGTTGGGCCTCAGCCATTGACTTAAGTATGCTGATGCGTGTTGACCTGAGTTGGATTGAGTCTGGTCGACCAGAGTTGTCATGATTCAGGTACACATGAGTCGTCCAAAACCTAGTCATCACGAGCTAGATCGTCCTAAATCGGCTTGGGAGCTGCTCGACATGAGTTGGTCAAGTCCAGTCCACCCCAACCGACTTGTGCCCATGTCGTGCTGGTACTCAAATTTCTAAATTTAAACATCATTTAAAAAAATCAATCAAAATTTAATCTAATTGAAAAAGTGGATTTAATTTAAATTTAATCTTGTTTGGTCTATTTTAATTGGATTAGAAAAAATCCAAATTGTTTTGATCTAGTTAAAATGGATCTGAAATTTGATCCAATCTATTTTATTGGATCTGGATTGGATCTAAACTGGATTTTGAAAAATCCAATCCATGTGAACCCCTAGTAAATTCACATAGTATTATTAAATATAACATAGTCAAATTCACATAGTATTATTAAATATAACATTTTGTTTAATCCATACTTCTTTTCTTCTTTTTCATTGTTCCTTTTGTTCATTTTCTTCATTCTCTTTTTTCTTGATCTTCCTTAGCCTTCTTCCTTTCGTTTCCCATTTTTCTTCTTTTATTTCCCTTGATTTTTGTTGTCGTGTAGTAGTTGGTGGTTACGATTACATTGACTATGGAAGATAAAATGTAAATATTTTTCTTGGACTGAACATGAAATTAAAATTTGTTTAAGTGATACAATTAGGTGGAGGAGATCAAACTTGGAAAACCAGTATTGTTTGTGAAGCTTTAGAAGTTAGAATAAGAATTTACGATTCGTAATAACTAATTAAAAGAAGTCCATTAATGTTAGTTCAGTCTTAATACGTACATCTTAAAACACAACTGAATCTTTAAAGTTCATTACTAAAATTCAATTTGAATTCTTATAAAAGAATGTAATTAAATAGGTCCTTGGAAATACAAGAATGAAACCAGACTCTATGTTTTACAGGCCATTTTTTTTAATAAATAGGTATATGTATAGAATGTTAAATGAAGTTTTTAAAATTAATAATCATATGAATTTTTTTTCGAAACATTAAAAAAATATATTTCAATAAAAGAGAAACTAAATATTCTGTTTAAGATTTGAGATACAAATATCCATTCCTAGTTTTGCATGGTATAAAAAAGTTGGCATTTAGGCACAATAATCATGTTATACAGAATGGAATTTATTATTAGAATACATGTTTTAAAATTATGTCGTGACAATGGTAGCATAGTAAATAAATATATTAATGAATATACCGTACAAAATATATAATTTATTTTTTGTTTGTTTTACAACTTATCTAAATTAATGCACTTCAATTTACAAATATATTATAGTCTTTCGTAAACAATATGCGATTTTTTTTTCAAAATATTACCTTTTTAAAAAATATATATACAGATATACCACTCTCCAAATTATTTACAGAAATATCATCATTTACTGTTTATGTTAGAATTCGGTCTCCAAAAACCGAATTTTGACCTACCATGTAATCTCGTTGGCTGGTTTTGCTAATCGAATTCTGAGTAGGCTTTTTAATTTTTTTTCTTGTGTTGAAGTCCAAAACTACAAGCTACAAGCTACAAATGCAACGTTTAGGACCCTCGTTGTCACTTAGAACTACCGTTCAGGACCATCGTTGTCACTTAGAACGACCGTTCTCGTAGGGAAACAACTGTTCTCAGACGAGAACGTCGTTCCCATGTCATCTTTTGTACATTTCGCTGCAAGCGCTCATGGAGGCAAAAGAAAAAAAAAATAAGAAAAACCTACTCAGAATTCAGTCCTGGGGAATAGAATTCTGAGTGGCAGAACAAAAAAAATTCAAATATCCTTATAAGAATTCGGTTCTCCGAAAACAAAATTTTGAGTGTCAAATTGTGCTAACGTGGGCGTCTCGTAGGTTAGAATTCAGTTTCCTCGGGAATCGAATTCTGATATGAAAAATAAATAATGACATCTCTGTAAATAATTTGGGGTAGTAGTATATCTATGTATATATTTTTTGAAAAAGTAATATTTTGAAAAAAAAAATCACAATATGCTCAAAATAAGCCTAGGAAGAAAATACTAATTTTTTTAAAGTAGTGTATGTTAGTATATTTCAAATCTCAAATAGTCATTCTTTTTATAAAAGAAAATACAATCAAAATAGCTATAATCAAATATTTTGTGTAAGCATTATTTTGAAATAATGACTATAAACGATAAATAAAATATGTATTTAAAATAATTAAAAATGCCATAAACTTTATAAAAGGATTAAAAAAACATAAATATTTAATTTAAAAATAGAAACAATTTTTTAACATTTTTTTATTTTCATCAATTTATATATATATATATGAAGAAAAAAAAGTGAGAGCTAATCTTTAACATAGTTTCGTTTCTATTCAATATATATACTTAAAATAACTAGAACTAGCAATGAAATGAAATTCTAACCATATTATTTATTGATATTGATTCAATAAATAAGTTTTTTAAAAGTTTCATATTATCTAACAAAGGTTGTCTTTTAAATTATCTAACGAAGATTGTCTAATACATATGTATGAAGAAACTTTTTAGTGGAGATTTTTTTTATGAACTAAAAATATTTGTTGTCTTATAAATCATTTATGTATTTGCTATTTGTTTTATATACGAAACATATGAGTTACATGTCATATATTTTATTGGAGTAATGTGCGACATGACTCATGGAGTATTTTTATAATGAATGATTTTGTATTTATAGGCACCTTCTATAATAACACATCAATTGATACTCTAGTTAAAGCATCTTAACCTTTGTATGTTTTTATTCTCTTGTTTTTGTTTCTTATTATTTTTCTTTAGTTTTGTGGTGTTTATTGATTATGATGTTCACTTGTTTGGTGAATTTGGTGAAAAATCACCAGAAATAAATGTTGGTTTTGAATTTAAGTATGTTTTTCACAAAGTACTAAGTTAAGTTGAGAAGTTCATTGGATAAATGAGTTTAAATTATAATGATTGATGATGAGTTTGCTTCTTGTACAATAACCCAATTTTATTTATTTTTTTATTTCTTTACTTTTAAAATTAGGTTTTGATACATATTTATTGACTTTTTTTTTATAAAAGTGATGTAATTTATTTTTAAATTTATTAAAATGAACAATTTTTCTTAAAAATTACATAAATAAAAATATGGAGTTGTATTTTTAAAACACGACTTTTACATTTAAATAAAAGTCGAATTTTAGACTCCAAATTCTTAATTTTTTTTTTAATTTTCTAAAGAGGTCACAATCTTATCAAACGACTTTACTTTTTAATTTTTAAATTTTTTAGAATTAATTTATTATTTCAGATTTTATATTTAGTTTTTTAATTAATAAATTTAAATACTGAAATATTAATATTTAAAAAAAAATATTAATATGTATTTTTAATAATGTATATAATTTTAATAATAGAATTATTTTAAAAATATTAAGTAAAATATATTTTGTTTAACAAATTAAAAAAACATAATAATAAAAAATTATTAATTTACTTTATTAATCAAATTATTAAAAAAATTTGAAAATAAAAAAATGTGTTTAAAAAAATTTAAAATATCAATTAATTAAATTATTGAAAATAAAATTTTAAAATAAAGGAAATATATTAATCTAAAAACTTAAAAACATAAAATTTAAAAATACAAAAATAAAATATTGATCTTTAATTTATAAATCAAATTATTAAAAATTTAAAATAAAAAAAATTATTTACATAAATTTTGAAAAACATAATAATTTAAAAATTTATAAATCAAATTATTAAGGAAATTTAAAATAAAAAACATAAAAAGTGAAACACATATAAAAGATTGAAAAAATAAAAAAAAATCGTATTTTATATGCAAGACTTTTATAAGAAAAGGTGAAAAAGAATATATATATATATATATATATATATATATATATATATATATATATATATATATATATATGACTTCTGTAAAATATAAAAAAATTAAAAGCAGTGTTTTAAAAATACGACTTCAATTTTAAAATTGATTGAACCCAAGTTATTTATTTATATATATATCTTTTAAATTTACCTATTTCGGTAAATTTATAGAAAAATTACACCACCTTTTACCTTTGTTATATTTACATATCTTTTGATTAAATCACATTTTTTTTCACATATCACTTCCCATTTTTTAATGACAAGAAACTAATTTGAGTAAACTTTTTTCCATTTTTTTTTAATTTAATTGACATAAAAAATAACCCTATCATTTAAATGAATATGGGAGAATTTCTATATGCATCCCATATTTTTTTTCTGGACCTTTACAAATCCAAAATTTTTTACTTTGTCTATGAAAACTTTTTGCATTGTGTAATTCAAATAGAAATAAAAAAAGTTCATACTCATATCGAAGGTAAAATTTGTAATGATATTAAATGGATATTTTAAATGGATATATACAAATAATAAATATAAATATTTTAATTACACATTTATTGAGGAGACAGGTACAAGTTCATACTACCAGTCTCTAGATATTCATTATCCACTAATTATTGTTAATAAATTTTATTTAAATATTTTAAAGAAAATTAAGTGATTAAATTAAAATTATTAGTAAAAAAAATATTAATATTTTAAAGATTGTTTAAATTTTAATTTTATCTATATATATTTTTATTTATTCTTACAAATTGAAATTATTTTTAAAAGAATTATTTTTTTAAAACTTATATTTTATAATCTAATTTATTTAAATATTTTTAAAAAGATTAAATTATTTGAACAATTTTTTTACGAAATTTTGTTTAAATTATATTTTAAAACTATTATTTTTATCTAAATTTATATTTTAAATAATTTTATTTAAATTAAAATTTTTTAAAATAGTCGCAAGTATACAGGTACCTGCATGTATAAAAAAATTTGCGGATATTTTTTTTCAGATACCCGATAGGTAACCAATGAGTTTGTTTTAAGTGGGTCAAGTAGTAGGTAGACACTCTCTCCGTGCGTGATCCATCCCATTGCCATCTCAAATTCGAAAGTTGATTGATTTTTTTATTGCACAATTTAGGAGAGTATTTTGAAAGTCGATTTTGACTTTTGTATTGTGTGATCCACAACTAAAAAAATGTTATTCGGATTACACAATCAATAAAACATTTTATAAAAAAAAAATGACTTTAAAATTGTATAATTTGAAAGTTATTTATTTTAGAAGTTAGTTTTTATTTTTAGATGAGACAATTTGAAAATCACTTTATTTTCTAAATTTGTAATTTGGAAGTCACTTTGTTTTTTATATTACATAATTCAAATTTTCTCTTTTAAAAAAACTTTCAAATTGTGTGATCAAGATACCAAATTTTATATAAAGAACACTTTTATTATGTAATTAGACACTGCCTTTAGATTGTTAAAAGTTATCTTTTTCTTAATAAAAAAGTTTTCTTTTTCATAATTTTTTTAGATTAAGTAATTTGAAAAACATTTTTGAATTGCAAAAATATTTTTTTTGTTGATAAAAGTTTTAGAATTGTTAGGATTTAAAAATACCTTTAAGATTTTATATTCAATTTTTTTTAAATAAACTCATAATTATTTATTTTACTGACTCTATGGAGGTGGGGAAAAACCATGGAGGTGGAAAGAAAATTTGCCTGCAACTTAGAAAACTTAAGAAAGTTATTAATTGAAACAGTCACTTACTAATCCAAAGAAAGCTTTAAAAGGTTGTGTAAATTAAATTGTTTAAGACAGTGATGGGGTAAGGCAACTTTCAGCAAACAAAAAGGTAACTAACAAAAGAAGAAGTAACTACACTATAGTGTTGGGAGAATAATACCCGTGGGAGCTTCCGATCTCTCACGTCACGTGTTCAAAGAAGGTAACGTCAACTGCTGATTGGCTTGCTTTGCATGCGCTCTCTCTCTCTCTCTCTCTCTCTCCAGTGGCTTCTATAGCATCTCTTGTGCTTAGTCCCTCTTGCGAATGAAAGGAAAAAACAAAAGTGTTAACTTGGGGTTTTTGTTTTTGTGCGTTGTGAAGGAGAGAAATTTGAACCATTGAGTTGCATGAGAAGAGAGGAAAAATGGGTGGCAAGGAACAAGGAGTTTCTGTTTGTGCTGCCTGCACCCACAACTGTCTATTGTTCCACCAAACCAAACAAACCTCACCAACATCTTTCTTCAAGTTCATCACTAGACAAGACTATTTATCAACTTTGGTTGGTATTCTTCTACATTTTACTTTCCTTTTTCAAACATCAACACCATCTCTTATTCATCATTATTCTTGTGTTTACGTTCTCCACCAATTTAATTCAAAGCTTGTTTCTTTCTTGTTTAATCTCACCAGCCTTTCCTTATTTACAAGGCTTTGTCCTTAAAAGGGAAAATAGTTTCCTTTTGGGTAAATCGCCCTATATTTCTAATTTGCTTTGTGCTTTGAATTCCAATAAATTGTTCGTTACTCTAAGTTGGGGATTCTCTTCATATATTGAAATCTCTAAACTTTTTTTCCAGGGATGAGGCACATTGCAACCAAAGTGCAAAGTGCAGTTCCATTTATGGTTGGCTGTTCAGTATTCACATAATTTGCTTGAAACTTTAAAACTTAAGAGTTGAGACAAACACCAGGGTGCACACACTACTATGACATTAGTACTAGGGGAGGAGTTGAACCCAAAGAGATCAATTCATTGGGTGGGAGAGCGTCATGACTTAAGCGGACCATTAAGCTTCTTATTCAACTCAACCTGAGACTTATAACAGATACCCCTGTATATTTAACTTAATAAAGTATTGCATGTCACACATGCGTATTAACTTGATAAAGTGTTGCTTGTAATCTATTATTATGTTGTTTATATCGACTCTTCAAAATATTCCAAATTTTCTGACCCGCAGTATTCTCATTATTAGCGGCGGAAATAAGTTTAGACAAAAAAATTGACCCAGTCTGACCAAACTTCCCAATATATACCCCTATCTTGATTTCTATTGCGCTAATATTTTCTGCTTCTGTGACAATATACCAGTGATTTTTTTTATGGCGCTTAGTACATCATACATACCTTCATTCATATTATTTTTGTTACCTGAAGCCGATATCACAACACGGCCTGCATTTTGCTTTGGTCCCATCCAATTATTTTCATACTACTCTTTTTTGGTGTATTTTTCTTTATATTGACCATGGGTTCTGATCCTGTATATTATTTCTCAACATCTTATTAAACTGCAGTATATTCCTCCTGCTTTTGGTAGTATTGTGACCAACTTGGTTAATAAGAAAATCAATCTCAATGATTCAAGAGGGCAGCAGTGGAAGGTTAAAGTATCAGAAGTTAATGGTTCTTTTGTTTTTGGGGAGGGATGGAGTGTTTTTTCATTGGGTCATGGGCTTAAAGTTGGATATCTTTTGGTATTCAATTACATTAAGGATTTGCACTTTGATGTCAAGATCTATGATACTTCTGCCTGTGAAATGTTTGGTTTTTCTAAAAAAGGAAATCAGAAGAAAAGAAGTAGGGGCAAAATTGGCTCACCAGTTAGAGATAGTACCTTGGTTAGAGAAGAACCCAATGCCTTAGTTGTCTCCAAGCTTCATGCGTCAAAAATGAAAAGGCAGTGCAGCGAGGCTGATTTAGTAGTACCACAAAACGCTAAAGAGAGTGCCCAACTTATGCACATATCAGATCACTGTGAAGACCCATGTTATTCAGCTAGGGTAGAAGTTGACCAGAGCCATGGTGATGATGGGACCATGAAAATTGAGAACGGAGATTTAAAAGTTTCCAATGTTGATCATGGAGCCAATATATTTGAAAATGATGCAATGACCTGCAGTAAACATACCATGTTTGAAGGGATAGTCAGTACGGAAGTTGCCTTGGATATATCTAAACTTGAAATATCTGGAAGAAGTACTTCTCTAAGTGAGGCAGACACAAGTATAAATGACAGGACTTCTAATTCGAAAATTGAAGAAAACAAAGACAACAAAGCCATCTTGTCCCCTGGGGAAGCTCAAGAGTGCCAATTTTCCAAGGGCTTAGGTACTAATAGAGTAGCTTCATTTTCATTTCTAGACACTTAAATATTGTCCTTTTAAAACTTGATTTGTCTTACGTACACACTTGTAGCGCTTCAGGCTTCTAGGTACATATCTCTTGTAATGCATGCGATGATTTCCTAGATTCTTGTACTTTGCATTGGCTGATTTACAGAGAAGTCGTCATTCTGCAGTATCTATAAAGGAATATCCTTTACATATTTGTGGTTTTCACGACACCAAACAGAAGTTCAATGGGATCTCAAATCTCATAGATGCTCATATTCAAAATGGCGCATCTTAGTTTATAAATATTTTCTATAGCTAGCCCTTTAATTTCGCAAGGCTATTAACCGGTTATTATGATTACAGGTGAAATGAAGAAATTGCATGTGGACAAAACACCCAACTTGGACTGTTCCATGGATGAATTGAATGTAACAGGTGTTTTCTTTTCTGTTATCACTGTTGAAATTTGTTATCACTTAAAATCCCGTTAAACATGCGTACATGTACTTGACTGCATTAATGTACATGGACAGGTTCTCAGTTTATAGTATTTCCTCCAAGGAACCCCTTGATTTACCTGAATTAATCGATTCTATTATGATTACAGGTGAAGTGTCTAAAGAGTTGAAGAAAGAGCTTGTTACTCTCAATGAAGTGGAAGCAACAGGTGTTGAATCCCCTAAAGTTGTGTACTCACTTTTTGTGATGTACTTCTCTATACTTACACGCAGTACCAGTCTGACTCATGGCTAATTTTTCTGTGTGATTATAGGGTTGCCCAAGGAAATTAAGGGACTGTTGGACTCTGACATATTTAGTGAAGATAAGGCGAATCACTTTAAAACTACACGGCTCTCCTGTGTGGTTCTTCATGATAATGTTTGCCTTGTACAGAATTAACTGTCCCTGATCGATCTTGTCTCTATGCATTGTTATATAGTTTATGTTGAAAATTAAATGGGGTTATGTTCATTTAGGACAAAACTTAAGTACAATACTACAGTTTCTTTAATCAAAATTAGAGTTTCATCTTGATGGTGTGTCCTAACCTTTAATGCCATATTTTTATTGTCTTCACTATTGAGATGAAATTCCAATTCTGATTGGAGATCAACACTGAAAGCCTATGATACTGTATCTAAGTTCTATCAGTATGGGTACAGTTCCTTAATGACAGGATAGCTACACTATACTTGTCTAGAGTCATTCCATTTTGTATCTTGTATGCCAAATTTATTATTTTCATTTAGCTTATAACTTTTTATGACACCGTTTGTTATGTGTGCTTGTTCATTCTTGTATCTTTGTTTGAGGTACTTATTATATGCTGCAGAAACTGCCCAAATGCCTGCCGTTGATTCCCAAGGTAAAAGTAGATCAGCAAAGGAAGATGGTGGTATTTCTTCGGGATCCACTGAGGAGATTGTGGCCGGTCTTTTACCATGAAAAACCACATTTAAAATTACTGGCACATGGATGGTTAGATTTTAGCAGAGCTAATAACATTCAACCAAAAGATGAGTGTATTTTTGAGGCTGAGGTTGATCCTGAGTTCAAGTCTAAACGTATCTTATCAGTACATATAGTCCACAACAAGTGATGTTACTTGGTCCTACAGATAAGCATATGCAGTGTTTGCGTCTGTTTTTCTTGGGTACACCTAGACTTCTATACCACAATGGCTTCTTTTCAATGGAAAACTTATCATCTGTTTTGCAAGTTTTGTTTTTGATATAATGTAATCAATCGGTAACCTTTCTGGATTGTGGTTTCTGATCCAACTAGTGGCAATTCCTCTCAAATCATGGATGCGAATGAAAGATGTTTGTTTACTTCACGTTATGCTAATTTTTTCTTGAATGGCCTCTTCCTTGTGCCTTCAATTAGAGGCTTAAATGTGTGTTTGAAATCACTTTAGATGAACTTAATAACAATCTGTTGTTCCCAAAGGAATGCTATGCTGAAAGTTCTCTAACAACAAATTTTTAAGGCTTAAACTAGACTGAAGACCCGTGCATACGCACGGGCCTACTTTCTTTTGAATGTTTTGTTTTAAAAAATCTTTAGAATGTATTTATGTTATTATTAAAATTGTTAAAAAATTTAGAAATTAATTAAATATTATGTGAAATAGTAGTTTATAAATATTAATCTTTATATTATGATTTTAATTAGAGAGTTATGCTTATGTAGCACAATTTGCTCCTTTTTAATTATTTTTTTGTGTTGGATTAGGAGTTGTGCTACGTAGTACGACTTTTACATAGAGTCGTGCTACATAGCATGATTTGCTATTCTATATATATCATATTTCCTTTCCAGCTTTAGTGTTTCCTTTGCACCTTCAAGTTTCATTGTGCCTTTACTTTGGTTTCCTTTACACCTTTGCTTTCCACTTTTGGATTTTGTGACATTGTTTTGTCTCATTTTTTTTATTTTCTCTTAAATTTCATTTTTGTATAAGGTCCACTGACTTTTCAATTTCATTTCTTATTTGTTAAAAAATTGGTTTTCTCTTTGTAGTGAATATGGTTTTCAAAAAGGAATTAAATGTTTTTAACTCATTTTATGCTAGAGTATATTGTGACAATAACACTTAATCATTATGCAGGTTTTCATATGCTATTACATTTAACCATTTGAAAGAAATAATTGGTAGTCATGTATTTTGTACAAATGATAAAGTTGTTACAAATGTCTTTTATTATTATCCCCTTTCTATTGTTACTGCGGGTGAAACATATGCCCTTGTGTGCAAATATTTACTGATGAAGATGTTAACAAGGTGATTGGTTGGCATTCAGCGTTTAGAAGAGGTGGAGAAATGAAGTTATTTGTAAATTTAATGAAGGTTGAGCCACCAAAAATTAATTGTGGAGCTTCCACGTATACTAGAGGAGTCACTGATTGATGACTTGTTTATGATTTTATCGATTAATGTACTAGGTTTGTTATTTCATGTTAATAAAAGAGTTGTGTATTTTGAAAAGTTAGAGAGTTATGTTATCGTTAATGTGATAGTATTTATTTCAATTTGTGTAATGAGATTTTGTTTTAGGCACTGTATTGTTATAAATCGTGTTTTGCATATAATTAAAATATAAATTAGTTTGACTTGCTGAAATAAAAAATAAAGCGAGTATTAGCATAAAAAAGTATTACAACACTGTCAACAAATTAATACATTCAATGATGACCACCTATCTCACAATGTGGTTTCCGAGTTTGGCGTCTATGTCGTCCTTCTTGGTTTGGGCTAGGTTGTTCATCTGTTTCTCTTTCTTCATTTTGCTTTGTGGTACGCATGTGAAAAGGTATACTGCCCCCATAATTATACATTGGTGGAGGTGGAGAAGGTTGATAGTATGAATATGGAAGTGTCATGGAAGAGGTGCCGAACATACTTTGTTGAAACGGGAAAGTGGTGTAGGTGGAAGGCACTCCTCCAAATTGTGATGATGAGTCGGGTTGTATGTGTAGCATATGTCCATAATACGGAAAGAGTTGTTGACTACTTTGTCGAAGAAGTTGGTGACTGTTGTCACGTTGTTCACTAGACTACCAATTTTGTTGAGCATATTGTGGCGGTGGTTGTTCTTCCTGTGTGTCATATTGGTGAAAAACAAAATATGAAATATTAGTACAAAAGAAGTGTAAATTAGAAGTACTAAAGTATTGTATATATTTACCTTATCGTCATTTTTTCGTCGTCTTCAGGAGGGAAACATAACAGATAGTCCTTTGAAAATACCATTGCATATGAGGCGTATTTTCTCTGAGGTGGCCATTTCCATGGAAACTGACTCCTTCAATTAAACGATTTTATCTATCATTCCACATTGTGATCCATCTTTCATGATATTGTAGCCAATTTCTATCGATTTTCCCTCTCATGTCCTGCTTATGTAGCTCGTCCAAGTTGATTCGATCTTGAGGGATAATTTGCCTAAGACCAAATTGCCTCATAACCCTACGAGCTAGATGAGACTCAACAGTGGCGAAACAGATCATGGGAACAATGGCACGAGTCACAGGAGGGACATCACCAATTATTAAGTCCCTTAAATGACTCATTGCGTAAGAAATCCATAAAAATTGTATTTTATACACAAGATAGTAAAATGTACAACAACATTCAAATATATAAAACATATTTATAAAATATCAAATGCAATGCCTCTTTTGGCTGAAGCTAGTCAAATTGACCCGCAGATATGATAATGTATATGTGATGATATTAGACCTAGACCACCTGCAATTTACATAACAAATTGAATTGAAAATAAAATGCCTTGTTTATATAAAAAATAGGTCATTAAAATAAGAATATACCTCCTTGCCAAAGGGAAATCGTAGCCTTTAGCAGTCTCAGTAGCAGTTAAGGCGGGGACGATTGGACAAATGCAAGTGATGCGATCCCATGCCCATGACTGTAGGAGTAGCACGCATATGCTAATATTGTCTTGAGTCATGTCTACTCCATGATCTAAGGCTATGTATAAACATGCAAGTACAACTGACCCCTAACTATAATTGATAACTAAGGCTAAGTCTTCCAATAATAATAAGTACATCAAATGTACTCGTGATGCAGATGTATTTGGCATCAGTAGATTGCCTATAGTGGTTAGTATATGCGTCCTAGCATGTTATGCAACAATGACGTCATCTGCGTCATCCAGAAGTTGCTGAAATGCGTTGTTCAACCAAGAGAGTTTTATAGAGTTACCCTTTGCAACCCCTTTTGGTGGAAGCGAACCTAACAGTGGTTCACATAAGGTAATGAAATTGCCACTAGTCGGACCGGTAATTGGCTGGCCATCAATCGGAAGACCAAGTTGCAACACAACATCTTCTAATGTTATGGTGGTCTCAACAATCGAGAAGTGAAACATATGAGTCAGTTCTCCATCATTCCACCAAGGTTGTGACTAAATGATGGTTAACATCAACATTTCCCATGTCCAACAGGGATCCAAACCCTGCTATATTAATTGTGTTTCTTACACGAACGTCCAATATGTGGGAATGTTTTGTAACCCAAACTTTATGATGCCTGGTTCGCAATAATCTCTCATTCCCCTCCCATAACGCTTTTGTAACATGTTTGTCTTGCAATCGTAGTAAAGACATATCCGATGGAAGGTTACTAGTAAATGTCATTGTTATAATATACAATATTAAATAACGTTAATAAAATATACAAAACTGAAATAATATAAAAAAATATATATCAAAATATATTTAATCTAAACATATAATAATATATTATACAATATAATAATTTCTTGGGATAAAGTGGTCCCATATGGATAGAAAATAATTTTACTAATCCAAATCAAGAATTTAAAAAAAAATAATTTAAATTTAAAAAAATTAAGAAAACCTAAATTAAATAAAAAAAAGAAATAGAAAAAAGCACACACGCAAGAAAAATTAAATCCAATATTTTTTTTATTTTAGAATTTAAAAATAAAACATTAAACCTAAATTAAAAAGACAAAAATAGAAAAAACACACACACGCAAAGAAAATTAAATCCAATATTTTTTATTTTAGAATTTTAAAAAATTAACAAAACCTAAATCAAATAAAAAACAGAAACAGAAATTAAACGCACAGAGGAAAAATTAAATTGAATCTATATCACGCGAGAATAAAAACTAGGTAACCAAGTAACGTGCACACAGGTTGCTTGTTTGCAGTTTGTGGACATTGGTGCAGTGATGGGATGGAGGACTGGTATTGAAAGAGAGACTGAAGATGCTGTGCTGATGGGATTACGCTGCGAGACACCCAAAGAAGACCGTCCGCCACCGAAGACTGCCTGCGAAGAAAACAGCACGCTAGAAGCACACATCACGCGAATTAGAACCAGTGGGCGTGAACTACAACTAGTGGGAAGGGAGAACACTGTTGAATAAAGAGATAGCACATGGGAAGGAAGAAAACCTATGGCTAGGTTTTAAAGGCGTGGATGAAATATGCATTCATGAACCATTCAATGCACATCAATACTCCCATGTGCCTCGGACACTACTGCAACTATTGGATGGTGTTGGACGCTGCTACTGCATGTGTCGCACTTGTGACCCAAGGACGGACATGGTTGGCACAGAGAGACAGGAAAGTCGTGCTATGTATGCACAACTTCCAATTGATTGAGTTTCGTGCCAGGGGTGCACGACTTCCACACATTAAATACGTTTAGTTTATTTAAATTATTATTAAAAATTTAAATAATATTAAAATAACTATTTATAAAATAATTTTAGAAAAAAATTATATTAATAACATCAAATTTAAAAATAGGTATTTATAAAATAATTTTAGTAAAAAACTTATATTAATAAAATAAAATTTTCCCAATGAAATGTTTGAGACCTTATTCCCTCCTCCCATGCTATATATACGTGGGGAGTGATTTCAATAGCTTCTCTCCATTGATAGCTTCACTTCTTGCAATTACAATTACAACTTTGTGTTAACTTTTATTCTTTCCTACATCAAAGTTTTACATATTCAATTACATTATTTTCTTTTCGAAAAATGAATCGTGCTGACATAATCGAAGATTTTAGTTCAAAAGATGAAGAATACTACTATGAGGATGATGACATTATTAATCAATTAGGAGAGTCATCGAGTGGACATGCACATATAACAGAAATATGGGAGGGAATGTGTTTTGAGTCAAAGGATGTTGCAGTCAGTGTTATCAAACAATTCAACATTGAACAAGGCTACAACTTTTTGGTTATTGAATCAAAGTCCGACAAATATATTGCTCGTTGTGTACATTATAACAATGGGTGTCAGTGGCGCATTAGATTATCATACAACAAGATACACAAACAACGGCAAATCAAGAAAATTGAAGCTTCTCATTCTTGTTTAACAACAACTTTGCACCCTGATCACCGCAATCTCGATTCAACACACATTGCTCATATCATTTATCAATTGGTCAGCACAAATATATCTATTCCGATTAAAAGTTTAATTTCAGACATAAAAGATCGATATGGCTATATATATTGTCTCGTATTGAGGATCATGACAACATCTACGTATTGCAACGTGTATTTTAGTCATTCAAGCCATGTATTGAAGGATTCAAATCTTGCAAACCACTCATTCAAGTTGTGGAACCTTCTTAACATGTAATTATCATGAAACTTTATTAACTGCCACTGGGTAAGATGGAAATAGAAATATTTTTCCATTGGCATATGCAATTGTTGAGGGCGAAACCAAAGAAGTTTTGTTATGGTTCTTCCAATTGCTGAAGCAACACGTTACACCTCAACCAAATTTATGTGTGTTAACAAACAGAGGTTCTGGAATCTTATCCGCCTTGGGTTCTGAAGAACTTCAATGGCATGATCTCTCCTCAGTATTCTGCATTCGACACATTACATCAAACTTCAATAAAAGATTCAAGAATGCTGAGTTGAAAAGACAAGTCATCAACTTCAGTACTTTATTCTTACATTCATAAATAATTCTTTTCAAAACCTTTATTCTGAGGTAGTCTTTTTTTTTTCAGGATATGAAATTAAACAATCAACTCTTTTAGCAAAATTAACTGCTATGAGAGCCTAGTTTCCACAGCAAGTATCCTGGTTGGATGACATACCATTAGAAAAGTGGACATAAGCATATGACGGAGGCAAAAGATATGGACATATGACGACAAATATGGCCGAGACCATGAACTCTGTATTAAAGGGAGCAAGAACTTTACCTATATGGGCCCTAGTTAAAGCAACATTTCAGAAAACCATAACTTGGTTTGTCGAATGTGGGTCAAAAGGAGAAATATTGTTTCCTTACTTTGCGAGAATCAAAATTGCGCTCGCATGTGTTGTGTTGAAACATACAATAGGGAAAATACAGAATTCAATGTCCAAGAGCTAACAAATCTCTATCATCGCCGAAAAATAATCAACTGCATAGTTAGATTAAATGATTGGTGGTGTGACTGTGGATAATTTTAAGCTCTTAGATTGCTTTGCTCTCACGTTATTGTTGTGCGTTCATTTTGTCATTTACAATTAGGTACATACGTGGACTATGTCTATAACTTAGACAATATTTTTAAAGCTTATGAAGTACAATTTCATCCCGTTCCAAATGAAGATTATTGGTCTTCTAATACAGGACCAAATTTTATTTCTGACCCAACTACGCGATGACATACTTCTGGAAGACCTTCAACTCGTAGTATAATGAATGAGACGGATGAGTTAAGTCCAAATAAACCACGAAAATGTTCTTTTTGTAGGAATGAGGGTCATACCAGGAAAAAAATATCCATATAAATAAATTTTTATTATATTTATAGCACTTTAAATTTTTACATCTTTTTCCATCTTGTAAACTTTATTTGATATTTTATTTATCTTATTTATTAAGTTCATTATTTCTTTTATTTTATATTATTATAATATAAACAAATTCTAATTATTAATCTAATAATATTTTTAACTATTAACAATTGCAAACAAAAAAAATAAAAAAATAAAAAATCGTGCTATTGTTAAGTGGTAAAATTTAAATAAAAAAATTATATTTATTAGGCACTTAGCAACTAGAAATTCCTAAAAACAAGCAAAGATAACCTCTCCCAATGGAGAAACTTTTGTGTGTATTTATATGTACGAGTAGGTATCAAAAATAGAAGAAAAATAAAAAATCAAGGGAAGAAAGAGAAAAAGTTGAAAGGAATGGGAAACATAAAAGTCATGAGTAAAATTAGGCCAACAATTGGACTAATTTCATTTAAGTGGGCTGTTTTCACTAAAGTGGACTATTTTAACTTAAGTGGGTTGTTTTCATTTAAGTTGGTTATTCTCACTTAAGCTAAAAATAACCTAATTTTCTCCTATATAAAGGACTCAAAATCTCTTGTGTTGGCATCCCCATCTTGGTGAATATCAAGAGTGTTTATAAAAGAGTGAAAAGGAGAAGGAAGAGGTCCTGGATCAACTGGAAAGAAGATTCAAGATTAATTTCTCATCCCCACATCCATTCGAGTATATAAGTTGCTCATAATCATGAGTGGCTAACTTTCCTTTGTATTGAAATTGAATGTAATTTGTCAAACTCTTCTATTTTACTCTTGATTGATATATATGATGTATTTTATTCAGTGTTAATGATTTAATTTTTTTCTTAATGCGGAGATGAATTGATCACTCATATTTTGATTTATGATTTACGGTTATATTGAAAAATTGATCTTAAATCCGATTTGAATTAAATCATCTTATATGTTTGAATACTAGGAATAGATTTAAATATATATGTTGATTTGGTTTTGAACTTATAGCAAGAGTTTTATTATGATAATTTGAGGGATCAATTGGTATAATTTAATTCTTAAACATTTTAAATCAAGGGATTGGTTTAGAACGAAATTTGGTAACCTCAATAACACTAAATAATTGCTTACATATATTGATAATTAGAAGATTATAGAAGAATGAGATAGATGAAATTCAATCTTAATACCTTTTTATTATCATCCTAATATTGTTTTATTATTATTTACTTTTTAATTTTATTATTAAGAACAATATAAAATAAATTTTCTTTTACATATTTAAAATTGAGTAGAAAAGAGATTATAATTCTTCTAAAAGATTACACAAGTGCTTGTGGATACGACACTTGTAGATGTTACATTGTTTCAGTACACTTACTGAAAATATATTCTTAAAAATCCTTTAAATTAAAAGGGAGCAAATCGTGCTATGTAAGCACGACTCCCTATTAAAGTCGTTTACCTGACACGACTTCCTATTAGGGATGTGAGAGATAAGAATTCGTGTTATGAAAACACGACTCTTTCACAATATCGTGTTATGGTAACATGACTTACTCCAAATCAGTAAGAAAATAAAAAGGGACTCCAATGCATCATTTCTCAACAAATTTAACTCCCACAAAAACCTAGCTTTTCTTCCTCACCTACTAGTTTTCAAAATGATTAATTTACTCTTTATATTTTATAATAATAATGTGTTCCACACTCTTTCAGAAGTTATGTTTTCGGTTGGAGAAAGCATGTTAATCTGGATAAAAAATAAATAGAAAATAAGTTTGTGTGAATGATACATTTTTTTCCAAAAAAACAACTTTAAGAAATGTAAATAAATAGTTAATGATTATAATAGTATATTATTCACTTCTAATTTATAAGATTTCTTTGTCATAATATATGTTTGAAATTTCCAACTTATGTGTCTCAAATCTTAAAAATAATATATATATTTTAGATAACTTCACTTAATATTAATTAATTCTAATCCAAAATTTATCAATACATCACTTCTAATATTTTGTCCTGTGTCATATGAAACACATTTCAATTTGGTTATAATGTTTTTTCTAAATTAGTCAGTTTCATAAACTTTTTAAACAAATAAGTTATGAATAGAACAGTTTTCTTAAATTGAAATGTTTTTAAGATTTATATTTAGGATTAGTATTGTTTAAATATATGCGCATAAATTATTTAAATATATTTATACACTACTTAAACAAATTAGAATAAAACTAGTTTTTTAAAATTCTTGATTTATACGGGTTTATTTAAATTATGTTTTTAATATTTATATTTACTGTTACTATTACTCAAATATATATATATATATATATATATATATAATAAATTATTATTTTAAAATAATTAATAGTCTATTAATTTGATTATTATTGAAGAAGACGATTAATTATATTTTATTGAATATTTTGAAAAGATATTAGGCTTATTCAAATATTTTATGGTTTTTTTCTGAATAATGATGATACTGTAATATCTATATTAAATCCTACAAATTTAAAAAAAATGTAAGAAGACTAAATATATCGATATGATATGATATGATTATTTAAACTTTAGTTGTGGCTTTTGTTAATGTGGATATTGTTCTAATATGAACTTTTTTTGTCATTTTGTAATTAAAATTTTAAATGTGCTATTATAAAAATTAAATTTATTTAAATTTTCTGAAAGATTACGATTTATTTAAATAAATATAGTTGTTAGTTATTTTAAAATTATATTTTAATGATGTTAAAGAAATTAATTTTAATTGTGTAATCGATAATTTTTTATCAGAAGGAGAATTATATATTATTGTTTTTCTAATTTTAGTATATTTTTAAAATTTTGATTTCATTTCTTACCATATTTAAATTTTGATTTGATTACTTGACATATTAAAAATTTAATTATGAAATAAATAAATAAATTCATATCAACACAATATCCACATTAACACGACAACTGAAGTTTAAATAATCATATCGATATATTTAGTTTTCTTACATTTTTTTAATTTGTAGAATTTAATAAATATATATATATATATATATATATATATATATATATTACAGTATCATAAAAGACATAAAATTTGAATAAGCTTAATATCTTTTAAAAATATTCAATAAAATATAAATAAATGTGTCATTCTAAAAACTAAATTAATTTTAAATTTGCTGAAATATTGTGATTTATTTAAATGAATATAGTTGTTAGTTATTTTAAAATTATATTTGAATGATATTGAAGAAATTAATGTTAACTATCTAATCGATAAAGTTTTACTAGAAGAATTACATATTATTATTTTCTATTTTTTTTTACATTTTTTAAAATTTTGATTTCATTTCTTATCATATTTAAATTTTGATTTCATTACTTGCCATGTTCAAATTTTGGTTTCATTACATACCATTTTGAAATTTATTTATTTATAATTATTAATATATGTTTGAAAGTTTATATATTATAGTTTAACTATTATAATGATTATTTACCAATAAGAATTATTTGTTCTTTTCAATAGAATACACATGCATATGGGGAATCTTGATGGTTCAGTTTTGATTTTGAGTGATCAACAAGTTATTTTGATGTTTTGCTTTATCATCTTCAAAACCCTAATACTTCATAGAGAAAGAAACCTAGGGAAAAGATTTTTACATGTAGTGAATTTAATTAACATGTTTGTATTAAACTAGTCACACACCGATACAAAGTACGGTATCGAATTTAAATTGATGTATAAACTAAATTGAAGTATTTTAGAAATCGTTAATAATAATATTTTTAAATTATTATAATTAAAGAATAATATAAAAAGCATTCAAATAAATATAATATTATTCAAAATGTTTTAGTCAAAAGTAATTTGCCTTAAAATTTTAAATAGAAATGTTGATATGTTTTGAAAGTTTTTTTTATCAAAAGGTGTTATCAAAGAGGAGAAAGTCAACACTCTTTGAAAAGAAAAATATAAGTTTTGATGAATTCTTAAGCAAGTTAAATTAAGATCATTGAATGAAGAATTGAAGCTCAAATTGAAGAATTTAGTGTGTCAAATAATTCTAGAATAAGAGAAATCAAAAGAGAAAAACACAGATCAAGCACTCCTTCACTAGTGAACCATTTAAAAATAATAAAATTGAGTTTTTACACACATAATCTATTATGCTCATAACATAATTGATTATGATACTGATTTTCTAAAAAATGGTTATGTTATAATGATTACGTTATGTACATAATCGATTATGTGAGCACCAATCTTGGCATTTTCAAATAGTAGCATAATCGACTGTCTACACATTGAGCACGAAAATATTCAATCTACCAATCTTTGTTCTACAATTTTGATCAAGTCACTTGTGAAAGGAGCTACCGGTTTGTGCTACCATTTTGGATTCTCACTTTTCAGGTGATATTGTTCCTATTATTATTTTATTATTTATAAACACCATTGTTGGTGTATTTTTTCATCCCCTATGATTTTTTTAAGGGAGGTGTTTGTGTGATCAAGAGAGGTGTGTTGTCATCTTTTGAAGTTTTTCAAGGGAGGTGTTTCATCTCTTATGGGATTCAAGAGAGGTGTTCAGTCTTTAGGTTTATTCTTTTGCATGTTTCAATTGTAATATTGGTTGTAATTGAATTTTCTAAAGATAATAAGTGGGGAGTCATTCTCAAATTGAGATGACTAGGAACTGGATGTAAGATTGACTATATCCAAACCAGTATAAATTTTTGTGTATATCTCTTTTCTTATTTCTTTACTTTATTTACTGCTTTCGCTTAAGCACTCAAATAAAATAACTTAAGTTAAGATAAACAAAAAAATTTAAAAAGAATAAATTTATTGGTGACATCTTAAAAATATCAATTTACCCTGCCGCTCTTCATGTCATTTTGTTTAACAAAAGGAAGTCTATTAATATTGTAACCTTAATTCCTTAATCTTTATTATCTTATTTTACAATATTATGTAAGGATGTTAACTTAATATGTAATTAAAAAAAATAAACTAGAAGCAATCACACCACTATTACCTTATCATCATCAGAGCATCTATATCATCAAATATCGATCTCTATTAATAACAGTTAAAAATATAAATATTTTAAAATAAAATTAAAACATCTACTTTCTCTTATATAATTAATAAATATTATAAAAGAAATATTACTGAAAATTTTTATAATTAAAAACTAATTTTAATAAATATACATAAATATTTTAAATATCATATTAATATTCTGTTTAAAAATAATATTTCATAATTAATTTTTGTAACTTTCTTTAAACTATAAAATTATATTTTCACTCAAAGATCATTTTTAATTAAAAAATTCATCCATAAATTAAGTATTTTTTTCTATTTTTAATATAACATATTCATTTAAAATATTTTATTCAATAAATTAAATTTAAAACATTTTATATATTTTTGTTAAAAATTATTAAATTAATTAAATATTAATGTGATTAAATTTAAAATACTCACCTATTAACTGTGTGTTTTTCTATTTTCTTAATAAAATTGTAATATATTTATTATGTTATTTTATTATTAATCTATATATAATTTATGTTTTATGAAATAAAATTGTAAATAACTATTTATCTAAAAATATTTTTAAGTACTAATTTTTGAAAATAAAGTTTTATAAAATTGATAAATATTTTAATAAATAATTAAAAATATATTATTTATATCAAATTATTTAATTTTTTTCAAAAAATTATTCTGTAAAATATTTACTGTAGTAAGTTAAATATAAATATTTTTATTTAATTCTTCAAAAATAATTTGATATTTGTAACAAAAATCTAATTTTAACTCACTTAATCATTTTATTAATTAAATAGTAATTTTCTTCATATATATATACATATTATACTATATGCAATTTAATAAACAAATATTGATTACAATAAAATTTGTTAAATTAATATTATATTTATAAATTAAATTAAACATATTTTTATATGTTATTTTAAAAAAGAAATATATTTCCTTTCATTATAAAAAAATTCATAAAAATATGGATTAAAATTCTTGTGAAAATATATATTTTGAACATAATAATTTAAGAAATTTTCATAAATTAAATGAAAATTGTTTATATTATAAAAAATAATATTTTTTTATAAATTTTAATTTTATATAAAGTATTGTTTTCATATATTTAAAGTTATTAATAACAGTACAATCAAGATATTAATTTTAATATTTAAAAATATTAATTTTATTAATAGGTAACAAGTTTTATGCACAAAATAGAACAACGATAAGTATATGAAAAATAGAAAATATAAAAAAAGAAATATATAAAGATATGAAAAATTATAAATTTTTATTTTTTAAAATAAATTTTAAACTTTTATAATTTAAATAATCATTTCTTTCATATAAATTACTATCATTTTTATTTTTAAAGTTCTTAATTTAAACAATATTTTTTATAATAAAACATTTCAATTTTTTTTAAATAATCCTTTCTTAAAGGTGTTCATCTAGGCTTGAATTTTTTTTTCTGTTCTTCTATTTTTATAACTACCAATATAACATCATACTCAATGAGTAATTTACATATTAGAAAAGAATTTGTTAGTTAGTTTTATCATAAATTTCATCTTAAACAACAACCAAACTCAAATTCTCAAATTAAAATTATATAATTAGAGTCACCTTGCTTAACATACAATGAATCAAAATCATTATCTTGGTGAATTTAATATCTAAAGTCATGACAAAGAAATTATTGTTTGGGACATCTACAATCTACAATCATATACAATCAAGTGCACCTTAGTTAGAAAAAATAGTTACTAAATAAATTATGACATCTATTTGACATATTTTTTCAATGTAGTAAGAAATTAATAAAATAATAGATCATAGGATATTCTTTGAAAGGATAGAGTTTGACATAATATAGAACTTGCTTTCCTCTAAATTAAAGCATAAATATCATAAAACAATGGAATAATTTCATTCATTTAGAATGAAAATATTTACAATCAGAGTTGCAGGGAGATCTCATATAAGACAGTGAATCATTTATTAATACTCCCTTTGTTTCAAATTATAAGGCGTACTTTGGAGAGAAAAGTTGTTTCAAAATATAAGGCGTTTTAGAATTTTAATAACTTTTTTTTCCTTATATACCCCTATTAATTACATGATTATCTGTGTTAATATTAAATAGTAGAAAGAGAAATTAAAATTAGAAACTAAGAATTAATTATATTTTATTAGTCTACCTCTTCATATTTCATTATCATTTATTAATATCATCTTCATTTTCAGAAGTACAAATTTAACTTTTAACTTTTCACGTTCATCTTTATTTATCTCTGTTCATTCATTCAATAGACTGTTTATCTTTGAAGGTAAGTAATCAAATATCATATTCATATCTAAATTTATTCTAAGTGAAATTTTTATTTTGAGTAATCAAATTTGAGTAAAATTCATATATTTCAAGGTAAGTAATCAAATTTTTTCTATTTTGAATGAAATTTTAAAATAAATTTTGAGCATAGTCATTTACAATTTGGTGGGAACTAAAGATTTTGATTGAAATTTTAGTATAATCATTTGCTTATTGGTGTGAATTAAAAATTTTAATTAAAATATTTAATTAAAAAAATTAGTAGTTCTGATTTTAAATTATTTAAAAATAATTCTGAGATAAATTCAAAACTTTAGAAATTCTAATCTCAATCAATCTCAATTAATATATTGTTTTATTAAAAAATTAATTCATTTTATAAAACTTCTGATTCAATCTCAATTAATTTAATTAATAATAATTAATAAGGGTAAAGATGGAAGATTTATAAAAAGCTGAACAAATTAAATGCTTTTATTGGTATGTGAGAATTTGTCAAGTACGCCTTATAATTTGAAACGGAGGGAGTATATCTTAACTAAAAACAAAAAAAAAGAAGATAACATACTTCAAGGACTGCATAAATAAAGTGATGAAAATAGAGCAGAGATCAAATTAAATAAAAATCGTTAACATTTGTTAGTGGCAAACACAAAATAGAACAGAAATTTTTTAAAAAAAGAACAGAAACAATCATTTACAGGCTATTGAAACAGAACATGATTTAGGCAAAGAATACACAAACACAATATTTACCAATAAGAGTTGAAGAAACATAATTTAGCAGATAGAAAGAAGAAAGAAAAATATCGAAAATCTGATATCAAACCCTCAGAAAGAAAGAAAGAAAAACATGATAAAAAAATTGGAGAAAAAGTTGCCTTTAAACCCAACAGAAGAAATACACCCAGCAACACAACAAAAGAATTCGTCTTTAAACCAGAAGAAAAAATCCAATGAATAAATCCAACCATCAGAATCGCACTACAAAAATAATAGAAACAAAACACACAACCCTCAAATTGAACCACAAAATGCATTATAGATAGAAAGAGAAAGAAAGAAAAACATCCAAGAGATCAAAATCTCATACCCCTAAGATCAAACCAAATGAAAGAAAAATCTTAGATCCAATACTTAAAGAAACAGAAAGTATCTTCAAAAAACATCGAACAGATTGTCATACCTTCTTTGTAAATCATGAGATTTTCAAATACTCAGAATTGAAGAAGAGAAATGTAAGACATGTGTAGGAGGAAGAAGAACACTTTTGGCGTGAAAGAAGGAAGAAAACTCATCAGATGAAAGACTTAAGGAAGCCTAAACTAACTTGAAGAAACATCCAAGAGATCGAAATACCTTCTTTGTAAAGTATGACATCATCAAATGACATCTAGCGTGAGTCCGAAGACTTCTAGGCCGAAGAAGAAAACAAACCAAAGGAGGAAGAAGATAGAATCTTCTGAAAAAGGTGTGTGGTGAGGCGGAAGAGGTCGTCGACCGACATCTTGAAATGACGAACAGTTCTGGCATGAGTGCGAAGAGTTGTCGGATGAAGAACAAAATATTTAAAAAAAGAACCTCCATAAAAAAAAGTTAGGGTTTGTGGGAGTTGTTTGGTGAGGATGAAGATCTGTGGACTTGAGAAGACAAAGTTAGGGCTTTGGAAAGAAAAAAGATGGAAGAGAAAGAAGTTTGTGGGCAGTGGAAGGCATTAGAGGAAAATAGGGTTTGAGAAATGAGGTAGGGCTTTAGAAGTGAGGGCATGAAGAGTAGAAGAAGGAATGAGACATGTGTCATGTTGAGGCTGAGCTAGATGTTGAGCACTGGAATAGTTTTAAGTTGTTAAAAATGGAAAAAAAATTGATTAATTTTGGATAAAAATTTGTGATGCTGACATGTGTCCAATATTACTCCAAATGTGTGTTGTAACCGTAGATTATATTGATATTGATATTGATTTGTTAGTGGTAACACGAAATAGAACATGAAACAGAACATAAAAAATTAATAAAACAGAAACATCATTTAGAGGTTACTGAAATAGAACATGGTTTAGGCAAAGAATACACAAACACAACATTTATCCAAAAAAGAGTTGAAGAAAACATAATTACATAATTTAGCACATAGCAAGAAGAAAGAAAAATCTCATATAGAAGCCTCAAAAAGAAAGAAAGAAAAACACGATAAAAGAAATTGGAGAGAAAGCTGCCTTTAAACCCAATTAGAAGAAATAAACCTAGTAGCACAACAAAAGAACTCATCTTTAAACCAGAAGAAAAAAATCAATGAAGAAATCCAACCATTAGAGTCACACTAAAAATAATAGAAACAACACAAACAACCCTCAGATTGAACCACCAAAAAATGCATTATAGGTAAAAAGAGAAAGAAAGAAAGATCTCAGAAAACACAGATCGAACCATCAGAAAGACAGAAAGAAAAATATCCAAGAGATCGAAATCTCATACGCCTCAGATCAAACTGGAAGAAAGAAAAATATTAGATCCAAGACTTCAAGAAACAGAAAGTACCTTCAAAAAACATCGAACAGATCGTCATACCTTCTTTGTAAACCATGAGATCTTTAAATGCCTAGAATAGAAGAAGAGAAACGGCGAAAGACGTGTGTAGGAGGAGGAAGAAGAACACTTTTGGTGTGAAAGAAGAAAGAAAAATCATCAGATGAAAGACTTAAAGAAGCATAAAATAACTTGAAGAAACATCCAAGAGATCGAAATATCTTCTTTCTAAAGCATCACATCATCAAATGGCGAATAGTTTTGGCGTGAGTCCGAAGACTTCTAGGCCGACAAAGAAAACAAACGAAAGAAGGAAGAAGATAGAGTCTTTGAAAAGGTGTGTGGTGAAGCGGAAGAGTTGTCGACCAATATCTTGAAATGGCAAACAGTTATGGCTGTTAGAAATAATGGCAATGCAAAATCCAAGAGTGGGGGTGAATTGGGTTTTCAAAATCTTTCTAGGGTTAAAATAATTTTCTAGATTTTAACTTCAATTTCAATTTTAAGGTTAAAACCAAGATTAAGATTTTCCTTAATCTTTGATAAACACAGTGGAGATAGCAATGTAAATATTATATGAATGAAGTAAAATAAAGAGAGAGGGAAAGAGATAGATGAACACAAATGTGGTTCAGATTTAGCTAATCCTATATCCAGTGCCCGATCACCACAACACGTGATGATGTACCCCACTATCTTTAATTGTAATTACAAACACCAATCCAGTGACATGTAAAAACAAATAAAGATGAACAAAAACACTTCCTTAGACATACTAAGGATGATTCCACTTCTCTTGACCCACAAGAGATGAACAAACACCTCATTTTAGAACATATCCAAGGGATAAATTATAGAATTCAATAACCAGGAAAGAAATCACCTTATATGTGATGGATATGAAGCTTAAGCACAAGTCAATCACCACTTCCAGGAATCAAGATTAACCCTAAGAGAGCAAGAAAGTGATTTTGAAAAGATTTGAGCGCAAAACACTCTAATTTTCGTGTTTGATCTGTTGTGTATTCTCCTAAGACCTTGCCATTCAATTTATATTTCAAAATTAGCTTAGGGTTTACGTTCTTAGGTTGGTTTAGCATTTAATTCGCAAAAACGTCATTTTTAATCGATTGTATCAGTGTCATAGTCGACTATTCCAAAGAGGAGTGAAAAAATAGTTTCAGCTTAAAATAATTTATTATTTTAGGACATAATCGATTTTTTTGCAAACCCAAAAAAATAATCGATTGTCAAGTCCAGATAATCGATTGTTTGGTTTGTTAAATCAGTTTACTTAGATTTTAAGTGATATAATTGATTCCATCTCGATCCCTAATCGATTAAAAGCGTAGAAAATTGTTTTTACGAAAATTTGACTTGCTCTCAAGGTGGAATAGGTCTTGGGGGGAAATTATGACTTGCTCTTTTTATCCAACACCCAAAACTAAATCTACTATTCATGATTCTTAAATAATTTGCAAATCTTCTAGATTTCCATCCTTGATTACTTTAAATCTTCACGATTGAATATTTGATTTGTCTTTAATCTTCATGATTGAATATTTGATTTGTCTTTAATCTTCATGATGCAACCTTCCCTTTTGAGATAAAATCAAGTCTTTAATGTTGCAATATACTCCATATTTTCACCATCAAAACACAAATCTTCAACATTCTTTTTGGATTTAATTCTTCAACAAATCTTCTCAGTAAATCTGCTCTGCACTCTTTCTTGAATTAAATCAACACTAAGAGTTGTCGGCTGAAGAACACAAAATTTAAAACAGCACCTCCACAAAAAAGCTAGGGTTTGTGGGCTTCAGAAGAAAAAATTTAGGTTTTCGAAAGAACAAAAATGGAGGATGAAGAAGAGTTGTTCGGTGAGGATGAAGGTCTGTGAGCTTGAGAAGACAAAGCTAGGGTTTTGGGAAGATAAAAGATGGAGTAGAAAGAAGTTTGTGGGTCACGGAAGGCAGTAGAGGAATAGTGTCTCTTTGAAGATGAGCCAAATGTCAAGCACTGGAATAGTTTGAAGTTGTTAAAAATGGAAAAAAATTTGATTAATTTTGGATAAAAATTTGTGATGTTGACACGTGTCCAATATTACCCGAGATGTGTGTTGTAACTGTAGATTATTTTGATTACCCCATATGTGTGTTGTAATTGTAAATTATATTGATATTGATATTGATTTGTTATTAGTAACATGAAATAGAACAAAAGAAATTATAAAAAGAAAATAACTGAAACACCATTTACAAGCTACTGAAACAGAACATGGTTTAGCCAAATAGTTTAGACAAAAAATATACAAACACAACATTTGCCAAAAAAAGATTTGAAAAAAACATAATTTAGCAGATAGAAAGAAGAAAGAAAAACCTCATAAATCTCATATTGAACCCTTAGAAAGAAAGAAAGAAAAACATGATAAAAAAAATTGGAGAGAAAGTTGCCTTTAAACCCAACAGAAGAAATAAACCCAGCAGCACAACAAAAGAATTCATATGTAAACCAGAAGAAAAAATACAATGAAGAAATCCGACCATCAAAGTCACATTACAACGATAATAGAAACAACACACAATTCTCAAATTGAACCAAAAAATGCATTATAGGTAGAAAGAAAAAGAAAGAAAAATCTTAGAAATCTCAGATGGAACCATTAGAAAGAAAGAAAAAAAAACATCCAAGAGATTGAAATCTCATACCCCTCAGATCAAACCCGAAGAAAGAAAAATCTTAGATCCAAGACTTCAAAAAACAAAAAGTACCTTAAAAAAACATTGAACAGATCGGCATACCTTCTTTGTAAACCATGAGATCTTTAAATACCCAGAATAAAAGAAGAGAAACGGAAGACATGTCTAGGAGGAAGAAGAACACTTCTAGCATGAAAGAAGAAAGAAAACCCATAAGATGGAAGTGTTAAAGAAGCATAAACTAACTTGAAGAAACATCCGAGAGATCAAAATACCTTATTTGTAAAGCATGACATTATCAAATGGCGAACAGTTCAGGCGTGAGTCCGAAGACTTCTGGGCCGACAAAGAAAACAAATGAAAGGAGAAAGAAGATAGAGTCTTCAGAAAGGTGTGCGGTGACGTGAAAGAGTCGTTGGCTGACATCTTAAAATGGCGAATAGCTCTGGCGTTAGTGCAAAGTGTTTTCGGCTGAAGAACAAAAAATTTAAATCAGCACCTCCACAAAAAAAGCTAGGGTTTGTGGGCTTCAAAAGAAAAAATTTAGGTTTTCCGAAGAACAAAAATGGAAAACAAAGAAGAAGAGTTGTTCGGTGAGGATGAAGGTTTTTGGGCTTGAAAAGCCAAAGCTAGGATTTTGGGAAGAAAAAAGATGGAGGAGAAAGAAGTTTGTGAGCGGCGGAAGGCCGTAGACAAAAATAGGGTTTGAGAAATGAAATAAGGCTTCAGAAGTTAGGGTGTGAAGAGTAAAAGAAGGAATGAGACATGTTTCGCATTGAAGCTGAGTCAAATGTCGGGAATAATTTGAAGTAGTTAAAAAAAAAAAAATTGATTAATTTTGGATGAAATTTTTTTATGTTGACATGTGTCCAATATTACCTCAAATGTCCATGGTAAGTGTAGATTATATTGGTATTCATTTTGTGATTTAATGAATGGTGAATCAATTATAGTCTATAAATGAGAGTATTTGAAAAGGTAGAATAGCAAATTTTATATTAGGATAAGTAAATATTAAATTGTGGTTATGTTTTGATTTAATGATTTTGTTGAAGGTTTTAACTTTTCTAAATTTTTTAGATAAGTTTAAATTTGTTTTAACTTGAAAGTTTTGAACTATAATATATTAGATATATAGATTTTCTTTTGCTTGAGGATATAATAATTTGAGAAAAATGACTATTGTTGGAATAAATGGCTGAGTTTAAGAGGGGGGGTGAATTAAACTCTCAAAGATTTTCGAAATTCAAAACCCAAATATGAAAAACCAGTTGCGGAATGAAGATTAAAACCAGTTTTAATAGGTTCTTGAAATGCTGTTAATCAATTGATCATATATCCAATTCAATTACAATTCAAAATTCAATTGCCGAATGTAAAAGATCAAGGGAAGAAGAACAACACAGTAGATTTATACTGGTTCACCTTTCAACAAAGGCTACATCCAGTTTCCTAACCACACAAATCCAATCAATTCACTAAAAATCAGTTTTTACATGAACACTACATGAAAAACGAAAACCAAAAAGCTGCACCTAGTCTTGAACCCTACAAGACCTCTAAACACTTGTAAAACCCTATTATAAGAACCCTTAATCACCCTGATTAAAAGACGAACACGCAGCTAACACACACACAAAGAATTGGATTGAGTTCACCTGGAAATTGAGTGCAGAAACGAAAACAGAGCAAGAGTAGTAACGAAAAACAGAGCACACTTTTCTTGATTCAATTCGCTATCAATTGGATCTTGGACTTCTTGGGGAGATTCGCAAATTGATTTAGAGTATTAGAGAAACGTTCTTGCTCAGTGAGTTTTTCTGAAAATTATTCGTCACTGAGTTCTTCGAATTTCAAGTTATTTATAGCAAAGTTGTTAAAACTGATTCTGACGAGAATAGCCAGTTGAAATCGCATTTAAACCGGTTGTTTTCATTAAAACCAATTTTCCAGAGAGCACCCTTTTTCTGAAACTTGAAATCAGTCAGTTGAAAACCCGTTTTAACTAGCTATTCCAGAGAACTGGGATTCCTTAACAAAGATACCAGAATTTTAACTGGTTTAAATTTCGAAAACAGTCAGCTAAAATTTCAAAATACAAAGCTTTCAAAATGAAGAACAGTTTAACTGGTTGAAATAAGATTTTTAATCAGTTAAAAAAATAGTTAAACCTTTGAAAACAATTTAAAACCTTTTTAAAACATTTCAAAACATTTTAAACCCCAAGATTAAGTTCAAGATTAATTGAAATGCAACTTACCACACAACCTAAGACTCTCTAATCCTAAAACACAATCTTCATTCTTCAAGCACCATCATCTTCATCATCAAAGGTGGTTGGAGACATCAAATCCACTTGAAACCAAGTCTTCAAGTCCAACAAACTCCCCCTATTTGATGATGACAACCACTTGATGCATTTATTGTCTTTGAAAAATGTAGAAGTCCTGCACAAAACACGAAAATACAACAAAGCAGTGTGGTAAAACAATATAGCATTAAAAATAGCAGAAACAGTATTTGCTTTCACAGTAGCGTTGCAGATTCAGATTCTCCCCCTTTCACCAGATTCTCCCCCTTTCACTTGCGCTTCATGTGCCTTCAAATGCATTTAACAATTTCTCTCCCTTTGGAATCATCAAATAGCACAAGGGAATAGAAATAAAATAGCATATGCAGCGAATTTAAAATTGTCCAAGATACATGGGAATTTAACCCAACTAAAGACAACAACAGCAACACAAATTAACAGAACTTGAAAGCAACAAGAATTAAGCGGCAAACAACAGCATCTTGTGGGTGAAACTGTATCAGTAGCGCAGGAGAGGCAACACGTAGGAAACCAACAGCAGCAGATTTCAATGACAGCATAGCAGATACAGCAACAGAGATCAGTTATTATCTTCTCCACCATCATCACCAGGAGCAGCATAGTATCCCATATTTATTTGTGCAAGTTGGGCATGTAAATCTTTTATGCTTTGATCAATGCGCCCAAACCTATTCATGCAGTAGGTGTGATGATATTCTTGATGAGATTGGATCGAATCAAACCTTTGTAACACTGTTTGTTCAAACAATGAGAGTGGAGTTCCACGGTCAACTGGAGGAACATAAGCAGGGGCGGAGCTTAATAGGAGCCGGTGGGGGCCACGGCCCCCCAAACATTTTTATTGTACATATAAATTTATTATATGGGCCCCCACAATTTAATAAAATAAATTTTTACAATTAATAGATTCTTTTAAGAGGTATACTTTTTAGAGTTTCCATAAAAATTTATAGATAACAACAATTTACATTTACTTTTTTGCTTTAAATATAGACTCTTAGTATTCTTCTTCTTCTCTTTATGTTAAGATATAATGAGTTTTTTTCTCTTTTAGGTTTCTTCTCTATGTCACTTATCTTCTAATATACTTCTATAAAACTTCTTCCATTCCAGGTACCTATTATAACTTTTTTTATTTAATATTATTTATTTTTTATGTTTTTATGTGACTATTGTAAGTAAATTACATTATATTGTAGATTATATTTTTAGGAGGTCTACTACTATGTAGATTAGATTGTAAATTATCATTTATTATAATTTTATATATTTTGAAATTAAATAATTATTTTTTAATAGGTACATTACTCATGGTTAAGAACAAGACAATTGATGTTTTTTTTTTAAGAGGAAGATTATTGATAAAAATGAAAATGATATTTTCTCAACTTCAAATGAGCAAATAGTTACATTGAACAAAGAACGTTTTAACTTTTATTTTCAGAAGTGGAAAGATTTAATTTTTAATTATTTTTATTAGGCTTAAAAAAATTTAAAATTGTTTAAGGTTTAAAAAAGTAAAAACAATCTTCAGACTTACATGTTAATATAACCTCTAAACAAATTGTTCAACTCTTAAATTAGTATGAACAATATTACTAAATATTAAAAAAATATTAAAAATCATTAAAAAATTAAAAACTGTTCAACTTCTAAATTAAATAATTCAAAATTATTGAAAGAGTTAAAAAGTATTATAGATAACTGGAATATAGAATAGTGCTCAATATTAAAAAAAATTAAAACTAATAAAAGAAATTAAACTCCATTAAAATGAAATTAAAACTCATTCGGTACCTGCATTTGTTAAAACGTTAAATTTGTTGGATTCTACGTTTTTTCCGATTTTTCTCTATGATTTCACCGATTACAGTGTATTACGATTATAAATATACTCTAACACGGAATTGAAATAAAAATCGTATAATTTTACGATTTTTTATTACATTATGAACAAGTATATTGAATTGATGTTTGTAAGTAAATTGAATGTTATATTTAATGTTAATTTTGTTTATAAAGTTGATTTTTTTACATATTATATTATTTTATTTATAATTTTTTTATATTATTTAATTATTATTAAAATATTAAATTGATTTAATATATAGTGGCTCCCCCTAGAAATTTAGTCAAGATCCGCCACTGAACATAAGGGACAATATCTCCCATCATTGAGTAATGTTCTGCATCAGGTTCTGCATCTCCAGCTTCGTCATCAGCAGCTCCAGCAGTAGTTTCAGCATCAGTTCCAGCAGCACTTGTATTTCCAGCTTCTTGTCCAGCAGTCCATGCACCATTGCTTTTAGTAAAGCCAAACTTGAAGAGAAAGCTATTGTCCAGCTGATGGGATCTCCCTATGTTGATTTTCTGTTCACCTTTAATGTCCACACCAAAATACTCAAGGAATTTTGAAATTATTACAACATATGGAAGACAATAGTCAGGCAACCTTTTGGACTTCATCATGTGATCCTTGATGATATGTATCCAGTTAATTCTCACAGATTTCGTCAAACAACAAATTAGAAGAAGATCACCTTCATTCAATGTAGCATGATTGCTTCCCCTTGGAGTGATCATCCATGTGATGATAAATGTAAGCACCCTAGCTGTCAAGGTTAGTCCACCTACCTGAAATCCACGAACAGACCCTTGAGAATTCCTTAAGCATTCCCTGTACGTCTGGACTTTGTTGAAATTCTCCAAGGAACCACACAAACCACGGCTAACCACAATGCCATCAGTTTTGAAGCCACCCACTCTTCTCCAAACAAAGTTGTTTATGATCATTTCCTTTCCTTTCACTTTGGAAGTTAAAACAGACCCATCATGCTTGAGATTTGTGTAAAATACTTTCACCAAGTCTGGGTATATGAACCCATTCAACTCCAGAAATTTTTGCAGGTCTTGATACTACACCATGGCTATAATGTCAGTCAATCCTTCATCTTCCAGCCACTGAAAAATGAGGACTTTCGGTGGGTTTACAGTCTTCCTACTGATATGGGATTGAAACTTCTCAATCCTCTCTTCATCACCATCGAACCATGCTTCAATAGACCCATGTCTATAAGAATGAGTTCCTGGAATTTTAGGTTCCTTATCTTTAGATTTCCCAGCAGTTTTGGATTTCTTCCTTGGGTTGCTTGAAGAAGCCATTGCAGAAAAGAGAAAGTGCAGAGAAACAGAGTATATGCAATGTATTTATGCAGAATTTTGCACAGGCAGGGTGAATAATAGTGAAGCAATACACAACATATGTATTTATCAGTTCAGATTTTCAGATTTTAAACAAATTAATTCATTATTCAGTCAAACAAGCAATCAAATGCATTCAGTTGGAATATATGGGACAGAGAAATGCAGTATGCACATACTTGACCAGGGCATTCAGTTGGTTGAATGAAATTCGAATTTGGAGAGAGAAACCAGCTAAAAGCAAAGCAAAAGCACTACAAGACAAAACAGCAGTCAAGATTCTTTTAACCAGCTTTATTTATCATGTTCAGATGCACAATTCTCAATTAATCAACTTAAATGCACCAATTGAATGTGAATCAATGCGGTTTAACAACAAATTCGCTCAAATTTTAAACTTTACATGGTGTCGGCAATTTCGATCAGCTTGATTTATGAGAAATGACTTATTAAAACAGATATCCTGATACAGATTTAATGCATTTAACTGACTAATTCGACAGTTTAACTGGCTAAAACAGAAACAGATATCACTGCACTTCCACTGCTGCCCCAAATTAGGCAAAAAAACTGATTAAAAGCCCGAAACAACTAACTAAAATTCTAAATATCATTGCAGATTTCACTTATAACATACAATATGCTAATCTAACTGCAATTAATCAACAAATATGCAGATTTAAACATTCAAACACACAAAACAGCATGAATAACAGCAAGAATGAATCACATACATGAATTACATCACATTTGAAACATCAAGAACACCCAACTCATTTCTTAATTGGAAAAACCTATCTTTTGGGAGTGGTTTGGTAAATATATCAGCAAGTTGGTTATTAGAATCAACAAATTCAATTATGCAATCTCCTTTTTGAACATGATCCCTAATGAAATGGTGCCTTATTTCTATATGCTTTGTTCTAGAGTGCAAAATAGGATTTTTTGTTAAGTTGATAGCACTTGTATTGTCACACCTAATAGGAATGTGATCTAGTTTCAAACCATAATCAAAAAGCTGCTGTTTTAACCAAAGAGTTTGAGCACAATAGCTCCCAGCTGCAACATACTCAGCTTCAGCAGTAGACAAAGCCACACTAGCTTGCTTTTTGCTATGCCATGATACTAGACTACTTCCTAGTAGATGACAAGTTCCACTAGTGCTTTTTCTATCAAGTTTACATCCAGCAAAGTCTGCATCCAAATAGCCCACTAGATTAAGAGAAGTACCTTTAGGATACCATAAACCAACATTAATAGTTCCTTTTAGATATTTCAAGATTCTTTTGGCAATTGCAAAATGTGATTCTTTAGGATTAGATTGAAACCTAGCACACATGCATACACTAAACATTATATCTGGCCTACTAGCAGTTAGATATAATAGTGAACCTATCAAACCTCTATACTTAGTGGAATAAAAAGGTTTACCACTTTCATCCGCATCAAGATAGCTGCTAGTAGCCATGGGTGTGTTTGATTCTTTGCAGCTGTCCATCTCATATTTCTTTAATAGCTCTTTGCAATATTTTGACTGATTGAGGAATGTTCCATGATCCAATTGCTTGACTTGTAAGTCTTTCATACCATTGTCTTGGAGCTTGCTTGAGTCCATAAAGAGCCTTTTTGAGCTTATATAAATGGTTAGGAAACTTGTGGTCAACAAATCCAGATGGTTGTGAAACATAGATTTCTTCATTTATATATCCATTCAAAAAAGCACTTTTCACATCCATTTGATGAAGTTTGAATCCAATCATGCATGAGAAAGCAAGTAATAACCTAACAGCTTCTAACCTAGCAACAGGAGCATATGTTTCTTCATAATCTATTCCTTCTTCTTGGTTATACCCTTTAGCTACAAGCCTAGCTTTATTTCTAGTTATTACACCTTGATCATTCATTTTATTTTTAAACACCCACTTTGTGCCAATTATATTCATATTAGGTAGTTCCCAAACCTCATTCCTTTTAAATTGGTTCAGTTCATCTTGCATTGCCAAAATCCAGTTTTCATCTAATAAAGCATCATCAACACATTTAGGCTCAACTTGGGAAACAAATGCAGCAGTTAAACATGTATCATGCATAGACCTTCTTGTAGAAACACCTCTCTAAACATCACCTATCATATTTCCAATGGATAGATTGCGAGGCACCCTCCATTCTTTAGGTAGATCATTTTCTGAAGAATTTAATTCTGGTGCCAGGATTTCAGTCAGCTCTTTCTGATTTTCACCAGCTAAAATTCCACCTACAGCAGCTTTATCAGTTTCTATATGTCCAGTTGATACACCTTCAATTAAGTTCTCTTCACCTGCACCTGCACCACTCACTGGACCTTCATTTTGCACATTAGTCTCATAAAAAACAACATGTATTGATTCCTCAATGATAGCTAGTTTTTTGTTATAAATCCTATATGCTTTGCTATGTGAAGAATAGCCTAAAAACAATGCATCATCAACTTTAGCATCAAATTTGCCAAGATTTTCTTTGCCATTATTTAATACAAAACACTTGCAGCCAAACACTCTAAGATGTGCTATGTTGGGTTTTCTCCCTTTGTACAATTCATAAGGGGTTTTCTTCAAAATAGGTCTTACCAAAACCCTATTTATTATGTAACATGCAGTATTTACTGTATCTGCCCAAAAATATTTAGGAATGTTTGATTCATTAGGCATTGTCCTTGCTAGTTCCTCAAGTGATCTATTTTTCCTCTCAACAACACCATTTTGTTGAGGAGTTCTAGGTGCTGAAAAGTTATGCTTACTCCCATATTTTTCACAAAAATGATTGAACTTTTCATTTTCAAATTTCCCTCCATGATCACTTCTAAGAGCACTTATGCTGCAGCTGTTTTCATTTTGTAAAACCTTGGCAAGTTTCTTAAAAGCATGAAATGCATCATTTTTATTTTTCAGAAATAAAGTCCAAGTAAACCTAGAATAGTCATCAACAATAACCAAAGCATAATAGTTACCACCAATACTCATTGTTCTAGATGAACCAAACAAATCTAAATGCAGCAATTCCAAAGGTTTTGTTGTAGACACATAATTTTTCAGATTAAAAGAAACTTTGGTTTGTTTACCCTTTTGCCATGCATGACAAATTTTACCTTTCTCAAATTTCAGTTTTGGTATCCCTAAAACAAGTTCTTTTGAAACCAGTTTTTCCAAATGATTCATGTTAATATGTGCTGCTCTCCTATGCCAAAGCCATGAACTATCTTCCTTAGACATGAGACATGTAAAATTAGTTGCACACATATGATCAAGATCAAGCATATAAATGTTCTCAATTCTCTTGCCTAACATGCAGATTTTATCAGAATTTTTCTCAATGATCTTGCAATGATTTGTTTCAAAAGTGATTCTAAATCCTTTATCACATAACTGGCTAATACTAAGTAGATTATGCTTCAAACCTTCAACATATAACACGTTTTCAATGAGGATTGAAGAAATGTTACCAACATCACCACTTCCAAGGATTTTCCCTTTGTTATTATCTCCATATGTGACAAAACCTCCATTTTTCAAGGTGAGTTTGACAAACTTCCTTTTGTCACCACACATGTGCCTTGAACAGCCACTGTCTAGATACCACAATGACTCCTTGGCCTTCAAGAACACCTGCAAAACACAATCAATGGAGAGAATTTGGTACCCACATCAATTTGGGTCCAACAAAGTTAATTACCTTTCTACCACATTTTGGCTTCCAAATATATTGACCATTAGGAACACCAAATTTTCTGATCTTGCATGATTTTGAAGTATGTCCCTTGTTCATACAATAAAAGCATGTAATAGATGAAGTGCTGGACGGTTTTCTATGTGAAAAGAAGTTTCTGTAAGACTTTTGTTTCTTTTGAAAACCATTTGCAAATCCTAGTCCAACTCTATTCGTTACACAATTTTTAAAGTCTAAAAGAGTATCCAAGTTGGATCTTCCCATGGTGAATTTAGCTAGAGATTTGTTCAAATACTCAATTTGATTTTCTAAAATTCTGTAGTTTGTGCAGATTTTTTCAGCATGTTCACCATTGTAGCTTGAAGCTTTGTAAATCATTTCCAGATTTCCAAAATGATTTTTTGAATTTTCCAGCTCTTTCTCTAGCTCTTTCACCTTGTTCTCTAGCCAATTGTTCATTCCTTTAATCCTATTGTTTGAACAAGCAACCTTATTAGCCTCTTCATGCAATTCCAGAAAATTTTGCAGCAGCTGATCATAAGGAAGACCATTTTGAGTAGTTGAGGAACTTACACTACTTGCTGTATCACAATCAGCCATAAGGCAAAGATTGGCCCTTTCATCATCACTTGAAGAATCACTAGAGGAGATATCATTCTCATCCCATGCTATGTAAGCCTTCTTGGTTTTGAATGATTTTTCATGCTTCTTTTCTCCATTCCTCTCTTTGTTTTGTGAGTATGGACATTCAGCCTTAATATGTCCCTGTTTTCCACAACCAAAACAAGTAAAGTTAGAAGAAGCTAAATCAGATTTTTTATTATACCTCTTGTTCTTGTAATCTTTGTTCTTGTATTTCAAGAACTTGTTGAATTTTCTAACTAAGAGGTTCAGATTTTTTGCATCACTTCCTCCATGTCCTTCATCCTCACTAATCTCCTCCTTGTGAACCAAAGTCTTCAAGGCCGACCCTTTCTTTTTCTTGTCATTATCTTCTTGTTCAGCAAGTCTATTCAACTCAAGCTCATGTTCCCTTAGCTTTCCAAAAAGTGCAGCAACACTCATTGTTGACAAGTCCTTGGATTCAGAAATTGTTGTTACTTTGGGTTGCCAACTTCTATCCAAACATTTCAGCACTTTGATGTTCAGCTCCTCTTTCTCAAACACTTTTCCAAGGCCTATCAGATGGTTTATAATGTGTGTAAACCTTTTTTGCACATCTGAAATAGTTTCTCCTGGAAGCATTCTAAACATCTCATACTCTTGGATTAAAGTATGCTTTCTAGCTCTTTTAACATCAGCTGTTCCTTCATGAGTAACCTCCAACACTTCCCACATTTCTTTAGCATTGGAACACTGTGAAACACGAAAAAATTCATCAAGATTAAGTACAGAAGTTATGATGTTCTTTGCTTTACAATCATATTGCACTTTCTTTTGTTCATCAGCATTTAAATTTTCCCATGGTTTCTCTTCTTTAGGGATATACGGTCCATTGACTATAGCATTCCAAATCCCTATATCAATTGATTCAATGAAAATCTTCATTCTAACTTTCCAAAATGGATAGTTTACCCCAGAAAACATTGGTGGCCTGTTTATAGAAGCACCCTCTGCAAAAGGCAATTTTCCTTCAGCCATGTTTGAAATTTTTCAGAAAACTTGAATATTTTTCAAGAACCAGCTCTTGATACCAATTGTTGGAATAAATGGCTGAGTTTAAGAGGGGGGGTGAATTAAACTCTCAAAGATTTTTTAAATTCAAAACCCAAATATGAAAAACCAGTTTTGGAATGAAGATTAAAACCAGTTTTAATAGGTTCTTGAAATGCTGTTAATCAATTGATCATATATCCAATTCAATTACAATTCAAAATTCAATTGTCGAATGTAAAAGATCAAGGGAAGAAGAACAACACAGCAGATTTATACTGGTTCACCTTTCAACAAAGGCTACATCCAGTTTCCTAAACACACAAATCCAATCAATTCACTAAAAATCAGTTTTTACATGAACACTACATGAAAAACGAAAACCAGAAAGCTGCACCTAGTCTTGAACCCTACAAGACCTCTAAACACTTGTAAAACCCTATTACAAGAACCCTTAATCACCCTAATTAAGAGACGAACACGCAGCTAACACACACACAAAGAATTGGATTGAATTCACCTAGAAATTGAGTGCAGAAACGAAAACAGAGCAAGAGCAGTAACGAAAAACAGAGCACACTTTTCTTGATTCAATTCGCTATCAATTGGATCTTGGACTTCTTGGAGAGATTCGCAAATTGATTTAGAGTATTAGAGAAACGTTCTTGCTCAGTGGGTTTTTCTGAAAATTATTCGTCACTCAGTTCTTTGAATTTTAAGTTATTTATAGCAAAGCTGTTAAAACTGATTTTGACGAGAATAGCCGGTTGAAATCGCATTTAAACCGGTTGTTTTCATTAAAACCAATTTTCCAGAGAGCACCCTTTTTCTGAAACTTGAAATCAGTCAGTTGAAAACCCGTTTTAACTAGCTATTCCAGAGAACTGGGATTCCTTAACAAAGATACCAGAATTTTAACTGGTTTAAATTTCGAAAACAGTCAGCTAAAATTTCCAAAATACAAAGCTTTCAAAATGAAGAACAGTTTAACTGGTTGAAATCAGATTTTTAATCAGTTAAAAAAATAGTTAAACCTTTGAAAATAATTTAAAACCTTTTTAAAACATTTCAAAACATTTTAAACTCCAAGATTAAGTCCAAGATTAATTGAAATGCAACTTACCACACAACCTAAGACTCTCTAATCCTAAGACACAATCTTCATTCTTCAAGCACCATCATCTTCATCATCAAAGGTGGTTGGAGACATCAAATCCACTTGAAACCAAGTCTTCAAGTCCAACAACTATAATTTAATTTAATTGTTGATCCATAAAGGTAAATTACTTAGGTGAAAATGTAACCTCATATTTAAATATAATATGAATATTTATGCTATTCACTAATAGAAAAATAATATTTAATTTTAATATCAAGTTATTTACTAATAAAAAAATAACATTTAATAACTACTTACCTTTTTATTCTACTTATTATGTGATAAGTATGACAAAATTTTAAGCACTAATATTTCTATGTGAGTTCAAATTGGAACTTATATAAAAAGTCTTACATAAAAAGCTTTTCTAATATATTCATTAATTTTTTTTAAATTAATTTTAAGAGATAATAGTCAAATTAATAATAATTAATGGTTTATTTAAAATTTTATTTTATATTTTAAATGATAATTTTAATTATTATTAAATTCATGTTTAATTTATTTTAAATATATGCATTGATCTAAATTTTAAAACATTTTAAATTTATGTATAAATTATATATATATAGTGCCAATGTAAATAGTTTAAATTAATGTTATATTTGATTAATTTAAATCAATAGTCATTGTAAAGCTATTTTTTTTTTATTAACGATGGTAAGGTTCTAAAATATATTTTAGGCTCCTTTATTTCATTGCAAACATGGAAAAAATAAAGTTGTAAATATTGCTTATTTTTTAACTATAATTGTTGAAGTTTTCTTTACTTCCTATTTTATAAATAATACTCACATGGAAAAGAAGAAAAAAAAATAACAGAGGTCTCATATTGTATATCTCACAGGTTAGTTTACATACACTGTTAATATTAATATGAGATTTTTTTTAACTAAAATTAAAACTTCATAAAAAAAGAATTAAAGAAAAATAATGTAAAATGACTAAAAGATTAGAACAAAAAACCTATTAAATTTATATCAAAAATATTAAAAAAAGAATTGATGAATTGAAATTCAGCAAGTGCACAGCAAATATATAAACCCACAAATTTTACTCTTAAGCTTAAATAAATACAAAATAAAGTAGCCTCACAAGGATGAAGTTCCCACTGACGAGGCTACTACTAGGCTAAAATATATGTAGGATGATACTGTGAATATGATTCTTCTTGTGACTCTAACCTATATGACAGCTAAAATCTATAAACAAGAACCTCTAAACTAACCATAAGTTCATGATAACAAAAACAATAAGCTTCTCATATTATTTCCACCGTTGATTCAACACCTGCAGTTGCAGAAACTTGGTTTTGTTCCTTCACCACCATTCTTCTCATCTTCCTCAACCAATTCACGCTGCTAGTGGCATAGTCAAAGAGGCTGAGAACAATGTAGAGTCCAATCCCACCAATGATCCCATTTGCTATGGAATATGTGAGAGGCATGAGGAGCATTGTAGCAAAAGCAGGCACTGCATCCTTTGTGTTGGTCCAATCTATGTCCTTCACCACCTTCATCATCATCACTCCAACCATCACAAGTGAGGGTCCTATAGCCCAAGGAGGAACACTAGACAATAGAGGAGTGAAAAACAATGACAAGAAGAAGAAGAACCCAACGAAAACTGCTGTTAGTCCTGTGCGACCCCCTTCTCTCAAACCAGCTGATGATTCCACAAATGTTGCTGTGCTTGACACACCCAATGCAGAACCCACAATCGTGCTCCCTGCATCAATCATGTAAGCCACGTACTCACCTTCAAAATGCCCCTTTTCATCCAAAAACCCACCTATCTCTGCCATGGTGTACATAGTGCCAGTGATGGCAAGCACATCCACATAGAACAAAGTAGCCAAGGCCACCCAAACTCCCTTTTGGTTAAAATCACTAAACCTGAGAAGGAAAAACACCCATTTGTGGTGTACTTGCATAGTGAGATAAGAGAGAGAGAGAGAGAGAGAGAATGTGTAAAGGTTTTAATGATAATTTATCAGTATTTAGAACATGCAACTGTGACTTCAGTTTAAAACATGTGAGTACATAAATAAGGTGATGAAAGTAAGATAAAAGAAAAAGTGAGTAAAGTGTAGAAAGAAAGTGGAGATATTTATTAAAACCTGATCATTCCAGCAGTGGATTCGATCTTGTGAAAACCTACAACTTTCTTGAAATAGTCATAACTTGCATTACCAAGCGGGGTGTCAGGAAAATAAGTAACTTCAGTGTGCCTAAACCAAGACACAAAAGTCACAAAAAGAATGCCATAGATCATGCTCCCCTTGATATTCTTCATCAGCCCATAACTTGTAATGAGGAACCCAACAAGGCCCAGCCAGAACTTTGGGCTTTGCAGTTTCCCACCCAAGCAGGCCCCAGTTTCTGGGTCCACAATCTTGCAGGCCGTGATGGTAACCAGATTGGAAGTGTCGGGCCCAATTAGCCCAACACCGAGGCCTGACTGGAGGCCCGTAAAGGCAATGAAAAGCCCAATCCCAGCAGCGCAGCCAAGCCTGACAGAATGAGGAATGAGCTTGGCAAGCTTCCCCCTCAACCCAACAGCTGAGACAAAAAGAAAAGCGCAGCCCTCAACCAAGATCACAGCCAATGCAGTCTGGTATGAGATTGACCCACTTCCATGATAACCAACCAAATTAAAAGTGAAGTAAGCATTGGGCCCCATGGCTGGAGCCAGGCCCAAAGGAAGATTAGCCAACAGGCCCATGGCAACAGACCCAACAAGAGCTGAAACAGCAGTGGCCACAACCAAGTCACTCTTGGTCTTTGCAAGGCAAGTCTGGTACCCAACGTTAGGCTTCAGAGTGCAGTCTGGGCCCGCCGGAGAGGAGCAGTCGGCGACGGAGCATGTGCCGCCGGAGGCGCCCATGATGGTGGCGTTGACGGAGATGATATAAGCCATGGTGAGAAAAGTTGCAATGGCAGCACGAAGCTCCCTTGTGAAGCAACTTTTCCTCTGTTCCAACTTGAAGTATCTGCCCACAAAGCTCTTGGAAACGGCGTCGTTTAAGGTTTTCTCCATCTGGGACCAGGAGTTTGCGAACCCTCTGAGCTTTCCACTTGCACAGAGATCTCTTCCCATGTGAAGGTTTTATGTTGTGGAGTGTGGTGTGGGAAACGGTTAAAGGTGTGAGATAATAATTCTGTAACGGGAAAGAGAGAATCCGTTACAGAAGATTTTTTGTTTGTGTGCGCAAGTGGAGATCATGCAGGAGAGAATATAGTGATGTTAACGCGTGGAAATAGGCAAATGTAACGGAGAAGAAGAAGAAGATGAAGAAGAAGAAAGTGTGGAACTTTGTCTGAGGGTGGTGGTTGGTTTCATCATGCCTAGCTTATTTATATGGTTTTCTTCTTTTGCTTTAAAATATTTGTGCACCATGCCAACTACTCTTTTCTTTTCTTTTCTTTTCTTTTTTTTTCTTTTCTTTTCTGTTTATCAATTAATAAAAAAGCTTTAGGGAGATAAATGATATTTGGAGGTTTTATTTTCAAAAATGTACCAAAATAAATTATATTTGGAGGTTTATATCTTTTCCTTCTTTAGTGATACTCCTCATATTGTTTCCTTGTCATCAATTTTGTAGGACAAACACAAACTTGCACATTCATTTCTCTGTTTTGTAACCGCTGAAAGAAGAGTAAATAAATGTAATTCTAAACTAGCCAAACCAGGGCGTTATTGTCTCTCTTTATAAAACTTTTATATATACATTTACTCTACATTATCAATTTTGTCTTTATCAAAATAATTTATTTTATTATTTTAAATAAAATTATTCATAATAAACAAATAATAAATAATATATAATTATTAATAAAAGTTAAATATAATTTTAGTCCTTTAACTCCTTGTCAAAATTGTGTTTTGTTTATGAAATAAACTTTAGACTTATTTTATCTTTATACTCTATAAATAGATAGGGATGACAACGAGACGGAACAAATACCAATTTCACTTTCCTATTATCATTCTCATAATAAAAATTCATCATCGTCCTCATATTCAAAGAATATGAAATTTTTGTCTCATCTTCTCCACTGAGTATGGGTTATCCCTATCGGATAACAGATATAATTGTATTTGTCTTTTGCTATTCCAAATATTACTTAAATAATTATTTTACAAAAAAATAAAAGTCACAACAATAAAAATATGATATTATAAATTATTCAAAGTCAAAATGATACACATATTCTTTTTTTCAATAACAAATATCAATAAAGAAGTGCATAAATATCACATTAGAGTATCTTCAAATAATAATTGAATAAAAGTCAAATAATTATAAAAAAATCCAAATATATACTCTATAAATAAATTACAAAATTAAGAATTAAAGAAAAGTTAATGTAAGTTTTTTAAATTACTTAATAAATTAAATGTGTTTTAGTAATTTAAAAGAGTAATGGATATAAGGTATTGGGATGAGTACGGGAGCGAGGACGAGGCAGATATTTACATGATATGTACATTCTCATTCATGTCTCTATATCCAATTTAAATTATATATTACTTATACTTATACCCATACTCAATCGGTGTGGGGATTTTTCATCAAAATTGGGATGAGTTCATTTGTCATCTTTACAAGTAGATGTAACCAAATTTTGATGAAGTGGTAGAATAATTTTTCATCTCTTATTTTCCTTCTTCATAGCTTTTTACTCCGTTATTTATGAGTTTGTTTGTCACTTCTCCTCCTTCTTATTTTTCTCCCCTCAATGAAGTTTTTATTTATGATAGATAATTGTTTATACCCATTTATAAAATAATAATGAAATATTTCTAAAGCATATGTGAGAAAAGAAACATAATTTTAACAAATAATTTAAAAACTAAAAACATATTTAATCATATTAATAATATAAAAAATACATTATATTTTTTTAATGTCTTTATTATCTTTTTATTTTACCGTTTTATCATTTAATAAAAAACATTTTTTAATCACTTTTATTGTTTATGGAATGTCTACATTTTTTATTTAAAATCATTAATTCATATATTTCTTTATACTTTTTAAAATTGTATGTAGAAATACAAGTGTCAGAGCAAATGTATTTCCGCTAGCATTAATAAGTTAAAATGTGAATAAAAATAATATTAAAAAATAATATATATTACATAACTATATAGGAAAAAATTATCTTATGAAATAATAAAATATAATTATTTTGAGTGAAGTCGTAATTTTTTTAATTTTTTTCTTTCGTTGTAACGTAAGTAGAATAATGATATTTTTTAATTCAAAATATTAAAAATTTAAAATATAATTATGAATAAAACAGTGACATTTATACAGAATATTTTATTATGACAAAATCCGAATATGAATTATGTGCTCAGATATTTCCATTATGTATTGTTTGATTTGATAATTTTGTTTAACAAGTGGTAAATAATGTTACAATAATATTTATTGTTACATGTAATTAATTAATGTGAACATTGATTAATTATTGTATGATTATTATTACTGGACATTTATTGTTCTCAAGGACTACCACCAATGCATGGAATATTTATTAAATGAAAATAGAAAATTATTTTAAAAAAGTAATTACACTAAAAATATGAAGCAAATATTTATTTTAAAGTAATTAAAAGTATTTAATATGTAATTACTATTTTTAAGACCCACATTAATTTGGCTTTTTTAAAAAAACTTACTTGTCTTTTGATTTTGTGGTTGTGAATTAATAGTGCTTAACTATCTCCAATGGAATTTTTATTCTCAATTGTATTATTTTTTTCACTTTAATTAATTGGAATTATCTCTTGCGAATCTTTTTTCTTTATTTTACAATCTTGGGGTGATTGAAAATAGGGAAAATACTTGAGATATGTCATTGATTTAAGTTACAAGTTATAAAAAAAGCCTATGGATTTTGACTCTAGATGATGAACTAATGATGAAGTAGGTCGTTTAAGTTCAAACTTTAGGTCAAAATTATTTGGGTGAATCTAATATAAAATAGAATGTTCTTTAAAATCACGAAGTGGCACGAAATTAGAAAAGGGAAATAAAATAGTGGTACTCGATTCTGCTTTGATTTTGTTTGCAATTATGAAGATGCAAGACAAGAAGATAGATTTAAAAATCGAAAATAAAAAACTTTGAGAAATGAAGTACTATTTTGGCAACACACATGTGGGAGAATCTCATGAACCTCAAATATATTCAGTGTGTGTCTTTGTTTGAAATTGTTAGAATCAATCTAACATTAAATAAAAGATACGTCAAAATCACGAATTACATAAGGGAAATAAAATACTATGTGTATTCAATATTCCAAACCAAAATATTTTAAACAAATGTTTTCTTCATACAACTAGCTATATCTATAATTTTAAACACTATAGGTATAATCTTATCAATAAAATTATATCTAGTTTAATTATTTTATTAAATCCGAGCCTTTAATATTTCCATTTTTTCATTGATACAATGCGATTCATATACATGTTATCATGGTCATGTCATAAGATACTACACCTGCATAACAAATTTAAAATAGGAAATATAAAATAAAAATTGTTTAATATATTTTTTTAGTTTTATAGCTCCTTTAAAGCTAAAATTATTTAAATATTTTAAAAATTAAATATGAAATGTATAGTTAATTGATCAGTGTAAATTTATTTTAATCATAACAAAATAAACAATTGTATGTCTATATGTATATATGATAAGAGATCTACTAATAACTAAAAAAATGTTAATCTTAATTTTAATTATTTATTCAATTTTATATTACCAGCTAAAATTAATTAAGTGCAATCCATTGTTTTATCTTAGAATCAATGGTGTTTTGTGATAATATATATATATATTTATTTTAGTGTAATTATATATATATATATATAATTATTATCTTTAAAAGATAAATTATTTTATTATAATTTATAATTAAAATTTAATTTATAAGTGTTAATAATATAAGTTAATATTATTGTATATCCATAAATAATATAATACAAAAGATTAAATTTTTAAATTATTTTTTATTTTATTTTTAAATTTAAAAAAAATAGACTAGCAGGTCAGTCTGTCCCGTTCCACACCTTTAATTTGCCAAGAGTTAAATAGAGCGGGTCAAAGTAGATTGACGAATTGAAAATTACAATTTAACATACCAAATTTTGACAAGATGGCAAATTGGTCCACATATCAAAGCTCACTTTATCACCTCTAAATTTATTTAATGAATAATGTCAGTGTACAAAATAAAATTATTCAATGAATAATTTATATATTAAAATTTATTTAATAAATAATATTAATAACACACTAAAGTTTAGATTTCATTAAATTTTATGTTTTTCATTAATTGAAATATTTTTAATAAATTAAAACTATAAAATTAAATCATCATGTTACTCTAACTTGATAACAAAATCATCTAGTAAAAATTCAATTAAAAATATAAATTATTTTTTATTAGATAATAGAAATATGTAAGTGAAAATATAAAGTATTAGTCATATTTCATCATAAAATCAAATAACAAATACTTAATTAAAAAATATAAAAATTTCAAATATTGAATACAATAATTAATTTTAACAAGAAAAAACATTTAAATATACAAGAATTTAAAATTTAATTAAACTTATTTAATAAATATTATTAATGTGTATTTTATTAATAAATGATAACTATATATTAAAATTTATTTAATGAATAATGTCTATATATATATTAAAAGTTATTGAATGAATAATGTTAATATATATTAAATTTATTTAATGAAGAATAATATATATTAAAACGTATTCGTTCAACGAATAATGCCTATATATATATATATATATATATTTATATATTAATATTTATTCATTGAATAACTCTAAAAGTATTATTAAATTTTAAATACATTGTTGTAATCAAATTTTAAATTTTATCTACAAACTAGAATTTTAAAAACATCTTCAAATCTATTGTAACTTAGGAAGTGTTTGGGTTTCAAGACTTAAACGAAATCAGAGTCATTAAAAATTATGTCATTATGTTTGATAATTTTTTTTAAATTGAATGAATTTTTTAGTCTAACTTAAATTTGATTTGAAACTATAGTTGAGTTACCTTTGCTGAACACGTTTTAAACTTTCTTAAATTAAAATTATTAATTTCATTTAATATTTTTTTACTTACCTTTCTACTTAACAATATTAAAATTCATAAATTTACTTTCAAAATTTATTTTATTTTACTTTTTATATACCAACATTAAATATTTATAAATAAAATTAAATAATAATAATAATTTTAAAATTTTTAATACGAGTAGAATCTGTTTTAAATTTCATATAAAAAAAATACTCTTTATATTTTTCTAAACAGTAAAATTTTTAAAGTGTTTTTATTAATCTATAATTTTTTAATAAATTTATATATACTTTAAACTTTAAAGTTTAAATAATATCAATACATTCTTACTATTTTAATATAATTTTAACTAATTTATATATATATATATATATATATATATATATTATAACATAAAGTATAATAAAAATATTTAGTTTTAATAAAAATTATTATATATTTTAAGTTTCATAAAAATATTAAAAACACAAAATAATAAAAGAAACAATTATTTAAAAGAAAATTTAAATATGTTTTTTATTTTTTTTTGTATTTGAATTTAGAGAATGTAAAATTTTTCTTTATCTATTTTATTTTAGTTTAATTAATATTATTATCAAAATATTTTAATATTATTATAATTTAATTTATAATATTATCATTATTTTTTATTAATAATAATATATTATCAATGTAAATATATTTTAAAAGTAATAAAATAAATAAAATTTATATTATATTATAAAATTCATATGTAATTATACATTTGAAGTATTTTTAACCATTCATTTAAATAATTTTTTTAATAAAAATTATTTTTAAGATAAAAATTTATAAAAATAAATAAAGTTAACTTAATTCATTTTGAACTAAATTTAAGTTTAAAAAATTAACTTTAAGTTAACTTAATTTTTTTAACTATAATTCAAACCCACATTAAAATTTTAAATAATTCAACAATATTTTTTTATTAATTTCATTGTTTTCTGTTTTTTATTTCATTCAATGAACGTTAAAATTAAAGTAATTATTATTTTTTAAGATTATAAAATAAATAACCGTGGTTTTTTTGTGCTTTTTTTATTGAAAACTGATTTTAAAATAATTAATTTTGTTCGGACACAAAAAAAAATGTTAGAAATCGTGAAGAATTTTTTTTAGTCAACTTAATTGTCAATTGTGAGTCAACTCACAAGATAAAAACATAAAAAAAATTCCTACTTTTTAAATTTAGATGAAACTCCAATGCACCATATAAAAAATAATTTATAAATACTATACAGATAAATTAAAAAACACCATTCTCAGATATATATGATAGGATAGCATACCACTTGGACATGACACACTTAAAGTAAAAATATAGATTAAATTTTATTAATCAAAATTATCACCAAAGTACAATAACTCTTCTTATATGCTATGGTAAACTTTTCCCTTCTCTAACGTTATATTGAAACAAAAATATACTAAAATTTAGGATATTTTATATTCTTGCTATACTAAAAAAAATTATATTTATTTTTTAGATCACATCAAATAGTTATTAATTAAAAATTTTCAAATTACAAGAAAACAAATTTTTTTCATTTCTTTCACAGAAATTAAACCATTATTCTAAACATAGTTTATTTTAACAAAATTATAAAAATAGTTTAAATCTTAGACTATTACAAACATGTTTTATCAACACCTCGTTGTTGTGAAATATCCATTGGAATCACAATTAATATTTATCAAAAAGATTTAATTGTTTTTCTTAATAAGATATTTTATCCTAATAATTTTTTTTATTTACAGAATTCCGACTTGAAACTGTGAGTTTAGTTTCTTATATCGACGATCTGAATAATATTATCTTGTTAACATATTTCTCATTATTTAATAATTAATTATAAAATATTTAAAAATTGATTGCTTTTGTAATGTAAAAGTTATTATTATTATTATTATTATTATTTTTATTTTATTATTATTCTTGGTATAAAAAAAAGGATACATAGTCTCCAATATTATATAGCGTAGTCAATTTAGAGTTACCCAGTCTCAAATGTTTTTCACATTTTTATTACCAATAAGAACTGCCATGAACAAGTTACCTATAAAAGCATACATTAAATAAAATTGTAATATAATTGGAAACTAAAAAAATCAATTCATATAGTTTTATTCATAAAAATATATCATTCATGACAAGAGAAAGATGAAGAAAACAAGAGCAAACGGCTATCATGCGTGTTTGATAATAGCATGAAATAATTTAGCAAAACGCGTAAAGCATGAAAAGAAATAGAAAAATAAAACTTGCTGAAAGGTATGTTCAAAATATAAACACTTAGCCTTTAAAATGGTTTCTTTTTAATAAATAATTTGATGTGAGTTATCTAAAAGTAATATTTTCTCCCCTTTCCTCCTCAATCATTTCAAATAAATACAAATAATTTTTAACCCAATGATAATCGATCACAGTAAAAAAACAAATTATAATACAAATGAAAGAGTTCAAATTCCCAAATTTGAATGGACCATTAAGAAAAAACAAAACTAAAAGCAAGTATTTATAGTAAATAAATAATTAAATTACACAAATTGTCCCTAAAATTTTATGATCTTTAATATTACCGTGTGATCCATGTTATATATAATATGGTGATGTGAATGGTTATATCATTAAATGAGAGGTGCCAGTTGTAATTTGAAGAAAATACGATAAGTATGAGTGTAATTTATTCAGTAAATTATTACATATTAATAGTTAATTAAATAATTATACTTATAAAGTCAACTAAAACTGATCTGATAATTTGTTGTTATAAAATCTTTTTAAAAATGTTAATAAAATACTAACTTAATACTTGTGTTACCATCATTTTTACTGAATTAGAGTTCATCTTATAATAATAATAATAATAATAATAATAATAATAATAATAATAATTTAAATTCGATATCAAAATTTATTTTAATTTTTATACGTATTTTAAATATTAAAAATTTTAAAATTTATGTTTGATACTATTTAATTATTATAATAAATTTTACAAATGTTAGTTGGACCCGATTCCACGGTTAAATGAGGGGCATAACTAGTTCAATGAGGGCAGAGTTTGAAAATATTTTATTATGAGTTTTGAATACATTTGAAACGTGATTAATATTATTCTATTATTAATCAGTGAAGTAATATCTGAAACAGAGATTAGTTTATGCGGAAAAGCTAGGAGTATCGTTCTTTCTCGTTACTTGTGAGATTCGACTTCAGCAGCTAAAGTTAGAACTTTAAAGAGTGTGTAGGCTAATTTTTGGGTTTAATTTTGTTCCAACTTGGGGTCTGGCTTCTGGGTACTAACTGAGAGGCAGAACATAGCCACGCGTGGAGCCCATACCAAAAATACCCTTTTTGGAATTTCATCTTAAGGCAGCTTTGAACTTCAAAAGGTGTCATATAAAATTATAACTCTTGCATGCGCAAAGAGATTGTATTTATACTTTATACTTTTACATACATAGCTTCTTAATATATTGTGTGTATGGTTCTTGACCCTTGGAGAGTGTAGAGACTGCGGTGGGTTCTTCTTTTAAGATACTACCATAATCCAACCATTTTTTCAAACACCTTTTAATTTTGGCAGTGGTTGAGCCAAAGAATAAGAATAACAAATAATACAGTTATGTAGCAGAAAGCAATGTCTTGTTAGGCTCTTCTTTTTACGTCCTTACTTTCCTTCCCTCTTCATATTGCACATGCTATTACTATTCACATAAATACAAGCAAGCGGTAAGGTTATGGAATTTGTTCCAACGTTTTAATATATTTCTCTATTTAAATATATCATTAGCTCAAAAACTTCATATAAAATTTTCTCTATTCTATTTACCACAATATTAAGAGAGAAATTATAAGAAAATTATTTTCATAAAAAAGTAATAGTTCAGTAATTGTTAGGTGTATCATTAGTATAGATATTAAAATTGTCAAATGCCGTTAGTTCATTATAAAAAATAATTACATTCAATTGAACTAAAAAATTAGACTTCCTTAACTTTCATCAAATTGGACGTATATTTTGTTTACTAAATCAAGTATTACTTTGAAATATTTAATGAAGATCACAGGCGATAACTTCCTTCATACTCAAACGCACATTCCCATCTTCAATATATATTTTTAGAGCATCGATAAAGCACCCAATCAACATTTTATCACTAGATCAAGTCTTGATATCAATCAAGGTTCAATATAATCATTGATTTGATGATAGACACAGAAACGAACAGCGCAGAGAAGTACAATATATTGGAGATATAGAGGGTGAACAAGCATAATGTATCACGTAATTTAAATGCCATTAAACAACTTCAGAAATTTTAAATGCACTAGCATAGATAAATTCTGTGCCATGCAAACTCGATTCATTGTTCTCTTTTCTATTACTAATTCCGTACTCCATTTCGGGGAGGGAATTCGTTGTGTAACTGAATTTTGGGTGACTCTTACAGATTGATTACATGTAATGTGACCATGCGACGCATTATGGGCACAATTTTCTGAGATAATGACATCGAACTAAATCAAAATTGCATATTACATTCTTGATGACATCCAAATCTCGCGTGCTAAGTAAATTATCAATTTCTAGTTTTCTTCTTGCCTCTTTTCTTTGCACTAGTTTCTGGCCCTTCAGCCTCCTCAGCTTTCTGCTCAGCTTCTAGTAGAGCCAGCTGCAGTGTCCAAAGAAAATAACTTATGAGGGAATTTGAAGAAACACACCACAAACGAGGGTAGGTGTGTGTGTAACAAAAATTACCTCGTCAAGAATAGGTTTTAGCTCCCTGTACCGCGCTTCAGCAAGATCAAAACCATCCTTGCGGAGTTCCTATGAGCGACCAGAATTTTACCACAAAGACACGAGACATACATCAATATATAACTATATGAACACTTGTATTTGTTTGTATATATGAAAAAAGAAAAGGGGTAGGGGAAGGAACTTAAATTAGAGCTAGATGAATATCAAAATAATTATATTTCCGTTCATTTCAAACTGGCAAATATCAATTTTTGGGTATGCATGTTCAAGAAGTAAAAATAAAGCACTGCAAATTTCAAACATAATTTACCCTACAGTTTCATGGTACAACAAAAGTTAAACAGTTGGATGTAGGTTACAACTCATTTACATTCCGTCTCACAAAATCTGGCTCCCACAGAATGAAATTGAGTTTACCCTTCTCTTCATTCATATTGTGTTTTCACTATACTTCAGAATTTTCCTCCACTCAACATGCACAACCTTGGTCCTTCCGGTGTTTGTTTACCTCTTTCTAGGAGTTTACATTCATTCCCAGAATTAACCAAATTATGAAATAAGTTCCAAACTAAAAGTATTACTAAAATTCTTATCATGCAAAATCCATTATAATAATGCAAACCAAGAAAGTAAAACCACCAAAAATCCATAAAGTATTAGAATGGATTTAGTTCTGCAAGCATAAATGGATTGCTGGTGCTGAAGTGCAAGTGAATGAGCTGAACAAATGCTTGGAAACTCTAGGCAAATCCTCAGGTCCAAAATAATGTTCTTTTCCAAGGAAATTTCAAGGCTTAATTGCGAATTTTACCAATCAACTATCATTGTTTTCTGGGTTTTATCGTTCAAGCTTTTTTTATACACGCATTTTACTGTCATTTATAAATTTTTGCACATTTTGCTAACCCTTTAAATGTCTAATAGTGTGTAATTGCGACATGAAAAAAAAGCCTTTTAAAAAGTGAAATCACTTCATTTTGTAAAAATTGGTAACAAAATGACATTTTTAAAACTTTTTTCTGACACATAGGATTGACAAAATGCGTGAAAAATGAAACAAAAAACGATAAATACACTAAAAAGATCAGAGTTGTAAAGTTGTGATGTGGTCATAGTTAAGTGGTACGGTACTGAAACTTAATCTTAGTTGAAAACAAAAGGGTAGCAATTTTACTCGCAGGTACAAAAGTTCAACACATCAATTAAATTTGAGTAACGTATATTAACAGATAGCATGGTGCACATAATCATGTGAACAAATGCACGAACATCCAAAATAAGAAGAAAGCGAAAAAATAAAATAAAATCAGACCAAAATTTATGATTTTGAACAAGGACTCGGACACTTTGAGATGAGTTGAACAGAAAGACCAATAGGAGTTTCTTTTGCTCCTCCAGAATACGTAAAAATCAGAACAAAGACTTAATAGATCTACTAATATCCAGACAAAAGATAATTAGTAAAAATAAATATGGGAAAAGGAGAAACAAGTAGATAGGACAGAAGAGAAGGGAAAAGTAGTATCAGTCAAAGGGGATCGGCTAGATAAATAGGGGGATAAGAGTGGAAATATTATTCCTTTAGAGAATTAGAAAGTTCATATTAAAGGGCAAACTCAAAGAAGAAATCTTTCTCTTATTTTCATGCACGCAATAAAATTGTTCATTTCCTATGCGTGTTTCTATCAATTTTTCGTGTCTCTTGTCACAATAAAAATCAAATTACCAAAGATCATATGATTATATAACTAAAGAAAGAAAAGAGAAAACCTACTTTTCCAGTGTGTTGAGTATGTTCATGGGCTGCCATTTGCCAATACATATTTGTACGCCTGTAGAAATCCCTCAGGGATTCTCCTGGCTGTACATGCAACAAGAGAACAATTGAGAAAGGAGTGGGATGAAAAAAAATATGAATTGAAGCCCAGAGATGCTTTCAAAGGCACAAACAAAAGCAGATATATAATACACTACTTTCAATGTTTAATCAACAGTCCAAAAGGTCTTTAAAAAATATCAATATATTACCATTGGTGTTCTCTGTGAATCGGACAAGCCAAGACTGGCTCTAATCTGCTCTATCCGTGACCTCCTTTCTTTCCTCCGGAGATTCTTTCCCACACCTTTGATTAGAGCAACAGCATCTCCAACCTGAACTGATGCATTCTGAGCCTGGTAATGACCAAAAGGTTAAGCCAAATTAATAATGTAGGAAAACTTGTTCTGGAGAAAAATAAACCCTGGTTATGCAAGACCGGTCTCACGTGTTTGAATATTATCTGGGTAGAATAGCAATTTCATGTTTTAAGGAAAATACCTTAGAAATGCCTAATATCTACCACGGATTACAATTTTTGTCCATCAAAATACCTTAGAAATGATTAGAAGAGCAAATATCATTTAACATGTTACTGATTCAACAAGTTTATCTTTTGTCCATCAAAATATTAAGGATGGGGTACCATGTAGCTGAAAACAAAGTATCTAAACGAGAACCCCTTTTTTTCCCATTACACATCTTTCCAGGAAAAATAGGAGTAAATACTTCAAAATATCCAAAAAAGAGAGAAAGAAATAAAAAACTCACTAGTGAATTGAAATAATGAAAGCACAGAGGCAAAATTCCAAAACAATGGCATATTCTGATATTTTGTCCCCTTTTATTAGTCAGTGTTAGATTTAACAAACTATTTCCCCTTCCCATGTACAGAAATGTCCTCTTTAATAGAAAAACTAAAATCTTTTCTTAATTATAAAATTATTACAACTAACTCAAAATGCTATCACACTTATATATTCATTAACAAATGATGTTGGTTCGTGGATGTTGTGTTATAACTGTTTTATGCATTACTGATCTTCGGGGTAGTCAGTTAGTCAAAACTGCTAGGTTGGCTCCTTTATATTGTAATGGGCGGGGTAGTTAGTTAGTCAAAACTGCTAGGTTGGCTCCTTTATATTGTAATGGGCACGTGAGATGCAGCGTTGTGATATTCATACATGTTGTATTCATACTTTTTTTTTCTGTAATAAATTCGGAGTGCATTCAACTCCTTATTTCCAGCACGTTCTTCGTAGTTTACCTAGAACTTAAGCAATTTGATAACATGTTGTGAGTTCAAATGCCAGTTTTACCCTTCTTTATTAGATTTCAACCTTATATATCAGAAAAAGTGCAAGAAACTGTCATTTGGTGAAGCTGTACAGAAGATTCAATTTGGTGCCCAGCCATTTCAACCTTTATTTCAGCTTACACCAAATAAATGATTTCCCCAATTTTTCTGTAATCTAAACAAATGGCTAAATAAGGGAATGACGTTTGACCATAGCATACATGAGGCAACAAGGCCTGGCACTATTTTGGGGCTGATTGTAGCCTTGTTTATTTTTCTAGAAACCGTGGGTTTTGAATAGGTTCTCAGTATGTGACTAAGTTCATTCATTTTTTCTTGCTTGAATTACAAAGTTAGAATGTGCACCTCTTCCTCCTCCTCATCCTCATCAGTTGAACTATCACCATCTGATTCATCTTCATCATCATCTTCATCTTCTTCATCATCTTCTGAAGCTTCCACCCATTCAGATTCCGAAGCCTGGGTTGAAGAAACTCTAACTCAGATTATAGCAAATAAAGCAAATTTGAGTATTTTAATCAAGAAATTACAATCACAATGTATACTTAAGATTAAATAAACTGAATCAACAAAAACTATATTAACAACATCAACGATCCAGCATAACTCATATTCAGAGACCATTCGTACATTGAAATCAGAAGATAAGTCACCCAGTTCACCACATTATAATTTGTAATTAAATCCTGAGATATATTCCCAAATTATTTGAGGAGAAAAACCAGAAAGGCATCTCTTCCTTCCGTGGTTAAATCTAATTTTAAGATATTGTGAATGAGACAAAATATCAATAAAAATTATGTTCATATGATATAACTTTGTCAAAAATCATTGTAATATGATAATCTAATCAGTAGCACATATTTAGTTGTGACTTTTTTAATAATACTTAGTATAGTGGGAGTAATCAGGGGTGCAGAACCTTTGGAACTAGGTAAGGTACAGGCATTCACCAATTTTGCAGTCGCAGACTTGTATCAGCCAACAACTCATTATTTATTTCTTACCCCTTTATTATCAGAGAAAAAGACAGACAGAGGTCCTAAAATAGAATAATTTGATTTGATATTAAATCCAAAGAACAGAAAATGTATTAATATGTAAGAGACTAGGGTACACGTACATCTGATTTCCTACAGGTATAATATAATTACTTTGAATCTATAGTATATAGCATGCTACTTGCGGCCCCTGGCCACTATTTGCACTGCCATAGTGTTGCACTTGCTGTAACAGTGTAGGCGGCCACAATAAAGGCATTCACAGTGCCACTGCACCAATATACTGAGGGTATCCAAAATCCTGAGAATGGACTCCAATATTAACATTAGAGAGGCATCTTATGAAAGGTAAATTTAAAGAAAACGGTTTCAGCTTGTAGAAAACCTCCCCTACCCTGCAACCACTACATGACCCCAGTGGGTGCTGGGTGCCTCTAGCAACCATTGTGCGACCCTCTCCCCAGCAACCTGTCTAGCAGTTTTTTTAACTTCTCTTTTGTTATTTTATTCTCAATAATCTTTGTTTTATGTAAAGCCATTTTCTGTATTTTTTTCTCTAACGAGATTTTCTTTTCTATTTTCTGTTCTCTTTGCTCCACCTGTTCTATGTTCATTGTCTCTCTGCTCTAAGTATCTGATGTCTTATCTATCTCCCAAAGATCCAAACTCATTAATTCCTTTTGTCTACATCTTTAGTTAGACACGGTATGCCTCCTCCTTACTATTTACTCAAACGTTTGGGTAAGAGCTATGACCTATAACTTTTTATTGATATTTGTGAACGTGTCAATACTTAGCATTTTTAAGTATTTATATGCATTTCGTATGACTTGTATAAACTGTTTGAAATATTTGAATGAAAATAGTGGTATCCAAAATATATAACTGTGGTATAGAACATATGCAAGAATTGGTAAAAAGGTAGCTACGAAAAAATAACAGACCGGTATGATGCACTTCCATTCATCAAGTTTGCTAAGGTTCAAAGAATACAAATCATCGAGAGTGATTTCTTGATCTTTAATCTCCATCATGCCACCATATATATATAATGTGTCTCTTCCTACGGCCATGCAAGCATTAATACGTCCACAGGGCTTCACAACCTAAAAAATTTGGAGAAAAAACCTCATTAAGCAATAACTGGGTAAAAATTGTAAAAGTAGTGTCACAAGATTGTTCATCCAAAATGACAACCTCAGGCAAAGAACTTTGAATGTCCAATTTAGCACCAGATTCCTTGGGCTTTCCGTCAGAGTTGGTAAGCTTTTCACAATCAACAATAGACATGTTTGACGCTATATTTTTGGATATATCATCAATGTCTTCATCCTCCGACTCCACAGTTTCTTCTCTTGCTGTACATGCTGGATTTATCTTCTTGTTGACATCATCAGGACAATTTTGTTCAATTTTTTTTAACTGCAAAACTCATTTAATTAAGAAACAAAGTAACAAGCAGAACAGTCATTTAATTTGGAGCAATTTTCTTGAGATCAGATGTATATATGCATGACATCCAATACCTTGTCTTTTGTGGACTTCTCCTTTCTTAACTCCAGAGGATACCTATTACCCAAACAAGATTAAATAAGCTAATCAAGAAACATTAAATATGATAGCAGTAGCACACTTATGGTCCCACCAGTATATGCAGAAAATTATCAATATACAGAGTAAAATGAAAAATTACAATGACTTAGACTGAAGACCTAAATAAAGAATTTAGTTCACAAATGGCAAGTTTAGAATTTGGGACTCACCAGCGATTGGTGTCTAACTGAAACCCGTAAAGTTCATTCAAAAACAAGCTCATCATTACATCACCTGCACAGTGTTGGTGCAATTAGAATACTAACCTTACAGCAAATATAGACAACAAGATACACTCCCACTAAAACGAATTTGAGCTGACTGTCTGACCTAATTAATTGTTTTTAAACATTAGGCCAAAGAGATTACTTCCCAATCACTTGATTAAAAATACAAGCTGTCAGAAATTGCAAAAGTAATAATCATGAAAGAAAAAGATAACCTTCAACTTCTATATCCACAACGCCACCAAATAGCAGAGCCCTCCTCTTATGAACACACATTGAGAACCCAGCACGGGGTCCAGGAGGCATTCCACTTTTCTTCACCTGTAAATAAGGGAGACAAGATGAAAAAAAATCAGTAATAAAAAAAAGACAATAAAATGCTTTGTCCTCAGTGTCTAAGGTGTATGAGCCTATGGAGGGAAGGGAGAGAGAAGTAAATATGAGAGATAAATATTATATAATCAAATTTAAGCATAAACACAGAAGTTTGTGCTCCTACTGAATGCTGACTAAAGTAATTTTAATTAGTGGGCCAGGCAAAAGGAAGATGCAAGACAGCTCAAACTTACTAGATATTAAACTTGCCTGAGAAAAGGAATATACAAATTTACTAGATAATAAACTTAACCCAAAACGCACTACCTTGCTCCATTCCCAAGTCTTAGGATCGAGTGACCACATATCTGAATGAACAATTCCCTTCTCAGAGTTGTTCTTATCAGATGAAACTTCTTTCGAATATCCACCATACAAAAATATCTGCAATGTGAAAAGAAAGCATTCTAAACTTCAAAACTACTTTGTAGAGCCACATGAATCAATTACAATTATGAAACAGCACATAATAGAAAACTTTACTATAGCGATAAATGTAATGACAGATACCCACTAGTTAGTTATTTGCATTAGATAGTTAGATAGTCAGTTAAAGAAACAAGGCATGTTGCCTAAAAATTAGAGTGGAGGTGGAGAGAGAGATCTCTTGCCAAAATTAAGAGAATTGGAGCCTTTGGCCATTGGGAGGTGCAGACACTTGAATATCTTCACATTACGGACTTCTGGTAAACGTAGAGTTGCATAAGGAGCAGATCCAGGTCTCTCCAATTAAAATATCTGGAGCAGTGTATTGTTTTCTAGGGAGATTTATACTATTTTTCAGTCCACGAAATTGAATCTAGATTTTTTATACCAGTTCAAAGACAAACACAAACACAAGTACTTCAAATGAAAAGCATTAGCTTCATGCAAGGGAAATCAGTATTTTACTCACGTCATCTTGGTAAACAAATAATTGAAAACCACTACGTGCAGTTGGCCACATCGCTCCAGGCTTAGGCTTTATTTCTTGCCACTACAGCACAAAATCACATTGTCATTAATCAAAATTCCCAAACCCAAGATCAACACTTATACATAAAATGAACAGCCTGATACAGTTTTGATGCTGAACTTGAACAGTAAACAGCATTTCATATTGATAAGCCATGTATTTAGATATATTTACCTTAAATTGATCAAGGTCAAATACATATAAATCATTATAGTACCTGCATAATCAATTAAAAAGTGTTAAAACCTGGCAAAGAAATGCTATTTAGTGAATCAATACCAATGACAGGTCTCTCTTGGTAATAATCTAAAGAACTTGGCTTAAGTTTACACAAAGAACATCAGATGCAAAATATAAAATTTATAGGATCAATAACAAAAATCACAATACTTAGAAAGGCAGAAAATAGAATTTTGTTACATAACTACTACACAATACAACAATAAGTTCCTGAATACTGAATCATCTCCACGTGTATCTTGTAATTAAAACACAGCATCCATTTCATTTTCTCAAAATTCCATAAAATCAACTATTATGGACAAATTTCAGAGTAATACATGTGATTTCACAAAACACCTTCATGTGATTATTCAATTACACTGTATAATGTAACTCTTCGGTATTTTACTCACTGGCCACAGAAAAGGCAAAAATAGTTTAAATATTTGAAAATTACCACATTATATTAAAATTAAAGTGTTCAAGACAAAACTTTGAAGTTATAGCAAGTGGAGAAAATAACATCACAAGAATCAGTAAACAAACTGAGGAAATTGATAAAAATGGTAACAAAACAGAGAATCTGGTTTAGTATAATCTGTATTGCTCTCTATAGAACACTGATGATCAGAGTAGTCAAAATCGAGATTATGGTTGAGATTGTGAAGGACTCACAATTGTAAATTGTGAGATCATAACATTTATATATATGTGTGTGTATCTACCCATGCAAATAACATAAAAAATTAAAAAAATTCAGTCACGGTGTTACACATTAAAATGCTTAACATAAGTTCATCATAAACCATAAGAAAGAAAGCGCTTCAATCATGTCATAACTCATGAGTGACACACCTACATATACCAAATTTTCAAATACCAACTACCAATTCCAAGATAAAGAACACCTAGATGGCTAAAGCCCAAACAATAAACATCTAATATAAATATTTCAAATTAAAACAAAATTCAGCCGATCTTCATTAGTCAAATAAAATTCCACATAGGCCTACATCTATAACTTGTTTTTACTGTCTTAGAAAAGGACATATATGCAGAACCTGCAAAATAAGAAAATATGGTGTTCCAAATGGTGATTTTGTTTGGAAACCAAAAGCCAAGATAAGAAAGCTAACTGTTCCAGACCCCTGAAATTAATGGGTACCAAATTAAATTGATTTTGTTTATGTAGGTATGTCATGAAGCAATGTGGTATATTGATGACAGTGGGTGCTTCAGACACATGAATTCAAGTTTATCACTTAATGATGGAGGCTATTGTTGGGATTCACACACAATAGCAATTACTAGACAAAAGTAAATAACAAGAACACAAAAGGATTTACGTGGTTTAGTCAAACTGACTTACGTCCACAACTGCACTAAATGGTATTTTAGATTAATTGTTCAGGTTTACAATAACATAAGTACTTATAATAAGAGCAAGTAAATGGGTCAGGCCCAATAAATCTTCCAGACTCCACGTATTCAACAATCTCCCACTTGGAGGCTATTTACATCAACTGCACTCCAAAATATCTAGTAAACTTCAAAATTGTAACATCTCCAAACTAGTGCAATGTCTTCTCAACAATTAACCATGAAGGCCAGTTGAAGCTATGCAAAGCTTCAACTTCTCAGTAGTAACCACCTTGGTCAACATATTTGTAGGATACTATGACCCAGGGATCTTCTCCAAGAGAAAAATACTAGCATTGATTAACCCTCTAATGAAATGGTATCTTAACTGGATGTGCTTTGTCTTTGCATGGAACACAGGATTTTTAGCAAGATGAACGACACGACACTCTGACTATCGCTATAGAGAATGTTGTCACACTGTTTCTTTCTCAACTCCTCAAGAAAATTCTTCAACCAAATCATTTCCTTACAGGCTTCTAAAATAGTCATGTAACTCTGTGGTTGAAAGTGCAACACTTTTCTGAAGTCAAGACATCCAACTAACTGTTGTTCCACCTACTGTGAAAACAAATCCTGTGGTACTCTTCCTTGAGTCTAAACAACCTCCCAAATCTGCATAAGAATATCCTTCCAAAATAATATCATTCTTACTGAAACATAAAGCAATTTTAGAGGTACCTTTCAAGTAGCGTAGCAACCACTTGACAGCTTCCCAATGCTTCCTTCCTGGATTAGACATAAATCTGCTAACAACTCTCACTACATGAGCAATGTCTGGTCTAGTGCATACTATTGCATACATCAAGCTACCAACTGCAGATGAATAAGGAATCTTAGCCATTGTTGCCTTTTCTTAATTGTCTTAGGAGACTGCTCTTTGGTGAGATTAAAGTGAATTCCCAAGGGTGTACTTACGATCTTAGCATCCTACTTACTGAATTTATCTAACACTTTCTCAATATTCTTCTCTTGAGATAATATTAGAGAACCATCAGACCTATTCTTGCTGACATTCCTGCCCAAAATCTGCTTTGCAGTGCCCAAATCCTTCATCTCAAACTCTTCAGACAACTATTCCTTCAAATTATTAATTTCATCCATATTAGAGCCTACAACTAACATGTCATCAACATACAATAGTAATATGATATAAGATGGACCAAAATCTTTCATATAACAACATTGATCCATGGCACACTTCTTGTACCCTTTCCTACTCATAAAACTATCAAACTTTAGGTACCACTGCCTTGGTGCTTGCTTCAACCCATACAAACTCTCGGTCAACTGGCAAACCAAGTTCTCCTTCCCTGTCATTTGGAAATCCTTTGGTTGTACCATGTAACACAAGAAAGAGTACCACAGGATTTGTTTTCACAATAGGTGGCACAACAATTAGTTGGATGTCTTGACTTCAGAAAAATGTTGCACTTTCAACCACAAAAGCAAAGTACATGACTAATTAAGGAAATGATTTGGTTGACGAAGTTTCTTGAGGAGTTGGGAAAGTAGTGTGACAGTGCTCTCTATAGCAATAGTTAGAGTGTCATTCATCTTGCTAAAAATCCTGCGTTTCATGCAAAGATAAAGCATATCCAATTAAGATACCATTTCATTAGAGGGTTAATCAATGTTAGTACTTTGTTCTTGGAGAAGATTCATGGGTCAGAGAATCCTGCAGACATGTTGACCAAGGTGGTTACTACTAAGAAGTTGAAGTTTTGCATAGCTTCAACTGGCCTTCATGATTAATTGTGGAGTAGGCAGCACACTAGTTTGGAGATGTTCCAGCTTTGAAGTGCAGTTGATGTAATCAGCCTACAAGTGGGAGATTGTTGAGCATGTGGAGTCTGAAGGATTTATTGGGCCTGACCCATTTACCTAGTCTTATTTTATAAATACTCATATAATTGTAAATCTAAATTATTAATCTGAAATATCATCTAGTGCAGTCGTGGGTGTAAGTCATTTTGATTTAACCAAGTAAATCTTTTGTGTTCTTGTTATTTACTTTTGTCTTATAATTGCTCATGTGTGTGCGTCTTAGATCCCCAACATTCCTATTCTTCTTTGTGAGAATCAAAGTGTAGTGTCTACTACTCATAATTCGGTCTTTCATAATCACACTAAACACATGGAAATTGATGTATTCTTTGTATGAGAAAAGATTATGGCAAAGCAGCTCTTCATCTATCATGTTCCTACTCCTGATCCATGGGCAAGTGTGCTGACCAAGCCTCTATATTCAACTCATTTTGCTTTTCTTAGAGAAAAACTCAAAGTGAAGAGTTTTTCTTTAGACAAATCTTTTCCATGAGTGTTAGGTGGGGGGCTGTTAGAATAAATAAATATTAGTTAGTTTACAGCTGTTAGCTTTGATAGCTGTCAGCTATTGTTAATAATAGCTTTTGTTGTAAGAGGTGCATATATTTGTTATAAGCAGTGCCTATAAAGAATTTTGTACTTATTTTACACAAATAAGAATAACAAAAAGTTGAGTCTGTTTCTTTTTTTCTTTTTCTCTAAGACTTTTCCCTTAAAACAAAAATTATGTAACAGATAAATTGATGTTGCCGTGCTATTTACATTTACAAGTAAAGAAAACATCATAAGAAATCTTGTAACTTGAGTTCATTAAAAGCTCAAATTCTGCTTCTCCCTTGCTTAAATTGCCTCTAGACTTAAGTAGATTTATATTGAATCACAAATAGTTTATATTAGAACTCATTTTTCAAAAATAAAACATTTTAACTATTAGCTACAACAAGCTTTTCATCTGCTGTCGTGTTTTTTCATTTTTTCAATATGAGAAAGAAAATCACATACATAATTAACACAATCACAAACAATAAAAGAATTAAGAAGTATTAACAACCTCACTTCTCTAAGAGTGTCATAGAAGCCACCAAAAAGAATAATCTTGTGCTTGTACAATATCTGTAAATTAACCAAAATAATATGACACAAGGCATTACAGTAGATAAATACATGATGAAACTAGATTAATATGGACATCACGTATGATATTGGGGGAGGGGGATGTAGTGATTAACTACTAAAAGATTCATAACTATGATATCATAAACAGGTTCCTAAACGTAGCAACAACAAGAAAATTTCACACAAGCACAAATAAGTTGGAGTGGACATGTCATGCATTTCACCATTAAAAAACCAAGTTCAAATGAAAAAGGAGGAAGGGAGAATATACCAAGGTTTCAGGCTTTTAGCAATTACAATGAGCAAACCAACAACCCATAATGTAGGAAAAATAGGATGGATAAAATAGATATGATAACAGCAATAACAATCAATGACAAGGATGTTTAATAGGCTGTTAGCTATTACAGTCAGCCTCCACAAGAATGAATGTTGTGTTTCGAAAATGCAATCTAGTAACAAGTGCAAAACAATATGATGATTCAAAAAGGTCAATATTGAAAAGACAAAATAAACTTTCAATAACTTATTTTGTCATCCATTAAATGGGCCAGTCTAACAAGAATTGAGATATGCAAGTAATCCAACCTTGCAGCTGTCTAAAGAGCAAACAGCAGAAAAGAAAATTCTGTATTTCCAATAGCATAATCTTGCACAATTTATTCGGTTATTGTTACTTCAAAAAGGATATTAGTAGTTAAATAAGCTTGAGCAACAAGATAAAAATTTGTTTGTTAATTAATTTCTGACGTGGCTGTATGGCACTCTAAAAATGGGAATACTACATTGAAATGAACCAAATCAAGCAGTAAAGCGGATCATTTACTTTTGATGTTATAACAGAACTAGAAAGTTGTTCTATTCACATAAGTTGTAATTCTATTTTCACATTTGCAATCCAATCAAGACAACAGTATGGTGTCATTCAAGTTCATCAAATATCATGCATTATCAGAAACAAACATAGCAATAACCTGTTTGATTAAGGATTCAATAATCCGATACCCTTACAAATAAATCAATGAGTGCACTATTTCACATCAACCAGAACATACCATTCGATGTCCTGAACGAGGACTAGGGCACCCTTTCAAATTAAGCTGCTCCCACTGATTTGTTTTCAGGTCCAACATCCAAAAATCCTAAACAAATCAAAATAAAAAAAAACATCACCAAATAGTCAAAATACAATACACCAAACCACATTTTCGTCAAATAACAGAAGCAATGTACTGCAAGCTTAACCTTGTAGTGATGAAACCGCTCTTGGTTTGGAGAAGTAAACTCACCACCTAAAGCACAAACAAAAATAATAAACATCCATAACTACACAAATCTTCTGTGAGTAGCCAGCAAAGACAAAATGACTAAGAACAACAACATCTTAGAGTTTGTTTGGATAAACTATTCCAGGAAAAAGAAACAAAATCATTTTTTTCATAAGCTAAAACTAACTTACGGATAAAAGTATCTAAAGTTAAAACTGATTTCTCTAAAAGATTATTTCTAAATTTTAACTTGTGAAAAAAATTATTTTATTTTTCCTTCTCAATATATTTTTCTCGTCAAAAAAATTATCCAATCAAACTCTAATTCCACTAAATGAGTCCGCTAAGTAAATCACACGACACTATTCAACTCAATTATTAAAAAATAAGTAAAGTGAATTACCAAAAATATAAATATAATTCTTCCACGCAACCGCTTGATGAGCACTGCGCGGAGGAGGACTATTAGGACTCGAAACCAATTTCCATTCCAGCTTCTCCACGTCATACCGGAAGAGATCGCCGTACACGAAGGTCTGCACGAATTCACATAACAGCAACAACTAACTCATAAATCATATCAATCACTCAACAAATAAACACAGTTGCGTTTGAATTTAAACTCGTAACCTTGTTCCCGTTGTAGAATTCGCCGCCGTAGAGAATCAACTCGGTCTCTTTCAACGGATTGACGGTGAGCTACAGGAGAAGGCGTCAAAACGGAAATCTCAACGGTGAGAGGAGAAAAAGTGAGAAGAGGAGTTAGCGGCGTTACCGAGCAGTTGGAGCGAGGAGAAGGCGCGGGAACGTTGTCGTCGACGTGAACATCCTTCTTCTTCGCTTCCTCTTTCTGAATGCTCAACTGCGTCGATTCAAGAGACGCAAATATATACGAGTCTGTTTGAGGATTTGGTTTGAGAATGGAAAGATGATGTGAATGGAAATAGAGAGAGTACCAAAATGGCGTCGATGTCGTCCTCGGGAGAAAGCTTCTTGGTTTCCCTGCGAGCTTTCTTCTCTTCTGCTCTTGCGGTTTTTCTCTCAGTTTTCTCTTTGCCTTTGCCGGGTTTCTTCGTCTTCTTCCCCATCTTACTCGGAACGCACACTAAAGTCTAAACCCCGCGGCGCAACTATGTGCCCTTCCTTAGACCCTGCGTCGCGAACACTAATTTCTATATTTCATAAAAGGTTATGGATTAAGGCATTATTTTTTTGGTTCATTTTAACCATAGTCAGATACAAATGGTACATTTTTTTTACAATAACATATTTTTCATAAACATTCTCATAAATCATACTCCTCAGTTTGACATAAAATTAATAATTTGATCTTTCAATTTATTTTTCTTTGCTTGTTTTGTCCCTGTATCTATCTTAGTTTATTCTTTTCAAATTCCAAATAATAAGTTTATTTTGGCTTACATCACAGTGAATTTGCATACTTCTATTCTGTTATATTTTAAAACATAAATTAATTATTTTAATAATTATATAATTAAAATTATAGTAATAATTGAATAATATATATATATATATATATTTAACTAAAAATATTGTAATTCTTAATTTTTTTTTAAATTTTTAAATTTTCCACGTTGTTTTGAATTAAAATATAATTAATTACTAAATATATAATTTATTAAAAATGTAGAAATAAATTAAAGTTCTAAAAAATATGACGAGTTCAGAACTCAATAGATCCTCATGAGAATGCAGTTGAGCATTGAAATTTTAAACTCGTGTTTTTGAAATCTGAATCAAAACTCAATTCACCTTTTACCAGGGATGATTAAACTCGTCTAAGCCCGTGGTAGTCTGATTATAAATTTATAAGTAGCTTCTTGTAGCTTCTTGTATACTAGATATTAGATATGGAGAGAGATTTTAAGCAAGGTTACTAAATTATTTCCAAACCCTCTTGGATTTGAAGAATGTCCTGATCCAGTATCCAATGTTAATAACAATAAAATTATATTTATTATTTATTTCATTTGTCATATTTATTTAATTCATATAATAAAATTATTAATTAAATTAAATATTTGTTATTATAATAAAAATAAATTTAATATAATTTAGATTTAAATGATTGTTGATAGTATGATAATGAGAATATGATATCATTAATATGGATAGATTAATATATGTCTAATAGTTTTTATGAAATAAAGATTAATAAATCTCGAATTACACACATAAATTATACATATAGAGATATGATTATTTAATTGATTTAAATGAGAATTTTTAATTTTAGTATTGTTTTTGAATTGTCAATAGATTTTTTTTAAGAGATATATAATTTTTTTAGATTTAGAAATTATTATAGTAATTAACCAGTTATTTATTATACTTTAATATCATATATCTAACACTTTGTGATGTTAGTTGAATGATATGATTAAATTATTATGAGATTAATTTTTAATCAAGATAGAATCTATCAACTTTTAGTAATGAGTTTGAGTTCTATAGAAATAAATACCTTGGTTAAGGTAAATTTATTAAAATTTGATTATAGAACATGAAAGAAAATACTATATTATTTTTTTAGTGGTTCTAAACTAAAAAGTACTTTATGCTATAAGGTCATTAAGGAGTATTGTTAAAGACTAATCTTGATTGATAAATTAATGAGTTAATTTACAATTAGTTTAGTAATAAACCTACATATTAGATACTAAAGAGTGTTTTGATATTTGTTGGACCGAAAAGTATTATTGATTAATTTAAAAAGTTTAATTTTATCTAATTAATATATAGTTTTAAGTGGAATATTATTATATTTTTACTAGCAGTAAAAATATAATTAATATAAAGTTTGATCAGTAAAATTAATCAAATAAGACTTAATTAATTGATCAAATATTTAAATATTATTTAATTAGTTACTGAAAATCTAAAAAAAAGACAACAAACTTGAGAGAGATTATTTGAGATAGAAAAAAACAAAACTATTAACAGTCAAAAGCTGTTCACTATTAGATCGGATAGAGAAAGAACAAAATGCAGACTTACAAACAAAAACACAGTTTTTCCACTACTCTCTTTTCAAAGTTTATCATTTTGGACTCTTCATATATTACAAATTTTATTCAATTAAGTGTTAGACACAACAAAATTAATCTCAGTGTGGCGCGTAAGAACTTCATACATTTAAACAAGATAATTTTTACCATCATAGATTCCAGGATATTTTTCTTATACGGTTTTTTGTTTCCTTATTAGTATACATAATTTAACCAAAATATATTTGTTAATTTTGTTTTCCTTACGAGAAACATGAAATTGAACCTTCAATTGGTATTACAGTTTTTGTTGTTGTTAATTTATGCTGCTAATTTATTATTGATTTTGGAAATCAATAGATTAATTGTGAATAAACACTGGCATTGCTCATATTTAATAATTGTTTTCATTTTTGAAATCCCGAGTGTATGTGCGTAATATGAAAGTTCAATCATGAAAATGATGATTTGATATGGCACATCATGAGTTAATACATACACATAATATGTATGGAACATGAACATATTGAGCATGACCGATTGTGTCCACGGTAACGTGCATGTACATATATTTATTAGATGTGAACATAAAAAATATTTTTACTGTTATATGTGTATGACATATATTTGATTTCGCTGCGATGATAAGACCAGTTTATACGTGTGATGGTGATTAAGTTAGCCTTTAATATTCATATATGTATTGAACTACGCATAATCAATGGAAATTGTTTCCATTAAATATAAAGACGAAATTGAATCTATTATCATTGACATACATTTTTTTGTGTTGGTAATACTGTTGCCTCACTGATAACCACCATATGAAAAAGTTTTAGAATTTTTCTTTACGGTGTATATTTCTTTTTAGGATTAAATATGATTTTCATCCCTATAAAATACATAATATGTTAAAATAGTTCTATAAAATTTAAGCCTGTTATTTTAGTCCAATTTTTTAACGGGACGTGACGAAAGTTGACATGACAAACGGAGTGGTGACGTGTGAGGTGTTTACATTGACACGTGTCGTGACGTGGACGCCCCGTACCTTAAGATATAAGAGTTAAGATTTTATTATGTACCTAAAGATTTTTCATACAAAAATATTTTAAAATATAAAAACTCCCAAGTTACTTGGATTATATAAGCACCTGAAAAAAACTAAAAAATACAGATACAAAAAAAAATATTTTTTTTAGCTGAAAAACATTCAAAGCTCTCATGTATGAGAAATGTTATATTATGGAACAAGAGAGAGTTACTTCTTTTTTTCTAAATGAATTAGAGCAAATAAGTTAAAGAGAACTGGAAAATAAGTTAGGAGTGAGGGAAGAGAATGTAAAAAAAATGTATTTAATTTTTTTCTCTTACATATTTTATCTATTTTTTTTATTATTTCCTAGAATTAATTTTATAATTCAATACTCTGTCTAATTTTTTAATACACCACAAATTAAGGAAATCATTAAATTTTATAATTTATAATAAATTTATTATATTTTCCTAAAAACATCCTTGTCTTTTTTATTCTTTCTCCATGAATGGTTGATTGTAATTTATCTTCTCTTTCCTTGATAAATTATTATATTATTTTTTTACTGCAGTTGGGACTTTTTATGTCAGTTCTACGGGACTTTTTATGACGGTTCAAACAGCGACATAGATACAGGAGACATAGAAAGTTTAACTTTCTATGTCGGTTAACTACTCGTCATAATAAGTGAACTTATTATGTCGGTTGCGATCAAATCGTCATAGAATGTGCAGAATTAATATAAAAAATTATTTTTCTACAATACTTCTTATGACAGGTCTAATGAGAACCGTTATAGAAAGTGAAACTTACTATGACAGTTGATGCAATAACCGTCATAGTAAGTTAGTGTTTTTTTTTAAATTCAGTTGGTTTTACTGGTTGTTCTCAATTCAAAATTGTTTTATCAACCTGCATATAATAATCTACAATTTCCAAACAAACTAGTTCATTGATAATTAGATGATATTATCCTCTAAACATTGTACAAAAAAAGACTAAAATGTAATATTTGGTTGTATATTTAAATAAACTAAAATTTCTACAACTTATTAAAAACACTTAAAAAAATGAAGCCCATTGCATTCTAATGTCTTCCATATCTTTGTCCTGCAATGGAGATGAATCGTTGAATAGCTACAAAAGAAATTTACTTAATCAATGAAAAAGTTAACTTTACACTTAAATAGTTAAAGGTGTTTGACTTTATTTTGTATTACCTCTCTCCATGAGTTAGTGATATTTGCAGATATGATTGTGTGCATGTGCTTCATCACATAGTATCCACACTCATAGTTCCCCAATTGATGTGGACACTACAAATCACACACAAATAATTAAAATATATTTTATATTATAATCAAATAATAGTGAGATAAATAAGTTACGTTAGGTGCAAGTAATTGTATCTTCTTTCTAGCTACAGGTGGAAGCCCTTGCAACCTCGAATGAGCTTCCATAGCCCTATAAAATGTAGACATTCATTAAATCATATTAATCATTAACATAGGAAATACAATAGAGAAAAAAGCTTACGCATCTAGTATATGTTTGATGGCCAAAGTGTTAGTTTTCTTGTGCAATGAACACAAGAGAACCACAAGAAAACGGTGAGAAATAATCACTAGCAATTGCCAATGACCCCTACAAATTGTAATAATATAATATTAATAACAATTATATTCTAAATAATTAACTGTAATTTAAAATTGTATACTTACTGATGTAAGTAAGGTGCTAAATACACCTCATTGCCTGCATTTTGAAATGTCTCTATTAAGTATGTTTGCACCTCACTTGCTTTATTTCCTATGCTTTGAATGGCAACAGGGTCAAGAAATCCATAAATATAAGTATTCTTCTTCTCAATGCAGAGGTTATGTAAATACCTTGAACATTGAAAAAATAATGTTAGAATAAATTATTAAATATATTAAACTATTTTAAGGTTAATGAAAGTATACTTACAAAAACCAAAGTTGTAGAATGGATATACATAGGAGATCAGTACCAGTAACAATTTCACAAACATTCTTCTGAGATATAAAAAAAGGGACGCTGCTGGCCCTGCCTACAACTTCAGGAGGCATGTCTAATTGTACAATTCTCTTCCTCATTGTCGCTACCACTGCACCGAGTTGTTGGAGAGAAGACATTTGTGGTTCTGAAGGACTAACAACTTTTGATCTTTTATAATCATCCTAAATTTAAATAAAATTAGTATGCAAATATAACTCAAGTTAAGATATTACAAAGGATAAATACATAATTAAAGCAAGTACGAAAACCAACCCTCCCTACAATTGGCTTTGCCAATCTAGTTGGCCAAATGATAAAATTCCCTAGGGCCTGTCCCCGGGGCCAATTTAGTTGTTCAACTCCGCTTTCATATTCATTAGTTGTGTGTCTATAATTTATCCAACTCTGATCCATTATTATATTCTGTGGAATAACAGAACATACAAGTATAAATTTATAAATCTACTCATAAAAATATGAAACCAAAACCACTCTATTTTAACTTTATGGGTACTTCAGTGCTTACAAATTGGATTGAATTAAGTAGAAAAATCAATCATACCATGATTGGATAGGTTGTATTTTGTGGAAGGTGGTGTGTCAAGGTGAATTAGTTATCAAAATTTCGATAACATATCATAATTATTATAAGTTATGTAGCAACTTGTATTTAAATGAGATTAAATAAAAATTTATTATTAAAAAATTTGTTCTTAATTTTTCTAGTCTTTTGTTCCATTCATTTTATATCTTTTAAGTTTATTCAAATCCTAAAATAATATCCTTTTCATCACAACCATATCTACATATTTTTTTATGGTTTAGTTGAAATGATATATTGCATTTTAAGAATACAAATTTTAATTTTATATTTATATCATTATAATTTGTTTCTTAAAATTTAACACTAAAAATAATATATATTCTTTTACAATCTTAATAATATCATGTTTTTTATTATAATTTATTTTTTATAAAAAATATTTAATTAATATTTATGTTAGTAAGGATATAGAAAGATGGATATGAAATATAAATTTTATACCAAATGAACAAAATGAACTTAAGGTGACAAAAATAAAAAATTTAAATGTGAAAGTTTTCTTATATAGTTTTTAAGAATTTTTTTTTAAATTCAAAACATCTATTTTATCAATTTAATTCTCTAATATAATAAAAATAATATTAAAAGAATTAAACTAAATTATTAAAATATTTTATTCTCTTAAACTAAACTTTTCCATTTAAAAAGGGTAAAAACATATCTGAACCTTAAAATTTCAACAATTTTGTGACATAACAGGAACCTATAATAATAAGCATATAATAGAATATTACTAAACAGAGAGTTTCATAGAATTAAATTTAAAATATAATATATCATCCAGATTTGAAACAAAAATAATTTTATATTATATCATCCTCATTTCTAAAATATGTCACTTTACTATTACTTAAAATAAGACAAAATATGATTTTACCCTCTCAGTTTTCTTTAATTTTTTGTTTTCACTCTGTAACAAGACATCAACAACTTTTGATTTTTTTTTGTTTTTGTATTTTTGTTGTGTTTGGTCTATTATGGAAGAAGAAACTGTCAATTGTATAGACTCACAGGACTCACAGTGGTCTTTTGCAAACAAACAAACTGCATATTCCTTCCTCCCAACCTTCCTATAACTCCAACTGCAACCTAACATCATTTGTCCATTTAAAATTGATATCTGCCTCTATTATGATTGTTGGAATCCATCTTATAAATTTACAAATACAAAAATACTAAAATTTATGCAATGTAAAAGCAATCAAATGGGCTCCTATAGGTAAAAAATATCAATGTAATATAACTTAAAGCAATACATACACGTTTGTCCTATTCCCAATTCCCTTCTCAACAACATGCTTGTCCTGTTCCCAATTCAACTACTCCTTCCCCGTCTCCCCAATCTCCAAATACCTGTACCTCAACACATTGGCCTACAAATTAAAATCTAGCTCTATATATACTTTTCTCAAGAATCTCTAGAAATGGGAAAAGGAATACGGGGAAAATTTTCCACATACTTCTCCAAATATTTTGCTATTTTCACAGAAGCCTCTTACATCAAGATGTAATCTCTATCAATCTTTTATACAATCCAACAAGTCACTCATGCTCAGATTATGCAATCACAATATTTGCGCACATATCAATCAATCAAAATTAAAATGAGATAAAGTAAAGGGCTTTATCTTCATATGACTTGAAAGATTGAAAGAACAAAAAATTATTTGAACTCACCGTGAGATTCTGCACCATGAAGAACAAATCACTAGATTAGGGTTCCAAGCACAAATCACGACCACGAAGAACCCACAAAAAAAAACGAATCACGGCCACGAAATCAAACGACTCAAGAACAGTAGGGTTTGAAACACGAAGATCAAGGTTTGACAGTAGAGTTCTGTGTTGGAGAGAAAAGAAATGTGAATAGACTCTGGAGTTGGAAAATAGAATTTAAAGTAAAAGATTTACTATGTCAGGTGAAATTAAAACTGACTCTGGAGTTGGAAAATAGAATTTAAAGTAAAAAGATTTACTATGTCAGGTGAAATTAAAACTGACATTAGTAAGTCACTTACTATGACGGTTCTAGACTGGACTGACATAGTAAATACTTACTATGTCTATTTATATTAGAACTTGACATAATAAATTTGAAATATATTACAAAATTGCCACCGCCCCACTTATTATGACAGGTGAATTATACCCGTCATAATAAGTCGTCATTGATTCCAATTTTTGCACTAGTCTCTTTCTTATAAAATGTAAGTTTCTCTTGTATCCATCAAAGAGATGTTTCTAAACATTTTTTCTCAAAATAATCTTTCTTTTATGATTTTTAGTCCTAAATGTTTTACCATAAAAGATTTTGATTTCAAAAATTACTAGAAAAATTTAGCTTCCCACAAAAAAATTTAAGATCCCTTCTAATTTTGTTTTCCATTTAGTCTTTAACTCTTTCTATGATGTAAGTAGAATCTACGTTTCTTGAGTTTTTCTCGTTTTTCTTTTCATTTTTTTTTCTTTAGTTTCAATTTAGTATATTTCTTTTGGAATAAAATATATTAGATTTATTAGAAAAAATGTAGATAAAGAGGTGAGATGTTAATGTTGTCGGTGGAAAATTACAATTCCAATAAAAAATGGGGGGTGGCAAGGCCTCTTCTGCCCCTAAGAAGCTTTGCCACTGAGGACAATGACACTGGAGCAACATTAGCGACACTAGAACAATGACGATGACACTAGAACAAGCTTGATAATGGAGGGACGACACAACAACAAAGAAGATGAGAGCAGGGTATGCACTAGAGTGGGTAGGTTAGATGAAATCAAATTAATTTTATATATTTAATTAAAAGGATATTTCAACCCTATAGAAATATAGGAAGAAAATCACAGAAGGTGCAAAAAGAAATTTGATCCATTCGGAGGTGGGCATTTAAGTTTAAGTAGGAGAGAACTTCATGCCATATATATATATATATATAAAGGAAAGAGATGATATTTTACTTTATAACTATTTTTAACATAGTTTGCATACCTCGAGTATTAAACAAGTTTAACACGTGAAAATATGGGATGTCAAATGAACTTGTCTACATAGGTGTCATCCAAACTCGTCTTGATTTTGACAGGAACTCCTTGCATTAACTGAGTATGGGTATGGGTAATATCTAATTTTTTAAATTGAGTTTGAGGACAGGGATTGGAATATACATATTTGCCTTGTCCTCGTCTCCATACTTGTCTCAATATCCGTTTCCATCCTTATATTTGTTTCCGTTTTAAATTACTAAAACACTTTTAGTTTATTAGGTAACTTAAATAACTTATATTAGTTTTTTTTGGTTGTTAAGTCGGTAGCTTATTTTTATGGTACATATTTGATATTTTACTCTTTTGTATAATTATTTGACCTTTATCTAATTGGTATTTGATATTTATGCAATTCTAAGTTTTTATTGATATTTGACATTTGAGAAAAGATGTGTATCCTTTTGACAATTAATCCTTTATAATATCATGTTTTCTTTCTTATAGTTTTTTTAATAAAAAATTATTTAATTAATAATTAAAATACTAAGGGGTAAGTTAGGGGGCGAGTATTGGTATACCTGTTATCCAATGAAGATGAAAATGAGACAAAAATTTCACATATTTTGGGCACGAGAATGAAGGTGAAATTTTATTTCGAAAATGAAAATACGAAAGTGAAATTCATCCATGTCCCGTCCTATTATTATCCCTAATGGAAACTATAAATTACCCATTAATACAACCTAAGTAAATTATATTCTTTTAAAAAATTTAATTTATAACATTCAGTATATTTTAAATATTTTATTTATTTACTATTTAGGATTTATTATATTGTAAATTAAGTATTCAAAGAGAGAAAAATTAAAAGAACCAACTATACCCAAAATTAGATCAAATATTATTTAAAAAATTTTGTTGTTTTATATTTTATTGTGTAATTTAATGTTCAATAAATTTTTAATTAGATTTAAAAAAATGTTTTCTATTTGGATATTAGTTTAATTTAAACTTTGACTTTTTGAAATTTTGAATATGTTTTGTAATTATATTTTAATTAAAAGAAATTGTGATATATGGACAAGCATTTAGGTTTTTGTACGGCAGAAGGTTAAATTTGTTGAAAAATTACACATTGGGGTCTCTTTTTTTTTAACGATTTGGGGTAAGTCGTGTTACCATAACATGAATCCTGTGAAGGAGTCGTGTTCCCATAACATGAATTCCTATCTCCCCGTTCAAAATAGGGAGTCGTGCTAGGTAAACACGATTTTAATAGGGAATCGTGCTTACGTAGCACAATTTGCTTCCTTTTAATTTTTTTTATTTTGGATTAGGAGTCGTGCTACATAGCACGACTTAGTCGTGCTAAGTAACATGATTTTCTACCCTATATATTTCATTTCCAGCTTTAACGTTTCCTTTGCATGCCATATTCAATGTTCCTTTTGCACCTTCGCACCTTCAAGCTTCGCCTTTGCTCTGGTTTCCTTTGTACCCTCCCTTTCCACTTTTGGGTTTTGTGACATTGTTTTGTCTCATCTCTTTTTTTATTTTCTCTTCTCTTAAATTTCATTTTTGTATAAGGTCTAAAGTCACAATTCAATTTCATTTCTTATTTATTAAAAAATTGGTTTTCTCTTCGTAGTGAATATGGTTTTCATTGAGGAATTAAATATTTTTAACTCATTTCATGTTAGAGTATATTATGACAATAACACTCAATCATTATGTAGGTTTTCAAATGGTATTACATTTAACCATTTGAAGCAAATAATTGGTAGTAAAGTATTTTGTACAAATGATAGAGTTGTTACAAATGTCTTTTATTGTTATCCCCTTCCTATTGTTACTATGGTCGAAACACATGGCCTTGCGCAAATATTTATTGATGAAGAAGTTAATAAGGTAATTGGTTGGCATTTGGAGTTTAGAAGAGGTGAAGAAATGGAGTTGTTTGTAAATTTAATGAAGGTTGAGCCACCAGAAATTAATTATGGAGTTTCCACGTATACTGGTGGAGTCACTGATTAGTGACTTGTTTATGATTTTATCGACTAATGTACTAGGTTGCTTATTTGACGCTAATGAAAGAGTTGTGTATTTTTAAAAGCTAGAGAGTTATGTTATTGTTGATGTGATAATGTTCATTTCAATTTGTGTAATGAGATTTTGTTTTGCGCATTGTATTGTTATGAATCATGTCTTTCATATAATTAAAATATAAATTAGTTCGACTTGTTGAAATAAAAATAAAGCGAGTATTAACATAAAAAATATTACAACACCGTCAACAAATTAATACATTCAATGATGATCACCTGTCCCACAACATGGTCTCCGAGTTTGGCGTCTAGGTCGTCCTTCTTGGTTTGGGCTAGGTTGCTCATCAGCTTCCCTTTCTTCATTTTGCTCTGTGGTAGGCATGTGAAAAGGTATACTACCCACATAATTATACATTGGTGGAGGTGGAGGATGTTGATAGTATGTAGATGGAGGTGTCATGGAAGAGGTGCCGAACATACTTTGTTGAAACGAGAAAGTAGTGTAGGTGGAAGACACTCCTCCAAATTATGATGATGAGCCGGGTTGCATGTGTGGCATATGTCCATAATATGGAAAGAGATGTTGACTGCTTTGTCCAAGAAGTTGGTGACTGTTGTCACGTTGTTCATTATACTACCAATTTTGTTAAGCATATTGTGACAGTGGTTGCTCTTCCTGTGTGTCGTACTAGTGAAAACAAAGTATGAAATATTAGAACAAAAGAAGTGTAAAATTAGAAGCATTAAAGTATTGTATATATTTACCTCGTCATCATTTGTTTCGTCTTCTTGAGGAGGAAAAATATAACTGATAGTCCTCTGAAAATACCATTGCATATATGGCGTAATTTATCTGAGGTGGCCATTTCCATGGAAACCGACTCCTTCAATTAAACGATTTTGTCAATATTCCACATTGTGATCCATGTTTCATGATATTGAGGCCAATTCCTATCCGTTTTCCCTCTCATGCCCTGCTTATGTAACTCGTCCAAGTTAATTGAATCTTAAGGGATGATCTGCCTAAGACCAAATTGCCGCATAATCCTATCAGCTGGATGAGGCTCAACCGAAACAGATCATGGGAACAATGGCACGAGCCACAGGAGGGACATCACCAATTATTAAGTCTCTTAAATTACTCCTTGTGTAAAGTCCATAAAAACTGCATTTTATACACAAGATAGTAAAATGTACAACAACATTCAAATATATAAGACATATTTATAAAATATCAAATGCAATAACGCTTTTGGCTAAAGCTGGTCAAATTTGACCCGCAGAGATGACAATGTGTATGTGATGATATTAGACATTAGACCAGGTCTAGACCACCTACAATTTACATAACAAATTGAATTGAAAATAAAATGCCTTGTTTATATAAAAAATAGGTCATTAAAATAAGAATATATCTCCTTGCCAAAGGGAAATCGTAGCCTTCGACAATCTCAGTAGCAATCAATGCGGGGACGGTAGGACAAATACAAGTGATGCGGTCCCATGCCCATGACTGCAGGAGTAACATGCATCCACCAATATTGTCTTAAGTCATGTCTACTCCATGATTTAGGGCTCTGTACAAACATGCAAGTACAGTTGACCCTAGTTGCTAACTGAGGCGACGTCTTCAAGTAATAATAAGTACATCAAATGTACTCGTGATGCATATGTATCTGGCATCAGTAGACTTCCTATAATGGTCAGTATATGCGCCCTAGCATACTGTGCCACAACGACATCATTTGCGCCATCTAGGAGTTGCTGAAATGCATTGTTCAGCCAAGAGAGTTTTTATTGAGTTTCCTTTTGCAACCCCTTCTAGTGGAAGTGAACCTAACAGTGATTCGCATAAGGCAATGAAATTGCCACTAGTCAGATCGATGACTGGCTAGCCATCAATCGGAAGACCAAGTTGCATTACAACATCTTCTAATGTTATGGTGGTCTCACCAATCGAGAAGTGAAACGTATGAGTTTCAGTTCTCCATCGCTCCACTAAGGCCGTGAGTAAATGATGGTTAATGTCAACATTTTCCATGTCCAACAGGGATCCAAACCCTACTATATTGATTACGTTTCTTACACGAATGTCCAACATGTGGGAATATTTTGCAACCCAGACTTTATGATGCCTAGGTTGCAATAATCGCTCATTCCCCTTCCATAACGCCTTTGTAACATGTTTGTCTTGCAATCATAACAAAGACATATCCGATGGAAGGTTACAAGTAAATGTCATTGCTACAATATAATATTAAATGACGTTAATAAAATATACAAAACTGAAATAATATAAAAAAATATCTATTTAATCTAAATATATAATAATATATGTAATAATATATTATACAATATAATATTTTTTGAGATAAAGTGGTTCTATACGGATAGAAAAATAATTTTACTAATCCAAAGCAAGTATTTTTTAAAAAAATATTTTAAAATTTAAAATAATTAAGAAAACCTAAATTAAATAAAAAACAGAAACAACAAAACAACGCACACAGGTAGGAAAAATTAAATCCAATATTTTTATTTTAGAATTTAAAAAAACATTAACAAAACCTAAATAAAAAAAATAGAAACAGAAAAAAAAATTAACAAAACCCAAATCAAATAAAAACACAAACAGAAAAAAACACATACACGCAAAAAAAACTAAATCCAATATTTTTTATTTTAGAATTTAAAAAAAATTAACAAAACCAAAATTAGGGGCGATTCTTCCTGCACCCCCAAATTTTCTTCCTGCACCTCCTAAAAATTAAAATTCCAACATTGCCCTTGTTATTGATTTCCGGTTTCTAGAATCCGGAAGTCACTTTTTGGCTTCCGATTTGTAGAATCCGGAAGTCACCTTTTGACTTCCGGTTTCTACAACCCGGAATTCATTTTTTGACTTCTGGTTTCTACAATCCAGAAATCATTTTTTGACTTCCGGTTTCTACAATCCGGAAGTCAAAATTATTTTGGCTTCCGGCTTATACAGATCAGAAGCCAATTTCTACTCCGCATCCGAATTTACTTCCGGACTGTACAAGCCGGAAGTCATTCTCTCAAACCAGAAAAATGTGAAAACGAGAAATCGAAGCAACTTACTTGTGCTGGCACTGGTGTGTAGTCGTGTGTGCTTGCTTCTCACCACCAAATACAAGAACAAGGAGAACGAGAGGGACGGAATGTAAGAACAAGGAGAACGAGAGGGAGCACGCCGGAAGAGAAGAGAGACCAGAAGGAAGATGCGGAAGAGAAAGAAGGGTGGATATGATTTAGGTTTAAAGAGTATTTTGGTAATTACACTGTGCTATTGGGGTGCAAGGAGAAAGTGCCCAAAATTAGAAAAACAGAAACAAAAAAAAATATTAACTAAACCCAAATCAAATAAAAAACACAAACAGAAAATAAACGCACACACACATATGCAAGAAAAATGAAATCCAATATTTTTTATTTTAGAATTCCAAAAAAAAATTAACAAAACCTAAATGAAAGAACAAAAACAGAAAAAAAAATTATCTAAACCCAAATCAAATAAAAAACACAAACAGGAAAAAAAAACGCACACACACATGCACAAAAAATGAAACCCAATATTTTTTATTTTAAAATTAAAAAAAAATAACAAAACCTAAATGAGAAAAACAGAAACAGAAAAAAAAATTAACTAAACCAAAATCAAATAAAAAACACAAACAGAAAAAAAAACAAAAAAACGCACATACACATGCAGGAAAAATGAAATCCAATATTTTTTATTTTAGAATTTTAAAAAAATAACAAAACCTAAATAAAAAAACAAAAACAGAAAAAAAAATTAACAAAACCTAAATCAAATAAAAAACAGAACAAAAATAGAAAAATAAATTAACAAAACCTAAATTAAATAAAAAACAGAAACAAAAATTAAATAGGGGAAAATTAAATCGAATCTATATCGCACAAGAATAAAAATAGGGTAATTGGTGTAGTGATATGATGGAGGAATGCTATTGAAAGAGAGACTAGAGATTTTGTGCTAATAGGATGGAACACTTCGAGACACTCAAAGAAGGCCACGCCAAAGAAGATCGTCCACCACAGAAGACCGTCCGCAGAGAAGACAGCACGCCAGAAGCAGATAGCACACGAATTAGAGATAGCACACGAATTAGAGATAGCACAACCAGAGGGAAGGAAGAACACTGCTGAATAAAGAGATAGCACACGGGAAGGAAGGAAACCTATGGCTAGGTTGTAAAGGCGTGGATGAACTGTGCATTCACGGATTCAATGAACATCAATTCAATAATCCCATGTGCCTGGGACGCTGCTGCAACCTGCTGCGACAGTTTGATGGTGCTGGACGCTGCTACCGCATGTGCCGCGCTTGCAACCGCAAGGACGAACAAGGTTGGCGCAGAGAGAAAGGGAAGTCGTGCTAAGGGTGCACGACTTCCAATTAATTGAGTTTCGTGCCAGGGCTGCACGACTTCCACACATTAAATAGCTTTAATTTATTTAAATTATTATTAAAAAATTAAATAAAATTAAAATAACTATTTATAAAATAACTTTAGAAAAAAATTATATTAATAAAATCAAATTTAAAAATAGGTATTTATAAAATAATTTTAGCAAAAAATTATAGTTAATAACATGAAACTTAAAATAGATATTTATAAAATAATTTTAGAAAAAAATTTATATTAATAAAATCAAATTTTCGTAATGAAATATTTCATACCTTATTCCCTCCTGCCATGCTATATGTGCGGGGAGTGTTTTCAATAGCTTCTCTCCATTGATAGCTTCACTTCTTGCAATTAGGATTACAACTTTGTGTCAACTTTTATTCTTTCCTACATCAAAGTCTTACATATTCAATTACATTATTTTCTTTTCAAAAAATGAATCGTGCTGACATAATCAAAGATTTTAGTTCGAAAGATGAAGAATACTAGTTAGAGGATGATGACATTATTAATCAATTAACAAAGTCATCGAGTGGACATGCACATACAACAAAAATATGGGAGGGAATGTGTTTTGACTCAAAGGATGTTGCAGTCAGTGTTATCAAACAATTCCATATTGAGCAAGGTTACACCTTTTTGGTTCTTGAAACAAAGTCGGACAAATATATTGTTTGATGTGTACATTATAACAATGGGTGTCAGTGGCGCATTAGAGCATCGTACAACAAGATACACAAACAGTGGCAAATCAAGAAAATTGAAGCTTCTCATTCTTGTTTAACAACAAATTTGCACCCTGATCATCGCAATCTCGATTCAACACACATTGCTCATATCATTTATCAATTGGTCAACACAAATATATCCAATCCGGTTAAAAGTCTAATTGTAGACATAAAAGATCAATATGGCTATACTGTCTCGTACAGAAAAGCATGGATGGCTAAACAAAAAGCAATAGCCATGGCTTTCGGAGATTGGGAAGAATCGTACAACGTTCTTCCAAGACGGATGGAAGCCCTTCAACAAACAAATCCGAGAACCATTATTCAATACATAGGTTCCCGTATTGAGGATCATGACAACATATACGTATTGCAACGTGTATTTTGGGCATTCAAGCCATGCATTGAAGGATTCACATATTGCAAGTCACTCATTCAAGTTGATAGAATCTTCTTAACAGGTAATTATCATGCAACTTTACTAACAACCACTAGGCAAGATGGAAATAGAAATATTTTTCCATTGGCATATGCAATCGTTGAGGGTGAAACCAAAGAAGCTTTGTTATGGTTCTTCCAATTGCTGAAACAACTCGTTACTCCTCAACCAAATTTATGCATGATAATAGATAGAAGTTTCAGAATCTTATCCGCCTTGGCTTCTGAAGAACCTCAATGGCATGATCTCTTCTCAATATTCTGCATTCGACACATTGCATCAAACTTCAATAAAAGATTCAGGAATGCTGAGTTGAAAAGACAAGTCATCAACTTCGGTACTTTATTCTTACATTCATAAATAATTCTTTTCAAAACCTTTATTTTGCGGTAGTCCTTTTTTTTCAGGATACGAAATGAAACAACCAACTCTTTTAGCAAAATTAACTGCTATGAGAGCCCAGTTTCCACTGCAAGTATCCTGATTGGATGACATACCATTGAAAAAGTGGACACAAGCATATGACGGAGGCAAAAGATATGGACATATGATGACAAATCTGGCCGAGTCCATGAACTCTGTATTAAAGGGAGCAAGAGCTTTACCTATATGTGCCCTACTTAAAGCAACATTTCAGAAAACCATAACTTGGTTTGTCGAATGTGGGTCAAAAGCAGAAATGATGTTACGAGCAGGACATCAATATTCAGAAGAAATTGCTTCCTTACTTCACGAGAATCAAAATCGTGCTCGCATGTGTTGTGTTGAAACATACAACAGAGAAAATAGAGAATTCAATGTCCAAGAGTTAACAAATCTCCATCATCGCCGAAAAATAATCAACTGCACAGTTAGATTAAATGATTGGTGGTGTGACTGTGGAGAATTTCAAGCTCTTAGATTGCCTTGCTCTCACGTCATTGTTGTGTGTTCATTTTGTCATTTACAATTAGGTACATACATGGACAACGTCTATAAATTACGAAGTACAATTTCATCTCATTCCAAATGAAGATTATTGGTCTTCTTATACGAGACCAAATTTTATTCTTAACCCAACTATGCGACGACCTACTTTTGGAAGACTTTCAACTCATTGTATAAGAAATGAGATGAATGAGTCAAGTTCAAATAAACCGCGAAAATGTTCTTTTTGTAGGAATGATGGTCATACTAGAAAAAATTATCCATATAAACAAAATTTTTATTATATTTATAACACTTTAAATTTTTACATCTTGTAAAATTTATTTGACATTCTATTTATTTTATTTATTAACTTCATTATTTTTTTTATTTTATAATATAAACAAATTTTAATTATTAATGTAATAATATTTTTAACTATTAACAATTACAAAAAAAAACAACAAAATCATACTACGTAGCACGACTCCTAATCCAAAATAATAAAAAAAAATAAAAAGGAAGCAAATCATGCTACGTAAGAATGACTCCCTATTAAAATCGTGTTTACCTAATACCACTCTCTATTTTGGACGTAGGAGATAAGAATTCGTGTTATGGAAACACGACTCCTTCACAGAATTCGTGTTATGCTAACACGACTTATTCCAAATCGGTAAAAAATAAAAAAAGACTCCCAATGCGTAATTTTTCAACAAATTTAACCTCCAGATATACAAAAATCCAAGCATTTATTGTCCACATATACTGTGAGTGTTGTGATTTAAAAAAAGAAAACTTTAAAATGCAAGTTATTCAAACATTATTTTCAATTCGAACTTTTGAAGGTGCACCGCTTCTGCTACCAAGTGTGAATGACGAAGATAAAAACTTTCTTGATCAGCATTTTGATAATAGCAGACAGGGCAAATCTAGTATGTATATCCAAATTTCTCTTTTTAAAGTGGAAGCATGAATAATATAGATATGTTCAGCTCAGGCTTTTATCTTTAGTTTTAGTATAGAACAACCCCGTCGAAGCAACTTCAGACTAGGCACCAAGTTCGGGACCAAGTTTAATTTCCTTTCGTATCCATCAAAATTCTCTACAATTCCTTCGTGAGACCATCATTCAAAGAGAAACTTTTGAAGGAAAGGCCAGTATCAAAATATGCAATGGCAGATATTCCAAACCTTTTCAATCCAATGATCATGATTATGCCTGTCCAAGTTCGAAAAATATAAAATTAGACTCAACACTCGTTACTCAGGTTCTGCTTAGCTAGCAATGAATGAGTTTAATACCCTACTCACGTTTACTTGGATTTATAAGAATGAAAATAAATAAAAAGCAAATTGAGAAAACATTAGCCTGGATGACCGGAAGCAACTTCTGGACGTTTAACACGTCTATGGCAACATATGTCTTCCGCAACAATCATATCTTCTTTTTGTAATTAGATCAGGCTTCCGGTTTTTATAAATAAATTCCTTTATTTCTCCTCAAATCACACTTCAACTCACTCTTCTTTTCTCTTTTTTTGAGTTCTTTGCTCTCTAAAGCTTACTATTTCGAGATTCTCAGTTCGAGACGTTTCTATTATACCTGTTATACCTGAAGAATCGTGCGATACATCACGCGTAAATCCTTACAGGCAGGGTTCTCACACATCTCAGGAAACTTTCATCCTTTTCTCCAGTCAGTGGATCCAACGCAAGTGACTTTGTCAATGGAATGTATGGATGCCCATCAGTAGTGTTTGAACCTCAATATTCATCCCCGCCTTACAAGAAATATATCCTTGATAATAGTTAGATAACATCAGTTGTAACTAGTGTGTTGCTTTAACATACACATTCATGCTTTCAAGTGGCTTTTGCTTCTTGGTATGGAGGACAATCCTTCCAAGAGTCAATAACCCCAAAAGCAAGGGCTATCAACTCATTTGATAAGAGGAAACCTTCTGGATCACTTAGCCTTATGTAAGCCACCCTCTTTTCTATATTAGTTTTATACGAAAAAGAATTATAAAGGTCATCTATTATAATGGCTCTCCTATGCTCGTCCAAGCAAACCACAAGTCCGCTCTCAACATAAGGTTTATAAGCCTCTAGCAAAGACAAAACAGCAGAGCTGCCAAATGATTCTTGGAAACTCTTTAAGTCTAGGCCTCGTGCAGTTCTTAGGGACAGCATCACCACATCCATGGCCATGTCCTTGCCATGAATGTTACCATCACCAGAGCTATCTACTAATCCATTTTCCAGATTCTGCACAAAATTTATGTAATCATTGACCTTCCTTGGTCTTGAAAACCGCAACCCACCAACAAAACTTGCAGAGCCAAGGCCAAAGGCATAGAAAGGCTCGTTCTTCCAGTATATAAAGTTGTGTTTGCACTCGTACCCACTCTTGCAGTAGCTGCTGATTTCATAATGGTTGTAATTCGCATCAGAAAGCATTCTTGAAGCCATCTTGTAGAACTCAGCCGATTGTGTTTCAGAAGGCATTGGAAATTCCCCTGGTGAGTACCTGAAAACATTTCCAGATCATTATAATGCTTTATAAAAGGAAAATAAAAGCCATCAATGCTACTCAAGGTTCTAAAAACTACTCATCCACAACTACTCTAAGCTTTCTGTGGTGTCTGCAACCGTAATTGCAGTCACTTCAGATGTCAAGGTTTCAGATTGTAGTTTCAGTTTCATCGCGAATCTTGACACTGTAAGAAATGACAACTGTGAGAATAGCCTAAAAACATTGACACCACGTCGGAAATTGCAGTACCAGACCGTTTTAAAAAACCTTGGAAAGTGTATTTGTTCGTAATTTCTCACAATATCAAGGATCATGGTAAAGCTGAAATTACAACAGCAATTTAAAATCTTGTTGCCGCTAGTGCAACAAAAAAGGACTGTCACTTTCCAGCAAGTAAATATTAGTTCTTGGTTATCAGTTTTGAGATAATGTGTGAATCACGTTCAAGAAAAAAAAATAAGTGCCACTTACAATCGTCCAAATTTTGTTCCTTGCTCAATTTGCAAGTCATAAACAGACACGTGAGAAGGTTGTGCCTCTATGGTGAGCCTTAAACTTTCCTCCCACATCTCACTACTCTGATGAGGCAACGAAGCTATGAGATCAACGCTCCAATTCTCAACCCCACATGACTTCACAGCACCAATAGCCTCATGAACCTCTTGCACCCCATGTGCCCTCCCACAGGCTCTCAACAGCTCCTCCTGAAACGCCTGCACTCCCAAGGAAACTCTATTAACCCCCAACGCCATCATCTCCCTCATCTTCTCAGCATCAAACGTGCCGGGGTCCATCTCCATCGATATTTCGGCGTCCTCACAGAGCCCAAACTTCACCCTCAGAGTCTCCAAAACGGATGAAACCATGGAAGGAGGCACCAGCGAGGGTGTTCCACCACCAAAGTAGACAGTCTGGAGGGGCGTGATGGAAGCGGGTTGATCTACTTTGGTGGCGGTGATTTCCCGGCAGAGCCAGTGGATATAATTGGAGACGCGAGGGTCATGGTGGGTTAGGGTGGAGGCGGAGCCGAGAGCTACGATGGGGAAGTCGCAGTAGTGGCAGCGTTTCCGGCAGAAAGGGAGGTGGATGTAGGCGGACAAAGGGAGTGGTGGGGTGGAAGTGTTGAGAGAGGCATTGTGTCGAACAAGTGGCGTACTCTTTGTGAAGAAGGTTTTGGTTAACGAGTTAGAGGGAAGTTTTTGAGGTTTGGGTTTAGGGGTTAGCACACAGAAAATGGGAGTGAAGGATGATTTCAGCATTGGGGGAGTGAACATGAAACTGTTGAGAAAGGAGTTGGACGAAAGAGATGAGGTACGTTAGGAACAACTACACCTTCTTTGCTTCCAAAAATCACTAAATATATTAAATACTGTTTTGATCTCTCTTTTTTCTTCGGGCTTTTTCCCTCAAATATCAAATTTTACTATTTTAATATTTTCTATCAATTTTTTCCCTGTCTGTAGGTTTTTTTAGGAGACTAATGGAATGTCACGCATAGACATGGCGGGATAAGTTTTGTTTTCCTTTCTGTCTTTGATTCATTTAATTAATTATTAAAAATATGTTTCTAACATATATTTTTAAATATATTTAAATAAATCTAAAAATTTAAACATGTAATAATATATATATATATATAATAATAAAATAAATTATTAAACATAAAGAAACTAAATATTTTAATATTAAATTATTTTTATATTATTTTTTATATATAAATTAATATTTTTTAATGATATAAATTTTAAATTATTTTAATAATGAAGTATATTTTAATTTATTATTTTATATTATAAAATGTATGTAAAAAAGTGTTTAATAATGTTTTTATTTTATTTTATACATATCAAATTTAATTTATCAATCTTCAAAACACATAATTTAAATCTATTAATCCTTCAAAATAAATATTAAATACATATTTAAAAACATAAATAAATAAATAAATAATTTTCAATTATTAATCTTTCAAAACATATTATATGAAAGAAAAAAAAATCTAAACAAACAAAGATCAAATAACTTAATAATCATCTTTTAAATTAGAAATAATATTGTTAAAGAACTAACCTTATGTGTTTACCAAATAGGTTGAAGGGACTGAAAAAAGTAAAAATATAGAGAATGAGATAAAGAGAAGAGTATATTGAACGGTAGTCCTTTATGTATGAAAAATAAAAAGAAACATTAAGTAAGAATAAAATTAATTTTAAGATTTAGTTTTAAATTTAAAGACAGGGTGGGGATAAATACGGAAGTGAAATAGAGATTGCATTACTCATTTCCAATCTCGAACCTAATTTCTTAAAATGAGAAAAACCAAAATCTATACTCGAACTTGATCAACTCAATTTTTTTCTACCAAATTCAGGAGCAGTACGGTTTGATTCAAACAAGTGTGAATTTGACTATCATCCCTAGTCATGTAATGTGACTCCACCTATGCCTTCCCCTATTTGAGAGTATTATATGTAAATGGAGTAGTATATTGTATGAATAATATAATTAATTTGGTTTAATAAAGACACAAATGTAAATTTTAAAACAAAACAAAGCCTATTATACATATACTCTACCAAGAATAGGATAGTGGGTTAACTTAATGTTCTTTATTTTTATTTTCATATTTTATTTATTATACTTATTTATAATTAGACAACAAATAACTAGTATACGATGCTATGGTAACCTAAGATCATTAAAGTTTACAAAGATTTTCTTTATTCAAATGAACTTTGGATTTTCGTGAGATTTTTAATTGAAAGAGTTTTCTTTGTCAATAGAAATACTTACTCATGGATATTAGTATTTTATTTTATAAAAATCAATATGGAGACATGGTGGGAAAAATAATTTGAGGTTCTCTCTAGATTAGGTGGGATTAATTTGTTATTTGGTTTAACTCGTATTTCCTGTTCCTCTATAATTTCTCACAATACTCTCATAATTTGAAAAATGACTATTTTATTTTTTTAATGATGCAGAAAAGGTGTTATAGAAAACTTTCAGAATATATGTTTTAGAGTATTACTTTACGATATGTATTTATGAAAAATGTCAAAATTAAAGTTTTATAATTCTATTTTAGAAAAACTTTTTTGGAAGAAATTTTACAATTTCTTATACATGTTGGGATTCCAAAACAATTCAGAAATATTTCAAAACATCCAAATCCGAAAAAGTTTATATGCAAACTATTTTGTAATTCACCAAACTTATTGAGGTGCATGAAAATATGAAAGTGCAGGAAGCACACGCCTTTGGTTTTTATAAATTTTGTAGACGTAGGAATGTCTTTCTTGTGGAGCTAAAACCATGAGAATAGCTTTCCATGCTTGGTCTTTGGGCTATTTAATTTAAATGGATCCTAGTATGTTGATGGCCTACTAATGACATTTGATTTTGGAGAAACGAATTCAGAGGAAGAAAAACAGAAAAAAAACAGTTAAACAATGTAAAAGATAAAATTTCAATAAAAAGATAGTGTAAAATAAAAGAAAAACATTTTTAAAATTGGATAATTGAATTGACAAGAAAAAAAAAATACTTCAACAGATCCCACTATTTTTATTTTTCATATTCTCTCAAGCACACAAACAAAATTAACTCTCTTCGTTCTCTTCCTCTCTACCGAAGAAACCATAAGAAATTTTGAGTTAAAAAAAATTAAATATAAATTAAATTACGTTTCTTCATTTTTAAAATTTCTCCATTCACCCAGAAAGACATGATACGATGGCAAGCGTAGACATCTCTATAGTGACAAACTTGTACAAGAAGGTGAATGCAAAGTCAATTGGAACACATGGTAGTACAATTAATGATGCAACTTCAAAAAGAACCTATAAAAATGTACAGAATAAATCCCAAGAAACCTAGAGGATTATGAAAACCAATCTAGCCGATAGAGCATTGGGGAGAGGGGGGGGGGGTTAGGGAACCTCTGCACATATGAATGTCTTGTGATTGGCATATAAAACATATAATTAACTTACGCTACAAAATTACATAAGAATTAAATAGTATGTTATTTCACTAAATATTTCACCATGTAAGGTCCTTCAAGCTCATATCCCAGTTTCCTGTAATAATGGCGTGTGCCCACCCCTGAAATTACAGCTATTTTTGTTGATCTGTGTTCTCTGCAAGCAATACGCTCTGCCTCCTCCATTAAAAGTGTACCATAACCCTGTTAACAAGAATTTTGGTCCACAGCAGATCACGTAAAAGAATAGAAAAAGGACATGAAAAAAAAAACAAGTCATAAGATATCAGAAAGCCACAGTATGAATATCAGCATGCATCTTTTTTTGTTACGCGTCTAAAGAATTTCATATACACAAACTTGGCGGCTTCCAGATTTTAATTGTGTCAGCAAGGATAATCTGACTGTTTACTGATTTGATCCAGTGAAATCATTTGAAAATTTATATTCATGTTCCTATCCTCTCCATATGAGCAAGACAGTATTACCTGGTGTTGTAGCTTGTCAGCATCCCGTCCATGAACTGGTACGGCAGTTCCATAAACATGGAGTTCTCGAACAATAGAACACTTCCCCATCAGCTCTGGACATGTAGTATTGCGGCCACATTTTCGTAGTCTCAACAAACCAACAAGGATATCCTGTTTGCAAGAGGAGAACCCACACAAAGTCATTGCTGTGTCTTGGAAACAGGTTGAGACACCACTTGATACACAATTAAAGAAGGAAAAAGACACTAGCAATAAGGAAAAAGGAAAGGGGATCAAATTACCTGTCGTGTATCTTCATATGATAGAAATGTTTCCCAACCCTCATTTGCCATATAATCACGCCGAACAAGCTCCACCTCCTCTGGCCTAATTTGGTGGTGAATATCCTACAGGGAGATAGAAAATGTTTGTCAGAGCTCCAAAAAGGTATTAGCAAACAAATTGTGCCAGCATTCTTTGTTACATAAAATTGTCAAACAAAACCAGTTTTACACAATAACCTGGATTCCAGCTTCCCTGGTCCGAACATCACGACATTTCAATCCTAGGTCTTGCATTCGAGCTAATGCTAGCTCCCTCAAATTCCCTTTCTCAACTCCGGAGGTAACCAAAGGCATGGGAATATCCCGCTGAACTCTATAAACACGTGTCCATGGGGGTACCATTGCAAGGATCCTTGCTATGATGTCCACAAGTTGCTCGGGTGGATAATTTCTATACCTACAATTTTATTAATGATTTTTTATTTTCTATAGGACAGATTAGTTTTAAAAAACTAAGAAAAATTGAAAAGTTTTGGAAAAAAAAGTAGTCTAATACTAATAAATATTTGAAATATACCTGCCAGTCTTCCAGAGCTCATAAAGCCCCGTTCCACGAATTACAAGTGTAGGATATATTTTAAGCCCATCTGCTCTAAACATGGGACTCTCAAAAAACTCCCGAAAACTTTCCATGTCCCTCTCAACACCAACATTTGGAAGATCAGGCATCATGTGAGCAACAACCTAAAGCAAAACCCGGAAAAATTAAGCATAAACCAATGACAAAGGAGAAAATTGGATAACATTCAATAGTAACCTTGTCCGTATTGTAAAAGGAAATACAACTATAGAAATGTCAAATATTTGGGAGCAATACGTGATAGTGTCGAAAGTTGGCTTATCATACTAATAAATCTATCTAAAGCTTAATTTAATTATAGTCTATACAAATATGATGAGACGGTAAACATGGCAAAATGTTCATTCAAAATACATGAGTAGGAATATGTATCAATAAATTTGTATAAAAAAGATGAAACAGAGAGACGCATAGGAGAATGGTTGGTCGAGACAATGTTGTGTTTTCTACTGAATGTGTACATTTAAATAAGAGTAAGAAACCTTGAAACCAGCATCCTTAGCTAAGCAAAAGCAATCGGCTACAGCAGCTACAGTGTGTCCTCTATTTGTGTCTCGAGCAACATCCTCATAGGTGCTTTGGACTCCAATCTCCAATCGTGTACAACCATAAGAAAGCATTTGACGCAAGTGAGGCCCAAGACAATAATCTGGCCTCCTGATAAATTAAGAAGCACAAACTTGATAAGCTCATGATGGATGTGTTACAGCACGCTATTGCCATGTAAATTTCCCAAAATGTTTCCACTAAATTAATTATAGATATGCTCAAACAAAAAATGCAGAAACAACCTAGAAATTTCATAACTAAACCGATCTGTCTGAGTGATAACTTTTCATATTATATAAAGTATAAAAAATTGTTGATCAACGAAGGATGTATTATTTTTATTAACCAAAAGAAAAGACACAAACATTCATTTACAACTGCACATGACCAGCAGAACAAGACTCAAAACTTTCACATTTAATGGAAATGTAATTACTTAAATGGAAACTTACGTTTCAATCGTCATGCCAATACACTTGGTTGCTCCATGCTCAGAGTAAGCTACTGCCTCTTCCACATTGACAGAAGTGTGCCCAGACAAAGCATCATGAAGATTTCTTATAAAGTAATCACGGTAATCAGCTGGAAGTGACATGAAGGTACCACCCATTAAGATAAATTCAACCTGAAAACAACCATAATTATAAGAGATTTAAACAGTATATCTATACTAGTTTCATGCACTTGGATTGGAATATTCAAGAGATAAAAAAATGAGCTCAAAACCTTGTCTACGCTATGACCCAAACGCTTAAGCTGATCTATCCTGCTCCTCGCCTGGACATATGGATTATACCTAAATCCAGTTCCACAAGTATATCACCATGAGAAATTAGCCAAAGGCACAATGTATATCCTTCAAAGATAGTTTGTACACAAAATAAAACAAGTCTAGCCCCTAACATTCACATAAATAGTGATGTTCAAGTCACTAGATGTCTAATTTACAAACCTACTAGCATAATCACATTTTGTAATATCTTTTTGGTCATCCTAAGGTATATGTATCCCAGCCAAGAGCCATAAACTAATCCTATGAGGTACTGAGATTCATTTTCGTCCTATACCAACAGATTTTTATTCATAGAAGGAAGCAAACTCCGAAAGTACATTTAAAAGACAAGGTTATCAGTCAACCATGTCATACCATGTTGGTACTAATTGTAATTAATATCGTACCAAATAGTCAAATTAATCCCTAATGACATCAAAACTAGGTTAAGTGCCCCTTAAGCTTGGCCAAACTAGTTTCCACAACAAAATCGATATGTTTGATACTCCTAGATGTGTATTCTGTCGGTCAAAATAACCTTCAGATCACTTACTAATTATTTGAGGAACAAAATACACACTCACGAACTAATCAAACAACAAAAGCCACGTCTAATGTCTCCAAATGACCATTCTAATTTCAAACAATTATTCTTCAGGATGAAACACACAAGCAACAACTAGTTTACTACACAATTAGCAATCTACGAACCTCGAGCCTAATTCTAAAACTAATTCAACTATCCACACTTGAACATTCCAATTCACCATAAATTAAAAAACAAAACCACTACAACCCTACCTCGCACGAATCGCGCGCATGCTGGTTGGTTCGTAACCGGTGTAGGACTGAGTACTGTACTCAAAGTCGGAGTCAGGACCGCCGGGGCAGTAAACGCAGATGTTCCCGGTGGTAGCGATGTGCGGGCAGCGGTGCGGTTTGGACATGACGGCGACTACGGCAATCCCGGAGGCGGTGCGGACGGGCTTGGCGCGGAGCTTGGGGAGGAGCGTTTCCCGCTCAGCGTCCGGGAGCGCAGCGATCATCTCGACGAGCTTAGGCGCGCGTGAGAGGCCGTACTTGCGGCACGCTGCGGACTTGAGCGCATTGAGGTCCACGTTCTGGCCCTTGTGAGAAAGGTCCACCATTGAGTTCACGATCTCCGCGATTGCTCGAACACGCGCTTCTTCCTCGCTCAGGCCGTGTGCTTCGTAGCCGCCCTTGCCCGGCCGTGGAGCCTTCCTCGCCTCCGCCATCGCCGCCATAGAAGGGAAAACCAAACACGAGTGCGGTTACGAGGTTTTAGCAGTGCAATTGTAAGCTATTTCGCAAACCCTTCTCTTTCCGCTTGAATTTAATCGTCACTAGTATCTTTACCCGTGCACGGGATTTTTTAAAAAAATATTATATATTTATTATATAATTTTTTTTAAAATATATATATATATATATTTATTGTATAAATTTAAATTGATAAAAATATAGTTAACATATAGTATAATTATTTCATTTTATAAAATTAATAATAAATTCTTTTAAAAAATATTATATATTTATTATTTGAATTGATAAAAATATAGTATAATTATTTCACTTTATAAAATTAATAATAATTGTTAAATTTATGCTCAACTGTCTCACGTATATATAAATACATCACTTGAGATTTAAAAGAATCTCATGTTTTTTTCTATAATTCTAAGTAGGTATCAAGAGTTCTAGGTCTTGGACCTATTCCAGTCATTGTCATTGCAGTCCGCGGCTATCCACTGTTGTCAGTGTCGTTTACCGCCTTAGTCTGCCACCGTCCGCCGTCATCTGCCATCGCCATTTCTTCAGACGAAGACATGGTTAGGTGCGCCTTGAAGAGCGCGATCCAACCCTGGTGGTCGTTTCTCTAACCGGTCTTCGACGCGCTTCCACGCACCGCTCGTCATTCGCCCTCCACCAAGTGTGTGTGTCCCATGCACCGCCTTCCCGGTGTCGGAATCACGCCGGATCAGTGTCGTTCATCTCACCTGCCCTTGTTTCTCTGATTGGTTACACGACTAGGGTTTTCCCCTTCAAGGCTAGGGTTTTTCCCTTCACTGTTAGGATTTTTTTTCTGTTGCAACAAATTTTCCAGTTTCTCTGCAAAATTGTTTACAGGCTATTATTTAAAATGACTTCTATTTTCTTTGCTACTCCTACTATTACTACGGCAAAACTAAATTGGAAAAATTATTTATCTTGATCTGCCTCCATGGAGTTATGGTTCCTTGGTCAAGGATACCATGATCATTTTTTAAATGAAGAAAAACCACAGTGGCAGAAAGTAGACTTCCAGTTATGCGCTGTTTTATGGCAGTCAGTTGAACCAGATGTCTTAGAAATTTTGAGATCATTTAAAGCATGTGCTTCTTTATGGAAAAAGGCGCAAGATATATTTGCCAATGACATTCAACGTCTCTTTGATGCAACTTAAAGAGTAGCCTCCCTCACACAGAACAATCATGACATGATTGCACATGTAGCAAAGGCACGAGTTGCAGTAGAAGAACTCAAGAGATTTTTGATAGCTGACTCACTGGAAGATGTCAATAAAAAACTTGATAAATTGTACATGGTTCTGATCTTGAGGAGTCTACATGTAGATTTTGATCATGTACGTGACCAAATTTTAGCTGGTGACCAGATTCCCTCAATGGACAACCTTGTCACTAGACTTCTTCGGTTGCCAACCTTGTTAAAAGATGAAAATTCAGTTGAAGTGATTGAAACATCAGCAATGATAGCACAAAGAGGAAGAGGAGGAGGTCATAGTAATCGGGGAGGACGTGGTGGCCAGAGCAGTCATCCTCAATGCACATATTGTAAGAGAATGGGTCACACCCAAGAGAATTGCTACTCTTTGCATGGTTTTACAAACAAGATAGCTCATGTCTCTAAATATGAAAAAGGAGAGTCCAAATTTGCTGATGAAGAATACTAAGAATATTTGAGACTTAAATATGAAAAATCTCACCAACAAGGTCAATCTTTTTCGGGACCAAGTGTTTCCAACAACTTGTATTTCTCAATATGTGGAAGGTCAAGGTCCGTGGATACTTGATTCAGGTGCCTCTGACCACATCTTTGGTAGTTCTTCATTTTCGTATATCTCTTCTCCGAAACTTCCTCATCTTGTTACTGTAGCTAATGGATCTAAAGTTGCATCTCAAGGAATTGGTCAAGTTCCTTTGTCTCCCTCTTTAAATCTCAATTTTGTCTTGTGCATTCCACATTGTCCTTATAATTAGTTTCTTTAAGTCAGCTAACTCACTCCTTGAATTGTTTTGTAACCTTTGATGCTCATTCCTTTGTCATACAGGAACATGGTACGGTTTGTCTGATTGGAGAAGGACGTGAATCACGAAGACTTTATTATCTGAAAACAAGTCCACCATTTGTGTCATGTGTTGCTACTTCAATCCCAAAGCTTTTGCACGATCGTCTGGGTCACCCAAGTCTAGCCAAGTTGAAGATTTTAGATCCTAGTCTTAGAAAACTTCAAGTGTTAGAATGTGAACCGTGTCAACTAGGAAAACATGTTAGATCTTCATTTCCAAAACAAACTCAAAACAAATGTAACTCAACTTTTTCTACCATTCATTTAGATATTTGGGGACCTAGTCGTGTCCCTTCTTTTGGCTTTAGATATTTTGTAACTTTTATTGATGAATTTTCTCGTTGCACTTGGGTTTATTTAATGAAAGAATGATCTGAGCTTTTGTCCATATTTATGTCTTTTTTTATTGAAATCAGAAATCAATTTGGAAAAATAATTAAAGTCTTGCGAAGTGAGAATGCTAAAGAGTATTTTTCAGTTGAACTTTCTTCCTTCTTATCCTCACAGGGTATTTTACATCAATCCACTTGTTCTCACGAACCACAACAAAATGGCATTGTGGAGAGAAAAAATAGGCATCTAATTGAAACTGCACACTCTCTAATGTTGAATACAGATGTTCCTGTCTATCATTAGGGATATGTAGTTCTCACTGCTTGATTTTTAATAAATAGGATGCCTTCTTCTTCTTTGGAAGATGAAATACCTCATTCCATTATTTTTCCACATGATTCTTTATTTCATGTCCCTCCTAAAGTCTTTGGTTGTACCTGTTTTGTTCATAATGTATCTCCAAGTTTAGACAAACTCTCTGCTAAGGCTATTAAATGTGTTTTTCTAGGATACTCTCGTCTTCAGAAAGGGTACAAATGCTACTCTCCAACTACTAGAAGATACTATATGTCTGCTGATGTCACCTTTTTTTAGGACACATCTTTTTTCTCATCCTCCATAGATGTTACTGTATCCATTCAACAAGTTCTCCCCATGCCCACCTTGGGTCCTATGTTGTTTCTGACTTCCTCTACCTCCACTGATGCACCCCACTCTGACACTAGCCCACCACCTCTCCTTACATACCAACGTAGGGTTCACCAAGCTCCTTCCACTATTCCTGAAGTCTCTCCTGATTCAGATCCTCCTTCAGCAGTTTTCCTTGTCATGGATCCTTCATCATCTACTATTTCCCATGACTCTACTTCAAATTGGCCTATTGTTTTACGAAAAGGTATTCGGTCTACTCGTAATCCATATCCTGTTTATACCTTTTTGAGTTATCATCGTTTATCTCTTTCATATTCTTCTTTTGTTTTTTTTTTGTCTTCCATTGTTGTTCCTAAAACTATTCATGAGGCCCTTGATCATCCTGGTTGGCGACAAGCCATGATTGATGAAATGCAGGCTCTTGCAAGCAATGGCACCTAGGAGCTTGTTCCTCTTCCATCTGGAAAGAAGACAGTTGGTTGTAGATGGGTCTATGCTATTAAAGTTGGCCCTAGTGGTGATGTTGATCGTCTTAAAGCTCGATTGGTGGCTAAAGGATATACCCAAATTTATGGTCTTGACTATTGTGATACTTTCTCTCCTGTGGCCAAAATTACTACTGTTCAGCTTTTTCTCGCTATGGTTGCTATTCGCCATTGGCCACTTCACCAACTTGACATTAAAAATGCTTTCCTTCATGGTGACCTCGAGGAGGAGATTTACATGGAGCAACCTCCTGGGTTTGTTGCTCAGGGGGAGTCTGGTCTAGTGTGTAAACTCTGTCGCTCTCTCTATGGTTTGAAGCAATCACCTCGGGCTTGGTTTGGTAAATTCAGTCATACTGTGCAGATTTTTGGATTGAAACGAAGTGAGGCAGATCATTCCGTCTTCTATTGTCATACTTCTGTTGGGAAATGTGTTTATCTAATGGTCTATGTTGATGATATAGTTATTACAGGAAATGATACCACTAGGATCTCTCAGCTAAAGGAGCATTTATTCAGCCATTTTCAAACAAAAGATCTTGGCTTTCTAAAATATTTTTTGGGTATTGAAGTGACTCAATCAAAGGAAGGTGTTGTCATTTCACAAAGAAAATATGCTCTTGACATTCTAGAGGAGACTGGGCTAGAAAATTGCAAACCTATTGATAGCCCCATGGATCCAAATCAAAAGTTGATGGTGGACCAAGGTGAAACCTTTTCAGATCCAGAAAGATATAGGAGGCTAGTTGGAAAACTCATTTATCTCAGTATTACAAGGCCTGACATTTCTTATGTTGTGGGAGTTGTTAGTCAATTCATGCAGAATCCTCATATTGATTATTGGAATGTTGTGGTTCGTATTCTCAAATATATCAAACAAGCTCCAGGACAAGGATTATTGTATGAAGACAAAGGAAATACATAGATTATAGGGTATTGTGATGCAGATTGGGTTGGTTGTCCTATTAGCAGAAGATCCACCTCAGGCTATTGTGTATTCATTAGAGGGAATATTGTGTCTTGGAAGAGCAAGAAATAAAGTGTTGTTGCTCGATCTAGTGCAGAAGCTGAATATAGATCAATGGCTCTAGCCACTTGTGAACTTGTGTGGATTAAACAACTTCTTATAGAGTTGAAATTTTGTGAAGTTGAGTAGATGAAGTTAAATTGTGATAATCAGAGACAACACTTCATATTTTTTCCAATCCTATGTTTCATGAAAGGACTAAACATATAGAGATTGATGGTCATTTTATTAGGGAGAAGTTGTTGTCCAAGGAATTGTGTATTGGGTTTGTCAGCTCTAACGATCAACTTGCAGAAATTTTCACTAAGTCCATAAGAGGACGTAGAATTCAGTTTATATGTTCCAAGTTGGGTGCATACAATTTATATGCTCCAGCTTGAGGATGAATGTTAAGTTTATGCATGTAATAGTGATATACAGTTGTCCTTGTATTCTCTCTCTCTCATATATATATATAAATACATCAGTTGAGATTTAAAAAGAATCTCATATGTTTTTTCCATAATTCTAAGTATAATAATTTATTATTTTTATAATGGAAATATATGTAATTTATTTATGTTTGTTACTCTATGACTTAATTTTAATTTAAATCGAAATGAAGTAATAATTAATAATTTCGTTTTAGTATATAAAAATAAAAAGTTTTAAAATTATAATTAAATTAAATGTAAATATTTTTAAATATTTTATTATATTAAATTTTTAGTTGTAGTGGTTACATTTCCATCTTTATCTTACTTAAATATTTTAACTATTTCTTTACTTTTAATATAGAAACAACAATTCATAATTGATCATATGTAGATAAAGTTCAACTTAAAAAATGGATTAACTTTAACTCTTATTTATTGTTATTGCAAAACACATATATATGGAGAATTGAGCAAAAACCAATCCATTATTGGTATCAATAGTATGTCACCAATGTTTTTTCCTATATTGACAATATCATTATTGTGAAAACTATTCATTTGTATTCTTGTTTAATTATAGGTTCACCAACTTTCAATTTAAGTGGATGACTGAAAATACTTGATCATTTAATTTTATTTAAGAACTCTATCGTAATTCAATCACCTTGAATTTCTTAGTCTTCATCTAATTTACAAGGTGTGTCTGAACTTAAAAAGTTTTTTTTCTTCACTGAGTATTAAAAATAAAATGAAATTATTAACTTCCACAAATTCAGTTGTAGGACAAAGTATTGTTCTATCATCAAAAAGTCCAAGAAACACTATATTATTCAAAAATTCAATATACATAAACTCAACAAATGATAAATGATAGTAAAGGTGATTCACTATTATGAATTAAAAGATCTTATGGTATATCAATATTGCATTCACCGTTTTTATTTAAATTCATGTATCCATGTCCAATGTTGATAATCCAATTAACGAAGTATTTGATATGTGTTGCACTTTCATTAGATTTGATAGTTTTTAATCTTGTATTTTATGAAAGATTTAAAACTTTACAATTTATTCATAAATAATAGTAGTTAATTGATGACTTCACACGATCATATCTTGATCCTTTCTTATAACAGAAAAACTCTAACTAACAAATTGCTTTCCAAAACAACAACTTTACTACCAAATGGATTCTTACTATTGTCTTTATTTTAGTTTTCATAATAACTCTCGAAGTTTTATCAAATGCTTCAAAGCATAATGTATCCATCATTAGTGCTTCATCCCATATAATCAATTTTGTTTCCATAGTTTAACACGAAAACTTCTTTGAGTTATGTTGCTATTTGATTCCTCATTTATTAATAATGGTAAGCAAAATGTAGAATGAGTTGTCTTTCCTACAGTAAGTAACTAAGAAGCAATTTCACTTGAAGCTACATTTGAAACAATCATCCCCTTAGATCTAATAGCAAAAAACAATGTTTCCCTCTTAAATGTTTTTATTATAACATTGTAACCATATAAAAAATATCATCATACTTGTGAAATCAATGTTGTCGTTGTCGTGATATCTTCTTCACACACATGTAGTTTCTCATCAATGAGTAATTGCAAGAGTGATGCATGTACCTATGTCATGTCTTGTTCATTATAGTTCAAATCATTAATAATAAAATTTTGGAATAGTAATGTATATGAAATATTAGGTTGAGGTAGATAAACATAGTCTTTTAAGGACTTGTCTTTCAACATCATTAATTCTTTTGTAGAAGACAAAGATTATGTAATTCTTCTTCTCCAATTTCAAGACCTACACAACAAAATTCCATAATATAAACATTGAATTATATGATTAAATTTGAAATATTAATAAATTTAATATTTGTTAGAGTGAACTACTCTCTTTTTTTTGTATAAAAAGCTCATCTAATAACAACTTCCAAGTAGAATTTGAAACTGCATTTTCTTTTGACATTGTATTAAGCACTAATAACGTAACAAATAACCTTCTAAGTTCATTTCTTGAAGCAAGTTATATTACTTCTTATATTGCATAAATAAATTCTTTATCATTTACCAATGATCCCAAAACATAACAACATTATTGATATATTATCATGATCAATACAACTCTTTAAAATTATCAATATAAATATTATTCTTATATTATATAACTTGCTAGATTTAGAAGGAACAAATATAAATCTATCAATATTTTAACCATGCTTCCTTAAATTTCATACTTTTTATTCCGACAACCTTACTTCTTTAATATTTTAAATATTACATTCACATTCTATTTTTACAAATTATAATTAAATTTTACTATTTTCTGTAAATAGTTTTTTTACATACTATTTTGTAAATAAATAATTTAAATTATAAAATATAGAATGAAAAATTATTTTTTACTCGAATACAAATTTTTAATTTAAATACTTAGTCACAAATTAAATATACTTTTTCTAAGTATTTTTATAAAAGTAATTTTTTATTGAATGTTTAAAATATTTTATTCAATAAATTAAATTTAAAATTTTTGCATATTTTTATTAAAAATATTATCTAATTTTTTTTATTAGTTAAAATATTAACGTAATTAAAGATAAAATATTAACCTACCATTAATTAACTGTGAATCTCTTTATTTTTTAATAAAATTTTAATATGTTTATTTTATAAATTTATTTTTAATATATATATATATATATATAATTTATGTTTGTAAAATAAAATTTCAATCGGTTAAATAATCAATACAAAACAAATAATTATTTTTCTAAAATTATTTTTAAACATAAATTTTATAAGATAATATTAATAAAATTAATTTAAATTTTCTGGATAAAAACTTAAAAATATATTAACTACATAAAAATTGTTTTAATTTTTTTTTTCAGAAAAGTTATTAAGTTAAATGTAATTTTTTTGTTTGATTCCATAAATAATTTTAATATTTGTAATATAGTTTTTTTATAAGTTAAACTTAATTTCATTGTATAATTTTATAAAATGTATATAAATTATCGAATAAAAATTAAAGTTACTAAAAATATATATAAATAAGATATAATATAATTTAAATCAAATAATCATTATATTAATTAAATAATGATTATTTATGTATATTATTTATTCTTACTTTTTATTTTTATATAGTTAATAATAAATTTTAAGAAATTAATATTATATTTATAGATTAAATTAGATATATTTTTATTTCTATTTTTTAAAATATATAATTTATACTTATGTATTATAATATGAGAAAATTCATAAAAAAATTAATCAAAATATTTGTAAAAAGTTATTTTAATTATAATAATTTAATAATTTTTCATAAATTATATAAAATTTTCTCTTTACCTATTAATTATGAGTTTTTTATTTATTTTTTTCATTAAAATTTTAATATTTTTGTATAGATTTGTTTTTAATATATATATATATAGCTATATATGTATATATATACATATATATATATATATATATTTGTGAAATAAAATCTTAAATAATCCTAATATATTTGTAAATAATATATATATATATATATATATTAATCAAATTAATTTAATTTTTTTGGTAAATAATTAAAATATATTAATTTTATAAAAATTATTTTAATTTGTTCTCACAAAATTATTTAATAAAATATTCATTCTAATAAATTAAATATAAATGTTTTTATTTTATTTTTTAAAATAATTTGAGTATGTATAGGAGCTATACAGTTTTTTTGTAAGTTAAATTTACATTTCATTTTATAATTTTTGTAAAATTGTTCAACAATTTTTGAAAGTTATATAAGTTACTGAATAAAAATTAAAATTATTAAAAAATTATAAGTAAGATATAATATAATTTTAAATTAATTAATAATTTTATTAATTGAATGATAAATTTTCTTTACTTATTTTTTATATAATTTAGTAATAAGTTTTTATAAATTAAGATTAAATTTAACATATTTTTATATCTATTTTTTAAAATGTTTAATTCATACTTGTGTATTATAATATTAAAAAATTGTTATATAAAAATTATTTTGATATAATAATGTAATAGTTTTTTAAAAGTTACATAAAAAAATTTTACATTATTAAAAAATAAACTTTATTTTACATTAAAAGATTTATTGTTCCTATATATTTAGTTAAAAATTTGGTGAGTGAAAAATTATAATTATATACAAAATACAAAAGTCATATAGAAGAAATCATTAATTCTATATTATGAAATACTACATCATTAATGTAAATATAAATTGAATTATTAGTTACATTTTTCAATAGGTACAATTTTGTATTTTGATAACATTCATCTTCCAAAAATAAAAAAAATTAATGTTTATTAAAGTTGGTACAAAAATGAATGTTAATAATCAAGCTGTCAAAATATGCACATCAAAAAAAGGTCTAACTGCAAATTTGATTGAAGTATCAATCTACCTTTCAATGATATTTTGATTAAGACATACTAATTGATTGTTCAAATTTGAAACTCATCCTATTTTTACACTCAACCTTGAATAGAATGGTCTTATCCATTAGAATTCCAAACTCAACAGTATTCCAGTAATATTGATTCTATAAATCAATATTAAATTAAATTTATAAACGGACAAAACATAGAAGAGGTTGATAATAATTCCAACAAATAGTAAATCCTATCATAATTTCAGACAAGATCATACTAAAAAAATGGCACATGAATACAACTTTCAAACATAAAGTCATAAAAGATACTTATCCATATAAAAAAACTAAAATATAAAGACTCTACAAATAACAAAGTATATCATAAAGGCAGAACTGGAATATAAACCATTTATCATATTTAAAAAATTGGGACTTTAATACAACTCCAAGTCATAACATACACTTGTCCATAAAAATCATGAATAGAAATATAGAGTACAACCAATAACTTCTCCTTAAACATTTCAAAACACAAAAATTAGTACAGTTAATGGCTTGTTCTTAAACATTTCAAAACAACATTACGGGAAAAATAATTATAGTGTTAATGATGTCACAAGCCTTTCTCGATCTTGATGTTTTTATTGTGTCTTCAAAGGCAGATCATCCTCGTTTGGGTGCACAATACCTCGAATCTCTCTTTTCTGGAGTGTGACACCCATTTGTGATTCTAATCCATTTGATGCATTTGAGAACTTACTTAGCAAATCCTGTAAAAGAATATAATGAGTGACAAAAAGCACAAATGTATTAAAAAAACACAATCATTTAATAATGACTAATACAACCTCATCAATATTCACACAACTTCATTGGTTACCCTCTTCATCCTGCCCATATCACAATTTTCAGAATATGTGTCCTTCAAACAAACACCAATAGCGTTAGTATGTAGATGAATGTCAATTAAAAACATAAAAAACTATCTACACAATACAAAACAAGGTACTTATAGAATATTTGATTCAACCATCATTGAACTTCTTAATGATAGTTTCATCCATACATACTTTCTTAACTCTGAATGATTGGTCAAATCTGAAATTTTTTTATTCTTACACTCAACCTTGAATAGGATTGTTTGATCCATCGAAGATAGCAAACTCACTTGGAATATGACCACCATTGTTCTAATGTATAACCATTCAATAAGCAAATAAATATTAAACTTGTAGACAAATAAAGAAACCAAAATTTGGTCACAAAGAAAAGAACCTTGTGTTGAGATTCAAAAATCTCATTGCATGACTTCTTCAAGAGTCTTCTGGCATCCCTGTCAAAAAGCACAAATGTGGTTGAATCGATTTCATCAATTACACAAACCTTGATCTTATACCTATAACAAAGATGTATTCAAAACATGAAAACAATATACATATATTTAAAATATATTCAAATTTACAGAGAAACTTGAAATATTTAAACACAGAAAATTGTGATGAAATGACAGGCAATTGAGCAACACAATTTTGAACACAAATTACAGTGATGTAGCTGGACAACATTGAGTGTCAAAGACATGAACGTCTTCAAGACACTTATATATTAACCCAGCCAAATACGAAAGATTGATTATATTGAAATTATATTCAAATACTATCAAAAGCCTGATATACACACAAAAGTTTTAAATTTAAAAAGACATTAAATTGTGATAGAATGACAGATTTAATTGAGCAATGCAGTTTTGAAGACAAATTAAAGGCACCAAGCATTAAAGAAATGAACCAAACATTTTTCACAAAGTTATTAAAGAAGTAATGACATAAACAACTTTCTAAAAAAAATTAAATTGATGTAGTTAAGCAACATTGAGTGTCAAAGACAGGAATGAGTTGAAGACACTTATATATTAACCCAGCCAATTGAAATTATATTATATTCAAATACATAGAAAAGCTTGATACACATATAGAAGTCTTAAATTTAAAAAAACAGTAAATTGTAATGGAAATACAGATTCAATTGAGTAATGCAATCTTGAAAACAAATTAAAGGCACCAAGTATTAAAGAAATTAACCAAACATTCTGCACAAAGTTATTAAAGAAGTAATGACATAAACAACTTTCTAAAAGAAATTAAATTGATGTAGTTGGGCAGCATTGAGTGTCATAGACATGAATGCGTTGAGGACACTTATATATTAATGCAGCCAAATAGAAAAAATTCATTATATTGAAATTGAAATTATATTCAAATACATAAAAAAGCCTGGTATACATACAGAACTCTTAAATTTAAAAAGACAGTAGGAATGACAGATTTAATTGAGCAATGCAGTTTTGAAGACACAAATTAAAGACACTAAGTATTAAAGAAATCAACCAAACATTCTGCACAAAATTATTAAAGAAGATCTAACATAAACAACTTTGTAAATTAAATTACATTGATGTAGCTGGGCAACACTTAGTGTCAAATAAATGGAAGTGTTCAAGACACTTATATAATAACCTAGCCAAATATTAAAGATTTATTATATTGAAATTATGTGCAAAAATAAAGAAAAGTCTGATATACATACAAAACTCTTAAATTTAAAAAGACAGTAAATTGTCATGGAATTAGAGATTGAATTGAGCAATGCAGTTTTGAACACAAATTAAAGGCACCAAGTATTAAAGAAATTAACCAAACATTCTGCACAAAATTATTAAAGAAGATCTGACATAAATAGCTTTCTAAATTAAATTACACTAATGTAGTTGGGTAGTAGTGAGTGTCAAAGACATGAAAGTGATTAAGACACTTATATATTCACCTAGACAAATAAAAAAGATTCATTATATTAAAATTACATGCAAATACATAGAAAAACCTGATATACATACAAAACTCTTAAATTTAAAAAGACAGTATATTATAATTTTAGACAGAAGTCGAATATAAAGCATTCATCATATTTAAGAAGTTGGGACTTTAATATAGCTCCAACTGATAAAATGCAGTTGTCCATAGGAATCATAAATTCAAATAGAGAGTACAACTCATAACTTGTCCTTAAACATCCCAAAACATTCCAAAATGTTTCAATACAACCAATTACTTATTCTTAAACATCACAAAACAACAATATTATCCCAAAACAAATACTAAGCTTATAATGTTAGACACTCTTCTCAACCTTAATGTTCTTTTTTAGGGTCTTTAGAGGCAGATCATCCTCATTTGGGTGCACAATACCTTCAACATCTCTTTTCTGGGGTGTGACACCCACTTCATTGCCCATAACACTATCACTGGATAAATCCACTGGTGGTAGTTGTGATACATTTGACGCATTTGAAAACTTGCTTAACAAATCCTGTAAAAGAATATAGTCAGTCACATATAACTTAAGCATGAATCCAAACACCTTGTACATGAATACACCAATGAAATATTAAAAAGTGCAAAAGGTTGGTGAAAATCTAAAATAAAGTCTAGCTTGTATAATCACCTGTCCATCTTGGAGCACCAACTCCATGGAAAATGGAAACTTTTGTTTGGTGAAATCAGCAACCATCCACAATTATAACATCCTAACCATAATATTTCAGTTCTCCTTTTGGGGCGTAAGTTCTTGTAGAGAATGATGTTCTTTTTGCGAAGTCGACATTTTGAACTCAGATGTGTTAGAAATAATGACAGTGCAAAAACTAAAAGGGGGGTGAATTGGATTTTCAAAAACATTTTCTGATTTAAAATATTTTTCCAAAACTTAATCTCAATTCCAATTTTAAGATTCGAATTTTCCTTAAACTTCGATAAAAGCAGCCGGGATAACAATTGTTAATATGATCCAAATATAATAAAATAAAGAGAGAGGGAAAAAAAGAATGAAGAACACAGAGATTTATACTGGTTTGGATTTCGGATTTAGCCAATCCTACATCCAGTGCCCAATCACCACAACACGTGATGATATTCCCCACTATCTTTAAATGCAATTACAAATACTAATCAATGACAAAATGTAAAAATAAATAAAGATAAAAAGAAACACCTCCTTAGACACACTAAGGATGATCCCACCTCTCTTGACACACAAGAGATGAACAAACACCTCCCTTTAGAATTGATCCAAGGGATGAATTACATAAACCAATAAACAAGAAAGAGAACACTTGATGAATGCTGGATATGAAAGCTTAAGCATAATACAATCACCACTTCCAAGAACTAAGATCAACCTTGAGAGAGCAAGAAAGCGGTTTTGAAAATATTTGAGTGCAAGAACACTGTATATTCATGTTTGATCAAATGTGTGTTAACCTAAGACCTTACCATTCATTTTATAATTCGAAATCAGCTTATCATTTCCATTCTTAGGTTGATTCAGCTTGTAATTCGCAAAAACGTCGTATTTAATCGATTGTATAAAAGCCATAATCGATTATTTCAGAGCATAACTGGAAAACACATTTTTCCTTATATAATTGATTAGATTAAATCCATAATCGATTATATGCAACCCAAAAAACAATATAATCGATTATCAAAACACTAAATCGATTGTTTTGTTCGTTAAATTTGTTTAATTCAAATTTTAAGTTATATAATCGATTCTATTTCGATTTCTAATCGATTAAAAGCATAGAAAAAGATTTTTACAAAAATACGACTTGCTCTTTTTATCCAACACCCAAAACAGAACCTTCTAAACTTGATTCTTCAGCTCTTGAGCAAATCTTCAAGATCTCCATTCTTGATTACTTTGATTCTCCATCCATGATTGAGTATATCATTAGCCTTTATTTTCCATGATGCAACCTTCCTTTTTGGGATGAAATCAAGTCTTTAATGTTGCAATAATTTCTGTATCTTCATCATCAAAACACCAATCTTCAAGATTTATTTTGGATTTAATTCTTCAACAAATCTTCTAAGTAAATTTGCAGTCTTCCTTGAATTAAATCAACAAGATGTGGGCAAAGGAAAAGAACGCACATATATGAAGAGCTTAGTGAAGAGATAAAAAAAAATAGAAAGAAATTCCAAATGTAATTTCGAGTTTGCAACCCTAATTTTCAAATTACAAACCCTAATTTAAGCGTAGATGTTGTGAAACCCTAATTTACTTTCTGAAAAATTTGAATATCAACAGAGAAGAATAGAAATTTATTAAATTTTGACTTATTTTAACTTAAATTTTATATCATATTTCATTATTAAATGTATTGTTATTTTTATTTAAATCTAGAAATGGAAAGAAAATATATGAAAAATTATCCAACTTACTTTTGTAAATATATAATTAGAATAATATTAAATTAAAATAATTTTTTCTTTATTAAAATTTTATTTTTGATAATATTTGAATAATAAGAAAAATTAAAAACTTGATTTTTGGTAAGTATAATAAGTTTTAGCTAAATGTGCTACTATTATTTTTCAAATTTAATACTTTTAAATAATAAGTTGTCACATTGTATTTAAATAATTTTTATCTATAAAAAAATTAGTTGATATTTTTTAATTATAAATTTGTAAATTTTAATAATGATTGTAATACTTTTTTAAAGGATTGCTAACATGACTAAAAGGTTCATATATGAATAATCTATCTTTTTAATGTACTTCTTATTTTATAATTAAATTATAAAATTCTATCATATTATAAGTAGTAAACATTTTATTTAAAATTGATTATAATTTACATATATTTGTTTGTTGGATATCATTACTTCTTACACTAACTTGAGAAAATAGTTATGTTCATACAAAATTTAAAATATTTAAAGTTTTGTTATATCAATAAATAATACAAAACAAGTGAGCACAAAATGCAAGTTATTCGTTCTCAACAAAAAAAATACAATTTTTTTAACCACAAATAGTAAAAAGTGCGACGTGGTTATTCTTGCGAGTGACACATGTATTATTGAAATTTAAATTCAAAACCTGGCTCTCACATTCCTGTCTCAGGCTTCTCTCTCACGCTCTTGTGTCTAATATCTACTCTCAACAATACTAAAAGTTCAAACCCACTCTCAACAGCTCCTCTGTCCAGCATCCACTCTCACCAATACTAAAAGTTCAAACTCACTCTCAGCAACACCTTAATCCAAATCCACTCTCAGCAACATGCTTTCATACACTTTCATCTTATCCAAAATGACACTCTGCACATCTTCATCTCCATTCTCACGTGCAAGACAAACCCTCAGAGATCACGAGATCACAATTTTATCTTCTCTAAAACACCAAACCCTAAACGCTCCGCACATTTTCTCTATCTCCATTCTTCATGTTTTTTTTCAAGAAGAGGCTTCTCTCACAATTTCATGTTCTCTGAAACGTCAAAACCCTAATCATCTCTTTTTGTTTCTTTGAGCACATTTCGCTCACACATACTTATCCAACTTCGTCTCCTTTTCTTCATTCGTCTTTTTTCTGCACCACAGAGTCTGTAATACCTGCCACGCCTAATCATTTTTTTTGTTTCGATTGTTTCCCAGAAAATAATGTCCTATAAGCACACCAAGATTTGCCAATCGTTTTTCCAATATTGTGCTAAACCCTAAATCGCCTAATGGTCATTGCATGCTAGAGATTAGCAAAAACGTGTTACAATCCTACTGTAGGTGCTGTTTTATGAAAGCATTGGTCAAACGTTGCCCGGTAAGTCCTAAGTGCTTCGTTTTTCAATGAATAAATTAGGGTTTCTATCTAACGCTTCCAAATAATAAAGTAGTGTTTATTTTGAAGTTCACATAGCCCCCTAATCACATTTGCATTAGACAGAGATTGTCGAAATCGTGCTACAAGCCCACTGTAGGTCCTGTGCTCTGAGAGGCTTTCTGAAACCTTACCCTCTGTTCTTCTTAATGGATGTTCAAATTTTTTAGTGAGTAAATTAGGGTTTCACTACACCTGTGCCCAAATTAGGGTTTGCAATTCCAAAATTAGGGTTCAAAATTATATTTCAAATTTATTTTTGTTTTTTATTTGTTCACTAAGCTCTTTATATATGTGCATTCTTTTCCTTTGCCCACATGTGAGTTCAAAATGTCGACTTCGCAAAAAGAACATCACTCTCTACATGAACTTACGATTGTGGGTGATTGTTGATTTCACCAAACAAAAGTTTCCATTTTCCATGGAGTTAGTGCTACAAGATGAACAGGTGATTATACAAGCTACACTTTGTTTTAGATTTCCACCAACCTTTTGCACTTTTTAATATTTCATTGGTGTATTCATGTACAAGGTGTTCAGATTCACGCTTCAGTTAGGCGAGCCGTGATTTACAAGTTCCAATACCAAATCTCTGAGGGTAATGCATACTCAATCCAGTGTTCAATGTTGCTACAAATGCTAAAGTGAAATTATGGCAGGTGTTCTTTGCTAACTCAAGGGAGTGGTGGGATAATAAGATGACAAAGGTGAATTGTTGATCAATTTGTGAATTTGGAAAAGTTGCATGCTTGGTTGTTATGCTATCTTCTTGTGTTATGGTATTCAATGATTGTTTCAAATGTTTTAAAATATTGTCTGTAACTACAACTGACATTGATTATTTGTTGACTTTATGTATATTAAATTTTTGAATAATAGGGTGTTTCTTGGACTTTTTGATAATGGAGCAATACTTTGTCCTACTCCTACAACTGAATTTGTGGAAGTTAATGATTTTATTTTACTTTTAATACTCACTGAAAAAAAAAAACTTTTTAAGTCAGACACACCTTGCCAATTAGATGAATATCAATTCAAGGTGATTGAATTACGTTAGAGTTCTTAAGTAAAATTAAATGATCAAGTATTCCCATTCAAAAATAATGTGCATTAATGAATTAAAACATTCTTTATATTGGGTATATCATAATTTCATAATCAAGAATATGAACTAATTCGTTGTACATCACTTAGTTGACATACTCCCTTCCATGTATCACAAACTAGAATTTTTCCTGATATGAACATAATTAGGAACTTATAATCGGTCTAACATAATGTCTTTATCTAAGACAATACGTGTTTACATTACTAAAATACAATTATGCATGCAAACATAAAAAAATAGGTAATTAGAAACATATCATAATTAAACGTGTCAATAATATAATACATAGTAATCATTATACATCAAAAATCATTCCTAAGAATGATACCCATACTTTTAAACATGTTCGCTAAATCTTCTAGTTGGTAATCAATTTGTTAAAAGGTCAACTACCATAAGGTTTTATGGTAATATTGACACTCTTTATTTATGAATTTCCTCTTTTACAACAAAGTACTTCAACTCCATATATTTAGCACATTTAAAGTACTTGTTTAGAGAAAAGATTACTATGGAGTTATCACAATACATTTTCAACGGCTTAGCAATACTGTCGATAATTTCAAGTCCTGAAATAAAGTTCCGCAGCCAATTAGCCTAAATTGTAACCTCAAAACATACTACAAATCCAACTTTCATTATGAGTGCAACAACAATAAATATTTTTGCACTTCTCCATGATATTGCTCATTTGGCTAAAAAACATACATAGCCAAGAATGAATTTTGTTGAATCCACAATCTAGCAAAATCAAAGTTTGAATATCATTTCACTTTAAAATGACCAGACTTCCTATATGTAAGCATGTGATCCTATGTTCCCTTTAGATATTTCAGGAATAAACTTTCACATCCAAGTTTGAGAATACATAATGCTCTTAACAATACATCTGTTTGTTAGACAAATAACATCAAGAGGGGGGTGAATTGATGTATTAAAGATGTTTACCCTTTATATATAAATTTCTCGATTGACTTGAAAAACGATAAGCAGAGCGGAAGCAGTAAACAAAATAAAAGGATAAGGGAAGAGAAGAACACAAGGATTTATATTGGTTCGGGTATAGCCAACCCTACATCCAGTGCCCAGTCACCTCAATTCGAGAATGACTCCCAAACACTATCTTTAGAAAAGCTGTTACAATCAATATTACAATTGAACTTGTAAAAGAAAATCTAAAGACTGAACACCTCTCTTGAAACCCACAAGAGATGAAAACACCTCCCTTGAAAACTCACAAGGGATGAACCACTACACCCACATAGGTGTTGATAAATATATGTAAACAAATACTGAAACAGTATCACCTGGAAAGAGAGAATCCAAAACAACGTTAATGATCGTTAGCTCCTTTCACAAATGATAAAGAATGTTGTAGACTAGAGAGTGTAAACAAATGTTTTTGTGCTTAAGTTAGCTCTGTGTCTATCAACGTGTATTTTTCCTCTTTATATAGGAAATGAAATCTGAGAAAACCTTTCACAGTATTAAAAACAATTTATGAAATCGTTTATACATTTAAAATCTGTTTATGATCTTTAACAACGTAAGATCTGTATAATAAATGTCAATTTGAATTTCAAAAAACTTATCGAAAAACTGTTGATTTCGTTAAGTACAAAATCGATTCTGTGAAAGTTTTAGAAACACTTTAAAACAACACATAATCGAATCGATTACATTATATACATAATCGAATTGACTACGTTGTATCAAAAGATATAATCGAATCGATGTAAAAATATTTGTTTGAAAACAAAATAATCGATTGTGTTAAAAACCATCGAATATGTTATATCGATTGATTTGTTAAAAACAATTTTACTCTATAAAAACTATCACAAGTGAAAGAGTGTTGGATCAGATTAGTAGTTTCGATTTCTCTTATTCCAGAATGATTCGACACAAACAACACCAACTTCGATCTGAGCTTCACCGATTCTTCAACTCTTCAACTCTTTGATCTTTCCAACCTTCGATCTGGTTTGCTTCGAGAACTTATCAAAACTCGATACATCTTCAAAGAGACTTGACTTGATTTTCTTTGGTAACACTGTTTTCGTTCCAAATTATTTTTAAGACATTGAGTGAGACTAAACTTGTCTTCTTCATGTATATATATATACTGGTTAACAATATTTTCCTTAAACCTAACGAAAATAATGGTATTATTGAATTTCAAATACCATTGGCAATTTGTATATTGATTTCTTTAATTTATACATTAAATACTTAATCATGTTTGATACACCACATAATGATAAAAACATTAGAATAAAACCAAAAACAAAATTAGTAAAAATATAAAAAATAAATTAAAATAAAAGAGTATTTGAGACATGTAATTCTTATTAACACTAACTATATTGGATATTTAAAAAGTTAAAAAACTATATGCAATGCCTTTAAAAAAAGTTCAGACTGAAAATCTGGTTCCAAAATGTTACGGTGCTATTCCCGTCCTCTTAGAGCTTACATGTTGTGTGATCTAAAAGAGAGTCCCTCATAAAGAACCTCTCACTGTTTTTTAATTTCATTTTTTTCAAAAGTATGAAATGATCTTTTATAATAAATAGCATATGAACAATATAGTAGGTATGAGAAGAGATTTGATAATATATAGCAGGTGAGTAGGCTGTACCAAGAGATTGAGAAGTTTTCTTTAATTGGATTTTTTATTTTACTTCTATTATTATTACTAATTTTCATGATTTATTTATTCACTGTTAATTAAAAAAAAAGAAAATATATAATATTTTCACAATTAGACATAATAAGAATGAGTTCATTAGTTAACCTATCTTTAAGGGTAGTAGTAAAGACCTTTTCTTGTTTCTTACCCATTTGAAATTCACATTTTTTTAACAAGTTCATTTAGAGGTACAATTAAGGTATAACAAATCTCTCATAAAAACTTACTAAATCATAAAATTCTTTCATCTCACTCACAACCATGAGTGTTGGCCATTTGTGGATGACCTTAACTTTTTCCACGTATATTTGTATTCCCTTAACACTAACAACAAATCTAAGGAATACCGCATGATCAATTTAAAAAATATATTTTTCATATTAACATACAATTGCTTTTTTCCTATACATTCAAAACAAATTGCAAATATTTAACATGCAAACCAAGACTAGTGTTATAGATAAGAATATCATCAAAGTACACCACAACAAACATTAGTCTTTTAAAAGTACGAAATACATTAATCCGAATGGTATAACCAGTCACTCATAAAGACCATATTTTATTTTAAAGGTAGTTTTCCATTTACTATCTTTTTATTTTAGACCAATTTTAACTATGATTGTTTTTAGCCCTACTAATAGTTTCTTTTAACTTAATATCAATAGAAAGGTTAACAAAATAATCTCTAACCAACAACCTTGTAAAAATAATTTTAATATATATTAATCTAAATATTTCGTTAACTAAAATTTGTCTACGTGATATCCATCAACAAAAGCTTCTAAAAATACCTTTGGAGAGTTTGATTGAAAAATGATATAAACTAACATTGATTAATAAAATCATCCATTATATACTTTATTTAAAAAAACTTAACATTTAATAAATTTAAAATAAATTATTCAAAAAGTGCATTTAAAAATAAAATAATTTTAGATCATGGCCATTCAAATTTAATATTTTTAAATGTATTGAAAATTGAAAATTGATTTATCCAAATACAAGATTAATTTTAATTGATAGTAGAAAATTAAACATATTTAAAGTTATAAATAAACGAATGATGAAACTTACAGGCTTAAACATCTCAAATACAAAAGTTTTGTCGGGCTTTCTTTAAAAAATTTACTTTACTTTAACTATGTCCTAATGTGATATTCTCTTACAAAATTTGCATCAATAATGCCTTATAAGAATAACAATTTTTAATTTTTATTAAGATTCTAATTTCTTACAAGTTTAAAAGTTAAATTAATGATATAATTTAATATTTTTTAAAATCCAAAATCTTAAGTATACACATGTATTAAATTTAAGACATTTTTCATATTTGACCATAATCTTAAAATAACACTCTTATGGGATATACTTTTAGTAAAGATGAATAAATGGTAGGTATGATTTCAATTGAGTAGTGCAAACCAAAAGAACAAAAGACGACCTATTTTAACTTATTTAAAACACTAAATTTAACTTATTTTATAATTTTATAATAATAATATTTATTTATATTTGTTATATACTACGTTTCGGAATTAAATTACGCCGTTTAAATAATCCCCAAGTTTCCGAAACGAAGTAGACTCATCTCGAAGTGCAGAAGCTGAGTGCAAATTCGCGGTGAAAGAAAGGTATCGCCAAGGCTTCGAAAATCACCGATGGAGGAGGGTTTAGAGAAGAGAGAATGGGAAGGTGAGGTAGTCAGCAACGTCGCTGAAGTGATTTCGGCTATAAAGAACGCGAAGCACGTTGATCAAGTCATTTGCGCCCTTCATTCCATAGCCACTGTTCTCTTTCCCCTGGACCCTTCTCTCCTCTTAGGTTCGTTGATGTTTGCCCTAACTCGAATCGAATTCTTCACTATCTGCATACTGTGTAGGAACATGCACTATTTGACTTGTTTGAAAGTGGATTTTGATTTTGAATGCATGTTTCCATTGTGACAGATAGCATCGACGAGAGTTACCGAGACCAGGTCTGTGTTCGTTTTTGTCTCGTAATTCGCCGTTGTGATGACGACTTATTCGTAAATTTGTGTTTCTTTTGTGTTCAGGTCTTCAGTGTCGAAGTTCCTACTGCAGAAAAACGAGACGGTTGGTGGCGTGCGTTTTATCAGGGAGCTGCTTTTCCTACACTGGCTAGGTTTCTATTACTCGGTAAGATTTTTAATTTTTATTTTCCCTTCCTAATTTAGAGTTAGTAAAAAATAATATTGCGTTTTGCCGCTCCTGTTTTTTCATGCCATATGGAACCTCCTGCAGATGTTGCCTCGAGCTGGTTGGGTTGTTTTCCATTTTCGGCGCAGAAATATGTTTATGATGTATTCTTTGTCCGTGGATTGATTACTGAGGTGCTGCAGATTTTAGTTCCTTTTCTCCAGCTGAATGCGGGTGATGATCTAGATGTTAATGCCGTCCTCTCTAATTCTGAAAGGTATGGATGTTCGCATTGTGCAATGTCTTGAATGCAGTTTCTCTTGCCTCGAAAGTTATCAGCATACTTGTGCCTAATTTGGTCTGAAGTGATAAGCCGATTTGATTTAATGACGGTGGGGAGAACTTATTCTGATTCCAACATTTATAACAGATTGCTTGTACTGTGCTTGCTTGAAAATAATGGGGTGCTCCAGTTAGCAAGAGAGTTTGGTGGTTCTTCTAGATTGAGAAGCGTTATAGATGTACATACCAAGATGGATGTATCAAGGGTGGCACAGATTGTTGCATCTATTCCCGACAAAGCAAGAATGAACTCACCGACTTCCTTGTCATCACAGTATCCTCCTTTTCTTTTTCTGGTTTAGATAGTTTGTGGGTTCCATTTGTTGAATACCATAATGGTTTTTCTATGTAACTTTTAAGCATTTCTTGTATGTTTTTCACCGAGAGTATTCAGTGTGTTCTTCAAGCAGGTTGTTGTCCAACTACTCTCCTTGGCAAAAGAAAGAGAGATGGTTTTGCTAGACAATGTAGAGATGGATGAAATGGACAAACATGGTGCTATGTTTTTCGTAGGGCAAATGTTTTCCCGCATCTGTCGCCGTGGCTCTACTGGTAAACAGAAATTGGCACTTCAACATTTTCTTTGAACTACAGATACTATTCAGTATCATGAATTTATTTTGAATTAGTTATCTTATCGGCCTTTGTGAAATAGATCACGTTTTTTTCAGTGCCACAATATGTTGCAATTGTTGTACCATTTTGTGGAGAAAAAAAATGCAATTTGTCACTTGTTATAAAGGTTATGGCTTTCAGAAGATAAAAAGTGTCTCATGGTTATATAGTTTGCAGAAGGCATGCTGTTTAGTTTCTTATTTGCGATATTTGTCTGTGAGTTTTTTGACACTACCAAAAGAAGCTAGTGAATCAATTATCAATGTGAAATTGACATCAATACCAAGTTTGTAAAATTTTGAAATCCGTTGTTGGCAGTGCAGTGACGTGTGGACATGGACCACTGCAAGTTTGTGGCCTATTAAATGTCTGACATTTTGATTCCTCACCTACATAGTAAAGATATCACCTAGAGGTTGTATCTAGTTTCCTTGGACACAACGTGAGGCCACTTGGCCAAGATTCCAAGTCCCAACCAACATGTGAGTAGTAGTGTCCTGACTTGAAAGTAACCCAAGTAAACAAATGACTCTCTGGTCTCTGATACAGTCCCACACTCCCAATAGTAATCTTTGATAAATAACTTGACACTGATGTGAATCCGTGTTAAACAACGCAATATGTTGGATTCTGGTATTTGAAAAGTAGAACATATTTATTTTTTTGTCCTATTTAAGAGTAGATATCTTATTAAATTTCTGATGTGTGGACTGAACATAACTGTTTTAATCTTGTCAGCATCAATGTAATCTCAACAATTTGTGATTTATAGACTGTTCATAGCAAATAAAAAAATTATCACAAGAGTCTGCTTTAATAATTTTGTTTCAAAATGGACAAACTCATTGGTAGGTATTTCATTGTTTTGATTGATTTAGGTCTTCGCTTTTGGAACATCAATGTACTGTTTCGTACATGTAAAATGCTGTTTTTGGACATAGTTGTGAATTATGATGCATGAATACAAAATGTGTATCAGATACGATTGTATCCGATAAGGCGATACACATATTTTGAAAATAATAAGACACGATGCATGACATGTATGTATTTAAAAATATATAAAAATTCTTAAAACACGATGATAAGATCCAAACAATAAAATTAAATTTGTATTTTCTTTTTGTTTTTAATGTTGCAAGAATAAATTAGTTATCTTTAGTTTTAGTATTTTTTAATGCTTTGTTTGGACTTAAGGCTAGGGAAGGGAAGTGTTTGTCTAATCCCCTCCCACCACACTCTCTATCTAAGGAGAGTTATTGTACTCATTTTGATATCTTTAGATAAATAAAATTTGGTGTGTTTTTGTCTTGAGTGTGTCATATCTCAAATGGCGAGTCACTTTCACTTATTCGAGAGTGGTGCTTCTTAGCTTATCTTTTATGAGGGGCATTGGGGTTTCATCAAAGTTCAGAAAGTAAAGAGTTTTCTCTCTTAGGGTTTCTTATTTTGTGAGCTTGGTCACAATTGGCGATTCTCTATACTTGCTTATCTCATAGAGTTGAGTGACACAAGGTTCTTCTCAATTCCTAGTATTCTTGATTTTTTGTATATTCTTGAATTTTTTTTCTTTTCATGGATTCCACAAAATTCAAGATCACATTTTTACCCAAGAATCCTTCAAAGAATCGTTCCAAGAATTCATCGAGGAGTTCTTCCTTGAAGGTTGAGTGCAAAGATTCCCCAGACCCAAACAATCCTCCCTTGGGTTCTTATCATATAATAAATATAGAATTTGGATTCAAACACATTTTTTAGATATTTTCAAAATAAAAAATTATAAATTATTGTCATCATAAAAGTATTAGTGATTTATAGATTGAATACTTCATTGACAAGTATAGGTAAGTTATCTTAGAGTATTTTATATGAATACGTGCCAGATACAGATATGTGACACATTGAAGTACCAGTGCATCGTAAGTTGTAAACTATCAGCTATAGTGATGGAGCAGTACACAACTTCAAGCCAAGGCGAGGTTTCTATTGTGGATTTCTTTTAGTTCAGCTGTTATCTTAGAAGAATGCAATAGTCCTGGGTGCTATCTATTTGTAGTTACAAAATACTTGTTTTTGCTCCCTTTTTTGATTCATCATTATGTTACATCATAAATATATGAGACTTCTTTTCTGCCAAAAAAAATGGAAGTTTGGCCTTGTTTTAATGTAAGATGGATTGTGACCTTTGTTTTGTGTCTGGCCACTGAACCCTTGCTCTAATGTTGTCTTTGAAGATTCTGATGTTCTTCAACATACCCTTTGATATGGGGTTCATTTTAGGAGTTAGCATTTAAGATGTTTGATGGAATGACAAGTAGAAAGAAAACCTGAGGAAGATTTCCACTAGATGCGAAGATAATCCCGGAGGTTATCTAAGTGTGAAAGTTCACTTCTTATGGATTCTAAGGGGAGAAGAGATGGCAAGAAAGCTAAAACAAGATTAAGAAACAAGAAGTAAAGTGCTGGAAAATAAATTGACATGAACATAAAAACATGGAAATAAATGGAAGAAGTGATTAGAGAGGAGATGGGGGAATGGTGTTGCATTGACGCCACTTGGGATATGGACCAACCCAAGATGAGTGGTAATATGCCGCCACTTGAGCTAGTTCAAGATAAGACACCAAAGGAGGATGGACACTCCTAAACACAAAGGGTTCTCACGGCCAAGGCTCTCTTATATCATTCAAAGTAGTCTAACCCTCTACAAGATGAGGAGAGGTCTCCTTATATAGGGATGGGGTGGGAACCAAGAGGGAAATAAAAGGCACATGATCTTAGGAATATTAGTCTAGAGTTCGGCCACCAAGCTTGGGGACCAAGGCTGCCCCACTCTCTCTTCTAGAAGCTCCAAGGTTGACCAAGTCTTCTCTCCAAGGCCGGCCAAGGTATTGGGCCTAGGATCCAAGTGCTCCTCTCCTTCAACAACGGCTTCAAAGGTGAAAAAGGGGGTGCTCAAAAGTAATCTTACAAAACAAAGATGAAAACGCGAGTCTAGAAAATTAAGACAAAAGAGAAATACTAAATAAGGAAAAGGAAGAGAGTGTGGAGGAAGTGTCTCTTCGAGTCATACTTGTGATTCTCCCAAGATACCCCTGTCCATCCTTATTAGATGTCATGGGCTCATCACCCTCTGCACTATGGCAGTGTTTAGGTCTCTATTCAGTATTCCCACATCTATGTTGTTTTATACTTTGGTATATTTAGCTTTCAGGTCTATGTTTTTTGTGCGTGTTATGTTCTTTCTTCACACTTCATGGGTCTGTTCTCCCCTTCCCCCATACTCCTTTGTAAAATGAGGTTGAATACTAAATATGAATGTTCTTGTTTTGGGTATTTTTATTTTTTGAGTATTTATATCTGTATGGTATAAGTTGTCTGTTTTGTATATTTAATCATTGGTATGGAGGCCATCCTGACTTATGTTTGGCCATTCCCCATTGTGATTGGGATTAATAACCACGGTTTGAACAACTGGTACCATCATGTTGAAATTGACTGTCTTATAACTATTATCCTATATTATATTTAATGGAAAACACTATAAAACTGCTTTTAAAGTTGCTGAAAGGGATAAATGAAGTTTGTGGCCTGCGGTTATTTATGACTCAAATCCTAATCACAATGGGTGTTGTGGATTATATTTAACTTTAATTGTTTCCTAATTCAGTCTCTTTCTTGTAGATCTCCTATCTAGTGAATTAGTATCAGAACTTCTAAGGCTTGTCAACAGCTGCGTATCATCCACTAATGATTCAGTTACTAAGGAGTTGCTTGAGTCGAAACCTGACATGGTATTTTGGTCAAGAATAATGGAATCCATCAATGATCCTTATACCATGGAAAGAATCTCTGAGCTGATTTTGCAGAAGTTAGCTACTCAAGATGCAAACGATGTTCTAGCATATTGGCTGCTGTGGTTGTTATTCCATCGAACTTTTAAGCTTCAGGCTTCTGTCAGGTGATTGAAAATGTTATTTATTTTGCCTTTGTTTGGGGATGACCTACAACTAGTCAATTCCAAATAGCAGCACAGAGTGACTGACTCCAAAAAAGCAGTAGCAGGTGCTGGATGACCACTGTTTGAAAGTTTTAAGATATACATTCTATATTTGTGTGCTGCAAAATGAAATTAAAAACACTAAATTTAAATACGTGCGTAATTAGTGATCAAAAGTCAAAATTTGAAAACTAAATGCCCATTTCAGTGTACAAGAAAGAGGCTGATGCAGAGGTGGAGGAAGTGGTTGGTGTAGATCCCTGTGGTTGAGTGGATGAAGCAATTACCACCCTTCAACTGGGAAGACAAAACCCTATTAGAAAATAAAATAAAATATGGGGTAGACTGTAGGGTAAAACTCAGAAGAACAAGATACTAGAGGTTAGAACACAGGTAGAAAATCTCTTTCATACCTTGAGATATCTGTATGGTTCAGAACATGGCTGCGCAACCTCATCAGAGATGACTTTCCTAAAAATGGCCAGAAAACACTTCAAAGCTGCAAATGTGGCATTGTCGCTAGAGAAGGTGGGTCTTCTTCATTGGAGAGAAGAGTGGGGGTTCAGTTTTGGTGTAACTGAAGTGACGATGGGAAATAGGGTTCCTGACTCTTTTCTGATTAGATAAAAAGGGGGACAAAATTGCAAGATTGTTGTTCCCCTAGAACAGAAACACCAAAATGACATCACTTTAGTTCCAGATAAGAGGTTGCACTGGAAAAGAGTCATGACTGCTAGAGCCATGTTTTAAGTTCGATTGTGGCTGCTAAGCCAAACCTACTCAATGGTTTTTTGTCACATGGGGGCTAAACCTCCATAATGCTGGCATTTCCAACCAGTGACTACTATGGGTACTCAGCATGGTTTTAGACATAGTGTCACCATTATAAGCACTTTTTCCTTTTTCTTTTTTTGTTTAATAACCTGCAATGAAATTTCAGTATTACTACTACTTTATTTATGCCCCTTTGTTTTGCTGTGTTCCCATGTTTCCACCTCAGGTCTATGTTTGTTGACAAATTCCTGCTACGAAAAGTATTCCCTGTTAGCTGCCTGAAATGGATCCTTCAATTTGCTGTTCATGAATGCCCTCCTGGTACCTCATTATCAGAACATAATTGCCCTGGGCTTTTGAAGACTGTCCAACATCTGGTGGTAGTATGGTCTAAGAAAGAATTTGTGCAAACAGCACCTATTGAGCAACAAGCTTGTATCCTTTTTAATTGCATCAGTATACTGAAAGTGAAAAGCATGTGGAATAGAGGAATAGATAGCTTCTAGATTTGAGTTTAGAAAAGGGTTGTTTAGTGCATGAAGTTGCCTTCATTGGGTTTGGGGAAGGGCAAGTTTATTGCTTTTACACTTGTATGTGGAAAGCCTATTTCCACCACTACAGCCCATCTTCATCAAGTAAAAAGACAGCAACCTTCCTTTTGTGTCAAGGCTCACACCATATTTGATGTATATTTCTACATTGTAATTATAACAATCTCACGCACCTTCCTCCTTTGAGCATTCACCGAATCTGATACCATATTTATTTATTTTTCCTATATCTATCTCAGACATATCTGCTGCACTAGGCCTTTCTCTGGAGACAATGTCTAAGGAGGAATTGGATGGGATGAAGAATGCCATGCATTTGATTCTTCAAGGGGTTAGCTGTAAGAATCATTTACTTACTTGTTGGATGTCTTCGTATTAGGATTGAAAGAGGGATTGGAGCTATAACATATTGCCTACCCTTAATCCTTCAGAATATTTTTAATAGCAGGCCCTACCCAATGGAAGGATCTGTTAGATCTTGAACAATTTATGTGTAATAGGGGGCCTTCTGGATATAGGGAATGATTTCACTTGAACTCAGCTGTTTTATTATGTGATCCTGCCTTGTGTCAAGTCAAATGTGTCAACCTTATCAAAATTAAGTTGTTATTTGAAGCATATAATCTGTAATAGTTTTAGGGTATGATAGCATTCTGTCGGAGCCCAACAAGTTTATGGGCCAAAAGAGCCATTGGTCCATGAGGGGCACGAGACACCTAAGGCATGGAGGGTGTATGTGCGTAAAAGTAAGAAGGGAAATCCTAAAACTGAGGTGGCATGATTAGTAGAGAGGTTGTTAAACATGAGAAAATATTTTTATTGTTTAGAATCGTGAGGAAGAGGGGGATTGGTGTCATGTTATTTTTCTGATTTTCTGGTAGAGGAGCTATACTCTGGGCAATTGGAGATTACCCCCTCTTATAGTTTCCTTTCTATTGCAAATAATACATAATACTCCCGTTCCTTAATATTTTTTGCTTCTACATTTACCACTATAATCCTGGTCAGGAACATATTCCCAAATCTTCATTTCTGTGCTAGATTAGCAACTTTTTGCTGTGTAAGAAAGTAAGCTTCATTAAGGACTTTTCTCCAATATTAAAGTGGTACAAGTAATCTTCCAATAAAAATTTAACAAATGTATTCAATTACTTGCCAGGATTGTTTTCGTATGTGATTCAACCTTTCTTTTCAGTTCTACAAATAGTTTAATATATCACTGAAAAGTTTTGATATTTGCTATCAATTCATCAAGAATATTTAATGCTGTAAAACTAGATAGAATAATTTGTACTAAAAATTTGACTGCTTTGATGAAATCCTGTTGTTGATCCATCTCCATCCCACTGCTACTCAGAGTGATGTCAACTATCAATTTATGAACAGAAAGTGGAAGAAAATATTGAAAGTAGAATGAGGAAGTTAAAGAGCAAAGAAAAAAAGAGAGAGGGTTTAAAACTGAATGTTTTTTTTTTATCAAATCTCAATGGTAATTTTATGGGAAACAAAATCCAATTTGGGATCGTTAACAACTCAGTATAACTAACTGACAGCTGTCAATAAAAGAATGACAGCTGAATGAAAGTAAACTCAGCTTAGAAGCTACAGCATGTACTGTGAATATACACTAACTAAATATTCTTGTAAATCTGATTAAAATGGGTATTCCTATTTGCAGAATGAGTTGTTTTTTTTCGTGTAATTATTTCAGGTAGGTTGGAGAGTCCTAATCATCTAGTTCGTAAAATGGCTAGCTGTGTTGCTTTGGCATTGTCTAAAATTATTGATCCAAAGAACCCCTTGTACCTTGATGATAGCTGCAGTGGGGAGACAATTGATTGGGAATTTGGATTCACTCCCCTCAAAAAGGGTAATCTGGCTGCCTCATATTGTGGAGAAAATGGTGAGGGGGCTAAAATATCTACAGTGTCAGGTCCGGAGAGGGACAGTGATTCCCCTTCCAATAGAGTAAAAAATATTCATGTAAAGGGTACAAGGAAGTTATTGGACTTTAGAGTCCTTGATCCAGATGAGATTATTGATCCAGCTTCACTGAATCTTGAATCAGACGATAATGAGGGGGATGTTGACGATAGTGCAAGTGAGAATTCATATTCCTCGAGTGATTCATCTTTACAGCCGTATGATTTGGAAGATGATGACTCAGATTTGAAAAGAAATTTTTCACAGTTGGCTGAAGTAGTTGCTGCTCTTAGAAAATCTGATGATGCTGAAGGGGTTTGTAATTTGCTCTCAAAACACTTTTTAGTTGTATTTGATCATCAAACATGTCTATGCTTACTGTTTTTTTACTTCTAGTGAGAAAAAAATTAATTGGTTATGAATTACGTGGTTTAAAAATTACTCTGATTACCAAGTATTATATAATTGGTTTAGACTTTAGACTGAGTTATTCAAAAATCGGTTTACACTTTCTCTCTTGATATCCTGCTTTTTTGCTGATATTTAATGTTAATAAATTTAATTGCAGGTGGAAAGGGCTATAGATGTAGCTGAAAAGCTAATAAGAGCATCGCCAGACGAACTAAAACATGCAGCAGGGGATCTGACCAGAACTCTTGTTCAGGTTCGTTGCTCTGATATAGCTTTAGAAGGTGCAGAAGAATCAACTGAAGACAAAAGACAAAGAGCATTAGTTGCCTTGGTTGTCACCTGCCCATTTGAATCCCTTGAGACACTAAACAAGCTTTTGTATTCACCTAATGTAGATATCAGTCAGCGCATTATGATGCTAGATGTTATGACCGAAGCAGCTCAGGAGCTTACTGAATCAAAAACTACGAAGCCCAAACATCAGACTAGTTCCCTTATTTCAGCTGTTTCAGACACCCGTCCTTGGTTCCTACCTAGCAGCACAGGGACTCCTGGAGCTGGTTCCTGGAAAGAGATCTCAGGTACTGGCTCTTTGTTGAATTGGTCAAATAGCTACGAGAGGGAACTTCCCCCAAAACATAATCAGGTCAAGAAAGGGAAAACACGCAGGTGGAGTCTAAGATCTCTTGCACAACAAAACCAGATGGAGTATTCTCATAATAAGTTTCCCTTGTATGCTGCTGCATTCATGCTTCCTGCCATGGAGGGATATGATAAGAAAAGGCATGGTGTTGACTTGCTTGGCAGGGATTTTATTGTTTTGGGGAAACTCATTTACATGCTGGGGGTTTGTATGAAATCTGTAGCCATGCATCCAGAAGCTTCTGTACTGGCTCCTTCTCTCCTGAATATGTTAAGATCCAGGTACTGGCTAAGATATTAGTTGTTTATTTAATTGCAAACTGTATGGGGATTGACATAATCTGAAACCTCAATAACTCATCCCTCCAAAAAAAAGTGTGTCTGTGTTTGCACGTGCTAATGGAGTTGATAATTTGGTGTTGTATTGGTTGTATGTGGTTGTACCTCTTGCTACTTTGTTGTTTTTCTTGTGCGCTAAAGCAGGAAAACTTGCCACCTTGCTTTTTAACCCATGCAGAGAGGTATGCCATCACCAGGAAGCATATGTGAGAAGAGCCGTTCTTTTTGCAGCTTCATGTGTATTGATTGCTCTTCATCCTACTTACATTTCATCTGCCTTGCTCGAAGGAAATGTTGAAATTTCTACTGGCCTTGAATGGATTCGGACATGGGCCCTTGATGTAGCTGAGTTAGACACAGATAAAGAATGCTATACGGTAAGCAAACGAAAATTTGAAGATTAAAAGAGGTTTAAATCCGTTCTACCTTTTCTTATAAGCTTTTCAATTATCTCTGCTTGTACTTAGGTCATATGAAAAGGTTAGATTTTTATGATCGGTCTACAGTTATTTTATGGTGCTAAGGTTACGATGTAATTAGTTAAGGAAATTAATGTCATGATACATCAATATTGGTCTCATTGTGGACTTCTATTATATTTATTTTAATGGTTCATGACAATCATCCTTCAAGAGTTCTATCACTAACCCAGATAGCTTGTCATTATCTTACTCTTTGCAAAGCCCCCTTTATCCCCTTATGTTTTTTGGTTTAACTCCTATTATTTTCCAGCTTCAAATTTATTTTACTATAGATGGCTATGACATGCTTAAAAGATTTTATTGTTGTATAGATGGCTATGGCATGTCTACAACTCCATGCCGAAATGGCTCTTCAAACTTCCCGAGCGTTGGAGTCAGCAAGAAGTTCAATCAGGGCAGGTCCTGCACTTCCATCTGATGCATCCAAAGTGACCATTAAAATTCCCTACTTAAATGGGGATTAAACATGCTTCTGGCAGTTGTGAGTGGTTTCTAGCCACTCCGTATTAATTTAAATTTTTATCCATTCCTTGTTTTTAGTAAGGAATTTGTATATTTTAGGATTTTATATTGGTACAACACCAATTCAAAAGCATTTGAAATTTAAAACAAATATTTATTCTTACGCCCTTCCTAATAACTGAGGTTCTTGTCTCTTTACAATTCCCTCTATTGAATGTTGTTTTGGGTACTTGATTTAACTACTCAATTAAAAAGATTTAATTTTATCAAACAAATATATATTTACTTGATGAGAGAAGGGAAGATATACAATATTTGGTCTACTTTATATCGTTTCCTTCTTGGTTTTTGGTACTCGTTGAGGATATTCTTTCTTATTTATTTTAACGTGTTAATAATTTCAACCAAACTTGCAGTATTGTCTTAAATGTATTTATCGGAGCACTTATTTGTCACAGAGAAGGTGTGAATCAGAGTGGACGCAAAATTCTGGAAGTTAGAGATGAAAAGAGAAGAAAACATAACATTTTCACGGGGCTTCATCAAAGTTTTAAGGACATCGATGAAAATACCCTTTTCCATTTGTGAAGAGAAAAGAGAAAATAAGGTCTATCATCATACCCTTATATTATACCAACTAGAACATTAGAACACTGATTCTTATGGAGAGAATTTTTTTAAATGTCTACAAAATATATTTATATTTTTTTATATTATTGAAAACTTAAATAAAATTTACTAAAACTCTCGGAATACGAAATTTAATTTACTATATTGTAAAGGAAGAGTAAGATTAATTATGGATTTATTCATTCTTAAGAATAATAAATACGTAATAACTAAATGTGCTTATGCTTCAGTAGAATTATATTTATTTGAATTTTATCTCTTTGCTTTTTTTAATTTAAGAAATTTTCATAGAAAAATTAAATTTGATAACAAAAATCAGATGAAAGTGAGAAAGTTCAGTTTATCTAAAAATCACATTATTTTATTAAAGTCATTTTTACGGAGCTTATTAACTTAACTTTCGATAGAAATATCCAAACAAAACTAAGTGAATGAATGGCATGGTATAAACTCCAGAACATGTTACTTTTTTTTTAAAATTGAAGAACAGTTTTATAATGATTTTAAATAATTAAAACTATTAGTTTAACCATAAAATGTTCTGCTGTTTCAAAAAAATATAAAATGAGCAGGAAAAAAAAGTCTCCTAATAAAAACGTAACAACAAAAATACTTTCGTCCTAAAGAAAACATGTTAGTGTATACATAAAGATAAAGATATATTGAACTGTCCAATAAAAAGTATTACACTAAATTTTTTTTATAAACTATATAATATAATAATGTTATAAATTAAGAAAAAATCTAAATTCTAAATCCTAAACATTAAGTAAATTACTTTAAGAATAATTCAAACATAATATATACAAATTAAAAAAATATAAAGTTTAAGCAATAAATAAAAATATATTAGACAATTTTTAATTATAGTTACGTCAACATATAAAAAATTATAAATTAATAGATACAAAATGCAAATAATTAATAAAAATTATTATTAATACATTATATATTTATGAATTATTATAAAACCAAAACACAAATTTTATGTATTATTAAATTAAAAATTAATTAAATGCAGAAAGTATATTGACATAATAAACAAAGATAAATTACAACTCTGAACTAAGCTAACAAAAATTAATAAATTACAAATTAATAAAATTTATGTAAAATAAGAAATATATAAATTGTTATTGATACATAATCTATTTATCAAATGATGAAAAAACAATAAATAAATTATTAATTATAAATACAAGATTAATTAAAGTTAGAAAGTATATTGAAATAATAAATGAAGATATGTTGATGATTTGAGATTTGATATTTGATGATGTTTTAACAAGCTTTGATGATTGTTTTAGAATATGCTAGGTTTGTGATTAATGGTTCTTAATTGATTTAGCACTTCTGGAGATGTTAGATTATTTGTATATGATTAGCAAATTTAAAAATGATAATATGTTGATTTTGTGATTCATCAATTAGTCTGCTAATCCTGTTGCTTTAGTCGACTATTTTCACTAATGTACCAGGAATACAGGTTTAATGAAAATAGCTAACTGGTTTGCGTCTTCAGTTGACTATTTTGTTCCAGACCCCTCTTATGCAGAAAACAGCAGAACGTGCATTCGTATCTCTCAAAAGAGCACGACCTATAGCTCTGATCTTTGCCTATAAATACAACTCTCAAGGACGAATCAAGGTGCGAAAGAATTCAAGAGAATACACTCAAGAGTTGCAAACATTCAGAGCAAAGGAATCTGCAAAATTTCGTTTACTGTATTTGCTTTTCAAGAAGAATTTTTTCTTTCACTGTATCTTGTATTCTTTAATCTCGGGATAGATATTTGTAGGTGGGTTTTAGAACCCTCTTAACTGCGATTGGGGTGATCACAGTGACTCAGTGTGAGTCAGGTTGTTTAGAACTGTTCTATAGTGTTTATAATAGGTTCTTTGATTTTCTTGTAGTGTTCAAGAAAGATTTGTTGTAAAGAATACATTTCTGATAGTGATTAGGATCTGTGGAGTTGCAGATCACCAACTGGATGTAGTTCTTGCACAAAGAACGAACCAGATATAATCCTTGGTGTTATCTTTTCTCTTCCTTCATCATCTGTTAAATTCTGCATTAAGAACTAACCTACTATTTTGCAATAATCAGTCGGCTAATTCTCAGTAAACTGCACCAATAAATTTTTTGATACGAAAAAGTTTTCAATAAAGCTTCATATCAATTCAACCCCCCCTTCTTGATATAATTCCGCATCTAACAATTGGTATCAAGAGCAGGTTCTTGTAAGGTACTCAAGAAAGATTCAAGATGGGTGACAAGCTTCCCTTTGCTGAAGGAGCATCTACCAACAGACCTCCACTGTTTGTAGGAGCGGATTATCCCTTCTGGAAAGCCAGAATGAAGATCTTCTTCGAGTCTGTTGATAGAGGCGTGTGGGATGCAGTGATTAATGGTCCTTTCATTCCAACTGTGAAATCTGAAGATGGAGAATTGATAGAAAAACCATGGGAACAGTGGACTGATGCAGAAAATAAAAAAGCTCAGTTTGACAGTAAGGCAAAAAAGATATTAACATCTGCTCTTAATCTTGACGAATTTTTCAGGGTTTCTCAATGCACAATAGCTAAAGAAATGTGGGCTATTCTTCAAGTTACCCATGAAGGAACAACAGAGGTGAAAAGAGCAAGAAAGTACACCCTCATACAAGAGTATGAGATGTTTAGAATGCAACTAGGAGAGACCATTCAAGACGTGCAGAAACGCTTTACACACATAGTGAATCATATGCTGGGTTTAGGAAAGAAGTTTGATGATGAAGAGCTCAACATAAAGGTTCTCAAATGCTTAAGTAGGAGCTGGAAGCCGAAAGTCACAACAATCCTTGAAAGAAAGGATTTGACTGTCATGAACACTGCAACTTTGTTTGGAAAACTCAGGGAACACGAGCTGGAGCTAAGCATGCGTGATCAACTTGAAACCTCTGATAAACAGAACAAGAGTCTTGCACTAAAAGCCAAGGAATGCTTAAAGAGAGATGAAGAGAAAGAAGATGAAAGTACAGAATTTTCTATGCTGGTTAAGAAGTTTGAAAAGTTCTTAAAGAGGAAGAATTATCCAAAAGACAGGTTCCAAGAAAATCAGAAGAGGTACACCAGAAAATCTGATTTTAATTCCTCTAACTTCTCTTGCTTTAATTGTGGGCAGCCAGGACATGTCAAGGTAGATTGAAAGAAGCCCAGAAAAGAATGAAAGAAGAGATAAAGAAAAACGCAATCAGCACTTCAAGAAAGGCAAGAAAGCATATGAGTGATTCCAGCAAATCATCAAATTTAGATTCTGAATCTGAAAACCAAGCCAATCTGTGCCTTGTAGCTAATGAAGAAACATCTAGCCAAGTAAGTTCTTGTGATTCTGATATGAGTGAGAATTATGACACCTTGTTTGACGCATTCAGAGAATTACATGATGAAGCAAAGAAACTGGATTATCAAAATAATCGGCTAAAAGGTCTAAATAACTGGCTAGAAAATAAGTTACAGGAACTGAAAAATCAGAATAGTAGACTGAAAGATGAAAACAGTCAACTTAAAGACAATGTCCTGCAACTGAAAAACCAGATAGAATCTGATAAATCTGAGAATGATAAAATCAATTCTGCAAAATGTGAAAACTTCATTAATCTCCAAAATAAAGTTGGTTATCTGATTAAAACTTTGGCAAAGTTTCAAATTGGTCATAATACACTTAATCAACTTCTACATTCTCAAATTGGTTTTTCAAATGGAAATGGTCTTGGTTATGGAAAACGTCATCATGCTGTTAAGTACAAATCCTATCCTAGTAACAGATCTAAGAATTACTCTTATTGCTTGAAACATGGACATATATCTAGATTTTGCTATGTCAAGAATTTTGGGATTTCAAGAGGTGAATACTATTGGAAACCCAAAACATATGTTGTTCCTAACTTCAAAGGACCCAACCTGTTTTGGGGACCTAAATTTGTAAATTAACTTTGTTTTGTAGATCTGTCATAGAGCAAAGAGAGCTTCACAGTATCTAGATAGTGGTTGCTCTAAACACATGACAGGTGATAAATCAAAGTTGATAAACTTCAAAGCATATGAAGCTGGTTTAGTTACTTTTGGAGACAACAGCAAGGGAAAAATCAAAGGAGCTGGAGACATTGGAAACTGTTCTTCTTCACAAATAAAGGATGTACTTTTTGTTGCAGGATTGAAACACAATCTGTTAAGCATAAGTCAGCTATGTGACAAAGGTATGAAAGTCACTTTTGATGCAGAATTTTGTGTCATATACAACTGTAAAACTGCAGATATTGTGCACATTGGGAGAAGGATAAACAATGTTTACATGTTGGACATTAACCCCTCAAATCTCAAGAACATCTGCTTGTTAACCAAAGAAGATGAAAGCTGGCTATGGCATAGAAGGTGTGGACACATCAACATGCAATTGTTAAACAAGATCAGCTGCAAAAGTCTTGTAAGAGGGCTTCCAAATGTGAAATTTGTGAAGGACAAAGTATGTGCAGTTTGCCAAAAAGGAAAGGAATCCAGAAGCTCATTTGAATCAAAGAATATCATATCAACAAGGAGACCACTTGAGCTTTTGCATCTTGATTTGTTTGGTCCATCAAGAACTGTAAGTATTGGAAACAACTCATATGTTCTTGTTATTGTTGATGATTTCTCAAGGTATACTTGGACACTATTTCTTTCTTCAAAAGATGAAACTTTCCATGCATTCAAAAAATTTGCTAAGATCATTTCAAACGAAAAAGATCTTAAAATTGTTTCATTAAGAAGTGATCATGGAACTGAGTTTCAAAACATGCATTTTGAAAAGTTTTGTTTTAAATATGGCATATCTCACAACTTTTCTGCACCTAGAACTCCATAACAAAATGGAGTTGTTGAAAGAAAGAACAGGACTCTCCAAGAATGTGCAATAACAATGTTGAGTGAATCCAAGCTTCCAAAATACTTTTGGGCAGATGCAGTCTCTACAACTTGTTATGTACTTAATAGAGTTTTGCTTAGACCAATACTAGATAAAACCCCATATTAGCTTTTGAATGATAAAATTCCTAGTATTGCATATTTCAAAGTCTTTGGTTGCAGGTGCTTCATACTAAACAATGGAAAAGCATCATTAGACAAATTTGATGATGGTATTTTCCTAGGTTATTCCCTGAATAACAAAGCTTATCATGTTTTCAACAAAAAGAACCTAACTGTGGAAGAATCTATTCATGTTGTATTTGATGAATACTTATGCCAAAAAGAGAGAAAAGGTAATTCCCTTGCAGGTTCTGATGATGAGAAATCTGAGATGTCAGAAAAGAATGAAAATTATGCAGAAAAATCTGCTGAAGCTGACAGACAGGATGAACCAGTCGACTATAACTCTGGATCAGTCGACTACTCTGCAGCAGACAATGCCTTATCCAAATCCTGGAGGACTAAAAAAGGATTGTCTCTGGATAACATCATTGGGAATGTTGAAAAGGGAGTAACAACTCGAAACTCTCTACATGAATTCTGTAATCACATGGCATTTGTTTCACAAATAGAACCAAAAAATATTCATGATGCATTGCTTGATCATAATTGGATAACTGCTATGAATGAAGAGTTGAATCAGTTTGTTAGGAATAATGTTTGGCATCTAGTACCTAGGAACAATGTAATGAATGTGATAGGAACAAAGTGGGTTTTCAAAAACAAACTTGATGAAAATGGTATTATAACTAGGAACAAAGCTAGACTAGTAGCCAAAGGATATAATCAGGAAGAAGGCATTGATTATGATGAAACTTATGCACCAGTTGCTAGATTAGAAGCCATTAGGTTGTTGCTTGCATTTGCATGTCTTAAAATCTTCAAACTCTATCAAATGGATGTTAAAAGTGCTTTTCTAAATGGCTTTATAAATGAGGATGTGTATGTTGAACAACCACCTGGTTTTATTGATTCTAAGTTTCCTAACCATGTTTACAAACTCAAAAAGGCATTGTATGGTCTTAAACAGGCACCTAGGCAATGGTATGAAAGACTTACAACTTTCCTCATATCACAAGGTTTTAAAAGAGGAGTTGTGGATAAAACTCTTTTTACTAAGAAAGTTGTTAATGATCTCATACTTGTGCAAATTTATGTTGATGACATTATTTTTGGATCATCTAATCCCTCTCTTTGTCAAGAGTTTGTTGAATCAATGCAGGGTGAATTTGAGATGTCAATGATGGGAGAATTGAATTTCTTCCTAGGTTTGCAGGTCAAGCAGATGCAAAATGGAACCTTCATAAATCAATCTAAGTACTGCAATGAATTGCCGAAGAAGTTCAACATGGAGAGTTGCAAAGAAGCCAATACTCCAATGTCCTCAAATTGTTATCTTGACTTAGATGAATCTGGAAAATCAGTTGATGCAACTATGTATAGAGGTTTGATTGGTTCTTTGCTATACATCACTGCTAGCAGACCTGACATTATGTTTGTTGTATGTCTATGTGCAAGATTTCAAGCTAATCCAAAGGAATCACATCTCACAGCTGCAAAACGAATTTTGAAGTATCTCAAAGGAACTGTGAATGTTGGGCTGTGGTATTCCACTGGTAATGAGTTAAATTTGGTTGGCTATACTGACTCTGATTTTGCAGGTTGCAAATTAGACAGGAAAAGCACAAGTGGAACATGTCACTTGTTTGGTAACTGCTTGATTTCGTGGACTAGTAAGAAACAAGCATGTGTTGCACTTTCAACAACAGAAGCTGAATATATAGCTGCTGGTAGCTGCACTGCACAGATTCTATGGTTAAAACAACAGCTAAGTGATTTCAATTTGCATCTTTATGATATTCCAATCTTGTGTGATAACACCAGTGCTATCAACTTAACTAAGAATCCTATTCAACACTCTAGAACTAAGCATATTGAAATAAGGCACCATTTTATAAGAGATCATATAGAAAAGAAAGATTGTAGGATTGAATTCATCTCTACTAATGATCAGTTAGCTGATATTTTCACTAAATCTCTTGGTCGTGATAGGTTTTTCAAACTTAGAAATGAATTGGGTATCCTGAACATCAATCATCTTTCTTAAATTTTCTTCTGCAGAGTTAAACAGTTTGTTAATTTTATGAAATAGCTGACGTATTTCATTTAACTGATAATAATATTTTATTGCTGCAGATTTCAGTGTGTTAATTGCTTGTAACAGTCGACTTATTTCACTTAACTGACAATAGTGTTTTACTGTTACATAAAATAGTTTGCTTATTCTCAGGAAATAACAGACTTATTTCATTAATTGTACCTGCTGGTTTTTGTTTCTATTTGAACAACTTATTAATTTCTCTAACTAACTGATTAATTCCACTAAACAAAATTAAAATTCAATTGGATTTCAAAATTTCAGTCAAACATTCTTCAAATCTGTTCAAACTTTGTCAGTAAATAACCAACTCATACATATTCTCTCTGCACTTTCTGTAACTGAATATCTGTTCACTGATCAATTTTCGTGTGACCTTGCATCCAATCTCTCTATATAGCTGTAATCTTCCTGGATATCAGATAACACTACTGTGCATCTCTCTCACTGCATTCTTGTATTGCACTACTGCTACTCTCTCTCAAATGGAATGGTTGAAGCTGTGGAGCTTAGAATGCAGAGGAAACAGATTCTTACACCTAAAATACTGAAATTCAGCTGGCTAGATAATGAAAATCTGGCCTTCGTGAGGAATTCCCTTCAAGCTCAGGGTCTACAACAGTTTGTAGAATTAGAAGGTAACTTCTATATAGACCTTGTTAAATTGTTTTATGCTAACATGAAGGTGGAGAACAATGTTCTAGTATCATAAATAAGAGGCAGAGAAGTGCGAATTGACAACACTTTGTGGAGAAGGGTTGCTGGCCTAAAAAATGAGGGCATAAAAATCAATAAGGGAAACACTGGAGCTGTACCAGATTTTAACAAGGAAGCTGTTTACAAGGCTTGCCTGCGCAGCTGTGATGAAGCTGTCATCCTCAAATACAACGTTGGGAGGATGAAACGTGATGAAAGACTTCTAGCTTTCTTTCTTGCTTGGCAGCTCATCCCCAGGGGGAGCAATCATGCACAACTGATGGAGGAAGATCTTGCTCTGATTCACTGCTTGAAAAATAGGATCAAGGTCAATTGGATATATGTGATCAAGGGTCACATGTTCAAGGCTAAGAGGCTCAGTGATCACAAGCTTCCATATGCAATTCTGATTTCCAAGTTTCTGGATTACTTTAATTTCCCCACTGAAGGAGAGACCACTCGGATTGTCAACCACAAGCATTTGTTTGACAACTATTATCTTCGCAAGATGGGCTTGACTAAGATAAATGGTGACTGGACTTATGAAGCTGGAGCATCCTCCTCTGCACCAGGAGCAACCTTCACTGCTGGCACTTCATCTGGAAATCAACAAGATTACACAGCCTATCAAATGGTTCCTTATTATGCACCTCCAACATACCAGGGAGTACCAATGTCAGAATTTGAACAAATGTTAATTTCTAGACTTAATGTGCTTTCCTCCATGCAACGCAATACACATGAAACTATGGTGGCCAGGTTCACCAACATAGATTATGAAATTGAGCTCATCCAACGCCAACTTGCTGAACTGCAAGTAATTGTGGAAAGCTATGATGGCTCCAATACTCACAACTCTGCTGCCATGGAAGAAGATGATGATGCTGATGAAGACGAAGATGATGAAGAAGATGATGACTGATCAAAGCTGCTTCTGATTTTAATATTTCTAGTTTTATGATTCTGCAGCAAAAACTATTTGGGATTGTAATAATTTCACACACTAATACTTTGCTTAAATCTGCACTTTTAAACCTTCGAATTTATCTGTTATACCTGTTATATCTGCTATTTGCTAATGTCAAAGGGGGAGATAATCTACCATCTCTTCTCTTTGTGTTTTTACAGCTTTTGCAGGTTGACATCATCAAATAGGGGGAGTTTGTTGATGATTTGAGATTTGATGATGTTTTAACAAGCTTTGATGATTGTTTTAGAATATGCTGGGTTTGTGATTAACGGTTCTTAATTGATTTAGCACTTCTGGAGATGTTAGATTATTTGTATATGATTAGCAAATTTAAAAATGATAATCTGTTGATTTTGTGATTCATCAATTAGTCTGCTAATCCTGTTGCTTTAGTCGACTATTTTCATTAATGTACCAGGAATACAGGTTTAATGAAAATAGCTAACTGATTTGCGTCTTCAGTCGACTATTTTGTTCTAGACCCCTCTTATGCAGAAAACAGCAGAACATGCATTCGTATCTCTCAAAAGAGCACGACCCATAGCTTCGATCTTTGCCTATAAATACAACTCTCAAGGACGAATCAAGGTGCGAAAGAATTCAAGAGAATACACTCAAGAGTTGCAAACATTCAGAGCAAAGGAATCTGCAGAATTTCATTTACTGTGTTTGTTTTTCAAGAAGAATTTTTTCTTTCACTGTATCTTGTATTCTTTAATCTTGGGATAGAGATTTGTAGGTGGGTTTTAGAACCCTGTTAACTGTGATTGGGGTGATCACAGTGACTCAGTGTCAGTCAGGTTGTTTAGAACTGTTATATAGTGTTTAGAATATGTTCTTTGATTTTCTTGTAGTGTTCAAGAAAGATTTGTTGTAAAGAATACATTTCTGATAGTGATTAGGATCTGTGGAGTTGCAGATCACCAACTGGATGTAGTTCTTGCACAAAGAATGAACATCCTTGGTGTTATCTTTTCTCTTCCTTCATCATCTGTTAAATTCTGCATTAAGAACTAACCTACTATTTTGCAATAATCAGCCAGCTAATTCTCAGTAAACTGCACTAGTAAATTTTTTGATACGAAAAATTTTTCGATAAAACTTCATATCAATTCAAATAAATTCCAAATTCACACACTAAGCAAGCAAAACTAGATAAATTACAAATTAATAAATTTTATGTGAAATAAAAGATAAAGACGTTCTAACTTTATATTCTTTGAAGTTGTGAGTATTTAATATAGAAAAGGCAAGCATTCAATTTTCTAATTATATTAAAAAATATTATTTCTTCAAATAATGTAGATAAAAAATTTCATGTTTTCTTTTATTTTGTTCCTTCAACGCAATCAAATGTTACTGCGTATTACTTAAAGAATTAAATTCAGATGCAAAAACTATACAATAATGATAACAGATTTTACTTTTGTGTTTTTATTCACTCTCCAAAAAATTCATTAAAATCATCCACTGTTCTGTCCCTAATATAACGGGTGAGGACAAATCAAACATTGTGTGTGCTAACCATTAACTGTGAGAAATAAAATGGTATATTGAAAAATTAAAATTGATTAAAAGTGAAGTGTAAGAACACAGAAAACTATTTATAAACGTAGTGAAGGAAAAAGAATGAAATTACAAATAAAAAGAGTAATCAAATTAAAGCGAAACCTCCCGCAAAGCGCACCTTATTCTGAGTCCCAGAATACTTTCCAGAATACTTGCAATGTGCTTCTTCTGTGTTTTGCCGATGGTTCCAACGGAACATTATTAAAGTGTTGAGAACACTGTCTGCTTCCTGGTTAGTGGTTACTTTTTTTTTTTAATGTTACTATTATTGTGATGTGATAAACCCTTTCTATTTTGTAAACCTTCACATGGAAGAACCCTTCCAAGCCAAAACGTCACAATTCCATGGACTATTCAGTAACACACTATGTTTCTATTCAATAATAAATAAATTCGTATATAGTTTTAATAACAGTTAGCATCCATGAAAGCTAATTTTTTTCCCATCTTTTTTATCAAATATTGCTCTTTGTATAATGATAGTTGTCAGTCACATGATCAATTTGTTTGCTGACAAAACACAGAATCTTAGTATAATCGAGTTGTGTCCTTCTATCTGTACAAAAAAATTGTATAAGGAGAGATATAATTAGTTTGTGTACATGGTCAGAAGTTTTGAACATGTGAATTTGTGAGATATGTATCTGACCTAATTGTTAGGAACCATCACTGTTGTTCTCTAGGTTTCCTTAATTAATTAGTTTGCACTTGAACATTAGTTTCAATCTTTCTCTTTTTGGATTTTTTTTGTTAATAAAATTTGTGTTTACTGTGTTTGTTGGGGTTTCACAACTGTGACATGATGTTTAGAAAGTTTATATGCTTTGGGAACCAAGTGGAGAAGTTGATTATGTCTTTCATTAATCTTCTCAGTCGTGTCTGTGAAGCAAGAAAGAAAATCAACCTAGAAACAAGATAGTCTATGCTTGTCAAAGAAAGAAGAACGAAGCCTTATGTGATGGAAAGTAGTTCTTCACCATTTCTATTTGATTGGAAAAATGTTCCCCAGCGATTGCGGACAAAAAGGAAGAGAAAATTCAATGGCAAGGAAGCACTTTCTAGACCCAACAAACAAACTCTTCCTAAACCCAACAAAGCACTTTCTAGACTAAAGGAAGCACCTTTTAGATCCAAGGAGGCACTTTCTAGATCCAAAGAAGCACGTACTAGACCAAAAGAAGTGCTTTCTAGACTTCAGGAAAAGCTAGACAGTGGAGTTTTTGATACTTTCTTGAAGTGAGTCGCAGTCTATTTATGATGTCAATGGAGCAACTTCAAAATTGAGGCCTTGTTTCTAATATAAATTTTCTGGCAGGAAAATATGGAAGATTTTCCCAGAAGACAGGAAGGGGCACTTTACTTACTTTGACAGCTTATGGTTTAGCCTTTACAGGACTGCTTCATCTAAGGACAAGGTGCTGACTTGGATTAAAAAGGAACCTATTTTCTCAAAGGCATATGTTTTTGTTCCTATAGTCTGCTGGTAAATGCTCTCAATCTTTCTTTTTGCCGAAAATTCCATTTATGTTAATTCATAGAATGCATACTTTGAAATCCCAATTGTTCTAGGGGTCACTGGAGCCTTTTGATTCTATGCCATTTTGGTGAGAGCTTGCAATCAACTACTAGATCACGGTGCATGTTGTTGCTGGATTCACTTGAAATGGCCAATCCCAGGCGACTTGAACCTGAGATTAGAAGGTGTGTATTACTCAACAATATCTACTTATTTTGATTAGATATCATTGCCCTGTTGAAAAGTATTTGAGATATGCAAGCAAGCTATTATGCTCATTTTCAGATTTGTACTAGATATTTATAAATCAGGGGACCGGTCTGAGACAAAGCATATGGTATCTCAAATTCCATTTTTGGTGCCCAAGGTAATTATCACCCTCCTATGATTGTCATCCCCAGCATAACCAAATAACCAATGATTGAAGAAAAAACAAATTATTGTAGGTGCCACAACAAAGAGATGGTAATGAATGTGGATTTTTCGTCCTCTATTTCATTAATTTGTTTTTGGAGCATGCTCCTGATAATTTTAGCATGGAGGGGTACCCCTACTTTGTAAGCTGTCTCGTTTGCTTTTCTTGAAATTTATCATTGAAATATGCATTTTTATTCAGTTATATGACATTGACCTTGAAATGCTGCAGATGAAAAAAGATTGGTTTAGCTTCGATGGCTTGGATAGGTTTCATGAGGGGCTTAATTCACTGAGTTAGAGGTCTCCAAACTTGACTAGACTAGTTATTTTACATACTTTGTTGTTGACTGATTATGTTAGATTGGTAATGGGGGCATTTATTCATATAGAAGTCAGGGGCATCCAGAAGTCTCGTCTAGTAGAGAGAATACTCTCTTCTATACATGTAGTTCAACTTTATTGGACTTGTATTTTTCTCTGGAATATTGATGTTTACAGTACTAATTTGCTTCTATTTGTATCGTTAAATTTTGTTCAAGTTCATAAAAGCATTATTTTTGTTACCTTGTAATTCTGGCATGATTGTAGAGTTTAACAAATTGCTAATAATGTTATTGGTGATCACCATGGTAATGAAAGGATAAACTTTTCATTATTTCCAAGTAGTTCATGATAACATGATTTTCTTCTAGAAATGTTATGCGACTAAGAGAGTGATTTACGCAAGTTTATCTCCATTCTCACTGTATGCTTCTCTTTTGTTTATCTTTTGTTATATGTGATCTATAATTTGAATATGGTACCGTGCTTTCTGGTAGATCTGTGATGTACAATTTAATTTTACTTAAAAAAAAGTTTAATAAAATTTGTAGAAATTAATTAATCGGCACCACGATCATCATAGGTGATATAATAATTTCCTGTGATTAACCCATTGGTGCAACAAGTAGCCATATTACGTTGATGCAAAAATTAGCATCGTTAGGGGTGAGTTCTAGTTTACACCCACTAGTCATCTATGACATCCTTGTAGCAGTCACAAAATTCATCACTTTTTTTTGTTTCTTCATAGAATATCTTTGCAAAATTCCAAAGCATATTGGATCAATTCCAACATATGGCATCAAATATAACTCCAAACGCTACACATTCAACATATCAGCAAGATAACTGATAAGTTAAAAAAAATCTTTGTCCCGTTCTTACTGAGAATATTCTGCATTCAGGAGAAAAAAATCTTTGTCCCATTCATGATTCATCTGTCAATAAAACAAAACCTTGTACATATGACGACAAGAAATGATCACCCTTGCTGTGTTTGTCAACATCATTCGGGAGAAATGAAATTAAACTGAATTCTTACTGAGAATATTCTGCAATCAGGAGAAAAAGAGGGAAAAGCTTAATTACATAGGTTTTGGAAATACCCCTTCATCTTCACAGTTGCGTCAAGGAGAGTTGGTTAAAGAAAATGTAGCCAATGGTAATTCACCTTGATAGTCACGGCATTGGATTACTTACTATGCAATTAAGCCCTATATCAGCTTAATAACCAATGATTCAACTTGATCCTCATCTCATAAATAATTACAAATGTAAACCTTATTTGCATCCTCACATTCCCTTCTTTCCTATTTCTACAGTAGCACTTAGAGCAGTGATTCCAGCGTGAATGACATTGTTTCCATTGCCTTAATGGACTTCAACTTCAACATATCTTCACAATGAGTAATTCTTACTGCATCCCTCAAAAAATTAAAATCCCAAAATTGTCCTTTTCATGTTATATACCCTAGTGAAACATTGAGGTTGGTAGAGACTGTAGTGGTGTTGTGTTCAGGGTAGTTTTACGGTCTTAGTTGTGCATAGTGGATGTTGGTGGAGGTTTGAAGAGCTACACTGTGGTTGGTGGTGCTACGTGGAGGTTGAACGGAAGATGCTGGTGGTGGGTAGCGAAGAAGAAGTTAAACAAGTTTTTTTTTTTTCAATTTTTTCAGTAATTCCGGATTCTAGAATCCGAAAACTCCCGCATTGTACAACTCGGAAGTCAAAAAGGGACTTCCGGATTATAGAAACCGGAAGATAAAGTTGAAACAAAATTGACTTACAAATTCTAGAAACCGAAAATGATTTTTTGACTTCCAGTTTTTAGAATCCGGAAGTCACTTTCTGACTTCCGGTTTCTACAATCCGGAAGTCGCTTTTTCAGAAATTGAGTATTGGCTTTGTGATTTTTTTGTTTAGTATTTAAATTGTGATTGTTTTATTGAAATGGAATCCCAGATTTGAATGAGAATAACATATGAAGTTGATAAGGTGTCTGACTTGTACGAAATGCTTGATATTGTAAAATTTGAGTTAGCAGAAGATGAAGTTGACAGGGGAGATTGTGGTGAACGTTTCACAACTGATGAGGTAAATATAATTAGTTGTTATTTTGGTATAAAATAGCACCCAATTAATATGCTTATATGTAATGTACATGCGTAGGTTTTTGTTACACGGGATGACTTACTTCAATGGGTCCGTGCAGTAGCATTTAGACTTGGATTTGTAATTGTCATTTTGAGGTTGATACAACAAATGGGCAAGCAGGAAGAAAGACATATGTGCTGTTAGGATGTGAACAAGGTGGAAAATATAGAAAATACAAAAAGGATCTATAGATCACGATAACTGGGACAAGAAAATGTGATTGTCCATTTAAATTGCGAGGTAAACCAGTTCGTAATGGAGGAGGGTGGATTTAAAAGGTAATATGTGGTAGGCATAATCATTAGTTGGCTGATACATTAGTAGGCCACCCATATGCTGGAAGAAAATAACTTTTGTGTTGTTATAAAGTGAATAAGAAAATAACTTCATATGGGCTTTAGAAAGACTTAGAGGATTGTTTTTTAGAGCGGATGTCTTCCCCGAACTAATTGTTAGTGACAGAGATCTTGCACTAGTCAATGCAATTAACACTGTGTTTCCTGAAGCTTCAAACCTTTTGTGTAGGTTCCACATTAATAAGAACGTGAAAGCAAAATGTAAAATGTTAGTGGATTCTACACAGGCTTGGGAAGTTGTTATGGATGCATGGGGAGGTGTAATGGATTGTGTTGATTGTGATACATTTCAGGAGTGTGTTAAACGTTTTCAAATTGTTTGTTCGTCATGGCCATTAATTTTTGAATATGTCAACAACACATGGGTCATTCCACATAATAAGGAAAAATTCGTGAAGGCGTGGACGGATAAGGTTATGCACCTAGGGAATACCACTAGTAATAGGTATGTTTTTGTGAGTTTATTATTTATATTCAAATAAATGTTAAAACTTGTCAAACACATTTTCTTTTATTTGAATTTACAGGGTTGAATTTGCTCATTGGAACTTGAAGAGGGTGCTTCAAAATAGTATGGGAGACTTGTGTAACTTTTGGGATGTGATAAACAACATCATAACATTGCAACATAATGAAATAAAAGCGTCGTTTGAACATAGTCTAAACGTTGTCAGACACATGTTCAATGTGAGTTTGTACAAAAAGTTACAAGGCTTTGTATCTAAACACGCATTGAACCACATTGCTGAAGAGTTTAATCGTGTTAAGTATGTTGGTATTGATAGTCAACAATGTGGATGCACACTTAGACATACTCACGGTTTACCGTGTGCATGTGAGTTAGCTAGATATGCCCTTGATAGTATACCACTTAATGTTGTGCATGTCATGTGGACTAGACTTAGCTTTGCCGATATATCATGCAGCCAATCAATGTCTGAAATGTCTATTAAGCAAGAATTTGATGTCATTGCTAAACGTTTTGAAGAGGTTGACATTGCAGGAAAATGTACAATTAAAAATAAGTTGCGTGAAATTGCATATCCAGATATGACATCAATGTGTGCACCAGTGCACAAGGTACAAACGAAGGGATTACAAAAAAGAGGTGGTAATAGGGTTTCAAGATCCACAAAGCGTGATCCATCATATTTTGAGCATGTTGATGGCATCCATTCTATGCATGATAGCTCTTCTACACTGAAGTTAACTAAGGACAAGACAAAAGTTCGAGTGTCCGTCGACATTAAAAAAGTTCCCATGTTAGATCAATTTCTTGGCACTTATCATCCATACATACTTGATGTTATTGATGTAAAAGCTGATGGTCATTGTGGTTATCGATCTGTTGCAGCCATGTTAGGAATGGGTGAAGACTCATGGCCGCTTGTGAGAGCGAATTTATTTAAAGAAATTGGACGATGGTGTGATGAATATGCTACCATATTTGGAGGTTATGAACGGGTTGACCAACTAAAAAGGTCATTACTTGTAGATGATATGTCAATGGTAAGTATGTACTATGTTATTAATTTATTTGCAATTATAACTAATACTATTTCCGTAACATACTGAATGTTATTTGTAGGCCAGTGCAGATAAGTGGATGACGATACCAGATATAGGATACGTCATTGCTAATAGGTACAATGTTGTCTTGGTGTGTTTATCGAAGAAGCAAAACATGACTATATTTCCTTTACGAAGTAAACCACCAACAAATGTTAGTCTGCATCGAATGTTATGTATTGGACATGTATTTGACAACCATTTCGTTCAGGTAATGTGATTATATGTTGTCATATTCGTCAATACACATGACTTTAATATTAACATTTATGAAACGTGTGCAGGTGAAGTTGTAGGATGATTGTCCCATACCGAATGCAGACATATTATGGTTTACTTATTGTTACGAAGAGGCGAAGATGTGCACATCATTTTATGCTAGTCGGATGGAAGTTTTTTCATAAGTTGTAGGGGTGTCTCGAGATTATGTTAGCATTGCAGATGATTGAAAAATAGATGAGACATTGTTAAATTACAATAACGTAGTGCATAATGAGTTTCATATTTAATAATACATACAACGAATGTGAAAGTAAAAGTAATTAACATTAGTGATCAATGTCTGCCCCGTGGACCACGCTGGCGCCTGTTGTACACAACTCCGTCTTCCTTCACTCTACGAGCTAACTGCAGTGCACCATGGTTTCTTCCTATGCAGGAGTTCCCTCCTCAACATACTTACAGTCAATCATCCTTTGTAGTTTTTCAGCTATTCATCTAAATATACCATGCAATCAGTAAATATTAACATGTTAGTAAAAAAAATAACATCTTTATAAATGAACCCCGTAATGAGATTTCAATAATCAATATTAACTCACGGGATAGGCATGCATTTGTTGTGTCACGGATAATGACGGTTCGTCATGTGCATTACTACGACGACAATGTGTGTGTACCACAGGTCGATCTTCCTCAGCTCTCGGAAGCATGTATGGATGTGAAACTAATGTATACCAATCCATGTAACCATCAACACAAGCAAATACATGCGTAGCTTCCATTACATAGGTGACTAGATGGTGACTAAACAAACACCACCTGTCATCTATCACAGACCTCGTTTGATCTTGAACTAAAGTAAGAGATCGGGAAATACTTTACACATAACCAAACTGTCGTAACACCCTCTTAGGAAGATGCAGATGTGTGCACCCCCCAAATCTGATATAACCAGGAAACAGGGTGATGGACTCCAATGGTCTAGTAGGTCGATGGGCTTGATATGGCATCCAGTTTACCCCAGCATCAGTCAATGCATCAATTTGCTCCTGCACAACTGAAAGTGTGGATATGTTTCTTCCAACAACATATCGGGCTGGTCTAGGTTGCGTCTCATCATAGTTGGAATTTAAATCCCTTGACCCAATACTGGAAAATGCTCATATATCCATGCCTGTAATAATTTCAATACAAAATTTAACAAAAAAAATATTATACATAAATACATAACTCATTATTTCATTTACCTGTAAAACGTGGAATAACCAGTTATCTGTCGTGTCTGCGCCAAACTCGCATCTAACAGTTGTTCGTACATATGCGTCAATGCGGCAGATCCCTAGGAATAACCTCCACACATAGGCAAATCCTCAAATAATGCTAAGTATGTATGACACACTGATTGATGTTACACTTTTATCAGCAAATATTGTGCTTCCCACAAGATGCAACAAGAAAGCTCTAGCAGCACAATCCCATCTGCCATGGACGCATGCTTCCTCATATACCTCTTTCAGCCAACTAAGCCTGACATGCGCAACCCAACATTTCCTGGTCTCTGCCGAGGCATTGCCAAAATCTACACCTAAGAGGTTAACCAGTACTGTTATAGCTGTCGTCGAATCTATCATCATATAAGAGCAAAATTGTCCAACAATGGGAATGTGCAGAAGGCTTGAAACATCATCCAGAGTTATACTCATCTCTCTAATGGGGAGGTGAAAACTGTTTGTTTCTGCATGCCATCTCTCGACAGAGGAAAGAAACCAACCACCTATTAGCCACTTTATAACTTATGTTGCATAGAGGCAGCAATCTCGTATTCTCCACCACTGCTGTGATTCGCTCATGTGGGATCCCAAACTTATTTAACTTCCTACCATGTGAAATCAGCTTCAACTCTCCACGATCCTAATGAAAATCAAACATAACGATTTTAACTACACATAAAAGAAATAATCACACATAACGAAAATCAGAAATAAAAACAAATTTTTTCTTACTTCACCCTCTCACAATCTCTTCGCAACGTGATCAACATACCCCATCAATAGTGATGTATCCCTTGGTCCCCCGGGGAATCTTTCAACTTGCACATCAACTTCTCTTAGTGCTTCGAATACATGAGCACCACTATCATTAGTTTCTGCAACACGATCTCTCCTATGGATAGAGGCCGTAGGTCATTGTCTACCATGACCATGTGAAGAGGAACCACCTCTTGTCTTAGCCATATCTAAAAATTAACCAAAGTTCAATAATACCAAAAATTTGCATCCGTACAATATTCTACAATTGTCTACCAATCTGTACAACCCGGAAGCATAAAAATTGAATTTTTTTGGCTTCTGGGTTGTACAGATCGAAAGTCATTCCGCATCCGGAAATGACTTCCGGTCTGTACAAACCGGAAGCAGTTCGATATTTTTGGCTTCCGGCTTGTATAGACCGAAAGTCAATTTGTATTGCGCATCCAGAATTGACTTCCGGTCTGTACAAGTCGGAAGCCATTTCCTCAAACTAGAAATGAGCGAAAACGAAGTACCTTGCTCATGTCGGCGCCGGTGCAGTCTCTGATTGCCTAAACTTGTTGGAATACCTTCACACAGACCAAATGCAACGAACAAGGAGAACCACGAGAGGCAACGGAGAAAGAAGACGACATAAGAGGTCAAAAGAAGAAGAGAGAGCGAAAGAAAGAGAGAATGCGGAAGAAAGAACGAGCCGGAAGAGGAAGAGAAGGGAAGAGGGATGCATTTACCTAATTTAGGTTTAAGGGTAATTTCATAAATTTACTGTACTGTATAAAGTATAGACTGAAATTTTTTGGATGTAGGGAGAACGAGTCCTTCACAATAAAGATATATATGGGTTTAAGTCCATATGTGATCTCTGAAATGGACTATTATTATGTTTGGGCTTTTGCTTCTTGCACCCCATACTTACTAACTACACCTATACTAATGGTGAAAAACAAAAATACCTTATCTCTAGGGATGGCAATTAGACTCGCACCCGCCAGGATCGAACCGCCCCCGCCCCGAGTTTGACGGGGAAAAACCGAGTTGACCGGGTTCGGGGTCGGGTTCGGGTTTTCCCCGTTTAAATCAATCGGGTTCGGGGTCGGGGATGGGTAATGCAATCCCCGCCCCGCCCTCGTACCCATTTAAATTTAAACATAAACCCTAAAACTATTCATATTCTTTCTTAGTTTTTCTTTTTATTTTTCATACATAAAGGGTTACAGTGTCTTCTCTGAAACCCTATTCTTTATTCCACACTTTTCTCTTTTCTTCTACCTTTCACTCATTCTTTCAACTTTCTCAATCTCTTCAACCAATTTCAATATACTCTTCTCTTTCTCTCATCCTCTACACATTTACTTTTCTTAGTCCCTTCAACCAATTTGGTGAACGCATAACATAAGGTTAGTTCTTTGTTTCTTTATCAATTTTCTAAATATTGTGCATTGATAATAACATCTATTATTATTTTATTCTCTGAAATTTTTTGTGAGGACTTCATTTGAGGGATTTGCTGAGCAATATTTTGTAATCTCATTGCGGCTAATCTGTTAAATCTATGGTTAGATACATAACATTTTGCACAATTTCTCACATACTTTCTACATTTGTTTTGTATACTTGGTTTGAGTATTCATACTTCTATTTTTATTTTTCATTTTCTAGTATTATTTTATTTCTATTTTGTTTTTAACATCTTATTTACCATTGATATTTAAATTTTAAAAGTGTATTCATTGTAAACTATGTAACCCTATTACCTTTGTTTGTAATCTCTTTGTGATTAATCTATTACATTTATGATTAGATACATAACCTTTTGTACAATTTTGCATGATTTGTTATGTTTGTATACTTGATGTTTCTATTTCTATTTTATTTATTTTCATTTTCTAGCATATTTTTATTTTTATTTTCATGTTCTTAACTTTGATTTTCCTCAAAAATAAATTTTAAAAGTGTCTTCTTTGTTAACTGTATAATTGTTGTAATTTTTTATTAATTTTGTAGTCTATTTTTATCAGTTTTTTTTATAATTTGTAATCTCTTTGTGAGTAATCTGCTACATTTATGATTAGATACATAAACTTTTGTACAATTTTGCACCGATTTGTTATGTTTGTATAATAGTGTTTTTATTTCTATTTTATTTTCATTTTCTAGCATATTTCTATTTTTATTTTAATTGTTTTCATTTTCATGTTCTAAACTTTGATTTTTCTCAAAATTAAATTTTAAAAGTGTCTTATTTGTTAACTGTATAATTGTTGTGATTTTTTATTAATTTTGTAGTCTATCTTTATCAGTTTTTATAATTTGTAATCTTTTTGTGAGTAATCTGCTACATTTATGATTAGATACATAAACTTTTGTACAATTTTGCACAAATTTGTTATGTTTGTATACTGGTTTTGAGTGTACCTATTTTTATTTCTATTTAATTTTTATTTTCTAACATGATTTTATTTCTATTTTAATTATTTTTATTTTCATCTTAACTTTCATTCTCTTCAAAATTAAATTTTAAAAGTGTCTTCTTTGTAAACTGTATAATTAATTACTGTGATTTTTTACTAAAATTAAAATTTAAAAAATTATTGTTGAGAAATGTGATAAATAAATCATTTTACTTTTGTAATTGCAGAAATTTTATTTGTTGTTATGAAAAATATTGGAATATCACAAGCACATCAACCTATGTTAGAAGAAAATGTAGACCCTTCAATCAGTGATCCTACTACTACACCAAATGAAGTTCCCTCAGCAACAGAAGATAATGAACATGAAGAAACTGCACAATCAGGATCAAATAGGCTTAAAAGTAAATAATGGAGAGGATAAGACTCAATACAATTATTGTAAAAAGCTTTTGGGTGGAAAATAAAAAAATGGAACAAATAATTTGTAAATAATTTATACTAAAATAATAAACTAAAATATACTTCATCAAGAAAATAATTTAAAATTTGTAACATTATAATATATAAAAAAAAATATTTAATATTAAAATACTTAATTTCTATAAATTTATCTTTAATAGTGTATTTATGTGATACGCCACACACACATATATATATATATATATTATAGTCATGCTTAAATTTTTAGATTTATTTAAAATATTTTAAAATTTATTTTAAGAAAATAAAATGGAACGGGGATGGGGGGCGGGGCGGGGAAACCCGACCCCGATAGGGATGGGTGTGGAGACTAAATTGTTATCGCCGGCGGGGATCGGGGACGGGGACGGGGATGATTAAGTGAATCGGGGATGGGAGACGTGGAGGTGAAACCCACCCCCGCCCCGTTGCCATGCCTACTTATCTCTATTGCACTTGGGTGTCCTCTTCTTCTCGGTCAGACTTTTCCTTTGGATTGCTTAATTATTACCTTCTGAAAAACTTGTTTCTAAACGTTCTTGGAAAACTTGTTGTAGAAAATATTTATTGAAAATGTTGTTTTGAAAAACTTATTTTAGAAAATATTTTTTGAAAAACTTGTTTTAGAAAACTTGTTCTAAAACATTTTTAAAAAGTTTGTTTTGGACGATATTTTCTGAAAAACTTGTTCCAAAAAATGTGTTGTTCTTAAAAGTTTATAAAAACTTGTTTTGGATAGTTTTCAAAAAGCTCTGGAGAGTTTGTTTGGAAAGCTTCCGAAAAGTTTATTCTGGATTTTTTTAAAAATAATTCATAAGTCACTATTGAGATAAAACATAAAGAATAAAATTATCATTTTAAAAATTATGGGGTTGGAGGAATCAAAAGCCTTGCTTAACCTTTTATTTCTCATTGTTGGTTTCAGCATAAAATATGCACGTACACAAAAATGCCGTGCATAATATACACGTATATTCTATACTAATTCTGTTTTGAATGATAAAAATCTTATAATTTAAGGCTTATGATTATAGTATGTATTATGTAGAACAAAGTCGAGATTTGGGCAAAAATTAGGTTCAAATTTTGGCAAGGAAAAACTATGACAACTAAGGTTGGGAATTTATGGAAATCAATGGATGGGTGGAGATAGAAGATGTCCAAAAATTAACTTGGTCACACTTTGTAGCATGGCTAAGCAAATGAAGTTGTTGTCCAAAATGAAGATTAAGTTGATGGACACCCAAATATTTTAGAGAATATTCTAAATGGTGGATTAATGACTTTTGATTTAAGAGTTTATGAGAGGGATTATCTTGAGAATACTTATCCTCTAAAACTTGTTATTTGGTCACATTTAATTAAAGATTTCTAATAACTTCAAGATAATATAGAAGCAATTAGGAAATCGGATACATCTAATTATTTCAAGAACTAGATAGTACATACATTGTTTATGGAATTTTATTATAAAATTTGAGTATTAATTATATTTATTAAATTTTTTTCACACATTCTAATCAATAAATAAGATTTTAAATAATAAGACTTATTTTAGCGAAATGACGATCGATTAATTTTTAACAAGAGAGATGCTTTTTATTTATTTAGAATTTGGTTTTAATAATATTTTAATTCAATATCGATTTTAACATTAATTTTCAATATTGAATACGAGTGAATAAAATGATTTTGGATTAAGTTTACAAGAGTTAGTACTTGCATTGCATATCACAACTTTTATAATTATATTCAATCTTAAATTGTTCATCAGTGAATTCAAATCAGAAGAATTGAAAATGGAAAATAGAGGTGTTATAGAAATAACAAAGCAACTAAATCTACTCTAATAAAAATACGATAAATTAGTAACAACATTACTTATAAATTGAAATTATTTGAAGAATTCTACATTGTAAAATAAATGTAGCATATCTTGAAATTTTCAATTTCCAAATATATTATATGTTATAAATGTAAAAATATTGCAAAATCCCATCCAATAACACCTCATCTCGATAAAATGTTAATAAAAAAATATAATAAAATGTTGATATAAAAAAGTATGAGACAAATAACACCTTTGTCAGATGATATTCTTAAACATGTTATATCAAACAATAAAAATATTTTGTTTGATGGATTTGGAATTAAAAAAATCATGTTTATAGTAATGATCACGTATACAGAAAAAAGCATATTGATGTTTGGTAGTCTTGTACTATAAGTACATATTTATTTTTTTATTTAAATTACATTAGTATTAAATAATGGATTTTTAAGATGATTGGTAGAAAGAATAACAAATTTTATTGATCATTAAAATCGAGATGGTCTAACCTTTTTATTTAAGATTAATTATACAATGTATATAATCGTTATACAATTTAGAAAATTATCTAATTTTTAATTATAAAATTGATATAATTACTATTATCATATTTTTTAGTCACATTACTAATCATGAGATTTTAACTACGGTTAAAAATACTTGTGGTTTTAATACTGTTGTTGTTTGAATTGTCACTAAAACTTAAATTTTTTTTAAAAATTTCAATAACTTTTGTCAAGATAATTGTTATTATATCTTTATATCTCATTTAAATTTATATATTATTATAGAGAAGTATAATGATAAAAGATACAAATTTCTTAAGATAATTTCAATAAATTCAACAAAATAACCAATACAATCAAGCTTAGTATCAAATTATATTTTTTAAAGTCATACATAAATATATTTTAATAATATAAATTACGTTTAAAAAATATCAAAACAAAAATAATAAATAGAGAACTAAAGAATGCTAGGATGAAAATAATTTAATGAAAACATAACTAATATTAAGACTATAGGAGGTTACACAATTACAATAAACACCCATGATGATGACATATGTTATCATGACAGATGCAAAGACAAAGGACGATCAAGGAGGAGAAAAGAAGGAGAGAGAAAAAAACAAAAGAAACATAAAGATAATATAAATAACAACTACATTTTCTCAATATGATAACATTTGTATTAAGAATTGTCGTTGTAAGGTACATACCATACAAGCTCAAAAACCACCATACTAAGACACTTCTTAAAAATTGTTACCACATATTTGATAATAATTAAAAAAATATCATAAATAAGTTTTTTACTATGTTCCTCATGATCATCATCATATAGGAGTGACAAAGTGAGCTTTGGTTTGCAAGTCAGTCAGCCGGTTAGCCAAAATTTGGTGGACTAAGTTGAAGTTCGTAAACCGTTAGTCTGCTTTGGCATATCTTGCTTGGCTCGCCAGTTTGGTGGATTAGAGACAAGATGAGTTGACCCATTAGTTTGTTTTTTTATAATTCAAAAATAAAATAATAAATAATTTAAATGAATAATTTTTTGTATTATATTATTTGAAGAATATAAATATACAAAAATATTGTAACTTAGATTATTAACCCTTACAAATTAAGTTTCAGTTATCAATTACAATAGAGTAATCTATCTCCTAAAGATAATAATAATTTCAATTTATCCAATTAGAGACATTAATTAATTTAGGATTAAATATGTATTTAGTCCCTAAACTATTTGTCAAAAATTGTATTTCGTTCCTAGGACAAACTTTGGATCTATTTTATCCTTATACTTTATAAAGAGGTGCAAATGATCATCCATGACAAATAAAAACATTTTTAAGAAGAGAGAGTAAAATGAAAGGAAATGAAAGGAAAAATAGTGAAAGAAGCTTAAGAGACAGATGATGTTGAATATGAAGAAGGAAAATAAAGAGATAAAAAAGAATTCTGATATATCATCAATGATCATTTACACGAGTTTATAAAGCATAAGAACAAAATAAATCCAAAGTTTATCTTAGAAACGAAACACAATTTTTAATAAATAATTCAAGTACTAAATATATATTTAACCTATTAATTTATTAAAAATCTTAGAAAATATTTATATAATTAAATATAATTTGAAATTATATGTATTAAAATAAATAAAATAAAATCTAAAAAGAAGAAGTAACGAGCTGACCACTAACTCACCAACCCAACCTTTGACGGATTTTAAGTTAAGAGTTTTAGCCTGCATAACAACCAAGAGCTAGCGCATCCGTTCCTGTTTCTAGTGAGCCACCGATACACCAGGATAAAATGAGTCAGACTACCCGTTTGCCACTCCTACCATCATATGTTGTGTCTCGTTGTTAAACAATATTTTTAAAGTAGAATACTATCATTGATAATACGTCATGCTATTTATCTATGAAATTAAATTATAGAAACAGATTTAAATGATAACGTGATTCTTAATACAATGTCATACTTTTTATTACTTTTACAGATAAAATTTAAAATTATATTTTCCAATTAAAAGTTAACAGTTTATACTAAAATTAATAAATATTTGTAATAAGTTATGAAGTTATAAAATATCAATATTTTTAAATTAATTATAAAAACTGTATTCATTATTTTCTTTATATAAATAGTCTTATTTATTTTAATTTTAGAAAAATTAATTTAAATTAATTTAAGATAGCTGAAATTTGTAGGAGTAACTTAAAAAAAATGCACAATTTCAAGTATAAAAATGGTAGTTTATCAGGAACAATTCCTAAAAATATGCTTTCCTAGAATAAGTCATAAAAATAGATTCAAATATATAGTAGTATAAGAATATATTTTTTCGAAATGGAAATTAATTTCTTAGTGGCTAAAGAATGATTACTAGGTTCAAATTAAAAATGGTTAAATATATTTTTAGTCTTTCAATTATTTGTCGAAATTGTGTTTTGTATTTGAGATAAACTTTGGACCTATTTCGTCTTTATACTATATAAATAGGTGTAAATGATATGATTCTTGATGACAAATAAAAACATCTTAAGAAAAGGAAATGAAAGGGAAACAAGTGAAAGAAACTTAAAAGATGAATGATAGTGAAGTAGGAAACTATGAAGAAGGAAAATAAAGATATAAGAAGAAATTCTAACACATCATCAAGGATCGTTTACACGAGTTTATAAAACATAAAGACGAAATAAGTCCAAAGTTTGTCTCAAGACGAAATACAATTTTAACAAATAATTTAAGGACTAAAAACATATTTAACCCAATTAAAAAAAATAATTCTAAAGTAATTAATTAAAATGCAAAGTAATATATTATTGAAAAATTATTTTTTATATGTTTCATTCACTTAAAATAAATAATTTTTTTCTTAAGTTCATGTATATGAAAAATGATATTCACATTCCTGAATGATCACTGAACCACACCTATAAATTTTATTTTCATTATTTTTTATCTTTTATTGCTTTTAATTGCATTAGAATCGAGGTGTCTGTTAACGGTTTGGGAGACCACGGTGTACCATATCAGCGTCCTAGAAATATTTATGTTAATAAAGAGTGTACTTTTTTTATAATTAATTTAAAAATAGTTATTAAAATTTTAATTGATTGCATGTATTTATGTGTTTTAGGATTATTGACTTTTAATTAAAGTTATAACTTTACTCTTTATTTATTAAAGTAATAAAAGTACATGACATGTGTGTGAAAGTAAAATACTTTAAGTTAGTAATTTTCTTATGAAATTTATCTATACTTTTTAATTAACAATATATTATAATGAAAACATTAGATTTTTTTTAAAGTATTATAACTAATAAATTAAAAAGTACAATAAAAATATAAAAATACTAGTGATAAAGAAAAACAATGATAGATATTGAGTATGATAATAGTTATATTAACATATATTAAAAAAAATAACACAATAGTTTGAAAATATTCTAGACGCGTAAGCTCAATTCTGAATAAAATTGAGTGGGTCAACCCTGCATCATTACATCAAAGCTAAATATACAAATAAACACTATAAATTTGCAAAATCACACGACATAAAAGGATCAACACCTACGTCATTATATCGTGGCATTATACATATGCACAAGACAAGTATTAGGTTAAAATCTCTTTGTCCCACATGCATGATTCCTGAGAGCCAATGAATCAAAGCCTTGTACGAATCACCACAAGAAGTTACCACCGTTGCTGTGTTTGTCACCATCACTTGCAAACTGAATGTTGCTGAGCTTCACAAATTGCTCTTCATCTTCGCAGTAGCTTCAAGGAGAGTTCGTTGATGAAAATATAGCTAGTCATTCACCTTGATCACAACGGCAATGGGTTACTAACTATGAAATCAAGCCCTATATATATGTACACAGCCCTATTTTGCACCTTATAAACTAGAACCTCACTTTCACCCTCATATGTTCTAATATTTGTATATGGTAGCACTTAAATCAATGCTTCCATTTCAGAGGCACGTATGGACTTCACGCTTGAAGATATATATGTATATATATCTTGCTGATGCAGCAGAAGGCACAGTGTATAAGAAAATTTGTGTGCTGATGGAATCATGAACGTGTAGTAGTTTGTTTGTGGCAAATCAAATCACACATACACATATGTATACATACTTTGCTTAATTCGGTTCATTATCAGGTTTCTCAGTTAATTGCACCCGTAATGAATATATGTTTTTGGAATTTGTGTACTCATTCAGATGGTCACTTTCGTAATTTGATTTGTCATATCACCACATGCATATTCTTCAGCTTCACCCTAGAGTTAATCACATATATCTTCAGTTTCTTCAAGAGCTTGATCAGAAGCAAGATATCTTTAAGTGTAAGTCCATATGTGCTCTCTAAAATGGACTCATGGCATTGACAGTGTGATATATTCTTAATCACTGTTGTTATTTTGTTGAAGAAGTTTAGAATCGCAGGATGGTATCAGAAATGCAAATGCTAATGTGCTCTGTAAGTTATATTAGTCATTGCAACACATTGTGTAAGTTATATTAGTCATTGCAACACATTACCAAGAGATGGAGATCATAGTAGATCAATAATAATAACAATATTGTTAATCTAAAGATGAAAAAGGATCTTTAGAAATATCTAAAGGATGATTGTTTTGATAATAATGGCTCTAAAAGAAGAAGATGAATCTTTATGATTGAAGTCTTAGAATCTTGAAGTCTTGTGAAAGTTTTAATCTTCTAGTTTTGTATATATGTTTGATTGTAATAGTTAGGAATCTTGTTGAAGATCATAACATGCATACAACTCTTCTTAAATTTTGAAAAAACCTTTTGTTTTTCATAACGTCAAAATAATCGATTATCTCGAGCAATAATCGATTATCATAAGTGAAATAATCGATTATCTCTCAACATAATCGATTATCTCGTGTTGCTTTATGAAAGTAATTTCCTCTCTGGAATAATCGATTATTCTAAATGTTTTTGCAAAAACCTTTTCATATTCTACACTTGCACCCCTCTTTTCTTATAAATACAAAAGGGACCAGAGCTTTCAAAATTAACCTAGAGAGATTAAAGTGAAAGTTGCTCTACTGTTAGTGTTCAAACTTGCTTAATCCTTTGTGGTTATTTAAAGGAGGTGTTTTCATTCTTTGTGAGATCAAGGAAGTGGTTGTTTGTTCATCCTTTTTGGTTATTCAAAGGAGGTGTTATCATTCCTTGTGGTGTTTAAGGAAGGTGTTGTTCATCTCTTGTGTTTTCAAGAGAGATGATGTTTCATCCTTTGTTCTGTACAAAGGAGGTGTCTTGTTAATCTTCCTTCTATCTTTCTCATTCCACTACACTATAAGTTTGTAAACTTTATTATTAAGATAATTAGTAGAAATCACTCTCTGTTGAGGTGATAAGTCACTGGACGTAGGATCTGGTTTGATCTGAACCAGTATAAATACTCTATGTATTTTTCTCTCTCCCTACTCTCTTTACATTCAACTTCTTTCGACTCATATATTTTATACTCTGATTTTTATTGGCACATTTCAAGTCCAGAGTTTTATGAAGAATTACAGTTTTGATGATGAAGTTTTTAGGAAGTTTCAATCAACATAAAGACTTATGTCATCTCACAAAGGAAGGTTGCTTGATAAGAAAGGAAAGGCATAAAGAGCATTCAAAGCTTTCATGAGAGAAGATTGATGAAGATTTTCTCAAGAGCTGAAGGATCAAGAGTAGAAGGTTCTGTTTTGGGTGTTGGATAAAAAGAGTAAGTCATAAATCCCATTCAAGACCTTCCCAAACAAGAGAGCAAGGTGTTTTCTCGCAAAAACGTTTTTCTACGCTTTTAATCGATTACCATACGTAGATAATCGATTATTTAACTTAAAATTTGAATTAAAAATGTTTAACGAGCAAAATAATCGATTAAGTGTCTTTGATAATCGATTATATTGATTCTGGGTTAATATAATCGATTATGGCCTTAATCTAATCGATTATATCAGACGATATTTGTTTTCCAGTTTTTAAACATGATATAATCGATTAAGCTTTTAATATAATCGATTAAATGAGTCGTTTTTGCGAAATTAATTCTAAATCAACCTAAGAATGGAAACTTTGGAGCATTTTCGAATTATAAAATGAAAGAGAATGTCTTAGGTTTAACACATCCGAACAAACACAAAATATTCAAAGTGTTTCGCGCCTTAGCTTTTTCAAAGCCGCTTTCCCGCTCTCTTCGCTTTGATCAAGTCTTTGGAAGTGGTGATTATTGTGCTCAAGCTTTCTATCCAGCACATTTCAGGTGTATTCTTTTACTGTTTTTTGTAAAGGGAAAATTCATCCCTTGGATCTGCTTCTAAGGGAGGTGTTTCATCTCTTGTGTGTCAAGAGAGGTGGGTTTCATCCTCGATGTGTCTGGGAGGTGTTTCATCCTTAGTGTGTCTGAGGAGGTGTTTCTTTATCTTTATTTTGTTATTGCATGTATTGGTGTTTGTAATTTCAATTTAAAGTTAGTGGGGAAAATCATCACGGATTTGTGGTGGTTGGGAACTGGATGTAGGATTGACTTAATCCGAACCAGTATAAATCTCTGTGTTCTTTCTTTTTCTCTTTATCTTTTAATTGTGGATCATTATTACAATTGCTAATCCCAACAACGTTAATCAAAGGATTGGAAAAATTCACATCCAAGTTTTTGAAAGTTTTTCAAAACCTGAAAATTTATTTGAAAGAGAAAATTTCTTTAAAAACCCAATTCACCCCCCTCTTGGTTTTTACACTGCCGTCTTTATTTAACAATTTTTATAAAGCAGAACTTAAATTTATATTACGATTTTTGTTAAACTCTGTTTTAATAAGATTAAATTTGAAAGTTTAATTTTTATGAAGAACCAATTCACCCCCTTCTTGATTTGTTTACCTGTTCTATATTATTCTAACAAATGTGATACATAACATATGTATACATATATTGTTCTTGATGGATGATAAATTTAAAATGCTTGTAATTTGAGTGCTATGATTATAGGGTCGAGTCCAGATTTTTGAATCAAAAGTAGGCTGACGCTAAGAAGAACACATGACAAGGAACTTTGAGACTTCTTGAAACCTATTGAAGGAGAATCGAAGATGACTAAAAACTAACGTGATCACACTTTGTATGATGTTGAAATTCAAGAGTAAGTGGGCATCCACGTATTTTAGAGAACATTTCAAATGATGGGTTAGTGATTTTTGTTAATCCAAAAAGAATAAGGTGTTTTGATGATGATGAATCTACAAAAGAACATATGGAATCTTGAAGTCTTTATGTATGAAGTTGAAGATTTATATTTATGTATATGTTTTCTTGTAATTATAGCAATTGCAGTAAAGAACCCTAGTGCACAATGCTCTTTACGTTTTCTAAAACAAACTTTAAAGAGACTAGTTTTATCTATTAAAATTACAAACTTTAAAATATGACCAAAAATATTATAATATATAATCATTGATTGAGTAAATCAATATTAAATTTGTACAAAAATAAATAAGATGAAATTTATATAAAAGCAAAATTGACCTTATCATGATATTAAAAGATCTTAATGTAATATTTCTTTAATAATAATATGGCAGCCTTCCTGTGACATCCTTTACCCCACATCATATATCATGAGAATAAAAGTGACACATTTTATAAGGCCTATAATAACTTTATAATTAATAAAATCTATAATACTAGTACATAGGATAAAGAATTCACATTCATTAATAACATTACACGATGTAAAATAAACCAACTAAAGTCTTAATTAAAAATAAATAAAGTTCTAACTTTCTAATCCTATCCTGGTGTCACATATCTTATCAGAGCAGTCTCATGAACACTAAGTTTCACCACTAAAATCACCAACATCAAACTAGAGATCACCTGTAATACAAAAGGAAAAACAAGACAAAGAAACAAAGGGAATGAGAAATTGTTGATGATTTGAGATTTGATGATGTTTTTTAAAAGCTTTGATGATGTTTTGATAATGTGCTGGGTTTGTGATTAATGGTTCTTAATTGATTTAGCACTTACTAGAGATGTTAGATTATTTGTATATGATTAGCTAATTGAAATATGATAATCTGTTGATTTGATTTTTCATCAATTAGTCTGCTAATCCTGTTGCGTTAGTCGACTATTTTCATTAATGTACCAGGAATGCAGGTTTAATGAAAATAGCTAATTGGTTTGCATCTTCAGTCGACTATTTTGTTCCAGAACCCTTCTTATGCAGAAAAAGTGCAGAACGCGTTTTTAAAGTTCTTAAAAGACCTTGACCCAAAGCTCCTCTTCTAGTCTATAAATACAACTCTTAAGGACGAATCAAGTCGCGAAAGAATTCAAGAGAATACTCTCAAGAGTTGCAAACATTCAGAGCAAAAGATCTGCAGAATTGTATTCACTGTTTTTACTGTTCAAGAAGTATTTTTTTTTTTCAGTGTATCTTGTATTCTTTAAATCTCAAGGTAGAGATTTGTAGGTGGGTTTTAGAACCCTGTTGTGTGTGATCGGGGTGATCATAGTGGCTCAATGTGAGTCAGTGGGTGTTTAGAACTGTTCTATAGTGTTTAGAATAGGTTCTTTGATTTTCTTGTAGTGTTCAAGAAAGGTTTGTTGTAAAGAATACATTTTTTATAGTGATTAGGATCTGTGGAGTTGTAGATCACCAACTGGATGTAGTTCTTGCACAAAGAACGAACCAGTATAAACCTTGGTGTTATCTTTTCTCTTCCTTCATCATCTGTTAAATTCTGCATTAAGACATAACCTACTATTTTGCAATAATCAGTCGACTAATTCTCAGTAAACTGCACCAGTAAATTTTCTGATACGAAAAAGTTTTCAATAAAGCTTTATATCAATTCAACCCCCCCTTCTTGATATAATTCTGCATCTAACAGAAATATCTCACCAAGGTACGGAGTAAAGACACTACAACATAGTCTTACACAACAAACAATTAATCAATACTTAATCATATCCAAACATGATTAATTTAACCTCAACAGGATTTATCCATAAGCTCAACATATCCATATCATAATTGCATCGTATGCATGCATGTCATACCCATGTATACTTTATGATGATGAACATATTACACTTGACCGCATAAGCGATACATAATGATCTCACGTTATAATGCATGTTTACATAAGTCCAAGGACTTCTTATACACTCATACACATTCTTTCACATAGGTTCACATTTACATTCACAATCACTTAACACATGAATGTTGTCATGATCAGTGGATAAAACAATATAATAATACTCAATTAACACACATTATCCTTCATTCATCATAAATTGTATCACCTTGACTCATCCCCTTCTTAGGGTATCACAATAACCCTTAAGGTGCTCCAAAGCAATCATAATATTATCAGATTAAGAAATTATGCATATTATTCTTCAATTCACATCGTAAATAGCCTACAAGAGTAACTGGAATCAAACATAAAGAGGATAACCCCTCTTTCAAGAACACACATAAAATAAGGAAGTGGGTTAAATAATCAAAATATTATCAAATTAAGAAATTACACATTATTCTTCAATTCACATCATAAAGAACATACAAGAGTAATTAGAAATCAAATAGAGATGAAAGAGGAAAATCCCTCTTTCAAGATCACACCCAAATTAAGGAATTGGGGGCCAACTCCGCTACCCATCAGATATTTCACACTCGAAAGTGAGTTCTCACTCCCCCTTACCTTTTTTATGTGCAGACTATGCTCCCAGTACTCTAAAATTTCCCCTCTTGCTCTTCTCCTCTTCCTTGTTAAATAGAGAACAAAGAAGATGAAAAGCCCCAAATTAATGCTATTGTGCGAATTGAAGATCTCCCTATTTAGACCTCTTATCAACGATCCAACCGTGCATAATGAAGAACCAAGTGTGACAAACCAGCTGTCAAATTTTTATCTCAATCCAACGGTAAATGAATCTGCAACACTGTTTTTACCGTAGCAGCCCTATGAAAGGAAATGACTTTCTCTCTTCTTTTCTCTCAAAGTAATGGTGTTCTTAATGACCTAAGACTTTAATATTTATTTAAATAAGACCTCATATTTTAAAATTAATTATTTTATAATTATGAAAATGAATACTATATATTAAAATAAAATAAAAATGTATATTAAGTAAATTAAAAATCCTGATATTTCCTAAAAATATTTAATTAATCTCATAAAACATTGGGGTGTCACAATTCTCCCCTCCTTTTTAAAAAATTTTCTCCTCGAAATTTATGTGAAGAAGAAAAGAGTAATGGATACGTCTCACGCATTTGACTTTCCAGTTTCCAAGTCACACTTTCATCTATATTCCTTCCCAAAATGATCTTTACTAAAAGAATTTTTTTTTTCAACTTGGAAACACAAAAGACATTATGTAGGTTTGAAAGAGAAGGAGACAAGACTATTTGGTAAGCAACACTACCAATGCTTTTTAGGATCTGATAGAGATCGATGAAACAAGAATTAAGCTTCATAATCTCAGTGCTCTATCTACGCAAGTCCAATGAGTTACTTTAAGGAATACATTATTACCTTCTTCAAACTCAAGTTCTTTCTTCCTCTTGTAAAGCTTGATTAACCTCTCTAGAGGATACTTAATATTGATAGGGATGAAGTGAGCAGTTTTGGTCAGTCTATCTAGAATAACCCATATGACATCTAGGTTCTTGGTAGTCCTAGGCAACCCAACTACAAAGTCCATGGAGATACTAATGCATTTCCACACTGGTATTTCTAAGAATTGCAACATTCCTAAAGGCTTTTCGTATTCTATCTTAGATTTCTAACAAATTATACTTGCATACTCAAACTCTTATATTTCCTTTTTCATTTTAGGCACTAAAATATCTTCCCAAGATCTTGATACATCTTTGTTGCTCCCAGGTAGATTCTAAGGTTACTCTTATGACCTTTCTCCAAGATCATCTTCCTAAGCTCAGGTATCCAAAGAATACACAACCTATCCTTAAGCCTCAACAATCCATCAATCCCTACTCTAAAGTCACTATCCTTACCTTGGTTTAACTTTTATACTTGGCTTAATAAGAAAGAATTTGTTTTCTGCCCCTCTTTAATCTCATCAATTAAGCTATTGGTCACTCTTACAACTTCCAATCTAATACTTCTAGAGGCTAACTCACAAGTTAAGTTTATATCCCTAAACTCCTCTATAAGGCTAAAATCTCTAATCATCAATGGTGATACTTGAAGAGATTTCCTACTTAATGCATCAACTACTACGTTACCTTACCTGGTTGGTAGCTAAGCTGAAAATCATAATCCTTAAGAAACTCTAACCATCACCTCTGCCTCATATTCAATTTCTTTTATGAATACTAAACACTTCAAAACTTGACCCAAAAAGGTAACGTCTCCATAACTTTAGGATGAATACTATCGTACAGAGGCATATGCTACTACTTTACCATTTTGTGTAAGCACTCTCCCTAAACCCAACTTAGAAGCATCATAGAACACTACAAAGGTTTCACTAGGATTGGATTGGGTAACACTAATATCAATGCACTAGTTAATCTTCTCTTCAGCTCCTAAAAACTCTCACACTTGGCATCCCACACAAACGATTGGTTCTTCCTGATAAGAATGGAGCCTTTTGGTTGGTCAAAGCTTTGAAGATTTGATGAAGTCAACCTCATTGAAGCTTATGGAGATCATTGTGTGATTGTATTTTTATGTTTCTAGGTTGCCTTGTAAGCATCTCTCACTTAGCAATTCATATGATCATTTGATAAGCTTGGATATGTTGATGAAATCTATCTTAGAAATTATCTTAATCATCTGCATATTTTAATAGATTAAAAGATCATGTTAATATGTTAAAATGCTTCTGAAGTATTGAAATTAACTTCTGCTGGAATTTTTAATGGGTTAAAGCATCAATTTAATGTGTTAAAAAGGCATAAGATCTTGAATATTTTTAAGATAGGTTTGTTAATCTGTTGAAGATTATTTTTCAATAGATTAATTGTCTTTGGCTCAGGTATTTCACAGTTTGGATATGTTTTATTATTAAAAACTTGAGCTGGTCCATTAATTTTACTGTTACGTAAAAAAATAGATTAATTCAAGTTTTTAATAGGTTAAAACTATCAGTTTTTCTGAAAACCTCTCTATATAAATTGTTTTAATTTCAAATTTAAAACAGATCTTTTACAAATCCTTTTGAAACACGATTTGAGAAAGAACCTTTTTGTGCAAGAAGAACTGTGTGGGCAATCCAAGACTTAAAGATTTGATCCTTGAATTTGGTTCTTGAAGAGATTGCATAGAAGATCATCATTCATTTTCTGTTTTGATCCTTATTTGTAAACCAGGTGATTTCGTTTCTTGTTTGTGATTCTTGTAAGCGTTTGTGGATTGGAATTATCCAGTGGAACTGCAGTAGGGTTCTACAATGGTTGGGTGGAAGTCTTGTAGGGTTCAAGACTTGTGTTCCTTTTTGTTTCTAGGCATACTAGGATTGTAAGTGTGTGTAAGAACAATTTTTCAAATTAGTGAAATCTTTTCTGTGGTTGGGTAACTAAATGTAGATCTTGTGAAAGAATGAACCAGTATAAATCATCTGTGTACCTCTTTATTTTTAGTTCTGCACTTTATTGGTTTCTGGTTTTTTTGGCAATCAACACCTATTCCTTGTAATTGAATTTGATACGATAAAATAACAAGTTAAATCGCCTTTCTAACAGATTAATTTTTTGAATGATCTATTCACCCCTCTAGATCTTGTTTCTGCATTTTATCAATTGGTATCTAGAGCTGGTTCTTGAAAATTACTCAAGTTTTGATATGGTTTTTCTGAAAATGGCTGAAACAAGGTTACATTTTGCTGAAGGGGCTTCTATAAACCGCCCACCCATGTTTGGTGGTGTTAATTACCCTTTTTGGAAAGTAAGAATGAAAATCTTTATGGAATCAATTAACAGAGGAATCTGGGATGCAGTTGTTCATGAACCTTTCATTCCTACTCACAAGGTAGATGGTGAAATGGTTGAAAAGTCATGGAATCAATGGAGTGAAGCTGAAAGTAATATGGCACAATATGATTGCATTGCTAAAAACATTATCACTTCTACATTGAATCTTGATGAGTTCTTTAGAGTTTCTCAATGCAGTTCAGCAAAGGAGATGTGAGATATCCTTGAAGTCACACATGAAGGAACCACAAATGTTAAACGTGCAAGAAAGCATGCCTTAATACAAGAGTATGAGCTTTTTAGGATGCAGCAAGGAGAATGCATAACTGATGTGCAAAAGAGGTTTACACATGTTGTAAATCATCTCATAGGTTTGGGAAAAACATTTGATAAAGAGGAGCTGAACATCAAAGTGTTGAAATGCTTAGATAGAACATGGCAGCCCAAGGTCACAACCATCACAGAATCCAAAGATTTGACAGCAATGACAACAACCTCCTTGTTTGGAAAATTAAGGGAGCATGAGATAGAAATTAACAGGTTAAATGAGTTGGAGATCAATGATAAAAAGAGCAAGGGCATAGTCTTGAAAGCTATAGCTCAAAAATCAAAATCCAGTGAAGAAGAATTGGATGCAATGAGTGATTATGAAAATCTGAATTTGTCAGTGAGAAGATTTAGCAAATTTCTCAAGAAGAAGCAAAAAGACAAAAATCCCTCTCAAAGAAGGTATCCAAGAAAATCTGATTCTAATTCTCCTAACTTTACATGTTTTGGATGTGGTAAACAGGGTCATATCAAAGTTGAATGTCCAAACAATCAAAACAAAGAAAAATCTAGCAGTTGGAAATCTAAAAATTCAGAAAAGCTTATGTTGCTTGGCAAGATAATGACTCATTGATAAACAGATTTTTGGTCGCACAAAATTCTGATCAAAGAAAACAAGTTAATTAATGTAATATAGCTAACCCGTGTCGAATCTCACAAGGACACAATTGTAGGTGTAACCATTGTTAAACATCGTTCTCCAAAGAAAAGTTAAAATAAACAAATAATAATAATAATAATAAAGGGGGTTTTGTCAAATTGGTAAAATTAATAATGCAGAGTAATAATTGTAAATAAATAATTAATGAAAAATAAAATTAAAAACACATAGTAAAAAAATTATAAATAAAATAATGAAGGGAAACTAAAATTAAAAACAAATATGGAAATTAAATTATTTAAATATGAAAGACTAATGCATGCAGAATTAAATTGCGATGCTAAGAATTTAATAATGAGATCAACGTTTATAAATGCTTATATGATTAAAATAAATAAATTAAAAGACAAAATTAAAGGCAAAACAATAATTGGAATGACATTCTTATGCTAATTCAAATTTAAATAAAAATAAATAAACAATTAACAGTTAAATCATAGATTTTAAGGGAGAGCAATAATTAGAATGAAATATTGGTGCTAATTCAAATTATAGTAAAAATAAATAAATAATTAATTAACAATTAAGTGAAAAATGTATTCAATTAACAATTAAAATTTAAAATGAATAAGTAAAATACTGAATTTAAAATGTAGGTTGGAATTATAAAATACTGGATTTAAATTAAAAGTAAGTAAAATGCTAATAAAATTACTAGAGTGTGAAGAATAAATGGATATGTGTGAGGGTATGAATGTGAATGTGAGAAAGTAGAGCGTATAAAATTTAAATTATTGTCAAGAATTAAATAAAATGAAGGCTAAAATATGAAATAATGAAATTAAATAAATTAAAAAGAAAGAAAACAAAACTAGGAAATTGTAGCAGGAGCTCCTAAAACTTTCCGCAGTTTCACCCCCAAACTAACAACAAAACTATAATAAGAAAAAGAGAGAGAGGAAGAAGAGAGACTATTGCTATGGTAAAGTGTGTTTTGCCTTGCATCTAAATCTCCTATTTATAGGAAATTAGCCAAGGTCTTATTACAAATAAAAATCTGAAAGTTAATTACAATTCAAGTCAAATATTTCTTCCTCGGATTTGATTTTGCTGATTAGGAGATCCTCTGTCAAAAATAGAAATAATTGCTCCTTCAGAATAAATATTTCTTCCCCGGATTTGATTTTGCTGATTAGGAGATCCTCTGCCAAGAATAGAAATAATTGCTCCTTCAGAATAAATTTGATGCTTCGATTTGATTGCAGCTTTGGATTTGCAGGAAGGGAATTATGAAAATGGGGAGTTAATTATGCACGAATTTCAAATTTTCAAATGAAGCTGGCCCACGCATTGAATTAGGCCACATTGAATGCACCTAAGTTGCACCTCCTGTTGGTTTCACGATAAATGGGCGCGAAGAATTTAATTTGGAAGATTGAAAAAGTTTTTCCCATCGAAGCACATTGGGCTCATCTCAAAATAACTTCAAGTTCTTTTTCTCCTACAACAAAAGTATCAACCAAAAAGAAAAAAGAGATATATGCAATATGAATGTATGTTTTGATGTTAAAAATATGTAAAATGCAATAAATTTACTAAACTTAAACTATGTCATTGTTTTTATGAAAACATGCAAAATGCATGGTTCAAGAATAGAAAAAATGGCTTAGAAAGTGTTCTTAGATAAAAAAATAAAGAGTAAAATGACATACATCACTCATCTTCTAGTACATCATCATAAGAAGCTGAAAAGGTGAATTTGTGCTTGATGGCTGGTTATAAATCATCTAGCAATGTAAGTACTGCAAGCTTTCAGATTGAAGAAAACTATGATCAGTTATTAGATGCCTTTAATGAGATGCATGAAGAAGCTAATAGCTTATCCTGAAAAAATAACAAATTAAAAAGACTAAATAAACTGTTAAAAAACAGAACTGCCGAACTGGAAAAACAGCTTGAACAGGTTAAATATGATTTTGAAAAACTAAGAAATGCATATGAAAATAAGCTTCGATTTAAAGAAAGAATGTGATAATTGTGATATATTGTAAAAGAAAATTCATTTTCTTATAAAAACATGCTCAAAATTAACCATGGGAAAGAATAATCTAGATGTTATCTTAGGTTCTCAAAGATATGTAATAGACAAAGCTGGTTTGGGTTATTATTCGGGTTTTAGAAATAAAAATAAAAGGTTTTAGAATTCTTTTACATATAAAAATCAGAATTACACTTCTTTTATTAATTTCTTTTATTGCACGAAAAAGGGACATAGTATGAAAACTTGTAAAGCTAGATTGCATGATGTTCCTTATGGTATGAAGAAGTGGATGCCAAAATGTGAGAAAGATAACCCCTTTGGACCCAAATTAATAGAGGTACCACACTCTCTCTTTTGATTTGTTTTGTAGGTGCCTATGAACTCAAGAAAGCTACTTTGGTACCTTGATAGTGGATGTTCTAGGCAAATGACTGGTGACAAAGAGAAGTTCAAAAAGCTGCAACTAAAACCAGCTGGACATGTCACTTATGGTGATAATAATAAAGGAAAAATACTAGGAAGTGGAAGCATTGGAGGAGACCACTCAATTACGATTAGTGATGTGCTTTATGTTGATGGTTTGATGCACAATTTACTTAGTATAAGTCAGCTTTTTGATAAAGGTTTAAAAGTTACTTTTGAGTCAAAACATTACCTTATTTGTGATGCCAAATCTGGAAAAATTTTGTTGGTTGGTAAACGCATAGAAAACATTTATATGGTTGATATAGAAAATGCATCTTCTAGGATTGATTGTTTGCTTGCAAAAGATGAAGATCCTTGGCTATGACATAGAAGATTTGCACACATTTATATGCATCATTTAAATAAGCTAGCTGCATAAGAACTGGTTATTGGACTACCAAAGCTTAAGTTTGAAAAGGATAGAATGTGTGATGCATGTCAAATGGGTAAACAAGTGAAGACATCTTTTAAACTAAAAAATTGTGTCTACCACTAGACCCCTTGAATTGCTTCACATGGATCTTTTTGGTCCTTCTAGAACTGCAAGCCTTGTGGTAATTTTTATGCATTTGTCATTGTAGATGATTTTTCTAGGTTTACATGGACTCTAATTTTGGTATCCAAGAATGACGCTTATTCAGCCTTTAAAAGACTTGCTAAAGTTCTTCAAAATGAGAAATTTTTTTGCATTGGTTCTATAAGAAGTAATCATGGTGGAGAATTTCATAATGATAAATTTGACTTTTTTGTTCAAAACATGGTATTAAACATGATTTTTCTGCACCTAGGACTCCACAACAAAATGGAGTGGTAGAGAGAAAGAATAGGTCTCTAGAAGAGTTAGCTAGAACCATATCATCTCTTCCAAAATATTTTTGGACCGATGCAGTTAATTCAACTTGTTATGTTCTTAATAGAGTGCTCATAAGACCTATTTTGAAAAGAACACGTTATGAATTGTTTAAAGGTAGAAAACCAAACATAAGTCATTTAAAAGTTTTTGGCTGTAAATGTTTTATTTTAATAAATGGTAAAGAGAACATTGGTAAGTTTGATCTTAAGGCTGATGAAGGTATTTTTCTTGGATATTCAAATAATATCCATGCATATAGGATCTACAATAAAAAGCATTTAACTGTTGAAGAATCTATTCATGTGGTATTTGATGAAACTAATCCAGTGGTTGCCGATTTGTAGAAATCTTCTACAGGTGATGAAGAAGAGTTAATTCTGCCCAGTCTGCAGAATTCTAATATGTTAAATGATCCTGATAATCTGTTGAATTGCCAGGACAATCTGTTAAATGAATCAGATAATCTGTTAAATAACCAGTCTGTAGGTGCAAATAAAGAAGAAGAAGAAAATCAACTTCCCAAAGAGTGGAGAATACCCAGAGATCTCTCCATTGACAATGTGATTGGTCAATTGGAAAAAGGGGTAACCACTAGACACTCTTTAAATAATTTTTGCAATACAATGGCTTTTGTTTCACAGGTAGAACCCAAGAACATTAATGAAGCATTATTGGATGAAAGCTGGATTTCTGCAATGCAAGAGGAATTAAACCAGTTTGTTAGAAATGAGGTTTGGATTCTTGTTCCTAGAACTGAAAATGTAAATGTTATTGGAACAAAGTGGGTTTTCAAGAACAAAATGGATGAGCATGGAGTCATCACAAGAAACAAGGCAAGGTTGGTTGCAAAAGGATATAATCAAGAGGAAGGGATTGATTTTGGAGAAACATATGCACCAGTGGCACATTTGGAAGCTGTTAGACTTCTACTTGCTTATGCCTCATGTGTGGATTCAAGCTCTTTCAAATGGATGTGAATAGTGTTTTCTTAAATGGATACATTGAAGAAGAGGTATTTGTTTCTCAACCACCCGGTTTTGAAGATCATGCAAGGCCAGACCATGTATACAAATTAAAGAAGGCTCTCTATGGACTTAAACAAGCACCTAAGCAATGGTATGAGAGGTTAAGTAATTTTCTTCTCTCTAAAGGCTTTAAATGTGGTAAAGTTGATCAAACTCTTTTCTTGAAAAGATCAAATAATGATGTTATTTTAATTCAAGTTTATGTTGATGATATCATTTTTGGATCAACTAATGAGAATTTGTGTCAAGAGTTTGTATTAGCTATGCAAGGTGAATTTGAAATGTCTATGATGGGAGAGCTATCATTCTTCTTGGGGCTGCAAATCAAGAAAATGAAGGATGGGATATTCTTATCTCAATCAAAGTATTGTGCATATTTGTTAAAAAGATTTGAAATGGACAATTGCAAAGAAGCAACAACACCAACAACAACCAATTGTTATCTAGATGTAGATTTGAGTGGATCAAATGTGGATCCTACTAAACTTAGAGGTTTAATTGGTTCTCTTCTATATTTGACAGCTAGTAGACCTGATATTATGTTTAGTGTATGATTGTGTGCCAGGTTTCAATCCAATCCCAAGGAATCACACTTCATTGTTGCCAAAAGGATCTTAAAATACTTAAAAGGAACTATACATGTTGGATTATGGTATCCTAATGGTGCATCTATGTCTTTAGTTGGATTCTCTGATTATGATTTTGTAGGATGCAAATTAGATAGGAAAAGCACAAGTGGAACCTACCATATGTTTGGAAGCAACCTAGTGTCTTGGAGCTGCAAGAAGCAAACATGTGTTGCTTTATCCACTGCAAAAGAAGAATACATAACTTCTAGAAGTGCATGTGCTCAAATCATTTGGCTTAAGCAGCAGCTGCAAGATTATGGTGTTAATCTTGGTTAGGTACCCTTGATGTGTGATAATACAAGTGCTATTAATCTAAGTAAAAATCCAATGCAACACTCTAAGACTAAACATATTGAAATTAAGCATCATTTTATAAGAGACCACATTCTAAAAGGTGATTGTGAAATGAAATTCATTGATACTAATAATCAATTGGCTGATTTGGTTACTAAACCTTTTTCCAGAGATAGATTTAATTTTCTAAGAACTGCATTATGAATTCTTGATGTTTCAAACATTGTATAATGTGCCTTAAAATCTGTTCTGTTATTTTTAGTCTGTTATTTCGTGTTTTCAGCATGTTAAATCTGATTAATTGCTTACTGTTATTAGCTTTTAATCTGTTCTTTTATCGAAATAACGTGTTAAAATTTCGCACTGTCAGTTTTAGTTCTTCATTTTAATATCTTTTATTGCATAGTAAATGAAATTTTACCACTGTAAATGTCTGTTACGAATTGTACACGTATTTCCTTTCTATTGGATGCATGTTACATTGTAGTTGCTGATTGAATTAATTGCTTTTTGACCAATTTGATTTGAATTCAACGAGATTCTTTTTTTTTTCAAGTTCTGATTTTTCGCTTGAATCAATATCTGATAACGTGTTGTTTTTACTATGCACCTTTCAATCCATTCATTGCTTTTAACATCAATTACAGATGGTGGGTGTGTAAATTTCAAAATGTACTTAATTTTGTCTCAAGCATAACACGCATATAACCCATTAAATAGGGTGTTGGTTTCATTTTGCTGCTTTGCATTTCATTTCTTTCATACTACACTTTCTAGCATCATCCTACTGCATCCTCATTCAGTTAAATCTGTGCAAATATGTCCTCCTCTCAAACTCCACCAAGAAAGAGGGTGAAATCCTTTGGTACTGGAAGCAGAAAACGCTTGTCTAAATTTCATTCATCTGCATTGCATTTTCATTCTGTTTTATTTTGGTTGTTTTTAGAACAGTTTTAATTTGGTTTTAATTTGGTGTTGTACTAAACAATTTAATCTATTGCTTTGTGTTTTAATCTTTTATTTCTGTGATACTGTTGCTATTGCTAATTTACTGCACACCTTTTTACTCTTTGATTTTGTTCTCTTTTGATATTCTCTTCTTCCATTTGATGAAGTCAAAGGGGTAGAATAGTTGTATGACATGATTAATGTTGTAAGGGGGAGATGTTGTGTGTGTGATATTATCACTAATTTCTGGTGTTGCAGGGCTGATTTTTTTGTCTAAACTGTTTCTGTGGATTATCATTGGTATTGCAAGCTGTTATGATATGAATTTATGTGTATACTGCTGCAATATGCAGTTTTGCAGTATCTTGTGATATAAAATGATATTTTATTGTATGTAGATGCCTTGGCTTGTTTGCTTTTTGATTTTATTTCAGGCAACTGAACACAGCCCTCTAGGATGCCAACCAATGTAGAGCCTAAAACAAAATCAAAAAGTAAACAAGCCAAGGCGTCTACATACAACAAAATATCATTTTATCGTACAAGTTACTACAAAACTGCATATTGCAGTAGTATACACATAAATTCAGTTCATAGCAGCCTGCAATAACAATGTTAATCCATAGTAATAGTTTAAGCAAAAAAATTTAGCTCTGCAACACCAAAAATTCAGTGATATATCACACACAACTTCTCTCCCTTGCAATATTCTCTGCCTTACAACATTAATCATGTCATACAAATATTCTCCCCCTTTGACACCCTTACCAGACACGTGCCAAAGCCAAGATGATGGAGGGAGTTGTAGACGATTTGGAACAACAACATGAAGAATTGAAAGGAGAGGTTAATCAAATGAAAGAGCAGATGAACAAGATTTTGGAGATGTTGCAGTCAATGAAAGATGCAAATGGGAATTCCTCAAATGAAACTCAAACTACCCCTTCACATCCTCCTGGATTTACTCCATCTCCACAAGCTAATCCTATGCTTCCCCCTTATGGCCTCCCACCTGGTTACACGCCACCCACCACCACTGCTGCTCTTGAAGTCAATCAATTTGTTTCCATCTCAAATCGTCCCTATGGCCTTCCCCCTGGCTACACACCTTCAACAACCAACACCACCTCCATTCCAAACCCATTAAACCATACTCAAACCCATAACCTAAATCTCCACAACAATGGCTTGACAATCCCCCTTCATCCATCCACACACGCACCACACACCTCCATATACACATCTCAAACAACCGTCACGACCCTTTCTGAAGACCTCTCAAACCCTTCTAATCCCAATCCCACACCAACCATTGTGATACACTCCAAACAACCTGAAGACACTCAGTCTACAGATAAACTACAGTTTTCTAGAGGAAAGATTGAGAGCTATTGAGGATACTGATCATTATGGGATTAATGTTGTTTACTTGTGTTTGGTTCCTGATGTTATAGTTCCTCATAAATTCAAGGTTCCTAAGTTTGATAAATACAAAGGGGACACTTTTCCAAAGAATCATCTCACCATGTATTGCAGAAAAATGGCCTCATGTGCTCAAGATGATAAGTTGCTTATTCATTTCTTCCAAGAAAGCCTTGTAGGGGTCGTCTTGAGCACATGAACTTAGAAATAGGAAGAATACACACTTGGAAAGACTTTGGCAGAATCCTTTTTGAAACAGTACAAGTACAACATAGACATGGCTCCTGATCGGACTCAACTCCAAAGCATGGTAAAAAAAGAAAGGAAAACTTTTAAAGAATATGCCCAGCATTGGAGGGGGGTAGCTGCCCAGGTACAACCTCCGTTATCAGAAAAAGAAATGGTCACGATGTTCATTGATACACTTCAATCCCCATTTTATGATAGGATGATTGGAAATGTATCATCAAATTTCTCAGACATAGTTGTTATTGGAGAAAAGGTGGAAATAGGGATAAGAAGTGGAAAGATCAATCATTCATCAATCGGATCAACAAGTACAAAGAAACCTCCAACTGTTAATGATAGGAAAAAGGGTGGCGAAACAAATGCAATCATGCAAACACAAGTTATACCCAACTACATTCCCATGCCTTTTGCACCTAATTACCAACCCTACTACATATATAACCCACAAATAGTCGCAATCTCTCAACTACAATACCAACAACCTTACCAAACTGGAATGACGTTCTGACCACCTGTACCACAAGTCCCACCACCCTAGATGCCTCAGACAAGTCAACCGAGAGCTCAACACCCTAATGCGAGTAATACCCAAAAGAGAGTAAACAACCAACAAAGATCCCTTTCCCCAATCACTATGACCTACTCTGAACTCCTACCACATTTGGTTTGCAATTCCCTAGTTGTCCCTTTCCCCTTGAAACCTGTCCAACCACCATATCCAAAGAATTATGATCCAAATGCCAAATATGACTACCATGCAGGTGCTACAGGACACCCCATAGAAAAATGTTGGGGTTTGAAGCATAAGGTGCAAGATTTGATAGATGAAGGTTTGTTAAGTTTCAAAGGAGGGCCAAACATTGGGGATAATCCACTACCAGGTCATGGAAGCACATCAGTTAATGCCATCAAGGAAGGTGTGAGTGGACTTATATGTAAGGTCAAGGATGTTACAACTCCTATGAAAGTCATTCTTTCAGAATTGTGTATGATCAAGGTAATCGATGGACGAGTCATTGAAGGAAAAGTGTGTGATCTTCATCCAACATCTGAACACTCAATTGAAGATTGTGGTGAATTTAGGCTAATTTTGCAAAGGCTAATGGATGCAAACTTGGTCCAAATTAGTCGAGCTTAGAAGGAAGAAAGTGTATCAATGGCTCAGTTTGAAGAAAAACAAGATCTAGTGGTTCAAAATTCATTGGTAATTCATTTCACAAGAAACACATCTCCGCAAGTACCGCTAACTCCCAAACCCCTCATTCTCCAAATTCCATCTCCTTTTTCTTATAAAGATAGTAAGGTGGTACCATGGAAATATGAAGTAGAAGTGAAATCAAGTGGTGATATGAGAGAAAAAATAGCTGAAGATTCTCATGTTGAAGGAATCACTATTACCAATATTGCAGGAGTGAGCAGAATGACACGAAGTAGCAGAATATATACTCCCGAAGAACTGGGAAAGAACCAAATAGTGAGGGGGAAAGAAGACATGGGAAAAGAGTTTGAGAAGGGTAAAAAGACTATTGAAGTTGAAGTTGCTAAGGAAAAAGAAGTGAAAAAGGAAGTGTCAAATGATGTAGCAACCGAATTCCTTAAGTTCATTCGACAAAGTGATTATAAACTTATTGAACAACTAAATCGAACACCTGCAAGAGTGTCTCTTCTATCCTTGTCGATGAATTCACAAAGTCACAGAAAGTTGTTGATGAAGATTTTAAATGAAGAACTTGTGGCTCATGACATCACCTTAGACAAGTTCAGAGGAATTATTAGCAACATTACTGCTAACAATCTTCACAAATGATGAAATTCCAACTGAAGGAAGGGGTCATAACAAGGCTTTTCACATCTCAGTAAAGTGCATGGATCACATTATAAAAAAAATGTTGATTGATAATGGATCTTCTTTGAATGTAATGCCTAAGTCGACTTTGGATCAACTACCTTGTGATGGGACTCATATGAAACCAAGTTCCATGATTGTGAGGGCTTTTCATGGATCATGTAGGGAAGTCATGGGAGAGATTAAGATCCCTATTCAAATTGGGCCTTTCACTTTTCAAATCACCTTTCAAGTCATGGATATCAGGCCACCATATAGTTGTCTTTTGGGTAGACCATGGATTCATTCGGCTGGAGTAATTCCTTCTACCTTACACCAAAAATTGAAATTTGTTGTGGATGACAAGCTAGCCATTATTTCAGGTGAAGAGGATATGTTAGTGACTAGTCCTACTCCCGCTCGTTATATTGAAGCAGATGAAAAAGCTTTAGAGACCTCATTCCAATCTTTGGAGGTAATCAATACTGCTTATGTGGAGCCTCTGCCCAAAAAACCACGAATCTCAAATGCAAAAATAATGGTAGCAAAAGTCATGATGAGTGTTGGGTATCAACCAAGGCATGGATTAGGGAAACGACTAGAAGGGGTCACAAAGTTTCTAGAGCTCCCAAATAACAAGAATCGTTGTGGGTTGGGATATAAGTTAACCAAGACTGATAAACAGAAGATGGTCAAGGAAAGAAGGAGTTGAGGTTGGCTCTATAGATTTAATTCAAGAATGAGTGCAGATTTACTCAGAAGTTTTGTTGAAGAATTAAATTCAAAATGGATCTTGAAGATTGGTGTTTTGATGATGAAGATACAAGAATTATTGCAACATTAAAGACTTCATTTTATCCCAAAAAGGAAGGCTGCATCATGGAAAATAAAGGCTAATAATATACTAAATCATGGAGAATCAAAGTCATCAAGAATGGAGATTTTGAAGATTTGCTCAAGAGCAGAAGAACCAAGTTTAGAAGTTTCAGTTTTGGGTGTTGGATAAAAGGAGTAAGTCATAATTTCCCCCCAAGACCATTTCAATCTTGAGAGCAAGGCATGTTTTCGTAAAAAGATTTTTCTACGCTTTTAATCAATTAGAAATTGAAATAGAATCGATTATATCACTTAAAATTCGAATTAAACAAGTTTAACGAACAAAATAATCGATTAAGTGTTTTTGATAATTGATTATATTATTTCAAGGTTGCATATAATTGATTATGATTTTAATCTAATCGATTATATTAGCAAAAATGTGTTTTCCAGTTTTGCTATGAAATAATCAATTATAGCTTTTATACAATCGATTAAATACAAAATTTTTACAAATTAAAAGCTGAATCAACCTAAGAATGGAAACCTTGAGCTCATTTTAAATTATAAATTGAACGGCAAGGTCTTAGGTTAACACACATCAAATACTTTCAAAACCGCTTTCTTGTTCTCTCAAGGTTGATCTTAGTTCTTGGAAGTGGTGATTGTTCTGTGCTTAAGCTTTCATATCCATCACTTATCAGGTGTTCTCTTTCTTGTTTACTGGTTTATGTAATTCATCCCTTGAATCAGTTCTAAAGGGAGGTGTTTGTTCATCTTTTGTGTCAAGAGAGGTGGGATCATCCTTAGTGTGTTTAAGGAGGTGTTTCTGTTTATCTTGATTTGTTTTTACATGTTGTCACTGATTAGTGTTTGTAATTGCATTTAAAGATAGTGGAGTATATCATCACGTGTTGTGGTGATTGGGCACTTGATGTAGGATTGGCCAAATTCGAACTAGTATTAACAATTGTTATCCCGACTGCTTTTTGATAAACAAATTTTTGGTCGCACAAAATTCTGATTAAAGAAAACAAGTTAACTAATATGTAATATAGCTAACCCGTGTCAAATCTCACAAGGACACAATTGTACGAGTGTAACCATTGCTAAACATCGTTCTCCAAAGAAAAGTTAAAATAAACAACAACAACAACAATAATAATAATAATAACAATAATAATAACAATAATAATAATAATAATAATAAAGGGGGTTTTGTCGAATTGATAAAATTAACAATGTAAAGTAATAATTGTAAATAAATAATTAATGAAAACTAAAATTAAAAACAAATATGGAAATTAAATTATTTAAATACGAAAAAGTAATACATGCAGAATTAAATTGCGATACTAAGAATTTAATAATGAGAACGTTTATAAGTGCTTATATGATTAAAATAAATAAATTAAAAGACAAATTTAAAGGCAAAGCAATAATTGGAATGAAATTATTATGCTAATTCAAATTTAAATAAAAATAAATAAACAATTAACAGCTAAATCATAGATTTTAAGGCAAAGGCAATAATTAGAATGATATATTGATACTAATTCAAATTATAATAAAAATAAATAAATAATTAACAATTAAATGAAAAATATATTCAATTAACTATTAAAATTTAAAATGAATAAGTAAAATACTGAATTTAAAATGTAGACTAGAATTATAAAATATTGAATTTAAATTAAAAGTAAAATGTTAATAAAATTATTGGAGTGTGAAGAATAAATGGATACGTGTGAGGGTGTGAATATGTATGTGAGAAAGTAGAGCGTACAAAATTTAAATTATCGACCAGAATTAAATAAAATGAAGGCTAAAATACAAAATAATGAAATTAAATAAATTAACATGAAAGAAAACAAAACCAGGAAATTATAGCAGGAGCTCCTAAAACTTTCTGCAACTTCACCCTCAAACTAACAAAACTATCATGAGAAAAAGAGAGAGAGGAAGAAAAGAGACTATTGCTCTGGTGAAGTGTGTTTTTACCTTGCATCTAAATCTCCTACTTATAGGAAATTAGCCAAGGTCTTATTACAAATAAAAATCTAAAAATTGATTACAATTCAAGTCAAATATTTCTTCCCCGGATTTGATTTTGCTGATTAGGAGATCCTCTGCCAAGAATAGAAATAATTGCTCCTTCAGAATAAATTTAATGCTTCAAATTGATTGCGGATTTGGATTTGCAGGAAGGGAATTCTGAAAATGGGGAGTTGATTATGCACGGATTTCAAATTTTCAAATGAAGCTAGCTCACGCATTGAATTAGGCCACATTGAATGCACCTAAGTTGCACCTCCTGTTGGTTTCATGATAAATGGGCCGCCAAGAATTTAATTTGGAAGATTGAAAAATTTTTCCCCACCGAAACACTATGGCTCATCTCAAAATAACTTCAAGTTCTTTTTCTCCTACAAGAAAAGTCTCAACTAGAAAAACAAAAGAAAAGAGATATATGCAATATGAATGTATGTTTTGATGTTAAAAATATGTGAAATGCAATAAATTTACTAAACTTAAATTATGTTATTGTTTTTATAAAAACATGCAAAATGCATGGTTTAAGAATAGAACAAATGGCTTAGAAAGTGTTCTTAGATAAAGAAATAAAGAGTAAAATGACATACATCACTTTTATCAAAGTTTAAGGAAAATCCGAATCTTAAAATTGGAATTGAGATTAAGTTTTAGAAAAATATTTTAAACCAGAAAAAGTTTTTTAAAAACCCAATTCACCCCCCCTCTTGGTTTTTGCACTGTCATTATTTCTAACAGGCTCGTCTAGAGAACCGAGAGCCAAAAAACTGAGAATTTCCATTTGTAGCCTTCACCAAAGTTTCCAAAGTGGAGGAATGATACATACAAATCAAGTGACTATGAATAAAGAAGAACAAGGTGCTAAAGATTATGCCAACCTGGTGTATCCGTGTGATCGCCATGAAGAACTTCACAATTGGAAGATCATCGAATTCCCTATGGTTTTTAATTCTCTTTCAAAGTAATTGTAAAACAAACTATTATGATAATGCCCATGACTTTTGTTTCACTTTTGTTAAGGGCTTGCATGTTACATTTCGGAATATCATATGAATGAAATGCAGTTTGAACTTTTCAAATTATTCATCTTGTTTCCCTTTCTCTTCTTTCATATACTCTCAACTTTTGTCTTTCTTTTATATTTATTCCTGTTAACTCCTATATTGCAGATATGAAAATAACCATTATAAAAATAACAATGTTAGTATCTCATGCTACAATTTCGATCATCCCGTTTATTAAGCTAATGAAGATGAAGATGACTTGGAAACTCCCCCTGAATTGAGGTGGTTAATTGAGCAAGAAGATCGAATAATTCAACCTCATAAAAAAGAAGTAAAAGTCGATATTGTTATAAAGGGGGATGAACAACACCGATTGCTTAAGCTTTTATCTAACTATGTTGATGTCTTTACATGGACGTATCAAGATATGCCAGGGCTCGATTCTAACATTATTGAGCATAAATTGCCCTTGAATCCTGAATGTCCACTAGTGAAGCAAAGATTGACATGAATGAAACCAGATATGTCATTGAAAATTAAAGAAGAAGTCAAAAAACAACTTGATGCAGGATTTCTTACAGTGCCTAAGTATCCTCAATGGGTTTCCAATATAGTGCCTGTTCTAAAGAAGGATGGGAAGGTCAGGATGTGTGTTGACTATCGAGATTTGAACAAGGCTAGTCCTAAGGATGATTTTCCATTGCCTCACATAGATGTGTTGGTGGATAATACTGCCAAACATGCTTTTTTCTCCTTCATGGATGGGTTCTCTGGGTACAATAAAATTAAAATGGCTCATGAAGATGTTGAAAAGACAACATTTATCACCCCCTGGGGAACATTTTGCTATAAGGTGATGTCGTTTGGATTAAAAAATGCTAGGGCAACATATTAGAGGGCGATGGTGACCTTGTTCCATGACATGATGCATAAAGAGATTGAAGTGTATGTAGATGATATGATAGCCAAGTCAAAGACAGAAGAAGACCATATTGCAAATTTGCAAAAACTGTTTTATCGTTTGAGGAAGTATAAGCTTCGGTTGAATCCAGCCAAATGTACCTTTGGAGTTGTTGGAAATCCCACATCGACTAGAGATAAAGTCAATCTAGTCTATATAAGTGGGTGCAAACCTCACCTTACCAAGTCGGTTTTGTGGGGTTGAGTTAGGCTTAAAGTCCACTTCTTAATATGGTATCAGAGCCAAATTAAGTCCATTCTAAGGTGTTGGGCCACCCGCTATCGGGCCATTATTGGACCACCCACAAATCTATGTCCCACGCTCGAGATGTCTAGTCCTCGGCGTGAGGGGGTGTGTTGGAAATCCCACATCGACTAGAGATAAAGTCAATCTAGTCTATATAAGTGGATGCAAACCTCACCTTACCAAGCCGGTTTTGTGGGGTTGAGTTAAGCTTAAAGTCCACTTCTTAATAGGAGTAAAATCAAGCAAATTGTTGGGGTTTGTGGTTAATGAAAGAGACATCGAGGTTGATCTTGATAAAGTTCGAGAAATCGTGGAGATGCCTACACCTAGTACAGAAAAGGAGGTTCATGGTTTCCTAGGAAGGTTGAATTATATTGCAAGATTTATATCCCAGTTAACTGCTATATGCAATCCAATTTTCAAATTGTTGCATAAGAATCAAATAGTGACATGGAATAAAAAATGTTAAGAAGCTTTTGAAAAGATCAAACAATACTTGCAAAAACCTCCAGTGTTAGTACCCCCAATACCAGGAAGACCTCTCATAATGTATGGAAGAAAAGAGTATGTCATTTACTATTTGAGTAAGAAGTTCACAGATTGTAAAGTGAGGTAGTCTTTGCTAGAACGAACGTGTTGTGCCTTGGCATGGGCTGCTTGAAGCCTAAGGCAATATATGTTATCTCACACTACTTGGTTAGTCTAAAAAATGGACCCGATCAAGTATATGTTTGAGAAGTCTGCTCTCACAGGACGTATTGCTCGTTGGGAGGTCCTACTATCAGAGTATGATATTGTTTATGTCATCCAGAAAGCTATCAAAGGTAGTGTTTTGGAAAATTATTTAGCACATCATCGAATAGAAGATTATCAATCAATGCAATGTGACTTTCTAGATGAAGACATAATGCATTATTTGAAGGGGGAGAATCTGTAAAGAAAGAAAAATAGACTTTGTTGTTTGATGGAGCATTGAATGTGTTGGGATATGGGATTGGTGCTATGTTAATCTCTCCTAAAGGTCAATTCATCCCATTTTTTGTAAGATTACGTTTCGAATGTTCAAATAATATGGCGGAATATGAAACACGTGCAGTGGGGGTTCTAGCATCCCTCGAATTCGAGGCCAGGATCTTAGAAGTTTATGGGGATTCAACACTAGTTATACATCAGCTTAAAGGAGAATGGGAGACTCGAGATTCAAAACTAATTCCATACCATTCTTACATCAGGGGATTGATGGAACAATTTGATGAAATAACTTTTCACCATATACCTCGTGGTGATAACCAACTAGCTTATGCTTTACCTACTTTATCTTCAGTGTTCAAAATAAGTCAACAAGAGGACATGCCAATAATAAAATTACAGAATCGAGATCAACTAGCCCATTGCCAAACAATGGAAGAAGAACATGATGGTAAGCCATGGCTTTATGATATCAAGCGTTATATGAAAGATAGAGCCCTCTGACGCTTCAGAAAATAACAAAAGAACCTTAAGAAGATTAACAATGAGATTCTTCTTAAATGGTGATGTGCTTTATAAGAGAAGTCATGACATGGTATTACTTCAATGTGTTGATGTGACTGAAACTAATAAGATAATGGAAGAAGTCCATGAAGGATCATTCGGAACACATGCAAATGGACATGTAATGGCAAAGAAAATTTTGAGAGCTGGTTATTATTGGTTGACCATGGAAGTTGATTGTTGCAATTATGTAAGAAAGTGTTACAAATGTCAGACATATGCGGATAACATATATGCCCCACCAACATCATTAAATGTTTTGGCTACACCATGGTCATTTTCAATGTGGGGTATGGATGTGATTGGTCCAATCGAGCCCAAAGCATCAAATGGACATTGTTTCATTCTTGTTGCCATTGATTATTTGACCAAATGGGTTGAGGCATCATTATATGCTAGCGTAACAAAAATGTGGTGGTCAAGTTCATTAAAAAGGATTTGATTTGTTGTTATAGCTTGCCAAGTAGGATTATTACTGATAATGGAACCAATTTGAATAACAAGATGATGAAAGAGTTGTGCGATTATTTCAAGATTCAACATCACAATTCTTCACCATATCATCCCAAGATGAACGAATCAGTTGAAGCAGCAAATAAGAATATTAAAAATATTATCCAAAAGATGGTAGTGACATACAAAGATTGGCATGAGATGTTGTCATTTGCATTGCACGACTATCATACCTCTGTTCGAACTTCTACTGGGACAACTCCATATTCTTTGGTGTATGGGATGGAAGTTGTACTCCCAATTGAAGTTGACATCCCTTCACTAAGGGTGTTAATAAAAACAAAACTTCAAGAAGTTGTGTGGGTTCAAGCTCACTACGATCAGCTGAACCTCATTGAAGAAAAAAGATTGATTGCCCTATGTCATGGACAATTATACCAGAAAAGGCTGAAAAGATCTTTTGATAAAAAGGTTCACCCTCGAGAATTTAGAAAAGGGGACTTGGTACTCAAGAAGTTTCTACCAACTCAGAAGGATCACAGAGGAAAATGGACTCCGAATTATGAAGAACCTTGTGTTATAAAGAGGGCATTTTCAAGAGGAGATTTTAATTCTTACAACATGGATGGAAAAGACTTACCATTTCTTGTAAAATCAGATGCGGTAAAGAAATACTATGCTTAGAAAAAGAAAAAAAGAAAAAATAATGAAATAAATAAAAAATGTTCGCTAAGTTAAAAACCTATAAAGGCGACTTAGGCAAAAGATAGAGCGACTTGATGGGTTGAAAAGTCGAAAAGAGCGGCCTAGGAAAAAGATAAGGTCACACACAAATAAAGAGAAGCTCGCTAAGTTGAAAACCTATAAAGGCGGCTTAGGCAAAAGATAGAGCGACCTGATGGGTTGAAAACTCAAAAAGAGCAGTCCAGGAAAAAGATAAGGTCACATGAAACAATGAAAACAGAAACTCGCTAAGCTGAAAACCTGTAAAGGCGGCTTAGGCAAAAGACAGAGCGACTTGGTAGACTCAAAACTCAAAAAGAGCAACCTAGGAAAAAGATAGGGTCAAATGGAATCTCACTAGGCTGAAAACCAAAATAGGAAGCCTAGGAAGGATTAGAGCCAATATTTGAAGTACAAAATTCACCAAAGAGTCTCCTAGACAATGTTTGTGATGAATACTAAAAACTGGGGCAATTCATTGATGACCACATTAGACAGTCGAGTCTTTTCAAAGTTGTTGATGTCCTCAAAAGCTAGCAAATGGTTTTCTCAAAGTTGTATGCATGATAATTGACATTGTTATACCATGTTGTTACCATTATTGTCAATTCACTCTTGTTGCCTGTAGATAGCTTCTTTTTCTTTACTCTAAAAGCTTAGTCTTGTATCATTCATTTCCTTCTCAAAGTAATAAAGCTCTTGTTCCTCATTTGTCATTCACTAATATTGTCAAAATAAACTATGCAACAACATCTAACATGTGTTACAATTATAATGGATAGTTTTCAAAACATATGAGAAATATGATGACTTCCTAGTGAGATTCACAAGAGGATCAATCAATAGGAAATCCAATTTTTTTAAACACATATAGTCATAGTTCATCTTGCTTAAAGTGTTCAATATGAAGAAAGAAAGATGAATTAAAGAAAATTGATGTTGATTCATTTTGGTTCCTCGGCATGGGAGTTTCATAAAAGTGTCAAAGGATGACAAAATGTATACACATTTGTAAAAAATTTCAAATTTCATGTCATGCCTACATGTTATTATCATGCATTGCATCTAATCAACCTTTACTCTCTAAAGTTCATTTCTAATTTATTATTGCATGCTTCAAGCTCCTACATATTATGTTTTGGGTCCCCGTGCCCACTCTTTTATGTTTTGGGTCCCTGTGCCCACTCCTTTTAGGTTATGGGTTTCCATACCCATATATTATACTTTGAGCATCCACGCTCATTATTTTATGTTCTAGGTCCCCGTGCCTGTCCTTTTTTAAGTTTTGGGTTTCCACACCCATCTTTGAGCATCCACGCTCATTGTTCTATGTTTTGGGTTCTCACACCTATCTTTGAGCATTCATGCCCATTGTTTTATGATCTGGGTCTTCGTGCCTACCCTTTTTTAAGTTTTGGGTTTCCACACCCATTTTTGAGCATCCACGCTCGCTGTTTTATGCTTTGGGTTCTCAAACCCATCTTTGAGCATTCACATTTGTTGTTTTATGTTTTGGGTTCTCATACCCATCTTTGAGCATCCACACTCGTTGTTTTATGCTTTGGGTTCTCATAGCCATCTTTGAGCATTCACGCTCATTGTTTTATGTTTTGGGTTCTCATACCCATCTTTGAGCATCCACGCTTATTATTTTATGCTTTGGGTTCTCATCCCATCTTTGAGTATCCATGCTCACTGTTTTATTCTTCGGGTTCTCATACCCATCTTTGAGAATCTATGCTTTGGGTTCTCATGCCTATCTTTGAGCATTCACGCTCACTACTTTATTTTTAGGGTTCTCATCTATCTTTGAGCATCCACACTCACTGTTTTATACTTTGGGTTCTCATGCCCATCTTTGAGCATCCATGCTCATCATTTTATGTTCTGGGTCCCTATGCCCACCTTTTCTTTAAGTTTTGGGTTTCCATACCCATCTTTTTACGCTTTGAGCATTTACGCTCACTCTACGTTTCCATACCCATCTTTGAGTATCCATGCTCACATTTTTTTTTGTTTCGGGTTCTCACACCCAATTTTTCTATGATAGAATTCTTGTGTTAGCTACTCTACTCTCTATCTTGTTCTTTTTAAAAGATTTTAATATTTGAACAAAATTGGTGTTCATATCTTTACTTATATTTTACTGTGTGATATGAAAACATCAAGTTATTCCTATTACTTAGTAAATTTAAGTAAAGAGGGACAACTGTGAACACCTAATTTTGTCTCTCTCTCTATATATAATTATTATTTTTTCATAATTTTAAATGTAATTTTTTTCATAATTTAAATTTTGAGAAATTTTAAATTTTTTTCAAATGAACTTTAAAAAAATAGAAATATAGTAATTATTCTTGTTGGTCCTTTATTTCTTCTCATTTTTTAACAAAAAAAGAAAAAGAAAAAATATTAAGAAACTGACAATAGAAATTAAGTTTCTCTCTCTCATGTGCATATCTCTTTGTCAGACACTCAAGTGCCCATAATAATTCATTTAACGTGAACTGTAAACATTAACCTCATGTACTTCTCCAATAGTGTTCAGTCACCTCAATCAAAGCTAAGGATCTCTGCATATCTTGCTTGTAAAACTAAACATGAATTTTGAACTTTGGAAAAATAATCTCAAAATTTCTCCCCTATAATTACCTTTACATTAGAGAAAAGGAGAGGGTGAGAAGTAGAAAAGGAGGAGAGATTAACATAGAAAAAAAAAGTTCAGAGAAGAATCAACAGTTGTTGGGACTAGAAACAATCAGGACAACAAACAGGTAAGTTTTGTTTGTACCTAAAACCTAAATCTTTAGCTGTAATGTTTTGTTGTATGATTGATGCAATATATACAGTTTAACACAGAAATCACATTTGCTTAATTAAACAATCACCCTCATCATAGCATACCTACAAAACAATCTTTAGCAAAATAAAAGTTCTGGTAAAGAATAAAAATGAACACAATAGTTAAAAGTAGTAATTTTGGAATCCAAAGAGAACCTTGACATGAAACTACACGAATCATCACAGTCTACTTAATTCACTTATCACCTTGCTCTCCATTAAGGAGGTAGGAATGACCAACAAGTGAAACTATTTGAGAAAGTTGGAACTCAAAGAGAACCTTCACATGAAACTATAGGAATCATCACAGTCTACTTAATTCACTTATCACCTTGCTCTCCATTAAGGAGGTAGGAATGACCAACAAGTGAAACTATTTGAGAAAGTTCTTTCTTTCTTTATTTTAAAACTCAGACTTGCACCTAAGTTTATTTTCCAATATATACTGAGAAAGATTTTTAGTGCAAGATGTTAGAGAAGCTTCTCATAAATCTTTGTTTTGTTCTTTAAAGAAAATAAAAACTAAAAAAAAGTAAAGTGGAACCTAGTTTTTTTCTCTATGCATTTATTATCATTTTCAAAAAGGGTTAAATGTGTTTTTAATCGCTAAACTATTTGTCAAAATTGTGTTTAGTCCCTGGGATGGACCTATTTCATCCTTATACTTGTAAATGATCCTTGATGACAAATAAAAACATTTGCAAGGAGAGGAAAATGAGAGGAAATGGAAGGGGAAAAAGTGATAGAAGCTTAAGAGACAGATGATAGTGAAGTAGAAAACTATGAAGAAGGAAAATAAAGAGATAAAAGGGAATTCTGACACATCATCAAGGATCGTTTATACGAGTTTATAAAGCATAAGGATGAAATAAGTCCAAAGTTTGCCTTAGGGACGAAACACAATTTTGACAAATAATTCAAGGACTAAAAACATATTTAACCCTTTCAAAAAAGGTCTTGTCTGCTGAAACAATCACTTCCCTTTATGATCTTGGTTTCTGTTGGTTTCCTTTAATTAATTGGTGTTGTGTATAAGTTGTATAAGTTATGTCTCTCTTTAGATTAATTTGAATCTAGTTTTATTTTAATAAAAATATTAATAAGAAAAACATATTTTAATTTATAAGTATTAATTCAAAAATTAAGGGTTATAGATGTAAGTTAAGACAAAATTTTAAAAGGATATATATATTTAAAAATAATATTTTTAATAAATTTATTGTTTCTTAAGTTACATTGATTTATACGTGGAGGAGAAATTAATAGGACGTGACATCCTTTTAATTTTAGGATTTAAAATGCTTAACAACTTGTCTATTTTAAAGCCCTACTCCTTTTTAATATATAAGAAAAAACAAGCTCTTTTATATAAGTATAAATATGGACAAAAATAATTAATTGTTTGAATTTAATAATTTTCATTTAGTAGAAAAAACACTTAATTTTTAGTTTTATTTTAATTTAAAATGTAAATAAGATATTTGGTAGATTTTTTAAATATATAGAAGATAGAGAATGAGTTAATTGGATGTGATATCCTTTTAATTCTAAGACTCACAGGTACACATGTTGTTACATATATAATTCGAAAGTCTTTCTCTAACTCAACTTTTTTTAATAATAACAATAATAATGATAATAATAAAATAATAAAACATTTCAATACACTGGGTGTACACTCCTGTCATTTCTCTTAGAGATATATGAGTTGTGATAATTTTAAATATTCTAGAATTTATAAGATAATAAAAATTTTAAAATTCATCACCTTTCTTTTCTATACAAAAACTACGTAGCTATGATTCACCATTGCACCTGGAGATACATAAGAGCAGGAAGCACATCCTGTCGAGTTAAATATATAAAAAATAATATTTTACTTATATCATATTTAACGTAATAATAGAAAACAATTATAATTTTTTTTAAAGAAGATAAACTATTAATTAATTCTTGTTTAAATTAATTTTTTAATTATTTTTAAGATGAGATAAATATTATTTTAAAAAAAATATAGATAATATTGTTTTAAGACAAACTGGTAATATATATATAACCAGTGGTAACCTTAAGGAATGTCATCAGACTTAAATATATGTTAAAAATCAAAATCTCAATAACCATGTATAGAATTTCGCATGATAATGGATACACAGGATCTCAATAGTCTGATATTAGTTTTTATTTTAAAAATAATTTTATCTATATATATATATATATATATATATCATGTTAGCTATTAAGAGATTAATAAGAGAAAGGAACCATCCTTTCCTTTTTATCATTTTCTTCTTTTTTATGATTATTATTTATTTATATTTTTTATAAGTGATGAATTATTAAAATGGTACGAGAGCTTCTTTTAGAGCTCAGGTAAAGAATTTTAATTCATACATATATTTTAGACAAGTGATATGATGACTAGTTAAAACACTAGAGTTGTGTGTATATAGTCTGACCTAATTAGTTCTATTTATATTTTTGTTTTGTTTTTTGATTTAATTATTTTTTTTCTGATTACATTATGGTTTATTTCTTTTAATTTAATAATATTTAATAAAATTTATTTTTTAATAACATTTAACAATTATCAAATATTTTTACTTCTATAATTAGACCTTAATTTATCATAATTTTTTTTAATTATGTGATTTTGTGATTTTTAATATTTTTATTTACTTATTTATAATTATTATAATTATAATTTTAAGAGTTCGAATGTAAGATAAAAGTTATAAAATCTTATCACTACAACATGTTTTCACAATTATTTTGTATTAGTCACTAAAATAGAGCATTTGAATAATCCAGCCGGTGTATATTATAGGAAGGGTTGTGGTTCAGGAAGATTTGCAAGAGAACATGGAAGAGAATTTGGTAAAAGCAATGGAAAAATTTGTACTCACTATGAGATAAATAATCATACAATTGACACATATTTTGGTATTCATCGATTTTCTCCAAAAAAAATACTTGTCTATTGTAATTTTATGTAATTAGTTGAACAAAGAGAAGGACATGAATGTAAAAATATAATTTCTATTCCTCATAACAAATTATTATATAGTTTATATAAATGTGTTAAGGAGGTAAGGAAAATATATTAAAGCTACAAATTGTCCAAAAAGATAAAAATTTATCTTTATCTTGTCTATATATAATGAGAGGGGAAGTTGAATTTGGTAAATGGGGATTAATCAAACGATGGAGTCTCGAGATGAAGCATCAATCTGAAAATTTTGAAAAGAAGACTCTTGAAGAAATATTTTCCAAATAATACTAAATAAGCTAAGAAATTGAATTCATGAAATCAGAAGAAGAAAGTTTTCGGATGATGGGAGTAGGTTCGGACAATTAACTCATTTCTATTTCTATTTTCATGAGACCACTATAAAAGTGCACTCAATTTGAAGAATGCAGTATACATAAGTTGAAGAAAGTGGTTATTCTTATGAGTATTAAAGAGTTTACTGTTTTAATGGAAAAGACCAAAACAATTGAAAGATTAAAGAATGGTAATAGTAAAGTAAATAGGACTTGTGATGGTAGATCTTCAGTTATAAAAGAAGAGTATTCAGAAGAAATGTTAACACACACTTCAATTTGAATAATAATATTTTTAAATTAATTTTCTCTGCATATTCTATTTGTTACTGTATCTATACTTGTTTGTTGTTCATATTTTGAGGTAAATTGTCTTTAGATTAATCTTAATACCTCTTTTCAACTTGATTACTACATACACTATCATCTGTGAAAAAATATGATAACTGCTATTAATTATTATTCTATTTCTTCTTTTATGTTATCTGCAAATAGAGAGTAAACAGAAAACGGATTTTTTTTTTCACAATTTAAAATAGTAAAATAAAGGTTAAAATGTCAATTTAAATTTTATTTTTTATTTAAAAATAAATTGTGTTTTAACGACCATATAATAACCTAATAACCTGTTTTTAAAAATATTTTGATAATTAGAAAAAGTAAATTATAAAATAAAAAAATGTAAAATAATGAATATAAATTGATTATATAAATTTGTTGGAATGTCAAGATATAAGTATCAGTTTGAAAAATATAATTTATATTTTTTAATTAAATGTATAATATATTTATTATTTAAACTGTTTTTATATCCTCTGTTCTCCATAATTTATTTAATATATTCATGTGATTAAGTTTTCATTATTATTTTTATTACTAACTTAATTTAAATATGCTTGTCTTCGCGAGGAATAATTGAAGTTTTTGTTTGCATTATTTTGCTATATAATTGAGAAGTTTGTAGCTGCAGTGTTAATTTTAAGTTTTTCTGTCGTAAAAATTTCGCTACAATTAATTTGTAAATTACAAGAAAGATTGTCTAACTATTAACAAATAAAAAGAATTTCTAGAATCGTGGACTAATACTATACACTACAGTTACATAATAATAAAAATGTATTATTAAAAAAACTAAAATTTAAATATAATTTAACTGGAAAAAAATATAATAATTTATTGTTTGGGAAATAAAGCAGCAATTCAGTGTTTGTTGTATGAGAAGAATGAGAGATCCGAGAACGTGTAACTTTAAAAAGTGATTTGAGAAGACAATGTTTGAATTACGTTTGAATTAAGTTTAATTATATTTATACGTGAGAAGGTTTGAATTGTTATAATAAGAGCATGGTCACAGAGAGCACGTTAACAACTTTTCTGACTAATCATTCAAAAACTCAGAAGAAGTTACAGGCCAATTGCATAATTAACATTTGTAATATACAAAAACTTTATAAAAGAACAAATTATTGTTTTGAAATAAAGAACTAAAATTAATATTAAGAAAAATAAAATTCAAAAAGAAAAATCTAGTTAAACTTCATATTCTTTTGCGTAATTAGTTCAAAATCAAATGATATGGGTGAAATTGGAATACATTACTTTACTATGACGCGTTCATGCTCTGTTTTCTGAACAGTAAACAGAGCTACCTGCTTTATTTTTTCTTTTAATTTCCCATGAAATTTGTTACACCCATACGATCAAAGATGAAAAACATTAGAAATTTCACATCAAAGTATGAAAAAGATTAGAATTTTCACACGAATTTAATTCTTAAGACTGGAGTTAAGCATTCAAAGTTTCACACAGCAAATACTCTGTTTCGTGTGGTCATGCAAAATCCATTTCTAATCTCAATCTCCACCCAAGTACACAATACATTTCATAAGAACATACCATACATTTATGCAACTATTTCAACCTCAAACTCAAACCTTTGAACATTTCACCAAGAGATTCAGAATACTAATAATAAAATCAACAGAACTCATTGCAGTTTCATTCACCAGTTATGTCAAACCATGAAAAACATTGGCAATTTCATTCAAGTTATGAAGACTGAATTCAAAGATTCAACATTTGAAACCACGTCTACTCTGTTCCGTGTGGCTATGAAATGGAGTTATGGATGAATTACATGGTAGTTCCATTGTACATGCATCTCTACGCACACAGATAAATACATGGCCATCGACCATGTTCTTAAGTCTCAAATACACAAAAAATATAGCACATTGTATCATCAAGAAGAATGAGTTACCGATCGAGTTCTAAGAAGATTGAAGATCCAAGCGATAATTTGAGTGATAAGAAGTATTCAGACGAAAAAAAGGGTTCTAGTTCTTCAAATGCAAGAGCTAAAGAGCATCGTGACACTGTTGTTCAGATTGAAGATCCAAGCGATAATTTGAGTGATAAGAAGTATTCAGACGGAAAAAAGGGTTCTAGTTCTTCAAATGCAAGAGCTAAAGAGCATCGTGACACTGTTGTTCAGGACATGGTTAAAGGTGGAGGTTCTAAAGTCAAAAAAGGTTCTCGCTCTTCTGGCAAAGGTTATAGTGGGAAATAATTCCAAGAAAAGTCAAAGGTAAAAAAACTCATTCGTTAATAGAAAGAAGAAAAGTTATAAAATTAAGGAAGTTAGTCAAGTGTTGTTGTTATTTTGTAGCATATATTAGTTATAAGAATTAAAATGGTTGTCATGTGAATCATCAACATTAAATTGGTGTTGTACTATAAATGTGCTGATTAAGTCCTATAAATCTGTTATCTAGCAGTTGACATGAATATCTCCTAAATTTGTTCCTCACAACCTTTGTGTCAATATTTTCTTCTATTCTATATGATGTTGTTTAATCACCATAGTTTGTATAAAGAAAATAAGAATTCTTCTCTTTTGTACCCATAGCATACATATATCTGTATTTTTTTAATTTAAATAGCACAATTTACCAAATATAGATTTCTAAAAGAATGATTTGATTAAAAAATAATCTCAAAACTTATTATTGAATGGAAAATTCATAAATAATTATGTGTAAAACATTTTTATCAAATCAATCTAACTTTATTTAATCTCTTATTTATGTTTATCAAATTTTACGTAACATATATTTTGAGACGTATGCAAAACTATTAATAATTTAATCTTTTTTCTTATTATTGTTTGATATTGATAATTCAACAAAACTCCATTACTGGAACTTTAATTAACAAAATGTTAACCTAATTTCACGGCTCATGTTCGAATACAAAGAAGGAAATTTGATATAATTCAACAAGTGTCCACTCCTTTAATTATTTTAAAATATACGAAGATGTTAATAATTTAATTATTTTCTTATTATTGTTTGACAAAATTTGATATAATTCAAGAAGACCACACTGCTTTTAACAAAATATTAGCCCAATTTCATACCCTGTTCCGATTATAAAGAAGGAAAATGAAAGAAAGTGTGAAGAAAGAAAAAGAAAAAAATGAAATATAGTAAAAAGTATTATTGTTCATCCGAAAAAAAAAGTGACCTTAAAATGAAAGAAGTTTGTTAGTTTACAAAATAATAAATTAAATAATTAAAATTAAAATTGATTCTGTTGTAAATTTATGTGACAATTTATCAAAGTAATAATATATATAATGAACCTCCTTCATTATTGCCGGGTATACGTATAACAACGAAATTATTCTTCCATAATTATTTCCCATGTCTTATAAGATACGTATAATAATAAAATATATTATAACAAATATTAATAAATTGATTCATTCAGTTAAGTGTGTACTTTAGTTATCACAAATCATTTATGACTTATTAGATAACCAATCCAATTTGTTATCAATTATAAAGTCTATAAGAGCCTATAAATATATGTTTATACTACAGGAAGTACTCACTCAATCTCATCTCTTTACTTTATACTCTAAATACTCTTAAGATTCTTACTGACTTGAGTGTCGAAGTGTCTTCTGCAGGAAACACCCAACTCGGTCTTCGTAGTCTCAACAGCTCGAAAGTCAACCTCAACCGACCTCATCCGACCTTCTTCAGTAAGAACATTTGGCACCCACCCTGGGGCTCAATAATTTTTCCTAACCACATTTCGAGCCTTTTTTCCAAACAAAGCATAAAGATGGATCCGACAGCCCTAGATGCACTCAAGAACCACATAGAAGGCTTGGTACAGGACTTGAGAGAACAACAACGGGCCGATCTGCAAGCACTGTAGGACCAACTCGGCATTCCCCGAGTAGCCCGTGACACTGAAGGCGAGTCACACCATAACGCAGAGATGCAAACTATGGCTGGCTCTAACCCGAGAGGCGCAAATGCTCCGTCAAAGAGAAATACTCAGCATGGTCCAGAGGGGAGCCATCACAGGTCCCCACCAAGAAGGAGTCATCTTTACACTGAGCTCTACACAATCGACAATGAAGGGTATGCTTACCATCCCAACGAGGACTTGTATCCTCCACCTAGTTGGAAAGATGCATATGGTCCGGCCCCACCACCAATGTCGCCCTTCCCATACCAGTATGATAACCTGGGGAGGTACGGGGGCACATGCCCTTATAATCAGAGGGAGCTGAGCCATGGCCGACCAACACACCCTTATGATTAGAGGGAGCTGAGTCATGGCCGACCAACACATCCTTACGATCAGAGGGAGCTGAGCCATGGTCGACCAACACACCCTTACGAATAGGGGGGACCGAGCCAAGGTTGACCATACGGGGGAAATCCTTACTTCCAGGAACCCTGACCCAATGCTCTCACAGGAAGACAAAAACAGCATAACCAACACCAAACCTTCAGAGTTGTTCCCATACCACCCCTGAACCCGGAACTGGAACAAAGTCTAGAGGGTTTCCAACCTTTTATGCAAGAGGTAATTAACGTTCCCTTACCTCACAAACTGAAGATTCCTAACCTGGACAGGTACGATGGGTCCATAGACCCCGACGTTCATATAAAGGCCTTCCTAACACAGGCCAACCTTTTCTCGAGGGATCTAGCCATACATTGCCCACTTTTCCTGACCACACTGATGGAACCCTCTTTGCAATGGTATTACTCCCTTCCCCAAAATTTCGTAGATTAGTTTAGAACTTTTTGTGCAAAGTTCACAGCTCGGTTCGCCAATTGCAAGCTGGTCATCGCAAGCTCGACATCATTACAAGGCTTGATCTAAGGACAAAATGAACCACTTCAGCAGTATATGGCCCGATTCACCAAAGCCTACCTTGACATTCTCGACTTACATCCTGTCGTGGCAATGCACTCTCTAATAGTCGGCCAACGTCCAAGTAAGTTCCTGGATACACTTTTTGCCAACCCCCTAATGACATGGATGCCCTCCGAGTATGAGTGGCGAGATACATAAGCATAGAGGAGAACTCGAAGATGCGCAAGAAGATGATAAAACCCGCATCTCATGATAACCAAGACAATTCCTTCAAGAGAAGACGAGAAGGAAGATTCAATAAGTACACCCCCCCTCAACGCCAACAAAGAGGTCATCCTGAGAGAAGCGTTCAACTTGGAGTTGATACCTGTTCCTCCACCAATGCCCTCTTCGAGAAATGTCAACCCCGTCCGCAAATGTATTTACCACCAGAATATTGGCCACACTATCGAAGAGTGTATGAAGGTGAGGGATCTAGTTGAAGAGCTGGTTAGATCAGGGGCACTGTTGCATTTCGTCCGTGGCGCGCAAGGTGGAGGTCACAGTAGAGGCCGAGATGGATGGCGTGGTGGCTAAGGGTGAGGATTCCAGATTGCTCAGTCTGGACAAGGACGAGAATACCAAAGAGAAAACTCCCCAAACTAGTCGAGCCAAGACAGGATCAGAAAAACACACAAAACCCTGTGGAGGTCCGAGGTAACATAAACACTATTGTTGGTGGATTCACGTGCGGGGGTAGCACCAGTTCGGCAACACGAAGACACCTCAGGAGTGTCAATAATATAGACACCCTGATACCATGAACCATGCCTTCCATCACTTTCACAGACGAGGACTTCTCCACGTGTGATCCGAACTCAGATGACCCTATGGTGATCACCACAACCATAGCCAATTACCAAGGGAGCTCGACAGACATGTTACATTGGTCAACTTTCTTAAAGCTCGACATTTCAATATCCAACGTCAAGTCATATCCCGAACCTCTACTCAGATTTGTAGGTGAACAAGTACACACCCGAGGATATGTCAATCTATTAACTACCTTCGGGTGCAGCAAAGCTCATCGGACGATCACGGTTTGATATATTCTTGTGGAAGCAAGGACCTCGTACAATGTCATCATAGGTCGGAAGACCTTGAACCAACTCGGTGCCATTGTGTCAACCTCCCACATGGCTATGAAGTTCCCAGGAGACAACGTCGAGATCATAATCATCCAAGCCGAATGCAAAACGGCCTGACACTGCTACGTCGAAAGCCTAAAAGTAGCACCATACTCCATAAAAGGGGTAGAGACAGCACCTCCTACACAAGATCACACACCATTTGAAACACCCGAGTTCAAGGAGGAGACCCAATGTAACAACATTGAGTTCGTCAACTTGGTTGTCCCTCAAGAAGCAGTAGGCCACTTCAATCACAGAAGCGACAGACGCCAAAGAAGAGGAAACGATAGACCTCAACCCCAGAGCCGACTTTAACGAGGAAAGACCAACATTTGACGAACCGATGACCAGACTACAACATGGACCGAGGTCAGACCAGTGCACCTGCATATGTCGTACACCAAGTCGATCCATCAAGACAAGCACTGAACGAATAATTTTGCAAAATGCCAACTTATTCGCAAGTAGCCCAGCCGATGTGCCCGACATTGACCTCGACTTCATATGCCATAAGTTGGTGACCCTCCCGCATGCAAAGTCGGTGTCAAAGAAAGAGAAAGCTCGGCAAAGAAAGAAGGTTGACCGTAAGTCAGGAGGTCTATCAGCTACTAAAGGCCGAGTTCATCAGAGAAATCACTTACACCACGTGGTTGTCCAATGTGGTGATGGTAAAAAAAGCCACTGGAAAGTGGAGAATGTGTGTTGACTATACCGACCTCAACAAAGCTTTCCCGAAAGACACTTACCCCCTACCGAGTATAGACCATCTAGTGGACCACACAGTTGGTTACGAGCTCTTTAGCTTCCTTGACGCATACTCGGGATACAACCAAATACAGATGTATCCACCAGATGAGGAGAAAACGACATTTATGACAGGTCGTTCCAATTTCTCTTATAAAGTCATGCCTTTCGGGTTAAAGAACGTAGGAGCGACCTATCAATGGTTGATGGATAGGGTCTTCGAGGACTTGATAGGCAAAATCATGGAGGTCTACATGGATGACATAGTGGTGAAATTAAAGGAATCCGAGGACCACGCGCAACACCTAGAGCAAGTTTTCTCGAAGGTTAGACAATACAATATGTGTCTGAACCTAGAGAAGTGCATGTTCGGGGTTGGGGGAGGTAAGTTCCTTGGCTTCATGATCACCCAGCGTGGCATAAAAGCCAATCTAGACCAGTACGAGGCAATCCTAGCCATGAGAAGCCCGACCACGCTTAAAGAAGTACAAAGACTCAACTGACGACTTGTTGCTCTCTTGAGGTTCCTACCAAAGTTGGCCGAGAAGGCCAAACCATTCTTCAAGCTTCTCAAAGGGGCAAAGAACTTGTTTGGGACGACCAGTGTGAAGCGGCATTCAAAGCAATCAAAAGGGACATTTCCAATTTACCAGTCCTGGCCAGCCCAACATCGAAGTTGGTACTCTTAATATATTTATCAAAGATAAGCTCGGTACTAGTACTCAAGGACTGGTAAGCAAACACAACGTAAGAAGTAAGGGAGCAAACACCAGTCTACTTCACCAATCAAACTCTACAACCAATCTACTAACACAGCGATAAGCTCAGTACTAGTACTTGTAGAAAACAAGAAGCAAACACCAGTCTACTTCACCAGCCGAACTCTGCAACCAGCCGAAGTAAGATACCCGACTAAGAAAGGTACAAAAGGTTATGTTATTTTCATCTTAAAAAGTAGAAGCAACATTATTTTAAGAAATTTAATATTTTATGAAAATATGTTTCACTTTGGTCATGCTGATCAAAACACATAAAGTGGTTCTCCTTTTATTTGAAACACATTTTATTTCCTCGTATTGATACATCAATTTGTTCTCCTTGCGATGTGTGTCACTTTGCAAAGTAAAAGAAGTTACCTTTTCCTCTTAACAATATCAAGTCTACAAAATTTCATGAAATATTGCATGTTAAAAATCAAAGAGCCTTTTTCAGCTTATAAAGATGGTCAGGAAATTGATGATCAATAAAACCTTGTGGTTGACTAACATATATGTCTTCATGTATGAAACAATTTAGAAAAGCACTTTTAACATCCATTTGGAACAATTTAAAACCAGTCAAACAAGAAAATGCAAGTAATAACCGAACAACTTCAAGCCTAGCTACTGGAGCATAAGTTTCACCATAGTTAATTCCTTCTTCTTGGTTATACGCCTTAGTTACTAGTCTAGCTTTGTTTCTAGTTATAGTACCATGTTCATCTTGTTTATTTTTGAAAATCCATTTGGTACCAACTATATTCGTGTTGTTAGTCCTAAAAACTAATTCCTAAACATCATTTCTAATGAATTGATTTAAGTTCCTCATGCATTGCTAAAACCCAATGTTCATCTAATAATGCATCTTCAACATTTTTAGGTTCTATTTGTGAAAAAAATGCCATGGTATTACAAAAATGATTTAAAAGTATTACAAGTAGACACTCCCTTGTTAATGTCACCAATTATGTTGTCCATAGAAAGATTTCTTGGAGTTTTCCACTCTTTTGGAAAATCTGGACTTGTTGTATAAGGTTTTGTTCTGTCAGCATCAATTTTACTTCGAAAATTAATTGATTGAAATTCTTCCAGAGCTTCATCTTCAATACTGTCACTGGATGAACCTGCCTTTCTTTGATCATCATGAACAGACTCATCGAAAACAACATGTACAGACTCTTCCACAGTCACTAAACATTTATTGTACACTCTATATGCTTTATTATGTGATGAATATCCTAAAAAGATTGCTTCATCAGCTTTTGCATCAAACTTTCCAAGTGATTCTTTGCCATTGTTAAGAACAAAACATTTGCAACCAAAAACTCTCATGTGTGTTACATTAGGTTTTCTTCCTTTGAATAATTCATAAGGATGTTTCTTAAGAATTGGTCTAATGAGCTTCCTGTTTAAAACATAGCAGGTTGTATTTACAACATCTTCCCAAAGTACTTTGGCAAACCAGTTTCATTTAAAGGAGTTTTGCTATTTCACCTAAAGCCCTGTTCTTTCTCTCCACAACACCATTTTGTTGAGGAGTTCTAGAAGCAGAAAAATTGTGGTTTATTCCATGTTTATAACAAAATTTTCAAACAAATCATTTTGAAATTCTCCACCATGATCACTCATAATAGAACAAATTTTCATATTTTTCTCATTTTGTAAACTCTTGACAAGATGTTTACAAGCTTTTAATGCATCACTTTTAGAGATAAGAATAATGTCCATGCAAACTTGGAAAAATCATATATAATTACTAATGCATAGTAATTACCACCTAGACTCATAGTTCTTGAAGGACCAACTAAATCCACATGCATCAGTTCAAGAGGTCTTGATGTTGAAACAATATTTTTCAGTTTAAAGAAACTTTAGCTTATTTTCCTCTTTGACATGCATCACACATTTTGTCCTTCTCAAATCTGAGTTTAGGTAGTCCAATTACTAATTCCTTAGATGCTAATTTTCCTAAAAGATGCATGTTTATATGTGTTGCACGTCTATGCCATAGCCATGAATTATCTTGTTGTGAAATGAGACATGACAGATTGCTATCAGGTGCATAATTTATGTCTAGCATGTAAATATTATTGATATGCTTACCAATCATGAGTATACCACCTATTTTTGCATCACATATCATGTAGTAATTTGGTTCAAAGGTAATTTTGTGACCCCTGTCACACAACTGACTGATACTTAACAGATTGTGCTTAAATCCATTAATATACAGTACATTCTCAATCAAAATTGTAGAATTATTTCCAATATTTCCTTTGTCCAAAATCTTCCCTTTATTTTTGTCACCATATGTCATAAATCCACCATCTTTAAGCAAAAGATTACTGAATTTACTCTTGTCTCCACTCATGTGTCTGGAATAGTCATTGTCCAATTACCACATGTTTTTGTGACGTACCTGCATAAGCACAAATTAATTTAACTTGGTACTCATTTTATTCAAGGGTCCATCAATGTTAGATTCTAATTTCTCCCTTTTGCCTTCGAAAGAAAAACACCATTAGGAACATCAAACTTTTTAATTCTACATATATTAGATGTATGTCTTTTTCTTAAACAATAAAAACGTGTAACAGATGCAAATTTACTTTCATTTTTATTTGGGAAAAAGAGTTTCAAGCTTTTTAAGTGTCTTGGAAAAGGATTATATCCTAAGCCATTCCTATTTAAAACTGATATTTGTGAACCCATAATATTATCAAGATTAGTTTTCCCATTAGCAAACTTTGAAAGAGTCTTAATCAGGTAACAAATTATTGATTGCAGTATTTCACAGTTTTTACACTGAGTTTTAATCGATTCATTTTCACAATTGCAGGAAGAAATTTTATAAATCATATCCAGATTTTCTAAATCATTTTTTAGTACTTCAATTTCTTTTTCTAGTTCGAAAACTTTGTTTTCAAGCCAATTATTCATACCTTTTAATATATTGTTTGAATAAGAAAGTTTCTTGGCTTCATCATGCATTTCATTGAAAGCATCAAGCAATTGATCATTTTCATTATTGTTGTAAAAACTGCTTACACTATTTGTATCTTCATCTCCAACCATGAGACACAAATTGATTTCCTCATCATCATCAGAGGAACTGCTACTTGAAGATTCAGATTCTTCCCATGCCATATATGCCTTTCTATTTCTGCTGTTTTTCTTAAACTTCCTATCAAAAATCTTTTCAGCTTTCTTATCAGCAGATTTATCTTTGTAGGGATTTGTTGGACAGTCATTCCATATGTGACCTGGTTTACCACATCCAAAACAAGTATAGTTAGGTATATTAAAATCACTTCTTTTTTAGTCATACCTTTTTTATTTAGCTATCCTGTCCTTGTTTTTCTTTTCGATAAACCTTCCAAACTTCTTAACCAGCATATTCAAATTTTCTGTTTCTGAATCAGATTCTGAAGTTTCCTTTTGAACTTTTCTTTTTGCTTTTTTAGTTTTCAAATCCAAGTTCTTCTTCTTCTTTTCACCATTTTCTTGCTCTATTAATATATTCATTTCTAATTCATGCTCAATCAGCTTCCCGAACAGAGATGCCATTGACATTGTTGATAGATCTCTTGACTCAGATATTGTTGTAACCTTTGGCTGCCAATTTTGGTCAAGACATTTAAGGATCTTTATGTTCACCTCTTTTTTTTCGAAAGTCTTTCCAAGCCTTATCAAATGATTAACAATGTGAGTGAAGCGCTTCTAAACATCAGTTATAATTTTTGTAAGTTTCATCCTAAACATCTTATATTCTTGTACGAGAGCTTGCTTTCTTACTCTCTTAACTTCTGTGGTGCCTTCATGTGTAGCCTCTAAGGTTTCCCACATTTCTTTAGTTGTACTGCATTGAGAGATTCTAAAAAATTCATTAGAACTTAATGCAGAAACAATAAGACTCTTTGCAATTTTATCATATTTTGCTTTCTTAGATTCACATTCAGTTCTATCACACCATTGTCTTTCAATCCATTCACCTTCAACTTTATGTTTAGGCACAAAAGGACCAAAAACTATAGCATCCCAGGTACCATTATCCATAGATTCAACAAAGATTTTCATTCTAATTTTCCAGAATTGATAATTCACACTAGTAAACAAAGGTGGTCTGTTAACAGAAGTCCCTTCAGCAAAAGGCTTTCCATTAGCAGCCATCATGCAACAAACAGGATCAAACTTGAACAAATTACAAGATATAAGCTCTAGATACCAATTGTAAAACATGCAGACCACTTCAAGAGGGGGGTGAATTGAAGTTTAATGAAATTAAATTGCAGATATATTCAACCAAAAGAAATTTTCAATCAAATAACTTAAGTTTTTAATAACGAGTTTTAATGTATTAAAAGCGCACCAATTTTTACAGATAGATTAAAAATTCAATTACAGCAGTATCAAGATTGAGTTAAGGAAGAAAGAACATAAAAAAAGTTTTATACTGCTTCAGTCATCAAGAGCTACATCCAGTTTATCCACTATAACAAGAAATCTTTTACAAACAAACAACAAAAACACTGATATGTTCTTGAACACTACAAGAACAAATCTACACACTTGCAGCACCCTACTACAAACACCAGTTCTTGGAACTCACTCCAAGAAAATACAAACCCTTTGTAAAAGATTGAAAGAAAACTATTCTACAAACATCCAATGTCCAATACAGATTCAAATAAATAAAAAAGAATCATAGAAAGATGAATGAAAGAAAGACGAAAGAAAAGAAAGATTCCCTTAATCCAAATAGTTGTTCTTGCCCAGTTGAGAGAGAATATGTTCTTTCTGAACTTTGATGATTGAAATCTTTCTTGATGTAGAAGCTTTTTAGAAGTCAGACCATATTGAAATCACTAAGTGATTTTGTACTTTTTCGTTCTTAGATATTCAAAAAGGGTCACAATGTTACAGATTAAAAAGAATCTACTTATAAGTCATAAAGTTGTTACGTCTGTAACAGATTTTGTTTTAATAAAATTAATCTATTAAAAGTCGAATTAAAATCTTGACAATTTTTTCAATTAAAATAGATTTTAGACTAATTTCCAGTTTTGTATGAAATGATGTAGTCATGCTCTTTTAAAAATCTCTCTCAATCAAGCTAGAATAATTCAAATGAAAGAGAGACTTACTAAGACACAACGCAAAAACACTAATCTATAGTTGCTTGATGAGCAACCTGCAGTTAAAGAAACAATATGAACTTGATTGCAATAATCAAATCCAAACATCTCCTTACTAACACTAATATTATATTTAAATAATAAATTAGATATATGTTTATCTTTAATATTTGTTTAAAAATTATATGATTTATAATCATATATTATCCTTTAAGAAAAATCATAAAAATATGAATTAAAATAAAAATTATTTTAAACATAATAATTTAATTTTTTTCCATAAATTAAATAAAAGTTTGTGTATTATAAAAATTAATTTTTCTGTATATTTTATTTAAATGAAAATATAATTATTTATATAAGATTATAACAATAAAATAAATTTAATTTTTTCACACAATATTATTTTGTAATATAATCAGTATAGTAAGTTAAATTTAAATACTTTTATTTGATTTTATAAAAAGAAATTTCAAATTTAATGATATAAGTAATATTATTTTTTAAATTAAATTTAAATTTTATTTTATACTTTACAAAATTTATTCATCTATTTTTAAAATAATTTAAAAAAATATAAGATAAAAAGTTAAAAAATAAAATACTATAATAAAGAATCATAAATTACATGTCAATGATATTTTAAATCAATTCATCATTCTATTTAATAAATATTAATTTTTCTTTATATATATAATTTATTCAAATACTTCATTCATATATAATTTGATAAAATATTAATTATATAATAATTTTTAATAACTTAATATATAAATTAAATTAAACATAATTTTATCTCTAATTCTTATATAGTTCATACTTGTACATTTTATTATAAAAATATGAATGAAAATTAATATAAAAATATATTTCAATAAAATAATTTAATATTTTTCTTTAACTTAAATAAATATTTTTTATATGACACAAAATAATTATTTTACTTATTTTATTTTAAATAAAAAATATTATTGTTGTCATATATCCGAAGTTGTTAATAAATAATATAAATGATATATTAATTTTAAAAATTAAAAATAAAATTTTAATAATAATTAACAAACATTATAAATATTATATTTATATTTTGATTTAAAACTAAGAATTTTAAAAACTATTTCCTTCTCTTATCTAAAATTTATTTTACCCTTAAATATATATTGCTATTTCAAAATAATAGACATAAATTAAATTAAATCATTTAAATATTTTGATTGTATTTACTTTAGATTTATACAAAGAATTAATTATTTAAATAAATAGTTCATTTTAAAAATTTAAATTAGATGGAAAATTAATTCTGAAACTAGAAAATTAAATAAACTTAAAAATCATATATAGTAAATTAAAAAAGTTAAAGATTAATATGTAATGAACCGTGTTAAAATTAAAATAATGTTAATTGATTTTATTTAAAAAACATTAGTGTTTACTTAAAATTAAAAGTGTATTTTAAAATAAATAATAATAATAATTTTATTGAGTTTTTTATATTATCATCAATACATATATTTTTTAACTCTAAATAATAACTTAAAGTATGAAACTTTGATCAGTTATACGCTCAACCTTAAACAGACTAGTTTTATCTTTCAAAATTACAAACTCTAAAACATGACCAAGAAATATTATAATCATTTAAAAAACCTTACCGAATTCATCTCAACACTAATCTAATAACCTAGAAAATAAAAATGAGCAACTCTATAATAATATGTAATAACTATTATAATAAACCGCATGTCAAAATACAAATATATAGTTATGATAAATAGATTAAGACATGTTACAATATATTAACACATTCATATAAACCTGTGAAAAATAGGAAAAACACACAAGAAGAGAGGGATGAATTATATTATAAGACTTTTCACAATTTTTTAAATATAGTTAGAAGACACAGGGTTTGTCACACAAAAGATTGGATTAACAAGCAAACAAGATCTATTGTTCAAAAACTATTTTCGCAAACAAATATTTTTGAGTTAAAATCTCCCCTATTTAAAGTTAGATAAATCAATAATATGGAATTGAAAAGAGATAAAAAGAAAGAGATTACTCAAGTTTTTATACTTGTTCATATGAAACCATAAACTACATCTAATTCTCAACCAACAACCTAATTGAGCAAGTATTATTTTGACTTGTAGTCACTCTTCGCTAACTCGTTTTTTGAAATAAGAAACTTTAGTAAAAATTAAGAATGATTTTTTCTACCTATTTTTCTACTCAACATATAATTCTTTGAATGTTTAAAGTCTTTTTAATAAATAAAATATAAATATTTTATATACTTTGATTAATATATTTATATAGTTTTTTATATTAATATGTTAATGGCATTAAAGATAAAATATTTATTTCAATTTTTTTTATAAAACTGTAATATATTTACTGTATAATTTTATTTTTAAATATATACATTAAAATTATTTATTTTTGTAAAATAAAATCTTAAAAATTCATATTGATTAATAAAAAATATATAATTAATTTCTAAAAATATTTTTTGCACTAATTTTAGAAGATAATAATGATAAAACCGATTATTATTTTATATAAATAATTAAAAATATATTAACACAAAAATTATTTTAATATTTTTTTCATATTATTTTGTAAAATATTCATTATAATAAGTTAAATATAAATATTTTATTTAATTTCTTAAAAATCATTTTAATATTTATGCGCTGTAAGTAATATTTTTTGTATTACTTTTTTTACAAATATATATTTAAAATTAGAAAATATGAAATGAAAATAATTTTTTCTAAAAATAAAGTACAAAATTTTATTAAAAAATTCATCAAACTCTTAAGTAGGATTTTGTCATTTATTTCTCTACACAACATATAAGAATCTTTAGAATGTTTGAAATAGTTTTTAATATACAAAATATAAACATTTATACATTTTTATGAAAATATATATTAAATTTTTTATATTAGTATATTAATGTGATTAAAAATAAAATATTCATTTTATACAGTTTTTTAATTTTTTATAAAACTGTAATATGTTTATTATATAATTTTATTTTCAAATATATATATATATATATATATGACTTATGTTTGTTAAATAAAATCTTTAAAAATTCATAATAATCATTAAAAAGATATAATTAGTTGTTTAAAATTTTTTTAACTACATAAATATTATTTTTATCTTTTTTCAAATTATTTTGCTAAATATTAATTATAGTAAGTTAAATATAAATATTTTTTGTTTAGTTTCATGAGAATAATTTTAATATTTATGTGCTGTAAGTAATATTTTTTTATAATTTCATATAATTTAGCTACGTATTTCAAAAATTATATCAAAAAATTATATAAAATAATAAATAAAAAATTAAAAGTACTATAATAAAAAATATAAATTAAATGTTAATAAGCCTTTTAATTAATTAATCATTATATTAAATAAATAAAAATTTATATATATATATTATTTATTTACATATTTTATTATATATAATTGGGTACAAAATTAATTGAATAATAAATTTCAATAAATTCATATTAGATTTCATTAATTTGTGACATTTGTTGAAAGACAGTTGATAAAATTGATGTACAGAAGTTACATCATATTCTTGAGATTGGACTGTGAAGACTACTTTTGCCTTTCTGCTGTTAATGCATCTAGAAGAATTTGATATTTTAATTATTTAAAGAAAGTAAATACATAATCTAGCTATTAAATTGTAAATCAACATTTTAATCCACATCTTGAAAATAGTTTAATGATTAGAATTATTTAAGCAGTGTAACACCCTCAAAAAAATAGAATTTGGGTTATCTTTACTATAAGATATACCTAAACACACCATAACTTTTTTATAAAAAAAATTTAGAGAATAATTGTTTTAACTCTGCTAAATCTTTAAATGGATAAAAAGTAAGGTGCAAACTTGATTTTTTTGTACAAAAACCAAAGTTCATGTGACACCAACAATTTTTGGTATTAAACTTTAGTCTTTTTGTCTTGTTTATGTTTAAATACTTTTTCTTACCCTCACCAAATTGAACCTTGAGATAGGCTCTACAACAAAAACACCAGCGTTAGAGTGACAAACAAAACAATCAATCTTTTCCAGTTTGGAAATCATTGTCAAACTGTTCAAAATATTGTGAAAGTAATATAAAAAACAACACAAAATAAGAACATTCTAAATTTGATCCATGCATTCACATCAAAATTCTCATATCTCTTGCAATCTTCTTCACCACACAATTTCTTTTGTCTGCATTAGTGTTTTACAATGTAATATCATAATCATCTATCCCAAATACAAAAAACTTGTTCATATAGAGATCCACACTAAACCTTTTACATATCAAGAAACTTCTTAAGTAATGACCAAGCCCAATATCACCATTTTACATTAGCTTCTAATATAATTATATATAGAATATACCACAAACTGTGTAGAATTTGTGATCATAAACTTACCTGAAAAAAATTTGTAGGTGATGTTGAAAAGAGAGTTGAGAAAATGGACCTACAAAAGTGGCAACATATTCGCTATTGAGAATTAGGTATAGGATGAATTCCATGATGTGTATACCACATAGGGTTGAGTGTTTATTTATAGAAGGGATACAATAGATGGACTCAGCCCATTACACTAGAATAGGAAACCCTATATTCTAACACTCACCCTCAAGCTGGAGCATATAAATTGTATGAACCAAGCTTGTTACAAATATAATCAATTCTAGGACCCCGTAATGACTTAGTAAAAACATATGCTAATTGATCATTAGAATTAACAAACTCAGTCTTGATCTCTCCTGATACTATTTTTTCTCTAATGAAATGACAATCAATCTCTATGTGTTTGGTCCTTTCATGAAAGATATGATTTGAGCTGATGTAAAGGGCAGCTTGATTGTCACATATTAGTGTCATTTGAGTGACTTCTCCAAATTGTAACTCCTTAAGTAGTTGTTTAAGCCAAATAAGCTCGCATGTAGCGGAGGCCATAAATCTATATTTTTCTTCTACACTTGATCTTGCCAAAACATTTTGTTTCTTACTCTTCCAAGAGATTAAATTATTATCAATAAAGACACAATATCCATAGGTGGGTCTCCTATCAGCAGGAGATCTTGCCCAATCAGCATCTCAGTAGGCAACAACTTTGGTATGGTTATTGTGTCTATACAATATGCCTTTTCCAGGGGAACCTTTAATGTATTTCAGTATACAAGTGACAACATCCCAATGATTTGTGCAAGGAGAGTTAAGAAATTGACCTACCACACTAATAACAAAAGAAATGTCTGGACAGGTAACTCTAAGATAGTTCAATTTCTCAATTAATCTTCTAAACTTTTCAGGGTCTAAGAAGGACTCCCACTGAATAGGTAGAAGCTTGACATTAGGATCCATGGGTGTGTCAGTAGATTTTGAGTTCAGCAACCCAGTTTCCTCCAAAATGTCCAATGCATACTTCCTCTAAGAGATTACTATTCCATTATTAGATTGTGCTACCTCAATCGCCAAGAAATATATGAGTTTGTCAAGGTCTTTAGTTTGAAAGTGCTGGCAAAGATGTTGTTTAACTTGTGAGATGTCATGGTGATCACTTCCTGTGAGTACAATATCATCAACATACACAACTAGATAGATACATCAAACACTTGAATGGCAGTAGAAGACTGAGTGATATGTTTCACTACGGGTCATTCCAAATTGCTTAACAACCATGCTAAATTTTCCAAACCAAGCCCTGGGAGATTGCTTTAGGCCATGTAAAGATTTGCAGAGACGACATACCATTCCAGAAGACTTCCTCCGAGCAACAAACCCTGAAGGTTGGTCCATGTAAATTTCCTCCTACAAATCACCATTAAGAAAAACATTTTTCACATCCAATTGAAACAGAGGCCAGTGTTTAAGAGCAACCATGGCAATGAATAGGCGTACAAAAGCCATCTTTGCAACTGGTGAAAAGGTGTCACCATAATCTAAGTCAAAGATTTGTGTATAGCCTTTAGCTACTAGGCGAGCTTTAAGATGATCTATAGTTCCATCAGGACTGACTTTGGTAACAAAAACCCACCTACAACCAACAACAAATTTTCTAGAAGATAGAGGAACGAGGTCCCAAGTTCCACTATTTTGAAGTTCACTCAATTCTTCGAGCATTGCCTGACACCAACCGGGATGGGACAAGGCATCACCTATAATTTGAGGGATGGATACAGAGAAAATAGAAGAAAGGCAGGTATAAAATGAAGGAGATAATTTATGATAATTCAAATTAATATAGCGAAGAGGAGGTTTGCGAGTGGTTTGTGTAACTTTCTGAAGAACAATGGGAAGATCAAATTCTGTTGATAGAACCAGAGGAACTGAAGGAGTCGGCAACGGAAGTGAGTCAGATGGTGGAGGTGGTGGTAGTGGTGGAGGTGATGGAGTACTAGACTCAACCGAAGGTTCACATATAACTGGAATAATGGTTGTTTCAAAAAGAGGTGTAGAGGTAGAAGGGTTGGTCTTAAAATAGAGAGAGGATTCAATGAAAGTGACATCTGCGGAGATAAAATAACAATTAAGAGATGGAGAAAAATATTTATACCCTTTTTGTGACCTAGTGAACCCTAGAAAGACACATTTGTGCGACTTAGCGGAAAGTTTGTCAACATTAGGTCCTAAGGTATGAACGAAATATGTTGACCCAAAAACTTTAGGAGATAAAGAGTGGAGAGGTTCATGTGGAAACAAAATTGAGTGAGGAATTTTATTTTCTAAAACAGAGGAAGACATATGATTAATTAGATAACAAGCACTTAGAACAACATCCCCCCAAAAACGTAAAGGAACATTACCATGAATTAACATTGTTCGAGTTGTTTCAATGAGGTGTTTATTCTTGCGCTCAACCACTCCATTTTGTTGAAGTGTATAAGCACACAAAGTTTGGTGAAGAATGCCATTAGACACCAAACAACTGTGAAAAGAATTAGAAAGATACTCTCGACTATTATCACTATGTAAAATGCAAATAGACACACCAAATTGATTTTTTATTTCATTAAAGAAAATTTGAAAGATAGAAAATAACTCTAAACAATTTTTCATAAAAAATAACCAAGTACACCTTGAGTAATCATCAATAAAAGTAACAAAATGTTGAAATCCTAAATTAGACTGGACACAACTAGGTCCCCAAACATCATAGTGAACTAAGGCAAATGGAGAAGAACATTGTGAGACACTTGCAAGAAAAAGTAGACAGCTTGGACAAACTGGGAACGAGCTGTTGCATCTTGGCAAGGCTAGGATGACCTAGTTGAGCATGAATAAGAGAAGAAGACTCCATGACCAAACCAATATAGGTTGTTGCCCGTAGATGATAGAGGCCATGAGACTCACATCCGGTGCCAATCGTCCGTCCCAAACTCTGGTCCTATAAACAAACAGAATCTTTAGTAAATCAAGGGAACGAGTGAGGCGACTAAGGGATAAAAGATTAAAAGAAGATTCAGGGACATAAAGGACATTATCAATAGATAGGGAAGGAAGAAGTTGAATGGTACCAATGACATGGGAAGAGTCTTTAGAGCCATTAGCAACAGTGACAGAGGGAAAATAGCCAGAAGTAGATAGGGAAGTAAAGAAGGCTTTATTACTAATGATGTGGTCTGTGGTGCCATAATCTATAACCCAAAGCCTAAGAGAGTTAGATTGAGTTAGGCTAACAAAGGAAGTACCTGAATGCACAACAAAAGTAGTGGAACTCAAGCCTTGACGATTCTGATACCATTTTAGAAACTCATTGAAGAGAGTAGGTTGAGCCAAGTTATCAGATGATGGGGGACCTAAAACAGATGGTGGTGTGGGGCCTGTTGATTTCATTCAAGAAAGAGTGCAAATTTACATAGAAGATTTGTTGAAAAATTAAATCCAAAAAGAATATGGAAGATTGGTGTTTTGATGATGAAGATGTTAGCAATAATGACAGTGCAAAATCCAAGAGGGGGGGTGAATTGGGTTTTCAAAAACTTTTTCTGGTTTAAAATATTTTTCCGAAACTTAATCTCAATTCCAATTTCAAGATTTGAATTTTCCTTAATCTTTGATAAAAGCAGTCGGGATAACAATTGTTAATATGATCCAAATATAATAAAATAAAGAGAGAGGGAAAGAGAGAATGAACACAAATATTTATACTGGTTCGGATTTAGCCAATCCTACATCCAGTGCCCAATCACCACAACACGTGATGATATACTCCACTATCTTTAAATGCAATTACAAACATCAATCGAGTGACAACATGTAAAAACAAATAAAGATAAATGGAAACACCTCCTTAGACACAGTAAGGATGAACACACCTCCTTAGACACACTAAGGATGAAAAACACCTCTTTAGACACACTAAGGATGATCCCACCTCTCTTGACAAATAAGAGATGAACAAACACCTTCCTTTAGAACTGATCCAAGGGATGAATTTACAACAATCAATAACCAAGAAAGAATTCACCTGATGTGTGATGGATATGAAAGCTTAAGCATAATACAATCATCACTTCCAAGAACTAAGATCAACCTTGACAGAGCAAGAAACTGACTTTGAAAATATTTGAGTGCAACACACTGTAATTTGGTGTTTGATTTGTTGTGTGTTAACCTCAGACCTTTCCATTCATTTTATAATTTGAAATCAGTTTAACGTTTTCATTCTTAGCTTGATTCAACATTTAATTCGCAAGAACTTCGTATTTAATTGATTGTATAAAAGCTAATCGATTATTTTAGATCAAATATGGAAAACATATTTTTCCTAATGTAATCGATTAAATTAGGATATAATTGATTATATATAAACCCAGAAAAGATATAATCGATTATCAAAACACTTAATCGATTATTTTATTCACTAAACTAGATTAATTCATATTTTAAGTTATATAATCGATTCTATTGGATTTCTACTCTATTAAAAGCGTAGAAAATACTTTTTGCAAAAATATGACTTGCTCTCAAGATTGAAATGGTCTTAGGGGGAAATTATGACTTACTCTTTTTATCCAACACCCAAAACTGAAACTTCTAAACATGATCCTTCATATGTTGAGCAAATCTTCAAGATCTCCATCCTTGATTACTTTATATCTCCATGATTGAATATTTGATTTTGCCTTCAATCTTTATGATGGAACCTTCCTTTTTTAGATAAAATCAAGTCTTTAATGTTGCAATATTCTCTGTATCTTCATCATCAAAACACCAATCTTCAAGATTCATTTTGGATTTAATTCTTCAACAAATCTTCTAAATAAATTTGCAGTCTTCCTTGAATTCAATCAACAAAAGATACAAAGAATATTGCAACATTAAAGACTTGATTTTATCTCAAAAAGAAAGGTTGCATCATGAAGATTAAAGGCAAATCAAATATTCAATCATGAAGATTTAAAGTAATCAAGGATGGAAATCTAGAAGGTTTGCTCAGCTACTAAAGAATCTTGATTAGAAGATTTAGTTTTGGATGTTGATTAAAAAGAGTAAGTCATACTTCCCCTCGAAGACCTATTCAACCTTGAGAGCAAGTCAACTTTTCGTAAAAACCTTTTTTCTACCCTTTTAATCGATTAGGGATTGTAATAGAATCGATTATATGACTTAAAATTCAAGTAAACTGATTTAACGAACCAAATAATTGATTATCTGGACTTGACAATTGTGACACCCCAATTTTTTTATGAGATTAAGTAAATATTTTTAGGAAATTTCAAGATTTTTAATTTAATTAATATACATTTTTTTATTTGATTTTAATATATAGTATTCATGTTCATAATTATAAAATAATTAAGTTTAGAATATAAGGTCTTATTTAAATAAAATTTGAAGTATTAGGTCATTGAGAATACTAGTACTTTGAGAGAGAGGAAGAGAGAAAGTCATTCCCGTTTTTCACAGGGCTGTTACAGTAAAACCCTTGCTTCAGATTCATTCACCGTTGGATCGATCTAGAAATTTAACATGTTGTTCGTGACACCTGGTTCTTCATTATGATCCGTTAGATCGTTGATGCGAGGTCTGAGTAGAGAGATATTAAGTTTGTACAGTAACAGTAATTTAGAGTTTTTCATCTTCTTTGTTTTCTATTTAACAAGGAAGAGGAGAAGAACAAGAGGGGAAATTTTAGAGTATTGAAAGCATCATCTACACATAAAAGAGGTAAAGGGGGAGTGAGAACTCACTTTGGGTGTGGGATATCTGTTGGGTAGTGGAATTGACCCTCAATTCCTTAATTTGGGTGTGTTCTTGAAAGATGGGTTTTCCTCTTTCATCTCTGTTTGATTCCTAATTACTCTTGTATGTTCTTTATGATGTGAATTGAAGAATAATATGTGTAATTTCTTAATTTGATAATATTTTGATTGTTTGACCCAATTCATTATTTTAGGTGTGTTCTTGAAAGAGGGGTTTTCCTCTTCCATCTTTGTTTGATTCTTAGTTATTCTTATAGGCTATTTATGACGTGAATTGAAGAATAATATCTATAATTTCTTAATTTGATGATATTGTGATTGCTTTGGAGTACCTTAAGAATTCTTGTGATACTCTATGAAGGGGATGAGTTAAGGGTGATATAGTTTTAATGATGAATGAAGGATAATGTGTGTTAATTGAATATTATTATATTGTTTTATCCATTGATTATGATAAGAGTCATGTGTTAAGTGATTGTGAATGTAAATGTGAACTTATGTGAAGGGAAATGTGTATGAGTGTATAAGAAGTCTTTGGACTTACGTGAACATGCATCATAACGTGAGATCAATCGCTTTTGCGGTCAAGTGTGATATGATATTGGTGCCACATGCATCATAATGTGAGATCATTGTGTAGCGCTTTTGTGGTCAAGTGTGATATGTGATTGGCTCCACATGCATTCATCATCATAGTGTATATATGGGTACGACATGCATTGCATATGATGCAATTATGATATGGATATGTTGAGCTTATGGATAATTACTATTAAAGTTAAATTAATTTGTTTCTCATGTTTGGGTATGATTAAGTATTGATTAATTGTTTGTTGTGTGAAACTATCCTGTAGTGTTTTTACACCGCAACCTGAGTGAGATGTTTCTCACTCCCTTTGTTTCCTTGTCATGTGTTTCCTTTTGTATTGCAGGTGATCTCCTGTTTGATGTAGTATTCATGGGACTGTTCTGATAGGATATGTGACACCGGAATAGAACTAGAAAATTAGAACTTTTTTTTATTTATTTTTAATTAAGACTTTAGTTGGTTTAACTTACATAATGTAATGTTATTAGTGAATGTGAATCCTTTACCCTATCTACACTATTATTATAAATTTTATTAATTATGAGGTTACTTATAAATGTGTTACTTTTATTCTCATGATATACGATATGGGGTAGAGGGTGTCACAACAATCGATTATATTTTTATGGGTTTATAAATAATTGATTATTTCCTTAACTAATTGATTATTTCAGGGTAAAAATGTTTTTCCACTCCTCTCTGGAATAATCGATTATAATTCTTTTGTTATCGATTAAAAATGACGTTTTTGCGAATTAAATATTAAATCAGCCTAAGAATGTAAACCCTAAGCTAATTTTGAATTATAAATTGAATGGCAAGATCTTAGATTCATACACAACAAATCAAACACGAAAACGTGTTGCGCTCAAATCTTTCAAAGCTGCTTTCTTGTTCTCTTAGGATTGATCTTGGTTCTTGGAAGTGGTGATTGTCTTGTGCTTAAGCTTTCATATCCATCATACATCAGGTGTTTTCTTTCTTGGTTATTGATTTCTATAATTCATTCGTTGGATTCGTTATAAAGGGAGTGTTTGTTCATCTCTTATGGGTCAAGAGAGGTGGGATCATCCTTAGTGTGTCTAAGGAGGTGTTTCTGTTCATCTTGATTTGTTTTTTACATGTTGTCACTGGATTGGTGTTTGTAATTGCAATTAAAGATAATGGGGGTAAATCATTACGTGTTGTGGTGATCGGGCACTGGATGTAGGATTGGCTAAATCTGAACCAGTATAAATCATCCATGTTCATCTATCTCTTCCCATCTCTCTTTATTTTACATGTTCATCTATCTCTTTCCCTCTCTCTTTATTTTACTGCATTCAGATTATATTTACAATTTCTATCTCAACAGTGTTTATCAAAGATTAAGGGCAATTTGAATCTTGGTTTTTATCTTAAAATTGAAATTGAAATTAAAATCTGGAAAATTATTTTAACCCTAAAAAGATTTTGAAAACCCAATTCAACCCCAACCTCTTGGATTTTGCATTGTCATTATTTTTAACAGGGACCATAGTAGTTGATGGTGGAGGGACAACATGGGTAGCTATAGTAGATTTTGGAGGACGACCATGTAAAACATAACACTTTTCTTTGACATGACCATACTTGTGATAGTGATCACACTAAGGTCCACCTTTTCATTGTTTCCGAGGACGATTCCAGTTATCATGGTGAGAAACCAAGGCAGAAGATGTCTTAGTTGCAGACTTACCCAACACATGTAAGAGGGTGGCAAATGTGGTTGTGAGTGTAGGCACAATTGGAGACCCTAAATTTTGATGTCGGACATGTGAATAGTCAGCAGGAAGACCATGTAGATCCAGTAACATAAAGAACTTTGATCGTTGCTCAATTTCTTCAGAAAGAGTAGAGGCAGGAGATAACTGTTAGAATAATAGGGCAGGTAAAAACAAACCAAGACGGGGGGTGAATTGGTTCTTAATAAAAAATTAAGCCTTTTTAGAATTTAATCTTGTTAAAACAGAGTTTAACAAAATCCCCCAATATAAATTTAAGTTCTGCTTTATAAAAATCAGAGTATAACACAAATAAACAAAATATAAGCTGAATGTAAAGAGAGTAAGGATATAGAAATATACACAAAGTATTTATACTGGTTCGGATCAAAGTAGATCCTACGTCTAGTGACTTATCACCTCAACAGAGAATGATTTCTACTAACTATCTTAATAATAAAGTTTACAAACTTACAATGCAGTGGAATGAGAAGGATAGCAGGAAGATTAACAAGACACCTCCTTTGTACAGAACAAAGGATGAAACAACACCTCTCTTGAAAACACAAGAGATGAACAACACCTTCCTTGAACACCACAAGGAATGAGAAAACCTCTTTTGAATATCCACAAAGGATGAACAAACAACCACTTCCTTGATCTCACAAAGAATGAAAACACCTCCTTTGAATAACCACAAAGGATGAAGCAAGTTTGAACTCTAACAGCAAAACAACTTTCACTTTGACCTCTCTAGGTTAAATTTGAAAGCTCTAACCCCTTTTGTATTTATAGGAAAAGAGAGGTGCAAGGTTCTATAGAATATGAAAAGGTTTTCGCCAAAACGTTCAGAATAATCGATTATTTTGACGTTAAATGCTTTTTACAAAAAAACAAAAGACTTTTTCAAAGTTTAAGGAGAGATGTATGCATGCTATGATCTTCAACAATATTCCTAACTATTACAATCAAACATATACACAAAATACAAGATTAAAGCTTCCACGAGACTTCAAGACTCCAAGACTTCAATCATTAAGGTCCATCTTCTTCTTTTTAGAGCCATCATCATCAAAACAATTATCCTTTAGATATTTCTAAAGATCCTTCTTCATCTTTAGATTAATAGTAATAACTCATTGAAATTATGAAAGAGAGAATGAATTTTACGCAGATATTGAGCCATTGTACCATCAAAGCGTGTCTGACTCGCGAGTGTGAACATATTATGACAAATACCATAGAGACGTTGAGTGTCATGTTACCAAAGAGGAGACAGTTACCACTCCTTGAAGCCAAAATTATAAGTTTTGATGAATTCTCAAGCAACCCAAATCAAGATCATTGAATGAAGAATTGAAGCTCAAGCTGAAGAATTTAGTGTGTCAAATCATTCGGGAATAAGAGAAATCAAAAGAGGAAAACACAGATCAAACACTCCTTCACTAGTGACCATTTTAAAATGAATAAAATTGAGTTACGCATACATAATCGATTATGCTCATGACATAATTGATTACGATACTGATTTTTTGAAAAAATTGTTCTGTTATAATCGATTACATGGAAAACATAACTGATATTGGTGCTCACATAATCGATTATGTTCATAACGTAATCGATTATGTCAAAAAGATTTTCAAAAATAAAATATCTTTTAAATACAAACTAATTTTTAAAAGATAAATCTCTTCCAATATTCTCTCCTAAAGATTTTTCTTTAGTTATTCAGAGGATTAAAACTGATTTTTAAAATTATTTTAATTTTACTATTTGAATTATTTTTTAAAATTAATTCAACATAATGCCTCTATAATTAACCTAATCTAGGAGGCAAGAAGATACAGGAACAATACACATTGAGCACGAAAATATTCAGTCTTCTAATCTTTGTTCTACAACTTTGATCAAGTCACTTATGAAATGAGCTAACGGTTTGTGCTACCATTTTGGATTCTCTCTTTCCAGATGATATTGTTCCTATTATTATTTGATCATTTGTAAACACCGTTGTTGGTGTATTTTTCATCCCTTGTGATTTTTTAAGGGAGGTGTTTCATCTCTTGTGTGATCAAGAGAGGTGTGTTGTCATCCTTTGAAGTTTTTCAACGGAGGTGTTTCATCTCTCTTGGGACTCAAGAGAGCTGTTCAGTCTTTAGGTTTATTCTTTTGCATGTTTCAATTGTAATATTGGTTGTAATTGAATTTTCTAAAGATAGTGAGTGGGGAGTCATTCTCAAATTAAGGTGACTGGGAACTGGATGGAGGGTTGGCTATACCCGAACCAGTATAAATCTTTGTTTACTTCTCTTCCCTTATCTCTTTACTTTATTTTCTACTTCCACTTAAGCACTCAATTAAAAATAAATTAAGTAAAGACAAACAAGAAAATTTAAAAAGGGTAAATTTATTAGTGACATCTTAAAAACATCAATTCACCCCACTCTTGATGCCATTTTGTCTAATAAGTGGTATTAAAGCTTGGACTGATAAGTTATTTCTAAAAGATATTTAAGATATCTTTGCAGAATCAAGTTTACAGGGAAGGTGCATCAATCAACCGGCCACCACTCTTTGAAGGTGACAATTATCCCTTTTGGAAGGCAAGAATTGAGATATTCTTACAAACCCTAGATTTTGGAGTATGGGATGTTGTACTAAATGGTCCCTTCACGCCAATGGTGATGTTTGTTGAAGGACCCACACCAAAGTCGTTTCATCAATGGACGCCAAATGAAAAAAAATGAGCACAATACGATGTAAGAGCTCGTAATGCTATTGTTTCTGCTGTAACTCGTAATGAATTTTACAGGATATCAAGATGCCAAACAACGAAAGAAATATGGGATACATTGGAGGTGACGCATGAAGGAATGGACAAAATGAAAAAAGCAAGGAAAAACACACTTGTCCAAGAATACGAGTTGTTGGCCATAGGGCAAAATGAAAGCATCAGTGATTTTCAAACACGGTTCACTCATATCGTAAATCACCTAGAAGCATAGGAAAAAGTTTTGTAAACGATGAGTTGAACACAAAAATTCTCAAGTCACTAGATAGAAATTGGCAACCAAAAGTCACCGCAATATCGAAATCTAAAGATTTGACAAAGATGAATGTAGCAACACTCTTCGGAAAATTGAGTGAACACGAGATGGAGCTACAAAGACTAAAGAATGGAGAAGAAACAGTTAAAGTCTAAAACATCGCACTCAAGGCTGAAAAATCAACAGAAAAGGAAGACAATGAAGGTGATTTTTCTGACAATGACATTTCTTTATTAGTAAAACAATTTTCCAGGTTTATGAAGAACAAGAAAAAGGGCTGAACAACAAGGAAAGAAAAAGATCCAACAACAAACTATAAATTCTATAGATGCAACCGATTCGGTCATATAAAGTCAGATTGTCCGTTTGCCAAAAAGGAAGATATAGAAAAAGAGAAAAAGAAAGCAAAGAAGCCATTCAAGTCAAATAAAAAGAAGGCATATATTGCATGGGAGGACAACGATTCAACAACCTCTGAAAGCTCAATAGAGGGCAGTGAAGAAGAGGAAGAGGCCAGCTTGTGTCTAATGGCAAATAGTGAAGATGAAGCTACCTCAAAGGTAAGTTCCACAAACTCTTATGATGAATTTTAATAACTTGGCTAAAAAGCATTCTTCATTAAAAAAAAAATTTCAAGCTTTAGAAAATATAATAAGTCATGTGGAGAAGGCAAATGAAGGTTTAAAAAAGGATTTGGAAAAATATAAGTCAATTTCTAAAAATAAAGAAGCTATCAAACCTTGTGAAAATTGTAATCACCTTGAAACTGAAATTTTTAAATTAGAGAAGATTTTAAATAAATTTTCAGATTCTACTCAAAATCTTGATAACATGCTCAATGTACAAAGAGGGAGTTCTAGTAAAGTTGGACTTGGTTACACTCCCAAGAAAAGTCTAGAACCCCACAAAACCATTTTTGTAAAAGAATCAAGAAAAACAAGTTTTCAAGTTTTTCCTAAACAAAATTTTCAAAGAAAATCATTCAAACCTCCTTCACATAGATTAAGTTGTTTTTAGGGTTAAATATGTTTTTAGTCCTTGAATTATTTGTCAAAATTGTGTTTCGTTCCTGAGGCAAACTTTGGACTTATTTCATCCTTATGCTTTATAAACTCGTGTAAATGATCCTTGATGATGTGTCAGACTTGCTTTTTATCTCTTTGTTTTCCTTCTTCATAGTTTCCTACTTCACTATCATCCGTCTCTTAAACTTCTTTCACTCTTTTCCCTTCCATTTCCTTTCATTTTCCTCTCCTTACAAATGTTTTTATTTGTCATCGAGGATCATTTCTATAAAGCAGAACTTAAATTTATATTGGCGTTTTTGTGAAACTTTGTTTTAACAAGATTAAAATTGAAAAAGGCTTAATTTTTATTAAGAACCAATTCATAAACACAACATAATTTATTTTCTAGTTATCGGGACAATTCATAACTCGAAATATTTTCTCTATCTCCTTAATCCATAATTCTGCTTTTTATAGGAAATATCATCCAGAAAATTGTGAAGGTTTGTTTCTCCAAAACTCAACTAAACCTTGTGATCCAAAGGGTCCTTCCGGCCTTCGGTTCCTAATTAGTGTCGCAGCCATATCTCTGATAGCCTGCACTGCTTCTGTCAATTCATTATTCCTTCTATTGTTTGTCATATGAAATTGTAGAAGTTAGAAAAAAAATCCATGAAAATTTCATAGGTTACACATGGAACGTCCCTCTGATAACTTCTATTGTAACACCTTATCGATATCATACAATTTGCAAACACACCAGTAACTATTACTTAATTTGATATTATCATGGAAAAGTTAAAAAAAAAGATAAAATATTAATTTTACATCAGTTATAATACCTACCTATAACATACTTATATTAGTACATAAGAGAAGAAAGAAACTTCTTATTTAAATACAATTTCTTTCTTTCTTTCTATCTTAATTTCTACACGACTGGGAATAGATTAATTATAGGATTAGTATGAACAGTGGGTGGCATGAAGAAGGTAACTACAATTGGACCCTCCAGAGAAATGGGAACTTCAGGGTTCAATGTAAAGACAAGATTGGACAGTTCGTTTCCTCGAAAGGTGACCGAGTTGGCTAGAGTATCGATATTCCAACTTGTTCCGAGAAATATGGCGGTGATTACTACAGTAAAGGGGTTTGGAATATTTGGTGCCTCCATCTATACATTTTGATTTGGATATACATATTCATATAGGAATAGAGTAAGGAAGTGAGCACAAATACCTTATAAGAAAATAATAAATAAATAATTATATATAAACATATATATATATATGATTTATTTTTGTTAAGAATCTTTATTTTAAGTTTCAATTTCTTTTATTCAATATTATAACATTTCTTCGATATTGCTGATTACAAATTGAATGTTATATATTTGCACCACCATTTTTTTATATGGAACACATATCAGTAGCTTACATTTTAATATATTTACAAATAAAACTTGAATATTTATATTAATTTACTTAAGAAGTTCAAGAAGAAATTTTTAGTTGTAGTGACTAGTCAGGATAAATGAGCTTTTACCATGACCATTAATATACTGCAAGATTATAAATCTTGAGTAACATATACTCATCTAAATCCCCAAGAAGCAACCTACAAAAATTCATACTTGAGTTCTCAAAAATTAATTTAATCTACAGGCATATATATGTTTATATGTATGTATGTATAACTTTGAATCATATATCAAAATATTATTACAGGTGATGATATAATATAACTAGACAAGCATGATGAGGTTAGAGACACCTCACTCAAAATTGAAAGAAAAGAATTTAAATCATAATTATGGTAATTTGTCTCCTTCCCTTCCCTTAGAATTTTTTTGTTTGAAAGTTGTAGGACCACTTTGTGATTGCATTGTCTCTCTTTCCTTCTTTTTTTTCTCCTGTCTTCCACTCTTCGTGGTCCCCAATTTGAGCTCTCCTTGTACTCCTATTTATACTAGTTTTAGTAATCATTACTTGGTTGAGGTAAAATTCTCTTGGTTGATAGTAGATGACTTTTGGTTAGTTTAAGATAAGGTATAGTACTGATATTAATTGCCACAGTGGTAAGCTTTATCTCATATGGATGTGATTATACGGATGTGATGTTAGGATAAAATCCAATTGAGTTTACTGTAATATTATATATATGTGTGTGTGTGTGTGTGCGTGTGTGTGATTTAAACCTGAATTCGATTTTGGTATAATGGTTCTCGTCTCTGCGCATGTGGTTGCTCGTACCTGCGTCAGTATACCATGTCGAGTTGTCCAAAGAGCTCAGTTTATATCAACTCGTCACACGAGCTCGATCAAAGCTCGGTCCTCGGTGACATCAACAAATTTCCCTCCTCCTCCTTGTCCTCCTTGTCTTCTATGAGGAATTTGGCTTCTCTCTTCTCGGACCAACAATCTCGTGCAAAATGTTCGACCTTTACGTAGTTATAACATTTGTCTGAGTAACAATATTTCGAATAGTGGCCATACTTGCCACAATTGAAATACTCGACGTTCGTGTTCTTTGACCGACCTCCCCTCCTGCTTCCTTGTCCTTGTCCATGACAGTATCGTTGGTCGATCTACCTCGGCCTCAACTAAATTGAGCATGAAACTCCTCGTCTCTCTGACCTCTACTTCCTTTGCCTCCTCTATCTCGACCACGACCACATCGGCCTCTAACACCTCGGCCTCGACTAAACTGAACATGGTACTCCTCGTCTCTCTAACCTCTACTTCCTCTTCCTCCTCTATCTCGGCCACGACCACCTCAGCCTCGATTAAACTGAGCAAGACACTCCTTGTCTTTTGCTGACGCCGTTGCTTGGAGTGCTTAACTGAGTGCATCTGCCTTCTTCTTCTTCCTCTGCTCATGTTCCACTAGGGACCCCGCGAGCTCTTCAACCGACATTATTGACAAGTCCTTAGACTCCTCAATAGCACAAACGACATTCTCAAAGTCATTGGTTAACGAACTTAAGACTTTTTCAACTACTCGGCTAGCTGGTAGTTTTTTCTCCGTTTGTGCTGAGTTGATTCAGCACAGTCTGAACTCGCGAAACATAATCGGCCACCTTTTCATCTTCCTTCATGCTTATGGTTTCAAGCTTTCCTCTCAGAGTTTGAAGCCTAATCTTCCTTACTCGGTTATCTCCCTTATACACCTTCTCCAGGATACTCCACGCTTCTTTTGAAGTTTCAGCTTTGCTATCTTCTCAAAGCCAGACTCGTCAACAGCTCGGTACATCAAATAACTCGGTCGTAACTCGAACACTCAGATACTTAAATGCACCTTACCAATCACGACAAACTTGGTCGTAACTCGGACACTCAGATACTCAAATGCACCTTACCAACCACGACAAACTCGATCATAATTTGGACACTCAGATACTTGAATGCACCTTACCAACCATTAGGCTACATGTTTTTCTTTGATATAATATGCACAATTTACATATTTAAATACATTATACATAAGATATCATAATTATATTAATTAGAAAAACATGATGTATATAATTTAGTTGTTACATGTATCCTTAGTTTACTAAAAACATTAAACATTATAAAATATTCATTAAAACTCCAAATAAGTTGTTTAATTCTCAAGCAAGTTTGGTAAACATAAAATATCGAATAAGTAATTAAATTCAAACTCTGAAATATAAAAACATTTCACGTTAAGAAAAACTCCATCTAATCCATGAAAACAACTTGAAATCATCTTCTCTAAACGTCCACAAAGCATCTTCTTTTAAGAGTTAAGTTTAAGAGAAACTTTTATTTAAATAAGTACATTCTCAATTAGTTTTTAGGGTTTAAGGTTTTGAACCTTAATTTTGTAAAACAAATTATTCCATGTTAAATAAATAAAGTTAAGGGAATAACCTAATTAGTTGACAAAAATATGTGAATTATTATAATCTCTCTGAAGTCTCATGTGTTAAAAGGTTATTATGTTGAAATTATTTAATGAAGACAAACACACAAATTAATGAAAAACATAAAAACATAAATTTTTTATTACTATTATTATTATTTTATTAAAGTTTCATTAAATTTGAAAAATTAAATTAATTGATAATTTATAATTTTATGGTTTAATAGGCATTTTGGTCCCAATATTTTGTAAGGATTTGCAATGTTTTCTCACATTTAATTTTTTTCACAATTAAGTTCTAAATTTTATTAAAATTTTCAATATGATCTTTTTTGTTAGATTAATGTTAACTATGTTAACTATAACACATTCAAGTTAAATCGTGATATGTGAATCATGACAAAAGGGTACGAATATAAACACTAGAGTCTATACATTTTTTATAAAAAGGATCACATTGACAAATTTAATAAAATTTGGAATTCAATTAAGAAAAAAAATTAAATTTAAAACTCAATTAAGAAAATAAAATAAAATTTGGGACTATATTGAAAAAAAAAATATGAAAAAATATTACAAATTCTCATGATAGGACCAAAATCTCTATTAAACCTAATTTTATAAATACTTTCTATTTTATTAATTTAAAAATCTAATTTGAAATAACTATTAAACTGAGTTGCAGGTTCAGAATACTCCTGGTTCAGATTTTTCTTGGCTTCACCAAGTTTTAGAATATGATTGCTTGGTTTCTCCAAAACTCTAGTTGGAGGTAATGCACTTAGCAGAGCACAAACCCTGAAGCTTGGTATTCAAATTGGATGGGACATGAATTTTGATTGGTGCAGTGTGAAAGTGATAGTATGGATTTGGTCTACTAGTTTAATGGCTGGAATATGGAACATGTGGACCTGCATGATGATAAGTTCCTTCTTCTGGATATAAAGGTTTTGCTGAATTGAGATTAGCAGATAATGGTGGAGCATGTTGATTGAGGAGCTGATACTACAGCAACATGGTGTTCTTCATCCATGTTTGTTAACATTCACTTTAGTAATTACTTTTGTTAATTCAAAAGTTTAGAAGGAGAAAAATGCCAAAGTTTTTCACCCAATATCGTATTGCAAACAGTTCTTCATCCGATATCTTACTTATCTGAAAAAGGAAACAACTTTAAATGATTGAATACATGAGAAGATGATTTACGAGTAATACAATGACCGAGTAAAACCACACTATAACATTGTTGAAAGGCTACTTGAACACCATGATCTTAGGGGTGGGAAAATTAGACATAATAGTGTACACTTTTTGTGAGAGAAAGAAGAAAAGAGATTACTTATAAAGAGATAGTTAACCAGGGCATGCATTATTAGAAGGTTGGAAAGTACACAAAGCTATGCAAGCAAGCAAGAGAATGGCAGAAGAAGCACCATCTTCCTCCATATTGGAGCTGCTTCTCTTGAACTTGTTCATCTTTCCTCTGTTGCACTCAATCTCTTTCTGCCACTTCTGTACTCTATTCCTCTTCTTTGTTTCTTCTACTTTAGACACCATTGTATGACAATTTCCTTGAAGGCTATGGATTATTAGTTATTATTATGTGCATGCAACTACTCCTTTTATAGAGTTCTGATTCAAAATTGCCCTTGGTTTAGGCCATTTATCTCTCAGCTAGAAATTACTCCTACCTGTGAAAAGATTGGCCCATTTTTTCAAATTATGAAAATACTGATAAATCATAAATGCAACATTATAATATATTTTTTTAGTGTAGGACCATGTTGGGAACTTGGGGATAAGAATGTGGTACTATTGACATTTGACATATCTTTGGTGCTACAGCTACACAGCACCTACCATACACCAGATCTCTACTTTACAGTGATGTGTCAATCTTGTATTCCAAGATTGGCGGCAAATTTTGTAAATGTGTTTTCAGTATTCATCAATTCAACAACCATTAATTCTTTCCGCTCCCTGCGCCAAATAAAACGTGTATGCACTCAATATATGCAGTTGTATAGTCCATTCTATATTAATGACATTTTTTTTCTTCAGTTTCTTTCGGACTGAAATAGGTTCAAATTTCATTTTTAAAATCTCAGAACTCATTTTAGTACTTGTTCTAGGATGTTTCTGATGTATCATTATTGGACCATCAACATATTTTTAATATTGTAAACTTTATGTTTAAGACGATGAATCTCCATATGAAAAGAGATGGTGTATTCATGATGTAAATAAACCTCTTTGGCTCAATAATCACGAATATGAGTGGGGAATGCATTTGCAAAGAAAAAGGAGAACCACAATATCTTCTGGTTTAAATTGGAGAGTTTATTAGATGACCTGAATTTCCTGCGTCTTGAAAGCAACTTATCTGAATCCTAGTCTCCCTTTAAGTTTTTCTTAGCTTATTATGTTTTGTTTTTGTTGATGTATACAAATTTAATTTTGATTAATTAAGATTTCATGCATGTGAAAGCACAACATTATTTTCATTGAAAGTGCAATGTTTTTATTTATGGGAATACTTTTTTATATTAATAGCCATGATAATTTTCTTTGAATGATGACTAATGATATCAAATATCAAGAGCAAAATTTCATCATTGAGGTCAGTGATTGGTACACACAGAAGTCTAAGAATACTGTGTATACTGTTATCAGAAGACAACATCAAAGAATTTTATATTTGGTACAAAACATTTAAAAGATTTTATATTTCGAGACTTACCATTTCATCACCAAAATATTTTGATGACTAAATTATTCTACATGCACAAAACATTCAAGTTTTCACCTAATGTAAATAGATAGTTATTTCGAAAGAAAAAAAAACCTTTTATATACTTTATATAACATTTTCCATATATTTCTTTGTGTTATCTAATTTCTACACTTTTCTTTTATTCATAAAATCATCACTTAAAAAGATATAAAATAGAATTTGTATTTTGTAATTTTATTGTTGGGGGATATCGAAACATTCATGCCTCTGCAGGATGGTACACGATTTTCTTTTGGAGATATGAAAGTACCAAGTAATTTTAAAAAATTCGTACATCTTATCTCTTCTGTTACAATGAATGAGTGTTACAATGCAGTTCCATTTTATTGGTGGACGCAGTCATTATTTATATACATTGATTATAATATTCCACCATGAAATAATTAAAATATTTAATAAAATTTATTTGGTGTTGGTAATCAGTACCCAAAAATGTATAATTATGCAGTAAATTCAAAATGATAAATAAAAAAGAAAAAATATCATTCTAAAATTTAAAATAATGTACAAGTTTTTCAGTGAAATTAGTAGTTACCATCATACATGTAATTTATATTAAAAAATTAAATTAATTTTTCATACCAAATAAAGCTACTCAATTTGATGTTGGTCTATCTCTGAACAATGATTGGTTGCAAATAAAGTAATGTGTAAACCATGAAACCTTTGTTTGATTCAAATATTTGAGTTGTTGCTTTAGGGTGACCTTTGTCTTGCTTTCAAGCCTAAATACATTCATGCTGCCTATTTAGGCAAAATTAATTAATATTTAAAAGTTAATCAATTTGTTGACTAATTACTTGATTGCAATGTAAGAGTGCAAATGTGGAGCCTTGAAGATTCAATTATTTAGTGATGACATATTTAAGAGAAAATGAATACTCCTTTTTATAAGATATTTTATAAATTTTATGAAATATTATATTTGTTGTCGATGAATGTACGTGTTTTATTAATAAATAATATAAAAGAAATTTAACGATTATTATAATAATGAGTAAACTTAAAATATTGATAATATTGTTTTAACTTTTTTATATAATTAACTAAATTAATTATCTTTTCTAGCATGTTTAATTCCTTTAAACGTTTATTATATTAAGGACGGAGGAAGTAATTAGCATAAACTCACTTAAAAGATTATCTAAAGGAATTAAAAATGCAGCAAGACAAAGTTATGAAGTGAAATGAAAGACTAAGTTCATACCAATGTTGTTTTGATCAATCTTGTTCTTAGATTGATCTAAATGAATTCCAAACACAACAAGACAAGGTTATAGAGTGAAATGAAACAGTAAGCTCGTACCAAAGTTGTTTTGATCAATTTTGTTCTTAGATTAATCTAAATGAATTCCAAATACAACAAGACAAGGTTATGGAGTGAAATCAAACACTAAGTTCTTAACCAAGTTGTTTTGATCAATCTTGTTCTTAAATTAATAGAAATGAATTACAGATGCAACAAGACAAGGTTATGAAGTAAAACGAAACACTAAGTTCCTACCAAAGTTGTCTTGATCAATCTGGTTCTTAGGTTGATCTAAATCAATTCCGAATGCAACAAGACAAGGTTATGGAGTGAAACCAAACACTAAGTTCTTAACCAAAGTTATTTTGATCAATCTTGTTCTTAGATTGATCTAAATGAATTCCAAATGCAACAAAACAAGGTTATGAAGTGAAACCAAACACTAAGTTCTTACCAAAGTTGTTTTGATCGATCTTGTTCTCAGATTGATCTAAATGAATTTCGAATGCAACAAGACAAGGTTATGGAGTGAAACCAAATATTAAGTTCTTAACCAAAGTTGTTTTGATCAGTCTAATTTGATCAATCTTGTTCTTAGACTGATCTAAATCAATTCCAAATGCAAGCAGATTAGGTTATGTGTTAGAAATAACGACAGTGTAAAAATCAAGAGGGGCGGTGAATTGGATTTTTAAAAACTTTTTCCCTTTTAAAATAATTTTCCAAATTTTAAATAATCCTTCTAAAATCAAGATTTGGATTTTCCTTAACCTTTGATAAGAGCAGTTTGAATAGCAATCGTTCATATGATCCACAATAAAATAAAGAGATAGGGAAAGAGAGATAGAACACAGAGATTTATACTGGTTCGGATTTAGTCAATCCTACGTCCAGTTCCCAATCACCACAAACATGTGATAATCATCCCACTATCTTTAATTGCAATTACAAACACCAATCCAGTGACAACATGTAAAAACAAATAAAGATAAACAGCAACACCTCCTTAGACACACTAAGGATGATTTCCACCTCTCTTGACACACAAGAGATGAACACACCTCCCTTAGAATAGATCCAAGGGATGAATTACAGCAGACAATAAATAGTAAAGAAAACACCTGATGAGTGTTGGATATGAAAGCTTAAGCACAATGCAATCACCACTTCCAAGAACTAAGTTTAAACTTTGAGAGAGCAAGAAAGCGGTTTGAAAATCTTTAGTGCAAGAACATTGTATTTTTGTGTTTGATCATATGTGTTTAACCTAAAATGTTGCCTTTCATTTTATAATTTGAAATCAGCTCAAAGTTTCCATTCTTAGGTTGATTCAGCATTTAATTCGCAAAAACGTCGTATTTAATCAATTATATAAAAGGTGTAATCGATTATATCAGAGTAAAACTGGAAAACATATTTTTCCTCTGATATAATTGATTAGATTAAGGCCATAATCGATTATATGAAACCCAAAAGCAATATAATCGATTTTAAAAAACACTTAATCGATTATTTTGTTCGTTAAACACTTTTAATTCAAATTTTAAGTTAAATACTTGATTCTATTTCGATACCTAATCGATTAAAAGCATAGAAAAAGGTTTTTGTGAAAAAACGACTTGCTCTCAAGTTTGAAATAGCCTTGAATGGGATTTATGACTTACTCTTTTTATCCATCACCCAAAAACTGAAACTTCTAAACTTGAATCTTCAGCTCTTAAGAAAATCTTCAACAATCTTCTTCCTTGAAAGCATTTATTCTTCTTTATGTCTTGCCTTTATTTCTACGAAGCAACCTTCCTTTGTGAGATAAATTCAAGTCTTTAAATTATTTTTCCAAAACTTAAACTTAATTCAATTTCAAGATTCGGATTTTCCTTAATCTTTGATAAACGCAAACGAGATAACAATTGTTAATATGATCCGAATATAATAAAATAAAGAGATAGGGAAAGAGAGAAAGAACACATAGATTTATACTGGTTCAGATTGAGCCAATCCTACATCCAGCGCCCAATCACCACAACACGTGATGATATTCCCCACTATCTTTAAATGCAATTACAAACACCAATCCAGCGACAACATGTAAAAACAAATAAAGATAAATGGAAACACATCCTTAGACACACTAAGGATGAACACACCTTGAGCTTAGAAGAAATCTATATATTGTTGATGATAAATCTCTTAATTAATTTATGTTAATTGCTTGAAATTCCGTGATTTCTCGTAAAACTGGTTTAATCGATAATATAATCGATTACATTTTGTATCAAAATCGATTAAAAGAGCTGTTTGTGAAATTATTTTCGTTCATAATCGATTACTTTATTGCATAATTGATTATCTGTAACGTTTTATGCTATTTTTGAAAATTTCTCTAATTTAATCGATTATCCAACTTTCATAATCGATTATTTTCTGGGTTTTGCATTTTGGGTAAGTTTTTGAGCAAATAATCTATTATGCTCGTCTCATAATCGATTAAAAGCATCATTTTGAGTTTTTCTGCACACTGTTTTTTGAATGTTGGAGCTTTGAAACTTGTTATATTCGTCCTACAACGGCTATATTCCTTCCCTAACAGCTATATTAATATATATTTAGTGTTTTGGAGGCAGATTACACATTTATAAATACGAAGGTTGAGAATCAAAGAGCCACATCAGTTTTTTGCTCTCTTGCTATCTTGTTATTACTCTTTTGCTCTATCTTGTGCACGAATTATTTGCTCTATATTAGTGTTGTTAGATCAGGTTTTGTTCCTACAAATTCATCATTCATTTAATGGCTGGTCAAAGAATAAGAAAGATGCCTACAAGGAGGAAAGGCAAAGCCCCAATGAACTCTCATCAGCAAGAACACAAAATGAGGCAACCTAATCTTAGTGGGTGGAGACATCCAAACGGCTTATTTGGATCACTAGAAAGAAGGGAAAATTCTAACTCCAAAATTTCTACCGTGTGATTTTTTTAGATCTCACAGTTTTACTTTTCAAGAACTCTTAGTCTCAAGCGGACTAAAGACTTTTGTGGAGATGGAGGGCCCTTTCTACCCTGATCTGGTAAGAGTGTTCTATCTAAATTTAACATCTCGTATAGGTACTCCAAGCACAAAAGTAAAAGGAGTGAGGATCCTTCTTGATGAAGACGTTTGGAAAACTGTGGCTAGTTTATCCACTGAAGGCGAGATAAAAATTAGATATGGACTTGAAGGTTTCAACAAGCTAGCTGAATTTTGAAAACTTTGCAAGGACCCAAATCTTCGGGTGGACAGTCTTTATAAAGTTGGTAATGTAAAACTAAATGAAAGGATGTTACATTATGTTATTGTTTGGATTTTAGCTGCTAAAGGAACTAACCATGCTTAGCTTACAAAAGAGGATATTTTGTTAATGTATGGTTTTTTCAAAGAGGTTAATATTGATTGGCCAGACATCATAATTGAAAAATATGTTCAAGGCCACTAGGTTATCTACTTTTGCTTTACCCTATCCAGTATTTATCTCTAAAATCTTGGAATACAAAGGCATAGATTTGACAAGGGAGACAAAGCAGATTTTGCTCGGCAATAGAAAAATAGGAAAAAGTGTCCTACGTCATATGGGGTTAATTGAACAAGGCAACAACTTCATACAAAGAGGTGAAGAAGCTACCATGGAGGAAGATGAAGAAAATGAAGGTCAACCACTTCCAGGATCCATGGAAGAAAATATCTACTCAAGAATGGACAACATCCTAGATTTACAGATTCAACACTATAATGATCTGTGTTCAAGACTCTCAAGGCTCAATAGAAGAGTATATAGAGTTGAAAGAAAATTGGAAATTGATGATATATCTCCAAAAGAAGATAATACAAGCTCCTCAAAAGGCAAACAACTAGCTGAAAATAATGAAGATGAAGAAGATGGGGACAATGAGGAAACCGATTAGGATGCTTAATCACTTGGCTCATTGCTCCACTATTTTTTTTTCTAATTTTTTTCTTCTTGCTTTTAGCTAATGCATGTATGTTTTTCTCTCAATGTATTCTACTAAATTTTGTGCTTCTGCTGTGTGACTCTCTCTTTGTTTCGTAACTTTTTTAATCTGTTCAAAAAGTGGGAGAAAAATATATGCGATTGATTGAGGGAATATCAAAAATATCTTAAGCATTAAAATCAAATATTAAATGGGAGAATAAGGAAATTCTTCGATGTAATAACTTTTTTTCTGAAAATTCAAAATTTTGAATGTGATATTTGCTGATTGAGAATTGATTGCCTATATTATTCCTTTTTCGACTAACACTTATGATGGAGATATCCATACAACATTTTCTAAGATTATTTTTAGGACATCAACCACAAGTCTTTAAGTTTTGATCATCATAAAAAAGGGGGAGATTGTTGATTTAATTCAAGAAAGAGTGCAGATTTACTTAGAAGATTTCTTGAAGAATTAAATCCAAAATGAATCTTGAAGATTGGTGTTTTGATGATGAAGATACAAAAAACATTGCAACATTAAAGACTTGATTTTATCTAAAAAGGAAGGTTCCATCATAAAGATTAAAGGCAAAATCAAATATTCAATCATGGAGATATAAAGTAATCAAGAATGGAGGAGATCTTGAAGATTTGCTCAAGCTGAAGGATCATTTTTACAAGTTTTAGTTTTGGGTGTTGGACAAAAAGAGTAAGTCATATTTTCACAAAAAAATATTTTCTACGCTTTTAATCGATTAGAAATCTAATAGAATTGATTATATTTGAATTAATCTAGTTTAACGAATAAAATAATCGATTAAGTGTTTTGATAATCGATTATATCTTTTATGGGTCTATGTATAATCGATTATATCCTAATTTAATCAACTATATCAGGAAAAATATGTTTTCCAGATCTTCTCTGGAATAATCGATTATGGCTTTTATACAATCGATTAAATACGACGTTTTGTGAATTAAATGCTGAATCAACCAAAGAATGGAAACTTTAAGCTGATTTCGAATTATAAAATGAATGGCAAGGTCTTAGGTTAATACACAACAGATCAAACACGAAAATTATAGTGCGTTGCGCTCAAATATTTTCAAAGCCGTTTTCTTGCTCTCTCAAGGTTGATCTTAGTTCTTGGAAGTGGTGATTGTATTATGCTTAAGCTTTCATATCCATCACACATTAGGTGAATTTTTTCTTGATTATTGATTGTTATAATTTATTCCTTGGATCAGTGCTAAAGGGAGGTGTTTGTTCATCTCTTGTGTGTCAAGAGAGGTGGGATCATCCTTAGTGTGTCTAAGGAGGTGTTGTCATCCTTCGTATGTCTAAGGAGATGCTTTCATCCTTAGTGTATCTAAGGAGGTGTTTTTGTTTATCTTTATTTGTTTTTACATGTTGTCACTAGATTGGTGTTTGTAATTGCATTTAAAGATAGTGGGGTATATCATCACGTGTTGTGGTGATTGGGCACTGGATGTAGGATTGGCTAAATCCAAACCAGTATAAATCTCTGTGTTCATTCTCTATTTCCCTCTCTCTTTATTTTATTATATTCGGATCATATTAACAATTGTTATCTCGATCGCTTTTATCAAAGATTAAGGAAAATCTGAATCTTGAAATTGGAATTGAGATTAAAATCTGGAAAATTATTTTAAACCAGAAAAGGTTTTTGAAAATCCAATTCACCCCTGCTGTTAGATTTTGCACTGTCATTATTGCTAACATAGGGGACCTAAATAATTCTTGTTTGTTTTGTAGGTTGGTCCCAAATCTAAAAAGTTTCTTTGGTATCTTGATAGTGGATGTTCAAGACATATGATAGGAGACAAAAACAAGTTCAAAAGTTTCAAAAAGAAGGAACAAGGATTTGTAACTTATGGAGATAACAACAAGGGAAAGATTATCGGTAGTGGAGATATTGGTGACACCCTAAATATTCATGATGTACTACTTATGGATGGCTTGAAGCATAATTTTCTAAGCATTAGTCAACTTTGTGATAAGGGCTTAAAGGTAATGTTTGATAGTGATTTTTGCACAATTCATCACAAGGACACAAATCAAGTCGCCCTACTTGGTAAGAGACATAATAATATTTATCTCATTGATATTGATAATGCATCTTCATCTAGCAAAATATCTTCTTCAGTAGCTAAAGAAGAAGATCCATGGTTACGACATAGAATAGCTGCTCACATTCATATGCCTCATCTAAGTAAACTCATATCAAAAGAGTTGGTAATTGGTTTGCCAAAACTAAATTTTGAAAAAAGATAAAATATGTGCAGCATGTCAAAAAGGGAAGCAAATTAAAATTTCTTTCAAATCCAAAAATGTTGTTTCCACTTCTAAACCATTGGAATTATTGCACATGGATTTATTTGGTCTTTCTAGAACAAGAAGTTTTGGTGGAAATTACTATGCTCTTATGATTGTGGATGATTACTCTAGATTTATGATACGAGCAAGAAGATGACAACTGTAGTTTTAGGATTTCTAAATTTAATTTTTAATTTTTAATATTTCGTAATTTGGATTTAATTTTCTTTGTGGGCCTCTATTGGTTGGGCTTTGTATTTTTGTTCTTTTTCCTATTTTGAGCCTAATTAGTTAATGGGCCTTGTCTTAGGTCCATTAATATAAATAGGATTCTCATAACTCTTTGTACTCAGAATTCAGATTTTAAGGAGTTGAGACTTTGGCTCCGTGAATTCTCTCTTGGTTCTCGAGTAGAACTTTAGATTCTTATCTGTGAATTTTCGAATTCAGAGTGGCGAATCCTCATTGGACTTATCAGTCAGAAATGATTGTGGCGTCTTCTCCATCTCTAATCTCTTTCCGCATTTTCAATTTTTGATCTTTGATTCGGGGAAATTTTTGTATTTTTGGGCAGACTCGCATCATTTGGTAATCAGAGCTAGTTTGAGTGTAGGTCTGGTTCAATTAGTGAAAGGAAAAGAGTGCACCATAGGTGTTGGTTGAATTGTGTGTGTGGGTGTTTTAGTAGCTGGTGTGGAACTGACCAGATGTGCAAGTGTCGGTGCAGATTTTGAACCATCAGTGCATTGAATTTATGAAAATTGAATAAAACAATGTTCAGTTGCAGTTGGCTAATCCCTTCAGTGGAGTCAAGAATTGAAACAAATTCTTTTCTGAGCTAGGTGCAGTTCATTCAATCGGCTTGGTGCAGTTTTGGTATACCTATGAATTAAATTAGAAGCTGGTTGATTTCTGGTGGAGCAGGTGAGTCTTTGTTGCGATATAAGTGAGCCAAGCTGAGTCAATTTTGTGTGCAGTGACTGTGTGAATTCAATTTGGAAAAGAATATTTGAGTGATTGACTGTGAATTGAAGAAGAAGAAGTTGAATCCATGCTCACTCCACAATAATTGTTGATCACGTGAATTCATGAAAAAAAATAAATTAGATGACATGTGGGGTCCATGGAAGTCAAGTTAAATTAAATGCATGTGGGCCATTGGTGATTTTGTATTGACGAGGTGATATGGAGCGTGAAATTGATTTAGAGTGGGATCCACGACATGGACAAATGGCTAAATTTGATTTGATTTGGTGAATTGAAGACAGTGGGCCCGCATTTATCAATTGAATTCAATTCAATTTTGGAAAGAAAGAAAATTGTTTCACGTGAATTGAATTGGTGGAGAGATATGTGGGGTCCACGGTTTTGGAATTTTTTTTTTATTAATGTATGTGAATGAAATTGGGACCCGTTGGTGAGTTTTACAAGTTTGGTGAATTGAAACATTTGAAAAGAAAAAGGGAATTGGTGCAGTTAGCATTGGTGCTGAAATTTGGTTGAAAACTTTTATGGGTGTCAATTAGAAGCTGCAAAATCTGGTGCTTTTATGTGGTATTATGGTTGCCAATCTGGTGCAGCACTTGGTGTCTAAATCTGGTTTGGCCATTTCTATTCTCTAGTGTCATTTTTTTTATTCCTAACTTTGATTTGAGTCATATGTCTATAAACTTCCTTGAGTTTGATCTTGGTTGGATTCTTGTTTGTGAAATATAGTGTTGTGAGTTGAATTGTTGGAAACTCTTGATTGTTTGAGATTGAATTTTGAGATTACACAATTAGGAGCTAAGTGTAGCATCTATGTTTTGAGCATTCTTTTAAAACTTGAGTTTAAGTCTTGAGAAACTTATAAGCACAACGTATGAAAATTGCATAAGAGTGGGTGGATGCCTAACTAGCTTTCATTCATCTCAAGTGTGATAAGCCAAAAAAAAAAGTGTTAAAGTGCACGTTTCATATTTCTCTTGAGACTTGGATTTAATTTTAATTGAGTTCTCTATTGGATGTCCAAATTAGTTCCATTTATCTAGGTAGTCTTGATTCATTTCTTACAACTTGATTTTCTAATTGTTTAGCTTACTTGCTTTGTTTTACGTTTCTAGTGGTAATTCTAAATATACTATTTAGATTACCCTTGTCTTTAAAGTGTTTTTCTCTTTGTCACGTTCTTAGTTTTGTTGCATCTTACTCCCTTTGGTTTAGCTCATTTCTTGATTTTGTGCTTTTTAGTTTGTCTTTCTAAATTCCTTGGTTTTGTCATAGAGTTTTCTATTTTCTTGACCTCTTGAGTTCAATGTGGATTTGTTACATCTTTCACTTTGAATGTACAATTCTTGATAAGTTGACTGGAAGTTCTCCTTAAGAACTAAAGAGGAATTTGAGTGAAGAGAGTGAAAATAGTTTTTCAAGACTGATACACGAGTGACTGAGTGCAAACACTTAGTGAGTGGTGAGGTCCATATTTTTCTGTTAATTGTGCTAACCATTTCTTTATGATTTTCTTGTTTTGTTTCTAACATTTACTTGCAGTCATGGGGTTGACTATAGAATATTTGAATTCAAGACTCATTCCAATAGTACAACAGTTGGAAAGAAAAGTTTATGAGCATAAACGGCTAAAGAAGGCGGAGCATAAATGTAACAACGCATCAAGTTCAAGGATAAAAATAAGTTCTATTAGATGCTCCAAATGTGAAGGCTATGGGCATGTTTCTCTTGAATGTCCTAATTGGAAGTCAAAACCCATAAATGATCAAGATCTTAAAGACTATTACCAGTGGTTGCGAGAGAGAGAAAGAAAGCATTACAAAAATTAGAGAGGATAGAAAGAGAGCTTAGAGAAGAGAGAGAACAAATGAGGGAGCTTATGGAAAAGGGAAAAAGATTTGTAGAAAGTGAAAATGATTTTATAAGAAGAGAGAAAGAGTTTGGGGAAAAAGTGAAGGAAATTCTTAGGAAAAGAGAGGAGACAATTGAAAAGGAAGAAAAAGGAAAGTTTGATCAAAAGATTAGAGAATTGAAAGTAAAGACTGAGGAAGGAAGTAGAAAATTTGATGAATTGTTAGAGAAGGCAAAAAGAATAATAGAAAGAAAGGAGAAAGAAAAGATAGAAAGAGAAGAGAAAGAAAAGAGAGCAAAGGAAGAAGAGACTAATGATAATATTTGTTCTTATTTTGACTCTATAATTATTTGTGTGGATTCTCCTTTGCAGGAAATTACTAGTGATGAGCTTTCAAGTGATTCATGCAGTATTAGAGAGAAGAACATATGGGCTTCCACTACATCCTTGGAATTGTCTGATGTGTATCATGAGCAAATTAAAAATCCTTGTGAATTGTCTGTTGCTTTTGATATGCATACTATTGTTTTAGGTGGTGATGCCAAGTCCTTGAATGATGAGATGCATACATATCCTGTGGACTTGAATGTTCTTGATCATCTTTTCTCTATGTGTGTGAATTATCAGCGAGGTTGATGATGAGATTAAGCATAATCATGTTAGATCTTTAATCTTGTTACGTGAACTGAAAGGGACACTATATACCATACATTTGTATTGGATTGATGTATTTGACATGCTTATGATTAGTCGTTTGATGTTCTTATTGTTTGATGTGTTTTATAGGTTGGTTTATCATCCTGGAGGAAGATATTTACTACACTTTGATAATAAGAGATTGGACTCTCATGAGCTCCACATCTCCATTTAGATAATTTTTCTCGTCTTTGTTTAGATGATGTTAAAATTGAGTTCTTTTAGTCTTATGTTTGTAAGTTTGCTTGTAGGTACAAAGAGCTAAATTCGTGGACGAATTCTTTCCAACCTGGGGAGGATGATACGAGCATGAAGATGACAACTGTAGTTTTAGGATTTCTAAATTTAATTTTTAATTTTTAATATTTCGTAATTTGGATTTAATTTTCTTTGTGGGCCTCTATTGGTTGGGCTTTGTATTTTTGTTCTTTTTCCTATTTTGAGCCTAATTAGTTAATGGGCCTTGTCTTAGGTCCATTAATATAATAGAATTCTCATAACTCTTTGTACTCAGAATTCAGATTTTAAGGAGTTGAGACTTTGGCTCCGTGAATTCTCTCTTGGTTCTCGAGTAGAACTTTAGATTCTTATCTGTGAATTTTCGAATTCAGAGTGGCGAATCCTCATTGGACTTATCAGTCAGAAATGATTGTGGCGTCTTCTCCATCTCTAATCTCTTTCCGCATTTTCAATTTTTTATCTTTGATTCGAGGAAATTTTTGTATTTTTGGGCAGACTAGCATCAATTTACATGGACATTCTTTCTTTCATCCAAAAGTGATGCTTTTAAAGAATTTAGAAAATTTGCCAAGGTTATTCAAAATGAAAAAGATTTGAAAAGTAAAGTGTTAAGAAGTGATCATGGAGGTGAATTTCAAAATGAATATTTTGAAAAATTTTGTGAAGAACATGGTATGTCTCATAATTTTTCAGCACCAACAACACCACAACAAAATGTTGTAGTTAAAAGGAAAAATAGGTCTTTAGAAGAATTTGCAAGAACTATGTTAAATGAAAGTAATTTACCTAAATATTTTTGGGTTGATTCCGTAAGCACCGAATGTTATGTTTTCAATAGAGTTTTAATAAAACCTATTTTAAAATTAACTCCTTATGAGCTTTTCAAAGGAAGAAAACCAAATATTTCTCATTTTAGATTTTTCAGTTACAAATGTTTTGTTTTGAATAATTGAAAAGATAATCTTGAAAAATTTGATTCTAAATCTGATGAAGCTACATTTTTGGGATATTCTTTTAGTAGTAAAGCATATAGAGTTTTTAATAAGAAAACCTTGAATATTGAAGAATCTACGCATGTTGTCTTTGATGAATATATGGACCTTGAGGAAACCCCTCTTAAGTGAAAAAGAATCTTTGTAGATGATGATGAAGGTGAGTTGCAAAAAAAAGGAGTTTCCCTAGAATAAGCTATTGAAGAAATGCATTTGGATGAGAATCCTCCTCGTGATGAAAGTCTACTAAGAGAATGGAGACCACCAAAAGATGTTTCTTTGGATAATGTCATTGGAGATATTTCAAGAGGTGTAAGAACAAGGAGGAACATGAATAATTTCTGCATGAATGTTGCATTTGTTTCGCAAATTAAAGCAAAATCCGTAGAAGAAGCTTTGACGAATGATCAACGGTGCATAGCAATATAAGAAGAGCTAAATCAATTTGAAAGAAATCAGGTATGGGATTTGATTCCTAAAACTAACAATATGTATGTTATTGGCACCATATGGGTTTTTAGAAACAAGCTTGATGAAGAAGGAAACATAACCAAGAACAAAGCTACACTAGTTGTAAAAGGATATAAACAAGAATAAGGGATAGACTATGATGAGACTTATGCACTAGTAGCAAGATTGGAGGTTATCCGTTTGTTATTAGCATACGCTTCAATAATTGGGTTCAAACTATTTCAAATGGATGTAAAAAGTGCATTTCTAAACGGGTACATAAAGGAAGAAGTTTATGTAGAACAACCTCCAAGCTTTGAAGATTTCAAAAATCCAAACCACATTTACAAATTGAAGAAGGCTTTATATGGACTAAATCAAGCTCCAAGATCTTGGTATGAAAGGTTAAGTAGTTTTTTACTTGATAGAGGCTTTAGAAGAGGTAAAGTTGATTCTACTCTTTTTATTAAAAAATTCTAAAAAACATATTCTAATTTTTCAAGTCTATGTTGATGATATCATATTTGGATCAACTAACAATGATCTTTACCAAGAGTTTGTGAGTAATATGTAGAGGGAGTTTGAGATGTCCATGATGGGAGAATTAAATTTCATTCTTGGATTGCAAATCAAACAAATCAAGAATGGCATATTCGTATGTCAAAAAAAATATTGCAATGAAGTTCTAAAGAAGTTTGAAATGGAGAATTCAAAAGAAGTTGCAACTCCCATGGCCACATCACGTTATTTGGATCAAGATTTAAATGGTAAGCCAGTTGATCAAACAAAGTATAGAGGTATGATCGAATCTTTACTTTATCTTATAGCTAGTAGACCTAATATTATGCAAAGTGTATGTGTTTGTTCTAGGTTTCAGGCCAACCCTAAAGAGTCTTACCTAACGACAGTTAAAAGAATCCTTAAGTATCTTAGAGGGACAAAATCTTTTGATTTATGGTACCCTTCAGGAGCCTCTCCCAGTGTTATAGGTTATTCAGACTTAGATTATGGGGGTTGTAAGATTGATAGGAAAAGTACTAGTGGGACATGTCATCTTTTAGGATGTTCTTTAGTTTAATGGCATTCTAAGAAGTAAGTTAGTGTTGCTTTTTCAATCATAGAGGCTGAGTATATAGCAGTTAGTAGTTATTGTGCTCAAATTTTGTGGATGAAGCAGCAATTAGAAGATTTTTATATTATTCTAGATCACATTCCTCTTTAACACTAGTACCATTAACCTAACTAGGAATCATATCATGCATTCTAGAACCAAGCATATAGAAATTAGACATCATTTTATTAGAGATCATATAGATAAAGTTGATTGCATCATAGAAAATATAATTTGCCTATGTTAACCATTGGAAAGACAGGAAAATTCTCACTCCTAAGTATTTATCTTGTGAATTTTTCAGAGCTCATGGTTTTTCATTTCAGGAACTCTTAGTGGCAAGTGGTTTACAAACTTTTGTAGAACTTGAAGGAGCATATTATCCGGATTTGGTAAGAGTATTTTATATGAATTTAACTTCTAGAACAGCTAATTAATCCAAGTACAAAGGTGAAAGGAGTTCGCATACACCTTGATGAAGATGTGTGGAACAATGTTGCTGGCCTATCCACACAAGGAGGAGTCAACATAACATATGGATTTGAAGATTTCAACAAGCTGGTAGAATTCAGAAAATTTTGCAAAGACTATCTCAAGCATTTAAGAAAATTAATGTTTCAGGGGGAGTATAAGGAAATATTTCAAATAATTGCCTAGTATATCTTAAACATTTAAGAGCAAAGTTTAAGGGGGAGTTTTTAGAAATAATTTCCATGCATTAATTTCCTTGAAATTTAAATTTCAAAATTCAAATTGAAAATTAAATGTTATGAGACTGCCTATATTACTTTCTTTGTGGACTAATTTTTATGATGGAGATATTCGTACATTATTTTCTAAGTTTTTCAAAATATCAATCACAAGTCTCTATGTTTCTTTTTATCATCATCAAAAAGGGGGAGATTGTTGGCATATTTCAAGAACAAGTGTTGATGAAATCCTCTCAATATTTCATGAAGATTTAAAATTTTGATGATGAAGATTTAAAGTTCTCTAAACAACATTAAAGACTTGTGTCATCTCACAAAGGAAGGTTGCTTGATGAAAAAGGAAAGACATAAAGGATGTTTAAAGCTTTCAAGAGAGAAAATTGATGAAGATTTTCTCAAGAGCTAGAGTTTCAAGTTTAGAAGTTTTTGTTTTGGGTGATGGATAAAAAGAGTAAGTCATAAATCCCATTCAAGACCATTTCAAACTTGAGAGCAAATAGTTTTCTCGCAAAAACGTTTTTCTACGCTTTTAATCGATTATGATACGAAGTCTAATCGATTATTTCACTTAAAATTTGAATCAAAATAGCTTAACGACCCAAATAATCGATTAAGTGTTTTTTATAATCGATTATATTCATTCTGGGTTAATATAATCGATTATGGCCATAATCTAATCGATTATATCAGGAAAAATGAGTTTTCCAGTTTTAACTCTGATATAATCGATTAAGCTTTTTAGATAATCGATTAAATAAGTCGTTTTTGCGAATTCAATGCTGAATCAACCTAAGAATGGAAACTTTGATGTATTTTTGAATTATAAAATGGAAGAGAATGTCTTAAGTTCAACACATCTGATAAAACACAGTATTCAAAGTGTTCTTGCACTATAGTTTTTCAAAACCACTTTCTTGCTCTCTCAAGGTTGATCAAAGTCTTTGGAAGTGGTGATCTTTGTTCTTAAGCTTTCATTCAGCACTCAATCAGGTGTTTTCTTTTACTGTTTTCTAAACGGGTAAAATTCATCCCTTGGATCTATTCTAAGGGAGGTGTGTTCATCTCTTGTGTGTCAAGAGAGGTGGGAATCATCCTCAGTGTGTCTGAGGAGGTGTTTCATCCTTAGTGTGTCTAAGGAGGTGTTTCCTTTATCTTTATTTGTTATTACATGAATTGGTGTTTGTAATTTCAATTAAAGATAGTGGGGTGATCATCACGTATTTGTGGTGATTGGGAACTGGACGTAGGATTGGCCTAATCCGAACCAGTATAAATCTCTGTGTTCTTTATCTTTCCCTATCTCTTTTTATTGTCGATCATATTAACAATTGCAATTCAAATTGCGCTCATCTAAGGCTAAGGATAATCCTCATCTTGGTTTTAAAACATTTATTTAAAATCTGGAAAATTATTTTAAAGAGAAAAAGTTTCTTAAAAATCCAATTCACCCCCCCTCTTGATTTTTACACTGTCGTTTATTTCTAACATTTGTTCTTCTTGAAATAAAATCAAAACAATCAAAAGAATAAAAAAAAGAGAGAAAAGAAAAAAAAAGAATTTGAAGTTGAATAAAAGAGGAATTGTTTCATGTGGAGGAGGATTAATAGGATTAATAGTAAAGGTTTTGGGGTTTACTTCTTATGCTTATTTTTTATTTTTCCCCATTGCTCCACTATTCCCTTTGGTTTTAGCTACTTATCCCATTTTTATCCTTTACCTTGTCCTTGGCCCCATTACAACCCTAAAAGACCTTTTGATCTTTATGTGCATGTGTTCTGATTATTGATCTTGCCAAGTTTGTGTGATGCTGGTTTTTCATGGGTGTTTTGAGAGAAAATAGTAGCCTAGGCACTTGAGCGACAGAGTGTGTATCTTGTGAGATTCTGTTGCTTTTGATTCACCTCTTGACCTGATTAACTTTTTGCCATGTTTGAGAAGTTTGGATGATATTCATGAGTGCCACGGTTCTTTGACTCTTTGTGCATTGATTGTTACCCATTCTTTTCATTTCCAAAGATTCATTGAGAAGTATGTAATGTTTCTTTTTTCTTTTTTCTCTTTTTCCTATTTTGTTGCATGATTTTGCCCATAAGTGCAAAAGGTTAAGTGCGGCGGAATTTGATGAATCATTATTTATCCATGCTTTCTTACCCTTTTGTAGTTACTTTAATTATTGTTTTGTGTCTAATTATCCATTATTGGCAAGTTTTTATTATTTGGACTTTATTGGGCCAATAATTTAGAATTTTATAAATTCGAACTTATTATGTAATTTTTGTTTGTTTTATTTTTCAGAATAATCTTGGGACGTTTTTGGGCATGGAAAATATCCTGGACTTGAAGAAACTTCTGCCACATCAACCTCCACTTAGGATTTTAATTTTTTTTTCCTTTATTTTCGTAATTTGGGCTAAAAAATATTTTTTTATGAGGCCCATGCGTTTTGGGAGAGAGGGGCTGACCTAGGGTTACAAAACCCTAAGGAGAGGAGGCAACATTCATTCACGCACAACTGCTTTTCATTTTTTGTTTTTTGCCTTTTGTTTTCCATCTTTCAGCTTTTTTTTTTTTTTTCTCAGCTACTATCTTATTTTTTTCACTGCTTTGTAAGTTGTATACTTATGTTTAAGATAGTTAGTTGTTGTCACTCTCTTTTGAGGTGATCTAATCACTGGACGTAGGATCTTTTTTATCTGAACCAGTATAAACACTTTGTGTGATTTTCTCTATCCCTATTCTCTTTACATTTAGTATATTTTCTATTTTTATATACTTGGTATTCTGATTTATTTAAAGCAGAACTTAAAGTTATATTGGGATTTTGGTCAAACTCTATTTTAACCAGATTAAATTCTAAAAAGATTAAAATTTTATTAAGAAACCAATTCACCTCTCCCCCCTCTTGGTTTTTTACCTGCACTATTACTCTAACAAACACAAGGTGAATCAGACAATAGTTTGAGTCTTACAGACGATAGAGTCCATGAGACTATAAAAAGAGTTTCGCAAATAAGATTTTCTTAAAGGATTCTTCCCTCTTTAGTGTCAAATACAAACAATAATATGCAATTTAAAATAGTTTAAGGAAGAAAAGAGATTACTTACAATTTTTATACCAATTCGTCTGAAACCGCAGACTACATCCAGTTCTTCAATCCACGAGATTGAGTTCTACTAGCAGACTACTGTTGCAACTTACAAGTATTCTTTTGGCTAGTAGCCACTTCTGACTAACCCTTTCAAGTATTCTTTTACACAAAGTCCCTCCTAGCTTCAACAAGTATTCTTTGACATAAAGCCACTTTTGGATTCAACAAGTATTCTCTGATAGAAAGCCACTTCTGGCTTCAACAAGTATTCTTTGACACAAAGCCACTTCTAGCTTCAACAAGTATTCTTTGACACAAAGCCACTTCTGGCTTCAACAAGTATTCTTTGACACAAAGCCACTTCTGGATTCAACAAGGATATATAAAGGTTTGTGATTAAATCACAAGGTTTTGAGCTATACTAGAAGATCTACGTCTTACAGACGAGAAAGAGGTCTGGTATTTCTTTTAGAGATAACTAAACAATATTAGCAGTGTTCTTCTAAAGCTAATTTTAAGAGGAGAGAGGACTTAGAGAAGATTTTTTTACAAAAACACGTTTTTCTTAGCTTGCAAAGAATATGTCATTGTATTATGTTATCCTATTCCTTCATGATGCAAATGTTCCCTTTTTATAGAGAATGGGCAACTAGTCGCTAGAGATCTGTTATGAAATCTTCAGCTTTAGGTTGATCTTGAGTAAATTTCTTGTTGCGTCTGATGTGGGCTTCACATTCAAGCATTAAATGCAGTTCTTCATGCAATAAATGCATGCCTCCAAGCTTTACTCAAATCCTGATATCTTATAGCACTTATCCTTCATTAGATAGTGAGCTTTTCCTCTTTTGATGAAAGAAATGCCTCCGTACGTGGCAGGTGTACTTTGAGAGAACACAAGGCTTTGGGCATGTCAAAAATTTGGTGAGAAAGCAACTTTTACTTTTCATAAGGAAGGCATTGATGTGACATGAGAACTTCGCTTGTACTTCGTTCATTAGACCGCTAAGAAGAATATCTCTATAAGCTTCATAAAAGCAGATTTATCAACATTAGTGACAATCAAAGCATATCTTCTGATGACTCATCATCTGATGATTCTTCTAGATATCGTTTGACAGATGATGCACATGATCTAATTATAAAAGCGTAATGCACTTCTTTGTCTGATTTAACACATAATTGTTTTCTTGCATTATTCAAAATAATGAAGTGTTTGAACTTTTCCTCAACATCATATTTCTCAAAATATATTCTACTTGCTCATTTTGTGTTGTAGGGAATGTTTTCATTCGTCAAATCACGAATATGATCTTCAAAGAGACTCATCAACATCAAAACGTCATGGAACATAAGCTAAATTTGTTGTGTATCAACAACTTCCTAACTCGCACCCTTGTTAATGTTTAAAAAGCTGCTAGACACATATAGTCTCTTGCTTTACTCAAATTAGAATACCAAGCTCCCTGACCTATGCTTGATAAGCACTACCAATTATAAGGATTTTGCTTAAAGAGGTGATAAGCATTTAATGTTCGCTTGGTAGAAATATGGAGTGCATTTAATGCATCCAAAAAACCTCGTCAAATGTAGAAATATCACGTTTACAAGATGAAGTTTCTCAAAGGCAAGAAAAGGATTCACAACAATAAGAAAAGGATTTGTGATAGATAATTCTTTACATTGTTATTTAAAGCCTCAACTCAAGACGAGAAGAAGAGAAAAAAAATGTTGAACAAGTGCAAAAATGCTGCTAAAATTCTTGCATAATTTCATTATGCCCTAACAACTTTCAAGAACATTATTATGTTCAACTTTGCTTCTAGTTGAGTGTTTAATCTTTGTATACATCACAAGATGCTACATCTCATTAGTTAGCTAAAATTTGTGGTTGTTTAGATCATTTTCTTTTTAGAAAACCCTTGTTTAGCTAGGAGTGGTTTTGTGTTCCAAAGAATACTCGAGTCTAGCCACAAGTAGTTATTATTCCAAATATCAAGGTTGTCTAGCCAAGAACGGTGACTTTTCAAAGAATACTTGGTCTTAGCCATAACTGGTTGTGCTCCAAACAATACTTGGTTGTCTAGCCAAGAGTGACTAAGTTCCAAACAATACTCCAAGAGTGGTTACATTCTGAAGAATACTGGGATTTTAGTCAAAAGTAGCAGTGATCCAAATAATACTTGGATTTTTAACCAAGAATGGTAGTATTCTAAATAATATTTGGGTAATTAGTTTTAGCTAGGAGTAACTCAGATACAAAATATACCCACCTTGTATCTTAACAATATTAGTATGCTTAGTAGAACTTTACTTATTGGTCAAGAACTTGTCATAGTTTGAGTTTAGACGAACTAATATAAAAATATAAAGTTAAGTTTTCTCTTTTTATAAGCTATTTCATATTGAATGTTATAAAATTGTACTAATTAAAGGACAAGCTTTACAAAATTTCTTTTTAAACACCTTATCTAACATATCATCTATCAATCTTTAAACCGGTGTTTGACTATACACATTATCACACATAAATTTGCGAAAATTATAGAAGTTTTTAATACACAACTCAATTCTCCCTTTCTTGTATATTTGGCTTACTTTCATAATATTTTTATTTATCAAAACCCTAATTATAAAGGACTTAAAACCCTATAAATATATGATAATATCTTAGGAATTACTCACTTAATTCTTTACTCAATATTTATTTACATGTGATATTTTAAGCTCTTATTGACTTGAACATCCAAGATTCTTCTTAGGTGGATTTTTCCTAGATCATCATCAACAATTTGGTACCTACATCTTGGAATATCAACTCCAAATCCTTAAAGTCACCACTATTTCCACCTTGAAAGAATTATGTTTGTTTTTATAAGAACACATACTTAGAGAAGACAATTTAAATAAAAAATGAAGTTAACTTTAACAATAAACCTCAAGTGTTGTACTTGATTAAAAGTTTCACTTGGCACACCACCTTTAGTTTTTTGTGGACTTTAGCATAAGTACGTATATGTAACTGCTATGTTGTTTTTATACTAAATAATGAATATACATACAACTAGAGGGGTAGGAATAGGGATGATAAAAAAATCTACACTTGCAAATATCTGGGAGTAAAATCTATAATTTATATATCTTAAACTGCGTATAATGGATACAAGTATTTTAATTATAGACAGAGTGAATACACATATCATGGTGTTTGACCTGCAGATACTCATTACCCGTTAATTATTATTAACAAATTTAATTTAAATATTTTTTAAAAAATAAAATTATCAAAACAAATTATTAGTAGAAAATTTTAATATTTTAAAAAATTTTAGAATTTAATTTTATCTATATTTTTCTTATTTATATATATAGAAATTGAAGTTATTTTAAAAAAATTAATTTTTTAAAACTTATACTTTGTAGTCTAATCTTATTTAAATTTAATTTTTAGAAAGATTAAATCTGTTTACACAAATATTTAATTATAAATATTTATTTAAATTATATTTTAAAATTAATTTCTTTTTAAATTTATATTTTAAATAATCTTATTTTAAAATATAAATAAATTAAAACACCAGTATCTACTTCGGATATAAAAAACTCACAAATATCTTTTCTACGAATACCCAATAAATAATAAATAACGAGACAATTTCTTTTTGGACGAGATACATAAAGAGCCATTGTTCAACACATTGTCATCCTAGACGGGAAGGGATTTCTAAAAAGTGAATTTCTCTTTGAGAATATCATCATAACCATAAAGTAATTTAAAAAATAGACTTGTATCAATCACAAAAAAAGGCGACTTTAAAAAACAATGCAGGTTATATATTACTAATTAATAATGTGTAATATTTTGTACACATTCTTTATCTTTTACTTTTACGAACAAAACTGCGATATAAATTGCTATTTTTAATGAAAAAGTATACGTGTTACATAGTAAATTTATTTACTTTTATAATTTATTTCAAAGTCATATTTTAATTAATGAGTAATCAGTCTTCTATGCTGATTTAATTTATTTTACGAACAATCAAGTCTTTTTGGAGTCATAATGTGTTCTTTAAATATACCGTTCGTCCATTCATATACTATGAAATAGTTCTTACTAAAACCTTTTTCAATTGAAAATTTAAAATATTTTTATTTTTATTAGAATATATATTTTTTATTTTAGTCATTATTTTGTATTATAACTATTTACAAATTTTTATAACAAATTATTTATTATTTCTAATTAAGTTTTAAGCCTCCTATCAATTTAAATATTTGTAATTAAATTTATTCAACGTTTTTTTCTCGCAAGTGTTCAAAATCATTTAATTTTTCATTTGGTTCACGTGATCATTTGAATTTGTTTTTGAATAATAATGCAAAGAACCCTAATCTCTTCATAAAAAACGACATACTAAAAAATATCAAACTAATTATGTGAAACATAAAACATTTAATTTGGTAGAACTAATTATTTTATTTAAAATTTTATTTATACTGTCATCTAAATTAGTGATATCATACTTAAGACCGAAAAATCAAACACTCACTTCACTCAAGTGACTAAAAAATTCAATTGAAAAATAGAACTATTTCAAACACAAAATACAACAAAAAAAATTAAAAAAAATTTAAATGAAAATATCTAAATTTACAAGTACTTTAAACTTAACACGTCACACTTTCGATAAAAAAATATTAACTAACAACAAAAACTAAATAAAATATAAATATTTTCAATACTTAATTAAAAATACCTAAAAAGACTTGAAACTTAACTAAGTCTTCATAAAAAATTAGATTAGAAGAGTACACCAAAACAGTACTCAGACTTACCAAGAACCCACATCAATGATTAAAATCAATAAATCATCAACAGTATTAGGAATCACCCAAAATTAAGCATTTCTACAATAGTCATCACGAAACTCTCCTCTCCCCTCCCCGTTTTCTCATTTCACAATTAACATATAGCCCAATAGAAAAATGCAACAAAGTATACTTTTTTCAAGATCTTAGGAGTTAGAATTACAACTTACTTTGCATCTGGACATTACATTCATAATAGCAAATCAAATAAATCTAACCCGAGAATAGTGTCCCAATAAAGGAATTTCTTTTGAAGAAAATTGTCAATATATCCCCAGCCATTAAAAAAATGCAAGAGAACTCCAGCAGTTGAAATGGGAAACTACCTCAGGTGCCACTTAAAAAGAGCTACGCCTGGCTCTGTCCTCAGCAACATTCACCCTAATTGACCTTCCATCCAAACTCTGAAATAACAAAACCACCATATCAGAAAATCATCCATAAACAAACTGTGAAAGTAGTCAATTTGATATACTGTTTCACCCTGCCCTCAAACCACACCCATAGAGGCAATTTCAAAAGCTGTATGTTTAAGCCATTTTCCTTATGAACATAGTCCATAACAATCCTGTACCTTCAGCTTTCCGCATATTTAATTATCAATGCACGTAACCATTGATAGTTTAACAAAGAATTTAAGTAATACCTGACCATCAAGAGCAGCAACAGCATCATTCATTTCTGACTCATCCGACATTGTGACAAAACCAAAGCCACGTGAACGACCACTTTCCCTGTCATAAACTACCCTAGCACTCACAACCTTACCATGCTCACTGAAAAGTTGCTCCAACCTGGTATTATCAACATCCCATGGCAAATTACCAACATAAACTGAAAAGGAAGGCTCAAAGTTACGACGAGGTGGGCGCTCAGGTTGAGCTCCTCTCGGAGAGGCCTTATTAACAGTCAACAGTCTTCCATCATAATCCTGTCACAGATAATATGAATAAGATCCAAAAGAACAACACTATATAAAATTATTTAGAAAGAGATATCAATGACAAATTGACAGACACATCCTTTTGCATGTTAATGACAGGTATGATACTTTTAACTTGTAAAAAAGAAAGGAAATGGGTCACCTAAAAAAACTTCTTTGCACAAAGCAACAAAGCTTTCACAGTAATAAAAGATGTGACAAAAGCAAACTTGTAAAGGTTCTGTAGCATCTCATTGAGTAAGCCTTTGAGCCAATGATTTACAAACAAAAATATTACAAATAGTTGAATGGGAGTCCAAATTTCCAGATGTAACTACAAATTTAGAAAGAATTAAAATGACATAGAAATCACCTTATCTCTATGACACAAGTTATGCAGCCAACTCTTCTCACATATTAATTTAAATGACTTTCATTATAAAAAAAGGCACACAAAAGAAGTCTTGTTGCAGGTCCAGAGATGCAAAGAGAAACCAAAGACACTTCAAAATGGTCATAATCATATAGTTGCTCTTTACCAATATGGGTGGAAGGAATGCTGCAACAATCAGACAAATAATATAATGCATACGGGTTTAATTCAATCACATACATTCATTCCATTATTGCAACACTTCAATCACAAAAACAACAGAGTCCACACACACATATAAAGGCATACACACATATAAAAGCATTGAACAAAAATCAAACCAAATATTTCAATCCCATGCAGATTCATATTTAATGTCAGAATACAAAACAAGTGATATGAACTTACATAGCTATTAAATTTCTCCACAGCTTTTTCAGCTTCTTCAACAGTACTCATAGTCACAAACCCAAATCCACGACTCCGGTCAGTGTCCCTGTTATAAATAACCTAAAATCACAAAGGAAGAACAACAGGAGTCAGTGTCCCTGTTATAAATAACCTAAAATCACATAGGAAGAACAACCTAGAAGAGTTCATTTCACTTTTCAACCCTAGATAACATTAACGAACAAATCGAGACTGAAAATTGAGAGGATAAAGAGCCTCTCTCTGAAAATTGAGAGGATAAAGAGCCTCTCTCTTTCTAACCTCAGCGATTTCAACAATTCCGGCTTGTTCGAAAAGCATGGCCAATTTCTGGCTATCAACGTCGTATGGCAAGTTGCCGACAAAGAGTTTGGCCTCTTCCGGAGGTTCCCCGAAACTCTCACCTTCTGCGCCTTCTCCGTTGGGCTCCCAATCGTGGAAGCCACCCTCTTCTGGTTGTTGTTGTTCCTGGGGGGTTCCGGTGTTGTCTTCTTGCTGAGCCCAATCAGAAGTTTGGGCAACGTGTGTGAGGACGGGAGAACGGTGGGTTCGTGCGGCAAGGGAGAGACAGAGCGAGGGTGAGAAATGGAGTGTGAGGGGTTTGGAAGGAGGTGAGAAGATGAGGGGTTTGGCTATGTTGTGGAAGCGCGAGGAATGTGAAGAGAAGAGGCAGGAATCGGCCATGGTGAGGGACTTGAAGGAAGTGGAAGTGATAGACATGTCTGAAAGTGTAAAGAAGTTAGAAGAGTATCTCAAGGATAAGAGAAAGAGAGAAGCCTTCTCTTCTCTAAAATATCATAAGTATTATTCATCTGGGCTTTTCATATGGGCCCCCAGAGTAATTTCTATCAACAAAACAAGAGGAAAGTATTCATGCAAGACTTTTATAATCTTAGTGTTATCTAACACTTTCATCTCCAACAATTTATCCAGATTAAAAGATCAAGGAACTGGTTAAGAAATCATGATTACTTAACAAATTTCTATCCCCATTATTTTTTAATACACAATTCAAATATGTTTAAAATATTATTTTACAAAAATTTTAATTCATATTTTTATAACTTTTTTCTATTATAATGTACAAATATGAATTATATATTTTTAAAAAAATATAAAGATAAAAATATGTTTAATTTAATTTATAAATATAATATTAATTTATTAAAATTTATTATACAATCAATCTTTATTTTTTAAATTATATAAAAGATGTATAAATATAATATATATATATATATAATTACTATTTAATTATTATTTAAATTATATATTATACAATAAATTTTAATTCATATCTTTATAACTATTTTCTATTATAATGTACAAATATGAACTATATATTTTTAAAAACAATTAAAGCTAAAAATATGTTTAATTTAATTTATAAATATAATATTAATTTATTAAACTTATTATACAATCAATCTTTATTTTTTAAAATTATATAAAAAAAATTAAATATAATATATATATATAATTACTATTTAAATTATATATTATACAATAAAATTTAATTTTAATTCATATCTTTATAACTTTTTTCTATTATAATGTACAAATATGAAGTGTATATTTTTAAAAAGATTAAAGATAAAAATATTTTTAATTTAATTTATAAATATAATATTAATTTATTAAAATTTATTATACAATCAATCTTTATTTTTAAAATTATATATAAAATAAAATGTGTAAATATAATATATATATATATATATAATTACTATATAATTAATAAAATGGTTAATTGATTTAAAATAATATTATAGTTATAAATATCAAATTATTCTTATATAATTTAACTTACTAGAGTGAATATTTTATTCAATAATTTTTTTGTTTTTTATTTATAAACATAAATTATATATATATATTAAAAATAAAAATATATAATAACTATATCAAAAGTTTTTTAAGAAATAGAAAAATTCACACTTAATAGGTAAATATTTTACCTTTATTCACGTTAATATTTTAATTAATATAAAAACTATTAATAATATTTTTATCAAAATATATAAAATATTTTTATTTAATTTATTGTAAAATAGTTTTAATGAAGATATTTTATAAAAATATAGAATGGATAAATTTTTTATTAAAAAATTATAAATTAAATTATTGTTTCTCCTATTATTTTGCCTTACAAAAAGTTGCTAAAGACTATTATAAAGAACACGTTGCCTTACAAAAATTGCTAAATATTATTATAAAGACCACAGAAGTTGCATCTACATAAAAATGCATCATAATATGTATTACAACTTTTTTCAAATGTTACTTTCCATTTATAAAAAATTATATAAAGAATTGATTATTTAAAATTATAAAAATTTAAATATGAACTATAGGGTGTTTAAAAGAATTATAAATAAAAATATATTTAATTTTATTTATAGATACTAGCATAATTATTTAAAATTACAAAAATTTAAATATGAACTATAGAGTCTTTAAAAGAATAATAAATAAAGATATATTTAATTTTATTTATAAATACTAGTGTGAGCATAGACGTTATCATGTCTGATAGTCTTTTTTTTTTATTACAAATATATAAGGGAGATAATTTTGATATATATACCGATAACTCTTAAGATAAAAAAAGTATTTAAGATTAATATCTATGTTCATATATAAATTACTTTTATTATATATTTATAGTAAAAAAAGCAAAGATATAAATACGATAATATGAAATAAGAATATTAGAATGTATATAAAAAAGATTACAAAAAGAATAGATAATATTGATTTGTTAAAATTTATTATACAATTAATCTTTATTTTCTAAATTATATATAAAATAAAATATGTGTAAGTATGATATATATATATATATATATATAATTACTATTTAATTAATAAAATGGTTAATAGATTTAAAGTAACACTATAACTATAAATATCAAATTAATTTTATAAAATTAAATAAAAATAATTATATTTAACTTACTAGAGTGGATATTTTTATAAAATATCTTTCCGAGAAAAAATTAAAATAATTTTTATATAAATAATATATTTTTAATTATTTACGAAAAATTTAACCAATTTTATGAAAAAATATCTTTTAAAATTAATACTGAAAGGCATTCCACGTCAGTTATGAGGGCATTGTCATGACAGCCCCAAAACCGACGTTAAACAAGGCGTCGTAAAATGTAAGTTTTTTTAGGTCGGTACAAAAGAAAACGACGTTGAGTGCAGGTTCTGTTTCCTCATTTCCTATAAATTTTAATACATGCATATTTAAAACCAGACCAACAAACAATTTTATATACCAGACCAATCTCAAGGCAATTTCAAAACACATTTCAAATCAACTTTATATTTTCAATTGTTATAATTATATAATTACATAAACTGATGTAAATCAAATTACAATATAATCTACTGTCTATTTTTAATGTCTAAAAATTTTTGTGCCCATTTTTCTCTAACTTTATCCATAGACTCTTTAGGCAAGGGCTGTGTGTCACTGAATACTTGGAACAAAATGAAAGCATCTTAAGTACATGACAAAGTAAGAAAATTTACTAATAGGGTTTTGGAGGACTAACCTGTCTCCAAGTATCTCTGATATTCCCAAAAACTATAAGCCACATCCAATACATTACGTAGTAGTCACATTCGTAGCTACCCGTTTGTCTATTAATCTGTAATCAATTAAACAAATCATTAGTTGTGAAAAATACATATTCAATATTACAATGATATTAGAGAATTCAAGTAACCTTACATTTAGGATTTCCCAATGTGGGTTAGTGGCTTTGTTGATGTGCGTTCCATCAATGGTATTGCACACCTTAATAGCACTGTTAGAAGTTATTAGTCAATATATCAACAATACTTATATATGAAAACACAAACTTTCAAATACTTACCTATTCAAAATATTCTTCAAATCAATATCTGGTTTTTTATTCATAGAACAAAATCAGTACACCATCTTCTTGGACGACTGATGAGGAAGAATTGTCAGTGATGCCTACAAAAATAACATGTTTAGAATATAACTCAATCATAATAAAAACACTAATAAATTTATATTGACTTACTGGAATAAATAAGCTCCAAGATATATCTGCCTTTTGGATGCCTGAATCCAATTCTGGATATATCTTTGGACTTCTTCCCTTCTATTTCCAGCTTGTTGGATTGACTAAGGCTCAAAAAATCCATAAACATCTAAAGCTCCCTGCTCCTCAACCAATTCATCCATCATTCTAAAAAATTTTATATATTTAATAGTGAAATTGAAATTATAAAAATAGTAATAAATAAATATATGTACTTACATTGTCCAAAGTTGTAAAATAGAGATGTTGAGATCCTTATTACCTAATGTGATCTATGAGATGTCAGCATATGAAATGTAGAGAGGGAATCTTGCATTATCTATCCCAAATCTCATAGCATCCCACTGAATCTCAAAGGAGCTGCCATAAAGGTGTGCAGAGGCATGGATCAACTCAACAATTGGATTTTTTTGGGAGAGCTGCTTGTTTTCCTTTACTATGTTCAGAAGCAACAACACTTTTAGGCTTCTGAACATCCTACATGTTTAAAACAATACTAATTAGTTACAAATAACATTTTTAGAAGTCATTAACATAAAAAATTACATATCTTTTTTGAAACTTGTTGGACTAAATGTTCGGGCCAAGCAATGAATGTCTGAAGGGCATGTCCCACTTTCTGTACCTCATCAGTAGGCACAGGGACTCGAGCATCAACATCTCGAATCTCTTCCACCACCACTCTCAATAAACCAGGTGCCAAAGGCACACCGTGGATGGTAGAAGTTCCTTCCTGAATTGAACCAAGGGCCACCAATCTTGGTTCAAGCAAGCCATCCTCCACCAATAACTTGCACTGTTTTGATTGAACAGATGGACCAACTGTGGATGCAAGATATATTTCAAGTTACAATTCAAATCAACATATGTAGAAAACAAATAAGGATTTTACCTGTGGGTGCAGGTGCAGCAGCAGCAATAGGAGAAGCCATAATAGGAGCAGCGTTAGTGGAAGTACTTCCTATTGTGCCAACAGATGGAGGAGATGGATCAACGTGCTGGTGGGAAGATGTCATCCTAGCTGCCAAGTCTGGAAACATGCTAAGTAGCTGCTCCTGAGCTATGTTGCGATGACCGGTGTCAACTGGGCTGCAATAGTGGGTGTCAGCTTCGCTATGAGCTTCTTCTCCTACTCCTCTTCACTGAGTCCTGAGCTCTAGGTATTCTTTACTGGTGGCCCAAAATACTGTCTTATACCCATACCGCTCCCCACACCCCGAACACGGTCGGGGTGTTCATCTTTACTAATAGCAGTGGTCAGTATATCTTGACGACCACGTGGAACGAAAGTTCCCTGTGTACACTGCTCCTCCAAGGAATCCTACAATAAAATTTAATACATTATATATAAATATATAACGAATGAGAAATTAATCATATTAGGGTTAAAGAATAGTAACTTGCAATCCTATCAACAATCTCTTTAGCCTCCTCAGATGTCATCTCACCGAAAGGCTTTTGACGAGCTCTCTTCCAAGTTTGATGACGTTTAGGAGGAGATGGTGGGAGGATATCATCCTGGCTTAAACCAGAATTGGGTAGCTCTTTCTCTCTAAGTGCAGCCTTCTCCTCCATCATTCTTTGAGCCAGGAGACCATACCCCCCACGAGATAGACGGTGGGGGGTCAAATTCTTCTTCTGAATCTCCTTGGCCTTTAATCTTTTCTCCTGCAAAATAATTGAAATTAGAATGTGATACAATAACTTAATAAATTTAAATTAATTCATACCTCTCACTCCGGGCTAGTCCTAATCTCCACAAATTTCTTCCAATCCTCCTCAGATATGCCATATCGTTGGCAAGGATTAAGTCCCTTGCTAACGACATCCTGAGCATAAACTCATCTCGTAGTTAATGTGGACTTGAACTGCCTCTACATTTTTGCAATGGTGGACATAATCTTCCTCTTAATTGCCTTAGAGTTTTCAATATCGAAATACTTCTGCAAAAAGAAAATATAATTAGCATCAAAATTAAAAATCAATATTCAAGAAAAGACAATTGAATAGATTTAAACTTACCAAAATGTCCTGCCAAATCAAACTCTTCACGGTCTCCTAAACATTATCCCAGTCTCGATGCAAAATAGATGCCTAAACATAATCATTAGTTAGATGAAAACAAGAATTATATGTAAATAAAGTTGAAATATAAACATAACTTAGAATTACCTTCTTCCGTGCAACTGTACCCAAGTAGCTTCTGAACTGGGTATGATGCGAACCAGACATCTTCCCAGTGCGTGGATCAACAGACACAATTATCTTCTCTCCTGTCATGTGCCTGGTTGTCAAGCTCACTAATCGTGTAGGTTTTCTAGTCTTCTTTGGTGGGGGAGATGCTGGAGGAGATGTGGAAGGAGGTGAGGGAGGGGGTGGCGGGGGAGGAGCTGAAGGAGATGTCATGTGCCTGTAAACAAAAATTATAAATCATACATATATAGAAATATAATTTATAAATCATAAATATGCAAACATAAAAAAAACATAAACAAGTTAAAGTACAAACATACTTAGACAACTAAATTTTTCCATATCCCTTCATCATGATCATTACGAGTTGCATGGACAACATCCTCTTCTACATCTTCAATACTACTAGGCAGTCGTGGTGAATTGGGGATGACAATGAAATCATCTGACTCATCTTCATTTTCATGGTTCACATCAATCCCTTTGCCTTGGAGGACCACAGACCACCTATCATTACATGGGTCAGTCACTTAAAAAACTTGTTTTGCTTGATATGCCATGATGAATGGTTCTTCCTTATGACCTATCTTCTTAAGGTCTATCATACTAAAACTCATTTTGTCAAATTGAACATCGGTATTGTTATCAACCCAAACACATTTAAATAGAGGAACTCTAAATTTAGTGTAGTCAACCTCCCAAATTTCCTCAATCACTCCAAAGTAACTTATGGATGCCATGATGGGATTTTTATCCTTTAAACTAGAAAAGTGCATGGATGTGGCCTCAATAGATACTCCACTATTTTGAACTGTGTTATTGTCATCTTGTGACTTTGTGTAGAAGGAATATCTATTAATTTCGTACCCAGTCCAAGTGATGACGTTATGTTTAGGTCCATGAGCTAGCCATTTCAATGTATCAGATGCATGCTAATCTGAAAAATTTGGCTTTTAAACCACGTGACAAACTTGTTGTTATGCTCCTTCACCAACAACCATTCACCCATTTTAGGGTTTTAGGTCCTCAACATTGATTGATGAGCAGATATGTAAGGAAGACTTCATCTATATTATTCAAAATATACAAGTGTGCATGACTTAACTCAATAGTATCCTTTGGTTGAACTTTTATATCATGAGTTCCCTTTCCATTTATCCTATCATCATGACAACTTGTAGGAACACCCATAACTTGTGCTTTTGCCAAGTATTCTGAACAAAATTCTATAGCTTCTTCTGCAATATACCTTTCAACTATAGAAGCTTCAGGTCTGTATGGATTCTTAGTATACCGTTTGAAGATCTTCATGTATCGCTCAATTGGGTACATCCACCGCAAATAAACTAGGCCACATAATTGTATCTCTCTTACAAGATGAACAATTAAGTAAACCATAATATCAAAAAATGATGGAGGAAAATACATCTATTGCTCTGGTGAAGTGTGTTTTGCCTTGCATCTAAATCTCCTATTTATAGGAACTTAGCCAAGGTCTTATTACAAATAAAAATCTGAAAATTAATTACAATTCAAGTAAAATATTTCTTCTCCGGATTTGATTTTGTTGATTAGGAAATCATCGGCCAAGAATAGAAATAATTGCTCCTTCAGAATAAATATTTCTTCCCCGGATTTGATTTTGCTGATTAGGAGATCCTCTACCAAGAATAGAAATAATTGCTCCTTCAGAATAATTTTAATGCTTCGATTTGATTGCGGATTTGGATTTGCAGGAAGGGAATTCTGAAAATGGGGAGTTGATTATGCACAGATTTCAAATTTTCAAATGAAGCTGGCCCACGCATTGAATTAGGCCACATCGAATGCACCTAAGTTGCACCTTCTATTGGTTTCATGATAAATGGGCCGCAAAGAATTTAATTTGGAATATTGAAAAAGTTTTCCCCACCGAAGCACATTGGGCTCATTTCAAAATAACTTCAAGTTCTTTTTCTCCTACAAGAAAAGTCTCAACCAAAAAAAAGAGATATATGAAATATGAATGTATGAATGTATGTTTTGATGTTAAAAATATGTAAAATGCAATAAATTTACTAAACTTAAATTACGTCATTGTTTTTATGAAAACGTGCAAAATGCATGGTTTAAAAATAGAACAAATGGCTTAGAAAGTGTTCTTAGATCAAAAACTAAAGAATAAAATGACATACATCACAGGTCTAGACCCACCAACCTGCCACGTTCAATTTGGCTGGGCCGACAATTTTCGACCATGGTCGAGCGACCACTGTCACGATAGAGTATGCTCCACACACCACAAGGCGCATGAAAACATAGGAGAGGAGGCCTCGTGACACTTCCCTCCAAGACCAACCAAGTGGGAGTGGCCATGCTTGGGGAGCACTCCCCCCTATAATAGGCTTATATGCAAAAGTCAAATTTGTACAAGCAAATACACTTTTTTTGAGCAGACATAAGGCCATAACTGGACCTAGAGACCGAATTTTGACGAGATTTTTGCAGGCATCCTCATAAAAATTATATCTCTTGGTTCCCCAAATATTAGAATTTTTTATCAAGGGGAAGTATTTTTTTAATTTTTTTCAAAGACCTGAAAATCGTAAAATCGGGAAAAATGGAAAAACGTATCTAGGGGTCGAATTTTGGAGTGATTTTTTGCAGTCATTCCCATAATAATATATCCAATGTGCCCACCAAATATCATTGTCATTGGACATGGCATTGAATTTTGACGATTTTTTGTTTGAAATGGACAAACTTGATAAACTTGAAAAATTGAGAACAATTTCAAGATGGCATGGTTTTGCCCACAAACCCTCCTCCATGCCATAGGGGGCCATTTGGAGTTGCTTGTCATTAATATTTCCCCAAATCCCTCCAGTGCTAAAATTTGAGTCACGGCACACAAGCCGGCATATGCCGTGGTGCACAAAAATGACCCACCGAGTCAAGTCCACCAACATGTCTTGGTTTTGTCCCAAAACATTTCCCCATGTCTTAGAGGAGCCATTTGGAGTTGTTTGCCATCAATGTTTCCCAAAACCATCCCGGTGCAAAAATTTGAGTCACGACACACAAGCCGGCATATGTCGTGGTGCACCACAAAAATGACCCACCGAATCAAGTCCACCAAAATGCATTGGTTTTGCCCCAAAACCTTCCCCCATGCTTTAGGGGAGCCATTTGGAGTTGATTGCCATCAACATTTCCCAAAATCACCCCAGTGCAAAAATTTAAGTCACGGCTCACAAGCCAGCATATGCCATGGTGCACCACAAAAATGACCCACTGAGTCAACTCCACCAAGATGTCTTGGTTTTGCCCCCAAAACCTTCCTCCATGTCTAGGGGAGCCATTTGGAGTTGATTGCCATCAACATTTCCCAAAACCGCCCCGGTGCAAAAATTTGAGTCACAGCACACAAGCCGACATATGTCATGGTGCACCATAAAAATGACCCACCGAGTCAACTCCACCAAGATGCCTTGGTTTTTCCCCCTAAAACCTTCCCCCATGCCTAGGGAAGCCATTTGCAGTTGATTGCCATCAACGTTTCCCAAAACCGCCCCGATGCCAAATATGAGTCACGGCATATGCCGTGGTGCACCACGAAAATGACCCACTGAGTCAACTCCACCAAGATGCCTAGGTTTTGCCCCAAAGCCTGTTAGAAATAACAACAGTGTAAAATCCAAGAAGGGGGTGAATTGGATTTTTAAAAGACTTTTTCCCTTTTTAAAATTAATTTCCAGATTTTAAAAAATACTTCTAAAATCAAGATTCAAATTTTTCTTAACCTCTCATAAGAGCAGTTGGAATAACAAATGTTAATATGATTTGCAATAAAATAAAGAGTAACGAGAGATAGGGTAAGAGAGATTGAACACAGAGATTTATACTGGTTCGGATTTAGTCAATCCTCATTTAGTTCTCAATCACCACAAACACGTGATGATAACCCCACTATCTTTAAAAGCACTTACAAACACTAATCAGTGAAACAATGTAAAAACAATTAAAGATAAACAGTATCACCTCCTTGGACACATTAAGGATGATCCCCATCTCTCTTGACACACAAGAGATGAACACACGTCCCTTTAGAACAGATCCAAGGGATGAATTACATAAACCAGTAAACAGTAAAGAAAACACCTGATGAGTGTTGGATATGAAAGCTTAAGCACAATGCAATCACCACTTCCAAGAACTTAGATCAACCTTGAAAAAGCAAGAAAGCGGTTTTGAAAAACTTTAGAGCAAGAACATTGTAATTTCGTGTTTAATCATATGTGTCTTAACCTCAGACATTTTCATTCATTTCATAATTTGAAATCAGCTCAAAGTTTTCATTCTTAGGTTGATTCAGCATTGAATTCGCAAAAACATCATATTTAATCGATTATATAAAAGTTGTAATCAATTATATTAGAGTAAAACTGAAAAACATATTTTTCCTGATATAATCGATTAGATTAAGGTCATAATCGATTATATGAAACCCAGAAGCAATATAATCGATTATCAAAAACACTTAATTGATTATTTTGTTCGTTAAACTTTTTCAATTCAAATTTTAAGTGATATAATCGATTCTATTTTGATTCCTAATCAATTAAAAGTGTAGAAAAAGGTTATTGTGAAAATATGGTTTTCTCTCAAGTTTGAAATGGTCTTGGATGGGAATTATGACTTACTCTTTTTATCCATCACCCAAAACTGAACCTTCTGTACTTAGATCTTCAGCTCTTGAGAGAATCTTCAAAAATCTTCTTTTTTGAAAGCATTTATTCTCTTTGAATAAATATATTTTCCCTTTATTTCCATGATGCAACCTTCCTTTGTGAGATAAAATCAAGTCTTTAATGTTGCAAAAAATCTTTACATCTTCATCATCAAAACTCCAATCTTCATGACTTATTTGAGATAAAAACTTCATCAAAACTTTCTGAGTAACTTTTTACTCATGCTTGAAATAAGTCAACAAAGTCTTCCCCCATGCCTTAGGGGAGCCATTCGGAGTTGATTGCCATTAACGTTTCCCAAACCTGCCCCGGTGCAAAAATTTGAGTCACGACACACAAGTCTGTCATGCACCAAAAATGATTGGTGCAAGTGTGGGCAGTAGACCAAATCGTGGTAGCCTCTTTCTAATATAAACCATATAAATTTTTAACTTTGGGGCGTAACAGGTTGGTGGATATGATATAAAATTGGAGGAGAATTGATTGAGAGGGATGAATCAAAGCGACAAGGGCTGAATCTCAGTGGATCGTGGCAACAAGGTCACTCTACCACTTACAATACCCCGTCGCGTATTTAAGTCGCCTGCAAAGGATTTTACCAGTCGCTTGATGAAAATTGCGTTTCAAGGCATCTCGCAAGGCTTATTCACCTTACGAGGTTCACCAACGGCACGTGCCTCTGGGGGACCAAAACCACCTACTGATGGTCGGCAAACGAATGATAGGCACATGCGTCGCTTCTAGCCCAGATTCTGACTGACTTAGAGGCATTCAGTCATAATCCAACACACGGTAGCTTCGCACCACTAGTTTTTCAACCAAGGGCGATGACCAATTGTGCGAATCAACAGTTCCTCTCGTACTACGTTGAATTACTATTGCGACACTGTCATCAGTAAGGTAAAACTAACCTATCTCACGACAGTCTAAACCCAGCTCACGTTCCCTATTGGTGGGTGAACAATCCAACACTTAGTGAATTTTGCTTCACAATGATAAGAAGAGCTGACATCGAAGGATCAAAAAGCAATGTTGCTATGAATGCTTGGCCGCCACAAGCCAGTTATTGTTGTGGTAACTTTTCTGACACCTCTAGCTTCAAATTCCGAAGGACTAAAGGATAGATAGGCCACGCTTTCACGGTTCGTATTCGTACTGGAAATTAGAATCAAACGAGCTTTTACCCTTTTGTTCCACTCGAGATTTTTGTTCTCGTTGAGCTCATCTTAGGACACCTGTGTTATCTTTTAATAGATGTGCCACCCCAACCAAACTCCCCACCTAACAATGTCTTCCGCCCAGATCGACTGACCGAAGCCAACCTTGGGTCCAAAAAGAGGGGCAGCGCCCCGCCTCCGATTCACGGAATAAGTAAAATAACGTTAAAAGTGGTGGTATTTCACTGCTGTTTCTAGCTCCCACTTATCCTACACCTCTCAAGTCATTTCACAAAGTTGGACTAGAGTCAAGCTCAACAGGGTCTTCTTTCCCCGCTGATTCCGCCAAGCTCGTTCCCTTGGTTGTGGTTTTGCTAGATAGTAGACAGGGACAGTGGGAATCTCATTAATCCATTCATGCGCGTCACTAATTAGATGATGATTGTCATCAACGTTTCCCAAAACCGCTCCAGTGCCAAAATTTGAGTCACGGCACACAAGTTCAGCATATGCCGTGGTGCACTAAAACGACCCACCAAGTCAACTTCACCAACATGCCTTAGTTTTGTCCCAAAACCTTGCCCCATGCCCTATGGGGGCCATTTGGAGTTGATTGCCATCAGCATTTCCCAAAACCACCCTAGTGCCAAAATTTAAGTCACGACACACAAGCCGGCATATGCTATGGTGCACCACAAAAATCCAGGTGACTTGGGCCCGGTGTGCAGGCTAGGAATCTTCAGTTTGTGAGGTAGGAGAATGTTAACTATCTCCTGTGTGAAGGGTTGGAAACTCTTTAGACTCTATTCCAAATCTAGGTTCAGGGGTGGTACTGGAACAACCCTGAAGGGTTGGTGTTAGCCATATTGTTCATGTTTGTCTTCATGAGTATTTGGACAAGGTTCCTAGAAATAATGGTAGCCATCATACCCTTCTGATCTACCTCCCCAAGGATAGTATTGTCGTCCTTGACTCGGCCCCATACGGTCATAACAGTGTGGGTCATCCTCGTATCTGCATGGGTTAATATGGAAAAGGTAGAATTGGTGGTGGCAGGAACAGCCCATATGAATCCCTCCGGCTAGAGGGGTGGTGCGCATCCTTGTATGTATGGATAGGAAGCATGCCATCCGTTGTCGATAGTGTAAAGGTTAGTATAAAGATGGCTCCTCCTTATCGGGGATCTTTGGTGGCATTCCTTTGGTCCATGTTGAGGGTTTCACCTTGGTGGAGTATTTGTGGCTTTGGGGTTAGAGCTAGCGACATTTTTCATTTTTGCGTTATGATGTGATTCGCCTTCAGTATCTGTCCTGCAATGCTTACAGATCGGCTTGTTATTGTTCTCTCACATTTTGGACCAAGCCTTCCATGTGGTTCTTGATTGCATCTAGGGTTGCTTGATCTTTTCTTGAAAAAAGGCTCGAAATGTGGTTAGGAAAAATTATCGAGCCCCACAGTGGGCGCCAAATGTTCTTACCAGAAATAGATGAGGTCGACTTTCGAGCTACTAAGGTTACTGGAGACCGAATTGAGTTCTTTTTGCAGAAGATTCTCCGATGCTCAAGTCAATAAGAACTCTAAAAGAGTTTAGTATATAAGAAATAGAATGAGTTTTTTAAGTGAATACTCCCTGTAATATCATAAAGTATCTATAGAGTCTTTGAAATAATAAATCATAAATATTAATAAATGATAATGATTTTATATTAATGTTAATAAATTGTAATAACTTTATATTAATATTAATAAATAGTAATTTAAGCATTGATATTATAATATTTAATTATTATTATAAGTTATTTTATTATTATAAGTTATGGTAATTCATGTGGATGAATATGTAATGATATAATATATAGTCAGGTATTGGGAGGTAAATGGAGGGACACAAATTAAGGTAATAATAATGAATAACAATTTAACAAAATTTAGTTTAAGAGTTTAACTATAATTCAATTATGTTTAAAGTAGGGATGCACTTCCACTTATTTTTCCACGTATTCCGAAAACAAGTAAAATGATTTCCTTTCAATCTTAATTTTCAGTGACAGGGTGCATCTTAATTTTCTTCCATACAAACTCTAAGATCTTTGGTGAAATGTGCCTCAATATTTAATGGTGTAATTGTCTCGCTCCTTCCTTAATATATATTTAGTAATTAATACAAGATATAAAAAATTTCCTTATAAAGAGATTACAATTGACACAAAAGTTCGTTCCTTTGCAAAACGAAAAATTCTTGCTTTACTTTGAAAAATATATACATTTTAATTAGATTAGTTATATTATAATCATTTTAAGATTTAATTATAATAATATTATAAGTATATATATTTGTACGTTTTACAATAATTAAATATGAAACATAATGTTATGAGTTTATTAAATTATTAACGTTCGCAATATTTATTTATATTTTAATAATTTTTTATAATTTAAATTTTAATTCTTTAAAACGTTAATATTTTTCATAAATAATTATGTAACAAATAATAAAATATATAGTTATATAAATTTTTTATCATATAGTGTTTATTTCTTTAAATTTTAATCATATTTTAACTGTTAAAGTTCAGTGTCATCTTGATTAATTTACAACAATAATACAATGTTTATAATATGATGTGATCTCATTTCATGAAGAACCTCAACCCATGCAAGGAGGAGTCACCACAAGAAAATAAAAAAATGAAAATATGAAAGAAAAGCTTACAAAGAAATTTGAAGAAAAGGACGGAAGAAAAACTAGAGGAATGTACAAGAAATTGGAAGAAGACATTAGAAATATAAATAATTCTTGTAAATTCCTTGAAAATAAAAATAGTTTAGTCTCTTTTATGACTTTGTCACAAATAAATACAAGAGGAGGGGTGTTTGGACATAAGGATAACAATTAGTGGGAAGGGCCTTGTTTGTGAAGCTTGGGAGCATCTCCAAACATGGCCTAAACCATTCACCTTCCACCCATGTGCATACATTTTTGTTTTCCCCTCTATATAAGGGTGTAAGTCTCATTTGTAACATAACTTTGAAGATTAATGGAGAGCAAGAGTTATTTCTCTTTGAAGTTCAAGAGGTAAGCCTCATTTCTAGAATCTTATCTTGAGTTTTTCATAATTTAAGTGGTGATTGTCCTTTGCACTTATCTTTCTTTATGAAAGTGGCGTGTTCTTCATTCTCTTGTCTTCTCCGTGTTTTCTCTTTTCATTTTCTTGAATGTTCTTCATAATTGCACCTTTATTCTTCATTTTAATCAATTTTCCACCGATTAAAATGTTTGTTTTCATCTTCTATGGCTTCCTATGGGTTTTATCTTGAATTTAATCAATTGAATTGAATTGTTTTGCAATTTATAAGTGTAGGCCGAATTTGAACCCTAACATTTGGAGAAAAATCTGATTTCATGTTCTTCCATGCAATTTTACATGTTATTTTGATTCCATATGCCTATACACATGTTTGATAGATCCTACATCACTTGTAATGCCTCCTAGGCATCCATCATAATATAAGTACATTTGTTTTTGAAGAAATATTATTGATTTTTCATTCTTTTCTACATGTAGTATCAATCCTTTAAAAATTTGTATATGGTTTAAAAGAATTGTTGAGATACATAATTTACGTAATAAACTATAATTATAATAATAATTTTGTATGAAGTAAATTATGTTTTGAAAATCATCTATTTTTCGTATATTTAAGTTTACATATTATTACTTTTAGAGAGAAAGATGTTTTAGTTTTGGAATGTCTAACGTAAAGTATTTATGTTAGTTTTGATTAGGTGTTCGTTAAATAACAAAGTATAAATATAATTGAATTTATGTGAGATGAAATTTAGTTTTATAATAGATTATGTAAAATAGAAGTATTTCATCTATTAGACAATAAAATACAACATGTGATATTTCTTTTCAAAGTCTTATATGTCTTTTCATGCTCAAATGATAGGTACATAATTGTAAGCTAAAATTATTGTCCATGAAATTATTATATTTGTCTATTTTAAGTTTCAAACAATGTTTCCATCTTCAAACCATCAAGATGATCCTCAAGAAGTCTGGTCAATGTCAAAGATATCATGGAAAGAAAGTTAAAGTTGTTATGCATCAATAACACCCTAACTCGTGTTCATGTCAACTCCAGAAGAGCTTTTTGGTTTGTATGCTTTCTTGCTTTACTCAAATTTGAGTACAAAACTCTCTAACCTAGACCTAATAAGTGTTGTCAACTATCAGGATGTCTCCTTAGAGGAGACAAGTATTCAAGGCCACATGGAGTGCATTTAACGCATCCTCTTCCTCACTTCCTTAGACAATGGAAAATACCTCTCTTGAGTTGAAGCTCTCAAGGAAAAGATCTCCAACAACTATTTTAAAGGTCTTGTTTAAGAAGAAATATAGACAATAGTGCTAATCATAAATGCAAAAATAGTGCTGAAATTTTTTCTCATTCTCTATGCCTAAAACTTTATCAAGAACACTATTTTGTTCATCCTTGTTTCTAGTACAGTGATTAATCCTTGTATAGGTCGTAAGATGCAACCTCTCTCTAGATAGCCAAAACTAATATATTTTATATCACCTTTTTGTAGTAAAATCGTTGTTTAGCCAAGAGTGATTGTGTTCGAAAGAATATTCAGTCTTAGCCAGGAATGGTTGTTGTTCCAAATAATACACTAGGTTGTTTAGCTAAGATGTCTATGTTCCAAACAATACTCCAGTTTTTAGCCAAAAGTGGTTGCGATCCAAATAATCATTGAGTTTTTAGCTAAGAGTTGTTGAGTTCCAAATAAGACTTAGGTAGTTAGTTTTGATTAGGAGTTGTTGAAATCCAAAGAATACTCGTCTTGTAACTTCGTGGCATAATGAAACTTTACTTGTTGATAAAAAAATGGACATAGTTTGGATTTACATACAAACCAATATAAAAATGCAAAGTTAAGCCTTTTATCCTTATAATCTGAACATATTATCCCAATAATCAAGCATTAGAGGCTTAACTTCTCATCAATAATTGCTTCTATTTTTATAATATGTCATAAAAGTAATAACACATCAATAAATCATTTTATATTTTTCCTTCTTCATATTCAACTTTATTTATTTACTTTCATTCATATAAAATAATAATAATAATAATATTCATTTCAATTAAACACAACATTATAATACAAATTGGAAAAAACTTTTACATATACAATTTTTGGTAAAATATAAATTTATTCATCAACTCTTACATTATCTTTATCCAAATTTTACTTATTCACATTTTCATATCTTACAAATTAAATTTTACAAAACAAAAAGGTAAACATTTTTTATTATTTAAACATTACATTCATTTATCATCCACAACATTATTTTTATCTACAACATTTTAAGATATCAAAAGATCATTTTTAGTATTTTAATTAGTTAATGTATGTATGAAATTTAATAAATAATTTTATTTTCGATATATATTTTTTATTATAAATATTTCAATATTGATATAAAATATTTAATTCATGACATGCATAAATATAATATTTTTCTTAAAAATTATTTATTTTTAATAGTAATTTTTTACAAGGTTTTATACTTTAATTGTTAAATTTATTATATTTAAGTAATGCTCCACAAATTGTACATCACTCCATAATTTGTTTTTTGTGATACAATGATGCATAAAGTATGAACATGTCTTCATAATTTGATTTTTGTTAGCGCACACTACTTGAAAAAGTGCACAATTGCATTAATCCTCCACAAATAGATTCTTTTCATCTGGACAAACTAATTAGCAAAATGCACCATCACACATCCTCCATAAATAGCTTTTCGTCAGGGCACACTACTCAACAATGTGTACTGCCACATTAGTCCTTCATAAAGGACCTTTTGTCAAGGCACACAACTCAATAATGTGCATCATGGCACAACCCTCCATTACATGATTTTAATTAAGACACATTACTCAAAAATATGTTCCACATATTAGGAATCTCACTAGCACTAATATTTTACTATCATTTTATGTGTCTAAACTAACAATTGTAAAAAAATAGTAGATTTAATATACATAGTTCATTTGACAAGCCCCAATGATCATATTTATCAGTAACTCAATTATTCTTCATCTACAAATTAAATCATCTGCTACATTCAAACCATTCATGTAAAATACACCATCCTGACCAAATATACAAAATCTTCATTATTTCCACAATGTCAAAAATCCTCTTCAAATGGATCAAATTTGCATAATAGACACACACAAAATTCAACTTTTATCTTGTTATTGTCTTTGCTAATGGTCAAATAATAGAAAATGAGAAAGGTGTACATTTTGAATGTCCATCTCCTAAATTATTTCACTTCCCACATAACTATATCTTCTTTTAATTGAAGGAAAAAGTGTGTCACTTTGGGACTTCCCAATGAAACAATATTGAACAAGTTGTGCTACTGTCAACCTCAACTAAATGAACACGGTCAAATTAGGTATGATGATATTTTTCAAATATTAACTCATGACAATGTTTCTCAATTGTTAGCTAGGAACTCTCAATTTCCATTTAATACAATGATTAAACTATGTGCCAAGTTAACGAGATCTACAAAAGAAATTTTGAGGTTTCTAAACTCACCCACTATAAGGAGCCCTTACACAAATCCAGACCCATCAATTCTATTGCAACAATAATATACTATTGAGCACTTATCCAACGAGCTATCATAATAGAAAGCCCAAGTTATTGTTGTCTAACCTACAAACGTTGCAACAGAAAAAAATGTCAATCTCACACAAATACTCTTTCAATTAATTATTTGAAAACATATTTGAAATACTACAATACATAAACTAGAAACAAGTAATGAAAATCAACTATCAACGTCCAGTTTGAGTGTTAATAGAAAACTTGTACACGACAATGTCCAAATACAAAATGATGTTGACGTTGCAAAAATAATCAACCGTTGAAAAAGAATTCAACATCTTCCACCAACTGTAGTCAACTATTTGGAATGATCAACCAACATTGAAAGGTTTATCCAAACCAAAGATTTACATAGAACAACACCTGATGAAATGGATTGGAACTTACAAGTACCTACATTAACCATGACAAGATAACATTATTTTAATTTCATGTATTTTGCATCATTTTTCAACCATCAAATAAGTTATATTTCAACTAATCGCGACTAAACCATCAATATTTATTTTTTAAATATGAATTATGTGTATTTTATTTATATAAACCTTTTTCAAATATTATTATATAAATTTATAATTATACTCCAGTCAAAATATAAAATTAATTTTATATTACAAAATTATTCCATTAAAATTATAAATCAAATTCACATTTTATATTCTTCAATCTAAACCTAGAATCATTATTATCCATTTCCTAATTTTATCACCAAATTTATAACATAAAATATAATTTCTAATAATAATTTCAAATAATATTAACTTTCAAATATATTATCAAACATACTTTAAAAACTCTTTCAAATTTTTTAAGCATTCAAAACTTAATTACCTCCATACATTTTATTTTTTTTAAGAATTCAAAAAAATAATTATCACCATATATTTAAAAAATAAAATTATTAAAATACGCAAATTTTTTACAACATCCAATATACATTTATTTAATTTAACTCGATTAATTTCTTTTTTATTAAGTCAAAAATTAAAATTACATTTTCTATTATAATGTGAAAAAAATGTAACTATGCTATTTGTGGAAAATTTTCGCAATACCCCATCCGAATTAAAAATGAAAAAATTATAAAAATTTAACTTTTGATTTTTCATATTTTTCAATTTTTAAAAAGATTTAAATATATTTTTTAATGATTAAAATAATTTTAATAAAGTCTTTCATTCAATTACTCCCTCCATTTCAGATTATAAGGCGGACTTTTGAAAAAAAAATTCATAATATAAGACATTTTAGAATTTCATTAACTTTTTTTTTTCTTTATATACCCTTATTAATACCATGATTATTTGTGCTAATATTAAATAGTAGAAAGAGAAATTAAACTCATGAACTAAGAATTAATTATCTTTTATTAGTCTGACTCTTAATACAGATTGAAGTTGCAGTACCGATGTCATTTTAATTCAGTATTTTTATTTGTATTTTGGTGGAAATTGAAAATTTGAGTGAAATTTTAAAATAAATTTTGAGCATAGTCATTTACAATTTGGTGGGAATTAAAGATTTTGATTGAAATTTTAAAATAAAATTTTAGATTTGGTGGGAATTAAAGATTTTAATTGAAATTTTAAAATAAAATTTTAGTATAATCATTTGTAGTTTGGTGGGAATTAAAAATTTTAATTAAAATATTTAATTAAAAAAATTAGTAGTTCTGAATTTAAATTATTTAAAAATAATTCTAAAATGAATTCAAAACTATTGAAATTCTAATCTCTATTAATGTACAATTTTATTAAAAAATTAATTTATTTTATAAAAACTTCTTATAAATTTTAATTAATTTAGTTAATAGTAATTAATAATGGTAAAGATGGAAAATTTGTAAAAAACTAAATAGATTAATTATTTTTTTTAGTATGTAAGAATTTGTCAATTACATCCTATAATTTGAAATGGAGAGAGTATTAATTTATATTTTTTTAAATTAAATTTCATATAATTCGGTTTAATTTCAGGTAATTTCAATTGGATAATCATAATTTGGGTTGTGCCGACTGAATTCTAGCTAGTAAGAATTTACCGTCCCTTCCCTAGACCTTAAATATATAAATCACTTTTCTTACATTTATCTTCCTTTTCTATCCTACTAATACAATTTTGATATATAATTAAAATAAATATATTTACATTTCTTACTTATTCTTTACCTTGTAGTATTTAATATTGTATTTCTAATATTTTATTTTCTATTTTTTTATATTTCAAACACAAGACTATACTTTTTACTCTAAATATTTTTTTTACTGATTTCTTTCTTTCTTTTAATAAAAAATTTTAAATTTAATAAAATCATTGGATAATATAACTTTTAAAAAAAATTATTATTTTATTATATTTTATATATTTTTAACTTTTAAAAATGTAATAAAATCATTTAATGATAATACGTAAATTTTAATTATAAGTGATTAATTTTTAATTCTCATAATAATATATATTAATAATGAAATAATTTTTCATATTAATAAATGACATATAAATTTTAATTATGAAAAATTAATTTTTAATTCGCATAACTTACAATTAATTTTAAATTTGAATAAATTATTTTTAATTTTAATTAAAATAATATTAATAACATAAAATATTTAAATTTAAGTAGTTAAATATGAATGAAATATAATAAAAAAATTAAAAAAATTATTTTCTAATTTATTGTTATTATTTTAAAAGTTATATAATATAATGATTTTATTAAATTTTAAGTCTTTATTAAAAAATAAGAAATTAATAAGAAAAAATAATTAAATAAATATTAGTAACAAAAATATGATTTTTTTTTATTTTTTTTATTTTTTAAAAAGAAGGAAGAGATCATTAAAAAAATTAGAAATAACAACAAGATAAAAGAGTATGAAGCATATAAGTTTTTCTGTTTGAAATAAAGTAAAATAAAAATATTAAAAGTTAAAAATATAATAAATGTAAATGGATAAAATAAAATAAATAAATAAATAAAATAATTACTTATTTATTTAATTATGTGTGACAATTTTATCTCTTTAAATTATATGTGACAATTTCATGGGTAAGAGAAAAAGAAAGAGAGATAGAGACACACATAAAAAGTGAAACATAATTTTTAGGGTTAAATATGATTTTCGTCCCTATAAAATACATAACATGTTAAAATAGTCCCTCTAAAATTTTTTTGGGTTTGTTTGGTATCTATAAAATTTAAACCTGTTATTTTAATCCAATTTTTTAACAGGACGTGATGGAAGTTGACATGACAAACGGAGTGGTGACGTGTGAGGTGTTTACGTTGACATGTGTCGTGATGTGGACGCCCCGTAGACTTTAGTTTGCACGTGGAGCCAGCGATCCAGGATTTCCTCTTCTTCTTCTCCGCGCACTGCGTGTCCGCGAACCCTCGCAGCCGGAGCGACTTCGGCACGGGGTTCTCGCCTCATTGCACTCATTGACTCACTTGGTGTGGATCAAGTTTTCCTGGTGGCTCATGACTGGGGAGCCGTTATATGTTGGTATCTCTGCACGTTTCGCCCTGACAAAGTGAAGGCCTATGTCTGCCTCAGTGTCCCTTTCCTACGCAGAGACCCCAATGTCAAAACCGTAGATGAGATGCGTGCTTTGTATGGAGACGACTACTATATCTGCAGATTTCAGGTTACTTAATTCTCTCATTTTCCTGAAATGAGGGAGAATTTACTGCAGCGGTAGATCTGATGGTAATGATTGTTTTTGAACCGTGTGTGCGTGACAGGAACCAGGCACTGAAGCTGAGATGGCTGAAGTTGGGACTGAGTATGTGCTAGAAAACATCTTTACAACTCGCAAACCTGGTCCTCCAATCTTTCCCAAGGGAGAGTATGGAACTGGATTCAATCACGGTGAGAACCCCGCGCCGAAGTCGCTCCTGCTGCGAGGGTTCGCGGACACGCAGTGCACGGAGAAGAAGGAGATGAGGAAATTCTGGATCGCTGACTCCACGTGCAAACTAAAGTCTACGGGGCGTCCACGTCACGACACGTGTCAACGTAAACACCTCACACGTCATCATTCCGTTTGCCATGTCAACTTCCGTCACGTCTCGTTAAAAAATTGGACTAAAATAACAGGTTTAAATTTTATAGATACCAAACAAACTAAAAAAATTTTACAGGACTATTTTAACATATTATGTATTTTATATGAACCAAAATCATATTTAACCCTAATTTTTATACATTTTTATACTCTTAGAAACGAATCTTATTGAAGTAAAACTTTCTGCTATGTATAACCTACTACATACCCCACTTGCTGGCATACAATTTTAGGAGCTTTTAATCCATGCAGAATTTAACTACAGTATTTTTGTTACATAAATTAGCATTCCTTTCAGGTTTCTCCCAATAAGAAAATTTCTTTAATTACTACTCTGGAACTGAATTATTGAACAAAGACAGGCCTAGACGTGTCGAAACTGAACCCACTGAGACATGCTTGGAATTCCACCATTGACAACCGTGAGCATGTAGTAACCAGAAGGTGCAACAAGGGATGACGGCGGGGCTTCCAAGACTGCAACCACCCACCCATCACCAGTTCTCTCCAACGTCTTGCACCTCAGCTTCAGCATCCTCTGATTCATTGCAACGGAATGAGTGGTAAATGGTGGTGCATAGGCACTGAACACCATCCCATTGCTAGGCCTCCTCTTCAGGAAGAACCTAACACTGAACTCTTTCCCATACTCAATTGCATGGCTGGTACCACCATATTCTATGGTCAAGTTACTAGGCCTCAAGTTATGGTACCTCCTTTCCATATAGTGTGGAACAAATGCTTGAAGCCTTAGTTCAGTTGGGTATGCCACATTGTGAAAAGCGTACCCCCCATGAGGGTTACTACCCGCAACCAAGACCCTCCCATCAGGAAGAAGAGTTGCTGAGGAGTGATACATTCTGGCTATCTTGGTGGACATAAGGACTGTGAACCTTGCTCCAAGTCTTTTGCTAGGGCTATAAAGATAAGGTTCAAGAGAAGCGTTTCTAGCATTGTCATATCCTGCACACCCTCGTTCAGCCCCATTTATAATTAGGATGTCACCTTTAGGGAGAATCAGCATGTCATGTAGGAGACGTGGCTTGGGCATTTGCTCCATATCCCACTTGTTCTTGTCTCCTGTGATCATCATTCTTCCACATGATCTTAACCCTTCCAAGAATCTTCTCTTGGAAGCAGCTGTAAAGGCTCCAGTAGATGAACCTCCACACACCATAACTTCCACCTTTCGGAAGTTGTCTCTATGGTCCAACGGGAGTATCACAGATGAGCCTGAGCTTGGATAGTTTCTTGACCCTTCTCCTGGAATCCGAGGGAAGGTCTTGATCACTTTGTTTCTTCTCAAGTTGAGTAGGATGGAATCGCGGTTGGCGAAAATAAACAAGTTTCCATCTGATGAAAGGTGGAGGAAGGGGTATAGGTTGTTCCCTCCTTCACTCCTGTCATTGGTTTGGTGCAAGAATGGAAGGTCAAAGAATTTTTCTCCAGGACTAATTTTTGGTACGAATTCATATGTGAAAGTTCTTCTTCCACCAACAACAACCACCCTATCATGTTCTGGTAGTATCTGACTAGAAGCATACCACCTATAATCAGATAGTGTTTTCTTTGATTGCATCCAGTCACATTGGTCATTCCCACAGGGCCTGAAGAATCTGATCCTTCTGGCACCTTTTTGACTTCCACCTGTTTGTAAAAGAGTACCATTGCTTAGGAATGAACCAGAGGAACACCAAGGATCAGTGTCAAGCCTCAGAGGCCTCACTTTATTGGTACTAATGTCATACTCTACAGAATGAGCATAGCATGTGGAGTCCATCATATCATGGTTGCTTCTGGTGCACCTGCTTCCATTGAAGCGTCTGCGAAGTTTGTAACTAGATGGGCCAGCTCCAGTTTGATCAAACATTATGACTGTGTTTTTGTAGGTTAAAGCTACATGCATGCCAACCACGCCAGTGCTGTTAAGGAGCAGTTGCCACTGCCCTTTCCTCCCCTCGGAGGGTCTCAAAATGGCCCCGTCGCTGAATCCAAAACAAACCAAGAAAAATAGGATAGTGATCATGATTGTACTGCAAGATAGGAAGAACATGTTGAAGGTGATGGGTATTGAACTCGAAGGGAGAGTCCTTTTGTAGCACTACGTTTTGCTTGGAGCCGACATACTAGGCACTCATACACTTGAAATGGTGCAATCATTTTGGCTAAAGTTCAGTGGCTCTTGCAATATCATTTTAAGGTTGTGTGAGATCCAATTGTATCGGACTCATGCAGGATTGTATTCGCCTTACAACAATACAACTTTTCTGTTTCTTTTTGTATGCATCACAATCTTTCAATGTGGTCTTTTTTTTAAGGAAGAATACGTTAGTTGTTCTTTAATATAAAGAAAACGGCATCTTAGTTATATATTTTATTATTTTAGAATGGATGTTACATAATCTCTCTAGCAGATTTTTTAGGAAAGACAAAATGTGTCTGTGTATGTAGTTAGTGAGTGTGGGTGCAATTATGTTTTTATTTTTTTAAAAGATAAAAAAACAGAGACCAAGTTAAACTTTAAATAAAAATATTATACAGTTAAAATATTATACCTTTTCTTTATAGAAAAAAGTTAATTGTTAGGTAATCTATTATGGTCGTGTAGCTTAGGTCAATCAAGAGACCAAAGTAGTCTAAAAAATGTGAAGATAAGAGCCGCATAAGTAAAATAAAAGCCCAAATGGGTTCTAGGACTGGTAAAATTAGAATTTTTTTCTTTTGGATATAAAAGGAAATATATTTAATTAATCAAATTACAGAGACAGGAACTTTGCTTTTACAAATGCGCAAGAAATCTAAGTCATTGTGCCATCGTTCACACTCTCAACACGTTACAATTACACGTGCAATCATGCTGAAAAAGACACGAACCAGGCCGTTCACATTATAATGGGGTGAGAGACTAACCCAGAATGGAACAAACAAGAGATTCTTAACCATGAAAGAAGCCACAAAATCTACGAGTATGAAATATTATATCGATGAATTGCATAAAAGGAATATATTAACGGCGCTAATCCAACTCCAGTATAAAATGTGCTCAAAGCATAAGACTTCAATAACAAATACCAAAAATATGTACAATGCGAAGCTACTAAGCAAACCGTTTCGACTCAGCCTCCTTACCCTCTGAAAACCTGGTTTCATACCTCAACATGAAAAATCAACGACAAGATTTAAGAGATCATCTAATAAAGTTTTATTCTAGTATCGATTGTACTCCTGCAAATGGGGCATAACTCAAGATCTTGTCCGCACTCACAGCATGTCTGCAAATTAATAAAAGTGGCTCATAAAAAACTAATACTAATAGTAACTATGTGAGATCAAAAGTTAACTGTCTATCCTTACCTGATGCCCGCAACCAAAGGCCATATCCTTAGGATTGGTGAGGCAAATGGGACAAACCTGCAAGGATTACACAACATAGTAGATTTTACTTGAGAATTTGAGTGTGCATTAAATCATGTACTTGAACACTTACTTTTGAGTGCTAATGAGAACAACAAAATACACTTTTGACATGTGCGAGGATTCAGACTGATGACAAGTGTAGATTCTACCGCAATGACAGCAAACTAAAGAAGGAAAGACCAATAGCAGGAGAAAGAGTGGATGTACCTGATTATCAGAAGCAGAAGTTGCAGGAGGGTTCATGCTAACATCATGTCTGCTAGATGGTGCACTGGGACGAAAACTGTTCTGCCGGGATGTTTTGGGGGAAGTGAAAGATGCTGCACCGTATAGAGGTGGTGGCAGAGGAACCCTGTCGATATCCTTCCCCCTTCGAGCACTGTTAGAAAAGTTATACAGCTTATTAGATGGCTTCAGAAACAGATACGGTATTCAATGCATCAAAGCCAATGAAGAAAAGAATTCAACATTTGTTACCCCAATATATTAAGCTCCAGTGTTGCCTTGTACTGGGAAGGTATTTCCATCAAGGCAGCGAGTGCAAACTCAGTTTCCTTTCTGGACCGATCCATGTTTTTTGACATTATTTCTGTGAAATTCACAAACTAGAGAAGACGAACAAATAAAAGAAAAAACAGGTTTGTCATTATTGAGATCATAAACAATCCTTGCTTTAAAGAAACAGCAGAGCTAACTACTTTTTAACAGAAGATACATGCCTGGAAATTATCAAACGCTCTGGCGGGGATGTTATCGTCAAATTGTTTCATCATATCCCATGGTCCATCTCCAACTCCAACTAGTATGATTGACAAGGGATATTCACTGGTAATAAACACATTTTTTATGATGACAAAAAACACAGTTAGAAATGTGATAACCATGAAAAGAAATGAGCAACACAGACAGCTAATTACCTAGCTTTCACAATAGCTTCTACTGTTTTCTTTTCTTGTGCACTCAACTGCCCATGCTCAATGTCAACACTCCTCGTCACCTGTAACAAGTTGACAATATTCACCATCAAATCATTTAACAGACCTAGTCTCCTAATGCTAGATGATGGCCAATGACAAACATGATCACACCCATGTCAGTATGTTGCTAAGTTACATATCATCTCTAAGATTCTTGATAGTTGCTTATGAAAACTGCAGCTGATTCTTACTTTGATTTCAATTTCATTTAGCAATTAACAACCAAATTTTACGACTAAACCATAGAACCTTAAGAGTTGATAAAACAGTGCTTAAGACATAAAAGCATCCAATTTACCCATAATCTAACCTTGTTTTGAAATATATACTGCTTTGTTGGGTTTATTAGTTATTACCACCAGGGGAAAAGGTAGTATATGCCTTCTTTATTTAGCCCCCAAAAATAAAATTCTCTAGCTCCACCATTGACTACAACAAATGTCGCATTGACTTGGTTACTTAAATAAGAAGTGTCAAAGTATTGTAATATTTAAGGAAGGTGTAGATGTTCAGCACAAACATACAGCCTACCCCTCCATGAAAAGGTAAAAGCATCAATTTAAAATGTACACTATTTGGTGTAAAATTTGCTTATTAGATCTCAGATATGCTCATTAAGTAATAAAAAAATTATTTTTCTAATTCAATTCAAATAATACTCAACCTGCCCATCAGCTATAATCACTAAGACATGGTATTGGCCTCCACTTTGCTCGACTATGGTGATTGCCATCTCAATGACTGGGGCAAATGATGTTGGTCCTGCCATGAGTCAGGGGCAAAAATAGAATAAGCAAAGAGCTGTTAACAGATACAATAAGAAAAAATTAATTGAAGTTTTACACCAATGTTCCAATACCTGCAAGCTTTAACTGAGGGACCAATTCCCTATATCGTCCCAACACTTCTTCAAATCCTTGACAAAATCTCTCATCGGTATAGAAACTAAAAACTTCTTGATCATGTGTTGAAGCTGCCAATATGAAAATCCGAACACAATATAACTCACGGGAAAATTATACTAGAGTGATTAATGTAATTCATAACAATGGTTCTCATATTACCATCTCCAAAACCAAAACAGGGAATTAAGTTATCCTCATCAAAGGAAGATAGTGTTTTCCCAATGATAGATATAGCTTGTTCATACGGATTTTGTTCATGACCAATGTGATGCAGGCATCTTCTTTGAAATGACCTTGTACCTAATACAGAGTCAAGTTATGCATGTTAACACAATTACAAAGGAGGGGAGATGAAGGTGGTTAATCGACAAGGGAAGAACCTGTCCACTCATTGCTCTTCGTAAAATCAATACCAACAATGAGATTGGAAGATTCTAGGCCAGCATTTGCCAGAGCTTCAGTTACCTTAAAATATGAAAAAGTACTCCAGAATTTCACGTCAATATGAGAATTTAAAACGATTACTGGTGTAGTACCAGAAATCAGCATAGTAATCTAACATTTATATCCTCAAGAAAGAGCAATGGCACGAACAACAATGTTAAGATAACAATTACAAAAAGTTAGTTAAAACTTATTCTGAACGATTCAAAACCTGAGCTGAAATAGGCTCTTGTTTTTGAAACCAAGGAGCTTAAATTCAAAATACAAGGAAAGTTGCATTGCATGTATTTCAGTGTAAACAACAGACTCTACGAAAACCAAGCACACCCGAGACCCAAGCTTCTCCATTTAAGCAATTTCATATATGAGAATGAAGGAGCATAAAAAGGATACCTGGTCTAAGGTCTTATAATTATCACCTATCCTTGAATACTTCCCATCTGATCTCTGTCCTTGTTCTGGAGCACGGCCACCACCATTGCTTTGAGATGAATACCCGTAATGCCTCAGAGACCCTTGATCTTGGCTTTGTGGCAAATAGGGCGATTGATACCGAGGGAAAAAATTCGAGGACGAACGTCGCCTAGAACTCCTTCGTTTAGAAACTGATCCGCCCATAAATTCTCTATTGTAAACAAACCTAGCAACCCCATTTAAGCATTAAAATCAAGTCCCTGAGAACTGTTCTTCTTCAAGATATTCTTGACAAAAACAATTACTTTTTTCTTCTAATCTGCATTTTAATCCACTCACATTGGTTTCAAATCTCCTACTATACCCATTATATTTCTTTGTTTTAATTTTCTCTAACTCGTGCCAATTTTCGAAAAAGAACCCTACTTTGCAAAGTTAACAACACCCCACATGAGAAATTGAAAGCAAAAGTTGAAGCTAAAAATGCTACCTTGGAGGGACTGAGAGAGGGTGAGGCAGTGGGAATTGAAGGGCATTAAGGTGGAAGGTGGAGGTGTCAGTATCAGTGTGGCAGTGATTGTGAAATGATAAGAATGGATGTTGCTTTTGTTGTTGGATTGATGATGATGAACCCTGAAGGTTGTTTCCAAGAAGTTTCTCTCTCCTTCTTTCTCTCTCACTTCACCAGCTTTAGGCAAAATATAAACTGCTCTTTGGTGCTCAGTTGTCTTACCTCTCCAATGTGACAAACCACATTGCTTAATGGGTTGTTGGTTTGTACATTTTATGAAAAAGATATTTATTATTTTTAATTTTTCTAAAAGAACAATTACTTTAGATGGTGTTTAGATTTAAATAATCAGATCTCTCAAATCATTTTCTCCAAGACTATATCAGAGAATATTTGGTGAGAGAAAATGTTTCTTAATTTTATTTTGTTTTCTGTTTGTAATAATTTGTATATTTGTACATAAAATAGTGAAAGTATTTTCTTTTTCATTTTTATTTTTAGTTTTACTTATCCTTGTATGAATTTCAAAAGTTAGAAAATAAAGTATAAGAAGGGAAATGAAAAACATATTTCTATACGTTATCCCGTGTTAGTGATATTATTTGCTTTCATAAACAATTATTACTATTTGCTCTCTTTAGTAACAAAAATACTATAAAAGAATGAACCTTTTCCTTAAACTAAGGCATACCTATGTAAATGATGGATTATTTTATTAGTTTCGTTCACGTTTTGGAACTATTTTTCATATATTGTCACTCGTTAAGATTCCATTAAAAGTAGTAAATAAATAATGGAGAGATTACGTGAGTTTATTGCAATGCAAAATTAGTTCACTATGTAAACCACGTCATAGCCTTTCCAATGAAAAGGTTTTTTTATAATATTTTGCTTATTTTAACTGACCCATTATATTACATTACCTTTAAAGATTTTTTTTTATCAGCATTCCCTGAGTAACAGTATTATGTGGAAGATATTTTCACAGTGTGAAACTTTGTTCATTTATTAACGGGTGGCTGCATAGCATTACCATGGGGCGAAATTGATTGGTTTTTTTTATTTGTCGTGTATGAGTATGATGGGAACTATGATTGAGCCACACCACCCTGGTCGGTGACATAGTGACTGCACAGTTCTTCTGTTCACAAACAGCTCATCAATTCACATATTGTTGTCATCGGAGTGAGGGCGCCAATGCTATCCTCATTCTCTCTCCTTTTTAGACATTTCTTTTGTTGCGTAATCATCGGTAACTTTTGAAGAACCAAGGTGGTGTTAGTAAAAATTGTAAAAGTTAAGATTTAATGTTCAGTTCACTGAAAGATATTTACTTGTAGCTAAAACACTGTTATTTCTAAATTCACAACATTTCACTTATATTTTCTAAGCCTCTCAGAGTTATAATTTTGAAAGCCTGTCCGTTATTTCTTGTAGTCCCAACTGTTATAATAAATATCCAGGTTATATCAGCACGATACAGCTAGTCGCTAGCTTATCCTGGTGTCTGCAAGAATTATCTGTTTAATCCAAACATCCCATCCAGTCTTCAGGTAGTAGTGCGTAAAACCATCGGCAAACTACTTTAGCGTAACTTGTTTCGTCTTCTTTATCTCGTCTATCGCGGCATCGTTTGTCTGCACGGTGTCAACAGCACCCTGGCACAAACGTCCAGTCAGATCGCTCAAACGTCGTCGTCGTCATCACCCCGTCCGCCGCTTTGCCCCGTCGATCTTGAGTTGGTTTGAGCGCATTTGTTTGCAGTTCATCAACCGTTACATCGCAGGGCGCGGTCTTGTTCTCGCTCGCGAGCTTCGTCCGAAATAGCGTTTATTTATCCCTGCGCAGCAGCCGCTGTTGGTCAACGATCCATCGGCAGTCAACTGTCCAACGCCCGTCGTCCGTCGCCGCCCAGCTGCCTGCTCGCTTTTTTTGCGGAAATACTGAAAAGTCGCGTTATGAGTTTGCCCCGCACTTAGTTTGGCCTCGGTAAGTTTCAGTCTCTACGCCTCAAGATATCGCGTCCCGCTATCGGCGCAGCCCGTCGGCGTCGTCCAACGCTATCCCCTGTGTCGTCATCATCCTATCGTGAACCAGCATCGCTCGCTATTGCTCAAGAGCGAAAATACACAAATTTAGTGCAAACAACAAACATCGCCCGTGAGTTCTAAGATTAGTGAGCGCGACATAGCAAACTGATCGTCGCATCATTCGTCATCCGATCGCTAGATCAACCAATTTTGAATCATTCCCCAAAAAATACCTGCCTAGTACAAAATATTAAGAGAGTAGAAAATTGCCCAATCTCATGCATAAAAGTTGTATTAAACAAAAAAGAAGTATGAATTACAAAGGTTTCTCGAAATCTTCGATTGAGAAAAAAAATAGAGAAAAAAAATAAAATCACAGTAATATTGAGTCCAAGTATCATTGTTTTAGGTATGATCTTCCATGAATGAGGGGGAAATTAAGCTTTTAATATGTAAAAGGTTATTTTTGTATTTAAAAGTGTTTTTTTTTTATCATTCCTTTTTCAGTTTACAAAATTGAATCATTCTCGTAATACATGAGCATGGGAATTTTTTTTTCTTTCCTTACACACTTTTTTATATTATTTTTCCTAATAATCTCTCTCAACTTTAATTTCCAACATATCACTTTTTCGATATTAATTGATTTTTTGAATTTTTTTCATCTTCTTTTTAAAGAAAAAAATAAAATAAAATAAAACAAAAAGCTAGTTGAGAATTCGAATCTCGAAAGACCACATTCTCTGATACAGGAAAATGTGCTAATGTGCACTATACTGGAAAATGTTGAAAATTAACATTGTGAGAAAGTCATTCTGAGAAAGTTATTAGGAGAAATAATATTGGAAGGTGTGTCTAAATTTCAATACTTCTGTTAATTAATGTAAAATTTTTAACTTATGTTTTATTGTAAGAAAAATTGTTTTTTTTATAGATTTGTATATAATAAAATTTAAAAAAACAGATCTACCACATGCTAATATATTATGGTTAGATGAAGAAAATAAATTACAAAATTTAAGGAATATTGATAGAGTAATTTTTATTGAATTACCTTGTCTAGATTTATATTCAAAATTGTCAAAGATTGTTGGAACTTATATGACACATGGACCATGTGGAGCTACTAATTTCAAGTCACCTTTCATGAAAAAATGTAAATGCTCCAAATTTTATCCTAAAAAATTTATATCTACAACTTCCATTGATGAAGATGGTTATCCATGTTATAAATGTTGTGATAATGGCCTAACTGTGTAAAAGAATGAAATTGAACTAGGTAACAACAATGTTGTTCCTTATAGTCCATTTCTTCTAATGAGGTATCAAGCTCATATCAATACCGAATATTGTAATAAGTCTAATTCAATCAAGTATCTTTCTAAATATGTCAACAAAAGTTGAGATAAAGCTACAATTAAGATTTCTCCTTCTTCTGCAAATTCTACATAAACAACCATTGTTGATGAAATCAAGAAATACTATGATTATAGGTACTTATCTCCATGTGAGGTAGTGTGGAGAATCTTTGATTTTAACATCCACCAAAGGTGACCTGCAGTTCAGAGATTAACTTTTCATCTCCCCAGTCAACAATCAATTTTTTTAAAAATGATGATGAAGAAATTGATGTGATCTTAAGCAACCACCAAAATGTTAATACAATGTTCTTAGCTTGGTTTGAGGCTAATACGTTATATGATGAGGGAAAAACATTGACTTAGGCTCAATTCCCAAGGATATTATTAACAATTCAAAAAGGTTGCATTGATTATGATAGCATCAAAACGTTAATGGAGTAACTTTCAATCAAAACATACCAAGAGGTTTGGTATGCTTTAGGACTTCTTCGAGACGATAAAGAATTTATTGACGTAATAAAAAAAGCAAGCCATGTTGCATCTGGAAATCAATTAAGAAGATTATTTGTATACTTATTAACCATGAATACAATGTCTAAACCAGATGTAATCTGAGAATCTACTTGAAAATTGTTGTAAGATGGAATCTTATATCAAAAGCGAAAAGACTTCAATTTACCAGTTATTTAATCTATTCATAAATTTAAATTAACTATATCATTGTAAAATTAATTCATGAATTATGTTTTGTAGGTCTGCAAATTACAGAAGATGAGCTACACAATTTTGTCTTCTAAAGGTGCATGAGTTATTGATGTCAAATGGTGGGTCCTTAAAAGATTATATTTGCCTACCTTAGCCAGATCCTTCAGATTCATTATTATTTCAAAATAGATTTATTATTGATGAATTGAACTATAATGAACAAGAGATGACAACATTGCACTCATCACTTCTGTAGTTGCTCACTGATGAGCAACGACATGTTTATGAAAATATAATGAAAGTAGTTATTTCACAAGTAGGAGGACTATTTTTCCTATCTGGTTATGATGGAACAGGAAAAACATTTATGTGGAAAACATTGTCAACTGCTATTAGATCAAAGAGAATGATTATGCTTAATGTTGCTTCAAGTGGAATTGTTTCGTTGTTATTTCATGGAGGAAAGACAACACATTCCACGTTTTGTATTCCATTGGTAATAAGTGAAGAATCAACTTGCAACATAGCATAAGGAAGTCTTCGTGCTAAGTTATTAATTGAAGCAACATTGATTATATGGGATGAAGCACCCATGATGAATAGATTTTGCTTTGAAGCATTTGACAAGACTTTGAGAGATATAATGAGCCCTCAAAATGAGGAAAATAGTATAAAACCTTTTGGTGGAAAGGTCGTTGTTTTAGGAGGCGATTTTAGGCAAATATTGCCTATTGTCAAAAATGGCTCAAGGTATGATGTTCTTAAATCTTCAATTAATTATTCATATATTTGGAAAAATTACAAAGTTTTGAAACTTACCTAGAATGAGATTGAACATTGCAAAATGTGCGCATAATGCAATATATATTAAAGAATTTGCAGATTGGATCCTACAAATTGGAGATGGAAAAATGGAGTTAAATAAAAATGGTGAAGCCAATCTTGAGATACCATAAGATCTTCTAATTCAAAATACTTCATCACCTTTACTGTCATTGGTTGAATTTGTTTATCCAGAATTTATGCATAATATAATGTCTCCTGGATTTTTTGAAGATGAAGCAATACTTTGTCCTACCACTGAATGTGTAGAACAAGTAAATGATTTCATTCTTTCTAAAATACCTGGTGAAGAAATAACTTATTTCAATTCAGATACACCTTGCAAATCTAATGAAGATCAAGAAATTCAAAGTGAGTGGTTTACATATGAATTCTTGAATGATATAAAATATTCTGGTATCCCCAATCATACACTTAGATTGAAAGTTGGTGTACCTGTAATGTTTTTAAGAAATCTTGATCAAGCAAACGATTTGTGTAATGGAACAAGACTGCAAGTCAACAGTCTAGGCATTTTTACAACAGTGATTACAAGAAAGAATGTTGGTGATAAAATTTTTATAACTAGAATGGATCTTATGCCTTCTGACTCGGGACTTCCTTTCAAATTTCAAAGAAGACAATTTCTCACCTCTTTGCTTTGCAATGACAATCAATAAGAGTTAAGTAACGTTGGACTTTATCTGCCGCGTCCAGTATTTACGCATGAACAATTATACGTGGCTATTTCTAGAGTGAAGTCGAAGAAAGGATTGAAAATCCTCATTCTAGATGAAGATGAAGATCTATCCACGATGACTAAAAATATTGTTTACAAAGAAATTTTTGCGAATCTTTAGACGAAACACTTATGTCAGGTATATAACATTTTTCATATCTGTTAAATTTAAGTATAATACTTTACTCATAACTCATAACAATTAACTTTATCATCATTTTTTTTCAATCAAACGTAGGTTCATCACCTTATGCTAATGGTAATTTAAAGTCTTTACTTAATATAATTTTTTTATCTTAAATCTTACATTTATTTATTTTTCTCATTTTATTCTTTCCATTATACATTAACCATGCCAATAACTTCTTATTTTCAACATATCCAATAATAAAGTTGTAAGAAAATTTTATGTTATATTACTAATATAAAAAATTATGAAAATTTTCTAATAGATAGACTTTATGTTATTGTTTTTTATATAATTCTAAAACATATATATATATATAGTTATATTAATTCCTCTCCAAATACATAATAAATGATATTTTAGATGATCCGGACACGGGTAACAAAACTAATTGGCTAACAATTAGTACAGTTGAACGCGTGTGAGTCCATTGATGTTTAAACATGTATACTATTGTAAAATTTCTGAAATAATTTTAATATGTTTAGTTTTAGGTGATAAATAAAACTTAAAAAGTAAAAAAATTATCCATCCAAAAAAATACCGAAAACTGATAATTGTTAAATTAATTACTGATTCCACCATGTAAAAGTTATAAAACTACTTATAAATTTTGTTTTATAACATGACAACTTAAAGTAGCTATCATGCTATTATAAGTTTTAAAAAGACCACTCACTATCATGCTCCAAGTAATAATTTATTAATCTATGATAAAATATCAAAGCATTTTGATTTTGAAGCAAAGTGTTGGATTAAAGTTTAGGAAAGTGTTAAATTAAAGAGGTGGATTAAATTAAAAACAAAAGTAAGTGTTTGAAGATGATTGAAGATGAGGTGAGCAAGGAGAAGGTAGGGTAGGTTGCAGATTGCCGAGGATAGGGAATTAGAAAAATCGGAGCTTGTTTCCTCCTTCTCAGCTCTAATGGAAGCACTATCCCTTCTTCCCACAAACACTCTCACAAATAACCACATTTCTCTCACTGCTTCTTCTAATTATGCTTCACTCTCTTCTTCCTTACAACTCAATCCTTCTTCTTTCACGGCTAGAACCCGCACTTTGGTATTCTTTCATTCTTTCTCTTCCAGTGGATTGTTTTCTGCGTTCTTTGTTCCTGGAATGATGATAACTGGGTTTCTCTTTGCAGAGAAAGAGCGTCGTTCGAGTCCAAGCCGAGAGTGAGGATTATGAATTGAAGCAAATGAGGGATATGGCTGCTGCCAGAAAGAGATGGGAGGCTCTGGTATTTTTCAATTCAATCCAATTTGTTTTTTTTCTTTCTGTAACATACCCAATTTCAAGCTTTTTGTGTCTTGCGACCACGTCATCACAGCCACAATTGTAGCTGCATTTCTTCACTATACTAAAATTGCTACTGTAATGTAAAACCCTATGAGCAAAATGCCTGTGGACTGATGAACAATGAGGAGTTTAGAGTCGAATTGAATTTTTCACAATCTTGCTTGTTGTTCATTCTTGTAGCATACATTGTTTGAGATTTCTCAATAGTAAAACAGTATGATAATTGACAAGATATCTTGTTCTTGTATGATTTACCCCTTTATGACCATGGTGTTGATTCAAGTATGGAGTGGACCCTATGACTTTTTCATGCGGTTTGCTTCCTTGTTTTTGTAGATCAGAGATGGAAAAGTTAAAGTTCTTACCCCAAGGGAAGCTGGCTACGCAGTTCAGCTTTCAAGCAAACCCCTTCTTGATGTCCGTCCCTCGAATGAACACAAAAAGGTTTGTCTTTAAATTCAGGTGTTGCTTTTGTTTACCTTTCGGTCAATGAATTATCGTAGGGGAGTATAAGTAGAACAAAGTGACGTTTAAACACGTCATTACTATGGTCAGACATCATTGAAGCTAATAATTGCCATAATGATCTTGGTTAGCTGTAAAGAAAGCATCAGATGCATTTACTTGTGAATTAACTTTGTTCGTAATACTAATTTTTTTCTTATTGCAAATAAGTAATCTGTCTCTTTTGCCTTTATTTTCGCTTCATTGTTGTGATCTTTGCTCGTTCTTTCTGTGTGTTTTAAAGGCATGGGTGAGAGCTTCAACCTGGATTCCAATATTTGATGTTGATAATAAGCTAGATTTTGGAACCGTTCCCAGAAAAGTCACAAATTTTGTTATGGGTATTAAAAATTCCGTGCTGGCTCTTTCATTATTAATTCTTTTGGTAGACTTTAAATTTTTAAAATAAATTGGAACATTTCATTACAAATGTACTACATATTACTTCTGTTGTGTTGCACAGGAGGTTGGTGGAGTGGCATGCCTACACTATCTTATGACAGGTATCACTATCATTTGCTTTTCTGATTTCTTCTTTATGTACATGAGTATAGTATTAATTTCTTTCCTCTCATCAACAGCCAGTTCTTAGCCAAAGTTGCGGAAAAATTCCCCAAAGATTCTGAATTAATTGTTGCATGCCAGAAGGGACTGAGGTGAGATTTATATACTCAATTGATTGATTGCACCCTCAATTTAGTTGTTTCTGATTCTGATTGTCTGTTTGGTTATAATGTTTTGGTACTTCCTACGGCATTTTTAATCCTATTTTAGTTTTCCAATCTTTGGCTCCTACAATTCTGGTGCATGAAAGAAACTATCTGATCGTTTAACAAGTATCAAATAAACATAGCTTTTGTGTAGTTTATTGAACCTCATTTTCTGGCTAGATCGCTTGCTGCTTGTGAGCTACTGTATAATGCTGGCTACAAAAATTTGTTTTGGGTTCAAGGAGGATTTGAAGCTGCTGAAGAAGAGGCATGTTTTCCTATTTAAATTTTCTGGAATTTATATTCGATTTACTTTAATCAAGTGAGGCAAAAGAAGATTGGCTAATCTAGTGAGCTCATCCTTTATTACCTAATTTAATTTGGAGCAGGATCTCATTGTAGAGGGCCCTGCACCTCTCAAATTTGCTGGAATTGGTGGCGTGTCAGAATTCCTTGGGTAACTATATAATCTCTCCTTTTTCTGATTTAATGCATGTTATATAATATTGTTGATGAAATCTATTTGGTCTTGTCAATTTGAAGTTATCTCTATTGGATAACATAAGGTATTTTATAATCTATTACTGTTAGCAATGTTTTTATGATGAATTCTTGCCACATTAGAATACTATATATACGTCTTAAACGCATTATAATTGGTTGGAAACACTAGTACAAAATCTTTGTTCAAAATCACCCTATCATAGTTTGGTGTATGACTTGGACCAGGGTATTAAATTTGCAATATTGGTGTAGCAGTACAGAGCACCCCTGCTTGCTACAGGGGATGCTGTAGTGGAGTGATTTAGTACAGCGGCGTAGTGGGTTCTACAGTGGCGCTATTTGTTGATCCCAAAAGTAGCTCAGAACAGAGACATTAGGACCTTTTCTGGAAGGCTATCTTTGGGATTTTAATTTCAAAAATTGAAATCTATAGATGTAATAATAGTAAAAAGATAAAGAAGACATGCATGCGGATGGTGACTGATGATGCCAATCTGGGAAACTTGTAATTTTATTGGTCTTTACTTGTATGTTTTGTTTAGACATCTATGCCTTCTAATTGTTAATTATAAATGTTATTAATTTTGAGAACTTTTTATCATTTTTGAGAACTTATTTGTATATTATATAAACTATGAAAAATTTCGAAATAGCAACTGTCCTGCTATCTGTTATAACGTTTTTGGAACCGGCTTCTATGCCCTACACTCTTCGGGATTTTAAACATTGACTTGGAAAAAATTACATTATAGGTGATCATATTGAAGTCCATGAATGATGAGAAGTTTTTATGTTTTGTTGTCTGACAGATGATAACCAGTTTTATAAAATCTTTGAGCTAAAGCCGAAAATGTTTTCTCACAACTTTATCCCCTTCATCCTTGGTGCAGAAAACTGAAGAGATAAGGGAAATGTGTTTTGTATTTCCAGATTGCCCTGAATTAATCATAAATGATTCTGTCAATGTTTGCTGGCAATGATAACACAGTTGTGTAGCCTAATTTCTGGTTGCATCACAATAAAAATTTTAACATCTAGAGAATACTATGCAGATTTGAGTTGAGTCATGATCTAGTCTCTAGTTGATGAAGACTTATATGTAGCCGAATGTTCATTGCTTGTTGGGCATAATTGCATGATAGATTTATATAATTTTGATTACAATTTGCATCCTTTAAATGTGAATTTATATATTCAAAAAATCAGGATATGGTTGCAAATTTCTGACTTCATAATTATTTCCAGTTGGACTGATCAACAAAGGGCAGCTGCAGCCAAGGAAGGTTGGGGATATAGATTAGTGTTTTCTGCACGCCTGGTATTTTATCTGTGCGAACTTTCACTTGTATATCTTATTTCTTAATCTTGACATTCACAAGTTTGACATTTGTGGCATAGATTGGAGTCTTTCTTGCTGCCGATGTGCTATATATTGGTGCCCAGCAAATTGGGCGCTATCTTCAGGATATCAGGACCCATTGAGTTAAGTTTTTGATTAATCCTCACGGAGACAATATTCCTTGTGGATGAGCAGATACTGACAGCAAGATAAAGAACTCAATTTTGGTTGCTGACCCTTGGTAGAGTCTCACTGCTCATCCTTCACTTAATATGATTTGCCAGAAGACGCTTTCTGAGATTGTCATATTTGCTCCATATTATTTTCATTACTGGATTATAAATGTAAATAGTTAGGCAGCCATTTTAATGTAGATTTCTACCTTGTGTCTCTATACTAATACCATTTGGCCAAATGCTAGTACTTTTTTAGAATTTTCCATTAAAAGAAAATCAACTATGTCATATAATCATGTTAGTGTTCCATTAATATTACTGTTATGTGTATATATTGTAAATAGCCATGTATGATATACTAGATTAGTTCCGAATCCTGGTTATATTGTTGTAGAAGTCCTCTGGTGACTGTGACTGTGTTGTGTTTGTATCCATTTAGAGTTTCTTTATTCCATCCTTTTGAAATTTTTGTTGTCTTTGAAGTTAGATGGTCAAGTCTGAAAAGATACTGTGGAACGAGAGGTAAACATTAAGATTTAAGTAGTAGTGAAGTATCTCTTAGCACCCAGGAGGAATTCTTGCTTTTAAGTTGAGTGATTTTCATTGTCTTTCCAAAATTGTTAAACCGAGTAAAGAAACTCATCTATCTGTTTGATTAGCTGGATCTTAGAAAATTTGGATTTAGTTTACCAGTGTTGCAAAAGTTCTAAATGCTGAATTGGCATATACTTGCCAGCTCCTTATACTCTTAATCTAGCTGATTGGTACGGCATAAACAATATCTGGAAACTCTTAAACAGCATAAATTGCATGCATCACACTCTTGTAAAACTTTATATAAGGATATTTACTAATAAATGCTTTAAACATCCTTATTCGGAAACAAGAAATGGTTATTTACTTAAAACTTAGTAGTGTTCAATATATTACGAAGTTGATTTTTTTACAATTGTGTTGAAGACACTTGATAATATTTACCTTAAAAGCTGCTTGCAAAGAATCTGTCCGAAATTTTGGATTTGCTGCTTCTTCTGTTATGGACGACAAGGGCATATGAACGTGACAATGTGATAATGATTTCTTTTATTCACCAAGCTGTCAAACTAGATGGGGATGCTGGTGAAAACTTCCAAAGAACCAAGTTCATCCAATGATACATTATGCTAACGATTCATTTAGTTCTTTTTTTAAACTATAGTTAACTTACCTACGCTTAACACTGCTGATGTCTTACTACTTACTGTCCAGTATTTGAAGTTGATTATTTTAAAGAGATTAGTTTAAGATAATATGTTTTGCTTGAATTGATTGTCTAAAGTATTTGATTTTTTTGTAGTAAAATAATGAAAAGAGAATATCAAGTTATTTGTAAATTGCAATAGTTATTTTTTTGCTGAAATTAGTCCAATTTTGGAAACAAAATGGGAAAACGAAATTTCGGTAAAAAAAAAATCAAGGGTTAAATATGTTTTTAGTTCTTGAATTATTTGTTAAAATTGTATTTTGTCTTTAGGATAAATTTTGGATTTGTTTTGTTTTTATATTTTATAAACATGTGTAAATAATTTTAGATGACAAATAAAAACATATGAAAGGAGAGGAAAATGAGAGGAAATAGAATGGAAAATAGTGATAAAAGCTTAAGAGACGGATGATAATAAAATAGAAAACTGTGAAGAACGAAAATAAAAAGATAAAAAAAAAATTTGACACATCATCATAGATCATTTATACGAGTTTATAAAATATAAGGACAAAATAAGTTCAAAGTTTTAGACTAAAAATATATTTAACCTAAAAAACAATTTAACCCTTCAAAATACAATGGGATAGAAGAGTTGGCTTATCGACCCATAATTTTTTAAAATTAAAATTTAAAAGATAAAAAATAGTTATTAAAAATATAATTTTTTTATATTATATTATTTAAAAGATGAAAATATGTAATAATATTATAACTTAAATTATTTAAATAGTTAATGTTTATAAATTAAATTTTAATTATTAATTATAATAGAAAAATTTAATATTATTATTTTAATTTATTTAATTAAAGACATTAATTACTTAATTAAAAATTTAGAAAATATTTATATAATTAAATATATATATTAAAATAAAAAATATCTTTTAAAAATAAACTGATAGACTATCATGTTAACTCCTCTTATGAGATGGACTATGATTTCTAGTTTGTTTAGTTAGGCGGGCCACTTTACTCTATTTCTAGTTATCAATAATAATTAGGTTAAAATGAACTAAACAAACCTATTTTTTTAACCATTTTAAAGTATAGTTTTAAATGTTGTTTATCACTATTCTTATTTTTTTTATCTTTAATATTTATAATACTATAGTAATATATTAAAAGATATAAGATTTTGATGTATACATTTTTTTATTCGATATTATTTATGTAACTTTATTTTAATAAAAATCTATTTCATTTCTATAATTATACTTTTTAAATCACTCGTATTTTTATAAAAAATTCTATTAATAAGATTATAATTCTTAAAAATGATATCATTCATATTTTTTATATGTATCCGGATGAGATTACTTTTTAAGATTATACAATGATTGATAGATAGAAGTTATATCAAGGATTGATTAAAAAGTACCAAACAAACAAATTGTTCTTGTTAAGGTAAGATGTGACCGTCTTATTTGATATCGGTTAATCACAAAGCAATTTGGTTAGAAAATAGTGAAACGATATACAAATTGTATGTCATCGAAAGGCTAATGATTTACTTGATCCACTTTTTAATTTTTCCTTCTCGCACCAAATTACTAAATGATTCTTGTGGTTAGGATTCCAAGTGTCAATAAATTTTTATAGTAAAAATAGAAAGTTGAACTTCTTAAAAGTAAAAAATTCATAAACATTAATCTTTTAAAGTTTTGGATCAAAGCTGTTGTCAAATTTCTTATATGCATTGCTTATGTCTCATGAGTGTTAATCTCCCTATAATATTTCCTATAAAAAAAATTCAATAATCATATCAAAATTAGGTTAGTCTTGGCGGCTGACTCAAACAATGATAAACATGTGTCGTTGTGTCAAAAACCTAATAACAATTAAAGTCAATGTTGAGGTAGTAGTGGTTGAGAAATGTTTTCCATTGAAAAGGAATGTATCAATGTGGAAGGGATCAAAGGGATCGTGTGGTACACCGAACACCTTAGGTATTACACTTGAGTGGGGGTGGGACACTTAGGAGTCCAAGCGTGAATAAAGTCTCACATTGAGTAGAAAAGAGAAAGTTGAGTACGTTATCAAGATAAAAGAAACATTGAACCTTAAGGTTTTGAGTTAAAGGTAGTGCTACATCTCTAATATGGATTATAGTGGTAACATAGTTCTATTAAGGTATCCCCTATAGAAAATTTCCAACACCATCAATCCTAGAAATTACCACTAATTATTTATAGTAAAGTATATAGTCTTTTTTACTACTTATTTATCTTCATCTAAAATAGAAAAATATAATTATCCTTTTTTGTTAAGTTAATTTTATTCTTTTGAAATATTTTTTTACTGTCACTTTTTATTTAAAAAAAATTGTTTAAAATATAAAGATAACTCTTTGAATAGAGGTATACAAATAAAATTTTTTATTGATATTCTATGTAGAATAGTTAGTTAGTTCTCCATAATTAGTCTTCTATTTATAAGTATTTTGAATAAGATCATTGTGATTTGTGTGCATGATGTAATAGGGGTTGATATTCTTTTAGACGACAAGGATCTTTACTACATTTAACTTGTTATGCCTCAAAGTACCTTTAATTATGAACTTCTTTTCATTGTACTAACAACACCCTGTTTAGCATACAACAATAAAAATGTTCATATGGTATAACAAAGTCTTTATAAGGATTATGAGTCAACATGTTGATGTCATCTTAAGATGGTTTGGCATTTGAAACTTAATTTACATGTTGCTATAGAGCTTTGTTTTGGGCCTTACATATTATGTAGTATGAGCTTTTGAAAAACGACATGTAGGAAACATTTGAGGCAAGACAATACAATGACCAGAAAAATTCTAAGTTTCTTAACACATGATGATCTTTTAGTTCTTCTTGATGAGCATACTTAAAACAAAAACATTAGTTTGCAAAACTATATATTATTTGTTAAGATCAAAACGATGAGTTTTCTAGATTGTCTTTACCAATGAAAACTACACTGTCTTAAATTAGACAATTGACATCAAATGATCTAATGATTAGATCATCTAGGTTTAACTCCAAGTATAATCATAATAATCATCACAATCACATTACATCCCAGACGACATGAATTCAAGATTATAGGAATCTTAAACTATATTTCCTACGACATCGGGGTAGCTTGATGTCTTCCAAAAAGACCCATATTAAACATATACTGCTAGAGACCAATATATAATTTATTCTAAGCTATTTTGATCTACAAACCTCAACTTTATAAGTCAGGAAAACTTTATTATACAAATGACTATAAAAGTCGTGTAAAAACTTCCTTTAACTTCTCGTGACCTTATATCTTAATCTATTTGATTTAGATCATAACTAAAGAATGAGAATATATTTTAAATAATGAGTTTTGTACTTTTTATTACATACCATATATTGGTTCAACATACTATCCCCGATATTTCTCAACCAATCAAATTATCATCCAAACCAATCTAATTCATACATATAATTGAAATGAGATACAAATTTCATACATAATGTTAATCAAATTTATAAAGAATCATTTAATATTTTCAATATCCCTATATAATAGTTTCTACAACCTCAATATATAATGAAATTCACCTAATTCATAGCACATTATTCTCATACTTTTCAAAATGTCATATACAATCAAATTATAAATCCTTATAATCCCATTTAAAATTCAAGGATAGGGAGAAGGAAGTAACAAAAATTTTAAGAGGGAAAATTTTTTTATTATAAAGAAGTTTCATTTGTGACACATCATTGACCAAACAATGTTAGCTTAACGACCATGACATTTATTTTTCTTCATAGAGTTAATTTCACCCAGCTCCAGGTTGTTGGTGAACTAAATTGAAAGATTTTATAATAGGAGCAAATGGTTGCTTGACCACAAGTTGTTGCTCAATTATGAGACAAAACATCATCATTTCTAAAGTACTAAATATACTGGTATACCTTCAATTCAATCTAAATGCTCTACCAGTTAATAACATAACATATTCATATCAAAATCAATTATGAAATTATATTTTTCTTTCAAAACTAAACTTAGGTTTTCTTGTACTTTCTAAAGATTTTCTCTTCAATACAAATGAAAATATATCCATCTAAATTCAATTTGAGACAAACGTTCAATCTTTTACACTATCATACAACCTTATTTCATTCCAATACTCAATCCAATTAACACAACCACTAATGTTTAAACATAAAAAACCAATAGAGATATATGTTCAAACTAATAAAACTACAAAACTTTAAAATTTATTCGAACTCTATCTACTAATCAAAATCTGCATGTTTAAATATAAAAAATACAAATTATTTCAAATATAAAAGATTCAAACCCTTATACTTATTTCTAAGTTTGTTTCCACGTCTATAATTTCAAATTCACCATCATCACATTTCTACCCATAATATTCATAAAACAAAATCACTAAAAATAAATTCACAATACTAATTCACTAATAATACACGACCTAGATTTAATCCAATAAAAAATTCTAGATATTTATCTCCAATATATCATTCTCTCAAAATAACTTAACAATTTAAATAAACTTTTCTTACTTTAATTTTTATGTTTTATAGAGAAATTATTCCAAAAGCTTAGAAAAGGAAATCTTAACATGTTCTAAGATGACTAATTAATGTCGGCATGCTAAATTTATCTTTATTTTATCGACACATTTAGAAATCAGTTAAATATTTTGCACCAAAAGAATTAGTGAAGATAATTGTGAATAAATAAAAAATAGATATTATTTAATAAAAATGGCAGCAAAAGAAGTTTTTATGTATCTTGAAAAATGTTCCGTCAAACTAAGTCAAGTCATCACAGCCACAATTAATAAAAAACTGTAAAATTAAGTTCAACAAGCAATTTTTTAATATTAAATACCAATAATTTATATAAAAAATTCAAATAAAATTTAAAAAGATAAATATTTACCTTATATATACAAATTACTTTTCTTATACCTGGATCTGAAAAAAGAATGAAAAAATATTATCAAATAACTATTTAATAAGTAAATAATAAATAACAATATATGCATAGTTATTTTAACAATGAATATTTGTTTAAATGCTTTTAGATAATATTATTTAATTAATATTTAACTAAACATGATTTATTATTTATTTTATCCAAAAATGTTAAAATGATGATCCAACTTAACTTGGTCCGACTCTATTGACCAAGTTAAGAAAATCTAACATTGTATTTAGCCTACATTAAAAAATAGATTATAAATTTTGGTCTAACTTGATCCTATATTTATTCTACGGAATATTTTTTATCTAATTAAAATTAAAAAATTTACAATTATATTTATACAAAAAACTTATGATATATTATTGTCCAAAAATAAAAAAGTTTAATATTAAAAAACTAAATACATTATAGAACAACATCACATATTTTTGTCTAATGTTATTTTTGGTCAAGAACAATATATATATATATATATATATATATATATATATATATATATATTTATTTATTTAAAAGTTTGTGCAAAATTGTTGATAATAGAACAACACAAGCTGAATAAGAAAAAAGTTAAAGCATCATATAAAGGAAAGAGTACAAGATATATCCTATTCAAAATAGGGGAAACCAATTAACACTTTATCTAACAAACCAACAAGAATAATGCAACCTTGAAACAATTTTATTAATGTCTCTCATATCTATAATATGACATATGTAATTAAAATAAAATAAATATTAAAAATAAAAAGTAACATATAAGAAAAAACGGATCATTCCATTAGTGTGCAGACCAGTCTGGTCTTAGCCCATACGGGGCTTGAGCCAAACAAATCAGACTAAAAAAACCCATTTTTATTTAGACCACCATTTTTTAAGTCTAACTTGATTTAAATTGTAGGTTACATAGGTCAGCTCGTCGGATCAGACATATTTTGATAATTCTATTTCATCAAATATATATTACTCTTGTTTTCGATGCAAATTCAGGTGTAATCGAAATCGATCTATGATCCGATTTTACAAATTTGACAATCTACTAACAAATACAGTTATGAATTCTTTTTGTTTAGGCTAGGAGTGTTATCACTCTCAATCTAAAATTACTTCTTTGAAGACTAAGAACTAAGAAAGTATGCTAACCCATTACCAAAACTATTGGAAACGATAAATCTAATTGAAGACTTGATGTAAATAAACGTAATTTTTATTACCAGGAATAATGCTGAAAACGTTATAGGAATTCATAGAATAAGGCTACCCAGACTAATATTGCACAATATGTTGTTGACATTTTTGTTGTTTTTGGCTCTCTTACAATGTTCGCAACCCCTTTTTCTTCCTTTTCCCTCCTATTTATAATATTTCATAAAACATAACCGTTGCTAACAACAGTTAGGTATTCCTAAATTTAATTTTCATCGCTCTTGTATCCTTTCATGTGTCCTTGCTTGCTAATTATAGAAGAAGCCAATTCTACTACCTCTTACTCGATTTTCTTTTCTTAAACTAGTTCTCAATTCTTCTATGCGAACTTAAAAGTATTTTGATTTTTTCTTAATCCCATCACTCTATCGTTTCCTTTTTTTCAATTTTTCTCTCTTTTTATGGTAGCCTAACAACTTGATATTCTATATTATTTGATATTTTATATCATTTTATTTCATGTATTGGTATGATTTCTTTACCTAAGTAATAGTGTTGTACATTTTAATTTCACATCTAGCACATGGTCAATTTTTTTATTCTAAGAATGATACTCGTTAATGTAGATGTTCAGAAATCGATTTCCTAAAACTTCAATTATAAATGTCATTTCGCTGGAATACTATCTAGAATTCAGTTATCCACTATGCTGTTTTTATTTTTTATTTTTTTACAAATTTTTTAAAAGTTAGAAAAGGAAAATTTTAGAAATTGAAATTAAAACAAATGATAATATTCATAAGGAAAATATATGCACGGACACCAAAACTTTTAAAACACCATTCCTCCACCCTTACGTGTAGCTATTCTAAAAAAAACCATATCATATTTAATATTTTTTAAAAATTAAAATTCACTTACTTTTATGGAATAATGTAGGTGGTTTTGTAAAGTAGAGAGGTACTGGATCATGATCCTATCCATGAATGAACTATAAAAAATAAAGTCGCTAAAAGAAATATTGTTATTATTACTTCTAATGAAAATAAAAATATTTTATTTTTTTTATATTCTGCCTTATTCATTTATTTCTGTTCACAAAAAAAATCATATTATTCATTTAAATTAAGCATAACAATGAAAAACTTTGTTGATAAATTTTTTACATTTAGAATTTTATTTCGTTAAATATAATAATCGATCTTATCATCTCATCATCTGTCTATCCGATTTTTATTTACCACATTTTCATATGCTATAAATATAATAAAATAATAAAGAAAACTATTTAAAATTATTTATTAAGCTTTACATCCATTTTTTAATCACAACATTATTTTTATTATTTACAAAATTTTAAAATATCCGTTCATTTTTTAAGATTTTATTTACTTAATGTATATTAAAAATTCTACAACTTTTACATTTTATCATTTTCAAAATCTAAAATTTCATTTTTATCACAAATTATTTAATATTAACAATATAAATAAGTTTAATAAATATTTTAAAAGTTTTGAAATATATTTTCTAAATATAATAAATATTATATTTTTTAAAGTATTTATTGATCTTAAAAATTATAAAATTAGTTTTTATATAATAATGATTAAATTAATTTTTAAATTATAATATAAATTATTTTTTAATATTAATTATCAAAATTTTTATTATTTACTAAGTTAAATTCTAAATTAATTTTTAATTTAATTAGAAATCTATTTTATTATTTTATAAATAAATAACATAGTTGGTAAAAATAATTTTTTATAAATAATTAAAATCAATCAATTTTAATGAAAAATAATGAATATGGTAATGTCATGTGACCCACCATACTATGTGACAAATTTCTTTTACAAATATATTGATTAGTTAATTATTAGCATAGCTAGGGGTAGCAAAGTGGGTTGGGCCGTGCTGGTCGGCCCGCCACCCGCCAAAGATATAGGCGGGGCGGCTAGCATTTTTAACCCACCAACCCGTATCGGCTCGGCCTGTCTAGCCCGCCAACCCGTCTGGCCAGGTGGGCGAGTGAGCAGGCCACTCGGCCCGTAAAAAATACAACACCTCATTCACTCTCACTCATTCTCTTTAAATTTGGGAAAGTAGCTATACCTAAGGTTCCTTCAACACCTCACTGATTGTAATTTCTTTTGTAATAAACATTATGTCTTTTAGCTTGCACTTTTTAAATGTCATGTCACCATATACATCTTTAATATATTGTTGTAATTACAAAAATTCATTTAAATTGGACACAAACAAAATAGTTGCAAAGAAAAAAAAAATCCAATTTAAAATCAAAGATAAAAAAATAAAATAAAAAACCCAAAAAATAGATTTTTCAAAAAATGAAAAACAAAAAATATAGGCGGGCCAGCCTGCCAACCCGTCAGCCCGCCTTATGACGGGGCGGGTTAGAAATTTTGGCCCGTATCACTGTGGCGGGCTGGCCCGTTTTGCCACCCGTAAGCATAGCTCAACTAAAATAAGCTCTATAAATGGAGCAGTTGAACTCTGATGTGTATTTCTTTTTAAAAGTGTATCAATGGAATTATTTTATGAAAGCCTTTTGCTAATATGCTGTTTGGCCTTATCAAATTTAAGATTCGTATGCACCTTTTACCAAAGTTACAGTAACTTTGAAAAAGGTATAAATAAGATTTTCGACCAATAATTTAATATTTATTTTTTTATTCTTGTAAAAAAGAATTAAATTAGTCTTTATTATTTTAAACGTTTCAATTTTGTATCGTAAAAAAAATGATATAGCGACGATAATATCATATTAGAAAAAGTATAACATGAATAACAATGTTAATATTAGGCACGGATAATATTTAAGACTAAAACAGAATGTATAAATTTAATTTAAAATTAAAATTAAAATTAAATAAAAATATAAATAATAAGAAAAATAATCATATATAATACTTAAATAAAATTGTTCTTCACCTAAACATTCTATGTGGTAATCGATTTTATTAGAACTCATCATTCATGTCATCAATAAAAAATACACGAAAAGTATAAAGGTTGAGAATGCACGTCCTTTAATTTATTTTTATACATTATTGAATGATGAGATCATCATAAAACTAGGTTAGTACTAGGGTGTTTGGTCCGACAAAAATTAGAGTTAAGTGATACATTATACTGTTGGTTTTTGCTTTGTTATTTATTATTTCTATTTTATATTAATTTTAAATTTAATTTATAATTATATTTTAGTCTCAATAATATGCTTGTACAAATATCTATTTTTTATGTCATTTTTCATTTTTTTTTATAATTTTTTAACTTTTCATTTTTAACAGCCTCTGGAAAAAAAATTCGATTTTTATCACTCTTGTGATGTTACACCATTGTCAATATGGCAATGTTGTTGAAGTGATACTATGACATAGTTTTGGATTACATCTTGAACATGTTTTACTTTTAAGAAAGTTATAATTCACAGGTTGTGAAAAAGAGGAAAAACACAATAAGGGATAGTTGAATTATGTTTTAAAAATTTTTTGTTGTTTTTTAAAATTTGTCTGAAGAAGCAGAGTTTATCAGACGATAGTTTTGATTTTACAGACGATGAAGTCTATAAGTTTGAAGAAACATATTTTCGCAAATAATAATTTTTAAGAGAAACTTTCCTCTTTGGTCAGAAATAGATAATAAAATGCAATTGAGAGAGCTTAAAAGAGAAGAGGATTGTTCCAAGATTTTATACTGGTTCTCTGAACTCTCAGACTACATTCAGTTCTTCTTTAATCAACAGAGATTGAGTTCAACTAGCAGACTATCATTGCAACTTACAAGTATTCTTTCGGCTCATAGCCACTTCTAGCTAATCCGCTCAAGTATTCTTTCTCGCAAAACTACTTTAAGCTTCAACAAATATTCTTTAACATAAAGCTATTTCTGGCTTCAACAAAGGTATAAAAAGAGGTTTTTTAATTAAATCACAAGGATTTGAACTACACTAGAAGATTTACATCTTATAGACGAACAAAAGATTTAGTACAACTTCTAAAGGTAGCTAAGATAATACTAGCAATATTCTTCTAAAGTTGGTTTGAAGAGAAGAAAGAACTTAGAGAATTTTCTTTCAACAACACTATTTTTACTGGAAATGGTTGAGTTCTTCCTGCAGAAGACACTATGACGCTCAAGTCAGTAAGAATTCTAACATAATTGAGGATATAAAGAATAGAATGAGAATTGAGTGAGTATTCCCTGGAATATCGTGGGGTATTTATAGAGTCTCTAAAATAATAAATCATAAATATCAATAAATGGTAATGATTCTGTATTAATGCTAATAAAGAGTAATAACTATGTATTAATATTAATAAATAGTGATGATTTGAGTATTGATATTGTAATATTTGGATATTATTATGAGTTATGGTCATTTATGTGTTCGGTTACAGATTGGGGAGGTACACAAGCCCCTCGAGCTCAAGATTCGAAGTCTTGATGGAAGGATAGCCGAGCTCTAGAGAATTCGATTAGCCGAGCTATAACTGAGGGATAGCCAAACTTCTAGAGATCTGAGCTATTGTTTAGCTATTTGAATTGTCTTTATTATTCACTTATTTTTCTCTTTTAATGTCTTATGTGTTACTCAAGCGTTTATGACAAGTCTAAGTCGCATTTAAGGCGTGTCAGATTGATGGCTGACCTTCCACTATTTTGCCAACACGTGTCAGCGATTAGGATGGGTGTCGCTTCATATTCTCCCGCCTATAGGGTTTTCGAAATCCTAAGAAGCCTTTAAAAGGCTTTTGTGTGGAGCTTCTGAGCCTTACTTCGTCTTCCTTGCCTACGCTCTTCCTCACTCTTGTTCTCCATCACTCTTTGCTTCCTTCGACCTTCGTACCGTCTTTTTATTCCTAGGTACGTTCTCATGGCCTTTTCATCTTCTTTTAGTAGTTTTGATGGTGGCGTCCCCTTAGCGAGTCAAGAGGTTCTTCCTATTGGGAAGAATCTCTATCTACGAGTCGTACCCAGAGTGACTTCGTTGAGGAGATATCGCTTCCTTCCGCCACTCGCGTAGTGGTTTCCACCGGTCCTTCTGCTTCGGCATCTTTTCCGATGGAATGAGGGAAGAGAAAAAAACCCTCTTCTTCCTGTGGGATGGAAGTGTCGGTACAAGTCTGGACAAAAAGGAAAGATAAATTTCCTACCATTTTGAATCACTGGTACCATTGGGTACTCGGTTCCCCGGGAGGTTGCTGCCTATCCCCCTGAGTACATCTCAGAGGAACTAGTGCGAGATTTCAGCTCGGCCTTCCTAGTTAGCTTTCTTGAGAAGGCCAAAATCCTTCGTGTTTAGCGTGTACCCCATCCTAAAGGGTTTACATGAAACCTCCCATTGATGCTAAGGATATATGAGTGTTTCTTCAAAGGGTTGAATATATTATTTTCGTTATCTCCCTTTGAGAGTAAGCCGTTGACAACCATAAATGTTGCTCCTAGTCAACTTCATCCAAATAGTTGGGCTTTTTTTAAAGCATTCCAAATTCTTTGTAAATACTTACACCTGAATCCTTCTATTAAAAAGTTTATGTACTTTTACTAATTAAAACATGGTGTTGAGGTCGGTTGGGTATCTCTGAATGGAGCCTAATATGGGTCTCTATTTACTTTGTATACCCAATCGTTTAAAAGCTTTAAGTAGAACTATTTTAAAATTTCTTGAGTATTCTCATGTGGACATAGGAGGAGAACAAAAAATCAATATAGGGAAATCTAATCAGTTGGACAATAGTTTTCTATACAAGTTTGGTTTTAACAAAAAGGATTGTGAGTGGGTTGCTGGGTTTGCTAGAACTACTGGACAAGCTTCTAGGTCTGCTGGAACACGTGTTAGTGCTGACATTGTGCCATATGTTCCTCTGGTTGATCGTGGCACTCTATTATCTCAATTTGAACAAATTGTGCTTCAACGATTTGATACTCTTCAATCTTGCCAAATGTATCATCATTCATATTGCATTGAACATTTTGGGCATATTGGTCAAAGTATTGAAAACCTGCATGCTCAACTAGCCCAAATTAATGTTGGATATATTACTGTGGTTGATGATGATGATGGAGATGATGCTAACTGATCTATTTATGCCATTGTTAGAGAGGAATTGCTGCTGATATTAAATTTCTGCTGCTAACTGAAGTACGACTATTGCGTTTATTGTTATTGAAGTGATGTTGTTGCTGCATATGTTGTATATGTTAACTAATATCCTGGAACTGATATTTTTAAATTTTGTTCCGGTTGAATTCAACTAACTGTTTTCAAAATTTTAATCAGCTTAAATTCTGAAACTGTTGTTTTTAAATTTTGTTTCCAGCTAAAATCAACTAACTATTTTTCAGAATTTGAATCAACTTAAATTCTGGATCTGTTCTTAAGAAATCCATGCTCTCTGGAAAATCTAGTTGATTCGCATTTAAACAGGTTGAAATCACTTAAAGTTTTCTCTTTAATGATTTACACCATTTTGATCGCGTTTTCAGTTGACTATTTTGAGATTTTGGATGCTCTCTGGAAAATCTATTTTAAGTGAAATCAACTAGCTAAATCACGTTTTCTCAATAATAGTTTCAAAACATTGATACCAGTTCTATTTTAAATACTTTTAATTTTCAAGAATTGGGCAACAAATCAATTGTAGAGAAATCCATTGTTCAGAAAGAATTTTCAAGTGTTCTAAATCAATTTGTGAAATTCATCAAAGAGTCCAAGAACAAATTGAATTGATAATCTTTCCATAGAAAGTCATCACCTGGAATTTGTTCTGTTTCATACACTGTAATTGTAAATCAGGTGAATTTGTTTCAAAATCTTTTGTAATCTTGTACTGGGTGTATTTCTTCTTAATCTGGGTGTAAGGAGTTCTTGTAATAGGATTTTACAAGGGTAAACAGATCTTGTAGGGTTCAAGATCAATTGTGTTTGTTCTATTTTTAGTTTTTCATGTAGGGTTCATGTAAAAATTGAAAATTAGTGAATTGTTTTGATTTGAGTGATTAGGAAGCTGGATGTAGCCTTCATAGGAAGGTAAACCAGTATAAATCTCTTGTGTTAATCTTCTTTCCCTGCTCCTTTAGTTCCAGTAATTGATAATTGAATTGGATATATGATACATTGATATAAGCATTTCAAGAATCTTTAAAAAATTGGTTTTTGCATGCAGCTATGATTACTTTTCTGAAATTGGCCAATATTTTTGAAAATTCTTTGAGAGTTTAATTCATCCCCCCTCTTAAACTCAACCATTTATTCTAACAGTAACTTCCATTGAGTCTTGTGGCAGGATATCTATCGTGTTCGAGATACTGTATAAGGGCACTCATCCTAGAATTCGTCCTAACTTGGATATGTAAAACTTCCTCATAATCCCAACTTGGTGTTCACAAAGTTTGTTGTATCAAGGTGCGGTGCTGATCTGATGTCTTAGTGCTGGCCAATTTTTATAGGATATCAGCTCGGTTGTTTTGCTCTCGGGGAACTTGTTCAATGGTGAATTTTTGGAACTGATAAATTAGGTTCTTCGTTGTGTGGTAGTATTTCTGAAGCAATGGTTCCTTAGCTTGGTAATCTTCGTTGACTTGGCTTGTGATCAATTGGGAGTCACTCTTGCATCGAAACTGCTTGATGTCGAGTTCTTTTGCTAGCCGTAATCCATCAATTAGAGCTTCGTATTCGGCCTGATTGTTGGAAGTATCAAAGTCGAATCACACGGCTTGCTCCAGAATCATTCCATCTGGTCCTTCCAAAATGATGCTAGCACCACTACTTTTTATGTTTGAGGAGCCATCTACGTTTAGCATCCACCATTCATGCCTTTCTCTTAAGTAAGGTAGCTCGATTAGAAAGTCGGCCAGAAATTGTGCCTTCATAGGTCCTTAGTTTTCATACTTAAGGCCAAACTCGGACAATTCAACAGACCAAACAGTCTTCTACCTTTCAGCTCGGGTTTCTGTAAGACTTGCTTAATGGGGTAATCAGTTCGTACCACCACTTCATGACTTCGAAAATATTGCCTCAACCTTCTCACCGAGAAAATTAAGGCTAGGACTAACTTCTCTATAGTCTGGTACCTTACTTCAGCTAGTTGTAGAGTTCAGCTAGTGAAGTAAACTGATGTTTGTTTCTTGTTTTCCTCGAGTACTAGTACTGAAATTATCACCGTGTCTGAGACTGATAAATATATTAAAAGTATCGACTTCGGCATTAGGCTTGCCAGAACTGGTAAGGTGGAGATGTCCTTTTTTATTGCTTTGAATGTTGTCTCGCCTTGGTCGCTCCAAATGAATTCTTTTCCTCGCTTGAGCAGCTTGAAGAACGATTTGGCTTTCTTGGTCAGTTTTGGTAGGAACGTTAAGAGAGCGGCAAGTTACCCGTTAAGTCATTTTACCTCTTTAAATGTGATTGGGCTTCTCATGGCAAGGATTGTTTCGCATTGGTCTGGATTGGCTTTTATGCCATGCTGGGCGATCATGAAGCCAAGGAACTTACCTCCTCCCACACTGAACACGCATTTCTCTGGGTTCAGACGCATATTGTATTGTCTAACCTTTGCGAAAACTCGTTCTGTGTGTTGTGTATGGTCCTCAGATTCTTTTGATTTTACAACTATGTCATCAACGTAGACCTCCATAATGTCACCTATCAAGTCCTGGAAGACTCTATCCATCAACTGTTAATAGGTGGCTCCTACGTTCTTTAACCCGAATGGCATGACTTTATAACAGAAATTGGAATGATCTGTCATAAAAGGCAGTTTTCTCTTCGTGTGGAGGATACATCCGTATTTGATTGTACCCTGAGTATGTGTGGAGGAAACTGAAGAGCTAGTAACTAGTCGTGTGGTCGACTAGATGGTCTATATTCGGTAGTGGTTACATGTCTTTTGGGAAAGCTTTGTTTAGGTCGGTTTAGTCAACACACATTCTCCACTTTCCACTGGCTTCTTTGACTATTACCACATTGGCCAACCACATGGTGTAAGTGATTTCTCCTATGAACTTGGCCTTTAGTAACTGATGAACCTCTTGACCTATGACAAGCCTTCTTTCCTCGCCAAACTTTCTCTTTCTTTGTGACACCAACTTTGCATGCGGGAGGGTGGCCAGTTTACAGCATATGAAGTCGGGGTCAATACCGGGCATGTCAGCTGGATTCCATGCGAACAGGTCGACATTTAGCAGTATCACCTGTTCAATGCTTGCCTTGAGAGACCGAATTGGTGTGCAACCTATGCGGGTGCATTGATCTTCCCTTGATCCAAGTTGAAACTTGGTCATTGGTTCATCAAATGTTGGTCTTTCTTTGTCAAAGTCAGCTCTTGGGTCTAGATCTACCTCTTTTTCTTCTTCAGCGTCCGTTGACTGCATGATTGAAAGGGGTTGTGTTGTTGCTTCTTGGAGTAAGACTTGGTTGGCGAACTCAATGTTGTTACATTGAGTCTCTTCCTTGCACTCGGGTGGTTCTAACGGTGTATCGTTTTGTGTAGGGGGTGCTACCTCTACACCTTTTATGGAGTATGGTGCTATTTTCAGACTTTCGGCGTAGCATTGCCGGGTTGTTTTGCATTTAGCTTTGATGGTTATGATCTTGGCATTGTGTCCCAGGAACTTCATAGCCATGTGGGGGAGTTGACACAATGGCCCCGACCTGGTTCAAGGTCTTTCGCCCTATGATGACATTGTACGAGGTCCCAACTTCCAGAAGAATATATCGAACAGTGATCGTCTGATGAGCTTTACTACATCCGAAGGTTGTCAATAGATCAACATAGCCTTAGGTATGTACTCGTTCTCCTGCAAATCTGAGAAGGAGATCAAGATACGACTTGATGTTGGACATAGGAATGTCGAGCTTTAGGAATGTTGACCAGTATATCCGCCGAGCTTCCTTAGTCAATCAGTATCTTTCATACTCTCCAGTTGGCTATGGTTGCGATAATTACCATAGGATCATCCGAGTTTGGATCATGCGATGAGAAGTCCTCGTCTGTGAAAGGGATGGAAGGTATCATTCGTGGTGCTAAGGTGTCTATATTATTGACACTCTTAAGGTGTCTCCGTCTTATCGAATTGGTGTTGCCTCCACTTGCGAATCTGCCAGCAATAGTGTTTATGGTACCTTAGACCTCCGCAGAATTTTGTGTTTTCCTGCTCCCGCCTTGGTTCAGCTGGCTGGGGGGAATTCTCTCATTGGTATCCTCGACCTCGTCCAGGTTGACCCGCCTAGAATCCTCGGCCTCGGCCACCATGCCATCCATCTCGGCCTCTATCGTGACCTCCACCTTGTGTGCCCTAGACAAAGTGCGACAACGTCCCCGATCTAACCAGCTCTTCCATGAGATCACGAACCTTTGTACACTTTTCGGTAGTGTGGCCGATATTTTGATGGTAAATACACTTGCAGACGAGATCAATATTTCTTGGTGAAGGCATTGGAGGGGGAATAGGTATCAACTCTAGGTTGAATGCTTCTCGGAGGATGACCTCTTTGTTGGCGTTCAAGGGGTGTACTTATCGAATCTTCCCTCTCATCTTCGCTTGAAGGAATTTGCTTGGTTATCGTGAGATACAGGCTTTATTATCTTCTTCCACATTTCTGAGTCTTCTTCTATGTTTATGAACCTTGCTGCTCGTATTCTAAGGACATCCATATCATTAAGGGGGTCGACAAAGAGAGTATCAAGAAACTTACCTGGACGTAGACCGACTATCAAAGCGTGCATTGCGACGGCGAGATGTAAATCGGGTATTCCAAGGCAAGCCTTGGCAAATCAGGCCATATGCTGTCGAAGTGGTTCATTCTGCCCTTGGAGCACGCCTTGTAGTGACGTCAAGCTTGCGATGACCGGCTTGCATTCTGTGAACCGGGTTGTGAATCTGACACAAAAAGTTCTAAACGAATCTATAGAATTTCAACGAAGGGAATAATACCATTTAAAGGCGGGTCCTGTTACCATGGTCAGGAAAAGTTGGCAATGTATGGTCGGATCCCTCGAGAAAAGGTTGGCTTGTGTTAGGAAGACCTTTATATGGACGTCAGGGTCCGTGGACCCATCATACCTGTCCAGGCTAGGAATCTTCAGTTTGTGAGGTAGGGAGAGTTAATTATCTCCCGTGTGAAGGGTTGGAAACCCTATAGACTCTGTTCAAGATCCGGGTTCAGGAGTGGTACTGGAACAACTCTGAAGGGTTGGTGTTGACAATATTGTTCTCACCTGTCTTCGCAAGCGTTGGGTCGGGGTTCTTGGAAATAAGGGTTTCCTTTGTATTGTTGGAAATAAGGGTTTCATTCGTATTGTTTTCCCTGGCTCGAACCCCTTCGTTTGTAACGATATGTGTCCCCCTCGTATCTCCCCAAGTTGTCATATTGATGTGGGAAAGATGGAATTGGTGGTGGTGGGGCTGGCCCATACGCATCCCTCCAACTAGGGGGGGATACATGTCCTCGTATGGATAGGAAGTATACCTTCCATTGTCAGTTGTGTAGAGTTCAGTATAAAGATGGCTCCTTCTTGTTGGGGACCTGTGGTGGTGCCCCTCCGGTCCATGTTGAGGATTTCTTCCTGGTGTAGTGTTTGTAGCTCTAGGGTTAGAGCCAGCAACCGTTCACATATTCGTGTTGTGGTGCTATTCACCTTCTGATAAGGGTTCATTTTTAATATTTAACATATAAGGTGTTTGATGGAATGTCAATTAGAAGGAAAGCCTCAAGGAAGATTCTCACAGGACACGAAGATAATCCTGGAGGTTATCTAAGTGTGAAGGTTCACTTCACAAGGAGCTCAAGAGGAGAGGGAATGACAAAAAATAAAAACCAGCCAACACAATTTAAGACAAGGCTTGAATCATAAAGACATAAGGGTAAATGACATGAAAGTAAAGTGCTGGAAATTAAAGAGCATGAAAGTAAAGAACATGAAACAAAAATGGAGGAAGAGATTGAGAGAGGGGGAGGGGAGTGGAGTGCTACATGCCACTTGGGGGATAGTCCAACCCAAGATGAGTGGTGCTAGCCGCCACTTGAGCCAAGGCTCAAGATAAGACTCCAAGAGGGGGAAGAACACCCAAGAACACAACACAAGCTCTAGGCTATGTAAGAATGCTCTCTATTTCATTAATGTTCAACTATTTTACAAGAATGAGAGGCCTCCTGATATAGGCTTTGGGTAGGGACCTAGAGGGAATTACATTGGAAAAGATTCCTAAGCATATTCCACTCTTGGTGGCCAAGACTCACATTCTAGAAGGTAGAACAACAAAAAAGGGTGGCCAATGATAGGGATGATGAGAGGATGTTTTCCAAGGTTCTAGAACGTCAAGGTTGACTTCTTCACCCCCCCTTGGACATCCCAAACTTGGGCCTCAAGCCCAAGTGCTCCTTTGCTACAAACAAGGCTTTACTTGTAGAAAAAAGGGTGTCAAAAGCAATCCTGCAAAATCCAAAAGAAACATGAGTTTAGAAAATATTTAACAACTAATAGAAATGCTAAAAAGGCTAACTAAAAGGGGAGAGGAGGAAGTGTCCCATCTCATCATGCTTCTTGTGATCCTCTTAGAACACTCCTCTCCTTTATTGATGGTCAAGGGCTCATCATCTTCAGTGTCACAGACTATTTAGGGAATGCCGAGTCAATCCTGCAGTTCTTACAGATCAAGTTGTTGTTGTTCTCTCATGTTTTGGACCAAGCCTTTTATGTGGTTCTTGAGTGCGTCTAGGGCTTCCCAATCCATTTCTATGCTTTGCTTGAAAAAAGGCTCAAAATGTGGATAGGAAAAATTATCGAGTCCCACAGTGGGCGCCAAATGTTCTTACCGAAAACGGTTAAGGTCGAGGTCGGCCTTCAAGCTGTTAAGACTGTTGGAGACCGAAATGAGTTCTTCCTGTAGAAGACACTTCGACGCTCAAGTCAGTAAGAATTCTAAGAGAATTAAGAATATAAAGAATGGAATGAGAATTGAGTGAATACTCCCTAGACTATCGTGGGGGTATTTATAGAGTCTCTTATCATAAATATCAATAAATGGTATTGATTCTGTATTAATGCTAATAACTAGTTATTACTCTATATTAATATCAATAAATAATGATGATTTGAGCGTCGATATTGTAATATTTGGTCATTATTATGAGTTATGGTAATTTATGTGTAATAATATGATGTATTGGCTAGTATTTGGTTACATTGGATAGGTACAAGCACGTTTTATCAGCTTGTGTTCTATGTGCTATATGTCTCTTGAAGATGCAAATGTTCCCTTTTATAGAGAATAAGCAACTAGCAGTTAGAGATCCGTTCTGAAATCTTTAGCTTTAGGTTGATCTTGAGCAAACTTCTTGTTGTGTTTTATGAGGGCTCTATGTTCATGCATTAAATGTGATTCTTCATGTAATAAATGTGTCTCTGAACTTCACACAAATCATGATAACTTGTAGCACTTATCCTTCATTGGACAGTGAGTTTTGCCTCTTTTGGTGAAAGAAACACCTCTGTACATGACAGGTGTACTTTGAGAGAAGACAAGACTTTGACCGTGTTAGGAATTTGGTGAGAAAACAACTTTTACTTTTCATAGAAAGGCATAATATGATGTGAAGACTTCGCTTGTACTTGTTCACTAAACTACTAAATGTCTTTGTAAGCTTTATAAAAACAAATTTTTAATTGTTAGAAAAGATCAAAACGTATCATCTGATAATCTTTTCAGGTATCGTCCGATAGACTATATAGTCTTAAAGATATTCTATGTTTGGAGGCTTAGAACATTTAACTTAACATTTAATTATTTTAAACATTATTTAAAATTATGGAGTATTTAGATTTTTCCTCAACACATGTTTATACAATTTTTTATTGTTATATAAAGGTGATTTTTTTTTAAAATTCTTGAATATCTTTTATTTTGAAGAAGGTTATGTTTTGATGTTTATACAATATTTTATTCTCAGACTATAAATGTGGAAAAATTACGTTCTTTGTATATCTAACCATACTATAACTTCCACTTTAATTTTATTTTACATTCATATTTAAAGTTAATCAAACTTATTTTTAAATATATAAAAAAATAGCATATTCTCATTATAATAATATTTTAAATTTTGAGATTCTAAATTATAGAATGCAATTGCTTAACGTAATCGTCCAACATATTTAAATGCACACGTGCTTAGCATTTTTTTCTCCTAATTATTATAATGTTTAGAAGATGTACATGAAAATTTTAAGTTTATCCTCTTCCGTTTTAAAGTGTGAAACATACATAAACGATTAAATAGTAATACTTTTGATCACGGGTCATTAGGATATAAATGGCCAGATAATGACGTTTATATAAATGCATTAGATCGATGTGCTCATGAGTTAAAAGTATTCGTATTATATAATTCATCGTTTGATATAGTTAACATAACTTTGATATTTATATAAATTGTGTATTTTGATGAGTTAAATTTACACTTTTTAGATTAAGAATAATCTATCATTTATATTTTATCTTAAAAAGATAAATAAATTCATAAATAAAATTAATGTTGACTAAGTTAACAGACTTTTAAATATAATTGGTTAAATCTAACTTTAGATTAAAATAATTTATAATTTATATTTTAGTACGCAAAAGATAAACAAATTTATAACTAAAATTAACTATATGACACTAATTTAAATAAACATAAAAATTTAATATCATCTAAACTAACATTAATCTTATTTAATTTTAATATCTATTTCAATTAACATTAATCAACACTAATATAAATATTTTTTCTTATTAAAAAAAGTTAAAAGTATAATTAGATTGGTTTAGAGTGGATTAACTTATAATTCTATAAGTGTCCACCATTAAGTAAACTTGATTAGCATGAACTAACCCTGTATTAATCCAATATTAACTCAACAGTTTATTTATTAAAGAAATAAAGAATAGTTAATCAATAACCAAACTTACTATATCTATGTGTAACATTATATAAACGCTTTTATGTCAAATAATTTAAAAATAAATTTTACATTTTTTAAAATAATCAATTTGCATTCCTTTAAAAGGAATTGGTTAAGCGGACTGAAATAACGTTGCAATTTTATCCAAAGTTTACTTTTAAACTAATGCAACGTTTTCTTGTAGTATATACTAACGATAATATATAGTAAGAAACACATTAGGGTAACATGACCCAACTTCACATGTATTACTTGTTAGTTTTCCTTCGCAACTTGAATTTGTTGTAAAATCTATCGACTAAACACACTCCCTTATTATCCACGAAGCAGATACATTACCTAATAACAATACACCCGCCCACCATGAAGATTAACCACTTTTATTGGGGCTGATGAATTAATTATTTGTTTATACATAAGTGGTCCGACGGGAACTACAATGAAAGACAAATTTAATAATGATTTGCATATTTGTTTGATTCTAGCAGTCGCATAATTTTATGTTTTATTCCTCACACTTACAAATATTCTTTTAATACTGATCTTTACAATTTTAATTCCAGTTAGTTTCCAAAAAGTACATTTGTAATTGGTTTGAATCATAGCGTATCTAGAACAGATACTAAAATAGATTTAAAAGTGTATAAGCAGATTAAAGTGAGTAATTTTAAATGAGAAATCATCAACTTTTTTTAAAAATAATGGATTTATTATTAAAAAAATAAATTTTTAGATTTTTATAAAAAATGACAAGGATAAAATAATAAATATAAGATGAATGTAAAAATTATTAATGGTCAGTATATCCTGGTTCTTTTTAAATACAGAGAAGTTGGTTGCATCCATGAAATGATAAAAATTATGGAAAATTATTTTTTTATACCACTGTTCATAATATATATTCACTTCACAACTGTTTTCTATCATAAAATATTATATTTAAATGATAAAAATAAATCTTATAATAAAATGATAATTTATAAACATATCAAGTGAATGTAAGAAAAAATGGTAATTATCAAAATATCAGCATCCAAAAATTATTTACTTGACAAACCGATTTAATAATCTAATATTAAAATGTCATTAAAATATTAATATATATGACTGGTTGTATTTGTTTTCACTGTTATCCACATAACATAACATGACCTCTATTGAAAGGATAACATTTCTGTTTATGCACGTTTTTGGTATGATACATTTCTCCGATGCTATCCATTATGAAACTCTATAAATTCTGAACCATGGTTACGGAGGATGCATGCACACCTACCTTACCAAAATGGCTCTTCAAGTTCAGCCATCACCCTCACTTTTAAACCAATTGCCAAACCAGGTAAACACCCCTTACTTAGCCATTTTGTTCTTCTTCCTAAGCCTCCTTTTTGTGGCTAATAACCAAAGAAGAAGAAACAAGACCAATTTGCCTCCTTCCCCGCCAAAACTACCCATAATTGGAAACCTTCATCAACTAGGCACTCTCCCACACCGCTCCTTCCAAGCACTCTCTCGAAAGTATGGCCCTCTCATTTTGCTGCAATTAGGCCAAAGTCCAACTCTTGTGGTTTCATCAGTTGATATGGCCAAAGAAGTATACAAAACGCACGATGTTTCTTTCTCCAATAAGGCTCAGACCACAGCCGTGAAAATCATGATGTATGGGTGCATGGACGTGGCTTTTGCACCCTACGGAGAAGAGTGGAGACAGAAAAGGAAGATATGTGTTCTTGAGCTTCTAAGCTTAAAAAGGGTGCGATCCTTTCAGTCCATTCGAGAAGAAGAAGTTGCAGCGATGCTTGGTGCCATACGTGAATCATGCAGCGCAAGTAAAAGGTCTTCTTGCGTGAACCTGACTGAGATGCTGATTGAAACCTCCAACAACATAATGTCTAGATGTGTTCTTGGAAGAAAGTATGATAACCCAGATGGTGGCATCAGCTTTGGAGAGCTAGGAAGGAAGATGATGAAACACTTGGCCACTTTCACTGTGGGAGATTTCTTTCCTTTGTTAGGTTGGATTGACGTTCTTAGTGGCCAAATACCAGAATTTAAGGCCACTTTCAGGGCATTAGATGCTTTCTTTGATCAGCTAATTGCTGAACGCAAGAGAATAATGAAGAGTGACACTTACCAACCTCATGATAAAGACTTCGTGGACACACTCCTTCAAATTCAAGATGGTGGAGGAAAGCATGATTTTCAGCTTACACATGAGGACGTCAAGGCAATCCTAATGGTACATATTTTCTACCCCTGAGTTCAATAGACACGCACAGAAAAGGTAGCATAGAGCATCTTCAAATGATGCAATCACGTCACCTAATGATGCAATCCTTAATTATTAATAGATATCTTTTAATAATTCACTCCCCACACCCTCAGCTCTTATGAATTAAGAGCACCTTGCTAATATAAATAATGGGTTCTCATAATAACTGTTATGTGAATTGCTCTAACAGTAAAATATCGTCAAATATAATGCTTATAAATTTATGTTTAAGAATCCATAAACAACTCCACTTTAAGGGATGTTTCCATTTTCATAATTTCAGGACATATTTGCTGGAGGAAGTGACACCACTTCAACACTTCTGGAATGGGTATTTGCGGCGCTCTTGAATAATCCTGATACCATGAAGAGAGCCCAAGAAGAAGTAAGAAGAGTCGTCGGATATAAATTAAAAGTGGATGAAAATGATTTAAATCAAATGAATTATCTGAAATGTGTAGTGAAAGAAACTCTGAGATTATATCCACCTGCTCCTCTCTTGATACCCCGAGAAACTTCATCTGTTGATCTAAAACTCAAAGGATTTAATATTCCATCCAAAACAAGAGTGTTTGTGAATGCATGGGCGATTCAGAGGGACCCTGAAATTTGGAACAGGCCTGAAGAGTTCCTTCCCGAGAGATTTGAAACTCAGCCAGAAGTTGATTTTAAGGGAAATGATTTTCAGTTTATTCCCTTTGGTTCTGGGAGAAGGGGTTGTATTGGAATTTCATTTGCACTAGCTTCCACTGAGTATATGCTTGCTAATCTCCTCTACTGGTTTGATTGGAAGATTCCTGAGACTGCTACCCCAATGCAAAATGTAGACATGAGTGAGGTATGGGGACTCACTGTCATCAAGAAAGAACCACTTCATCTTCAGCCTGAACCACACTCATTTGGATATAAACCTTGACATTGATCATGAGTATTTATTGGTGTCTTGAATTAATGCTGCTTCACTTCCTTTTCCTTTCTGTTTCTGTTGTCTTTATAAATTGTTTTTTCTTCCTCTTTTTGTTTCAAGTAATGTAATTCGGCAAAGAAGAAAATCAACAAGTGTAGGCACGACAGCACCAACGGATCTAAGGTCAATGTCTTATGTGTATGATATAATAAAATAAAAATATGAATAAAAAATGCAGCAGGAGTGTTTGGGTCTCTTTGTTTTCTTTTGTTGAAGCTGTGATACCGTTTATTAGATTTTGGCAAATGATTTTGTTTCTAGGTATTATTCATGGTACGCAAGTTGCAAAAAAATAAGGAGGTAAATAGAGCAAGTACCCAAAACATGTTTTCTATGCTTGACTTATAGTTGATTTTATAAAAGTTTAATAGGCATTTTGGTCCCAAGTGAGAATTTGTAATATTTGTTTACGTTTATTTTTTTCTGAATTGAGTTTCAAATTTTATTAAAATTTGTCAATGTGATTTTTTTTGAAAAAAAATCACATATTGTAGTGTTTGTATTTGTACAATTTTTTTCATTATTTACGCACCATGAGTTAATTTGGATGCGTCACGCTTCATACAGTTAACGTTGTTAACATTAATTTAATAGAATGGACGACATTGACAAATTTTAATAAAATTTAGAACTCAATTGAGAAAAAAATAAAAGTGAAAAAACATTGTAAATTCTCACAAAATATTGGGACCAAAATGCCTATTAAACCTTTTATAAATGAGTGGTGATATCATGACTATCACGTCAACACACCCATTTAACAACTGCTGACGTGGCAGTGATGTGGAGATGATACTAATATTTTTATGAAAATGTTGGGCCCACTTAATTTTGATGGATTAGGGTTGAACCTTTTCTTTAATTTTCTGTTTTACCTTGCATGTTTCTTTCTTCCTTGCTCCGACTCTTTGTATCTCATTTTTTTTGACATCTCATTGTTTTTCTTGGTCTTTGTATCTGACATCTCACCTTCTTCGACATCTCATTGTTCTTCTTGGTCCTTGTGTCTAGCATCTCGTTCTCTCTGATGGTTCGATTCATTCTAATTTTGGTTTTGGGTTGTTTGGTGGTGTGTTCTATGCTTGTCATGCTTTGTTTCTTGGGTGGCGTTGTTTCAGTCATTGTTTGTAGCGAGGGTTGTTGTGCTCGTGGTGGTTCGGTGCTTAGTGCTTCAGTGTTTCAATGACTGTCTATGGCGGCGACAAGGGTGGTTGTCCCATTTTCTATTTCACGCTCTTTTTGGTTTGGTGCTTCAATATTTTGCGGCGGTGGTAGTTGGGTGGTTTTGTGTGACGACAACGGTGGTGGTTCTCTCATCATTTTCTGTTTGGCACTCTATTTGGTTCGTTGGTTCTTTAGTTTGGTGTTTCATGATGGTGGTGGTTCGATGGTTGTGTGTGGCGGCGACGGTGGTCATTGCAGTTGCCTAAAGCCCTACTTTAGTAATTTGGTTTTTGTTATTTTCTTTTGGAAATTTTGAAACTGACATTGCTTTGTTTTGATTTGTGAATTGGTTAATGTGAGAAGAAAATAATAGAGAATCAAATATGAATTTTAAGGAATATATGCCTCAAATATTATTTTCATATTCTTCAAATATTGGCACTTGGCACAGACATTAAATTCACATACTTATTTACTAATAACTCATTGCTAAAATTTTAAAATAAAAGAAAAAGATGAACTAGTTCCATATGAGTAAAATAGATAAGTGGTAACATTTTCCATTTTAGAATGTAACTAATTTTTTGGAGAATTTTTTAAATGATTGTGAACATATTTTAATCAGCATAGTTTCTCACACATCTTACTAGGAAAAACTGATCATGGGGAATGTAATTAGACCTTGTGCCCTTTGGAAAAAAAATTAGTGACAGATTGTTCTTCACAACTACATAAGCCGCCTAAGCATTACACTTGATTACAAAGTATATTTGCATTAGTGTATGATAGGTGATGATGAAGGGAAAATGTTAAATACCTTTTTCATGGACATAATAGTTGCCATTGGATTGGATTGATCTATATGAAGATGATTGACTAGAACATAAAGTTGGACAAATAGAGGATACCTTGTGATCTGCATAGAAATTGTTGTTAAGTTTTTGAATCTTCCTGAAAAGTGATGCAAGATACCAATTGTCTTTGATCATGACATGTGTAATTTTAAGTCATACATAAGAAAATTGTTATGCTTAACTGTAAAGCGTTAAAATATACCTCTTTCTTTACAATATCAATAGTACCTATAGGAGTCACCCATACTATCATAAATATGTCAATTGGAAATGAATGATTGTCGATGTAAATGGCCATCTTGTTTTGAATATCATTCACAACTTGCGAAGAAATCCTAAAAATTTAGTAAAGTAATTGTTCTATAGAAATTGTAAATACTGAAAGTGAGACTTTGGAGACATGCTATTTTAGAAATGGTCCTAACATTAAGGAATCTAGTGAGTTTAAAAATATTCAAATTGCTATTTAAATATGATATTTTGGACATGCGCAAGACTCGATGTTTGAATATCTAAAGCATTTGAATTATGTATTTTTTAATTTATTTATCAGCATTTAAATTATGTATTTGTATGTCATATAAGGAATAGAACCTTTGATGCATTTTTTTAAGAAATCCAACAAGCACAAACAATTGTCTAGCTCAAAGAATCTTCCTTTGCAATACCACACAACAGAAAAAATAATACGCAACTCAACATATACTTTATGTCCATACTGAAACAGAATTACTGCTAATCACCACTAAATTGGGGAGATCAACATCTAAATAGATTTTTTTTGCGAGCCTAGGGTGTTTTGTAGTCACAAGTTAGGAACTAATCTATTGAGGTAATTAAATGTTAGATTCAGAGATATATCAAGAAGGGGGGATGAATTGATATAGTATTTCTTCGAAATCTGTCAAGTATCAGATTTTATTTTTGCTGTCAAGAGCAAATTAGTTTACTTATCACAAAAAACAGTCGATTAGTTATATCATAAAATTATAAAAGAAGATTAAAGAAGAGAAAGAATGCACAAGAATTTATACTGGTTCACTATTTTTCAAGAGCTACATCCAGTTTTAATCTGTAACACTAACAGATCATAATAACACTAATTGAACAAGTCTTTACAAGAACCCCTCTTCTAAAGACTAACTAAACCAAAAAGATGAAATTCTAAACACTATAGAATTCAATCAAAACTAGACTCACACCAAGTCTACAGTGATCACCCCAATCACAGAAATACAGATTTTGTAATTTCACTAAACTATCCCAAACCAGGTAAAACAAAATTCAGAATACACTAATGAAGACCCTTTTCTTGATTCTTTCTAAAACTGAATTCTTCAATGGATTTGTGAGAAAATGATAGTTTTTTCGTAATTCTCTCTTCTCTGTGTTTGAATCTTCCATTAGGCTTGCATTTATAGAGAATGAGAGACAAACTCCAACAGCTGATATTCAGTACAGACCTCTTGGAAGAGTTTGGAAGAAAATAGTTAGCTGAATTCATTAAAACACATTCCTAGTATATTTCCTGTATTAATGAAACTAGCAGACTAATATATCAAAATTAGCTAACTAAACAAAGATAATCTAACATCAACTCAAAACTGCAGAAACACCATTTAATAATCAACTATTGCAGCAACATCATTAAATCAAATTTATCAACATTAAATCTACTTAAGAAATTGATCTCTCCCAACAAATGTTATTTCATATACACATACTTATTTACTAAAACTCATTGCTTAAATTTCAAAGTAATAAAAAAAAGATGAACTAGTTTCATATGAGTAAAACAAATAAGCGCTAACGTGTTCCATTTTAGAATGTAACTAACTTTTTGGAGAATTTTTGGAATGATTGTGAACATATTTTAATCAACATAGTTTCTCACATATCTTATTAGGAGAAATTGATAATGGAGAATGTAATTTTCGTTTGACGAATATATCCTTCAAAGATTACTTTCATATTCTACAAATATAGGAAGTTGGCACAAAGTTCTACAACCTTTTCAAAAGTATAAAATTAAAAAAATATAACTACATGGTGCTTACTATATTTGCTTTGTTTCTTTTTTTGCAGGTCATAGAGGAATTATCTACCGCTTAGCTTATTTTGATATAATAGTTCGGACAACATGGCATGGACAAACATCAAAAGTTCATTGTGATAGTTGTTTGTATATGACATGTTATCATAGATGCATATGATGTATCAAACTCTTCATTTTTTGTTTGATTTACCGTGTTTGTATATAATTTGGCAAAGGAGTAAGTTGTTTTCCCTTAAACATGTACTAATGACATACTAAAATAGTTTATCATGTAACTACATAAATGCAAATCCAATTGGACAAAACTGCATAATATATAATTGATTATTTTCCTTCCTAATTGATTATTTTTGCAATGACAGTTGACAAAACACCACAGTAATCCATTATTAATAATTAACATAATCAGTTAATGTCGAAATGTTGTATAAAGTGCACATGTAACATGCACAGACCTCAAAGCAATACTAACCACGTATATGAGGTGGGGTAACCATTTAAATTGCAGTTACCCACTTTGTCCCATGACTGGTATGAAGTCATGTGTAGGTAGGCTAACAAAAAATGTCTGCCTTTCACAAAGGATAATGTTCCATTAGTGTCTTTAACACATAATTGAACATGACAAGGTTTTGATGATAGTCCAAAACATATAACCTGGGTAACCACTTATACGAGAAGGGGTAACCAAGTACCCTAATGAGCACATACTAACCATGCTTAACCCCTATGATCAAATAAACTAATTTCATCTTCAAAAACATTACAAGAATTAGTGTGGGTTTTAAGATACAAATGAGTATCATGTGTAGAATGTAAAACATGAGCAACCACTTATACGAGAAGGGTTAACCACTTAAGTAGCATATGCCAAATGAAAGCCTTTTTATAATTTCTAGGTACCCTTATGACCACACACTAACCATGCTCGGGCCCCCTTGATCAAATCAAATAATCTCATATTTAAAACCACTAGTAGAAATAATGTGGTTCTAAGATGCAAATAGGTATCATATGTAGAATGCAAAGTATGGGTAACCACTTATACAAATAGGGGTAACCTCTTAAGTACCAGTTATAACACTTTGTCACATGAATGTTTTTTTGTCATTTCCCAAGTACCCAGATTACCATGCACTAACCATGATCAGAACCCCATGATCAAATAAAATAATTGTTAGAATAATATGGCAGGTAAAATAACCAAGAGGGGGTGAATTGGTTTCTTAATAAAAATTAAGCCTTTTCAATTTTAATCTTGTTAAAACACAGTTTAACAAAAACCCCAATATAACTTTAAGTTCTGCTTTAAGTGAATTTGATTACCAAATATATAAAAAAGAATATAGACTGAAAATAAAGAGAATAAGGATAGAGAAAATGTTAGCAGCGGATTAATATCAAGAAGGGGGGGTTGAATTGATATGCAGTTATTATAGAAACTTTTTCGTAAAAGAAAGGCTACTGATTCAATTCCCAGAAAATTAGTCGACTGAAGAATGTGAAATAGTAGATTAGTTCTTACTGCACAATATATCTGATGATGAGGGAAGAGAAAAAGAGGCACCAAAATTTATACTGGTTCGTTCTTTGTAAAAGAACTACGTCCAGTCTATGATCCGCAACCTGCAGATCCTAATCACTATAAAAGATTGTATTCTTTACACACAAACCTTTCTTGAACTCTACAAGAAATCAAAAGAAACTATCCTAAACACTATAGAATAGACTCCCACCCACAGACTCTACCAGAGTCTCTGTGATCACCCCAATCACAGTCGCAGGGTTCTAAAACGCAATAACAATCTCAAACCGAGATCAAGAATACAAGATTACAGTGACAGTAGAATGTTCTTGACAGAAACAGTAAAAATGTAAAAACTCTATGCAGATCTTCTTGCACGTAAAGGTTGTAGCTTCTTGGGAGTTTTTCTCTTCTATTCTTTTTCTTCTTGGAGCGTCTTCGAAGATTGTATTTATAGGCAAACCAAAATGTAGTGGGTCTTGGCTTTTTGAAAGAGTCAAAACACGTTCTGTACGTAATACTGCATAAGAAGGATACGAAGAACAGAATAGTCGACTGAAGACTCAGATCAGTGTGTTATTTTCATTAAACCTGTATACCTGGTACATTTAATGAAAAACGTCGACTAGAAAAGAAGAATTAGTAGACTAACTGATGAATAATAAAAACAACAGTTTATCATTATTCATATGATTAATCTATACAAGTAATCTATCATCTCAAACAAACTTAAAACATTTAAACAAGTATTAACCACGCATCCAATCACAAAATTAAACACAATTAACAGGTCAACAAACATCATCAAATCTCAACTCATTCAACAGAAAATAACACAGAGTATTTATACTAGTTCAAATAAAAAAGATCCTACGTCCAATGACTTATCACCTCAACAGAGAGTGATTTCTACTAACTATCTCAACAATAAAGTTTACAAACTTATAGTGCAGCGAAATGAGAAAGATAGCAGGAAGATTAATAGGACACCTCCTTTGTATAGAACAAAGGATGAAACAACACCTCTCTTGAAAACATAAGAGATGAACAACACCTTCCTTGAACACCAGAAGGAATGAAAACACCTCCTTTGAATAACCGCAAAGGATGATAACAACACCTCTTTTGAAAACCTCAAAAGATGAACAACTCCTTTGAATAACCACAAAGGATGAAACAATATTGAACACTAGCAGCAGAGCAACTTTTACTTTGATATCTCTAGGTTAAATTTGAAAGCTCTAACCCCTTTTGTATTTATAGGAAAAGAGGGGCGCAAGGTTTTGTAGAATATGAAAAGGTTTTTGCAAAAACGTCACTATTAGAAAATTAGGAAATTGTGACTGATATCAGTGACTGAAAATTTTAGTTACTGACAGTCATCGAAAGAGTGACCATTTTATTTTTCTTAAATGAGTGACTGTTTTAGTTACTGAATTTTCAGTCAAAAAGAATTAGTGACTAAATTGGTGACTTATTTATTATTTTTTGAAATTTTATTAATTAAAATATTAAAATTTTTGTATTCCAGAAAAGATTTTTCCCTCGCAATTTTTTTGGCACGTCAATGTATTTTGACTTCACGATTTCAAGCCATCAAAATTGGAGTCATCAAGATTTGGAGCCATCAAGATCACCATTTTCATCCCTAACCCCACCAGTAGCCTCTCTGATCACCTCGGAACTCCGTCTGTCTCGCAACTCCGGCCGTCTGTCTCGCAACTCCAGCCGTCTCACAACTCCAACCATCTAGTCGCTTCATCTTCGCGTAGCCACTCTAGCATAAGCTATTTCTTGTTCCTTCTCCACGTGTTCCCTAACCGGCAGTCGTCGTCCTTGGCCACTCTATAATCCATGTGAAGCCCAACTCACATCCTTAAATGTGTGTGATTGAACCCTAATTAGCTTGGATCGTAACCTTGACCAGCTTAAATCCCTAATCATTACGACCTTGAACCCTAACCCTGACGAGCTAGAACCCTAACCTTGAGGAGCTCACACAGTATCTCTAACCTTCGTGTTTTGTAGGTTTTATCTTCTATCATTCCTACAAAAGGTGTAAACCATAACTTAAGTCTTTTATTCTCCATAACCCCCAATTTGTTCCACCTTCGCAAATTGTAGTCGCCATCGTCACTGAGGGACAATACCTCTCAGTTCCATTTGCTTATTCTTTTTTCTATTTTCTTTCTTCTATTTTTCTATTGAATATGAATTACTTACTTTGGAATGATTTTGAACAGGTTGTGCAAGAGATCATTAAGGAGCTTGAGTTAGAAGGAGTAATTCAGAGGAGATATTGAGGGTTTGAGGGAGAACTATTGTTAAGGGAAAATAAATGTTAGTGATAATCTTCATTATCTAATATCATCTAACGGGATTTATGATATTTGAAAATAATGCTCTTTGTTCTTAATTTTTGCAGGACATATACGACAATTTCATGGTCTATCCCCTTTTGCTCTGGTGGTTGATTTAATAAAAATTGTTTACCTGAATACGCATATAGGAAGTGCTGGAGGGGTTATGCAGGTTTTGAATATACCAAACTTATTTAGCTTCAACAAACTTTACATTTCTCTTCGATGTTTTAACTATGTTCAATAGAGTGTATATAAGTTTGTTGCTTATTTCTTTTATGTGAGGATGTTGTATTTTTATTGACTATCATATGATTTTCAGCTCAGTGGGGTTAACTATCTTTGTTTTAAAGAATGAGAAATTTTGTGCATACCAACTTCATCTTTATAGTATGTGAATACATAGAACATGATTACATAAATTAGAATGTGAATGCACTTCTTTGTGTTTAAGTGTGATGATTGAAAGTGTGGATCCATCTAAACATTTCAATGGTAGAAGCAAACACAGATAATGGGAGGAGCAAACATAGATAATAAATTTATGGTCATTGTTATATCTTTCATATTTTAATGTGTGCGTGTTTAATGGGAGGGAGGTTTCTGAAGTCTAAGAATTACTTAAAAAATGTGGTGGTTGGAGGGTTGAAGCTTGATGTTGTTGTATATAGTATAGTTATTCAGGATGTTTGTAGGCGCAAACTTGAATTTGGCATGTAAGCTGTTGAAGTAGATGCATGAGTTGGGATGGGTGCCATCTAAAGGTACTTATGTGGTTGTGATTGGTGCTTGTGTCAGGCAAGGAAATTTTATAGAGGTGTTGAGGCTCAAGGATGAAATGGTGAGTAGTGGTGTGCCTATGAATGTAGTTGTTGCAATGAGCTTGATTAAAGGACATTGTATGGGAAGGGATTTGAATAGTACATTGCATATGTTTGATAAAGTTGTTGAGGCTGGTGTTACTACCAATGTGGCTATTTTTTTATTTTGATAGATTGGTATTCTAAGATTCGGAATGTGGAGAAGGTGAACAAACTTTACACTAGAATGAAACTCATGGACCTCTAACCCACTGTTTTCATTGTAAATTTTTTGTTGAAAGGATTCTGGAAATAGAACTTGTTAGAAAATGCATATTCATTGCTTGATGAAATAGTTGAAAATGGAATTGCTAGTGTTTTTGCATTATAACATTGTTTTATTATGGCTTTGTAAATTGGGCAAGGTTAGGGTTTGCAATTTGTGGGACAAGATGATTTGTAAGGGTACTATGCCTTCACTAGTTCCTTACAACCACATGATATTTAGTCATTGCTAAGGCAGATAATATGATGAATGAGATTATTAAAACTAATTTAAAATTAAATATGGTCACATACACAATTTTGATGGGAGGATCTTTTAATAAGGGTGATTGTGAGCATGCTTTTAATTTATTTGATCAAATGGTAGTTGCAGATATTAAAGGATAAGTTGAACACTTTTATCAAGTAGAATTTTATTCCCACATCTATGACTTATAACTGCATCATAGATGGATTTGTCAAGGAAAGTGCAATTGATTCTGTAGAGTCTGCCTATCAGGAGATGTGTGAAGGTGGAATTTCACCAAATGTCATCACTTGTACTAGTTTGATTAATGCATTTTAAAAAAGTAATAAGATTGATCTTGCTTTAAAAGTGTATATGAAAAGCATGTAAAACAATTTCTATGTTACTAATGGTAATTGAGTTTTATGTTATTAAAAATCCTTAACAACTATATGAGTGACATAGAAACCAGATATTATGGTTGTCTTCATGGAGGGTGTCAAATTTACCCCTAGTGACTTGCAATCTGCTATGAGTAACTTGATGGTTAACGTAGATATGATTGGCATTATCATTGCTGCCATCAAAATATTTAGTTGTGTTGAGTTTGCTAATGTTAATGCACATTTCTTGACAGGGGATAAATGTTGGATAACTTTACATCAGATCTCTTCTTGTTGCACTTTGTTTCCATGTGTATCAACAAGTGAGTTTTGTTTTTATATGCATTATTGTGTCCCTTTATATATATTACTTTTGGGAGGATGCTTTGAAGTTGCAAGTTTGCAACTTGCTAGCATCTCGCAAGGGAGGGGGATAGCTAGTCTAGTGGAGATGGAACCTTCCAACATCAACTTCTGTTCAAGTGTGTTTTATGTGGTTCCCAAGCATTTTTATCTTTTGATTGCAAGATTAAATATAAACAATCATTTCTTATTGGAAAACAATAAATTTTCTTATATGAAATGCTTAACATAGTACTAGTAGAGTAGGTATTTCTCTCATGGTGTACTTAGACAACCAAGAAAGTTTTAGGGAAGTTAAGCTACAGTGCAAGTATTATGTTTTGAGATATATTATGTGGTTTCATCCTGTTATGTTAATAAAAAAAGATGTTTTTCTAGTAGAAGGCTTGTAACTTTTGGAGTGAGCTTCATTCACAGTTAAAATAATTTTGATAATGTTAACATTATTTACATATCATGTTGTTAACTAATTAAATTGAATTAGAAAGATGACTTGTTTTATCTGGAGAATTGGGTGCTTAAGAAATAAATATTTTTTCTTGCTATAAAAAAATCCAAAGTTATAAATAAGGATTCTACTTGTTACTTTTTGCTTACTAGGCCTTTGAAAAGTTCCTGTACTATAAGTGTTTATATAGCTCCCTAAGGGTGTTATTTCTTGGAATGATATACTGATGGTTATGTGCAATGAGACTGCAAGTGGACTATTTAAATAAATCTAAGCTGAATTGAACTAATTCTAAACTAAACTATTATAAAAATAAGTAAACTCTGTATAAAAAAAACTAAACTGAACTTATTTTTAATTTAATATTTAAATTTGTACTATACTGATAATGAAATCAGTGAACCTTATATCTCCTAACCAAAAATTGCAACTACAGAAATGAGTTAAGCGTAAGTGTTTTTAAAAATTGAAAACAATAATATATATATATATATATATATATATATATATATATATATATATATATATTTTGCGATACATAAGTAAAATATTCTTATTTTATTTACATATTTTATTTCTATTTTATTATCAACTATATTTTACAAATACAAGATTTTATATTTGATAACTATCGTAATAATGCAACACAGTAGTAAAAAATAAAATAACAAATTTAAATACTACTCCATAATATAATTCTATTCATTTTTTTACACAAACGTATAACTTATACTACTTTTTTAACATTGATTTTATTAAAATTATAAATTTCATACATTAAACATAGAAAATAATAATACACGCATTTTATTTAAATAAATTTAAAAATTAAAAATTATAACAAGATAGCATAATTGATATTATATATATAAATTAAATCTACTTATCTATTTGATTCACTTTCAATATTTTTGTTAATAGTTCACTTTTAAGTAGTTTAAAACATTTTAATAAATTTGAGTATAGTCCAATTTAGTTTATTTGAATTGTTTTGTAATTTTGTTCAATTCAAACTTTCTCTTTTTCAATTCAAAACATTTTTTTTCCTTATACTTGGTTTTTATTAATGTATATTATAGTTGGTATTATTGTTGTTTGTTTACTGGTGTACATATTGAAATTTAACATATCTTTTTTTTCGCATTGAAACTAATATATGCATTAATTATGAAAACCTCTACCCATTTGGTTATGGAAAGAATAAACAACATTACTTAGTTTTCATTTGGCTAATTGTATGTATTTGTGATTTAATATTCTTTATTACATTAAGCTTTATGATAAGTTTAGAAACTTTTTTGTTTTTATTATGGATATTGTTATTTCTAAATTGGTATTTTGTTCACCTATTTTATAAAAAGTTGAATGGAAAATGTCTTATCCCATTCATATTTCTTTTGCCATACACAACAATGGAAGGACAAAACATGGATTAATTAAAGATCAACACATGTGGATGTAAGTCACAAATATGATATGTTAATTTGTTAAACATTGATGTCTTTTTTCCAATTTATTAATATTTTTATTTTTATTTTGTTTATAGGATGAATTTACCCGAGCATGCAAAGTAGCATCTCATTCAACATCTATTACAAGAGTCTCCCAACCTGATAAATTACAACTTTGATGTGAAGTTGTTCGAATTAACAAAGACAAAGTATATAGGCTTCAATCTGAGTCCACTAAAGCAATTAGGAGACAGTATTATCACGACTCTACTTCAACATTAGTCAAAGCCATGAAGGAAGAGATTGAACAACTTAAAAATAAGTTACAAGCAATTGAAATTAGGAGGGATAACCTTTGTGATAGGATGATCAACAATGAGGGATAAATTCAGTAAAATAGCAAAATATTGCATCTTTTAATGTAAAAAATGGATGTTCAAGCTTCTAACACTTGAATTTGGATTTTTCTTGTACTTAAAACTTATTTACATATATTAGTTAATATTGAAATTAGGAGGGATTGGAAGAGATTGAACAACTTAAAAATAAGTTACAAGCAATTGAAATTAGGAGGGATAACCTTTGTGATAGGATGATCAACAATGAGGGATAAATTTAGTAAAATAGCAAAATATTGCATCTTTTAATGTAAAAAATGGATGTTCAAGCTTCTAACACTTGAATTTGGATTTTTCTTGTACTTAAAACTTATTTACATATATTAGTTAATATTGAACTCATGTAATACATTTTGAGTTGATTAGATTTGAACTTATTTAGATTTGATAAATTTTGAAGAACATGTAATATAGAATTTTCAAGAATATTTGTCATTTGAACTACTTTTGTTTTGATGAATATTGTAGAATATTATCTATTGAAGTTCATTTATTAGGTTTAATTTTTAAAGAATTCAAAAATCAAGAATCAAAAAATTAATTAATGACTGATATGCATGTTCTAAAATCAGTCACTAAATCGGTGACTAAATTCAGTTATTCATTCAGTGACTAAATCGGTGATTGAATCAGTGACAAAATCAGTGATTAAACTAGTTACATAATCAGTGACAAAATTAGTGAATAAATTAGTTACACAATCGGTGATTAAACCAATGACTAATGCGGTGACTAAATCAGTGACTAAATCGGTGACCAAATTGGTGACTAACCAGCGATTGAATCGGTGACTAAATCGATCATTACATTAGTCACCAACGAAATAGTGACTAACGCTGGTTGGTGACTAAATCGGTGACTCTTTTGATTAGTGACTGATTTTTTTCATTTAGTCACTGATTTTTCAGTCACTATTTCTAGTTTTTCTTGTAGTGCGTTCAGAATAATCAATTATTACTTAAGATAATCGATTATCTGCTAATGATAATCAATTATTTCTGAAAATAATCGATTATTTCAGCATTAAATGCTTTTTACAAAAAACAAAAGGCTTTTTCAAAGTTTAGGGAGAGCTGTGTGCATGTTGTGATCTTTAACATGATTTCTAACTATTACAATCAAACATATACACAATAATACAATATTAAAGCTTCCAAAAGACTTCAAGATCCAAGACTTCAATCATGAAGGTACTTATTCTTCTTTTAGAGCCATCATCATCAAAACAATTATCCTTTAAATATTTCTAAAGATCCTTCTTCATCTTTAGATTAGCAATCTCCCCCTTTTTAATGATCATAAAAAATTCTTGAAGACTTGTGCAACCTATATATGCTCATTTTAAGCAAATAGATATTTAGCAAAAATAAGCATGTAAAAGTCTAATTTTTCTCGCCCAATTTTGATAAGAATAAAAAAGAAAATGAAAATTAGAAGGCTCCCCCAATTTGAAAGAAACAATACTTCCTGTTAATAAAATGCTCCCCCTACTTAGATGAAGTATATAAAAAATAGAGAGCAAACAACAAAGGCACAAAAAGATTGTTAGAGGGAAAGTGAACACAATAAGGGAAAATATTTAATAACCCAAAAAAAATTTCAAATATCTCCCCTTTAATTTAAAATCTCCCCCTAAATAGATGCAATCTTCAAGACAGAAAATGCAAGCACAGGAAAACATTGCAACTAAAACATTTTAGGAGTAGATAATAAAAATGACACAAGGAGAGAAGAAAAATTGTTCTCCATCAGCAAAACTTCACCATTTTTTTAAATCAAGACGTCTCAAAAACTCCTTCTCCATTAAATAAGCAAGTTCTCTTCCAAAATTCTTAAAAAGTTATCAAGAGACATCCTTGTTTTTTTTTCGACAGCCTGCAAAACAAATGAGAGAAGCTTTGGTCCCCAAAAACTTGTTTGGGTCCTTTGGGTTAGAATAAAACTTATTTCAATTTTGGAACCCAAATATCTCTTCCTTTAGGGACACCAAAATGTTTGATTATGCACTTGTTTGAAGAATGTCCCTTCTTCAAATAGTAAAAACAAGTAAGAATCATAGACTTAGAGGATGTTTCACCTTTAACAAGATTTTGCCTATGAAAATTTTTATTTTTAGTATACTGCTTATTTTTAAAAAATTTCTCCTTTGAACAAGAAGCATCATCCAATTTTTTTTTACTTTTAGAATAATTTTTAATAGATTTTTCAAGTTCAGAAATTTTTGTTTCACAAACTTTACAGTTTGCATAGTCAACAATTTCTTGTTTTTCTGAACTAGATAAATTTTCATCAGTAATTTTTGCAAGAGAGTTTTCAAGACAAATAATTTTATTTTCAAATACCTTGCAATTTTTATGCTCAACACTTTCAAGTTTTTCTTTTTCTAAAATATTTTTCTCTTCTTCTAAAACTTCAACTTTTTCTTCAAGAGCTTTATATTCAATTTTTAGTTTATTATCCAAAGTTGAAATCTTTAGATTCAACACAAAGTTCTTGGAAAACATAAATTAATTCATCATAATCATTTGAAAAACTAGAATTACTAACCTTGCTACAAGAAGACTCACTTTGCGCCATAAAACAAAGATTTGCTTCTTCATCAGATTCAGTTGAGCTTGAAGAAGGGCTTGAGTGAACATCAAAATAGACTTTCTTCTTTTTCATGACTCTCATATCCCATTTATTGTCTCCTTTCTTGAGATTTGGGCAGTTTTTTTTTACATGATCCTTCTTTCCACATCCATAGCATTTGTAATTTGAAGTAGGAGCATGATCATCATTTTTTAATTCTTTGTGATGACTCTTGTTTTTATTTTTCATGAACTTAGTGAATTTCTTCAACATAAGTTCCATGTTTTCACAATCAAAGTCATCTTCTTCCTCATGACTCTGCTCTTTAGAAATTTCAGACTTGAAGACTATATTTCTCCTTTTCCTTTAATGTTCTTCTTCAGTTAGCCTTCCTAACTCAAGTTAATGCTCTCTAAGCTTTCCAAATAAAGCCGCCATAGACATGTTCTCAAGATTTTGTGATTCCATGATGGCAGTAACTTTGGGTTGTCATGACCTGTTCAAAGATTTTAAAATTTTAATATTTAACTCATTAGTATTGAAAGACTTACCAAGACCGATGAGGTGGTTTACGATGTGAGTAAAGTGTTTTTGCACATCATAAATATTTTCTCCCTGTTGCATCCCGAACATCTCATACTGTTGGATGAGAGTGTTCTTCCTAGCCCGTTTTACATCATTTGTTCCTTCATGTGTGACAGCCAGCACGTCCCACATGTCTTTCGCAGTCTGACATACAGAGATGTTAGAAATAACGACAGTGTAAAAATCAAGAGGGGGGGTGAATTGGATTTTTAAAAGACTTTTTCCTTTGTAAAATAATTTTACAGATTTTAAAAAATACTTCTAAAATCAAGATTCGGATTTTCCTTAACCTTTGATAAGAGCAGTTTGGATAACAAATGTTAATATGATCCGCAAATAAAATAAAGAGAGAGGGAAAGAGAGATTGAACATAGAGATTTATACTGGTTCGGATTTAGTCAATCCTACGTCCAGTGCCCAATCACGGCAAACACGTGATGATAACCCCACTATCTTTAAAAGCAATTACAAACACTAATCAGTGACACAATGTAAAAACAATTAAAGATAAATAGTATCAGCTCCTTAGACACACTAAGGATGATCCCACCTCTCTTGACACACAAGAGATGAACACACCTCCCTTTAGAACCGATCCAAGGGATGAATTACATAAACTAGTAAACAGTAAAGAAAACACCTGATGAGTGCTGGATATGAAAGCTTAAGCACAATGCAATCACTGTTAGACAAATGGCTTCAAGAGGGGGGGTGAATTGATGTGTTTAAAGATATTTACCCTTTTTCGATATACTTGAAAATGTTAAGCGAAGCGGAAGCAGTAAACAAATATAAAAGGATAAGGGAAGATAAGAACACAATGATTTATACTGGTTCGGGTATAGCCAACCCTACATCCAGTGCCCAGTCACCTCAATTTGAGAATGACTCCCCAAACACTATCTTTAGAAAAACTATTACAATCAATATTACAATTTAAACTTGTAAAAGAAAATCTAAAGACAGAACACCTCTCTTGAAACCCACAAGAGATGAAAACACCTCCCTTGAAAACTCACAAGGGATGAACCACTACACCAACAATGGTGTTGACAGATATATGAAATAAATACTAGAACAGTATCACCTGGAAAGAGAGAATCCAAAAACAACGTTACTGATCTTTAGCTCCTTTCACAAGTGATAAAGAAATGTTGTAGAACAGAGAGTGGAAACAAATAATTTTGTGCTCAAGTTAGCTCTGTGTGTATCAACGTGTATTTTCCTCTTTTTATAGGAAATAAAATCTGAGAAAACTTTCACAGTATTGAAAACCATTTATGAAAATGTTCACTCATTTAAAATCTGTTTATGATGTATGAAAACGTAAGATCTGTATAATAATTGAAAACATTCATGATTTTAAATGCCATTTTGAATTTCAAAATACTTTTCGAAAAACAATTGATCACATTAAGTACAAAATCGATTCTATGAGAGTTTTTAGAAAAACTTTAAAACAACATTTCATAATCGAATCGATTTCATTATATACATAATGACATAATCGAGTCGACTGCGGTTTATCAAAAAGATATAATCGAATCGATGTAAAAAGGTTTGTTTGAAAAGCACGACATAATCAATTGTGTTCAGACCATCCATTATGTTATATCGATCGATTAATAAAAACAGTTTTACTCATTTAAAAACGATCACGAGTGAAAGAGTGCTGGATCAGTTTGTTAGTTTCGGTTTCTCTTATTCCAGAATGATTCGACACAAACACCTCCAACAAGAACTCCATCGATTCTTCAAAACTTCATTCTTCGATCTGGCTTACTTGAGAAATCATCAAAACCTGATATAACTTCAAAGAGCGATGACTTGATCCTCTTCGATCCTCTTTGGTAACATTCTCCCCCTTTTTGATGATGATCAAGAAAACACCTATTTAAGAAGAATTTGAAGAAATTGCTTGACTTTGAAGTCAGCTCAAGATTAGTACAGAGATACATAAAACATAATAAAACCGTACTCCCCCTATTTTAGGTAAATATTACTGTACTCCCTTTTTCAAAAGAATTATATCAAAAGCATTATACATTATACTCCCCCTCTTTATTGATAATCATCGAAAAACATACAAATGTTAAATAAAGACGGCAGTGTAAAAACCAAGAGGGGGGTGAATTGGATTTTTAATAAAATTTTCTCTTTTAAATAAATTTTCAGATTTTGAAATTCTTTCAAAAACTCGGATGTGGATTTTTCTTATCCTTTGATTAACGCGGTTTGAATTTGCAGTTGTTATAATGATCCACAATTAAAAGAGATAGAGAAAGAGAAAGAACACAGAGATTTATACTGGTTCGGATTAAGCCAATCCTACGTCCAGTTCCTAACCACCACAAATGCGTGATGATCACCCCACTATCTTTAAATGAAATTACAAACACCAATTCATGCAATAACAAATAAAGATAAAGGAAAACACCTCCTTAGACACACTAAGGATGAAACACCTCCTTAGACACACTAAGGATGAAACACCTCCTTAGACACACTAAGGATGAAACACCTCCCCAGACACACTGAGGATGAAACCCACCTCTCTTGACACACAAGAGATGAACACACCTCCCTTAGAGCAGATCCAAGGGATGAATTTTACCATTTATAAAAACAGTAAAAGAATACACCTGATAATAGTGCTGGATAGAAAGCTTAAGCACAATGATCACCACTTCCAAAGACTTGATCCAACTGAAGAGAGCAGGAAAGCGGTTTTGAAAAGCTAAGGCGCAGAAACACGTTGAATATTTTGTGTTTAATAAGATGTGTTAAACCTAAGACACTCTCTTTCATTTTATAATTCGAAAATGCTCCAAAGTTTCCATTCCTAGGTTGATTTGGTATTGATTTCGCAAAAACGACTCATTTAATCGATTATATTAAAAGCTTAATTGATTATATCATGTTTAAAAACTGGAAAACAAATATCGTCTGATATAATCGATTAGATTAAGGCCATAATCGATTATATTAACCTAGAATCAATATAATCGATTATCAAAAACACTTAATCGATTATTTAGTTCGTTAAACATTTTTAATTCAAATTTTAAGTTATATAATCGATTATCTACGTACCATAATCGATTAAAAGCGTAGAAAAACGGTTTTACGAGAAAACACCTTGCTCTCTTGTTTGGGAAGGTCTTGAATGGGATTTATGACTTACTTTTTTTATCCAACACCCAAAACAGAACCTTCTACTCTTGATCCTTCAGCCCTTGAGAAAATCTTCATCAATCTTCTCTCTTGAAAGCTTTGAATGCTCTTTATGCCTTTCCTTTTCTACCAAGCAGCCTTCCTTTGTGAGATGGCACAAGTCTTTAATGTTGATTGAATCACTCTAAATCTTCATCATCTAAACTTTAGGTCTTCATAAAAAACTGGAGGACTTAAAAAACTCTTGGTCTTGAAATATGCCAACAACAAAGAGATAAAAACAATATCGAATAAAAGCATGTTATCGATGTTCACACAAAAACTTGAAATATCAAACCGAATTACCATCCAAAATTCCTAATGCGATACGCAAATCATAAAACCTATCTCTAGGCAAAGGTTTGGTAAAGATATCTGCTAACTGATGTTTTGTATCGATATATTCTATTAAGAAATCTCCTTTTAAGATATGGTCTCTAATAAAATGATGCCTAATCTCTATATGTTTAGTTCTAGAATGCATTATAGGATTTCTAGTTAAATTAATTGCACTAGTACTATCACACTTAAGAGGGATATGATCTAAGAAAATACTATAATCTTCTAACTGATGTTTCATCCATAAACTTTGTGCACAACAAAAACCTGCTGCTATATATTCAGCTTCAGTTGTGGATAGAGCAACACAAGCCTGTTTCTTGGAGTGCCAAGAAACAAGTGAACAGCCAAGTAGGTGACATGTCCCACTTGTATTTTTCTGTCCAGTTTACATCCTCCATAATCTGAATCTGAATATCCTATTAGGCTAGGTGAACCTCCAGAGGGATACCAAAGACCAAACGATTTAGTTCCTTTTAGATATTTAATTATCCTCTTAACAGCAACTAGGTGTGATTCCTTAGGATTAGATTGATATCTAGCACAAACACACACACTATACATAATATCTGGTCTGCTTGCTGTAAGATAAAGTAAGGAACCGATCATACCTCTGTATTTGGTTTGATCCACCATCTTACCTTTTTCATCTTGATCTAAATAACAAGATGTTTCCATAGGTGTAGTTTCTTCCTTTGCATTTTCCAATTCGTATTTCTTTAAGAGTTCTGAGCAGTATTTTGTCTGTGATATAAAGATACCTTCGATGTTTTGCTTTATTTGTAGACCAAGAAAATATGTCAGCTCGCCCATCATCGACATCTCGAACTCACCCTGCATTATCTTAGCAAACTCTTGGTAAAGATCATTGTTAGTCGATCCAAATATAATATCATCAACATAAATTTGAACTATGATAATATTTTGCTTCGATTCTTTTAAAAATAGAGTTGGATCTACTTTACCTCTTCGATAATTATGGCTTACCAGAAAACTACTCAGTCTTTCATACCAAGATCTGGGGGCTTGTTTAAGTCCACAGAGTGCTTTCTTTAACTTGTAGACACGATTCGGATGTTTATAGTCTTCAAATCCAGGGGGTTGATAGACATACACTTCTTCTTTGATATATCCGTTTAGAAAAGCACTTTTCACATCCATTTGATATAACTTAAACTTCATAATTGCTGCGTAAGCTAGTAGAATTCTTATTGCTTCGAGCCTTGCAACTGGGGATATGTTTCGTCATAGTCGATTCCTTCTTCTTGACTATATCCTTTCGCTACTAGTCTTGCCTTGTTCTTGGTTATGTTGCCATTTTCATCGAGCTTGTTCCTAAATATCCATTTTGCTCCAATTACCTACATAGAAGTTTTCCTTGGAACTAGATCCCACACTTCATTTCTTTTGAACTGATTTAATTCCTCTTGCATAGATTGAATCCAATATTCATCTTGTAAGGCTTCTTCAGTGCTTTTGGGTTCTACTTGTGAGACAAAAGCTACATTCATACAAAAGTTATTCATTTGACTTCTTGTTGTAACTCTTCGATCAACATCTCCAATAACATTATCCAATGATAGTCCTCTCGGTGTTCTCCATTCCTTAGGAAGTTCTTGAACTGTTGTAGGTTCATTGAGATTCAAATTCTCGAGACTTTTTCTAAACTCCTCGATACTTTCATCTTGTGGTTGATCTTTCTCGATTACTCCCTGTTCTTCTTCTAAATCTATCGATTTCTTTCTCAACTCAAGAGGGTTTACCTCAAGGTCCAAAAATTCATCAAACGTTATATGAATAAATTCTTCTACATGTAATGTTCTCCTATTATATACTCTATATGCTTTACTTGTTAAAGAGTATCCTAAAAATATTGCTTCATCTATTTTTGAATCGAATTTGCCAAGGTTACTCTTTCCATTATTTAAAACAAAACATTTGCACCCAAAAACATTGAGATGAGAAATGTTTGGTTTTCTGCCTTTAAAAAGCTCATAAGGAGTTCGTTTCAAAACGGGTCTTATTAAAGTTCTGTTCAAAACATAACATGCAGTCGACACTGCATCTGCCCAAAAATATTTTGGAAGATTGTTTTCATTTAACATAGTTCGGGCTAATTCTTCCAAAGATCTGTTCTATTTTTCTACTACTCCATTTTGTTGAGGGGTTCTTGGACAAGAGAAATTATGTGAAATTCCTAGTTTTTCACAAAAGGTTTCAAATAACTCATTTTGAAATTCCCCACCATGATCACTTCGAATAAATTTTATTTTTAAATCTTTTTCATTTTGAATAGCCTTGACAAATTTCTTAAAAGAGTTGAAAGCATTATTTTTAGTTACTAAAAAGAACGTCCAGGTGAATCTAGAATAATCATCTACTATTACTAATGCGTAGTAATTACCACCTAAGCTTCTTGTTCTTGAAGGACCAAATAAATCCATATGTAAAAGCTCTAAAGGTTTTGAAGTAGAAACAATTTTCTTACTTTTAAAAGACGTTTTGGTTTGCTTTCCTTTTTGACATGCAGCACAAATTCTATCTTTTTCAAAACTTAATTTTGGAAGACCGATTACCAAATCTTTTGAAATTAAACGACTTAAATGATGCATGTGAATGTGTGCAGCTCTCCTATGCCATAACCAAGGATCCTCTTCCTTAGTTACAAGATAGGAAATGGTCCTAGATGATGAACTGCCAAGATCAGTAATATAAATATTGTTAAGTCTCGTACCTGTTAAGATAGTCTCATTCGATTCTTCTTTGACTATGTTGCACGTCTTTGATTTAAAGATAATCTTAAGTCCCTTGTCACATAACTGACTTATGCTTAAGAGATTATGCTTTAATCCTTCTACAAGCAATACTCCTTGAATCATAAAGTCATCATTGATCCTGATTGTTCCTGAGCCAAGAATTTTTCCTTTGTTGTTGTCACCATATGTAACATAGCCTTGGCTTTTCTTTGAGACTTTGAAACTTTTCTTTGTCACCGGTCATGTGTCTTGAACATCCACTGTCAAGAAACCAAACCGATTTCTTGTGCTTGTAGATTGCCTGCATCACAAATATAATAATTTAGGTACCCTTTTTAGTCTTGGGTCCTTAATAGTTAGTATAAACAAACTTTCTCAACTTATTGACAAATATAAAAACTAATGTCATTTAATCGAAAATGTTGTCATAATCGATTAAATGCTAAAAAAAATTAATGCGAGCAGTTTTTATATCTTTGATTTTTAGGAATCCATTTAAATTTGCCATTAGGTATGCCAATATATTTTACAAAACATTTGTTCGATGAATGACCAATTTTCATGCAATAAAAGCAACTTAATCTTTGTGGAGGATTTTTAAAAGAATTTTCTTGAAAATTTTGTTTTTCTCGAAAACTTGTTTCTTTCGATTCTTTTACAAAGATGGTTTTATGGGGTCCTAGAATTTTCTTGGGAATGTAACCAAGTCCAGCTTTACTAGAGCTCCCCTTATGTATATTTAGCATATTTTCGAGATTTTGTTTCGAATTTGAAAATTTATTTAAAATTTTCTCGAGCTTAAAAATTTTATTTTCAAGATGAATACAATTTTTCACAAGGTTTGATCACTTCTTTATTTTTAGATATCGATTTATATTTTTCAAAATCATTTTTCAAACCTTCATTTTCCTTTTAATCAATTTATTGAAATTCATGTAAAGATTTTGATACTCTGCATGTAATTCATCATATTCATTTTCAGAGTTTGTAGAGCTTACCTTTGAAGTGGCTTCATCTTCACTATTTGCCATTAAACATAAGTTTGCTTCTTCCTCTCTATCACTGTCATCTATCGAGCTTTTAGAGGTTATCGATTCATTATCCTCCCATGCAATGTATGCCTTCTTTTTGTATGGTTTGAAGGGCTTCTTTGATTTCTTCTTTTCCTTTTCTTTATCTTCCTTTTTGGTATAGGGACAGTCTGACTTTATATGACCAAATCGATTGCATCCATAGCATTTATAGTTTGTTGCTTGGTCATTTTCTTTCTTTGTTGTTCGACCCTTTTTCCTGTTCTTCATAAACCTGGAAAATCGTTTTACCATTAAGGAAATATCACTATCAAAAAACTCACCTTCAATGTCTTCTTTCGATTTTTCAGCTTTGAACACAATGTTTTTGACTTTAACATTGTCTTCTCCATCTTTTAATCTCTGAAGCTGCATCTCATGTTCTCTCAACTTTCCAAACAAAGTTGCTACGTTCATCTTTGTCAAGTCTTTAGACTCTGATATGGCAGTGACTTTCGGTTGCCAATTTCTATCGAGAGACTTGAGAATTTTGGTGTTCAGCTCCTCATTCACAAAGCTTTTTCCCAGTGCTTCTAGATGATTTACTATATGAGTGAATCGTGTTTGGAAATCACTGATACTTTCGTTTTGTCCGATTGACAGCAACTCATATTCTTGGACAAGTGTGTTCTTCCTTGCTCGTTTCACTTCGTCCGTTCCTTCATGAGTCACCTCCAGAGTATCCCACATCTCTTTTGCCGTCTTACATCTTGATATCATGTAAAATTCATCACGTGTAACAGCAGAAACAATAGCGTTACGAGCTCTTACATCGTATTGTGCTCGTTTGTTTTCATCTGGTGTCCACTGATGAAATGCCTTTAGTGTGGATCCTTCGGCAAGCATCACCATTGGTATGTAGGGACCACTTAGAACAGCATCCCAAACTCCATAATCGAGAGTTTGTAGGAATATCTCCATTCTTGACTTCCAGAAGGGGTAATTGTCACCTTCAAAGAGTGGTGGCCTGTTGATGGATGCACCTTCCCTGTAAACCTGATTCTGCATAGACATCTTAAGGATCTTTTAGAAAAAACTTATCCAACCAAGCTCTGATACCACTTATTAGACAAATGGCATCAAGAGGGGGGCGTGAATTGATGTGTTTAAAGATATTTACCCTTTTTCGATATACTTGAAAATGTTAAGCGGAGCGGAGTAAACAAATATAAAAGGATAAAGGAAGAGAAGAACACAAGGATTTATACTGGTTCGGGTATAGCCAACCCTACATTCAGTGCCCAGTCACCTCAATTTGAGAATGACTCTCCAAACACTATCTTTAGAAAAACTATTACAATCAATATTACAATTTAAACTTGTAAAAGAAAATCTAAAGACAGAACACCTCTCTTGAAACCCACAAGAGATGAAAACACCTCCCTTGAAAACTCACAAGGGATGAACCACTACACCAACAATGGTGTTGACAGCTATATGAAATAAATACTAGAACAGTATCACCTGGAAAGAGAGAATCCAAAAACAACGTTACTGATCGTTAGCTCCTTTCACAAGTGATAAAGAAATGTTGTAGAACAGAGAGTGGAAACAAATAATTTTGTGCTCAAGTTAGCTCTGTGTGTATCAACGTGTATTTTCCTCTTTATATAGGAAATAAAATCTGAGAAAACTTTCACAGTATTAAATTTATGAAAATGTTCACACATTTAAAATCTGTTTATGATGTATGAAAACATAAGATCTGTATAATAATTGAAAACATTCATGATTTTAAATGCCATTTTGAATTTCAAAATACTTTTCCAAAAACAATTGATCACATTAAGTACAAAATCGATTCTATGAGAGTTTTTAGAAAAACTTTAAAACAGCATTTCATAATCGAATCGAGTTCATTATATACATAATGACATAATCGAGTCAACTACGGTTTATCAAAAAGATATAATCGAATCGATGTAAAAAGGTTTGTTTGAAAAGCATGACATAATCGATTGTGTTCAGACCATCGATTATGTTATATCGATCGATTGATAAAAACAGTTTTACTCATTTAAAAACGATCATGAGTGAAAGAGTGCTGGATTAGTTTGTTAGTTTCGATTTCTCTTATTCCAGAATGATTCGACACAAACACCTCCAACAAGAACTCCATCGATTCTTCAAAACTTCATTCTTCGATCTTTTCATTCTTCGATCTGGCTTACTTGAGAAATCATCAAAACCTGATATAACTTCAAAGAGCGATGACTTGATCCTCTTCGATCCTCGTTGGTAACAATCACGACTTCCAAGAACTTAGATCAACCTTGAGAGAGCAAGAAAGCAGCTTTGAAAAACTTTTGCGTAAGAACACTGTAATTTTGTGTTTAATCAGATGTGTTAACCTAAGACATTGCCATTCATTTTATAATTTGAAATCAGCTCAAAGTTTCCATTCTTAGGTTGATTCAGCATTGAATTCGCAAAAACGTCATATTTAATCAATTATATAAACGCTGTAATCGATTATATCAGAGTAGGAAAACATATTTTTCCTGATATAATCGATTAGATTAAGGTCATAATCGATTATATGAAACCTAGAAGCAATATAATCGATTATAAAAAATACTTAATCGATTATTTTGTTCGTTAAACTCTTTTAATTCAAATTTTAAGTAATATAATTGATTCTATTTCGATTCCTAATCGATTAAAAGCGCAGAAAAATGTTTTTGCGAAAATATGGCTTGCTCTCAAGTTTGAAATGGTCTTGGATGGGGACTTACTCTTTTTATCCATCACCCAAAACTGAACCTTCTATACTTAGATCTTCAGCTCTTGAGAGAATCTTCAAAATCTTCTTTCTTGAAAGCATTTATTCTCCTTGAATGAAAATATATTTTTCCTTTATTTCCATGATGCAACCTTACTTTATGAGATAAAATCAAGTCTTTAATGTTGTAATAAACTTTATATCTTCATCATCAAAACTCCAATCTTCATGATTTATTGGAGATTAATTCTTCACAAAAACTTCTGAGTAATTTACTCATGCTTGAATTAAATCAACAATCTCCCTCTTTTTGATGATGATAAAAAAAACTTAAAGACTTGTGATTGATATCCTGAAAAAAAAAATTATACAATATTGTATGGATATCTCCATCATAAATGTTAGTCCATAAAGGAAATAATATAGGCAATCTTATAGCATTCAATTTGCAATTTGAATTTGAATTTCAAATATTTAAATCTCAAGGAATTTAATGCATAGAAATATTTCCTTATTTTCCCCCTTAAACTTTGCTCTTAATGTTTAAGATATTCTAGATATTTTTTAATCAATTATCAATCAACATATATTTTTCTTCCCCTTTATTTTTAATATAATAAAAAAGATAATACAGAAAATGAGATTTACACAGCAAAAGCATTTAATGAAAAACAAAAAACATGGAGAGAAAAAAAACATAAAACAGCAGCTGAAAAAAAATAGAGCTAAGAGACAAGTCAATTTTCATCCTATTCGGTTTCTTCACTATCACCATCTTCCTCATCTTCAATGTCTTCAATTGGTTGTTTCCCTTTTGAAGAACATGTGTTTTCTTCTGGAGAGATATCTTCAATCTCTAATTTCCGCTCTACGCGATATACTCTTCTATTTAGTCTTGAGAGTCTTGAGCATAGGTCATCATTATGTGTATATGGATATTGAGAATATTGTCCATCCTTGAATAGATGTTTGCTTCCATGGACCCTGGTTGAGGTTGCTATTCATTGTCCTCATCTTCCTCCATAGGCGCCTCTTCTCCTCTTTGTCTAAAACTATTACCTTGTTCAATGAGTCCCATGTGGCGCAGAACGCTCTTTCCAATTTTGCTGTTGCCTAGCAAAATTTCCTTTATCTCTCCTGTTAGGTCTACTCGTTTATATTCCAAAATTCTTAGAAATGAAAGCTGAATAGGGTAAAGCAAAGGTAGATAATCTAGTGTCTTTAAACATATTTTCAAGAATAATGGCTGGCCAATCAATACTAACTCCATTGAAAAAACCATACATTAATAAAAATGTCTTCCTTGGTTAGCTGGGCATGATTAGTTCCTCTAGCAACAAGAATCCAAACTATAACATAATGTAACATTCTTTCATCTAATTTTACATTACCAACTTTTTAGAGACTTTCCACTTTAAGGTTTGGATCTTTGCAAAATTTTCTAAATTCAGCAAGCTTGTTGAATCCTTCAAAGTCGTATGTGATGTTGATTCCTCCTTCAGTGGATAATCTAGCCACTGTTTGCCATACATCTTTATCAAGATGAATCCTTACTCCTTTTACCTTGGAGCTTGGAGTACCTGTACAAGAAGTTAGATTAAGATAAAAAACTCTTACCAAGTCAGGATAATATGGACCCTCCATTTCCACAAAGGTCTTGAGTCCAATTGACACTAACAACTCCTAAAAAGTGAAACCATGAGACCTAAAGAAATCACAGGATAGGAATTTTGGGGTGAGAATCTTCCTGTCTTTCCAATGATTTATGTAAGCTCTTTGAAGGTCTTCATCAGAAATCCAACCAACAAGATTTGGTTGTCTATCTTCTTGTTCTTGCTGTTGAGAGGTCATAGGTGTCTTTCCTCTTCTTCTTGATGGCATCTTCCTTTTTCTTTGATCAGCCATTGATGCAAGGATGGAAGTAGAAACATAAGAGAATCTAGCAACACAGATTAAGCAGAGAATTTTCGCACAAGAGAGAGCTTGAAAACAGCAAAACAACAAGGGTGAGAAAAACTGAAAGTGGCACTTTGATTCTCAACCTTGGTATTTATAGACATGTAATATGACTTCAATTCACTGAATTAATGCCCATATAGTCGTTGGGGAAGGAATATATCCGTTGTAGGACGAAAATCACATGATTCAAAGCTCCAACGTTCAAAAACCAGTGTGCAGAAAAACACAAAACATTGCATTTAATCGATTATGTAATAGGTGTAATCAATTATTTGCTCAAAAAAATTTTCCAGAAAGCAAAAACCCAGAAAAATAATCGATTATGTAAAATAGATAATCGATTAAATCACTAAAAGCGCTTTTAATCGATTATAACACGAGGTAATCGATTATGAACGAAAAAAACTTCACAAACAGTGCTTTTAATCGATTATGATACGAAATCTAATCGATTATATACGCGATTAAAACAGTTTTACGTAAAAACACATGATTAACATCAAATCCTACCAATAAACATAAATCAATCAAGAGATTTATCATCAACAATACCTAGATCTCTTCTAAGCTCATAAAATCTATCTCTAGGCAAGGGTTTTGTAAAGATATCAGCTAGTTGATGTTTGGTGTCTATATATTCATTATGCAATCCTCTTTAGCTATATGATCTCTAATAAAATTATGTCTAATCTCTATATGCTTGGTTTTAGAGTGCATGATAGGATTCCTAGTCAAATTGATGGCACTAGTCTTGTCACACTTAAGAGGGATATGATCTAGAAAGATGTCAAAATCTTCTAATTGTTGTTTCATCCATAGGATTTGAGCACAACAACTGCCTGCTACTATATACTCAGTCTCTGTGATTGAAAGAGCAACACTAGCTTGTTTCTTAGAATGCCATAAAATTAAAGAACATCCTAAAAGATGACATGTTCCACTAGTACTTTTTCTATCAATTCTACATCCACCATAATCTGAGTTTGAAAAGCCTATAATGCTAGGAGAGGCTCCTGAAGGGTACCATAAACCAAAGCTTTTTGTTCCTTTAAGGTACTTAAGGATTCTTTTGACTGCTTTTAGGTGAGATTCTTTAGGGTTGGCCTGAAACCTAGCACAAAAACACACACTTTGCATAATATCATGTCTACTAGCAATAAGATAAAGCAAGGATCCGATCATACCTCTATACTTTGTTTGATCTACTGCCTTACCATTTGAATCTTGATCCAAATAACAAGATGTAGACATGGGAGTTGCAGCTTCTTTGGAATTCTCCATTTCAAATTTCTTCAAGATCTCATTGCAATATTTTATTTGACATATGAATATGCATTTCTTCATTTGTTTGATTTGCAAACCAAGAAAGAAATTTAATTCTCCCATCATGCACATTTCAAATTCTCCCTGCATATTACTTGCAAACTCTTGGCAAAGATCATCATTAGTTGAACTGAATATGATATCATCAACATAAACTTGAACAATTAGAATATGTTTCTTCGATTTCTTAATAAAAAGAGTAGAATCAACTTTACCTCTTCTAAAACCATTATCAAGTAAGAAATTACTTAACCTTTCATACCAAGATCTTGGAGCTTGCTTTAGTCCGTATAAGGCTTTCTTCAATTTGTAAATATGATTTGGATTCTTAAAATCTTCAAAACCTAGGGGTTGTTCTACATAAACTTCTTCCTTAATGTATCCATTTAGGAAAGCACTTTTTACATCCATTTGGAAGAGTTTGAATCCCATAATGGAAGCATATGCTAGTAACAAACGAATAGCCTCTAGTCTTGCTACAGGTGCATAAGTTTCATCATAGTCTATTCCTTCTTCTTGTATCTTTTTGCAACCAACCTAGCTTTGTTCTTGGTGATGTTTCCTTCTTCATCAATTTTATTTCTAAAAACCCATCTGGTGCCAATAACCTGCATATTGTTAGTTTTAGGAATTAAATCCCATACCTGATTCCTTTCAAATTGATTTAGTTCTTCTTGCATTGCTATGCACCAATGATCATCTGCTAAGGCTTCTTCCATGGTCTTTGGTTCAATTTGAGAAACAAACGCAACATTCATGCAGAAATTATTCATGTTCCTCCTTGTTCTTACACCTTTTGAGATATCTCCAATAACATTGTCCAAAGATACTTCCTTTGGTGATCTCCATTCTTTTGGTAGACTTTCATCTTGAGGAGGATTATCATCCAAATTGATTTCTTCAAAAACTTCTTCCAAAGGAGTTTCTTATTGTTATTCTCCTTCATCATCTACAAAAATTCTTTTTGACTCAAGAGAGATTTCCTCAAGGTCTAGATATTCATCAAAGACAACATGTATAGATTCAACATTTAACATTCTTTTATTAAAAGCTCTATATGCTTTACTACTCAAGGAATATCCTAAAAATGTAGCTTCATCGAATTTAGAATCAAATTTTCCAAGGTTATCTTTTCCATTATTCAAAACAAAACATTTGCAACCAAAAACTCTAAAATGAGAAATATTTGGCTTTCTTCCCTTAAAAAGCTCATATGGAGTTAATTTCAAAATAGGTCTTATCAAAATTCTATTTAAAACATAACATGCGGTGCTTACGGTATCAGCCAAAAAATATTTTGGTAAATTGCTTTCATTTAACATAGTTCTTGTAAGTTCTTCTAAATATCTATTTTTCCTTTCAACTACACCATTTTGTTGTGGTGTTCTTGGTGCTGAAAAATTATGAGAAATACCTTGTTCTTCACAAAAATTTTCAAAAGAAGCATTTTGAAATTCACCGCCATGATCACTTCTTAAAACTTTAATTTTCAAATCTTTTTCATTTTTAATAACCTTTATGGACATGAAATGAACATTGCATTCTTAACTGTGATTATTTACATCTGTTGTAGGGAAACATGGATGCTAACCAGGATGACTTACATAATTCAAGGGTCCATATTGAAAGTTACGTTGACATGAACACAACCATTGGAAGTTCTCATCCATCTCAAAGGGTTTGTGTGAAACATAATATTTATTTCTTATTATAATTGCTTCAATACATGTTTTATTAAACATCACTTAAAATTATGTACGTGAAATATATGTAACATCATTATCCCTATTATCACGATACTGTGCTTGACGTATTTCACATACCATAGTAAGTGTTGTTCAATGTTGAAGTGCATTTGACACCTGTGAATTCCAGTAGAATGGATATTCACAACTCATTCAATTGTTGGCCTTTGCAGCTTTCAAGTGTGGATTCGGTGGGCTTTATGTCATTACTGACTGCACTAGACACAAATGTCCATAATACACAGTTCTCAAACTCAACAGAATGGTTTAGATATTACTTTATAGGGTTAAGATTAACTTTTATTACTTTAACATATAACATTGATGACTTGGTACTTATTTATGTTCTGACATTCAAAAACTTTCAAGAGGTACTTAACTTTTGTATTACATACCTTATTTTGGAGTATTTCACATAATTTGAAGAATTTGGGTAGAAGGATGATTTCTTGAACATAATTATTAAATTTTTTGGATGTCGTAAAAAGAAGGACATCAAAGGGACAAACAATGAGTAGATTTGATTTTTTTTTGTCTGGTTGTTGTTAGCAATTGTACAATGTTAGATTATACCAACAGAGACAGATAGGCTGTCATGATTTGGATTCTCCATTACATTGTCAATGTTGTAACATCTTTGTTAGTAATATTATGACCATATAGGACATATACAATTTATTCAGTTCTGCTACATTTTGTATTGCATAGATGATTAACTATGCGGCCTCACAAAATATAGTTTTGTTCAAAGCTCCTAAATGATTAAATGCAACCCCACATGAAATCCTGGATTACAAACATAATTAATTATAACATGTCCTAATTATTACATGGTTCAGGACCTATTATTATATTGCACAGGTTCAAATATGTAAAAAGAGTAATTCTTCAATTAACTATTTCCATCTAACTGGTTACCCTTGTTCAATTAATGGATTAGTTGCGTCTTAATTTTCGGACAGTGAACACTGATGTTGATCCTATCAATGGGTTTACATAGGAGGAACGAAAACATGACAAAATTCATGTTAATCATTTAAATTATGTTGGATGGAATTTTTTTGGTACCCACACAGTTGACCAAAGGTTCAAACTTCTAAAATCAATAATTCTTAGTTCAATTCAGTATTATAATGAAAGTGACTACCTTTGGATGCACCAAGTCTAATAATAGGGGAGTTTCACATGGCATCACACGTTTAAGTCATGGTGGATGGGATTTTTTGGTAACCACACACTTGATCTAGGTTCAAACTTGTACAAAGTGTAATTTTTAGAGCAACTCAATTTTACAAAGCTAGCGATTAACCTTGCTTAAATAAGTGGTTACTTTACTGTGAGTTTTTGAATACTGAACATAGTTGTGGATTGGATGCACCAAATCTAATTAGAAGGTAGATTCACATGGCATCACACATTTAAGTCCTGCTGGATGGGAGTTTTTCGTACTCACACACTTCACATAGGTTCAAACCTGTACAAAGTCTAACTTTCACCGCAACTCAGTTTTACAAAGTTACTGGTTACCCTTGTCCAAAAAACTGGTTACTTCACTATGAGTTTTTGAACAATGAACACTGTTGTGTATTGGACGCACCAAATCTAATTAGAAGGTAGATTCACATGGCATCACACATTTAAGTCCTGCTGGATGGGAGTTTTTCGTACTCACACACTTCACATAGGTTCAAACCTGTACAAAGTCTAACTTTCACCGCAACTCAGTTTTACAAAGTTATTGGTTACCCTTGCCCAAAAAACTGGTTACTTCATTATGATTTTTTGAACAATGAACACTGTTGTGTATTGGACGCACCAAATCTAATTAGGAGGTAGATTGACATGGCATCACACATTTAAGTCCTCCTAGATGGAATTTTTTTGTACTCACACACTTCACATAGGTTCAAACCTATACAAAGTCTAACTTTCACCGCAACTCAGTTTTACAAAGTTAGTTGTTACCCCTGTCCAAATAACTGGCTACTTAAATGTTAGTTTTCGAACAATGAATATTGTTGTGGACTGGGTGCATCAAATCTATTTACGAGGAAGATTCACATGGAATCACACATTTAATTCCTGCTGGATAGGAGTTTTTGGTACTCACACACTTCACATCAGTTCAAACCTGTACAAAGTCTAATTTTTACCACAACTTAGTTTTACAAAGTTAGTGGTTACCCTTGCTCAAGTGGTTACCTAATTATGCATTTTTTGGACACTGAACAGATGTGTATTAGATGCACCAAATCTAATTAGGAGGTAGATTCACATGACATCACACATTTAAGTCCTACTGGATTGGAGTTTTTCATACTCACACACTTGACATTGATTAAAACCTATACAAAGTCTAACTTTCACCGCAAGTCAGTTTTACAAAATTGATGGTTACCCTTACTCAAATAAATGGTTACCTAACTGTTAGTTTTCAGAAACTGAACACTATTGTGGATTGGGAACACCAAATGTAATTAGAAGGTAGATTCACATTGCATCACACATTTAAGTCATGGTGGATGGGATTTGTTGGTAACCTACACACTTCACCATAGGTTCAAACTTGTACAAAGTGTAACTTTTACTGCAACTTTGTTTTACAAAGTTAATGGTTACACTTACTCAAATAAGTGGTTACCTAACTGTTAGTTTTCGGGGAGTGAACATTGTTGCAGATTTAGTGCACGAAATTAGACGAGGAAGTTTGACATGGCATCATTCACAAATTCATCATGACAGAAATATGTTTTCTTTATATGATCAAATCAAAACAGGTTCATCATAACATTCTTTGTACCAATTATTTTCAAGCACAAGTAAAATACACCAAAATATAAATTTCCCAAAATTGCCTTATGAATACAAAAAATCAGCACTAATCTACATCAACATAGATAACTTGTCTTGAATTAGGGAACCTATATCCCACTAAGGTTCAACACTGCATCCCAATGGATGTTTTGTGCATGGAGCACCTACTTGCACACATATTCCTGCCAAAACGTTTGTATTTGATCCTGACAAACAACGTGTGATAAAATGAATATGACTGCAAAACATGAATAATACAAGGGTTAAATCCTTCAATTATTTGTCAAAATTGTGTTTCATCCCTGAGGCAAACTTTGGACTTATTTCGTCCTTATGCTTTATAAACTCGTGTAAAAGATCCTTGATGATGTGTCAGAATTCTTTTTATCTCTTTATTTTCCTTCTTTATAGTTTCCTACTTCACTATCATTCGTCTCTTAAGCGTCTTTCACTCTTTATCCTTCTATTTTCTCTCATTTTTCTCTCCTTAAAGATGCTTTTATTTGTCATCGAGGATCATTTACACCTGTTTATAAAATATAAGGACGAAATAGGTCCAAAGTTTGCTCCAGGGACAAAACACAATTTTGACAAATAGTTCAAGGACTAAAAACATATTTAACCCATAATACAATGAATGTAATAATTACTAAGGTACAATCTTGCATGGTTTGGCCATCATATTTAGCCACACTGTCCCACATCTCTATATATTTCAGGACCAACAAGCCACAATCGTACCTACAAACATGCAATACATTATATACCAAATACATAGCGATATGGTTTAACATAAAAAGTTATTAACAACATTCATATTCATGCTCACATGTTTGGTTGGAGTGGTAAGTCCACCTGAATGACCTTAATAGGAGCGCCCTCTTCTCATTATCATTATACAACAAAGAAAACAACTGACTAAGATGTTGGCCCTACAAATCATATAATTTGTTAACATTGCGTGCAAAAGATTAATAACATAGTTACCAACTTATGAAACACGAATTACAAAATTTACCATAGCCTTATCAATTCGTTTTCGTGTCGCCCTTTTCTATCCTAGGGAATCCAAAACAAACAATTTCCTAGTCTGACACTTAACGACATAACACCACCAATGGTCATTGTATACCATTGGGAAAAATAACTGCACAACAAAAATAAATTTGTAAGCCAGTGCAAGCTCTTAAATGACATACATTTTACTAATAAGGGGACTCACAAATTGACAACTCAAGACACCATCCAAGGGACAAATGTTATTGGGATAAAAAACTTTATAATCCTTCTTTATCAAGTCACGCCTTTTAATTTAGACTTGCCCATTTGTTCAATAACGTGACTCTACAAAAATGAAATACCTTAAATGTCAATCACACAAATAATATTACAACTGAGCATAATTAATGGAATATCTCAAAGTTTAACACATCGTAAATGACAAATTAAAACAAAACCGTTCAAGCACTCGTGCACTATTGATTTGATCATACATGATGATGCTTGTCGCAAATAACATAACCTACAGCAATGTTATTTTAATGTTATATGCAATATCAAGGTAACATTAATATCATACTTGTCCAACGCATTTTTACCATGTTATCCATTTTGCCCCTAGGCCTTAACGTGTTCAACTCTTCCTGGGTCAATATTGAACCATAGACCTCAACTAGAACCTTACAAAAACACAAATATTTTAAATATTTATACTACAAGAGTAAAACGCAAAATAATTTTAATATATATCGACTAATTTTGTTATGTATCAGCCTAGGACGTGCACATCCTATATATGTCTGAATCAAGAGTGCATCTCCTACTAGTGTACTCAATAAATCCAACGATCACTCCATGTTCTATATTCATGTTCGATGGCCCCTTATAATCTTTCTCTAACCAATTCCTCTCTTGCTGAACTTGTTCGTGGAGAAGTCTAAGTTGCAGTTGAAGTTCAACAATGCATTGATTATTTTCAACAATTTTTTCTTTACAGATTCTAACATCATCAAGGATCGGGGGGGACATTAGAATTTGCCCCTTTATTTTTACAAATTTCTAAAGCTTCATGTATAATTTTGAAGGTCTTTTGTTCTTCCATCACGACCCATTCCCATACAATTTACAAAATAAAACAATTTGTATAATTACAACATAGATAGAACCTTACGCATATATTCAAAGAAAAGCCACAAATTATTGAGAATGGAATTACTTTACTTGATGAGAATGTTGTATGTATTTTGGAAGAATGAATGTTCACAAAAGGCCATTCCAAAAACCAGGGAAAGCATAATGTATGATTACCACCGATTAAAGCAATGTGTTCCACAGTCCAAATCTGCTTCACAAAAACCAAATATTAAGCATGTACATTCAACAAACAAATTCGTATTGAACAAGGTACGACATCAACAACAACTTATACTAACATGTAACACTGCAACACAACCACCTACGTGAAGTTGAGCAAAAAAATTTTGTTTATTGAAAATGATGGATGCTCGAGATAAACTATTAAATTGTGTACAACGCATCCCCAGTTGTAAAGATGCAAGTCATCTAAATTACCTAACAAACTAAAAGGAACACTACTATCAGTTTTCGACATTCGAGGAAAGTAAAAAACAACAAATGCTAAGACAATGTAAAGCCTACAGAAATCATCAACATTTCTTTTCTTTACAATTTTACTATCATTCAATTTCTTAATTATATTACTTATCGTAGTATCCTCCCCCTAAAAAATTTGTTAACTATTTCGCCGACATCCTGATCCAGCTTAACAAGTTCACCAGTTATGCCCAATCCTAGTGCAAGAGATACATTAAAGGGACTAAATGGGACTAGATATTCTCTAACCCTAAAGGAATTTTGATGAACTACCCATCTACTCACTAATTCACGCACAATTGAGTACGAAATGTCAACTGGCTCGTTTAATTCAACCATCCACTTAAATGGTGTTGTTGTATTCTTTGACATTGAAACGAAGTTAACTTCTGATTCATTTCAATTATCACATGTGTGTCAACCCTATGCCTCACTCTAATCTACAAAATAATAATCAAACACAAATTATTAAATCAAATATATATACACATTACCAACAATTAAAACAAGCAAACTCAACATTCACTAACTTCTTTTTCTTCAGTAGCCATGATTGTGTATCGTACGCTGTAAAAAAAAAAAATTATGATCACAAAACTAAATAACATAATACAAATCATACTCATGTAATAGTTGAAATAGTAAATAACATTAATACATTGGATTAGTTATAACTATCACAACTTTTGACACCTATTTTTTTCATCATTGTAGTATGCACACAAAACACACAAAGAATCTTAACATAATTGCATACAATGAACACCTACAATGAAGCAATTAACTAAAATGTTTACTATTTTTACACTTTAAATATTTTCACACAATTGACGACATAAATTTTTACTATTAATCAACAGGGTTTAGGAATCCAAAATTGAGATTAACAAAAAATTAAATTGTTGCCAATTTCAGCAGTTATGGAAGGGTTCAAGAATTGGCATATTTTGCTACCTTAGAAGGGCAGTATCAGATTCTAATTCACCATTACATTCACGTGCCCTGATTCCAACTATATATGTTTCATGTTGTATTTTATAGAAGTATACAATCTGATTGATTATATTTCCTTTTCATTGTTCTTACATTCTATTTCGTTGTCAGGCACGAACAATCAAAGAAAGCACTGCAAGTGTTTAAAAAACTTGTTGTGTCTATAAATCTGCAGGTATGACTCAACTTTTAGGATTTGGGGTGTGAAAATCTATTTAGGGTGTCAACATCCTAGACTTCACAACTTGCTACTTTCTTTATATGAAAAAATTATACCACGAAAAATTATATGCAAAAATCTATTTGCTTTTACAACGAAAAATTATACAAATTTACCTTTCTTTTGCACATCCGCAGAGTTAGGGCACTGAACCAACACAGCCATCGAACCACCCACACCACCACAAGTTGCCACTGCCAGACAGAACTCACCGAAACAGTGCTACCCCAAACCAAGCTACCCACAGCCAACCAAGTCACCCACAATGACGCAACCAACAAATCCGACCACCGAACCCACACCAGTAGTAGTCGCTGCCAGACAAAATTGACCCAACCACCACTACCCCAAACCAAGCTCGCAACCCACACTTAACTGAACCACCCAGAACGACCCACACCACTAGAAGTCGCCTCTTCGAATAACTCAATTTGTGTTCTTTCTTGTGTGAGTCTGAACTCACTCACTACACAGCACAATACTTCACACTCGCTATGCTTCCTTTCTTTTGCTGCTTCACACTGCACTTCTACACTTTGCTAACTCTGAGATCTCGAAACTCATCTCCCATTTTTGTACGACGTCGTTTGGATCCTAAACTCACTCTCATCCTCCTTGTCACTACTCACTACATTTTTTCCTCCCATAACAACAAGTTCCGATTTTTTTCAAAATAGGTTGTCCATAGTTCCGAACAGACAGAGAAAAAAATTTTCGAAGCAAATGAGTCACACTTGAGAACCCATGGGATTCCTTCTACGCACTTCAATAGAGTTACACAAATTTTTTCAGGAAGTAAAAGAAAAGCATGTCAATTCCAATATTTAATAAGAACAATTTTATGTAGGACCCATGTTAATAAAAAAACCATATTTCTCTTTCACCACCACATCAATGGTTATAAACTGGTTGTGTTGACGTATCAGTTGTCAAAATATCACATCTCTTTTTAAAACTATATAGCACTTTGTGGAAGTTTTGAGTAAAACTTAAAATTATAACAAATATATTATCTTGTAGTATTCATATTATTATTTATCTTAACTTTATAAGATTAAAATTTAGGGTTGGTTTTAACTACCTAATTTTCATTTTTTTCTGGTAGGATTTTCATTTCTATCCTGCCAATAAGTGAAACTAAAAGGCATAGTCCCTTTAAAAATTATATTCACGGTCATTTTAAAAATGATAAAGTTCCTATCGAATAAAAATCACTTCTATCATTTCTTTTCTTTTTTTCTATTTTATGAATTAATTTTTGACATTCACTTAAAATATATATGCTAGTATTTTATTTATATATAATTTTTTTATTTATCCACTTGTTTAATATTTTTTAATTAATTTATAATTTTTTTATCTTATTATATTTTAAACATAACAATATTAATGTTATTTTTTAAAATATTTTTTCTCAGTTATGATTTATGATAAAATACTTTTAACTTTTTTATTTTATTAATATTATTTATACATATACCATAAAATATTTATATACTATTTTAATATTATTTTATTAGTATTTTAAAATTAATTTATTGTATATTTAATCTAGTACGAATTGTATGTTATCATTTTTTATTGTAAATAGATAAATTTTTCATGCATTAAAATATAAACTTGACTTTAATGTCAAACTAATAGAAAAATTTAATAAAATTATTTGATAATAAACATTATTATCTAGCTTTTAAAATAATAATAATAAATTAAAAATAATTTTTTAAAAACTAAATAATTATAAAATATTTTAACTATTACAAAAATATTATTAATTTCAAAATAAAATTATAGAAATTTAATATTTTATCCAAACTATAAAATAATATTTAAATATAACTATTTTTATAAATATTTTCTTTAATTTATTGTTATTATTTTTAAAATTACATAAAAATATTTACTTTATTAAATTTTTATATTACTTTAATAAAAAAATTTATATTAATTTAATATTAAATTCAAATTTATATTGTAGTGTTTGACGAATTTATCTATTTAAAATTATTTAAAATAATTAAAATATAAATAATATTAAATAATAATAAAAGTAGAAGTATTTTATTAAAAAAATATTTATAACACTAACATTAATACTCTTATATTTAAAATACAATAAAATAAAAATAAAATATTAAATAAATAATATTAAATATAAGTAAATAAGGTAAGAAACATTTTATATAAATAAAATACCGACACATATATTTTAAATCTGTGTGAAAAATTGATTAATAAAAAAATAAACAAAATAAAAAAATAGGTAATTTTTGTCCCCATTATATATATTAATATATATATATATATATATATATCTTAAAAATAATTATAAACATTTAAAAAATTCATTCACATTTTATACATTTAAAAAAATTATAAATTTATATAATATATGATATAATAAAAAAAGAAAAATTATAATAGAAGAAAAAATTAAAAAACACCTACTACACATCCACTAATATCACATGATCCAAAAGACATTCTAAAGAATATCTTCTGTCGGCTAGATCTTAATTTGATTTCTATCTTCAACTCTGACTGCTGCTCCAAACAAGCAGCCGATGACAAACACCTCTTTTCAATAAAACTTTAGCCATGAATATAACTTTATTATATCTCAAGTAAATTATTCTCACCAGAAATATATATAATATAAAATTTTCTTTAAACTGGAGTGTGTTATAAATTAATTATTTTAATTTAATATTTTTATCATATATGTCAGTTTATTACTCACATGTTAGTTAAATTATCTCATGTATTAGCATATATTGTTATAGAAAAAATACCAAAAGAAATTATCTAAAAATAATTCACAGATCACAATCAAGATAAGAAAAGTATATATTTGAAACAATATTAAATATAAAACAAAAATCAGTGATATTCAAAATCTGCCGACTCACGGATCAACATTTCATTTTCTTTTGGTGTGAGTATAAACATCATCATTGTTCTTGGATGAGGCAACGTTTCAACATTAACGATAATCACTAACTTCATTCCTTATCTGCCTCTTTTGAATACTGCCAAACGCAGTTCTAATCTCCTTTTTAGCTTCATCTCTGCACGCTGCTTCTGTGTCGAACAGCTAGACAAAAGGAAGCAAACTAAAATAAATAAAAACATGACATTGCCGATGCACCGAAACACATAAAAATAGAATAGTCGAGAAGCCCTATTATCACACTGTTAATCATTATCTCATAAACACATTTGAGAGAGCGTATAAAGAGAATCTTAATAGCATATAAATCAACAGGAATCAAAATTTTAATCACTTAAGTATAAATAAACATATAGAGTTTGTAGGTATATATATAGTGGTATAGTGGTGCATCAACATGAGCAAGTGATTTAGTGAAAGGAAGAATGGCTCTAAATCTACAACCATCGTGCATGAAGCAAGTGGCACAGGACCCAAATGCTACCCTTTTCATGTTGTTTTCCTTCGTCATCAGCATGTTCCTGGTGTTTAAGCTCACAAGAAAAACCAAACACAATCTACCTCCATCCCCTCCAAAACTACCTATAATCGGAAACTACCACCAGTTAGGAACACTTCCCCATCGCTCTTTCCAAACCCTCTCAAAGAAACTCGGTCCTCTATTGTTGTTGAAGCTGGGTCAGCTACCCGTTTTGGTGGTTAACTCGGTAGGTTTAGCCAGAGAGGTTTTCCAAACCCATGACGAGGTTTTCGCTGGTAGGCCACATCTCACGGCCTCGAGAATCTTGCTCTACGGGTGCAAAGACGTTGGATATTCATCCTACGGTGACGAATGGAGACAGAAAAGGAAACTCTGCGTGGTTGAATTGCTGAGCATGAAAAAGGTTAAATCGGTTCAGTTCATAAGAGAAGAGGAAGTGGAGGCACTGGTTAGTGACATACGTAAAGCATGCACAAGCAATGGCTCTTCTGTGAACCTCAGCGAGATGCTAGTTATGACCGCAAACAACATAGTGTGTAGGTGCGTATTAGGAAGGAAATATGATGCTGAAGATGGAAATTACAGATTTGGTGAACTTGCGAGGGAAGCGATGACTCAAATTTCAGATTTCAGTTTGGGAGACGTATTCCCATTCTTGGGTTGGGTTGGCGTTCTGAGTGGCCAAACTAAAAAGTATAAGGCCACTTTTGAAGCTTTGAATGCTTTCTTTGATCATCTAATTGAAGAGCATAAGATGGCAAGGGTGGATCCTGGGAACAAAGACTTCCTTCACAGTCTCCTTGAACTTCAAGATAGTGATAGGCAAGAGTTCGAGCTCACAACAGATGACCTAAAAGCTCTTGTCATGGTATTTCTTTCTATCGCTTTTTTCTCTATGCATGTGTGTGTGAAGAGCATTGATATACTCTTTCACTCTCATTATTTGTTATGTCCTTCATGTCTCACTATTTATCATGGAAGTCAATTAGTTTGTTATAATAAGCTAATAAAAAAATTATTGTTTTTGGGACATACACTATTGTTTCCATAACGTCAGGACATGTTTTTGGGAGGAAGTGACACAACTTCAACAACACTAGAATGGGCTGTGTCGGAACTTGTAAGAAATCCAGGCACAATGAAGAAAGTGCAGGAGGAGGTAAGAAGAGTTGCGAGGGATAAGTCGAAAATAGAAGACAGTGATATCGATCAAATGGACTACTTAAAATGTGTAATCAAAGAGACTCTCAGGTTACACCCACCTGGTTCACTTTTGGTCCCTAGAGAAACAACAACCAATGTGAAACTTGGAGAATACGATATTCCTGAGAAAACAATGGTGTTTATCAACGCATGGGCGATTCAGAGGGACCCTGAATTTTGGGAGAAGCCTGAAGAATTTTTACCAGAGAGATTTGAAAATGGTGAGGTTAATTTCAATGGTCAAGACTTTCAGTTTATCCCATTCGGTTCTGGGAAGAGAAAATGCCCTGGTATGGCATTTGGGCTGGCTACAGTGGAATATGTGCTTGCTAATCTTTTGTGTCACTTCGATTGGAAGCTTTCTAAAAGTGGTGAGTCTGATTCAGACCTTGACATGACTGAAAAATATGGCCTCACTACCACTAGGAAAGAACCTCTCCATCTCCAACCAATACTGAATTCCAATTTCTGAACAACGATTGCCCAACTTTATTTCGTTTTGTGTTTACCAGTTGTTGCAATGCATGTGACATGTTGCTGGACAAATGTAGTTTTTTTTCTCTTTTTCGTTTTATGATTTGTGTTTGAGAGTGATTGTTGAACCAGCAATATTTAACTTTCATGTTGAATGAATAAAAAATCTGAATGGGGGGGTACTTTAGATTGAGATCTTGATTTGCTACAAAGAACAAATTACTAAATTTGATTACGCTGTACATTTAATTCTGTTATCTTGGACAAGTACCAATATTTGTATACAAAGTATGCATTCGATGTATTCATATGTAAATCAAATTTAGTATAAACTTGTTACATTGTTTTACTTAAATGACCGATCGAACTTAGAAAGACTACATATGAATTAAATTGTTTAAGAAAATTTACAAGACAATTTATGTAGAACTTGGAGTGTATGTTATAGATTACGAACAACCCTACAAACAATTCAATTGATGTTGAACACTAAAATCCTAATACTATATTTCGAGAAAACCAAACAATAAAATCTATGCACAAAATTCTGCAAAAAAATTACACATACCACTGTGTGTAACCTCCAACCAATACCTGAGCAGTTTTTCTTCTTTTTTTTTTTTCTAAAATTCTGCAGTTTTTCTTTTTAAAAAAAATAGCTGTGATTGTGGGTGTAAGTGTATCATTTTCCATTTATAAAGTAGTCACATATCACTTGTGTTTTGCATCCAGATCCCAAGCTGACTGTGCTTGAGAATTTCTTCCATTCAATAAGTTGTTACAGCAGAACAATTACAGGTTGGCTAGTATCATCCATATAGATCTAAGGATTCCCCAGACTATGTGACATCTAATAACATTAAAAAAATCTCACTAAAACATAAAAAATCTAATCAATATAATTTAATAACATTTTTATCAAACATTTTACTAATAATTTTTAGTAATATTTTAACATATTAATAAAACATTCTAGAAAAATATTATTAAAATTTTTTAATAATTTCTTTAGTATATTTCCTTTTAATAAAAAAATAATATTCTTTATTAACATTTTTTATATATTATAAAAATGTTAATATTTTAATAAATTTTATTAAATTATTTATTTAAAAAATAAAATATTCTTTTTTAGTAAATTATACAAATTATTTATTCCTCAGAATATCTGGAAAAAACAATTTCAAAGAAACATCAAGGACACAAAAAAGTTATTTTATTTCTTTATTTTTTTCACTTTGTCTGAATTCTTTGTAGAAGTATCTTTTCCAGGACAAATCATATTTTCATATCATATAACGTAACCTTTACAATTAGTAAGTTTATTTTAATGCACTTTATGACATTATAAGATGTATAAATGTGCATTTAAATGTAATTATTAATTTTCTGTAGACTAGATGAATACATATACATCAAATAAAATCTTAGACTCACATTAGATCAAATAATACCTTAAATTTATAATTCTACTTCTGTAAAAAGAAATGAAAAAGTCTAATTTACAATTTGACTTTCTCATTTGATCTCCCGTGCTAAAATTAATGCAATATTCACTATAACCGTTTCATTTCATCATGTGATCTCAGTGTTAGAATTAGTCATGTTGTAATCACACCGAACTTAGGACTTTTTAAACAAATCAATCCGAACCAAAACTATAAAAAATTACATGTTTTTGGATTAAATTTTTTTTTCTAAAAACCGCATAGTTCAATTCTGTTTGTAATTTGAATTATTAAATTCTTTTTCTATAAATCGCATAATTCAATTTTGTTTGTAATTTGAATTTTTAAAACCAATTTAAAAAAACCACAGTATATAAGAAGAAGCTAATAGTTAGTAAATAGAGGACAATCAAGTTTCATAGATTTTGATTGGTTTATATATCTAAATAAATGTTGTATGAGTGAAATACTTTAAAAAAATTTATAGTAAGATATATTTGTAACCAATTAATGATTTGATGTGTTAGAATTTCTTTTTATTTTCTCATTTTCCTTCTTCATACTTTTTTACTCCACTATCATTTACCTTCTAAGCTTATTTCACTTTTTTCCCTCTCCTTCTTCTCATTTTTCTCTCTTCAAAGATGTTTTAATTTGTTAACGAGGATTATTTATACCAGTTTATAAAATATAAGGACAAAACAAGTCAAAAGTTTGTCCTAGGAACGAAACCCAATTTTGAAAAATAGTTCAGGGACTAAAAACATATTTAACTCTATATTTCATAAAAAGATGAAAAGAACTAGGAAATATTTAATAAAAAAATTAGAAAGTAAAAATTGCATAAATCGATCCAAACCAACTGTACAAATTGGTTTGGTTTTGTTTCAATTTATTTTTCTTTTAAACCAAACCAAACCGCATATATTTTATATGTTTGGTTCGAATGTATTTTTAGTCAAAAATCAAACTAAATCCCATTGCGAACACCTTGAATCGAACCAACATACATACATAATACATAAAAAACAATTAGGTTTTAGTTATAACGCACATAAATACACTAAAAATAAACAACATATTATAACTTCAAAGAAAAGAATGCTACAAGAGCATGGTTGTTTAGTTAGTTCCTATTTTGCACTTGAAACACAGAGGTTATTAGATAACAACGAAAAATCATCTAAAGCTCAAATACAACATCAAAGCATTTTTAAACATTTAAAATTATTGTTGAAACAGAAGACTCTAGAAGAGGGGTTGAATAGAGCCTTAGATTATTTGTAAGAACACACTAGACCATCTACCAGATGATATAATAGACTAGATTGTCTAACACTGAAAGAGTCAACACAAGATCTTTATATTGATTCACCCAAAACTCATGGGATATGTTTACTTCTCTCTTAAGAATTCTTCTTAAGAGGTTCCACTTATCAAACAAATTATTACAACAAGTACATAAACCACTCCTAGTTACAATGACTATACAAACCACTCTTGGTTATACCAATCTTAACCTCCCCCTAAGAATAAAAGGAACCTCTTTTATAACATATGAGAGTACAATTTAGTTCACTGGGTATCATTCAAATTATTACAAGAATTTTAGTTCACACCCAATTATAACTACTAGATGCTTTATTGACAGACTATGGTAGCTCGAATGCTTTGATCATTTTTGCTTTTGTATTTTCAGCTTTCAATCTTCAAGTCCTTTTATAGCTTTCAAAATTTCAAATGTTGCTTGAAGCTTTAATTTGCGTTTCAATTCATCCTTGATCTTCACTTTGCAATATCCTAGACAATATCTAATATATTCTTTTAGCATAGCGGAATCTACATTCTTAGAGTCATTGGACACTTGATTAGGAAAAACTTTATGATTTCAAAACTCATTGTCCAATTTCTAATAGGAAACAATTCAAACAATTACAAATAATATCATAGATTGAGTTCGTGGAGTATCGTCTATTTCCTTATTTGTTCTTAATTTTGGACATTGTTCATTAATTTTAAAATCTTTCTCAATTCGTAATTTATTTAAACATGACTTTGTTCTAGTTAACTCGTTATCAATTTCGAATATAAAATTGAAGTGTGATTCAACTTGCTTATTTCAAATTAAGTGAAGTTCACACTGTTAGACTACCAGATAAGCTTAACTAAGAGCTATTAGGGGTCTTATACTTGTTATAGTTGGTCAACTGCACAAAACAAGTTGTTAGATGATAATAGCATAGAGAATACATTATTTTTGTTATCATCAAAAGATCTCGTACAAACGAGTCTAGGGTGCTAGACCATCTAGCGCATCACAGCACCATTAGACTGTCTAGGGGTGCTAGACCGTCTAGTATTCCAACAATCTCACCCTTTTTTATGATGAAAAAAACTAATGTTGAAAAACATGTAAGCTCATCAGGGAAAGAACGTTGACATATATAATCATACTTCATTAATCATAACATCAAGTACATAGACATGTAGTTACAGAGAGTAGAAGATGAATAAATAACATGTTTTTATATCTAATTTCTCCCCCATTTTTTACAACATGAAAAAGGATTCATGGAATAAATCATCATTGCTAAGAGGATGGATGGTTAGAGGGTGGTTGGCTAGTGGTAGGTTTGATCTAAGCTAGGAGTTAAGAAAGATTCTCTTGAATCTAGGTAGTTAGCTAGTCAAACCTCTAGATCTGGTGTTCTTTGAGGGCGTGAAGGTTAGCTTGATAGCCCAACCTCTCCTCATGTAGAGTGTCTTATACAATGGTCTGAACTTGTGATACGAAGTTTGGTGACGATGTGACAATGTTAAACGAAGTTGGGGTAGGAAGCGAAGGGATGATGGCGAGGTGGTGTGATGATGTATCTGGTTTATTGAAGTGATGGATAGAAGGTTGCAAAGAGGGTGAAAGGATGTTGTGTGGGTGGTGGTAGGTTTAGAAGTTTCTTCTTCCTCCGATTTTTTCTTTCCAAGGCTATCCATGGTTTCTTGTTGATGAAGATATGTGTTGGATAAACTATTTTAAAGAGGGTGAGGGTGTGGGTTTCGAGAAAAATATAGTCGTTGGGGGACAACAACTCAAATTTGTCATTTTCAAAAAAGACATGTTTGAATGCCACGTAAGCTTAGACTATCTAATGTAAACATACATACCTAGATCGTCTAAAATAAGAAAACACAATATTCATGGCATGTTTTGATCGTCTAATGCATGAGACATGGGGTTCTTACATATCGTCTAATGCATGGAGCATACTTATACCGTCTAATGCATAGTCACTTAGACTATCTAATACATGAACATGTGAAGACCGTCTAATCCGTGAAACATATACATGGTTTAATGCTTGACATATATTGATTAATCACCTATTCCACAAAAGTCAAGCAGAAAAGGTTTCACAAACGATTGTATCGTTTTTCTATTAGAGGTTTTGTAAATATATCATCAAATTGATCATCTGTAGGTACAATTGTAAATCCACAGTTCCCTTTTGGACATGATCTCATACGAAATGATGCTTAATTTCAATATGCTTAGCTCTATAATGCAGTATAGGATTTCTGGAAAGACTAATGGTAGCACTGTTATCACATAAGATAGGAATGTTACTGTTAGAAGCGGAATTATATCAAGAAGGGGGGGTTGAATTGATATATAGCTTTATTGAAAACTTTTTCGTATCAGAAAATTTATTGGTGCAGTTTACAGAAAATTAGCCGACTGATAATCTCGAAATAGTAGGTTAGTTCTTACAGCAGAATATGACAGATGATAAAGGAAGAGAAAATATCACACCAAGAATTATACTGGTTCGTTCTTTATGCAAGAACTACATCCAGTTGGTGATCTGCAACTCCACATATCCTAATCACTATCAAAATCGTATTCTTTACAACATATCCTTTCTTGAACACTACAAGAAAATCAAAGAACCTATTCTAAAACACTATAGAATAGCTCTACACCCACTGAGTCACTGTGATCACCCCGATCACACACACAGGGTTCTAAAATCTACCTAAGAATCTCTAACCCGAGATCAAAGAATACAAGATAGAGTGAAAAGAAAGAAAATAATCTTCTTGGAAGAATACAAAGTAAATTCGAAACTCTGCAGAAATCTATTCGTCTGAAAATGTATGCAGCACTTGAGAGCTTTCTATTCAATTCTTTTTAGTCGTTGATGCGTCCTTGAATGTTGTATTTATAGGACAATTGAAATGCCATGGGTCTTCTTCTTTTGAAAGTAATAAACCCGCGTTTCTGCACGTTTTCTGCATAAGATATGTGCCAAGAACAGAATAGTCGACTGAAGACTCAGACCAGTTTGTTATTTTCATTAAACCTGTATTCCTGGTACATTTAATGAAAAAAGTCGACTAGAGCAACAGAATTAGTAGACTAACTGATGAATAACAAAAACAGCAGTTTATCATTATTCATTTGATTAATCATTTACATGTAATCTAACATCTCTAGTAATCCTAAATCATTGCAGAAACATTAACCACACATCCAACACAATATAAACACAATCATTAAAGCTAAATAAACATCATCAAATCTTAAATCATCAACAAACTCCCCCTATTTGATGATGTCAACCTGCAAAACAAAACAAACACAAAGAGAAGAGATGGTAGATTATCTCCCCTTTGACATTAGCAAATAGCAGTGTATAGCGATTATAGAGTGTTCAAAAGTGCGATTAAGCGAAAAACAAGTGTATGCAAAATATTACAGACCCAGAATTGTTCTTAATGCAGAAAAATAAAGCTGAAAACATAAAAACAGCATCAAATCAAGTTATTCATCATCTTCTTCATCCTCATCATCATCAGCTTCGTCTTCGTCCATAGCAGTTGTTGTTTGATTGTTGGAGCCATCAAAGCCATCCACCGTGACTTGAAGTTCTGCAAGTTGTCTCTGTATTAAGTCGATCTCAGTATCGACATTGGTGAACCTTGCTACCATAGTCTCGTGGGTATCACGCTGCATAGAAGTTAGTACATTAAGCCTTGAAATAAGCATTTGTTCAAACTCTGACATGGGAACTCCCTGATAACTTGGAGGTGCAATATAGGGAACCATTTGATATGCTGCATAATCCGACTGATTTGTAGCTCCAGCTGTGAAGGTTGCTCCATGACCAGATGATGATGCACCAGCCTCATACGCCCACTCACCATTTGTCTTAGTGAGACCCATCTTGCGAAGGTAGTAATTATCAAACATATTTTTATGATTGACAATCTTGGTTGTTTCACCTTCAGTGGGAAAGCTAAAGTAGTCCAAAAATTTGGAGATCAGGATGGCATATGGCAACTTGTGATCGTTCAGACGTTTGGCCTTAAACATGTGACCTTTGATCACATAAATCCAGTTCACTTTGATGCGATTTTTCAGGCAATGTATCAGGGCGAGATCTTCTTCCATGAGCTGTGCGTGATTGCTCCCCCTAGGTATGAGCTGCCATGCAAGAAGAAAAGCCAGGAGCCTCTCGTCACGCTTCATTCTACCTACATTATACTTGAGAATCATGGCCTTATCACAGTAGCGCAGGCAATCTTTGTACACAGCTTCCTTGTTGAAGTTTGGAACTGATCCAGTGTTTCCTTTGCTTATTTTGATTCCATCATTTCTTAAACCAGCAACTCTTCTCCAAAGACTGTTATCTATCTGCACTTCCCTGCCTCTTATTTGTGAAACAAGTGCATTATTTTCTACCTTCATGTTAGCATAAAAGAGTTTAACTTGGTCAATGTAGAAATTACCTTCAAGCTCTACAAATTGCTGGAGACCTTGTGCATGAAGAGAGTTCCTCACGAAGGTCAAGTTCTCATTTTCCAACCAGCTGAACTTGAGTATTTTTGGTGTAAGGATTTGCTTCAACTGCATTCGGTGTTCTACAGATACAACAACCTCGTTGTTTTCTTCTTCTTCTTCATCAGACTCAGTTTCTTCATTTGGTTCTTCTGCAGGTGGAGAAGGAGGAGGATTCATTCTTTGAGGAAGTCTGACCCTTACTTTGTATCTTTTTGGAAACCTTCTCTCTGAAGGTTCAGCCGTTTGTTCTGGAATCTGGATGGGATCAGCTTGAGTTCCAGATGTTGAGCCTCTGTTTGCTTTCCCAGATTGAGAAGCAGTTGTATGTGATGATGTTCTGTTCCTCAGTGATCTTCTCAGCCTTTGAAACATATTTCCGATAGGTGCATCTGAATCATCACTACCACCATGCTCAAAGTTCGACATTTCCAATTGTGAACCTGAAATGAAAGACAGTATGCGAAAATACAGAATGTAGAGAGAACTGGTTTAAGTCTGTAATGTGCAGATGTATTGGGACAATATAAGGAGAAACGTATGCATGTTCAACTGTGAATTAATGAGCAAATATTTTGAATAGATTCAGACTCAACCATAGATGCACAGTTCTCAGAAGATGCAGAGAATATATTGAGAAATGGAAACCCAATTCTGAAACCCCAATAAAGTGAATACACATGCACCCATAATTGTTCATGCTTTGAATGAAAATGCACAGAAAACGCAACTTGTACAGATATGACTAAAATTGATTTGATTAAACACTGATTTCTTGTAACTACAATTAAATTTAATTGTAGTAACAGGGATTAGTCTGTTAGTCAAAGCAATTAATGGGTTTGTTCTGATTCAAACAACATCTGCAGGTACAATTAATGAAATAAGCCTGTTATTTCCTGAAAATAAGCAAGTTATTTTCGTAACAGTAAAGCACTGTTGTCAATTAAATGAAATAAATCGACTGTTTCACGAAAATAACACACTGAAATCTGCAACAGTAAGATATTATCGCCAGTTTAATGAAATAAGCCAACTATTTCATGGAATTAACAAACTAATCAACTCAGCAGAAGAAATTTTAAGAGATATGATTGATGTTCAGGATACCCAATTCATTTCTAAGTTTGAAAAACCTATCACAACCAAGAGGCTTAGTGAAAATATCAGCTAGTTGATCATTTGTAGAGATGAATTCAATCCTACAATCCTTCTTTTCAATGTGATCTCTTATAAAATGATGCCTTATTTCAATGTGTTTAGTCCTAGAGTGCTGTATAGGATTCTTAGTTAGGTTGATTGCACTGGTGTTATCACATAAGATTGGAATATCGGAAAGATGCAAATTAAAGTCACTTAGTCGTTGTTTCAACCACGGAACTGCAGTGCAAGTACGACTACCAAGCAGCTATGTATTCAGCTTCTGCAGTGGAAAGTGCAACACATGCTTGTTTCTTGCTTGTCCATGAAATTAAGCAGTTTCCAAACAAGTGACATGTTCCACTGGTGCTTTTCCTCGTCTAATTTGCAACCTCGCAAAATCAGAATCGAGTATATCCAACCAGATTTAACTCATTACCGCTTGAATACCATAGCCCAACATTCACAGTTCCTTTGAGATACTTCAAAATTCGTTTTGTAGCTGTGAGATGTGATTCCTTTGGATTAGCTTGGAATCTTGCACATAGACATACAACAAACATGATGTCAAGTCTGCTAGCAGTGATGCATAGCAAGGATCCAATCAAGCCTCTATACATAGTTGCATCAACTAATTTTCCAGATTCATCAATATCAAGATAACAGCTTGAGGACATTGGTGTATTGACTTCTTTGCAGCTTTCCATGTTGAACTTCTTCAGCAATTCATTGCAGTATTTAGATTGGTTTATGAAGGTTCCATTCTCCAACTGTTTGACCTGCAAACCTAGGAAGAAATTCAATTCTCCCATCATAGACATCTCAAATTCACCTTGCATTAATTCTGCAAACTCTTGGCAAAGAGAGGGATTAGATGATCCAAAGATAATGTCATCAACATAAATTTGTACAAGTATAAGATCATTGACAGCTTTCTTTGTGAAAAGTGTTTTATCCACAACTCCTCTTTTAAAACCTTGTGATATGAGGAAGGTTGTGAGTCTTTCAAACCACTGCCTAGGTGCCTGTTTAAGACCATACAAAGCCTTTTTGAGTTTGTAAACATGGTTAGGAAACTTAGAATCAACAAAACCAGGTGGTTGTTCAACATACGCATCCTCATTTATAAAACCATTAAGAAAAGCACTTTTAACATCCATTTGATAGAGTTTGAAGCTTTTAAGACATGCAAATGCAAGCAACAACCTAATGGCTTCTAATCTAGCAACTGGTGCATAAGTCTCATCATAATCAATGCCTTCTTCCTTATTACAAGTCTAGCTTTGTTTCTAGTTATTACACCATTTTCATCTAGTTTGTTCTTGAAAACCCACTTTGATCCTATTACATTCATTTCATTGTTTCTAGGTACTAGATGCCAAACATCATTCCTAACAAACTGATTTAACTCTTCATTCATAGCAGTTATCCAATTATGATCAAGCAATGCATCATGAATATTTCTAGGTTCTATTTGAGAAACAAATGCCATGTGATTGCAGAATTCATGTAGAGAGTTTCGAGTTGTTACTCCCTTTTCAACATTCCCAATGATGTTATCATGAGACAATCCTTTCTGTGTTCTCCAGGATTTGGATAATGTTTTGTCTGCTGCAGAGTAGTCGACTGATCCAGGGTTATAGTCGACTGCTTCATCCTGTCTGTCATTTTCAGCAGATTTTTCTGCATGATCTTCATTCTTTTCGGATTTCTCGGACTTCTCATCATCGGACCTCGCAAGAGAGTTACCTTTTCTCTCTTTTGGCATAAAACCTCATAAAAACAATATGAATAGATTCTTCCACAGCTTAGGTTCTTTTTGTTGAAAACACGGTATGCTTTGCTAGTCATGGAATAACTAAGGAAAATACCATCATCAGCTTTTTCATCAAATTTACCTAATGATGCTTTTCCATTGTTGAGTATGAAGCACCTGCATCCAAAGACTTTGAAATATGCAATACTAGGAATTTTATCATTCAAAAGCTCATATGGCGTTTTATCTAGTATTGGTCTAAGCAAAACTCTATTCAGTACATAACAAGTTGTTGAGACTGCATATGCCCAAAAGTATTTTGGAAGTTTTGATTCACTCAACATTGTCCTTGCACATTCTTGGAGAGTCCTGTTCTTCCTTTCAACAACTCCATTTTGCTGTGGAGTTCTAGGTGCAGAAAAGTTGTGAGATATGCCATATTTAGAACAAAACTTTTCAAAATGCATATTTTGAAACTCAGTCCCATGATCACTTAAAGAAACAATTTTCAAATCTTTTTCATTTGAAATGATCTTAGCAAATCTTTTGAAGGCATGGAAAGTTTCATCTTTTGAAGAAAGAAAAAGTGTCCAAGTATACCTTGAGAAATCATCAACAATAACAAGAACATAAGAGTTGTTTCCAATACTTACAGTTCTTGAAGGACCAAACAAATCAAGATGCAAAAGTTCAAGTGGTCTCCTTGTCGAAATGACATTCTTTGATTCAAATGAGCTTTTGGACTGCTTTCCTTTTTGGCAAAATTCACATACCTTGTCCTTCACGAATTTCACATTTGGAAGGCCTCTCACAAGACTTTTGCATCTTATTTTGTTCAACAACTGCATGTTGACATGACCACACCTTCTATGCCATAACCAGTTATCATCTTCTTTGGTTAACAAGCAGATGTTCTTGAGATTTGAGGAGTTAAAGTCCAGCATGTAAACATTGTTTACTCTTCCCCCAATGTGCACAACATCTGCAGTTTTAAAGTTGAATATGACACAAAATTCTGCATCAAAAGTGATTTTCATACCTTTGTCACATAGCTGACTTATGCTTAGCAGATTGTGTTTTAGTCCTTCAACAAAAATTACATCCTTAATCTGTGAGGAAGAACAGTTGCCAATATCTCCAGATCCCTTGATTTTGCCTTTGCTATTGTCCCCAAAAGTGACAGAACCAGCTTCATATGCTTTGAAATTCATCAACTTTGATTTATCACCTGTCATATGTTTGGAGCACCCACTATCTAGATACCATAAGGTTCTTTTTGCTCCATGAAAGATTTGCAAAACAAAGTTTAATTTACAAATTTAGGTCCCCAAAACCAGTTGGGTCCTTTCAGTGTTTGGGTTTCCAATAAAATTCACCTCTTGAAATCCCAAAATTCTTGACATAGCAAAATCTAGGTATATGACCATGTTTCAAGCAATAAGAACATGTTTTAAATCTGCTTTCGGGATAAGATTTGTTCTTAGCAGAGATGATAACGTTTTCCATAACCAAGGCCATTTCCATTTGAAAAACCAATTTGAGAATGTAGAAGTTGATTAAGTGTATTATGACCAATTTGAAACTTTGCCAATGTTTTAATCAAATAACCAACTTTATTTTGAAGGTTAATACAGTTTTCACACTTTGCAGATTCAATTTTATCATTCTCAGATTTATCAGACTCGATCTGGTTTTTCAGTTGCAGGACATTGTCTTTTAGTTGACTATTATCATCTTTCGATCCGCTATTCGATCTTCCAGCTTCCAAGTACCTTATTTTCTAGCCAGTTATTCGGACATTTTAGCCGATTATTCCGATAGTCCAGTTTCTTTGCTTCATCATGTAATTCTCTGAATGCATCAAACAGAGTGCCATAATTCTCACTCATATCAGAATCACACGAACTTACTTGGCTAGCTGTTTCTTCATTGGCTACAAGGCACATATTGGCTTGATTTCCGATTCGAATCCGAATTTGATGTTTTGTCTGAATCACTCGTCATCCCAGGCCATATAAGCTTTCTTGCCTTTCTTGAAGTACTGATTTCGTTTGTCTTTATCTCTTCTTTCATTCTTTTCTGGGCTTCTATCCTTTCTTTGATTCAAAAGAGGAAAATCTACCTTGACATGTCCTGGCTGCCCACAATTAAAACAAGAAAAGTTAGAGGAATTAAAATCAGGTTTTCGGGTATACCTCCTTTGTTTTTCCTGAAACCTGTCTTTTGAATTGTCCTTCCTCTTTAGAAATTTGCCAAACTTCTTAACCAGCATAGCAAACTCAGTACTTTCGTCTTCTTTCTCTTCATCACTCTTGATGAACTCCTTGGCTCTTAGTGCTAGGTTCTTGCTCTATTTTTCTGAACTTTCAAGTTGATCCAGCCTACTCAGCTCCAACTCGTGTTCTCTGAGTTTCCCAAACAAAGTTGCAGTACTCATGACTGTTAAATCCTTTGTTTCAAGGATAGCTGTAACTTTTGGCTGCCAACTCCTACTTAAGCATTTAAGAACCTTTATATTGAGCTCTTCATCATCAAACTTCCTCCCTAAGCCCAGCAGATGATTGACTATGTGTGTGAACCACTTCTGCACATCTTGAATTGTCTCACCAGGCTACATTCGAAACATCTCATACTCTTGTATGAGAGTGTGTTTTCTCGCCCTTTTCACTTCTGTTGTACCTTCATGTGTGACTTGAAGAATGTCCCACATTTCTTTGGCTGTAGTGCATTGTGAAACCCTGAAAAATTCATCAAGATTGAGAGCAAAAGTTAAAATATTCTTTGCCTTACTGTCATACTGCGCCTTCTTATTCTCTGTATCAGTCCACTGCTTCCATGGTTTTTCAATCAGTTGTCCATCTTCACCTTTCACAGTAGGGATATATGGACCATTAACCACTGCATCCCACACGCCTCTGTCAACAGACTTGAAGAAGATTTTCATTCTGGCTTTCCAGAAAGGATAATTTGCTCCTACGAAAAGAGGAGGTCTATTGGTAGATACTCCTTCAGCAAAGGGAAGCTTGTCACCCATCTTGATTCTTTCTTGAGTACCTTACAAGAACCAGCTCTGATACCAATTTTTAGAAGCGGAATTATATCAAGAAGGGGGGGTTGAATTGATATATAGCTTTATTGAAAACTTTTTCATATCAGAAAATTTATTGGTGCAGTTTACAGAAAATTAGCCGACTGATAATCTCGAAATAGTAGGTTAGTTCTTACAGCAGAATATGACAGATGATGAAGGAAGAGAAAATATCACACCAAGAATTATACTGGTTCGTTCTTTATGCAAGAACTACATCCAGTTGGTGATCTGCAACTCCACATATCCTAATCACTATCAAAATCGTATTCTTTACAACAAATCCTTTCTTGAACACTACAAGAAAATCAAAGAACCTATTCTAAAACACTATAGAATAGCTCTACACCCACTGAGTCACTGTGATCACCCCGATCACACACACAGGGTTCTAAAATCTACCTAAGAATCTCTAACCCGAGATCAAAGAATACAAGATAGAGTGAAAAGAAAGAAAATAATCTTCTTGGAAGAATACAAAGTAAATTCGAAACTCTGCAGAAATCTATTCGTCTGAAAATGTATGCAGCACTTGAGATCTTTCTATTCAATTCTTTTTAGTCGTTGATGCGTCCTTGAATGTTGTATTTATAGGACAATTGAAATGCCATGGGTCTTCTTCTTTTGAAAGTAATAAACCCACGTTTCTGCACGTTTTCTGCATAAGGTATGTGCCAGGAACAGAATAGTCGACTGAAGACTCAGACCAGTTTGTTATTTTCATTAAACCTGTATTCCTGGTACATTTAATGAAAAAATTCGACTAGAGCAACAGAATTAGTAGACTAACTGATGAATAACAAAAACAGTAGTTTATCATTATTCATTTGATTAATCATTTACATGTAATCTAACATCTCTAGTAATCCTAAATCATTGCAGAAACATTAACCACACATCCAGCACAATATAAACAAAATCATTAAAGCTAAATAAACATCATCAAATCTTAAATCATCAACAATTACTCTTGTAGATGTTGTAGTCTTCTAGTTGGTTCTTTATCCATAGAATCTAGGAGCACCAGCTAATGGCTGATATATACTCTGCTTCAGGTGTTGAGAGAGCAATTGTTCCTTGCTTCTTTCTAGTCCAAGATATGAGTTTTCCACCAATGAATTGACATCCTTCAGATATGTTCTTCCTTTCTACCTTTTCTCTAGCATCATCACAAAATCCTTGCAAATAATAACTTTCTTTTCCTTTAAAACATAGACCAAGGTTAACAGTGCCCTTTAGGTAGTGAAAAATCCTTTTAATAGCAATTAAATGAATTTCTCGTGGATCAGCCTGAAAACACACACATAAACAGATACTGAACATTATATATGGCCTAAACATTGTGAGATACAAGAGAGAACCAATCATCTTGGTGATGTCCACTGGTCCTGATTCCTTTTTTAGACCTAGAGATATGTTTGGATGCATTGGTGTGCTCATTTCCCTTGCATCGTCTAGCTAGAACTTCTTTAGCAGCTCTTTTACATACTTCATCTGATGGATGTAGATCAGACCATCTACCTTCTTTATCTGCAAATCTAAAAAGAACTTAAGTTCTCCCATCTTTCTCATCTCAAATTCCTTTTGCATGAGCTTGGAGAAATCCTTGCATAGAAACTCGTTAGTCACGCCAAATATTATATCATCCACATAAATTTGCACAACTATAAAATTTTCGAAGTAATCTTTGCGAAACAGAGTAGTATCTACCTTTCCTCTGGAAAAACCATTTTCTATAAAAAAAAAAAGGAGCTTAGACGCTCATACCAAGCTCGTGGAGCTTGTTTAAACCATATAAAGCTTTGTTCAATTTGAAAACGTGGTTTGTAAAGGTGGCACTCTCAAACCTAGGGGGTTGTTCCACATAGAATTCCTCTTTAATATACCCATTGAGGAATGTGCTTTTTACGTCCATCTGATACAACTTCATCTTACTGAAGCCAGTAAATAAAATTAAAATGCGTATTGCCTCTAAACGAGCAACAATAGCATAAGTTTCAATGTAGTTTATACCTTCTTGTTGTGAGTAGTCCTTGGCAACAAGCCTAACTTTGTTTCTCACAACCTTACCTTGTTTGTCTAGCTTGTTTCTTAACACCCACTTGGTGTTGATGATAGCTTTGTTTAATGGAAGGGTAACGAGATCCCATACGTGATTCTTTTCGAATTGTTGCAGCTCTTCTCACATAGCTTTAACCCAACTTTCATCGTCTAGTGCTTCATGTGCATTCTTAGGTTCCAATTCAGAAAGTATGGTTGTGTGATCCTTTGCCTTTGACCTTGTTGTTACTCCTTTGTGAGGATCTCCTATGATTGCTTTTGTTGGATGATCCTTTATTAGCATTGTATTCCTTCCAATAGGTTCTCTTTTCTCTATTGGACTATCTAACACTGTTGGATTGTCTACCTCGAGTAGAGCATCTACCTTAGGTGACTTAATATGTAATTTCTGAAAATCAAAACCAAGAGAGTCGTCTTGCTCTGATAATTTCTTATCAGGCTTGTGGTCATTGAATCTCACATGGATGGCTTTTTCAACTGTAGACATTCTAGAGTTATAAACTTTATAAGCCTTAGACGACGTTCTAGAGGAAAATTCCTTCATCACTCTTGGAATCAAACTTACACAAACTTTCTTTTGTGTTTAGGGTAAAGCATTGCACTCCAAATGGATAGAAATAAGAAATGTTGGGTTTTCTGTTCTTCCACAATTCATAGGGAGTCTTTTTATCAAGGGTCTGATGTAAATTCTGTTTTGCAAATAGCAAGCAGTGTTAATTGCTTCAGCCCAGAAGTGTTTAGGAAAGGAGTTAAAGTTTATCATAGTTCGGACCATTTCTTGTAAAAATATGTTCTACCTCTCAACAACACCACTTTTTTTGTGGTGTCCTGGGAGTAGAAAAATTATGGTTTAGACCATAGTTTTCACAAAGGTCCCAAAAATTTTCATTTTCAAATTCTCCCCTATGATCACTTCGGATTGCAATAATTAACGTGCTTTTTTTTCATTTTGAAACTGTTTTAGGAATTTATAAAAGACTTTGAAAGCCTCATCCTTGTGGCTCAAGAATTTTACCCATGTCCATCTAGGGTAGTCATCAACAATGACTAGACCATAACATTTACCACTCTTAGATGTTGTCCTCTTATGGGACCAAAAACATTTAAGTGTATCAGCTCAAGGGGTCTCTAGGTTGAGATATCATTTTTACATTTGAAAGAGATTTTGACATGCTTACCTTTTACACATGACTCACACAAAAGATTGTCTTTGAATGACATGATTTGCAAACCTCTTATGAGGCTATGTTTTTGCAATTTTAACAGTAGTCTTAGACTAGCATATCCACACTTTCTATGTCAAATCCAATGATCTTCATCTTTGTTCATGAGACATGAGACGCTTTGAGCTGATAACTCATGCATGTCAAATTTTATAAAGGTTTCCTTCTCTATTGGCAGTAAACAATCTAGTTCCATCATTTTTGTTAACAAAGCATTAATCCTTGTTAAAGATAACATCACAACCATTGTCACACAATTGACTCATGCTCAGTAGGTTGTGTTTTAGACTGTCTACTAAGAGAACCTTACTAATTGATGGTAGCAAGTATAAACCAATATTTCCAATGCCCACGACTCTCCTGTGTTGGTTTCCTCCGAATATCACCTTGCCACCCTTCTTCTCCTTCAGATCTAGGAACATAGACCTTTCTTCTGTCATGTGTCTCAAGAAACCACTGTACAGGTACCATGAATGGGGTAGTCTTGTTGGCATTGAGAGTATCTGCAATAGGAATCATTTTATCCCTAAGTACCCATATTCTTTTGGGTCCTTTGTTGTTAGTGGCAAAAGATTTATGCATAATAGAACCACTAGAAGATGCATGATCAGGTACCTTTTAATATATGTGGGACTACTATTTTATGCGCTCATGTCCTATCCCTTTCTTATCAAATGATTTTTGAGATCTCCTTACTAGCAGATCTAGAGATTTTTCATTTATTGAAGATTGGGTTATGACCTTTCTCAATGACTCGTTTTCGGATAGAATATTTTCATAAGTCTTGCTATCATCTACCATGGGTCTTTTGTTAGCTTTTTCTTTGACCAAAATATTGTCCTTGCTTAGACACTTCTTTTCATTTTCAAGCTTTTCGATTTTGCCTTTTAAGGCTTTGTTTTTTCACTTAAACCTTTGTTAGTTTTTGCAAGATCAAGATTTTCATTAATAGCTTTTTCTGAAATTTTGGGTTCCTTTTTAAGATCATCTAGCTCTCTGGAAACACTTTGAAAACTTTTCTTTAAGTTTTTAAAAGACTTTTTTAGGCTTAAAGTGTTTGATATAGTTTCATAATATGCTTGAGTGCCAGATTTAAGATCAGAGAAATATACCTCTTCATCAGATTCATCTAATGATATCCCACTCACAATATCAGCCATGAGACCAATATGTGCTTCTTCTTCTTCTTCAGAGTCTAAGAGGTTCAGATCTTTCCATGTGCACATGAAGCTCTTCTTCTTGTAGGACTTTTTCCTATAGTCTTTTTCCCTTTCCTCGCACTAACCTTTTGGACATTCTGATCTAAAGTGTCTAAGCTTTTTACAGTCATAGTAGATCACCTTTTCTTTGTGATCCTTGTGGTATTTGTTCTCATGAGGTCTAAACTTCTTCTCCTTCACGTATCATCTATTCTTCTTCAGCATATGCTTAAACTTGTCGGTGAAAAAGGAGAGTTTCTCATCATCATTAGAGTCAAACACTTTGTTCTGATTATCTATCGCTTTGTATGCCTTGCTTATGGTAGACCCTCTAGCCTTTTGGGATTTAAGCACAACGTCTCCTCCTCCTCTCAGAAACTCTGCGTCATTTGCAAGCACCTACTCATGCACTATTAAGATACCAATCAGCTCCTCAAGGGACATGCTATCTAGGTCCTTAGAGTTCCTTAAGGAAGTCTCTTGGGATCTCCACTTGGGTGGAAGAACACACAAGATCTTATCGATCACGTCATATTATTGAGAGGCCTCCCAAGGGATTTAATGTTGTTGGGGATCACTTTTATCATTCCTATCATGGATATAATGGACTTAGAAAATTCCATCTTGAAGTTGCCAAATTGATGTTTCAGCAAGGTCAATTTGCTCCTTCTAACATCTTTAGATCCATCATGTGCCATAGCAAGTGTGTCCCACATATCTTTAGCACTTTTCAAGGCGTGCACCTTAGATAGCTTGTCCTCAGACTGAGAGCATGACAGTATATGCCTAACCTTCGCATTTAGCTTATATTTGAGCAGTTATACTTCATCCCACTTCTCACGAGGAATAGGATTATTTTTCGTGTTCACTGGATCAGAATACCCTTTTTCCACGATTTCGAGAAGATCCATATGGGATGAATCCAAATAAGCTATCATGCGTAACTTCCAGTGATTATATCTTTCACCCTTGAATAGGACTGGACGGTTTATGACTTGACCTTTGTTCTCTATAGAATCTACAACCAAACGGGATCTTTCCTTAATTTTAGTGACAAACTAACCCCAGAGGCAAGCTCTGAGCCAACTGTTGAAATATGAGGCTCTGGAAAGGGGGCTTGAATAGATCCTTAGATTTTTTCGCAAGAGTACACTAGACCGTTTACTGGATGATATGATAGAGTAGGTCACGTCCAGTTCTCCCTTAAGAATTCTTCTTAAGAGGTTCCACTCATCAAATAAATTACTACAACAAGTACACAAACCACTCCTGGTTATAACGAGTACACAAACCACTTCTGGTTATACCAGTCTTAACCTTCCCCTGAGATTAAGATCTTAACAGAAAATAAAAGGAATCAGGGTACAATTTAGCTCACTAGATATCGCTCAAAGTTTTACAAGAATTTTAGTTTACACCCACTTATAATTACTAGACGCTTTGCTGACAGACTATGGTAGCTCGAATGCTTTGATCATTTTTGCTCTTGTGTTTTCAGTTTTCAATCTTCAAGTCTTCTTATAACTTTCACAATTTCAAACGTTGCTTGAAACTTTAATTTGCGTTTCAATTTTTCATTGATCTTCGCTTTACAATATCCTAGATGATATCTGATATATTCTTCTTGCATAGCAGAATCTGCGTTCTTAGAGCCGTTGGACACTTGATTAGGAAAGGCTTTATGATTTTGAAACTTGTTGGCCAATTCATGAAAGGAAATAATTCAAACAAATACAAATAATATCATAGATTGAGTTCACGTAGTATTGTTTGTTTACTTTTCTTCTTCATTTTGAACATTGCTCATTAATTTCAAAATCTTTTTTAATTCGTAATTTATTTAAACATGATTTTATTCCAGTTAACTTGTTATCAATTTCGAATATAAAATCCAAGTGTGATTCGGCTTGTTTATTTCAAATTAAGTGAAGTTCACATTAGTAGACTATCTGATAGGCATAACTAAGACCAACTAGGAGTCTCGTACTTGCTATAGCTGGTCAACCGTACATAACAACCTTTTAGGTGATAATAGCATAAAGACTACATTATTTTTGTTATCATCAAAACATCTCATACAAACGAGTCTGGGGTGTTAAACTGTCTAGTGCGTCACAACATCATTAGACCGTTTAAGGGTACTAGACTATCTAGTGCTCTAACACTGACTACTCCTAAAAAAAATATTTACCAATTCTCAAATTATGTAGGCAAATTTTTATAAGCAAGGTAAAAAATTAAAGAATGCTTCTCTAAGATCATATACAACAACAACTTTGGTGTTAACCATCTCAAATATGGAAAATTGTATTCAAAATGAAAAAACTCCATGGTCAAATACTTCAAATGAAATCACTAATATTTAAGTTGTATGTGTTAAATGATGATCTGTTATACTTGTATCGATTGTTATTCCAGTTACATCATCCTTAAATAACATCCTCACCTTCATCTTCATCATTCATATTGATAAAAAAGATGGACTTTTTAATTTATCTCCTAACTAGTTTTTTATAATATCATTCTCTAAATCCCCATATACATCAAACTATCTAGGGATGGTTTTAGTTACAATTTGCCAATTATTAGTTGATTTTTTTGTATAATATACTTGCTTTACTTGAGTTGCAAATACAAAAGGGTTACTTTTGTAAATTAGTTTCAAACCAATCACATTTAAATAACACAAACTTAGAGTGTCCATAATAATCTAACATTATATATCTTTTAAGACTCCATAGTAGGTAATATTTTCTACTTCATAATTTTTATCTTCTTTATTTTTAAACCTAATAGTAGATGAAGCAACCATTACTCCAAAGTTTTGTGTCTATCTTTAACAATCCTCAATAATAAACTTGTAGCCATTTATCACATAAGCTAAAAATCTTCTAGCAACAGTATTAGGCCCTTTATTCAATCGTTTAACTCTTCACTAACAACCATAAATATTCTGACTTAATATTTAATTACTTTTAACATTATTTAAAATTATGGAGTGTTTGGAATTTTCCTCAACACATACAAACTTAATGTATCAAAATTACCAAAAAAAAGATCAAATACTGGAAAAATGTCAACTTAATATGTCACAAATAAAATGTTATAATATAATAATATCTACATCATGAACCCTGTTCAATCTTAGAATCAAAGTATTCAAACATATGCTTAAGGCTCCAAGGTAATGTATCAAAGTGGTGTCACAAGCTATTGTGACCACAAAAGTACCTTTCGGTTCAATAAAACTCATACCATCGTAACTTATTCATAATCAAATTTCTTCGAACTAGTTAACAATCAAAAAGGAAAACCCTAACCAGTTCTTAATAGTGAAGGATTAGACCAAGTGCAAAAAAGTTACAATAAGAGATGATAGAAGATTGACCAGAACAATTAAGTTGATGCAGAGTCCAAATACTTAGTGGTTGATGCACTTGAAGTTGTTGTATATTGCGGCAAAGCTGGAATCACAGTGTGTCACGGTGATTGATTCGTTTATATGGGTGATTGATTCATTTGTATGGGTGATTGATGTTCTTGCACAACGATGGGTAATGTGTCTGCATAGAAATGGCTACTATGCTTGCACAAAGATGGTGGATGAAAATTTTGTGGCGCGAGGAGGTTCTGCATGGTGGTGGACGAAGATTCTGTGTTTAGGAAATTTGTTTTACTAACCTTTCAAATAATTAAATTGGTAGAGTTTTAAATTTTAAGGGAGCATTATTACATGTTTAAGTGGCATTTGCTTAAGTGGTCAAGTTTTGCTTCAATTCTTGTTGCTTAAGCTTTAGTTATTTAATGCCTAAGCACTTCCCACTTAACTGTCCAACCATCGTTGAACAATGTATTATATAAGATGACATTTTAATCATGTTTAAGCAAAAAAATTCCAATAACATAATTTCTTTGAATGACAACACAAGCGAAGATCAAAATGCACTTAGTTTCATATCTGACCCGGAAGACAATTTTACATTATCAATTAGCTTGCTCAACTCCAAGAAATGCTCTTAGTGAATCACAACAACAAATGATAATTTTCAAAATGCACACACTTATTTGTGTCAATACCTTGCTCCATGTCGCTTAAGCGAATAGATTCTCAGTTAAGTGACACTAATGCACACTTGAGTGAGTTAGTGTTCTATATGGTATCTTCATTGTAATTAAAGTGCTTAAGTGACTCTAAATATTAAGCTTGAGTAAGTTGTTGATTTGTGTGAACAGTTTGTAACCATCTCGCTTAAGTGTGCTTAATAGGCTGCTTAGGTGATCTAACATAGCCATTGGCCACTACCATGTCAAATATTTACCATTACACGTAATTAATATTTACCAACTAATGTCGCTTAAGTGCATGACCATTTCTCTACTTAAGCAACCTAACATGATTATTGAAGGACTAAAGCTCATTCAATTTTCTTACTGTTGGGGTTTAAACATCGCTTAAACGTGGCTTAATGCTTGCTTTAATTGACTAACAGTGATCCCTAATCATCTATGGATGATCCCTTGCCCATTTTTTGAATCCACCATCTTGTTTCTCCTTTAGTAAAAAATTGGTACTCTTGTGGTCCTCTACATTCTTGTGACATTTTTTCTAAATGACTTACTTTTTCTTATTCAGTGTTGTTGTCTTCTGACATTAACTAACTACCATAGTAAGATTGTCATTGATTGTCGTTTTCATTTTAAAATTTCACTTAAGTGAAGTATATGACTCGTTTAAGCAACTATCACTTAAACGAAATTTATTATTGCTTGAAAGAATTTGTTTAAGCACATTATATCATTCGCTTAAGTGACCAACATCTTTGTTTGAATTGAATGGATTATGATTTTAACATTTTTTTTCTTAAATGGTTGAGACAAAAACTACAACTAGAGTTATGGAGAATGTTCAAAGTGTCAAGAAACAACATCACTCTTTACAAGGAAGTACTTCATTTGAAGGTGATGACAGTTGTGAGAATGACGAGTTTCAAAGAACATGCTACTTAGTCCACCATGAAATTTAATTTGAATAAATAAAGAAAAGAAAATTCATCACCTAAAAAAAGGCTAGAATTGCTTGATGTCTTCACCATATTAGAGCTAAGAAGGTGGACTAAACTATCTTTAACTCAATACACAATTCGGTGAGAATATAATTTATGAATTCTATATTAGCATATATCACATAAGGGACATCAAAGAGTATAAAGACATCAAAGAGTATAAAGAGTTCAACTCCTAATGAGCATTATTCATGACTAGATATATGATTCATTTAATTTTTATTTTTCTAATTAATACCTAAAATTTGTTTTTCATCATGGTAACATCATTGAAGTTTAAACTGTGCATGCTTCAAACTTTCCTAAGCTAATGTTAGTGGGTAGTCGATTAGTATTAAATATAATAAAGTATTTATAAATAATCATTTAGAAATAATATATCAATTCATAAGGTGTCCATATTTTCAAAATTTTGAATGTTTATAATATACGTTTTTGTATTTATTTCAATTAAATATATATTTTATAAGATTTATTCAATAGGTAAGCATTGCAATTCTAGTTAAATAATTTTTAGAAAGTTTTTAGATGTTATAATTAGTGACAATTGCTTTCTATAAAAAAAATAAAATTAAAATGAGATTACTTTAACAATTTATAAATTTCCAAAGTTTATAGATTTTTATAAACAAATATATATTTGGTAATTATATATCAGTTTAAGTTACATTAAATTTAAAAATAGTTATTCTGAGACCGTAATTAGATTTTAAATACTTTTTATTCTTAATTATTCAACTAACTGAAAGTTTAAATTTCTTTATTTCTTATAGGGAAAAAAAGTATTTAATGTCCACCTCCTTTACAAATAGATACAAATTTTAGTTTCATTCTAATTAAGCTTCGAACTTCCTTCTTTTTGCAAAGAAATTACTTAAACACCTCGATTTTAATTTCATATTAAAAAATATAATTTATAAATACTTTATTATATTAAAATAGGATTGAATTATTAATAATTAATAAATTTAAAATATTTATAATAAATCTCAATATTTGTTATCTTTATTTTAATAAATCATTTTCAAACGTTAAAAAAATAAATTTATAATTAAATAATCAATGACTGATCGAATTTAGCATAAATAATTTCTCTCATTTGATACAAAATGAAAATTATTTGTGAAAAACATAAATTTTAAGAATCAATTAGGATGAAATTAAGCTTAAGGCGTTTCTTTATAAAAACAGTAAAGTTGATTACCATAATGAAATTAAAGTTCAGGATATTCAAATAATTAAAATTTAATCATTGAAATATATTATATGTGTGAAATTACATATGGTAAATCATCTAGATTTCATAGTACATGAGCATAATAAAAAATTAACTTACAAATAAAACTTAGACCTTTTTCTTCTCTCCTTATCTTAAATTAAATATTAATAAATTTTAGTCAAGTTATAAATAGATGGACTAGCATTTTTACATGATATCAAACTTCTTTTTTTCTTCACTGAAGATAATGAATACAAACCCAAATTCATTTGGGTACACATCACATCACGCTTTCACATTAGCCCTGAAACTAACAAGCACTCAACATATGTTAATATTTACATTCGAGTGACATTTTTTGAAAATTTGTACTAATTTATAATTGAATTATCTTTGCAAGGATTTATGTAAATTTTATTTATTTCAGAAACTAATGTAATATTGTATAAAATCGTAGGTTGCTTATATTAATTTTTTTTCCAATAATTCCGATAATAAATTTCGAAATAGGTAAAAAACTTGTGCTATTGTTTTTATTGAGTTGGCGAAATTTGAGTACAGGTGATTACATTTCATTGCAATTACGCAGCCTATAACATTCTATTATTATTCTGTAATAGTCAAACTATATATCTTGCTGTCAAAATTGGAAGGGGAAACCAGCAATGGGTTCACCTTCAAGATACAAAACCAAAACTACACCTTCCAGATATAAACCAAAATTGTTCCCGTTTGTGCCAGGCACCAATGATAATTTCGGAATCAACTGTTCCTGAATTTTATCTCCCTGTGTGATATTTCCGAAATTGTTCTTCGGCTGAGTGGAGGAATCCTTGGGCAAACAGATCATATTAAACTCAAGACAGCAGTATTTTGCCCTTCCAAACTAATCTTCATGAAAATGATGTTTCCTCCTTCTGCAGCGTTTAACATACCAAGTGGCGTGCTTCTGCAAGCCGATTCCGATGAGGACCTTGAGGCTTGTGAGCATAACATAGGTCATTGCTGAAAAAAGCAGAATCCAGAAAAGCCTCCATGGAAGGGGATTGTTAGGAAGGTTTGCAGAATATACTGGAGTGAGAACTCGTATAACCTAAGAACCAGTTATAAAAGGAAAAAGAGCACAGATGTTGAATCCGCAAACTAAATAACAGAAAAAATCAAAGGTACATTTAAAAATCTTATATGCTTACCACGCATGCTGGGGCAAGAGGGACAAAAGTCAGGTTTTTCTTTGAGCCCTCAGTTTGCATATTTAGGGTCTACAGAATGGAACAGTCATGTCAGGCGTATATTCTTTGGAAAGCTCCATCAAAGAAAAGGGACAAAGTATTAATGAAATTTGATTGTTATAATATAAAGACTCAGAATTATACACAATTCTTATCAAAGTAATAAGTAGTTCTCCCAAGTATCAGGTAAAGACCAAATTTGTTTGAGAAATTGAACTATATTGCTCTAACAAAATAGCGTATCAACCTTTTACCATCAAAGCATGTATTCCAGCAATGGATTTCAAAAGGCATTTATTGTAGAATCATGGAGAGTTTTAGTACACTCAGGTGTGTTGCTCGTAAATTCAATCAAGTTTTCAACTTTAAGTAGAGATTTGAACGAAAAATTTCTTATCAAAATGGTTCCAGTTGTTTGCACCGTATCAGTAGTTAACAACCAGCATACTGCATAAATAATATCCACAAACAAGAATAAGATGATAATACCTGTTTACATAGATCTTCAAGGAACTCAGAGTATGCGATGGGCTTAATGTCATTAAATTTAGCAATGAATGAATGCTTGATAATATCAATAATCATTTCACATACATAAACCAAGAGGATATTCTGCACCATGCAAAATATGAGTCAGGAAATGGATTAACAAAACTTCTTTCATTAATATTATGAGCTAAATATTTCCAAATCTTACAATGAGAAAACTTTCAAACCAGGGACCCTCTGCCTCCAGAATATTTTGAGCCAAAACGAATAAGATAAATGATGAAATGTGGAATCTCTCTACGGAATCTGCTTGTGACCATAAGTAATAGAAGAAAGTAAAAAACATTTAGAGGTTACAGGAAAAAAAATGAGAAAAAGAAGCTTTAAATAATGTAATTGTCAAACGCAGAACAAATATCCTAACTCTTGCTCATTTCAATAAAAAAGAATTGGATAAAATGTTATCAGGCCCTATAATTAGATATAAATATATTGTATAGAAATTTACACTCTAACAATTTTTACAAAATTATTTTATTAACGAGCTATTTGGTACACAGGGGTGGGGGGTAAAAAATCCTCCTAACAGAGGCAAAAAATGGTGGAGATGGCTTTTTTCTTTCACTTTCACTTCCCTTCTCTCCAAACTTCTGACCAAATACAGGTTTTTATCAAAATCCCTCTCCTCTCTCCTCCCCTCCCACCCAACAATAAAATAAATTGCAAAACCTACACAAAAATCATATTACTTCTAATATATGAAGTAGAGCAAATTGCAAAGCATAGTCATTGCTATTGCAGAAAATGACAACGAAAAAAAAAGAGCGGAAAAAGAATTCAGGTTCATGTGTAGAAGTTACAGAGACAAGATCTTTTATTACTTCAGAATACCTATTAGATTTTAAGTAACCAATAGGATGGCTTAAAGTTGTGAATTTTAATATTACAGTCAAACTTTTATAATTTAAAAAAGTGTTTTATTTATATCACATATTAAAAAAATCCATACATGTTTTTCCACGTTCAAGTATGATTTTAAACCTGCTAGTACAGACATTTCAATAAGTTTATGCACATACCATGTTTGGTGCTAGGGAATCGCAACTAATTTTTTATTGTACAGAAGACTAAAAGGCATATCCATAACTCTCTAGCCCCAAGGTACTAACTAATGATTCCATATAACACATGTATAACTTATATGGAGCACAATAAAAGGGAAAGTGTGCTTTTAGTCCATTTACTTTTGGAGAAACTTGGTTTGAGTCATCAAAATTTAGAAAACATGTGAATTTAATCCCTTCCAACTTTGTGGCGTTAAACAACCACCACTGAATGCTAAATATAAGTATGAAGAGGTAATTTCTTAGATGTTTTAAAGATAGAGGACAACTTCATTGATTTGAAAGTACATATAGACTAAAAACAAAGTTTGACAAAAAAATACAGAGACTAAGAACACATTTATCCTAAAATAAAAGTTCAAGTAAACAAACTTTCATTTTAATTCAAAGACAATGCATTCTTGTTCTGAATATTAAAATATCAATATCAATTGACTCAAACTATTGAAGAATTAAAAGCAAAAGCTTTTCTTTAACATATTTATATGGCACAGGGGTAAGGTGCCAAAGAAGGCAAAAAACGAATACACGTAGACCCTATAATTATAGATTCGAATACTAGCAGTCAAATAAAAAGCACTCACGATTTAGAATTCAAACATCAAAAAAATTTTACTTGGTTGACATTATTAATAAAGTAAGCATATAACCCTAAACAAATCAACTATTGACAAAACTAGCTCTAATAATATTCTGAAAATGAGACAACATAGAGCTGCTTCCATCGTTTGAACGAATAAGTAGAGAACAGTATAGCTGGAATCCAGAAGAAAAAAACCGTTGCAGGAAAGGTAACTTACCAAAGTAAACTAAACTGTGAACATTATCCATGCTGTACCGCTTAAACACATTGCTTTTGATCTCGGCAAAATTATTTGACACCAGCAATGCGAACAGAGCGTTGTTGTGAGCAACTATACAGGTTGACAAAGTGATTGCCTGAGCTAATAAGATAAAAGAATGAACAAGTACGACTAGTCAAGGAATCAAAAGCACCGACCATGTTATTTCTTCATTAGGCTTCATAGAAGAAAAGGGTAAACCAAACAACTGGGGGAAAAAACAAAGATGAAGGATATTTGAAGCAACCACTGCTAAAGCTTGGTCAGAAACAAATCTCCACATCCAGAATCTAATGCTTTCTGGGGGGCAATTCGCAAGTCCTTCAGCAGAGAGAAATAATGTTTGCAACACATCCCCATTAAAACTTTGACATAGTTTATCAAATATCTGCAAGAAGTTGGGGAGATCAGTGACAAACTTGCAGTACAAGTAACATTTTGAGCATTATGATTCACAACACATTTGCATTCAATAGGGAACTAAAAGGTGAAAGCTATAGCATTATGTTTAAATACCAGAAGGCTACTGAATCATTTACACAACATCCATCCTACTTCTTTCATTATTATCTCATCGAGGCCAATACAACTCAGCAATTTAAGGAGATAGTAAAAAATTTATCTGGGGATGGCAAATGAACTCGTCCACGTGGATATTATCCGAACCCGTCTCGATTTTGATGGGAAACCCCCGCATTGATTGGGTATGGGTATAGGTAATACCCGATTTTTTAAATTGGGTATGGGGACAAGGATGGGATGTAAATACCCGCTCCATTCCCGCTTCCATACCTGTCCCATTACCCAATATTTATTCTTGTTTTAAATTATTAAAACATACTTAGTTTATTAAGTAATTTTAAAAATTTATATTAATTTTCCTTTAGTTTTTCGTTTTGTAATTTATTTTTATAGCATATATTTGATAATTTTTTTCACTTTTTTATAATTATTTAACCTTTATTTAGTTATTATATGATGATACTTTAATTTGAGATTTATGTAATTATAATTTTTTATTGATATTTATTATTGGAAAAAAGAATACACATATCATTTTGACTTTGATTCATCTATTATATCAAGTTTTCTTTGTTATGATTTTTATTTTTTTGTAAAATAATTATTTAATTAATATTTGAAATAACAAAAGATGAATACGACTATACTCGTTACCCGGTGGGGATAACCCATACCCAGTGAGAATGGGGATGAGACAAAATTTTCATACCAGTTGGGTATAAGGACGGGGATGGAGATGAATTTTTATTGTGGGGATGGGGATGGGAAAGTGAAACCCGTCCCCGCCTCGCCTCGTTGCCATCTCATCTGATGTCAAAGTTTCATGGTTTACAAATTAATTACAAAGAAAAATTTTGTCATTCCATATTATGTGAAACTTCCTTACTTTGTCACCACAAGTTCTTGCTTGCATAAACCCTATTTAATATATATAAATAAACTTAATTAGAATGCACAGAGATTTTTACAGTTTCATCCAATCATGGATTGCTGCATATGGTAAGATTACTTACTTCTCAAATAATTACTTTAAATGTCGTATCCTGTCTAGGTGGTTTTTACTTAGTTGATAGTCTAAAAAGTGTTATATCCTAACAATGAATCAAAATTAAACTCAATAATCATAAATATTCATGCTGGTTGATATTTGGCAGTGTGGAGAGATTATTCACCATAATCCAGACTAATAAATTTATGCTCACCTCTAAAACATTGTAGACCACATATAATTTTATTGTTCCTTGACCACGGATCATATGATATATTAAGCTGATATCTGTTGCAGCACATTTGAAAAGATAAATAAAACAAAACTAGCATAAAATTAAACTTGAAAAATATAAAAAATAAATTATATAAATATCCACGGAAACAGATAACCACTTTACCTGTTCGCTGCAAAAGAATCACTCCACATGTCATAATAAGAAAACATCCAAAATCTGAAATTTCCATTGTTGACAGCCTCTTGAACTGCCTGTCATGTGCATGATTAGGCCATATTTTAATACTACAAATCATGGTAGACTAGCAAAATTTTAAAACAGAACAAGACTTGAACTAAAAACGAGAATACAAAGTCAAAGTACAAGAACATGTAGATTCTGTATTAGGGAGACATTAATCTAATTTATTCAGCTAACTTAGAATCAGGGACTAATGGAACCCAGATGCAAATTAGCAACTAAGTTCTGTATCATATAGAATGTCAACAGAACCTACTGCTAATTTGGAATGGTGTGGTTCATGTCAAATAACTTTGTTCTGTCATTCAAAGTTTTGTGACGATATCTGAAGCACTCTAAGATTGTAGTACTAGATGAGCACTACTTTGTGCTTACATCACAAATCTAAACTAAGGAAACAGGTGCTGTAGGATTAATCAATCACCTGATTCCTCACATACATGCCCAACTAACATTTTATTACAAGGGGAGAAACTAAGGAAATATGGCTAACCTTGTCTTTAGAAGCCTCCAAATGGTCATCATGATCCTTGCTGGCATAACAGTTAATAATGAAAGAAATGAATCGAAGCAGACAAAGAAGCCAACATCTATAAGCTGCAATTGCATTCCACGTTTAAGATACAAAACAAATGTAGAATGCCTTAATAGAAATATACAATTATAGGTTGCCTATGTACATTAGGTGGAAGGTTTAGTTTTACTTTTCTTTCCTCAAAACCTGTGAACTTATTCTTGTTATTTTGAAAGTAAATGGCTCAACATGGAGTAAATATCCATAGATAGCATCACAAAACTATAACCAGAGTTCTTTTTATTTCTTTCTCCTTTTTAATCAAGAAAGGAAGTATACCAATTCACATCTCCAGGGCAGGCGGAAGATAGTATCATAAACTCTCTCTCGTTCTTTTTCATTCCCCAGAGTTGTTGTGCTCCGTAAAGAATTCCCATTGTGCATTTCCTCCAAAAAGTATGTTACAGGAGACTTCTCCACTGAAAACACGTCTGACATCAAAACACACCACACAAGATTAATTTGGCAGAAAAGATGAAACATGGCACAGATAAAATAAATGGCAGGCTAAGAAAATCAGGCAAAAATATCACTTCGGGTAAAAGAACTACACAAGACCGTTTACCTAGTTCTCATTCATAAATTAGAAGCTGGAGCCTAATAAGAAAATAGATGAAACTTTTATTCTTGACTAAACTGCCCATCTTTTTTCACTAACATGCAATGTTTTAAAAACCTGTCCGGCACTGCAATTTCAGCTATATTATTCATGTTTTTAGGATCTCCGGAATTGCAAACCTCGTCCTATTTGTCTGGAATTTTCTATACTGTTAAATTTTTAGGGTCTCTATTACTAGAATTGTGGCCGCATTTGTCCTTAATTTTCAACAAAGAGATTAAAACAAAACCATAACTTAAAACCTTGATGTATGCATTATTCAGTCAGCGTTAGTAGTATCCGATCATCCCACGTTTATTTTCCAGCCATCGAAGCCGATGCTTGATTTCATTTTGGTAGCATTTTTTATGGGATCATTTTTTCGAAAAAGCATTGCAATTATAATCATGAGATGCAATGTGATGCATGCAGAGCAAGGACCATTGTACCACTCACAATTCGGATCTTCCGCCATGATACGCTTCCAGTCCAACGACTCCACGGTCTCTAATTTCGTAGCCACATTCCTATCAGGCTCGTTCGTCGGTTTTTCCACCGGACTCGCCTTCACACCACCCTCCTCCTTCTCATCGCGCACCACCGAAGCCGGAAAATCATCGGAACTCCCAAAACTCACGTTCCTCTGCCTCAATTTCCCAAAATTAAACCCCTCGATGCCACCGCGCACCGCCGTCGGAACCTCACTCTCCGCCTCACGCGCCTCCGCAACCGCGCACACACTCGGCTCACGCACCTCCTCGTAAACGACGCTCCCTCCGCCAGCGCAGTACCTATTAGCGTCGAGCTCGAATCCGTTGCAAGCTCCTCCGTTTTCCAGAGGCGTCGAATGCGGATCGACGGAATCGACGCGATCAAGAAGCTTCTTCTTGCGCTTGGAGGCGCGGTGCCTGCGTTTCCTGCGGTTGTGTTCGCTTGGATCCGATTCGTCATCGACGCTGAGAACCTCGAAGGAAATTTTTCTGCTGTCGTTTCGCAGCGCCATGGCGGAACGCAACGGAATTCGCAAATCGATGGTTGCGAACGCCGAAAATGGTTGTCGTTTCTTCACATGTCACGAATTGGGTGTTGGCGTGGCGTGATTGATTCCTCCGTGTGAAAAAGTGCGAGCCACCGTCTTTGTTCGTTTCTTGTAGGAGTCCAGCTTTTCTTCGCGCTCTCATCCCACTGCGCCACTGCTTCTCTTATTCATCCCATATCACTGGTAGTTATTGTTTTTCAATCACAAATCTATTCATTTTATTTTTATTCCTTCTAAAAATGTGCTTTCATTATTTATATTCACGTCACATTAAATTATCTATACTCATATGTAACGGTTTTTTCTTTACATTTTTATTTTAATGTTTTCCTATCGGAAAAATATGTGAACACAAATGTAATAAGGTTCTTAATTCCGTCAATATCTACTATTTGTCATGTCTTGATAAAAATTTTAAAAGGAAAATTATTTTTTTTAAAAGATATCTAAATTTAAATTAATTTAAATATTATTATAAAAGTAGACCGAAATTCTGTTGCACCCATATTTATCTTAAAAAGTTACACATATTATAAACACCTAATGATTTGTTTTAACTTTTCAGTCGTAACTATAAAATGTACCGTTAAAATGGTCAAAAGATAAATGTGAATCATTCTTCTAAAAATGGAAAGCTTTTAATTGTGTTTTTTTAAAAATATATACATCCATAATTTTTTTAGTGTCTTATATTTAAATTATTTGTTAAAATTATATTTCATTTTTAAAAAAAAATTTATATTTATTTTATTTTTATGTTTTATAAACTCATGTTTTTCCATACTTTTTTATTTTAATGTCATTGGTTTCTTGAATTTTTTTATTTTTTTTATTTTTTTTTATTTTTTTCTTTTTAGAAATGTTTTTATTTGTCATTAGAAACTATTTACATCTATTTATAAAGTATGTATAAAAGTAAAATAGGTCCAAATTTTTCATATAGACAAAATACAATTTAGACAGATAATTCAGATACCAAAAACATATTTAATATTTTTTTACATACATGTTGATATGATTTATAAATATTTACACTTTTTCTAATCAGTATTTTGCAAACACTGATAATATCTATTAAATATTTATTTTATTCTTACATATTTACTTTATATTTTTTAATATATTAATTACTTTACACCCTACCAAAAGGGAATTAGTTGGAAAAAAATTAATAGAATTTCTCAGTTTTTCTTTTTTAATTAATATTTTTGGGTAAAGTATATTCATAATATTAACTCTATAGTGTTTGGATGATTATTTTTGGAGAATTTTTTTTTTATAAAAGATTTGAATATTTTATAGAAGAATGTTGTTAGATAAAAAAAATTATAAAAAATTGAAATATTATGAATTTATGATAATGATTTGATTATTTTTATTTCAAATTTCTTAAGAATAAGAATTTAAAAATATTTATACTTTTTTTCTTTATCAAATTTATATCTAATTTTTATATTATTTCTTCACTTTGTTTGTCCAACTCTATTATAGATAGTATTTTTTAGGGTTAAATATGATTTTCGTCCCTATAAAATACATAATATGTTAAAATAGTCCCTGTAAAATTTTTTGGGTTTGTTTGGTATCTATAAAATTTAAACTTGTTATTTTAGTCCAATTTTTTAACGGGACGTGACGGAAGTTGACATGGCAAACGGAGTGGTGACGTGTGAGATGTTTACATTGACACGTGTCGTGACGTGGACGCCCCGTAGACTTTAGTTTGGACGTGGACCCACCGCACCCACGAACTCAGTTCCACCGATTCCACGTCCGAGTCATCGCGAAAGTTCGAGAGGTTAAGAAAGTTGTGCCCGCCGTAGGAAGGGTAACACGAGAGTTGGTCCTTCAACGTGAAGGGTCCCTTTACCACGACGTTGTGTAGTGTGAAGAGGCACTTGAGCGCCACGATGGCGCTGCGAGTGTGGTGCATGCGGTCCATGAGCGCGTCGATGCAGGCGCGCGGGTGGTGGTTGGAGCCTGCCCCACCGCGAGGACGGCGGCAATGGTTTCTTCGGAGGGAGGTGCGGTGAGGGCGTGTGTGGTGGCTCGGAGCACGTGTACCCGAACGGAGGACACGTGGAGCTTTGGGGATAGCCGCGGTAGTGGGAATTAAACCAATATTAAATAAGAACCAATAGCAGTTGTTGAAGGTTGAAGCTTTAGCTCTAGATAGAGAGCCGGAAATAGGACCCTACAGGACCGGCGTCCTTATTTACATATCCTTAGCAGGAGGTGAAGATCAAGCACATCGTGACAGAACGAAATGATAAGTAGAATCGGCAGCGGAGGATATGAAATAGAAGCATTCCCGTCATCAGCATTTGAGTCATTAGTTTATTCAGCACCAGGGCCCATAGTTGTTCCCCTTGAAGCAGCACGTGTTGATTGAGATCGCGCTTCTTTCTAGAGGTAATTAAGAGGCAGGGGATTGAGTTCCAGGAGCAAAAAGGGTAAAGTCGGCACCTTTAGTTGACCTCGTTAATTGAGAACCAGAGCCTGTTCAAGCAAATCCGATTCAAGGCACAAAATAGAGTTTCTTAATAACCAGCATCCTCACCAGTTCCAACTTCCTAGCTGGCCGGCGTCCCTGTTCTGGTATGTGATATCCCCTAATGAGGTGCTGTTATAGTTCTGCGGAGTGATGTTCCAACATCCCTTCTTGTCGCTTAGTAAAGAGTAAGAGCTCAAGATTCCTAAAGGGAAAGCCAAGGATCCGAAGTATAATATTTCTCTACAAAGAAACTTCTTGGGTCAAATTTTTTAACTGCTTTTGCTGCGTCATTTGGATGAGGAATGTTACAGAAAAGGTCACACGTAGCACTCCGTTAGTCACGTCATCTACTGTTAAAAAATTGGACTAAAATAACAGGTTTCAATTTTATAGATACCAAACAAACCCAAAAAAATTTATAGGAACTATTTTAACATATTATGTATTTTATAGGGACGAAAATCATATTTAACCCTATTTTTTATTAATATTAAATTTTTTTTCTGTCAAGATTACGTGAGATGATTTTTTATTATTGTCACTAGTTGGATTGTCTTTATTAAAATATAGAATTAAATATATTTTTAATCTCTGAACTATTTGTTAAAAGTTGTATTTTGTCTTTGGAGCAAACTTTGAGCTTATTTCATCCTTATACTTTATAAATAAGTGTAAATGATTCTCAATGACAAATAAAAACATCAAAAGTAAAATAAGAGAAAATAGAAGGGAAAAAAGTGAAAAAAAACTTAAGAGAGTGATGATAATGAAGTAGGAAACTATAAAGAAGAAAAAAAAAAAAAAAATTATAACATATCATCAAGGATCATTTATACGACTTTATAAAGTATAAGAACAAAATATGTTCAATTTTTGTCTCAGAGACAAAACACAATTTTGACAAATTATTCAAGAAGTAAAAAGATATTTAATCCCAAAATGTATGTTATTGTTATGGCTGGAGAAACTTTAACAAGAATTTTTTTTATTAACATTGATAGATTTATTTTTCTATCAAATGTTTGTTAGGTTACGATTCTTACTATATTTTGGTTTGTATAAATCAGAGTTTTTAGTTGACTTAAATATAAATTAAGATTCAAGTTAATATTGTTAGAGATTATTTAATCATAAAGAAGTTAGAATTATTCATGAATTGTTGTTTCTCAAAGTTTCCTTAATTAATATAAGTATAGTTTTTTAATGAATGTCAATTGAATCTATTCTTAATTGAATTTATGTGCGAATATTTTGTAATGGATGTCAAATAAATTTAATTTTAGTTGATTTTAGGTTAATGTTTGTATTTGATATTCTTTTGGTTAGTGGTAATTGGAATATTCTATAAAAAAACTAAAATTTAATAAATTTAAATTGTCTTATTTAAATAAAATATTTAAAAAATTAAAATTTAATTTAAACATAATATATTTAAAACTTTAAATTTTAAAAATTGGAAAATTTTGGCTAAAACACTTAAATCTAAAATCATAAGGCAGACTTTAGAGAGAAAAGTTGTTTCATAATATAAGGCGTTTTAGAATTTCAATAACTATTTTTTTCCTTATATACCCCTATTAATAATATGATTATCTGTATTAATATTAAATAGTAGAAAAAGAAATTAAAATCATAAACTAAAAATTAATTATCTTTTATTAGTCTGACTCTTCATATTTCATTATCATCTACTAATATCATCTTTATTTTTAGGAGTACTAATTTAACATCTTGATATTTAGGAGTACTAATTTAACTTTTTGTTCATTCATTCAATAGACTTTTTATCTTTCAAGGTAAGTAATCAGATATCATATATAAATTTATTTAACATTTTTTTCTTCCTCCATTTCATGACTATCAATAGTGTTTTGTTTCCATTCAAATAAATTAGATTATTCTTCATTATCTGAATGAGGTGGAGTAATATTCAAATCTATATCAACTGACATTTCGAAGTTGTAATATAGACTGAAGTTGTAGTATTTATGTCATTTAAATTCAGTATTTCTATTTGTATTTTGGTGGGAATTGAAAATTTTGAGTGAAATTTTAAAATAGATTTTGAGTGAAATTTTAAAATAAATTTTGAGTCATTTGCAGATTGGTGGGAATTAAAAATTTTAATTAAAATATTTAATTAAAAAAATTAGTAGTTCTGATTTTAAATTATTTAAAAATAATTTTAAAATAAATTTAAAACTATTGAAATTCCAATCTCAATTAATGTACAGTTTTATTAAAAAATTAATTCATTTTATAAAACTTCTGATTCAATTTCAATTAAATTAGTTAATAGTAATTAATAAGGGTAAAGATGGAAGATTTATAAAAATCTGAACAAATTAATTACTTTTATCGGTATGTGAAAATTTGTCAGTCTTATAATTTGAAACGGATGGAGTATTTTATTTAAGTAATAATCTCAATTTTAAATAAGGAGATTACAATTATATATATAAAAAATTAATAACTATTTTTATTTTATCAATTATAAAAAAAATTCAATTTCATTCTACTATTTTTGGAAGCTAAAAGTTTAGTTATATTTGTATTAAAAACATACAAATCAATATAATCTCTTTAATCAAATAAATTATAATAACATTACAACAATAATACTTAGTATAAATAACGAATAACATGTTTTTAAGTCAAAATTAACCTGTTAAAAAGCTATATATAACATAAATATAGTAATATCACCACTGTAAATTTAATAAGAAAAAATACATTAACTTATATTTTAGAAGAAAAACAAACAAAAATAAAAACGTCTAAGATAATAAAACGAAATTAAAAGAAAAGAAAAAAAATATAATAGAGAAGAGAACCAACAAAGGTTGTAGACTTATATGTTAAACCTTTATCAAATATTGAAGAGAGTTATTTATTGTGGTACTTTATTTAAACAGAATTGCCTCTAGAGTTACTTTTATTCAACGCAAAAAGGTATGTTCCACACTTGCGATTGTTAATAACTGTAGAAATTGATGGGCTTTTAAAGCAAGAAACGTATTAGAGGAAACGTTCCAGAAGCTACAAGTTTTGAATTTATTTTTATGTTAACTGTAGCATTTGCTTTTAATAATTGTAGGCTGTAATTGTCGAATTCAAACATTTAATGGGTTGATAGTTATTCTTATTAACTGCATATTAAAGTTTTTTTTCTAAAATTTATTAATAATACATATACTATTTTTAAAATAATTTTACATAAATAATTTGACTCTTTTACTAAATACATTATTTTAACTGAAAGGTGCCTAATTTAAAGAAAATGCTTAATTAGAAAGAAATAACACTGCTCAATTTGAAAAAGAACTAAATAACTAAAAACTCTCTAGGTGTACGCATTATATATTTTAATTTTATACTTATATTTCAAAATTAAAGAAAAAAGAAAAAAGAAAAATAACACAGAAAATTAGAAAAACAAAATAAATAAAAATTAAAAACACGAAAAACAAAACAAATTTATTGGATCAGACTTTTTTGATGTTATATAAAAAAATTTGCGAATAAAATGTTATATAATCGATTATATTTTAAATTATAATCAATTATCCCCTTTTTCTTTTAAATTAAATTAAATTATTATATTAAATTAACTATTATTTAATATATAAATATTTATATTTTAAAAATAAATAAATATAATTAAATATATAATAAATTATAATACAAATAATTAAAATAAATTTTTTAAAATTAATAATATTATATTATTATAAAAACATATAATCGATTAAGTATATAGATAATCGATTATATACATATAATACATATAATCGATTATATGTTTTTATAATATATAATATTATATTATAATATAATTAATTTTAATATATTATATAATAAAATAAAATTAAAAAAATAGTTAAAATTTTATTTTAAATAGAAATTTAATAATACAAATAAATATAAAATAAATAATAATATTAACATAAAAATTTATATAATAATGTTAAAATTAATAATATTAAATAAAAATTATTATTAATAATAATGAAATAATTTTATCTATTGATAATAAATAAAACTATTATTAGTAAAATTAAAATTTAAAAATTGAAAAATATTTAATAATCTAATTAATTATAATTATGTTATATAATAAATAAAAATTATAACAAATGTTTAATAAAAATAAATTTATATAATAATTTTAATAATAAAATTAAAATTTAAATCATAATATTAATGAAATTAAAATTTAAAAAATAAAATTATTTTGTAAAATTTTTAATTAAAAATATTTTTTATTTATTATATCAATCAAATCATACACAAAATTTCATAAACTTTTTCTTCATTTTCACTCACTTCCCTTTAATCCAAATAATCTTACTTTCAACTCTCTTTCTCTTCAAATCTATTCTTTTTCCCTTCGTGAAATCTCCTCTTTGAAAGAAACAAAACCTGAATGTTTCGCATACTTTAACAACAAGTACATTGCAACCCGTTCACATTTTTCAAATACAAATTTTCTATTATATTTTATATAACTATTATTGTTAATTTTATATTTTAAAAAACTAGAGCACCAAGTATTTCTTTTCACACGAATATATATAATATTTTAAAATAAAAATATATTATTATATAATAAAATATTTACCAAATATTTTTTTATCAAATTAACTTATAAATTAATAAAATAAGTTAGTAAGTAACTTAAAAATACATTTAAAATCTTTTTCTCTTGTCATTTAGTATATTTTTAAATTAATCTTATTTAAGGTGAAAGTAGATAAAGTGAATTTTCCACTTCCATAACTAATATTCTCCGGCTACATTAAAAAAAAAATTGATATGATTATTTTTTTAGCATTTTTGTTACACTACGAATTTTAACACTTAAAATCATATTATCATTATCATTATTATTATTATTATTATTATTATTATTATTATTATTATTATTATTATTATTATTATTATTATTATTATTATTATTATTATTATTATATGGTTAAATATGTTTTTAGTCCTTGAATTATTTATCAAAATTGTGTTTTGTCCCTGATGCAAACTTTGGACTTATTTCGTCTTTATGGTTTATAAACTCGTGTAAACGATCCTTGATGATGTGACATAATTTCTTTTTATCTATTTATTTTCCTTTTTTATAGTTTCCTACTTCCCTATCATTCGTCTCTTAAGTTTCTCTCACTCTTATCCTTTACATGGTTCATTTACACCTGTTTATAAAGTATAAGAACGAAATAGGTCCAAAGTTTGCCACAAGAATAAAACAGAATCTTGACAAATAATTCAAGGACTAAAAACATATTTAACCCTTATATATAATACACTAATATTAGATAACTGATTTTCAAAATATAATTATATATATGAAATCTAATCTTACTAGATGCCCTTTAGATAAGTGATTTTCAAAATACAATTATATACAATTATATATATGAAATCTAATCCTACTCAACGTCCTTTTTGAAAGCCTGTTCATTTTTAGTACCACCTGCAACAAAGTCTTTTCTCGCACATATGATCATAACAGTGTTAGGGTAAGATAATAGAAAACAATAAACAATTGCATGCTTATCATCAATCATATAACACAAAACCACATCAAGCATATGATCATCAATTGAATAATACAACAACAACAACATACAACAATACCATAAACCTCATATTTAGTCACTATTTCTATTATAACTAAATATAAGATGTCTTCTAGAAGACTTTATCCATGGTAAACAAGTCTTACCTAGAGGCTAACACCTGACCCTCAACATGAACCAAGCCAAAGATTCTCAGGGTTAGGATAGCATAAAGCACATGCTATCCAGAGCCAAGTATACATTTACTCTACAAACTTGATGTAAGTCTCCTTCAACTTCTCACCACTTGATGTCCAGTCTACATGACTAAACCATCAGTGAAGTTGGGATACCTTTTATCCATGAGTTGGCGTGTTTACCACCATCCCCTAACATACAATACCACCCCAAAGGGGCCATTAACACCATCCATAAAGGGTTATATCAACCACCTATCAAGGACTTTAAACCTCACAAGTGGATATACCACCATCATATATCCTACTGTAAGCAATATCATCAACAACATACCTAACAAACCTACTGTCGTGATGGGTTTGGCAAAGAAACTAAGTCCTCCTAAAATAATGCAATATAGGGTTGGTCAAATCCCCAAAGACACAACCATGCATGTCTAATGTTTAATGTTCTTCTTTAACAACACTAATTGTGGGGTTTTGATATGAAATAGAAAGATTAAAGAAAACTTATGAAAACCTAATACGATGAAAAACAAAATTAAAATAACAAAGATTGATTCACAAGAATCAAATAATTCCTCTTATCATAGTACTATAATTCCTTGTTTGAATAATTAACCAATTAAATTAATTAATTAAATCAATTATACGAATCAAATCTCAATATCATTCAATTTAATCCATATCTCATTATCAAATCAAGATTCAATCGATTTCTAATTTGATTTCTAAAATCAGAAAAACAAATTTATATCATAAAGAGAAAATCTAAAATTAGAGAGAAGAAAAACAAACTTGGAGCTTTAAATAATTGGTGTGAAACTCAATTTGGATTATTGATCTTGATTCCATGGATGAAGAACACCAAAAAAAAAAACAAAAGAGAAAAGAGAGTGATATGAGCATGAAGATGACAACTATATTTTAAGATTTTTAAATTTAATTTTAATTTTTGTAAGTTGGATTTAATTTTATTTTGTGGGTTTTAATTCGGCTTTGTATTTGTTCTTTTATAGTTTGGGCCTAATTAGAGAATGAGCCTATAGTCTTAGATCCATTAGTATAAATAGGCTTCTCATGACTCTTTGTATTGAGAATTCAAATTTTAAGAGTTTAAACTTTGGTTCCCTGAATTCTCTCTTAGTTCTCGAGTAGAATTGTAGATTCATATCTATGAATTTTTGAATTTAGAGTGGCAAATCTTCACTGGACTTATTAATAAAAAATGATTGTGGCATCTTCTTCATCCCTAATCCCTTTCTTCATTTTTTATTTTTATCTTTGATTTGGGGAAAATTTGTAGGAATGATCCGTTCATCCCTAGCTAGACCGATTTTCATCAGAGAGAGCAAAGAGAATGAAAATGACTATTGATTTCTTGATACGTCTTTAGGGTACAAAGAGACTATTTATAAATACTCTAATATGAAACTCTCATCTAAAACCCTAATCTGAAACAAAGACAGTGTGGGCTTTAATTAAGTCCCTAGGCCCAAATTAAAAAGATGCGAAGAAAAACAAGAATACTCAAATCGCATGGCTTTCATTACAAAATTTCAGCAAATCTGATGTAACTTCTAAAAATCATAGAAAATAGCTCAAAACTCCAAATCTAGCAAAGTTAGTGTTCAAATGGAATTCCCAGAAATGTAGAATCCAATGCCGCTAAAATCAGCCTAAAATTATATCTACAAAAAATGTTATGGCCAAAACAGTGAGAAAAGGTTAGATTAGCTAAAAATATGAAATTAAAGCAAATATGTAGGATGGACCCAATTTATTACTATAAATAAGAAATGAACTAAATGATGAAAATAAAGCATATGAAAAGTTAATTTAATGTGAAATAAAGCTATGAAAGTGTGTACAAAATATGTGTTATCAAATTCTTCCGGACTTAAGCTTTTGTACTTTCAAGCAAAAGAAAACTAAGAATAGAAAATATGGATATTACAGAGGAAAACAAGAAAGAAAGAAAACAAACTTCCCAATAAATCCTAAAAGGAGTATAATGTGAGCAAAAACGAAAATTAATCTTATATCCAAAGTGTAAAAGAAACAAGACAAAAATTTATCTACATGATAACAACTCTTTTCGAGATTTCTATAAGAGACTGTAACAGTTTTTTAGGCTTACACTTGTGGGGGAAAAGGGGCAAAAGCAATTTACCTACATGATAATTTCTCTTTTCTCAATCTTATAAGAAATTGAAGCAGATTTACACAACCCTGTGGGGGTAAAAGGATAAGAGCAACTTATCTAGATGATAATTGTTTTTTCCCTATCTTGAATATCTCTTTCCCCAATTCTTGCTTATAAACGAGAAAAGGGATAAAGAGCCCACATCCATAAGAGTACTATTTTCTACTTAATTCTTATCAACATTTAAGTACTTATGAAGTTATTCCTCTACTAACAGATTTTGAGGTAACACAAATGATTTCTTGAAAATGTCATTTTCCTATAGACACAATTTTTGTAGTTTATGTCCAGTTTGTCAGAACACCTGATGAAATTATGGCACTTCTAAATCCACCAAATGCAAGTTCTTCATCACACCTTCAATCCATTACCATCACCAAAGCCATAATTTATTTCCGCGGACCTCTCTAGCGTGCAACTATTATGGATTGTCCAGAGGATATGAGCTTATGTATAAAATTTTTTATCCTAGAAAATTGTTCAGTAAACACAATTGGAGTTTGAATGAGTTCATTCACAAAATAAGTGAGGTACTAGCTTATGGCGAATATTTTTTTTTTACAAAAATCAACTATAGACAACCGACACGGGTTCTTCATCAACAACTGAAACATGACTCCATTGAAATCCAAACTGATGATGATGTGCAACAAATGATAAAAAGGTGGAAAATGTCATTCAAACTTCCTTCAAATATTCAACGGACCGAAACGTGAAAGAAAATTAAATTATTTGTTCAAACTATAGACCTATGTCTGCCAACACCTGAAGAACAAGAACGTGATGATAAAGAAAGTCTGTATATTAATAATACCGGAAGAAAAACATCAACACTTCTCTATATAATATGAATATATTTTGTTCTTAATTTATTTCAATGTTTCATTATTAATGTGTTATTTTAAAATTTTATTCCAGAATCAATTTAGGTTTTATTACATATTTCATTCCATGTATTTTTCAATTTTCTAATCATCCACTTACTAATTTAAAATAAATATATAAATACTATATTTATTATATGTAATTAATATTCATAAATATATAAATTTTTATAAAATATTTAAACTTAATTACATATATAAATTTAATTATATTATAAATATATAAACTTAATTACATATATAAATTTAATTATATTATAAATATATAAACTTAATTATATTTATAAATTTAATTATATTATAAATATATAAACTTAATTATATTTATAAATTTAATTATATTATAAATATATAAACTTAATTACATATATAAATTTAATTATATTATAAATATATAAACATAACTACATATATAAATTTAATTATATTATAAATATATAAAATTAATTAGATATATAAATTTAAATATATTATAAATATATAAACTTAATTATATAATTAATATTCATAAATATATAAATTTTAATAAAATTTCAAAACAAATAACACAAACTTCAAATATATTAAATATAAAAATTAAAAAATATAATTTATATATATAATTAAAAAAACCTAAATAAAAAAAATAAAAAGTTCACTCAAAATTGGATTCTTCGGAAATCAAATTCCGAGTGGTGTAGGACAAAAAAAAAAAAAGACCTCCTAAGATTCTATTCCTGAAAACCGAATTTCAAGTAGCCTAGCGAAAAAAAATTTAAATATCCATAATAGAATTTGGTTTTTCTAAATTCTGAAGGCCAAATTGTCTTAACATGGTCTTGTTGGTCAGAATTTGGTTTCTCCATATGAACTGTAAATAATAATATATGTGTAAATAAGTTGGGAAGTAATATGTATGTGTATAGATTTTTTGAAAAGGTAATATTTTGAAAAAGAAAATTGACATCTATGAGTGCAAAATATTTTATTTAGGGGACTGATACACAGACCTCCCAGTGTAGGGCACCCCTTCCCACACCCCCATTTTATAACTTGGGTACAGTTTTTAAACGTTGAAAAAAAAATTAAAATACAATTAAGGTGTTATTTAGGGGTCACAGTAGTACCTAGAACTTAATACTGTAGTGGCATTCTTGTATACAGTAGAACTAAGGCTGAAGGTGTGAATTTTATTGGCGTTGGCGTCTCGTGTCTTGCGGCATCTCCGTTTTCGACAAACAAACCTCGACAACACCATACTTTTCAACAAACAATTAACCTGTACGTTCCTCTAATCTCAAACCAATTTCTTCTTTCTTTCTTTGCAAAATTGACTTATCTCTTTCGGCATACCAAGGTCACTCACAGGGTGTCATTTTCTTAATCCAATTTCCTCAATCTCGTATGCTATCATTCATAAGCCTCACATTTATTCACCTATCTAGATTCTCAAGTAAATATACTTGTACTAAAGTTTAATCCAAAGCTCAACAATGGCTCTAACATTATGTCTAAACCAAAACCCTTGAGCCAATATACCCATTTCTACCTTTTTACCCCTAAATTCAAGTTTGCTCGTCAGCTGGTTTTCCTGTTCTAGCTGAATTGTGCTTAACTGTGAATGTGACTGGTGATGGTAGATTCTGCTGGCCGTTTTTTCTTCAGACATTGCAAGCAATGCTGTTAAACTCGAACCTTAATCTGATACTATATGAGATTTGGAAGAGTGATTTTATTCCTTTTATAATGAATCAGTTAAATCACTTCCTACAATAGGGGATAATAGGAAACATTGTTTGATGACATCGTTGCAGCTAGTATATAATAGGAATCAAATTCAATTTTTTGCTTGTACAACAATAACCTATTTTTGTTTGTCGTACCGCACTTTCTCGTGAATTATGTGATGAAGAACCCTAGGTCGTTGAATTGAAAAGCATATCTCTGTTTCCTTCATCGTATTTTTTAGCCATTAACCTTTTTTCATCTTCCCAAAACTCTGAGTAAGTTCTTAAACTCCCCTTCCTAATCATCCTCAGGAGTTAGGACCTCAACTTTGCATCCACGCAAATGGAAAAGAAAAGAGAGCTTGTTCATCTCATATACCTGTTGCTTTTTGGCCTTCATTCGTTAAAGTCTTTTCTTTGAATATCTCTAAGCTCCAGATTGCCATATGCAAGGGGGAGGGGGATGAAACTTTCGATAAGAAAAATGTCAGGATTCAGATAATTTAAAATAGGCCAAGTTAGCATCCCAGCAATACGCTTGTTCTTTGTTTGTGCTGTGTATTTTCTCTCTTCTAATTCTCTGTATAATTTCTGAGGCTGAGAATGGGGCAAGCTGTTTGGGTGACTTTAGATAAGATTGCTCTTGCAATGTACTATTTTGACAACTATAAATGTTGAATGTATGACAGGGTCAGGTAGAGAGAGACATGGTACTTTCTTCTAATGGACTTGCTGCTACACAGCCACTTTTTTCTTTCGGATTGATTTCTGATGTCCAATATGCTGATATTCCTGATGGTCGCTCATTCCTTGGTGTTCCACGGTATTATAGACACAGTATTCTTGTGCTGCAGAGAGCAGTTAAAGAATGGAACACTCATCAGAAGCATAAGTTTGTGATTAATTTTGGAGATATTGTTGATGGGTTTTGTCCCAAAGATCAATCTCTTGGTACTGTACAGAAAGTTGTGGACGAATTTGACATGTTCAGGGGGGGACCTGTGTATCATATGATTGGCAATCACTGCTTATACAATCTCCCTCGCAGCAAGTTACTTCCGCTATTGAAGATTCAAACTCCTGATGGTCGTGCATACTATGATTTCTCGCCAGTGCCTGAATACAGGTTTGTTGTTCTGGATGGTTATGACATCAGTGCCATTGGTTGGCCCCAGGATCATCCAAAAACATTGGAGGCCTTGAAAATCCTAAAGGAGAAGAACCCAAACGAAAATAAAAACAGTCCAACAAGTTTGGAGGGGCTTGAAAGAAGGTTCCTCATGTTTAATGGAGCCATTGGAAATGAACAGATGGAATGGTTTGATGGTGTTCTCCTGGAGGCAACCAAAAAGAAACAAAAGGTAGTTGTTTGTTGCCATCTGCCTTTAGATCCTGGTGCTGCAAGTGAGAAGGGACTGTTGTGGAATTATGATGAAGTAATGAATTTGATACATAGATACAACTGTGTTAAGGTATGTCTTGCCGGACATTATCATAAAGGGGGATACTCTATTGATTCTCATGGGATACACCATAGAATTCTTGAAGCTGCTTTGGAATGTCCTCCTGGTACGGATGCATTTGGAAACATTGATGTCTATGATGACCGGATATCTCTTGTAGGAACTGACAGAATGAAAAGTACAAACATGCATTTTAATCCCCCAAGTTAGTTTGTATGACTTTTGAAGCCTTTGGAAGAAGAATGATTCTAAATCATCCTTCAACATCTTTTTATTGGCCCTTCTATTTTTTTATGGTAACTATTGAAAGTATTTTATATTTACTTCTTTACTTGGTACTTTATTTATAAAGAACTAGGAAGATTTGTAAACATAACTATTGGAATAATACATATTATCTTTTAGGATAATAATATATATACTCCTTTATTTGATGTATATATATTTAATATTTTTTTATTTTTTTATCTCTCTTCTTTTATTACATCATATATCTTATAAATCTACCATTTTTTTATTTTTAAGTATATATTAGATACACATGTAAATTTTAAATATCCATCCATAATTTTCGTGTCTTTAATTACTCATCGATAGAGTACCTGCAATCTTTTTCTAGTATACGCAAAAGAAGTGTAATAACTTAGTGTGAAGTTATCTTTTATTACTCATTGATAGAGTACCTACGATCTTTCTCTAGTCTCTGCAAAAGAAATGTACTCCCTCTCTTTTTAAATAAGAGTTGTTTTAAAAAAGTGATTTTGAGACTTATTGCTTATGAGACTTTAAGTGACCTATTACTTATATAAACCAATTACTAATTTATTGTTTCCACTTTTCATCTACCTTCTTTTTAATCAATAAAATGTATTTAATTTTTAAAGAAAGAAGACGTTAGAGTGAAATTATAAAAGAAATGAAAAGAAAAATTAGTACTTACACATAAAAATGAAGACAAGAGTTAACAATTATATTATAGAGAGAGTTAAAGACTTATTTGATAACACAAAAGATGATATTAACAAAGTAATTGAAAATTCTATTGAAGTTGAAAAGTGATTCAATATATAGAGTGAAACTAAGAGTGATATCAAATTTTTGTGAAAACAAAAATATTCAAATTTTTTAAATCAAAATTTCTGGTGGTGAAAATTTTAAGAGTAAAAGTTATAAAGGGAAACTTATTTTGATAGAAATGAGAAAAAAATGTTTCAGGATTGAATACTCTTTATTACAGAGAGAAAAAGAGTACACACTCTTTTAAATGATAAGGTTGTTTTTGAAAAAAAAATTAAAAATTTATTGCAAGTAGTAAAAGTTACTCCTTTTATTGGTTTGTGTAACAAAACCTTAAAGGACTCTTATTTAAAAACAGAGGGAGTAATAACTTAGCGAAGTTGGTGTACTTGTGATTTGGAGATCGAGAAATGCAATGTATTTAATTATAAGTGCAGTGTCAACACTCTATTTTGTCTGAAAAATAATAAAGATAAGACACAGATGAAATAGATTTAACTTAAAAAATATAAAAAAAATTAAAAATATTAAATAAAAATAAAAGATGAGTAAACAAATAATAATAAAATAAAAATATTTTTATAATAAAAAATATGTTTTTATAATAAAATTATTTTCTTTTATATTTAACATATATGTATATATAATAAAATAATATTGATAATTTAAAATAAAAAAGGAGAGAGTTTGTAATTTAAGTATATTATAAATTCTTTTTAATTTTTAGTTTTTTTTTCTTTCTCTTTTCCTTTTTAGGTGATTTTTCACTCTCTCACAACCTCCATTCTTTCTAGAAGACCTACTCTCCTTATATTTCTTCACTATCCATATTCTACTAACCTTCAAATCTTCAGTTTTATTTATTTATTTCTCTCTCCATCCAACTCATATAAATAGGGGTACAAGAGTAGAAAGGGGGATTATTATTTTTTTTTAGAAAGAAGGAGAAAACCTAGAGTAGAGAGGGGACATTTTTTTGAGAAAGAAGGAGAAAAACCTAGAATTGAGAGAGGGAGATAAGGGTTTTCTTAAAGGAGAGAACTTGAAAGAAAGAGAGAACACAATTTTTTTCATCTTTCTAAGGAGAACATAAGACTCGTAAAGAAAGAAGATAGGAGAATATTGAAACATTAAGAGGAAGCCTTGTTAAAGATTTGTCAAGGAAAGAAATTCTTATTGGTATTTTTCTCATTTCATATATTTAACATTGTACCACCCTTTTATATATACATATATCCAATTGTTATTATGGGTGCAAACAGGTACTTGTTTTTGCAATAATTATATTTCCATTAATGAGTAGATGGCATTAAATAAGAGTTATCTTCCCAACTTTTAATATATTAATTGTTGGTTTGGATTCAAAATTCTTCTTGGTTAGTCCAGTATAGGATGATAAGTCTAGTTTTTTCTTTCCTAATTTTGCATTTATGACTTGATTCTTCTGTTGATGAAGAATATATAGTGTATTGAGTTTTTTTATCTTATTAATTATTATGTGATAATAAATTATTAAAATTCTGTATTAATATATAATTAACTCTTGATACTAGCTTTGATATAGAGGTGTATTTTACTTCATCTTAATAAATGAAATTATTAATGAAATATATTATCATGTGTACTTTTTTTTTATCTAATTGTGTACCTTATAATATATATATATATATATATATATATATATATATATGACTATGCACATCATCTTATATCTACTGTCTATTAATTAAATATGTATTTATACTTTAACATGATAAAAATAGAGTTTTCCTTTATTAATTATTTTTTTATTATTATTTCTACAAAATTATTCATAAATTAAAGTAAATCATTTAGATATATATATATGATTATATGCATCATCTTATATCTTGTATTTTTTATATATAAATAAACTTTAAAAATAATTATTTAAAATTTAGAAATAATTTAAATATAATAAATTAAAGTAAATCATATAGATATATGCATGATCGTACGCATCATCTTATATCTCGTATTTTTTTATATAAATAAACTTTAAAAAATAATTATTTAAAATTTAGAAATAATTTAAACATAATAAATTAAAATAAATCATTTAAAATATATGTATGACCATATACTTCCTCTTATATGTAATAGTTAATGTTGTTTAAAAAAATATATACTTAAATAAATTTTAGATATAGGTATGACCGCTCGTGACATCTTATATTCTACTATTAAAAAATCACTTTTATAAATAAATTAAATATTTTAATTAAATAATTAAATAAAATAATATTTATAAAGTGATGTCATTTAGACTAAAGAACGTGGGAGCAACTTATCATAGAGTCATGGTGACTTTGTTTCATGATATGATGCACAAGGAGATTGAAGTTTATGTGGATGATATGATTTCCAAATCTAAGACAGAGGATGAACATATTGTTAATCTACGGAGGTTGTTTGAGAGGTTAAGGAAGTTTAAGCTTAGACTAAACCCCGCTAAATACACTTTTGGCGTGAAATCAGGAAAATTGTTAGGGTTTGTAGTCAGCCAAAAAGGAATAGAAGTTGATCCCGACAAGGTGCGAGCAATTCTAGAAATGCCAGCACCGCGCACAGAAAAAGAAATTTGTGGTTTCTTGGGTAGATTAAACTGCATTGCTAGATTTATCTCCCAGTTAACTGCCACATGTGAGCCAATATTCAAGTTGTTGCACAAGAATCACGTCATGGAGTGGAATGAAGATTGTCAAACAACATTCAAGAAGATCAAACAATATTTATGAGAGCCTCCTATACTACTCCCACCAATATCAGGGAAACCCCTTATAGTATATTTGACAGTATTGGATGAATCAATGGGTTGTGTTTTGGGTGAACATGATGAAACAGGAAAAAAGGAGCATGTTATTTATTACTTAAGTAAGAAATTCACAAGTTGTGAGCAAAGGTATTATTTGTTAGAGAGAACTTGTTGTGCATTAGCATGGGCGTCTCACCGACTAAGACAATATATGTTGAGTCACACCACTTGGTTGGTATCTAAAATGGACCCAATCAAGTATATTTTTGAGAAACCAGCCCTTACTGTAGAATAGCTCGATGGCAGGTGTTATTGTCAGAATATGACATCCTGTATGTCACCCAAAAAGCTATCAAAGACAATGCTTAAAATACTTGGCTCACCAACCCGATGATTATCAACCCATGCAACCTGAGTTTCCTGATAAAGATATTTTAGCTCTCTTTGATGAAAGTAAAATTGGTTCAGATAAGAACAAATGGATGTTACTCTTTGATGGGGCCCCGAATGCATTAGGACATGGAATTGGGGAAGTACTCATATTGTCAGAAAACCAATATATTCCAATGACAGCGAGGTTGTGCTTTAGTTGTACTAACAATGTCGTAGAATATGAAGCCTGTGCTATGGTCGTTCTAGCAGCAATTGAATCAAAAGCGAAAAATTTAGAAGTATATGGTGATTCAGCATTGGTCATCCACCAATTGAGAGGAGAATGGGAAACGAGGGATAAAAAATTGATCCCTTATTAGACCTACATCAAAGGATTGATGGAGTATTTTGATATAATTATATTTCACCATATTCCTAGAGAGGATATCAGTTGGCCGACGCTTTAGCCACCTTGTCATCAATGTTTGAACTAAATCAAGACGAAGAGCTGCCATTGATAAGAATGGAGAGTCATGAGCAACCTACCTATTGCTTTTTAATTGAAGAGGAGCCAGATGGGAAACCTTGGTATTTTGATATTAAACGCTACCTTAAAGATCGAGAATATCGTAAAACAACCTCTGAAAATGATAAGAGGACATTAAGAAGACTAACCTCAGGTTTCCTACTAAATGGAGATGTTCTTTATAAGAAAAATCATGATATGGTACTCCTCAGGTGTGTTGATGCAAAAGAGGCAGAAAAAATACTAAGGGAAGTTCATGAGGGGTCTTTTAGAACTCATATGAATGGGCATGCCATGGCAAGAAAGATTTTGAGGGTCGGTTACTTTTGGTTAACAATGGAAAATGATTGTTGCATCCATGTGCTAAGATGTCACAAGTGTCAGGCATGTGCTGATAACATCAATATGCCACTTACATAATTAAATATTTTGACAGCATTATAGCCTTTCTCAATGTGGGGAATAGACATTATTGGGGCTATAGAGCCAAAAGCCTTAAATGGATATTGTTTCTTCTTAGTCGCAATTGATTATTTTACCAAGTGGGTTGAGGCTACTTCATACTCCAACATGACAAGGAGTTTGGTGATAAAATTCATAAAAATTGAGTTTATTTTAGGTATGGACAACCTAGCAAGATTATTACAGATAATGCCAAAAATTTGAATAATAAAATGATGAATGAGTTGTGTGAAAACTTCAAGATTCAATACCATAATTTTTCCCCTTATTGTCCGAAGATAAATGGGATAGTAGAGGCCGCTAATAAAAACATCAAGAAAATCATACAGAAGATGGTGGTGACATATAAGGACTGACATGAAATGCTTCCTTTTGCTCTGCATGATACTGCACTTTAGTTCGAACATCAACAAGGGCAACTCCATTTTCATTAGTATATGGAATGAAGGCAGTGCTTTCTTTCGAAGTGGAAATTCCTTCTTTAAGAGTTTTGATGGAAACCAAACTAGAAGAAGCAAAATGGGTCAAGCTCGATTGATTAGCTAAACCTTATTGATGGGAAGAGGATAAATGCAATATGTCAGGGCCAACTATATCAAAGAAGGATGAAAAAAGCATTTGAGAAAAAATTTCGTCCTCGAGAATTCCACGAGGGCGATTTGGTGTTGAAGAAAATTGTGCCTATACAAAAGGATCATAGAGGGAAATGGACTCCAAACTTATGACTGGCACAGGCATATCAAGTCGAGCTTATGACTAGCACCTGCATATCAAGCCCAGCTTACGATTGACACCCGCATATCAAGCCCAGCTTACGAATGACACCTACATATCAAGCCTAGCTTATGACTAGCACAGGCATATCAAGCCTAGCTTATGACTGGCACCTGCATATCAAGCCTAACCTACAACTGGAACTTGCATATCAAGCCCAACTTATGACTGGAACCTGCATATCAAGCCCAGCTTTTGACTCGCACCTTTCAAACCCAGTTTCCGACTGGCACCTGCATACTAAGCCCAACATACGACTAACACTGTCCCGTATTTTTTTGCATATCAAGCTCAGCTTACAACTGACATTGTCCCGTATGTTTTTTTTTGCATATCAAGCCCAGCTTACGACTGACACTCGCATACTAAGCCCAACTTATGATTGACACTATCCTGTATTTTTTTGCATATCAAGCCTAGTTTCCAACTGGAACTTACATACTAAGCCCATTACATCTGACACTCGCATGTTTATTTTATGTTAAAGCTCAGCTTACAAATGGTAATCACCAGTTTATTTTCGGTCAAGCCCAGCTTACGAATGACACCTGCATACCAAGCCCAGCCTACGACTGGCACTAGCATACCAAGTCCAACTTACGATTGCTGGCACCATCATACTAAGCCCAACTTGCGAATGACACTCACGTGTTCCGCATATCAAACCCAGTTTATGATTGGCACTTTCATCCCAAAGCAGGCTTTCATGGGAATTTACATATAAATCCAAACGAAATTAGTGTTTCTATCTTTACTTAACATTTACTATAACAATATGAAAACACTTATTTTCATATTATTAAAGTAAAGTAAAGAGGGGCAACTGTCAACACTCCATTTTGTCTGGAAAATAATAAAGATAAGAAACTAATGAAATAAACTTAACTTAAAAAATATAAAGAAAAATTAAAAATATTAAATAAAAATAAAGATGAGTAAACAAATAATAATGAAATAGAAATATTTTTATAATAAGAAAATATGTTTTTTATAATAAAAATATTTTCTTTTATATTTAACATATATGTATATATAATAAAATAATATTGATAATTTAAAATAAAAAATGAGAGAGTTTGTAATTTAAATATATCATAAATTCTTTTTAATTTTTAGTTTTTCTTTCTTTCTCTCCTCCTTTTTAGGTGATTTCCACTCTCTCAACCTCCACTCTTTCTAGAAGACCTATTGTCCTTATATTTCTCCACTACCCATATTCCACTAACCTTCAAATCTTCAGTTTTATTTATTTATTTATTTCTCTCTCTACCCAACTCATATAAATAGGGGTACAAGAGTAGAGAGAGGGGATTATTTTTTTTTTAAGAAAAAAAAAAGAAAAACCTAGAGTAGAGAGGGGGGATCTTTTTTAGAAGGAAGTAGAAAAACCTAGAATTGAAAGAGGGAGATAAGGGTTTTCTTAAATAAGAGAACTTGAAAGAAAGAGAGAACACAATTTTTTTCTCCTTTCTATGGAGAGCATACTCATAAAGAAAGGAGATAGGAGAACATTGAAACATTAAGAGAAGCCTTGTTGAAGATTTGTCAAGAAAGGAAGTCCTTATAGATATTTTTCTCATTTCATATACATATATCCAATTGTTATTATGGGTGCAAACACGTACTTGTTTTTGCAATAATTATATTTCCATTAATGAGTAGATTGCATTAAATAAGAGTTATCTTCCTAGCTTTTAGTATATTAATTATTGGTTTGGATTCAAAATTCTTGTTGGTTAGTGTAATATAGGATAATAAGTCTAGTTCTTTCCTTCTTAATTTTGCATTTATGACTTAAGGATTCTTCTGTTGATGAAGAATATATAATGTATTGAGTTTTTTATCTTATTAATTATGATCTGATAATAAATTATAAAAATGATGTATTAATATTTAATTAACTCTTGATACTAGCTTTGATATAGAGGTGTATTTTACTTCATCTTAATATATGAAATTATTAATTAAATATATTATCATGTGTACTTATTTTTAATCCAATTGTGTACCTTGTAATATATATATATATATATATATATATATATGACTATACACATCATTTTATATCTAGTGTCTATTAATTAAATATGTATTTATACTTTAACATGATAAAAATAGAGTTTTCCTTTATTAATTATTTTTATTATTATTTCTACACTATTCTTAAATTAAAGCAAATCATTTAGATATATGTATGATCATACACATCATCTTATATTTTGTATTTTTTATATATAAATAAACTTTAAAATTTAGAAATAATTTAAACATAATAAATTATAATAAATCATTTAAAATATATGTATGACCATATACGTCCTCTTATATGAAATAATTAATATTGTTTAAAAAATATATACTTAAATAAATTTTAGATATAGGTATGACCGTCCGTGACATCTTATATTCTACTATTAAAAAAAATCACTTTTATAAATAGATTAAATATTTTAAGATATATCGTGTGTATCATCTTATATCCCATATTTAATTTTTTTAATATAATAAGTCTTACAAAAGTTAAATCTTCTCTCCAAAGAAAATTCATGCAACAGTCTACGATATGGATATATAGTTTATACTATCTTCACTCATTATATGATTAGTAAGTGTATCTAGTATAGTCACTCACACTATCTTACACTCTAAATCGTGTGAACTAAACATAAATCTCATCAAAATACCAAAAAATCTATTAAAATTTTAAAACTAAAACATATTCAACACCCACATTCTTTTTACAAAAAGAACTACGTAACCCTGATTTTCCATAATAAATGGAAATACATAGGAGCAAGATCAATCCTAGTCGGACCCAAATAAATAATTTCATAAATATTTTTCTTACCTTAAAAAACATAATAGATAATAAAAATTTTACATATGTCTTTGTTTGATTTTGGCGAAAAATAAATACTTTTAAAAATTACACTAGTTTAGTACATTTAATTAGAGGTAATCGTCTTAGGACGGACGTCGTAGGGTACTAACACCTTCCCTACGTGTAACTTATTCCCGAACCCGAATTTGGTTCCAAAGACCATTTTTAAGAAGGTTTTCTATAGTTTTCCTAAATAAATTATGGTGGCGACTCTTCTGTCTTTTGAAACTTTATTTTTCGTCGTGACCCTGGTTGCAATATGTAGTATAAGATGAAGTTATTAATATTTCACTACAAATGATCTTAATTATTCAACTATATATAGGGTTGTTAGTCTATCATAAAAAATCGAAAAAAAGGAAACAATAGAAGGATGAGATCAAGAAATGATCAAATTACTTTTAAGTTCACATAGAAAAATCAAGAATTAGTTCGAGAAGGGTAAATCAAGCAAGAGATAGCAGAATTGGCTTCTTCAATAATCAGCAAGCAAGGACACGTGGAATGATACAAGACTAGTGAAAATTAAATTTAGGAATACCTAACCGTTGTCAGTAACGATTATGTTTTTTGAAATGTTATAAATAGAAGGGAAAAGGAAGAAAAAGGGGTTGCGAACAATGTGAGAGAGTCAGAAACAACAACATGGCAATAACACATTGTGCAATATTAGTCTGGATTAGAGCTGTCAAAAACGGGCGGTCCGGCTCAGCCTGGCCTGGCCCTATGGGCCGAGTTCAGAAAATTTGATAGCCTAGTCTGGCCTATATTTTAAAACGGGCCACAATTTTTAGCCTAGCTTGACCCTATGTTAGGCTAACGGGCCATTTTTAGCCTAATTAAAAATTGAAAAAATATTACAATATTTCTTTTGTTTTCTTAATCTCTCCACAATTTTGTTCAACGTTATTTTTGTTTTTGTTATCATCAGATGGATCACTAATTGGAGGAGTAACTCCTTGATGTTGTCATAAGGAATAAGAACTCTGCAATGTAAGAGATAAAAAAACATAAAAACCTATTTAATACTTATAATAATTTTACTTTATATAATTCAACAAATATTAACAAAATAACACAAACCCATTATGATTGAGGAAAATAAAAGCAAATATAAAGTTTTGATTAGAAATTAAAAAAAATGATAATATAAATTAACAAAAAATAAGGAAGAACCTAACCTAATGTGAAACAGAGAAGTTATGGCGGAAGCATGAAACTGTGGTGGTGAAGGTGATACAAGGAAAGAGGAGCAGTGCAGTAGAGGAGATGAGAGAACTTTTGAGAAAGGAAGAGAAGAGATGAAGAATTGAACAGAGACTCTGAGACACTAGGGTTTCTTTCTTTAGTATGACAACATAACAATTAAGAACAAAAATTTAATATAAAAGATAAACGGACTAGCCCGTTAGCCTACAAGCCAGCCTGGCCTTGGCCCATATGGACATCGGGCCAAATGGGCCAAGCTAAAAAAGGCTTATTGTTATTTAGGCCACAATATTTTAAGTCTAACCTGACCTGAATCATAGGCTATACGAGCCAGCTCATCGGGTCAGACCTATTTTGACAGCTCTAGTCTGGATAGCCTTATTCTATGAATTTCTGCCACGTTTTTGTATTATCTTGATAGTAAAAATTACGTTTATTTACATCAAGTCCTTATTCAGATTTATCCTTTCCAGTAGTTTAGTAATGGGTTAACATCTTTTCTTAGTTCTAGATTATATTTGTAAGATTCAATTAGTGTTGGTTCTTCATATTTATACCATTCAACAAAAAACCAAAAAAGAAGTATTGTTTCAAAGAAGTAATTTTAGATTGAAAATGATAACATGCTTAAACAAAAAAATCAATAATCGTATTTGTTAGCAGATTGTCAAATTGTGAAATCGAATCATCGATCGATTTCGATTATACCCAAATTTGCATCGAAAAGAAGGGTATTATTAAAAATTTTCAAAAACACTTATTGAATTTTTAAAACAATCAAAATTTAGAAACTAAAAAAAGACTAAGAACCTATTAAAGGTAGTTGGGAGTTTTATGATTTTCATGATGACAAATGAATTTGTCCATGTGGACATTGCTCAAACATGTCGCGATTTTGATGGAAAATCCTTACATTGACTGAGTATGGGTATGGGTATTGGTAATACTCGATTTTTTTAAATTAAGTATGGAGACGGAGATGGGAATGTACATACTCGTCCCTCGTCCCCGCTCCCATAGCGATCCCAATACCATGTCTTCATCTCATACTCATTCCTATTTTAAATTATTAAAACACATTTAGTTCATTAAATAATCTAAAAAATTTATATTAATTCTTTGTTTTGTAATTTATTTCTAAAGCATCATTTGATTTTTTTTACCTTTTTTTATAATTATTTGACCTTTATTTTATTGTTATTTGATGACACTTTAATTTGTGATTTATGCAATTATAATTTTTTTATTAATATTTGTTATTAATTAGAGAAAAAAGAAGATATGTATCATTTTGACTTTGAATAATTTATAATATCATGTTTCTTTTGTTGAGATTTTTACTTTTTTATAAAAAATCATTTAATTAATATTTGAAATAGTTAGAATGAGTAGGATTATACTGGTTATCCAATGACATATACCTGTATTTAATGGAGATGAGACAAAAAAAAATTCATATCTATTAAATACAAAGACAAGAATAAAAATAAATTTTTATTATAAAGATGAGACATAAAAATGAAACCTATTTATGTGGGCCTTGTTGGTATCCCTAGTTCTCAAATGTAATTTTTTTTAAAAGTAATTATGTTTTACTAAATTATGTGAAAATAATTATTAAGTCAATTTCAATATAATTTCACATTTAATTTTGAAATAAATAAAAATGATCAATTTACTACTTTTATTTTAGAAAAACACACTGTTACTGTATTTGCTTTTGACTTCTCCCATTCCTTATTTACCATTATACATTACTATTCTTATTGTCACTATTATTTTCTCACTTCACAAACATCCATCTAAAGTAATTTTAACAGGATAAGGAACTTTTTAAGTTACTTAATGAATTTTTAAAAATTAAAGATGATTGTATTTTTTTTAAAACATTTTAAACTTGTAACTAAAAATATTCTAAATAAATCCTAAAAACAACCAAAGTTTTGAAAGTGTTTCTTAAAAGACAATTATATTAAAACTTATATACTTTATTTTAAATTTCTATAACTGCATTATTAACTATTTTAAGAAAATCATGTTTAATGGAGAAAATAAAAAAAAAATATTTGATCGAAAATTAAAAGTCAGCCGTGATTATTTGGTATGTTAACATGATATCATAAAAAATAATCATTATATATTAATATATATATATATACTAGAAAAATATATAATGGATTCTTTTTTATATATACAAAAATTGCTTTCTTATTTTATTTTTACTAATATTTTAAATTTACAATACAAAATCCACATATCTAAAACGATAAAAGAAAATTAAAATATAGTGAAAAAAACATAAAAACTTAATAATTAAATCTTTTTACTACAATAAAATTTTAGTAATGTACAATAAATAATATATTTACTTATTTATTTTTTATATAACAAATAAAATCACATAAACACAAAGAACAAATATATATATATATATATATATATATATGTTTATATATATATATATATATATATATTAAAAAATTAAGACGCTTGTGATAAAAAATACAAATCCTAAATCCTTAACTATAATAATACCTGTGTTTTTCTTTTTTTTTTTCTAATAATAATAAAAAAAGAGTTAGAATATAACTTTATGACATTTTAATTTTGTTTGTTTGAAAACTCAATAAATTTTATTTTATTTTTAAAATATTAAATATAAAAACATAAAGTGTAAATAGTTTAACTTCAAAAAATTCATCAAAAATTTATTTTTTCTGTAAATATTAAACATGGAAACAATGCGTGTCTGTAACTTTAATTTGATACTTTTTAATTAAAATATATACTTTTAACAAAAAATTATAATGAAAATGTTGAAGAAAATTTAAGAGTATTATAGTTATATGTTGCAAAATAAACTAAACAAAAGTGACAAAAAAATGTGTGAGAATTAAGATGAAGGAAAAGGATGATGCATTATGTATTAAACATGATAATCACTTAATTAATGATAGAATGTAGAAATAAATAACTATTGACAACAGCCTATTCAAACCTATATGTTACTGGAAATTATATATGTCTACAATTTTATTTTTTTAATTAAAAGTCATACCCTTTATCTATATTATATATATCTTAATTAAAAATTATAAATAAAATATTGAAAAAAAAGGATAAATGTACCCGTTAAAGTACCTGCCACATGGGGGGCACCAGGGCACTGACTATTTGTTTTAAAATGCTTGAAGGTCAATGATGGAGGTACCTTGAAACCATTTCTATTCCATTCATTGTGCTTGTGCTGCGACTCTGTTTTCAACAAAATATTTCGCCCTTTCAAATTACTTAACACTGGTGCGTCCCTCTGTTTACTATTCGATTCTCTCTATGCTGCTGTGAACGCATACCAATTGTTTCTTTATTAGTGTTCGCCAAACGACTTATCAAGGTTCTAATCTAATCAATTTGGGCTTTTAGGAAAACTGAATTTCTGATGTGATGCCAAATAAAGTGGGGTTCTGATTAATTCAACTAGTGATCCTTTTAATTCGAGTTTGCTTATCAGCTGGTGTTCTTGTCCTCAACGAATTGAGTTTAAGATCTACTAATTTTTCAAGTATGTTTCATGAGTTACAAGGCTGCAAATAATTCATATGCGGTTGTGACTCGTGATGGTAGATTATACAGGGTGTTTTTTCTTAATACATTGCTGGTATGTATTTTATATCCCGTGCCTGTGATCTTCTGATGTGGAGAATGATTTCAAATCGCGGTTGCTGTTGGTGAAATTTAGTTCTGTGAATTAATTCTATGGTTGCACTAAATATAATCCATCATGACATGACTCATTTTGAACATTCTATATGTCTTGTCCTCGCTCTCAAAGTTCACCAATCCCTTGTTTTAACTCGTTATCATTTTACTATATGTAGGAGTCTGTTTGAATAAATATTTTCAATGCAAACAGTTCTAGAAAAGGTAAATAAGAAGAAAAAAATATTTTTTTTCTATGATTAACTTGTGCAGAAGTTAAAACATAATCTGTTTAGAAAAAATAATAAGCGAGCTTTATGAATTAACTTACATATAACTTAATTTTAGCTTAAGTCATTTTTCTTTTTATTTTCTTCTATTGCAAGTGCTTCTAAACTAGTTTATCTAATCCGAAAACTTGGGTACCTAACCCTTCAATCAAAATTCCCCATAAATCTACAAAATAAAGGAAGGAAGGAATGAAAAACTACTTGTGTGTGAACTATGAAACGCATTGCGGCTTGATCCCACTGCTCCATCTGCTGTGCTGTGGCCATTTCATTTACTGTGTTGTGACTACTGCAGCTTCGAAAAGGAAAAGAGAAGAGAGCTTGCTCATCCGTATTAAATAACCGCTTCTTTGTCCTTCATTCATTAAAGCCTCTTTTTTTATTATCTCGAAGCTCTAGATTGTCCTGGTGACATAACAGAACACGCAAGTTACTCAGACACAGGATGAAAAACTTAGAGCAGGAGTGAGGTTATTTCCTCGTTCACCAACTGCCTATGTTTTTTATGTGCTTGTTAGTTACTCTCTCCTCACGCGTGAAACAGGAAATTCATTCTCGAAAGTTTTACTTTATAATAATACAGGTTTTATACACTACTTATCTTTATGTAAGATAAGGAATGGAAACTTCATTTTTAATCTTGGATTGATTGACTTGATCACATGAAGACTGTTATACAAGTGAGAGGGGGATGAAACAACTTTTGACAAGAAAATGTTAGGAGCAGATTATTTGAACACATTTTGCTTGTTTCTGTTTGTGATATGTATTCTTTACCTGCTGATTCTCTGAATAGTTTGCTGAGGTGGAGAATGCGATGACTGGTTCCTGTTTTTAAATTTAGATCAGATTCCTCTTGGAAAGTACTGCTTTGTTGACTTCATAAATGTTTAATGTGTGATAGGGGCACGTAGAGAGAGACGCCATGGTTTCTTCTAGTGGACTAGCTACTACGCAACCACTTTTTTCTTTTGGATTGATTTCTGATGTCCAATATGCTGATATTCCTGATGGCCGCTCATTCCTTGGTGTTCCACGGTATTATAGGCACAGTATTCTTATGTTGCAGAGAGCAGTTAAGGAATGGAATGGTCATCAGAAGCATATGTTTGTGATTAATTTTGGAGATATTGTTGATGGGTTTTGTCCTAAAGATCAATCTCTTGGTACTGTACAGAAAGTTGTGGACGAATTTGAGATGTTCAGGGGGGGACCTGTGTATCATATGATTGGAAATCACTGCCTATACAATCTCCCTCGCAGCAAGTTACTTCCATTATTGAAGATCCAAACTCTTGATGGCCGTGCATACTATGATTTCTCACCGGTGCCTGAATATAGATTTGTAGTTCTGGATGCCTATGACATCAGCGCCATTGGTTGGCCAGAAAATCATCCAAAAACATTGGAGGCCATGAAAATCCTGGGGGAGAAGAATCCAAATGAAAATAAGAACAGTCCAGATAATTTGGAGGGGCCTGAAAGAAGGTTTGTCATGTTTAATGGAGCTATTGGAAAAGAACAGATGGAATGGTTAGATGGTGTTCTCCTGGATGCGACAAAGTTGAAACAGAAGGTGATTGTCTGTTGCCATTTGCCTCTAGATCCAGGTGCGGCAAATATGGATACACTGTTGTGGAATTATGATGAAGTAATGAATTTGATACACAGATACAAATGCGTTAAGGCCTGTCTTGCTGGGCATGATCATAAAGGGGGATACTCCATTGATTCTCATGGGATACACCATAGAGTTTTTGAAGCTGCTTTGGAATGTCCTCCTGGTACCAATGCATTTGGATACATTGATGTCTACGACGACAGGATATCACTAATCGGAACTGACAGAATGGAAAGTACAGACATGCATTTTAGGCCCCCAAGTTAATTTGTATGACAGGATGTGTTCTTGTTTATAAAAAATGCCTATTATCTTTTATTAATAATTGACAGAGTACCTATGATCTCGTTCTAGTCCTACCTACAGGGAAGTTTGCATTTAAAGTTGGAATAACTTAATTGAGTTGGTATTGGCAATTTCCCAGTTCATGAATCAACCAATCATAACTAAACATGTCCCTTCCTTTTGAGAGAGGCAAGGATGCAAGATGCTGCAACATTACTTGTACATGATGCTTTGCTTGTGTATTGTAATTGATCTTGTAAAACTGTTACACAACTTGCTTCATTGCTTGACTTAAATTCATTGAAAACCTTACCTGTAGTATTTACAGTTTACCACTTAATCACTGATAAAGTAATTAAGATTTTTATGGTCTTGAATTCATCCCTATGATATAATGGGTCAAGAGTGGTTTCGTTTTGTTGTGAAGGGAAGAAACTTTTTCCTTCCTCTTCTCAACGTAGTGACACAAGCAGTGACACCAACCAGAAAGCATTAAGCAAACGGAGGATATATCTAGGGACGCGTGGTGTCCACTGATGGAATGAATCTCAAAGAGGTTGGTGGTGCGTGGATGGTTAGACTATATCCAGCTTCCACGTCGTTGGAGGCACGTCTCTCTCATCGACCCACTAGACTAAGGGGTGGTTGTGGATTGGATCCAATAAAATAAATAGGATGAAAAACTCATGCATTTTAACTAGATAATATTAAATTGAATGTTACCAATAAGATTATATTTATATTAATTTCTCTAATTTAGATTTGAATTGACCCAATTTGTCCAGCCTCATCTAAGCTCAATTTGACGTGTAACCAAACTTTAGTTCAATATGATAAAACTTGACTAGAGCTTGACTTCATATAGGCTAGCCTCAAAATCTAACATGGGCTTGACCTAGGTCATTTTAGATTGACTTGGGCTTGACTTGATAAATTGTTAAAAATCTTCAAAAACTTTGTTTATAAAATCTCTTTTTCTTTGATTAGTTCAATTTTAATATCATAAGATGTAGACTAGTTTAGGGAAAGAAAGATTTATTCATACAGTTTTTATACTCATTCGTATGTAAAAACAAACTACATCTAGTTCTTGATCAACAAGTCAAGTTTCATTACACGGACTAACGTTGTGAAGATGCAAGACAATTATTCTTTAGAACTCAGTCACTCCTGACTAACAACCCAAAGTATTCGTTGGAATTCAACACTATTGTCTAACAACCCAAGTTTTCTTTGGAACTCAGTCACTCTTGATTGATAGCCCAAGTATTGTTTGAAACAGAGCCACTCTTGGCTAACAACCTAGAGGTTTATAAAAGATGTGATGTAAAGAGTCACGATTTTGGCTCACTAGAGAGGGGTGGCGTCTTGTAATGTATACAAAATTATGAACACTCTACTAGATGGCAAACGAATGCAATAGTGTTCTTACAAAGCATTTTAGGACATAGAAGAACAAAGGAAGTTTTGTCATGTGTTAACACTTTTGATATGTGTTGTTGTTTTTCTTCTTGAAGGATGACTTTATACAACACAAAGAAGAAAGAATTGTTGCAAATCCTTTTTTGGTCATTTATAGTTTCAACTCAGAAAACCATCTTCTATCATTTGAAGAAGCAAAGGCATAAAGATGCATTAAATACACTCCATGTAGCATTAAATGCATATATCCTTGCAAGAAACATCCTAATAGAGGGTAGGACTTATCAGGCTAAGGTCATAGTGCTTTTTACTTAAACAAGAGTAAAACAAGTGACTATACATGGTGGATTTTCCAGAGTTGACATATGTTCAAGTCTTCTAGTTGTTGATACATACCAACTTTAGCTCATTTTCCAAGAGATCGATGTTAGCAAGTGCTTTTGAAGATCATCTTTGTAACACTCCATTGATATCATACAATTATAACAACTTGATAATTAATTATTACGTTATGATACTTTTAAATGTAATGTTTTTTTTCTATTTTATTTATAATCCATTTAAATTTCAATGAGTAATGTGAAACTTTCATTTTTTTTAACAGTATTAGGAAAAAATTATCGAGGACCATGGACCTTTTATTCTGATCTTGTAAAGAAAGTAAGACTTATTTATTTATTTCTTTTTTAATTATAAAATATTCAAAATCCTATCTTTACCAATTTTTATTTCTAATTTGTATGATATATCTTAATTTCTACATGACTAGGAATAAATTAATTAGAGGATTAGTGTGAATGGTGAGTGGCATGAAGAAGGTAACTACAATTGGACCCTCCAGGGCAATGGGAACTTCAGTGTTCAATGCAAAGACAAAGTTAGACAGTCCTGTTCCTTGAAAGGTGACCGAGTTGGCTAGAGTATTGATGTTCCAACTTATTCCGGGAAAAATAGTGATGATTATTACAGAGAAGGGTTTGGAGTATTTGGTGCCTCCATCTATAACATTTTTTATTTGGGTATACATATTCATATAGAAACAAAATAAGGAAGTGAGCACAAATACCTTATGAAAAATAATTAAAAGAATAAATAATTATATATAAATATATATGATTTTTTTTGGAGAATCTTTATTTTAAGTTTGGATTTCTTTTATTCAATTATATATAACATTTCTTCAATTTGTTTATCTCGATATGCATAAAGATTTTTTTTGTCATTATATTTCACAAAATATTGCTTTCCTCAAACTATTAATAATTTTTTTTAACATATATGAGTATTATTTTTTTCTTCAATACTGGTGATTACTTAATATATATAATTTCTTTTAGAATGTATGCATGTGAATTGTCACAACAATCTCGATGAATATTTTAAGTTGAATGTCATGTATTTCACCACAATTTTTTTTTGTATGTCGAATAGGTATCTAGGAGCTTATATTTTAATACTATATTTTTCTCGATATACATATATACAAATAAAACTTGAATGTTCATATTAATTTATTTAATAAGCTTGAGTAGAAATCTTAATTGTAGTGACTAGTCAGGATAAATGAAATTTTATTATGGCCATTAACATATTACAAGATTATCAATCTTGAATAATATATACTTATTTAAATCCCCAAGGTCCAACCTCCAACTACAAAAGTTTATACTTGAGTTCTTAAAATTAAATTTAATCGGCACGCATATATATATATGTATGTATGTATGTATATATGTGTGCGTATGTATGTATGTATGTATGTATATATATATATATGTGTGTGTGTATGTATGTATGTATAAATATATGTTGAATCATATATCAAAATATTATTACAGTTGATGGTATATAGACAAACATGATAAGGTTAGGGACACCTCACTCAAAATTAAAAGTAAAGAAGAATTTAAATAATTGATTATGGTAATTTGTGGTAAACTTTATCTTATTAGTGATCATTGTTTGATTTCGAAAATCGATATCAAAGTTTTACAAACCACTTGGCTACATGCATTTCTCTTATATAATATGCACAGTTTATATGCACAATTGATGATATGGAGGAAGAGATTACCTCTTGTCAGCCAACACAATCTAGCAAAAAGAATAAAAGACATTCGAAGAAAACCACAAAGCTCCCAAAAAAATTGATAAAGGTGCCAACAAAAAAGCATTTTATGGACATTAAAAGTATTTTTTTGGAATGCTAAAGGATTAGTTATGGAAAAAATTACCAATACGGTTTGAAAACTAATTATAGATCACAAACTCAATTGGTTTTCATTGTTGAACCAATGGTTACTTTTCAAAATTCACATATGTATCTTTTCTTCACGCCCTTAAATTCAATTTTTTTGTTGTTAGTCAAGAGTTGTTATGATACCTAATCTTTGGTTCTTGGGAAAGAAACAAATTCAAGTTTCCATTTATAATTCTTTAAATCAATGTATATGATGGAAACCATCCAGTCACATTAATAAAGATCAATGGACAAGAAGATAGAATAAGATAAAACCTTAAAAAAGAAGACTTTACTACTTTGGAGCGTAGAATATTAGGAATTTTCTTCTTCTTCTCAATTTTATAAACATTATATAAATATACATATTTCTTTGTAATTTTTAGGATTTTGTAAGGGCATAAGTGAGCTAGCTTTGGGCCTTAATTATTGGGCCTTGTATGGGACGATCATACCCTTGAAAAAGACAACCAAGCATGGAAGAAGAGCATGGACTAAAAAGTTCGACATCACTTGGAAGAAGCTCTTTGTGACAATATTTTGTAGCTTGAAATAAAAATTTGTCTCAAATCCAGCCAACAAATTTTAGTCCTACATCACTTGAAACATGCCATATGTAGGTTGTTTTGTACGATATCCTTTCCCTTTGGACTTCCCTATTGGTAATTTAGTCCCATATTTTTTTGGTTTGGTTTGTAAGGAAAGCTAAGTCATCTATATACAGAACCCTTGTCCCCATATACAAACCATCTTTGAATGAGTGAGAAAATAAATGCTTTCGAAAAGCTCAATCTTGTTCACCAAGGTCACTTAAGGGAGCATTTCTCTTAGAAGTGTTGTAGGATCTCTCAAACATGCGTAGAAGCATAGGAAATCAAAATAAAATTATATTTGCATGGAAGAACATGAAAACTGAAATTTCCCCCAAGTGTTAGGGGTCCAATCGGTCCAAACTTCTCAAAATTGGAAAACAAATCAATTTAACTGATTAAAATAAAAAACACATGCATAGGAAGCCATAGAATGAATGAAACTTGACTTTAATTGGTGCAAATGATTGGAATGAGCCAAGAATGGTGCGACACATATGAACAAAGTAAGAACAAGAAATTGAAAAACATGGAGAAGAATAGTATTATGGTTACTTTTCAATAGAAATTGAACAATAATGAACAGTAACTAAAGGAGAATAATAAGCTAAAAACATTGAAAGAGTTAATAACTTCAATTGCATTTGATTTGGTAATAAGAGTCACCAATACAAGGAATAGGTACTGTGCTCATGTGCATTACAAGGAAATGAGAAAATCTGCAATACAGTAAGAAGGGGATGAGGAAAAAGGAAGGCTAAAGGGGAGAGGAGAGAAAAAAGGGAATCTTTAATCATTCGACCCCTCACTCCCTTGCTTTTTGGTTCCTTTATTCCCTTGCCAAAAGTAATCCTACAACATGGAATTCGGTTGCTGCAATCATGAGCTCCTGTGCACTGCCAACTGGCTCTTTAATCAACTTTGTCTCATTCTGCTCGCTGACTTGGCCCTCACGTCTAGGATCCGTAACAATACTCCCCCCTTTCGAATTAACCTTGTCCTCAAGGTTAAAATGTTGGATGTTGTTTGATGAATTCTTCTTGATCTTCCCATCTTGCTTCCAATGCAGTTTAACCTTGCCAATGGATTAGGACCTGATGTTTATGCTGCCCCCCTTGGATGATGACCTTTTTCTTTAGTACTACCCTAGGTTGAGCCTGCATTATATATTCCTCATTCAATAAGGCAAAGGGAATGTGAGACATTGTTTCATTGCCTTTATATGGTTTCAATTGAGACACATGAAACACTAGGTGAATTTTTTCATTTGAAGGGAGCTCTAATTTGTAAGCTACAACACCAATTCTCTCTAGCACTTTAAAAGGACCAAAATACTTCATGCTAAGTTTTTGGTTCCTTCTAAGGCTTACTGAATGTTTCCTGTGAGGCTGTAATTTAACCCAAACCAGATCACTTGGATTAAATTGCCAATTTGTCCTCTTCTTGTTTACATTGGTCTTCATATGAGATTGAGCCCTCAACAGATTATCTTTTAGAGTAGCTAGTATTGCATCCCTGCTCAACAATGCCTGAAGGGAGTCATGCTTATGCTTATGCTGGAGTGATATGTTGTGTTATACCAATATTCTGCCCAGGCCAACATACTGGTCCAAACATGAGGTTTTTTATAGCAGAAACACCTCAAGTACATTTCTAAGGGTGATATGTTATAGACATAGATAGTGTAATTCCCTACAATTTGAACAAATGTTGCCAAAATCTGCTTGTGAACACCTTGTCTCTGTCAGAAATAATAAACTTAGGCATGCCATGTAGTTTTACAATTGAATTCATAAATATCTCAGCTACTTTGAAACTGTTGTAGTTTGCCTTCAATAGATGAGAGTGATTGTACTTGGATAGTCTATCCACCACTACAAATATCACTGTGTACCCTTTAGAAGCAGGTAAACTAGTAATAAAATCCATGGATATTTCCTCCCAAATTTGATTGGAAATTGGCAAGGGTTGTAGCAGTCCACTAGGATGAGTAGTCAAGTGTTTTGCTTGTTGGCAGACAATACACTTTTGTATGAACTTAATGATATCTCTTTTCATTCTTGGCCAATAGAACTCACTCTTGATAATGGATGTAGTTTTTGCAATTCCTGAATGACCACCAATAGAGAGTTGTGGTATTCTTGCAAGATCTTTTGAATTAGTTCTGAGTCTACAAGGATTATTAATTTGCCTTAATTGTACAATAACTTATCCTAGCATGTGATATTGTTATTGTCTTGCAAATTGCTCTCACATTTAGTCATTTGTTCTTGCTAATGCTTGTCAGCTTTGATTGCTTCTCTAAGATCCTATAGGAATTCAGTCTGGGCAGTGGAAAGAAGCATGTGAAATGATCTTGAGAGAGCATCAAATGCAATGTTCTCTTTACCAGACTTGTATTCAATTATGAAATCATAGCCTAAGAACTTGTGTAACCAATTCTCTTGTTATGGTGTTTGTATGGTTTGGTCATTCAAATGTCTAAGACTCTTCTGATCAATGAAAAATTGGTGACCTAAAAAATAGTGTCTGAATTTAGCTAATGCCTTAGTAATTGCATACAATTCTCTGCAATAAGTTGATTTCTACTACATTCTAAGAGTTAACTTCTTAGAGAAGTAAGTTATAGGGTGCTTGTTTTGGCTCAAGACTGCTCCTATTCTTGTGCCTGAAACATCTGTCTCAAGAGTAAAAGGCTGTTTAAAGTTAGGCAAGGCCAATACTGGTGCTGATGTGATACCCTTCTGTAGAGCTTGGTAAGCTGCAATTGCTTCTTAAGACCAGTGAAATGCATCCTTCTTCAACAAATTTGTCAAGGGGTTAGAATTGCCGCATAGTTTTTTATAAACTTTTTAATAACCAGTGATGCTAGGAAAACCTCTCAATTGCTTAAGGCTTTTAGGTTCAGGCCAAGACAGAATTGCTTGCACCTTCGCTGCATCCATAGCTACCCCTTTGTTGGAAACTGAATGTCCCAAGTAATCCACCTATTGCGAGCCAAAAGTGCACTTGGACAATTTTGCAAATAAAACATTAGCCTGTAATGTCTGTAAAACAGTTTCCAAATCCTACAAATGATTAGACCAACTAGCACTATATACCAATATCTCATCAAAGAAAACCAGCACACATTTTCTTAAAAGATGCTGGAACACTTGATTCATTAACTGTTGAAAGGTTGCAGGTGCATTAGTTAGGCCAAAAGGCATGACTAGCCACTCATAATGCCTTTGATGTATTCTAAAAGTTGTTTTGTGTCATTCTGCAGGATGCATTAGTATTTGATGGTAACCTGATCTGAGGTCCAGCTTAGAGAAAAAATTAGCACCATATAATTCATCTAACAATTCATCTACAATTGGCATAGGTAAACTGTCCTTAATTGTTATGGCATTTAGTGATCTATAATCAGTACAAAATCTCCAAGATCCATCTTTCTTTTTCACTAATAGTATAGGAGAAGAAAAAGGACTAGTACTAGGTTGTATGATACCTTCTTGGAGCATTTGTTGTACCATTCTTTCTATCTTATTCTTCCGGCTATAAGCATATTTGTATGGCTTGACTTTGACAGGGTTACTGCCTTCCAACAAGGGTATGGCATGATATTGTGATCTCTATGGTGGCAGTCCAGAAGGTTTGTTGAAGACTGATTTGTAAATGTGAAACAGTAGGGCTATTTCAAGTTGCACACTTTGAGGCATATCAGTCATTTCATCAAGGCTGCACTCAGGTTCTTGCACTTGGATTGCAAACATCTTTTCAATTGCATCAGTGTTGCACATCCTTTTCATGTGATTTAACTGAGCTAGTTGAGAAAATTATGGTTTTTCACCATATAGAGTGATGAATTGGCCATTCAGCAAGAATTTAAAGCCAAAACACTGTAATCTGCCACATGAGGGCCTAGAGTAGCAAGCCAAGCTGCTCCTAGAATCAGGTCTGCTCTTGCAACAAGTAGCAAGTAAACAGGTACTTGCAGGTTATGACCCTGAACTTCAACTGTCAAGTCTGGAATGACCCCCTCTGTAGCCATTGAACTACCATTTCCCACCATTACTTTGAACTTAGGTCCTACTTCAATTGGTAAATGCAGAAATTGAGCAATTCTATGCTGAAGAAAATTATCAGAACTTCCACTATCTAGCAGAATGTGAACTACATAGCTTTTAATTTTTCCTTGCAACTTGGTAGTGCCTAAACCACTGAGTCCTCTTAGAGCAATTAAGGAAAAATGATGGTCTACTTCAGTTGTAATAGGCTCTTATGCAAACCTATCTTCTACTTGTCCAGTATCTGCTTCTATGGTCTCATCTTCCTCTACTTGTAGAATCATGAAATGCCTCTTAGGACACTTATGATTAGGGGTGAATTTCTCATCACATGTGTAGCAAAGCCCTTTCTCTCTTCTCACTTGCATTTCTATTGTGGTCATTTTCTTAATAGGATTGTTTGTTGGGTTGGGTATTATAGGTCTGGTTGTGGGGGTTGGTAACAGTGGTGGTTGGGTGTTTTGTATTTTAGGGATAAATCGGTTTGTGTTTTGTGTAGATGGTCTATGGTATGGTTTTGGTTGATAATTGTATTTCTCCTCAAATAGTTTAGAAAGAGCTACAGCTTTTAACAAGGATAAAGGACTTTGAGCTATTACCTCCCTCTTGATATCTGCTTTCAAGCCACTAATGAATCAGTCCAATATGACATCTACACTAACTGCATAGACACGGTTTGCAAGGGCCATGAATTCTGAGTAGTACTCTTAGACTGAGTTCTGTTGAGTCAGTTTGAATAGTGAGGACCTAGGACAATCATACGGAGAAGGTCCAAATTCCAACTCCATTACTCTAGTAAAATCTTTCCAAGACTGAAATGGTTGAGTTCTTGTTACCATCTGAAACCATGGTACTGCTTCTTTCTCCAAGTGTATGGCAGCAATTGAAATTCTGTTCTCATTAAGAGTATTGTAAAAATTGAAAAATTGTTCTACCTTAAAGATCCAGTGCAGAACCTCAGATCCATCAAACCTTGCAAAATCAACTTTGACATTTCTCACTTGAAATGATTTTTTGCTTGTTTCTACTTGGGGTGGCTTGTATCCTGGGCTTACAGTGAGTGTCTTCAGCTCCTCCAAAGCTGACTCAATTTTTTAAAGTCTTTCATTACTGTTCTGATCTCTTCGTTCCAAGAGACTCACAATATGCTTCAAATCTCTCATGTCATTTGACATTTCTTTCATTCGTGTGTTATCAACCATGAGAGGGAGACATGAGTCGCAATGAAAGCACCAAATATTATGGTTACTTTTCAATAGAAATTGAACGGTGATTAAAGGAGAATAATAAGCTAAAAAAATTGAGAGAATTAATAACTTCAATTGCACTTGATTTAGTAATAAGAGTCACCAATACAAGGAATAGGTACTCTGCTCATGTGCATTACAAGGAAATGAGAAAATCTGCAAAACAGTAAGAAGGGGATGAGGAAAAAGGAAGGCTGAAGGGGAGAGGAGAGAAACAAGGGAATCTTTAATCATTTGACCCCTCACTCCCTTGCTTTTTGGTTCCTTTATTCCCCTGCCAAAAGTAATTCTGCAGCATGGAATTTGGTTGCTACAATCGTGAGCTCCTGCACACTGCCACGTGTCCAGACTCTTTAACCAACTTTGTCTCATTCTCCTCGCTGACTTGGCCCTCACGTCCAGGATCCGTAACAAATAGGAATGAAGAACACACCACTTTTCAAGAGAAAAGATAAGTGCAAAAGACAATCACCACTTGATTTTAAGAAAACTCAAGATAAGATTCAAAGAAAATGAAAGTATCATCAAATAATAACTAAATAAAGGTCAAATAATTATAAAAAAGTAAAAAAATTATCAAATATATCCTATAAAAATAAATTACAAAACTAAGAACTAAAGAAAAATTAATATAAATTTTTAAAATTACTTAATAAACTAAATGTATTTTAATAATTTAAAACAAGAATAAATATTGGGTATTGGGACGGGTATGGAAGCGGGGACGGGACGGGTATGTACATCCTCATCCCCATCCTCGTCCCTATACCCAATTTAAAAAATCGGATATTACCCATACCCATATCCACACCCAATCAATGCGGAGATTTCTCCTCAAAATCGAGACAGGTTCGAATAATATCTATGGGGACGAGTTCATTTGTCATCCCTACATAATAACTAAAAAAACTGATAAAATATTTAATAATATTAAATAATATAAGTTATAAAAAAATTAAAATTATTTTTATTTAATTTTCATTGTATATATATATATATATTAAATTTTTAAAAATTATGCGGGACAGACCGTTATTGTCTCTGAGAGAAGTTTTGACTATATGTGTTCTTCTTTGTTCAGTTTGTTTAAAAAAGTCTGGAAGAACTCCATCCTGTTTGAATTTGATAGAACAATGACTAGCCGTTGTGTTATTTGTTCTAAGGTGGAAAGTTGATGAGGTACTATTACTACTATTTGTCTTGGTGTAACAGCAAGAATAATAGATTGAACTGACTCCAACTGAAAACACTTACACCTCTACTCTCTAACTTTTCATTGTTCCATCACTAAAATTGAACCAAAATTACTCCAAAGGAGAAGTTTGTTGAGGTAGTGCTATTATGAAAATTTGATTGTGCAGCGTTTGTCCCTTAGTGCAGAGGCATATATCAGTGGAGTCACATAAGTTGAAGACTGAGTGTGGAGCATCTTCTGAGACATTGTGTGACCTATGCATGGGAGCTTTTGCTTGTGTCCTGAACAAACCAGGGTAGATGTGGCCCATAAGAGTGGTCCCAAAGATGGCCTTTTATCTTTGGGGAGATCCCAACTTGGCTGGAACCCATATTCTGTTTCTGAATTAGGTGGGCCTGCAGCAGGAAGAATTCAGAATTTCCTCACCTCTTACTTAATGGGCTGTTGCTACTATAACACATTTCATATCTACTTGCTTTGCCTTTTCATACCCAATTCTCACACCCAAGCACCCCAAAAGCAATATCCATTTGTCTAAGAGCTAACTCTGTTGGTTAATGGTTGATCAGGTATGAGTGGTTCAAAATTCCTTCACCTATATGCTTAATTTCTATACTTTAAAAGATGTCCATTTTCAAACAAGAAAAATAGAATAAATCTTTTCACATGATTAAAATTTAATACTTCAGATTCAAATAACTCTTCAATTAAGTTATCTATTATATCGAATGCTACTGTTTCAATCCCTTCTTATTTATTTGGAAATTCGGTTTAGAGAAGTTAGATAAACAATTTTACAATAGTGTTATTATTATGGTAAAATCATATGTCCTAAATAGATAACCATAAATTATAATACCTTATTATTATAATTTAATAATAATGAACGTTTTCTTCTATTTTATTATATAAGAATAGTTTAAAGAGGTGAAAAAAAATTGCCATTGGAGAAAAAATAATGAGAATAAACTCTTTTGGTAATGTGATATAAGGTATTAAAAATAAATCAAATTGATATATGCTACATTAATCATTTACTAGCATAAAGATAAGAAATAATCACATTATATTACATTATCATTAAAAGTAATATAATGATCTTTTGTAATTAATTGATCACATTAATAAAAATTTATACACGGCACGAAGAACTACATAATTTTTATACTATTTTACTTTAATATTAAGTTATACCTAATTCTCCTTTACAAACAGTTAAGTATTTGATTAATAAAAAAATTAATTATAAATATTTTCGATGTCACTTCTAATTTATAAAAGTTAAAGTTACTTTTAGTTATTTTTTCGTATTTTTCTATAAAGTAAAGAATATAAATATTATTTTTCATTAAGCAAATTTTAGTCTTTTAAGTATTCTTTAATCGTTACTTTTAATTATAACAAAAAAGAGTTGTTTAAAAAACAAGAATGACTCTCAAAGAGGGGATTTACAAATTAAGATCACTTATTGAAAGATACAAATTAATAAAAAACTAATTACAAATATTTTCAATGTCATTTCTAACTTATAAAAGTTAAAGTTACTTCTAGTTATCTCTCTTTATTTTCCTCTAAACTAAACACAAATATTATTTTTCACTAAGCAAATTTTAGTTTTTCAAGTATTCTTTAATTGTCACTTCTAACTATAAAAAAAAGAGTTGTTTAAAAAACAAGATGACTCTTAAAGAGGGAATATACAAATTAAGACCACTTGTTGAGAGATACTTTCACATAGTGAAAGTTTTACAAATAACACTGTTTATATCATCTGCAAGATGTTCTATGATAATGCTTATGGACTAAATAGAATAGTGCATGCAAAGCATGTTGATATTCTACATAGAGACCTTAGTTGGTTCCTCGTAATTATAGATGTCTTAAATAAAATCATTATGACTTGCGTGCTGATCTTCTATTATGTGTAAAAGTTAGTGGGATTTAGTAACCTTTTAACTAACAAGAATATCTACAACACTTAACTTATTGTGATTCAAAGTACTATAGTTCTTAATATCATTTCCTTACGCTAACAACATCATTTTAAGCATATAACAATAAAAAAAAATTAGTCTATTATGTGAGAGCCTTTATAAGGAGTCGTGAGTCAACATGTTGATGACTTTTTAGATGATCTAACAAATTCAAATTGAATTCACATCTTATTATAGAGTTTCATTTTGAGTCTTTTGTCTCTTATTGTATAAGCTTTAATAAAAATGTCATCTATGAGTTGTATAAGATAAGATAACTCAATGACTTAACTAAGTTTGAGCTTCTTATAAAGATGATCATGTAGTATTTTATGATGAACATAATTGAAATAGCGATATTAGTTCACCAAAACTATATATTTTTTATTATTATCAAAATCAAAGGTCGTCTAGATTGTCTTCATCTATAAAGACTAGATTGGTTAAACTAAACTATTGAGTTAAGACTACTAGATCGAATCGTCTAATGATCAAATTATTTAGGTTTTAGGTTTAATATTATGTCTGGTTTTTTAAATCGGATACAATTAATAATTGATTTAAAAAGTAATATTTTATGCTGCATTTGAGTAAAATGTGAGACATACAACTAATGGAATGTGCATTTTCTATATCAAATTTACTATTGACAAAGAAATTTTTTTACTTTACATCCATAATCCAACCTACATAGAATATACAAAATATTTAATGTTTTCTAATAATGATTTTAATTAATTATCCATAAATACATAGGTACAATTGGTTTAATACTGAATCTTCCATGCCACAAGTTTTCATAGATATATATATAATCATTTCCATTAACTTAAGTTAATTTTATTTATGAATTTGTTTTGTTAAAATATGCATATTTATCTATTAATGTTTTTATATACTTAGTTGAATATGAGTTAACAATTATTTTTCATATTTACTTTTAATATATTAATAAATTTTCCTTTTATACTAGGTTAATTTTGTTAACATTGTGCTATTTAGTTTAATTATTACACTATTGAACTATTCCTTATATTTTAATAAAATATTTCATCTATGACAAATAAGAGTTTTTAATTTGAAGTATAATTATGTAAAAATATATAGTATACAAAATAAAAACAACATTAATATAAAAATCATATATATATATTATATGATTATCTATTATTCATTTTATATTTATAATGTAAAATTATTTGTTAAAAATTATTAATAATTTTTTCTAATACGAAAATTCATATATCATATTTTCATTTGCTGGTTTATATTAAGTTGTGACAAAAAAAAAAGGAGTCCAAGCTATAAAAGGTTAGAAAAATTATATATGTTTGATGATTTGTTTCAATTGGGGTGGAATAGAAAGGGAAAAAAAGAAAAAGAAAGTAGCATTGGCTCATATTTTATTTAATTAATAGAAATAACTAATTATTTTATCATAATTATAAAATAAAATAATTATAATATTTTTAAAATAACTACATTCAAATTTATAATTATATATCAATCAAATAATTTTGGATTCATATCTTTGAAGTAATTTATTAATGAAATGTTGTTGAGGTACCATATTTATTATAAAAAATTATTTTTACTAATTATATTTATTAACTTATAAAATAATAAAGTCAGTCATTAATTTAATTAGAGACTAATTTAAAGTTTAATTTAGTTAATAGTTAAAATTTTAATAACTAAAGTTAAAAAATAATTTAAATTTAATTTAAAAATTAATGTAATCACCATCATATAAAAACCAATTCATAATTTTTTAAATTAATAATCACAAAAAATTAATTTAGATACCAATAATTTTAAGTTTATAAAATAGTTATTCACTAAAAAAACTTGTTTGTACCAATTCTATTATTAATATATCAAATGCTTAAATTGGTCACTAATTGAATTAAAGATTAATTTAAAATCTAATTTAATAAATGACTAAAATTTTGATAACTAATGTTAGAAATTAATTTAAATTCTAATTTAAAAATTAATTTAATTATTATTATATAGAAATTAATTTTGTAATATTTTAAAATTAATAGTTAAAAAAAATATTTTTTATTATAATAAAAATTATTTTAAATATCAATAATTTTTAGATTATAAAATAATTTTAATTTAATTGATATAGTGATTATTCTCTAAATTAGTTTATATTTAATAAATTTTTTATAAAAATTATAATTTAATCATTATAATAATTATTTTTTTTATTTTTAAATTAGTTCATATTTAATAAATTTTTATGATAATTTTATTAATTTTTAATAGATATTGATTATTAATCAAATTAATGGATACTTTAAACTCACAATATTATCAGCCAAAAAGAACTAAAAATACATTTAATTTTATCGTTATGTTATAATTCTACTTTTACCTCGAAACAGGAGTTTGTTGAACTTTGATTACCTACCTTTATCAACTGTTAGTTGTTGTATGCGGAAAATGTTTTACATACAACTAATTCACATCTCAATAAATAAAAATTTGTAATTAATTTGTATCGTTTTTCTTATTTTCTCATTTCTTCAATTCAATTTAACATGTGATTTTTATAAATTTGTTTCTTAATTTGTAATTTCGATTAAATCATTAGTTTCATTCACACATTTGAAGAGGTAATGTTATTTATTTGAGAACATCATCTTCAACATATTTCTTGATTTAATTTATTTTGATAGTTTAATTAGTGTTTGAGCTTGCAAAGGAATGTGTCTTTTGTTTCTTGAACTTGATTAAGTAATTATATATTAATTTTATTGGCTTTTCCAGTTTTTTATTAATAAGTTTAAATAAATTGTGTCAATCCATTTTTCTATCCATATTATTTATTTTATACTTTTAGTTTAATGTACGATTAATTTTCTTTAACTTCACCATTCATGATTTTAGATAATACTTATTACTACTAAATATATGATGTTTAGTACCATTAAAAGATATCATTAAAGTATAAAAATATTATTAATATAATTTAGTAATATTTTATCAAATATTAGATATATTTTATTATTAATGATTTTTAGTAATATTTTTACTTATTAATAAAAATATTTAAAAATGGATAAAATATGTTTTTGTCTCAATATTTTTTATACTTTTGATACATCACATGTGAGAATATTTTTTCATTTTCTTTTTTTTTCTCTTTCACTTTGTCTTATGTATTTGACAGGTGTCCTGTCATGATGTGTGTTGTTATCACTCCTTTTATGTCATCTATACTAATGAAAGAGCCATTAACTAATTTTAACCAAAATTAAGATTATATTAAAAAATAAAAATAATGGAAAATATATTGTAAAAACTCACAAAATATTAGAAAAAAACTTATTTTATCTAAAATGTATTATTAAAAATTTTAATAAATATTTTTTGTAATAAAAAATAAAAATTTAAAAATATTGTTAAATATTTTTATTAATATTTTTTCAACATAATAATAACAATATAAAAATATCATTAAAAATACTTTTTATAGAAGAGCAACATTTTAAAAAGGGTTAATCATAACATATTATTTAATAAGAAGAATATTATAAAATTGTTGTTACCAATATATTTCTTTTGTGACATTAACAAATGTTATAGCGTAATTACAACATTTAAAACTCTTACCAGAAATTTTTAGTTATATGTTTTTAATAAAAGTGATGTCATAAAAATGTTGCTAATGTATATATTTTGCAACATATAATTGGCCACAAAATGTGTTATAAGAAACATGATTTATCAACACAGTAATCTTATGCTTTCAATCAATTTTTATCCAACATAAAATAAAATTTTAATTCTCTTTTTTCTAAAGGTTCTTACTAAGAAAACTTATGAAGAAAGTAATGTAACATAATATTAAGGTCCACAAAAATAACCTTGAATCCTATGGAAAAGTGTGATGCACCATGTTATCAACTGCATTGGATAAAGATGCATTTTCCTTGTACGATCTTCACAAATTGAATTAATAGTTAGGTTTAATAGAAATTTTAGTTCTAATTTTTTTAAAAATTTTTACAATGTGTTTGCATTATTTCTTTTTATATAGTCTCAATTTTAGTTAAAATCAATTAATATGGTTTCTTTAGTTAAATTGGTGTGAATGACGCTAAAAGAGTGATGATGTGATACATGACAGGACATATATCAAAAAGAGAAAGAGAAGAGAATATTCTGACATGTGTCTTGTGGATCTGACACGTGTCCTGTCATGTGCCACATCCTTATTTTTTTAATGTTATCCACACCAATTTAACGAAAGAGACCAAATTGATTAATTTTAATCAAAATTAAGACTGCATTGATAAAAAATAATAATAGTGAAAATACATTGTAGTAATCCAAAAAAATTAGGACTAAGAAACCTATTAAATATAATAATTATTGGTTCTTTATCCTCATAGTGATATCCTTGCTTTCAAAGTGTAGATAATATTAAAATCAACAAATAGAAAAACATGTAATCTCTCTTGCAACATCTAAATATCAAAATGGTTTCACAATATAGATGGAACACTATAAGCCAAGTCTTTAGTAACATACATCAACAATCAAAGCAATTTGCAGCTTTTTTATATGTCATAATTCTTTTTCCAGAATGTATCTGCAATATATAGTACAAAAAAATTAATTTTATTAACAATCAAAATTCGTTTATAAAACTAAAAATTCGTCGATAAAATAATATTACTAACAAAAAATTAATAATTATTTATAAGATAAATTAGAAGAGAGAAATTTATTTTTTTGAATTATTTATGTTTTATAAGTACCTTTATTTTAATTTTACCACATTTGTTATAATTTTTAAAGGTTGAGAATGTACACATTTTAGACAATTGACATTGGTAGGATTGTTTTTCCCTAAAATAAGGGGACCTTAGAGTTGAATAATGATACTTCAACCACTAATCTACAATGATTTTCAATTAATAATTTGTAAATGCATACATACATATATATATATATATATCATATTTATACATTATTATATATTATTTTAGTTATATTAAAATTTATTAATAGATTCTAAATGTTGTATAATTTATCAACAAATTCTATTTTTTGTCATATGACATCAATTTTATTGACAGATAAAATTTCATAAGTAATATACCAATGGATTGTATCCGTTGGTAAAATCTACATTTGTAATTACCGAAAGAAAAATTTCGTCAATGATATGTAAATTTCTTATAGTAATATCTATTTGTAGGTTTTTTAGTTACCACATACATTGAAGATAATATACAACTACCACTACATTATTAGTAGATACATGTTTAAGTATGTAAATTTCCTAAAAATAAAATGATATTAGTTCACTTCTCAACTAGTTTTTTAGCCTAAAAACAATATTTTCCATATTAAGAACTTTTAAGAAAAAAGAAAAGTAATAAATAAAGTTTTTAAGTAAATGTGTGTAAAACATAAAACTATAATAAAAAATATTTTATTTTATATTTTTTGTGTTTGTTTCTTGTGAGTTTTTTTTTTCAATTTAGTCTGGTTAGTCTTATTAAAATGAACTTTGGGTTTACATTCTCTTTTCAATATATCTTTTCCTTAACTAACGTTTATCTATTTGTGCTTAATGGAGTTTATTAACAAACAATTACATAATGAAATAAAACAAAATATGATGTGAAATAAAATAAATAAATAATCTTTTATTTAAAGATTCAAATGTAATTTTTCTTTAAATTTAGCTATTGTATTAAGATAAGTTCCTTTCCCTTATTCAAATGTCATAGATAAGAAGCTTAATTAATATTAAATTATTTAAAGAGATTTATACTTTATTAGATATACACTTTCTTACTTTAACAACCCTTTTATTAACCTATTTCTCAAAAGAAATGTTAATTAATTGTTAAACGATTTTCAAAAATATATTTTCAGCAAGTGTACTGAATCAGTGTACTATCTACAAGTGTCGTATTCATAGGGACTTGTATAATATTTAAGAAGAAATAATCTCTTTTCTAACTCAATTTTAAATATGTAAAAGAAATTTCTTTTATATTGTTTTTAATAATAAAATTAAAAAGTAGATAACAATAAAACAATATTAAGATGATAATAAAAAGGTATTAACATGAAACTAGATCACATTCTTATTAGGTGTGACAACACAAGTGCTATCAATTTAACCAAAAATCCTATTTTGCATTCTAGAACAAAGTACATAGAAATAAGACACCATTTCATTAGAGATCATGTTCAAAAAGGTGACTGCATAATTGAATTTGTTGATACTCATAACCAACTAGTTAATATTTTTACCAAACCACTCTCTAAAGATGAATTAAGTGTTCTTGATATCTCCAATGTTATTTAATTCATGTGTGTGACTCATTCTTGCTGTTTTACATGTTGTTTTGTGTGTTTGATTGTTTAATTTTGCATGTACGTTAATTGATTGCAATTATATTTGCAATTTATATGATAAAAAATGGCATTCAGTTGTTTAGTTAGTTATTTCGTGTTATAATTAGCTTATTTCACTTAATTTGGGGTTGCAGTAATTTTAGTCTCTGATTTAGTTAGTTTAATTGTCAAAATAACTAATGAATTTCATTAAATGTGGTTGTGTTAAAAATCTGGGCTCTCTGGTTTAGTTAGTTCATTGTCGAATTACTCTGTTAATTTCATTAATTGGTGTTAAACCAGTATCAGACTATCAATTTTAATTAGCTATTTCGCAAAAATCAACCAACTAAATTTGTTTGGAACAACACAAAATTAAATACCAGAACCAATTCAATGATAAATTGAATTGATTTACATTCAATTGATGAATTTAAGTTGATTGATTGATAATTGTGCATCAGTTACGTTTGAAATATATCTGGTTAAAGAATCTTAACTCTTGTTTTGTCATTTAGTGCTTTTGTCTTGCATATAAGTGATTTGTCTCTCCAAATTCAAAATTCTCTTAACTGACTAAATGCTTTGGAAAAAAACCTATGATTGCTTGTTTGACTACACAATGCATTGAATTCATTCTAAAAGATGTTGATTAAAATTGTTTAAATACATATGTTGAACTGCATTGTCATTCGTATTGCTCTTGTGTGAAAGCTCTGCATACACTTTCTCTGTTCTATTATCTGTATTCTTTCTCTGCCATGGTTTCCTCAAGCAATCCCAAAAAAAGATAAAAAAATGCTAGGTCTGCAAGCAAATCCTCTTATATGATCCCAAATCATGAAGAACCTAGTTCATCACAAGGAGGAGTTGTTACAAGAAGGGCCAAAGAAGAATTGGAAAGAGAAAAAGCTTAGAAAAATATTTCAAGAAAAGGAAGGAAGAAAAACTAGAGGAATGTACAAGAAATTGGAAGAAGACATTAGAAATATAAATAATTCTTGTAAATTCCTTGAAAATAAAAATAGTTTAGTCTTTTTTATGACTTTGTGACAAATAAACACAAGAGGAGGGGTGCTTGGACATAAGGATAGCAATTAGTGGGAAGGGCCTTGTTTGGGAAGCTTGGGAGCATCTCCAAACATGGCCTAAACCATTCACCTTCCACCCATGTGCATGCATTTTCATTTTTCCTTTCTATATAAGAGTGTGAGTCTCATTTGTAACATAACTTTGAAGATTAATTGAGAGCAAGAGCTAATTCTCTTTGAAGTTCAAGAGGTAAGCCTCATTTCTAGAATCTTATCTTGAGTTTTCCATAATTCAAGGGGTGATTGTCGTTTGCACTTATCTTTCTTCATGAAAGTGGCGTGTTCTTCATTCTCTTGTCTTCTTCATGTTTCCTCTTTTCATTTTCTTGAATGTTCTTCATAGCTGCACCTTCATTCTTCATTTTGATCCATTTTCCACCGATTAAAATGCTTGTTTTCACTTCCTATAGCTTCCAATGACATGTATCTTGATTTTAATTGGTTGAATCTTCTTAAAATTTGATATAATTGAGTTTACACCGATTAAACCCTCCAAAGAGGGGCTGGATGCGTTTTTTCCATTTCTAAGTCAATTGAACCGATTAATTTCATTGTTTTCATCTTCTATGGCTTCATATGGGTTCTATCTTGAATTTAATCGGTTAAATTGAATTGTTTTGCAATTTCTAAGTGTGGGCCGAATTTGAACCCTAACATTTGGGGAAAAGTTTGATTTCATGTTCTTCCATGCAATATTACGTGTTATTTTGATTCCATATGTTTCTACACATGTTTGATAGATCCTACATCACTTGTAATGCCTCCTAGGCATGCATCATCCTCAAAGCAGAAAGAACCTGAAATTTCAGCACCACCTTCATATAGACCTGGTTCTATTGAAGCTTGGTTTGATGGAGATGATGAAAGAATTAAGAAGTTTCAGTATCATATCAGTAAAAAGGCAGTGAATCCACCAAAAGTTATAAGTTTTCAGTGGCCAGAGGATGAAGGGATGGTTGATATAATCACTATGTTGTAGTTTCAAGAGCTGCAGAAATTCCTTGAGTTTAATGGGTTCATCTACCTAGATTTAGTGAAGGTTTTTTACACAAATCTAAAGTATGATGGTTCAGTTCTCACCTCCAAAGTAAAAGGAAAGGATATTATTATAAGCAATACAATTTGGACAAGGGTAGCTGGACTCAAATCTGATAGGGTCATTGTAAGTAGATGATATTCTGGTGCATTGGAAGACTTCAACAAAATTCAGACCTACAGGGAATGCCTACAGGATCCTCAAGGTTCTGTAAGGGGTTTTCATGTTGGAGGTCTAACTTTGACAACTAGGATTCTCACCTTCAGAATCACCTGGATGCTCACACCAAGGGGAAGTAACCATGCTACCTTAAATGAAGGTGATTTAGTTCTGATTTTTAGCTTGATGAAATTTATAAAAATCAATTGGATTCATATTATGAAAGATCTCATGCTAAAATAAAAGAGATTAAGTTATTATCGTCTTCCTTATGCATTGCTAATTTCAAAATTTCTTGAGTATTCTCGTGTGGACATAAGAGGAGAACAGAAAATCAATATAGGAAAATCTCATCAGCTGGATAATAGCTTTCTGTTCAAGTTTGGCTTTAATAAAAAGGATGGTGAATGGGTTGCTGGATAAGCCTTTGGATCTACTGGAACAAGTGTTGTTGGTGTTGCTGCTGATGTTGCAAATGCTGGTGCTGCTGCTGAAGAATCTTCAATGATGGGAGACATTGTGTCATATGTTCCTCCTATTGAACGTGACACTCCATTATCTCAGTTTGAGCAAATTGTGCTGCAATGATTTGATACTCTTCAATCTCTCCAAATGTATCATCACTCATATTGCATTAAAGGTTTTGGGCGCATTGATCAAAGTATTGAGGACCTGTATGCTCAACTGGCTCAAATTCATGTTGGATATAGTACTGTGGTTGATGATGATGATGGAGAGGATGATGATTAAACTGGTTCTGCTACTGTTAGAGAGGAGTTGTTGCTGCTAAATGAAGAATTGTTGCTACGTTTGCTGGTTTTTGGAGTGATGTTGTTGCATATATTGCTAATGCGCTTGTTGTTCTTGATGTTATGCTAGTGTTGTTGTTGCATTTATGTTTTGCATTTTATCTATCTTGCATGTTTGTTTGTGCTGTTTGTGTTTGCTAGTTGTTGGTTTTAAATTAGGTTTTATGCCCATGTCTGTTGAACAATTCTGATTTTACTGTATATGCTATATTTGGATTTTTCTTCCTTATGTTATTTGATGATTACAAAGGGGCGAAATATTAAGCAAAATATGTAAGATGGAGAATATGTATAAGGGGGAGAATATGTAAATGGGATAATCTGTTTCTGCTGCTGTGTTTCTGCTCTGTGTATATTTTCAGGACTGCTACATTCTTGAAAGGCAATGGATGCTTCAAGTGGTTGTCATCATCAAATAGAGGGAGTTTGTTGGACTTGAAGACTTGATTTCAAGTTAATTTGATGTCTCCAACCGCTTTGATGATGAAGATGATGATGCTTGAAGAATGAAGATTTTATACTAGTGTTAGAGTGTCTTAGGATATGGGGTAAAATGCATTTCATTTAATCTTAGACTTAATCTTGATTTTCAAAATGTTTTGAAATATTTTAGAAGTTTTAACTGTTTTCAACTCATTAAAAATATGTTTTCAGTCAGTTAAAATGTTCTTAGTTTGATTGCGAAGTCAATCTTAGACATTTTAACCAATTAGTATGGATTTCAGTTAACTAATATTCTGAACTAGTGTTTTTAAAATTTGTTCTAGCTGAATTCAGCTAACTGTTTTCAAAATTTTAATCAGCTTAAATTCTGGAGCTGTTGTTTCTGAATTTTACTTTGAGTTGATTTCAGTTAGCTATTTTTCATAATTTAAATCAGCTAAAATTTTGGAGTTGTTCTTAAGAATTTCATGCTCTCTGAAAAATCTAGTTGATTCACATTTAAACAGGCTAAAATCACTTAAAGATTTCTCTTTAATGATTTCCACCAGTTTAATCGTGTTTTCAACTGACTGTTTTCAGTTTTTAGATTTTGGGTGCTCTCTGAAAAATTCATTTTAATGAAAACAACTAGCTAAATCACGTTTTATCTAACTGCTCTTATCAGTAACAGTTTTAAAACAATGAATTAGTTCTGTTTTAAATACTTTGAGTTTTAAAGAATTGGGCAACAAATCAATTACAGAAAAACCTATTGTTTAGAAAGATTTTTCAAGTGTTCTAAATCAATTTGCGAAATCAATTAAAGAGTCCAAGATCAAATTGAATTAAGAATCTTTCCATAGAAAGTCATCACCTGAATTTTGTCCAGTTTCATATATTGCAAGTGTAAATCAGGTGAATTTGTTTCATAATCTTGTGTAATCTTGTACTGGGTTTGTTTCTTCTTAGTCAGGGTGATTAGGGTGTTCTTGTAATAGGGTTTTACAAGGGTATACAGATCTTGTAGGGTTCAAGATCAAGTGTATTGTTCTATTTTTTAGTTTTTCGTGTAGGGTTCATGGAAAAACTAAAATTTAGTGAATTTCTTTGATTTGGGTATTTAGAAAACTGGATGTAACCTTCATTGGAAGGTGAACCAGTATAAATCTCTTGTGTTGATCTTCTTTCCCTGCTTCTTTAATTTCTGTAATTGATAATTGAATTGCTAATTAAATTGGATATATGATACATTGGTATAAGCATTTCAAGAATCTTTAAAGAATTGATTTTCACTTGCAATTGCAAACTGTTTTTCTGAAATTGGCCAAGGATTTCGAAATTTTTTTGAGAGTTTAATTCACCCCCTCTAAAACTCAACCATTTATTCTAACAACAACAATACTAGAAAATAATGAAGTTAGAAGGGAACCATACATGTGTTTCGTCTCTCAATTCCCAAGATCACAACAAGTTGGGATATGCAATAATTTCACAAACAATTCATGAAATTGTTGAGGCTGATCCTTCAACAACCATCTCCACCATCATTGGCCTTATCAAATCAACAATGGGTTATACGATAACCTATAGAAAGGGGTGGTTGGTCAAACAAAAGGCAATTGAAACAATTTTCGACAACTAGGAAGAATCATATAAGAAGTTTCCTTCTTTATTGCAAGCAATGCAAATGTTTCTTCCTGGATTCGTGTGCAAGTTAAACACTCAACTCGCATACCAAGGTGAGGTACTGGACAAGAACCACAATTTCTTCAAGAGAGTTTTCTGGTCTTTCAAACCATGCATTGATGGATTTCGTCACTACAAGCCAATTGTTTAACTAGATGGAACCTTTCTTTACGGCAAGTACAAGGGGACTTTGTTGGTTGCAGTTGCACAAGACGACAGAAACAACATAATTCCAATTGCTTTTGCTATTGTAGAAGGTGAAACCAGTGATGCTTGGTTTTTTTTCCTTAAAAACTACGAAGTACATACTTTAGAAATGGAAGTGGGTGGACAGAAAATAATTTTGTCAATGTATATTGCATTAGACATATTGCTTAGAACTTCATGCGATGTCGCACTAAAGAAAAATGTCGTCAATATGGGTAATTTACTAATCTGATTATCATTACTTCTTTGTTAACTAATTATTCATTAACTACTTATATTGTTTACATTTTTTAAATTTTTGCGCAGCATATGACATGACTGATTAGTTCTCTTGGAACTACCTCCAAGGATCAACAAAAAGTTCTCTTCACCAATAAGGTAGATAGTAACACAAGAACCCCTGGGTATCTAGCTACTCCTATGCACACAGATTTGTACAGGATACACTTTCTCTCTTGGTGACTTCTCTACTTCTCTCACCAGATGTATTCTCACTTAGTCTTTCTTCTTTTTCTACTGACTGTTTATCTTCCTCTTAAACTTTATTTAAAAAGGATGCAATCTCTTAGCAACATAATGGGCTGAAACACATTAATCTTCTTTTAATTAAGTCAGCATGGGCCCAATAAATTGGTGACCCACCTGACAATGGGGACACAATCACCATCATTTTTTCGTGTCCTGTGGCTTTAGGCCAAACTCAAACTCTCCATATGCCACTGATCATGCATCCATTAATGATTTAATGAAAGAGAATTACACATGTTCAAAGTTATCATGCATGCATTGAAGACCATATATTAATCTACCTTTGCTTCATTTACTTAAAAAAAGGCTTTTGTGGGTTGGGCCAATAGATTAGGAGTCCAAGTTTTCACTGTTCTCACTAAAAATATGGTTAAATGTATTTCTCTCTCCCGTCTACTATTGTGTAGTGGCTAGGGTCGAAAGAGGGTTGGTGAGGGTCGTGTGATTTCATTTTGACCATCCCAGTTTCATTCATCATTTATGCTTACATTTGCGTTGCTTCATAGTCATTGTTATACTATGTTATGACTTGGAATTCAAAAGTTTATGCTATGGGAACTTAACTCCGTATCTCCACCTCACCAACAAATTAGTAAAGACGAATCACAAAATCTCCTTCTTCATCCTTAGAAGAATACAATTCTAGTTAGACAAATTCAACCTCTTTCCACATCTATTACCTTTTGGTTTAGAAACAACTTCTAATATCTTTCTCTTTAGGTCCACCCATCATGACAAAGGATGAATCACAATGGCAGCTTAACTAACTTCACCTTTCGTAGCCTCTCTTAATTAAAATATATCATCTATAAAACTCCATGTACATGAAGTTAAGTTACTTTCTTCTAAGAGGAACTATTACTTTGGCAATCTCATTCTCTTTATCATTACATCTATAATAATCTTATCCTATCATATTAGATTCAAAGGCTTGTTCTCCTTTATGGACCTCTTACACTTGAGCCACCCAACATTGTTTTAAGGAAAAAATGAAGTGCTTGCTTGGCTTGAAAGTTTTGAAAATGGTTGAGATTTTTTTATCAACTCAAGAGTGAATGAAAACCCAAAAGGCAGATAGTTTAACATGCAAATCACTATATTCTAGTTCTTTGTAATATCCTAGAAAACTGTGCATATATTTGTCAATATAACTAAGATAAAACATTCATATACTACTTGGTATATATATTATATACAACTATAGGACATAAGTCCTCAAAGAATATTTACAATATAACATTATGTGAATAAATACTACTCCCTCTGTTTATAAATAAGAGTTGTTTTAGAAAAGTGATTTTGTTTCTTTTTATCTGTGGTTTGTAGAGTTTAAAGTTGCATTAATTGATTTTTACCAATTATACCCTTACTTTTGAAAATATCAATAGCAATTAAATTATTCTTTTTATGAGACTTTAAGTGACCTACTACATATTTCAACCAATTACTTAGTAAATAATTTATTGTTTCAACCTTTTCATCTACCTTCTCCTTAATCAATAAAATGTATTTAATTTTTCAAGAAAAAAGATGTTAGAGTGAAATTATAAAGGAAATGGAAAGAGAAATTGGTACTTACAAAAAAAATGAAGATAGGAGTTTGACAATTATATTATGAAGAGAGTTGAAGTTGAAGACTCATTTGATAACACAAAAGATGATATTAACGGAGTAATTAAAGATTCTCTTGAAGTTGAAGAGTGATTCAATATATAGAGTGAAACTAAGAGTGATATCAAATTTTTGTGAGAACAAAAATATTCTTCAAATTTTTTAAATCAAAATTTGTGGTGGTGAAAATTTTAAGATTAAAAGTTATAGAGGAAAACTTATTTTGATAAAGATGAGAAAAATATTTCAGTACAGTACTTGTATTGTTGAGAATTGAAAAGTTATTTTTTAAGTGGAGAGAGAATAGATTGAATATTACAAAGAGAAAGAGAGTACACACTCTTTTAAATGATAAGGATATTATTGGAAAAAAATTAAAAAATTTATTACAAATAGTAAAAGTTACTCCTTTTATTGGTTTGTGTAACAAAACCTTAAACGACTCTTATTTAGAAACTAGAGGGAGTACTTCATAGTCATGTTTCTACCACCTGCAACATCATTTGCTCTCGTATGAAATATGATTATAACATTCAACAAATAACATGTAAAGTTGAGCTAATTTAATTTTAAACTTCTCATACATGATGTATAACAACACACAACATTCATATATATTATCATACATACAAGTTGCTTATTACACTATTTTATTGTCAACAAGGTGAATATATTCCTTAACAAGATCCTTAACAAACAACCTCAACTAAAAGATTGTCAACAATGTTTTGTTATTGACAAAAAATCTATGTCTAGGTATCGTGAGAAGAAAAAACAGGATAGAGTATCGTATTCTAGTGCAAAAGTCAAATTTTAAGCCCTTACTCAAGGTGTGTGTAAACGACTTTAGATAAAAATCATACTTGATGACCTTAAAATAAAGGTTGACATCTCTATGCAATTGTAATGTGATAACAAGTCAACCATGAGCATTGCTAGTAATTCATTCCATGATGATAGAACTAAATATATTGAAATCAACATACATTTAATCAACGATAATCTTGACATGGGCCAAGTGGTTTCAATTCATGTCCCTACAGGATTTCAGATAGTAGACATTTTCACTAAAGGGCTTTCTCAGGGGAAATTCTATTATCTTATAAGCAAGTTGGGAATGATTAATTTTCATTTCCAATTTGAGGAAAAATGTTGTAAATAGTATATTATTAGGATAAAAACATTCTCAATTTCTTTATAGTAATTAGGAAAAAGTATCTTTAGAATCTTCTTATTCATTCCAACATATTTTTATTTCCTTATTTTAAAGGTTTTGATTATTAGACATATACATTATGAGAATGTAATTGTGTTATTGTTATAAAAAATAATTATTTACGTTCTTACATAATTCAAATCATTAGATTGTCTAGTTGTGGTCTTATATAAAATGTTCATTTTAGGCATAGTTACTTATTAATATAAAGAAAATCCAAACGACTACTTGTAAGGAGTAATCACTTCAATTCTTACTCATATTTATTATCATTAAAATTATATATAAAAAGGATCGTCTAGTGTTCTTAAACTATCCAAGTTAGATAGTTTGGGTCTTAACAAGTAAAGGAAGTTAACATACATTAGGTGTGAGAAGTTGAGCAATGTATCCAACACCATGTGGTAGATGATGCATTCTTTAAACTCTATTATAAGTTCCTTAGATAATGTCTTGTGTAGAATGATCTTGTTGATGATTTTTTGTCATATATTGGTTTACAATGTCAACAACTTGTATACAATCTTCCCTTTATAGAGCTCACCTTCATCCTCAAAGTAATGGTGATCAACATTATTGCAATCAACTTTAGCAATGGGCACATGGGTTACTATTATTATCTTTTCCAGCATTTGAAATTGAATACTCTCTTTCAGTTGACTTTGGTGTTGCATCGGGACATCTTGACCGAATTTGGGTACATCGTTTGGTGGCTAGTGAAAAACTCCTTGATCCCTCACCAAGCTAAGGCCAATGTTGGGTCAAGAGCTCATGTCATCAAGGTCGTTAGTGTTGATGAATAACTCCACGTTGATTTCACAGTGTTCACAACCATGGTAAGGTTTCTTGCTTGAGAAGTTTTATCATATGATTTTTTATGCACAATGATTGCTATAAGAAAAAGTGTAATTGTCTCTCTACACGGATGTGTCTTTTATAGTTGAATGGAAGAGCCATTTTGAGTTTATTTGAATTTTGGACATTTGCCTATTTGACACAATCCATAAAACTCATCACAACTATTTGCATCCTTAACTTAAGACACTCATGTAATGCATGTGTGCATGATAGATGGTTTGATAATAAGTCATAAGATGCAATATATAGATGATGCATGAGCAATATTTGTATGTGTTTTGTCACATAAATTTATGTCACGTACATTTTGTAACTAATTATTCTCTTAAGTTTTGTAAATACATCACCAAGTTGACATGCATATACAAATTGTAGATCTAAAATCATCTTTTTAACATTGTATCTTTTAAAATGATATTAAATTTCAATATACTTTGCATATGACTATAATATGAGATTTTTGGAAAGATTAATAATAGTTAGACATGTCAATATGGGCCGAAATTCACAAGCCAACTCGAGTACACCACGAGGTTTGAGTCGGGTGGCTAGGAGAATTTTTTTTCCAATTGAGTCAAAACAAGCTAGTTTCACTTAACCCACAAGTTAGGTGGATACGAGTCAAGTTGTGATGAGTTAACCCACCAACTCACTTATATTATAAATTATATTTTTTTAATATTTTGTTTTTATTGTATTTTTATGTACCTCTTTAGTATTATTTGATTTATATATGTGTATATACCCATTTTATATAGGCAACATTTATATGTGTATTTTTTTTTAATTTTGAAGATGGAGATGATTAAAATGTTGAAAAAAAAGAATAAATTGTTCTATATTTTTCAAATCAAGACTCTAATGTTCTTCATGAAAATTAAAAATTAAAAAATAAAAATAAATATGGATTGTAAACTAACCCACTTAATTCATCAACCCGTGGTGGGTTGGGTTGGGTTGGGTTGTAAAATTTTTGGCCTACCATAAAGTGAGTAGGATTTAACTCACTGATTTTTAACTGAATCCTTGGTGAACCAACCTATATGAGTCAAGTTGACTCACTTTAACCTATCTTATAGGAATGTTATTATCTTACAATATAGGAATATTATTCTCATATTATTTGATCTACAACATTTGAGAATAAATTAGTTATCTTTGAGACGTGTATGTTCTAAATATCATTAAAAAATTCACTCATATAGTTAACAATTACAAATTATTGATAGAATAACATTAATTTTGTATTCTTGTAATCAAATATTTTATCATATACTTCTTTTATTTCTAGGAGTTCATTTTGATAATGTTTAAATAAGACATTTAGATACAAAATGTAAAATAGTTTTTTCTCACATTACAGTAATTAAAAAGATCGATCTTAAATTTGGAAAACCCAAATTTAAATTAACTAAAAATTGAGGAACTTTAATCAAAAGAAACTTTTGGCCTTTTAATCCAAGCAACGGACAAAGTTGTCTTCCAACAAAAAGGAAAATCCAAAATAAAATAAATAATATAGAAAATCTAATTTCAATTTGGAATGACGAGTGGTCGTACCTTAAAAAACTTTATAACGTTAAACTAAGAAGAGACCAAAGGTGTTTAGATCATAAGTTGAGAAAATAGACCTAGTTATATAGTATTTGTAGATAAAAATTTGTATTTATTCTTTTAGGAAACGTAATTGTTGTTGTTTCCAACTATATCATCCCTAAATCCCTAATAGACAACGAAATTAAGGGTGGACAAAAAAATCCAAATTCTCAAATCCAATCCATTTTGATCCAAATCCATATTACTTTAAATCCATTTTAATAGATTTCTTTCAAAATCCAATCCATTTTAATGGATTTATTGTAAATCCAAATCCATATTTTTAGATTTTAAATCCAATCCATTTAATTGGATTTGGATTGGATATATATTGAATTATTTTTTTAATTTTGAAAATCCAAAATGAAGATGTGTCTCAATCATTTCAAGTTATAAAATACTAGGTTAACCCGAGTTCGATCAAGTTGAGTCGGCTTGAGACAACCCGTGCCAAGTCGACTCGATTCGTCCCAAGTCCAATCAACACAAGTCGATCCAAGCTCGGTCGAACCAAGTCGGCCTAGGTCTGGTTAACTCGAGTTGATGTGGGCTTGGTCAATTTGAGTCGATGTGATTCTGCTCAACCTGAGTTGGTCTGGGACCGACCAACCTGAGTCCACCTGAGTCAACATGGGTCCAGTTGACTAGTCTTTTGTTGACTTGGTTCAACCGAACTGAAGTCAATCAGGCCTAAGCTAGCTTAGGTCGATCAGGCCCTAACAAATTCAGTTTGACTAGGCTTAGACCTACGCAGGTTGACTGAGCATGGGGCGATTGGGCTGATTGAACCAAGGTCGACAAGGGTTGACCGCGCTAAGGTCAACTCAAAAGGTCGACTAGGTTGACCGAGCTGACTCAGATTGATTGAGCTCGTATCCTCTCGGGTCAACAGGATTTCAGTTGACTTGTGTAGATCAAGCCTGGGCCAACTTGCGTTGGCCGATTTGCATTGACCAAGCCCAAGCCGACCAGGCTTGGTTGACCTGAGTTGGCCTGGGACCTATCGACGAGTCGGTCTGGGCCTGATTAACTCGAGTCGGCTAAGGCTCAATCTATTTGAGTCTTCTCGGGGTCAATTGACCAGAGTCGGCCTAGGCCCGATTGGCCCTAGTCGGTCTGGGCCCGATCAATGCGAGTCGACCCGATTTTGATCAGCCCTAGTAGGAACAGTCCAACTTGACCTAAGTCCGATTGACATGAGAGGATGCAAGCTCGGTTAACTTAAGTTAGCCTGGGCCTGATCAACCTAATTCAACCCGGGCCATTTTTGATCGACCAGGCCCGAGTAGACTCAAATCATTTGGGTCTGGGTCGACTCGATAAAGGTTGACCGGGCTCAAGTCAACTCGGATCCTTCGAACCTCATCCACCAGAGTCAGCCCAAGCCCGGTCACCTTGAGTCAGCCCAAGCCCGGTCACCTTGAGTCGGCTCGGGCCTGATCGATCTAGGTCTACTCGGGCCCAATCGGTCTTAGTCTACTCATGCTCGACTGACCAAAGTTGGCTTGAGCCAGTCGACCCGGGACGACTCAAGTCGGTTGGGCCCAAGATGTTTTGGGTGGACTAATGTAAATCAAGCCTGGGTCAACTCAAGTCGATCGGGCTCGAGCTGATTCTAGTTAACCGAGCTTGTGTCCTGTCGGATCAACTGGACTTGGGTAAACTTGCATTGATCAAGCCTGGACTGACTTGCGTTGATCAGGCTTGGGCCAATTTCCATCAACCAGGCTTGGGCCGACCAGGCATGGTCGACCTGAGTTGGCCTTGGCCTAGTCGACTTGAGTTGTCGGGGTCCAATCAATCTGAGTCTTCTTGAGGCCGATTGAGTTGAGTCGGCCTGGGTTGGCCCTTGTCGGTCCAGGCCTGGTTGATGCGAGTCGGTCTGATCTCGATCAACCCTAGTAGGCCTAGTCCAGGGTTCGGTTACCTGAGTTTACCCAGGCATGGTCGACCCGAGCCCGATCAACCTAAGTGAGCTCGAACTTAGGTTGCTGACCTCTATCAACCTGGGCTCAATCAACCTGAGTCGACCCGGGTCTGGTCAACTAGAGTCAGCCTAGGTCTAATAAACCTGTGTCGGCTTGAGCCCGATCGATCTGAGTCAACCTAGACTTGGGTTGTCGACCTATGTCAACATGGACCCAATCGACCTAAGTCGGCCCGAGCCAATTGACTTGAGTCAACTCGAGCCCGATCGAACAAAATCGTGTCAGGCTTCAGTCATCAACTTAAGTATGCTCATGCATGTTGACCCGAGTTGGATTGGGTCTAGTCGACTAGAGTTGTCATGAGCCAAGTACACATGAGTCATCCTAAACCTAGTCACCACGAGCTAGATCGTCCTAAATCGCTTGAGAGTTGGTCGACATGAGTTGGTCAAGCCCAGACCCCCCGCTCCCACCGGCTCGTGCATGTGTCATGCCAACTCTTATCGTACTCAAATTTCTAAATTTAAACCTCATTTGAAAAATCAATCAAAATTTAATCTAATTGAAAAAGTGGATTTAATTTGGATTTAATCTTATTTGGTCTACTTTATTTGGATTAGAAAAAATCAAAATTATTTTGATCTAGTTAAAATGGATCTAGATTTTGGTCCAATCTATTTTATTGGATCTAGATTGGATCGAAACTGGATTTTGAAAAATCCAATCCATGCCCACCCCTAAGCGAAATAGATAACTTATTTGATCATAACTTAATTATTTTGAACTTGCCCATGTCAAAATATATAGTGGACCTAAATAAGTATATTTTCAACCAACTATTAACTTGTATTCATTGCATATTGATGGCCCTTAAATTGATATATAAACTTGAATAACCTACATATATTGGTTACATAAACTTGAGTAGTCGAACTATAAGTTCTATCGGTCCAAAACCTATTATAAGATTTAATTATAATTAAATTCAACTAAAAAGAATGAACAAATTTAATTAATTTAATTAAGAGAGTTTAATTTTTGGGTGAATCACCCTTGTAGCACTAAAATCACAACCACAATGCATTGCGTGTCCTTTATAGTAAACAAATTCATAGAGGAAGAAAGGCAAAATCATATAATAAAAAATAAATCCTGCCTGTGGTTGATGATGATGATGGAGAGGATGATGATTAAACTGGTTCTGCTACTGTTAGAGAGGAGTTGTTGCTGCTAAATGAAGAATTGTTGCTACGTTTGCTGGTTTTTGGAGTGATGTTGTTGCATATATTGCTAATGCGCTTGTTGTTCTTGATGTTATGCTAGTGTTGTTGTTGCATTTATGTTTTGCATTTTATCTATCTTGCATGTTTGTTTGTGCTGTTTGTGTATGCTAGTTGTTGGTTTTAAATTAGGTTTTATGCCCATGTCTGTTGAACAATTCTGATTTTACTGTATATGCTATATTTGGATTTTTCTTCCTTATGCTATTTGATGATTACAAAGGGGAGAAATATTAAGCAAAATATGTAAGATGGAGAATATGTATAAGGGGGAGAATATGTAAATGGGATAATTTGTTTCCGCTGCTGTGTTTCTGCTCTGTGTTTATTTTCAGGACTGCTACATTCTTGAAAGGCAATGGATGCTTCAAGTGGTTGTCATCATCAAATAGAGGGAGTTTGTTGGACTTGAAGACTTGATTTCATGTTAATTTGATGTCTCCAACCGCTTTGATGATGAAGATGATGATGCTTGAAGAATGAAGATTTTATACTAGTGTTAGAGTGTCTTAGGATATGGGGTAAAATGCATTTCATTTAATCTTAGACTTAATCTTGATTTTTAAAATGTTTTGAAATATTTTAGAAGTTTTAACTGTTTTCAACTCATTAAAAATATGTTTTCAGTCAGTTAAAATGTTCTTAGTTTGATTGTGAAGTCAATCTTAGACATTTTAACCAACTAGTATGGATTTCAGTTAACTAATATTCTGAACTAGCGTTTTTAAAATTTGTTCTAGCTGAATTTAGTTAACTGTTTTCAAAATTTTAATCAGCTTAAATTCTGGAGCTGTTGTTTCTGAATTTTACTTTGAGTTGATTTCAGTTAGCTATTTTTCATAATTTAAATCAGCTAAAATTTTGGAGTTGTTCTTAGGAAATTCATGCTCTCTGAAAAATCTAGTTGATTCACATTTAAACAGGCTAAAATCACTTAAAGATTTCTCTTTAATGATTTCCACCAGTTTAATCGTGTTTTCAACTGACTGTTTTCAGTTTTTAGATTTTGGGTGCTCTCTGAAAAATTCATTTTAATGAAAACAACTAGCTAAATCACGTTTTATCTAACTGCTCTTATCAGTAACAGTTTTAAAACAATGAATTAGTTCTGTTTTAAATACTTTGAGTTTTAAAGAATTGGGCAACAAATCAATTACAGAAAAACCTATTGTTTAGAAAGATTTTTCAAGTGTTCTAAATCAATTTGTGAAATCAATTAAAGAGTCCAAGATCAAATTGAATTAAGAATCTTTCCATAGAAAGTCATCACCTGAATTTTGTCCAGTTTCATATACTGCAAGTGTAAATCAGGTGAATTTGTTTCATAATCTTGTGTAATCTTGTACTGGGTTTGTTTCTTCTTAGTCAGGGTGATTAGGGTGTTCTTGTAATAGGGTTTTACAAGGGTATACAGATCTTGTAGGGTTCAAGATCAAGTGTATTGTTCTGTTTTTTAGTTTTTCGTGTAGGGTTCATGTAAAAACTAAAATTTAGTGAATTTCTTTGATTTGGGTATTTAGAAAACTGGATGTAACCTTCATTGGAAGGTGAACCAGTATAAATCTCTTGTGTTGATCTTCTTTCCCTGCTTCTTTAATTTCTGTAATTGATAATTGAATTGCTAATTAAATTGGATATATGATACATTGGTATAAGCATTTCAAGAATCTTTAAAGAATTGATTTTCACTTGCAATTGCAAACTATTTTTCTGAAATTGGCCAAGGATTTCGAAAAAATTTTGAGAGTTTAATTCACCCCCTCTTAAACTCAACCATTTATTCTAACAACAACAATACTAGAAAATAATGAAGTTAGAAGGGAACCATACATGCGTTTCGTCTCTCAATTCCCAAGATCACAACAAGTTGGGATATGCAATAATTTCACAAACAATTCGTGAAATTGTTGAGGCTGATCCTTCAACAACCATCTCCACCATCATTGGCCACATCAAATAAACAATGGGTTAAACGATAACCTATAGAAAGGGGTGGTTGGTCAAACAAAAGGCAATTGAAACAATTTTCGACAACTAGGAAGAATCATATAAGAAGTTTCCTTCTTTATTGCAAGCAATGCAAATGTTTCTTCATGGATTCGTGTGCAAGTTAAACACTCAACTCGCATACCAAGGTGAGGTACTGGACAAGAACCACAATTTCTTCAAGAGAGTTTTCTGGTCTTTCAAACCATGCATTGATGGATTTCGTCACTACAAGCCAATTGTTTAACTAGATGGAACCTTTCTTTACGGCAAGTACAAGGGGACTTTGTTGGTTGCAGTTGCACAAGACGACAGAAACAACATAATTCCAATTGCTTTTGCTATTGTAGAAGGTGAAACCAGTGATGCTTGGTTTTTTTTCCTTAAAAACTACGAAGTACATACTTTAGAAATGGAAGTGGGTGGACAGAAAATAATTTTGTCAATGTATATTGCATTAGACATATTGCTTAGAACTTCATGCGATGTCGCACTAAAGAAAATATGAGTAATTTACTAATCTGATTATCATTACTTCTTTGTTAACTAATTATTCATTAACTACTTATATTGTTTACATTTTTTAAATTTTTGCGCAGCATATGACATGACTGAGCCTAGATTTTATTACTATTACAACATACTCAGACAATGTGATGTGGAAGAAGCAAAATGGTTAGACGAGATTCCAAGGGACAAATGGACACTAGCATGGGACAACGGACGATGTTGGGGGCACATGACAACCAACCTAGCGGAGTCCATTAATTCAGTGCTAAAGAAAACAAGGAACCTCCCTACTCCTCAATAGTCATTGCAACATAAACCCATTGCAACAAATTCTTCAGTGAAAAAGGAAGGGAGGTAGATGCCATGATCACAACAGGTTATTTGTACTCTGAAGTCGCTGCAAAGAACTTGCAGGATGCACATACAAAGGCTAACACCATAGAGTTTTCACATTTGACAAATCGAGTGCAAGATTTTTGGTAGAGGAGATAGATAATCGTGTGAAGTACAACCAATAGGGAGATTTATAGTTCACCTAGATGAGTTATGGTGTGATTGTGGGAAGCTGCAAAAGGTTCACATGCCATGCTCGCATGTCCTAGCTTCATATAAATACACACACCATGACTCTAGCACATACATCTCTCCAGTATATACCTTACAAGAAGTTTCTAAGGTATATGAAGGACAATATGGCGAATTGAGACATGAAGATTATTGGCCAGCTTATACAAGCCCAACTTTGTGTCCAAATCCACAATTCAAAAGAACTTCCAAGGATAAACCAAAGTCAAATTGTATAAGAACTAAGATGGATATTAGAGAACAATAAAATTGGATAAAAAATTATTCCTATTGTCACACCCTTGGTCATACCAAGACAACATGTCCCAATATTGGTCATGCATCTAGTTCTCATCATTAATCTATGTTGCCTCAAATTTATTTTGGCTCATGTATGCTTTAATAACAATGTTATGCAATTGAAATTTTATTCTTCTCTTTATTACTAGTATTCTTACAAATTTGTTTACTTACTATTTAGCTTCTATAAATTATTATTAATTTTTACAATTCTTATACATTTTTTCATTAATTGTCATTTGACATAATGTAAGCTAAATTATATTTATAAATATTATTATTACTTCATCTTATTTAAAAAATATAATTACTTTAATTTTTTAATCAAAATATTTATTTCGCTTTTCAAAAAATTATAAAATATCATATTTAAAAATAATATTTAAATTAAATATAACATATATAATATAAAATATATTATTATTATTTTTATAAATATATATAATATAACAAATAAATTTAAATTTAAATATATATGTATATATAGTATTTAGAAATATAATTTAACTTATATTATTTCAAATTATGTTATTAACTAATAAAAATAATATATATAATTATTATTTCAAAAATATATATGATATAAAAAATATTTATATATAATTTTTTTTCAAATTTTAAAATAAATATAAATACAAAAATATAATATAAAATAATATATATTAAATAGTATAAAATTTTTAAAGTAATAGATTAAATGAAAAAAAAAACTTAGAATTTGATTTTCGGGGAATCGAATTCCAAGAGGCAAAATTGGGTCGGGGATGAGAAACGCATGATAGAAATCGACTTCTCGATGACCGAATTCTTATATAAACAATAAATGAGTCTATTTATATAAATAATGTGCACGTGGGTCTATTTGGGTAATTTAAAAAAAAATATTATTTATGAAAAAAACTTGAAAAAAAATTACACTGAAGTTCTCTTTATTTATGTAATATTGCACTGATTATTTCTCAATTTTTTAGAGAACTTATTTTTTATTGGAAAATTGTTACATGAATTTCACATGTCGGTTATTTTCTCTATATGTTTCGAAAAAAAATGTGTGAATATCAAAGGCTTAGATGGAAAATGGAATTGTGCATAACATAGTATCACATATTTATTTTTCACATAAACTGAAGGAGATAGGGAAAAAATAAGAATAGATACAAAAGTTATTGTAAACTAGCTTAATGTCTTTTATATTAAGTGTTTGTTTGTTTTTAAACTTATAAAAATATATTTTAAATTACTAAATATATGTGACTAAATTAATTTCAGTTATAATATATACATTATAATTTCGCTACGATGTGAAAAAAATTGATTGGAACTGTTTCCCAATAAGAATAAAGTTATATATAGTTAAAATATTTTTAAATAAAAATAGAAATATTAAACATGACTTTGAAAATCCAACTATATATACTTTGTTTGTATGTGAGAAGAAAATGAGTAAAATAGAATAAACAAAATTTATAGTTATTTGAATTGAGATTAAAAAGTAAGAAAATAAATTATAAGTTTTCTATATCCATTAAAAAATTTTAAAAGAAAAATAAGAAAGTTATTTTTAAATTTAAATAATTAACTTGACTTAATACATAGCATTTTAGTTTTTCAAATTCTTTTTAAAGTAGGAACAAATTATTTTTGTTTCAGTAGGCATTCAATTTAAATAGTATAAAAAAATGAAAGTAAGTCCTTTTTCATGAATAGAGGATAATAATTTATTACTGTTCTGGGTTTGTAAACATCCATAAGTATGATGAACAACGACATCCTTTGCTTCTAACTCAGCGTAGAAGTAAAGACTTTTAATGTACCAAATCCTAGGTTTAAATGTGAAACTATTTAAATTAGGTCCTTCAACTTTTTTTGTTCTAATTGGTTTTTAAAATCAGTATAACGCCGCTGAAATCGGTTTACAAACACTAAATAAATATTGGAGGAAAATTTGGATGGTATTGAATTTTTATGATGTAAAAAATTACTATAATCACTGAAAACTACAAATATCAGCTACATTAATTAATACTTAGGTACCACCAACACACTCCATTTTCTTTTGAAAAAAGTAATATACATTTGAAGTGTTTTGGGATCAAATGTGAAAAATTAAAATTATTAAAAACTAGTAAATCAGCCATTTTTTTTTTCTTTCTGAACTAACTACTATGGAGGTTGGAAGCAAAATAAAATTTGAAGAGGCGACAGGTATGAGAGATTATTGACAGTTGTGCAGAATATTAAAAGGGTTGTTCCCTTTAACTCTCAGTCACTGCCAGTGCATATGCCAGCCAGTTTGGAAATATATAATTTTGTTTCCAAACCCCATCAAACACTTCTGCCACCACCTTCCTTTCACACACCTTCTCACTCAGATCCCTCCTTCACTTTATCAATTTTGTATGTAACAGGTACTCAGCCTTCACATTGTGTTCTCAAAGTTCATCATCAACAACTGCAACATTTTATTTGGATCAAGATTGTTACATCAGAAGATACTTGTGGCTATAGAGCTGATCCTGATCAACAACAAATTTTGTATTATTGGTGTTGTCTGACTCGAGCAAGATCGTTTGGTGTGAGGAATACCTGGGATCAAAGAGTTGATTGTCAACAACAATGCAAGACGCAATTGGGATTCCAGCTTGCTTCTCTTCTGCTTTGAAATCAAGTGATGATCACACAACCGTGACCCGTTCAGGCCAGAGCGTCCACATGTCCGTGTACAGAACAAAGATTGCTGACCACTGCCGCTTGATCACCATCACATGGTGCAAAAACTTGATGCTGCACGGGCTCTCAGTCTCGGTGGAAGGCCCAGAAGGGGAGGCCCAATACAGCTGCAAGGTCGAGCTCAAACCATGGTACTTTTGGAGAAAACATGGTTCCAAGCGCTTCCTCGTACACGGCAACAAAGCCGTTGACATTTTCTGGGACCTCAAGGCTGCGAAATTCAACGGCGAGACGGAACCAACCTCGGAGTACTACGTTGCCGTGGTGTGCGAGCAAGAGGTCGTGCTCCTGGTCGGTGATTTGAGAAAAGAAGCGTACAGAAGAACCGGGTGCAGACCAGCACTTATCGACCCGATTCTGGTTTCGAAAAAAGAGCACATATTTGGGAAGAGAAAGTTCTCAACAAGAGCGAAGTTTCACGAGAAGGGTAGGTGCCATGAGATCTCAATTGAGTGCAAGAACAAAAGCAACATTGGAGGGGAATCTTCAAGTGGGGTTCAAGTTCAGCCAGAGATGGAGATAAGATTTGACGGGCACGTGGTGATCCACGTGAAGCACTTGCAATGGAAGTTCAGAGGGAACGAGTCGATTCATCTGAACAAGATGAGAGTGGAGGTGTATTGGGATGTGCACGATTGGCTCTTTAGTCCTGGTTTGAAACACGCTTTGTTTATTTTTAAGCCTGTTTTATCATCCATATCCATGTCTATGTCTATGTCATCATCATCGCATTCAATTTCATCATCTTCACCACCATTATCGTTGTCATCTACATCCACACCATTATCGACTCAAACGGGGAGTTCTGGATCCTTGGAGGGGTTTAGTGTGAACGAGTCATCAGAATTTTGCTTGTTTCTATACGCTTGGAAGGTTGAGTAGTGAAAAGAGTGGTGTCAGTGTAACGGTATTATTATTATCATTATTATTATTATTATTTTTGTATCATATCATGAACTGAAAACCTTGGGGCTCCATGATATGGAAAAGGATGCAATGGTGATGATGATTGAGACTGGTTTGAGAGCAGAGAGAGAGAGAGAGAGAGAGAAGGGTGGTGGGGCCAGAGAGAGGTTTTGGGGAGTTAGTTACAGCTGGGGTTGAACAATTGCGCATAATGGACAAAATAGATTGAGTCACAGACACATGCCCAATAATTCTCCACGCGTCCACGTCTATCTACATCTGTCATCTCTCTCTTGATCCCATCTTGAGAACAGAGCTATGCATATGAAATATGAAATCTGGTTCTTTTTTAAAATTATGGGGCGAAGTTGTACGTTATGTAAAGCTTATATATAACATAAATATGTCTCTATTTGCCCATCAAAAGCTCTCCCCGTGAAGAATGGGTGTTTGTGTTTGTGTTTGGTGATGGTGATATTGAAGTCTAGACCCCAAAGGAAAAACTCACTATTATTTTACTTATTCAATTAAAATTAGGGTTTCATTAAAAAAATTAGGTGAATTAGAAGTGTTTTTAAGTTGATACATACTTCTTTTAACCATTATTTTTCTAACTATATAAGATTCAGATTGAATTTGACTATATTGAAAGTTATTTGTTATTAACTATGTTACACAATCTTTTTATCACAAATTCTTATTAATAATAATAATAAGTAATTGCACATAAATGTTAGGCATGTTCGTCCTCACCAGACATTGGATCTTGATATCCTTACCTATTGGGAGTTTGGGTTTTTCCCTCCTCCCGTGAAGTTCTCTTACATAAAATAAGTAAGATGAAGTTTAAGATACGTATAAAGAAAGCAAAATAGTCCATTTTTAAAAGAATAAAGTTTCTATAAAATAGTTAAAAAATTTAACAAAATGATGTCAAAACATACAAATAAAGATAATGACAAGAAGTCTTTGCGTAGGATTTCGTTTAAATTTTAATTAAAAATACATTCAAATCAAATATAAAAATAATATATCATTTAATTAAATTTAAATATTGAAATAATATTCCAGCATACACATATTAAGTTAAATACAATATATCTTCTTTTTAATTATATATTTTTATTATATAATTAAAATAATAATATTTTTATAATTAATTTTAATTTGATTTGATTAGATCGATTCCAAAATATCAAAGGAACTGGTTTTAAAAGAAAAAAGTTCAAATTAATTTTAAAATATTCAATTTTAATTAATTATTATATTTTTTGTTGATTTTCAATTACTTTTTAAGCTGTTCAATTCTATAAAAAAAATAATCTCACAATAATATCAAAACAATTATTTAATATAACTATTTATGATTTGTATCCACACCAAAACTATGAAAATGTAAAATAAATAAAAAAGTTCGAAATGAATTTCTTACCTAGGAAAAGGCGAAGAAGTAAAGGGTGAAAAGGAAGAATCGATTATGTGATAATTTACTTAAATTCCATAAAAAAATGTTTGATGTGAAAATTAAAAAGAAAAACAAATCAACACAAGTAATATTTCAAGATCTAGAACAAAATAATAAGCCGATAAACTGAAAACTATATTCATTATCTCCAACACCCAAATTTTTTATGAGAAGAATTTAATTCAAACCCTAATTAGATCAACTTGTTTTTTTCTTATCAAAATTTGGAATTAGTGGGGATGTCATCCTAAATGCTGTAAAGGGTTTCCATTTAAATGCTTGAGTTGATATACATTGAGGAACTTTTGCAGTGGCTTTTTTTCCCATGGTTAGTTGCTTTATATTTTATAATATCTTTTTCAAGTGCAATTTCACGTCTTCCAAAAATTAAATTTTATCCTATCACTCTTCCTTTTACTATCATTAAGTTAAGAGTGATCTTCTTGTAAATCCGTTGCTAAAGGGTAAGCTTATCATCATTATCAAATTGATCATCAAATTTATGGCACGTCTTTTAATGCTATTTTATTATCTTTTTGGGAAATTTCACCCAAATAATTTTCATAATATATATTAAAGCTATTTTATATAGGTTTTTTTTATAACATCTCATCATCCTTATTATTTAAGCAATTCGAGTGACTTTTAATTTTATCATAACTTGATTACTTTTTTAAAATCAGCAACTATTCAATTTTTATACTTTTATTATTGAAAAGCAAGATAAAATTACTTAGTTAAGTTCACAATCATTGTAGGAACTACAAAAATTTGAAGTACGGCTGAAGCTCTTTTCAGCAAGTAATGTTCATGGTTGCTCTTTTTGGGATGCTCTCCAATCATTTTAAGCTGATTTTGGAACTTATGTAGTGCTTTCAGATATCACTCTCCATTGAAATTACCCTCACGACAAGTTGCAACCTTGTCTTTTTTTATTTAATATTTTCTCACTTTAGATATTATATCCTTGCTCTGTAATTCTGTAGTAGAATTTTATATTTTTATATTTTTATATTGTAAAATGGGATACCTTCTTCTATAAATCACCAATACATTATTGAGACAAAGTTAAAATATATATTTCGATATTTTATTTTTATATTAATTTTTATTTTACTTATTTGCATTTAAGAAAATATCTTTATAACTTTTATATATCCTACTAATATATTCTTGACACATAATTAAAAGTTGTCAAAATGATCGGTCCAGTTTAACCTGACGTGACTTTAAGTTAAAAAAATTTAATAGTTCAATTTCGTCTATATTTTAAGACGGACTATAAATTTTTTATCTAATTAAAAATTAAAAGAATTACAACTATGTCTATACAAAAAATTATATTATTGTTCGAAAGTTTAAAGTTTAATATTCAACAACTAAATACATTATAGAACAACATCATATATCTTGTCTAATATTATTTTTTTGTCAATAACAATATATATATATAAAAGTTTGTACAAAACTGTTCATAACAGAATAACGCAAAATGAATCACGAAAAAACTTAAAACATCATTCAAAGAAAATAGTACAAGATATACTTAGGAGTAGTAAAATGGGCCAGTTCGGACCATTTCAGCCTGGCTCGACGTTGGCTTGCCAAAAGTGGGGCGGGTTGAGCTAGCCCGCCACCATGTAGGTTGGATCTCCTGACCCATCCCGTCAAAGGGTAGGTTGGTGGGCTAGCGAGCTAGCCCGCCACTTTTTATTTTATTTTACATTTTTAATTCTTTTTAAGAAAATTATTTGTTTTAATATATATAATTTTAAACCATACTTAACCATATAAAAAATTTCTAAGACTTTTAATTGATGAATTAATGTTTCTAATTGAATAAATTAAAATGATTATTACCTTTAGGAGATAAATTACTCTATTATAATTGATAATTGAAACTTAATTTGTAAGTATTAATGATTTAAGTTACAATATTATTGTATATTTGTATTCCACAAATAATATAATAAAAAAATTAATCTTTTAAATTATTCTTTATTTTATTTTTAAATTAAGAAAAAACGTCAGCCCGTCCTGCCTCGCCTTTGGCCTGCCAAAATGGCGGGCTAAACGAGGCGAGCCAAAGTGGGTTGGCGAGTTGAAAATCCCAACCCGCGGGGCAAAACTCACTTTGCCACCCAAGATATACCAACAAGGGGAAAAACCTTTATCTAACAAACAAGAATAATGCAACTTAATATTGGGTCCAAATTTGTCTTTCTCTACCACACCATCCAACCCAACTTTTATAAGTAGATATACCCTCATTCATTACAATTCTTTTAAATGAAGACAATAATTAAAACACCATTATGAAAACATAGGATAATTGATTTTATCCTCAATCTTGTGATATATGAAAATAAATATATTGAATAATTTTCTCTTTACACATCTCCTTTGCCTCAATGACACATTTATTCCTTGTTTTTCATACTCACATACATACCAAATAACTTACTTGTGCCTTTAGACGTGGATGGATATACATGGGGGCAGACGTGGGTCCTAGCCCCTCTCTTTAAAATATATTATATATATTATATTAAAACAAAAGTCAAAACTTGATTGAGAAACCAAATAAAATTCTTTTGTGAGGAAGTGATTGTGTCTCTCACACTTCGAAGTGATATGCAACCTTTCATCTTCCTACTTCTATTTAACTTCTGCAATTCTCCAACAGCAACAACAACAACAACTTCTGCAAAGGGCCAAAGACAAAGCTAAAGGAGCTCCCACACAACACACAATTTCATTTTTTAGTGTTTACTTTTCTTTTCTTTGAAACTCCTCAAGCTAGTAACTCCCCAACTTTTCCATCAACCACATAAATAGTAAACATTGAACAATCTCAATCTAAAGTTCTTAGAGTAGAAGAAAATGAAATTGATATCTCTTCACTAGTGGCTTTTTATTAAATTTTATTTCCTTTCAACCCCCTTTCTTGAAGTCTGGATTCGTCCTTGCCTATAAGATATATATATTCCTTGACATAATATTATTTGAAACAAATTTATTAATGTTTCTCGTATCAATAACATAATGTGTGATTAAAATAAAATAAAGATTAAAAATAAAAGAAAATTAATATAAAAAAGGGTCAGCTTATCATATGGGCCTTAGGTCATACGAGTTAGGCTAAAAAAGACCTATTTCTATTTAGGCCACCATTTTTTAAGTTTGACCTGACCTAAATCATAGGCAACACAAACTTGTCCATCGAACCAGACCTATTTTGATATTCTAATTAAAATATACATATTATCATTTTAAATAGTTTTAAATTTTTAAATTCAAATATTTTCTCTTATTAATATATTTTAATTAGAATTAAAAATGATTAACTCACAATTAAAACTTATGTCAGTTATAAAAATTAAAAATTAATCAGTCACCATTAAAAGTTATAATTATGATTTGAAAAATTATTTCATTAATAATATATATTATCATGAGATAAAAAATTAATTAAATAAAAAATGAATTAAATGAAATGATTTTTTCTTCTTAATATAATAAACTGTCAAACACTGAATTATATAAGCTTTGTTATTGTTTTTATTTTTATATTTTTATCTTATTATATTTTTTATATTTCTATTATTTTATTTGCATAATTTTTTAATATTTTTATTTTTTACACACATACTCTTAAAAAAAATATCATGATAATTTTCATTTGAAATATACACACCACTACTTATTGTAGCATACCTTTTAAATAGAGAATATTTTATTTTAAAAAAAAGGAAAGATAGTAACATGACATATTTGAAAGAAAAATATTAAAATTTTTATGTTTAAAATAAAATAAAAAAAAATTAGAAATTAGATAGATGACATTAAATGTAAATGAGAAAAATTATATATAAATAAAATGTCGACATATATATATATATTAATTATATATTAAAAGTTAATTAATGAAACAGAAAAAAGAACCATGAAAATGAGACATGCGATTTCTGTAGTGCAAAATTATTCAATGACACTGGTAATTCTTCCATCCTATACCTGAGCTTAAAAAAATTATTTTCAAAATGTGAAATGAAGGTGTCGGACTATGGACTTAAAAAACCGGCTATTTGTGTATCAGTGCTCTTTTATATTTTAATTCTATAAAATGACCAAATATCATCAAGTCACCACCAACTCTTAAAACATTTGGAAACTTCATTTCACGTGATATTTTATTTTATAAAATAAAATATATGTTCAAATACTAGCTATGAGAAACAATTTATTTTTCAAAACGAGCAAAAACTAAATGAAAATTTGCATATTAACGTAATGACAAAGAGGATGTTGAGAATTAGAAAATAGGAATGGATGAAGGAAACAAAGGAAAAAACTGAAATAACCCTAAACCCTAAACCCTAAACCCTAAACCCTAAACCCTAAACCCTAAACCCTAAACCCTAAACCCTAAATCTTAAATAGTGAATAAAAAAACTCCCAGTATCAGAAATTCAGAATGCATAAAAAAAGTGGAGCAATAGTTGAAAAGAGTTAATTAGCGGTAACACAAACCAATATTTAAATTATTGTTTGAAAAAAGAGCTTATATTGGATGCACAATAATATTAATTTCTCCTTAAACCTTTTTATGGTCCTACACTACTGGTTTTCCCGCTAATTACCTTTTGATGAAGATATTTGTGGAGAAAAAAAAGTCCATGAATAAGGAAGATAGCCACGTTACAATAAAATGTGATATATATCCTGATAAATGGTGGTAACCTTAGAATATTTTGCAAATGTTTTATATTAGTTTTTAACTGTTTAATTTATAATTGATATTGAAAGAATTTTAAAACTTTCAAAATGTGAGAAAAGTCCTCTTTTTCCTCGCGTGCTCTTCTGCTTTTCTTTTTCTTATTGTGAATTTGTATAATTGTTTGTTATTTCAATTATTGTGTTTGTTATTTTGTTGCAATTTACAACCTTCTTCCTCATTATTCTGTATTCACTTTCACTTTGTTGTCAATAACTTGTTATATCATTGTAATTATGTTAAGAGCTTATGGTGTTGTCATAGTTGTGATATGAGTTGCTTGCATTTTTTATTAGATGTTATGAACACAAGAGTGTCATCTAAGAAAGAATATTGAAAGAGCAAAGTAAAATTCCTATTGAAAATGTATAATTTTAATTTAAAATTGTTGGTTTAAGTGAAACAAGATGCACAACTAGGACTAAGTTTAGAAAGTACTGTAAAATAAGTGGCATAACTATGATTGAAAATGTCTACTTTTTCACTTGGGTATGATATAGGTGTTGGGAATTCAAGTGTGAGTGTAAGTCCCAGATTAAGGAAAAATGAGTGTGTTGAGGAGTATATAAGAAAGAAGACCCACAAACCTATTGCCTTAAGGTTTTGGGTTGAAGGTGGTGATGTTAATTCCGTTATATACGTTGGCTCATGACTCATTTGGACTGTCTCTTGAGATACATGAGTATCCATCCCATGATCATGAAGGAATGAAGACATTTTGACCACAGGTGAAAATATCTCCTCAAAATCAATTCCTTTCTTCTGACTAAAGCCCTTCACAACCAACCTTACCTTGTACCTTGGTTGTGAGCTATTCTCCTCTGATTTCAATTTAAACACCCATTTATTTCTTAGTGCTCTCTTGCCTTGAGGCAAGTTCATCAACTCAAATGTATGGTTCTCATACAAGGATTTCATCTCCTCTTGCATGGCTTTGAACCACTTGCCTTTCTCTTCATGCGACATAGCTTCTTCATAGCTTTCAGGCTCTCCCCCATCAGTCAACAAAACAAACTCATGCGGAGAATATTTCTTTGAAGGGAGACTCTCTCTAGTAGATCTTCTCCATTGAGGCTCAACGGGTGGTTCATTTAGTTCATCTACTTGAGTCTGAGGCATGTCAATTTCATTCTCCAAATCTGCATTCACATCTCCCCCGTGATCAGCAATTACGGTAGGAGGTTCTGGTTCCACATCAATGTACCTAGGAGTAACCTGTTTTTCCTTCTCTTTCTTATTAATGTCTTCAATGGTTTGGTCCTCAAGAATAATAACATCTCGACTTTTAACAATATTCTTATCAACCGGATCCGAAAATCTATAACCAAAATCATCATGACCATAACCTAGGAAGATACATTGATTAGACTTTCCATCAAGCTTAGATCTTTCATCTCTAGGGATGTGAATAGATGCTTTGCAACCAAACACTCTGAAATGACTATAGGAAACATCTTTCCCTTTCCACACTCTCTTAGGGACATCACCATCAAGAGGAATAGAAGGAGAAAGGTTAATCAAGAAGTCCACTGTAGTTCTCAATGCCTCACCCTAGAAAGTTTTAACCAATTTTGCATGAGAGAGCACACATATAATTCTGTCATTGATTGTGCGATTCATTCTCTCAGCAACTCCATTGTGCTGAGGTCTTTGGATTTCAAAACAAAAGCCCAAACCTTTCTAGAATGGTCATCAATAAAAGTGACAAAATAAGAGCAACCACTAATTGATTTAGCATCCATAGTGCAAACATCAGTGTGAATTAAATCCAAAACATTTGGCCTTCTACATGGAGGATATGTGCGAAAAGAAACTCTATGTTGCTTACCAACAAGACAATCAGAACAAGTATCAAGAGATGTACCTCTAACATAAAACAACCCTTGTCTTGCCAGAGTAGAAAGGCCCTTCTCAATCAAGTGACCAAGATGTTTATGCCATAATTCTATAGAACAATCTTCAATTGCATTCACTTGAGGTATAAACAACTTTATAGATGTACAATAAAGAGTATTTCGCTTCACTCCTTTTACTACCATCAGTGTTCCTTTAGTGCACTTCCATTTGCCATCACCAAAAGAATTATGATAGCCATCTTCATCAAGTACTTGTATTGAGATCAGGCTCATGCGCATATCAGGGGTGTGCCTAACATTCTTTGGATGCAACTTGCAACCAGTATTAGTCTCTAACCAGATTTCTCCAATGCCAACAACCTTGCTTACCCCTTGATTTCCCATCTTTACATGTCCAAAATCTCCAACAATGTAGGATGTGAAATAATCACGATGTGGTGTAACATGAAATGAGGCAGCAGAATCAATAACCCATTCATTCATACTCCTGGGAGGTGAGATTAACACAGTCATCTTCATAAACAATGACAACTTCACCATCAAATACAAATGCAGTAGTGACTTTATCTTTATCCTCTCTTATACTATTATTATTATTATTAGTACCTCTACCTCTTGATCTTTCTCGCCTGAGGATCCTACAATCTCTTATCATGTGTCTCGATTTATTGCAATGGAAACATGTGAATGTGATGTCTTTCTTTGACATTGACTTGTCTCTTGACTTATCTCTTGGCTTGCTACGATCATGAAATCTTTGAGAATTTCTATACATATTTCTTCCTCTTGACTCTGTAACTAGAGCTTCATTATGAGTTGAGGAGCTAACCTTTGTACTTCCCTTCCTCCTAGTCTCTTCATTTAAAAGACTGCCCTTGACCATGTCAAAGGTCAGTTTTCCATTAGGGGCAGAGTTGCTCAGAGATACCACTAATGTCTCCCAGCTATCTGGTAATGAGCTCAACAACAAAAATGCAAGTAACTCATCATCTAAGACAATCTCCATAGTGGTCAACTGATTCACCATATTCTGAAAACTACTCAAGTGCTCTGCCATAGAGGAACCATCCTTGTACATCAAGTTTATCAACTTCCTAATCAGGAATGTCTTGTTCAAGGAATTTTTAGACTCAAACAACTCACTTAATCTCTTCCATAAGTTGTAAGCCAAAGTCTCACTAGATACATGATGATAAACAGATTGATCTATCCATTGTCTGATCATGCCAATAGTCTTCCTATTTAACTTCTTTCAATCTCTCTCAGATTTATGGGATTTCCAGATTGAATAATTGGTAGAATCCAATTTTATCATGGTTCCAGCACCATCACCATATCCAATCTTCAAAGCACAAACCAAAGCTCCTAACCGAAGCTCTGATACCAGTTGTTGGGAAGAACACACAAAAATAACAAACACGATAGCAAAACCTAGATCAAATCTTCCCTCTGCAAATAATAGAAAACAAAACAATGGAATGCGTCAAACAGAAGAATGAAAGAAAGAAACCAACAGACACCAAAACTTTTAACGTGGAAAAACCCTCGATATGAAGGAAAAACCCACGGGACCTAGTCCAGTAAAGCTTCCACTAATAAAGATTAATGGGTATACAACAAGTTCTCTTGGAGCTACCTCCAAGGATCAACAAAAAGTTCTTTTCACCAATAAGGTAGATAGCAACACAAGAACCCCTGGGTATCTAGCTACTCCTATGCACACAGATTTGTACAGGATACACTTTCTCTCTTGGTGACTTCTCTACTTCTCTCACCAGATGTATTCTCACTTAGTCTTTCTTCTTTTTCTACTGACTGTTTATCTTCCTCTTAAACTTTATTTAAAAAGGATGCAGTCTCTTAGCAACATAATGGGCTGGAACACATTAATCTTCTTTTAATTAAGTCAGCATGGGCCCAATAAATTGGTGACCCACCTGACAATGGGGACACACAATTACCATCATGTTTTTTGTGTCCTGTGGCTTTAGGCCAAACTCAAACTCTCCATATGCCACTGATCATGCATCCATTAATGATTTAATGAAAGAGAATTACACATGTTCAAAGTTATCATGCATGCATTGAAGACCATATATTAATCTACCTTTGCTTCATTTACTTAAAAAAAGGCTTTTGTGGGTTGGGCCAATAGATTAGGAGTCCAAGTTTTCACTGTTCTCACTAAAAATATGGTTAAATGTATTTCTCTCTCCCGTCTACTATTGTGTAGTGGCTAGGGTCGAAAGAGGGTTGGTGAGGGTCGTGTGATTTCATTTTCACCATCCCAGTTTCATTCATCATTTATGCTTACATTTGCATTGCTTCATAGTCATTGTTATACTATGTTATGACTTGGAATTCACAAGTTTATGCTATGGGACCTTAACTCCGTATCTCCACCTCACCAACAAATTAGTAAAGACGACTCACAAAATCTCCTTCTTCATCCTTAGAAGAATACAATTCTAGTTAGACAAATTCAACCTCTTTCCACATCTATTACCTTTTGGTTTAGAAACAACTTCTAATATCTTTCTCTTTAGGTCCACCCATCATGACAAAGGATGAATCACAATGGCAGCTTAACTAACTTCACCTTTCGTAGCCTCTCTTAATTAAAATATATCATCTATAAAACTCCATGTACATGAAGTTAAGTTACTTTCTTCTAAGAGGAACTATTACTTTGGCAATCTCGTTCTCTTTATCATTACATCTATAATAATCTTATCCTATCATATTAGATTCAAAGGCTTGTTCTCCTTTATGGACCTCTTACACTTAAGCCACCCAACATTGTTTTAAGGAAAAAATGAAGTGCTTGCTTGGCTTGAAAGTTTTGAAAATGGTTGAGATTTTTTTATCAACTCAAGAGTGAATGAAAACCCAAAAGGCAGATAGTTTAACATGCAAATCACTATATTATAGTTCTTTGTAATATCCTAGAAAACTGTGCATATATTTGTCAATATAACTAAAATAAAACATTCATATACTACTTGGTATATATATTATATACAACTATAGGACATAAGTCCTCAAAGAATATTTACAATATAACATTATGTGAATAAATACTACTCCCTCTGTTTCTAAATAAGAGTTGTTTTAGAAAAGTGATTTTGTTTCTTTTTATCTGTGGTTTGTAGAGTTTAAAGTTGCATTAATTGATTTTTACCAATTATACCCTTACTTTTGAAAATATCAATAGCAATTAAATTATTCTTTTTATGAGACTTTAAGTAACCTACTGCATATTTCAACCAATTACTTAGTAAATAATTTATTGTTTCGACCTTTTCATCTACCTTCTCCTTAATCAATAAAATGTATTTAATTTTTCAAGAAAAAAGATGTTAGAGTGAAATTATAAAGGAAATGGAAAGAGAAATTGGTATTTACAAAAAAAATGAAGATAGGAGTTTGACAATTATATTATGAAGAGAGTTGAAGTTGAAGACTCATTTGATAACACAAAAGATGATATTAACGGAGTAATTAAAGATTCTCTTGAAGTTGAAGAGTGATTCAATATATAGAGTGAAACTAAGAGTGATATCAAATTTTTGTGAGAACAAAAATATTCTTCAAATTTTTTAAATCAAAATTTGTGGTGGTGAAAATTTTAAGATTAAAAGTTATAGAGGAAAACTTATTTTGATAAAGATGAGAAAAAATATTTCAGGTACAGGTACTGTATTGTTGAGAATTGAAAAGTTATTTTTTTAAGTGGAGAGAGAATAGATTGAATATTACAAAGAGAAAGAGAGTACACACTCTTTTAAATGATAAGAATATTATTGGAAAAAAATTAAAAAATTTATTACAAATAGTAAAAGTTACTCCTTTTATTGGTTTGTGTAACAAAACCTTAAACGACTCTTATTTAGAAACTAGAGGGAGTACTTCATAGTCATGTTTCTACCACCTGCAACATCATTTGCTCTCGTATGAAATATGATTATAACATTCAACAAATAACATGTAAAGTTGAGCTAATTTAATTTTAAACTTCTCATACATGATGTATAACAACACACAACATTCATATATATTATCATACATACAAGTTGCTTATTACACTATTTTATTGTCAACAAGGTGAATATATTCCTTAACAACATCCTCAACAAACAACCTCAACTAAAAGATTGTCAACAATGTTTTGTTATTGACAAAAAATCTATGTCTAGGTATCATGAGAAGAAAAAACAGGATAGAGTATCTTATTCTAGTGCAAAAGTCGAATTTTAAGCCCTTACTCAAGGTGTGTGTAAAGGACTTTAGATAAAAATCATACTTGATGACCTTAAAATAAAGGTTGACATCTCTATGCAATTGTAATGTGATAACAAGTCAACCATGAGCATTGCTAGTAATTCATTCCATGATGATAGAACTAAATATATTGAAATCAACATACATTTAATCAACGATAATCTTGACATGGGCCAAGTGGTTTCAATTCATGTCCCTACAGGATTTCAGATAGTAGACATTTTTACTAAAGGGCTTTCTCAGGGGAAATTCTATTATCTTATGGGCAAGTTGGGAATGATTAATTTTCATTTCCAATTTGAGGAAAAATGTTGTAAATAGTATATTATTAGGATAAAAACATTCTCAATTTCTTTATAGTAATTAGGAAAAAGTATCTTTAGAATCTTCTTATTCATTCCAACATATTTTTATTTCCTTATTTTAAAGGTTTTGATTATTAGACATATACATTATGAGAATGTAATTGTGTTATTGTTATAAAAAATAATTATTTACGTTCTTACATAATTCAAATCATTAGATTGTCTAGTTGTGGTCTTATATAAAATGTTCATTTTAGGCATAGTTACTTATTAATATAAAGAAAATCCAAACGACTACTTGTAAGGAGTAATCACTTCAATTCTTACTCATATTTATTATCATTAAAATTATATATAAAAAGGATCGTCTAATGTTCTTAAACTATCCAAGTTAGATAGTTTGGGTCTTAACAAGTAAAGGAAGTTAACATACATTAGGTGTGAGAAGTTGAGCAATGTATCCAATGCCATGTGGTAGATGATGCATTCTTTAAACTCTATTATAAGTTCCTTAGATCATGTCTTGTGTAGAATGATCTTGTTGATGATTTTTTGTCATATATTGGTTTACAATGTCAACAACTTGTATACAATCTTCCCTTTATAGAGCTCACCTTCATCCTCAAAGTAATGGTGATCAACATTATTGCAATCAACTTTAGCAATGGGCACATGGGTTACTATTATTATCTTTTCCAGCATTTGAAATTGAATACCTCTCTTTCAGTTGACTTTGGTGTTGCATCGGGACATCTTGACCGAATTTGGGTACATCGTTTGGTGGCTAGTGAAAAACTCCTTGATCCCTCACCAAGCTAAGGCCAATGTTGGGTCAAGAGCTCATGTCATCAAGGTCGTTAGTGTTGATGAATAACTCCACGTTGATTTCACAGTGTTCACAACCATGGTAAGGTTTCTTGCTTGAGAAGTTTTATCATATGATTTTTTATGCACAATGATTGCTATAAGAAAAAGTGTAATTGTCTCTCTACACGGATGTGTCTTTTATAGTTGAATGGAAGAGCCATTTTGAGTTTATTTGAATTTTGGACATTTTCCTATTTGACACAATCCATAAAACTCATCACAACTATTTGCATCCTTAACTTAAGACACTCATGTAATGCATGTGTGCATGATAGATGGTTTGATAATAAGTCATAAGATGCAATATATAGATGATGCATAAGCAATATTTGTATGTGTTTTGTCACATAAATTTATGTCACGTACATTTTGTAACTAATTATTCTCTTAAGTTTTGTAAATACATCACCAAGTTGACATGCATATACAAATTGTAGATCTAAAATCATCTTTTTAACATTGTATCTTTTAAAATGATATTAAATTTCAATATACTTTGCATATGACTATAATATGAGATTTTTGGAAAGATTAATAGTAGTTAGACATGTCAATATGGGCCGAAATTCACAAGCCAACTCAGTACACCACAGGTTTGAGCTGGGCTGGCTAGGAGAATTTTTTTTTTCCAATTGAGTCAAAACAAGCTAGTTTCACTTAACCCACAAGTTAGGTGGATACGAGTCAAGTTGTGATGAGTTAACCCACCAACTCACTTATATTATAAATTATATTTTTTTAATATTTTGTTTTTATTGTATTTTTATGTACCTCTTTAGTATTATTTGATTTATATATGTGTATATACCCCTTTTATATAGGCAACATTTATATGTGTATTTTTTTTAATTTTGAAGATGGAGATGAATAAAATGTTGAAAAAAAAGAATAAATTGTTCTATATTTTTCAAATCAAGACTCTAATGTTCTTCATGAAAATTAAAAATTAAAAAATAAAAATAAATATGGATTGTAAACTAACCCACTTAATTCATCAACCCGTGGTGGGTTGGGTTGGGTTGTAAAATTTTTGGCCTACCATAAAGTGAGTAGGATTTAACTCACTGATTTTTATCTGAATCCTTGGTGAACCAACCTATATGAGTCAAGTTGACTCACTTTAACCTATCTTATAGGAATGTTATTATCTTACAATATAGGAATATTATTCTCATATTATTTGATCTACAACATTTGAGAATAAATTAGTTATCTTTGAGACGTGTATGTTCTAAATATCATTAAAAAATTCACTCATATAATTAACAATTACAAATTATTGATAGAATAACATTAATTTTGTATTCTTGTAATCAAATATTTTATCATATACTTCTTTTATTTCTAGGAGTTCATTTTGATAATGTTTAAATAAGACATTTAGATATAAAATGTAAAATAGTTTTTTCTCACATTACAGTAATTAAAAAGATCGATCTTAAATTTGGAAAACCCAAATTTAAATTAACTAAAAATTGAGGAACTTTAATCAAAAGAAACTTTTGGCCTTTTAATCCAAGCAACGGACAAAGTTGTCTCCCAACGAAAAGGAAAATCCAAAATAAAATAAATAATATAGAAAATCTAATTTCAATTTGGAATGACGAGTGGTCGTACCTATAAAAACTTTATAACGTTAAACTAAGAAGAGACCAAAGGTGTTTAGATCATAAGTTGAGAAAATAGACCTAGTTATATAGTATTTGTAGATAAAAATTTGTATTTATTCTTTTAGGAAACGTAATTGTTGTTGTTTCCAACTATATCATCCCTAAATCCCTAATAGACAACGAAATTAAGGGTGGACAAAAAAATCCAAATTCTCAAATCCAATCCATTTTGATCCAAATCCATATTACTTTAAATCCATTTTAATAGATTTCTTTCGAAATCCAATCCATTTTAATGGATTTCTTGTAAATCCAAATCCATATTTTTAGATTTTAAATCCAATCCATTTAATTGGATTTGGATTGGATATATATTGAATTATTTTTTTAATTTTTGAAAATCCAAAATGAAGATGTGTCTCAATCATTTCAAGTTATAAAATACTAGGTTAACCCGAGTTCGATCAAGTTGAGTCGGCTTGAGACAACCCGTGCCCAGTCGACTCGATTTGTCCCAGGTCCAATCAACACAAGTCGATCCAAGCTCGGTCGAACCAAGTCGGCCTAGGTCTGGTTAACTCGAGTTGATGTGGGCTTGGTCAATTTGAGTCGATGTGATTCTGTTCAACCTGAGTTGGTCTGGGACCGACCAACCTGAGTCCACCTGAGTCAACATGGGTCCAGTTGACTAGTCTTGTGTTGACTTGGTTCAACCGAACTGAAGTCAATTAGGCCTGAGCTAGCTTAGGTCGATCAGGCCCTAACAAATTCAGTTTGACTAGGCTTAGACCTACGCAGGTTGACTGAGCATGGGGCGATTGGGCTGATTGAACCAAGGTCGACAAGGGTTGACCGCGCTAAGGTCAACTCAAAAGGTCGACTAGGTTGACCGAGTTGACTCAGGTTGATTGAGCTCGTATCCTCTCGGGTCAACAGGATTTCAGTCGACTTGTGTAGATCAAGCCTGGGCCAACTTGCGTTGGCCGATTTGCATTGACCAAGCCCAAGCCGACCAGGCTTGGTTGACCTGAGTTGGCCTGGGACCTATCGACGAGTCGGTCTGGGCCTGATTAACTCGAGTCGGCTGAGGCTCAATCTATTTGAGTCTTCTCGGGGTCAATTGACCAGAGTCGGCCTAGGCCCAATTGGCCCTAGTCGGACTGGGCCCGATCAATGCGAGTCGACCCGATTTTGATCAGCCCTAGTAGGAACAGTCCAACTTGACCTAAGTCCGATTGACATGAGAGGATGCAAGCTCGGTTAACTTAAGTTAGCTTGGGCCTGATCAACCTAATTCAACCCGGACCTGATTTACCTTAGTCGATCGAGTCGTCTTCGGGCCAATCGATCTTAGTCATCTTAGGTCAACTAGGCTCGGGCCATTTTTGATCGACCAGGCCCGAGTAGACTCAAATCATTTGGGTCCGGGTCGACTCGATAAGGGTTGATCGGGCTCAAGTCAACTCGGATCCTTTGAACCTCATCCACCAGAGTCAGCCCAAGCCCGGTCACCTTGAGTCGGCTCGGGCTTGATCGATCTAGGTCTACTCGGGCCCAATCGATCTTAGTCTACTCATGCTCGACCGACCAAAGTTGGCTTGAGCCAGTCGACCCGGGACGACTCAAGTCGGTTGGGCCCAAGATGTTTTGGGTGGACTAATGTAAATCAAGCCTGGGTCAACTCAAGTCGATCGGGCTCGAGCTGATTCTGGTTAACCGAGCTTGTGTCCTCTCGGGTCAACTGGACTTGGGTAAACTTGCATTGATCAAGCCTGGACTGACTTGCATTGATCAGGCTTGGGCCAATTTCCATCAACCAGGCTTGGGCCGACCAGGCATGGTCGACCTGAGTTGGCCTTGGCCTAGTCGACTTGAGTTGTCGGGGTCCAATCAATCTGAGTCTTCTTGAGGCCGATTGAGTTGATTCGGCCTGGGTTGGCCCTTGTCGGCCCAGGCCTAGTTGATGCGAGTCGGTCTGATCTCGATCAACCCTAGTAGGCCTAGTCCAGGGTTCGGTTACCTGAGTTTACCCAGGCATGGTCGACCCGAGCCCGATCAACCTAAGTGAGCTCGAACTTAGGTTGCTGACCTCTATCAACCTGGGCTTAATCAACCTGAGTCGACCCGGGTCTGGTCAACTAGAGTCAGCCTAGGTCTAATAAACCCGTGTCGACTTGAGCCCGATCGATCTGAGTCAACCCAGACTTGGGTTGTCGACCTATGTCAACATGGGCCCAATCGACCTAAGTCGGCCCAAGTCCAATTGACTTGAGTCAACTCGAGCCCGATCGAACAAAATCGTGTCAGGCTTCGGTCGTCAACTTAAGTATGCTCATGCATGTTGACCCGAGTTGGATTGGGTTTAGTCGACTAGAGTTGTCATGAGCCAGGTACACATGAGTCATCCTAAACCTAGTCACTACGAGCTAGATCGTCCTAAATCGCTTGAGAGTTGGTCGACATGAGTTGGTCAAGCCCAGACCCCCCCTCCCACCGGCTCGTGCATGTGTCATGCCAACTCTTATCGTACTCAAATTTCTAAATTTAAACCTCATTTGAAAAATCAATCAAAATTTAATCTAATTGAAAAAGTGGATTTAATTTGGATTTAATCTTATTTGGTCTACTTTATTTGGATTAGAAAAAATCAAAATTATTTTGATCTAGTTAAAATGGATCTAGATTTTGGTCCAATCTATTTTATTGGATCTAGATTGGATCAAAACTGGATTTTGAAAAATCCAATCCATGCCCACCCCTAAGCAAAATAGATAACTTATTTGATCATAACTTAATTATTTTGAACTTGCCCATGTCAAAATATATAGTGGACCTAAATAAGTATATTTTCAACCAACTATTAACTTGTATTCATTGCATATTGATGGCCCTTAAATTGATATATAAACTTGAATAACCTACATATATTGGTTACATAAACTTGAGTAGCCGAACTATAAGTTCTATCGGTCCAAAACCTATTATAAGATTTAATTATAATTAAATTCAACTAAAAAGAATGAACAAATTTAATTAATTTAATTAAGAGAGTTTAATTTTTGGGTGAATCACCCTTGTAGCACTAAAATCACAACCACAATGCATTCCGTGTCCTTTATAGTAAACAATTTCATAGAGGAAGAAAGGCAAAATCATATAATAAAAAATAGATCCTTCCTAATTGTTAATCTCAAAATGAAAACGGATCTTTAAGGATAATTGTTTTGATGATTATGACTCTAAAAGAAGAAGATGGACCTTCATGATTGAAGTCTTGTGAAAGCTTTAATCTTGTATTTCATATATATGCTTGCTTGTAATAGTTAGGAATCATATTAAAGATCACAGCATGCACACAACTCTCCTTAAACTTTAAAAAAGCCTTTTGTTTTTCGTAAAAAGCTTTTAATGTTGAAATAATCGCTTATCTCCTAGAGTAATCGATTATCATACTTAAAATAATCGATTATCTTGCGAAAAATTGATTATCATCAGCAAATTTTTATTTTTCAATTACTCTCTAAAATAATCGATTATCCTAAGTAATAATCGATTATTTTGAACATTTTCAGAAAAGCCTTTTTATATTCTACAAAACCTTGTGCCCCTCTTTTCCTAGAAATACATAAAGGATCTGAGCATTCAAAATTAACCTAGAGAGATCAAAGTGAAAGTTGCTCTACTGCTAGTGTTCAATCTTGTTTCATCCTTTGTGGTTATTTAAAGGAGGTGTTCATCTCTTGTGTTTTTAAGAGAGGTGTTGTTATCATCCTTTGTGGTTATTCAAAGGAGGTGTTCATTCTTTGTGAAATCAAGGAAGTGGTTGTTTGTTCATCCTTTGTGGTTATTCAAAGGAGGTATCTTTCATTCTTTGTGGTGTTCAAGAAAGATGTTGTTCATCTCTTGTATTTTCAAGAGAGGTGTTGTTCCATCCTTTGTTCTGTACAAAGGAGTTGTCTTGTTAATCTTCCTACTATCTTTCTCATTTCGCTGCACTATAAGTTTGTAAACTTTATTATTAAGACAATTAGTAGAAATCACTTTCTATTGAGGTGATAAGTTACTGGACATAGGATTTTCTTTGATCTGAACTATATTTTTCTCTATCCCTACTCTATTTTCAACTTATATTCTACTTATTTGTTTTATACTCCGATTTCTATAAAGCAAAACTTAAATTTATATTGGGTTTTTGTTAAACTCTATTTTAACAAGATTAAATTCGAAAAAGACTTAAGTTTTATTAAGAACCTATTCACCCCCCTCTTGGTTGTTTTACCTGTACTATTTTTCTAACAGTTGGTATCAGAGTTGGTTCTTTGATTGTTATTTCAAAACAGATCAGTAATGGTAGGTCAAAATCAAACTTTTGTTGAAGGTGGTTCTATTAACAAACATCCTCTTTTTGCTGGAGAAACTTATCCTTTCTGGAAAGTTAGGATGTAAATCTTTTTGGAGTCTGTTGATCGTGGAGTTTGGGATGCTGTTGAAAATGGTCCTTTTATTCCTATGATTGGTCATGAACCAAAGGAGTTCTCTACTTGGACTGCAGAAGAAAATAGACGGGCAAGGGTCAATGTCATGTAAGAGCTAGAAATATAATTTTTTCTGCACTAACTTTTGATGAATTTTACAAGATCTCTGTCTGCGAGACTGCAAAAGACATGTGGGGCGTGTTGGCTTTCACACATGAAGGATCTGATGATGTGAAACGAGCTAGGAAGAACACTTTCATCCAACAATATGATATGTTCAAAATGCAATAGGGAGAAAATATTTATGATGTGTAAAAATGTTTTATGCACAACGTAAACTACCTCGTCGGTCTCGGTAAGTCTTTTGATACTAATGAGTTAAATATTAAAATTTTGAAATCTTTGCACAGGTCATGGCAACCCAAAGTTACTGCCATCATGGAATCACAAAATCTTGAGAACATGTTTATGGTGGTTTTGTTTGGAAAGATTAGAGAGCATGAACTGGAGTTGGGAAGGCTAATTGAAGAAGAACATGAAAGGAAAAGGAGAAATATAGCCTTCAAATATGAAATCTTTAAAGAGCAAGAGTCATGAGGAAAAGGATGACTCTGATTATGAAAACATGGAACTTATGTTGAAAAAATTCACCAAGTTCATGAAAAATAAAAGTAGGAGTCATAAAAAAGAATTAAAAAATGATAACCATGCTTCTACATCAGATTACAAATGCCATGGATGTGGAAAGAAGGGTCATGTCAAAACAGACTGTCCAAATCTCAAGAAAGGAGATTGTAATGTATGACTTAAATTCATTTATATATATAGTTAATGGTTATAAACCATTCATTATATTAATGGTTTGGTTGATATAAACCATTCATAACTAAGGGCTTATATTACTTTTATTCTAATATAAGTAGATGCATAGGATTGTAACAAATTATTCAAGCAGAAAATAGAAAACAATCCTTAGAGAGCATTGTGAGAGATAAAGAATTCATTGAGAATTCTTCTTTGTATTTTTGTTCTTTTCATAGTAATAGAGATTCTTCTTATAGTTATATTTCTACGTCAAATACAAATTTTACCATAATAGAGACAATAAAAGGGATAAGAGAGTCATGGAAAAGAAGAAAGTCTATTTTGATGTTGACTTAAGCTTTTCTTCAAGCTTAAGTGAATCTGATGAAGAAGCAAATATTTGTTTCATGGTGTAAAGTGAGTCTACTTGTAGCAAGGTTAGTAATTCTAGTTTTTCAAATGATTATGATGAATTACTTTATGTTTTTCAAGAACTTTGTGCTAAATCTAAAAAGCTTTGAACTTTGCATAATAAGCTAAAAATTGAATATAAAACTCTTGAAGAGAAAATTAAAATTTTAGAAGAAGAGAAAAATGGTTTAAATAAAGAAAAAGTTGTAATTGCTGAATGCAAAAATTGCCAGCTTTTTGAAAATAAAATTATTTGTCTTGAAAACACTCTTGCAAAAATTACTACTGAAAATTTATCTAGTTTAAAAAAACAAGAAATTGTTGGTTCTGAAAAATGTAAAGTTTGTGAAATAAAAATTTCTGAACTTGAAAAATCTATTAAAAACTTTTCTAAAAGTAAAAATAAATTGAATGATGCTTCTTGTTTAAAGAAGAAAACTTTAAAAAATAAACAGTGTATTAAAAATAAAAATTCTCATAGGCAAAATCTTGTTAGAGGTGAAACATCCTCTAAGCCTATGATTCTTACTTGTTTTTACTGTTTGAAGAAAGGACACTCTTCAAACAAGTACAGAATCAAACATTTTCGTGTCCCTAAAGGAAGATATACTTGGGTTCGAAAATTGAAATAATTTTTTCTTCTAACCCCAAAGGACCCAAACAAGGTTTTGGGGACAAAAGTTTCTCGTATCTATTTTGCAGACTATCTCAAAAGTAAGGATGTCTCTTGGTATCTTGTTAAGATTTATAGAAAAGAACTTGCTTATACAATGAAGGAGAATTTTTTAGATGTCTTGATTTGAAAAAAACAATGGGTGAAGTTTTTCTATTGAATTGTTTTTTATTATCTACTCCTAAAATGATTTAGTTGCAATGTTTACCTATGCTTGCAAATTCTGTTTTGAAGATTACATCTATTTAGGAAGAGATTTTAAATTAAAGGGGAGATAATTGATTTTTTTTTGGGTTATGAAATATATTCCCTTAATGTGTTCACTTTCCCTCTAACAATCTTTTTATGCCTATATTGTTTGCTATCTATATTTTTTTTATATACTTCATCTAAGTAGGGGGAGCATTTTATTTAGAGGAAGTGTCGTTTCTTTCAAATTGGAGGAGATTTCTTATTTTAATTTTCTTTTTTATTCTTATAAAAAATTCGGGGAGAAAAATTAGACTTTTGCATGCTTATGTTTGCTAACTATCTATTTGCTTAAGATGAACATATACAAGTTGCACGAGTCTTCAAGAATTATTTTTATTATCATAAAAAAGAGGGAGATTGTTAATCTAAAGATGAAGAAGGATCTTTAGAAATATCTAAAGAATACTTGTTTTGATTATTATGACTCTAAAAAAAGAAGATGGACCTTCATGATTGAAGTCTTAAAGTCTTGAAGTCTTGTGAAAGATTTAATCTTATATTTTGTGTATATGTTTTCTTGTAATAGTTAGGAATCATGTTAAAGATCACAGCATGCACATAACTCTCCTTAAACTTTGAAAAAACCTTTTATTTTTCGTAAAAAGCTTTTAACGTTGAAATAATCGATTATCTTGCGAAAAAATCGATTATCATCAACAAACTTTTATTTTTCAATTACTCTCTAGAATAATCGATTATCCCAAGTAATAATCGATTATTCTGAACGTTTTTAGAAAAACCTTTTCATATTCTACAAAACCATGTGCTCCTCTTTTTCTATAAATACATAAGGGGTCTGAACATTCAAAATTAACCTAGAGAGATCAAAGTGAAAGTTATTCTACTACTAGTGTTCAATCTTGTTTCATCCTTTGTGATTATTCAAAGGAGATGTTCATCTCGTGTTTTAAAGATAGGTGTTGTTATAATCCTTTATGGTTATTCAAAGAAGATGTTCATTCTTTATTAGATCAAAGAAGGTGGTTGTTCATCCTTTATGGTTATTCAAAGGAGATGTCTTTCATTCTTTGTGGTGTTTAAGGAAGATGATGTTCATCTCTTGTGTTTTCAAGAGAGATGTTATTTCATCCTTTGTTCTGTACAAAAAAGTTATCTTGTTAATCTTCCTACTATCTTTCTCATTCCGCTGCAGAATAAGTTTGTAAACTTTAAATATAAAGATCTACTTTGATCCAAACTAGTATAAAAACATGTATTTTTTTATATCCCTACTCTCTACTTTCATCTATATTCTGCTTATTTATTTTATACTCTAATTTCTATAAAACAGAACTAAGATTTATAGAGTAGTTTTTGTTAAACTATATTTTAATAAAATTAAATTTAAAAAAGACTTAATTTTTATTAAGAACCAATTCACTCTCTTTTTTTATTTATTTTACCTGCCCATTTATTCTAACACTAATGAAACTCCATCACCACATCATGTCATCGTAGGATGCCCCATTAGCATGCTCAAGGGCCAAATTCACTACTTCATGTTACAAATTTTCATTCTCTTTTAAATATCAACAATGTTTCATGCAAAATAAAACTAGTTTCTGCACAAAAGTATAAAAATTAAAGCTAGTTTGAACATGGGGTACTTTGATCTTGCTGCCTTTTATTTTAGAGGTGGCCGAAAATGCAAAAGTAACCTTAAATTTCCAACTTTAAATACAAACTTCCCTGTAAAAGATAATAGGCATTTTTATCAACAAGAACACATCCTGTCATACATATTAACTTGGGGGACTAAAATGCATGTCTGTACTCTCCATTCTGTCAGTTCCGACAAGTGATATCCTGTCATCGTAGACATCAATGTATCCAAATGCATTGGTACCAGGCGGGCATTCCAAAGCAGCTTCAAAAACTCTATGGTGTATCCCGTGAGAATCAATGGAGTATCCCCCTTTATGATCATGACCTGCAAGACAGGCCTTAACGCAATTGTATCTGTGTATCAAATTCATTACTTCATCATAATTCCACAGTAGTGTCGCTTTACTGGCCGCACCAGGATCTAGAGGCAAATGGCAACAGACAATCACCTTCTGTTTCAATTTTGTCGCATCCAGTAGAACACCATCTAACCATTCCATCTGTTCCTTTCCAATAGCACCATTAAACATGACAAACCTTCTTTCAGGCCCCTCCAAACTATCTGGACTGTTCTTATCTTCATTTGGATTCTTCTCCCCTAGGATTTTCATGGCCTCCAATGTTTTTGGATGATCTTGTGGCCAACCAATGGCACTGATGTCATAGCCATCCAGAACTACAAATCTATATTCAGGCACCGGTGAGAAATCATAGTATGCACGGCCATCAAGAGTTTGGATCTTCAATAGTGGAAGCAACTTGCTGCGAGGGAGATTGTATAGGCAGTGATTGCCAAGCATATGATATACAGGTCCCCCTTTGAACATCTCAAATTCGTCCACAACTTTTTGTACAGTACCAAGAGATTGATCTTTGGGACAAAACCCATCAACAATATCTCCAAAATTGATCACAAACATGTGCTTCTGACAAGTGTTCCATTCTTTAACAGCTCTCTGCAATACAAGAATACTGTGTCTATAATACCGTGGAACACCAAGGAATGAACGACCATCAGAAATATCAGCATGTTGGACATCAGAAATCAATCCAAAAGAAAAAAGTGGTGGTTGTGTAGCAGCTAGTCCATTAGAAGAAACCATGGCATCTCTTCTCTCAATGCCCCTATCACACATTCAACATTTATGAAGTCAACAAAGCAGTACTTTCCAAGAGCAATCAGAAGGTAAAGAATACATATCACCACAAACGAAAACAAGCAAAATGTTGAGTTGCTAACAGCCCGTATTCAGATTATCTGCTCCTAACAAGCAAAAGTAGTTCCATCTCCCTCTCACTTGTATAACAGTTTTCATGTGATCAATTCACCAATCCAAAGATTAGAAGATGCAGTTTCCATTCCTCGTCTTACACAAACATAAGTAGTATATAAAACCTGTATTTATTATAAAGCAAAACTTTCGAGAATGAATTTCCTGGTTCATGCGTGAGGACAGAATAACTAACAAACACATAAAAGACATAGGCAGTTGGTGCATGAGGAAATAACTCACTCCTGCTCAAAGTCTTTCATCCTGTGTCTAAGTAACTCGCATGTTCTGTTATGTCACCAGGACAATCTAGAACTTTGAGATATTCAAAGAAGAGGCTTTAGTGAAAATCAAACAAGTCATACTCACTGCAATACCTTTAAGAATAAACAACCAAATGTTTTATCACTATAGAATAATCTCAAATGGAAACTAGACTAAGGATAACATTGCCAACCATGCAAACAAAGACCACAAAATTGAGCAGTGCCCCTACCAATTTAAAAATCAACTGAATTTAACATATTAAACTAAACTAGTTTTCATAAAAAATTGAACTAAATTATTTTAGAATTTCAGCTTTTAAAACTGAACTATAAGAAAATAATTTAGTTAACTAGTTCAGGGAACTGAGCAACTTAATAATATAAACTAGGCAAAACACGTTATGTAGTTCCAAATATAGATTTTTCAATAAAGCAACGTACACTCGAAACAGATTTCTCAACTAAACCAAGTAGATTTAGAAACAAATTCATAAAATAGATCATGAAATAGTTTTGTCCACATTTCAAAAAGGCAATGCTCAAGTGAAAAGGCAAGTCTAGTATATATACTTCCAGAATTGGAGAATAGATTAATTGCAACCTCTCTGGGTTTAGAAAACTTTAAAAACTAGATCACAGGGTAGTATATACAATTCGAGGGTTTATAGCTGGTTTTGAATGGGTTAGTAACCAGTTAAGGGGTTTAAAACGTCTTAGACTTTTTGAGATTTTAAAAACATCAGGGCAAAATACGAAATGCATCTCATTTGAACTATTTAGCATTTTCTTTTAAATTCTATCTGTCTTCAATTAAATTCTTACATTAGTCCATTTTATGGGCTTTGCACACTTTAAAACCAGTTCACATTCATTCACAAGTAAAAATAAAGATTCAACTTCAAGAATGTGCACACATAACATCACAATGCACAGAGAAACATAAATTTTGAGGTAAAAATGAACCCCCACAATGTTATTCCCTCCGCAATAACCTTCCTTGACTTGGCCCTTCTGATGCATTTCATTTCAGAAATTTCAAAGCAGCAAAGGTTTTATGCAATTCCAAAATCAAATAAACTAAGTTACAAATTACAGTAAGAGACTAAGCAGCAACAGTAAAATTGCCCAATGTCACACTTGAAAGAAAATAACCTTTATAGCAAATGAATAAAATAACCCAACAAGGTTACCTCGATTGAGGGCTTCAAAGTAGTTTCATAGGGTTTCGGAAAGACGATGTCGATAGGTGCTTCAGGGACTGAGAAGTTTAGGCTTCGTTACTTTCTAAAGACAAATTTAAGAGAGAGAAAAAACAATGAATTCGAGAAAAACAAATTGGAAAATGAAGTTTTTATTTTAAGAAGGATTATAAAAATTTGTGAATAATTTGATGGATTTGATAATTTAAAATTAATTTTATAATTAATAAAATTATATGATAATGATAATAATAATATTTTTTAATTGTAAATTAATTTTAATTAAATATTATAAGATTTTTCTTGTGTATTTATTTTTTTTTTAAAAATGGTGTGTTCTTTATTTTTATTTTTTTTGCTTGTTCTTTACTTTCTTTTCATGATCGCATTATATATGGTCCATTTTCTTTCATTTGCACCGATTAAAGTTATTGAAATCAACTTCTATGACTTTCTATGGCTTGTATCTTAATTTTAATCGGTTGAATCATCTTAAAATTTGATTTCCTTGAGTTTGCACCGATTAAACTCATCAATAAGGGACTAGTTTCATTTTTAACCCATTTCTAAACCATTTGAACCATTTAAAGTGCTCATATATGTCTCTAATCATGTTTGATAGATCTTATTTTACTTCTAATTTAACTTAGGCATTCATCATTTGGTATCAAAGCTCTAAGGTGTCAAACATGATGTATTTGAGTGTAGAACATGAAGAACATGTGGTCATGGTTACGTAACCAAATTTCTAAGACCTATAAATGATTTTTGGATGTTCAAAACTTGAAATACATGAATCTAAATTTTTTCTGTAAAAAAAATCTGCAACAGAAAAAATCAGTTTCTAAATCTATTTTTGTTTGGTTGATTAGTCATAAATTCTTGGTTAATCTTGATTATTGAATTTTTTTTAATTGATGCATATGAAGTGTTTGATAAAATGACATTCATTAATCTTTGATTACCATTAGTTTGAGTCATCCTTTTATTGGTTTTGAGTCATATGTTTGTTAAATTTTCTAAACATCAAATTCTTGTATTACTTGATTTAATTTAGTCTAAATTTCCTTTTGATATTTCTTGTGAATTGAGTTGATCAATTGACTCCAAACATAGGGGTTAAGTGTTCAAACTTTGTGAGAACAATTCTTGATATATGTGTTTAGGCATTGAATCATAAAAGCACAAAAAAAACATGAAAAAAATGTGCATGGTTGAATCTATATATGTCTTTGGCCTAAAATTGTGTGCAACAAAAATCAGAAAAAGATTCTCTATCATTGCTTAGATACATTATTGAGTGATTGATCATTGGTTTGACAAATTAATCCTAACATTGTAGTTGTTGTTGAACTTCTTTTCATAAGTGATTTTGATTAGGAATTAGTCTAAATTTTTTTGAGTAATTTTTCCAATTTTCTTTGGTATTTTTCTCTTTTATATTTGTTCCATATTGTCACATTGTGGTTATTCTTTTGTTGTCCTATTTCTTGTTTTACCCTTTCTTGTTTTTAGTCCTTAAAATTCCTAAAGTTTTTGTCTTGTAGTTATCATAATTTTCTTGAAACTCTAAGTGCTTAGGACAATCATTTCATCTTTCATTTGAATTGATAACTAAGTGGATTCTTAAAATTGATGAATTATTTTGAGAATGGAGTGAGAGACCTAAGTTTCAAGAGTTGAAAAAAAATTGTGAGAGTGTGAGCAAGTTTAGCTTGGTTCTAAAAGTAGTAGAATTCTTGAATTTTGCTTAACTCATCTAATCATTTTTCTTTGTTAGTTGTTGCTTCTTGTTAAGTTTTCTTGTGTAGATATGTCTAGTCATGAAGAATCTCTTCCTTTGTCTTCAAAATATGCACGCCTATATGCAAGAGTAGAAGAACTTACAAAGCAAGTAGCCCAAAATCAACTCAATTGGGAAGCATATGAATGAAAGAGGGAAAGAAGAAGAAGAAATCCTCCTGAAGAGAGTGATGAATCATTTGATGGTCATCACCACACCTATCATAGAGCAAGAGGAGGAAAAGATGTATATGAAGAGAGAGTTGCCAAAAGTATTGTTAGATTTCCCAAATTTGTTGGCAATAGTAAACCAGGATTATATTTTGAATGTGAATCTAAAGTAGAACAAATTTTAAGTATTTATACTTTTGAAAATCTTACACAAGTTAAACTCATTACTCTTGAATTTGAACAATATGCTTTAATATGGTAGAATCAAATCCTAAAGGAAGTTATTAATGGTAGAATGTTAACCATTACTTCATGGCATGATCTTGAAATGTGTATGAGAGATAGATTTGTTCCCTCTTATTATAGGAAAGAATTATATCTTAAGCTCCAAAGTCTTGTACAAGTAGCAAGAAGTGTGAAGGAACAATGATTTGGAGTCTACCATAGTGAAAGCCAAAGTGGAAGAAAGCTTGCAAGCTACAATGACTAGATTTTTGAATGGTCTCCATAGAGAAATTCAAGATGTAGTGGAATTACAAGAGTATAACACTTTGGAGAAAATGATGCATCAAGTCACTAAAGTGGAGAAGCAAATTCAAAGGAGAGGGATTTAAAGGAAGCCATATTCCAAAAATGCACAAGACTCTTCTAAAGACAAAGGTAAAACAATGTGTGATGATAATAAGAAGCATTGATGTTAAGGAACATAGTCTTGGAATCCCCCTCCAGTTTAATAGCTCAAACCATCTTTAAAGTACTCGAATTCGTAAAGGTTCCATCTTTCTCACCTCGAAAGATCATTCTCCGTTAAATCTAGTAACAACAATCACTTTTCTGTAGTTTCTAATACAAAAATTAATTTGGCTTTTACTAGGAAACAATCAAATGCTTAGTAAATATGAAAAGTTAAATCAATCACAAGTGTATGTGTTGAGGAAAAGATAAAAGTTCCACACTGAAAAATAATATGACTAGAATAGAGCTTATATACTAGTAAACAATTTCACCTAATACTAATTGGTTTTAAGTTGAAATTTAACATGGTATCAAAACCAGTCACTTACACCACTTATTCAAAAAATGAAGGAGTGTATTATAGACACTCACACCTCGTGTGTATCCATAAAACTACGCTTTTGAAATTTAAAATAAAATTTATATACCAATAGACAACTTCACCTAATACACTTGTTAATAAGTTCGAGAGAAAGCATATGTTTAAAAAAAGAATTATAAAATCTAAATTTGAGCTTATAGTTTCAATCAATTTATATTTATTTTAATTTTTATTTTAATTGTAAACTATATGTTGTCCTAAGATTGTAATATTTACTTTAAAAAATAGAAATTATTTTTTAGTTTTATGTTTGGGAGAAACACATTCGTTGGTCTTTTGGCATGCGTTTAAGTACGATAATTGAAATATAAGTTTTTTATTAAATGTTATTTTATGCTTATAATTTACATCACTTTATATTAATTTTGATTTTTTTTAATTTTTAACTATTATTTTAAATCTTTAACATGGGAGAATGTGATTATCTCTAATATTTAAGTGCAACATGTCATTTTAAAAGATACATTTTTTAGTTTTTAATTTTTATTGTTTTTAATTTAACACAAAATAATCTTGGTTTGATATAATTATTTTTAAAGTACCTTTTCTTTAACTTTGTCTTATTCTATACCATATATATATATATATAATCTTTTAAATTATTTTTATTTTATTTTTTAATTAAAAAATATATTGGCGGGTGGTGGACAAATACCACTTTATCATCCCTACAACCATGCTAAACATCAATTCAACTACATAAAAGAAATTTAACTATTAAAGCCATTAGGATTAACTTCCTTTAAAAGATTCTTTGTAACTCATTAAAATAAAACAATTTCAACACAGAAAATAGACATTTAATATTTGTTAAAAATTGATGTAAGTGGTTAATAAAACAGTTTCTACATAAAAAAATAGACATTTAATATTTGTTAAAAAATTGATATAAGTTGTTAGATAAAAGTTATAAGGGTTATTAGAATGTAACTCTTTGTATTTAAAAACACTTACAATTCAAACATTACAAAACAATATAGTTTAATTGGGACTTCATCCAGATTATCTTTAGCTCCTTGCCATGAAAGAATGGTACTTATAAAGTAGTGTCTGTTTAAACTATACTAATTTAAATAAAAATAAAAATATTAAAAATTGATACAAATATTTTATTATTAAGAAAGTTAAAAATAATTAATATCAATTTAAGGATAGTTAGGTTGACATCATTAGTATTTAACCTTAAAGACACGTTACTATTTAATAACTAAAATTAATCTGTTGAGTTATATTAGAGTTCCTTAAACCATTCTAATAATGTTATAGTTTGGTAGATGTTATTATTTAAAACTTAATTTGATGTTTTATTCTAGTATAAAAATAAAATTGTACAACTTATAATCATTACTCTTTAATTTAGTAATTTCTGTAAATTTTCTTTTTATTGAGTGGAATCATTATTGATATTAATCGGTTTTTGTTCACATATTAAGATTATATTACATCAAATTGAATCATTTTAAATCTGATTCTTTACTGTCACTTTTATAATTGTACGAGAGTTTGCATAATTGCATGAGATTCTATAATTACTGCATGCAACATGTAAACATTTACATCAAATTTATATTGGCACAAAATAGGTTATAACACTAAGAAAACTATCATTTCAAATTAATATTAAAAAAGTGTGAATCAAATTTGGAAACAATGTTTTCGCTTAATTTACCTTCTTTAGTAAGCATAAATTGTCAAGTTTTTTAAAATATTTTAAATAACCTTTTATTTAAAAATTTAAGTTAATGTGTGAGATGAGTTATTAATTTATTGGTCCATGCTAACTTCATTAAAAAAAAAGTATTTTTTTTATGAGCCACCATCCTATTATACAGCTTAAAGAGTGAATCTTGTTGGGAGATTAGGAGAAGGAGAATGAGCTACAATAATAATATAGGACTCCAACATCACACTATCTTAACAATCTTTTCTCCTCAAGTGTGAGTCTATTCATATTGGTACACTCTCCCTTTTAAATCATGACCCTTCCTGGTGACCTTATTCTAGAACCTCACCTAGGTACTCAAAATGAGCTACAAGCACAACCATACAAGTATCTAGACACCACCTCCAACCCAAAATCTTAAGACAATGGGTTTATGGGTCTTCTCACTTATATGTTGTTCAATTTACTCATTTCTATCCAATGTGAAACTCCAACATCACACTTGTGTCCTAACAAATCTATTTTGCTTCAAACTTTAAAGAGAGATAGAAAGAGTGAGAAAAGAAAAGAAAAGCCGCCAAGATAGAAAAATATATAATAAGTAACCAGTGTGGTATGCAGTGACTGATTCAAGGTGTTGTGCACATTACATCTTGGCAGAGGGCTCCTTAACCCTGCATGTGTATGAAAATAGAATTCAAAGGGTGTTGAACAAGTATGAAAAGGTCGTGAATCAGTTGTTTTAGGGTAATTATGCAGCTGTTCCAAGTAGCAATGTGTGAGTGTGATACAGTTCAGTGCATCACTATGATGAGCATAGTAGTGGTTAATGAGTTTGGGTGACAAGGACAAAGCGTTGTCTGATAATTCTCACATGATTTCCATTATATCCAATATGCTTTGAAGCCTTTGCCCTTAATGCTAGACATTATAGTTGCAGGTTTTGTTCGAGGGTTGATGCAAGGTTCGACCTACTTTCTGCACCTCTTTACAAAACACCATAAAGGAAGGGAGATGCAACATATATACAAGTTATTATAGGGAGGAACTGAGGCGTACAAGGAGTGACACCATATGAGTGTTATAGCTCAATGCCAAGTCACAATAAGAAGTCTTTCTTGTAGTTGGATGGAGATACAAATTATGTACGGGAGAACTTATAATATTTAAAATCATGAATGGTATAAGATTCATATCATAAACATTAAAAAATAGAATATATATTTAAAGATATAAGAAATAATATAAATATTAAAAAATACAACTAATAATAAAACAACCACAGTGGTTTTTTAATAGAATATATATTTAAAGATATAAGAAATAATATAAATATTAAAAAATACAACTAATAATAAAACAACCACAGTCTTGTATTTAGATGTAATTACTACACTATTTCAGCAACATCACCTCCAAACTGTATTGTTGTTGCATAAGATTCCAATAATCAATGATTATATGGTACTAAATAAATGCTGCATTATAGGCATCTAGAAAATGTTTATGATTATATGGTACTAAATAAATGATGCATTATAGGTATCTAGAAAATGTTTATGGCAGCCACTAGTGCATATTTACAATATCTATATTACTCAAATAATTTTTATTATGCATTAAAAAAAAATTCTCTTTCTTAATATCTTCAAGTTCTTTCTCATTATAGGATTTTCTATTATTATTGGTCTTACATTTTTAAGTTTCTAGAATATATATTAGTAAAAGAAAAATAAATAAGTTTTTGTTTTAATTAGTTAAATTTTTAAGTTGTAACTTCTAAAAGTTGTAAATATAAATAATTGTCTCTCTTCTTCTTTTTTTCTTGGAACTCTTTCCTTAACACCAAAGTATTCATGTACATCCATCCATGAGGAATAAAGAGACAAATAATTTTTTTTTTCTTGTGATCCGTTCATCATCTGACAAACATATGGGATCTTAAGTTTTCTCTTTCTCTTCTCTACTCTTTTGTTTCATCTCAAGTTGGAGATTGTACTTCACATATGCAAGAGAATTTAATCTTTGTTGTTTCAAACTATTTCTTCTCTTAGTGTGCACTTGATCAAATGTGCTCCAATTCCTTTCACATCTTATTACACTACATGTAAGACTCAAAATTTTCATTACTATCTTTTGTCAATCTTTGCCTTCTTCCCATAACTTTCCCACCAAAGAATTGTGAAAACGTGTTAAATCATAATGTAATTAAAAAATTATAAATCATAAAAATAATGAGTAATTTAATTATTGGGTTGTTTCTTACTTTTAATATCTATTCTCATGTCCATTCCAAAAATCCCCTTAGCACTCTTAAACTTTTCAAGTTGTTGATCAATTGCAACTCTTGTTCTATCATCCAAAACTATTCTTTTGAGTGTTTCATATAAACTAATCAACACCTTACTATTCAGATTGAAATTTTTGCCATAATGATACCTAACACAAGAAAATAAGTTGATGAGAACAAAGAAGATATTATTACTTAGTAAGAAAATTTAGATGTAATTAATTTACCTAGGATTGAGATAGTAGGTTGTTGTATCGAGAGACCTGTGTAGTTGTAAATTCCATTTAGTGTCAATAATTTTCCACAATTTTTTTTTATCTTGCTTCTTGCTTTTGGAAATTTTTAGCAATTTTCTCCTTTGCTCTATCCCTTGCTTCATAAATATAAGACATGGTTGGTTTTGCATCACCATCTACAAGCCTCAACACTTTTACAACTGGAATCACACATTTTAGGCAATATGTGATTGATCTCCAAAATCTACATCACTCAACACTAGATTCATGACTTGTTTAGCATCAGTTTTAGTAACATGTGGATTACTAGCTCATTCCTTTAAAGAAAATATTAATCTAAGAGTATTTTTTTGTTGCCTAATACAATTTAATGTAAGATAAGAAGTAGCAAAATGTTTGATAACTAGTTTTGCTAACTCTCTTCCACTAGAGTGCTTTCTATACAAGTTAAGAACCCATGTGTGCTTATATATGTAAGTGGTGATATTTATTTTGTATTTCCAATGGTATTGTAAAATACTGAAAGCTCTTCAATACCCTCAAGAATTAGATCAAGGCAAGGAGACCAAACTAGTTTTGTTCTTTTTTCCATTAACATTCTCCCAGCTGCCACAAGGTTAGCAAGCCCCATCTATAACTAGTTGGACAAGATGATCTTCTCCAATTTCATCCACAATGTTGTCCAACAACTTATACATTTTTTCCCATCTTTTATCACATCACTAGTATCAATAGATTAAAAAAATAACCACACTTGGACTGTTAACAAAAAATTAGTGAGTAATCTTCATTTTCCATTCGTCCAAACTATCACATATCAATGTCCATCCCCATTTCTTTTAATCACTCCTATATTTTTCTAGACATTTTTGGACACTATCAACAACTTTTTCCAAATAGAGAAAGGCTTATCTCATGATAAGAATTAGGCTGTAAACCCTTTCCATATTCTCCAACAACCTTTAACATTTGGATAAAAAAGAGGACTTCTTACATGATTAAATGGTAATGCATTACCATAAATGTAGTTGGAAACTTCCTTAGTTACATCTTCTCTATTTTTGTAAGATGCATTGATTGTCATTTATAAGATATCATTCTTTCCTTTTGCTACTTCTTTTGTAACTTTTGCACACTCGAAGTTATCGTTCTCTTTCTTTTTTTCTTTGTTGTTTAGAAGCTTCACAAATATTTCTTTCACTTCGTCTAGAAAACTGTAATAAGAAATAACATCTTTCTTTATTCTAGCAAGATGATGTTTCATCCTTGCTGTGCCACCACAACAAGTATGAGAACAAAATTTACATTTTACTTATAATCTATTTATAGGAAGACTTTCACAATATTGTCAAGTAATATCAACCACCCTTTTTTAGTTACTTATCTTTATAAAGTAGCAGAAAACCCACTCGTGTTGGAGAAGAGAAGAAGGGACTACAATGTTCCCGCACTCCACAGTTACGACGGACTCCACAATTCTGGTAGGCTCCATAGTTCCGGCGTGCTCCACTGTCCAACACGTTTTGCTATTCTGGCACACTCTGATTTTGTGTTTTTCTTCCTCAATTCCTAATGCTCTTCTCCCTTCTATTTTTCTTCCTTATTTCGTGGAGAAAAGGCACGAAAGAGCCACACATTGATTTTCACTTAAGTCAGGTAAAAAAGAGAGCCAGATTAGAGTTTTCATGAAACTAGGTCGCACAACCTGACCCAATTCATAGTAAAACCCGAATGCATTTTAATTACGATTTTTTTGGATGATTCGATCCAAAAATGCAATTCATGCAATTCCAACAACGATTCACATGATACTTGTTCAATTCGAGAGAAAAATGATTGATTACACTATTCATATCACAAATGGTTTGAATTGTGCCAATTCGTACCATTTGTATCATGAATCACATTATACTTACTACCATGCTTTTCACTAAAATTACCCAATAACTCTAGCATAAGTATTCCTTGTTTATGAAAGGTACAAGTAATTTTTGTGCATTAATTCAAACAACAGTCACTAAGAAAGGAAATAAATGCTTAGAGATAATTAGTAAAAGTTACAATTATTTAAGTGCTCTGTATGGTCAGACTGCTTTATTAGAAGTTTTGAGGCTATTTATATGTTAGGACAGGTTTAGAGCTATATAGGAATATTAGTTTTGACACTGATAGTTAAATAGAATATCTTCTATTAAATCCTCATTTTCTACATGAATGGGAGCATCCAAGACTTTCTTTTATATTAAATCAAAAAATAATGTTTATAGTAAATGTTAGTTTAGAGAAGATGTTTTATCCTCGTTATTCCATACATTTATGTTTTTATATTGTTTAGCTAAATATTCATTTGAGTTTTTTTGTTGTTATTGACTATAATGGTAAAGAAAATTTTGTTTGTTGATTTTTCAATACTGCATGATAACTTCTAGTTTACTCTAGTTTTATTAGTTAAGGATTTTATAGACTTTTTCTTCATATTTAAGGTTTTTTAAATTAAAAGTTTTCATATATATATATATATATGAATTTTGTCTTTTTTATTTGATGCATCCCATTATTTTTTCTATTATTATTATTATTTTGTGTGATATTTTTCAAAACCTACTATTATTTTTACAGAAAATTAATTAATTGAAGTGAATTTTGCTTCAGGCTGCAGGATTTATGATTTTTTGAATTTTGCTTAAACCTAATATTCTTGTGATTTTCTGAACATGATGGTGGTGACTAATAGAAGAATTAGAATTGGAAACTCTTGAGAGGTGCTTCAAACACATTATTAGTTAAGAGTATCTTATTTATTTATGGTAACATAAGATAACATTAAGAGAAAGGAAAAAAGGAAAAAAAACAAATAGGGCCTAGTGGATCCAGGAAGAGAATCCATACAAATCCAGAAGAGGACTATTCATAAAAAAAGCATCAAAGTTTGGCCTATTTGGCTAAAATGTCCATAAAGTGATTGTCCTCTTTAAAAGTATGAATGAACTCTAACTTCAAATACTTCTTTATGAAATCCTTGATTCTCCCAACATGCAAGTATATTTGACATACCTCCATTTTGTTTGATAGGTGACATTGCATGAATGGAATCAGAAAGGTAAATAACACCATCATAGTGAAATTATAAGCAACCTTCAAACCCTAAACCAAGGTTGTTAATTATGCCTTTAGTTTATCAGTTGTGTCTACATCATCATATAATATTATCAAGGTCGGCGTAAGGTACTTCAGGTACAAGCAGGTAAAGTTCTTGATTTAAGCCTTTTAAAAAAAGTTCCAAAATTTTTTTAGTACCAATATATTTTTATTAAATTAATTATAAAATTATGTTTGAGAATAAAATTTAATTAAAACATTATGAGTGACTCTTACTTTTTATTGGTACTAAAAATGATATTTAATGAGTTAATAACTTTTTTCAATAAATCATAATTTTATTTAGGAAAAAGAGATTGGTTAGTTAATACTAATAGCTAAAGAAGTCCCAGAACCTTTTTTTATCTCTATTATCTTACTAATCAAATTTTATTTTTATCTTCTTCTTCTCTCTTTTCATGACTTCTCCTTTCCAACGCTATTCAGAGAAACTCTTACTTCTTTCTTCTAAATTTTAAGTCTCCAATCATCTCTTTCAAAATCAAAGTTCACAATTATGATCTAGAGAGTGGGAGGAGTATTTCTACCTGATTAACTTCAGTTTTAGGTAAGTTTGGTCTCTCTTCGTATTCCCTCTTCTTCTGTTCATTTGTTCTTGAGGGTTAAGCTTGCATGTTCGAATTGGACCTTGTAAGAGAATCATGAGACACTTGGCTTGAGGTGTTATGAGAATATTATTTGATGTGATGATATATATATATATATATGTGTGTGTGTGTGTTAAGAATTGTTATGATTAAATGGTTTATAAATGACAAAAATTTTAGGTTGCCCTTTTTTTGTATTATTTCTATAAACCGTAATGATTGTAATCGTATAAATGATTGTATTATTATGATCAACATGCATGTTAAAATTTGTATCTATAATTTTCCTAAGAAGAGGGAATATTTATTTTGGAAAACATGTATTGACATCTATATATACATATACACACACATATATATATATATACACACACAAATAAGGATTTGTGCATATTTGTATGCCAATATTGTTTAGATTTTTTTTATGTTATATCTACCCAAATCTTGATCAACTGCGTAATTGATCTTTAAAATAACCTTATCAATGATTAATTAATCTCAAAATAAACTATGCAAGTTTACGAAAAAGTTGAAATTTGGAAATTAAATTTAAGCACTTACTAAAGAAGAGAAAGAGACTTGAGACTTCTAAGTATGAGTCTATAATTGAATTTATTTTCTTAACAGCTAGAGTCAAGTTCTATTGTTTTAACTAATTCTTTTTTATATACTTAGCTTTAGGAGTCACTAGATCATATACTTTTAAAAGAAAAATGCTTAAAGCTTGAAAATCTTTGAAACATAATAATTTTTGGATTTTGATGAGTTGAATTTGTTTTCAGAATTAAATATCTTAAAATAAATTATAAGATTGAAAAATGATAAATCAATTGACATTCTTAATTATAGAAAAAGAATAAATTCTTTCCCAAATGTATATACAACTTATAGAATAATGTTAACAATTCTTGTACTAGCTGCTTCAATTGAAATGAATTTTTCAAAGCTAAAGATAATAAAAGCTTATTTATGATTAACAATGTTTCAATAAAGATTAAAGAGATTGACTTTATTATCTATGGAAAAAAATGTTAAATGAAATTAATTACAACAATTTAATAGATAATTTTACATCACAAAAATTTTTAAATATAATTATGATACATTTTAATATAAATTATTTTATTAATAAATAAAAAAATAACATTTTTAAGTTTGTGTTAGAGCTCTCAAATCTTAAACCACACTAAATAATAGAACCATAAATCCAATTTCCATTACAAAACAAGACACTTGAACCACCCTAAATAATAGAACCCTAAATCCAATTTCCATTAAAAAACAAGACCCTTTGAGCCACCTAAATAATAGATCCCTAATCCAATTTCCATTACAAAACAAGACCCTATATCGAGTTGTTCTTAGGTTTGTTAGCTCCCATGTATCAACTTGTTACATAAATAACTGTAAGTGAATGAGTGAATTGGTGATTTATTTCAAATCATATCAAAATTTTAAACATGTGAGGAACATCATAATAAATTAAAGGTTTAAATATGACTCTTAGTTTTAGTTTTTAGAAATTTTTTGTTATTTTTAAATTTGTGAGCTTTTCTAGTCACTCTTTTTAATCTTATCATTATTAGTTCCTTTAACACTAAAAATGATTTTTTAATTAAGATCATTAAAGTAAGAATAAATATTTAAATAAAGATAATTAAATTATTTTTAAGCATGTAATTAAGTAATTTATTTATTATTTAATATAAATATAAATATAAATAATGTAATGACATATATTATTCTTACTTTTCAGTCAATTATTTACTTTTATCCTTGCATTTAAATTAAAAATATATAATTTACTTAAACATTTATATTTTAATTATTTATGTTACTTTTTTCATTAAAATTTTGATTATTATAATAGAATTTCTCTAAATATATTACAATACAAGTATTCATTGTTTAATCAAAGTTACTCGGTTCACTCTTGGAAATAAAGAAATTGAAAAAAATGTTTACCTATTAATTTAATTTAGTGTCGATCACTTCTTTGAAATTTCTATATTCAATAGAAATGCTCCTTGATGTATATATATAAATTGGTGACTTAATCTCTAAAAACGAAAATGTATATATTTAAAATTACTTATAATATATTAAAAATTAAGTATAATGTAAAAAATGTCATCATCCTTTTTTTTCTAACTTAAACTTTATCTTATGGAAGGACATGCCACAAAAAAAAATAGAGCATTAGTAGTCAAATCGTATTAGATTTACTTCTATAGTTAATTTCTCAACTAGCTCTTTATCTCGAAAAAAATAAACATTAAAGCAATTTATTATCAAAGAGATTATAGGTGACACGACATTTTTTTTTAAGAAAAATTATATAATAAATTATTCAAAATATTAAATATAAGTCTTTTTGAGATTTTTTGAAATGATTTACTATTAAATAAAAAATAGAGTATTAAATAGGTGACACTATAGAAATAAAAAAAATGTAAAAATCATAAAAGTATTTAAGAAACTTTGATAAAAAGTTCTTACAAGAAATTTCCTAACATCTTATTAATGCTAGATGAAAAAATATTAGTAATATAATTATTATTAGGGTTAAATATGTTTTTAGTCTCCTAATAATTTGTATAATTATTATTAGAGTTAAATATGTTTTTAGTCCCTAAACAATTTGTCGAAATTATGTTTCTTTCCTGAGACAAATTTTAAATTTATTTCGTATTTTATAAACTCGTGTAAACTATTCTTGATAATGTGTTAAATTTTTTTTTATTATTTTTTCTTTATTGTTTCCTATTTTATTATCATCTGTTTTTTAAATTTTTTTATTTATTTTTTTATTTTTTATTTTTTTAAAATATTTTTATTTGTCATCGAAATCATTTACACAAATTTATAAAATATAAAAATAAAATAAATTTAAAATTTATCTTGTAAATAAAATATAATTTTAACACATAATTCATAAAATAAAAATATATAATCGTAGACGAAGCTATACAATCAAAATATATAGTCCTAGACGAAGCTAAGTGTGACGAACAAATAAAAAAAGACGAGAGTAGTAGCCAACGAACTTGTCTTGGACGCTATAAATGATAGTATTTGACTTGGCCAGCCTAAGATATTAACAGCATGTTAGTTGCGTCTCCTCGAACATACACTGCACCTGCACGCACCCTCCTCCTCTGCCTCCTCCTCCTCCTCCTCCTCTCAAGGCCATAACCGAACGGAGCGTTTCGATCCAAAGTACCTTGCCATTTTATTTGCAGTTTTGACCCTGCCAAGAACCAGAACCAGAGCTAGCATTTGTTTCCTCACGCTCTTCAAAATTCCAATAACAACGCCCATAATTTCCGTTCCTTTCCTCTTTCCCTCATTCTCTTCCCAATTCACCACTTCCTTCTACCTAGCTGGGGTTTCCGCCAATGCCGCCGGATTCTGTCGACCAAGACCTCGACGATCCTGACATCGAATTCGTCGAGGTTGATCCCTCCGGTCGCTATGGTCGGGTCAGTTTCACTTCTTCCTCAATGCCGATCCTTCATGCATTCCGTTATACCTGTTCCTTTACCTCCTTGTTTAATTTAATTGTATCAATTATCGATTCATTAGTTTTGCAACGTATTTTAAAGCGCTTCGCTTGATCTGATTTTATTTGCTGGATTATTTTGCAGTACAAGGAAGTTTTAGGGAAAGGGGCTTTCAAGAAAGTGTATCCTTTTTCTGTTTCTGAATTTTTCCTCGCTTAATTAAAATAACCAATATGCATGGATTCGTTTTGGGTGGGGGCGGGGGCCGGGGGATTTTGTTTGGCCTTAACAGTGAAATGGAAATGTAGATATCGAGCGTTTGATGAATTGGAAGGTATTGAAGTGGCTTGGAATCAGATTAAGCTGGCGGATCTGTTGCGTAACTCCGAAGATTTCGAGCGACTTTATTCGGAGGTTCATTTGCTCAAGACTTTGAAGCATAAGAATATCATTAAGTTTTACAACTCATGGATTGACTCAAAGAGCGAGAACATCAACTTCATTACTGAAATTTTCACCTCGGGGACGTTGCGCCAGTGAGTCTCTTTCGGCTTCTTTGTTGGTTTTATTTTGTGACTTTCGTGAGCTTTTTGTGTTTATGTTTGACTTTCTTAATTTAGATACCGGAAGAAACATAAGCATGTTGATTTGAGAGCAGTGAAGAAATGGTCCAAGCAGATTCTGGAAGGCCTCTTCTATCTTCACAGTAATAATCCTCCGATCATTCATCGTGACCTGAAGTGTGATAACATTTTTGTCAATGGGAATCAAGGGGAGGTAAAAATTGGTGATTTAGGATTGGCAGCTATCCTCCAGCAGGCCAATTCAGCTCACAGTGTCATAGGTAACATTTCCTGTGAAATTGTTATTCTTGTCATTTTTCCTTTTGTGGACTACTGGGGGCATCTTGTTACTGAAAGCGTCTGTAATTCTTGCGAGCCTAGGAACTCCGGAGTTCATGGCCCCAGAACTTTACGAAGAGGAATACAACGAGCTTGTTGACATCTATGCTTTCGGTATGTGCTTGCTAGAGTTGGTAACAGTTGAGTACCCCTATGTTGAATGTGCCAATGCTGCTCAAATATACAAGAAAGTGACATCTGTAAGTTAAATCCTCTTTCATCAAAATGCTTGGACTATTTTACTTTACTTGTGATGCAACGCTGGTATTAGAATTGTTCATTCGTCTCAAAGGAGATGGATATAGTATTCAATACGCAATGAAAGCTCTTTAAATTTTGAGAGATTGTTGAATTTGCACGCATGTAACTTAAAATCCAAAAAAATAAATCCTAGAATATTTGATATGGTATTTTTTCATCTTCTCCAGTTCTTGAACCTGAATTTTAATTGGCTCCTAAGGAATAAGAAATGCTATTGGCACTTTCTTTTGAACACACTCTATGCTATTAACTGTAAGTGATTAGAAATCACATAATTCTATGGGTCTCACCTTTTACTTAATGAGTCTCATGATTTTTTAATCTCCTATAAAATTTAACCAATAGGAGAGTGTGGGTGCTAATGTTCCTCTTTAGGGAAAATGGTTAGCACATCTTCAATAAAAATCATGGTAGGTTTTAGCTTTTCTTATGTATGAAATTGCTAGAGATCTAGTCTAGATGTTTGAACTGGACTTCAGACGTGGTTGGCATCTTTGAAGGTTTAGAAAGATTGTGGAAAAAAACATCATTCTGGAAATTTTCAACTCAAAACATTAAAAAATATTTGGCTGTCTCCACAGTCTTGTTAATATGCTGTGCTAAGAATCAAATAACTGTCAGTAGTCATCAGTTTGAAGGGTACTCATGATATTTTAGGGGCTTGCTTGGTTCAAGGAAACATTTTCCATTGCTATTCTCTGTTTTTCACTGATAACTATAAAAATGTTAAATTGTTTCACCTTCTCTTATCCAAATCTTTGAAAACAAGAAACAAAGCAGAAAAAATGTTTTTTTTCCAATTATCAGTGAAAACTGAAACGGAAACCATTTTCTCAAACCACCCGTTATTCTTTATCATCTTTATGTTTATTATTGTTGTTTCCATTCCTGGTAGGGAATAAAGCCAGCATCATTGGCAAAAGTTACAGATCCTGAAGTTAAAGCATTTATTGAAAAGTGTATTGCTCATGTATCTGAACGGTTGTCTGCGAAGGACCTCTTGATGGATCCCTTCCTTCAGTCAGATTATGATAATGAAAGTGTAGGTGGATCTTCAAGATCTCAAATCCATCATTCAGGTAATTTTATACCTTGCATCTAAATTCCCCAATTAACTATCTTATTTTGTTTAGTATCTGATGTATCAAATGCACAGGAAATATGTCTCATAACCAAGCTATTGCTGTCGATACTTCTGTTGAGGCAAGTAGGGAATTCACGGTGGAAGGTCAGAGGAGAGATAATAATACAATATTTTTAAAATTGAGAATTGCAGATTGCTCAGGTGTTCTCTCAATCTTCTTATCTTGTTTTTGTCCAAAGTGTCTATTTTCTTTTTCATTGGTTCTGATGTTCATTTCCATGTAGGTCATATTCGCAATATCCACTTTCCTTTCGATATTGAAGCAGACACTTCAACCTCTGTTGCTAGTGAAATGGTTGAGGAGTTGGAACTTACTGATCAGGATGTTACAACTATTGCTAGGATGATTGACTCTGAAATTCGGTATCACATTCCTAGTTGGAATGTCAGTGAAATTCCTGTTGACAGTTATAGTCAAGATTCAGGCTATACCTCTGAAAGTAGGCCAGAGGCCTCTCCAATGAAACTTGATTCCGTTCCTTCTCCTGGCAGTCTTGCATTAGAAATATTACCTTCAGGTCGAAAGTTCTGGTCAGACTCACCAAGGGGACTCGGTGGAAACTCTCCATCTCGCCTTGCTACTTCAAAAACTCCTTTTGCTGCAGATGCAAATGCTGAGGAAGGCAGCCCAGCCGCGAATGGTGATATTTCTGCAGATGATCGCGTTGGTGATTGTAGTGATGAGATTGTTGATTCCCCTTCCAGTGCGAAAAGTATTAAATCAGGAGCAACCGGTGAAAAATCTCCTATGAAAGAAATATCTGGAAGCGTGAAAGATCCGGAAACAGAATACATCAATCACATAGCAACGGAACTGGAGAATTTGTTGGTTAAACAAAGAGAGGAGTTAGATGAACTAAAGAGGAAGCACAAATTAGCTGTCTCAGATCTTTTGAAGGAACTTTCTCCAGAAATTAGCCAGCAGGTTCTAAATATATGCAACCTACAAATGCCCGACGATGAAATGTAGGGCGAGGCTTGCCCTTCATTCATCTAAATGCCCCCTTTTGTGAAGTATATGGTAGTCCCGGGTTCCTCATTTAGAAAAGGCCAAAACACATTTTAGCAGGGAAATTAATAAGTAGAGATCTTGCTTGTTGCTTGGAACTTGCACACTGTTAATATTTTGGTTTCCATAATTCATGCTTAAGAGAGGGTAATTTTTAATGGTTTGAGTGTTCTTGGTATATGATGTGAAGAGGAAATGCAGCTGGAGCTGATTGATAACTAGGGGGTGATGTTTGCAGGAGAGATTTCCTTCCAGCTTGGAGGACTCAGTGCTATTGATGCATTTTCCCAACAAACATGGGGTTAAAGTGAGAAATTAGATTTTTATAGGTCATGAAACAGGATTATATCAATTTCATATCTCATCTGTAAATAGTCTGATAGAATTAATTAAACTATAGAAAATGTATACTTGTACATATATATCTGGCTGTCCTTCCAATTTACATGCAGGTACTACTATTTCTGGGCTTGGAGGTCAAGCAAGTACTGGAAACTTGGAATTGTGTGCTTATTATAACTTTGGTATTGCTGACTTGTGTTCTGGGCCGTATATATAAACTTGATTTTAAATTTTTAAGTGACTTATATTTAATGTTTTATTTTAAAAGATAGTTTATAGAAAAATAGTATTTCTATCACAAATACATTTGTTTTTCACTTCTATTCTAATTTGGTTTTAAGAGTATATTTGTTCTAGTTTTCTAAAATCAATCATCAGCTTTTTCTGGCGACCTTACGTTTCTGGTTTCAAAACGCTGAAAGTGCTATATATGTGTATTATTGCTTTCTCCATCGCAATAAAATACAATAATTAAAATAATGTTATTTCTTTTTAATCGGTAGAAAGAACTTTGAGTTAAACTATATGATTCTGGACATCTTTACTTTATAAATAATTAGATATTTTTTTGTTATATGAATTACTTACATCAGAAAGTAATTGACTAGATTATTGGTCAAGAAACATACACCACTGCCATTTCTTTCGATTAATATCAGTGTTATAATAATTAGATGAATGTTTTGTATTTAATTTAATTATTAGATAATTTTTTTAAAAATATTAAAAATTACGATGAATAAACTTAATAAAAATATTGTTAAAATTAATTCAATTATATTTGTATAGATTAAAAGTACACTTTCTTTTATTTATTATGAAGAGAATTGAGTTTGTTTATTTGATATTTGAACCTATAAATAAATAACATTGGTCTTTTTCTGTAAATCTTCGCAAAGGGTTTTGTTATGGTGGATCTAGCTTCCAGCAACTCTACTTAACGTGGAGACATGAATGAAATAGGCGTCGCAATCAGAGAGTAAATAACAACGATGGGAAAAGGCCACGTGGAGCTCCATTTTCTCAACTGCTTATTTAACAATCACCTCAAATAAACACAAAACCCTGTGCTTTTCTTTCTTTTTTTTCTCTTCAGCTCTATTATATTATATTACCTCATCTTTTCACACATTGTTATTTCACTTCATTTTTTGGCTGCTCATTCTATATAACTTGGGGTGTTCACTTACTAATTACACTAAAATACACTCTACCTTCAATTATTTTGACATTCATTCTAACTTGAGTTTTATTTTTATACTCTTAGAATAAATAATTTTATATTGTCAATTCATTAAAAACAGTTTATCTATGATATTTAAAATAATTATTATAAAGTTTAATAAATTTATCATAAATATAATATGTTATTTGATCCCAATGTAACAAATTCAAACTAAAAGATGCATAAAAAAACTAAATTGAGGAAATATACATATAATATTTAAAACTATTTATCACTTGGAATTTTGTGACTAAAAATTAATAAGCCAAATCACAAAAGAGAACCTGCCTTTCCTTTTGATGAATAATTATGAAAGGATGAAAACTTAATTAATCCAGGAAGAGCTAACAAGCTCTTTTTACAGTTCCTTCCTTCTAATCTTCATTCCCATCAATTTCCTTTTTCTTTTTAATCTTCGCATGCTTACGGCAATTTTTTTATTTTATTTTCATTGTTTAATACTGTATTAATGTCTTTATTAAAATTAATATTATTAATTTCGTGATTATAATGTTATATATGATTGTTGTGTTTGTAATTGATATATTTCTATCACTTCTAAATTTATTTTTCTTTTCATTATATGCATTTTTATCATCGTGACTGTATTAGTTTTATTATATTTTTGTCTGCTTGAATATTTATCAGTTTCTTTCACTTTTAAACATTATAATCTTTGTATTGCGCGATAAATGTAAAACCTCTCTTTCTCGTTACACTTTTTTTCTTCCTTTTTTTTTCAAGATTTTGGGAATTATTTCTTAAAAAAAGTTTTAGTGAGACGGCGATGAAGTTAATTAACTTATCATAATTGTAAATGAAGGAAGTTTTTCACTGTCTTCGAATATTAAGTTTTTTTCTGTTTAGTTTGGTTTGTATGTATGAAATTTTGTATTTACATATGACATCTCAGCTAAATAGATTAATACTTGTTAGTTTAAGTCCATCATATGTTTGATATGTGAATTGATCTCATGGGAGTAAAATTAGTGTTTCATAACTTTGTCTAACTTTTAGATTATTTCCTATATGAACACAAGTGAGAAGAGTTAATTTTTTTTATCTAGTTATTTAATTTAATTTAGATATGATGATCTATTTTGAGGTTGGTAATTGAAGTAAAAATTGATTAAGTTAGAATTTTGATGAAGTTACTATATTTTCATCATTGTTGTGATTAATTGGAATCTATCAGTGATAATGTTCTATTTTAAAGTTTAAAGTAGTTAATTTTGATTTAGAAACAATTTATTGATGTTATGACATCTACACTAGGTAGTAATGGATGTTATAGTTAAAATGAGTTGAAATTGTTATAATGGATGTTTTAGTTAAAATGAGTTGAAATTGTATGAATATGATAAATGTTTACATGTCTAAGTGCATGAGTTATGAGTAGATTATGTATTTTTTGAGTTTGTAATTTTCAATTTGAGTAAGCATTAATGTAGTGTAAAATGTTTTAAATTTGTTAAAAGAAGTTAGGACTAGTAAAATAGGTTTGGGGTGTTTTAGAGTTGTTACATTGCTTTATGATATATTTCCGTTTAAATGAGATATTCTTGAAAATGAAATAGAGAGATTTAGTCTTTTTCTTTGATTATTTTTTTTCAAGCAAAAATATTCTTACTAAAACACAAATAAGATAAAGGCATTTAGTCTTTTTCTTGTATATATTCTCACTTAACTAAGAAATAATGGCAAAAATGAATTCTCTTTTATATTGTTGAATTTTGCTCAAGTGATAATTGTATCACTCTAAATGACTTTTATATAATGAAATTGATATGTTTTAAAAGTTTAGAAAAGTTACTTATATGTGTACCTAAGTAGATAAAATGATTAAAAATATTATTGATTAATGATGCAGACATATTTATAGTTTAAGTCACGCATCTAGAATAATATGTTGATCTAAGTGTCTAAATAATGCATATTAAGATATCGAGGGAGAAGTTGATGAAAAATTTATTTCACATTTATAGAACATTCATTTATCTAAATATTATGTCTTCAACTTAATCTCATTTATTAAATTAATGTTTGCATACTTGAGGTACTTAGAATGTGCCAATATTAATATTTAATATGACATGTTTAATATAATTTTTTTTAAAGATAAATTGAGTTTTCTATTATATATTTATATTAAATTCTAATCCATATATTTATAGTTAAATTAATGAATTGAATAGCGAAATGTGATCTGATTATAATAATAGGCATATGAATTGTTGGAAATTGATTTATGTATATAACCCTTTTACATGTTGATTTTATGAAAATTTGTTGTAATTGTAATTTATATATGACTAGATAAAGTTATATACTTACGTATTAAAAATTAATTTAGTTTTTTGAAAGAATCATTTATAAATTATTTCAATCTTCTATCTTTTATATATATATATATATTTAATAGATAGTATAGATTAATATTAAGGGATAGTTATATAAATTTAGGTGTTACATTAAAAGGTTTTTTCTTTATATATTTTTATTTTATTTCATGTGGTTTAATTCGATACAAAATGAAAAACCTTATCAGGACTTAATATGTCATGAATTCTCTTGAAAGAGAGGGGTGTGTTTGGAAACAAATGGATAGTATAGATTAATATTAAGGAATAGTTATATAAATTTAGGTGTTATTGTAAAATGTTTTTTCTTCACACATTTCTATTTCATTTAATATGTTTTGATTGGGACATTTTTTTATTATGATTATATGAAGTTCATTACCATGATTATGTTAAATAAGGATTTATCATTTTAAGAAAAAAAAAATTAGGTATACAACAAGTTTACATTACTTATTATGATTCTTCTCATCAGAATATGCACTACATTATTAATGTTTTGCAAACTTTATTATTTCTTCAAAACAAGTTTACATTCCTTATTATGATTCTTCCAATCAAAATATGCACTACGTTATTAATATTTTTGCAAACTTTCTTATTTATTCAAAAGTGTAAATAACTAATTGGTAATGTAATTAAGTAAATTATTACATGTGTTTATATATATATATATATATATAAAAGAATGAGGACTTTGTAAGATAAACTCAATAATTATAGATAGTGATGCAAGTTTTTTTTTATTGAATTATTATTTTTATTTATAGTAACAATATAAATATATATATATATATGCATATCTTTATTCCATCTACATATATTTTATAAGAAGTCACGATTTAAGTAACATGAAAATCCAAAGTGAGAAAATTTAATGGTAATGTTAATGTTAATAATGAAAATGAAGTTTCCTGAATTTTTTTCCCATTATTTTAGGGTTACAAAACATTTTAGGGTTACAAAACATGGTTTTAAGTTGTTGTTTCACACAAAAATAAAAATTAAATAGCGGTAATACTTTATACATTATTCTTAAACTTTCACATTTAGTTATTTTTATTAAAAATACAATTTTTGTTTTATTCACCAAAAAATGAATTAATAATTTAAGAAATTTTGTTGTTATTTTATAGAAAGTCATTTCTTTTCATCTTTTACAATTTAGTTGTCTTTTTATTGTATTTTGAAAAACAAAATTAAGAAAAGATGATGATTGTTATAAAGGAATACTAACGTCTTTTGAGGTGTTATTTTATTTCTTTCCAAATAATGTATAAAATAGTAGGTACTCCAATTTCTTTTACAATAAAAAAGTATGATTTATATCTTAAAGTGTTTTAGTACATGAGTTTCATGAATTATCATTATAATTTTGTATTCATTTTACTTCTATCTCTTAAAGATTCAAAATTGAGAAAACATTCTCTTCGCCATGAAAAATTTGCAAACTCTATATTTACTTGTCTCCTTACATACATATTTTCAAAATAGACATTTCTTCATTTGATGAAAGTTTCGTCGCTTGATGTGGGAAGTAACTGTGAATTTTCACTTAGCCACTCATTAATATAATATATTAAAAAAATATAAATATAAACTAATATAATATTATAAATAAAAATATACATAACAAAATGTAATCATAAATTAATTTTAAGAATATATTGTGTTACATTCGATTTAAAAAATGAGCAAGATAGTGAAAAATGTGTTACTTAATCCAACAATCAATAAATATTGAGTTTACTATCTTATAAAAGAATAAATGTTCTAATTTAGTCTTTTTTTCATGTTGGTATATGACATTTCTAATATTTTCAATAATTGAATATCACTTTAAGGGAAGAGAAACCATATAAGTATCTATTTTCTTGAGAAACATCATTAATAAGGACAGTGAAAAGCAAGTGTATAATTAACCATCATCCACAATCATCAACCAATAACGTTTCTTTTATAAATTGTGCATTATCTACGTAGATCGTTAACACTAATAACCATATTTTGAAATCATTTTTCAAACTTCTAAACTTCTTAAGCATGATTATGGATGGAGAAAATCTTGTTAGAATATCATAAAAAAAACTTGAATGAGTTAAAGTTATTCAACATTGATAATCTCATAGAATGTATCTATCTAATAAAAGAGAGTTTAGTGATGAGACTATGACTAACAATAAATGGATGTATCAAGTTATTGGAAAGGATAAGCTTAACAAAGGCTTGCCATCCCTTTTGACTAAATATGATTCTATGAATTTGTTTTAGGTATGTCAGATGACAAGGATAAAGAATGGCATAACCAATATATGACTATTGCATGTGACTAACTTTTTTGCATCACAAAGTTCTTGGATTCCAAGTACTAGAAGATGACATAATAACTAAAATCAGGAGCGGGAAACATTAGGGGGAATATGTATAATTTTGTAGAATTTGCAAGTAATATCAGTTTCCAAAACAATTAACATGACAAAGAACACGAAGTAGGATAGAAAGAGACATTTCCAAAATAAACAAGTTGTTAGTGAACAAGAAACATGACAAATAGAGAAGCCTTATAAAAGTATATACTAAAGAATTAGATGTTGTACATAAGGTAGAAAGAAAAAATGAGGTTTGTAGAACTATATTGAAATGGGAACACCTATTTAACTACCACAACAAGAAAATCATGTATTAGATGGAATATTATTAACGAAATTTTTTTTGTTGATAATTTGTAATTACCTATGGGTGAAATTTTGTTAGTAAATTGTCAACGAAATTTCATCCATTGGTAAAATTGACGTCATGTGGTGAGAAATGGAATCGGTAGGTAAATTAGGGATCATTTGATGAAAAAAAATTTGAGACAAAATTTGTTACGAATTTGTTAGTAAAATCTCGGTAAAATAATTCATCGATAAATTTGTGATAAATGTTAATATAATTAAAATAATACATTATATACAAATATATATATATATATATATATATATATATATATTTGCAAACTCTTAACAATTGAAAATCATTGTAGATCAATGGTTGAAGTATTCGTCTTCAACTTTAAGGTCCTTGGTTCAAACCATTAAAAGTAACAACAAATGTGGTAAAATTAAAATAGAAGAAACCTTAAATAAATAATTCAAAAAACATATTTTTTAATTTATTTTATAAATAAATATTTATTTTTATCGACAAATTTTACTGACAAATAGGAGTTTGTCAATAGCTACCGAACCTAAATAATTTGTCGATAAAATTACGAACAATGATATTATCAATGAATTTTTATCCATCAGTAATTCATCAGTAATATTGGTTTACCAACGGATTTTGACCTTTGGTAAATACAATTTTTTTTGTAATATATATACAAACACACAAAGAAACAAGATTTTAAACTCATACTCAAGGAGGGATAACAAAATTAGTTGATGATCCCTTTGTAAATAATGTTCACTGATTTATATATATATATATATAAAATTTAATTTTATTCTAATCAGACATTTGTTGCGGTACAAAAAAAGTTATATAATATTTATCTTTTCATTATGTAAATAATGCATAACTTATATAAAATTTAATTTTTTAAAATGTATATCAATTGAAATATGTCAAAGTTTTTTTGGTTTTAACCTTGAATGTACTTAATCACTTTATACTCTTATTAATTGTGGAGGAAATTGAACAATGGAATAATGAATTTTTTATTAGCTTAATGCTTTTGTACAACATATTCTATTTATATTTCTACTTGTTGTCTACAATAACTAATAGCATAATTTTTCTTCTAATCCTATTATTACAATTTACCCCATTTTAAAAAGGACTTGTTTGCAATTCAATTACACAACTCTCCAAGAAAAATCTAGATATTGGATTTGCAATTCATGTAACACTTTACATCCTCAAGGTTGGTGTGTTTCCACTCCACTAATACTTCAATGACAAGTTTATTGTTCTTCTTTTTCATTCTTTTATCCAATATGGCCATTAATATGATAAGTAAGTCTCCATCTTCATTAAATCGTGGTAATTATTTTGAAACTACTTAACTACCATGATATTTTTGTTGGATCAAGTGCTTACCATTATACCAAAAGTTATAACCATTAGTTAGGATACAACTCTTTCTACTTAAGAATGTAACAACCCAAATGTCACAATTTGATTAGACTTGGCCCACATGGCCTCTAAGAATTTGTTGAGATTCTCAGTTTGTCCATTAATTTGTGGATGAAAAACTATGGATCTTAACAACTTAACACCATGTGATTGCATCAAGCCTGTCCAAAAAGTGCTAAAGAATATTGTATCTTTAATAGAAATTATTTCCTCTGGCCATGCATGCAATCTCACCACTATGTTCATGAACAATTTTGCTAGTATTGCTACATTAAATGGATGAGAATACTTACTAAGTCTATATGTGACTATTAGTATGATACTCAATCCATGATACTTCAACAAACTTGTGATGAAGTCCATAGAGATTAACTTCCACACTCTGTCAAGTATAGGTAGAGGTTGAATAAGCACTGTAGGTAGCTTGTTTACTAATTTGAATCTTTTACACATTCCCTAATTCACCTTTTTACATCTATTTGTAATCCTTTCCAATAAAGTTGCTCTTTAATCCTTGTGTAAGTGAGTTCAATTTCGATCAATAAGTGAATTATGAAAATGACTTGAAATTTTGTATCTTAAGTTTAATTGAGCACCTATGACCACTTTACATTTTCTTTTAAACAAGGTATCATCATGGTTGAAGATATTACACGAACCAAAAGACAAGACTGTCCACTCATAACGTCCATTGAGTTCTACAAGTTGTCTTATACATATCTTCATTGGTCCTTCTAACTTGATTATACTCGCTTCTAAGGTCTAGTTTGAAAAAATAACATGTCTCATCCAATTTATCGAACAAATCCTTTATTAACGAAGAATGAACCTTATTTTTTTTATGGTGAATGCATTTAAATTTTTCTTAAATCTATGCACACCTCCAAAATACTAAATCTCTACAACACCTTCAATTCTAAATACTCACCAAAACTTTTGTGAATTTTTTTAACATGGGTATTTTGTATTTTTTTAAGTTTAAAATTATTACCAGCTATTTCTTTATACTAAACTTAGTAGTAACTATATATGGACAGCTTTTATCATAATACTTGTACATGAGTTTTAAATATTAATTTTTCATATATAATTAGATGGTTAATTTTAAAATATGGGTGCAAACATATTTATTATTTTTAAATATACACAATTTATACAGCTTCACCCACTTGAATATTAATATTTAAAAATAAAAATTTCTTCTAAGTTCACATCCTTTCGAATCAATTAAATTTAACTATATATTTATTTCTTTGAGAATAAGAATTTTAAAAAAGTTAACAAAAATATATTATTTTTGAGCCAGTGTAAGAGTGAGAGTCTCAATATATAAGGATGAATGTAATAGCAACAAAAGTAAAGAAATGAAAACATTAAAAGCAAAATTGATGGAAAATGGTGCTTGATATGCATTTGAGTTGGGTTAATGAGAAAGAGAATAATGTGATCCTTCAAAAATTGAGGCAGAAAAAGGATAGAAGTGATATGAGGCCATCTTTTGTCCATCCACACACTCACCAACACCACCAGATAACACACAACAAGAAACACATAATAATTTACATTACTCACTGCACCCACACAAACCTCTTCTTCTCTCTGCACTCTCTTCACTCTCTTCACTCTCAATTCTCCAAAACCATGGCACTGTCTTCAGCAACAGCTTCCTCCAAACTAATACTATTCCCACATGCATCTTCTTCTTCTTCTTCATCCTCTTCCCTAAATTCCACACCCTTCCCTTCCACCGCCACCACCACCCAAAAACTAACTCCTCTCTCCTCCTCCTTCCTCCACCCCTCCACCATCCTCCGCCGCACCCCCTCCACTACCACCCACCGCCGCCCATTCACCATCCGGGCCGCACGAGGCAAGTTTGAGAGGAAGAAGCCCCACGTGAACATCGGCACCATCGGCCACGTGGACCACGGCAAGACCACCCTCACCGCTGCCCTCACCATGGCGCTCGCCGCCCTCGGCAACAGCGCCCCTAAAAAGTACGACGAGATCGACGCCGCCCCGGAGGAGCGCGCCCGCGGTATCACTATCAACACAGCCACCGTGGAATACGAAACCGAAAACCGCCACTACGCCCACGTGGACTGCCCCGGCCACGCCGACTACGTCAAGAACATGATCACCGGCGCTGCCCAGATGGACGGCGCCATCCTCGTGGTCTCCGGCGCTGACGGCCCCATGCCCCAAACGAAAGAACACATCTTGTTGGCAAAACAAGTCGGCGTGCCCAACATGGTGGTCTTCCTCAACAAACAGGACCAAGTCGACGACGAAGAACTCCTCCAATTGGTTGAACTCGAAGTCCGCGAGCTTCTCTCCTCCTATGAGTTCCCCGGCGACGACATCCCCATCGTCTCGGGTTCTGCGCTCTTAGCCCTGGAAGCTCTCATGGCGAACCCTGCAATCAAACGCGGCGACAACGAATGGGTCGATAAAATCTACCAACTCATGGACGAAGTCGACAACTACATTCCCATTCCGCAGCGGCAAACCGATCTCCCTTTCCTTCTCGCCGTGGAAGACGTTTTCTCGATAACCGGGCGTGGCACAGTGGCCACGGGGCGTGTGGAGCGTGGGACAATTAGAGTTGGCGAAACCGTTGACCTTGTTGGTTTGAGGGAAACGAGGAACACGACGGTGACCGGCGTGGAGATGTTCCAGAAGATTCTAGACGAGGCGTTGGCGGGGGACAACGTGGGGCTGCTGCTGAGAGGGATTCAGAAGGTGGACATTCAGAGAGGGATGGTTCTGGCGAAGCCTGGGACTATTACGCCGCACACCAAGTTTGTGGCCATTGTTTATGTTTTGAAGAAGGAGGAAGGTGGGAGGCACTCGCCATTCTTTGCAGGGTACAGGCCTCAGTTTTACATGAGAACCACCGACGTGACGGGGAAGGTGACCTCCATCATGAACGACAAGGACGAAGAGTCCAAGATGGTCATGCCCGGTGACCGTGTCAAGATGGTCGTCGAGCTCATCGTACCTGTCGCTTGCGAACAGGGAATGAGGTTCGCCATTAGGGAAGGAGGCAAGACCGTTGGTGCTGGTGTTATCCAATCCATCGTCGAGTGAATCTCAAACTCCACGCCTCTCATCATTTTTCATTTCTTCTTCTTCTTCTTCTTCTTTTCCCTTTTTATACTCCTTTCCTTTCCCTTTTTCTATACTTTCTCCCTCTAGGATGGATATTGTTATTCCATGATAATATTTTTCTATCCCAATGAATTCTCTTTCATGTCACTACTGTTTTACTTCAGCATGTTTAATGGAATGTAAGGTTCTCACTGAAATTAGATATGTGCAACAGATGAGGTAGTTAAGCTATTACCTTTGGCTAATTAGATTTACTGTGTTTTTGGTTCCTTGCATACTGTGAGAAGCACAATTTTCTTGCGTCTAATCAATGAGGGTCAGTGTCACTCCCTCTTTTACAGCGAATTGGTGTTAAATTTAATGAAATAATGAATTAGATCGACAGAAAAATAATGGTTCGTTTATTGAAAACCCTTTTATTATATTTATAATAATATAATAATGCTTTCTCAAATTGAAACACCCTTAATTCCTTATGTGTCTTAAAAGGCTTCTAATTCTTATTTATAAAGGTAAAAAAAATTGCTGCAAATAGATTAATGAGTGTTATACTCATGATGGACAAACAACCTGAATACATTCTCATAACAGTTTGATTTGGGTTATTTTCAAGCACCTATAATCAATGCTAAAGACTACAATTGCAGAATTTTCTTAGGTTTTTTCATAAACTCATACTAACACGATAGGAATAATAACCAGTAACCTACAGTTGCGCCAAGCTATACTGTTCAAGCTGGAGATAGCTGAGCAGGAATGAATAATCTCTAAATGAACATTAGTTGCTCATCAGTTCCACCCTGTTGGAATGTTATAATAACCAAACAAGAGTGCCCAGTTCAGTTGGCTAAACACTAAACTGGTTTGCGCAACAACCTGGTTGAAAAACTTAAAAATACATTCACCATCAGATTAATCTGCTGAATAAATCAAGTCAATCCCAATTCGAGTAATAAAAACATTCCGTGCAAAAGACGTGAATCATGGCTCATTCTTGCCATGAAAATAAGGTAATGCAAAACATTAACTTCTATATATAGATTTAAAATATACCATAAATAAGTTCAGATGTTCAATAATGCATGCCGGCAAACGAGGCAACCATCCAATTTTGTGACTACCCAACGCTTAGATTAGCTATTCTAAATTCATGCACCATAGCAGAACACAGTAATTTTCTTACAAGAATCAAGGCTACCTGAACGCAATAGTGTCTATAAGTTGTAAGATGCATATTTCCTAGAATAAAGTTGATAATACCAACTCTTGAACAAAAGATGCCTTCTGCCTTCTCTCTTCAATATCCTTCTCATCACCCGAATCTGTCCAAGAGCTGCAAACAAAACCACCAGCAACGTTTCAGCATTGAGTTTAAGCAGCGAAGTTTTCATATATCTTATTTCTGTCCCTATTTTTAAGACGGTAGCCATTGCTACTATCTTTATGCAGGATCTACATAAAATCATTATCCTCACTATGCCAATGCAAAAAAATATTTTTAATTAAGAAACTTTTGTAATGCATTAAAGGAAAAAAGATCGTTACTGTTTCAGATATTGCTACTCATAAAAAATATTTAAGTAACAGGATGAGTAAGATAGATTCGCTTGTCAGTAGAGCATGCTTGTGAAACAAGTGTCAGGAGATATTAATAAGGGTGTCTCATCTCATCACATTGACATGCAGGTAATTTTGGCAAAAAAGGGTATCATACAATTCATACTGAGTAAACCTCACTATGTAGTCCTATAATTGCCAACTTGATAATCACCAACAAAGTAGGTTATGCAAAGCTAGAGTTGGAGCAAGAGCTTCAGTGAAACAATCTGAATTGTATATCAAGAAATGCAAGCTATTTTAGTGGGAGTCAGTACATGAACATATTGGCATACATAATATAACTACCAATCAATTTTCATTTATAGTACCTGTACATTACACTCAAAAACAGATTCAAATAATTTCCTAGACTATAATACCTGAAAATTATAACTAAAACTTGAGATACAAAGATATCTTTTCAGAAAATGGTACAATTACTAATTATGACTAGATAAAGTTGTTTCAGAGGAAGACAAGGTATCAAGTGTCAGCAGTATTCAACTTCCAGTGAAACCAGAAAATAGATCAGAATCAATATTTAACTTTAACAGTGAGATGGAACTAGCAGAAAAATGCCCAAGTAATTTTGATGGCTTCATGAATATACTCTACAGAATCATTTATAGGAATTCGCGTAGATGTCTCTCAATGAAATTCCTTCCCCTCTCTCCGGTTATTTCTAAGTCTGACAAACTTATAAACACATTTCCTTTGTGTTAGCACCTCCCTAAGCTTTCAAAGTAACCAAATGGAAAGAATAAGGTAAAAATTCCAAAGCAGAATATAGTTTGTAATGTTTCATATATGTAATGTCACATTATGAATATAATGTAGATTGTTATTAACCAACTAATGAATAAACTCCGTGTGATATGTCTTGTAAATCCACAGTGCACAGACAATTTAGAAATGTATCACTTTGTATACACTATATATATATATATATATATATATATATATATAATGTATTACATCGGCTAAACAATTATCCATATCATAAGAAGCATTATTATCACTCTTTTATTGTATAGAACAATGAATGAGTTACAATAATAATAAATGGGGATAGACTACTGCACTTGTGAGTTTAGCAGATACCAGTGAAGAAGTTAAATTAGTTATATTTGTACATTTATAACATTTCCTAGAACAGGAGATTAGCAGTGACCATAAAGGGAAAAAAAGTTGATCTTTAACTATTCTTTTAATGATTTGCACTTTATGTAAACACACTGCCAGTGCAAAATACATACAGAAAGAAGGATCATACCCCTTTCCACTAGAACTGTCTGAGGCACTGCTGGAGAAACCTTCATCAGGTTGGATATCACTGGAGTTTGGAATGGACACATTGCGAACAAACTGAGACAAAAGTGAGTCAGGCACCGGTTCATGTCTTCCCCTGGCAGGAAGTTTCTTGTCAAACACTACCGAATCACCCGACGAGATGCTAGATTTGTCAGACTTCCAGGATCTCTATAGAAAGTATAGATTATTAACATATTGAAGCAAGAACCAAGTTCTCTTAAAACAAAGAATGAGCTAGGTTACATTTTGAACCCAAAGATTCCAAGATTGAGTTGGGTAGTATTTTACCTTACTTGAATTCTGTGAAACCCTGCTTGCATCCTCCCCTAAATTTTCATCACACAAAGGACAGGTCTGATATAGGAAAATTAAGGCAGTCAGAAGTTTTCAAATTTAAATTATAACTTATTCACCTAAGTGAAAAATTCAGCAGCATTAATTTATTCTTTCTTAGCTTTTAACTAACATGGTTGCTAGTTAATTTTATCCTTACCTTTTTCTTTCTCAGATCAGAGCAGTGCAACGTATCAACTAGATACACAGAATTTCTGTTCAGTATCATATACAATTGAACTTAAGCTATGAACTATAGTTTACAAACTATAAGAAAGTCAATGGACAGTCTAACAATTAATCAAGGAAAGTAGGAAAAGGAAACAGAGTCTAATAAAAGTGTACATGTTATGATGTTAGCAATAACTTCTGCCAAATATTAAATTTCAAAATTCAGAACCGTCATACCATATCTCTTGGGTCATAGCAACCCTCCTCTTCCAAACGCGCACGGACTGAAGACAAATCAAACTCAAAGTCACAGAAAGGACATTGAAAAAGAGATTTTGCATCATCATCCTCATCTGTGTAATTGAGCATTGAATATTTATCTGTATAGTTCAAATGGAATCTCATCAGTAAGCTATTTCTGGCACAAGAGTTTCATTTTGAATGCCATAAAAGGTACATCTCAAAAGAAATAGCAATAGGACAGATAAATGTATTGTATTTTAGGCACAGCTACAAATGCACAAGCTCACAAAATACTAACAAGAAGGAAAATGAACAGTGCCAAGGTTCCCTTATGCTCTTCATTGTATATTTAGGTTTAAGGAGGGAAGATTGAGGGATGAGAATAGGAGGTTAAGAAATTAACCCTTTTCTTTCATTTTTGGATGTTTAAAATCATCAAGTTTCTCTAAATTTGGGTAATTTTTGTTTGTAAAAATTGAAAAAAAAGGGGGGCTTGGAGGGTAATCTCCTCATTCTAAAAATCTCAGTAACAAGGAGAATGGTAAATTATTCACCATTCCCTCCTGCCCCTTTACTTCTGCCCCCCTTCTCGTCCATCTAAACATACTAGCAATTTGCAGGGCACATCCAAATCTCAGAAAAAAGGTAAAGCTATAGGTTAAAAAAATCCAGAAAAATACCAAATGTGAAAGCATTCATGAACAGAAAAACTGATAGATCACATATTTAATCGGCTTTAAGTCCAGCAACATTTTATCGATTACGTCTGTTACCCCCTGAGAAGGGAGAAAAAAAGTTCACATAAGCAGAATTCAAATTAGAACTTTTTCAATTTCACCTCCATCAGACTCAGAACCATTCTCCTCCCCCCCAATTAAATATCGTGAAGGCCCCCAAGTTCCATTAATTCTCTGCCCCAGTATATACGACTGAATTCCTTCATTGACGCTGTTCATTTCAAACCTCAACTTTTCTAGATTCCTCCTCAAAGCAGCAGCATGAGGCTGTTGTTCCTTTGGGGAATCACACTCCTTCGTCATTACTCCAATTCACTTCACCTTCTCACCCTTGTTTTTTCTTTCTTATTGCTGCTTTTAAGGCTTCGGAGAAGTTAATTATATACGCAATTATCACACTCAGTGAAGGAGCTCGTATGGTAAGAGCAGCATATATGGAAAAGCTTGGCAGAACCAGCCAGAGTAGTTTGATTTATTATCTTAATTAAGCCCAAGTTCCCATAAAAAGATAACCACGAAATCATTACTGAGAGATTAAATTGTGAAAAAAAAAGTGTTCACTATTAAAGCCAAAGCATATCCTGGCTGTCCCTTACATCAGCCGTGAATTGCACAAACACCAATCGAAACGGCTTCTTGCAAATGATGTCCACTTGCAACACAATCAATGGCAGAAACAAACATTCAGAACAATAAATATTTTTCAAAAATAACTGTTCCGGATAAATGCCAACCCTTTAAGAACAACTCTGCATGCTTCAAAGCGGAGGCCCTCTGAATGAAACGGAAACAGAAAAACCGGAACTTTGACATTAAACTTCGCTCACTAGTGGACATGGGCTTTAATTCAGATCACCGAAAGTTCAATGGAATTCCAAAGCAACCCAAATGCCCTCATTCTCTTTTTTCTCCCTCACTTGCACCTCCCCAGGGAAAAGACAGACCTTTAGGACTTCATTTTCACACCCAGAGGAAAGATGAACACACAAACCATGTAAAATAAACAGCGGGAGAGAAATGCACTAGTGAAGAGCAGAAAGTGAAAATGGGTGTTAAAAGAAGTACCGGAGTGAAGGCGAGAAGCTCGGAGAGAGGGGAAGTGATTGGAGGAATGAATAGTGGAAGCCCTGAAGTCGAAGTCCATGATGGTGGGAGGGAAGAAAGAAAGAGATGGGTGTGGTTCTGTTGGGGTGAGTGAGTGATCAAAAGAGAATTCTCAACTCAAAAGGGAAAGGAACAAAGGACAGTACGTGCTTTCCCGTCAATATCATCATCACTCATTACTTCATCTGCTCCGATTAGTGTGGTCGTGTTTTGCTACTCATTTCTTTGCCTTCTGACACTCTCAACTCTCACTTCTGACACCAAAACATTGACTATTCCTCACTCACACGTGCCACTTTCATCTCCTTATTCTCCACCAAAATGTGTTACCATATTAAACCACCTTTGCATTACAATATCATACATTGCATTGCCATAATTATTTCCCTGATTTGCACCACTCCTTTTAACTATATTTTGGTTGTAAATCAAGCTTTCAACCCCAATATATATTTAGATAATATAGTTTAAAGCATATAATGTACCTTATTTTCATGAACTTAGTTTTAAGTGTGATTAAGTTTTTAAAAAATTATGTTTGATTTTCTTTAATCTTAAAAGTAATTTTATGGTAAAATTTAATGTAATTTTTACACTTATGCTATAAAATTACATTTTTCTAATCAAATGGGTTTTGAAAAAATAAACTTAATTTAAAATATCTACTATAAATATCATAAAGGAATTCTTGATTTAGTCTTCTTAATACATGTTTGGGAACATGATCACTCCCTAAACATACTATAAGTTGTTGTTTTTGGAGTTGTCACTATTTTTATACGTAAGAATGAACAAAACCTCAGACATACTTGAGCATAGAAAAGGTTTTTTATGAGAAGGTAAGTTCTCAAAGAGTTTTAAAAGGTCATAATTGCTGGATGTTATGAATTTTGGATAATTGTATTTGTGAGAACGTCAAAATTGATTCTTGAAGAAAAAAGAAATCCCTGAGAAAGATAGGTAAAGTATCTCACCATACAAAGTCTTCCCTAGTCTCCAACCCACAGTTTGCTAATGTATTTTCACAACACATGTCACTACCTGTAGATGTGCGAGTACAAGATTTGCATGGATGAAAGGAATCACATTCAGTGATCATAACAATGTACGCCATTGGAAACATAGCAGCCACTATTCCGCATGAAGAGCAGATGCAACACCAGCTACATTTCAGCATTGAGTTTACAAAAGTTCTCTATAGAATTAGAAGCACGACCCTTACAAATGGATCCAGTAAGAGCAACAACAGAAATTATTACAAAACCGAATGCTATTTCGCATGATCAACCACAGCAGAAGATTCAGCTGGCTACTACGTTTTCATTTAAGGAAAGAAGCATATAATGGATAGAAGAAAGATGAATGGGACAGCTAATCTATTCTTGAATATTTGAAGCCATTGCCACAGTTTTTGAGCAACCTGAAAACGCAAGAATACATGCTGAGACGATTCTGCAGAATCCCCACAGAAACTACAACACAACCACTCCTACGGAGATGTTCATCAGTAGGCATTCGATCATGCAGAACCTCCATAACAGAAAAATGGGTTCGTGTTGGATCAATAAAAAAAATCTTATATATTGTAATTTTTTATTTTTTTTTAAAATAACAAATTAAATCTAAAATATCAATATATCTTTAAGTTTGAAAATGACAGTTAAATAAAAATATTAAAAGTATAATTAATATTTTCTTAAAATTTGAAAATAACTATTAAATAAAATAAAAATCTTTCAGAAAAGATAAAAGACTTAAAAATAAACGGAAGAAACGTATTAATAATGTGTGTATAATATTAATTTTGTAGTTTTAAATATTAATTATATGTTATATTTTATAAATATAATCAATATTACTGTGTGTGTTTTAAATGCATCATTACATACATATGTGTGTGTGCAATATTCACGGTATAATATTAATCATATATGTTATATTTAATAAGTATAATAAATAATATAATTTAATACAATGGATATTAAATACAATAGTTATTTTTTTTATTTTTCTCCTTTCTCTTATAATAAAATAAATATATGTATAATTATTTAAAAACTTGAAACACATAACAAATGTTTTCTTAAATTAAGAGATGGATAAAAAGGAACATTTTTTCCTGAATTGAAATATATATAAAGGAACAGATATAATCTATATATACTTTTAATCTTTTAAAATTTACGATAAGTTTGTATTTATTCCTCAGAATTGGTTTTTTAGCACGTGACAACTTATTTTAATTTTGTATTATTATCATCAAATATTCAATGACATATTTTATAATTATATGAAATAAAATCAATTTTAAATTTTACGAACCATAAACAAAAGTTAGTTGAAATTTAAAGGATAAAAAATATATTTAACTGCTTTTAAAATAAATTGTCTTACATAAATATAATATGTAATATTCTAAAACTTTTAATTTTAAGTTTAATAATATAGATGAATTATATATTATTTTCTCAGTTTTCGTTACATCTCTTCTTTCTTTCTTTTTCTTTTTCTCTCTCTATAATAATAATAATCACATTAAAATCATAAACATATTATATAAGATAAGTAACTGCTCAATTAAATATATAATAATCAATATTTTATATATATATATATATATATATATATATATTTACTTACTTATGCAATTGAACATCATTCAAATATGTATTATATAAAAGTAAATTTGGTTTAATTTGATATAAATTTTATTTATTATATTTTATATAAATTTTATCAGATAATCTTTTATGATAGTATAATTTCTTATACATATTATTTAGTATATTCAATTTGTAAGAATTTATATCTCATATATCATGTGAGAGACATTTGACTTGTTAATTAAATAGACCAATAAGTAAATAAATAATAAAAGAACAAAATAATAATTGAATTAATGAATGAGGAGTAATTTTTTCACAATATCTCTTATGGACCTAGTAGAATGATAGAGTTTTTATATTTATATAAAAGTCACTATTATATACAAGGTCCACTCCCTAGTAAGTATGTACATTTCTCTATCGTCATCATCCATCAATAAAAGAGATCATAGAATAGAAAAGCAGAAGGAGTGAAACTTTATATCATCTCTTATTTTATTTAATTTTCATAGTATTAAAAAGAAATATCTCATTAAAAACGATGTACATATTCTTTCTTTATCTGATGTGAGGATTATTTATTTCAAAATTCTATTATTAGATTTTCTTTTGTATGATTACTTGAAAATCATTATATTTTACACAATTCTGACTTGATGTTAAAAATTTCCATTAAGTCTCCCTACATCATATTTTTATTTATAAAACTCAATAAGTCATTAGAATTTGAATTTTTCTTCAAATATTCCTAACCTATTACTTGCACAACATCTCAATATATCAAGAATAGAGTATAAAAAATAATTTGTATACCTATACACACTTTTACCTATATATACTAGATGAAAGTAGGTAAAATCAAATAATACTTGCCTCCATAGGTTTAATGTAAGTAAAATGAAAAAATTTATACCTACACATGTTTGGTGTGGGTAAAACCTATTAATACTAACATCTATTTAATATAAATAAAATTTCAAAATAAAATATTTAAATTATATAAATTTAATAATATTATTAAATAATATATTCTTTTAATATCTAATTTAGTGTTTTAAATCTATTACTAGTAGAAATATGAAATATTATACAACAACGCTTTTTCGTTGGATTCTAAAATACCTAACATAAAAGAAAAAATGTGAGAATAATTTTGTAAATAAGATGAACTTTCCTGTGTCGGACTCTTTTTCGTCAGACGTAAAATTTAAGATTTACATAGGACCATTATAGGATTCAACTTAAATCTTGAATTTTACATCTAACTAAAAAGGGTCTAACATAAAACTAAATTTAAAACCCTCGAGGATCTCTTTCTTCCTCACATGCGCGTGGGTTTCTTTTTTGCTCTTCTTTTTCTCTTCTCCGACGATGCAACGATGACTAGTTTTTGGTGTACTTAAGCAATGATGAGTGGCAGTGAGAGTGTCCCGATGATCCATTCATTATTTTGGACCTTTCTCTCTTATTGAATTGAGGCATTTAGGCATTTATTGTGTGACTGAGACTAGTGCTCTATGTGTCTATTTTTTTTATTTAAATTGAAGTCATGGTTGATTTTGGGGATCTCGATCATGACATTGCATGAATGTCTCAATTTGATTGTTGTTGAATTTTGGTTGATTTTTGAAGAAGGTCAAACCAATGTAATAATAAAATTAGGGTTTCTTTCTCGTTCTCTATGTTTAATGTTAATTAATTTGTATATTAAGAGTTTGAATACGTTTTTTATGAAAGGTATTGGTTTTTTGTTTGATGTTAGTTGTTTGAATAGGAAGGATGTGTATTAGTTTGGAAGAGAAAAGGAAACTTGGTGGAGGACATTGTTTGAACAAGAAATACAACCTTTTGTGTTTGTTATAGAATGTCCAACGTAAATTTATGCTAGTTGCAAAGTGTTCGACGTAAATTTACTTTTCCCACATTGATGTCGGAGCTTGATTAGATGTAAAAAACTTAAAATAACAAACGTGAAAAATATATTCTATAATAGTGTATATTTATTTTAAAAATTTATATAACTATTAATTTTTTACTATTCATATATAATTAATTTATATAAAACAAAAATATAAGTATTTTAAGACACAAACAAAAATGAGATTCAATTTTTTTAAATATTAGCTTAAGTAAAATATGAGTGGATAAATTTTTTCAAAAATTGCTCCTATCTTTTTTTTATTCTCACTTTTTGAATTCTAATTTAGTGTTTTGGAAAATATAGGCTTAGGATGGTCCAAATTGAATTTAAAATTTTTATCAACACTTCTATTCTTACTCTGATTCTCATTTTCAGTCACAACCCTTACTTTGTGAAATTCTCTCTTTGTAACACTATTTCCCAAATGCTTTTTCCCACATGCATTTTCTCAAACGCTTTATCTCAAACATTTTATTTTTCTCTCCCTCGCTCTTCTCACTTGCATCCTGAGTAACAACAGTTTCTGCTCAATATCAAAATTTGCAACTCATTCGATTCTCATCTGCAGTAGGGATTTTTCATTTTTGCTTTCATTTTTTTACATTTTGATTTTTGTTATTTACTCTGTGGTGTTTTTCTACGTATGCTATAAGTATATGTTGTCTATATGTTTGTTATAGGAGTTAATTTTGTTAATTATGTTTCTTGTTGAGAATAACTATTTTTAATAAATAGTTGTATCCTTTTCCTTTATAAGTAAACTTTTCAGAAATATTTTTTTCTTAATTTACATCTAGTCTCTATTTTTTTATTAATGGGAAACAAAATGAAAACAAAGTGATAATCTTGTCATTGAAAGTGAATTACAGAAAATGTAGTATATAACATTTTCTCAAATCAAACAGACCCTTAATTTTGCTTGTTTGAAAATTTCTTCTATGGCTATTGAATGTGAAATGAATGAAAAGTAGATAACATGTTAATATTGTCATAGTTGGACCATAATGAATATAAAATTTTCAAGTTAAGAATAAAACTAAGTTTCTATTTTCGTTGGTAAAAATATTGTTTATCGCAGTGTTTTTTTATTGTACCAGACCTAGTAATTGTAATCTTTTGCCTCTAGAGGTAAAATTATGCTATTAGAGACTTTATGATCAAATGGTCCTGAGTACAATACATTTTGCAATTCATTTTCAATATATGGAATACAAAATAACGTTAGAGTTCTCATCATTAATAGCGTAGGTAGAATCCAATTTTTTCATACAAGGCTTCATCCACTTTGTCTTTTACCTTCTTCATTTGTTTCTATGAAAAAGATTCTAGCCAAATAAGACTAGGAAGCGGGTGAGCTGTAAAACATACAACTTGGCTTGCATAGTTTTAATATGTTTCAAGATTTCTTACTTGTCAACGAACATATTTAATTGTCAATAAAAAGTGTAAGATCATGAAAGCTCATATAGATGCCCCAAGATATTTAAATTGCATCATTTATTGATTTTTGTATTGTCATTAATTGATCTAATCAAGTTTATTTTTTTGTTGTAGTGTAATAAAAAGTTAGAGGTTATGAGTATGACTACTACATGATGTAGTGGATGACAATATTGTGTGAGCTAGTATTGATAGAGGTTAAGATAAGGTAATATGCTATAATCTACCGATACAATGATAAATTAAATTATTACTTACTTATAGACTTATGTTAACATATATAAATATGTTGTAATTGACACAACTGTTAAAGTCAGAAGCATTCCATTAGGTTAGAACTGCATGAGTAAAATATTTTGTGAATATTTATAACCTTAGGGTAGATGACATAGTAGTATATTTTTATAGTCTTACGTCTTTATAGAACTTTTAATTTTGATTTAACATTTTGTTTACATGTTGAGTAATTTACATACTTAAAGACAATTCTTTTAGAGTTTAATTATGCATTTAAGTATATTATGTACACACATTCATACTTTTGTTGGACCATTCAATAATCTTTGTTTCCAATGTGGAAATTTGTAAGTAGTTGTGCTTATGAATGTCTATTGGTATTAAATTCTTTACAGGTTTAAGATTTCAAGAAACAAAATCCTAAATTTTAAAAAAAACCTCTTATGGTGATGATTCTTGCTAAAACTATTGAATTTACACACAAAATTGTTTTTTTATTTAATCAATCTATTATGATGACATTCCCTATGAAACTCATTGTTACTTTTTGTGTTATAAAAATTATTCCAAACAAAATTGTTATTGAAACACCCAAAAAAAATGACAAGTTTAGTTGTTGTTGTAGTATGTAACTTACAACAATACCTCCATTAAGGATAGCTACAAATTTGTTGTTCAAAGTCTTTTTTAACCGTTGCAAAAAACTTTGTCTAACTAGTGCCAATAGAGTTATAATTTATTAAATTAGAATAATAACAATTTCATGTACTATTTTTGAATGTAGATTGTTATTAGCAATTGTTTGATAACACTAATATATATTTGGTAATGCAAAAAGACTTAAGTCAAGGTGAAAGTTGGTAGAGAATGTCTTGTATCATCTTACTTTATTAGATCGTCTAATATACAATATTTGTTCTTAAGTTGTTATTAGATAATTATTTGGTGAACTAGTTAAGACATTATGTTATTCTATCATATTACCATATATAATGTGGTTTTATTAACATTTACAGAATTCAAACAATTGAATTATGTAATTTATTATACACCTTTTCTTATTTGAGCATGCGATCTTTGTAAAACTGTCAAAACAAGCAACTTGGCCCAACTTGGCCTAGCATAGGGTGAATTTTAATAAAAATCTAATAATCCAACTAGCCTATATTTTAAAATAGATCATAACTTTTTGCCTAGTCTGGTCAACAAAAAAATTTAACCTAATTAAAAATTAAAAAAATATCACAACATGTCCATACAAAAAAATGACATACCAAAAGTCTAAAGTTTAATATTCAACAACTAGATGCATTATACAACAACATCATGCATTTTGGTATAATATTACTTGAAACAATTGCATTAATGTCTGCAACATCCATAACATAACATGTGTAATTAAAATAGAATAAAAATTAAGAAAAAAAATATTCAACACAAAAGAAAAAATTGGTTAGCTCATTAGCTTTCATATGGGTCGTCAAACTAAGGATGACAAATGAACTCGTTCATATGAGTACTGTCAAACTCATCCTGATTTTGACAATAAATTCTCACATTGACTTGGTATAGGTATTAATATGTATAATACCTAATTTTTTAAATTGGAACAAACATGGGTGTGTAGATATCTATCTCATCCTTGTACCCGTCACCATTTTAAATTATTAAAATATCTTTAGTTTATTGGGTAACCTAAAAAACTTATTTTAACTTTTTTCTTAGTTTCGTAATTTATTTTTAGAACACACATTTGATATTCCTTTTTACCTTTTTCTATAATTATTTTACATTTATCCAATTGTTAATATTTGATTATATTCTAATTTGAAATTTATACAAGTATAATTTCTTTATTGATATTTGACATCACAGAAAATAAGATATGTATTATTTTGATATTAACTATTTGATAATATTATATTTTCTTTGTTGTGATTTTTATTTTTCTGTAAAAAATTATTTAATTAATATTTGAAATAACAAGGAGCTAATATAATATACTTGTTTTTCGATGGAGATATACCCGTAACCAATGGAGATATACCTATACTTTATGGAGATAAAGATGGAAAAAAATAGCATACTAGTTGAGTTAAGTGAAAAAGATGTGGATACATTTTTACTTCCAAGATGAGGATAGAAAAGTGGATTCATTCCCTCCTTGGCTCCATTACCTTCCTTATGTCAAATGAATTAGGTTGAAAAAAACTATTTTTTCTTACACCACTATTTTTTTAAAGTGTGACTTAATTTAAGTTACACAATTTAGTCCATTAAACTAAATTTATTTTAATAGTTCTAAATTTTGGTAAGCTTTTTGTGGATTATTGTATTTAATTCTTGTATGTGTTCATCTAGAATTAATTAAATAGATATATCATCGTTTTTAATCACCTTTAATATTTTTTTTAATGTGTTTATGTTCTTAAGTACTAGATCGTCTTTTATTCTTAAATATTTTTTACGTAAACTTCTTGATTTGATACCAGTAATATTTTAACAATCATATTATTTCAACAAAAATACATTCAGCTGTGATGCAATAAAAACATAAATATCATATGATGCAATAAAAACATAAATATATGTAATTAATTAATTTTCCTTACCTAGTAGCAATAATCTTCTTATATACCTCTCGAAACCCAGAGTACGCTACTAAAATTCCAAAGATTTAGCCTTGCAACCCGAACACCTCCCCTTAATCAAAATCCAAAGAAAAGAAGATCAATAGATTGAATTATCTTGATATACATGTGACTACCTCCTCATATATATATATATAATAACTTAGGAGCTTAAACTTCTAAAAAATATAAAAAAAGAGTTTATAGAAAAATAAAGTTCTTATAAAATAAATAATTAAACTCTTTTTTAATTTTTTTATCTAGTAAAATTCATATCTTAACATACTCATCCTTTCACATTTTTTCCATTGTTTTACTATGACAAACATTTCATGACACTTTTGATGATAAGCTAGAAAACAAAAATTTGATTAATATATTTTTGTGCTTTTACCAAACGTGAAAACATGAAAATCAATCTGTACATTTCATCCCTTTTGGCATGATAAAAAAATGTATCAAAACATTAATAGCAAATGCCAAAGTTTAATGTACCAAAATTTCAAACAAGATATGACATTATATATATCATTAAAAAACCACAGGTCCCATATTTTTAACGTTCATGAAAATCAAAACATAAATTACCATAGCCACTTATTATTCAAATGACATCTCGAAATAACATTAATCTAAACAAGAAAACCAGAAACAAACAAACAAAAGCATAGCGTCCTAAGGCAACTAATCATCATCAAGTTGAATCTTCTTCTCTATCTCATTCAAGCGAAGACTGCAACTATCAAAATTCATCGGAGTTTCTTCTTGATGTGCCTGCTGCAACTCCATAAGATCTTCAATCCTATATAGATGTAAAATATACCTTAAATTAGTTCAAATCTTCAATCCTATATCCAATGCTTGGATGAGCTATTCTAAATTCTTGTGCCAAAAAATTCTTAGGTGCAAATTTCCTTGATTAAAGGTTATAATACAAACTCTTGCACAAAAGATGCCATCAGCCTCTTCTCTTCAATATCCTGCTCATCACCTGAATTCCCGGGTGCATCTGTCCCAGAGCTGCAACAAAATCACCAGCAATATTTCAGATTTGGGTTTAAGAAAGCATTGCATATGCCTCATTTCTATGCCTATTTTGAAGACAGTATACAACCCCTTTTTACTAAGTTTATGCGGCATCAAATCCATTGCAACAAATATTTTTAAGTTTTGGAACGTATTAAAGGAAAATGATAGTTCTTTATTTCAAATATTGCTATTCGTCACAAATATATTAACCAACCAAATTCAACATGAGTAAGATAGGTCCAGTTATCAGGAAAACATGCTTGTGGAACAAATGACAGGAGATATCAATGCCGTGTCACAACATTCACAATGAGGCAATTCGCGCTAAAAGGGTATCATACGACTCAATTAGTTCAAGGTACGAGGTTCACAACAATTTTGATACACCAAAAGATACAAAGAATTGCAAAATTACTGCATAAAACTGGCTATTTAGTCCTTTAGATTTCCCATTTAATATATTACCATCAGTAAGTTCAAGCAAGGCTAGTGTTGGATAAGTGCTAACAATTTGAATTATATCTCACCTATTGCAAGCTATTTAATTTAAGTGGGAGTTAGGCCACGGGCATATGTGCATACAATAAGCAATTTTCTTAAAACTTAATCAAATATTCAGATACATTCCATTTAAACCATAAGACTATAACTACAGCATGAGACACAGAAGATCATTAAGGAAATCAACCTCGTTCTGGTAAAATTAGTTATATTTCTACATTTATTACATTTCCTAGAACATGAAATTAGCAATAACTAAAAAGGAAAAACAGGTGATTTTAACTACACTCTTTTAACGCCCTGCACTTTGAACTCTCAGTTTCTCATTCTCGGTCATTTTCACTTTATACAGACATTTCAATACAAAGAAGGATCATACCCGTTTGATTGGGAAATGTCTGATACTTTGCAAGAGAAACCTTCACCACTGGAGTTTGGAGCAGATTCATTGATGGTAAACGGTGCCAAAAGTGGTTCAGGCATGACTAGTTCAGCTTTGCTTCCCCTGGCAGAAATTTTCGTCTCAATCACTGGTTCTTCGTTTGTGTAATTGAACACTGAGTAATATCCTGTATTGTTTTAAAGGTATCTGCATGAGTAAGCTACTGTGGCACAGAAACTCATTTGAAAGATATAATTTTTTATTTATTTATTATGTTTGGTATATGACCCTATTAATAAAAAACGGGAAAACGACATAAAAGAAATCCAAAATTAAAAAAAGTTTTGAATTTGACCTTTGTAAGAGTCAGGACCATTGGCTTCTGTTCGGTCATGAAGTTCCTCTCCAATACCATATCTAGGAAGCCCCCAAGTTCCATTATTTCTCTGCACTCCCTGAATGATGTCTCTCAATTCCAATTGGAGCCTCTCCAGGTTCCTCCTCAAGGCAAGAGATTTAGGCTTTTCCTTAGGCAACTTAGTCTCCATGGTCTATCCAATTGATTCAGGCTTCTCCACCAAAGAACTTCTTATATACAAGAGGGTCTACACTATATGTGAAGGGAAGTGCAGCATATATGGAAAAGTTGAGTAGAAAGAACTCCATGCAGGGTAGTTTTCAAACTTGCCATAAAAAGAACCTGGAAATCATTGCATCACTGACTAAAATTAAAAAAAAGTATTCTGATCAAACATCAAAGGCTGACTAAACCTTGGCTGTACCTTGCATCGACCGTGAATTGGATAGACTGCAAACGAAACTGTTGCATATGCAAATGATGTTCAGTTGGAACAGTCAATGGTCAAAGCCAAATTAAACATTCAAAACAATAAAAATTTTCAAACTTGACCATTTAAAAAATACCTAGAAAATTAAAACAGAAAGGGGACTTTGACATTAAACATTGCTCACTGAGCCAACCCAAGTCAATCACAGCAAAAGGGGATATTTGCTTTTATTCAATTCTTTCTAAATGCAAAGGGAAACAAACACACAATAAGACATGCTTTTCTGTCGATTTCAATTTTGTTTACTCTTTTATTTGCCTTCTTACTCACAAAAGGATTGACCACTCATCACTCGCACGTGCCATTTAATCCCTTATTATTCTCTGACAAAATATGTTACCAAATTAAACCACGTTTTGAATAAGCTTTTTTTTCATCATTTGCGAAAATATAGATCCCAATACAATCAATCATCAGCTTCCTGATGCCGATGCTATGTGCTTTCAATTATATTATTTAACTCCATTTCCTTTACTTTTATATTAACGTCTCAACCCAAAGTACGTTGAAGAACATACAGTTTTGTATTTCTAAAGCATTTGTAAACTTGATTTTAAGACACCTTAATCTCAAAAGCCAGAAGAAGCAAACATCACTTAACCCTGGGTGACGAGGTTGATGTTGATGATTGGAGTTGATAATTTTATTAATTTATTTTATTGGAGTTCGTATCTCGGATTAATCTTATTAATCAGTGATGATGTTGATAATTTATATATTAGATTAATGATATATACAAATATAAATATATTTTGTATAATATGTTGGTCTTTTTATGTATTGTGTGATTGGAGTTGAAGATTTTTATATTTTTATTAAAAGTGTTTTCATTATAAAAGCGAAATATATAAGAATAAAGAACTATAAATCAAAATCCACGTCAATTTATATAAGAGATCGTATTATAATTTCTTATGTTATTTTGTTGTGTTTAAAATTTATAATTCTTTAAACATGGAGATATCTCTATTACATAGAAGCAATATTATTACCGGATAAAAAACAAAAATATATAATAAAATAAAATCGACAAATTTATTTGTTTTTAATTTTATATTTAAAATAATTATTTTTTTATAGCCCTTTATACTAATAAAGTTTTTGGGTAATTAAAAAAAAATCATATATATATATATATATATACACGTGTATAATCTATATTTGAAACTTTTGTAATTAGATATAAGTGAATTTAATAGTCTTAATTATTTTTAATAAAAAATTAAATTAATGAACTGCATTCTACTTATATATATTTTTATGATTAACATAATTTTTTATAATTTTAATATTAAGTCATAACATTCTATTTATTATTCAAATTTTTAAATTGACAATTAGAAAAAATAATAAATTATTATCTTGACATATCTATATATCCTATTTTTCAAATTCAGTTTTATTCACATCTTAAATACTATTATAATAATAATAATAATAATAATAATAATAATAATAATAAATACTAGTACTATTGGTTTTTCTCTTACAAATATAATTACTTTAAAAAATATTTTATTTATTCAATTCTTAAATGTTTTACAGTTATAAGTATTTAAATATTATTATAAGTAGAGCATTATATCAATTTTTTATTTTATTTTATAAAATTATATATTTAAATTATATTTCCATAAAAATAATAATTAATTAAGGATATAAAATTGAAAAATATTATTTATAAATAATGCATAATTTAACTTGTGATATAGTTATTAAATATATTCTGTAAACAATCATAATTACAAAATAGACTTTATTGATATCCATTTAAATTTTAAATAATGCTTAACGTAAGATCAATTAATAAACTATCATTTATATATATATATATATATATAATATATATATATATATACATAATATAATATATATATATATATAATTTCATTCAAATCTTAGATATTGTTACAAAATTTATAATAATAATTACTATTTTATTAAATAGTTAGATTTCAAATAAGAATATAGTTAAGATTTATTAATTAATTTTATTCAAATCTTGATATTTTAAAATATATAAATAGTATAATAATAACATTTGAGATTATATTACTACTTATTCACAACACATTTTATGTTGTTTTCAAAATATATTATAAGATAAATAACATTTAATAGTATATATATTTGGTAAAAATTAAAATAATTTAAAATATTTTTTAAATTAATAATGAAGAATATAAATTAAAAAATAAATAGTTATATATAAGTATAGATTTTTTTTTAAATTTCCTTCTTAAATTTATTTTGTAAAAAATGAGCGAGTTCTAATTTGGGTTCTTAATTTTTATTTATTTTTAGTTTCTGTAAAATTAAAAATTATCACTTTTACCCATAATATTATATGACATTAATTCATTATTAATGTATTAATAAAAGGTTTAACAATCATTTCAGATCATTTATTTTAAAATGAATATTATACACTAAAAGTAACTATTTTAAATTTTGGAGGGTTGAAAATCAAAGAAAAATATTTTATAGGGTAGAAAACTATGTAATATGATAATAAAAAAATTATATTACATTACAAATAAAACATTATAATAAATATATAACAGTTTTAAGGTATACGATTTTATAATACAATAATAATTATAATAATAATAATTATTATTATTATAATTATAAAATAGTAACGTGTGGCAGGTAATAACAATATAAAAAAAGTAGTTATATATAAATAAATTGGCATATACTAATTTTTAAAATAAAGGCATATAAAAGAGAAAAAGTAGGATATAAAATAATTAAAATTAATATAGTAAATTTAGAAGTTATACCAGTTACGTAGTTAGTTTTCGTAATAAAAATAATTTTGCAGTTATATTTATTAATATATAAAAAATAATATAAATTCAAAATTAGAGAACATTATTATGATTATTTTATTTTTAGCTAAATATCTGTAGTTACGAATTTTTTTTAACGAGACTTCTCCAGTTACAAATATATAAAAGTAAAAGTATATTGAAAATAAGTCTATACCCAAAACTGATATTCGTCTTAGTGTTATATTAAAAAAATCACTATTCTATTTAAAAAAAATAGAGAATATAAGTAATTTAGAAAGTGGAAATAAAACATTAGTAGAATATTTTATAAAAATTTTATAGTTTTGTATTGTTTTTTTTAAACGAAGAATAACTAAAAATTCAATTTAGAGGTGTAAATTGTGACATTCCAATTTTTTCTGAAATTAATTAAATACTTTAGGAAATTATAAGATTTTAAATTTAATTAATATATGTTTTTTTATTTGATTTGATTTTAATATATAGTATTTATTTTTATAATTATAAAATAATTAATTTTAGAATATAAAGTCTTATTTAAATAAATATTGAAGTCTTAGATCATTGAGAACACTGGTACTTTGAGAGAAAGGAAGAGAGAAAATCATTTCTCTATTTTCATAGGACTGCTAGGTAAAACCACCAGCTTTTCAGATTCGTTCACCGTTGGATTGAGCTGAAAATTTAATAGGTGGTTACTGACACCTGGTTCTTTATTATGACTGGTTGGATCATGGATACGAGATCTAAGTAGGGAGATATTCAGTTCGCACAGTAGGAGTAATTTGAGGTTTTTCATCTTCTTTGTTCTCTATTTAACAAGGAAGAGGAGAAGAGAAAGAGGGGAAATTTTAGAGTATTGGAAGCACAGTCTACACATAAAAAAGGTAAGGGGGAGTGAGAATTCGTTTGGGATGTGGGATATCTGTTGGGGGTAGTGGAGTTGATCCTCAATTCCTTAATTTGGATGTGTTCTTGAAATAGGAGTTTTCCTTTTTCATCTTTGAGTCCTAATTACTCTTGTATGTTCTTTATGATGTAAATTGAAGAATAATATGTGTAATTTCTTAATTTGATAATATTTTGATTGTTTGTCCCAATTCCTTATTTTAGGTGTGTTCTTGAAAGAGAGAGTTTCCTCTTTTATATTTGTTTTATTCCTAGTTACTCTTTATGATGTTAATTGAAGAATAATATGTATAATTTCTTAATTTGATAATATTGTGATTGTTTTGGAGCATCTTAAGGATTCTTGTGATACCCTAAGAAGGGGATGAGTCAAGGGTGATATAGTTTTAATGATGAATGAAGGATAATGTGTGTTAATTGAATATTATTATATTGTTTTATTCACTGGTTATGATAAAAGTCACGTGTTAAGTGATTGTGCTGTAAATGTGAACTTATGTGAAAAAAATGTGTATGAGTGTACCTTAGACTTATGAGAACATGCATTATTAACGTGAGATCATTATGTATCATTTTTGTGGTCAAGTGTGATATGTGATTGGCGTCACATGCATCATAATGTGAGATTATTATGTATGGTTTTTGCGGTCAAGTGTAGTATATGATTGACACCACATGCATTCATCATCATAGTGTATATACAGGTACTACGTGTATTGCGTACGATGCAACTACGATATGTATATGTTGAGCTTATGGATAATTCCTGTTGAATTAATTTGTTTTTTCATGTTTGGATATGATTAAGTATTGATTAATTGTTTGTTGTGTGAGATTATCCAACAATGTCTTGTTTTTTCTTTCATAGTGCAGGGTGATCTTCAGTTTGATATTGGTGATTTTAGTGGTAAAACTTAGTGTACAAAAGACTGCTTTGATACGATATGTGACACCGAGATATGAATAGAAGAATTAGAATTTTTGTTTATTCATTTTTAGTTGATTTATTTCACATAATATAATGTTATTAGGGAATGTGAGTCCTTTATCTTATATACACTATTATTATAAATTTTATTAATTATGAAGTTACTATAAATCTTATAAAATATGTTACTTTTATTTCTATTATATAAAATATGGATGAATTGATTTAAAGAAAATCTTTTAATTTTTTAAAACTTTTCTTCTTAAGTTAATGCATTAATTAATCATCATCAATAATTAAAAAAATTCAAAATAATATAAGATGAAAAACAGAAAATTTTGTATTGGTTAAATTCTATCCTAATCTTAATCCTAACAACTTTAGTTTAATTGTCCACTATAAATATTGAATTATCTTTACAAAATTGCAACACTCTTTTTCATAAAATATTGAGACTGAGTTCTTTTCAGAAAACTTTAAAGGTTTTTTTTAATATAAAGTAGTTTGAAAGAATATTATGACTAATAGTGTTATAATGATTATATTTAAATATAATATATTATTGTGTTTTTTATATAATTCAAAAATGATTTTGAATAATATAATTGATTATTATTAATTTATATATAAAAATATAATTTTTAGTTTGTCTAATATTGTTTTAAATAATCAAATATTTGTGAAACCTACAAAAATCATTTTTAATAAATAGATTATTTTTTAGGATAATAGATTATATAATCAATAATAAACTTTACATAATAAATTATTTTGTCAAGAAAAATAAAAAATTAGCTTTGAATCACAACTCAAGAACATGTTAGAAAATGAATCATATTTTATATTTTTTATTATATTAAGATATAAATAATGGAAAAAAACCATCAATAAAAAGGTGTAGGCATCATTAAATTAACATATTTGTCATGCTTTACTAACATTTTTCCAACCAATTTTGATGTGTAACTAATTCGTTTGTGTATAATTAATTACTTTAGGATTTTAAAATTTGCAAGAAACTGCTTGCAGAATTTTATAAGAAAAATATCCCCAAAAGATTTTCATAAACAAAAGTTTCATAAGAAAATTTCATGAAAAAAAAATTCATATAAAATTTTCTTATGAAAAAATCAACTTAAAAAAACAGTACTTTTTTAATGTGAATTTAAATTCTATATATAATTTTTCTAATAATTTCAAATCCACAAATAATTTTTTGAAAAGAATTTTCGGCAATTTTTTCCTGTGAAATTGAATTTTTAGCTATGTTTTTCTTATGATATTTTTGCAAGACACCTGCAGGAATATTTTTCTTAAAACTTAAAAAAATATTTTTTATTTTAAAATTTGAAAATATCTTATAAATTATTTATTTAATTTATAAATATTAATAATTAAAAATGAAATTAGTATTTAAAATTAATAAATAAAAAAATAGTGTCATAATCGATTATCTTATTACACTGATTATTTAATTAATAAATTAAGTAAATAATTAATGAAAATATAAAATAATTATAAAAATATTGTAAATAAATTAAAACATACTGTAAATAATTATAAAAAGTATATTTGTTTTATAGTAATAGTTTAAATATTCACTTTTATCGATTATCATTCCCAAAATGTTAGTTTGACAATTGATGCTATTTGACAATAGTGATGTGACAAGTTTTGTTTATGTGTTCAAGGATATTCTAGTCATTACAATGAATTTTGATTTTCATTTTTTGAAAATAAAATTTTTTATCTTTAATTCATATTCTTTCTTTTCCTGTTTTTGAAATTCCTTTACATACTCTTTTTTTTTCTTTTTCATGACTCTCTTCCTTCGTTCTTCTATATTGTTTTTTATTTAATTTTATTTGTCTTCTCCGATGTTTGTGGTGTTGTTGTAGTTGTCACTGACAACGTTTGTGGGATTGTCGTGATTGTCTTTGGCATTGTTTTTTTGTATTATTGTGGTTGTCTTAGGCTAAAATCACTTAAAAAAATTTCTTTAATTATTTTCATTAATTTAATTGCATTTTCAACTGACTGTTTTCAGTTTTCAGATTTTAGGTGTTTTTTGAAAAATTCATTTTAATGAAACAACTAGCTAAATCGCATTTTAACTAACTGATTTTGTTAGTAACAATTTTAAAACACTGAATCAGTTCTGTTTTAAATACTTTGAGTTTTAAAGAACTGGACAACGAATCAATTATAGAGAACCCATTGTTCAGAAAGAGTTTTCAAGTGTTCTAAATCAATTTGTGAAATCAATCAAAAAGTCCAAGATCAAATTGAATTGAGAATCTTTCTATAAAAAGTCATTACCTGAATTTTGTCTTGTTTCATATAATGCAAGTGTAAATCAAGTGAATTCGTTCCATCTTGTGTAATCTTGTACTGGATTTGTTTCTTCTTAATCAGGGTGATTAAGGTGTTCTTGTAATAAGGTTTTACAAGGATATACAGATCTTGTAAGGTTTAAGATAAATTGTATTGTTCTGTTTTTTAGTTTTTCATGTAGGGTTCATGTAAAAATTGAAATTTAGTAAATTGCTTTCATTTGGATGTTTAGGAATCTGAATGTAGTCTTTATAGGAAGGTGAATCAGTATAAATATCTTGTGTTAATCTTCTTTCCCTGCTTCTTTAGTTTTTGTAATTGATAATTGAATTGGATAAATGATATATTAGTATAAACATTTCAAAGAATCTTTAAAGAATTGATTTTTACCTGTAACTGCAAACTGTTTTTCTGAAAGGGTCAAAGTTTTCGAAAATTCTTTGAATGTTTAATTCACCCCTCTTAAACTCAGTCATTTATTCTAACACATCTTGGACAGGATGGCCGTCAAGAAGGGTAACAAGGTGCTCACGAAGGTGCTGGTCAATTGGAAGCACCAAGTGCCAAAAGATGCTACCTGGGAGTACTTCTTTGACTCGAAGAAGAAATTTCCAAGAATCTATTTAAGGATAAGGGAATGATATGGGTTGTCATTGAAAACATGTGTATATGATGTAGAATTAATGAGAAGGAGATTCAGTTAGCCAGCTTATTAGTGACAATTCTATATAAATAATAATAAATAAAAAAATGGAATTCATTCATCAATTTAATAAAAAAATTATAATTCTTTTCTTCTCTCAAGGAAATAATATAATTTGAAATTCATTCTCTTTGTTGAATTTTCTAAACTTCTTGCAGTTCTTCGAATTCTCCTATAATTCCTAGTTTTGCCTTATCATAAATAAGCTACCTGTAAAAGTTTAGAGCAAAATACATTTTGTATTCTCTAGGTTGCAAATCATATAGGCTTAAGATAAAAAGTGATGAACAAGTAATAACTCATTTCTAAATGGTTTTTGGCAAATGAGGATCAAATCGCAGTTATGCTCATAAAATTCAAACTAAAATGACATTAGCGAAACCAATTTGCCTAGCTAGTATATAATCCCTTGAGGATTCTTCGATATATCAAATATGAGATGATTATGTAGTCATTAGATCATAATTACAAAAATTTTGTATAAAAACTTGTGAGGGAGAAAAAATTATAAATTAAAATAATTAAATAAGTTATACGAAAATTGGTTAAAAAATAAACTTGTATATAAATTAATTTTAGTTTATAAAACTAATGTTAATATTTTTTTAATTTTTTTCTTCTATATTGTGAGCCAAAATCAAAACTAAGCATTTGACAAGGTAGAACTCTATTTTAGGCGTAATAACCTTTGTAACCATCATTTAGCTAGACAAACTTTATATCATGAATATTAACATAGCCCATTTTGCTTTTGCCAAGCCTACTTGAAATCAAGCAAAATTTAACTAGGAAAAAAAACCAACATACCTCTTAACTATTCCACTCACCTATAATTATATGCATTTTTTATTTATTTTTAAAACACTTTTACCTTATTTTTAGGGTGTTGAGAAACGGTAACATATTTCCTATGATCCCTCTGATTTATCCTTTTCTTATAACTTTGGTACTCTATTTCTATCAAAGTCAAAATTTACCCTCGCACAACATGACCAATTTTATGATGTTCTATCAACTTGCACATATCTATGTGCAGGTTGTTCGTATGGTGTTTTCACAAAAAAAAACTGTATTTTTCTTGAGCATAGAAAATATGTCATGTTTGCAGGCATATTGTTCTCATTAGAATTACTTTTAATTTATAAGGATGTTAAAGTATATATAATGCAAGGACTTATAAAATCGTCTAATAAGATTTTATTTTACTTTTAAGTGAATATATTATGTGAGATTCTAAAACCATACTTTTATAGTTTTTTTAATATCAATTATTCAAAGTTTAAAAAGTTGATTTAATTATATAATTAAATATTTTTTAATTTTAAGACCTAGGTCTTATATAAAATCCAGATTTTAAATTTAAGACTAAATCAAAATGATATGAACTATATATGTCAAGAATATACAAATTGAAAATTTATTTCTTTATTTAATTTTTCTGAATATTGAAAAAGTCAACTTAAAACTCATCAATATTTCAAAGCTCAATTTGTAGTCATGTAAACTACTATCTTTCCAATTTTTTCTTATGTATAGGAAGCTGGTGTAAGATGATTACTCAAATATTAATAAAGTGTAATTATTTTTTGAATTCGAAGTATAATTTTACTGATAGCTTTTTTATCGTCAAAAAAATTTACAAATAGAAGTACTTGAAATACTTCAATTCATAGTTTAAAAAAATTAATATTTACAAGTACTTTTTATATTCCCAAAATAAAAAAAAGAAGACATTCATAAACTCCATATATTATAAAGAGGATGATATATATTCTAGACTTTTTAGACCACATAACAAAACAAAGCTAGAATATATTCAATGATAATGGTTGTTTTATTGGCATTGCATCAAGCATGTTGATGACTTTGCTTTTCCATACTGACTAATTTAGTTGGAGACGAAACTGAACGTGTTGAGGATAAATAATGGAATATTGTTTCTGAGCAAATTTTGTAGAACAGAAAGTATAAGGCTATCATTTTATGCGTGACATAGAAGGTAAGGGATGACAAGATTCCATAGAAAAAAGAGAATGAATTTATGAGTTTTGTTCTTTATATATTATTCAATCTACCTATTTCTTTGCAATGTGGGACTCAAACCTACCGTTAGATTTCCAACATAATTTTTGTTATAATTTATATAATAATTTTTTGTTTTGTTAGTTTTTAGTTCTATAAGTTTATATAAATAGAACTTTCAAAGATTTAGAACTTTCAAGCTACATTATAGCATGATTCGTTTGATTAAATATAATTCGTTTTATTAACGTTTTAAGAGAATTTTGTATAATTTGTGAAATTTTAAGTTTGTTAATATAATTCAGTTTTTTTCTGTTTGTTTACACCGAATTCAACTCTTTTATCTCTAGGACGACTCATTCTTTCCTTTTGATCTCAATGATTGTAGCAGCTTTTTAGACTCTGCACCTTTGTCACACATGTTGCAAATCAGTGACTCCACGCTAACCTTGTGTGTGAAAAGCGGCAAATATGATAATGAAGCCTTCGTGTTCCAAAGCTTTTCCTTTTCCAATAAACTTTTCCATCAAACAGCAGCTAATCTGGTTTCTCCTGCTGCACCCTGTCTGCATCCCCCATCTGATTTTACTCTGATAGTAACACTGCTTAACATTTATTTTAGAAGAGAGATTCATCATCGATTTCAAAATTGAACTTGAAAGAGGCAATGTTGAGAATGAAAGCTTTCAATGTCAATCTTTAACTATTCTGCATGAAAGGTTCAAATTCTGTTAGTTATTCTCTTAACTCACTCTTAAAAGTGAAAATATTTTATATCAATTAAGTGAATACCGAAGTAAGATTTTCTGCTTTAATTTTTACTATGTCAGTTGTTTTGGAGTAAATTTAACATGTAAAGTGAAAAACAATCTTAGATAAAATATAATTAAAAAACAATATTCTATGAATAGAAAACTTATAAACAATTAGAAGTTTATTACTACATTTTTTTATATAGATTGTTGGATAATCTGGATAAAAGTATGTCATAAATATTTTTCTTAATAGTAATTGCAATAAATGGATAATAAATTACGAATGCATGGTTACTGATTAAAAAGAAAGTATTATGTTCTCATAACTTCCATTATTTTTGTAATCTATTGCAAACAGAAACATATGCAGGGCATGGTATTGCTCTATAATTTTGAAACTTATGGAGAACAATTTAATGAATTACATTTATATGTAATATGTAATCTACAGCAAAAACAAAAACATAAATAATTTCATTAGTCAAGCGGAAAAAATTCATCGGTTAACACTATAATGCCATCTCTACATTCTCATCATTATCTTTCAAATTCTTTATCTTTTTTATGTTGAAAACACTTTAGTAAAAACTTAACATATGTTGTTATTTTATGCAAAGCTGAAACCAGAAAAAACAAGCTACATATATTTCTGTCTTTTCTAACGTGATAAAAAAAATATATAGAATCCTTAATAACAAATGCCAAAGTTAGGTTGATCTCAGAAATTTCACTCAATATCTCAAATATGGCATTAAAAGAACATATTTCATAAAAAGCCATAATAATATTTCAACCATTCATGAGAAAAAAAACATGAAGTATTGTAGCCATATGACCTCGAAATAATGACCTCAATCCAAAACAGAAAACCTGAAACAAATAAACAAAAACATAGAATCCTATAGTCAACTAATCATCATCATGTTGAATCTTCTCTATCTCATCCAAGCCAAGACTCAAACTATCAAAATTCACTCGATTTTCTTCTTGATGTGCCCGCTGCAACTCCACTTCAATCCTGTATATATGTAAAATATACCATAAATCAGTTCAAATCTTCGATGCACGATCTACACCGTACCTATATGATGTGAAAAAAGCCCACAAAATTCAATGCAACAAGAATTTCCATTTAGACTAGAAAACTACATCTGAAAACTTGAGATGGAGAAGTTCATTGTATTTCAGAAAAGGGAAATCATCCTTCTTCTCACAAAATTAGTTGTATTTTTACATTTGTAACATTCCGCATAACAGCACATTAGCAATGATTATTAAGGAACAAACAGTTAATTTTTAACTACATTCTTTGAACACTCTGCACTTTTAACTGTCACAGTATCATGTTTGTTCCTTTTCACTTTAAACATATAAATGTCTCTATTGCAAAATACAAAATGAAAGAAGGATCATACCCTATTACATTGGAAATATCTGAGGCATTGCTGGAGAAACCTTCATCACGGTGGATGCAACTTGAGTTTGGAGCAGACACATTGGGGATAAACGGTGTCAACAGTGGATCAGGCACTAGTTCAGCTTTGCTTCCTCTGGCAGGAAATTTCATGTCAACCATTGGTTCCTCAACTGTGCAATTGAAAACTGAATAATTTCCTGCATGGTTTAAAAGGGATCTGCATGAAGAGTAAGCTATTTCTGGCACAAGAACTCCATTTAAAAAACCATAAAATGCAGATTTAAAATATGAGAGAGCAATAGAAAAAATACACGAGCTATATTTTATGCACTGCAACAAATGCAGAAAGCTGACAAAATACATAGTTTCTATGACATCCAAAATATCAAATGTCAAGGCATAAAAATTCCAATTTCACCTTTATCAATCTCAGGACCATCTGCTTCGGTTTGGCAATGAACTTCCTCCCCAATACCATATCTAAGAAATCCCCAAGTTCCATTATTTCCCTGCCCCGGTTCATAAGACTGAACTCTTTGTTTGATGCTGCTCAATTCCAACTGCAGCCTCTCCAGGTTTCTCCTTGAGGCAAGACCTTGAGGCTGTTGCTTTGGCATATTTCTCTCCATTGTCCCAAAAACCTTTGTTTGATATTGCTTTCAAGGCTTAGGGAAATGGTATTTATGATAAAAAATGGTTTCACACTGAGTGAAGGATAAAAGCAGCATATATGGAAAGTTTAGTAGAATCTGGGGTATTTTTTCAAACTTTCCTTATACAGAACCTGAGAATCATTATTACATTTGCTGATTAAATTGGGAAAATAATTTTGAACATCATTAAATGCTGACTAAATCTTGACTGTACCATTCATCAACCCTGAGAACTGCATAAAATCCAAACCAAACAGTTACATGCAAATGATGTTCAGTTGGAATATAGTCAATGGTCAATTCCAAAATAAACATTCAAAACAATATGAAAAAAAATTCAAACTTGACCATTGACTAACATTAAACATTGCTCACTGAGCCAACCCAAGTCAATCATAGCAAAAGGGTATATTGGCTTTTATACATTTTTCTTTCTACGTTCAAAGGGAAACAAACACAGAACAAGACATGCTTTCTCATCAATTTCAGCTTTTCTTGCTCATTTCTTTACCTTCTGACACTCTCAACTTTCACTTCTGACACACAAAGATTGGTTGTTCATCACTCTCACGTGCCACTTTATTCCCTTATTCTCTGCCAACACATGTTACCAAATCAAACCACCTTTACAATAAGCTTTTCTCTGTAATGAATTACGACAATATTGATCTTAATACAATAATCAATTCCCTGACGGTAACATTTATGTATTTTCAATTATATTACAGTTAAATTTATTTAACCCCATTTTCTCTACTTGTGTATCAACCATTCATCCTCAGGCAGGCTTATCTAGAACATATAGTATTGTAAAGTATATGTAAACTTTATGTCAACATAAAATTATTGTCGTGAACTTCGTTTTAATTGGGATTAAGTTTTAAATAAAATAATTTGCTTAAAATATTTTTGTCTCTAAAATTTAGTTAAATTCAGTTATGGTTCTTCAATTTGTTTGAAAATTTTATTATGTTTCGTGATTTTTTTTTCAATTTCAAGAAGATAAAATGATTTTTGCCAAAATTTGGGGACCAAAGTTGAATCAATCCAAACTTTAGAGATTAAATATAACTAAGCATTTTTATCCAAAAAGTAATTTTAGTAAATTCAGTATATATATTTTACTCTTGATGCCAAAAATTAAATTTTTATTTTAATCTAATATTATTTTAAAGTGAACTGAATTTCAAATAATAATTATAATTATCATTATTGTTTAAATTCTTGAAAAATATAGTTTGTGCTTTATTAATTAAAATTATAAGCTAGAGTCTCTTAAAAAAAATACGGAGTAAAACGGAATAGATGTCGAAATAAAAGAGAGAGAAACAGTGTAATACTTGTATTTTAGGAGAAAAATGCATAATTTATTTTGTATTTACTATAAGATAGGAATCAACATTCTATACTTCTGTCTTTCTATAATTTTCATTTTATGTTTAGTTTTTCTTAACGTTTTGTTTTTTTAATTGTTATTTTCTGATCAATGATAGTAATGAATGAATCAATGCAAATAAGAAGTTTTGAACACTTGTGTGGTTTACTATTCTTTTCTCTCCATTTCTGATTATGATTTTACTCAAAATTGCATCCTTATATATTACTTTTTTACTTCTTTTTATTGAATTTCTTATCTTATTAGATTAACAAATATTTATTTATGTTAATATTATTCCTTTTATATATATATATATATAATTTTTTGGAGTTATTTTTAGACTTTATTTTGTTTCATTTTATTTTTACTTATGTGGAATTTCAAATTTAATCAATAATCTTATTTTTTATACATGTAATTATATATATGTAACTAAAATATTTCAGATGTGTTGAGATTATGGAGATATTATTATTATAGTTATTTATTAGTGTTGTTGTTAGTAATTATAGGAGATATTATTTAACAAAATTATAAACATAATTAGTGGCTGCAACAAAATTTTGATATCTAACAGAAAATTAATCACAAGTTACAGAGTGAGTAATAGAGTAAGGAGTATTGGAGACATTTTGTTGAGTAAATGAACTTTTTGAAAACTTTACTTTTCGAATGACATGAGTGACAAAATCATTATATCTTGTTTATATAATTTTGTTTCTCATCCCCTTCTTATTTCGGTCTCTATATTTTCTTCTTGCATCAATCCCATCAACTCTATGTGGGGGAGGGACACTACCTCTCCATGCACACCACTCATACTTACTCCTTTATTGGTAGCTCCATCAACTCCATTTGCGGACACAACCTCGCTATCTACACCACTCGTACTTACTCTCTCATTAGTTACCACAATAGCTCCATTATAGCCTCCATGCAACCTCCTTTGAGTTGCGACTGCTTTTCTCCTTGCAAGGCCATGCACCCCCTTTGTAGGTGATGCATCATAAGTCTCTCATCCAATATCATTAGCAACATACTCAATATCATAATTAAGGAGTATGATGAGTGATGTTGTTTGGTAATATAGCAAATGAAAATTCATATTGATAAAATTTCACATCTCTAATGACAAAGTATTTGTGAGATTCCAAATCATACAATTTCCAATCTTTTTCCATATGGTTACCCCCACAAATATACACTTTCAACTTCTACTTGCAAATTATCCCATCATGATTTTGATGATGCGCATAACATAAACAACAAAAAACTTTCATATTATCAAAATCGGTTGTTTTACCAAATAATTTTCATAAGGTGCCAGATAATTAAGCATAATAGATGGTGTGTGATTAACTAAACATGTTGTTAACACACATTCACCCCAAAATTGCATTGATAAATGACTCTGAAATTTGAGTATCCGAGCCACATTCATAATATGTTGATGTTTTCTTCAACTCTCCCATTTTGTTGTGGAGTACCCACACATGATGTTTCATACACAATCTCATTCTTTAAAGAGAAATCACGCAGACAATTAAATTTGGTACCATTGTCACTTTGTACTTTCTTTATCTTCATATCAAATTGTCTATCTACCAATGCAACAAAGTTCATAAACCAAGACTCAACTTCAATTTTATTACATAACAAATAAACTCAAACTGCACTTGAATAATTATCGAGAATTGTTAAGTAGTCTTGCATCCCGTATGATGAAGGAGTGTGATAAGGTCCCCATAAATCAATATGAACTAATTCAAACAAACTACTTGCATTGTGCTCACTTATTGAAAAATGATCCCTATGTTGTTTAGCACGTGGACAAACATCAAAAGTTATATTATTATAGCTTCTACTAAATTGATTTACATGAGGGATGAAGTTTAACACATTTTCTGACGGGTGACCCAAACGTTTATACTACAGATCAATTAAGGAATCCTTGTCAAGCATCAATGCATGCACCTTTGGGACACAACGAAAAAAGTAAATTTCATCGGTCCACTCACCCGCTCTAATCAACATCCTCATCGTCTGGTTCTGTATTATGCATAATGCATTGGTAAATTGAATGATACAATTCAAGACATCAGTTAATTGAGATACAGAAATTAATTTGCAAGTTAATTGAGGCACAAAAAGAACATTATCAAGCTGCAAACCACCATCCAAGATCACATTGCCCTCCTTCGTAGCAGTGGCATCTTTCCCATCTGGCAATCCCACTGGTATGTTTGTAATCTTTTTCAAATTTATCAAACAAGATAAATCTCCTATCACATGGTGTGAGGCTCCCATGTCGATAATCCAAGAAATGTCATTCCTACCATGAAGGTGATCTCTGATTTTGGAAATATTCAAAACACCAAGAAGTTGTTGCCACTGGGATGTGATGTCGGATATTCCTATAGACTCACCTGAGTTTGGTAGTGCATGAGATTGCCCATTACCATTGTTCTTAGCCATAATCTCTTATAATTTCTTTAAAAAACTTACTTTTTCCTAGAATACTTTTTCCTTGCTCTTGATACCATGATAAAATTTATTACAAAAAATCGGGCTTCTTTCATTCATCAAGCTAGCAATATAAATATATTGACAAGTGTCGCAACTAAGATCACGATGGGGTGACGAAAAATAAGTTTAAAAAGATAGAGGAGTCACCGCCAAAATTTATTAAGGAAAACTACATAAAAAACCTTTTTAAAAAAGAATGATCTTCTAAATCAAATTTGAGTTTGGGAGTCGATTACGCATAGAGGTGTTAGCACCCTACGACATCCATCTTAAGACAATTACCTTCAATTAAATATGCAAAATTGATATAATTTTTAAAATATTTATTTTTTCATTAAAACCAAACTGTAGCTATTTCCTTACGTATAGAGGAATCGAGGAGATTCCTATACGCCTAAAAGCTCACAAGAAATTTATATGTAAAAACTATTTTTAGTTATTTTTTTAAAAACAAGAAAATATTTATCTAGACAGGTTGACCTTATTCCTACATATTTCCATTCATAATGGAAATTTAGGGTTACATATCGTAAAAATTAGGTGAGGGTTGATATTTTTTAGCTTTGAATTTTGATATTTTTAATTTTAGAATTTTAATAATTTTAGTATTTAATGAATTTATGATTTTTTTTATGATTCACGTTATGTGCAGTATAAGATAGTGCAAAAGACTATACTTGATACACTTCAAAATTATATAATAAACTAAAATAGTGTAAATTATACATGATATTATAGATAGTCACATGAATTAAAAGAAAATATTTAATTTAAATCTTATTATTACTTTCAAATCCTTAAATATTGAATATAAGATGACCTAAATGGTCAAAACCTATATTTTAAATAATTTTTAATTTTTAAATAACTATTTTAATATTTATTTATTAAAATAATAATAAAATACAAGATGACTTATATGGTCATATATATATATATATATTTTGCATAATCTTTAAATAATTATTTTTATTTATTTATTAAAATAACTTTTAATAATAAAATATAAAATGAGATTAGATATATATTTTAAAGAATTCTTAATTTTAAACAATCATTTTTAAAATTTATTTACTAAAATAATTAAATAATAATAAGATATAAAATATAAGATCACGTGTATCGTTTATATATATATATTTCACTATTTCTTTAAAATATAAAAGATAGTATAAAGTATTATGTTACAAGAATTTAGTGTAAATAATAATTTAAACTCTTTTTTATAAAAATGGTAAAAAAGAAATAGAATATTTACATTTATGTCATGTTAAAATATAAAACAATAAATATGAAATTACACTTATTGTTATTCACTAAAAATATATAAAGCCTTGATACATTAATGTAAATTACACATCCATAAAAAATAAAAGTTTAAAAGTAATAAATAAGCAAAGCAACAAAAAATAAATAAACTTACAAGAGAAAGGTACACTAATTCAATAATTAGTGTCTTTTCACTGCCTGACACATTATATTTTAAAGGTAAAGCATGATCAAATAAATGAGAGAACCCATCAAACATTAATGGCAACACTCAAAACGTGATGTATTAAATATGTATTTCTCACAAAAGTCACTCCAAAGAACATTAAAAATGTAGAGTTTAAGATTGTAATAATTATTTTTTACGAATTATATCCTTACTTTTGAAAATATCAATAACAATTAAATTATTCTTTTTATGAGACTTTAAGTGACCTATTGCTTATATCAAACAAATACTTAATAAAAATGTATTGTTTCCACTTTTTCATCTACCTTCTCCTTAATCAATAAAATGTACTGTATTTAATTTTTAAAGAAAGAAGAGTGAAATTATAAAAGAAATGAAAAGAAAAATTGGTACTTACACAAAAAAAATGAAGACAAGAGTTAACAATTATATTATAGAGTTAAAGACTTATTAACACAAAAGATGATGTTAACAAAGTAATTAAAGATTCTCTTGAAGTTGAAGAGTGATTTAATATATAGAGTGAAACTGAAAGTGATATCAAATTTTTGTGAGAACAAAAATATTCTTCAAATTTTTGTAAATCAAAATTTTTGGTGGTGGAAATTTTCAGATTAAAAGTTATAGAGGAAAATTTATTTTGATAGAGATAAGAAAAAAATGTTTTCGATAGGAATATTGTATTGTTGAAAATTGAAAAATTATTTTTTTAAGTAGAGATAGAATAGATTGAATACTCTTTATTACAGAGAGAAAGAGACTACACACTCTTTTACATGATAAGGGTATTATTGAAAAAAATTTTTTTTTATTGTAAATAGTAAAAATTACTTTGTATAACAAAATCTTAAACGAGTCTTATTTAGAAACAGAAGAAGTAAATTAAAACATTGTATCAATTATGAAGCAGATGCCATGGAAGAGAGAGAATACACATAAAAGAACATATATATAAGTACACATATTCAAAAATCTGCAACCCCTTTTATATATATCTATGAAAACTCCATAAGTAATATGTTTCTCGAATCCACCGGGATGTTACTGCCATGCTGCAGTTGGACAATCAAAGCTGTCCATTGATAAATCCTACAGATGATCTCGTAGGAGTTGAGTATGATCGCTTGCTACCTCCACATGTTGTTGTCACGACCGCCACTAACAGGTGTCATACCACCCATGCATGTCATTGCTATGCCAACTTCTTTCTAATGGTGGTCATTGAAACATGTGGGGTTGTCCAGAGCAAACACAATGCTATGCTAGTCATGACCAAGCCCCTCACGGAGATTACATGTTTTTGGTTTGATTGTTCATCACCCTGCACAGGGTTATTTGGGGATGTATGGAATATATGACAAGACTGAGAGGGAATAGAGATGAGAAATGCTTTCTTTACTATTGAACATGTTTATTATGATTTATGGGTCTCTCTCCCAACAGTAATATAAGTTAACTTTCATTTGAAAAAATGTCAGAACAAGAAATTATTATACACACAATCACCCAATTGCACATAAAACATACTCTACAAGAGAAGAAGAAAGGAAAAAACCAAAACCAACATATTTATAGTGAGATCCTTTCCTTCTAAGTATTTGATTTTTTATTACCTTGTTCTACTCTTTTTTATTCTGTGTATCTACTATTTTTTCTCAATCTTTTCTAAAAAAATCCTATCCTCCTCTCTCCTTATACCTTTATGAGTCATTGGAGAGAGAAAAAAAGCTAAAAAGTTGAAAGAGAATTAGGAAGTTGTGAAATATACAGAAAGAGTCGAGAGGGGAGACATAGTGAGTATTGTTGAAGAGAGAGAAAAAATTCGTGGATTGTGGAAGAGTTAAAGGTTTAAGAGTTAAAGGTCACCTAAAAAAAGTAAAGAAAAAAACAAAAAACTAAAATTTAAAGAAATTTATGATATATTTAAATTAAAAGACTATTTTTTAAAAAAATAATAGGTTAAGCAGTTACTTGATGATTTGGGGGTTAGTCAATCAACATTATATATAACTCAAAATCTAGTTTTTCATGAAAGAATGAAATTTATTGAAACGCAGAGCTTTTTAGAGGGAGACTTAACCCCTAAATAATTTTAGAATTCAATGCGTATATATAATGAGAATTAAATAAGAATTTTTTTAATATTTTTATAACTCTTGTTATTTAATGTTAATAAATATTCTCTCTTTCTTTTTTATAGTCATTTTCTCATCAATCATTTCAAAAGTTCAAGACTGTATTAATTATTTGTTACCCATTTTATCATTTTTCTAAATTAAATAGAGTTAAAATATTCTTGTTAGTGGAATAGCATTTTGAATCGAAAGTAAAATTAGATGAGATCTTAAATTTTTTGAAAAAAGTTCAATTTTTTTAGTAATTTTTTAAATAAAAATTTGTTATGGTAAAACCTTTAGGACTAAAATCATTGAGGGAAGATTATTTTGAGAAAAAAATTTTAGAAACACCTATTTGATGGAAAGAAGAGAAACTTACATTTTATTAGAGAGAGAAAAAATAATATAATAATTTATTACGAAAAGAATGTAAAAGGACAAGCGTATTGTTGGAAAAAATTAATAAATTTATTATAAATTATAAAATTGAATGATTTCTTTAGTTTATGTAGTCTAACCATAAAGGACTATTGAAAAGAAAGAGACAAAATATTAAATCATAAAATTAATTATAGGAAGGAATAAGAAAATTGATAAAACATTATATTTTCCTCCCTCACCCCTACCTAGTCCTTTTAGTTCATTCTTCTCTCTAACTTATTTGCTCTATGTCATCTCTGAGAAAAGGTAACTTTCTCTTGCCCCACTTAATAGTGAAAAAGAAAATAATTTCATAGTATAACATTTCTCGTGCATTCATGAGATTTTTGAATGTTTCTTATGTAAAAAAATATTTTTTTGTATTAGGTTGCCCTACTTGATAGTGAAAAAGAAAATAATTTCATAGTATAACATTTCTCGTGCATTCATGAGAGCTTTGAATGTTTCTCATGTAAAAAAAATACTTTTTTGCATTAGATTTGGAATATTTTGTTGTCATTTTATAGTTCTTACAATCTAATTAATAACAAACGTTCTTATATTTTAAAATATTTTTTATGAAAATCTCACTTAATAAAATTTTAACTTTTATTTTTTTATAATCAATTCTTATAGTTTATTTTTTAGTTTTTAACTTTCATTTTATTTAAATAGATATATTGATGAAGAATAAAAAAAACATTTATTGATTATTTATATTAAAAAATAACTGATTGTATTATTATTATTTAGATGAATTTTATTGATGAGTTCAAAAATTTAAAAAAAATGAAAACAAGCCTTTCAATAAATATGATTTTTAAAATTATAATTATATTAAATTATATATTTATTCTGATCGTATTAATATAATAATTATATATAAAGTAGTCTCTTCAAAATTATTGATTAAAAATTCTCAAATTAGATATTCGAGATTTTCAAAATATTGAAATTATTAAGATATTATTATTATGATTATTTATTATTATTAGATTTCGAAAGAAATATTAAGATTATTAAGATATTATTATTATTATTTATTATTATTGTTATTAATATATTATATATGAGATATTATCTAAAATTTGTAATGATAAATTGTATTTTATATTTGTATTGGTGGCTGGATTTCTTACAATAAATTTTATATAAAATTAATAAAGATTTTAATCTAAAATAATGAGATTGGTAAAAGAAAAAAAATATTAAAAACCTATAATCATAATAATTTTTTTAACTTCAAAGTTTCTTAATTCACCATTTAAACAATGAAAATGGTCCTCTTTTAAGATTGGACTAAATTTTGGATAGAGTGTGACTCTCAAAACAACCTTCAAGCTCTTAAAAACATTTCTTCATGAATTAGATACAGGTGACTCAATTGTTTTGAAGCTTCTAGGCAAGTGGCTTTAGATTTTACTAATGTTTTTAGGGGAGGGTAATTATAGTTTGCTGAAAAGCATGCTGCTTATACATGGTTCTATATCTCAAAGTTTTCATGGTAGGATAATGTCCCTAAATGTCTATCTTAGAATAAATTTGTTTTTGTCAATTTTATGGTTTTTCATATCCTTCTTAAAATTTGAAGAATCTATCCGTTATTGTAAAGATTTGAATTAAATATCTTACTAGAAAAAATCCATATAAACTCTACCATGAAGAAGCAAGAGAACAAAGACTAAAATTAAAATAAAATGAACAAGATACCAAAAAAAAAACACACCACATTTAGAGATTTAAAAGATAAATATATTGTTGATTATTTTTTTAACAAACTTTTCAAGATAAGAATTGAGTTAAAAATATGGAACTCTCATTATAGGTAATACTTAATCTTATACAAATAAAATCATTTCATATATCTCAAGTTGACAAGAATATAAGTGAAATAACAAGGTTCTTCAACTCTTTTGGTTCATGTGATAGTGAGATAGTTAGATGTAATTAAGATTATTATTAATTAGAAAAAAAATAATATTAAAAATCCATTAAATGATCTATTATATTATTATAATGATGTTGAAACTTGGCAACATCTTAATCTTAATCTATTACAAATCAAAGCAATCCAACAATACAAAATAGCAATTATTTAGGAACTTGTCAACAACTTAATCTATCTATTATACAATCAAAGTAATCTAACAATAAAAAATTACAAATAATTTCAGCAACCAAGTCCCAAAACTTGACTTCTTGAAATTTAACCATTTTTAACATGAATTCATCATTTAAAACATTAATCAATATAAACTAACGGTAAAATATCTAGGTTGTTTATATAATTTATGTGTTTGATTGTCTTAGTTTCAAAATCAACTTTTCTACGTCTTTGAAGTTAATTTTAAATAGGCTCAAAATCTCAAGGTAAACTCAAACAACACAATTGAAGCTTATTTAAGCACAAATGTACGTGAAGTCTTCGTCATCTTCATAACCTCGTATGTTTTATCATTGTCACCGTTTTCATTTCTTCCATCTTCTATCATGATAAACGCTTGATGACGCTTTCAATGATAAGTACTTTGAAAAAAAAAATTTAATACGTGTTTTGTACTTTTACACAAAACAAAACATTTATTTCACCCCTTTTCAGCACGATTAAAAAAGGTATGATATCATTAATATAAGAACAAAAAGTTACATTAATTCTACATTAAAAAGACCCATTCAATACAGCAAATCTTAAGAAAGACATGGCAATGATATATCTTTGATCAACCACAATATTTAAACGATTCATAAATCCAAAGCATAAAATATCACATCTCATTATTTTTCAAATGACAAATAACTCTAATCTAAAATAGGAAAACTGAAACAAACTATAACAAAAAGACTATGATAGGTCTGACACCCCTATTTATAACTTTGTTTAAATTATAAAATATTGAAAAAAAAGTTAAAATTGCTTAATCAAGGTGTTAGTAGGGTGTTATAGTGATTCACAACTTTTTTCATAACAAAAACATACAAACCAAAGCCAACTAAATATCATTATAATCTTGAATCTTCTTCTCTATCATATCTCATCCATGCAAAGACTAGAAGGATCAAAGTTCATCCGATGAATTTCTTCATGAGGCGCCATAAGCACTTCAGTTCTATATAGATTTAAAATATACTAAAAATTAGTTCAATTGCATGCAAAGTGAGGAGGACACCATCCAATTTTATGACTATCCAATGCTTAGATTAGCTATTATTCTAAACTCTCGAGCCAATAAATTCTAAGATGCTAATTTCCTTTATCAAAGTTTATAACACAAACTCTTGCAGAACAGATATCATCAGCCTTTCCTCTTCAATATCCTGCTCATAACCGCTATTCCGGGGTGCATCTGTCCCAAATGTGCAAACAAAGCAACCACTAGTGTTTCATAATTGAGTTTAAGTACAGAATTTAGCATTGCATTTTTGCCTATTTTGAAGACAACTTGCTAAGTTTGCGCAGCATCAAATGCAGGATCTACACTATGACTTTATGGTGCGTAAAAAGTTATATAGAAGATCATTTAGATATATTTCTACAGTTATAACATTTCCTAGAGCAAGAGATTAGCAATGACTATAAAAGAAAAAAACAGTTAATTTTTAACTACCCACGCTCTGAACTATCAGCTTTTCATGTGGAAAATCATACCCTTTTTGCATTGGAAATGTCCGAGGCATTGCTAGAGAAACCTTCACCACGGTGGACATCACAGGATTTTGGAAGAGACACATTGGAGATAAACGGTTTCAAAGGTTCAACTTTGATTCCAAGAGCAGGAAGTTTCATGTCAATCACTGGTTCCTCGTCAATGTAAGGAAAGTTTAAAAGGGATATGCATTAGTAAGCTATTTCTGACACAACAGATGATGGAAAACCACCCAGCCATATTTTTGCGGAATAAAGATTAATAAGACATATAGTCTTGGGCAGAAACATCCTAGAAGGTTGAGGTCAACTAACGATACGAAGACCCAAATCAACTTTGGAAGAATTCTAACTCTAGTAAATAAAAAGTGTAAATAGAAGAATAAGATAAGAGGTGTAAATAGTATTTTTGTTTGGGCTTGTTTTTGGTCCCTTAGCTTAGCTGTCATAAAGAGGTGTATATAAAAAAATAGAGGTGTAAATAATATAGAAGTGTATATAAGAAAATAGAGGTGTATATAGTAAGCTGTTTGGACTTGTATTTTGGTCTAGTAGCATAAGTGAAGGGGTGTGCATTGGTAAACCTAGTCCAACCATACACCCCTTGGACGACTAGGTTAAGGAGGCATGCATGATGGGTCACTGTTTGAGTGCATTGGAAAGTTGCATGTAAACCCTAACCAGACGTGGGTTTAATGAGCCACTTAAATGCTCTTAAATGCACACTTTGAATGTGCACTTCAAAGCCTTGGTCGCCTAGGGTTCTTCATGGTGCAAGTGAGCATGCACCTTTCCAAGGCCGGTCATGAATGACCATTAGGTTTCCAAAACCTCATGCGCCGCACTCCAAAGGAGAGCCTGTCTCCCTCAAAATCCTAGTTGCTTCCCTTTATCCTTCTAGTCTATAAATACACCTCTCTCTCCCTCTTGTAATTTACTTTAGAGAAGAGTAATAAAATGTTGTCCAATTGACATGACCACCTCTCTTGTTCTAACCTTCTAGCCTTAGATGCAAGGATCCTTCCTTATGTAGTTAGGGTTTCTCTAGCTCATCTAGAGAGTAGAAACCACGCACCACCTCCATTCCTCCATTTTCTTCACGCCATTCTCCTTCTCCAACAAAAAGCTTCCGCACCTTCATCTCCACCATAGAAGAGGCGCATGGCTTGGAGCCTCCTCCATCAACACAGGTACTCCATTTTGAGTGTCACCTTTCTTATACTTAGGACCATACACTTTTGTTTGGTCATGAATTGCTTCTCCAACATATCTAGAAACCCCCTAAGTTCCATTAATTTTGCTCAATTCCAAATGCAGCCTCTCCTGGTTCCTCCTCGAAGTAAGATATTTTGGTTGTTTCTTTTAGATATCATTCTCCATTTCCATAATCTTCATATCATTCAACCTTCTACTAAACCAAAGAAACTATTTTTGCTATGGTTTTGAATGTGTACTCCCTATATCATGTAAGATACATAAAATAACAAAATACATTATTGTAACAAATCCTAACAGCTCACTTAATTTAGTTTTTCTTGTGTAATTCAATTATTGTTAATCACAAAAATCAGTTGTAACTTATTTTATCATAATTAAATAACTAACCCAATCTTTTACCAATTACAAAGCCCTCAAAGGCTTATAAATAGAGATCAATACCTAATGAAGTATTCATTCTATTAATTATTATTCTATTCTTAAGCACTTTACAAATATATCATACTCTTACTAACTTGAGCATTGCAGAGTCTTTCGTAGGTAAACCACATGCTAGTCTGCAACTTGGATCCATCAAGTCCAGCTCAGATTCACAACATAGACACTGAGTAGAGCCCGGATTTCAACAGTAGATCATCTTTCAACTTGGAACGACCCTCCAACTCGAAAAGACCCTCCAACCTCTTTTCAGTAAGAACATTTGGCTTCCACCGTGAGCTTGGGTAAAACTTTCCCATAGATGGTGTTGATGTTCTGACCTCAAGTCCACTAAGGTAAAATCGTTAGGGTTAATTACCACATCCAAGGTATTGTCCACTTTGGAGCTCGGAGTCCTGTCACAACTTTGTCCTTAAAAGACACCTTGGAGGGTTAAGGGAGGAAGGGTATATAAAATGCCCTTGGCTTCGACTCCTAAGCGACGTGAAACTATTGGGTGTACTGGAACATGCCAAGTTTATGGTTCTCACAAGAAGTAGAACAACCATCTCTCCTGGAAATCTTGACATGGATCCTTCGGCTATCACCTCCATCAAAGCACATATGGAGAGTCTCCTTTAGAAAAATGAGGAGATCCTCCACCATACAATCACTGAAATGCAGGTCCAACAAGCAAGGGATCTGAAGGTTGTATAAGACTAACATTAGTCAAAACTGAAGGCCATCTAGGAGCAGCACCACGTCAAACTGAAGACAGTGTGGGAATAGTTATCAATCCTTGTTGAAGATCATCAAACATAGAGGTCAGTCAACAAGGCCACCCACATTGAACACATAGGCGAGTCTCATCCAACTTGGATGAGACCCCACTACACCAAGAGGACTCATAATAATAAGGATTATGAGCATCTTAAAATGGAATGACGCTCACCTTCTAGTCGATCCCAACGTCGTTGCTTGGATGGGCATTCCTAAATAGGTTGCCAACGAAACAATCTTGTCATCCCTGCATCATGATTTCCATTCCCCATGTCGCTCCCCTCTAGGACGACCGAGTTAAGATATGGGGTTTCATCCTTTCACTAGTGATATTCTCAAGGTGGCCCTTCCCCGCCATTGGAAGGCTCCTTCCATTTAGAAATTTGATGGAACCTCAAACCTAGAGGAGCACATTAGGGCATACATGATCGAGGAAAATTTGCTCTCCAAGGATCTCGTCGTTCATGGCCAGCTGTCCTCAACCACTTTGAAGGGACCCGTGCTTTGGTGGTATTATTCTCTGCCTCGTCACTCTATCAACTCCTTTCAGACCTTGAGTGAGAGGTTCTCAGCTCAGTTTGCTGATAGCAAACTCGTGGTCACAAACTCGGTTTCCCTCAACCACCTGGTGCAAGGGGATGCTTAACCACTATGCCTATCCATGGCACAATTCGCTAAAGCATCATTGCACATTCTTGACCTACATCCTGTACATGCGCTCCTAGCTGGGCTCTAGCCTAGCCCATTCTTGGAAACCCTGTTCGCCAATCCCTCGACCAACATGTTATGTCAACATTGAGGAAAATTTCAAAATGTGCAAAAAAGTAGCAAAACACATGATCACCCCATGGTACCCACCAACGTGGTTCGATTTCTTTTAAACAAAAAAGAGCCAAGTTTGATAATTACATGCCCCTCAGTGCCAGCCGGGAAGTCATACTCCAAGAAGCTTTCAATATGGAGTTGATCCAGACGACATTCGCCAAGCCTTCTCCTCCAAATGTCCCACCAAATGTTGTAGTTATCACCAGAACTCAGGCCACACCACGTGAGAATATTGGAAGGTTCGAGATCTCATAGAAAAGCTAGTTCGTTTGTGTACCCTAGCCCAGTTTGTTCAGGTTGGGCATGGAGGTCGCAGGTAGGGAAAAGGCAGTTGGAGAGGAGGAAAAGGTTGCAGGAATCGAGGCTGTTACCAAGGCAACATAAGAGATGGCCACGGTTCCTAACATATTCAAGGAGTGACACCTACCGCCAAGCTTGAGGTTATAAAGCAACCTCAATAGAACCTGACCACCATCAGGGGTACCATCAACACCATCACTAGAGGATTCGTGGGTTGGGGAAATATATGCTCGTCACGGAAAAGTCACCTTCGGAGTATCAACTCCGTAGACAATTTTCCACCCCGCTCTCTCCCAATGGTCACATTAAAAAATGATGACTTCTCGATTCACGACCCAAATTAGGATTACCCGATAGTAGTAACGACTACAATTGCAAACTACAGGTTTAGAAGGTCCTCATCGATCAAGGAAACTCAATTGATGTCCTTTACTGGTCAACAATCTTGAAGTTGGACATTCCAACTTCCATGATCCAATCCTACTCGTACCCGCTAGTCGGATCCTCGATGACAAATAAAAACATCTTTAAGGAAAGGAAAATGAGAGGAAATGGAAAGAAAAAGAGTGAAATAAGCTTAAGAGACAGATGATAGTGAAGTAGGAAACTATGAAGAAGGAAAATAAAGTGATAAAAAAGAATTCTGACACATCATCAAGGATCGTTTACACGAGTTTATAAAGCACAAGGACGAAATAAGTCCAAAGTTTGTCTCAGGGACGAAACACAATTTTGACAAATAATTTAAGGACTAAAAACATATTTAACCCTAAAAATAAATCAAATTGGTATATACTAGATTAATCATTTACTATCATAAAGATAAGAAATAATCACATTATATTACAGTATTAATACAATGATCTTTTGTAATTAATTGGTTACATTAATAAAAATTTATACACGGCACAAAGAGGCACATAGTTTTTATACTATTTTACTCTAATATTAAGTTATACTTAATTCTCCTTTACAAACAGTAAAGCATTTGATTAATAAAAAAATTAATTATAAATATTTTAAGCATTTGATTAATAAAAAAACTAATTATAAATATTTTCAATTCCACTTCTAACTTATAAAAGTTAAAGTTACTTCTAGTTATCTCTCCTTATTTTTCTTTAAGGTAAAGAACATAAATATTATTTTTCACTAAGCAAATTTTAGCTTTTCAAGTATCCTTTAATCGTCACTTCTAACTATAACAAAAAAGACTTGTTCAAAAAACAAGGATGACTCTCAAAGAGGAGATCTACAAATTAAGACCACTTGTTGAGAGATACAAATTAATAAAAAATTAATTACAAATATTTTCAATGTCACTTCTAACTTATAAAAGTTAAAGTTACTTCTAGTTATCTCTCCTTATTTTCCTCTAAGGTAAAGAACACAAATATTATTTTTCACTAAGCAAATTTTAGTTTTTCAAGTATCCTTTAATTGCTACTTCTAACTATAACAAAAAAGAGTTGTTTAAAAAACAAAGATGACTCTTAAAGAGGAGATATACAAATTAAAACCCCTTGTTACAAATAACACTATTTATATCATATGCAAGATGTTTTATGATAACACTTATGGACTTAATAGAATAGTGCATGCAAAGCACGTTGATATTCTACATAGAGACGTTAATTGGTTCTGCATGGCAACCATCATTATTATAGATGTCTTAAAAATAAAATCATTATGACTTGTGTGTTGATCTTCTATTGTGTGTAAGAGTTTATGGGATTTAGTAACCTTTTAATTGACAAGAATATCTACTACACTTAACTTGTTGTGGTTCAAAGTAACTATAGTTCTAAATATCATTTCCTTGTACTAATAACATCATTTTATGCATATAACAATAACAATAACAAAAAATTAGTCTATTATGCGAGAGCCTTTGTAAGGAGTCGTGATTCAACATGTTGATGACTTTTTAGATGGTTTAACAAATTCAAACTGAATTCACATCTTATAGAGTTTCATTTTGAGCCTTTTATCTCTTATTGTATAAGCTTTAATAAAAACGTCGTCTATGAATTGTATGAGACAAGATAACTCAATGACTTAACTAAGTTTGAGCTTCTTATAAAGATGATCATGTAGTATTTTATGATGAACACACTTGAAATAGAGATATTAGTTCACCAAAATTATATATTTTTTATTATTATTAAAATCAAAGGTTGTCTAGATTATCTTTATCTATAAAGACTAGATTGTGTTAAACTAGACTATTGAGTTAAGACTACTAGATCGAATCGTCTGATGAATAGATTGTTTAGATTGTAGGTTTAATATTATGTCTAATTTTTTAAACCAAATACAATCAATAATTGATTTAGAAAGTGATATTTTATGTTGCATTTGAGTAAAATATGAGACATGCAACTAATGGAATGTCCACTTTCTATATCAAATTTATGGAATGTTCACTTTCTATATCAAATTTACTATTAATAAAGAACTTTTTTTACTTTACATCCATAATCCAACCTACATAAAATATAGAAAATATCTAATATTTTTTAATAATGATTTTAATTAATTATTCATAAATACATAAATCAATTGGTACAATTAGTTTAATACTGAATCTTCCATGCCACAAGTTTTCATACATATATATATATAATCATTTCCATTAACTTAAGTTAATTTTATTTATGAATTTGTTTTGTTAAAATAATATTTAATCTATTAATGTTTTTATATACGAAATTGAATATGAGTTAACAATTATTTTTCATATTTACTTTTAATATATTAATAAATTTTCCTTTATATTTTAATAAAATATTTCATCTCTGACTAATAAGAGTTTTTAATTTGAAGTATAATTATGTAAAAATATATAGTATACAAAATAAAAACAACATTAATATAAAAATCATATATATATATATATATGGTTATTTATTATTCATTTTATATTTATAATGTAAAATTATTAATAATTTTTCTAATACGAAAATTCATATATCATGTTTTCATTTGCTGGTTTATATTAAGTTGTGACAACATAAACGAGTCCAAGCTATAAAAGGTTAGAAAAATTATATATGTTTGATGATTTGTTTCAATTGGGCTGGAATAGAAAGGAAAAAAAAGAAAAAGAAAGTAGAATTGGCTCATATTTTATTTAACTAATAGAAATAACTAATTATTTTATCATAATTATAAAATAAAATAATTGTAATATTTTTAAAATAACTACATTCAAATTTATAATTATATACCAATCAAATAATTTGGATTCATATCTTTTAAGTGATTTCTTAATGAAATGTTGTTGAGGTACCATATTTATTATAAAAACATTATTTTTATTAATTATATTTATTAACATATAAAATGATAAGTTGGTTATTAATTTAATTAGAAATTAATTTAGAGTTTAATTTAATTACTAGTTAAAATTTTAATAACTAATGTTAAAAATTAATTTAGATTCTGATTTAAAAATCAATGTCCTCACCATTATATAAAAACCAATTCATAGTTTTTTAAAATTAATAATTACAAAAAATTATATAATTTTTTATTTTTAATAATAAAAATTAATTTAGATACCAATAATTTTAAGTTTATCAAATCGTTATTCGCTAAAAAAACTTATTTTTACTAATCATATTATCAACATATCAAATGATTAAATTGGTCACTAATTGAATTAGAGATTAATTTAGAATCTAATTTAGTAAGTGACTAAAACTTTGGTAACTAATGTTAGAAATTAATTTAAATTCTAATTTAAAAATTAATTTAATTATCATTATATAGAAACTAATTTTATAATATTTTAAAATTAATAGCTAAAAAAAATATAGTTTCTATTATAATAAAAACTATTTTAAATATCAATAATTTTTAGATTATAAAATAATTTTAATTTAATTAATATAGTGATTATTCTCTAAATTAGTTTATATTTAATAAATTTAGCTATTTATCCCATATTTTATCCTTTACCTTATTCTTGGCCCCATTACAACCCAGAAAGACCTTTTGATCTTTATGTGCATGTGTTATGATTGTTGATCTTAGAGGCTTGCCAAGTTTATCTAATGCTTGTTTTTCATGAGGTTTTGAGAGAAAACACTAGCCTAGACACTTGAGAGATAAAGTGTGTATCTTGTGAGGTTTTGTTGCTTTGGATTCACCTCCTGAGCTGATTGACTTTTTGCCATGTTTGAGAAGCTTGGATGATATTCATGAGTGCCACGGTTCTTTAACTCTTTGTGCATTGATTGTTACCCATTCTTTTCATTTCCTAGGATTAATTAAGGAGTTCGTAATGCGTTTTTTTTCCTTTTTCTTTCTTTCCTAATTTGTTGCATGATTTTGCCTAAGAGTGCAAAAGGGTTAAGTGTGAGGGAATTTGATGAATCATTATTTATCCACATTTTCTTACCTTTTTGTACTTATCTTAATTATTGTTTTATGTCTAATTATTTATTATTGGCATGCTTTTATTATTTGGATTTTATTGGGCCAGTAATTCAGATTTTTATTAATTTGAATTTATTTGTCTAATTTTCGTTTATTTTATTTTTCAGAATAATCTTGGGACATTTTTGGGCATGGAAAATATCTTGGACTTGAAGAAGTTACTGTCATGTCAACCTCTAGGATTTTAATTTTGTTTTCCTATTTTGGACCAGACAATAGTTTTTTATGAGACCCAGACGTTTTGGGAGAGAGAGGCTGACCTAGGGCTACAAAACCCTAAGGAGAGGAGGCAGAAACATTCACACACAACTGCTCACATTTCCTTCTTTCCACTTCCATCTTTCATCTTTCGTTTTTTGATTTTCGTCTTTATTTTTCTCTCCATTGATTTTTGTTTTGAATATCCATGGAAGACTAATTTTTAAAGGTTGATTTCCTGAGTAGATTTCTATGAACTTTGAGGTTTAATTCACGTTTTCCCTTTGTTCTTCTTGATTCTCCATCTTCTAATCTCTGTTCTTATATTTTCGTTCATGCTCAATGAATATTATTTTCGCAGTTTGCTTAATTCTGTGATTGATTAAAGATTGGATGATGTATATGTTTTCTTAATTCATGTAAGAAATTCTTGGGTTAATCTTCGCTTAGTTGATTAATTTGAGTTGGAATGAAGATTAAGATGAACAAAGTGTGTTTTTATGTGTAACCAGGGATAAGGGAATTTCAATTGAATAAGGTAATCAATCCGTGTTTTTTTATAATTGTTTAATTTTGTGAAATCATTTTGTGTTTTATTTTGATTCAACAATCCATACAACCCCCCCTTTTTGACACTTGTTTGATCTCGTCTGCACCATTGTTAATCCTTTGCCTTAACCACAACGATCACTTCCTAGTATTACATTTTAATTATTTATTTGACCGGATATGGCTTCGATCAGTGATATAGGTCACAGTGGAATATAAGGTGTTAGTATTTCTACTGGTGAGTGCTGAAAGTCTTTGATAGGTGAGTTATTATGACCCTGATAGGTGTTAGTATTTCTTCTTTCTTCAAACTCAACAATGGAGAGAATACTCGTGTCTTTCCGGCTAAGTTGGAAATAAATCTCCTTAGGTAGTTCACCTTTTCCAACAAAGACTGCAACTGCTTTATATTCTTTGGGGGAGATACGTCGAGAATAGTCTTAGCCTTATTCTTGTCGACTTCGATGCCTTTTTAATGGACTATAAATCCAAGGAATTCCCCTGCATGTACACCAAAAGCACACTTTAAAAGGTTCATTTTCAAACCATGCTTTCGCATTCTATCAAAAGAAAGTTTTAAATGCTCGAAATGAGTTTCTTTCGATTTAGATTTAATAATTATATCATCGATATAAACTTGCATGAAATTATCAATTAAATCATGAAAAATTAAATTCATAGCTCATTGGTATGTTGCCCCAACATTTTTTAAACCAAATGGCATAACCAACCATTCATATGTTCCTAATGCCCCGGGGCATCGAAATGTTGTCTTCGATATGTCATTCGGGGCAATAAAAATTTGGTTATACCCTGAATATCCATCTAGAAGACTCAACATTTTGTTGCTTGCTACGGAATCGATTAACATTTCCGCTATGGGCATCAGATATTCATCTTTAGGAGTGCAGCATTTAAATCTCTATAATCTACACACACTCTCATTTTCCCATTTTTCTTAATAACAAGAACTATGTTAGAAACCCAGTCTATGTACCTGGCTGTTCGGATGAAATTTGCTTTTAATAGCCTCTCGACTTCTTCTTTGATCTTGCCTAAGACATCTGGGGCAAATCTTCGAAGCGTCTGCTTAATAGGCTTCTTTCCCTCGATAAAAGGTAGTCGATGCTCTACTAAACCTCTGTCTAGACCTGGCATTTCATCATAGTTCCAGGCAAAGCAATCTTTATATTCTCTTAGAATATTAATTAAAATCTCTCAAGATTCTTCATCTAACAACCTACTTATAATCGTAGGCCTCTTTACTTCTTCAGTCCCTAGATTGATCTCTTCGAGAGGATCTTGTGCCCTAATCTTGTTTGTATGTGTGATTGTTTTTTCAAAACTCAAAGGAGATTGGTCATATATACAATCTAACTTAATCTCTTCATTGTTTAAAACATCTACTCCTAAGTTGATTTCAGAACTCGACTTTATTTTTCCTATCATACTTACTTGCACTTCTTAACTCGATCCAATTTTCCCTTCATTAGCATAAGATGCTAATCGAGTCAAGAATTTTGTGCATAATTCATCCTGCATTGTCACTAGCCACTTCGAGGTTGGCCCCCTCTTCTAACATGAAACCTCGCTCAAGATCCATCTTGAGATGACGAGGTGCGAAAAACTCCAAATTGAGGTCACTTGTATCCTCGAACGTGAATGGTCGAGTAAGTGCCATTGTCTTCAATGGTTGCTCGGCGGTTGACACAAATGCGGTGTATACGCACTGATCAACTTCGAGCACTTCCAGTTGCCACTCTCGATTCCACAAAAATAATTTTTGATGGGCAGTAGATGGCACTGCTCCGACCCCATGGATCCACTCCCTTCCCAAGAGCACATTGAAATTGGCCCTCGAGTACAACACAACAAATACAGTGGGTCTTATCACCGTACCTATAGTCACATCGAGAACGATCATCCCTTCCGAGTTCGATGCCTTCCCACTGAAATGCGATACCATTATATTATGAGGAACTAAATCCTCTTTTGTTTTTCCAAATTTGTGCAGCATATTACTTGGTAATATGTTGATGGCTGCACCCCCATCAACTAGGATCTTATCGACCTTCAAACCCTCTATATGCACTGTTAACATTAAAGGTTTCAAATGAAACCTTGTCTCCTCACTTGGAGGATTTATGAACACCGTGTCTCAGTCAGGTGAGACACATGCCACTTGCGTTACCCAAACAACATTAGGTTCCAAGGCAGGTTCACAGTAATCCTCTCTATCTTTTTTTCCTTCCTCCTTTATTCTCGCTCAACTGTCGGAGCGAACTCGGTAGGAAGTATCAACACAACTCCTAGATGCATTTGTTCATCATCTTCCACTTCATGATACACGACCTTCGATGTTCCAACCCACTCTCCCATCTCTGGCCTCATATATAACCTACGAAGTTCCTCTTGTTGAACTTCTTCCACTGGTTCTTTGACATATCTTGCTGCTCCCAGGGTGCCTCATAGAAACACTGAGGCTTCTGGAAACCTCTACCCCTTCCATAAGATAATCTATCGAACACCCTTCCTCTTGTATATTAAGGATAATAGGTTTCCTTTCGGACCCACTAATTCACAGGTGCCCTTGCATTGGGACCATATGTCTTAGGTGACCTAGTTCGATTATCCACACTCTGAGCTTTCTTCCCTTTCTCTTGATCTTCTAATTCTTTCTCTCTTACACTCTCGAATGACTTAGCAGCGGACTTGTCGAACATTGCGCTACCAATTAGGAAAAAGTTGGTAAACTTGCCTTTAAGGGATATGGCTCAATTAGCATATAAGGTTCGAAGGATCGAACAAATAAAATGAGAATGAGAGATATCGAAAATTTGATAAAACCAATAGAAAGGAAAGAGTGGCATATGTCGAAACGCTATATATTCAGTAGAGGATGAATTAATATATGAGGAAGAAGTGAATGTGGCAGAATTAAAAATAGGTCCTCCTTATATTTGTAAATTATTGCAACAAGGGCAAGTAAAAGACAAACTTGCAAATCGAACCTATGGTTTCGATGTGACCAAAGCTGATAAAATTTCGATATTTTACTAAAAGACAAACAGATTAAATTGACTGACGAGCATAAGCTACCAACTCAAGAACAAAGACAGGGAAGAAAATATTGTAAGTTTCATAATGTTTATGGTCATTGGACTAACAATTGTATTCATTTCAGGAATGTCATTCAAGATGCCATAGAGCAGGGAAGACTGAAGTTTGAAGAAAAGGCTATGGAAGTGGACACTGATCCCTTCAAAGTCCACGTAAATGTAGCGGAACATGTGCTACATATTGATACTACTGAAGGTATCAATGACTCTAATGTATTCGAGGTGTTCATGGTTGACGTTACTGATGATGTCGATCCAAAACACTTCAAAATGGAGATGGAAGAATTAGAGAAAGAATTAGAGGAATATGAGCAATATGAAAAGGAAATATATCCCAAGGCTAGGGATACATTGTTGAATTTCCTAGGAAAAAAGAAAGAGAATGACAAAGTAGTAGCTTCGTGCCCTCGATGTAGCGCAATGTTCGACAAGTCCGCTGCTAAGTCATTCGAGAGTGTAAGAGAGAAAAAAATTAGAAGATCAAGAGAAAGGGAAGAAAGCTCAGAGTGTGGATAATCGAACTATGTCACCTAAGACATATGTTCCCAATGCAAGGGCACCTATGAATTAGTGGGTCCGAAAGGAGACCTATTATCCTTAATATACAAGAGGAAGGGTGTTCGATAGATTATCTTATGGAAGGGGTAGAGGTTTCCAGAAGCCTCAGTATTTCTATGAGGCACCCTGGGAGCAACAAAATATGTCAAAGAACCAGTGGAAGAAGTTCAACAAGAGGAACTTTGCAGGTTATACGAGGCTAGAGATGGGAGAGTGGGTTGGAACATCGAAGGCCGTGTATCATGAGTGGAAGATGATGAACAGATGCATCTAGGAGTTGTGTCGATACTTCCTACCGAGTTCGCTCCGACAGTTGAGCGAGAACAAAGGAGGAAGGAAAGAGTAGATAGAGAGGATTACTATGAACCTGCCTTGAAACCCAATGTTGTTTGGGTAACGCAAGTGGCGTGTGTCTCACCTGATCGAGACACAGCGTTCATAAATCCTCCAAGTGAGGAGACAAGGTTTTATTTGAAACCTTTAATGTTAACAGCGCAGATAAAGGGTCTAAGGTTGATAAGATCCTAGTTGATGGGGGTGTAGCCATCAACATGTTACCAAGTAATATGCTGCACAAATATGGAAAAACAAAAGAGGATTTAGTTCCCCATAATGTAATGGCATCGGATTTCAGTGGGAAGGCATCGAGCTCGGAAGGGATGATCACTCTCAATGTGACTATAGGTACGATGAGAAGACCCACTATATTTGTTGTGTTGTACTTGAGGGCCAATTTCAATGTGCTCTTGGGAAGGGAGTGGATCCATGGGGTCGGGGCAGTGCCATCTACTGCCCATCAAAAATTATTTTTGTGGAATCGAGAGGGGCAACTGGAAGTGGTCGAAGCTGATCAGTGCGTACACACCAGATTTGTGTCAACCGCCGAGCAACCATTGAAGACAATGGAACTTACTCAACCATTCACGTTCGAGGATACAAGAGACTTCAATTTGAAGTTTTTCGCACCTCATCATCTCAAGATGGATCTTGAGCGAGGTTTCATGTTAGAAGAGGGGGCCAACCTCGAAGTGGCCAGTGACGATGAATGATTAATTATGCACAAAATTTTGGACTCGATTAGCATCTTATGCTAATGAAGGGAAAATTGGATCGAGTCAAGAAGTGCAAGTAAGTAGGATAGGACAAATAAAGTCGAGTTCTAAAATCGACTTAGGAGTACACGTTTTAAATAATGAAGAGATTAGGTTAGATTGTATATATGACCAATCTCCTTTGAGTTTTGAAAAAAAAATCACACATACAAACAAGATTGGGGCACAAGATCCTCTTGAAGAGATCAATCTAGGGACTGAAGAAGTAAAGAGGCCTACGTTTATAAGTAGGTTGTTAGATGAAGAATCTCGAGAGAGTTTAATTAATATTCTAAGAGAATATAAAGATTGCTTTGCCTGGGACTATGATGAAATGTCAGGTCTGGACACAGGTTTAGTAGAGCATCGACTACCTTTGATCGAGGGAAAGAAGCCTATTAAGCAGACACCTTGAAGATTTCCCCCAGAAGTCTTGGGCAAGATCAAAGAAGAAGTCGAGAGGCTATTAAAAGCAAATTTCATCCGAACAGCCAGGTACGTAGACTGAGTTTCTAACATAGTTCTTGTGATTAAGAAAAATGGGAAAATGAGAGTGTGTATAGATTATAGAGATTTAAATGCTGCACTCCTAAAGATGAATATCTGATGCCCATAGCGGAAATGTTAATCGATTCCGTAGCAGGCAAAGAAATGCTGAGTCTTGTAGATGGATATTCAGGGTATAACCAAATTTTTATTGCCCCGAATGACATATCGAAGACAACATTTCGATGCCCCGGGGCATTAGGAACATATGAATGGTTGGTTATGCCATTTGGTTTAAAAAATGCTGGGGCAACATACCAGTGAGCTATGAATTTAATTTTTCATGATTTAATTGATAATTTCATGCAAGTTTATATCGATGATATAATTATTAAATCTAAATCGAAAGAAGCTCATTTCGAGCATTTAAAACTTTCTTTTGATAGAATGCGAAAGCATGGTTTGAAAATAAACCCTTTAAAGTGTGCTTTTGGTGTACATGCAGGAGAATTCTTTGGATTTATAGTCCATAAGAAAGGCATCGAAGTCGACAAAAATAAGGCTAAGGCTATTCTCGACGTATCTCCCCCAAAGAATATAAAGCAGTTGCAGTCTTTGCTGGAAAAGGTGAACTACTTAAGGAGATTTATTTCCAACTTAGTTAGAAAGACATGAGTATTCTCTCCATTGTTGAGTTTAAAGAAAGAAGAAAAGTTCAAATCGGAGACTCAACATCAAGAAGCACTTGAGCAGATTAAGCAAAGTTTAAGCAATCCTCCAGTATTAACACCAATTACTCGAGGGAGGCCTTTGAAGCTATACATCTCAGCATCCGATGATACTATAGAAAGTATGTTAGCTCAAGAAAATGAGAATGGAGTAGAATGTGCAATCTACTATTTGAGTCGATTATTAATTAGTGCAGAAATTTGATATGCCCCTATCGAAAAGTTAGGACTTTGTTTGTATCATTCATGTTGTAAACTCAAGTACTATTTAAGACCGCATGAAGTGATTGTTTATTCAAAAAATAATGTGTTGAAGTTTCTTTTAACAAAGCCTATCTTGAATAGTAGAATTGGTAAGTGGTTGTTAGCATTTACTGAATTTACATTAACTTTTGAAGCGCTAAAATCAGTAAAGGGGCAAGTGGTTACCAATTTTTTGACAGATCATACTAATAATGAGTTACTTGACTATTATGTAGAAAATGATCAATGGATCTTATATTTCGATGGATCCAGTAATGATAAGGGAACTGGAGTAGGTATTTTAATAATATCTCCAAGTCATGTTCCTACTAGGATGTTATTTGAAATAACGCCTAGTTGTTCGAATAATGAGGCTGAGTATGAAGCCTTGATAGATGGGTTGGAAACTCTTCTAATAATGAAAACTAAATGCATTTTGGTGAGGGGAGATTCTCAACTAGTTATTAAACAAGTTATGAGAGAATACAAATGTTTGAACCTTAATTTATTGTCTTATTTATCAAAGGTACAAGAATTGATGGGTGGCTTCAATAATATTCATTTTGAGCATATACATTGAGAATATAATGTAGAGGCGAATGAGTTAGCTCAAATTGCATCTAAGTATAAATTATCGATAGAGAATTTGGAAAGAATGATCGAAATACGTAAAAAGTTATCTAGTAATCTCGATGTATTTTGTCTTAATAACTTCGATGTTGATGATTGGAGATTACCTTTAGTAAATCACTTAAGAAATCCACATGCCCCAGTTGATCGAAAGATCATGTATCGGGCCAAGAGTTATACACTAATTGGTAATGAATTGTTTAAGAAAAATGTCAAAGGAATACTTATGCATTGTTTAAGCAAAAACGAAGTTTATATTGCTATGGCGGTAGTCCATAGTGGATTATGTGGAGCTCATCTTGTGGGTGAAAAAATGAAATGCTTGATTTTGAGAAAAGGATTTTATTGGCCATCCATTAATAAAGATTGCATAAATTATGCAAAGTCTTGTGAGGAATGTCAAAAATTCAGACCAATACAAAGAATCACTGCTAGTGAATTACATTTAGTAATAAAACCTTGGCCTTTTAGAGGGTGGGCTATCGATTTAATTGGAAAAATCCATCGTCATTCATCGAAAGGCCATAAGTTTATTATAGTGACAGTGGATTATTTTACAAAATGGGTAGAGGCTATCCCTTTAAAAGATGTGGAACAAAAAGATGTGATCGATTTTATTGAAGATCACATAGTGCATCGATTTGGGATCCCAAAGTCAATTACAACAGACAGGGGAACTATGTTTACTGCGCGAAGAGTAGTACAATATGTTGAATCGAGGAATATTAAGTTATTAGCCTCGACACCATATTATGCATAAGCTAATGGGCAAGTAGAAGCAACAAATAAAGTGATAATTAGCTTGATTAAAAAACATATTGGTGATAAACCTCGAAACTGGCATGAAACATTAACTCAAGTTCTTTGGGCTTATTGAAATTCTCCTAAAAGTTCTACCAAAACAATGCCTTTTAGATTGGTTTATGGTCAATACCAAAAGCCTGCCAACAAGGGAAGGAAGGAAGTCATCTTCCAACCTGGGGATTGGGTATGGATTCACATGAGAAAGGAGAGGTTCCCTACCTGAAGGAAGTCCAAACTCAACCCAAGGGGTGATGGACCTTTCCAAATTGTTAGGAGGATCAATAATAATGCATGAGTTAGATTTACCAGTCGAGTATAATGTCAGTACCACATCTAACGTTGGTGATCTTACTCCTTTTGATGTTGGTTTTACAAATTCGTGGTCGAATTCTCTGCAAGAGGGGGAGGATGATGAGCCTTTGACCACCAATAAAGGAGAGGAGTGTTCTAGGAGGATCACAAGAAGCATGATGAAAAGAGACACTTCCTCCTCACCCTCTTTCTTTTTAGTCTTTTTAGCATTTCTAGTTTGTCTTAAAATTTCCTAGACATATGTTTCTTTGCTGTTTTTTTGTAGGATTGCTTTTGGAACACCCTTTTTTCCAAGTGGAGCCTTTTTGGGGCAAAGGAAGCACATGGGCTCAAGGCCCATGAGTTAGGACGTCCAAAGGAGTGGAAAAGGTCAACATTTGACCTTCTAGAAGGTGCTTGTGCGGGTTTAGAGGCGAAGCTTAGACCTAGCTTCTAGAATTTTGTATCTTGCCCACCAAAAGTGGAATATGTCTAGCATCTTTTCCATTGTAATTCCCTCTAGGTCCCCAACCCTTACCTATATAAGAAGGTCTCCCCACCACTTGTAAAGGGTTGAATTTTGAGTAAAAAAAATTAGAGAGCATTAGCTTTGAGCTTGTGTGTGTTCTTGGGAGTGTTGTTCCCCTTCTTGTGTCTTATCTTGAGCCTTGGCTCAAGTGGGGCAATCACCACTTATCTTGGGTTGGTCCATCCCCCAAGTGGCGTGAATGCACTGCATTTCCCTTCCCCTTTCTATCATCACTTCTTCCATTACTTTCCATGTTCTTTACATTCTTGTCATTTAATTTTCCAGCACCTATATTCAAGCTTATTACTTGTTTCTTGTTATCTTGTTTAATTTTTTGTTTTCCCTTCTTCCTTGAGCTTTTGTGAAGTGAACCTTCACACTTAGATAACCTTCGAGATTATCTTCATGTCCAGTGAGAATCTTCCTTGTTGCTTTCTTCTCTTTGTATTTCCATCAAACACCTTATATGCTAAATATTAAAACGAACTCTTATCAAGTAGCTTTGGTACAGAGCATAATTCTCGAACCCATTTGGGATGAGTTAAAGGTTTGGCCACTCCAAAAGGGGCAAAAGGAAAAATCGGAAGACTTTTTGGACAATATTTTTCGAAAATAGTTTTTCCTAAAGGGTTTATAATTTTAAAATACTCTCGATTTTTATTAACTTTTTGTCTGAGAGAACGAGCTACCACCAATAAGGTGCACCTCATGTTTGTAGGATTATAGCATTCTTGGTAAAAATTCTCGAATTTAATAATCTAAAGACAATGTGTCCATTTACCTTTCTTCGATTTGCTTTTGATCCTGCACAAAAGATGGGGGAAGTGGTCAATCTCGAGACAATGGTATCGATATTAGCATGCATAGATATAAACCACTGATTCCACCAATCATGAAATTCTTTTGTGCAAAAATATGCTAGCTCGATGGAAAGCTTCTTCTTAGGGAGCACAACCCTTAACTTCGTTTGCAAGGTCTTCTCGGTGATGACCATATTTCTTAAGCTCAAGTCACTCAATCGAGGGTATGGAAGCATTTGGCAAAGGCCAAATGGCCTCGAAAACAGTTGTGGTTGATAAGGGAAGAACTTTACATCCTTCATTTGGAATCCCCCGACAATCACGAACCACGAAAGAAAGCTTCTCCATATATCGATAAGCTCTTGTTGAGTGCCTAGTGTTGAAGTTGGGAAACGTTGTAGCAACCAAGTGGGCCCTTGGATGGAGGTCTTGGAGAAGGGAGCCAAGTCTTCAGAAAAACTTTCCTTGCTAAGGAAAAATCGAAGGCATTTCTCGTAGTTTTCTCGAGAAGACTTTATTTTGTGTGGGAGTAAAGCCGTAAGCCTAGCCCCTTCGAGGGGATAAGTGGGAGAAGCTTTTTCGGAGATAGGCAAAATTCCTTCAAGCATGGAATTCAACCACAATTGTATAAACCAAATCGGCTCTGACAAAATGCCATTTGGTTTGGTGGAATAGAGTGTATCGGTGGCTTCGTGGAAGGTGAAGTAGACATGTGCTAACAGGAGTTTAGCTAAACAAATATGGGGTTTTCCCAAATGGAGAAGACACGCCAGATTGAACATGTTCGATGAGATTTGGATCGAGCGGGAGCAAAAGACTTGTGTCGTTAACCAGTGCACAAGGAAAGCTACGTGCTCTGATTTCGATTGCAGTGTTGAGCCAGGAAGTGGCCATAAGCTTTGTGTGACCAATCAATTTTCGATTCTAGATCAGAATCGAGGGGAAATGCCGCAAGCGTATATGTCTAGGTTTTAAACTTGTGATAGCTGCTATATCGAGGAGAGTAGGAGATATAGGACCACATGGAAGCTCCAAGGCATGTAAATCCTTATTCCACAAATGTACAACTGCTAAGAACATCGACATATCGAAAGAGGAAATGTCAAATTTATTGAGCTGGATAAAATTGAAGATTCCAATCTTCTTATAGTGATCACCATACGATTTTTCGACTCGCTTCAACCAATTTAAATAACTTGTCCTTTTTGATGTAGGACTAGTACAATATACCCTTGAGGTAATATCGAGGAAATCTAGCCTAATCTCCGAGCTGGTGATTAGGGTCAAGTCTTCAGGAGTAGAAAGAAAGAAGTCTTTGACGGAGTCCAAGGAGAAAGATGGTTTGAAGGGTCATACGAAGGCTTTAGGATTGTCAGAGAGAAATAGGTAATAATACCTGAGTAGACCAGAGCTTCCTGGTCTCTTCTTCTAAGCCCCGGAAAGGCAGAAACTTCTCGCCCTTGAAGTTGAGTAGTTCGACGTTTGGAATGAGGGTTATGTCGGAGAAAGCCATTTAGAGATTGAAGGACTGAGAGTGAGCTGGAAAGCAAGAAGGTTAAAGAGATTGTAGGAAGGAAGACGAAAGCTCTGAAGTATTGCAGGGAGTAAGCGTGAAGTGTTGAGGAAGAAAGGTAGGGTTTTTATAAAACCCTAAAGAGATATTATGGAGGGAAAACTGAAAGTTGTTTTTCTGAAATTTGGTTGGGATTCGTGAGGGATTTTCTAAAACAAAGATTTTATTGGGGTAGGTGAGGACTTTGCGGGAATCCCAAGCGATGTCTCATTTAATGCAAGGGATAGAGGTGTCAGCAATGTTTGAGTTTAACGTTATCTGGTACAAGATAATAATCGAATATATGATGAGCATTCATATCGATATTATTTTGGGGGCATCTATTATTGGCATAGTTTAAAAATATCGAAGATTAAATTGAAGGTTGAGTGGGAAGTAGGACTCAAAGATCAAAGAAAGTACAAAAATCGAAGATCAATCGAAAGTCAAAAATCGAAGGTCGAATAAAGTCAAAATATCAATGATCCAATAAAGTCTACCTTTTCAATGGATCGAGCAAAAGAAAGACGATCGAGCAAACTTAAGTCTAATTAAAAAGAGAAAAAACACGTGGAAAAGATTTAAAAGAATGAGGACGTGGAGAACGAGGGACACCGTTTCTTAGAACAATTATTTGTATTACTCAATATAAATAAAAGGGACAGGGGACGAAAATGAGGTTAGACAAACGAGTGAAAAACCAGAGACTAGAGAAAAATGGAGAGACACTGTGTGCTTCTAATGTGGGTAGCATTAATTTTTGAGTTTCTACAACGTTTCCTATATTATCCTTGGTAATTATTGTAATCATTCCTCTTTGTATTTACGTTTGCTTTATTGTTCTTCATCTAGTTAATGGGTTAGTGATTAAATAGTTTTATGTTTATCATTTCACGTTCATAGAAAGAAAATCAACATAAAAAGGAGTAAAAACGAAAAGAATAAAAGATTGAAAGTGATTATACTGCTAGCCTAAAAGGAATCCATAATCGTATTTTGTGAGTAGATGATAAAACAAGAAAGGTTTTAACTAAATCAAAATCGATTCGTGGAAAACGAAATATAGCAGGTGCTTTGTGCCACCTTGACCCTAGGTACCCTGGCCCGGACCACGTTGGGGGTCAAGTGTTAGCCTCTAGTGGGACTTGTTTACCATGAATAAAGTCTTCCAGAAGATGCCTTATATTCGGTAACAACGGGAATGATGACGGAGTATAAAGTTATGTTGTCTAATTGAATTATGTTGTTTGGTGATATATCTCAGTTGTGTGTGATGTTGATTGATTATTATCTTGTTGTTGCTATAATATGTTTATAATAGTTAGCTCACCATTGTTGTCTAGTGGGTGACACTACTATATTGTACAATGTACACAAGCAGATTCTGTTGCAGGTGTTAGTGGAAGCGAGTAGGCTTCCAGGAGAGGAGCAGAGTAGTATAGATTAGATGGTTGAGTGATATTATATACACACACTTTTATATGACTATAATAGTAATAATATAGTATTATTACTCGATTAGTATGATAGTTATTTTATGGGGTTTTACATATTGCGATCCCTGAAAAAATGGATGTAGCTAGTAGCAATGCATAACTGTGCTTATGAATTCTAAGATGCAAATTTCATAGATTAAAGTTGGTAATACCACCTCTTGAACAAGAGATGCCCTCACCCTTTTGTTTTCAATGTCCTACTCATCATCTGTATATGTTCCAAAAGCTGCAAACAAAACTACCATCAACGTCTAAGCACTAGGTTTAATTCATAATGTAGCATTCCATGTACCTTATTTCTATGCCTATTGTGAAGACTGTGTAGAGCCATTGCTACTAAGTTATGCAGGATGTGTAAAAAGTTATCAAAGCTTATTGCAATGAGTAATTTTTAATTTATTAATCTTTGAAATCACTACAGGAAATTCATTAAATAAAAATTAATTTAGAGACTCAAAATAATGAGTTATTATAGTGACTAAATTAGAAACTATTTTATATACTAAAATATATTGGTATCTAAAATAGTTTATATTATAATAGAAATTATATTTTTTTATAACTATTGATCCTAAAAAATTATGAAATTAGTTTTTATATAATGGTGACAAAATTGATTTTTAAATCAAAATCTAAATTAATTTCTAACATTAACTACCAAGGTTTTAGTCGGTTACTAAATTAGATTTTAAATTAGTCTCTAATTTAATGTCTCTAATTTAATGTCTCTAATTTAATGAGTGATCAATTTAATTATTTTATAAATTAATAATATCAACGAAAAACCTAAACCCTATGGTATTTACTTCAAATGTTGTTATTCGTTATAAACATCAACCAAATACAACAAAAAGAGTAGATAGATTCGGTTATCAGGAGAACATATTAATGAGTGTCACATCATGTTGATAGTAAGGTAAATTATCATACAACTCAACAAATTTAAGGTTCAGAACCATAGTTCTTAAATTCCAAAAGACAGAAGAAGTTCTAAAGTTTTGCATAAAACTGGCTCATAGTGCTCTAAATTTCCAACTTAATATAATTACCTTCATAGTCGGCTGAAGCAAGGCTAGAGTTGGACTAAGAGCTTCAGAGAAACAACCTGAATTATATCTTAACAAATCGAAATTATTTTAGTGGGAGTCAGTAAGAATATATGCAGTATGGCATACATTATGCAACTCTCTTAAAAACTTGATCAATTCCCATTTTTCATACATGTGCAGTACACTAAAAGAGATCAATTCACTTTCATTTGGAGATGAAAACTATCTATTACTAAAACTTGAGATACAAAAGATCATTATCTTTTCACAAAAAGTGAAATCAACCTCCTTCTGATACAATTTCTAATTGGGACTAGCTCAACTTCTTTCAGAGGAAGGTTAGGTAACCAAGAGACTTGTTGACATCGATTGAAACCAGAAAAAAAGAAAGAGAGAGACTACATTTGATTTTATCTGTGTGATGGAACTAGCAGGAGGATGCCTAACTTAGCTCTAAAAATATCCTTGCACAATGTCTTGGTTCACATACCTCCCTAATCTTTCAAAGTAACCTTCAAATGGAAAGAACAAAGTAAAAATCCCAAAGCAGAATATTTCATATATATGTAACGTCACATCGCCATGAATAGAATGAAGATTATTATTAACCAACTATTGAAAATTCCCAACTGATATATCTTGTACAATAATTGTACTAAAATACAACACTTGGGAAACTATCATCAACTATAGAATAATTCCACATATATTGAGAAACATTATTCCTATTATTTTTATGTATTGAAACAATGAATGAGTTACAATAATACTAAATTCAGATAGATTACTGCACTTATGAGTTTATCAGGTACCAGCAAAAATGTGAAATTATTTGTACATTTATAACATTTCCTAGAACATGAGATTAGCAATGAATGGCTATTAATAAAAATGAAGTTTATTTTTAACTACATTCTCTTAACACTCTGCACTTACACCTATTAGTTTCTCATGCTAGCTATTTTTCACTTCCACAAACATATCGCCAATACAAAACAGAGATGGAAAGAAGGATCATACCCTTTTGCCTTGGAAATGTCTGAGGCATTGTTGGAGAAACATTCACCATGATGGATACCACTGGAGTTTGGACCAGACAAATTGCTGTGAAATTGAACACTGAATAATCTCCTGTATGGTTTAAAAGGAATCTGCCTCAGTGAGTTACTTATGGGATAAAAGCTCCTTTTTAAATGGTATAAAAGGCATATCTCAAAATAAGCGTGGGGAAAATAAATGAGCTGTTACAAATGCACAAACTGACAAAATACTAGCAAGAAGGAAAAAGGCACGTTGCAAGATTTACTTATGCTCATGTGTTATTTTTTGGAGTAAGAAGGAGAATAGGATGTTAAGAAATATGTTTTCTTTCCCTTATTTATACGTTTAAAATCATTCATTTCTCTAATTTACGGTAACTTCTTATCTGTAAATAAAAATGTTAGCTTTTGGAGTCTTACACGGTAATATCCCTCATTCTAAATTATTATAATAATAAGGAGAAGGTTAAACCATAAGATCAAATGCAAAATACCAAATGTCAAGCCATTCATTCACACACAAGAACATTAAGAGGCTTTTGATCAGGCTTTATTTCTAAGGCAATAACATTTGCTTATTTCTTTCTTCGTGCCAATAGATATGAAAATAAAAAGAGAAACTTTCACATAAAAGCAATCTAAAATTGAAAAAGAAAACAATTTCACCTTTATCAAACACAACTCCATATGTTTCTGTTTGATCATGAACTTCCTCTCCAACACATATCTTGGAAGCCCCAATTTCCATTAATTTCCTGCTCCAGTAAGTAAGAATGAATTCCAAGATGCAGCCTCTCCAGCATCCTCCTTAAGGCAAGACCTTGAGGTGGTTCCTTTGTCATATTCCTCTCCATTTTTCTACTCCACCAAAGAAACTATCTTTTTTTACTATGGCTTTGAGGGCTCAAAAGGTCTCACTCGGAGTGAAGGAATCTGTACGGTCAAAGCAGCTCCAGGTAGTTTTTCAATCATTCCAAAAGAGAACCTTGAAATGATTACACCATTGATCAGATTTAAGAGAAAAAAATGTGATCACCATTGAAGGCAGAGGACATCTTGGTTGTCCTTTGAATCAACCGTGAATTACGTAGACTTCAAACGAAACGGTTACATGCAAATGATGTTCTGTTGGAACATAGTCAATGGTGAATGCCAAAATAATCTTTGAAAACAATAAAAATGTTCAAACTTGATCGTTTCTTATGAATGGAGCAACCCTGCATGTTTCAAAAGTAGAGGCACGTGACAACGAAATAGCCAAATGATATTTGGGCTTTTATTTAGTTCACTGAAATATAGTCAGTAAAAGAAAGAGTGGGCTGACCGGCCCACAAAAAATTAGTAGGTCCTTATTATATGACCCATTATGCATTTGGTTCGTTAAAATTAGGCTGGAATGGGTTAATAGGTTTGTTTGGATACGCATAATTGCGGGTTTGCAGATGCACGGATTGGATTGTATAAATTTTAAAATATTTGAAAAAAAATTAAAAATATTTTAAAATATTTTTTAATTTTTTAATTCAAATTTAAATATTTTATACCTACAAAGAACATAATAATTACAAAAACCTCCTACAAATAATTGAGAAAACATAATATTAAAAAAAATTAAAATAAAATATAAAATAAAATTTAGATTTCTACTAGTAAATATATAATATTGATAAAATAAAAAATAAAAATATTTAGTTGTATTTAACATGCAATACTACACAAAAATAAAAATAATGCAGGTTACGGGACACCCCAAGCCAACCCATATAGGTTGCGAGTTATGTGAGACAAACCTATGTAGGCTGACGAAGTTAAATGTACAACTTACCTCGTACTTCTTTACATGGTTGCGGCCTGACCTGTATGACCTGTCCTATATTACCATCCCTAGTACCTTTTTTTAAGATTTTGAATTTAATTATCTTTTCAAGATCCAAGCTTACCGTAGTGAAGCGAGCAAAAAACTAATAATTTCTCTCTAGTCACATTTGTGTTTAGAGTAAATTTCTTTTTGTCCATTTTTTTAGTTGTTTGCATGCTTTTGAGATAGATGTTTGCATTTGAGTTTTGAGGAACAAGTATGAATCTTTACTAGTTTAAGGTCATAGTGATACCTTTAGTTCGATGATTAGGGTTTTTTTTTAATAGGTTTAAGCTTCATGAGTTAAAGACAAAACTTATCATAATTTGGCTTGGAAAAGCTGAATTTTCATATTAGGGAAGCTAGTTAAATTTTGATAACACCATAGGGTAGATGGTTTGGATCGTGGATGTGACTTGGTCACATTATTGAGTTTTGTGAATGTATTTTATTTGAGAATATTCAAAGTGTTTTGAATTTTGATAAGGATAGTATATATGATGATGAATTTTGAGATATTTGAGATAATAATTCTATGTTTGTAATATAAGTAATGTTCTTGATGAGATCAAATAGATTGTGTAAGATCAACATTTTCCTCTATTAGAGTAAAATCCATCAGACCTTGTTTGTTTTGATTAAGAGTTGTTCAAACAAAAAAGTATAAAACATGATTATGTTTTCTTTGTAAGACGAAGGTTTTATACACAATAGATAATGTATATTTATATATTTATATGTTTATATGTTTATATGTTTATATGTTTATATGTTTATATGTTTATATGTTTATATGTTTATATGTTTATATGTTTATATGTTTATATGTTTATATGTTTATATGTTTATATGTTTATATGTTTATATGTTTATATGTTTATATGTTTACATATTTAGATATTTATGTATTTATGTATTTGTGTTATGTATTTATGTATTTATGTATTTATGTATTTATGTATTTATGTATTTATGTATTTATGTATTTATGTATTTATGTATTTATGTATTTATGTATTTATGTATTTATGTATTTATGTATTTATGTATTTATGTATTTATGTATTTATGTATTTATGTATTTATGTATTTATGTATTTATATATTTACATATTTACATATATATATATATATATGTGTGTGTGTGTGTGTGTATGTATATATGTATGCATATGTACTTATATATATATATATATATATATATATGTGTGTGTGTGTGTGTGTGTGTGTGTGTAATGTTTTAAATGAAAATCATTTAAGCTTAGTGGTTGAAGTATCAGTCTTCAATTCTAAGGTCCTAAATTCAAATCATGCCAAGGCTGCTAGTTTTCTGTAAGATATTTAATATTTATTACATATATATTGGAACCTCTAAAAATAATATTAAAAATAGGATAAAAGTATAAAAAAATAAAAAATATTTTTTTTAATTTATTATAAAAATCCAATATTTACTTTTACCGACGAATATTGGTCATCCAATGTAATTATCGTCGGATTTTGGTCATTGGTAAAATTTATAAAATTTCATACGAGATAAGTTTTGACTGTCAGTAAAATCAATTTTTCTTATAGTGTCAGTCCTCCTTCGAAGCTTCGATCTTTTAGTCACCCTTTGTTATGATCTTCCATAACTGATGCGTTGACTTTAGGTACATCTCCATGCGATCTTTCCAATACAAAATGTCCTGACCTAGGAATGCAGGAGGTCTTGATAGGGAAGCTCCCTCTATAATCAGCTGTTGATTTGCATGGGCTATAGTTGGTACTTTTCCGCTAAACGTGGCTAGACACTCAACTCTCTAGAGGCTGAGCTTTGATACCAACTATGAAAAATAGAAAGAAACACAAGAAAGGAAGGTTGAATTTTGTTTTAAAAACCTTTTCCAGCTCTTTGAATATCATCTTCATACGCAAGGTTTTCCAGACGATAGATGAGACTAATAGACACACAACCTCTGTTACTCAAAACTGATTTTAGAAATAAACTTTCATTCAAGTTAAAAGCTCCCTTTTTAATGTTAAACAATCTAGTAATATGCAATTGAGAAGAGGTAAGGGAGAAGAGAATACACTCAATATTTTATACTGGTTCATCTAAAACCATAGACTACGTTACGTCTAGTTCTCAATCAACCAGATTCAGTTCCACTAGCAAACTAATTATGCGAACTACAAGTATTCTTTCAGCTTGTAGCTACTCCTAGCTAACCCGTACAAGTATTGTTTCTTACAAAGCCACTCTTGGCTCAACCAAGTATTTTTTTTCTTACAAAGTCACTCTTGTCTCAAAACAAGGGTTTGTTTAAAGGAGTGTGATTGAGAATCACAAAACAAACTTTTAGCTAGTCTAGAAGGATTATGTCTTACAGATGAATACAAGATTTTGGATTGGCTTCTACAAAACAAGTAGAGTTTTTGCACTTTGAAAAGATGGCGCATGTTCATGTTTTCTTCTTTTGAATTAGATCCTTTTATAGTGCATGAGAGCAACTAACTGTTCGAGATCCATTTTGACATCTTCAACTTTAGGTTGTTCTTAAGCTTTTTCTTCTTGTAGCGTCTGATGAAGGCTTCACATAGATGCATCAAATGCATGCTTCTTCTTTTCGCACAAAACCTGATAAATTGTAGCACTTATCCTCCATTGAACAATGAGTTTTTCTTCTTTTGGTGAAAGTAGCACTTCCGTACATGGTAGGCGTACTTTGAGAGTTGAAAAAGCTCGGGTGTGGGTAAGGAGTTTGGTGAAAAAGTAGCTTTAGCTCTTCTTGAAGAGAGTGTTGTGAGGACGTGAAATTTGCCTTTGTATTGGTCATCAGATCGACCAGAAGAATGTTTTCTAAAAAACAAGGAACAAACCTTAAGGTTAATTAAATTGAAACATGTATCATCTGATGACCAATCATTTGATGATTGTTCCAAGTATCGTATGTTAGATGATAAATGCTTGATCTAGTGAAGGTTTGTCTGTTTAAACTTCTTGTTTGTTTAAACTCATCATCTATCAAGACTTTTCGTCTGACAAAACTCATCGATTGTTAAAACTCATTGTTTGTCAAGACTCATCATTTATCAAATGCTCAACATGCTTTTCTTTTATAAATTAAATTTTCTTAAGCATAAGTTCAAAATCATGGAGATTTGGAATTTTCCCTAACAATAATCTCCCCATTTTTTGTTGATGCTTAAAAAAATTGAAGTTTAAAAGAGAAGGGTTTTCTTTAAACACATCAGATCAAGTTTTCACAAGATAAAACTTTTTCAAACTGTTACACAAGAATATGCATAAATATTTTGATAAGTTATCAAACTTCAAGAAAGGATCACTAAACTTATTTTATTAATATAGACAAATATCAATGTGATATCGTCTTATGTTATGAAGAGTACATTTACATAAATCTTAGAAAAGAATAAACGCAGACTAGACTTTGTACTTAGTTTGTTTATACAATGAAAACATTTACAACACAAGAACAAAACAACAAAAAAACAAAATAAAAAACAAAACTTTTGTTCTCCCCCTAAACAGATGGTAGCTTCAGATCTTCTTGATCTCGTCCTAAGTAGATACATCGTTTTCTTTTCCTTCTTTTTCTTCTTCTCGTCTTCTTCTTCTTATCCTTCTTCTTCTCTTATAGTCCCCTTTTGGATTAAGTAACAACAAAAAGGAAATCTAGTCCAGTTCTTCCATAAGATCTTCTCATTGACCCAAACCAAGTAGAAAGCGTGTGTAAGCTTTCCACTTTGTAGCTTCTTGAACTGTAGCCTATTATGCGTCAAGGGAAGCCTTGGCAGCTTCAAGGTCGGCCTTTAGATGCAGATTCCCAGACCCTGATCAGGAAGGTGGTGCATCCACTGGCTAACGATAAAAGATAAACTCAGACCAAGGGAGCAAGACGATGAAGAGTGTTGCATCTGACTCAAATATAGGAGGGTCTTCCTTGTCCGACAAAGGCTTGCTTGGGAGTGCAGGAAGGAGATCTCCACAGACGACACGCAAGGCAGAGGCAAGAAGGAGTGAGCAACATCTTTCTCTAAAGGACTCAAACCAAACGAAAAAGTATACGCATAGCAAAAACGAGCTAGACTCCAAGTTCTCGAACGGTGAGTGAAAACTTGTGCTTCTGTTGGCATACTTCTATCTTTAGATGAGTGGCTCTGAGAGGAGGATCTCAATCAAGGTAATCGTGAAGATGTTCATGTGGCAACACCTTTTTGCCTTTGTACAGATGAAAGGGAAGTTTAGTTTGAGCAGTGTTTGGGTAGACTGTGAATGTTGTAGACACAGTCATACAACTATGAACAAACCCATAGCCAATGACTTTCTTTCCCTTCGTGTACTTCCTTAGCTCTCGAGTCCTTTCATCATGTTCTCTGGAAAGGGTGCACATAGTCTTCAGCCTCAACAAGATTGAAGGGATCAACCTCGTATTTCATGAACAGACAACATGGAGTGGAATAATGAATCCATGATAGGAAGAAGTGGTAGTGCACTCCTATAGAGATCATTAAATTGATGAGAAGAATATTTATGAAAAACAAGGAACAAACCTCTAAGGTTAATCAAATTGAAACACGTATCATATGATGACTTATCAACTGATGATTGTTCGAGGTATCGTCTGTCAAATGATACATGCATGATCTGATGAAGGTTTGTTTGTTTAAACTTCTACTCTATCAAGACTTTTTGTCTATCAAGGCTCATCGTCTGTCAAAACTTTTCGTTTATGAAGACTCATCGTTTGTGAAGACTTTTCATCTGTCAAACGCACAACATGCTTTTCTTTTATACATTAAATGCTTTTAAGCATAAGTTCAAAATCATGGAGTGTTGGACTTTTCCCTAACAATGTATTTCATTACACTTATGATTTATCTAACATGTTTGGTTCATGCAATTGTATCTCAGAGAGAAGCCTTAAGACCCTAGTAGGTCTCTATTAAGGTTATTAATTTAAAGATGAAGAAGGATCTTTAGAAATATCTAAAGGATAATTTTTTTGATGATAATGGCTCTAAAAGAAGAAGATGGACCTTCATGATTGAAGTATTGAAGTCTTGAAGTCTTGTGGAATCTTTAAACTTGTATTTTGTGTATATGGTTTATTATAATAGTTAGAAATCATGTTGAAGATCATAGCATTCACACAACTCTCCTTTAATCTTTGAAAAAGACTTTTGTTTCTCGTAAAAAGCATTTAACATCAAAATAATTGATTATCTTGAGTAATAATCGATTATCATAAGTAAAATAATCGATTATCTCGAGAAATCACAGTCATTTGAGGTGATAAATCACTGGACGTAGGATCTGCTTGATCCGAACTAGTATAAATATTTGTGTTATCTTCTCTCTATCCCTACTCTTATTTACATTCTGCTTTTTATATTACATTCTAATTATTTTAATTTAGCAGAACTTAAATTTATATTGGGCTTTTGGTTAAACTCAATTTTAACAAGATTAATTTTGAAAAAGGTTTAATTTTTATTACGAACCAATTCACCCCTCCTCTTGGTTTGTTTTATTTGTCCTATTATTCTAACAATTGGTATCAGAGTTGGTCCTTTGATTGTTATTTCAAAACAGATAAAAAATGGCAGGTCAAAACCAAACATATGCTGAAAGTGCTTCTATTAACAGACCTCCTCTTTTTGCTGGAGAAAATTATCCCTTCTGAAAAATTAGGATGCAAATATTTCTTGAGTTTGTTGATAGAGGAGTTTGAGATGTTATTGCAAACGATCTTTTTTATTCCTATGATTGGTCAAGAACCAAAGGAGTTCTCTACCTGGACTGCAGAAAAAAAGTAGATGGGCTCAATATGATGTAAGAACCAGAAACATAATTTCCTCTACACTAACACTTGATGATTTTATAGGATCTCTCTATCTGCAAATCCGAAAAAGAAATGTGGGACATTATGGCTAGCACACATGAAGGAACAAACAATGTTGTCAAAAGGGTCAAGAAGAGAACTCTCATCCAAAAGTATGAGATGTTCAAAATGCAATAGGGAGAAGACATTTATGATGTGCAAAAGCGCTTCAAGCACATTATTAACCACCTTGTCGATCTCTGTAAGACCTTCGATACTGATGAATTGAATATTAAAATTTTGAAATCTTTGAACAGGTCATGGCAACCCAAAGTTACTACCATCATGGAGTCACAAAATCTTGACAACATGACCATGGTGGCTCTGTTCAAAAAGCTTAGAGAACATGGGTTGGATTTGAGAAGGCTGACTGAAGAAGAACATGAAAGGCAGAGGAAAAATGTAGTCTTTAAAACTAAAATTCTAAATAGCAGAGTCATGATGAAGATGACTCTGATTGTGAAAACATGGAACTTATGTTGAAGAAATTCACTAAGTTCATGAAGAACAAGAGCAAGAATCATCACAAAGAGTTCAAAAATGATGACCAAAATTCTGCATCATTTTACAAATGTTATGGATGTGGAAAGAAAGGTCATGTCAAAACAGATTGCCCAATTTTGCATAATAAGCTAAAAATTGAATATAAAGTTCTTCAAGAAAAAGTTGAACTTTTAGAAGAGAAAAATGTTTTAGGAAAATAAAAAAGTTAAAGATGTTAAGTGTAAAAATTGCAAGGTATCTGAAAATAAAATTATTTGTCTTGAAAACTCCCTTGCAAAAAATTACTGTTGAAAATTTATCTAGTTTAGAAAAACAAGAAATTGTTGAGTGTGCAAACTATAAAGTTTGTGAAACAAAAATTTATGAACTTTAAAAATCTATTAAATATTTTTTTAAAAGTAAAAATAAATTGAATGATGCTTCTTGTTTAATTTTTTTAAAAAAATAAACAGTGTATTGAAATTAAAATTCTCATAGGCAAAACCTTGTTAGAGGTGAAACATCCTCTAAGCCTATGATTCTTACTTGTTTTTACTGAATGAAGAAGGGGCACTCTTCAAACAAGTGCAAAATCAAACATTTTGGTGTCCCTAAAGGAAAATACATTTGGGTTCCAACATTGAAATAAGTTTTACTCTAACATAAAGGACTCAAACATGGTTTTGGGACCAAAATTTTCTCACATTTGTTTTGCAGATTGTCTCAAAAGCAAGGATGTCTTTTGGTATCTTGTTAAGATTTATAGAAGAGAACTTGCTTATACAAAGGAGAATTTTTTAGATGTCTAAAATTAAGACAAAAAAAAGGTGAAGTTTTGTTGTTGAAATATTTTATTATTATCTACTCCTCAAATGATTTAGTTGCAATGGTTACCTCTACTTGCATATTCTGTTTTGAAGATTGCATCTCTTTAGGTGGAGATTTTAAATTAAAGGGGAGACAATTTAAATTTTTCTTGGTTATGAAATATATTCCCTTAATGTGTTCACTTTTCCTCTAACAATCTTTTTATGCTTTTGTTGTTTTCTCTCTATATTTTTTATACTTCATCTAAGTAGGGGGAGCCTTTTAAAAAGGGGAAGTGTTGTTTCTTTCAAATTGGGGAAGCTTTTTGGTTTTCATTTTCCTTTTTATTCTCATCAAAGATTGAGGGAGAAAAGTTAGACTTTTTCATGGTTATTTTTTCTAACTATCTATTTGCTTAAGATGAACATATATAGGTTGCACAAGTCTTCAAGAATTTTTAATCATCATCAAAAGGGAGAGATTGTTAATCTAAAGATGAAGAAGGATCTTTAGAAATATCTAAAGGATAATTGAAGTCTTGTGGAAGCTTTAAACTTGTATTTTGTTTATATGGTTGATTGTAATAGTTAGGAATCATGTTGAAGATCATAGCATGCATACAACTCTCCTTTAATATTTGAAAAAGCCTTTTGTTTTTCGTAAAAAGCATTTAACATAGAAATAATCGATTATCTTGAGAAATAATCAATTATCATAAGTCAAATAATCGATTATCTCGTGTTGTTTTGTAAAATCAATTTGCTCTCTGAAATAATCGATTATCCTTAGCAATAATCGATTATTCTGAATGTTTTTGCGAAAGCCTTTCATATTCTATAGAACCTTGCGCCCTCTTTGCCTATAAATACATAACGGGTTTGATCTTTCAAAAAGAACCTAGAGAGATCAAAGTGAAAGTTGTTCAGCTACTAGTGTTCAAACTTGCTTCATTCTTTGTAGTTATTCAAAGGGTGTTCATCTTTTGAGATTTTCAAAAGAGGTGTTGTTCATTCTTTGTGGTTATTCAAAGGAAGTGTCTTCATTCCTTGTGGTGTTTAAGGAAGGTGCTTGTTCATCTCTTGTGTGTTCAAGAGAGGTGATTGTTCATCCTTTGTTTTGTACAAAGGAGTTGTCTTTGTAAATCTTCATGCTATCTTACTTATTCCGTTGCATTGTAAGTTGTAACTTTTAACTTAAGATAGTTAGTAGAAATCACTCTCATTTGAGGTGATAAATCATTGGACGTAGGATCTACTTTGATCCAACCAAGTATAAATATTTGTGTCATCTTCTCTCTATCCCTACTCTCATTTACATTCGGCTTTTTATATTACACTCTGATAATTTTAATTAAGCAAAACTTGAATTTATATTGGGGTTTTTGTTAAACTTGATTTTAACAAGATTAATTTTGAAAAAGGTTTAATTTTTATTAAGAGTCAATTCATCCCCTCTCTTGGTTTGTTTTATTTTCCCTATTATTCTAACAAAGCCAATCAGACAGGTACAACAATATGAATTGCATATGAACTAAAATAAGAAAGTTGAATTATAAAATGATTATATACTCGAAAATAATGGAGGATTTACTTGAATAAAATCTCGTCTTAATTCATTAACATTCAAGGAATTAATTATTGATTAATCTACGTTCAAAATGAAGAAGAAAAAGGAAATAGATAATATTGCGCTAAACAAATTCAATCTGTGATATTATCTTGTATTATTTGAATTGTTTCCCTTTAGGAATTGAAAAATGAGATTCGAAACCACTAATCTTTTCCTTTTTGAGCGTCCAATGGCACTAAAAGCAAAGACTCCACTACACAAAAGGATATAAAATATATCATCTCTGATATTGCCAAGCGAAGATTAAGGACATATCGTAAAGACAATTAAAGCTTCAAGCAATGTTCGAATTTGAGAAAGCTATAAGAAGACTTGAAGAACGAAAGCTGAAGACACAACAACAAAAACAACAACAACAACAACAAAAACAACAACAACAACAACAATACAATCTATCAAAGTCTATCAGGAAGTGTCTACTAGTTATAAGTGGGTGTGAGTGAAATATCCATTGAGCTTATCTATTCTCTCCTCTATATTTTTAGAGAAATCTTTATCTTTATTGTTAAGGTCTTAATCTCAAGGGGAGGTTAAGACAAGTGATAACTAGGAGTGATTTGTGTACTCATCATAACTAGGAGTGGTTTGTATACTTGCTTGTAATCATTATTTTGATTAGTGAAACCTCTTAAGTGCTTTTAAGGGGGAACTGGACATAGCCCATGAATTTTGGGTGAACCAATATAAAGATCTTGTGCTACTCTTTCAGTGCTTAGAAGGACTAATCTATTATACCATTCTATTAAATGGTCTGTTGTGTTATCTTGAAAACAATATAAGGCTCTATTCAACACCTCCACCCCTCTAGAGCCTCCCGTTTCAAGACTATGAGCATCCAACGAGATTTGCCATTATTGAATGTAGTTAAGAGAATGACATTCTCTTGGTGTTCACTCGTCTGCAGCAAATTCGAGGAGAGGATTTGAATAGGATTTTATCAAAGAACATGGGATGTTAAGCTTCACAAATGTCTCACAAATGTGACTGATACATCATGTCAGTCAAACGTCCTTAGTCAATCAAAACCTTTTGTACTCTCCAATTGGCTATAGTCATGGTAATGTCAACCACATCATCTTGTTTAGGATCATGAACACATAAATCTTCATTCATGAAGGTAAATAGTTGGGATGGACCTCGACGAAAGAAGGCTAACAATATTAAAACTTATAAGATTCCTTCTTGCTAAGCTACAAATCCTTCGACGATTGTGTTTATTGTTTCTCTAATGTCTTCTAGATCATGTTGGGGTTGATCTTGGTCCTGGTCCACAAGTTGTGAGGTTTGATCCCTTTGGTAATCACCTATGTCACATCACTGGAATTCTCCATGGAACCCTCTTCCTTGGTGACATCACCATCCACCCTGACCTTTACCTCGCCCACCTCTGACCTATCCTTTCTACACAAATTGTTCCAAAGCACCATATTGAACCATCTCTTTAATAAGATCATGTACCTTTATATATTCTTCAATCGTATGGCCTGTATTTTGGTGATAATTGCATTTTCTATTTGGATATGCAAATTTGGGCAATGGTTTGGGCGGTGAGAAAGGTATTAACTCCAAATTGAAGGCTTATCAAATTATTGTGTCCTTGCTAGCATTGAGTGGGGTATAACTGTCAAACTTATTCATTCGTCTTCACTTGAAATGATTTATCGGGTTAGAATGAGGTGCTAACCTTACCAATTTAACATTGCGACGTTATTAACATCTGTTAAGCCAACACTATTAATGTCAATTATTACAAGTGGACGTTGATGTTTTAGTGTCCCTTTTTGTAGGAACGTAAGGTTGACACTATTTTTTAGTTAGCATCCACTCCTTTTCTTGTGACAGCTTTTGATCCAGTTTATTTACTATTTTTCTTGTAGTGAAAAGAGTGTAGGTTTCCTAAGGTGATTGAATTAGTATCTCTAAGATCTGGCCAAGACTTCACAGCTACAAGCACCAAGTTGTTGATGAAGACTAAAGTCAATAAAAGCTTAATAATATATAAGTAATTAAGGAGTGAATACTTCTTAGAATATTACGATGTATTTATAGTCTTTTGAATCCCTTATCATTAATATTAAAATAAATTTATAAATAATATCATATGTTAATAGAAATACATTATAATAACATAATGTTAACCAATATTTGTTATTGACAATTTGTTATTTTTTATTTTTTGTTTTAGGAGAGGTACGTGTTCCGTAAAGTCAAAAGTTATCTTAAAATTGTACGATAGTTTTAATGTAATTTTTGCATCTTAAGATTATACCATTTGAATTGTAACATTTAAAAATTTAATTGAAGCAAACTTGGATTCTTGTCCCATTTGAGGATCGTAACTCTCGGTCAAAATGAGAAAAAAAAGTACTATAAAAGTTTACATTAATAAGGTATTGGACAAGTGACTCTTAGAACAAAATCTATCCAAAAGGTGAGAAAAAAAAACACTCAAAATATAACCAAAAGAAAAAGTATAAAAAAAGTAAGCAGATCCAAGACCAAAAGTTTACCTAAACCAAACTAAACAAGAATTCATAAATAGCTAAATTACACTCATAAAAACAAGGCACTGATTTAGTTTGCAAAATTACATTTAAAAATTGTGTCGTAACTGGAGGTAATTTAAAAATCCTAAAGATCCAAAACATAAAATAAAAGTATCAGAAACATTCACGAAAACAACAATTGGATTCAGTTAAGCTGAGAATCACTGGAGTCAACAATTAGAAACAACAATAGGTATACTTTTTCAGGGAAACCTAAATGACCTTCAACAAAAATTGGAAGTAAAAGATTAAGATTAAAATTCAGATGTAGCACGTAGAAAAAAATGGCTTTTTCACTCTTAAATGCTTTTAGTAAATATAGTTAAGAAACTGCAAAATCTAACTTCAGACAGTATTAGACAGTACAGTTTTTCATGCCACCGAAATCTAAGACTCAAACTTTAATTCCTCAAAGTTTCAAATACAAATTAATTTATAAGCAAAATATATTATTTTTCTTGTAACAGTTAACTTCCATGATACACTAGTACATAATTAAATAAATGAAGAACGAAAATGGTGCGCCAAATATAGAGACAGATTCGCCATTTATTTTGAACGACGTGCCGAAATTGGCACTTTATAGTTTCTAGTTATGATTAAGGTAACAGAAAAGCACAAAGAAAGAAAAACCAAAGACACAAATGATTACATTGTTAAAAATTAGCTTTATCATGTTTTGAGTATGGGATATTACGCATCATCTCGTAGGTGGAGCCTGCCCAGGATTCAGTAGGCACATTCGACACACATAACCATATAGTCAACCAAAACGTTTCATGATTAAAGAAAAGCAAAAGGAAAGTGAATGTTCCTTTGAACTCATTATATATGTGATTGCCACCGATCAACACTGAAAAAGCCAAGTTGAAATTAAGTGTATTAAGTTTATTAGAACGCCAGAGTCAACACAGATCATGATGCATGTCTAATATTGCGATCAATACCTAGCTAGAAGGTTAGAAAATAAGAAAAATTAATCAGCTGGGAATCTGGCACAGTCCCTGACTTATATGTCAAACTGTTTTCACTCTGCTGCAACTTATTAACTGTTTTTCTTTACTTTCTTTCCTCAAGCTTAGCATATTAATTTAATTGTTTAGTTAGATTTTTTTTTCTCACAACATGGAGAGAAAATTGTAAACATATCTCTGCCGTTTACCTTAGAAACAATGAAATGGAAGAGGGTTGATCATTGCCTCACTTCCAATGCATATTCCCATTTAAAATAAACACACCAAAAGGTGGACAATAGGTTATAGCTCTTTCAGCTGAAATCATATTCTCCTGGATACAGTTATATGAAGTCTGAAACTACATCTCAAAAGCAAATTGAGCTTTTCATTTTAATTTGTATACTCACAAAGTGAGATCTACATTAGCTGGTAGAGGAGTTAGTACTCACTTTTATCATCAATATGGATATAATATGTACTAACAACTATCTTTTAGCTACAAAGGAAAGAATAATCATAACCATGTCATTTTGTTCGGTCGTGTATATATAGCAAACGTTATCAAGTATTTTATATTCCTATATCGGTGCATAATGACTGTAGTTGTAATTACTGAAAACTCATCACATTATGGAATAATTGAAAACATTATAAGATCAACAGTAAGGAAAAAAAAAAAAGAAATACAGCAAATATGGAGATGTTATTAAACAAAAATCAGTACCAAGCGATGCTTTTACATTCTTATACCTTAATCAAGGTATGGTAACACTTCAACTCAACACACTAATTATTCAGAAGTAGTAATCTATTCACTCATCTGCAAGTTAAGCTATAGCCTAACAGTAAAGGTACAGCAAAAAAAAATCTGAATGAACTTCACAACATGCATGGGATCTAGCACTAGCTGCATAATAGTTGCATGCATGGTTGCACACTCTTCAAAACACCATGAAAATAAAAAAGTGCAAAAAGGATAAACCAATATACTAAGAAGTAAAAACCATTCGGACCAGGAGTGCATAATTCCCCATGGATGGAGTTTAGGCCTTCTATTTCATGGTAGCTGTTAGCTAATAGAGACCTAGATTAAGGAAACCTCGGCTGCGGATTCTTCCCATGATGAGCAATGCATGCAGTGCGACTTTACATCTCAGCAAAAGAGAAAGATGAACGTATGAATGGTCACGGAGGTGAAGGTGAAGATGTTGAAGATGTTGAGAGAGTATACAGAATACATTGTTGAACTTTAACCAAATAAAATGGTTAAGAAAAAGGAGGAAGAGAGAGAGGACAAGAGAGAGAGGCATATGGTAGAAACAAATAGAACAGATAGACATGTTTGATTTGTGCGAAAGTGTCAATATATAAGAAGACACCAGAGATCATGTTTGTGTATATGTAGATGCAGAAAAGCGGCTGTGTGAGGCAGTGTACTGAAACATTGTGATGCACGCATAGTGTAGAGAGAGCCTATGTTATATTCCCGCATGCAAACGTTTTCTCTTTAATGTACAGTGGGGGCACGTTTCCACAAGGGAGAAAAAGGAAAGCAGAAAGGGGTGTTAGACAGTGAAGGGTGTTGAAGATTGAAGCATTCTTTTTGTTGGCAAAGTTAACAAGTTGTGTCAAAGCCTGTACCCTTCCCCGAATGAGTCTTTGTCTATGGTGGTTCAAGTTTTGGCTTTTCTTTCCTTTTTCTTTTGGTCGGAAGTGTCCAAAAAAGTATTATAATTTTTTGAAACCCCTTTGCTTACAAGTGCTTCCTGCAGCATGTGGGGCTTGTCTGAAAACTTTTTAAAGAGATTTTTGTGCATAGTGATCTTCACCTACCTGCTGTGTATATCGAATTGGTGAATACTTTGTGGGGGAGAATGATGTCTCTGCACATGTCAGTGATAACCCTCTTGCATTTGTGAAAGAACACACCAACGACTGAAAAAAGGAAATACCTGCACATGGATGAAGTCAATAGTTAATAACGAGATCATTTTGTTAAACATAGTCTTGCAGTTAAATAATTGTAGTTTAATGATCTGCGCCAACCATATGCTTTTTTTGAACTCTTTACAACCCAAATTCCAATTATATTTGTACACGTATCTGCGCCTAAATTAATTTAGCTTGATGCATCAAACCAAAGAATGTTCCTTTTTGAATTAAGAATGAAGGAGAAATAGTGTGAAAGAGAAGTGAGAGCATATAAAATACTGTATCAATAACATGGATCTTCATGTGCCATAATGAGTACTTCGCAGTGTGAGATCCGATTATTAGTATTTATCTACTAAGGTTCATATGATGACATATTTATTATTCAAGATTCAAAGAAAGCGTGTGCTATTTTCTTGGGGTATGAACTTATCCTATCCTTTACCAGATGCTTGGTATTGGAAAGTGACAAATTGACATCTAAAACAACTATCTTCAAGAAAATACTTATCCAGGTGCTAGCCTTTGTACTGAAAGAAGGTTTTAGAAAACGAATTTGATTGGAACATCAAGGTCTTGAGGTTGTTTACAACACCAATACAACCATGATACATTGTTTTACTACTTAGAGAGGAAAATATTTTCACTGTATTTACTACCTAGCATACATTAATCTCAGAAAAACTATAGGGTTACTACTGCCTTAGCTTGCCACAACTTTGTGTCCTTTTCTCGGGAAATAGCTATGGTATCAAAACTTAGCGTGAAAGGCAATTTTCATTCCAGAGGCTCAGTATGTATACAAATCGAAATGAAGCCACGAGTAGTTATATATATATATATATATATATATATGCTGTCACAAACAAGGAAAAACACTCAAAAAATTATATATTAATTAATCATAAACACTAAATATATATAAACAACAATATATATATATATATATAATCTTAAGTATAATATATATATATAGGAGAAAGAGTAAATTGTTTTTCTGTGATTCATATGTGAATTTGAATGTGTAAAGTGTGTTTCAATAATTTGAATATAGGATTTTTGGATAGCTAATAATTATTTATATTTTTAATAGTATAAACATATATTAATTTTCTTTTGAACAATTTTATTTAGGTTTGAATATATTAATATTGATAAAAAAAAGCTAAAATAACTTTACTGTCTCAAAACTTTAATATAGTATATTGATTATCTTATTCATTTTTATCCTTATAAAACTGTTAAGTCATCAAATTTCTAATTTATACTATGTTGACTTTGAGTTGAGTGTGGTTCATAAGTAGGGATTAGGAACACAAGTACACCAAATAATTTGAGCACAACATTTATTGGATATTTGTATGGAAAAAAAATTATTTATAGAAAAGAGAATACATCATATACATCAAAAACATTCATTTGTACATTATATTATCAAATTAGAATTTTTTTACTTTAAGGATAATTTCTTTTAAAAACATAGTGAAAAATAAAAGTAAGTAATATAAAAATTAAAATTGAGTTTTAATATTTTAAAAATAGAAATGATATTTAAAATACGAGTTCTTGATTAAAAGTTGTATGTTGTATCTTAATATGCTTAGTAATTTATCTAAACTCTACTAGTACTTATTTTGATATTGTTTTTAACAAAATTACCACTGAAATATAAGAAAAAAACATATATAATTTGGGATATACTTAAATTATTTACTTTATAATATTTATTTTAAAAATTATAATTTCGCACTGCTACAGGAACCGGAATCCACATCGGTTCTGGGGATAATTTCACGACGGTCCCAAAATCGACGTTGAATCAGGAGACGTTAAAAGTAATATTTGTAACGTCGTTAAAAATCACAGAGCTTACAACGTTGGTTATAGACATAACCGACGTTGTAAGTGGACCAAACGAAAGTGTCTTCTAAAACTGCAATCCAGTTTCTAATTTTCTCATTTTCCCTAAATTTTAGTACCTGCATATCAAATAAACCAGCAAACCAGCCACAATTTCATATATAATACATTTCAAATAGCTAAATTTCAAAGATAGACTCTCTAGGCAAAGGTTTGGTGAAGATATCAGCTAATTGATGTTTTGTATCTATGTATTCTATAATGCAATCCTTAGTTATATGATCTCTAATGAAATGATGTGTTATGTTCTATATGCTTTGTCTTAGAAGAACAATTTAAAATAAGAAAGATTGATGTAAAAACAGCATTATTGGATGGATCTAATCGATCTTGAAAAAATCATAAAAAATAGTTAGACATTGAATTTTCCGCTAATTTTTGTTGTGTTATGTTCTTTTGATGTGTACTTGAATAAAGAGGCGTCACATCCCCCAAAATAATCACAGTTTTGAAAATACAAAATTTAGGTGTAGAAAAACTTCAAACGATCATAACTTTTGCTACGGACCTCGGATGGAGATGCGTAAAAAATGAAAGTTTTTGGAAATGACCCAACGAACCAGTTGGCAAATCCCAAAGGGGATTTGGGCAAAAAAAATTTCAAAAATCCTCCATTTACTATAACTTTTTTATTATTTTACTATTTTTTACCTATTTTCCTAAATTTTGGCCATTTATGTGACTAACTTGCACTTGTCAAAAAATTTTGAAAAAATTTGTGGAGTTGTGTCGTACCAAACAGAGAATTATCAGGCCATTACATCTTAGAAATTTCATAGTTGCAGGTTCTTTTGTCCTAATTGCATCATTTTGCATACAACATACCATACGGTTTTTGTCCTATTTCCTCTGTTATTTGACTAAATCCAAATTTTTATACAAAATCAAATACATAAACAACATTAAATAAAACCAGACCATCATCAGAACAATCATCTACAGGCATTTCAATAACCTAATCATACAAACACTATATTCTACAAAACAAAAAACAATAAAATAATAAATAACTCACCTGGCAGTAGCATTCCCGGCAGCGGCAGACGGTGGTGGCGCAAACGGCTGACGGAAGGGGAGCAGCGCAGCGTTCCAGCGGCAGCAGCGACAAGTGACAGCGACAGCGACTTCCAGCGACAGCAGCGACGGCGAATCATGCTTCACGAGCTTCGTGCGGCTTCACGTCAGCGGCGGTGGCATGAGCTTCACAGCACCGTGGAAGACGACAGTGAGGGGGAGGAACGGCGTTGGTGTCACAGAACTCGCGGCGGAGAACGCAGAGGGAGCGGCGCAACGAATAACAAAAGTGAGGAAGAAAAGGGGAAAATAGGTTTTTAAAAGCCTTTCTACGTGTCATAAGTGCAACGCCAAACGTTCTACGTCGGTTATCCAGTATAACCGACGTAAAAGAGTCAAATCAAACATTTTACATCGTTTAGATTTAAACTGATGTAGATTGACGACGTTAATAAATACTTATTTAGTAATGTCGTCTATATTTGTAGAATAAACTTTTTAAGATGGTGACAGCGGGACACCTAAAGCGTGCCTACGGCTATGCAATACTAACATTTTAAGGCTTCAACTGTGCATTTACTTTTTAAAATTTAAATATAAATAAAATACTATAGTATAGATATTGCTTGTTTAGATTCTACTTTATAAACTCTCACCATGTTTCTTTCAAAAGAGAAGAAAATTAAAAAAATAGAAAATAAAATGTTAAAAATACGAAAAAACAATAAAAACCCTTTTTAAATAGAGAAAGTATTTATTTGGAAAGTGTTTTAATTGAGATAGATTTATATTATAATAATTATATTGTAATTTAACTAATTTTTAATATAATTAATTATTATTATTAATTATAAATTTTATTATAATATAAATAGTTAAAATAAAAATTAAAATTGTAATTTAATTATAATGTAATAAATTATATGTTATAATATAATTAATGTTAATATATTATGTAATAAAATAAAAATTATAAAAAGTATTTAAAAAATTATTTTAAGTAAAATATTTAATAATAAAAATAAATTTATATAATAATATTAAATAAATAAATTTATATAATGATATTAATAACAAAAAAATTAATAATAATAATAATATTGTTAAATAAAAATTATTATTAACAATAAAATAAAATAATTTTTTTAAATTATAATAAATAAATATTATTATTAATTAAAAAATTAATTTTAAATTATTATATTAATCAAAACATTCATAATCTTCTTAAAATTTTCTTCATTTATTACTATCTTTTCCTTAAAATTAATTAAAAAATTAATTTTAAATTATTATATCAATCAAAATATTTATAAACTAAATTTTTATTCTTTTTTATTATCTTTTTCTTAACACAAATAATTTCACTTTTTGCTTTTTTTTTAATTCATTCTTTTTCTTTTTCTTTAAACTTTTCTTTTCAAAAAATAACAAAGCCTAATACATTGTTTTTCAAAGTTTTATTAGTTTAGACTCTGAATTTAAATAAGACCCTACATTATAATTTTGTTTGCCTCTGCTTTACTATCCAATTAATTATAAAGAAAATTTAATTGTCCTGAAATGGCTTTCAAAAGCTTGAACATTATTTACTTTTTTCAAATTTAATGTAAATATATTTTTTATTTATCAAAACTATTTGAAATTCAATTTTTAGTTTTATTTTATACATCTGTTTATCTAATCTTGAAATCTTTGGATCTTTAAAGTGGATTACATAAGGCATTGTAAGAGTTAGTAGCACTTTTGAACTATAAGTAGTCGAATTCAACTTGATAATTAACAATTATTTTAAATATTTAATAATCATTTATTTTTATTATGTATCCCTATTAGACTAAATGCTGAATAAACACTTAATAAATATTTATTTTTGTTATTAGGATGATGATGAGAGTAGATAGTACAAGTTTGAGTATATTGGGTTCCATTTTCATATTTGATGTAATGAAACTCATATTTCTTTTAGATATTGGACACCCTATTTCATCGAACAGTGAGTATAGATGTACATATACTTATATTATTTAAATAATTTTTTTAACAAAAAATAAAAAACATATCAAAGATATAATATTATCAATAATTTAATATTAAAATATATATATATATATTCTCTTTCTAATATTAAATAATTAAAAAAATTATAATTCTATAAATTTCAAAATAAATATCATATAAATTAACTTTATATTTAAATAAAAAATATCCTACAACTTTTAAAACATTTAGATATATTAAATTTGAATTGATCTCATTTTAAATTTTTTATTTTTAAAATCCTTTTATATAAGTCAATTCAAGTTATTGAATTTCAATTTTATCATAATAACATATTTTAATTACCATTAAGTTCAAAAGGTTCAAAAAATTATTCAAACATTAAATAATTATTTATTATTCAAAAATATTAATATTAATAATATTTTTAGTCATTATTGATTGATTTTTTTAATAAGAATTTATCAAGATTTTTTTAATTATTATTGACAATGTATTATTTCTATTAACAATTTTCACCCCAATTAGTTAAACTAATTTCAAACATATAAATTTTGATTGATTTAAACCAATTAATATTTGAAAAAAAAATCTATTATTAAAAAAATAACAATTTTATTAATAATAAAACATAATCATAATAGGCCTCAACAAATTAATAATTACAGCAAACATTAATAAAAAAAAAGAAATTCTCATTACCAGAACCTAGTTTCCTTGTATTAGTTAAAAGATCGTAACTAATATCAAACAGTTTACAATATTAATGGAAACATTACTAACAGTTTAATAAAAGATCATTTCTGTCAACATTAATAAATAAACCTTATTCAACATCAACCAAATAGTAATTTCTCGATTTTAGTTAACTATAAAACCTCTAAACAAAATTAAACTCAGAAAATAATATAAAAAAAAACACAAGTTTAAGAATAAGAGAAGTTCCAAATTCTTTTAGGTGAATTTGAAATTCTTTATTTTTAAATAATTCAATTAGAAAAATTCTAGACAAACATTTATACCGCGGCGAGTACTAGATTCTAAGCCCTGATAATTGCTTATAATAATAAATATGCCTCGCTGCTGCATCAAACATTTATCGCACTAAAATGCAGTAGACGCAATCGTTACACTTTTGATTTACATATTTTCAATTGAAAATTTTAGTTATTTTAGTCAGGAAGCTCAGAACGCTCCCTCTTTGCTGTTTCTACCATTGTACATAAGAACTTAATAGGGTTGCAATCAAAAGGATTTGAAAGTGCAGCATGTGCCAAAAATGGAAGCTTTCTCAAAGACCTTCCACTCATTCCCTGTGAACAGATCAAACTCATCAGTTAGATAAAAGGTCAAACAAAAGATTAATGCTCAACACCCACAAGAAAAATTTTTCCCTACCTCACATGCCTCGGCGGTTTCCAATAAGTGTTTGCAAAGTTGCATGAATATAGCACCCTCGTGAAAATCTGGAGCGTTCAACCTCTCCTTTGCACAAGCGTAATTTGGAAGCATGACATTCTTGCAATCCTAAAAGTCAGTATGATTAGCCGAAACAGTAAGATGTCAATGTCTGAATCTGAATAAAGATTATTTTATCTGGATCGGATTAATGATTCGAATATTAATGGCTTGTTTGTAAAGATAGTTGGACAAGATGGAGAACTCTCTGCACCTGTAAACTAGTCAAGATCCCTGTACGTATCAGTTCCTGCAAGCAGGACCTTAATATTTCATACCGAGCTTGAAGAGTTGGAGGACCAACATATGCTTTGATATCAGCTCGATCAACGAAAGCAATGTCTGCAATAAAATTGATAAATCTGTATGATCTACAACATGTGAAATGCGTTTAAATGAAATTTATGGAGGAAGTGAATACTGAATAAACTACTTAACAAGAAATTTGAGAGGAATGATGCTCCCACCTATAGTGGGAAAAGGCTGCTGTTAACGACATTGGGGTGATGGTAATTTCGGATCTGGAAATAGTATTGTTTTTTATACACGGAGATAGTATTGCTGTTAACGAAAGTCCATGCTTTATTTGATAACAACTTGACTTTGATGCCCCAAACAGGTGCTTGGTGAGGAAAAACTATTATACACGGTACCGGCTACCAATTTCCACCGTGAATCATGTAAAAAATAAAGAAATTAACTAACTCCACATACTGCAAAGCTACTCTACACTTCACTTGTAAATGGACTGACATATTATAAGCTAATCAGATTTGAATATTCAAATTTATCGGAGAGCCCACTATAACTTACAAGGAAAGAAGCCATAGAATTGAATAAATGAGAAATTAAGACTTACCAATAGCTGCAGTTATGTTGGAAGTGGTTAGAATTATCACATTAGGAGATGATTTTAACTTGTCCATCTGAGTTAGTAATGCATTGACAACCTGAAATTCCGTATTCGGATTGAACTTACGTTAGACACAAACACCCAAGATAATAGCCAATACCTCCGAATTACATTTTTAATCAATCTAAAACAGTTTCACAAAATAGTGGGAACGGGGGAGAGTGTTTATTCCTGCTGATAGGATGCGGTGGAGGATTTTACCCGAATGGAATCAGAAGGTTCAGAACCAGATAGGGCAGCTTTTCTAGCAGCAGCAAGGCTTTCGACTTCATCTGCAGGATCATAACCACATACTCAAGCAGACACAGGAGAAAAATACATGAGGCAAAGTTGGAATTTATCATGTTATCTCAGGCCTCACCAATCAATACAAATACGAGATTGCTTTCTTCCTCTACCATTTCTTGAATCTTTTGGAAAAGCTTCGCTACCTAGTAGAAAACAAAGAAACACATTTAACACTCGATAACCATACAAAAATAGTTCATTGTAGTAAGTAACTTGGTAAGTATACAGCATCGTTAAATTTCGCAATTTCACAATTAGACTTATCAATCTCCTTAATTAAAAAATCCATAAATTCCTACATTGTTTTAGTTCAGTAATATTCAATATGCAGGACTCTTAGATTATAGTTACGGGAAAAAACTTCTTTAGTTTATAAACTCACTAAAGCATTGGTATAAAACTAAAAGGACACAGACAGTCTAAGTGGCTTAATATTGCACCACAATAGTTTTCCAGTTTCTCTACAATCAGCAACAAAGCATTATAACACAACCTCATTCAGTTCCGTTAAAGACCAACTAATAGATCAGCTTCTCTGTTTTTAAAATGGAGGCTAGTCAACTTGACTAGTGCATTAATCAACAAGAACATTTTAGGAGAATTACAAGAAAGATGATAAGAAACAGTAACCTATTTACTCACAAAAATAATTCTCTATTTTCTTTCTTTAGTATTTCACGGACTCAGATTTCAGGAATAGTTTACTTTTTTTAATTAGATTTATTTTTAATTGTAATTGTAGTTTGGACTTGTTAATTGGACCTCAATTGAACACATTCAATCAAGGCACAAGTAGTGAGGAAGAGAAGCACACCTTGATAGCATGGCTATGCATGCTCCACACACACACAAGGAAAGCACCAAGGTGACGAGGAAAGTGTGTATATGGTACGCTCATTCCTTAAATATTAAAGAACTACTTTTAAATTTTGAATTTGCCACCTATTGGAGCCAAGCTTGGACAAAACGTATGGCTATATATAGGCCTCTTGGATCATTGTTCCACACTTTTGAATGAATTAAAATTTCTTTGTGAAATTGTGAGAGCATTGTTCTCTTGAGAGTGATACATTAAAGTCATATAAGTTCAAGTGACGATTCAACCTCACTTATCTTGAGTCTAACTAAAGTGGTGTATTCTACATTTCTTCTCCTATTCCCTTCTCCTTCGTTTCTTTTAATTTGGCATTGCTTTAGATACTATGTTATTATGTCCATCTTATGTTCTTGAATCCATAATCGAAGCTATGAGTTAGCATTCATGTAAAGGCAGAGGGGATTCAATTCTTTTAGTTGTGATCTTATAATGACATCGAGCTAATTGATTCACTTTCATTGCCAATTCAATTTGATGGATTGTAGGTCAGGAGTCACTTATGTAGAATATCACTCTTAAATATTCTGTATGAGGTTCCCTCATAACTGCAACCCATCTATTCTAAATGGTTGCAGGACCACTGTGTATTCCAATATAGGTAAGCATTGGATAGGCTTGCTTTTATTTTTTAAATTTGTTGTATACATATGGTTACTCTAGGTTAAGCATCACAATAAACTGGTATTAGGCATCACAATGAACTGGTATTAAGTACAAGGTGCTAATTGCCACTTCACCTGTGTGGTCCTAATATATCTGATTTAGTTGTAGAAACTAAAATAAAAAGTATGAACATTGCATATTATATTCTGCTTTGATTATCTATTGGTTTATGTCTTTATTTATTTGTTTCATATCATACTTGTACCCTAATCTGTAAAATTTTTACCCTCCTACCTGATACTGTTACCCGGATTCCTGCTCCATAACTGAAAATATATGGTTCAATTCCAAAGCAAGAAAACAACAAAGATGACGGTGGCAAGTCTTTCCATTTTTGATACGCATACTATACTAGTACTAGTTTACTGTTCTTTTCTTTTCTTTTCCTACTTCACTGTAACTAAGAACTCTTCTTTGCCCTCAGGTGATCCTAAAATGAACTAATTTATGCTAGTTACCCTCCGAAACAGAGATATTACTCATTATCACACAAACAATACAACCAAGTCCAGGTGAAAATGAGAAAAGGATACTTATAATGAAGTTTCCTTCCCAGATTCATACTGCTCTCAACAATTTGTCAAGTAGAAAATCCAAATCCATCATGTGAAGGTAACATACAAATAATTATGTCCAGTGATATAGGAAAAGATCTTGAAAACTACCCAAACTCAAAAAAGTCTTGACTCTTGTTCCCTTTTCCTTAATGCAATTCTATGCTACCAAATAGTGGGTGTTCCTAGCTTGAGTCAACTAAATCCTTTGATCTCACTCGATATCAACTTGAAGGCCATAATAATTACATGAAGTTTTATGCCTCCAGCATCTTACTTACAGAAAGTAATCTTGACTGTTAAACCCACCGACAAAAATTGCAGTCAATATGTAATAAGAGTATGAAATATGATTATAGAGAAGTCAATATGCAAATCTACGACAGACAGAAAGTTTCAGATATGCATACCAGCTTGCCACTTTCAGAGAACCATTTACTGAACAAAGAATGTGCATTCACTTCGATAAGCTGGGACTGAGGGTATCTGAGTGGGGAAACAACAGGTAAGTTAATTTATGTTCCATTTATTTACTTGTTGTCATTGGAAAATATTGGTAGAATGTTAAAAAAGTACTGATAATAGATCAGTGCACCTTGAATTGAATCGAATTGCTAATTTCTGAGCTAATGCTTTACATAAAGATGTCTTTCCAGTCCCAGGAGGTCCATGTAACAGAATTATGCTGCAAATATATAAAAGTCTCTAAAATATTAAGATATGCACATAGTTCAATCATCTAGGTCTATAGTCCAACTTCCCATTATTGCTACAACAAACAATTTTACTTAAATAGCAATAAAATTAAATAAAAAAGAAGAAACATGTTTTTCTTTAATTTTTCTACAAGGAAATAGCCTACATGATATTATTTAGTTCTAAACTGTTCGCTTTCAGCAGTCAGAGTCTAAAAAAGAGAGCAAGAAAAATTATAGGGCCGCCATCACAATGCTCTTGTTCACCTTCCTTTGAAGTAATTTTTCAGTCATTTTGCGAGTTTCTAATGTTTGCAAAAACAATCCGTAAAGATTTTAACAACAAAAGTTCTGATTATTATAGTTGCATATGCTGCAAACTTTTTCTCGTCAACAAATCTAAAGCAAGTCCTAAAACAAACATCAAGCTCAATTAGCAGTTATACTGAGTTGCTTTTCAGGTGTCCAGAAATCAAAATTTGCTCAGTATATCACGGAGCACCATTACTGCTAGGGAAGACACCAAACATGAACATATCAGGTCATGCATGCAATTGTAAAACAAAGTTTCAGAATTGAAGACATTAAAACTAAATAAATATTTCCAGTTCATACCGATTCCATGAAACAAGGAATGGATCAACCCCTTTTTCGGTAAAGAGCAAAGCACTAGCTGCATAACGCAATAACCGTTGCTTTAGTCCAGATTCATATATTAAGCTGCAAAACACAATGGTTGATAGTGCAGGGTAAATGACTTAGAAATTTATAGTTAATCAAAAAAAAATAACAGTATAAAATTAGAACAGGTAAAACATAAACTACTATAAATAAAGTAATAACCTTTCCCACATGCCATCAAATTCTTTTGCAGGAAGAATCCATTCATTGAAGCTGGAAGACTGGCCATCGGAGCTTATATCCTCACACGGACCTTCCTCGCTAAGCTGACAAAGCAAAATTCAGACCAAGAAATATTCACTTCAAATGGAACTTCCAAAAGAATAGTATAACAGTGCTTTATTTTTCAAAGTGCACTCTCCTCGCTTTAGAGGAGCTAAGTCTATCCCTTTTCATACTCATAAGGATATGACAACCAAGGAAAATGAGACTGAGACCAATACATAGGCAATCAAATCAAGTCAGCAGTATCACCTGAAAAACATGTACAATAGGCTTGACCTGCCAGAACAAAAGAACATTATCATTGTGCCTCCCTTCATCTACAAAAGAGTTACATTTTACAGTCAGAATCAGAAAAGCAGCCGTAGAATGAATTATTGTCCCTCTCTCTCCATTCAGGGAATTATTCAACACAATTTGCTATGTTGTTGTTCTAATTGCTAAAACACTCAATCCAACTCACGATGAGACCAGAAGTATTTCTATGCAATTTCAGATGTTTTAAAAAAGTAAAAGAAATCAAATCAATAAGGTTCCAGTCATTTCTAACTATTCCTAAACCCTAAAACAAACAAATCACACACCAGTATCACATCCACAGACGCAAATTCTTTGCACGTTATCTGCGAGAAACGCCTCATCAAGAGGGACCGGAATGGGCCCATCGATATAGCTCAAACTCCTCTTTTCAAGCATCCTGCTAAATCGAGAACAGCAAAAATCACAATTTTGAAAAAAAAACGAAAACTTTAATTTGCAATTTGGCAAAGAAGGGAAAGGGGTTACCCTTCAACGGCGGAACGAATATCTTCGATTTTAGCCGTGCTGGAAGGTTTTAGGGTTACCTCGACTAGGAGCAAAGTTAGAGTGATTAAAGAAAGAGTAAGATGAGAAATGAGAATGTGTAGAGTAGAGAGAGTGAGAGGGAAAGTACCAGGGACAAGAACTTTGTCCTCGGGAAGCGAGTGCTGGGAAGCAGCGCCATTTTCGTAGGTTGTGAGCTCTGTGTCCATGGGAGCACTCATGTTGTCGCTTCTAACTGAAGTTGTGGAGTGAGGAAGAAGAGAAGGGTTTTCTTTCAAAATGAGCGGGAAAACCCCAAACCACACCTTTCCAAATCAACTTCACATATCGATTTCAAAGTCACAAGGCAACTTTGGTCTTTTTGCTTCTCATCTTAAACTTTCTTTCCACCACTAAAATCAGGATTTATAAATAATTTAGGTAAAAATCTCAACTACATTTAAGTTTATATAATTTTGGTTTTTGGAACGGTATTTTTTATTTAAATTTGGTATCTTGAGGAGTATTTTTTTTATTGAAGATGTTATCTAAATTATTACAACTCATTCTTCATCTACTATAAATAAATATAAGAAAGAAATGTCTCAAAATATGCTTTTTCTCATTATTTCTTGTTTTTTTGGAATGTGAAAATTATCATATCATCTTTGTATATAATTTCAACATTTCTCCATTACATTGCTTTTCTGGTCATTTTAATTTCTGCAGCAAACAAATTTACTATTTTGCTCATAAATATTTTTTTTGACACTTAGTTACATTTGTGATTTTTTTTCCTAAATATTACTATTCTGAAAAATATTTACACATATATACTAACCAGAAAATTATTTACAAAATAATACAGTTTAGTGTTCATGTCACAATTCGATTTTTTGGAAACCGAATTCTGACCTACGAGACGACTACGAGACGTCTACGAGAGTACAATTTTACATTCAGAATTCGGTATCTGGAGAACCAAGATTCTGAGTAGCAAAAATTTTTTTTTTTTTTGCTGGGCACTCAAAATTCGATTTCCTAAAAACCGAATTCTGAGAGGCCTTTTTTATTTCTTTTTTCTCTATGTCACTCGGAATTCGGTTCTCGGATAATTGAATTCTGAGTGGACGTAGAATTTTTTTTTTCATTTTGGTTTTTCATTATTTATATAATTTATATATTTTTTTAAATTTTTATATCTAATAATATATTTAAAGTTTTTTTATTTGTTTTAAATTATATAACTAAGTTTATATATTTATAATATAATTAAATTTATATATGTAATTATGTTTATATATTTATAATATAATTAAATTTATATATGTAATTAAGTTTATATATATATAATATAATTAAATTTATATATGTAATTAGGTTTATATATTTATAATATAATTAAATTTATTTATGCAATTAAGTTTATATATTTATAATATAATTATATTTATTTATGTAATTATGTTTATATATTTATAATATAATTAAATTTATATATGTAATTGAGTTTATATATTTATAATATAATTAAATTTATATGTGTAATTAGGTTTATATATTTATAATATAATTAAATTTATTTATGCAATTAAGTTTATATATTTATAATATAATTATATTTATTTATGTAATTAGGTTTATATATTTATATTTAATTAAATTTATATGTAATTAAGTTTATATATTTACAATATAATTAAATTTATTTATGTAATTAGGTTTATATATTTATAATATAATTAAATTTATTTTTGTAATTAGGTTTATATATTTAAGTTTATATATTTATAATATAATTAAATTTATATATGTAATTATGTTTGTATATTTATAATATAATTAAATTTATATATGTAATTAGGTTTATATATTTATAATACAATTCAATTTATATGTAATTAAGTTTATATATTTATAATATAATTAAATTTATTTACGTAATTAAGTTTATATATTTATAATATAATGAAATTTATATATGTAATTAAGTTTATATATTTATAATATAATTAAATTTTGTTTATGTAATTAGGTTTATATATTTATAATATAATGAAATTTATATATGTAATTAAGTTTATATATTTATAATATAATTGAATTTATTTATGTAATTCACATGACATATCAAAGGATACAAAAATTACCCCAATTGTATTTTACTTGTGTTTTTGTTGCGGATTTGAGTTGTATTTTGTAATTTTTGAATTTTCTTGTACTTGTGTTGCTTTCTTTGGTGTCTTGGGAAAATGCCTTTGGTGCAATCCCTTCTCCTAAGTTGAACCTTGTAATAGTTGCGCTTTAGACTTGTGGAAGTGTGCTAAGGGGTCTAAGGTGCCACTTAGACTTTCACATAGGAATTCGTCTAGTTTATTTTCTTCTTATCTTTAATCTTTTATTGCATTCATAGTTGTGCATTTGCATTTTTTTTTTCTCACATAAAGAAAAAAAATATTTGTGTTTGACAATTTTCTTAAAGGGAAAATTCGTGTAGTGCTTGTCTAAGGAAAGTCAAGGAAAGATTTGGTAAGTTTGTCCATTGTGACTCACCTCTCTTTCCTGGAGACTAACTGAAGTACTATCTTATAATCTCTTTAACAAAACAAATCTCATACAAATATCAAAACTAAGGATTTCTAAGAGAAATTCTCTACACACTGAAAGTGATTCTAGTCCTTCTCCTAAAAGCATTTCTAAAATGGTTAAGGAGTTAAAATCACTTCAATTGTGGAGATAGCAAGAGGCTATTTTAAAAGAAACAGAAAAGATTGAAAGAGAAGCCCAACTTGCTATTCTTGAGGAGGAACTTAGAATTCTTATACAAGAAGAAGAAAAAAGTTACAAAATCAATAAAAAACTCATTCATCTAGGAGCTCTAAATCTAGAGAAATGGAGTTTGAGGAGGATAGTCGTAGAGTGTATGATTTTTATCAACCTCCTCCTCCTAGAAGGCACAGAGACCAAGAGCCTAAGCAAAGAGAAGTCAGGGTTGATCTACCTCACTTTCATGGAAGGGATGATGTAGAAGCCTACCTTGATTGGGAAATGACGGTAGAGCAGCTATTTTCATGTCACCAAGTTAGTGAGGTCAGAAAAGTACCTTTGGCTACTTTAAGCTTTCAGGGTCATGCATTGGTGGACTTCCCTGAAGAGAGAAAGGCGCCTTCATAATGAACATCCAGTTGAATACTGGAATGATCTTAAAGGCGTCACCATGTCCTTTCTTATTGTAACAGAGAGCTTATGACAGTAGAAGAATATAGGCAGAAGATGGAGTTATACATGATAAGGGCTGGCATTAGGGAAGAGGAAAATACCACCATAGCTAGGTTCATGAGTGGACTCATTCTTGAGAAAAGGGATAAAGTTGAACTTCTCCCATATCAGGATTTTAATGACTTGGTTCAGTTGTACATAAAAGTGGAACAACAAATTTTAAGAAAAAGGACTAGTCGCAAGGAGAGTTCAAACTCCAAACCTTATTTTAAGAAAGAGTACAAGAGGGAGGAAGAATCTCATAAGGGTAAAGAAAAATAAAACCCTCCCCAGAACCTAGCTAGAGACAAAAAGGAAGTGCACACTTCACACACTCGTACTAGTGATATCAAATGTTTTAAATGTCTTGGCAGAGGTCACATTGCATCTCAGTGTCCCACCAAAAAGACCATGATCTTAAGGGGCACTGTCATTTATAACAGCCAAGATGAGGCTTCTAGTGAGAGTAAATATGAGAGCATGTATGAAGGTGGGGATGCATTTCCTTGTGATGGGGACCTTCTGATGGTTATAAGGGTTTTCAATAATCAACCTAGTCCACAATTGTCACAAAGAGAGAACATCTTTCATACAAGATGTAAAATTTTCATAAAATACATGTTCTCTCATTATGGATTGGTTCATAGTGCAACTGTTGCAGCACTAGGTTGGTAAAGAAGCTGAATCTTTCTGTCATTCCTCATCCTAAACCTTATAAACTTCATTGGCTGAATAAAGATGGGGATATGACTGTAAATCAGCAGGTGAAGGTAAAGTTATCCATTGGAACTATAATGATAATGTTTTATATGATGTAGTAGAAATGGATGCTTGTCATGTCTTATTGGGAAGGCCATGGCAACTTGATAAGAAATAATGGCCTCACCAATGAAATTACCTTCACCCACAAAAGGAAAAGAAGTTTGTACTTCATCCTTTGACACCTTCACAAGTGTTGGAGGATCAAGTTCAACTTAGAAAAAAATATAGAAAGAGAAAACAAAGAAAAGTGTGAGAAAGAAGAGAGAGAGAAGAAACAAAGAGAAAAAGAAGAGAGAGAAAAGGAAGACACAGAGAAAGTAGAGAGAGAAAAAGAAGAGAAAGAAAAAAAAAGAGGGAAAAACGAAAGATGAAAAATGAGTTGGAAGAAAAAGTTAGGATAAAGAAGGAGTTAAGTATGACATCTTCTGAACATGACCAAAGATCTGTTAAGAAGAATTGTACTATACTAAACTCTTCTTTCATCCTAGAGAATAAGATAAAAATTTCTACAAAAATATCTTCTTCTATTTTGTTGTTGCGTTGCACTAGACAATGGCAAAATCAAAATATGAAATTGAAAAAAACAAATAAAAATGCTTTTGATCCTATGTTCCTTAATGATTCATCTCAGATAAATATTAAGGAACATTCCTCTTTCTTCTACTTCTTTGTACATAGATATTTTCTTATGTTCTTATTTGTTGTTTACTGTAGGTTGATATTTGACCCTAGAGGAACAACATAAGAAAATCAACCTAGGGCTGTTGTCACTTAGCATCATTCAGATCTAAGGACAGATCCTTCTCAAGAGGGAGGAAATGATGGAAAACCATCCAACCCACATTCAGTGGCTAAGAGGATAGAAGAGAATGAAGCTTCAAGGATGAAGACTCTTCTATTTTGGAGTGTAGAACTAGGATTTTTCTTCTTTCTTCTTAGTCTTGTAAATATTTGTATACGAGTTTTATTTTCTTGTTTTCTTTTTAGAAAAATGTTTAAGATAAAATAGGTTCATTTGTATTTGAATAGCATAAGCGAGCTTCTAATTGGGTTCCAATTTAGTCTCTAATTAGGCTGCCCATGGGGAAAATTTTGGGCTTGCTCATCAAACCCCTTGGAGCTTTTTTGGGATGTCACATAGTTGTTGAAGGAAAAAGCACTTTTGGAGCCAAACACTAGTAAAGACTTACATGAAGAAAACTAGCTCCACAAAGACTTATTTGTATTATAAATAAGAGGGATAGGGGAGAAAAAGAAAGGTTGCGCGTACGTTGTGAGAAAGCCAGAGAACAGAAAAATGGCAACACATTGTGCAATACTCATCTAGGTAGCGGTAGTTATAAATTTCTGCATAGATTTCTGTATTATCACTGGTAAAGATTACTTATATTCTGAATCTTATATCTCTTTCACCGTTTAAGATTTTTTAGTATCTTGTTAATGGGTTAGTTTTGGTAATGGGTTAATACACATTTCTAGATTGTTTGTTTAAATTAGTAATATTAATTTCATCCCTATTATTCCAATTAAAAAATAAAAAAAATAATAGTTTTATTTTCCAATAGAAATAATTTTAGATTGAAAGTGATAATACTGCTAGCCTAAATCAGAATCCATAATCGTATTTGTTAGTAGATGATACAAATTTAACAAAAATCGGAGTTTAAGACCGATTTCAATTGAAATCACAATTACATCGAAAACAAATATGTTATGTCCATGATTAAAATCGAGGGTGATGTATCCAGTAGAGAAAAATCGAAGGAAGAAGATATCGAGAAAGGAAAATCAAGAAAGGCAAACAATCAAGAAGGGTAGAATCAAGATGGAAGATGGTTTAAAAAAAGGAATAAAAATCGATCAGAAGACGGTAAGAGGTTTCGATAGCTTAAAAAGCAGTCTCTTAAAAAGCAGGACACGTGGAAAGTGCAATTTGAAATAGATTTAAAAAATAAGAACATGCATAACCATTTTAGGCAACAATTACGTTTTATTTGTATTATAGATAAAAGGGATAAGGGAGAAAAATGAAGGTTATGCATACGTTGTGAGAAAGCTAGAGAGTAGAAAAATGGCAACACACTTCGTCTGGGTGGCGTTAGTTCATGAGTTTCTGTAGAGATTTCTATATTATCCCTGGTAAAGATTACTTATATTCTGAATCCAATATCTCTTTCACCCTTAAGATTTTTTAGTATCTTGTTAATGGGTTAGTTTTGGTAATGGGTTAATACACATTTCTGGATTGTCTATTTAAATTAGTAAGATTAATTTTATTCCTGTTATTCCTGTTATTCCAATTAAAAAATAAAAAAAAAGAATAGTTTTATTTTTCAAGAGAAATAATTTTAGATTGAAAGTGATAATATTGCTAGCCTAAATCAGAATCAATAATCGTATTTGTTAATAGATGATAAAAATTTAACGAAAATTGGAGTTTAAGACTGATTTTAATTGAAATCACAATTACATCGAAAACAAGAGTATAAAATGGAGTTGATGAGTTTTTACAATTTTCTCAATAAAATAGAAAATCTATTAAAGGGACATATTATTGTTCATGTGTGTTTGGATTATAGTTGAAAAACTTAAATTGAGTTGAGCTTAACTTTTTAAAGTTTAGTTAAAAATAGGTTAAGTTAGCTTGATTCATGTTTGGATAATTTTATTTTAAAAGAACTTTTATTAAAAGAAAACTTGTTTGGATGATAATAGTTGAAAATACTTTCAAATGTGCAAATACTAGAATGGATATGAATTTTATAATATAATATAAATGTTATTTATTTTATTATTTTTAGTGTATATTTGAATTGATAATACATGTTAAGTTTATTAAGATTGATATAATTTTCTCAAGTGGTCCCAAACATCATAACTTGCAAGTTGCATCCTTATCGAATAGGAGACAAAATTATTAATCCGAGTAATTTTTGGAATTATTTACCTGTCATAGTCGGGATCACGACGGGATGACAAAAAATATCATTTAAAAGGTAGAGGAGTTGTGTCACCATATTTTATTAAGGAAAACTACAGAAAAAACCTTTAAAAAAAGAATGGTGTTCAAAACCAAATTAGGGTTCTGGAGTCGATTATGCACAGGGAAGGTGTTAACACTCTACGACGTCCATCCTAGTTACCTTTGATTAAATATGCAACGTTAATGTAATTCTTAAAATATTTATTTTTCCCCTAAAATCAACTAAAGATATATGTAAAAGCTACATTTAGTTATTTTTTTTGAAGTCAAGAAAATATTTATTTGGGTTCGACAAGGATTAACCTTGCTCCAACGTATTTCCATTCAAAATAGAAATTCAGGGTTATGTAGTTTTTTTTTCTAAAACAAGATTTTGTGTGTTTTGGATGCTTTTTAGTTTTAGAGTTTTAATAGTATTTAGGTATTTTTTAAAGGGATTTAGGTTTTTAGTTCACGCGATTTGGAGCGTAAGATAGTGTGAACAACTATACTGGATACACTTACAAATCATACAATGAGTGAAGATAATATAAACTATAAATCAATATTGTAGATTGTTGCATGAATTTTATTTTAAAAAATGTTTAATTTATATATGATTTATAGGTATAAGATGATGCGCACGATCATACATGCATCTTAAAATTTACTATTTTTAATTTATTTATTAAAGTGATTTTTAAATAATATAAAATAACATAGGCAGTCATACATATATTCAAAATTTATTCAAATATATTTATGAAAGAATGATTTTTTATAATAATATATAAGATAGCACATGCGGCGATACATATATCTTAATATTTATTTTAAGTTATATAAATGTTGATGAAATAAAAAATTTAATTTTATCATATTAAATATATAAATAAATTTTAATAAATAAACATTAAATAAAAAATGACGCATGCATACGTCAAAACGACTCTTTAATATATATATATATAAATAAGAGTTTGTGCAAAAGTTAAAATAATAGAAAAACTTTAATTAGATAGTGCATGTGACCTTACTCATATTTAACAAATGACTAAATTACACATTTACACAAAAAAAATATAAATGATTAGTTAAGAAACTTGAATAAAAAGATTTAATATAATGCCAAAATTAGTAAAATAAATTTGTGTGGAAAGTTCAACGTATACTCATCTATGCACCAGGTTTCTAGCCACCAAATATAATAAGAAAAAATTATTGACGTACCCCTTTCAATCCTTCATCGAACACTTTAACTTTTGTCTTTGATTTTTTTTTTCTTAAAACTCTTCTTTCCAAATTAAAATGTTTTACGAGCATGTCAGACCACGAGTTTTAAATCTCAACGTTACCACCCTAATAATAAGTTCATTAAAGTGGGATTCACGTTAAGATTAACATAAAAAGATAAATGTATTAAAGTGAATGTTAATGATTCACCTATACCAATAAGGTCTAGATATGCGGTTTGCTACTTGGTGTGGTATATTTATCATATTTCTAAAATGAATCTCACTTTAAAAAAATTCAAAGATATAAACCAATCACCCATGGCAAAAAAAAAAATTTAAAAAAGCTAACTACAATTCACTTTGAAAAAAGATTCACCTGTACTTCTCCACAACAACTTCTATTTTTCTAATTTTTTTATTTCTTAAATACCATGATTGTGTTAAAAATAAAAGTAATTAATTTAAAATTAAAGTGTCAGAAATAAGGTGTTTCAAAACACCTTTCACCTAAACTTTTTATATTACACTAGTATAAATAATCCTAATGAACTTGTTAACAAGTTGAGTCAAACTACAAATTTTATTTGTTGTTTTTCATTTTTCTCCTCAAGGTTATAATTACAAATATAAAAATTATCTTTTTATTTTACTTTTATATTTTTTTATTTTCTGACTCTTAAACTTCAATTAAAAATGTTTTATTAATATAATTTTTATATTAAAAGCTTAATCAGTAAAGAGGAACAATCTCCCTTATTTTGCAGCGTCACTTTTAGCGAGTACCAAGCGACAACCACCAAACGACCACCACCAAAACGTTTACCACTGAACAGTTGTTATGAAAACTACTATCAACGAACGTGACTCTTGCTAGCCATCGAACGTGACTCTTCACTGTCGCCTACTCCCTTTTGGAAAATTAGGATTTTAGAAGTCGCCACCAATATTTTACTCAAAACATTGAAAATTTTTTTTTAATAAGGAAACAAATTTAGGTTAACACAACCAGAAATAGGGTTCGAAGATTAATTATGTATGGGAAAGATGTTAGGCACCCTCCAACGCCCATTTTTGGTACCCTATGAAGAATCTGCAACTAAAATAAAGTTTCAAATCACTGTTTCTACCTCATTATTGCAACAATAATAGAAAGGAGAAATTATTCATAAGAAAATAAAAAAGATGAATTGATGTGATCTCATTTCATGAAGAACTTCAACCCATGCAAGAAGGAGTCACCACAAGAAAATAAGGAAAGAAAAATATGAAAGAAAAGTTTACAAAGAAATTTGAAGAAAATGAAGGAAGAAAACCAAGAGAAATGTACAAGAAGCTTGAAGAAGATATTAGAAATATTAACGGGTCTTGTAATTCCCTTGTAAATAAAAATTAAGTCAGTTTAGTGTCTTTCTTTAAAATAGAAATAAGAGGCTAGTTGTTTGAACACATGGATAGTATAAAAAATAAGGGCCTTGTTTGGGAAGCTTTGGAGCATCTTCCAAACATGGCCTTTTAGAATTCCACCCATGTACATGTATTTTCGTTTTTCCCTCTCTATATAAGGGTGTGAGTCTCATTTGTAACATAAATTTAAAGATTAATTGAGTGCACAAGCAAATTCTCTTTGAAGTTCAAGAGGTAAGCTTCATTTCTAGAATCTTATCGAGTTTTTCATAATTCAAGTGGTGATTGTCCTCGTGCACTTATCTTTCTTTATGAAAGTGGCGTGTTCTTCATTCTCTTATCTTCTCCATGTTTTTCTCTTTGAATTGTTCTTACTGTTCTTTATAGTTGCACCATATATCTTCATTTTAATCCATTTTTCATCGATTAAAATGCTTGTTTTCACTTCCTATGACTTCTTATGCATGTATTCTTGATTTCAATTGGTTGAAAGTTCATAAAAACTTATATAATTGATTTTTACCGATTGAAACCCATAAACAAGGGACTGTTCATGTTTTCCCCTTTTCTAAAACATTTGAACCGTTTAAAGTGCTCACAAATGTCTCTAATCATGTTTGATAGATCCTATTTCACTTTTAATACAACTTAGACATTCATCATGAATTAATTAATTAAAATAATACTATTTTCTAAATAATCTTTATTTATCCTAACCTAGTGGGAGTAAAGGGGTTGTATACATGATTGATCAAGGAGAGAAAATTTATCCTTTATTCGTTTGCCCCAAACTCCTATAGGGAGAAGGGGTTACAGAAGAGTAATTTATCTACTTAATAATTACTCTTTCCTAATTCCTATAAGAAATTGTAGCAGTTTTGCACACCAACCCCTATAGGAGAAAAGGAACAAGAACAATTAATTTGGATGATAACTGTTCTTTTCCTGATCTTATAGGAGATTGCAACAATTTTTCCCTAACCCCTTTAGGAGCAAAGGGTTAAAAGAAGGTAAAAGATAGCAGCCAATAATCAGAAACAATAATAGAGACTATAAAGGTGATAAATAAAATTAAGAGAGAAATAAAAATCTCTGAATCAAGCTTTTTATTATTCAGAGAAGAGAAGAATAATTAGAGCTACAATTTCAATTTTTGAGTGTATTGACTAGTATTTAGTATAGTACGTGTAATTGTGATGTGTGTGAAAGAATATCCTATTTGTACACACTTTTCGAGGCACGTAACGATTGGTCTCTAGCATAGAACGAACTATTCTCAAGCAAAGAACGAACCATTCTCAAGCAAGTGAGAATGGGTCATTCTCTTACATAGAATGGGTCGTTCTTGTGTGCCTAAGAATGAGTTGTTCTCCCTTAAGAATGAGTTGTTCTCCTCCTAAATGTGGGAGATTATATTTTTACACTCATTTTCCTAAATGTTATCCAAGTCTTTGTAGTGGATCTTGGAGTTTCTTCAGGGATGAGGCTCTGTTTGGTAATCTACTTCTCTTTAGTCTTCTTTGGGCTTTGCTTCTTCAATCCGAACAAAAATAAGTGTTTACAACTGCTCCTCTTTACTTATCCATTGAGAAACTTGAATTTTCTTGAATGGTAAGTAAAGACGTGGACATTTTTGTCCAGTTAGGGGAGTATTCTCTGAACTCAGCCTCTCCTGGCTGGACCAGGGCTCCAATCGAGTGTGGGGTGTGTATCTTTGGAGGGAATGACTCTTGAGTAGCCTTCTGATGTTTCGCTTGCATCTATTAAGTAATGTCTAAGCATAACCTTCTTTAAACTGGACTGGTATTTGGGGCCCTAGTCATCCACAAGGTTTGTTGAGTATCGTGTTTACTAAGTATTATCTGAACACAACATCTCCACACTGGACGAATATTTGTCAAAATACACTTACACAAATTAACAAATTTAAAATAAAAAATAACAATTTAATTTACAACATATGATAAAAGGTATTTTAAAATAATAATTTAAAAATACCTATTCACTCATCCATTTATCTCTATTTCTATCTATATAAATGTGTGTAGGTAGTCTAATAATAAATTACAAAATAATACAAAAACATTTATCTTTTTCAAACGTCATTCCAACACTCGTATGTTAATTATTTACTAGTATTCTCTCATATATATATATATATATATATTAAATTGGAATTTCGATAATTTTTGAATGGTTCATGTGATTACCCTAGTAACTTAAGCTAGTTAAACGTGGCTACAAATGACCTCCATACTAATTTAGGCGATCTCAATCGCATCTTGAACATGGCTTGATTCAATAACAATTTGCGTGATATATTCCAAAAAGTGTTGTTTAAAAGTTTTAAGAAATCATTCATAGTTTATGGACATACAAATACCATTAATTAGGTTACACTTGACTCGTGATTGATTGATGTATTTGAAGGATCCGTGAGGATTTGGATCCTTGGTTCTGACAAAAGTTTGAATAAACAATAAATCATCATGCATGCTAACACCTACTTTGTACACATATATAGATATAGTAACATAGGTTTATTGAAATTATATAAGATTTATAACGTAAGTGGTAGCTAATTAACTAAGGAGCAATTTATTTAAAGCAATCACACAGCGGTGATATATATAGTAGCTATGAATAGTCTCCTTAGCAAAATAGCCTCATCGTAACAAGTTGAAGTTCAACCCTAGCTAGCAAGCACTTCAAGGCCACACTGTCCTGTTATTCTCTTCGTAGACAACTTCAGCAACACGCCTCTCAGGAACTTGCTCATACTCCACAACTTTCACAGTCTCACGAGTCTCTGGGTGGTGGTGGTGTCTATGGAAGAGGTGGTGGTGGTGGTGGGATTCCTCAACCTCATTTTCCTCGTAAACAACCTTCTTGAAGGAAATAGGAGCATTATTACTAGACTCCCTCTCAACTTCAGAAACCTGGTAGTACTCCCCAGATCTCAACATTTTGCTCTGTGTTTTTGAATGCACTCCCAAGTAAATGACACAATGTTGAAATATGTAGGTGAGAATAGAGAACTATTTATACAGCCAAGCCAAATACGTATGCATGCTATTATTTATTCTCAACATTCAATTAAATTGACAAAAGTTGAATCTAATTCTAAGCTTTTCTGTCAAATCGAAAACAACAGATTCGTCCTAAGTTTAGATCCATCGTTCTTTCCGAAGTTACAAACCAATGATTGACACTTATACACAGTTTTTTGAAAAAGTATATAGTAACTAATTTTTAAGTAAAATGTAATTGACATTTAACGATCTTTAAGGAGTAAAAACATAATTTTATTTTTTAACATAATTAAAATGTAGTGAGATTTTTTATAGTTGGATTTCCCTATTTAAGATTTTATGGAAATACAAAGGCGTAACTAAAAAGATTGAAGTTAGTTTTATTCTCTACGTCAAGTTCACAAGTTCTTTTGGAATTCTTCCAGCACATTGCAAGTATGGAATAAATACAATGGGGCCATCTAGAATATGAAACTCTGGCCACATACTAGTTAGTGAGAAAACCTAATTCAGAATGTAGTCATGAGTTCACATCTACACCCTGTCAAAGTTCAAGAGGTTACTTAGCCATTATGGTTTTATATTATGTTTTCGTATGTTTTAATTCATATTATATGAACAAAATACTATCACAGCTTTAGATGCAATTTCAGAAATGATGCACTATTTCAATGATTATTTTATCTATATTGTTTTAGCAAATGAAAGCTATCTTCTAATTCCAATTACCATATGCACATTAATATTAAAATTGTAAGTTTAATTTATATATATATATATACAATTAAAATTAACTAAATTATATTAAGTTTAATTCCTCTAATGTCTTAATTATATTTAAGAACTAATACTTAGGTCATTTTTAATGGAGATTTTTTTTCTGGGATTCACGATATCATTAATTTTTACTTTTTTCTAATTTAAGCATATTTATAATATTTTCCCTCTAATTTAGGCATGACAACGGGATGTGGTATGTTTTGTTTCCTCATTTTATTGGAGGTTGGATTTTTCTGTTCCATCCCCATATCCCATTTTATTTTTTTAAAATATAATTTAAAATAATTGTTTAATAATAAATAAATAATTTCTAACTATTAATTCTTCATAACACATTATATAAAAGAAATAAATTTCAAACAAACAAAAAAGAATAGTATATTAAATTGGTTGAAGAGATTAAGAAAGTTGAAAGAGTGAGTTAAAGATGATAAAAAAGAAAAGATTGTGAAACAGTAATTTTCTATGTGTGAAAAATAAAAAATAAAGACACTAAGAATAAATTAATATTTTAGGGCTTAGTTTAAATTTAAAGATGAAAATGGGATGGTAGTGAGACAGAATGGAGATTGCATTACTATCTCAAATTTCGAACCCAATTCCTTAAAATAAAGAATACCCAAATCAAATCCGATCAATTCGGTTTTTCTCTATCAAATTCGGGATGGATACGATCAAGTCCTTACATGTGTAGATTTAATTATCATCCCTACTCTAATCTAGTTTCTCTCTTTCAATTCTTAAATGGATCTCACAAAAATCTTACTTTAATTTATTAACATTTTGAAGTTATTATTTTATTAACTTTTATCTAGAAAATCAGAAAAGCTTAGGTGTTTGTGTAAGATAGGTGCTTAATTTTTATTTTTTTACAAAAGCACATTTTTATTGCAAATCTTTTATAAGATTTTTGAATTTTAGAATCCATTTGAGTGGTCTAGTGCTTAAGATAAATTTTAAAAAAAATCAATGATATCAATACTTAATATTCGTTGCTTCATTTTTTTCTTATTCATCAGACACTTATGAAGGAAAAATATATCACTATAAAAAAGTTATTTTTACCAACTATACTAATTACTTATAAAATGATGAAATTAGTCACTAATTGAATTAGAGACTAATATAAAATTTAATTTAACAAGTGAATAAAACCTTGGTAGCTAATGTTAAAAACAAATTTAAATTTTAATTTAGAAATCAATTTAGTCACTATTATGTAAAAACCAATTTCATAATTTTTAAGGATTAATAGTTAAAAAAAATATAGTTTCTATTATAATAAAATTTATTTTAAATACAAATAATTTTTAGTTTATAAAATAGTATTTAATTTAATCATTATAATGACTAATTATTTTTTGTCATTAAATTAATTAATATTTAATAAATTTCTTGAAATGTATTGTTATTGTCAAACAATTATGACCAAATTATAATAAAGTATCTTAATTGTTAAGAAAAATGAATTAAACAATTTAGTGTTGATTTTAAATAGAATTCAACCTCATATATTAAATGAGATCACAATGATTATACCTTCACGTATTAGGTTCGTATTTACCTAATCAGATTTATCTGTTCATATATAAAATGAGTATATAAAATGAAAGTTTGGTAACAAAAAAGGAAAACTCTTCTCACGAAACAAGAATAAATGTTTATAGATAGAGATTGAATTAATGGTACCCAAGTTTAAGGAATTAATCACTACATAATTAGAGATTAAATTATAATTTAAATTTAAAATAATTAAAGTTTTATTAATCACTAATTTTATAGACTAATCTAATTACTACTTTTTAAACCTATTCAATGACATTTAAATATAATTCGAAAATTAATCATTTTAAATTTTCAAAATTATTTTCGAACTAGTTATTATTTTAGTATTTTCTTTTCAGTTTTTATTGTAGTGTATTTATAAACTTGAGCTACTATTTCGAACCATGCTTATGGCAGTATTTTTTTTACAAGAGAGGGTACTTTTAGAGTTTTTTCCACACTCTTATCTCTTTTAGTTACATTTTTAATTGTATTTGAATTTTAATGTTTTAAAAATAAAATAAAAAAATTCTTTCACAATATAAATCTAAAATATGATTTTAAATTAGCTAATATTTATTTATACAAATTTAAATTATCATATAGTTTGTTTACTTAAAAAGTATTTATTATTATAGATTATATTTTAATGATACAGTATAAACATTTATTCTGTACACTGTAGGAACTAAAATACTACTGTAATATATAACAATTATCATGGCAATAGAAAAGAGAAATTAAAACACACCCCAGTTCCAACATCAAAGGTTCAATATATAATATTTTTGTTTATTCTTTGTGCATATACTTAAAAACAGTTACAATGAGCCATTTGTTTGAAAGAAGATCACTTTTGGATTTGCACGTATCGTATATGCAGTTGTGATAGGTCAGATGGAGATTGCATGCATGCAGATTTACAAAACACTTGTATTTACTAACATAGCTTTATTCATAAAACACAAGATATGGTTTATAACACAGTGGCTTGCTAAGCAGGAGTTTATTTAATACAAAAGCACACTACTGGTGATTTTGATATACTAGGTTTTAGGTAACCTGGTAGCAATTAATAGCCACATGATAACACGAGGTACGTAGGTTTGTTGCATTTGTTCAACGTTGGATTCAATACCTTGGAAGGTATGGATTGGTGGCATAAGCCACCTTATTCTCTTCGTAGATAACTTCACTCATGCGCCTCTCAGGAACCTCGTACTCCACCACCTTAACCATCTCACGAGTCTCAGGGTGGTGGCGATGCATGTGGTGGTGGCCGGGTCTCCCAATCACATCCTCCTCATAAACAACCTTCTCGGTGGTGAACTCACGGCGTTCGTTGGGGTGGTAATTGCCCATCATTGGTCTATGTGTTGAATACTCAACAAAAGGCTCTCTCTCATACTCTGAAACACGGGAATACTCCATGTTGAGATTATAATTTGTGTTGATACACACTCACAACTCACAAGTGATTAATGGCTCAAGAACGAGATTGAAATTTGGTAGGTGGTGTATTTATACACCCATCTTCTGCCCTACTTTCTTTATTCTCCACATTAAAGTTGAATCTAATTCCTTAACCTCAATTGTAAACACTATATATATATTCCTCATAAAGTTTAGATTCCTAGTTCTTTGGTGTTATATGCCCAATATATGACATGGGAATCGCTCTAAAAGTAATTCATATACAACTGCTGTTATAGATGCTTATCATTGATGTGTAATTGTTTTACAAAATGAACAATATATTTCTCCTCACTCATATTTCTTAAAAATATCCCATCTGTAAGTACTGCTAATAAAAAATTATATGTAGTTCACACAAAATTTTATTAAGAGTAATCCTTTTTTGAGACTCATGATGTATATTTTATAATATGAGAGTGATAAAATGATCAGGTTTCAGCTAACCAGATAAAAAAAGCAGAAGTGTCATGTGCTTTTTAAAAAGGAATATATAAAATTTAAGTTTAAAGTTCTTATTATATTTTTCTTTATTTTTATTGTTCTTAAAATTTTAAAATATTTATTTGTTATAATTGTTATTTTGTTTTATAAATTTAATTTATCTATGATGAAAAATTACATTCAAATAAAATTTTCAATAAATTATATATTTTCTTTAACTATTTTTTTATTTAAATAATTTTATAAAATATATAATTTAAAACATTTTTCTTATTTTTTATATTTTATCACTGCAAGAAATTTATTAAATATAAATTAATTTAGAAAAAAATAATTAGTCAATAAATTAAAAATTATTTTTATAAATTAAAAGTTATTAGTATTTAAAATATTTTTATTATAATAAAAATTATATTTTTTATTATTAATTTTAAAAATTATGAAATTAATTTTTATATAATGATAATTAAACAGAATTTAAATTAATTTTTAATCTTATTTTTAAATACTTTATTCACTTATAAAATTAGATTTTAAATTAATTTTAATTTAATTTAATTAGTAATAATTTTATTATTTTATAAATTAATAATATGATTGTTTTTAAACGAATTTTTTTAGGGTATAAGACATGTCAAAGTTTTTAGACTGTTTTTAAATGGAGATTAATCTGGATTCGTTTTTTGCAAGCTAGTGGAATTCCAAGTACAAAAAGCCATATGTTTTTTCATCCTACTATAATATGGAAAAAATAAATTTTTAAAGTAGGTATATTTCTAAGTTTTGACGTAATTAAAATATGAGGAATTTTATAGTTGACTTTCTCTATTTTAAGAACCTTTTTCTAGAATATATGGAGATGTGCAAGTATTTGGCGTATATGTAAAAGATTTAAGCTACCATATTCGCTAATATGCAAATTCTTTCCCAAATTCCTCAAGCATATGGGGCCATCTAGAGAATAGATTTCTAGGCACGTGCTGCTAGTCACGAAGAAAAGCCTAATTCAAAAAATGTGATCATGAAAAGGTACTAGAAATATAGTTCACACAACATATTGATTTCCCATGTGTAATTCTGGCCAAAGTTTAAAATGTAACTTATAGTATTGTATTTATAATTATACATAAATATTCTCCATTTTGTTGTTCACTTTTCATATTTGATTTTATTTTTAATATATATAAAAATAAAAATTTATAATTTATAACAACAAATATTTTATATTTATAATTATATTTAAAGAGAATTTTTCCACTTTTTATATTTTCTTTTTACCTTTAATATATTTAAAAATAAAAATTTATAATTTTTTATTTATCTATAACCTACAATAATATATAAAGGAGATCTCACTTTGAAGATTTGAGAAATCTAAAATAAACTTAAGAATGAGAACTTTTATTTTATCAATAAAATAATTTATGCTAAAATGTATCATAATTTTATTTAAAATTTATTTTTTGAATTTTTTGTAATACAAAATTATCTATTAAATTATCATACTTAATTTCATTTTAGCATTTATTTTTTAATAGATAATAAGACCAATATGTTTAATCTTTTATTAAAACATTGTTAATTTTAAATAACTTTCTATTATCTTTAACTTTGAAAAATTCTTTTTGAATAAAGCAACTAATACTCTAATTGTGAACATTATTCTATAAGCTATACATGTATTTGGAAAAGAACCTATTCTTTTTATATAATTAAAAATATCAATTGGTTTATCATTTTCAATCCTATAATTTTTTAAGATATTTAATTCTGAAAATAAATCCAATTTATCAAGATCCAACAAATTATCATGTTTTAAAGAGTTTTCAAGATTTAAACATTTTTCTTTCAAAAATATATAGTCTAGTGACTTTAATTTTTTTAACACTAAATAAAAATCCAAAAATATCTTTATATATTTTAAATTGTTCAAATTTACTTTGAAAAGTGGTAATTACTTTATCTACAATGTACAGAAAGTAATAAATTCTAAATGATTTTTTTAAGAGATTTTACAATTTCATTTTCAATATTTTCATCAAATTGTTTCTTTCTATGACTAATACATTTTTCACGAAACTCAGACTCTATATCCATTTCAAGAGCAATTTCCTTAGTAGAAATCAATGCATTTTAAAATCCATTTCCTCTATACTTTTTAGGAAAAATGAAAGAAGACTTTTTAGTTGTTTAATAGTTTCATCAATTCATATATCTTTTTTATTGTAAATTCTTACTAATTGAGTTAACTGTAAATAAAATATCATACCAAATATTCGTACCTTACCAAATATTCATACCTAACAAAAAATCAAAAGTTTTCTAACTCATAAGTTGCTAAACAATCAGTTTCACTTTTTATTTTAGGATCATGACTAGCTTCGACTAATTCAAATAAAGCATCTCTTATTTGTCAAGTTTAAAATCTTACAGCTTTCACACTCTTTCAATATGACTTTCCCAACGTGTATTATGACAACGATTTAAGAGTTAAGTTATGTATATGATCTTGTAAAATTTTCCACCTTTTTGTAGAAGAAGAAAATAAAGTATATATACGTTGTAACACACCAAAAAGAGATGTAGCTTCAAGAAAAGAGTTAGCCATATCAGAAAGAAAGAAGTACTAAGTTTAAACTATGACAACCATACAGAGTATAAAATGATCTAGGATTAATATCAAGAAATCCTTTTTGCACACCCTGATATTTTCCTTTCATATTAGATCCATTATCATATCCTTGTCCTTTAAGGTCATTAATATCAAGTCTAACATTTTTCGATTCATCTATAATAGCATCAAAAAGGCATTTTCCACTTGTAATATCTACTTTTAAAAATTATAAAAAAATACTCATTAACTTGTACCAGAGTTGATGAAATATCCACACACCGTAATACAAAAGACATTTACTCTTGATGACTTATATATAGAGTACAGTCAAGTATGATTAATAATTTTTTTATCCCTAATTTTTTTTTATAATTTTTGTTTTGATTTCACCTACTAACAAATTTATCAACTCATTTTGTCTATTATGTCCGAGGTAATGGTTGTGAATTTCATCATCTTTAATTCGACAAATATGTTCTTGCATAATTGGATCAAATTCTGCAATAGAGTTAAAAAAATTCCGTTAGCTTTTTGATGGATCTTTTCATTGTTTCCACGGAAGGCTAAGTTATTTTTACCAAGAGTTTTAATAACTGCAATCATTCTTAATAACACTCTCTTTTTCAAGTGTTCTCTATCTCTATTTATTTGTTCTTGAACATATTTGTCTATTGTTTTATTTTCTTACAATCTCATTTCTAAATCAATCCATGCATTCATGTTAGTAATATGCTCATTCATTATTTCATGACTCTTCAACTTATCACTAAGATTTCTCCAATTTTTACTACCTTTATTAGCTAGCTTACTAGTACAAGAAATAACATTAAAAAATTTGTAACAAAAACAAAAGGCTCTATCCAAATCTCTAGAATAAATTAGCCATCTTTCTTTCATATTCTCTCCATTAGGCAATATTTGAATATATTTTGATGAAGAAAAATGCCTAGAATATTTATCCTTTGGGAAATCTATATCAGTGATTTTAATAGGACCCTTTTCTACTAATAAATCATTCGAATTTGTATCAATATTGATAAGGATTCATTTTAATATTTAGCATATAAGGTATTTGATGGAATGTCAATTAGAAGGAAAGCCTCAAGGAAGATTCCCACTGGACACAAAGATAATCCCGGATGTTATCTAAGTGTGAAGGTTCACTTCACAAGGAGCTCAAGAGGAGAAGAGAATGACAAAATATAAAAACCAGCCAACACAATTTAAGACAAGACTTGAATCATAAAGACATAAGAGTAAATGACATGAAAGTAAAGTGCTAGAAATTAAAGAACATGAAAGTAAAGAACATAAAACAATAATGGAGGAAGAGATTGAGAGAAGGTGAGGGGAGTGGAGTGCTACACGCCACTTGGGGGATGGTCCTACTCAAGATGAGTGGTGTTAGCCGCCACTTGAGCCAAGGCTCAAGATAAGACTCCAAGAGGGGGAAGAACACCCAAGAACACAACACAAGCTCTAGGTTATGCAAGAATGCTCTCTATTTCATTAATGTTCAACCCTTTTACAAGAATGAGAGGCCTCCTTATATAGACTTGGGGTGGGGACTTAGAGGGAATTATATTGTAAAAGATTCCTAAGCATATTCCACTCTTGGTGGTCAAGACTCACACATTCTAGAAGGTAGGGCAACAAAAAATAGGTGGCCAATGATTGGGATGATGAGAGGACGTTTTCCAAGGGTTCTAGAAGGTCAAGATTGACTTCTTCACCCCCCTTGGACGTCCCAAACTTGGGCCTCAAGCCCAAGTGCTCCTTTGCTCCAAACAAGGCTCTACTTGTAGAAAAAGGGGTGTCAAAAGCAATCCTGCAAAACAAAAAAAAACATGAGTTTAGAAAATATTTAACAACTAATAGAAATGCTAAAAAGGCTAAATAAAAGGGAAGAGGAGGAGGTGTCCCTTCTCATCGTGCTTCTAGTAATCCTCCTTGGACACTCCTCTTCTTTATTTGTGGTCAGGGTCTCATCAAATATTCTTCCATTGGCTTGGATCATAAGTGTAGAATCATCATATAGTCTCTCAATCTCCTCATCGCTATCATGAGTTTGAGAATCAGAATTATCCTCATCACTAGCTACTTCTCTTTCTTTATTGTTGCTTTCACCTGTATTTATATTGTTATTATCTTGTTCATTCAAACAACACCCACTTGTATTTTCTAATTCATTTTTCTTATCTATTTTTATAAATTTATCCGTGGCTCCTTTTTGTGATGCAATTAAAACCTCAATTCTTTTCTTCTTATAATATATATTTTTATACATGAAATAAAAAATTATAGTATATAAAACACTACTAAAGATAAGTATATAAAAAAGAATGAGTTAAAACAATAAAATCTAGTTCTAGTTGTCAAGAAAATAAACTCGATCATAGACTCGTAATATCTTGAAAAGTCTCTTTCTCTTCTTTAGTAATTGCTTAAATTTAATTTCCAAATTTCAAATTTTTCATAAATCTACAAAATTTATGTTCAAATTAATCTTAATAAAACAATTTAAAAAAGTTATTTTGAAGATCAATCACGTAGTTGATCAGGATTTGAGGTAGAAGTTTCATAATATATATAAAATTTATTCATATAATGAAAATATCACGTTATTAGATTTAAGATTACTAAATTAACACCTTTTTAATAGAAAAGACAATTATGATTTGATAAAGGAACATTCAACAAGTATCTACAAAAGACAAATTAAGTGAATAACTGAGTTTTAGCCTTTTACCTGATATGACACACTGTCGCACTGAAAATGAAGAAATGTCAACTAAACTCCTTCTACCACTTGAAATAGAGACAATGAAGACACATGCAACACATAAGAGATATAATAAAGTAATGGGTATTGATTAATGTGTCAAACTGAACTAATGAAGCAATGTTCAAGAAGAAAACATGGAGTCAATGAGTAGATGAGAAGTCACAGAGAGAGAAAAAAAGAAGATAAAAATTAGAATTAATTAGTAAGATAATAGAGATAAAAGAAGACTTTAGGGTTTCTTTAGCTATTAGAACATCTCTAATGTTATTTGCTTCCTTCATTTTATTTAGTTGCTTAAAGTTGCTTCAAGCAACTATTCCATTAGAGAAAAATGACATGACACAAAAAGTTACTTAAAAAAATTGAGTTGCTTAATCAAGCAACAATTGTTTAAATAAAATCTACTATTTTATTTTTCATTGAAATCTTATTAATTTTAACTGAAATCACATTTTCCCTATAATAAATATTATTTTGTGTCTTTAATTAAAATAATTAATTTATAGATAATAATTATTTAATACAAAAAATTTAATTTAATTTTCACAAAAAAATTAATTAAAATTTTTAAGAAAAAAATAACTAATCAAATTATAATTAATTAATTTATTTTAACAAATATTATTATAAAAATATAAATAAAAAAATAAATTGTTTATAGTTGCTTAATATTTTGTATATTGGAGTAAATTTTGAGTATGAGTTGTTTAACAATGATGTAGCATTATAGGATCTTCATTTTACATTTTTCAGTATACTAAGCAACTCATGAAAGTTGCTTCCATTAGAGATATTCTTAGTAACCAATATTTTTTTCTAAACAAAATTATGACTTATTAAAAATATGTTAGTTCATTAAATATTATTTTTAATACTAATAAAAATTAATAGTTAGTCATAATATTTTAATTAAAAATTTGGAGCCTTTTTTTAGAGAATCTAAGTAAGGATTTTACATGCTTGGACCTTAAGTTAGACTTGGCGTCCACATTTTATATTCTTATTTTATCTTTAATATATTTAAAAATAATGACCTATAATAATATATAAAAAGAACTTTTTCTTTTTAGTATTTACTTTTCATGTTCTTATTTTAAAAGATAATCACAAATATTTTAATATATAATTATTTTTTTCATGTAATTATCATTATTAAATTATTTAAAGTAAAAATAAAAAAATTATTTAAATTTTAAAAATAATTATAGATACTTTTAAAAAAATAACCACTTATTTTTTTGATGTTATCATTATTATTAAAAAAAAAAATCTAAAACAGAGGTACGAAGTGCCTCCCCACTAATTGTTATGTATTAGACAGTATACAATGATTCAATTAATTTAATTCATGTAGTTAAACAAAATTAATAGTTATTGTAATAAAATCTAATTAGATATTATAGTTATTATTGATATTATATATAATTATTTAATATATTTTATTTTTTATTCAATTTAATAATGTGTTTTTTATTATATATAGTTCTTTATTTTTTTGTAAATAATATAGTTAATTCAATAAATTATTTAATTTATTTTTATATCATATAAAAAGTATTTTTTTCACATTATTTTAACAATTTTTTTATTCCTTTTTCATAGATATATTGAATGAAAAATCTAATATCTTATCTATAAAATTATGTCAAGTTAATCCTTTCTCCAATTATTTGGTTTTTCTTGCTATTATTATTAATCATTTATTTAATGGTAGATGGATAATTAATTTATGCGTCAGTATATATAAGTATATACAAATTGATAAAAATAATTTATAAATTCGATTAATACTGACGAAAATGGGTTTATTTCACTTTCCAATAAATTGTGGTAGAAATCCATAGCCCATTGCTTATCTAAACAAAGAAACTAACATTCGGCCTTAAATACTCATGAACTTCGAATGTAGCAACTGGTCTAGAATCTATTGATATCCTATGACTAACCATAGAGGTAATAGAGGTAAAAGTAAGATGAAATACTGAGATGAGGACTTTTGATGGTAACTAGCAATGAGAGTGTATAGGAACAAAGAATCATAAATTAAATATAAAATTAGAAAAATATAACCGTAGCTCTGATTGACTCTCATCATGAACAAAAAGTGGGTGTAGTTGAATGGTATTCGTACCTTAACGGTGGGTATATCATTCTCCTATAAAATTTGAACAAATTAGACGTGGGCTCTTGAATATCAATAACCACCATAATTGATTGATTTTTTTCAAATTCCAAACTTTTCCAAAAAAACTTATTGATCAATGTGAAAATACACATTGATTTTCTTTGACAATTTTCTACTAGCCTATCAAGGATAAGAAATTGCATAAATGTATGCACATAATTGAAGACTCCAGAAAATATTTTTTCTTTATATATATGGCTTTCCCTATAAATAATAAATTGAATAATCTACTTCCTAAAATAATTTTGATTTTAATATTTAAATCTGAGATCACAATGTAATTATATTCATAATTCCTATTACATATCTAATTTTAATTCACGTGCTACTATTAATCATTTGTTTAATGCTAGATGGATAATTAGTTTATGCATCGGTGTGTATATATAAAGTATATATATATATATATATATATAAATATATATAAAAGTATATATATATATAAATATATAAATATATATAAATATATAAATATATATATATATATAAATATATATATTTATATAAATTTATAAAAAAAATTAATCCCTAATGATTAAGCATAATATGAACTTTGATACCAATTGTTAAAATCAAACTTTTAGTTTTTGATAAAAATTATCATCTATATTTATATATCTCATAATCTATATCATGTCAATAACTAGAAATTTATAAGTAACTGGGAGCGTACATGAATTTATGATAATAAGAAAGTGTGGTGGTTTGGCCTTCCAAATCAACACCAACTCTCTTCAGAGAATCCTTTGAATATCTCTCTTTCTCTTTGATAATGGGATGTCAGAATAGAAAACGTATTGTGATTTGGGGACCTAGCCCATTTATAGAAAAGTCTCTAAAAAATTACTTTTGGTATTTCTATCTTTTATCCATCGTAAAATAGAATAACCCTTTAGTTACTACACATTAAGGGTCCATAACATTTCAAATACATAATTGGCCAAACAATTTATGCATCGATTAGATCACTTTTAATTTTGGCAACCTTATATATTCTTATTATACAATTATTTGCATATAAGACCAATGTTGAATTATGGATTCAACAATGTTCCTTGTTCCTTGTTCAAACGAACTAGTATAAAAACTTGAGTATTTCTCTCTTCTTTAAACTCTTTCAATTGTATCTTATTGCTTTTGTCTTACTTAAAAGGGGAGGATTTTCAAGAAATCTTTTATTTAGGAAAAATATCTTACAATCTTATAGACTTCATCATTTGTAAGATTCAAACAATCGTCTGACGAATCTTGCATTTTTAGAAAAACTTCGAAAAACTGCCAAAAGTTTTTAGAACACAATTTAACCCTCTCTCCTTGTGTTTTCCCTCTTTTCACGCTCTGATAAAAGTCATTCGACCATTGAGTAATGAAATTGTTTTCGATATTCCATATAATTTTTTTACTTCCAATTCTCAAATTTGTCCTCTTGCTAAGTTTAGAAGATTATCCTTCACTTCACTCAACAAGGTGTCTCAACCATTATTTCATACACTACATCGGGGGGGCCTTGAAAGCCTAGTTATGATGACAAACATTTTTTTTAACCTTGGTTGATTATTGTAATCATTTTACTTAGATGTTTTTGTTCATAAACAAGTCTAAAGCTGCTACTATTATAAAAAAAATTTGGATGGTTAAACTCATTTGGGATGAAAATAAGTGTTTTAGGTACAATAATGCAAAAGAGCCTGGTTTTACTAATTTCTTAACAGAACAAGATACTCTACATCAATTTTCTTGTGTGGAAAGACCTAAATAATAAAATTGAATAATTGAGAGAAAACATAACTTCTACTCGATGTGGCTCAAACCTTATTTTTTCAATCCAAGTTGTCAATCCAATTCCATGGAGATTGTGTTTCCTTCATTTCCTTTCTAATTAAGAGGATCCTCTCACAAGTACTACAAGAGACCACCTTACCAGGTTCTATATGAATCAAAACTTGATTATCAGTCATTAAAACTTTTAAATGTCTAACTTATGCAACAACTTTTCCCTCTTCCAGAAAAAAAATTACCCCTTGCTCCATTCCATCCATTTTTGTCGGATATCCTAGATGCTATAAGGGATGCAAATTGTACAACCTAGATACCAAACCATTTTTAATTTTAAGGGATGTTCTCTTTGATGAAAAATTTTCAAGAAAATGACTTCTTCTAGATAATCTTCCTCTTTTAATAATGATATGGTAATTCCTTTGTCCATTAGTGGTCATTTTCCTTCTAATACTTCTTTCATCATCACTCTACTGAGCCCCACGATGCATTTGAATCATCAATGTGTCTTTGTTTGGAGATCACTTAAATTATCTAATAAATCATCTTATTTTTATAATTATGTGTTCTTTAGCACTTCACAACCTTATCCATTTAGATATTTTATTCTCTGGAAAAACTCAATTCAGAATACAAAACTTGTATCAATCAAATTTTCACTAGATATGAGCATTGATTTTATCATCAGGTTGTTTTGACACTTGGTTTTTAGTTTTTTTTATTAGAAGACAAACATTGCATATGATGCAAATGAGTTTTTAAATTAAAATTCAAAGATGATGGTTCAATTGACATATACAAATCAATTGGTGGCCAAATGCTACACATAATAGGATGGAATTGATTTCTTAGACACTTTTTCACCAATGACTAAACTTACTTTTATAAAAGGTCTTATTAGTCATTTCTGTTGCAAAAAATTAGAACCTAGAATGGTTATATATCAACAGTACATTCTTAAATGGTGAATTATTTGAGGAAGTATATATGGATATTCTCTAGGATTACAAAACAGGAACAAAATGATTAGTTTTCAATTTGAATAAATTTATATATGGACTGAGACTAGTCTTTTAATAATGGTTCTGCAAATTTTCCTCAACATTATTGCAACATAGTTTTACACTATCTAAAAATTATTACTTTCAATTTACTCATGGTTTCAGGTTTTCATTGGTCAACATACAAGTCTTATTCAAACTAAACATCCTTGATTCTCTTAAATAATTCTTAGGTTTGGAAATCGTCAAACCCAACAATTATATTTCTTTGAGGATCCATATGTACGTATATAGAATATTAATATGAAGACTTATGTATTTGACCGTTTACATACCAGACATTATCTTTATAATTCACAAAGTAAGTAAATGAAGAATATATTGACTACACATTAACTACACTAATTGAAGTCCATTCCAGGTCAAGGTACCTATGCTAATGTAGATTAGGACAACTATTTAGCTTCCAGAAAGTCTACCAATAGCTTCTGTGTTTTACTTCGATAAACTCTAAATATTGTGTCTTATCTTTAGTAGTTAGTACTTTTTTTGTTAAGTTGAAAGTGAGAGTATTTTTGTAGACACCTTACCTTTATAGAGAACCTTTCCATCTTTAAAAGAACCATTTTATTTATTTGTTTCTTGTATATATATATATATACTGACGCATAAACTAATTATCCATCTACCATTAAACAAATGATTAATAGTAGCACGTGAATTAGAATTAGATATCTAATAGGAATTATGAATATAATTACATTGTGATCTCAGATTTAAATATTAAAATCAAAATTATTTTAGGAAGTAGATTATTCAATTTATTATTTATAGGGGAAGCCACAAAGAAAAAACATTTTCTGGAGTCTTCTGTTACGTGCATACATTTATGCAATTTCTTATCCTTGATAGGCTAGTAGAAAATTGTCAAAGAAAATCAATGTGTATTTTCACATTGATCAATAATTTTTTTTGGAAAAGTTTGGAATTTGAAAAAAATCAATCAATTATGGTGGTTGTTGATACTCAAGAGCCCACGTCTAATTTGTTCAAATTCACCCACTTTTTGTTCATGATGAGAGTAAATCAAAACTACGGTTATATTTTTCCAATTTTATATTTAATTTATGACTCTTTGTTCCTGTACACTCTCATTGCTAGTTACCATCAAAAGTCATCATCTCAGTATTTCATCTTACTTTTACCTCTATGGTTAGTTATAGGATATCAATAGATTCTAGACCAGTTGCTACATTCGAAGTTCATGAGTATTTAAGGTCGAATGTTAGGTTCTTTGTTTAGATAAGCAATGGGCCATGGATTTCTACCACTTTATCCATTCATAGTGACTTGAATTTCTTGGAATGTCAAATGAATTCTTTCTCGTGAATATTAACCGAATTTATTTCGAGTTTGATGGGAAATTTCTGCATTGATTGGGTATGACTATGAATATGAGTAATATTTGAATTTTTAAACTGGGTATAGGAATGGGAATGAGAAGAAGTAAATACAGACCTTGTGACAGAATGTAATATAACAGAAACTAAAAAGTATATTTTCTTCTCATTCTTCTTCTCTCTATCACTATAATACGTGAGTGTGTGTGTGTGTGTTTGAGAATGACATTTGCAGATGAAGGCAGTTCTTGGTTATCAAGAAGTTGCAGAAATTGTAGAAGGAGGGTTTTCAGTGCTTACAACAGATGCCACAAATGCTCAGTGTTGATTTAATTCAAGGATGAGTACAAATTTACTTAGAAGTTTTGTTGAAGAATTAAATTCAAAATGGATCTTAAAGATTGGTGTTTTGATGATGAAGATACAAGAATTATTGAAACATTAAAGACTTGATTTTATCCCAAAAAGCAAGGTTGCATATTGGAAAATAAAGGCTAAGTAAACACTCAATCATGGAGAATAAATGCAATCAAGAATGAAGATCTTGAAGATTTGCTCGAGGGTTGAAGAACCAAGCTTAGAAGTTTCAATTTTTGATGTTGGATAAAAAGAGTAAGTCATAATTTCCATCCAAGACCATTTCAATCTTGAGAGCAAGACATGTTTTCGCAAAAAGTATTTTCTACGCTTTTAATCGATTAGAAATCGAAATAGAATCGATTATATCACTTAAATTTTAAATTAAATAAGTTTAACGAACAAAATAATCGATTAAGTGCTTTTGATAATCAATTATGTTATTTCTGGGTTGCATATAATCGATTATGGTTTTAATCTAATTGATTATATAAGGATAAATGTGTTTTCGACTCCAAATGAATTGAATGTGAAACCTGTGAAGAGTGAAGATGAGGGCTCTGTTGATGGAACACTGTTTAGACATATGAGGTTTATTTGTCATAGAAGGCCAAAAATAACTTTTAGTGTTGGTTTGGTAAGCAGGTTTATGAGTGATCCTAGACAATCACACATGATTGCAACTAAAAAAATCATGAGATATTTAAGAGGAACACTCGGATATGGCATTTTATTTTCTCATCTCACTAAAGGAGATGATAGTATACATCTTGTAGCCTATTCTGATTCTAATTGGTGTGGTGATTTAGTTGACAGAAGGAGCACCAAGGGACAAGTTTTATTACTGTCAGGGTCTCCTATATCCTGGAGTTCTAAAAAACAAACAGTAGTAGCATTATCTACATGTGAAGCTGAATATATTTGATGAGTCATTATTTTCCCTTATTTTCTTACCTTTCTGTACTTGTTTTCATCTATGATTTGTGCTTAATTGTTTATATTTTGTACTAATTTCTATTAGGGCTATAATTGGACCAGAAATTCATATTTTAATTAATTTGAATTTTCTAAGTTTAATTATTCAAATTTTTATTTTCAGAGCAGTTTAAAATTATTTTGGGCTTGGAATTAATTCATGGACTTCAAGAGGAGCTGCCACGTCACCACTGCCACATCATCACTGCCACGTCATCACTGCCACGTCACCACTGTCATGTCAGCTGCCACGTCACAACTTGGACCATATTTGTTTTTTTTAGTTTTTGGGCCCAATAGGTCTAGGTTTTCGTGCCCATGCAGACATGAGAGGGCAGCTAGAAGGAGGGTATCATTTTTTTTTCGAGGGATGTGTCGACGTTTTTTTTCCTTTCAGCTAGATAGACGAGTGGGGTTTTGTTTTTGGTTTTGAATTCACAATTCGTTTTACTGTTCCACAATTCCAATTTGTTCTTCAATCCATTTGCGTTTCTGCAATTTTCTATTCTGTTCGTTTTCTGTTCTCCGCTGCATTTTCGTTTTCATTTTCTGTTTTCGTTTTCTGTTTGCGTTTTCATTTTCATTTTACGTTTTTTGTTTTCTGCAATGCGTTTTCTGTTTTCTGCAATGCGTTTTCTGTTTTCTGAGTTAATGGAAGGCTAAAAACCCCAGGGTGGGGCTCTTGGGCATGCTGCACTCACTGATGGAGGTTCTGTGCGTATTATGGCTTTGTACGTTTGATTCTCCTCTGTGAAGTCTCTGTTCTGGAGGATGCTTAATCCTGCGGAAGAAGACCTTACAAGGTTCACGTTTGCTTAATTCGTGTAGGGAAGTCTCGGGTTAACTTTCGCTTAGTTGGTTAATCTAGACCGAACAAGGATTAAAACAGACTGATAATCTGTTGTGAACTAAGGATGTCAGAGATGCATTGTGTTCAAGAGTCTTACCTATTTTAATTACTGCAATTAATTTGTTGTTTGTCTGCTGTATTCCAATTAACCCCTGTTATCTGTCCAAAAAACCCCCCATTGCATTTTCAATCCTTTGACAGTGAGAATTAGTCCTTGGGAGACGACCTAGGAGTCATTTCTAGTACTGTATTTAATTGTTTTTATTTGACCGAGTACGGCATCGATCAAATTTGGCACCGTTGCCGGGTACCAACGTCTCTGTCCCTGTCCAAAGGTTGTGTTTTGTGTTTTGTGTTGCTGCATGTTTGAGTGTTGTGTTTTAGTCATTTTGCAGCAACGTGTTTGGTTGTCTAAGTGTTTGGTAGTGTTGTTTTTGTGGTGGTATTAAGCGTTGCATTGCAGGTGTAGCAAAAGAAACAAGGGAATTTCGAATTGAGGAGCTGCAGCTGCAGAATTGAAGCCCAAACCAATGGAACAGTAACTTATTTGCTGCATTAAACCAGATGAATAGTGCCTGGATGAATAGTGCCTGAATAGTAATAAGTTTTTTCCAATTTTTGTTTTAATAGCTAGACTTGTTATTTTTGCTTGAATTTTTGTGTGCACACTTCTTTTGACCCATATTTTATGTGAAAAATCCCAGAGGCACATATAGTGGTCCAGATTCTGATAACCGAAAATTGGTTTTGAGAAAACTTCAAACTGCCATAATTTTTACCTCGGTTATCAGAATTGGACGTATTATATATGCATTTGGGGTAGAAAAATGAGATCTATAGGATGGGGCGTAGCCAATTGGGGCAAGTAAATCTCCAAAAAAAGACCGTTTTCTATTTTATTTTTATTTTTGAAGTTTTATTGCTCTTATTTTTCATACTTTCTGGTAGTGGTTCATATAACTATCCTTTGAATTTTGCTCTGAAATTTGGTGTACTATCTTTTCATGATTTTAGGGTGTTACTCACAAAATTTCAGCTCATTTGGACTTCGTTTGAGTATAGTTCCAGTTTTACCTCTATGTATGCTTATGTGTGAAATGCATGGTTGTTGCAGATAGTGCATGACTAGAGGCAATCCAGGACAGTTACAACCCTTTGATCCTGAAATAGATAGGATCTTTCATAGATTAGTTAGGCACTCTAGGAATTTGTCTTTAGATTCTATATCATTAGATACCATTAGTTTAAGTAGTTCTGAGCATTCTCCCTCTGTGTCTACAAACTTTAATTCTGTGCTTGTTGTTGCTGATTCTGATTCTAATTCTGCTGACTTTCACACTGAGAACAATATGGCTCAGCCTCCACCTCGTGAGAGGACTCTTAGGGAGCTGGCGGCACCTGATTTCACTTATGAAAGCCTGTGCATTCAGTATCCTGATGAGGATGTTCCATATGTTCTAAAGACTGGATTAATACATCTGCTACCCAGGTTCCATGGTCTTGCAGGGGAATGTCCACACAAACATCTGAAGGAGTTCCATATAGTCTGTTCCTCCATGAAACCACCAGATGTTTTAGAAGATCACATCTTTTTGAAGGCATTTCCACACTCTTTGGAAGGTGTTGCTAGAGACTGGTTGTACTACCTTGCGCCCAGATCCATCACTGGTTGGGATGACCTTAAGAGAGTGTTCTTGAATAAATTCTTCCCTGCTTCCAGAACAACAGCAATCAGAAAAGATATTTCAGGAATTCGACAGATGAGTGGAGAGACCTTGTACGAGTACTGGGAGAGATTTAAAAAATTATGTGCAAGCTGTCCCCACCATCAGATTTCTGAACAGCTCTTATTGCAGTATTTTTATGAAGGCCTCAATAGTATGGAGAGGAGTATGATTGACGCTGCCAGTGGAGGAGCTCTTGGTGACATGACCCCTGCAGAGGCCAGGAACTTAATTGAAAAAATGGCCTCCAATTCTCAGCAATTCAGCGCCAGAAATGATGCTATTGTACTCAAGGGAATTCATGATGTGCCTGCTACTGATTCTTCTTCATCTGCAGATAGAAAGCTTGATGCCTTAGTCAATTTTGTCACTCAGCTTGCCATGAACCAGAAATCTGCACCTACATCTGTGGCAAGGGTTTGCGGCATTTGCACATCAATCGACCATTATACAGATCAGTGTCCATCAGTGCAGCAACCTTCTGATGTTCATGCTCCTCAAGCCTATGCTGCAAACATCTACAATAATAGGCAGCAGCAGCAACAACAAAATTATGATTTGTCCAGCAATAGATATAATCCAGGATGGAGGAATCATCCTAATCTTAGATGGTCTCCACAGCAGCAACAACATCCTGCACCACCATTTCAGAGTTCTGCTGGTCCCAATCCAAGCAGACCTTATGTGCCTCCACCATACAACAACAATATCACAGGCAGCAGAATGAAGCTCCTGCACCACCAGCTCCTCAATCTTCTACTTCTGAACCTTCATTGGAGGAGTTAGTGAGGCAGATGACTCTCCAAAATATGCAATTCCAGCAAGAGACCAGAGCTTCCATCCAAAGCTTGACCAATCGGATGGGGCGGATGGCTACTCAATTGAATCGAGCACGATCACAAAATTCGAGATAGATTGCCTTCTCAAGCGTGCAGTAATCCGAAAAATGTTAGTGCCATCACATTGAGGTCGGGCAAACAGATTGACATACCCACTGCAGTACCTTCATCTGTTTCTGCACCTGAGCCTGTTTCTGCACCTGAGCAAAGTGATGAGCAACCAGTTGGTGCCCGAAATTTTCATGCAGGTGGACCTTCTTCCAGCACCAGTTCTGATTTGCAGCAGCCACCTCCTATCCCCCTTCCATTCCCTCCCAGATTGATTCCAAGCAAAAAGATGGAAGAACTGGATAAGGAGATATTGGAGACCTTCAGGAAAGTAGAGGTGAACATACCTCTGCTTGATGCCATCAAGCAAATCCCGAGATATTCAAAATTCCTGAAGGAGCTGTGCACTCATAAGAGGAAAATGAAGGGCAATGAGAGAATCAGCATGGGCAGAAATGTATCTGCTTTGATAGGTAAATCTGTTCCGCACATTCCTGAAAAATGTAAGGATCCAGGTACTTTCTGCATACCTTGTGTTATAGGGAATAACAAATTTGAAAATGCCATGCTTGATTTGGGTGCTTCTATAAATGTCATGCCTCTGTCTATATTTAAATATCTGTCTCTTGGACCTCTGCAACCTACGGGTGTGGTGATACAGTTGGCAAATAGAAGTGTTGCCCACCCTACAGGTTTCATTGAGGATGTGTTAGTTCGGGTTGGTGAACTGATTTTTCCTGCTGATTTCTATGTGCTTGACATGGAGGACGAATTCTCCCATGGATCTATGGCAATCATTTTTGGCAGACCATTTTTGAAAACAGCCCGAACTAAGATTGATGTGTATATGCTGGTACATTGTCCATGGAATTTGGTGATAGTATTGTCCATTTTAATATTCTTGATGCCATGAGACATCCATCTGAAGATCATTCTGTTTTTCGTGCTGAGATACTTGATGCTGTTGTTGATGAGTATGTTTTTGATTTTCATTCTTTACATGATAAGAAACATTATTTTCTATCTGATCTGTATACTTCTCTCGACAGCATTGAATCTGAATATGTTTCTGAATCAGTTTCTGAGTTTGAGCTCTGTTCTGATGTGTTGGGTGTTGTACCTGCACCTCTTGGCCTTAATTCTTTAGAGTCAGAATGCGCTAACCATGTTGCAAGAAGTACACATGAATCTGACTTGCAGGTTGAGGTACATGCTGTGGAACCCTTAGTTCCTTCTACTGCTCAGCCAGCTCCCATTCTAGACTTAAAACCTTTACCAGAAAACCTCAAGTATGCCTACTTGGAGGATGATCAAAAGCTGCCAGTGATCATTTCCACCTCCCTTGATGTTGTTCAAGAGGGGAGGTTGTTGCATGTTCTTAAAAAGCATAAGAAAGCCATCGGTTGGACCCTGGCGGACATTCCTGGTATCAGCCCATCCACATGTATGCACAGGATAGTCTTAGAGGACGGAGCTAAGCCAGTGAGGTAGCCGCAGAGACTACTCAACCCTGTCATTTTGGACGTAGTAAAGAAGGAGGTGACCAAGCTTCTTCAGGCTGGGATCATTTATCCTATATCAGATAGTCAGTGGGTGAGTCCGGTCCAGGTGGTCCCCAAGAAGACAGGCCTCACTGTTGTGAAAAATGAGAAGAATGAGCTCATTCCCACTAGAGTGCAAAACAGTTGGAGAGTCCGCATTGACTACCGAAGGTTGAATCAAGCAACACGGAAAGATCATTTTCCGCTGCCCTTCATTGATCGGATGCTTGAGCGTGCCGCGGGTAAATCTCACTACTCGCTTTCTTGATGGTTTTCTGGTTATTTTCAAATCCATATTGCTCCTGAGGATCAAGAGAAAACCACATTCACCTGCCCCTTTGGCACTTTTGCCTATAGGAGGATGCCCTTTGGCTTATGCAATGCCCCTGGCACATTCCAGCGGTGCATGCTTAGTATCTTTTCTGATTTTCTTGAAAATTGCATAGAGGTGTTTATGGATGATTTCACTGTTTACGGATCCTCTTTTGATGCATGCTTAGATAATTTGGATAGAGTGCTTAATAGATGCATTGAAACTGATCTTGTTCTGAATTTTGAAAAATGTCACTTCATGGTAGAACAGAGTATAGTTTTAGGGCATATTATTTCTAGTAAGGGCATATAAGTAGATCCTGCAAAAGTCTTTGTTATTTCACAATTGCCTTACCCCTTTTGCGTGCGAGAGGTGCGATCTTTTCTTGGCCATGCAGGTTTCTACAGACGCTTCATCAAAGATTTCAGTAAGAAGGCCCTTCCACTGTCCAATCTGCTCCAGAAGGATGTTGACTTTGTTTTTTATGACAGGTGTAAACAGGCTTATGACTGCCTCAAGGAAGCATTGACCACCACTCCAATCATTCAGGCACCGGATTGGACACTCCCATTCGAGCTGATGTGTGATGCATCCAATTATGCATTGGGGGTTGTCCTGGCACAGAGGGTTGACAAGTTGCCTTGGGTGATATATTATGCTTCCAGGACTTTGGATGCTACTCAAGCAAACTACACAACAACAGAAAAAGAGCTGCTTGCTATTGTTTTCGCTCTTGATAAATTTAGATCATATTTGCTTGGTTCTCGTGTTATTGTTTATACTGACCATGCAGCTCTAAAGTACCTGCTAAAAAAGGCTAAGTCAAAGCCCAGATTGATCAGGTGGATGCTCTGGCTCCAAGAATTTGATATGGATATCCGTGACAGGAGTGGAGCATAGAATTTGGTAGCAGACCATCTCAGCAGGATTGAAAGAGCTGAGGATAATGCTGACGTCTTGCCCATCCAGGACAATTTTCCTGATGAAAATTTGCTCACTTTCTCTTCTGTTTCTTCTGTTTCTACCACCCCTTGGTTTGCAAATATTGTTAATTTTTCAGTTGCTTCTGTTTTTCCTCCCTTAGCATCACGAGCTCAAATTGATAAAATTAAGAGTGATGCTAAGCATTATATTTGGGATGACCCCTATTTGTGGAAGTTATGCAGCGACCAGGTAATCAGGAGATGTATTCCAGATCATGAGATTGACTCGGTCCTGCAGTTTTGTCACTCTTCTGCACCAGGTGGCCATCTAGGCATTCAGAGGACAGCTCGCAAAGTGCTCGATTGTGGTTTATACTTGGCCCACCATCTTCGAGAGATGCGTGGAAGATTTGTAGCACTTGTGAGCGGTGTCGGCGAGCGGGAGGATCCCTTACATGGAGACAGCAGATGCCTCAGCAACCCATGTTGTTATGTGAGGTGTTTGATGTTTGGGGTATTGATTTCATGGGTCCCTTTCCTGTTTCTTTTGGTTTTTCCTACATTCTTTTAGCTGTTGATTATGTTTCGAAATGGGTGGAAGCCAAAGCCACCAGGACTAATGATGCTCGGGTTGTTGTGGATTTTGTTAGATCTCACCTATTTTGCAGGTTTGGAGTACCCAGAGCTATTGTTAGTGATCAAGGCACCCATTTCTGTAACAGATCTATGCAGGCTTTGCTCAAGAAGTATGGGGTGGTGCACAGAATTTCTACACCCTACCACCCCCAAACCAACGGGCAAGCCGAAATTTCAAACAGGGAGATCAAGAGAATCTTAGAGAAGATTGTCCAGCCCAACAGAAAAGACTGGAGTAACAGGTTGGATGATGCTCTTTGGGCGCATAGGACTGCCTACAAAGCACCCATAGGGATGTCCCCTTATCGGGTTGTCTTTGGTAAGGCATGTCATTTACCTGTTGAGATTGAGCATCGGGCCTATTGGGCTGTGAAGACTTGCAATTTCTCCATAGATCAGGCTGGTGAGGAAAGGCGGTTGCAACTAAATGAGCTTGATGAGATCCGCTTAGAAGCCTACGAGAATTCAAAATTCTACAAGGAAAAAACCAAGAAGTTCCATGACAGCTTGATAGCTAGAAAGGATTTCATGGTTGGCCAGAAAGTTCTGTTATACAATTCTCGGCTCGGACTCATGGGTGGTAAGTTACGATCAAAGTGGATTGGACCTTTTGTTGTTACTAATGTTTATCCTTATGGTACAGTTGAGATCAAAAGTGAATCCACAGATAAGAGCTTTAAGGTCAACGGGCACCGTCTGAAGCCCTTCCTCAGCAATCCTTCTTTGTTGGATGCTGTTGTGGAGGAGATGTCTCTGCTTGACCCTGCTTCTCTCCCACCATGACTTAGGGAGTTTTCTTTTCCTTCTCCCTCTTTACTTTTTATTGCACTTGTCCGGATCTATTGATTGTTCGATTTCTACGATCTTACGTTTGTGCCACATTGGGACAATGTGTAGTTTAAGTGTGGGGAAGCTGTTCTTTGTTTAAGTCTTTCTTGTTGTTTTTTGTTAGTTTGAGTCTTTGTCGTGTGTACTGAGTTTCGCATATTTCCTTTTGATTTATGGGTTTTGTTTAGGTTGTAGGCTCTTACTTCACTCTTGGATACTGAGTTGCTTGATCTTTGTATGGATTGAAATCCTTACTTTTCTCTGCTTGGAGCGATGATTATGAGGCTTGAGAGGTTGATTTAATTGTGACAGAAGTTATACCATGTGTGAGGATTTGAGCCACTATCTATTCTTTCTTGTGTATTATGCCTCTTGATTGCTTGCACAGTTGCCTTGTCTTGACTCTGTTTGATACTTCTTGGTTCACATGCATGTTTGGACATGATTAAGGCATTTGTTCTCATAAGCCCCTGGCCAAATAAGCTTACCCTGAATTAATTCCTTTGTTAACCCCTGTTGAGCCTGCATTCCCTTTCTTTGTTTGAAGCTCATTACAAGCCTTAAGTGAAAAACCTATGATTACCTTAACCTTAGGGAATTTTGGAGCTTTGGAATCGTTTTGGGAATAAGTTCTTGAATAAGTGTGGGGGTGTCTCATTGGTTATTGTATTTTGGCTAGTTGGTTCTTCTGCTTGTACATATCTCAGCGTTTCATGATGTATTGTTTAGTCATTCAAAAAAAAAAAAAAGAAAGAAGAAAAGAAAAAGTGGTTTTGTTTGAGGCAAAGGAAAAGGAATGGTGTTAGAGGTTTATTAGAGGTTTTGGGTTTGCTCTTATGCTTATTTCTTACTTATTCCCCATTGCTCCTCTAGTTCCTCTGGTTTGTAGCTACTTATCCTATATTTTATCCTCTACCACTGTCCTTGACCACATTACAACCCTGGAAAGACCTTATGATCCTTATGTGCATGTTTATTAGGTGTTGATTTTAGAGGCTTGCCAAGTCTATCTGCTGCTTGTTTTTCATGAGTGCTTTGAGAGTATACTGATTACCTAGGCACTTGAGAGATACTGATGATACAATGCATCTTGTGAGATTCTGTTGCTTTTAATTCACCTCTTGATGCTGACTGATTGTCTTACCATGTTTTGACATGTTTGGATGATTTCCATAAGTATCTAGTTTCTCCGATTCTTTGTGTGTTGGATGTTGTCTACTCCTTTACGTTCCCGGGATTCATTAAGGAGTGCGTAAATCTGTTTGTTTTCTTGTGTGTCTTCTTGTTTCTGTTTCTTCCTGTTGCGTCGCTCTCTTTGATATCTTTGGAGTTGTTCCTTGCTTTGAACTTTGATTTTGCCCAGGAGTGCAAAAGGCTAAGTGTGGGAGAATTTGATGAGTCATTATTTTCCCTTATTTTCTTACCTTTCTGTACTTGTTTTCATCTCTGATTTGTGCTTAATTGTTTATATTTTGTACTAATTTCTATTAGGGCTATAATTGGACCAGAAATTCATATTTTAATTAATTTGAATTTTCTAAGTTTAATTATTCAAATTTTTATTTTCAGGGCAATTTAAAATTATTTTGGGCTTGGAATTAATTCATGGACTTCAAGAGGAGCTGCCACGTCACCACTGCCATGTCAGCTGCCACGTCACAACTTGGACCAGATTTGTTTTTTTTGGTTTTTGGGCCCAATGGGTCTAGGTTTTCGTGCCCATGCAGACATGAGAGGGCAGCTAGAAGGAGGGTATCATTTTTTTCGAGGGACTTGTGGACGTTTTTTTTCCTTTCAGCTAGATAGACGAGTGGGGTTTTGTTTTTGGTTTTGAATTCACAATTCGTTTTACTGTTCCACAATTCCAATTTGTTCTTCAATCCATTTGCGTTTCTGCAATTTTCTATTCTGTTCGTTTTCTGTTCTCCGCTGCATTTTTGTTTTCATTTTCTGTTTTCATTTTCTGTTTGCGTTTTCATTTTCACTTTACGTTTTCTGTTTTCTGCAGTGTGTTTTCTGTTTTCTGCAATGCGTTTTCTGTTTTCTGAGTTAATGGAAGGCTAAAAACCCCAGGGTGGGGCTCTTGGGCATTCTGCACTCACTGATGGAGGTTATGTGCGTATTATGGCTTTGTACGTTTGATTCTCCTCTGTGAAGTCTCTGTTCTGGAGGATGCTTAATCCTGTGGAAGGAGACCTTACAAGGTTCACGTTTGCTTAATTCGTGTAGGGAAGTCTCGGGTTAACTTTCGCTTAGTTGGTTAATCTAGACCGAACAAGGATTAAAACGGACTGATAATCTGTTGTGAACCAAGGATGTCAGAGATGCATTGTGTTCAAGAGTCTTGCCTATTTTAATTACTGCAATTAATTTGTTGTTTGTCTGCTGTATTCCAATTAACCCCTGTTATCTGTCCAAAAACCCCCCATTGCATGTTCAATCCTTTGACAGTGAGAATTGGTCCTTGGGAGACGACCTAGGAGTCATTTCTAGTACTGCATTTAATTGTTTTTACGGCATCGATCAATATTGCAGCTTGTCTGCCTGTCAAGCCTTGTGGTTATCTTTTCTATTTGAAGAATTGAAGGTGTTTACTGGTAAAGTAGTGGATTTATTAGTAAATCACAAGTCAGAAATTGATTTAGCTAAGAACCTTGTGTCACAAGGCAGGAGTAAGCATATAGATACTAAATTCCATTTGTTTAGAGATCAAGTGAATAAAGGAAAGATTAGACTTCAACATTGCAGGACTGAGAAACAACTTGCTGATATTATGACTAAATCCTTGAAGAGTGAAAGGTTCAAGGGGTTGAGAGAATTTTTAAATGTTGTTAATGTGTAACTTGTTTGAATCAAGGGGAGATGTTAGAAGTGATTCTAACCATTAAATGGGTTTAGTTAAATAAGTCAATTTGTTAGCTTAGCATTTAGCCTTCAGATTGATTTGGTTGTTTCGTTTTCTATGAATACAGACCTTGTGTTAGAATGTAATATAACAGAAAATAAAAAGTATATTTTCTCTCTCATTCTTCTTGATGGAGCCAATGATGCGGCTAGCTCCTTGGTTGAATGCGGAAGGTGAGAAGACGGTGGGAGGATGAAGTTTGTTCAGTGGAAAATGGAGAAGAAGGAGAAATTGTGGTGAAGCAATGGAGGTGGTGCGGTTTGCTAATCCTAGAAGAGCTAGGAGGAGATGCTATTCACAAGGAAGGTGCCTTGTGAGACTAAGCCTAAGGGAGAAGAACCCTAGGAGACTCAAGAGAGAGAGGGGCGACACAAATTCTGTAGCATTTCATTACTCTCATCAGAAGTGAAATACAAGAGGGTAAGGTGTGTATTTATAGGGAAGGAGGGCACACTAGGGCCGACCATGCTTGCCCATCAAGAGGGGTGCGTCACATGCTTTAGGAAAAACCCTAGTCGCCCTTTGGATTTAACCTAGTCACTCCTTGTGAACTTCACACGTCCAAGCTTCATAAATTGACACATTAAAGAGCATTTAATGCTCTTAATTGACCTAGCTGTCCATGGCTCCAAACGGCACCACTCTTGCATGCTCCCTTGACCTAGCCATCTAAGGGGTGTGTGGTTGGGCTAGGTTTCCCAATGCACACCCCTTTTATCTATGTATAACCCTATTTTTGTCTCTTATGCTACTGGGCCAAAATACAATCCCAAACAGATGACTGTACACACCTCTACTATCCTATATACACCTCTTTACTATGTGCACCTCTATTTTTCTATGTGCACTTCTTTTTTGTACAGCTAAGCTAATGGGCCAAAATACAAGCCCTAACAAAATACTATCTACACCTCATATTCTTCTATATGTACATCCTCCAGTATGACCCATGTGAATAAAAGCTTGGGCCGACATGTTTCATTGGAGGCCCAATCTTCTTGTATCTTTCTTGCTATGGTCCTGGTGGTTGGTCCCTTGGTCAGGAGTCTTCCATCACTTCTTCTCTTTGTTACTGTAATACGTGTGTGTGTGTGTGTGTGTTTGAATTCTATTTTTACTCCAACAATTCTTTCCCTCTTCGTTCCTGTACCCGTCCTCATACTTGTCTCCGTTTGAAATTACTAAAAGACCCATAACTAAAAAAATTATATTTATTATTCTCTTTGGTCCTTAGTTTTGCAACTCTTCTTTTTCTCTTTCACTACACAATTCTTTTATTTTCTCTCAACTATTCAAATTTTTCAAAATCTACAAAGTTCGCTTAAATACTGAAGATATTTTCCCTCTTATCACCTTGATTATACATTTTTTCTCTTTGTACGATTTGGTTCAAATAGTGTATTGCATTTAAGGAAACACAAACCTCAATTCCATTGAGTCAAATATTTTCTAGGTTAGAAATTTGATTATTTTTACTCCTTTATAACATTATTTATTATTTATGTTTTAACATGAAAATTTTTAACTCTCAATAAGTGTTTAATCACCTAAACCCTTAGTCTACTAGAAAATTTTTAAATCCTAAAGATATTTTCCCTCTTATCACCTTGATTATACATTTTTTCTCTTTGTACGATTTGGTTCAAATAGTGTATTGCATTTAAGGAAACACAAACCTCAATTTCATTGAGTCAAATATTTTCTAGGTTACAAACTTGATTATTTTTACTTCTTTATAACATCTTTATTTATTATTTATGTTTTAACATGAAATTTTTTAACTCTCAATAAGTGTTTAATCACCTAAACCCTTAGTCTACTAGGTAATCGACATTTAACGGGACATGACCGGGTTTTCCCTCTCTGACACCATCCCCAACTCACTTAATTATTCCTGCCCCCAATCCCTATCGGGAAATTTAGTCCCCACACCCATTCCATCGGGGGTCCATCCTCATTCCATTATATATATATATATATATCACAAAAATATACTACTAAAGATAAATTTATAGAGACTAAATATTTTTTTCTTTTATATATTATTTTCTTATACATAAATTAATATTATAATGTTATAACTTTTAAATTATTTTATTAGTGAAGTATATTTTAGTTTATTATTTTATATTATAATATGTCTGTAAAAAAGTGTTTAATAATGTTTTCTTTTGTTTTAAACCTATCAAGTTTAATTTATCAATCTTCAAAACACATAATATAAAGTCTAAAATCCCTTAAAATTGTTGACATATTCCAAGTATAAGTGTTGATGAAGCTCTCTAAATAAGTCATGAAGATTAAAGTTTTGATGATGAAGATTTAAAGTTCTCTAAACAACATTAAAGACTTGTGTCATCTCACAAAGGAAGGTTGCTTAATGGAAAAGGCAAGACATAAAGGATATTAAATGCTTTCAAGAGAGAAGATTGATGAAGATTTTCTCAAGAGCTTGAGTTTCAAGTTTAGAAGTTTCTGTTTTGAGTGAAGGATAAAAAGAGTAAGTCATAAATCTCATTCAAGACCATTTCAAACTTGAGAGCAAGTCGTTTTCTCGCAAAAACGTTTTTCTACGCTTTTAATCGATTAAGTTACGAAATCTAATCGATTATTTCACTTAAAATTTGAATCAAAAGAGTTTAACGAACAAAATAATTGATTAAGTGTTTTTGATAATCGATTATATTGCTTCTGGGTTCATATAATCGATTATGGCCTTAATCTAATCGATTAAGTCAAAATGTGTTTTCCAGTTTTTACTCTGATATAATCGATTATACCTTTTAGATAATCGATTAAATACGACGTTTTTGCGAATTCAATGCTGAATCAACCTAAGAATGGAAACTTTGGGCTATTTTCGAATTATAAAATGAAAGGCAACATCTTAGGTTCAATACATCTGATCAAACACAATATTCAAAGTGTTCTTGTGCTAAAGTTTTCAAAACCGCTTTCTTGCTCTCTCAAGGTTGATCTAAGTTCTTGGAAGTGGTGATCATTGTGCTTAAGCTTTCAATCCAACACTCATCAGGTGTTTTCTTTACTATTTTTTTCTGATTGGTAAAATTCATCCCTTGGATCTGTTCTAAGGGAGGTGTGTTCATCTCTTGTGTGTCAAGAGAGGTGGGAATCATCCTCAGTGTGTCTGAGGAGGTGTGTTCATCCTTAGTGTGTCTAAGGAGGTGTTTTCGTTTATCTTTATTTGTTATTGCATGAATTGGTGTTTGTAATTTCAATTAAAGATAGTGGGGAGATCATCACGTGTTTGTGGTGATTGGGAACTGGACGTAGGATTGGCTAAATCCGAACCAGTATAAATCTCTGTGTTCTTTCTCTCTTTCCCTATCTCTTTCTTTTATTGTGGATCATAATTGCAATTCAAACTGCGCTCATCAAAGGTTAAGGAAAATCCAAATCTTGTTTTAAGAACATTTATTTAATATCTGGAAAATTATTTTAAAAGGGAAAAAGTTTTCTAAAAAATCCAATTCACCCCCCTTCTTGATTTTTACACTTTCGTTATTTCTAACAAAAATGAATATCAAATACATATTTAAAAACACTAATAACTAAATAATTTTCAACTATTAATCCTTCAAAATACACTATATAAAAGAAACAGATTTCAAACAAATATCTAATAATCATCTTCCAAATGAGAAGTAATGTCACTTTCCACCAGTTCACCTAAATAATTCAAAATAAAATATATCATTAAAAAAGAAAATATATAAAAGTACTTTCACGAGAGTAATAAACAAATAAAATAATATTATTTCTTAAAGCAGTACATTCATCACCAAAGTCCATTTTGTTGAATAAAAATATGCATACTCAAACAAGTATACAAACATAACAAATGTGTTCAAAATTGTGCAAAAGGTTATGTATCTAATCATAAATGTAATAGATTAGTCACAAAAAGATTACAAATTATAAAAAAAAAAACCGGATAAAGATAGATTACAAAATTAATAAAAAGTCACAACAATTATACAATTTACAAAGAAGATACTTTTAAAATTTAATTTTGAAGAAAATCAAAGTTAAGAAGATGAAAATAAAAACAATTAAAATATAAATAAAACCATGCTAGAAAATGAAAATAAAATAGAAATAAAAATAGGCATACTCAAACCAGTATATAAACATAACAAATCTGGGCAAAATTGTACAAAAAATTATTTATCTGATCATAAATGTAATAAATTAGTCACAAAGAGACTACAAAACAAAGATAGATTACAAAATTGATAAAAAAATCACAACAATTATACAGTTACAGAGAAGACACTTTTAAAATTTAATTTTTGAAGAAAATCAAAGTTAAGAACATGAAAACAAAAACAATTAAAATAGAAATAAAATCATGCTTGAAAATGAAAATAAAATAGAAATAAAAATAGGCATACTCAACGAGTATACAAACATAACAAATCTGTGCAAAATTGTACAAAAGGTTATGTATCTAATCATAAATGTAATAGATTGGTTACAAAGAGATTACAAACAAAACTTGATAAAAATAAACTACAAAACTAATAAAAATCACAGCAATTATACAATTTACAACTAATACACTTTTAAAATTTAAATATGAAGAAAATCAAAGGTAAAGAAGATGAAAAGAAAACAAAATATACTAAAAAATAAAAATAAAATAAAAATAGAAATAGGCATACTCAAACTAGTATACAAATGTAAAAAATCTGTGAAAAATTGTGCAAAAGGTTATGTATCCATCGATAAATATAATAGATTAGTCACAAAGAGATTACAAAATATAAATCAACAAATCCCTCCAATGAAGTCCTAACAAAAAATTTTAGATAATAAAAATAGGATTAGATGTTATTAAGATCAATGTACAATATTTAGAAATTGATAAAGAAGCAAAGAACTAACCTTATGTGTTTACCAAATTGGTTGAAGGGACTGAGAAAGGTAAATATGTGGAGGATGAGAGAAAGAAAAGAGTATATTGAACTGGTTGAAAAGATTGAGAAAGTTGAAGGAGTGAATGAAGGATGAAAAAAAAAGAAAAATGTGGAACAGACACTGAAAATAGATAGGGTTACAAAGAAGACACTGTAACCCTTTATGTATGAAAAATAAAAAGAAACAGTAAGAAGGAATATGTTAGTTTTAACGTTTAGGTTTAAATTTAAAGGCCAGGGTGGGGATGGGGATGGGTACGGGCGGGGTGGGGCGGGGTGGGGCGGGCGGGGTGGGGTGGGGATTGCATTATCCATCCCTGACCTTGAATCCGATTTCTTTAAACGAGGAAAACCCAAACCCGACCCTAAACCCAGTCAACTCGATTTTTTCCCGTCAAACTAGGGGCGGGTGCGGTTCAGTTTCCACGGGTATGGGTTTAATTGTCATCCCTATTGAATAACATAAAAACTTTATATTTTTTGTTCTCTTTGACCTTATCTTTGGTTTTTGTTTTGCTATAAAATTAATAGATGTTTTGGTTAAAAAAAAATCAGTTAATTTTTAAATCTTTGTTATAATTATTTGACTTTTATCCAATTGTTACATATTTAGTACTCTGATTTAAGATTTATGAAATTACAATTTTTTTTATGTTTGATATTAAATCTTTAATAATATCATAAATATTTTCTTGTGATTTGTTTATTTTTTTAAAAATTATTAAATTAATATTTATAACAATAAAAATGTGGTTATGAAAACAAGTATGAGTATATACTTGTTTCCATGAGACAAAATTTCTATACCAATTAAATATTAGAATGAGAATGTGAATGAACTTTTATCTTGAATATAGAGACAAAACTCACATCTGCCCCTGTGTTTAAGTGGTGATGGATTTAGGGGTGGCAAAGTGGGTTAGGCTCGGCGGGCTGGCGAGCCAGCCCGCCAGCATATAGGCGGGGCGGGCTAGCATTTTCAACCCGCCAACCCGTATCAGCCCGCCCCGTCTAGCCCGCCAACCCGTCGGGCCAGGGGCGGGCCAACCCGCGAAAAAAATATAACACCTCATTCACTCTCACTCATTCTCTTTAAATTTGGGAAAGTAGCTATACTTAGGTTCCTTCAACACCTCACTAATTGTAATTTCTTTTGTAATAAACATTATGTCTTTTAGCTTGCACTTTTTAAATGTCATGTCACCATATACATCTTTAATATATTGTTGTAATTACAAAAATTCATTTAAATTGGACACAAACAAAATAGTTGCAAAGAAAAAAAAAAGTCCAATTTAAAATCAAAGATAAAAAAATAAAATAAAAAATCCAAAAAATAGATTTTTCAAAAAAATGAAAAATAAAAAATATAGGCGGGCCAGCCCGCCAATCCGCCTTATGACGGAGTGGGTTAGAAATTTTGGCCCGTATCACTATGGCGGGCTGGCCCGCCCCGCCCCGTTTTTGGCGGGCTCATGGCGGGGCGGGCCTAAACGGCCGGGCTGGCCCGTTTTGCCACCCGTAGATGGATTGTGTGTTTCCAATGGCTCTTATATTACAGGTGTTTGATTCAATTTTAATCTATATTGTGGTTCTGATATTGTTGAGTGTTCATCTTTTCATTTCATACAAGCAATTTACTTTGTGTGCTTGGTTTGGTTGTGTTCCAGAAAGTAGTAAGGGCACGACTCAAAATTCAATGAGGTAATTTTAGAGATGATAAATGTACTGGCGGTTTAATCAAGTACTGTAGCTTATATGAACTTTCTCATTTTATTATTAACTTAGTCACTATTTCCATTAATCATCAATACAATTATTTATTAATTAAGATGTCAGTCATTATTTCATGATTTTTATAATAATAAAAATAATTATATTATATTATCTTTAACCACTGCCTTAAAATTTCATAAACTACATTTTATTTACTTAATATAAAATTCATAAAGAGAAAGACTTCATTTAACCTTCTACCGTACCGTATAAATATTTTTTGGAATTAGATAAATTTTGAAAATATGATTTTAAATATATTTTATCAAACAATTAAGAAAGAATATAATCTAATAAAAAATATTCTCATTATAGAAAACATGTAATACAAATATATATATATATATATAAATAAGTATTATATGTTATATATATTTATATATATATTTTATAGAAATAATAATTATATATTTTATATTATATATGTTATATTTAATTTAAATATTATTTTTTAAATATGATATTATATGCTCAATAAATATCTTCTAATGAGACTCCACACTGACATGCATTGAGTGTTGGGATAATTCTGTACACATCTCAAGTTTTACCATGGCACACTCTCACACAATCATGACGGTCAACATCTCTAGAAGGTATGTCCTCAATAAATGTCCTCTGATGGGACACTACACTCACATGCATTGAGTGGTTGAGATGACTCTATACACGTCTGAGCTTCTACCAGGATTGGGATGACTCTGTGCATGTTTGAGCTTCTACCAGGGCACATCGTCACACAATCATGACATGTCAACATCACTTAAACCAACCTTGGGGAAGATCAAAATAATCTCGACCGTCAAATTTAATGAATTCAACACAGTCCGTCTGATTTTACTATTAAGGGTTTTCAAGTTATTTATAAATACCATAGTTGTGATTTTATATGCAACAAACATTCATTCCAAAATTTATCAGTGTCATTTTCAGATTTTACATAGAGAACTTTGGATCATTAAGCGTGGAAGATTTCACTAATTCATACCTAGCTTTCGTCTTTGCAAATAGGCAGATAATCCACAACAATAAGGGAATAAGCTTCCATAGTCTATCTCCTAAATTATTTAGGATCCCTTATAAGTGCACATTCAATGACCTAAAACAGTAAATATGTCATGCATTAGTCATTCCTGAGGACACATAGTTCACCAACTTCTACTACCACAAACCAACTATTTATGGTGAGGGTTTAAGTACTTATCAAGTTATTCCTATACCAACATGTTCATGTAGCACATATGATTTGAACTTTATGTCCAGTTTGTCAGAACAACTGATGAAATCATTGCGCTTCTAAACCCCCCAAATGCAAGTTCTTCATCACACCCTCAATCTATCACCACCGCGAAAGCCATCATTTATTTTGGTGGACCTCTCCAATATGCAACAATTATGGATTGTTCATGAGGTTTTGGACTTATGTATACAAGTTTTTATCCTAGAAAAATGTTCATTCAACACAACTGAAGTTTCAAGCTGATTCACAAAATAAGTGAGATCTTAGGTTATGGAGAAAAAAAAATATTACAAAAGTGAACTATAGACAACCGACAAGAGTTGTCCATGAACAATTACAACATGACTCCATTGAAATCCAAACTAATAATAATATGCAACAAATGATAAGAAGGTGGGAAATGTCATTTTAACTTCCATCAAATATTTAGTGGAACCCAACGTGAAAGAAGATTGAACTATTTGTTCAAACTATGGACCTCCGTTTGCCAACACCTGAAAAACAACAACGTAATTACAAAGACAGTTTCTATATCAACAATACTGAAACAAAAACATCAACAGTTCTCGATATGATATGAATCGATATGATATGAATGTATTTTGTTCTTATTTTATTTATTTTATTACCAATGTGTTATTTTAATGTTTTATTTTATATTATTTTAATATTTTATTCTAATATCTCATTTTAATTTAAGATTTATTATATATTTCATTTAATGTATTTTTATATTTCTAAGCATACACTTGCTTATTTAAAAAACTTACTATACAATTTCTAAAATACATATTATAATATATAATCAATTTTTAACAAATTATGTTATTAACTAATAAAAGTAATATATATATATATATAATTATTATTTCAAAAATATATAATATAATAAATATTCATGAATATATATATATATATATAATTTTTTATGAAATTTTAAAACAAATATAAATAAATATGTATATATAACAAATACATATAAATAATAAATAATATAAAATTCATAAAATAATATATTAAATAAAAAAGAATAAAATAAAAAAACTAACTATCGAAAAAGCGAATTCCAAAAAAGACAAAACTGATCCGAAGAAAAGAAATGCAAATCATAATTTTACTTTTCAAAAACCGAATTTTAAGATAAAAAATAAATGAATCTATTTATGTAAATAATATAAAGAATAAATGAATCTATTTATGTAAATAATATACACATGGGTCCATTTGAATACATCTTTTTTAAATATATTATTTATGAAAAAATTTCAATCCACAATCTATCTAATTTTATATAAAAATAATTTTTAAAATAGAAAAAAGATATTGAATTTATTTGAACCACAAAATATCTATCAAACTCAAATATGATACAAAATAAATAAATAAATATTATAACATTGATAAGAAGAAAACATAATTATAAAATAAAAAAGTACTATTTTTAATATTGTTATTAAGAGAAGGAAAAGAAAAAAATATATCAAAATGAGTGATAAAACATAGAATCTGTTTGAAGGATTTTGTTCGTAAGAAATTATAAGATAAAAAATAGAAAAGAGAAAAGAAATTATATCATGATAAAATTTTATATTAGTTATTTTTGTTGTAACATATAAAAGAAAGGATGTAGTTTTTACTCAATTAAATGTTACCACCAGCATTCTTCTATCAAAAAGAGATGCTACCATTGCCATTATCAACATCCATCGTTGATATTCTTCTATCATTGTTGCTAATTTCTTCTAACCATTGGACTATCCTTGCATCATCCTTATCATTGGAATCATCCAACCATTAATGATCTTCAATCACCACTACTGTTGGACCTGTCTTCCAATCACACTCATCTCTCTTGTCTTGTCACTATCTTCATTAGCATCTTCAATCACTGTTACCTTTGGCATCTTCCTATCACCATCACTACCACTCTCCACATCTTCCACCATTCATCTCTCCTAATTCAATTCAAAATTCTCATTCCATATCTTTATTATCTTTTTCTTTCCATAATACACCAACACCTTAAGAATTCTTTTATTCATTAATTTCAATTATGACAAAAGTTTAAATTAATATTAAACTTATAAGATGCAATTTCATCTTTATTATCCAAACCAAACTTCAACAAATGTAGTTAGATTCACATCACAAAAACTGTTGCAACTTGAATAATACAACTTCCAAAGTCTAGTTTATTTTCATTATTTTACCCTTTTGCATATTTATAATTTCTTTTCTTGTTTCTTTAATTTCAAAATGCATTTGTTTTCTAGCAAAATTTACTTTCCACCAATCTTTTTTTGTGTGCTGTAGTTTATTCTTTATACCTTTTCAAGTCCATTCACTTCCTCTGCACTTTATCTTTGATGCTTTTCAATTTACCTTTTTGAGATTTTATAAAATGTTCAACTTTTACTTATGACTTACATTTAATATTTTTATTTTCCTGACAACACTTTTTTCATTAAGCTTTTACATTCTATCATTCTTACGCCTTGTTACTTTCAGGGAGTACTGTTTCCGCGGATGGAAGAGCGGGTGACTCCTCCGTTTCTTTCTACGAAATTACACCGATTTGAAGGCGCGGATGTGTGTAGATTTGGAGAAGGAACATCCTCGCTCATACCCGAAGAAAGGAAGAGAAATATACGTGGATTATGTGTAAATACGAAATTACCCTTCTCTTTTTGCACAGAGATTCCCTGCGCCTGCACCCGCACCAAAGATTCCTTCCCCAACAGCAGACCCAAACAGCAGAGATTCGCATTGACAAAGTTTGACTGGACATTGGGCATTATAAATGAGAGTTATGTTGGTAGGTGCTTGGTGGTTGTGAAGTTGTATTGCGCATTTGAGAGTGAGTACGTTGGTTTAGGGTGCTGGTTCTGCGGTGGTGAGGTGTTGGTTCTGCGGGGTGGTGAGGTGTTGGTTTTGCGGCAGTCGACGGTGGTCGTCGTGGTCGTTTCCGGTGGTGCTGGTGGTGGTTTCGTTGAAGAACGAAGTGAGTCTTCTCCTCCCTCGTGACGCATAATCGATTAGGAGGCCATGCATAATCGATTATGCTTCACGTAAAAGGCCATAATCGATTATGCCTTGCAGCATAATCGATTATGGCCTTCTACGTGAAACATAATCGATTATGCCACGACCCCTAATCGATTATGCTCTGCGTTTTGTGTTGTGTTTCGCTACCCCTGCTCTGCGTTTTGCGTTTTGTGTTATTTTTCGCGTTTGGCAAAGCTGTTTCGTATACTCCATTTACTCCATTAACTGTGTTGCTGTGTTGCTGGGTTGATAATTGTTTTGCGTGGTTCATATTGTTGCACCTATTCTGTTTGCTTCTGTGTGTATGGAATGGTTCGTTTTTCAGCATTTTGGTTGCCGGAGATTAATTATCAGAGTGCATGCTTGTGATATTTGAGTTTCTTGAATACTGATTAGAGAGGAAACATGAGGGAACAAATTATATTAATTTTTATATGTATTTTAAAATTGAAAACACATCTATAAATTAATTTTTAAATTTATGTAAATATTAATAAATTAGAAAATATGTTTTATGGAATTAATATGATTTTAAATGTAATTTATATTATGAATATTTTAAAATTATTATATAGTAATTATTTTTTATTAAGAAATGAATATTTGAAATTAATATATACTAATTATATTTATTTGGAATTTAAATATTATTTACAATAATAAATTATAATTATAAAAAATAATAATTATGTTTTTAATTTGAAATTATAAATTAAGAAATGAATATTTGAAATTAATATATACTAATTATATTTTTTTTGGAATTTAAATATTATTTACAATGAATTATAATTATAAGAAAATTTAATTATTTTTTTAATTTGAAATTATATTTCTGATTTGTATAAATTAAGAAATGAATATTTGAAATTAATATATAATAATTATAATTTTTTTGGAATTAAAATATTATTTACAATAATGAATTATAATTATAAGAAAATTTAATTATTTTTTTAATTTGAAATTGTATTTTTGATTTGTATAAATTAAGAAATGAATATTTGAAATTAATATATACTAATTATACTTTTTTTAGAATTTTAATATTATTTACAATAATGAATTATAATTATAAAAAAATTTAATTATATTTTTAGTTTGAAATTGTATTTCTGATTTGTATAAATTAAGAAATGAATATTTGAAATCAATATATACTAATTATATTTTTTTTGGAATTTTAATATTATTTACAATAATGAATTATAATTATAAAAAATTTAATTTTGTTTTTAATTTGAAATTATATTTCTGATTTGTATAAATTAAGAAATGAATATTTGAAATTAATATATAGTAATTATATTTTTTTTGGAATTTAAATATTATTTACAATGAATTATAATTATAAAAAAATTTAATTATGTTTTTAATTTGAAATTATATTTCTGATTTGTATAAATTAAGAAATAAATATTTGAAATTAATATATACTAATTATATTTTTTTGAATTTAAATATTATTTACAATGAATTATAATTATAAGAAAATTTAATTATGTTTTTAATTTGAAATTATATTTCTGATTTGTATAAATTAAGAAATGAATATTTAAAATTAATATATACTAATTATATTTTTTTAGAATTTAAATATTATTTACAATAATAAATTATAATTATAAGAAAATTTAATTATGTTTTTAATTTGAAATTGTATTTCTGATTTGTATAAATTAAGAAATAAATATTTGAAATCAATATGTACTAATTATACTTTTTTGGAATTTTAATATTATTTAGAATAATGAATTATTATTATAAAAAATTTAATTATATTTTTAATTTGAAATTGTATTTCTGATTTGTATAAATTAAGAAATGAATATTTGAAATTAATATATAGTAATTATATTTTTTATGAAATGTAAATATTATTTACAATAATGAATTATAATTATAAAAAAAATTAATTATGTTTTTAATTTGAAATTGCTTTTGTGATTTGTATAAATAATTTCAATTTATATATAAAATTTAATTTATAATTTTTTTATTGAAGTTTGAGATGACAGAGCAAAACACTCCAATTATTGAATTGGAAGATAAAGATATCGAGAATGTGAACTTGAATTTAATTTTACACCTACAAAAACAGTTACAAGTGCGAATTGAAGTAGGTGCAATCACAATTCTCTGTATTGTAGCTTATGGACTGAATTTGTTACGTACTTCAAGTACTACTACATATAGTATTACCAACTTTTTTCCTGAGAAGGAGCGTCGTAGGCAAGAGTTAATGTCGTACTGTGAGTCGACACTTTCATAATGTCCTGAATGCGATAATTACGTTGGAAGGAGAATTCTTAGTTCAGTCATCAGGAAGAGAAGTGCAACCTCAAATATTGAACAATAGTAGATTTTATCCATACTTTAAGGTGATCCCACAACAAACTATAGTCTAATGTGACATACATTTATCATGTGAACACTAAAAATAATGACTTACTTTCATTTTCATACCCATTAGGATTGTTTAGGGGCCATAGATGGAACTCATGTTCGTGTTAAAGTTCCAAGGGCTGATGCGCCACGTTTTCGTGGAAGAAAGGATTGGCCAACACAAAATGTGTTTGCAGCTTGTGATTGTGACATGAAATTCACATATGTTCTAGCAGGACGGGAAGGAAAAACATTTGATTCATGAATATTAAAGGATGCCCTTCGTAGAGAGGATCCACTTATAATACCCGAAGGTCAGTTAATTTTGATTTGGTATAGTTAATATGTGCTGACATGATGACGAACTTCTAATTAGTATAAAATCAATGCTTGTAGGTAAATACTACCTTGGAGATGCCGAATTTATGTTAAAACGACAAATCATTACACCATATCGAGGTGTTAGATACCATCTTAAGGAGTACTCTAGAAGAGGTCCACAAAACCCATGAGAGTTGTTTAACCATCGTCATTCCTCACTTAGAAATGTAATTGAAAGAACATTTGGTATATTGAAAAAAAGATTTCCTATAATTGCAAGTGGGACAGAACCGCATTATTGTTTTGAAACTACAACCAATATAGTTCTTGCATGTTGTATTCTGCATATTTTTTTGCGATGCGTGGACAATGATGATTCTCTACTGAATGAAGTGGATAGAGACTTGATGAAACAGGAAGTGGATGTCTCCTGCACACGATCTCGGGAAGATGATTATAGGGAAGGGGGAGCCATTAGGGATGTCATAGCAAATGAAATGTGGACAGATTATCAAAACAATTAGCATTTTGTAATTATTTGTTTTCAATAAAACTTGTCTTGATGTTTCTATTAATGCGTTATATTGTTTATTTATTCTTTAATAATATTAGTTGGCTGTGGTACAAGATGAATAGAGGAAAAAGTGTAGCTGCAGATTCTACAACTGGCATTCGAGAGTTTACTAAATGGACCGAAGATATGGATTATCGCCTGTTGATTGCTATGGTTGATGAGGCCCGATTGGGTAACAGGGTTGATGAAAGCTGGACAACCCAGGCATACGCTAATATTGTTGAAGCCTTGAGACACTCAGGGTTAGTAGGTATAACTAAGAACAACGTTAAAAACAGACAAAAAAGTTTGAAAGACAGGTGGCGTGAAGTCCACGATTTGTTTAGTGGACTTAGTGGATTCGCATGGAACGAATCTACTAAAATGTTTGATGCAGAAAGTGAAGTATGGGATGACCTGATAAAGGTAAAACTGATTCAATTAATAGTGTTTTGAAATGGTGTTGTCTGTCAATTAATTTCAATGCATTATCCATGGTTTTTTATGGCAGGCAAAAGCTTCAGCCGCAAGATGGAGAGTTACTCCCATCCGGCACTATGATTTGATGGAAGAGTTGTGGGGTGCTGATCGTGCTACTGGCCAAATGGGCATAACAGCACGGTAGGTTTGAAGAAATTTGTCAAACGCGGGTTTAAGGGTGGACTTGAATGATGAGGTCGAGTACATCCCTGAACCATTCGCTGTTGCACCTGATGAAGGTCCTCGGTCCCCACCGCAGATGGACTCATATAGTCCTGGTCCAACTTAATCTGTGCCATCTGCAGGAACTTCATCATCATGGGGCACAAAGAGAAAGGCCCCTATGGTTGATGTAATGGATGCCCAGTTCGACAAATTAACAACGAAACTGGACAAATTTGCAGATTACCTTGGTGAAGGTAATGCCCTGACAAAACAACTGGCTGAAATAGCCGAAAGACAGGTGTTGGTTGGAGAAAGACGAAATGATATTTTTGAGGCGGAGCTCGACCTTCCAACACTCTGAATCGGATATTTGGGACATGTTGGTGGCTATGAACATCCAGGATCACCAAGTTATGTTATAATGTTATAATTTTCTCTGCAACAATCCATCACTTGCTAGGCAACTTTTCGGCTTGCCCCCACAATTCTGCCTAGACCATTTACTTCAATTAATGCGTGTAAATAATTGAATTTCGATTTAACTTGTTGTACTACTTTCTTAATTTTTATTTAATTAGTTGTTATCATGCATCATCTTTGTAAGAAATTTTCAGTCTTTATTGTTAATTATTATTGTTATATGATGTACAATTTAATTGAACTTTATATTTTTTACTATAGTCCTCATCCACTCAACGTCATGGACCCACAGTGGCAGAAAGTTAAAGATAAATTGCAAAAATTGGAAAAAGAAATTCATGAAGGAAATTAGATGCTTGAACAAATAACTAAGAATATTGAAAGTCAAATGTCACTCATGCAAAGAACAAATGACCTAATAAACCGGCAACTCACCATGATCACAACCAACTCAGAGAAACATTCAGAACATGAAATTTGGAACATGATAGAGAAGATGAACCTACAAGATGACACAATTTCGCTTAACTGTTATGAGTTCCTCTGCAATAACTCATGTCACACTAAGCATCTGTTTGAACTGCCCCCTCATATGCGTCAGAAGCATTTGCTTGAGCTAATGAGTGGAACTGCTTCATTTTAGACTTAATATATGTTGTATTCTGTTTTAATTGTTATGTTTAATTATTATGTAACGTTATGAACAATATGTCAGAACTTGTATTTCATTTTAATGTTATTTGAACTATGTCATAATGTGTTTTAATTAAAATATGTATAAAGTTAAATGTACGTTATGTATAAATAATTATACAATGTATGTATATATTGTTAATAAATTTTTGCAGTTTACCAGGAATGACCTCATCTTCAACATCCAAAAGATAGAGAAGTGCAAGGGAAAGGAAGGGAAAAGCCCTTGCCGCTAGTCATAATGTTTTTGGTAGGAAGCTACCAAGCATTTAGGAAATGTTGAATCATACACGTTTCTTTAGCAAACATGATCAGTTGGTTGAATATGGCCACAAATTCTACACCAGGATAATCCTTACACCAAAGATAATGGATTTTCCATATTTTGCAGACTCGGGACTATATTTCCATCATCACTTACTATTTCAAGGTTTAGAATAGTTTTTAATGTTGAGAGTTCCATACTACCAAGACCTTATAAAAGTCTTTTATTCAAATTTGAGAGTCAGTCAAGCTGGTACCCTCTACAGTGAGGTTAGTAAGAAACAGATAAAAATGAAACCAGCTGATTGGTTAACTATAGCTCATCTCAAATATCAGGGGCAAAAACTTTCTTTTTCAGATATCCCTGAGGAACTCGAGTATGATCGTGATAGTGCCTTGAGTTCCATGATCAGGCCAGAACTGCAGGGTCAAAATGTTAGAAATGTAGGTAGTCTGAATGTTAATGATAGACTTCTACATTACGTATATGTTCATATGTTGAGTCCTTGGTCTAGTAATTTTGCACAAGTATTGCAGGAGGACATTTTCATGTTATGGGCCATGAAAAATAACATTTTGATTAACTGCCTCATCACATCATGGAACATATGATTAAATGTCGGGACACGGGTATGCCTCTTCCACACGCCATTCTAATTACATGCATTATGGCTCATTATGGCGTAGACTTATCTGTGGATGTAACCGATAGGTTAGGGTGGAAACACTTTTTTAATAAAAATACTTTGAAAAAAATAGATGTTGTTAATGTAAATGGTGTTTGGCAACACGGTAGGGTCAACCAGGATGTTGAAGAAGACACGGACAATGACGAACCACCAATACCTGAGGACCCACCAATACCTAAAGAGCCAACAATATCTCAGCAACATCAGGTTTCGCATGCTCCAGCACAACCCCCAGTCCAACATGATCCTCAAATGCTTGATCAAATTTGGCATGGTATTCAGGGGTTGCAAAAAGGATTCAAATACATGAATATAAATATAAATAATCGTCTTGTGGGGTTGCAGCAAGGACTAAATAACATGAACACAAACATGGATAGGGGTTTTGAGAGACTACATCAAAAGTATGATGATCTGGAACAAAGATTCCGCGACTTCCAGGACTCTTTTGAATGAATGATGTTGTGGAACAAAGACTCTTCTCAATGAATGATGTTGTGCAACTTTTTTTTTAAACTTTTTTTATTATTGTAATGTTTGTATGTTTAATTTTAATGATATTTTAATTTTAATTTTTATAAATTACATTTTTAGCATCTTTGCATGTACTCACGGCGACAGATTATTCAAAATTATTTTTCAGTTCGGTATTTGAAATATGAAATGAAAAATAAGTTTAAATAAATTATCAAAATCCATTTTATAATTAACTTTGTAACAAAGGGCAAAATAGTCATTTTCTCATTTTATCAATTACAAAATTAATTTTAAATTATCACATCAATCACATCACTCACAAACTTTCACAAACTTTCCCATCACTTTCCACTATCTTTCCCTTAAAACAAACAACTTCACTTTCCACTCCCTTTCCCTTCAAATCCACTCATTTCCTCTCCCTAGTTTCCATCTTCAAAAGGGAACAAGGCATTAATGTTATGTTATTATACTTCTCCTATTAGCCAAAGAGTTCCTTTAATTTGACAAAATATTTTATGCTTTTATTTCATTTCCATTTTTCTAAAGTTTGTAATAAAAAAATGAAAAATAAAAATAATAAAATTTTCCATACACTTAACTTTTTGAAAATAGTAACCGAGCAGATAAAGGAGTTTATCAATATTTTTCTGTTTAAATTAATATAATGACTTATTAAGAGAGTGGATAGACTTAGATATATTTATTTGACACTAGTACATACCATATATATATATATGGCTGATCACAAATTCTACTCCTGGAATTTGTAATTTCTTAAATATTTGTAATTTCTTATGTGACATAAAAAGAAAATAAAAAAATTCCACATCACTTATGTAAATTTATCGTATATCACCTGGTGAAGTTCACACAACATTTTCCTTTATTTGATTTCCTCTTATTTTATTATTTATATTATTTTTTATTTGTGATTAATTGGCAAAGGAGTTATTATTATTAAATAAATGGATTGAATTTAAGAGAAATATAAATTAAACTTAAAATTTAAATTTAAGTTCTTTTAAAGTTTTAGAAAAATAATTTTTTTAATGAAAATATTAAGATAAAAGTAGAGCAACAACTGTTTATGATGTTAAGTTAATTTATTTTAAATAGAAACAATCTTAATAAAAGAGATTAGAGAAGAAGAAGAAATACACATACAAATTATACCGATTCAACTTTTAAGAAGATTACATCAGTTGTCTAATAATTCTTATTAAAGTAATCCACTGAAATCAAGTTTTGACAAAGATTCTATACACTCTTCCAATAAGAAACCTACCACAAGCTAATCTTGATTACCTTCACAAAGAAACAACACACAAAAAACATTCAAAAAGTAAACTTGGAGCAAGATCACCTAGATTTGATTGTACAACCAATTGAAAAAAATATCACCACACTAAGAAAGAGGATCTTCACCAAGCAAAGAGAGATGAAATAATATTGAATTCACCACCACATATCTTCTTCAAAAGCAAGAGAGCTCCAAAAACACTTTTTGAATGCTAGAAAGTATTTTTGAAAGTATTAGAAAGATCCCTTATAATTTTTGTAGACATAGTTTTTATTTTGAACTAGTTTTGAGAGTCGCTCATATAATCAAATGATTAAAATGGTGTTTAACCAATTGAAACATAGAGAATAAGAACTTCGAAAATGAATTTAATAAGTTAAATCTTGTTTTAGTTGGTTAAAACTACTTAAAAGATTATTTTAATGATTTTAATAAATTGATCGGTGGTGGTTTTAATCGATTGAAACACAGTAGGGTTATTTTTAGACAAATCCTTATAGTATTTTAACTTATTGAAATTTTGCTTTAATTGGTTGAAACTTTTAGAAATGTGTTTACACAAAGTTATGAACATTTCAATTGATTAAAAACTAATTTTAACCAATTAAAATTACTTAACATTTATAAAAACACTTTAAAATAATTTGAAAACAGGTTTTAACACATGAAAGATCAAGATAATGCATCACTCACACACCCAAACACAATGTAGACCTACTAGACTCTACATATACAAAATCTTATTTCTTCAAATCTTTCAAACTTCTTCTCCATAAAAGCAAGTGTATCTTGAAAGAGGTTGGAGACATCAAGTTATTAACTACAAGGTCAACAATTATTTGTTATATATCATGTGCACATGTGTGCAAAGGTACATATGTATTGATTAATTATTTAAACAAAAAATGTTTGTTAATTGTCGTCGATCGACGACCGACCAACAGGCCTCTCCTTCTAAAAAGGGGTTTTCGAAAAGGTTCTTGGAGTCACAACAAATATTTTTAAATAAAACATTGGAAAAAGAAAAGGTTTTCGCAAAAAAAAATTAGGCCATCATAACCAGAGTTCAGGTTCGGAGATCGATTACGTGTGGGAAAGACGTTAGACACCCCAACAACGCCCATTGGCGATACCCTATGATGTCGTCTGCAAATATAGAATGTAAACCTAGTTACTACCCCTACACCATACAAATCGTAGAAATAAACTTAATATCTATATGATTATTATTCTAAATCTACTCTACCTTACTACTAAGAAAGCAATAAATAAAAACTATAAAGAGAGAGAGAGATTTAAACCTATGAAGCAAGTCTTATATTACTCAAAGAAAGAAGTATTAGAGCTACAATTTCCAGTTTATAGTACACTGGTATGTGTTTTGAATGGTGTGTGAAAATGACTAACAAACTGCTCTATAAATGACATTAAATGGCATTAAATGCATTGATAATGACCCGTTCTAGGGTGTGAATGACCTGTTCTCGACATGCATTTAATGCACTGAGAACGACTCGTTTTGGGTTGAGAACAACACATTCTCTCTTTACGAAAGAATCCTTTTTACATCCCTTTTTCTAAATGCTACTTATGTTTCTTCATGAGATCCTCGAGATTCTTTACTAATATACTTCTCTTTAGTCCTCTCTTCATTGTACTATTTCAGCTCGACAAAAATAGGTATTTACATTAATGGTTGTAGTCTGTAATTTCAAATACAAGTTCTCAATATTCTAGTATCAAAGCTCCCAACAAGTATGATACATCAAAACAACAGTCTTTGAATTTTTTCAATTGCAACAAAAAGAAGTTTTGTTTAACCAGTCATTACATGTTTCGATACTCATTATGACCATTGAAGCATGCTAATGAAAAATATCTTTTGATCTAAAATTTTTTTGGAGTTGAGTGATTTGGATATGTTGTGCCACTAAGTGGAACAATATCAATAAAAGCACAATAAAAGAAGAATGATGAGAAAAAAAATTAAAAGATGTTAAAGTAAATAATTACTCTTTTAGTCAATTGATCGAAATTGTTCTTGACACCATTATAAAAAAAGGAAACATCTAAATAGACATGAGATGTTATGAATATGATGTTGGAAGGAAATGTAAGGATAAAAAAGTCTCATCTTCAAACTCTTTGTAGAGGATTTGAAGTTTTTGAAATAGACTATGGTAAAAGAGTCACAAAGTACTTCTCTATATTCATGATAGTGGCTAATAAAATGTGAATTTATGGAAAACATATGTCAAATGTTAGAGTGTTAAAGACGAATTTTACTCACTTTAATAGAGCAATTTTATTATATTGTATGTTCTTTTCAGAAGTCAAAGGACATTGATGCTCTTTTTGTTGATGAGTTACAAAATTCTTTGAAAGTGCATAAATAGAAGTTACAAAGACGCAATAGAGAAGAACAAGCCTTGAAAGCAGCTTTTGAAAGGGGATGCAGTCACACGATCAAGGTGCTTATAAAAGAATAGGAAGTGGTTGGAAAAATTTCAACAAGGAAAACGTGGAGTCTTATAGAAGATATTAATTTGAACATTTTCAATATAAATGTCCTCAAAATAAAGAAACAAATTATGTAGAAAAAGGTGCAGAAGAAGAAATATTTTTTTCATATGGACTTACATTAAGGCTAAAAGAGAATACGTTTGATTTCTTTATTCATGTTGTTATAATAATATGTGTGGTGATCAAACAATATCCAATGAACTTGATGAAAACTTATATTCTAAAAAAATTGGAAACGACACTCAGATGAATGTGATGGAAAAATAGAATGAGAAGCTTAAGATGAATAAAGTAAATCTTGTTCTTACTAACGTATAATACATTTTGGAATTGAAAGATAATCTGTTAAGGTTTGGCCATTTTGATTAAGGGAGGCCCGAGCAAGAGATTCATCTAAAAAAAGGTTTAATAATTCAAACCAATATGAGTGTCAATAGGGTGTTTATTTATGCTACCTCAATCTCAAGCACAATTCGATCAATGCTTCCACACAACAACTCAAAATTTATCTAATTTTTGAAATTAAAAATAGGATCATTTGAGTTACGGAGGCTTACAAACATTGTTATGTAAGAATATGGTATAAAGAAATAATTGAATATTGTTTATACTCCACAACAAAACAACATCGCTAAAAGAAAAAAAATATATAACAATGATGTATATGGTTCGTTCTATATTATTTAATAAAAACATTCCCAAGCCTTCTCGGTCTCAGGTGGTAAATTGGACTATTATTGTCCTAAATAAATGCCCAACATTGGCAATAAAAGATGTAATATAACAAGAGGTTTGGAGTGCTGTGAAACCTTCGGTTGATCACTTTGGAAGCATAGGTCATGCCCATGTTCCAAAAGCAAGGAGAACTAAACTTGATGATATAAACATTACTTGTGTATTGATAAGGTTAGCAAAGAATAAAAGACTATAAATTATTTAATCCAATTACTAAAAACATTTTAGTGAGTAGAGATGTGATATTTGAAGAAGACATACAATGGGACTAAGATGAAAAAACAAATGACACCAAATTTAGAATAGGATAATCATATAATTAAAATGAGGGAGATATTGATGAAGATATAGAAATCCATTGTTGATGAGAGAATTGAAGAAGAAAAATATGATTCTAGTAAGAGTGAAGAGAAAGTTGGGAGGTTGAGTCCTTTAAAGCCAAACAACTTCTTATATGGATGAATGCTTTTGTTAGTGAAAAAGATTTTTCTGAGGATGAATCTTAGATGGTCTTAATGGTGTCAAGTTATACGTTTACTTTTTGAAAGTTATAAAAAATACAAAATCAATTATTTATCTACAAGTAAGTAAGAAAACTTTTTGATACTTAAAATAGACTTTAAAAGAGAGAACAAACTATCAATATTTACAAATAATAAATACGTTAAAGATAAAGATAAAAAATATAAAAAAAATACACATAATTATTTATTTTTTAATATAAAAAAATACACATAATTATTTATTTTTTATGAGTTGAGGTGTTATAAGATCATGTTAAAAAAACAATCTATTGTAACTTTATCCGGCCTAGGACATAAATTGTAGCAATGCTAGTAATCACTTTTTATGCTAGTCAAGGAATTCCAATGAAAAAAAAATTTGAAAGAGTCTCATAAAGTTTATACGACTATAATAAGTAAAATAATAACTAAACCATGATACAATTGGTTAGTTTGTGATATTCCTAGTATATAAACGGTATATTTCATAGCATTTAGTTTTAGAAAAGTAACGAATGAGATTACGTTTATTTTTCTATATGAAAAAAAAAACATCTTTACTTATCAGGAGGTTCCAAACTTCAGAGATATTTATTTAATTTCATAATAATTTATCACTTTTTCATAAAAGCACATTAGTTACTGTACATATTTATGAAATATCTGCTTAAACTAAATTAAGTCAAATTTTCATGCCATTTTCTTAAATTAGACACTTTATTTCTTGTTTCTTGTCAATATACTTTTTCAAAAAAGACTCAACTTTTTGCCCCCTTATTTTGTCCACCCTTTTCACCCATTCTTGGCACACTTTCTCTGGTGAGACTTCCAGAAAAAATGCCATGTAATATAAGAATTCAGAATTCTTTGGTGGTGACAGTTAATTCCCTTAGACCATATGTAAAAAAAGTGGCACGACCAAATAAGAGTCAGTTGAGGAAAGATCAATGAAAAAACAAACATGAGGTCATGTTCCTTCAATACTTATTGGTGAACCCAAACGTCTTATCTTGTAGAAGAAGAACATCGTTGCTTGCCCCTTTTATCTATGAAGACCAAAGCACCATGACTCAGATCCAATTGAGAAAGAAATTGCTAAACCCCTGGTTTTGCTTAAGAGAAAATAGGAATCATCAAACAGGTGAATCAATCAATGGCTATCAAAATACTTGAGTTTTGATAATTTTGTCCGACAATTGTTTTTCTTGGCTGCAATATGAATGCAACAAACAAACAACGGCTGATAACTTCACGTGCCCACTATACCCTTTGGGTTGGCAAGAACCAAATTCAAGATATAATCCAACAACTGATAGACTCAAGATGCAAATCTGAACTTAGCTTCAACATCCTGATATCCTATGCATACATCTATGTGAGATGAAAAAGAACTAAATTTTACTGGAATTGCAAAGGTATTTTTATCTGAACATTTACCAAGTTGTCAAAAGGATTACTTTGGACTAGATTCTATCTAACATTTTTTATGCCATTTTTAACTCAGACTTGATTTCAGAAGTTAATAACACTGACTAAAGCAGCAAAGAAAACCGTTAGGCTTGACTTCGTCCTTTGCTCTTGGTGTATCGCCTGTGTCATCACGCTTTGCCATTAAGGAGCTAGTCCCAGGGGACTCGGGCGGCAGGACAGTGTTCTCAGAACTGAATATTCTAGAAGGAATCATGGGTTCAGGTGGTGCAACAGTGTAAAGATAATTTAGGAGCATTTGGATTATCTGGGTGAAGTTGGGTCTGGCATTTGGGTCCTCTTGCCAGCATGAAGTAAGAATTAGAGCCAATTCCTCAGGAAGATTCTCTGCACTTGGCCTTACATTCTGAGACCAAAAAGAAACACTTTATGTTATCAACTATATGTAGTACTAGACAGATAGACTCAAGAAACAATATTATATAAAAGATGTAACAGGAACATGATCTTTTAACCTTGAAGGCTGCAGCATATGCTGCCTGAAGGTTTGACATGCCTTCAAAAGGAACTTTGTTGTGTAAGAGCTCCCACAACACAATTGCAAAACTATAAGCATCAACTTTATGGTTGTAATGCTTTTTCTCCCCTTGCCTCAGTGTGACAGTACTATACAACTGAAATTTTTGTCACTGTAATCAGTCATAGATGCTCATAAATATGGAGAGATGACACAAAGTGCATCTATTAATCAATATACCTCTGGAGCCATCCAGCGGTAAGTTCCTGTTTCAGCAGTCATCATCTCGGTTAATGACTCTTCTCTTGCCAAACCAAAATCTGCTAGCTTCACTGTTTTCTGGTCTTCAGTCAACAGCAAGTTATCTATATAGAGGAAAATAAAAGGATCTTCATATTCATTATGTAGATGCTCTACACCATGAGCAGCTAATAGTAGAATTAACTAATTTTTGCACTACTTAAGAAAGATAATTAATGTCATTCAAGTCTTCTACTAATCATAGTTAAAAAATAAGTTTCTTTTTTGAACCGGGTTGTTTATTTGAACTTGATATCAAGAATAAAAAAATCATTAAAAACAAAATTTCAACTAATTGAAGGGAAATATTGGGATGGTATCATTAAAAGAGTGAATATAGTTAAAATTTGCTTATATTTGAGTTTATTGAGTTTTTTTGTTGCTCATAATTGAATCGCGAAGATATTATAGCATGTTTGGGAAAGTTTATTTTTCCCATTTCAGCTGTTTTTTTATACAAAATAAGTTGTTTTTAAAATATTCTGGATGTTTGGGATATCTGCTGAAATTTTGTAAAAAGCATTTTTTTCCCCTAAAAACAAGTTATTTTCATAAATCTGAAAATTTGTAACTTGTGATCATGTCAAACAGCTAATTTCCCTTTTACTACCAACCATACTTTTTCTTTTCTGATTTTTTTATTGATCCAAATAAAATTAATTATCTTAAAATCACTTTTCAACAAACTTAGCCGAACAAAAAATAATTTCGTATATATTGTGGAAATTATATAATTTTTGCAGTGTCCCAAACACACCCTAAGTGTATGTATAACTTAAACCCAAGGTCAACTATGCATATAAAAACAGTCCATTAGTCCCAACTCCCTTTAAAGGAAATGTTGAGGTATACATTATCAATGAGCAAGTAATTCTATATCGGAACACAAAAAAACTGTGTTTAGAAGCAAAGAACCAATTAAAGCTTGATCATTTAAGTATAAATTTTTAAATGATATCATCGAATATAATCATGGCAGACATTACAGTATTTGAGGAAGGGGGAGAATTGGAAATTAGATAGTGCTTGTAGGATAGAATGACAGGATTTGATGAGAACAAAATTGAATAATTCCTAGCAATCATCATCGAATATCATACAGTTGAAAACAATAACTTAATTTAAATTTTAAATCCCAATGAAGATTTGAAATCAAATTGCATATGTACATAACAACTGATCAATTCAGTGCCAGTAAAACACGAACATACACGATGAGAAGTACGATATTCATAGTTTCATGATTACTTTGAGTGCTCCGTAAGATGCAACAACCTAAGTGAACACTCATTTCATTTCAGTATACTCCCTAAAGATCTAAATGAACGTACTTAGGAACCCTAAAAACTGCTTTAACAAATATTCACCAGTTATTTGATTGTGTTAATTTTCTTCCAATAAAAACCATCTGACTTACGGACCAGTTATGAAGAAATGAAGTATCCGACAGTGGCATCAATTAGCATAAAATGACAGATAAGTAGGCACATGTGATGTGACATGTGAAAATAATGGTTGGGAAGATGAGGAATTGAAACCATCATGTTTTTTAACATAACTTTTATACATATAAAAGGAGAAGAATAATAAAAATAGACTTGAAAAACACACATTAGGTCTAGGCCACTTGCAAATAAAACAAAGAACACATTTGATTATGCAATTTTTATTTTAGACGAGTCATAAAGAAGATATTAGAAAAAGATAGAAGTTCTTCCATAAAAAATACTGTTGCAACACCAGTCATGAATTTTCACAGGAATGCAAGTTAAGGTAAACTAAATGCATACAAGCTAACATCTACTGGATCTGACTTTAGTTTATTAACAGAAAGCAAACCAAATTATTACCAGGTTTAAGATCACGGTGGATGATCCCATGGGAATGCAGGCACTCCATAGCACGTGCAATATCAAGTGCAAAACCAATGGCAATATGTCTATCCAAGCATTTGGGACGCATGTTAAGCAAATACTTCCGCAATGTTCCTCCTAATAGCAGCTCAGTGACTATCACCATTACTGGCTCCTTACAAGCACCAATAAACTGTTGAGAAACAGAGTGGCAATATTTACCATAACTAGTTCGAAACTTTGCATATAACAAGTAGATTTTGTATATTGTACATGTCTCTTTGCTTCAACAATATACACCAGACACAAGAATAAGAATCAGCAAAAGCCTAAACCAAATTCCCACCTTCACCAAGTTTTTATGTTGCACTCTAGATAACATTGCCACCTCCCTTGCAAAACGCCCTTCTCTCTTGGCGATATCATCTGCAGTTTCTCCCTTGTGTACAATTTTAATAGCAACAGTTTGGCTTTTATATCTGAAACAACCCAGCAAAGAATTAGAAGCTGATGGTCAAAACTGGAAACTTGATGAAAAAATTCAAAACAATTACTCAGATCACAGAAGCATAATTCAGGTCGATTAGTGATTGTTGCAGGAAATGAAGCTAAAGGTCAACCCAACTCCAAAGTAAGATGTAAAATTATCCCAATCAACACATTACTAAGCTATAAAGCATTAAGCTTTACAAATCAGTAAATAATACGCATAATCAATAATTACAAATCCAAAAGCAATGACATCCAGGTATCAGATATGCAATTTCCCAATAAGTAAAGGGGGTTTGAAGATATGAACTTACTTTCCCTCGTAGACTTTGGCATGAGCTCCCTCTCCAATCTGTGGCCCAACAAAGAGATGCTTAGGATCAATCAGCCATTTGGGGTCCAATCTGAACTCATCAACTGAGTAGAACCTAACTCCAGATTCCATTTTTTTTTCTTTTTCTTATGAAATAGTGGTAAAAAGATGTTCTCAAGTCAAATTCTTCATGAGCCAGTTATGAGCCTCCACCTTGGCAGAGTGAAATCAGATGGAAGAGAACCCTAGAAGAAGGCAGCCATTGGAAGAAGCCGGATTTGCAGAGGAAATGAATGGATATGCTGACATGAAACAGAGAACTAAACTAAACATGCTCTGCAGTGTGTTCTGAGGCTCAGAAACCACATCTCAAAAAGTCAGGCCCGGAGATCAAAAACTCAGCAGGGTGATGTTTTACATTTCCTTCGGAGGCAGAAGCATGGAACCCACATGCACTAGAGAGAGAGAGAGTGACCACAAAAGAAAGCAAAGCCCAAAGCCCAAAAAGATATTTTGAAAATTCATGGGGAAAAGAGAAGAATCCCCGGAAAGGGGAACATGGAAAAGAACCAATCACCAAGCCCTCAAGTAAAAACTAAAAACCACACACGCACACACTCACTCTCTCTCTCTCTCTATATATATATATATATATACACACACATATATCAAGGTATGAAAATCGTAGTGAAAAAATGGTACTTGTTAACGGGTTTTGGTTTATTTAATTATAATTACACTCAGTATGGGCACTGATACGTTACCCTTGTTATGCAGACGGAACCATGATCAACCAAAAGGATTGAGACTATGCATTATGCATTAATCAATTCAAGTGCACATGGAAACTGACCATGTCAACGTGGGACGACCCGCTACACGAGCTTAACCCACACGGACAAAGCTTAAACCCGGTTTATGCTAAAAGATAAAGAGACACATAAACCTGGTTTTAGAAATCTTAATTGGGGTCCCCACATATATCGGATTGATTAAGGAATTTGTATTTATTTTTCTTTGTACGAGAATCATATTAAAATTTTGCATTTTATTCAGGATTCGTTCCTTCCATGACTCAGTATTGAAGTACTTCCACAATCATATGCTATGATAGAGACTCCACAGTTTTGTTTAGATTAGTTTATACCAGAGTTGGAAATTTTAATCCCATACTATATAGTGCATGGGGGAAATATAAATAAAGACATAAAAAATATAAATAAAAATATATAAAAACAAAGTTCAAAAAATATCTGCATTCAAGCCTTTGTTTTTTATTTTTCTCTTTCCTATCAAACAAAATCAGTTAATTTCATCACTCCTACTTTTATCCCACCATTTCAACCAAACGTACAATCAAGCTTTTGTAGCTTTAACTACATTGGTTATTATTTCTTATGTTATGAGCATGATGCACCTATCACTTAGAAGTTTTATAGAAAAATTGGAATTGACTTCATGTTAATTATTCAATAAATTGAGACTGAGATTCGAAAAATAAAATCGTTACTAATATAGAAACTAATGAATAAAATATATTTTATAAGATTAATCTTTTTATTTTTAAAGTAAGTTTTATGAGATAAACTAAAATAGTCATAAAAACATATAATTTGTGATAGAGAAAATAATATATAAATAATATATATATATATTGATTTTTTAATATTTAAAGTAAATATATATAATTTAATAATATATTATTACATTAGGTTGACTTTGCTAGTTGTGATTTAGTTTGTTAGATTTTTCTAGGCCTTTGTCATGAAATATAATATTACTAAAATATAAGTAATTATTCCTTCAATTCTAAAATGATAATATTTTTAATTTTTTTATATTATTTTTTTCAAAATATCTCTGGATATAATTAAGAAAACAAATTAATAAATTGCTTAAAATGAGAAAAGGATATAAGAATATTTAAAAAGTTAAAGGTATTTTATATCTATATTTATATTATTAATCTGTCAAGGTAAAGGCTATTACTTTAGAATAAAGAAACTGGTTTTTATGAATTTTTATGTCAAGATGGTGTATATATTAGTGATTACACCTAAGAGTCAACTCAAGGAGAAGTCAATAATTAAATTTATTCGCATTTTTTGTTTATATGTAGAGAAGAGGTATGCAGATGGGAAAATTATTATTGTAAAAAAAAAGAGTTTAATAATAAATATCAGATCTATATGTGCTATTTATATTATTTCTTTCCTAAGTTTCTAACTTGCAACTTTCCTTTTAGTTTGATTTTATCTTCTTCAATGATTTCCAAACAAAATCTAAACATAAATAAAAAATTCATTGGAAAATAAAATAAAAATATCTAAATTTTATCATCTTCCATGATTTTCAAATAAAATCTCAAACATAAATAAATAAATAATCATGATATTTGAAAATAAAATAAAAATATATAAATTAATCAAGTTTCTCATTATACAAATTATAAATCCTAACAAATGGATTTGAGTAAAACAAAATTAAACTCAAAATTTTGAGAATATAAAATTTAAGTTTAGACCTTACTATTCCGCAAATATAGTCCACATATAAAAGATATTTTGATATTTCATTCTTAGCTAGTGAAACTCTAAAACCTATGTGTTAAGGAAATTTCTAACATCTCAAAGTTTTGAATCAACGTTTAAGAATATCAAAATATAAAAAGCAAAGGATTCTACGTTTGATCGATAATATACATCATCAGATAATTCCTAATTAGATCATGGTTGTATCGTTTGACAGACGATACTCTTTATGGTTCATCAGATGATAAGTAATCAGATGATACACTTCAACAAACAATAACTTTATGTTTATCCGTTTTCAATATAGGAACATTCCTTTAGATCGTCCTAGGCACCTAGTTCAAGGATATCCCGCGTCTCCTCAAAGTACACATTAAAAAAAGAGCTAAAGCTGCTTTCTTACACGAAATTCCTGACGTGCTTAGGTTTTATCAACCTTTGGAGTACACCTACCCTGTACGAATGTTTGCTTTCGTTAGAAGAAGTAAAGCTCATTGCCTAAGGAAGTATAAGTGCTACAAGTTATAAGGAGAAGTACTAAAATGAGAGGCATGCATTTAATGCATGAAAAGGTGCATTTAATTCACTCTACGTGAAGCCTCCAATAGACGAATGAATATTAACCTGTTGAAGTCATCCTAAAGTTGAAGATGTCAGAACGAGATTCTAATGGCTAGTTGTTTTCAAGCATTATTTAAGAGTCTAGTTCAAGAAAGAAAACAACATGGGTGATCTATTAACCAAGTTCAAAACTTTTATTGTTCTCTATATCAATCTTTAAAAGCTTTAAAAGAACATTGTTTGTGTTTCTTAATCACTCTCTCTTTTTATCTGTAAATGGGTTAGTCAGGAGTGGTTGTGTTCCTAAACAATACTTTGGGTTAAGCTAAGAGTGACTCGTTCAAATAGTACTTGGTTAAGCCAGAAGTGGCTTGTGGTAAAGAATACTTGATGGGTTAGCCAAGAGTCACTATGTTTTGAAAGAATACTTGTTCGTTGTAGTGTTAGTGAAACTCAATCGGTGGATTGAGAACTAGATGTAGTTTGTTGTTATTAAATGAACCAGTATAAAAATCTTGGTTCAATATTTCTTCTCCCTAACCCTTTCTCAATTACATATTATTTTGCTAACTAAAGGGCGAATTGAACGAGTAAAAATCTTTATCTTGTTTTAAAGTATTTTTGAGTAACAGACGCAATAAGTCCGTTAGACTTAAACCTTCGTCTGCTCAGTTTTCCTTGACAGATGATTTGCGAAAAATTAAGCAATTTATTAAAACATAATTCAACCCTTCCTTCTTGTGTTTTTTGCTTGTTTTCACACTATGGAACACAAATCACAATGTTGCAAGCTTTGATGTTGTTATAAGTAACACTATGCATCTGTTAAGGCTATTTTGAATATTTTAGTAGTTTGCAAAAACTTGAACAAGCAACAAAGCAATTGGAGCGCATTTGAAAGTTACCAACAAAATCGTAATATTTGAAGTAAATTTTGAATATAGTCAAGATTGAACAAGAATACAAGATGACGTAGTAAGGAAAAGATTATGATTTGAAAATTATACAATTGAAAAGGTTACTAAATAAATTAAATTAAGGGTTAAATATGTTTTTAGTCCCTGAACTATTTTTCAAAATTGTGTTTCGTCCCTGGGGCAAACTTTGGACATATTTCGTCCTCATACTTCATAAGTAGGTGTAAATGATCCTCGATGACAAATAAAAATATCTTTAAAGAGAGGAAAATGAGAGGAAATGAAATGGAAAAGAGTGAATGAAAGAAACTTAAAAGACGGATGATAGTGAAGTAGGAAACTATGAAGAAGAAAAATAAAGAGATAAGAAGGAATTTTGACACATCATCAAGGATTGTTTACATAAGTTTATAAAGCATAAGAACGAAATAAGTCCAAAGTTTGCTTCATGAACGAAACATAATTTTGACAAATAATTCAAGGACTAAAAACATATTTAACCCTTAAATTAAATATAAAATAAGGTGAGAATAATTAGTTCAATCTTTATTAAAAGAAACTATGTATAAAATAATAATTTGAAATACTTAAAATTGGTCAAAGATGGTATAAATTTTAAGGAATAAACATCGTTTAGGACTTTGGGGCAGTAAAATAAACAATCGGGCTAATAAAATAAACCTTTCACTTTAGAAAAACTCACTCAATTCTGGATGCTCTAACTAGAAATCTTATTGAGTTACTTTTTATTAGAACATTTGGCGTTTATCTGGGATTAGGTAAAAATATTCCCACCATAATTTGTGGCATAAAGGAGGGAGAGAAAACACACATTTTGTTCCTTCTTATTAAGAGAAAATAGATAGGATGGGAGGGCCACATAATGTAGATCCTCATAACGATAGGGAGGAGACTTCTACTGAAATATATGTTAAATGAAATTAATTACAACAATTTAATAGATAATTTTGTATCACAAAAAGCTCGAAAAAATAAATTTTAAATAAAATTATAATACATTTTAGCATAAATTTTTTTATTAATAAAATAAAAAGGCCTCTTTTTTTAAGTTTGCTTTAGGCCTCCTAAAGTCTTGAGCTGCCCTTGGTCAGAACTGTCAAGGTTGTACTGAGAGCGAAATTATCAAAGATTGTAAGACTATTTTCTTATTCATCTTAATTGTTTTCTTGTATGGGGGTAAGGAGTTTAAGGTTCTTGATGGATAAGGAATATGTTTTAGCATGTAATAGCCTTAATTTGTGTATAATATGGATGAAATATTTCATGTTTTAATGATGTTTGGTATTGTCAATGTTTATGTAATGTGTGAAAGATTTCGGGAAGGTCTGGGAGACCTAGGGGAAAGAATGAATGTGTGACACCTCAATGGGGTTTCACATGGCCGCATTCACTTTCTTGACGAGACTTGTTGACCAAGGTCCTCAAGTATTCCAGTAGACTCTACTGGCCAAGCCACGTGTTATGCATAACAGATATCCACATTACATCGAGAATGGTTAAAAGTCTAAGACTTGATGAGTTAAGAATGGTTAAAATTTCGGGTCTCAACATATATCCAAATTACATCGAGAATGGTTAAAAGTCCGGGACTCGATGAGTTGAGAATGGTTAAAAGTTCGGGTCTCAACATATATCCAAATTATATCAAGAATGGTTAAAAGTCCGGGACTCAATGAGTTGAGAATGGTGAAAGTTTGGGTCTCAACATAAAGGGAAAGGAAAAGAAAGTAAAGAGAGAAATCAGAAAACAAAATTCATGCATTTAGTCTTGATTTTATAGACATATTTTGGGTGTATTATTGGTGCATGATGATATGTGAAGATAAACATGATGTGTGAGTATGTAATAAGGTATTTGTGTTGAAAGGTAAGTTGATACCGATTGTGTATATTATATTAATATGTATGATTGTACAATGTTTATGTTGTAAGGCGAATGATACCTTAGTAATTAAGTGTGAATGATTTAGTATGTTGATAAATTACCAATTGTATTCCACTGCTAATAGAATGTACTCGATAATTATGATGTTGTGTTGTTGATTAAGGTATTGGAAGTTGATGGCTAACGTTATATAATTTAGTAGGTATGGTTGTAAATTGAGTAGAGGTAAGACATGGAGACTCACCTTATTTGTGGACCATTTTTCAAGAACAAATGAAGTTGAAAGGGAAGAATAAATTGAAAGTAGATAACTTTATATTTTGTTGTTGTGGCTTAGACTCTACTCTGATTAGGAAAGATAATTGGCTTAATTAGTATTTTGATTACTTTCTAATTGGAGTTTGTTATTGTGATCCGGAGTTAAACATGTTTTGTTATTTAATGTTATGGAATAGTTTCATATTATATGAAGTTTAAATGTTTCATTTTTCCGCTGCGGTATTTTGATGATTACTTGTTAAACAAAAAAAAATGACTCTGAATTTTGTGAAAAGTAAAATGAAGTGAGGGACGTCATACATAATGGCCTCACTAATGAGATTATCTTCACCCACAAGGAAAAGAAGTTTGTAATTCATCCTTTGACACCTTCATAGGTGTTGAAGGATCAAGTTCAACTTAAAAAAATAGAAAGTGAAAAAAAAGTCAAAAAAATCTCAAAATAGTCCATAAAAATGAGTCTAAGGTGGGAGAGATTAGTGTTCCTTCTCCCGAGATCATTCAAAAAGAAGATATTTTGTCAAATAAATTAATAAAAAAAGTCTTATTTACTGAACAATCTCCATACCTCCTTCTTTGTAAAGGAAAACTTGCATGCACTACTACATCAACTGAACCCAAGGTTTTACCTCCTAAAGCCCAAAACCTTTTAAAAAAATTTGATGATGTATTTCCCAAAGAAGACCCAGTGGGACTTCCACCTTTAAGGGGAATAGAGCATCAAATTGATTCGGTTCCTGGAGCTAGTCTTCCCAATAGACCAGCTTATAGGACTAATCCACAAGAGAGTAAGGAGATTGAGTCTTAGGTTCAGGAGTTGTTGGAGAAGGGCTAGGTTCAAAAGAGCTTTAGTCCTTGTGTCGTACCATTATTGTCGGTGCCCAAGAAAGATGGCAAATGGCAGATGTGTTGTGATTGTCGTGCAATTAACAACATAATTGTCAAATACAGACACCTAATCCCTAGGCTTGATGATATGTTGGATGAGTTGCATGGATCCGCTATATTTTTCTAAATTGATCTTAAGAGTGGTTATCACCAAATTCAGATAAAAGAAGATCATGAGTGGAAAACTTCTTTTAAGACCAAATTTGGTTTATGCAAGTGGCTAGTGATGCCTTTTGGTCTCACTAATGCTCCAAGCACCTTCATGCGACTTATGAATCATGTACTAAGGGATTGCATATGTAGATTTGTAGTTGTTTATTTTGATGATATTTTAGTTTATAGTCAGAGTCTAGAGGAGCATTTAACACATTTTCAAGAAGTCTTATTAGTTCTTAGGAAAAATGAGTTTTTTTGCAAATGTTGATAAATGCACCTTTTGTGTAGATAGTGTTATTTTTCTTGGTTTTTTGTAAATAAAAATAGGGTTCATGTGGACCCCGAGAAAATAAAAGCCATTCAGGAGTGACCAACTCCACAAAATATGGGAGATGTTAGGAGTTTTCATGGGCTGACAAGTTTTTATAAAAGATTTGTGCCTAACTTCTCTAGTCTAACTTCACCTCTCAATGAGTTAGTGAAGAAATATGTCACATTCTCTTGGACCCAAAAACATGAAGAAGCCTTCCAAAGGCTTAAAAGCCAACTTTCTAATGCTCCTGTTCTAGCCCTTCCTGACTCTTCTAAAACATTTGAGCTAGAATGTGATGCATCAGGAGTTGGTATAGGTGTGATCTTGTTGCAAGGAGGACACCCCATTGTCTATTTTAGTGAAAAACTTCATGGTGCCTCCCTCAACCATCCCTCCTATGATAAAGAGTTGTATGCTCTAATGTGAGCCCTTCAAACTAAGGAACATTATCTGGTTTCCAAGGAGTTTGTCATTCATAGTAACCATGAGTCACTTAAATATTTGAAGGGCCAACATAAGTTGAATAAAAGACATGCAAAGTTGATGGAGTTTTTAAAGCAATTTCCCTATGTGATTAAATACAAGAGGAACAAATCAAATGTTGTTTTTGATGCCTTGTCTCGGAGACACATTTTATTTTCAAAACTTGGGGCACAAATTCTTGGATTGGTCACATCCCAAAGTTGTATGCTCAAGACTTTGATTTCTCCAACACTTTTGTTCATGGTCAGAAAAAGTCACAGGGAGGTTTTTATGTATCTGAGGGGTACTTGTTTAAAGAAGGTATAATTTGTATTCCCCAAGGATCACATAGAAAACTCCTTGTAAAAGAAACACATGAAGTAGGCCTCATGGGGCACTTTGGAGTTGATAAAACTCTAAATTTGCTTAAAAAGAAATTCTTTTGGCCCCATATTAGGAAAGATGTACAAAGACATTGTCTTAGATGCATATCATGTTTACAGACCAATTCTAATACAATGCCTCATGGACTCTATACTCCTTTACCTATTGCTTGTGCTCCTTGGGAAGACATTAGCATGGACTTTGTCCTAGGTTTACCCAAAACTTAGAGGGGCTTTGATTCTATCTTTATGGTAGTGGACAAATTTAGTAAAAAGGCCCATTTTATACCCTGCCACAAAATGGATGATGCAAGAAAAGTTGCAAAACTCTACCTAAGAGATGTGGTTAAACTTCATGGCATACCCTGATCCATAGTTTCAAATAGAGACCCAAAGTTCATTATCTATTTCTGGAGGACACTCTAGGAAAGGTTAGGAACTAAACTTAACTTTTCTACTTCTTGTCATCCGTAAACCGATGGACACACAAAAGTTGTCAATAGGTCTCTATCTACTATGCTCAAGGCAGTTCTGAATGGAAATCATAAATCTTGGGATGAGTATCTTCCCCATATTGAGTTTGCTTACAATAAAGTAGTCCATAAAACTACCAAAATCTCTCCATTTGAAGTTGTGTATGGATTCAACCCTCTTACTCCTTTAGATTTTGTGTCTCTTCATAATGTTCATGATTTTATTCATAAGGAGCATCAAAAGCTGAATTTGTTAAGAAACTTCATGAGAGGGTTAGAACTCAAATACAACAACAAACAAAGATATACATAAAACAAAACAATAAGGGGAAGAGAGAACTAATTTTTGAGGAAGGGGATTGGGTTTGGCTTCATTTAAGAAAAGATGGATTTCCAAAACAAAGGATGTCTAAACTCAACCCCCAATTGTGATGGTCCCTCCCAAATCCTCAAAAGAGTAAATAATAATGCTTACATTTTAGATCTGCCTGAAGAATATGGAGTACATGTTACCTTTAACACTTCTGATCTTATTCCTTTTGCAGGTAGTACTGATGATGAGGCAGGACCTCTAGATTTGAGGACAAATCCTTTTCAAGAGGGAGGGGATGATAACAAACCCCTTCCTAAGGGACCAATCATTGAGTTATGTCCAAGAGAATTCAGGAAGACTAGGCCTCAACTGAGCTGGATAGGCCCAAACTTTTATATACATGGACTATGCTCTAATTTATAAATATTGTATAGAGTAGAATAGATTTCTTTGGGCCTAGTAGTATAGAATAATTGGGCCTTGTATTTGGGCCAAGTAGTGTAGATTTGTTTGGAAACCTTGTAGGTGTAAATAGTAAAATTGGGTGAATATATGAAGTATGTGGTTGAACAAGTAAAGAGGAGTGATATTTAGCACTCACACTTCCCACATGTAGCTCATACTTTAAGTGTGAGTAGTGTGTGGAAAGCATGAGTGCCAAAGTGGCATTCTCCCTCTCAATATGCAGTCGAGAGTTTGAAATTTGGAGGGGAATTCAATTTGAATTTCTCTGTCTTTTGCCTCTTCAATTTTTGGATTCCTCTCCTATAAATAGGATGCCTACCTCATGTATTCTCACTTGAGTTTGAGTATAGAAATGCTACCCAATTTTGACCATTCACTTAAACTTTGAGTCTTCCCTAGGTTAGTCTTCTTCTTAGGCTTTCTTAGACTTCTTCTTAGAGAGTTGGATCCACCTCTCCTTAGGCTTCCTTACCTTGATCCACTTCAAATCTCATCCTCATCCAAGCTTCCACAAAGCCTCTTCCATCTTCCTCCATGGATCTTCAACATACTGGAAAAAAGAGTCTATCATTAGCTCTCTGCCCATGTAGCGTCAGGCTTGCTTCAAGGGGAACCTGGTGCTAGAAACTTTCTTCAATCTTCCATTAAGGCCTTTATTTTCCATCCTAAGGATTTCAAACTTGCTTCTTTCAACCTCAAATGCTTCCTATACCACTCTTAGACAAAATCCATATGGATTAGTAATATAATTAGATAATAGTAACCAATTTTAAATTACTTGCAAAAAGTATAAAAAGAAGAACTAAGCAAGTTAAAAGCTTAAGAGAGAGTTGATTTTGTTAATATGAAAAGACTAAAAGAAATGGTAAAAATTAACATTATGAGAAAGTGCAACAGGCACATGAACACTTGGAAAGGGAGAACAAGGATACATGACAAGTATAATAACGCTTAGAGAGAGACAATCAGGATTCTCATTGAATGATGTAAGACTCTTTAAGGATTAATGAACAACTTCAACAAAAGAATGAAGAGTTACAATAGGCCTTAAAAGTTTAGAGTCAGAGGTCTGATATGGATCACGCACTATCTTATCATGCTTTTAAGCCATTCTCGAATGAGGTCGCTGATGAACCAATTCAATTCGTTATATAACTCCTAAAATTCAATCTTGTGTGGACACATAGCTAGGATCCCTTCATGCATTTAAAAACTTTCCATGCTTAAATGCTCATTTGTGGTGGGATCGATGTTGTCGTTGTAAGATTGTGAAAAACATGTCAAATACATAAAAATGGAAAGTTGAATTATGTATTGAAAATTTTGGTATGAATCTATTGTTTATGACATTATTTTAGTATTTGAAGTAGACTATTTATTTAAACATCATATTTTAAAGTTTAATATAATATATTATGTTGTTACTTAAACAAATGGAGATATGTAATATAAATAACCAGTAAATTAGTGTAATGAAAAATAAAATATTACAACATTAAAGGAAAGAACTCATATGACATAAAAATCAATTATAGAGATAAAAAGTTATAAATAATAGAAAAAGTTGTAGAAAAAAAAAGAAAATGTTATAAATAATAGGATAAGTCATAAAAAATAAAAATATTATAAAAACTAGAATAATGATAAATGTTAATTACAAGACTTTTTGTAGCCGATAAAAAAACAAGACTTTTTTAGATGTGTAAAACTAGCTAAGGCTTTATAGTTTGTTATATTGATAGATAAACAACTAAATGAAGTCTATACTAGCTCATATTTTCATGTTGTCTACTTGTATATTTTAGTGGTTTTCAAAAGATATTTTGTGTTGCACATCACTTGTATATTCATGTAATTTTTTTTACTAATAGATTCATGTAATTACTTACTAGCTCATGTTTAAATAATAGTAAGTGCTAGTGCCTTTCTCATAGGGATGACAAATGAACTTGTTTTCGTGGATATTATTTAAACTCATTCTGATTTTGACGGAGAATCCTTACATTGATTGGGTATGGGTAATACCCGATTTTTTAAAATGGGTATGAGGACGAAAATGGGGATGTACATACCCACCCCGTCCCTACTCCCATACCCATACTAATCATATATTCATTCCTGTTTTAAATTACTAAAACACATTTAGTTTATTAAGTAATTTAAAAAACTTATATTAAATTTTCTTTAGTTCTTAGTTTTGTAATTTATTTCTAGAACATGTATTTGATAATTTTTTTACCATTTTACAATTATTTGACCTTTATTCAAATATTATTTGATAATGCTCTAATTTGATATTTATGTAGTTATAATTTCCTTATTGGTATTTGTTATTGGGAAAAAAATATGTGTATCATTTTGACTTTGAATCATTTATAATCTTATGTTTCCTTTGTTGCGATTTTTATGTTTTTGTAAAATAATTATTTAACTAATATTTAGAATAGCAAAAGGAAAATGCAATTATACCCATTACCTGATGGGGATAACCCGTACCTGATGGGAATGAGACAAAAAATCATACCTATTGGGTATAAGGACGAAGATAGGGATGAACTTTTACTATGAAAATGTGGATGGAAAAGTGAAACTCATCCCTGCCCCGCTTTGTTGCCATCCCTACTTGTTGGGTCTTTCGAGAGAGGATATGCTAGAAAGATGACATCAAATGAGCCACGAGTCAACCCACATAAAAGAATTGACACCACCTTCAACCCAAAACATTAAGATAATAGGTTTATAGGTCTTATTCTTATGTGTTGCTCAACACACTCATTTCTCTCCAATGTGGGACTCAAAATCACACTTGGATTCCCAACAATAAGTGTGATTCTTTCCCTTAGCGAAAGCTCTTTTTAAACCACAAGTACCTTATGGTGATCCTTAATTGTACTGGCGTTCATCAACGGGACACACTTGCTTAAAACCTCTGTTAAGAAGACTTTCGATACAGGAACCACTTTCTCCCACTCATCTATGTCAGCTAACCAGCGACTCTGATATCATTATTGGGTTTTTCGAGGGAAGATACATCAAGGAAAATGACACCAAATAAGTCACGAGCCAATACACATAAGAAAATTGACACCCCTTCTGATAGAAAAGATATTCTGACTCACTGTATATTATCCATAATCAAATAGCCTCTTAAATAGGCACATTACAAAAACTCTTGATATTCTCATATAATTGAGAATTAAGTCTGCGGACTAAAACTGAACAATAAAAATTATTCAAGACAGAAACGTGCATTACTGTGCACTATAGTAACCTACCAATTATTATACCACTAGTAGTTGACTCAATTTATTCAAATTAAATTAAATTATTTCTAACATTCCCTCCCTTAAACTGATATATACTTATATCAGTTTAAATTCTTCACAGAATTAATAGTTGAGACACCAAGCAACTCTCTCAACTTAAAAAATGACTACCTTTTTGAAGCCTTGGTAAATATGTCAGCTACTTGATCTTCACTCTTGTAGTGGACTAGATCAAGAGTTTCTTCTTTGCAAAGATCTCTCAAGAAATAAATTTCACATCAATATACTTGCTTCTTCCATGAAGGACTAGATTTTTTTGACAATTTGATTGTTGAATTATTGTCACAAAAATTTGTAGTTGCCTTTGTTTGCGTGAATTGTAGTTCTTCAAGAATTTTTCTCAACCATATGGCTTGACAAGCACAAGTTGTAACTGCAACAAACTCAGCTTCAGTACTAGATAAGGTAACAATACGTTGCTTTTAGAAGACCATGAAATAGCACCTGTTCCAAGCATAAAGACGAAACCAGATGTGCTCTTTCTATAATCTAGATCACCTACATAATCACTGTCTGTGAAACCAATCAAATCACTCATTTCACCTTTCTTATAATATAATCCCAAGTCACAAGTTCCTTGTAAATAGCGAAGAATTCTTTTGGCAGCAAGCATATGTAACTGAGTAGGATTCTCCATATACCTGCTAATCAAACTCACAAAATACATGATATCTGGCCTAGTTGTAGTAAGATACATTAGACTGCCAACAATTTGTTTGAATATTGTGCTATCAACCTTCTTCCCATCATGATCTTTGTGTAGCTTTTCACCACATTCAACTGGAGTACATATAGGATTTCAATCCTTCATTTGAAACATGTTCTAGGGGCTTGCTTTAACCCATAAAGAGCTTTCTTCAGTCTATTAACCTTATTTTCATGTACAAATTTAACATATTCAGGAGGTTGATAAATAAATACATGTTCTTCCAAATATCCATGCATGAATGCCTATTTGACATCTAATTGAAAGATTTGCCAGGAATTTTGTGCTGCTAATGCAACTACCAAACGGATTGATTCATGTCTTGCAACGAGAGAAAATACTTTTGTATAATCAACCTCATACCGTTGGTTGTATCCTTTTGCCACCAGGCATGCTTTATACTTACCTACTCCACCATCTTTGTTTAACTTTGTTTTGAAAACCCATTTTACTCCAATGGTTTTCTGATCCTTAGGTAGATCACATAACTCCCAAGTGTCATTCTTTTCAATGGAATTAATTTCATCATCCATTGCTTTTCTCCACTTTTCTTCTTTGACTATAGTCTCAAAACTTGTAGGATCACAATCTGCAAATAAAGCAAAATAAGTAATTTTCTCATTATTAATTTCATCTACCACAAAATTCTCCATTCATGTTGGTCTCCTTCTATTTCGTTGAGGGCGTTCATTTGTAGGTTCAACTACTTGTTGCTCACTTTGCACTTGAATTGTTGGTTGTTGCTTCCCTTCTTCATTGTCACCATCAAAATCATTATCATCAATGTTGTTCAACTTTGTCTGCATCCCAACTCCAAAATTGATCTTCATCAAACACCACATCACAACTAGTAACAATTTTATTGGTGATGAGATTATACAACTTGTAAGCTTTTGATTGCTCACTAACACCAAGAAAAATGCATTTTTCTCCTTTGTCATCATTTTTTCTCTTTTGATCTGAAATATGGACATAACCAACACACCCAAAAATTCTAAAATAATCTACTGCTGGTTTTCTTCCACTCCAAGCTTCCTTAGGTGTCATGTTTTGAACATAAAAGGTTGGATTTCTGTTTAAAACATAAACACTCCAACATGCTTCTAACTAAAATATCTTTAGAACTCGCCCTTTTGTTAGCAAACTCCTCACCATGTTGAGAATTGTTTTGCTTTTCCTCTCTAATACACCATTTTGTTGTGGTGTATAAGCAGTTGTTAGCTTTTTTCCTAATGCCATGTTTTGAATAAAAACATCAAATTCATTTGAACAGTATTCTCCACCACGATCTGTTCGAAGAGTTTTAATAGGCTTTCCTTATTCCTTTTCAACTCTTTCTTTGAATGTTTTAAAATCATTAAAGGCTTCTGACTTTTCTTGTAAAAAATAGACCCACACTTTTCTAGAATAATCATTAATGAAAGTAATTAAATACTTATTACCTCCATTGGATAAAGGTTTTATTGGGCCACATAAGTCTGAATGCACAAGCTCCAAAACATGTTTTGCCCTCCATGATTTTCCACTAGGAAAATTAGATCGATGGTGTTTGCTAACAACACATTCTTCACACACTTGAGAAAGCACAACAATTTCTGGAAGACCTATTATCTTTCTTTTCCGTTTGAGGGTCCTTAATCCTCTAAAATGCAAATGCCCATAACGATAATGCCAAAGCCAGAAAGGATCTTTTCCTTTAGCTATTAAACTAGATTGAATGCTTTCAATCTTTAAAGGGTACAACTTGTTTGAACTCATTTTTATAACAACAATAGCTCCTCTAACAGGATCATAAATTTCACAAACACCTTTGCTAATGGTGATTGTGTAACCTTTCTCCTGTAACTGTCCAACACTTAACAAATTACTTTTCAAATCAGGAACATACAACACATTAGAAATTGTTTCAATAAAACCATTTTTGGTTTTGATTTTAATATCACCTTTTCCCATTACTTTCACCATAGAGCAATCCCCAAAACTCACAGTTGATTGGAAATCTTCATTTAGAAATGAAAATGAAGATTTATTTCCACTCATATGGTTACTACAGCCTGTATCCACGTACCATAAATCCAATTCATCATTTTCTTCATCTTGAACAACCATTACTAATGTCTCCTTTTCTTCTCTCATTGTTAGATTTGACTTTTCTGCCTTTTCCTTGTCTCGAGGCAACTTGGTATAACATTCAGAAGCATAATGACCAAATTTATGACATTTAAAACATTCTACCTTAGATTTGTCATGCTCCTTTCCTCTGTCTCTGCCTTGAGATTGATCATAATGGCTTTGTCTCCCTCGTCCTCTATCCTTACCTCTACCTCGTCCTCTGAAGTTGTTGGAATGAGTATTGGTAGAAGCTTTCAACCCTTACTCCTCAACTGCTAGCTGTTTAAATTTTTGTTCATGTACCAACAATGAACTTTGCAGTTCATAAAGTGACAGATCATCAATGTCTTTGGATTCTTCTATAGCACATACAACAAAATTGAATTTTGGTTCTAAAGATCACAATATTTTTTCAACAACTGTTATTTCTTTAGTTATGTCACCATATGTGCACATTTTGGTGACAATCGTCATCACACGAGAAAAATAATTTGTCATTGATTCTCTCGACTTCATTCGAATTGTTTCGAACTCAACATCAAAAGCTTGAAGTTGCTGCCTCTTTGCTCTTGCAGCCCTTGATACTTCTTCTTCATTGAATCCCAAATATCCTTGGAAGTTTCTTTGTTGAGAATGGTTTCCAGGATAGATCGATCAATGTCTTGAAATAAATAGTTTTTTGTTTTAAAGTCTTTTAACTTTAGTGCATCTACCTCCTTTCGTTATTCATGAGTGAGCATTTTACTACTCTCAGACACACCGACTTCAATAACCTGTCAGTACTCCTTGGATCTTAGAAAATCTTTCCATCAACATACACCAATGATCATATTGACCATCGAAATGAGGAATTGCTGCCTGCACAAATGATCCTTCACTTTCCATTTACTGTTGCAAAGGAAGTTCCAATGTCCCAGAAAGAAAGAACCTTGCTCTTGATATCACTAATAGAAAAAATATTTTGACTCACTGTATATTATTCATAATCAAATAGCCTTTTAAATATCCACATTACAAAAACTCTTGATATTCTCATATAATTGAGAATTAAGTCTGCAGACTAAAACTAAACAATAAAAATTATTCAAAACTATAACCTACCAATTATTAGACCACTAGTAACTAACTCAATTTATTCAAATTAAATTATTTCTAACACCTTCAACCCAAAACCTTAAGACAATAAATTTATGAATTTTATTCTTTATACATTGTTTAACACACTCATTTCTTTCCAGTGTGAAATTTAAACTCACACTTATATTTCCAACACTACTTTCACATGAACTAAAAATCACATGTAAGTTTAAAAGGTGTAATTTTTTTTCATACATCTAAAAAATGGTCACATAATATTCTTTGCTCAGCTGAAATTGTTATGCTTCTTCAATTTAATATTTCTAATGTAATTTTATTGGATATTTTCGGTTCACTCCAAATTCTTCTTATTTATTGGTTTTTCCAACTTTATCATCTTTAAATTATCTATTTATTTTCATATATCATTTTGACATTCTCAATCAATAAAAAAATATTTGAACTTTATTTTAAATACTATAATTTGTCAAATCAACCTCAATTATAGATATATTATAAACGTAAATATAAATTGAAGTGAATATTGTTTTATACTATAATGATAAAGAAAAAAGGATGAGCTGAGTATTTACTGAATTGGGGAAGAAAAGTGATGAGCATGAAGAGGGTTGAATGATGAGAAGTGAAAAACAGTGGTAGGAGACATAAGAACAGAGTAGAAGAATGAAAAGGTTGAGCAAATATTGAATGAAACCTAAGTCTCAAGCATCGGTGGGTGTGGGTGTGGGTGTGAGACATGGAATTTGCAGTTGCAGAATGCGTTGGATTAAGAGGACACGTGGTGGCCATTCCATACCCTAGCAGAGGACACGTGAACTCCATGGTCAACCTCTGCAACCAACTTGCTTCAATTCAAACTTCCATTCTCATCACCATTGTCGTCACACAAGAGTGGCTCGGCTTAATCGCCTCCCACCCTAAGCCCACCAACATTCGCTTCGCCACCGTCCCCAACGTTATCCCTCTCCAATCTCAGATTGCCTCCGATATCACTGCTTTCTTCCAAGCCGTCGTCACCAACCTCCAATCTCCCTTCCGCAGCCTCCTCCACCGCCTTCACCCTACCGTCACCGCACTCCTCGCCGACGTCGAGCTTCACTTCCCAGTCGCCGTCGCACGCGGCATGGATATTCCGGTCGCGCTGCTTTGGACCATGTCGGCTTCCTTTTTCCTCAGCTTACACCAACTACGAAGCTTGGTTCGGAACGGAGCTTTGAAGGTTGATCTTCTAGGTGAAGTTTCTAATGTCACTGCAAAATATAAAATTACCTTGTATGAAACATGTTAGCTGTTCGGACTTCAAGCTTTTAACTATTTGATAAGTTTTCGCTTCAACTTTTTCAGATTTTGAAGTGCTTAACCAGTTACTGTTTATATTCATCCTCGTTTTGAATTTTGTACACTACTGTAAACTTCAAAATTTGTCCATGATTCTAACTCAATTCTGAAGGTAACTCAAGTAGTTGTAATGTTGTTTTTGTTTTAAGATACAAGAAAGATTTCTGGAACAGTGAATCTGGGAATTCCAAGTTTTCATGTTTAATACAAGTTTTAATTTTTTTTTTCTACAATTACAGAAAATCAATTAAACAAGTTTCACTTATATACACTATAATTCTTTCGTGTTTGAATTTTGTGGCTTTCAATGACGTAGATGATTGTGAAGAGCATATACCAGGAATTTCTCCGGCACAATATGCGGATCTTCGAACAGTGCTTCGTGAGAACGACTTGAGGTTTTTGCAAATTGAGTTGGAATGCATTTCAGTAGTTCCCAAAGCAGATTGTCTTATAGTTAATACTGTTCAAGAGTTGGAAGCTGAGGCAATTGGTTCTTTGAGAGCCATGTTCCACTTTCCAATTTATCCCATTGCCTTCCCTTACTTCAAACCCGAAGCAAGTCATACAGTTTCCTACAGTTATTACAACGTTGACTACTTAAATTGGTTAGATTCTCAGCCAGCTATGTCAGTATTGTACATTTCTATGGGTAGTTTCCTCTCTGTGTCTTGTGACCAAATGAATGAGGTTGTTTCTGCTTTAAAAACGAGTGGTGTTTGTTATTTGTGGGTGGTTCGCGGAGAAGTTTCCTGGCTAAAAGAGAAATGTGGGGATAGGGGTTTAGTGGTGCCTTGGTGTGACCAATTGAAGGTTTTGTCACATCCTTCTGTAGGTGGATTTTGGAGCCATTGTGGGTGGAATTCCACTCTGGAAGCTGTTTTTGCTGGTATTCCGATGCTGACATTCCCCCTTTTCTTTGACCAAGTCCCAAATAGTAGGCAAATTTTGGAAGTGTGGAAGAATGGTTGGGAGTTAAAAAGATCAGAGTTGGGAAGTGAAGAATTGATAACAGAAAAAGAAATATTGGAAGTGATTGGAGAGTTTATGGATCTTGAAAAGGGTAAAGAAATACGAGAGAGGGCCCTGGAACTTAAGGGTATATGTGACCAAGCAGTCGCTGAAGGTGGATCCTCCAATATGAACCTCAATGCACTTCTAAAAGATGTTTTGTGTGCTCAAGGTCATTGAGCTTCGAGGAGCGCTAGTTCCTGTGTGACAACTATACAATAGGCAAATAAAATGTGATATGTACATTATTTGGTTGTGCTTAAAATAAGCAGATAAAAACTAGAAAGGAGAAAATACATAAATAAAATTATCTTGCTCTTATTTGATTTTTGGTTCATGTGAGGGTGAAGAATAATGATAGTGAAACTCATTGTATTTTAGGTAAAAGCAAACTATATCCTCCTCCATTGGTGCTATGATTCCGTACATGTGAACTTTGGAACTATTCCTTGATGAGTGACAGGTTCCTTAGGAATATAGCTTTTTGAGCTTGCATTAGGAGATGCAACCTGCTGCAGACAATCTGATTTTAGAATAGGTAGTCTTGTTCTGGAAATGCAATCAGCAAGAGTAGAAACAAGAGAACATGAAAAAAATTCGATCCTTAAACTGATGGAGCATGAAAAAGAAGTAGTACTTAGATAAGTTAAGAAGGGTTAATTGCTATGTACTGAAAACCGTGCTGGTGTACCTCATTTTGGAATTGCTTTCCAATGAATATGAATTACGCTGAGTTGTTTACACAGATGCTGTTAAACGAGATACCTACATTGAAATTCGGACATCGTGTTTTTAAGCTGTTTTAATTCAAGTGTAATGTACCTAGGTAAATACAATCGGGAACAACCTTAAAAACATGTCTAGAAACTTAATATCTAACCCATACTTGACTAAAAGTATCAGCAACTTCTTGATGGATGGATGCAAAGGATTGCAGTTTGCAAACCAAAAGATAGTAATCTCACCGCAAATTGCGAATCTGAATAAAAAACAAATAACCGCAATCTTATCCTGAATACTAGGAGGAATCCTACGGCACCAACATATAAGAATTTAACAAGTAAGAATTTATGTTTCATCTCATAGTCATATGACTTGTTAAAGTTAATTAAATGCACCAATAAATAAATACATTAATAATAAAAGATAAAAAGTAATTGAGTTAATGAGAAGTAATTTTCTGATAATAATTAATATTTGATTAGCCTAGTAAAATAAGAATAATAAGATTTTTATATACCATCAGAGATATAAGGTTTACTCCATAATATGTATATTTCTCTACCATGGTTATTTAGATAGTAGAATAGAAAAACAGCTTATATCATTAATTTTCAGAGCATTAAAAGAAAATATTTCATGGAGAAATGTGTACATATTCTTTTTTTATCTTATATAACGATTATTTATTTTAAGATTCTATTACTGGATTTTCTTTTGTATGATTATTTGAAAACCATTATGTTTTCCATGTGATATCGAAGCATGGTTGTGAAATTATATAATTTTCTTTTTATGTTTTTTATCAAATTGTATGAACCATAATTACATTCTGCATAATATCCATTTAGCTTTAATTTAGTTGCACATGAGAAGTTGTCATATTTTTTATTATTATTGGCTTTCTGGAGAGAAAATATAGTATATACAAATGTTAATTTTATTTGAATGATTGTAAATAAAATGCTAATGTTTGTTATGATGAATTTTTGTGACAGAGAAATAAATAAACATGTTTTTTATGTTTATTTTATATAATAATATTAAATAATTATAGGTAACCAATTTGGATTGTCTCTTCATTCTAATTTATGAATTTGGTTACTTTAATAATGATATTCATATTGTGAATTCTATTGGTGACTTCGTATTCAACATAAAAAAAATACTAGAGTTATAAAATTAATTAAAATTATGGGAAAAACACTACAATTATAAAATTAATTAAAATTATGGATTGTAATTAATTAAAATTATGGATTGTTATAAAGTGGGATAAAATTATTAACTATGAATTAATTTTAATAATATGTACAAAATTAAATTTTAATTCAATTGAAAAGTATTTTTTAATTATAGAAGTTGATGAGATATAATGGACATTTACTCCCTGTCTAATGAAATAATTAAAAATGTTATGTATGGGTAGTATTAGTAAATATATTTGTTTGGAATTAAAATTATGATGAATTTGTTAGTCACCATAGTGATCAAATTTGAATGTTTATTTAATTTCAAATTAAAAGTGTTATGTATGGTTAATACATGCAGGTATTATATTTGTTTGGAATGAAAATTATGATGAATTTGTTAGTCACCAAAATGGTCAAATTTGATTATTTATTTAATTTTAAATTTAAAGTTTTATGTATGGTTAATGGTTAATATCATATGATAGTATTATATTTGTTTAGAATTAGAAGTATGATGAATTTGTTAGTCACTAAAATGACCGAATTTGAATGTTTATTTAATTCTAAATTAAGGATAATATATGCCAATTATTTATAAAATAAAGAATGTTATATTATATGTTTATTTATTTATGAGTATGTTGAAATTCATTATTATAAAACATTTACGGATCACCTCAAGATTGATTATTTATTTTTATAATTAATGAATATAATTATAGACAATTTTATAAGGAGGGAGATTATGTTATAATTATATTAGCATGTTATGTTTGTATTTTATATGTTGGTGTATCACACCCAAAGGAGATCATCAATATATATTTATGATTGTTTGAACATGTATAGGATGTATTTTATGACTCAAAACTTATGTAAAAAAAGTTTATGTAGTAGTGATTCATAATTTGATAAATTATCATGTATTGTCTGTTCCAATTTTGAGGATAATTGTTGATGACAATATTAAGGTAGTTCTCCCCAAAACTGAAAGTGTGCTGTAATTGATGAGTCTCGACGGGACATTAATAAGTACTTTGACAACCATGAAGTTTGATGGGTCATGTGCTACGCACGAGTATGTCATTGAAATGACAAATAATGCAGTAAGACTTAAGTCCTTAAGCATGACTTTGAGTGAAAACTTTCTTTTATAGTTCATTCTTAACTCATTATCGTCTGAGTATGACCTGTTCTAAATGAGCTATAAGACCATAAAATATAAATGGAATGTGTCATAAATTGCACAGTATGTTAGTTCAAGAAGAAACAAACAAGGCTTAAAAATTAAGAAAGTAACTTACTCCATTATGAAGGAAAACAAGGAGCTAGAAACAAAATTATAAAGAAACACGGTAAGAGTAAAGGGGGCCACTAAAATTAATGAGACATATGCAAAAATTCAGAAGAAAGCATCAAAAGGAAATAGTTGTTATTAAAGATTGGTTTGAAAAGAAAGGTAAGTTTAATGCTTGTGTATGTTTTGAATCAAATCCAACTAAAGTTCCTCATAACACGTGGTGGATTGATTCTGGATGTACGATTCATGTTTCTAATACGATGTAGCTATTTCTTAGAATCCAAAAGCATAATGCCAAATGAAAATTTTGTCTTCATGCAAATAGAATGAAAGCTCTAGTGGAAGCAATTAGGACTTATTGTTAAATCCATTATACTAGACATCATCTAAATTTATTGGAAACTCTTTATGTACCTAGTTTATCTAGAAATTTGGTTTCATTGTCTAAATTTGACGTTACTGGATACTCTTTTAATTTTGGAAATGGATGTTTTAATTTATTTAAGCATAACATCTCATTGGTATTGATATTCTTTATGATGATTTATTTAAATGAAATTTGAATGATTTGTATGCTGAAATGCTTATGACTCTGCATCATAATATTGACACTAAATGTAATTTAGTAAATGAATGTTTCACTTTCTTGTGACATAAACATTTGGGTCACATCTCTAGAGAAAAAATGGAAAGATTAATAAAGAATAAAATTCTTCCAGATCTAGATTTGAATGATCTAAATATTTGTGTGGATTGTATAAAAGAAAAACAAAGCGCGTAAAGAAAGAAGCTAAAAGAAGCAATCGACTTCTTGAAATTGTACATGTTAAGATTTGTGGCCTGTTAATTCATTATTCACATTATGATTATCTCTACTAATTGCATGAGAATCTCAAACAATGGATGTAATTAGACAAATAGGTGAAAGTTGTTAAATCTGATAGAGGTGATGAGTGCTATGGAAGGTATAATGAAATTGGACAAGACCCAGACTGAAAGTTCTTCATAAATATAAATTTTGTGAATGTCAGGTATACCGCAACAAAATGGTGTATCAAAAAGACATAATAGAACAATAATGGATATGGTTAGGAGTATGTTAAGAAGTTCTTCTATGTTTGGGGTTATCAGAAAAAATTAAGAGGGTATAATCCACAAGAAAAGTAATTTGATGCAAGAACAACCAGTGGGTACTTTATTGGTTATCCAGAAAAATCAAAAGAGTGTATGTTTTATTATCCTAATCAAAGTATGAGAATTTTTGAAACTAGAAATGCAAGGTTCATTGGAAATGGTGAAATTAGTGGGAGTTCAACTTAAAGAAGAAGTTGGAATGCAAGTTCCTTTAACTTATACATCTAGCAATAAAGTAAGTGTTTTTATGACTATTGTGTCAAACAACAATAAAGAAGGGCAACACAATGATGAGTCCATGATTCAAAAATGAACTTCTTGTAGAAAAAACATAAGAAGTAGAATTAAGGAGGTCTAGAAACAATCAACTATTTCGAATGACTATATGGTATACACAAGTCAGAAACTAACTTGTTATGTTTTCATAAGCTATAAGTTGTGATAGTTCTGAGAAGTGGTAAAGAGAATTGAAATTTATGGAGCATAATGATGTTTGGGACTTTGTAGGATTACCATAAGGTTGCAAGATGAGTTAGCTCATTATGACCGTTAAACCAAGAATTGCACTATTTTGCACAAGAACTACACAGAAGTGGTTTTACTTTATTCTGAATAAAAAAAATGAATGATGACAAATAGAGTCATGGATACTCTTATATAGGAGAGTACACCATTATGAGTTACAAAAGAGTTATAAATCGAAAACTGAAAGTATATAAACCTAGGGCTAGAATTAATTTCAACATCCCCCTTAATTCCAGTTCCAACACTACAAACCCCTAGTTTTTCTGAGTATCTTGAGTCTTTCCTTCTTCAAAGGTTTTATCAAGATATCCGCTAACTATAGTTGCGTAGGACAGAGAATCAACTTCAGCTTTTCCTGGTTAACCTGGTCTCGTATGAAATGAAACCGTGTCTCAATATGTTTGCTCCTACCATGTGAAACTGGATTGTTAGCCAGATCTATAGCTGATTTGTTGTCTACAAAAAGCTCAATAGATTTTTCCATAACAATTCCCATTTCCTCTATAACCGAGTCTAGTCATACAGCCTGACATGCTGCACTCGATCATGCTATGTATTCAGCCTCGCAAGTGGATAAAGCCACCACTGACTGCTTTTTGCTCCACCAAGAAATTGGTGCACCCATAAACAAAAATATGCACCCTGTAGTACTTCTTCTATCTATGTTATCCCTACACCAATCTGCATCAGAGTAGCACATTAACCTATTTTGTACTTGATTTGGTTTTGGAAATAAAATTCCAAAATCCTGAGTACCTTTAATATATCTCATCACCCTCTTAGCTGCTAGCATATGCTTCTTTTGCGGATTCGTAAATATGCTTAAGACACCAACTGCAAAGCAGATATCAGGTCTGTTGTTGCATAAGTATCTGAGTGACCCAACTACTTGTTTATACAAAGTACCATCTACTTTCTCCTCACCATCTATAGTTTCTGTGATCTTCCCTTCTGCTGGTGTTACAGCTATATTACACTCCTTCATGTCAAACCGGCCAAAATCTCTATAGCATACTTCTTCTGATTCAGAATCAGGCCCTGTTCTGTTTCCACAAATTCCATTCCCAGAAAATACCGTAGCCTTCCAAGATTTGTCATCTTAAACTCCTCCATCAGCAACTTCTTAAAGTCTTCTATCTCACTAATGTTACTCCCTGTAATAAGCAAATCATCTACATATATGCACATTAACACCAGATCAGAATTCTTTCCATGCTTCACATATACTCCGTGTTCTACTGAGCACTTTCTGAATTCATGACTCAACATAAACGAGTCAATTCTTTTATTCCAAGCCCTGGGTGCCTGTTTAAGGCCATAAAGAGCCTTCTTCAACCGATATACCTTATCCTCTTCTCCTTTCTTCACAAAACCAGGAGGTTGGGTGACATACACTTCCTCCTCAAGTGGTCCATTTAGGAATGCCGATTTGACATCCATTTGGAACATAGGCCACTTCCTCCCATTATCCAATGCCACAACTGTCCGAATTGTCTCAATCCTTGCCATAGGGGCAAAAACCTCTGTATAGTCCAATCCTTTCTTCTGCGAAAGCCTCTAACCACCAATCTTGCTTTCCTTTTATTTAGACTGCCGTTTGGATTCATTTTCAGTTTAAACACCCACTTCAGGTTTATGGATGTCTTGTTGCTAGGCAAATCTGTCAACTCCTAGGTTTTAGTCCTTTCAATGACATTCAACTCTTCTAGCATAGCTTTTTTCCACTTCTCTTCTCTCATAGCTTCCTCATAACCAACTGGTTCAGCTTCTGCCATTAATGCAAAGTGGACTAAATCTCTCTCATTAGTCACTGCATCATCAGAGTACACTTCAAAATCCACCAGAGACCTTGGTGGTCTTCGCTGCCTACCATTTCTCTGTAACTGTGGCTCAATATTTTGAGCTGCTTCATCTGACACCTCAGTTTCAACTTCTGCAACTGATCTTTCTTCTTCAAAATATGTCTTCTATTTTGACCTTGCATTCTCTTCACTCCAGTCCCAGGCTCCCTCTTCATCTACCACAACATCTCTGCTTATGCAGATTTGTCTGGTCACTGGGTTATACAATTTGTATGCTCCTGTAGAATGATATCCAACTAAAATCATGACCTCACTTTTGTCTGCTAGTTTTGTCCTCTTAACCTCTGGCACATGTTTGTAGCATTTCGAGCCAAAAATCTTCAAATTCTTAACCCCTGGCCTAATACCACACCAAACCTCCTCTGGAACTTTATTTTCGAGCTTCTGTGTACGGGCATTTGTTTAGCAAATAGACAGCTGTTGAGACAACTTCCCCCCATAATGAATGAGACAGCCGCTGTTTTATCATACTCCTAGCCATGTTTAGTATAATTATGTTCCTTCTCTCTACCAACCCATTATGATGTGGAGTGTATGGTGTTGTAACTTCATGTTGCACACCATTCTCTCTGCAGTAATCTTCAAACACATTAGATAAATACTCCTTTCCTCCATCTGTTCTCAAGATCTGAATCTCTTTTCCATTCTGTTTTTCTGTCATCAGTTTAAATCTCTTGAAAACAGAAAACACCTCTGACTTTGCTTTTATCAGATACAGTTAAATCATCCGACTTTACTCATCAACAAATGTGACAAAATATTTATTTTGTCCAAGTGATAACTCCTCAAATGGTCCACATACATCAGAATAGACCACCTGCAATACCTTCTTTGCTCTCATGTACATATGCGCCTTGAAAGCATTTCTGGGCTATTTTCCCACCAAACACCCTTCACCAACCTTTCCTGGCACAACTAGTGTCTCGGGTAATCCAGCCACCATCCCTTTGTCATCCAGCTTCTTCAAACTGGTGAAATTTAAGTGTCCATACCTCCTATGCCACAGCTAGCTCACTTCTGCTGCTGTAGTTGCTGTTAAACATTGATTTTCTGCCAAGACTAGCCTTGTCTGAAATGTCTTGTTCTTTGCTAAGGGAGATTTTAGCACAAGTCTTTTCCTAGCATCATATACTTTTAGCACTTCCTCCTTCATTGACACTAAAAAATCCTTCTGCAGCAGCTTCCCTACACTCAATAGGTTGCATTTCATCCCTGGCACATATAGCACATCCTCTATCACCATGGTTTCTTTATCATTCTTCTTGACTACCACATTTCTGACTCCTTCAGCCTTTATTACATTATCATCTGCCAGCTTTATCTTGCTGGATCTACTGGTATCTATGATGGACATCCATTCTCTGTGCCCAGTCATATGATTGGAACATCCAGTGTCAAGAAACCAACTTTCTCGTCCAAAATATTCTTCACTGGTTGTCACCATTAACACCACAGGTTCCTCTTCTGAATCATCTTGAGCCATGTGTGCTTCAACATCATCTGAAGCTTTCTTCTGTTTGTCTTTTCCATGCCAGTAATCTGCTGCATAGTGGCCCATTTTTCACAATTATAACACTAAATTTTCCTCATATCAATATTATTCCTTCCACCTTTGCCTCTGCCAGTCCAAGACCCATGGCCATCCTGCCTTTTCTGTTCTGTTTGCTCACTAGAACTTGAATCTTGGGACAAAGAATGACCTTCTTTGTTAAATCTGCCTCCATCTCTACTCTTCTTCCATTTTCCCCTGCCTGCAACTCCTCCATTGACAGAGCCTTCATGTCTCTGCCAGATTCTTCAATAGCCACAACTACATTATCAAATCTCTCGATCAGGGTTCTCAAAACTTTCTCCACTATGCTGAGTTTTGTCACTGCCTCCCCACAACTCTTGATCTGATTCACCAGCAACTGCAGTCTATTAAAATAGTCTGCCACCTTTTCTGATTCTTCCATTGAAAGCAATTCAAACTGCCTTCTCAAGGATTGCAGCCTTACTTTCTTGATTTTTTTCTGCACCATCGTGAGCTCTCTGTAGTATTTCCCAGCATTCCTTTGCTGTCTTAGCCTTGGCAATCTTCTCAAAATTCACTATGTCCACACATTGGTGCAAGAGACACTTCGTCCTTCTCCATAGCGCCCTTCGTCACAATCTCCCATAGTTCTGATAGCCAAGAATGGTCTCCATTCTTATAACCCAATGATCAATTCTTTCCATCAAGAATAGGTAAATTTGAAAAGAAACCACCATTACCATTTTCGGCCATACTGTAGTACTACTTCTTCTTCTTCACAAAATCTGAACATTGCTCTTGATACCACTATTAAACCAAGAATTGCATTATTTTGCACAAGAACTATATAGAAGTGGTTTTACTTTATTCTAAATAAAAAAATGAATGATGACAAATAGAGTCATGGATACTCTTATATAGGAGAGTACACCATTATGAGTTACAAAAGGGTTATAAACTGAAGACTGAAAGTATATAAACCTAGGACTGGAATTAATTTCAACAATGACCTGGAGATACATCAAATGAATTTGAAAATTGTGTTACTAAATGGAGATTTAGAAGAGAATGTTTATATGGACCAACCAATGATTCTCAATTAAAGAAAAGGAACACATGATGTGTAAATTAAAAAATTCAATATACAAACCGTCATTCAATAATACCATTGTTTTCATTGGGTTTAAAAAAAATACTGTTAACCAATATATATATATATATATATACATGAAGGTCATTAGGAGTAAGATTATATTTCTAACTTTGTACAATCTAATTTTGTACGTTGATGATATGTTGCTTACAAAAATTAATAATATTAGTCTAATTTAAAAAGGAGACAAAGTTTAGTCTCACTCAATGTCCTAAAGATGATTTGGAACAAAAACAGATGGAAGTAGTCTCGTATGCATCTATTGTTAAGAGCATTATGTATGCTCAAACTTGGATGTGAAAGCTTAAGCCTGATATATCTAAAGGGAACAAAGGATCACATGCTTATATATAAGAAACCTAATCATTTTAAAATGAAGGGTCAGACTCTGATTTTGCTAGATGTATGGATTTAACAGAATCAGTTTATTTCTTGACTATGTATGTCTTTTAGCCGAATGAGCAATATCATGGAGAAATGCAAAAATATTTATTGTTGTTGCACTCATAATGAAAGATGGATTTATAGCATGTTTTGAGGCTACAATTCAGGCTAATTGGTTGCGGAATTTTATTTCAGGACTTGAAATTGTTGATAGTATTGCTAAGCCGCTGAAAATGTATTGTGATAATTCCGCAATAGTTTTTTTCTCTAAGAACAACAAGTACTCTAAATATGCTATGTTTACTTTCTTTAAGTTTGCATGCATAATTGTATTTGAGTAATGTAAACAGAGTTAGTATCTTGGATAAAGACATTATGTTGGATTGATTATAAGCTCCTAATTATGTTCACTTTAGGAAGAAGTTTAGTTTGTGGTACATAGAACGGAGTATGAACCCCTATAAGTCGAATGAGTTCATACTCCTGATTCTTGATTATGAAAATATGATTAGTCCATACTCTTGATTCTTGATTATGAAAATATGATATGTCTAATATAAAGAATGTTTTAATTCTTTAACGCGCATTGTGTTTATTTAGTTTATTTATTTATTGGTTCGTGAAGGTATCCAAAGTCATATAAACAATTGAGAGAATGTAAGAATTTTATGTAAGAAAGATGTGACTTGTTAATTAAATAAATCAATAAATAAATAAATTAATAATAAAAAATAAAATAATAATTAAGTTAAAGAGTGTTTTCTGATAAAAATTTCTGTTTAACAGACTTAGCAGAATAATAAAATTTTTATATAAAAACTACTATTAGACAAGGTTTATTCTTTAACAAGTAAATACATTTTTCTAGCATCATCATCTATCAAGAAAAAATATTGTAAAATAGAAAAGTAAAAGGAATGAAACCTTATACTATCATTCTTTATCTGATTTAATATTCAAAATATTAAACAATATTTCATGAAAAAAGTACACATTCCTTTATTATCTTACATAAAAATTATTTATTTCAAAATTTTATTATTAAATTTTCTTTTATATTGATTACTTAAAAACATTTATGTACGCAAAAAGTTCCACCGCTTCAAAGGAGGCGCCAGATCTTGCCCATTAAAAACAATATGCTTCCACCAAATACCATGAATCCCAGCTTCAAAGCCATAATATTTTGCATAATTCGTTTTATTTAATTGAAATCTATCTATTACATAATTAATTCTCACTTCAATTGGCTTTTAAAACACCACCTTTACCATTCAGAAATCCATGCTTTTTATTAGGTTTCATTTCACTTCATTATATCTTAAACAATTGGAATTAATGGTATCTAATAATATCATTTCATTTCTTCCGTTCCGACCAATCCGAACAGGATCGAAAGTCATATAACTCCCCCTAATTTAAAAATGGGAGTCACACATTTAGTTAAATCTACATGAATTTCACCTCATACAAAAATGTTTGGGAAAGAAAGTTAATTACTGGCATTTCTCATCCAGGTATTGCCTCAGCAAAACAAAAATACCTGTAAGCAAAGCAACCCACACGCTATTTTTGGTGGGGCGGAGAACCAAAGGAAGGAGTAGCAGGTAATTGTTGTTTAGTAGCACATAGCATCTAACATTATTCCTCTAAAATACAAGTATGACAGTTCCAGTGTGTTGGGCCTTCACCTCACAGCTGCTGATCAAGATATGCATCTCTGGGAGATTTGGGCGACATTGGAGTTCCAACGGCAGTTCCAATATATCCGATTACATTTCCAGAAACATTCTTCAACCAGGAGGTACTTCGTGTTAACCAACCACCCTGTTCTTGTTCTTGCATTTCTTGGTTGCTTTTCCTCTCCTCCTCCAACAATATATCAAGCCACCTCTTGGCCATAAAGGTCTTCACAGCTTCAACCCCTTGATTTACAATCTCCACTGGTGGCAATTCAAGAGGATTCTGCTCCAAGTTCAGCTTGGTCAATTTATCAAGTCGCCCAAATGTATCAGGAAGTGCATGAATCTGATTATTGCTGAGATCCAATTCCCTCAGGCTAGACAAATCACCAAATGTCTCTGGTAGCTCTTTGAGGTCACTGAAGTTACTGCTCAGGTTGAGAACCTCAAGATTAGTCAGTCTCCCAATTGCAATAGGAAGCCCATGTAGCTCATTAAAGTGAGCATCCAAATAGCGCAAGGACTTCAATTCACAGATAGATGAGGGAAGAGATCGAATCTTGTTCAATTGAATAATGAGTTTCTGCAAGTTCGGTAATTCATATCCAATGTTTGTTGGCAAATATGATAGATTGTTAAAGCTTACATCCAACTCAACCAATGACCTGATCATTCAATATAATAGGAGATCAATCAATCATATTCTTTATAGTGTAAATAAATTCCTCAATGACTCGAGTTATTTCTAGTACTGGTTTTGAAAAATGAGATGATATTCACATAAACAGAGACACTTTACAGTATTTGAACGTAGATTTTAAAATGGCGAAAGACAGAAATAAAATGAGAAAATCCTTATAACCTTCATATAAGACACTCCAGCAAATTTGAATTAAAAAAGCAGTTTTTGGTCATGCATGCATAAATTGATCCAATTTCACTATTCTAGTCAGACTAGTGGTCTACTTATGGCTTACAAAATAATCATATGCAGCTCTAAAGTTTGCATAGATACCAAATCACAAGCAATAGCAAAATTGGTGACCATGACATGTTACTCTTATGAATTTCTAACCTACCTGCACTGACAGATGGAGTCAGGAAGCGCAGTCAGCTTGTTTCCAGAGACATTGAGCAATTTCAACTTTTGTAACAACCCAATTGAATCTGGCAGAGACTCCAAAAGATTTGAAGAGAGATTAAGCTCCTCAAGGTTTTGCAATCCAGCTATTGAATCAGGAATAGCCTATTAATGCACAGAATAATTTTTAGTATGTATTTGAAGCAGTAAAAAATCTTGTGTGTATAAATTTCTTAACAAGTACTTTATAAAATAAAAAATTAAAAGATAAAATAATTAAGATTTTCTTATAACAAGTTAAAAATAACTGATGACTTTTGGAGTAGTTAAATAAGAGCTATCATAAAATTTGAAGTATTTAAGCTTATTCTAACTTCTTATTTTCTCTTAAAAATTATATACGAAGAGCTTCATCTTGACAGGTTCAAAATTATTGATACAATTATTGAGACAAACCAGTACTGCAACACGAATTTAAACATATCAATGGTAAACCAAGAAACATACACACACTCACATTCAAAATAAGAGCTAACATTAACTATAAATTTAGATCTCTACAATAACAGGGGAGATGTATTTTATTTGTCAATTTTTGCACAAAGACACATGTCACCTACCGGTTTAAACGAAAAAAAAAAACAGAAACTAGATCAGGAATAAACTTTTCCATAAACAAGTGCAAGAGAAAAAGAAATAATAAGATAAAATGCATTTGGTCTCTCAATTTAAAATTAACTTAACGCAATTTAGTTTATACAAGAAACGGAAATAATTCTACAATTTTATTTTCTTCTCATGAAGCCTAATAGATAAAAATAAAAATTCTAATGGATTTATTATGTTGTATGATAAAAATAGAAGGGTATGACTATTATTAGCCTGTTTGGAAACAGGTTTGAAGATAAGAAAAGTTGAAGTAGTAGTTACCGAGAGTTGATTGGTGGAAAGATCAAGCAGGAGCAAGCCAGTAATTCGACCAAATGCTTCAGGCAAGATCTTCAATTGGCGTCCAGAAAGATTGACGCGTTCCATTCCTTTGCCATAGGCCTCTTGCAGGATTCCCACAACCTCTTCGTTCACTTCGTCGCCAACAACATCGCCATCACCATCTTCCTTCGACTCGTACATTTTCACCAACCGTTTCTCCGCCTCCTTCAGAAGCTTCTCGTACGCCTCGTGCATCTCGTCCAGCTGCACCACCGACTTCCAGATTCGCTTCTCTGTCTCCGCCCGCTCCCGGCACTCCCTCTCCTTCTCCGCCTGGTGGGCCCGCCACCCATGAATCTCCATCTCCGCGGGCCGGGCCAGGAGCACGATCTCCTCCAGGTCGTGGGACAGCTGGGCCTCGATCTCCGCTAGCCTGGCCCTGGCGCTGTCCACTTCCTCGTGCGTGGGCCGCTCCCCGATCAGGTTCAGGACCGATCGGGCCTGGGCCACCTGAGAAACGGCCCGGCCCATGGAGGCCATGAGGTCAGGGTCGGCGAGGTGCGGCATTTGGCCCACGATCTCCGGGGCACGCGGCTGCTCGACGTCGAATTGGTCGGAGTCGGAGTTCGCGGCGGCGGGTCTGGGAGTGAGAGAAGGGAGGCGCGACATGACGTAGGAGAGAAGGGGAAAGGTTCCAGGGTTAGGATCCATGGCGAGAGAGAGAGAGAGTTTGGGGTTTGGGAATTGGGAATTTGTGATGAGTGGCGATAATATGGAATCGATTCAATGCAGCGTTGAGAATATCGTCCTTGGAATTTTGTTTGGATAAGTAACAAGAATTGGGAATTGGACAGTGACTTCTGATTTCATTGCTGCAGTTATGTAAAAGTTGAGGATGGAATCTGCAACAGGTTTACCAAGTCAAGTGAGTTCAGTGTCTGCTTACTCTCTTCCTGTTGTTAGGTCCAAAGCAAAAAAATATACTTATCATTTTATTTTTATATCAAATATATGTATAAATTAATTAAATGGAAAATGGAAAATAAGGATATAAATTGATCTCTTCATGTTTGAAAAGGATCAATAAATAAAACTAAGTCTTTTAAAAGTTTTAGTTAAAAAAAATTAGTATAACGTAATCAAACCATCACCTCCCCATACATAAATACATCCTCAAGCTAACCAAATTGTTGGACTTAAGTGTTGAAATAGAAAATCAATGGTACCAATGAAGCTTTTATCATATGTTCAAGTTATAAATTTTAAACAATTTTTTTTTTGTGTATAAAAAGGTTCTTTTTATGTATAACATGTGTACATCTACACTAATTAACATTACTTGAGGACTTCTTGTGTATTCTTAAGCTTGGTGTAAAACTTCTCACAGTTAACACTAATTATTAATATGATATTTAATAAGAGTACACATACTATTTAAAATGATAAGACATTTTATTGAGACTCGTTGATTCTAAGATTTTTCTGTGCTAGAAAGAAATTCTCTATAAGGTATTTTCTAATTTTTTACACGTGTGTATATTCTAATTATTTAACCTATATTTATTTGTTATTCTTGATTTAATCTTCATTTACATTAGGTATGATTTAAACATGGATAGAAAATGATTTTAAACTTAAGTACCGAATAATAATACCTCATCACTTTTGTATTTAGGAATAAAATAAAATTTATTAGTCATTGTTAAACCTTTTGATCTTAAAGCTAGCTGCTGGGTTATATTACTTATAATAAAGTAATGAAATAGTGTAGACATTACACACCATGAGAGTTTGAGTGTATATATATATTAATATTAAAAAAATGTTACTAATATATTTTGGTGAAATTTTTCAAATCTTACATTATTAGCATTTAGTAGCATTTATACATCATTTAAAAAATATTATTAAAAATTTGTAGTCGCAATTTTTTAATAAAAGAAAAACATTTTAAATATATTACTAAAATTATTTACTAATATTTTTTCAATAAAAAATATAAAAATGTCACTAAAAGTTTAGGAACATTATTTTAATAAAAAATTAACATTATAAAAATATACTAAAAATTTTTAGAAATTTTTTAAATATTACAAAAAATAATTAAAATGTTACTGAAATTTCTCTCTCCTTAATTAATATATATATGTATATATATATATATATATATCTTATCTTTATTTAATGTATATATAGAATTTCTTATAATCTTCATATATTGATCATCTTTTCATTTTATTTATTCTCATTTAATATGAGTTTTTCAACTTTACATTTTAGTTCCTCAAAATCTTTTTTCAAATATTATTCTTAAGTATAATAAATCTAACATCAACTTCAATCTAACACAGGTGACAATAATTTTATGAATCTTTCTTTTTATATATTACTCATTTTACTTATTTCCTTTGAGTAAAAAACTTTCAACCCATTTTCATTTTTTTCACTAAAAAACATAGTCTTTTTAAAAAAATCATAAAAAATAATATTTTTAACTAATTTTTTTTAACCTTCATAAATAAAAATGTGATTAAATATTTTTTCTAAAAGTTATTAAAGTGATATTTCCACTATGGAGATTGAATTCGCTTCTTTTTTTTATGCTACCTCACATGGTGTATGAATAAAGAGTTTTATATTTAAATTTAAAGTTTTGGGCTCAATTGCTACATCCTTGAAACTATAAACTATATTGTGATAATTCGATTGCAAATTTTATAGTTAAGACTGATAAAAGTGGAAGTTGCATCAACATTAAATATTTTTCCACGAAAGAAAAATAAAGTGATCATTCAACACATTATATTAAGTTGGTGATTCTTGATCTTCTAACTAAAGGCATACCACCAAAAAATTTTAAAGATCGTGTTACTTGGTTGGTTTTATAGTGCGACAATCATAATAAATAGTTTTATCTTAAAACTCTTATTTAATTTAATGTTTTTTCATTTATCTTGTGTGCATATTTTATTTTAGAAAAACTTATTTAATTGTAATATAGAAAAAAATATGGTTTTATTTATTAAAACTAAGAGTTTGTGATGAAAAACTTAATATATTATAATACATGAGAAATAATATTCATTATTAGAGGACATAGCATCATAATTCATATATTTGACTTTTCATTCTAATTCTAAATGGATAAATGAACCAAGTGGGAGAATATTAACAAATCTCATTAATTAGCAAATCACTATTAATTAAAATCTTTATTTTAATTTTGACTTTAATGGATATTTAAATTCCAAATTTTCCACACAATCAGGATGAATGTGATCCATTTTTTTTAGTATCAATTCAATCCATTATTTAATATCTTGTGAATTATTTGGTGCATGATTTCTTCATTATTTTCAAAATAATGAAAACTCTATAATAGATAGATTTATATAAATTGTACTCATACTCTATACGTTTAATCATTTTACCTAGTCCCATCTTTATTATAAAACATCTTCGCATATAAAGAATATTTGAAAACTAAGCAATAAGAAAAATAATAGAGTTCCTTTTACCTTTCGCATAATCTAAATATATTTTTATAGAAAAATGATGTGCAAACTCTCACAAGTCGTCATGCTACACTTTATTTTTTGTTTTTAATTTTTTTACCTGAAAAAACTCCTCTCAATTAGCAGATTGATTGATTGTCATTTCATTAGATAAAAAATAGTATCTGGAGAGTTTGTTAATTCTAATGATCAATTAGCAGATGTTTTTACTAAGTCATTACAGGGTCCTAGAGTTGATTATATTTGTAACAAGCTTGGTTCATATAATTTATATGCTCCAGCTTGAGGGGGAGTATTAGAATATTTAGGGTTTCCTATTCTAGTGTAATGGGCTCAACCCATTTCTTGTATCTCTTTTATAAATAAAAACACAACCTTATGTGAAATACACATAAGGGAATTCATCCTATACCTAATTCTCTATATTACCAAATAAGGATTATTCCGCTACAATCTTTCGTCAACATCAATATAAAAACAGGTACATTTTAAAACTCAACAAATCTTGATAATCTGATGCAATGATTTTCTTTTATGGTCTATAATTTAATAATTACTAGAGAAATTACTTTCTAACAAGTAGTATCAAAGCTAACATTATTGTCAGATTATTCATATTTGAGTTTGTGTGTATGCACATGATTATTATGTATGAAAACACATAATTTTGTCGTTTTCGAATTATGTGATGTTTTGAGTGTAATTTTTTTAGAAATTTTTTAATTAATTAATTTGACAATTTTTTAATTAAATTAGTTTATGTAATATATTGTCAAAACAATCTCTCTGTTATAGAAACTAATTTAATAAAAACTATATGGATATTGATATGAGTTTATTTATGCATTTTGTGTTCATCCCAAAGGAAGACACAATTGGCAAAATAATAACATTCCTATGATGATAAATATGTGATAATTATAAAGTTATACCTATGTGAATAATAGTCGGTCTAAAAACATGTTATTATTTGACGACATAATTAATTGTCAATATTTGGTTGTTGCATTAATAGTATTAACTACGTGAGATTATTTATGGCATTTGTGTTAATCCCAAAGGAAGACACAATTTGGCCAAATAGTAACATTCCTATGATGATAAATATGTGATAATTATAAAATTATATTCATATGAATAATAGTCTATCTAAAAAAAGATTATTATTTAATAGAATTAATTATCAATATTTGTTTTTTGCATTAAGAGTACCAATTACAAATTAATTTTTATGTCCAAAAAGACTAAAAATTATGTTGCTCTCCGTATCTTGTAATGAGTTTATTATGATATATTATTATGTTTGTCCATATTCTCTTTCAGTTGTTGTTGTTGTTGTTATTTGTCTCCTCAAATTAATGGTATCTCCATACTTAATAGGAGAAACTTTAAGATTTGGAAAGAATTATTCAAGATAATTCTTGACTATATAGATTTTGATCTCGCACTTTAGAATGAGAAATTCATCCCAACTCCAGAAAATTTGGATATGGATAAAGTTAAAAAGTGAGAATACTCAAAATGTATCTGATGATTATGAAGAGATATGTTTCAAAAATATTTCGGGACTTTATTGTTGAGATCCACAACACTAAAGGTTCCAACTTTAAAATAAGGAATGCAAAATTTCTTAAAGATATTAAGTTTGAGAAGGAAAAAAATATAAGATGTATTGTCTTTAAAAAAAAATCTATCATTAATAATGATCATGGTTTTGTGCCTATTACTATGATCAAGATTTTGTGCCTATTATTATTTCAATATCTATCCAAATAATAAATTAGAGTGATGTAATTATTAGTAATATTATTCCAGAATAAAATAACAATAAAGTTTTTCTCCATATATCATAAAGCAAGCTTAACAACTTTAAAAAATATCATTAAAAAATACAATTTTAAATAATTATATTAAATTTCTCCAATATAACATTGGTTTAACAAAATATATATGTAATTTCTTATAATATTTTAGTTTAGCGAGAATCTTATTTATATTTTATGTCTCTTTTATTATTTAAATTTTTTATAAAAATAAAATTAATGTTAAGATTATATTTTGAACTAATTTTATATAATATATATATATATATATTATATTTTGATTTTTGATCTATATGTAATTTTCATTTATTATTTACGTTATTTAGTATATATAATTATGGTAATCATTGTGGTTAGTTTAGTTCCATTAAATGAGATCAAATTTTTTATTATTATATGAAATAGATCAAATTATTTAGAAAAAGTTTAAAAATAAATTTTTAAATTTTTTTATAATATAAATACTTAAATAAATATAAAATCCAAATAAAAAATTATTAATTTTACTTTTAATAATTAATATAAACTATATATATATTATTTATATTAATTATTTATATTTAGTTTAACTCAATAAAAAATCTAATTTTAATGAATTTACAGTAATCTAGTAAACTCTTAAATTGTAAATAATAAACTAGTATAAATTTAAATAAATGGAAACCAGCTATCTTCTCATTCCATCAAAAGAATTGTGAATAATAAAACTAGTATAAATTTAAATAAACAAAAACCAGATATTTTCTGGTTCCATCAAAAGAAAAATATAAAATCCAGTTAAAAAATTCAATAATTTAAAAGATCATTGTTCAACTTTCAATTAATAATGTCAATAAGAAAACAACTATATTTTAAAACTTAATTTTTTTTTTGATAATTTGATTTTTATAATCTGATACAATAAATTTCTTTCATAATAATGTAATTTAATAACTAGAAAAATTATTTTCTAATAGAGAAAACTCATTTTTCTTTTGCCTAGTACATTTGTTATACCTCCCTAACATAATCCTTATCCAATTAACCTTATCCATTTTAGTTCTGAGACATGAACAAAATCTCTTTCTGAACCAGTTCAAATATTTCCTTCAATCGAAGGCTAAACTTGGCTATTATGTTTCGGTTGATCCTCTGCTGAAACTTGGAGCTCTTCAGCCACATAACACCAATGTAAGCATCACACTTGCTAGCACATTCACCAAGAGATGATTTCTCAATTTCGTACCTAAAATGAATCTGCAGCAAAGAAGATTAGGTGCCCTTCAATGGAACAAGACGAACTAAGTTAATTTATCACAAAATAATTGAAGTTTGAGTTTCCAGTTAGCATACACGAAAGTGACCAGCAAATGGGACACCATGAAGTGCCATAACTTCAATCACAGTCCAACCTCCAGTGTTTGCATTTGGACATTTTTGTTGTGTGGACGTGACTTCACCTCCAAAAGCTGACACTTGTCGATTGAATTGGTAAGAAACATGCCTCTCGAACACATCAGGTTTTACTAGCTCCCACGAGGTGGTTTCATAGTTCATACATCCTGTTCTCTGCATAATTTTATGCTCCAGGTTTCCTCCATAAAAAATTTCCATCACAGATATCATCTGAGCCAGAGTACGTAGCACAACTCATTAGAGCTACAGAAGCTTAATACTACACATAAAATAATCTTAAAGAGGTCAACTCTGGCTTTAGTTTTATTGTGGTACTATCAATTGGTTGCTTACCTTGATTGGTAGTTCTGCAGAGAAAATTCTGGACATTTTTTCTTCATTCTCTAAGATAGATGCAGAGTCATCTGGAATTACAAAGCCTTCTTGTTCTTCATGTTCTTCTGTAATTTGTTCTTTCTGGTAGGGGTTCAGAATTCTTGTTCTCCACAAGGCCTTTATTGTTCTTTTATGGAAACAAAATGTGATGTCAAATAGATGGCATCAATTTATACGATTAGGAATATAAGCATGCCTTGTTCATACCTGGAGGCAGCACTAAATGAAGTAAATGATTGAAAATGAAACCTAAGTCTCCCTTCTTCATCTTGAGTCTTTGCACCATGCCTTGCATCAAGACCTCGACCTCTTCGCAGAATTATGACCAATGCAGGGCTTCCTAATGTTGCCCATGATGGAGGAAGCTCTTGTATCTCTTCAATATCTTCCCAAAGGAAGAAAAAATTTGTTTTGTGTCCAAAGAAATTGGCATGAAAACCAAGAATCCTTGCTGAAAGAAACAGCCGACCCTATAGCAGGAAAGCACCCTTTGTTTAAATTATGGATTCTGTCACTTAAACATCACCATATAACTTATTATATATCAAGTCAACATTTCATACTATTCAAAAAATTCTCCACTTTGATGTCTTGCATAGTTAAGCAAATTTATAAAAATTTGTTTATATATGTCAAATTGTGAACCACAATAAGTACCTGTAAAGGCATTTTTCTCTTGAGGTAACAAGTGAAATCTTTTATGAGAAATTCTTCTGGAGGCAATGCAAACAGTTTCTGGAATGTAGAATTCCTTTGTGGTGATCTAAGATTCAACTGCCATTCAGCTATTGAGTTATATACAATAATAGGTCTAAATGTTCTATGACACAGATATTAAAAATAAAGTTAGGTTGAACGCATAATATCAATTACCAAAGCATGTGCATGGGGCAAGGAGAAGGGAGCAAGTCAGATTCCTAATGCTTACCTTTTTGCCTACTTCCTTTTCCATCTTCTCCAAATATTCCTTGATTGTCTCAACTCCTTTATTATTGTCCAAGAAAATTCTCAGGTGCAACTTTGACTGAGAAGATTGAGCAAGCTTTCCTTCGAGCAAGAGCCACATGTCTGCCAACTCGGTAGATGTGTGCTTTAGGAAATTGATCTCAGCGTGTCCAAGTGAAACATCCTGGTCAAATGGACCGTCAAAATCAAAAACTTCCACATCCAAAACTGATGGTGGTTCTTCCATAGCATCAAACTCTAATATTTCTGCGTATAATAAATACAAATAGAGAATTTCAGTGAAGATATATCCATATATCAATGCAAAGTTATTGCAGATTAGATAACTATTAACAAGTTAGAATGCAAAACCATTCCATTGAGGATTGGACGTTTGAAGCTTGACAGAGCTTGATCTTGTTTGTCCATTACAAGTGAAAACTACATAGGGATCTGACAACCCTTCTGATTCCAAGGAGGCCAAGTCAACCCCCTCAATTAAAGCCACAGTAAGAACCCATCCAACACCATGAGCTTTGAGGCCATGATCAGTTCCTATTAGAGGAAAATGAAGAGGAATGTGATCCCTCAGATGGAGTACCATGACAGAGATAACAAGTACTTTATGTTAAAATGATATGCTTACTTACCCATTTGAAATCTAGCTTGAACAAAGTGAGACAGCATATTATAAACACGCTGCAACTGAATGATTAAAACTCCACTTAGAATGAGTTCCCCAAAACTATCTGGCAATTCAAGCCCCCTAAATTCCAAGCCCTGAGGTAGACTTGGACCACAATATAAAATATGCACCATCACATACAAACACATGAAAATGGTGGAAACCACAGTAAAATTACAAAAGTATGTAATTGCCTGCCACCAGTGCCACTGGTCTTCGGTTTGCATAGTTGCCAAAAAATGTTCCTTATCTGGAAAATTTTCCTTATCTTGCACCTTAAAATTCAGCGCTAGTTTTTCGGAGAACAGGCTAAAACTCTCCTTCAATCCTTGTCTTGTCCGACTTTCTATCATGCCTTTCATCATTGTGCTTTGGAGGAAGACAATGCCCCATGACACAACAAGATGGGAGGATTCCTCTCCTGATGATGCCTCTCCACCAGGCATTATCTTATAAAGCAATTCAATCTTAAATGTATTCCCATATGGGACCTCTGGTGTACTTACACTAACAAGTATAGCAAATTCCTTTCTACACACTCTAATGTACGTTTGCTCCTCAGTGGCAGTAACTGCCTTAATCAATTTTGTTGCAGCTTTTGTATACGAAACAACTCGAGTTAAACTTGACATGTCTCCATTTTTCCACGTCCAAGGTCCCTCTTGCACATTTGTTACTCCCTGCAGTTCTGCCAAATCTTTACGCAACTGGGAATTGGGTGCAAAAAGAAACACATTAAGGTCATTTGGAGAGACTAGATAAATCTGATCTACTAGAACACCGCCCGACAAATTCTCAGGCATCTCAAGTTTGTTATCTCCTGATTCCATCAGTGCAACGGCTTCTTCAAAGCTACTAGGAGATGAGTTTTCCTGAACACTATCACAATCAGATAACAAAGTGGACAGTTCTGAAGAATCTCCGGACTTTGAGGTTCCTTCTTTCTTTTTCAAAATCTTATGCAGACCATTAGCAATAACCTTCAACTGTTTGCCTACACCCATTTTATCACAAGGTGCCCGACATAAAGTGTGAAAATCTTTCCAGTCTTTTGAGTTCTCAACTGCAACAGTTGAATTTGGAGAACGCTTACGCTTGGTAAAAGAAGCACGGCCTTTACCATGAACAGAAACAGTAAGGAGAATTTTCCCTGATTACACAAGACATTGAGCTAAATATCAGTTCCATATTGCAAAGCAGTTCAAAATTACACAGAAATAAAAGTGATTTAAAAGAAACATAAGCGTAAACACAAGATAAGAGAAATAGTTCGTACACTATTAGTATAATGACAAATTTATAGAATTGCGTATCTAGTCACAAGTCATCAATCACTATATACGATAAGTTTTATGAATTTTATAAAAAAATTCTTAAGAATCATATCTTCTATGATTTTCTGTTTGTGTATGTATAATACAATAAACTCGTGTGCTACACAAGTAGAGAAGATGATTATGTTAATGGTAGTGTATGTAAGTAATATAGTGAGGGAAACAAACCACAGTATTTATTGAAAAATTTCCCAGTTTTGGGACTTTCAAGAGTGAACCAGGTGGGCAGCAAGGTTTGGTTATCCTCAAAAGCAATTGAGCCTACAGGTATCCGTACCTCACCCACGAAACCCACATAAGCATTGGTCACCCTGCACTCGTTATCATGATTAACAGACACAACGAGCACGTCCTCGGCATGAAGCACCCTGAAACAAAACTCCTGGTTCCAAACGGGGGTGCACGTGTTCCTCAAAGTCCTTGTCTTGGCCTTGAACTTGGCGAGTCTAAGCTTCACGTATGTATCCCTAACGGGAAGGTCCTTGGCCTCCAACACACACACGTAAAGCCTAAACATATAGCTTGTGATAAACTTGGCTTTTTACAACTCCTAACGCATAAAGCAAAAGCAGGGTGGCATGTTAGTGTGAAGGGGTGTTAGAGTAAAAGGAAAAGACTGGTTTTTTCTTCTTTTTGTTCGGTGGAATGAAGAGGGGAGTCACGTGTTAGAGGAATACGTGGACGTTGAAGGGAAATGACACGAGGTTTGGTTGGAAACGGAAACTGGTTAGTTATTATTAGACATTCCTTATGGATGATGGTTTCCTCAGAATTCATGATTCACTTACGTGGTCACTTGTCAGGTTTGGTTGGTTGTTGGTGTTATTATGGGGTCGAAGTTTCCTTAAAATTTAGTTTTCGTGTGGGTATGTTGTCTGTGATGTGTTGTGTAAGCGGTGCCAAAATGGTTTGAGAATGAATGGGAAATTGGGTTGCAGTTGCGGACAATATAGGATAAGTATTGGCTTCGGATTCGGATTCTAATCACTTTTCTTAAACATATTCAGCTATCATATCACATCACATCTCTACACCAACTTATATAAAACAAAATTATGTCATCTACGCTAAATTAATTATAAAATATTAATTATTTAATATTAAATTTATACATAAACATTTTAGAATTAATTTTTTAAAATATTACTTTTTTAAAAAATATATATCCAGATATACCTGTGTTCAAATTATTTACACAGATATATCTATTTATGGTTCATGATAGAATTTGGTTTTCAGATAATTGAATTATGACCTATGAGACACTGACACAAATTGGCACTCAGAATTTGGTCTTCGGAGAACCGAATTCTGAGAAGGGGATATTTGAATTTTTTTTTTGTTTTGTCACTCAGAATTCGGTTTCTGAGTAGGCTTTTTATATTTTTGTTTCCTCCATGAACGCTTTTTGTGTACAAAAGATGACATGAAAACGAACGAGCTTTCTAAAAGTTGCATTTGTAGCTTGTTTTGGAATTCAAAACGGTCTCAGTGTCAGAACGACCATTCATAGAGACGAAAAAAAAAATTAAAAAGCCTACTCAGAATTCGGTTCCTCAGAAACCGAATTCCGAGCGGCAAAACGAAAAAGAATTTAAATAGCCTTCTCGGAATTCGGTTTCCGGGAAACCAAATTCTAAGTGGCAAAACCAGTCAATGGGGTCGCATCATAGGTTAGAATTCGGTTCTCTGGAGACCGAATTCTAACATGAACAGTAAATGATGATATTTCTATAAATAATTTGGGAAGTGATATATCTGTATATATATTTTTTAAAAAGGTAATATTTTTGAAAAAAATATTAATATTTTAGTGATATATATTTATCAATACTCAAATTTTTGCAGTCGAGAAAGAATATCATTAATGTAGTCTTCAACCCTTTCTTTTAAATAACATTTTAAATTATTGGTTTTCTATCAATGTAATTCTTATATTGATATATTATTTTGTCACTAATAATAAGATAATAATTAACTCGATGATTTAGTGAAGTGGTTAGAAATTATGTGTTTGCTTATTTTAAAATATGTGTAGTAGAGAATTTATGTCATAATCAAGGATATTTTAGAATTTCTGAATCTACAGTCACAATAATAATTTATGATAAAAAATTATTACATCGAAAAGTAAATATACTAAATCTTATTAATAATAAATTCTCTTACTCATTATTTTTTACATCTTTAAAACATTCTTCCATTGTTCTTCAATGTGGTTGCTTTTAGAAGTAACAATTTTTCCTCACACATACAAAGTTTTGGCCCTAAATGTGAACATGACCATGATGTTGATCCACAACTCCTCTGCATAGATCGAGATGATATTTTGGAACTAGTGAACCTTTTTACTTTTAAGAATAAAAAATAGGGAGAAGGAGAACAATGTTACATGAAAAAATTACAACGCATGGGGGTTCATCAGTTATCGTTAATTGCAGAGGAACATAAAACATAAAAGTGACCACGACTACGAAGGACAAAGACCAAATTCCTAATCCCCAATTGGCATACCACAAATGATAAAGAAAGAGAATAATGAAGGTATACGTGTAATCTAGAATCCTTAAGAAAAATGACTCGTGTACACCTGAAATTTGAATCTACACTTGAACCACACCTAGAAAGAGAAAGAAAACTATAGGTTTATGAAATATATGATATGATAAGAGAAAAAAGATAGAAAGAAAAAAATGTTGAATAGGTGTATCTTAAATGAAGGTGTATGTATATATTGTCCAACCCTTAAACATGTTAAATGACGCAGCCATGTGGACGCCAAAAAGATTCTCCACTGTGAAACTTTATTAGACACATGGGATAATTGTTAATGTCATTTACCATCAAGGATCTTTGATACTATTTTCACAAGTACAAAGACAAAATAGGTCTAATGTTTCACGAGTCAAATTTAAAGTGTAAGCTTAACTTAAAAAAATCAACTTTAAATTTGACTTGTTTAACTTATTTATAATTTAATTAATTTATTTTTAAACAATTTTATTAAATTATTTATCAACTTTATTAATATAGCATCTCAGAATTATTTTAACACTAATCTACTAATATATATATATATATATAATTCATACTTAAAGAAAATTACAAAAAAATGTGTTAATAGTAAGATATGACATTTATAATTGTCATTTAATAAATATAGTGTGTGTTTTTTTCTTGCTTCTTCTATTTCATCCATCTCAATCCTCTAAGTTTTTCCCCCCATTTACAATCCAAAAAATTAGTTTTAAAAAATAAAGAAAAATTCATTTTTAATCAAAATTTGACTTCTTTAAAGTTTTTAAATTATAATTTTTTATTCCCAATTCCTGAACTCTCATGCTCATTCCCAATTTTCTAACCTTATGTCATGCTTTCCTTAGTCGCACTCTTTGCAAACTCGTTCTAAACTCTCAATCATGTTTTTTATGAACTTTCTTCACTTAGTTGTACCTAAATTGTGAACCCTATCATTCCCAATTTTTAGCTATATTATTTTATCAAAGCTCCAATCATCAATTCATCACTAATCTTCGAATCAACTTCATATTGTTGCTTATAACCAAACGAATCATCTAGTTTCATCTTTTTCAGTGCTTTTTTATGCTTTAGTGCTTTGGTGCTTCAAAGCTTCTTTTTTGTTTCAAGATAAGTCATTTGATTCCTTTGATTTATGGTTTTTTTTAACTTTCAAAAAGGCTTTAATAAAAAATATCTTTTTAATTTCGATTAGTCATAAAATTAGAAGCTAATTACTACCGAAGAGCTGAAGGTTCGTTTATTTTCACCTAGAGTTGTCAAAATGGATAGCCCAACCCAATTGGGTCTGGTCCTATGGGCCAAGGTGAAAAAAGTTGATAGTCCAACCTGATCTATATTTTAAAACGAACCATATTTTTTGTCTAGTCTGGTCCTATATTAAGGCAATGGGCCAGCGAGCCATTTTTGGCCTAATTAAAAATCGGAAAAATATTAAAGCATATCAATAATATAATATTTTTTATTAGCAATAAATAATATATCAATATATAACATATTTACATGAAATTTTGTGCAAAAATATTCATATTTGAACAACTTATAAAACAAACTTAGAACACCTACTAAGCACTTCCAAGACAGTCAAACATTTATAGTACTTCATGACCTTTATCTTTGTAGTCTTTCCACATTTTTGTTCAACATTATTTCTCTTGTTATATCAAATGGATCACTAATTGGAGGAGTAACTCCTAATGTCGTCATAAGGAATAAGAACTTTGCAGTGCAATAGATAAAAAAACATAAAAACTTATTTAATACTTTACAACAACCTTACTTTATATAACTCACCAAATATTAACAAAATAAGACTCATGATTATATGAGGAAAACAAAAGTCTAGAGCTTTGATTAGAAATGTAACAAATGAGAATATAAATTAACAAAAAGAAAAGAAGAACCTAACCTAATGTGAAATAGAGAAACTATGGCGGAGGCATTAAACTTCGGTGGTGAAGGTTATACAAGAGACGAGGTGTAGTAGAGGAGAGGGAAACACTTGTGAGAGAGGAATGGAAGAAATGAAAGAGAGAATAGAGACTCTGAGACACTAGGATTTCTTTATTTATTATGACAACATAAAAATTAAGAACTAAAAATTTACTATAAAAAACAAACTGACAAACCCATTGGCCTGTGGACCAACTTGGCACTACAACAAATATTATTTATACCTACACTCACTTCTACCTACACATATTAAATAAATATGGCTAAAACTAAAAAATATTTTTACCTACATATATTTAATATAAGTAAAAGTCAGGGTTTTATAACTATGTATGCTTAAGTGTGGGTAAAATCTATTATTAAAATGAACATATAACATTTTATTAGTAGTTGAATAGGCTAAAGTAATATAGAAATAACACAATATAATGATAAAAATATAATAAAATTTTATTTAATTTCACAAAATTTACAGTGATTACAATAATCTTTTTAAAATTAAATTCAAATTAATTAAGTAACATATATTAATGATTTGACAATAATAAAATTAGATATATCTTCTAAAGAGATAGTATATTATAAACAATAATTGATAAAATAAAAATAGTATAATACAACAGAAAAGGCAAAATTTCATGTATAGTCATTTTGATATGTTTCCTTCTCTTCTTTCCTCTCAACCCTAGCCCAAACTCTTACACAATTAGTATATAAACTATTTAATCGAAGAAACCCACTCATTAAAGCAGTTACTTTAACTCAATAATATGGGTTTAAGAAACTAATTCACAATACATTAGTGAATAAAAATAATGTTACATCTTCTAATCTGTAATATTTAAAAAAGATAAAAAAAATAGAGGAATATAAAACTGATCCAAAAGACAAATAAAAATATTACAAATAATTTAAACATTAAAGGAATAATGGTAGAATATGAAGAAATCAATCAAGAAAACCCTTCTTGAGGGTGGGGCAGGCCTTCCAGAATGTTCTTGAGTTTGGTGATGCCCTTCTGCATGAAACCCCATCCCTGTTCGAGGTCGATAGTCTTCCGCTCACCCATCGACATGATGCCAAACACGAATCTGCAGTCAAACCTCGTCCAATAAATCACCGGAATCCGCCCACCGCTCCACCTTAACCTCTCCGGTCCTCTTCGGTCCGCCTAAGCTGAGTCAGCAATCTCAACATCCCTAAATCGCTTCCAGTTATGTCATACAAGCAATGATGCATCCAGTGCACCATGATCGCCGAATTGACTCAGTTCAGTCACGCTTCCAATTTTCCCCTCCACCGGGTGAAACTCCAACGGAAGTCCGAGAAAACTCGAGAAATCCGCGGACCCAGAGGCGGAGCTAGCTGGTGGGCCACGACCCCAAACATTTTTATTATACATATAAATTTATTATATGGACTCACACAATTTAATAAAATAAATTTTTACAATTAATAGATTCTTTTAAGAGGTATACTTTTTAGAGTTTTCATAAAATTTTATAGATAACAGCTATTTACATTTACTTTTTTGCTTTAAATATAAACTCTTAGTATTCTTCTTCTTCTATTTATGTTAAAGATATATAAAGTACTTTTCTTTTTTATGGTTTCTCCTCTACTTCACTTGTTTTCTATTCTATTCTATAAAACTTCTTCTATTCCATTCCAGGTACCTACTATAACTTTTTTTTATTTAATATCATTTATTTTCTATGCTTTTATGTGACTATTGCAAGCAAGTAGATTACATTAGATTGTAGATTATATTTTTAGGAGGTCTGTTACTTTGTAAATTAGATTGTAAATTATCATTTATTATAATTTTATATATTTTAAAATTAAATAATTATTTTTTAATAGGTACAATACTCATAGTTAGGAACAAGACAATTGATACTTTTTTCAAGAGGAAGATTATTGATAAAAATGAAAATGATATTTCTTCAACTTCAAATGAGCAAAAAGTTACATTGAGCAAAAAACATTTTAATTTTTATTTTCAGAAGTAGAAAGATTTTAATATTTCCCTGCACCTCCAATGCTACTTTGCTAACTAGTTCGCAATGGCTAACTTAGCATGCAATAAATGTCACTTGGACCAACTTTTCCAGCCACTTTCTTCAAGAATCCAATGTTACTTTGTTGACCAATTCGCAGTAGGTGACTCAGCATGCAATCAGTGTCACTTGGACCAACTTTCCCACCCATTTTGGGCTTGAACAAGTAAACTTTTTCCATGTTCAACACCCATTTTGGGCCCAAACATGGCACTTTCATGTTCATTGACAAGAAAACTATGATGAATGGTCTAGCTTGCCGGACAAAATTGGGTTTGGGCTGGTGTTTAGGGCTCCCGAACTTATCCAAATGCTGTGTTTTGGGCCTGAGTAAGTAACCTTTTTTTCATGTTCAATACCCATTTTGGGCATGATGGGATAATTTTTTGGGCCCAAACATGACACTTTCATGTTCGTTGACATGAAAACTATGATGAATGGTTTAACTTGCCGGACGAAATTGAGTTTGGGCTTGTGTTCAAGGCTCCTAAACTTACTCAAATGCTATGTTTTGAGCTTGAGTAAGTCAAATTTTTTTCATGTTCAACACCCATTTTGGGCATGACGGGATAATTTTTTGTCTGAGAACGATCATTCTTGTCTCGTTTTCAAATGCATAAAACGAGACTGAGAATGGTCGTTCTTAGCCAAGAACACTCGTTCTTCCTCTAAGAACAACCGTTCTTAACCAAGAACGCCCATTCTTAATATTTTATTGCAGACTCCTTTTGAAGCTGAGAACAACCATTCTTAGAGGGAGAATGACCGTTCTTGGCCTCAGACCATCTATAAAAAGTAAATTTTATGTTCTGTACACACACACGCTCAGAATACTCCTGTACTCTCCAATTGTAACTGTGAACTACTCTTCTAATAAAGATAAAGCTTGTTTCGTAGGTTTTTTTCTCTTTTATCTCTCTTTTCTCTTTATTGTTTCCTTAGTTCTCACAAGGTTTCTCCACTTGCTTTAGCTATTTGAAACTCCCATCCTCTTTCAAAATGTTGTTGTCTAACCAAAATCGACATAGGTCCGCCTTCATTGGTAGAACAGAAACAGAACAAATGATATCATCTTATTGTCACTCCATGCCAGAACCCCATTCTCTTATTAATCCCCTACTAGAACAAGTTGGCTTTGCTGGAATACAAATTTAAGGCATTTAAAGGTTGATCATGGTTGGTTACGAATTTGATGGAGAGGTGGAGGCCTGAAACTCACACATTTCACTTTCCAACTAGGGAGTGTACGATAACCCTTGAAGATGTTGCACTACAACTCGGGCTAAGAGTTGATGATTTAGTAGTCACTGGTCCTACAATGTTAGACTGGGAGGAAATGTGCGACATACCTGGGCATTGTTCCAGTCAAAGGAGAGTAATTGATAGACTACATGATCAAGTAGAAGTGGCTTAGGGACAACATGTTGCAACTCCCTGAACAACTGCTAGAAGAAGAACTTCATGCCCACTATAGGGCATACATATTAGTCCTAATTGGGAGAATTTTGATGCCTGACAAAACAGGCAACAAAGTTTATCTAATGTATTTAACTTTATTAACTAGCCTTAGAAGATCTCAATGCTATAGTTGGGGTTCTACTTGTTTGGCTGTTTTGTATATAGAAAAGTGGCAAGCAACAAGTTTCACAGCCAAAACAATAGGGGGTTGCACATTCCTGTTACAATCATGGGCATGGCATTGCATGCCATATATTGCACCCATTTCAAGTCTTCTGCAAACATACTCTTTGGTGTGCAGATGGAGTGGGGGCAGAGTATTGAACTTTAGGAATGTACCCCACAATGATGTTGTACTTAAGTGTACAGGGATGTGGAACAATGGACTTCGTACAACATTATTTGTTTTTCAATTGTTGAATGACATCAATCAGATAGGGTGAAACTACAATTTGGTTTGTTCCAAGTAGTCCCCTCTGAGCCACATAATTTGGATGAGTTGCACAAGCTTGACATGAGGGAATGACAAGATGAAAATTGGGTTACTAGACATGCCCAATGGATAGATGTTTGGAACAACAGAAGTCAACTCATATTAATGGGTCATCCAATGAAAGGCCCATTATTTCACACAAGAGAGTACATGGAATGGTACATGCCAATTCCATCTATTTCCTATTTGTGGAACCCCTAATTCAAGATCTTAGACGACAAACACAAAGCAGGACTAGACGACATTTCGAAGGCGGAGGGAGTTCCAAGCAATCCTTTCAATAACCTGCACAAACACAAGAAGTTCCCTATCCTCCACATTATGTAACACCAGAACCCAACATTGACTTTCACGAAAGACATTCATTTGCAACAAGTTTTGAGGACATGTTCAGTAACTTGTTTGGTGCTAATTTGTCAACTCCAGCTTTAGCACATGCATACATGACTTCTCTTTACTATCCAGATTATCACAACCAAAGAGGGAGTTCCTCATCTACATTGCAAAATCTGGCTGCTGAAGAACAACAACATGTTGTTGACAATTCTCCTGAACTTCAGCAACAACAATAACTACAACGAAGAAATGAACCACGTAATAGATGTCGGCCTCATTGTGGAACTGGACATCATTACGGAGATTAATATCAATGTTAATGTTTGTGTCTTGAATATTTGGATGTCAATGTTTTGCTTTTGGTTATCTTTTGATTTTTATGAATGTTGTAAAATATTAATTCATTAATGTTCTAATCATGTTATTTATGACAATTTTTTGCAAAATGCATTCTCTTCTTCTTGTATACTTTAAAATAATAAAAGTAATAATTTAATTACACATAAAATTATATAATATATTACATTAGAAAATATACATTACATATATGCATTACCAATAATTAAAGTAGTATATCACAATGTAAAGATAAACACAACAACACAATTTAGAAACATAGAAAGAAAAAGTAATTACTCCACATGTAACCCTGATTTGTTGAGTCTCATCATGTCAGAAGCATTGATGCTTGCATGAGAGGAGTCAAAGGATTGGTTGTATCACAATGATTCATGGCCTGCTCTCAATAAATGTCCTCTGATAGAACACCACCCTCACATGCACTGGGTGGTTAGGATAACTCTGCACATGTGTCATCATACAAGAGGATACACTGCCACACAACCATGACTCATCAACATCACTGCAAGGCGTGCTCGCAATAAATTTCCTCTGCTTGGACACCACCCTGACATGCAATTAGTGGTTGGGATGACTCTATACACGTCTCAGCTTCTACCAGGGCACACTGTCTCACAACCATGCATGTCAACATGACTAGAAGGCATGCTCAATAAATGTCCTCTGATGGGACACCACAGTGGCATGCATTAAGTGGCTGGGATAACTCTTTACATGTCTCAGATTCTACCAGGGCACACTGCCACACAACCATGACATGTCAACATCACTAGAAGGCATGCCCTCAATAAATGTCCTTTGATGGGACACTACACTCACATGCATTAAGTGGTTGAGATGACTTTGTACACGTCTGACCTTCTACCAGGGCACACTGCCACACAATCATGACATGTCAACATCACTTAAACCAACCTTGCGGAAGATCAAAATAATCTCGACCGTCAAATTTAATGAATTCAACACAGACTATCTGATTTTATTGTTACGGGTTTTCAAAAGTTGTCTATAAATACCATGGTTGCGATTTTATACGCAACAACCATTCATTCCAAAATTTATCATTACTTCATTTTTAGATTTCACATGGAGAACTTTGGATCATCAAGCGCGGAGGATTTCACCAATTCATACTTAGTTGTTGTCTTTACAAATGGGTGGATAGTCCAGAACAATGAGAGAGTAAGCTTCCAAAGTCCATCTCCTAAATTATTTAGGATCCCTTATGAGTGCACATTCAATAACCTAAAACAACGAATATTTCATGCATTAGCCATTTTTGAGGACACAGAGTTCACCAACTTGTAGTACCACAAACTAACTATGAATGGTGAAGGTTTAATTACGTATCAAGCTATTCTTATACTAATAGATGTTCATGTAGCACATATAATTTTTTGGAAATGTAATTTTTTGGAAATGTAATTTTTTGGAAATGTAATTTTCCTATAAACACAATATTTGAACTTTATGCCCAGTTTGTTAGAACAGTTGCTTCTAAACCCACCAAATGCAAATTCTTCATCACACCCCCAATCCATCACCACCACCAAAGCCACCATTTATTTTGGTGGACCTCTCCAACATCCAACCATTATGGATTGTCCACGAGGTTTTGAGCTTATGTATACAAGTTTTTATCCTAGAAAAATGTTCATTCAACACAACTGGAGTTTCAATTACCTGATTCACAAAATAAGTGAGGTCCTAGGTTATGGTGACAAAAAGAAAATTACAAAATTAACTATAGACAACCAATAAGAATTGTCCATCAACAACTACAACATGACTCTATTGAAATTCAAACTGATGATGATATGGAACAAATGATAAGAAGGTGGAAAATGTCATTCCAACTTCCATCAAATATTCAACTGAGCCCAATGTAGAAGAAGATTGAATTATTTGTTTAAACTATGTTCTTATTTTATTTCAATATTTCATTTCCAATGTGTTATTTTAATGTTTTATTTTAATATCTTATTTTAATTTTAATTTTATTATATATTTCATTTAATGTATTTTTCTATTTTTAAGCACATACTTGCCAATTTAAAAATCTTACTATACAATTTTTAAAATACATATTATAATATATATATAATTAATTTTTAACAAATTATGTTATTAAATAATAAAAATAATATATAATTATTATTTCAAAAATATATATAATATAATAAATATTTATAAATATATATATAATTTTCTTTTTAAATTTTAAAACAAATATATATAACAAATACGTATAAAATAATATGTAATAAATAATATAATTTTTTTAAAATAATATATTAAATGAAAAAGAAAAAAGAAATAAAACAACCTGTTCAGAATTCGATTGGTGGATAACTGAATTATGTGATACATTGATCCGCGTATGATAAATACATGTTAGAATTGGACTCGTTAAAAACTAAATTCTAATTAAATTCTAATTATGAACACTAAAAATGTATATCTATGTAAATATTGTGTGAAAGGTTACATTTGAATAATTTTTTTAATTAACATTATTTAAGAAAACATTTTGCAGGTGAATAATATTTTTCTCAACATAGTTTATTTTAATATCTAAAATAATTAATTCTTAAATCACTTTATTAAGAAATACGGCTTATCTCAATTAATGTTGGTTATAAAATATTTGATGGTAAATAATAATTCACAGAAAAAAATTCTTTTTGCAAAATGTAAATTAGCAAGATTGAGAGTTATAAATTACAATTATCAAATTAATCATTAGTAAAGCTGATAAAATTTTACACTAACAATATGATGACCTAAAAAAACTAGATGAATAAAATAATTAATTTTAATTACATATATTTAAATTTATTACTCATTTTAGTGAATATATTCACTTTGATGGGAGAATGAGTGATTCATTAATAAATTTCATAATATATTTAAAACTAAAAATAATATAATATTTTCTATTATTTGTCGATGAATAAGAGAGAGTGGGATGAATTAGAGACGTTGGAGCGTGAGTGAGAAACGAAAAGATGTTACAGTTTCCGGCGTATATGACGCAGTACCCACTCTCCACCAGGACCATTCCGACGTCGTTTCTGCTACCTTCTCAGTGGCCCCACCCCCAAAACGAAGAACTCCTTCTCGCCGTGGAAGAGGCCGATTTCGAAGAAAAGGTCCTTTCTTCTGGCTCTAACCTCAACCCTTTTTCTTCTGTTACCTCTCTTCATTACATTCTGTTTCTAACGTTTTATAAATTCCTTCAAAACGGTAACTTTTGGTTGTACTCTGTTCCTTTTATACACATCTTTTGCGCACATTCTTTATTTCTCTACATTTCTAATGTATTTAATCAAATGATTCGGAATTTGGGATGTACAGAGGCGTGTAGGGATTCGATGATACGGTACATATGAATTATGATGGTTAAATGTTTAGATTTTCCCTTCCTTGACACAATTTGAACATGATTACCAATGGTTGAAGCAGCATATATCATATGAAACACTAGAGTGTGAATAAATGGTCATAACTGGGAATGCACAAAATGAGAAATATTACTCTTGATTTTCTGCAAATATATGTTAATCTAAACACATGTCTAAAATTTATGATAAAATTCTCCTCTCTTCTTCTAGAGAGGTATAATAGGTGGATATTATGTTTCTTAATTTTTGTTCACATATTTATGTTGTTAGCATCTTTCTCTTAAAATTTCATGTCTTGGGGAAAAAGATGGTCGGATGCCTTAGGCTTGTTGATCTGACCACTGTTTGATTCTTAGTTGTGTATATGATAAAAGCTTTGTGGATGGAGACAAAGTCTACTTTAATGATCACTATCTCTTGTTAAAGGAATTAATCTCGGACTTCAAGTTAGAAGATATCCTCGTATCATACTAAGTTCTTGTATGGTTTTTATTTCATGGCCCAAAAGTATGTTCACAAAGTAAGACATGAAATATTGTTTGATTTTCAGTTGAGCCTGATTTTAAACTCAATTTTAAAAAAAAAATATGTTCTATTACAATTTTATCTTGAAACTCGATTTAAGATGGAAGAAAAGGTAGAGTTGTTTTTATAAACTCAGTTGGCAAAATGAATTTTGTCTAAACTTAAGTTTACAAACTTTAATCCAATCATAACCTGAGGGTATGTTTGGAAAGAAGTTTGCAACATGGATAGTTGTTCTCTCACTATATGAAACAATGAAAAGTAGCTTCTGCATCATTGGGGCCTGCGGATGTGATTTTTGTAATGGATGTGGCGTGAAAACGCCATACGAAACATGTTGTAAATGAACACACAAAACTAATAAAATCTCCTCAAAGGAAAGCTATCATTTTGCCACATTAGCATCTACCTGTTTGCTTGAACTTAGTTGCATATTCAAAGTAATCGTCCACATATACATCATGGTATTTAAAAAAGGCCTGGATTATCCATGACATAAGGTAGTGCTCACTTAAGAACATAATTGGCTACAAGGTGCAATTCAGTGCTCCTTGAATTTCTCTTTCATGTTGTTCCTTGCCTCGTACTCATACCTGTCATTGTTGTCATGAATCATTGCAGTGCAACGAGATTAGGAAGATGAACAGCAACCTCATTGTGATAGGGAAAACCACAAACGAAAATGATAAAGAAGACTTTGACAATGAGGCAGATGACGATGATGCTGACAATGTAGAGGAATCTGAGGGTGAAGAATTTGAGCAAGAAACTGGTTGAGAAAGCTGCACATCAGTGACCAGTTATATTCTGTTTGTATGATTTGGAACTGCTAGGCCAAATCTTTGTATTGGGTTTTTCTTCTATTCGTTTTTTGGACCTACTATTGAGTATTGATTTCTCATTCATATCCAACTTTGTATTATATGTGTTCCTTTTTTGTGCTTAATTGAGTATTTTTAACCTTTAAGAAGCATAACCAATAGCATGAGTTATTTCTGAAGAAAAGACGAGTAAAACGTTAATTGTCTGCCCCTTCCCCATTGCCTAGTTTTTACTTCACTTTGGTGAATTTATGATAGAGAGCAGTTGAACTTAAAAACTAGTTGAAGAGTTGAAACATACAAGAAAAATACTACCCACGTTGTTTAGAGACATGGATTAATAAACACCAAACAGATTAACTCACAAACTTTAAAGATAGTGGATAAAAAGTGTGATGGATAGTGTATTTATGAAAGATGTAAACAAAAGAAACTCATATGAGAAATATTTCGTCTGCCCAGAGCCATGCTCTTAATAGAGCCACCATAAAGGTTCTCTATCCACACATCAAGTTCCTTAGAGAGAGTTGTCTTGCAACCCTAGGTATTCTATACTTATCCACCTGTGTCGGTTTCGGGTATAAGTACTCATTTGTGTGAAGGTCGTTTGAGCTTTTCGTGGGAGTATGGCATGGATTACTTCCCCAAGACTTATGGTGGATACCTAGGCACCCAAAGACGAAATGCTTCGGGGAGTTGAAAATAAGCGTAGATCCGAAGATTCCTGATATAAGTCAACCTTTCGAACTGCTGCTGAATCCACGGGTAGGCAAGAGACAACCTGGTGAACCGAAACATCTTAGTAGCCAGAGGAAAAGAAAGCAAAAACGATACCCATAGTAGCGGCGAGCGAAATGGAGCGGAGTTCCCCCTCGTTCTCACAAACATGATTCTTTATGTATTACGTGTTCTCTCTCTCCTCTAACCAACCCAACAATTTTCTCTCTCCTTTAACAAATTCAAAACTCCTCATGCTTTTTCTGCATTCTTCTTTTTCCTGCGTTCATACACAATCCACGCTTTTTTGGTCCCTTTTTCCTTCATGGGCCAATGGTTCTAGTGATCTCTAATGAACTTTAACCTTATCATTACTCCCTTCTATAATTTCAATCTTGTCCTCAAGACTAAGTTCTAAAAACTGATTCCTCAAGGTCAATTCATCCTCCCATGATGTCTTTTCTACTGTCCTTTTGCCATTTCACCAACCATTGATTGGTTCATTCTCCCCCTTTTAACAAGCTATGTGATGCCAAAACTGTTTCAGGCTTCAATAACTCAACTCTCTCATCTTCCATACTCGAGGGAAGATTGGTCTCTGCCTTGTAATCTTCAATTGCCTTTTTTAATAATGACACATGGAACATAGGGTGAATCTTTGCTTCTGAAGGTAATTTCAAACGATAAGTCACTATCCCAATTCTCTCCATTACCTCAAATGGTCCATAATAACGGGCACCGAGCTTGGGACTTATTCGGGTTACTACTGAATGTTTTCTATGTTGTTTGAGCTTCAAAAACACCATATCACCCTTCTCAAAACTCTTCTCTTGCCTATGCTTATTTGCCTGTGTCTTCATTCGATCTTGGCCCTCATCAAGTGTTTCTTTAATTGACTAAGAGCCTCGTCACGTTCATCTATTTCCCTCTGTATTGATTCCACTCTGGTTTCACCTGGAATCCCTTTCACCAACATTGGAGGAGCATGACCATACACAGCTTCGAATGGAGTAGTTCCCGTAGATGCATGATAAGTGGTAATAAACCAATATTCAGCCCAAGGAAGCCATAGAACCCATCCCTGTGGCTAATCAGTAATGAAACACTTGAGATAAGTCTCTAAGCAATGTTTGGTTACCTCCGTTTGTCCATCTGTTTGCGGATGGTAAGCTGTACTCATGAGCAATTTCGTCCCTTGTACCTTGAAAAATTCTTTCCAGAAAATACTCAAAAAGAGAGGGTCCCTATCACTAATCATTGAATTAGGCACCCCATGAAGTCTCATTACTTCCTTAAGAAACACCTATGCTATTGTTTTTGCGGTGTATGGATGTTTTAAAGCAATGAAATAGTTGTATTTGGATAAACTATCCACAACAACTAATATTGCTTCAAAGCCTTTTGACCTCGACAATCCTGTAATAAAATCGAGAGAAATATCCTTCCACTCTGGAATAGCCAATAGTTGTAGCAAACCTCTTGGAACGGTAGTATTATATTTCTGACATTGGCAAGTATCACAAGACTGCACATATTTCATGATATCCGATTTCATTCCTTGCCAATATAAATTTGCAGCGACCCGTCTATAGGTTCTTAGAAATCCGGAATGGCCTCCTTGAGGAGTTGAGTGAAACTCATCAAGTAATTTAGAAACCCATGCAGATTTCACTGAAATCACTATTTTGTTCTTACAAAATAGAATTCCATGTTGATAAGTGAATCTTGGATGAGTCTCACTATCTTGCTGCAAGTCTTTAATCACCCTCTTCCATTTTTCATCCTTGTGAACTTCTTCTACAACATTTTGAAAATCTAGCTAGATTGGCATGGACTTCATAGTCTTCAACTCTCCTTCCTCAACGCTTCTTGATAAAGCGTCTGCCCCCTTGTTTTCCAAGCCCGACTTATAAATAATCTTGAAGTTATACCCCAATAATTTAGCCATCCAATTTTGTTGAATCCCATTCGTGATTTTTTACTCAAGTAATTGTTTCAAGCTTCGTTGATCATAATAAACTTTAAATTTGCGTCCCATCAAATATGGCCTCCAGTGTTGGATTGACAAAGCCACAGCCATTAACTCCTTTTCATAAGTAGATTTTGCTAAGTTCCTACTACCCAAGGCTTTACTGAAAAATGCTACATGCTTGCGTTCTTGCATCAGGATGGCCCCAATACTTACCCCATATGCGTCACACTCTAGTTCAAACTCTTTCTCGAAATCAGGTAAGGTTAAAATTGGGGATGTGGTAATCTTTTTCTTCTGTGAGAGATTTTGCAATTTTTTCGTAATTCCTAATAAACTTACAATAGTAGCCCGTAAATCCTAGAAATCCCCTTACTCCCTTGACGTTCTTTGGAATCGGCCATTCAATTATGCTTCTAACTTTGGCTGGATCAACCTCAACCCCCTGCAAAGATATCACATGCCCCAAATACTCTACACTTTCCATAGCAAAACTACATTTTTCCTTGTTTGCATATAGTTTTTGTTGCCTTAAAATTCCCATAATTGTTCTCAACTAAGCCAAATGTTCTTCCTACTTTGCATTATAAACAAGTATATCATCAAAAAACACCAATACTCCTCTTCTAAGTAAATTACGAAGTACCTCATTCATCAGCGACTGAACACATGGACGGAGCATTCATGAGCCCAAAAGGCATTACAAGATATTCGTAATGTCCCTCATGGGTTCTAAACGCTGTTTTTGGTATGTCCACCTCTTTCATTCAAATTTGATGGTATCCGGATTTTAGATCTAGCTTGGAAAAGAACCTTGCTCCATGTAATTTATCCAATAATTTCTCTATTACAGGGATTGGAAATTTATTCGAAATTGTATCTTTATTAAAGGATCTATAATCCACACACATCCTCTAATTATTGTTTTTCTTTTTCACTAAAATCACAGGACTGGAGTAAGCATTATGGTTGTGTTGTATGTGTCCAATTCTCATCAACTCTTGGACTTGTTTCTCTATTTCATTCTTCTGGTGGTAAGGGTAGCGATATGGCCTGATATTTATGGGTTCTTGTCCCGGTTTTAGTAGGATTTGATGTTCCCTAGAATGTATTGGAGGTAAACCTCTCGGTTCTGCAAACACATCCTCAAAACACTTCAATAATGCTTCTAACTCACCACGTTGTCTTTCCGACAACATTTTGTTTTGGGTTTCAACTTTATCTCCAATCATTCCTTGGAGAGATGCTACTAATGATTCTTCCCAATTTTCTCCTTTCAACGTTTTAGTGCCCTGCTTTGTGGAAATCCTCATAGTTTGTTTTCCCCAATCAACTATCATCACGCCCAATGAAGCTAACCATGTGATACCCAAGATCATGTCAATATCTTTAAAATCAAATAGTATTGCGTCCACCTTAAATTTCTTACCATCAATTTCAATTTCAATTCCCCGACAAACTCCTTTTTGACCAGTCCCTATCACAAGCGTCTCTCCTTTTTTCTGCCATCCTCTGTTTCTCATTCCGATCTTAGACTCTATTGTTCGGGCAACATTCATCAACTTTCCCCTCGTCAGTGGAACCACTATGTGCAAGCTCATGAGGCGAGCTCGAGTTTCTTCATGCAATCCATGAGTGAAATAGGAATAATATTGATCATCATGTAATCTGGGAACTTGTGCTACTAACCTTTCAAAAGTATGGATATACTCCTCAATAGTTCCAATCTGTTTCAATGACGTGAGCTGATCGAACACACTTCCCTCATCCGAACCACCATACCTGTCTAATAACTCCTTCAAATCATCCCATGTAAGCTCATCGTAGTCATTCAATAAGGCGTTGAAAAATGAATTGTTCCACCCTCCATGCACAATTGAGCGAGATTTACACTCATCGCTTCACTAGTCTCTTGTACCTTAAAATAAATCTCCACTCGGTATATCCACCCAGCTAGATCTTCCCCCATTAAATGGCAGAAGTTCCATCTTTTTAACAGATTGGTGAAATCATCAAGAGCTTCACCCTCCAGAGATTTCATTCCTTTAGTCAGTGATCCTTTCTTCTTAACCGAACCATCACCCTCATCATCAAAGTTCTTACTGGTGTTACGAGACAAAAGCTCAACTAACCTTGACTGGGTTTCCTTCGCTTCTCGTCTCATCGTGTCCTGAAATTCTGCCAATGGTACTCGCATCCGAGCTATTTCACTTTCCACCAATCCCACATGAGCTTCCATACCTTCTTCAGTCGTTGATTCCTCCACTTTTGATTGGTTCCTTGTCTTCTTCGGTGGCATTCAAAACCCTGACGAAATATCCGGCTGGTCGGACCACTTAATAAACACCAAACACATTAACTCACAAATTTTAAAGACAGTGGATAAAAAGTGTGATAGAATGATGTATACTGTATTTATGAAAGATGTAAACGAAAGAAACTCAGATGAGAAATATCTCCTCTGCTTAGAGCCACCATAAAGGTTTTCTATCCACACAGTAAAAGGTAATAATCGAATTTCCCCTCCTCCCCACAAACATGATTCTTTATATATTACATGTTCTCTCTCTCCTCTAACCAACCCAATAATTTTCTCTCTCCTTTAACCAACCCAATAATTTTCTCTCTCCTCTAATAAATTCGAAACTCCTCATGCTTTGTTTGCATTCTTCTTTTTCCTACGTTCATACACAATCCACGCTTTTGGGTCCCTTTTTGCTTCATGGGCCAATGGTTCTAGTGATCCCTGATGAACTTGGGCCTTATCAGATTTGCACATGGGAACAAACAATGAATACATATTAACATATATATTCTTCAAAATAAAGAAAACTAATTAGTATGAAGTTAGAACTTTTTGAAATACCTAAAAGTACAAGGATTTTTCCTTCTTTGTACAACTTCTCTTGCTACCATAAAGTGTGTACCATAAGTTTGTTAATTACCTTTATTTTACAAAAATAAACTCACTTGAAGTAGTCTCATTTATACGCTCTTATGTTTTAATTCAATAGATCTAGCTTGTTAACTGCTTAACGTGTGGTCTTTGTGGTTTGCATGATCTTTTAGATTTAAAAAAATAAAAATTTAAATAAAAATAAGTTTTTATTATATAATCTAAGATTAGAATGACTATTTTTTTTAATGTTTTTTGCTTTTAATTTTTATTTTATTTTAATTATGTATAGAATGTTATATATGTGAAAAACATTAATATAAATTTAGGTTATATAGATTAAGAAATATGATGTTGTTGAGTAATTTATTTGATAGTTGAAGATAATTATATATTATGATTCTTTCTTATAAATATCCATTGGTAATTAGGTCTAAAATACAATTAGATAAAAAAAAATTTATAATTTATTTTAAAATGTAAATCAAATTAAATTGTCAAACTTTTTTAAACTTAGATTAGACTATCTGTTCTATTTTAACACGAATGAATACACACTTACAACTTTTCTATAAAATTAGGCATTCTTCGTTGCTAAGGATTTTCCTATACCAACATTTAAATCCAACAAACAAAACAATCTCTTATAGATGACATTATATATGTTGTTCATGGTATTTAAGGGAACAACAACACAAAAAGAATAAGTGAGAGTGATTTTAGGAACTTTTCTTTAAACATGAGTACTTCTAGAAAATTTTCCTAGTCTTGAATCGCTTTCAATCCATATTTTTATATCTTTAATTCTAAGTTGTATTTTTAACGTTTTGAAAAAGATTATCAGTAACTACAAGTATAACATTATGTCACGATGTAAATTATTTGTTATAAATATATAAATATAAATTATAAATTACATTTACAAAAATATTTATTTATTATACATTTTAATTCTAGTACAATTTCTGTTATAAATTATAGTACGTAGGTTTATTTTATGCAATGAGACAAAAATAAAATACAACCCTAGTTTCATTAACTAAAGATAACTAACTAATATTCTCTCTGTTTTCTAAAAAATGTAAGAAAGAAGTTTTGTTTTTTTATTTGTGATTTGTAAAATTTAATATTTTATTAATTATTTTTAACTAATTATATTCTTAAGTTTAAAAATATTAAAAATAATTAAATTATTTTTTATAGGTTTTAAATAATTTATCTGATTAGATTTATTAATTTTTTTATTTTTTATTAATCAATAAATTATATTTAATTTTTTAAAAATATTATAAATAAAAAATTTATTATAAGTTATAAAAGTTAATATTTTTATTTATTATTTAAGTTAAACTTTAAATGATACTTATCGCATTCATCAATATAATTACATTGATCTGGACACTTTTAAAATTATTAAATTGGTAAAACTAAAACGAATTCCATTTCCGTCAATTTGGACTGATTTCGTATTGTGTTGTGTGTAAGAAAACACGTGTCATTAGTCTGTAATAGAAGTCTGAACACACGTTCTGAAAACTTGAATGTCAAGTTCCTTAGATGATACGTTCTTATTCTTTTCTCAAAGACTTGCTACTAATTCCGTAATTAGATTTACAGAAATTCCCTTTCACATGCAAAACTCTAAAGAATCATCTTCTCACAAATTATATACCCACAAACCCTAAAAATAATAGCCATGAATTAAGATGGAAATGTTTCCACCAAATCATATGATATAGATTCTACTCCACAAGCCTCTTCCACGTTTCCACCTACCACTAAATACTTTCATATAGGGGTGACAAAGTGGGTTAGGCCAGGCAGGCCGGCCCGCCAGCATATAGGCGGGGCGGGTTAGCATTTTAAACCCGCCAACCCGTATCAGTCCGTTCTGTCTAGCCCGCCAACCCGTCAGGCCACAGGCGGGGCGGGACGGGCTAACCCGCTAGTCCGCGAAAAAAATATAACACCTCATTCACTCTCATTTGTTCTCTTTAAATTTGGGAAAGGAGATATACCTAAGGTTCCTTCAACACCTCACTGATTGCAATTTCTTTTATAATAAACATTATGTCTTTTAGCTTGCATTTTTAAAATGTCATGTCACCATATACATCTTTAATATATTATTGTAATTACAAAAATTTATTTAAATTGGACACAAACAAAATAGTTCTAAAGAAAAAAAAAGTCTAATTTAAAACCAAAGATCCAAAAATAAAATAAAAACCCAAAAATAGATTTTTCGGAAAAATGAAAAACAAAAATATAGGTGCCGGCTACCGCACCTGCCTTATGACGAGGCGGGTTAGAAATTTTGGCCCGTATCACTGTGTGGCGGGCTGGCCCGACCCGGCCCGTTTTTTGCGGACTCATGACGGTGCGAGCCTAAACGAGCCGGGCTGACCCGTTTTGCCACCCCTACTTTCATATTTACTAAATTCATTATCAAGTCATTATAGGAAATGTTGTTTGAGATATTTTGGTCCTTAGTAAATATAAATTTAATGAGATTAAAGAAGGTCATGACTCATGATGGAATTGGAGACATTGCAAGTTACTAAAATTATATATTACTTTTTTAAAGAAAGTATTAAATTCAACAAATATTGGAAACTTATATATAGTAATAAAGGAAAAAGCAAAATACATAAAGAAAAAAATAAAACCTTTATATATTAATTATAAAAATATAATTTAATTTTTGAAAAATTCAAAAAGAAAACATATTTAATAAATAATTGCGTGTTGAAATAAAAGTTATTTCTCATATTAAGACCACAATTCGCGTTATTCATATTGAGAAACATGATCTTGGTTAGTACTTACGTACACACTATGAATTTAACTATTAGTAAATAATTATGACTAATAAAACACATCATATCAAATCTGTTATTAAGAAAATATAGTTTTTGATTAATCTAACCTACATATATTAGCATCTATTTTTGAAAAAACACCATTACTATTTTAATATCCAAAACCTAATGAGTGTTACATGCTGACCTTTTCTTAAATCTTTGACATAATGAAATAGATATTGGACAACCACATGTTGACATTAAAATAAGAATATAAAAGTCGTTCACCTCGATCATTATAAAAATATAATCTAAATTAAAATTATAAAATATGTGGAAAGTTATAATTATCTAATTGATATGCATTTTCATCAATAACAATATATAGATATATTTAATCACCATAGTAGTTGTCATGTAGTAAATATGTTTATAAAGAGAAAATTTACATTTTTTAAGGGTCACGAAAAGGAAAAATGAATACTTAGATTTTTTATATAAAAAAACTAATAGAAGAGCGTGTTTTTTAAGGTGAGGAAAAAGAAAAAAATACTTTATTTTTTTAGGCTAAAAATAAGAATAAGTAATAGAAGAAAAATATCCGTGCTTTTACTCATTAAATTTATTTGGTATTTATTCAAGTTCTTAGTGTATTGGTAAATTGCTTTATTATTATTATTATTTGCGTTTCTTGAGTAATTTTAATTTCTTGTGTGAATGATTTGTTATTTGATCTTTTATGTTTGCAATTAATCATTAAATATCCGCGTTTCTTTTTTGTTTTTCTTATTTCAAGTTATTTTTAAAATAACACAACCTAAATTTTATTAATATTTACGTTTTTCCCAAATTATATTTTCTAGCATTATCATTTAGTCTTCATTTCTTTTCAGTTCTATTTGTGCAAATAAAATCCAAAAAATATGAAGATTTTTCTACGTTTATTCATAAAATCAAACTTAGGTAAATTTTTTTAAGAATAGAGTTATTTCATGAAAATCTTTTCTCTATTTTGTAATTTAAAATTTTTATTTCACTCGAAAGTCATTAAAAGATTAAAATTGAATCTAAATTCAAAATTTCATTAAAAATAGATAGTAAATATTATTTATAATATTTAAGAGACTCTATTTCTTATTTGAAAATATTTATGTATGCATGTTTTAATAAAAAATAAATAATTTTTAAATGCTTTTAATAATTTTGTACTTCTCCAATCCCAGTATACATATAATAACAGAATTATCTCATAAGATACGTGTATATATATATATATATATTATAACAAATCTTAACAAATTGATCCATTTGGTTAATTATGTACACTTCGATCGGATACGTATAATCGAAAAAAATATATATATATATATACATATATATATATATATATATATATATTATAACAAATCTTAACAAATTGATCCATTTGGTTAATTATGTACACTTCAGTCGGTTATAACCTATTGGATAACCAACTCAATCTTATATCAATTATAAGGCCCACAAGAGCCTATAAATATATGCTTATACAATAGGAAATACTCATTCAATCTCACCTTTTTACTTTATACTTTAAATATTCTTGAAGATTCTTACTAACTTGAGCATTGGAGTGTCTTCTGCAGGAAACACCCAATTCGGTCTTCAGCAGTCACAATAGCTCAAAAGCCGACCTCATCCGACCTCGACCATTCTCGGTAAGAACATTTGGTGCCCACTGTGGGGCTCGATAATTTTTCCTAACCACATTTCGAGCCCTTTTTTCCAAGCAAAGCATAGAGATGGATCAGAAAGTCCTGGATGCACTCAGGAACCACATAGAAGGCTTGGTCCCGGACTTGAGAGTTCAGCAGCGGGCCGATCTGTAAGCGCCACAGGACCAACTTGGCATTCTCCAAGTTGCCCGTGACACTGAAAGCGAGTCACACCACAACGCGGAGGTACGAACTATGGTTGACTCTAACCCGAGAGCCACAAATGCTCCGCGAGAGAGAAATCCTCAGTATGGTCCAGAGGGGAGCAATCACAAGTCCCCAACAAGGAGGAACCATCTCTACACCGAGCTCTACACAACCGACAATGGAGGATATGCTTACTATCCAAACGAGGACTTGTATTCCCCCTTAGTTGGAGGGATGCATATGGGCTGCCCCCACCACCAAATCCAACCTTCCCCTATGATAACCTGGGGAGGTACGGGATCACACATCCTTACAATCAGAGGGAACTGAGCCATGGTCGACCAATACACCCTTACGATTAGAGGGAGTTGAGCCATGGTCGACCAACACACTCTTACAATCAGAGGGAGCTAAGCCATGGCCGACCAACACACCCTTACGAACAGGGGGGACCGAGCCAAGGCCGACCATACAGGGGAAACCCTTACTTCCAAGAACCCCGACTTAATGCTCTCGTAGGAAGACGAGAATATTATAACCAACACCAATTCTTCAGAGTTGTTCCGGTACCACCCCTGAACCCAGAACAGGAGCAAAGTCTAAAGGGTTTCCAACCTTTTAAGCAGAAGGTAATTAACGTTCCTCTACCTCACAAACTGAAGATTCCTAACCTGGACAAGTATAATGGGTCCATAGACCCCGACGTTCATATAAAGGCCTTCCTAACACATGCCAACCTTTTCTCGAGGGATCCATCCATACATTGCCAACTTTTCCCGACCACACTAACGAGATCTGCCTTGCAATGGTATTACTCCCTCCCCCATAATTCCATAGATTCGTTCAGAACATTTTATGCCAAGTTCATAGCTCAGTTCGCTGATTGCAAGTCAGTCATCGCAAGCTCGACATCACTATACAGCGTGATCCAAGGACAGAACGAACCACTTCGACAGTATATGGCCCGATTCGCGAAAGCCTGTCTTAACATTTGTGACTTACATCCCGCCATGACAATGCACGTTCTGATAATCGTTCTGCGTCCAAGTAAGTTACTGGATACACTCTTTTCTGACCCCTCTAATGATATGGATACCCTCCGAGTACGAGCGGTGAGATACATAAGCATTGAGGAGAACTTGGAGATGTGGAAGAAGATGATAAAACTCGCATCTCATGATAACTAAGACAATTCCTTCAAGAGAAGAAGAGAAGGAAGATTCGATAAGTACACCCCCCTCAACACCAGTAAAGAGGTCATCCTGAGAAAAGCGTTCAACTTGGAGTTGATACCTGTTCCTCCACCAATGCCCTCCCCGAGAAATGTCGACCCCGTCCGCAAATGTATTTACCTCTAGAATACCAGCCACACTACCGAGGAGTGTACGAAGGTGAGGGATCTCATTGAAGAGCTGGTTAGATCGGGGCCACTATCGCACTTTGTCCGTGGTGCACAAGGCGGAGGTTGCGGTAGAGGCCGAAATGGATGGTGTGGTGGTTGATAGGATTCCAGACTGCTTAGTCTAGATGAGGACGAGAATACCAAAGAGAAAACTCCCTCGAGCCAGCCGAGCCAAGAGAAGATCGGCAAAAGACACAAAGCCCTGCGGAGGTCCAAGGCACCATAAACACTATTGTTGGTGGATTCGCAAGCGGGGGCAGCACCAATTCGGCAAGACGAAGGCACCTCAGGAGTGTCAATAATATAGACACCCTGACACCACGAACCATGCCTTCCATCACTTTCACAGATGAGGACTTCTCCACGCATGATCCAAACTTAGGTGACCTTATGATGATCACATCAACCACAACCAACTGGTGAGTACGGAAAGTACTTATTGACCAAGGGAGCTCGACAGATGTGTTGTATTGGTCAACCTTCTTAAAACTCGACATTCTGATGTCCAGCGTCAAGTTGTATCCCAAACCTTTACTCAGATTTGCATACGAACAAGTACACACCTGAGGATACGTTGATCTATTAACTACTTTCGGGTGCAGCAAGGCTCATCGAACGATCACAGTTCGATATATTCTTGTGGAAGCAGGGACCTCGTACAAAGTTATCATAAGTCAAAAGACCTTGAACCAGCTCGACACCATTATGTCAATCCCCAACATGGCTATGAAGTTCCCAGGAGATAACGTTGAGATCATAACCATCCAAGCTGAATGCAAAACAGCTTGATAGTGCTACGTCAAAAGCCTAAAGGTGGCACCATACTCCGTAAAAAGGGTAGAGACAACACCTCCTACACAAGATCACACACTGTTTGAACCACCCAAGTTCAAGGAGGAGACCGAGTGCAACAATATTGAGTTTGTCAACCAAGTCGTCCCTCAAGAAGTAGCAGAGTAATCTTCTTCAATCACAGAAGCGACAGACGCTGAAGAGGAGGAAACGATAGACCTCGACCCTAAATCCGACTTTAATGAAGAAAGACCAACTTTTGATGAACTGATGATCAGACTCCAACTTGAACTGAGGTCAGACCAGTGCACCCGCATAGGTCCTACACCAAGTCGGTCAACCAAGACAAGCATTGAACGGGTAATCTTGCAAAATGCTGACCTATTCGCATGGAGCCCAGCTGACATGCCCGACATTGGCCCCGACTTCATATGCACAAGCTGGTGACCTTCCCAGCATCCAAAGTCAGTGTCACAAAGAAAGAGAAAGCTCGACAAAGAATGAAGGCTGACCATAGATAGGTCAAGAGGTCCATCAACTTCTAAAGGTCGAGTTCATCAGAGAAATCACTTACACCGTGTGGTTGGTCAATGTGGTGATGGTCAGAAAAGTCACTAGAAAGTGGAGAATGTGTGTTGACTACACCAACCTCAACAAAGCTTGCCCAAAAGACACCTACCATCTGCCAAGTATAGACCATTTAGTCGACCACATAGCTGGTTATGAGCTTTTTAGCTTCCTCGACGCATACTCGGGATACGACTAAATACAAATGTATCCACCAGATGAGGAGAAAACGACATTTATGATAGGTTGTTCCAATTTCTGTTATAAAGTCATGCCTTTCGAGTTAAAGAACGCAGGAGCGACCTATCAACAGTTGATGGATAGGGTCTTCCAGGACTTGATAGGCGAAATCATGGAGGTCTACGTGGACGACATGGTGGTGAAATCGAAGGAATCCGAGGACCACGCACAAAACCTAGAGTGATTTTTTGCGAAGGTAAGTGCATGTTTGGTGTAGGGGGAGGTAAGTTCCTCGGCTTCATGATCACCCAGTGTGGCATAGAAGCCAATCCAGACCAGTGCAAGGCAATCCTGGCCATGAGAAGCCCAGTCACGCTTAAGGAAGTACAAAGACTCAACGGATGACTTGTCGCTCTCTCGAGGTTCCTACCAAAGCTGGATGAGAAGACCAAACCATTCTTCAAGCTACTCAAAGGGGGCAAAGAACCAGTTGGGATGACTAGTGTGAAACAACATTCAAAGCAATCAAAAAGGACATCTCCAATTTACCAGTCCTGGCTCGCCCAACGCCGAAGTTGATACTCTTAATATATTTATTAGTATCAAACACAACGATAAGCTCAGTACTAGTACTCGAGGAAAACAAGAAGCAAACATCAGTTTACTTCACAAGCTAAACTCTGCAACCAGCTGAAATAAGATACCAGACTATAGAGAAGCTATTCTTAGCCTTAATCTTCTCGACAAGAAGGTTGAGGCAATATTTTCGAAGTCATGAGGTGGTGGTACGAACCAACTACCCCATTAAACAAGTTTTACAGAAACCTGAGCTGGCAGGAAGAATGACTTCCTGGTCTGTCGAGTAATCCGAGTTCGGCCTCAGGTACAAAAATCGAGGACCTATGAAGGCAAAATTTTTAGTTGACATCCTATTCGAGCTTCCTTACATGAATGAAAGGCATGAGTGGTGGCTACTAAACGTAGATGGCTCCTCAAACAAAAAAGATAGTGGTGTTGGCATCATCCTAGAAGGACCAGATGGAATGATCTTGGAGCAAGTCATATGGTTCGACTTGGACACATCTAACAATCAGGCCGAGTACGAAATGCTAATTGTCGAACTACAGCTAGCAAGGGAGCTTGGTATCAAGCAGCTTTGATGCAAGAGTGACTCCCAATTGGTCACGAGCCAAGTCAACAGAGAGTACCAAGCCAAGGAACCATTGCTTCAAAAATATTATCACAAGACAAACGATTTGGTTGATCAATTCCAAAAACTCACCATTGAGCATGTCCCCTAGGAGCAGAACAACTGAGCTGATATCTTATCAAAATTGGTCAGCACAGAGACATCAAGTTAGCACCGAACCTTGATACAGCAAACTCTACGTACGTCAAGTTGGAATTATGATGAAATTTTACAAATCCAAGTTGGGACGAATTCCTGGATGAGTCCCCTTATACAATATCTTGAACACGAAGTCCTGCCACAAGACCTAGCAGAAGCTAGAAGGATACGACAGACATCTTTTTACGTAATGAACAATGTTGAGCTCTTCCGGAGAAGCATATCATCACCACTATTAAAGTGTCTATACGACACCCAAGCTCGGTACGTGTTAGCCGAGTTACATCAAGGCATATGCAGAATGCACTCTTGATGAACCCTTGACCACCAATAAAGGAGAGGAGTTTTCTAGGAGGATCACAAGAAGCATGATGAGAAGAGACACTTCCTCCTCACCCTCTTTCTTTAATCTTTTTAGCATTTCTAGTTTGTCTTAGAATTTCCTAGGCTTATGTTTCTTTGCTGTTTTTTTGCAGGATTGCTTTTGGAAGACCATTTTTTCTACAAGTGAAGCCTTGTTGGGGGCAAAGGAAGCACATGGGCTCAAGGCCCATGAGTTAAGACATCCAAGGGAGTGGAAAAGGTCAACATTTGACCTTCTAGAAGGTGCTTGTGCGGGTTTGGAGGCCAAGCTTAGACCTAGCTTCTAGAATTTTGTATCTTGTCCACCAAGAGTGGAATATGCCTAGCATCTTTTCCATTGTAATTCCCTCTAGGTCCCCAACTCTTGCCTATATAAGGAGGCCTCCCCACCACTTGTAAAGGGTTGAATTTTTTTAGAGAGCATTAGCTTTAAGCTTGTGTGTGTTCTTAGGAGTGTTTTTCCCCTTCTTGTGTCTTATCTTGAGCCTTGGCTCAAGTGGCAGCAATCACCACTTATCTTGGGTTGGTCTATCGCCCAAGTGGTGTGAATGCACACCATTCTCCTTCCCCTTTCTATCATCTCTTCTTCCATTACTTTCCATGTTCTTTACATTCTTGTCATTTAATTTTCCAACACCTATATTCAAGCTTATTACTTAATTTTTGCTATCTTGTTTAATTTCTTATCTTCCCTTCTTCCTCGAGCTCTTGTGAAGTGAACCTTCACACTTAGATAACCTTCAGAGTTATCTTCGTGTCCAATGGGAATCTTCCTTGTTTCTTTCTTCTCTTTGTCTTTCTATCAAACACCTTATATGCTAAATATTAAAATTAACCCTTATCAACTTTGGGGCCCGTTGCATGGCCACTCGAGTACTACGAGCAGGATACTATTGGCCAACACTTTGGAAGGACGCCAATGAGTTCCTCCAAAAATGCCCAGAAGGCTAGAAATTTGGTCCCTTACACATACTCCCACCTGAAGAGCTCCATACCATAAGTGTGCCTTGGCCGTTTACCACCCGGGGAATAGACATACTTGGCCCTTTCCACTGGCAAAGGGTCTAGTTAAATTCTTACTCATCGCCATCGACTACTTCACCAAATGGATAGAAGCAAAACCTTGGCCACCATCACAGCTCGGCAAGTACAAAAGGTTTATATAGGATATAATTTACTGTCATGGTCTTCCACATTCAATCGTTTTCGACAATGGTCAACAATTCACTAATGAAGGATTGGAACAATTCCTGAAACAACTCGGCATCACTCACTGAGTGTCCTTGGTCGAACACCCCCAATCAAATGGACAGGTAGAGGCGGCCAATAAAGTAATTCTAAACGAGCTCAAAAAGAAGGTCGGTCAAGCTAAGGGCTTATAGGCTGAGGAGGTGCCTTCAGTCCTTTGGGGATATCATTGCACCCCATAATCCTCCACCCAGGAAACACCTTTTTGTCTAACCTATGGGGTGGACGCTATGATCCCTGTCGAGCTCGAAGAGGCATCTTGGCGGAGGCAAAACTTTAACGAAGTCGTCAACAATGTCGACCTCAGGGAGGAACTTGACCTTGTATGCGAGATACGAGACGATGCTCATATCTGAGCTGAGATAACTAAAACAAGAGCCATGCAGAGATACAATACTAAAGTCCGAGAACGATCCTTTCAAAAAGGAGACCTAGTGTAGCGCAAGGTAGGGGAAGTCCAAAGGAATAAACAAGACGACAAACTAGCCGCCAATTGGGACGGCCTATACAGAAAGTCGATTCACTTCAAAATGGAGCCTACAAGTTGCAAGAGTTAGGTGGCAAGCTCATCCCTAGAACTAGGAATGCCACCCATTTGAAAATGTATTATAGTTAAGTTGTTGTACTCTTTTTCCTTAGTTCGGATTTTTTTCCTAAAGGAGGGTTTTTACTGAACAAGGTTTTAATGAGGCACGCAGATTTCAATAAAAGTATTATTCAGCGAATTACTTTGTTACACTATATACTGATCCAAGTCGGCCTCAAACTGGCGACCCACAATGGATTATTTAATTTACTTGCTTTAAACCCAAGTCAACCTCAAGCCGGTGACCTATAATGGGTTCAGGTGCTTCTAAATTAACCCAGGTCAACCTCAATCCGACGACCTACAATGGGTTCAGGTAATTCTAAATTAATCCAAGTTGTCCTCAAACTGGCGACCTACAATGGGTTTAGGTACTTCTAAATCAACCCAGGTCGGCCTCAACTACAATGGGTTCAGGAAATTCTACAAATAACCCAAGTCGGCCTCAAACCGGTGACCTTTAATGGGTTTAAATAATTCTAAATAAAATCCAGGCTGGCCACAAACCGGCAACCCACAGGTGATTCTATAACTCGTCTTATGTAGTCCAATACAGCCCCAAATCAGCGACCTTCAATGGACTCATTTTTCTTAATATTGGCTGACCTCAGAGTCGCAAGTCAAAACCAACATGAAATATACATTGCTTAGATATTTGAATCTTTATAGATCGGCTTAACAAATCCCTTACAACTCGGTTTAAACTCTTTTAGAGCTCGTTTATCCTCTGTCAAGACTTCGGATCTTGAGCTCGGGAGGCTTGTGTACCTCCCCAATCAGTACCAGTATACGTATAATAACAGAATTATCACATAAGATATGTATAACCACAAAATGTATATATATTATAACAAATCTTAACAAATTGACCCATTTGGTTAATTCTATGCACTTCAGTTGTCACAATCGGTTATAACCTATTGGATAACCAACTCAATCTGTTATCAATTATAAGACCCCACAAGAGTCTATAAATATATGTTCATATCACAGGAAGTACTCACTCAATCTCACCTCTTTACTTTATACTCTAAATACTCTTAAAGATTCTTACTGACTTGAGCGTCGGAATGTCTTCTACAAGAAATACCCAATTCGGTCTTCAATAATCACAATAACTCGAAAGTCAACCTCAGCAGACCTCAATCATTTAGAACAATTCTTAATACTATTTTTATAAAATAGTCACATTTTTAGTTTTGATCCTCATAGAAAAAATTGGTTTCCATCTTTCTAAACTATTAAAACACTATTTTTATTCATAACATTTATTTCGTTCATCTAAAATAAACTAAAGATATTGAATGATGACAAGGTATCATAATGATTGTTCGACTTTTTTATAAACACACACTCAAGGTTAACAAGTCTTATTTCTAAAAAACAATTATTTTGACTTTTAAAAAGATTAATACAATTTTTTTAAAGTAAAGAGTAAAATAAAAATTGACCCATTTTATGAAAAATAAAAACATATATAAATAAAAAGTTTATTTTAAAAAGTGACTTTTCTTAAAAAAAATACTTAGTTTACTATACACCCTTAGAGTTTGATTAGAGCTCATCTAAGCAATAACAATTGATCTTCTAGTTAACCTCAAATGAAATACACAATATTTTTATATTAATTAATAGTTTTTTTTAACATTCTACTTTTCTAAATGAAATATAAATTCTACTATATGTGAATTAGATTAAATCATTTACCATAACATATTATTTTATTGTAAAAATAAAATATCATCTTTTATTTCTAGAAGTTTATATAAATATTTTCTGAAACGCTTTTCAACAACCAAACAAAATTTAATTTATTATAAATTACGATTTTCAGTAAGCTAAAAATAAAATAAAGATATTTAGTTAAAAAATATTGAGATTAATAATATAATTAAGTTCACATTTTTCCTAAATATAATTTTTCTATGAACAAACAAATATATATACACCCGAAAATCTATATAAAAGATACAATAAAATAATAAAAGGGTAGGATGAGTTCTTTATAATATCTTCACATGATCATACCAAACCAATATTTTATTCTATCTACCTTACATACTTTAAACATAAACAACCACATTATAAAAAAAATAAAAATAAACAACAACATTACTAACAAGAAAAATACGAACTTCAGTATCAAGGACATCATTCATGTTTATATAATTTGAACATACCTAAATTATCCACATTGGTATTACTATTACGCCATTTCTACCAGTACATCCACCATGTACTTTTGCAGACCTCACACATTAGTTTTATACCTTATATATGTTAGATTGCTTTTGGTTTTTTCCCTAGCAGTGAGATGCTTCAACATTAGATAGATGGTTATCCAACTTTACCTCTCTTAATCTTTATAGATTTCATTCCTTTTCTCCACAATTGCTTGTATATCAATTGTTCTGATACATGATAGTTCTGTATAAAGTATAATTTATATATTTTTTCCTATTTAAATCTTTCATAACAATTTTTAAAGACAAAATCGTAATAGACAAATATTTAAATTTTAAAATAAATAATATTTTAGATGTGATGATTAACCTAATGGTATTATCTTAACAAACTTACTTGAAATCCGATCATAAAATGTAGTCTAAGTTACACTTTTCTTTATCTTGATGTTTCTCAACACTACATTTTAGTCCCCTTACCAGCAATTTTGTCTTGTGCTTACCAACAATGTCTCCCTTTTATTTAACCTTTTCCTGCCACTACAATGAAGCTGTTTATTTTAGGACCAACATAGCCATAGTCCTTGTAGTATTTCTACTTCTCTCCATACACACCACTGTAACTAAATCTTGATACCTGGCGCCGACCTCCTAAGTGATACCTAACCAAACTTCTACTACTCTACCCTTCTCCTATACTGCCTCAGACCTCATAAACTACTTACATTGTCCTTTTAACTTACAAGGTTGTGTTCCCTTTGCGCACCTGCTAATCCGCAACCAGTATTTTTAGTAGTAGTGATAGTTCAACCGCACATATACTATTAAAACTCTCATCTTATCAGTCGTTGCTAACAGTAGCTAGTTTGCATATATTTAGCCATTAATTGGTCCCTGCTAAGGTGTCACAAAAGCCTACTTCAAAACCACAGTCCCCTCTGATAGGCTACTTAGCCAAGGGTTTTATGCATGTTATTGGAAATATGTGAAGCTTGATTTTGGAAATCTATTTCTTATCTTTGTCCTAACTTTTATCTGTGTGAAGCATAATATCTCTTTCGCCTCTAGCATCTCATTCTTGAATATTACTCTGTTTCTTTAGTTCCAAATATTTCAAAATGAGAGTCACCCACATAGATTTTCATATCTTATTTCCTTTATCATTAGTTTCTATTAAAAGAATTATTAAAAGTAACGCTTTGCTTGGTTATGGTAAGCAGTGCTTATCCCTACCCACTTGTTTCGCATATTCTATATGAAGTTTGGCACTTTGCAGCTAAAGACCAAATGGTTAATTGATTCCCCCCTTAACCCAAACATAGGACATATAATGTTGTCTATCAATATTCTCCTATGACTCAAATTTTCCTTCAGTGTCACATGATTCATTATTACCCTTCATGCAAAATATTACCTCATTGGTGTCACCTTCACTTTTCAAAACAAGGTACACATCAATATCTTTCCTTTGCATTGTAGTTTTTTGTTTGCAGATTTTAAAGTATATTATTTCAACTCCTCATCCTTCCACATTCATTCATCCTTCCTATTCCTACTTGATATGTTTCGTATTACTTGAGTACTAAGATTTAAGGTCTTTCCTATTCGAATCAATCTCCACGTTAAACACCACTTCCAGCCATTATTGTTCATATGCATAACTTCTCCAATGTTGCTTCAATATTGCATTTGCGTATAGTTTATGGAATCTATTCATGAGATGTATTTCTCCAATCCACCTATTTTCACATAACCCTATTCTTGTTAGTAAGCCTACTTTCCAAGCAACATTCTCATCAAACTAATTTTCCTTTTCACCTTTCCCACACACCTTACACAAATTCCTCTACTACCATGATTCATACTTTTTATTGGTTCTATTATTTTGGTTTCTCCATGTCCCATACTTAGATTCTAGGATGTCCTTTCACAAACCTAGTCTTTTCATACCTAACTTTCACTTCCATTTAGCTAGGAAGGTTAATCCAAGCTATCTTCCTACTCTCATTCCTTTGTTTTTTCTTGATTTCATGGCTTATTGTAACTTGTACATTATAAAATAGATAGTACATGGGTAGGGTTGTGATAAATGATTTTATCAAATATATTTGATGAGCCCTTGATCACCTTGTCTCCAAATAAAGAGGAGTGTCCTAGGAGGATCACAAGAAGCATGACAAGAAGAGACACCTCCTCTTCTATCCTCTTTAGTTTATTTAGCATTTAAGTTATACTTTAGTTTTTCTAAACTTAAGTTGTTTGTGTGTTTTGTTTTGTCTTTGACCAAATGTTATTTGTTCTATTGGTTGAGGTTTTCTAATATGCTCAATTGTTCTTTTCTTGTCATTATCTTGTATTCGTATGATTTTGATCACCGCTCCTAAGCTCAACCTTGTTCTTTTATCCTATTGCATTAGTGAATCTCCCTCTATAGTGGTTATTTGTGGCACGCCCTATTTTGGTTTGTTCTCCTCTCTTTGGCCATGGTCTTGTGCATGTTTTTGCCTCCAATTCGACTCATGTGTTTAGGCCTTATAACTAGAGCAATTCCCCTCTAAGTTGACTTCTAGGTCTATTTTGTAGAAATAGAGTCGACCTGTGTCTTCTTTATTTGTCATTCTCATTTTTACCAAATTAGTATTACATAACCCATCTTTTTCACTACTACCTTGATCATTTGCAGTTGTTTCCTTATTTAGCTTTGCATTATAATATTCTGGCAAAACCTATGAAGATCCTAAATGGAGTTCACCTCTTTAGCTGGTATTTGTTGATGAATTTGATTTGATGATGTTGCTGGAACGTTGGTGATTAATTGATGATTATGCAGTTTTTGAATAGCTGTTAGTTTATCTTCTTTAATAAGTTTATGATAGAACTAATCGACTATTTTTCTGAAATCAGTTAACTAATCTGTTCTTGACAGCATCAGAAAAATCTGATACTTAACAATTTTCGAAGAAAATCCTATATCAATTCATTCCCCCCCTTCTTGATACATCTCTGCATCTAACAATTGGTATCAAGAGCAGGTACTTGAAAGATATTCAAGAGTGATCAAAGATGGCTGATAAACTTTCCTTTGCTGAAGGAGCATCTACCAACAGACCACCACTCTTTGTTGGAGCAAACTACCCCTTCTGGAAAGCAAGGATGAAGATTTTCTTTGAATTTATAGACAGAGGCGTTTGGGATATTGTAATCAATGGTCCATACATTCCAAAATTGAAGGCTGAAGATGGAACAATAACTGAAAAACCTTGGGAGACATGGACTGATGCAGAAAACAAGAAAGCACAATTTGATTATAAGGACAAAAACATTCTAACTTCTGCTTTAAATCTTGATGAATTTTTCAGGATTTCTCTATGTGCAACTGCAAAGGAGATGTGAGACATCTTACAAGTCACCCATGAAGGCACATCTGAAGTTAAGAGAGCAAGAAAGCACACTTTCATTCAAGAATACAAATTGTTTAGGATGCATCCTGGAGAAAGCATCCAAGATGTTCAGAAACGTTTCACTCACATTGTAAACCATTTGCTGGGTCTGGGCAAGAAGTTTGATGATGAAGATCTCAATATCAAGATTCTAAAGTGCCTAAATAGAAGCTAGCAACCAAAGGCCACTGCCATTATTGAAACAAAGAATTTATCTGTCATGAACATAGCTACATTGTTTGGAAAATTGAGAGAGCATGAACTGGAATTGAGAAGACTTGATCAGCTGGAAAATTTTGACAAGAAGAATAAGAGCCTTGCCTTGAAAGCCAAAGAATGTTTGAAGAGTGATGAAGAGGAAAATGAAAATGACAACACAGAATTTTCCATGCTTGTAAAGAAGTTTGGAAAGTTTCTAAAGAGGAAGAACAACTCAAGAGACAAATTTCAAGATCAACAGAAAAGGTACACAAGAAAATCTAATTTCAATTCTTCTAATTTTTCTTGTTTCAACTGTGGGCAGCTAGGACATGTAAAGATGGATTGTTCTCTCATGAATCAAAGAAAAGAAAGAAGCCCAGAAAGAAAAGAAAGAAAAGACAAAGAGAAACGAAATCCTCACTTCAAGAAAAGAAAGAAAGCCTACATGGCTTGGGATGAAAGTGAATCTTGCAGGTCATCTACTTCAAATTTTGAATCTGAAAATCTAGCAAATCTATGCCTTGTTGCAAATGCTAAAACCTCAAGCCAAGTGAGTAATTGTGACACTGATCTCAGTGAAAATTATGACACTTTATTAGATGCATTTAAAGAACTGCATGATGAAGCAAGAAAACAGGATCATCATATTAACAGACTAAAAGGACTAAATAGTTGGCTAGAAAACAGAATATTGGAATTGGAAAACCAGATTAGCAGACTAAAAGATGAAAATAGTTGGCTAAAACACAGAGTTTTGGAACTGGAAAACCAAATTGAATCTGATAAGTCTGAATGTGATAAAATCAATCCTGCTAAGTGTGAAAACTGCAAAAATCTTCAAGATAAAGTTGCTTATCTGATAAAAACATTAGGAAAGTTTCAATTGGGACAAAATACTCTTGATCAACTATTAAACTCTCAAATAGGTTACTCAAATAGAAATGGTCTTGGGTATGGGAAATCTGTAAAACATTATCCAGCTGCTAAATATAAATCTTTCACAAATAACAGATTCAAAAAGTGTTTTTATTGCTTGAAAATTGGGCATACATCTAAATACTGCTATATCAAGAATTTTGGCATTTCAAGAGGAGAATACTATTGGAAACCAAAATCATCTGCTATTCCTAACTCAAAAGGACCCAACCTGTTTTGGGGACCTATATATCTAAACTAAATTTGTTTTGCAGATCTGTCAAAGAGCAAAGAGAGCTTTATGGTATTTAGATAGTGGTTGCTCTAAACATATGACATGTGATAAATCAAAGCTAATCAATTTCAAGGAATATGATGTTGGTTCTGTTACATTTGGAGATGATAGCAAGGGTAAAATAAAAGGTTCTAGAGATATTGGAAACTGCTCTTCTTCACAGATAAAAGATGTTCTATTTTTTGAAGGATTGAAACATAATCTGCTGAGTATTAGTCAATTATGTGACAAAGATATGAAGGTCACTTTTGATGCAGAATTTTGTGTTATATATAATTGTAAATCTGCAGATATTGTCCACATTGGAAGAAGAATAAACAATGTATATATGCTGGACATTGAATCCTCAAATCTCAAGAATATATGCTTGTTGACCAAAGAAAATGAAGGTTGGCTTTGGCATAGAAGATGTGGACACATTAACATGCAGTTATTAAACAAAATTTGCTGCAAAAACCTTGTTAGAGGCCTTCCAAATGTCAAATTCGTGAAAGACAAAGTTTGTGCATATTGTCAAAAGGGAAAGCAATCAAGAAACTTCTTTGAGTCAAAGAAAATCATCTCAACAAGAAGACCACTTGAGCTATTACATCTTGATCTCTTTGGTCCATCAAGAACTGTAAGTCTTGGTAACAATTCCTATGTTCTTATCATTGTTGATGATTTTTCAAGATTCACTTGGACATTATTTCTATCTTCTAAAGATGAAACTTTCTATGCATTTAAGAAATTTTCCAAGATTATTTCAAATGAAAAAGATCTTAACATTGTTTCTTTGAGAAGTGATCATGGAACAGAATTTCAAAACATTCATTTTGAAAAGTTTTACTCAAAACATGGAATATCACACAATTTTTTTGCTCCTAGAACTCCACAACAAAATGGAGTTGTTGAAAGAAAGAATAGAACACTTCAAGAATTTGGGCAGATGCAGTTTCCACAGCTTGCTATATGCTTAATAGAGTTTTGATAAGACCAATTCTCAATAAGACTCCTTATGAACTAATGAATGGTAGAACTCCTAGCATTGCATACTTTAAAGTTTTTGGTTGCAGGTGTTTCATATTAAACAATCGAAAAGCATCTTTAGGCAAGTTTGATGAAAAAGTTGATGATGGTATATTCTTAGGATATTTTATGCATAGTAAAGTCTATCGTGTATTCAATAAAAAGAATTTGACTATAGAAGAATCAATTCATGTTGTATTTGATGAGTTCTTATGTCAAAAAGAGAGAAAAGGTAATTCTCTTGCAGGTTCAGATGATGAAAAGTCTGGAAAATCATAAAAGAATGATGATTATGTAGAAAAATCTACTGATGCTGACAGACGAATTAAAACAGTTGACTATAACTCTGGAACAGTTGACTATTCTGCAACAGACAATGTATTGTCTAAATCCTGGAGAACTCAAAAAGGACTATCACTGGACAACATCATAAGAAACCGTTGAAAAGGGAGTTACAACTCAATTCTTTAAATGATTTCTGCAATTATATGGCTTTTGTGTCTTAAATTGAACCTAAGAATATCAATGATGCATTGCTTGATGATAATTGGATTTCTGCTATGCATGATGAATTAAATCAGTTTATCAGAAATGATGTATGGTTTCTTGTACCTAGAAATAACAATATGAATGTTATAGGAACTAAATGGGTGTTTAGAAACAAACTTGATGAGAATGGGATAATCACTAGAAACTATTAAGAAGTGGACTTTAAGCCTAACTCAACTCCACAAAACCGGCTTGGTAAGGTGAGGTTTGCACCCACTTATATAGACTAGATTGACTTTATCTCTAGTCGATGTGGGATTTCCAACACAACCCCTCACGCCGAGGACTGGACATCTCGAGCGTGGGACATAGATTTATGGGTGGTCCAATAATGGCTCGATAGCGGGTGGCCCAACACCTTAGGATGGACTTAATCTGGCTTTGATACCATATTAAGAAGTGGACTTTAAGCCTAACTCAACTCCACAAAATCGGCTTGGTAAGGTGAGGTTTGCACCCACTTATATAGACTAGATTGACTTTATCTCTAGTCGATGTGGGATTTCCAACAAACAAAGCTAGACTAGTTGCTAAAGGTATAATCAAGAAGAAGGTATTGATTTTGATGAAACCTATGCTCCTGTAGCTAGATTAGAAGCTATTAGACTGTTACTTGCTTTTGCTTGTCTTAAAGGTTTCAAACTTTTTCAAATGGATGTCAAGAGTGCTTTCTTAAATGGATTCATTAATGAAGATGCATATGTTGAACAACCACCTGGTTTTGTTGATTTTAAAATTCCTAATCATGTATACAAACTGAAAAAGGCTTTGTATGGTTTCAAACAAGCACCTAGACAATGATATTATGAAAGGTGAATTTGAGATGTCCATGATGGGAGAGTTAAATTTCTTCTTAGGATTGCAGGTTAAACAATTGCCAAATGGTACATTCATCAATCAAACAAAATACTGCAATGAGCTGTTGAAGAAGTTTAGTATGAAAAGCTACAAAGAATCCTCTACTCCTATGTCTTCAAATTGCTATCTTGACATGGATGAAAAAGAAAAATCAGTTGATGCAACCATGTACAGAGGATTAATTGGTTCCTTGATTTATATAACAGCTAGCAGACCAGATATCATGTTTGTTGTGTGCTTATGTGCAAGATTTCAAGCCAATCCAAAGGAATCACATTTCACTGTTGCAAAACAAATTCTCAAATACCTCTAAGGAACAGTGAATGTTGGGCTATGGTATTCCACTGGTAATGAACTGAATCTAGTTGGATATACTGATCCTGATTTTGCAGGTTGCAAATTGGATAGAAAAAGCACAAGTAGAACATGCCATCTATTTGGGAATTGCTTGATATCATGGACCAGCAAGAAACAAGCTTGTGTTGCATTATCTACTGCAGAAGCTGAATACATTGTTACTGGAAGTTGCACTGCACAAATACTCTGGTTAAAACAGCAGCTATGTGATTTTGATTTACACTTATCTGATATTCCTATACTTTGTGATAATACCAATGCAATTAATCTAACAAAAAATCCCATTCAGCACTCTAGAACAAAACATATTGAAATTAGACATCATTTCATAAGAGATCACATTGAAAAGAAAGATTGTAGGATTGATTTCATTTGAACTAATGACCAACTAGCTAATATTTTCACTAAGCCATTAGGTCGTGACAGGTTTTACAAACTAAGAAATGAATTAGGAATCCTAAACATCAAGAATGTGTCTTAAATGTTCTACTGCTGCATTAGATAGTTTGTTAATTTTCTTGAAATAGTTGACTTATTTCATTTAACTGACAAAAATGCTATATTGCTGCATAAAATAGTTTGTTAATTTCTTTGAAATAACTGACTTATTTCATTAAATGAGCTCACTGCTATAATTTCTATCAGAATAGTCTATTAATTTCTTTGACTAGTTGACTGATTTCATTTACTGCAACTGAATTCAATTGGGTATTCAAGCAAATTAGTTTAATTCTTTCAATTCCAATTGAACCAAATCTGTCTAAAATCAATTCGTACTTGGGTCCACTGTTTTTCAAAGCTGAAACAGTTATAGATACATGTGAGAATGCTTTATTGGTTTTCCAAAACTGAACTTCCATTTCTCAATATATTCCTTGTGCATTTTCTGACCATTAGCATATGTGATTGAGTGCATATCTGTTCAAAATATTCTCACAGTTATTATGCATTTGACCAAACTGCTCAATCCTTCCCTACTAAACTGGTTCATCTGCATAATACATACTATTTTTGTGCATCATACCATCACTATAATTCCTCACCAAAATGTCTTCTAATGAATATTTCTTGATTGAAAGTGATGATGATTCAGATGCACCCTTAGCAAATGCAGTTCAGAGGCTAAGAAGGTCATCTAGAACCAAAATGCCAACTCAAACTTCAAAGACTCCAGTTGGGAAAGCTTAAAACCGCAACAGAGGATCAACCTCTGGTTCTCCTGCACAGTCCATCAGAAATCCTGCATCTGCTGCTAGACCTTCAAACCCAGCTATGGGACAACCTTCTAAGAGGTATAAAGTTCGTGTAAGGATTCCTTCTCCTGTGCTTGATGAAGAGAATCATTCAGAAGAAGAAACTGAGTCTGAACGTGAAGAAGATGTTGAAACTATTGAGTCATTGGAGTTAAAAATGCAGAGAAAGTTGGTGCTAATACCCAAAATCCTCAAGTTCACTTGGCTGAATAACGAAAATATGATATTTGTTAAGAATTCTCTTCAAACTCAAGGCCTAAGGCACTTTGTTGAGATGGAAGGTAATTTTTATATTGATTTGATTAAGATTTTTTATGCTAACCTGAAAGCATAACTCCTTATGAAGAAGACTAGCTGGCTTGAAGATTGAAGGTATCAAGATAAGTAAAGGAAATACGTGATGAAAGACTTTTTGCTTTCATAATAGCTTGGCAGCTCACACCCAGGGGGAGCAATCATGCACAGCTAATGAAAGAAGATCTAGCCTTGATACACTGCATGAAGAACAACATCAAAGTCAACTGGATTTATGTCATTAAAGGACACATGTTCAAGGCAAAACGACTTAATGATCACAAGCTTTCTTATGCTATCTTCATTTCAAAAGTTCTGGACCACTTCAACATTTCCACTAAAGGAGATACAACCAGAATCATCAATCACAAGCATATCTTTGACAACTATTATCTTAGGAAAATGGGGTTGACAAAGATTGATGATGAATGGGTTTTTGAAGCTGGCTCATCTTCCTCTGCACCAAGATCATCAATTCATGCTGATACTTCTTCAGGGAATCTTCAAGACTACTCTGCATATCAGATGGTTCCCTACACAGCACCTCCTGCATACCAAGGAATTCCATTATCTAAATTTAAAAGAATGCTTATTTCACGTCTTAATGTTCTTGGTTCTATGCAGCAAAACACTCATGAAACCATGGTTGCTAGGTTCACAAATATTGATTATGAGATTGAACTCATACAACAACAACTTGCTGAGATTCAAGTTTCAGTTGAAAGCTTTGAAGGAACCTCTGCAAATGCTGCTGCCATGGATGAGGATGTTGATGATGATGATGATGATGATGATGATGAAGTTTAATATCTGCTGTTTTAATGCCTTTAATGTTTTCGCTTTAATGTTGTTGCTTTCTGAACAATTCATGGGTCTGTAACATAATTTGCACTCATATTTCTGCATTATTCAGACATTACTTATATAATCTGCTTAATCTGCACCTATTTGCTAATGTCAAAGGGGGAGATAATCTTCCATCTATTCTCTTTGATTTCAACAGGTTTTGCAAGTTGTCATCATCAAATAGGGGGAGTTTGTTGATGAATTTGATTTGATGATGTTGCTGGAACGTTGGTGATTAATTGATGATTATGCAGTTTTTGAATAGTTGTTAGTTTATCTTCTTTAATAAGTTTCTGATAGAACTAATCGACTATTTTTCTGAAATCAGTTAACTATTCTGTTCTTGACAGCATCAGAAAAATCTTATACTTAACAGTTTTCGAAGAAATTCCTATATCAATTCATCCCCCCCCTTCTTGATATATCTTTGCATCTAATAGTATTGTTAAGGACTTCCTATGTGACTCCACCGTACGTTTCTCCTTATAGATAGAGCTGTCAAAACGGGCGGCCCAGCCTGGCCTGGCCCTACGAGCCGAGTTCAGAAAACCTGATAGCCTAGCCTGACCTATATTTTAAAATGGGCCACAATTTTTAGCCTAGCTTGACCCTATGTTAGGCCAACAGACCATTTTTAGCCTAATGAAAAATTGAAAAAATATTACAATATATCTACAATATAATTTTTTATCAACAATATAAATATAAATATATAATATATTTACATAAATGTCTGTGTAAAACTATTTACATTTGAACAACTTGTAAAACAAACTTAGAGCACATACTAAGTACTTCCAAAATAGTCAAGCACCCACTAAACAACATATCCATAATATAATATTTTTGTCAACAGTAAATAATTTATAAATAGACAATATATTTATATGAAAGTTGTGCAAAATTAAGAACTTAGAAGAAATGAAAGAGCTTGTGAGAAAGGAAGAGAAGAGATGAAGAAGAGAACAAAGACTCTGAGACACTAGAGTTTCTTTCTTTGGTATGACAACATAACAATTAAGAACAAAAATTTAATATAAAAAATAAACGGGCTAGCCCATTAGCCTACAGACCAGCCTGGCCTTGTCCCATATGGACATCGGGCCAAATGGGCTAGGCTAGAAAATGCCTATTGTTATCTAGGACACAATTTTTTAAGCCTAGCCTGACCTAAATCATAGGCTATACGGGCCAGCCCATTAGACCAGACCTATTTTGACAACTCTACTTATAGGGGCAAAACGGGCTAGCCCCACCCGTTTTGGCCCGACCACCAGTGGTCTGCCTAAAGCGGGGCGGGGTGAGGTGGGTTGGCCTGCCACCACCATGCAAGTTGGATTTCCTAGCTCAGCCCGTCAAAGGGCGGATTGGCGGGCTAGCGGACCAACCCGCCACTTTTTTTTATTTTGTATTTTAATAGATATAATTTTAGACTATAATTAATCATATAAATATTTTCTAAGATTTCTAATTGATGAATTAATGTCTCTAATTGAATAAATTAAAATGATTATTACCCTTAGGAGATAAATTACTCTATTATAATTGATAATTGGAACTTAATTTGTAAGTGTTAATGATAAGTTACAATATTATTGTATATTTGTATTCCGCAAATAATACTCCCTCCATTTCAAATGATAAGGCATACTTTTAAAAGAAAATTTGTTTCATAATATAAGGTGTTTTATAATTCTAATAACTTTATTTTTTTATATACCCCTATTAATAAAATCATTATATATGAAATTAAAGATTGGGAACTAAGAATTAATTCTCTTTTATTAGTCTGACTCTTCATCTTTCACTATTATATACTCATCATGTTTTTTTTATTAATTGAACTTTTAAAAATTAATTCTCTTTTAAACAATATTCTTTTTTTAGCATAGTTATTTGTAATTTGGTGAAAATTAAATATTTTGACTAAAATTTTAATATAAAATTTGAGTATAGTCATTTAGAATATATTGAGAATTAAAAATTTTGATTGAAATATCTAATTAAAACAATTAATAATTGTGATTTTAGAAATAATTTTTAAATAAATTAAAAAATTGTTAAAATTCCAATATAATAGTTTTATTAAAAAATTAATTTATTTATAAAAATTTTCAAATTAATTATTTTTTATGATAGGTGAGAATTTGTTAAATAGATTTTATAATTTAAAACAGAAAAAATATAATATAAAAATTAATTTTTTAAATTACTTTTATTTCATTTTTAAATTTAAAAAGAAACGGATGGGCCAACCCATCTCCTCCTACATGGGGAGTTAGGTGGAACGGGTAAAAGCAAGCTCACAAAATTTGAAATTCCAATCCAGCCCTCGACCAAAACCTACTTTCTCACCCGTAGCTCTCATTCTCCTTTTTCTTTTCTATTCCACGTTCTTGTATCTTCGAGCATTCCGATCTCAAGGACATCATCTCCATATAATCCCTTGATGATTCTTCATATGAAATTTTGCTACCACACTTACAATATACTTACATATTTTGGATTCATTGTTGTTATTTCTCCTCAAGCGACACTAGGTAAACTTGGGCGGTGATCTTCACTTCTTCTTCATGAATGTTGTGCAATCATTTGGTAGCCTTATTCGTAGTCTTGCGAAGTCCAGCACCTCCCAGTTCTCCATAGCTTCATCAATGGTCCCTATCTACAACTTTCTTGAAGCAATTTTGACCCCACATTGATAAAGGTAGTCCTTTGCATGTTACCTTGTCAGAGGTCACTTGGTTTGTCCAGGTACAATTGATCCTAATTGCTATTTTACCACTCTCCCCATATATGTACCTTCCTCCCCCCGGTAAGTAGAACAAGGTTATCCCCTAGCTACCCTGCTCTCAACTTTTCCTTTAGTGTCTCCACAAGGTTGCAGTTATGCAGCATGCCAATAAAGCTTTACTTCACCCATTCTTTCCTTTCCTCTTCGAACCCTTAATTTTGTACCCTCAGCTATCCTTTTTCATATTGTTTAGGGAGGACCCCTTCACTTCCATGTGGTGCTGGGTTTTCCTCTTCCAAACTACAGTTTTTCTTACTCCATTTTCTGGGTCATTCTCACCCGAAATCTTCCCTCCTCCTTTTACTTCTTCATGCCTTTTGTACTCTGGTAAACTTACAATAATTTTTAGAGTCTCCTTACAATTTTTACACCAGAAAATCTCGCAAAACCAAATTTGTATCCTCTCCAATTTAGCTTCCTTGGAATAAATACATCTTGCATTCTCTCTGCATTTTAAAATATCTTCCACATATCATATTTTCTACAAATAACATAAAAGTGTAAGAAAAAAAAAACATTTCTTATTTCTTCATTCTATGTTCTTGTTCTTGTTTCTCGTAATTGCCTCAAAACTTCATATAAAGATGAATACAAACATTAAGACATTTGACGATTTTTAAATATGGTTTAGTACAGTTTCAAACAATTGATATCATATTAAATAATTATGAATAGAATATATCTATTAAAAGAGTCACTATACAATATTTTAATTTATTTTTTATGAATTCAATTATGTTATTTTAAAGTTTTTTTTAAACTTTTAAAGTTTTATGAGACTTACACTTCAAAAAAAAATTAGGCTCTTAAATTGTATTTCATGCCTGGATACTTCTTAAAATTTAAAATTTAATCTTATGATTAGGGTATAAAGTTAATTAAGATTTCTACTTTTTGAAAGTGTCTTTCTCTACTAAAATTATTTTATTTAGAAAGTTATGGATACTGTTGTTTGACGTTCAAATGGAACGCCATCTGTGTAGCAGTTCTCATGTTTAGTTATTCCTCCCATCGACCAAACTTGAATTGTGTGACCAAATTCAATTGTCACACCTTCATGGATTATTGGGGCCATGGCCTATTCTTTGTCCATGTATATTACTTCGTTATATTTGCATCTTCTCCTGAATTCCAATGGTGGGGCAGATTCTTACTTTGAACTTATTTTTCTATTTATTCCTCAACCGCATCCAATCATCGGATAAAGTTGATATATAGATGTTGAATTGAACCCACCAAAGCCCTACCACAAACATCCCTCATTCATGTCATTTTCAACTAACCAACTTGCCGACTTGCTCCACCCACGCCTATCTTCGGGTTTTCCTCCTCAATATGATTATTGCAATTCTTGTACCATTCATTATTTTTTAATACTATTTCAAAATAATATGGCATCTCATTTCTCTCTAATAGCCCTGCAACCCCAATTTCAAGAAGGTTCAAGGTTTTGTCCTTTTCCACAATCCCCACAATTCACGCTAACATGTCTCCGTCTTTTATTGACCTGCAAATTCAACAACAATTATATAAATCAACAAGAATAATCCAATTAATTTCAAAAGAAAAAAAAAAGGTAAAGGGAAATACGTACCCACTTAAATAATCGAGTCATACAAAAATTGAACGCGTGTGGCCACAGTTAACACGCGAAACCACCAAAACAACACGTGTAACGCCTCACATGGATTCGTCAGACGGTGGTTAACGGAACCCTAACCGTTTGAAAAAGAGTCCCGAGCACTCATTACGTTCAAAAACAAATTTAGGCTCAATTAGAAAAACTGTAACCGCAATTCATCCATATCTAAATTTTATCAAAATTAAAAATAAAATAATTGTACTTCACACTCCTCTCTCATCCTTTTTTTTTGTTCTCTTCTCATTTTTTGGTCCTTTTGATATTTTCGTCATCATATCATGTATGGAATCCACTTCGTATTCGCGATTCTTTCGTGACTGTATTTAGTATATGAATAAATCGGTTGGCCTCAGTGACAGTAATTATAGCAGTGAGGTCCACGACGCCAAAACCTAGGGCTTCCATCGAACTGCGTGTAGCAACAGGCCTTCGCCGAGCCGTTACGCACGCTGATAGCGTACGCAGCCGGCGCCGGCGGTGTCCGGTAATTGCAGCCGTGGCGGTACGGCAGGGATTCGGCGGATGTGTGAGGAGATCTGGACGGGGAGTGACTGGCGCTGGATGATGCCGAGGACAACGACGGAGCAGACGAAACCTTCTTCGCCGATTTCGGCGGCAAGAGAACGGCTCTGATCTTCATCGGATGCGCCAATTTTAACGAGGCACGATCGTATTCTTCGATTATGTTAGCGAGATCTTCGTCGTTGGTGATGGAAATCAAGGTCTCCAAGTCTCCCTTGGGCAATTGACACCTCAAGATCACAGACAAACCACAAAACTCGCTAAGTTTCACCATCAATTCTGCACAACAACGCAGCGAAACGTTAAATTAAGTTCACGAAACAAAGGAAGAAACAAAAAGATGCGCGAGGGAAAACGAAGGCCAAAGTTTACGGAACGAACCTGAAAAGGAGATCGAACGGTGGACAGTGAGTACTCTGGTGTGACCGCCTACGTAACGGAGTTCGCCGTCGGTGGCGCGTGGGCGTATTTTGCCGCCGTAGCTACAGAGGAGCTTGATATTTTGACCGGGTTTGGATTCCATGACTCGTTCTCGCTACTGAGTGAGTTATTAGTAGGGTTGAAAGAAAAGAAGGTTTGAATTGGAAGATTCCAGAAAGAGAGAACTGAGAAAGAAACTCGGAATGATTTTTGCTCCTCCGTCGTTGGAGGCTTAGGGCTTGAAACCCTGGGCAGTGCATTTGGGGTTTATTTATAGGCGGAACTAGAAGAACAGGCCAACGCGTTATCAATTACAATATTTTTTTATATTCACGTTACCATATGACCGTTGATTTTTATTTTCTATAAAGAGGACCGTTGATTAGAGTAAAATGTTAACGTCTTTATATTTACGATATTCATTATTAAATAATATTGTTTACTGGTTCAAAGATAAATATAAATATTTTTATATTTAGTAGAATATATTCCTTAATTAAATTCTTTTCAATATTTTCTAAAGTAATTTTTTTAGTTAATGAATTAATTAAATACTAATAATAATTAGTAGAAGTTATAAAATAAAAGAAAACTAGGAAATTCCTAGGAGTGTTCCTTACGTGATTAATAATTATAAGCAATTAAAATAAAATAAAATAAAAATAAAAAAATAATAGTGGGAACCTTTGGAGTGTTTGGTAAGTGATTAATAATGACGGACAATTCAGGCTATTCCCATATATGCGGATATTCCTTTCTTTTTGCTTTTCTCCTAGGAAAGCCTAAGTTCGTATTAAAAAATTTAAAAGATAAATCTATAATAATTGAAACTTTTGAATTTTATTTTTAATTATATTTTAAAATTATATGTTTAACATCGTAATTATTTTACCTAAATGATAAAGGAAAAAATACAAATCATCCTTAAGTTAAAAATAACTATACTTTATCTTTCATGTCTCTCTTACTCGTAAATTTATAATTTATACTATTCTTTTAATATTGCTTTTTTTCAAATTATAAATTAAGCATATAAGTCTAGAAATTAATAATCATATATTTTACTTAAAAAATATAGAAAATTAAAATAATATATAATTAGAATATTTTTATTTTACATACACATTTCATATTTTTCTTGAATTCTCAATTATATATTAAATTTTTAAAACTATGGTGAGTTACTTATATAAAAATAAAAAATTAATAGAGATAGACACTGATAACATCATAGTAGGCACTTTTTTCTTCCTCACTAATATACCAATCTACAATTTATTATATCGATTTTTCAACAATGTTTTTATTTAAATTACAGATTAAACAATATATAGAAAATAATAATATTATACTTTTCTATTTAAATAAATATATAAAATTAAAATTATTATAAACAAAATTTTATCTCATTAAAATAAAATCGTATAGTAACGAATATATTTGCTAGTTCATATAAAAGGAATATGTTATTCGTCTATCTACTACTGTTATTTTTCGAAGGCAATCTTTTATAACAATATATAACAGCACAGACTATTTCACGATTTATTTTAGCTATCATTATCACTTTTTTATTTTCATTTATTTTTAAAAAATACAAAAAAGGAGATTTTTTTATTAGTAATAATAATAATAATATAAAATGAAAAATAAAAAAGCAAGGAAGGTCTTTTATTATAGATTCGAAAATAAAAATAAAAAGTTTGAGTGTGGATACCCAGGATGGGGCCATTCTGGTGGAGTGATGAGCCACGCCTCGTGGCCGAGAAGATTCTAAAAATTGAGCCAATACTAAACATCTGTTATACAATTCATTTTGATAAAGTTTACACAAAAATTATGCTAAAAATATGTGTTTATTAAAAAGTGTTAAAATGAAGTATCTATGAGTAAAATAAACAACGTTAATGATTTTGTTTTTAGATATTTAATGAATTCATTTTCTGTATATGATACTCACCACATTAAACACTACTTCTTATATAGTAAAATAATTGTAAATTAAGAAACATATTTATTATATTATCTCTATTTACATTCTTTTCTACTTAAAAATACTTGGTATCAGATTTATTATAAATACTTTCATTTAATCTTTACTCAAGCATCTTTTCTGGCACAATCAGATACATGTTAAAAGATTTTTTTTTAAGATAAATTATACAAATATTATATTTTTATTATTTGTGGAGATCTAATTCTAATATAAACAGTATATAATAATATTTTTGTAAATAATTTAAAGAATGATATATCTATATATATATATATTAAAATATAATATCTTGTAAAAGAAATCTATATTTAAAATATGTAAAAACATATTATATATATATATATATATATATATTAAAAAATCAAGCATAGTTAATAAATATAAAGAGACTAAAGCATCTATTCATGGTATTGTTTTTTTTTTCTGACATAACTACTTTGTTCATGAGAACATTGTAAGGACATGTATTAACCTTTAATATTCTTAGCATTTTTAATGTGACTTCTAAATTAACTTTTAATATTTCTAAATAAAATAAACGATAACTAAAATAATATTGTTTCGCAATATAAAGTGTGTATCATAAATTTTATCTTCAAAATAAACAAATAATTATTGCAAGTAAAATATATTTTATTCTGATTCTTTATTTAAATTTCAAAAAACATATCGTAATTCATACTCGATTTTAAATTTTAAAATACAAACAATTCATATATTATATGTGTCAGAAAATAATCATTAGCTTGGATTTCGAATGTAGTTTCTGTTCCGAATAACTGATGTGGTGTTGTTTGATGATATATTAAAGTGGACTAATGGAAAATTTAGGTATAAATTAGGTGCTTTGAGTTTATTTGGGGATAGAGGAGAGAGAGGGTTTATTGGTTGGATTGGTGAGGAAGTGTGAGAAAGCTAGATGGACATCTTCTTTTCAATGTCTATACCAATATTAGATACTATCTTCACATACTTAATCCAATCACTTTCTTTCACCGTAATTGATTATATAAGTTCAGAATGGAAATAATTTTAAAAAAAATTGAGAATCCATTAAAAATTAATACCTAACTAAAATCAAATTTTTTGAATTAATTAGTTTTTCCTCATTTGAGTTAAATTGAATTAGAATGCACTTTAAAATTTCATAACAAATCTAAATCAAATTAATCTGAATTAAATTAATTATTTAAATTTTATATTATTTAAACCCTAAACATATAAATAAGATTGAAGAAGAATTATCATGGAAGGTTATATTGTCAGTCTCAAGAAAAAATATTAAACTAAAATAAAATATTACTAGAAAAAAATAATATATACAAAAAAATTTATGATTACTTGCTAATATTACCTAAGAATTTCAATTCGTATATAAATCTAGATTTACTATTACATGCATATTTTTATATCTAGATTTACTATTACATGCATATTTTTATTCGTATGTAAAATTTATGAGCTAGTAGTTCGTAGACAATATTCGTATATAATTTTGGCATGCTAAGACAGGAACATCTTCGAAGGATATAATCTGTATGTAAAATAAAGATATGCATTACATACGAAATTTATGTACAAATTTAAATAAAATATATTAAAAAACAAAATGTCCAAAACAATGCGTTTTGTACGTGTATAGAGCATTCTCCCATCGTAAGTGTAAGCACTTGAAAGTTTGGTTCCCTTAAGCCATTGTTGTGCCCTAAGCCATTGTGGTTGAAGAACCGTCACCCTTCCTCCTCTCCTTAAGCTATTATTGTTCCTTCATCGTCATAATTCATAAGCTCAATCCTTTCCAATCCCCACAAATTCCTTCCCCGCCCTCACAAAGTTCTTCCTCGTCCTCTCCAAATCTTTTGATAACCTCACTCTTGCTAACCACTTTAGCTAACTGTTGTAATTTCACCAAGTCCTTCCTCTCCTTAAGCATTCTAACCTCATTTTCCCTAACCTTTGTTGTCCTAGGCTTAGTTCTTGTGCCCTAACTGTAGTTACCCTGAGTCTTAGTAACTTTTGTGTGCTACCCTAACCTTTGGAATTGGAGTTTGGTTGACAACATTGCGATATTGCGACTGAAGCCCATTAAGAAAGATGATATGACTTTTTGTTTTAAACTCAGTTCCTTGTACATGAGTATTGTCTTAAGCCTTTGCTTTTCTTTGTTTTTAAGGGATTCAAAGTTGCTGAGAAGTGGATTTAGAGGGACATCATTGTATAAGATTAGAAGAGAATTTTGTTCTTTATGTAGAGGTACATAAGTTTCTGTAAGATTAGATTAGAAGAAAATTTATTTTCTATTTGCATGTATATGTTGATATTCATGAAGTTCCCTCAATTGCATCCATTTTCAATTGGTCTTTGTAGGTTTCAAAATCTCTAATTTTGAACACCCTAGGTTGGTTTCTCCCTATCCACGACAGTAACTCCAACAACAATCACCTCTGCACCAGGTTTGTAATGTCTTGATGAAAATCTATTCAAGCTTTTAGTTTAGATTTATCCTTATCATTCATTTCTCTATTTTACTTCTGACTTTATATATTGATCAAGTTTGATTATGGTATTTATTGTTTGGTGAATAATGTAGCTGATTGCACCTAATTGAAATTGGTTCAATGTTGTTGCATTTTATATTTAACAAATAATTCATTTCCAAATTCAATGTTTGCATTTTTAAGTCCGGCGTTCTCTCTAGAGAAAAATTGATGTGAATGTATTTGTCATTACATTCTTGGGCAAGGATTCCATTTCAATTAAAATTTCACCTAAAACATGTTGCAATGGTCTTTTGTGGTTTTTGTTTTAATGGGGGCATGCGTTCACCATTTTTTTCTCATTTGGGATTTTAAAAGACTTCTACATGTAACATCTATTGTATGCATGTGCCCTGTAATTCTGTGTTGATGTCTTTGTTGTACGGTTGAACATGAGATAGTGTAGCTAGATATTTAATAAGCTTAGGATGCATTGTATTTTGATTCATTTGTCTTTGTCAACATATAATTTCATCATTCTCCTCTTATGTGCCTATACCAAGTTTTTTCCATCAAAGAAACATTAGTTAAACAGTACATTTGGGAACATCTGTCCTATCGTGTTTTATGCAAAAGTAATGGCTTAACATTGAAATCCTTAAAAAATGAAATGGGAATTAATGTAGGAAATCTATTGTTTTATATCTTGGTATCCAATAACACTATGAAAATGTAGATTCCATTAAGCGTTTCTTCCTCTATTTTTGTGTTTCTTTCTTTTTGGTTGATTGTTTGGAAAAAGAGGCATGGGAGGGGGGGAGAAGAGATGATAATTTCTATTTTGTCTTTATATATATAATTGCAAAAAACACTAATCCCATGAATCTGAAATTAGTACCTTCGCCATCAAATTGTCACACTTGTTACACTATTATATTAGATTGGGTTGTCTTTGTGGAGTTGAGTCTCGAAATTTCATCAGTAGAATCCATTAACTAAAGCGGCAAATTGAAACTTAGCATAGTTTCATATGTAATAAGTTTCATTTTGTGTTTCTCATGATTGATATTGTTGTAAATTATATGTACTTAATTACTTGCCCCCATCCTATGAATGTTCTCATGTTCTAACCATTGAAAATTGATGATTGAGCAATGTCATATCACCTGTGATCAGTGCTTTATTCGTAGTTGATTGTTGTATTTTTCATTTGACTTGCTTACTGCCTATATAAGTTAATGATGGACATTTGAGGACATCTCATAATGAATTTCATCTTCTGATTTCAGATCCTAAGCAGAAGGTTCAGGCACAAGTTGCTGAGGTGAGCTAAAAGGTATAGGGAAATTATACTTTGCTTTCAAATTCCATTTGTTTGTTTAGTGTGAATAAATGACTAGAAGTACTAAAAGAAATTTTGGTTTTTGCTTACATAAAACACATTTTCTATTGTCCAAAAAGAAAGTTCTATAAGGGCTGCCTCAAAACTAGTGTAGTTGTAAAACTTAAGGAACTGCTGAAAACTAAGGTCGGTTATTTAATATTTTATTTGTTGTATTTGGTTGGTTCATTGCTTGCTAGATTTGCCTAGTTCTTATTATTGAATTTGTTGAATTCTTACTACTAACATGCTATAAATGAAAGATATTACAAATGATTACCAGGTTAAGAAGCATAGACACTTACAATAGTTATGTCTAACCCTTGCATATGTGATATTGTTAGAACCATCTTACTATTTTTGCCATGTAGACTGTGTATGTACAACACTGATATTTTATTGCTAACTTTGTTTTATAAATGGATTTGCACCTAAAATGGTTTTAACTTGCCTAAATGGATAGTCAAGCTTAAGTCTTGAATACCTTGCTTGAAAAATTGTATCATATTCCACTTATGAAGCCTTATTGAATTGTTGCTTTGATAGGACCTTTACATTTTTTTCTGTATAGTTCCATAAGTTTGTCCTCTGCACACAAAGAAGATATTGTTCTTGTGCTTCAAACTGCTTGCCATAGAGAAAAACTAAATTATTGTTGGAATCTTTAGTAAAGATTGAATTCCTAGGATAAAAAACATGAGTGTCCAAAACATATAATCTCATTTCATCTCAGGAAATTATTTAATAAATATTTTAATAACACTATAGAGCAATACAACAAATATTGGATAACTATTCATTCAATCAGATGTGAAATTTAACTTTTAAAAAATACAATATCTAAATCATTTAATACTTTCAATAAAATGAAGTAATTTTTTTAGATAGTGTAGAACTGCATAGATTTGGTGCATGCATGTTGTCCATGTAGTCGCAAGAATGACACCAACTAAAGTGGTGATAAACCAACACAATTAAAGATAAATAACACTCCAATTTCTATTCTTTTCTCATCTTTTAGAAACACTAACTTTGATGACAAAGTGATCACACATAAACAGGAATTGCGAAACTAATCAAAGACCTCTCATGGGATTCCATCTATTTTGGGTAATATCATTTCCTTGGACTGGTGTACAACATAGAGAAAAATGAATCTGATAAAGGTGGAAGTTTTCACACCTAGGGATCCATTCACGTGCATGATCATGCCATTCATTTGGTATGAATTCTTGAATATTTTTAGGTATTCATTTATGACGTAAAAAGTATGTATTACTTGTTTACTTCATAATGCTTTTTGTTTTCAGACACAGGAGCTTAAGGTTTCTTAGTTCATGTAGATGAAGTGTTTCAACAAACACATATAAGAAAGAGTCCTGGAGAATTTTTTGATGAAAGATCTAAGTGGATGCATTTGAGTAGAATAAATTACATACATCCAACTAAAATTATTTACTACTTTTACATAACAAAATGTTTTGTGTGAACAGGAAGATTTTGAGAGTAGATATTCTCGAGCATTATCTAAGTCTACATCTGTTGTGGGTGTCTCACAATGCACTCCCTTAGACCCTACTGAGGAGGAGAGACTAAGAAACCAATGTTGGTTGGAGGCTACAGGTGGAAGGTATAACAGACGAGTGTATGGGGTCGGGAATGTTGATTCTCATTACGATTGTGTTCAAAGTTACATGAAACAAATAGAAACATGTTATAGTCAGTAAGTTGATTCACAAGAGATTAATCAACTTAGACAATGACTAGCAACTTGTGAGGAGTGATTGTCCACTAGTGAGGACCAGATTCATCAAATGAGCTATATAGTGTAGTCCTTCAATACCTACCACCTCCAGTGGCAGTAGTTGCACAAAATATTTTTCAGCAATCGGATACCAAACAACAACAAAATGAGGAACAAGACAATGAAAGGAAAAGGCGATCAACAACATAATTTGCCTCACGGTTACTATGATTATTAATTTCTAGAAAACTCTCTATCATACACTATCTAGACAATATATAAGGTCTTCAATAACAACATGGATGGATTTTATTTATTGTAGTTAGATTTTATCATTATGTTTGAATAATATTTCTTTGAATTACATGTTCTAACTTTTATGATTTATGATATTGTTTACATAATTTTATTCATTTCACTAGATTCAATTACTGTTTTGTAAAGATGTCTAGGAATTGTGTAAAAAATAATAATAACGACTGGCCTAAAAAAATGTTGATTATCTAAATATGAGAATTACATACGGATATATCCATATGTAATTACATATGGATAATACCACATAAAATTATCTACAAATTCTCAGAATCCGTATGTAACTGGTACCTATGATGGATTTACCTACAAAATTTTTGCTTTAGATAATCCATAGGTAACTTTAAATTACCTATGAATTTTTTGTCGTAGGTAATTCGTAGATAACTTCAAATTACTTATGGATTTTCCATATTACCTACAAATTACGACTATAGATAAATGCAAATTTTCTTATATTGTATAAGAACTATTTTTTATGTTTATGTGTTGAATTTTGTTTAATATTGTACATATGTGTGGAATATGTGTAGACATTTATTAGACTTATAAGGGGTATATCTTATGAGTTATTTAGTATTATGTCATAATGTATAAATATAATGCATATATTTAATGTGAAAAACAAGAAAAACACAAGGGAGGGTTGGATTGTGTTTTAAAAACCTTCTCACATTTTTTCAAGATCCGTCTGAGGATGCAAGGTTTGTCAGACGATGGTTTAAAGTTTACAGACAATGAAGTCTATAAGTTTGAAAATGATTTCGCAAACAAATATTTTTCTTGAAATTCTAGGCATTAAATGTTAGATACAGGCAAACAATAAAATGCAATCTAAAGAGTTTAAAGGAAAGAGACATTACTCAAGTTTTTATACTAGTTCATTTGAATACCCAGACTACATCTAGTTCTCAATCAACTTGATTGAGTTCCACTAACAGACTACCGTTGCAACTTACAAGTATTGTTTCGGCTCGTAGCTTCTCCTGGCTAACCTGTACAAGTATTTTTTAACACAAAGTCACTCCTGGCTTCAACTAAGTATTTTTTTCTTACTAAGCCATTCTTGACTTAAAACAAGGATTTAAAAAAGATTTGTGATAGAATCACAAAAGTTCAAGCTATTCTAGAAGAGTTGTGTCTTAACAATGAAAAGAAATTTGGGTCAACTTTTAGAGGTAGCTAAGATAGACATAAGAGTGTTCTTCTAAAGCTTTTTATGAAGAGAAAGAAAGAGCATATAGATGATATTGCAACAACATGTTTACTCAACTTCTTTCTCTATCTCTTCAAGAATAGCTCGATTTCTTTTATAGTGCATAAGCAACTAGTCGTTAGAGAACTGTTTTGAAATCTTCAACTTTAGGTTCGCCTTGAGCACATCTTCTTGTTGTGTCTGATGAAGGCTTCACATAGATGCATTAAAATGATCTTCTTCATACAATAAATGTGTACTTTTATTTTTCACACAAAACCTGATAACTTGTAGCACTCATTTATCCTCCATTGTGCAATGAGCTTTACTCCTTTTGATGAAAGCAGCACTTTCGTACATGGCAGGTGTACTTTACGAGTTGACAAAAACTCAGGCGTGTCAGGAATTTGGTGAGAAAAGTAACTTTTACCTTTTATAAAGAAGGCGTTGATGCAACGTGTGAAATGCTTTTGTACTTGATCATCAGACTCTCTTGAAGAATGTCTCTGAAAGCTAAAAAGGAAACTTTCAAACGTTAGTTCAGACCAAGAGTGTATCATCTGATGATTGTTTTAGGTATCGTCTGACAGACGATACTTTTATGATCTGATGTATATAAACACAAAGAACTTTTTCATCTGACATATTGCTTCGTCTGAAAGCCTATTCATCTGTCATAACATTAATTGTTTTTCAGCATAATTCAAAATTCATTTGGACATTTTCTCAACATTTATAACAATTATACAATACAACTACAAAACCAATCCAAACTAAATAACATATTTATATGTGACATATAAAGCTATTTTTTACATCAATGGTTATATAACCCAATAAAAATAATAATTTCTACATTAATTAAGCACCAAATAGATATGAAAGCAGTACACAATAATAATTTGTAATAATCAATATTTATAAGTGACATATTTTATATGAAAATAATTGTTTCATATTAATTATAGTTATAATTGATATAAAAATGGTAGTTTAGTTTATTTTGACATAAAAAAGTAATATGTACTAGTAAATTAGTTCCAATATATGACATGAAATAATACATTTTTAACTATAGTTTGAATCAATTTGTTTAATTTAACTTAAATTATCTAATATTATACAAAAGATAAAAAAAATTCTCAAATATTTAAACAAATTTTAACTAAACTTAACTCCTATTTATTTTATAAAAAATAAATTATATATTATTATTTTATCTACAACATATTAACCTAAGACAACAAGGTCTAATATTGAAAGTACATAAATGTTTGAATTATGGTAATATTAAGTTTTTATAAAAGTAAATCTAAACCATAAAAAATGTAAATATATAACCTCCATCCAATATAATACACTACAACTTTATAAATAATAACACGCTCACCTAGTATATAATATAGTAGTAATATTCAAATGAATCATTTTTACCTATTACACAAAAATAAAAAGTAATTATTTTAAAATGTAAAAATAAAATAATTAATATATATACTAAAAAATAAATTTACAATAAAATATTTAAATAATGTGTTATCTAAAAGGTAAAAAGCATAAATATTAGAACAAATAAACTATCTAAATGATGTGTTATCTAAAAATTAAAAAGTATATGTTAGCGAAAAGTCCAACACCCTTATAGTATGTTTGGATGAGACAATTAAAGAGAATTAATTTATTTATTTCAAAAATTTGAAATGCTTTGAAGTAAAATGACTTGTTTGGATAAGAAAATTAGAAGGAAATTGAAATTGAGGGATTTTGAGAAGGTATTTCAAATAACTAAAATAATAGAATTTGAAATACCCTAAAAAAAGAAGGAAATTGAAATTTTGCTACTATCTCTAGCCAGATCATCCCGAGCTGAGTTGGGTCTGACTCGCTAAGCTGAGTCAGGTTAAGTCTAACCTAAGTCAAGTCTGACCCCTGGTCGAGTCGAGCCAAGCCCGCTTGGTGCCAAGTTAAGTCAAGTCTGTCTTAGGTTGAGTTAAGTCGGGCTTGTCCTAGGCCAAGTTGAGCTAGGCTCATCCTAATTCGAGTTGAGTTAGGCCCATCTTGGATTGAGTCAATTAGGGCCTGCCTCAGGCTGAGTCAAGTAGGGCCCATCCCAGAACAAGTCAAGTCGAGCGCTTTCTAAACCAAGTAGAGTCGAACCCTTCGCAGACTATGATGTGATCTAATTTCATGAAGAACCTTAATCAATACAAGGAGGAGTCACCACAAGAAGAATAGATAAAGAAAATATCAAAGAAGACCTTACAAAAAGATTTAAAGAAAAAGAAGGAAGAAAAATAAAAGGAATGTACAAGAAACTTAAAGAAGACATTAGAAATATCAATAGTTCTTGTAAATTCCTTGAAAATAAAAATAGTTTAGTGTCTTTTTCTAGAATAGAAATGAGAGGAGAGTTGTTTGGACATAAGGATAGCATCCAAAAACAAGGGCCTTGTTTGAGAAGCTTGGGAGCTTCGCCAAACACGACCTAAACCATTCACCTTCCCTCCATGTGCTTTCTCATGACCGAACCTCATTCTATAAATAGGTATGATTCTCATTGGTAACATAACTTTGAAGATTAATAGAGTGCAAGAGCAAGTTCTCTCTTTGAAGTTCAAGAGGTAATCCTCATTTCTAGAATCTTATCTTGAGTTTTCCATAATTCAAGTGGTGATTGTCATTGTGCACTTATCTTTCTCTTGGAAAGTGGTGTGTTCTTCATCTTCTTACCTTGTTCATGTTTTATTTTTACTTGTTCTTGAATTTGAATGTTAATAAATGCCATAACCTTCATTCTCCATTTTAATAAATTTCCAGTGATTATATCACTTGTTTTTAACTTCTATGGCTTCCTATGGCTTATATCTCAATTCTAATCAGTTGAATCATCTTAAAACTTGATTTCCTTGAGTTTGCACCAATTAATATCATCAACAAAGGGGTTGGTTTCATTTTTAACCATTTCTAAGTCATTGAACTGAATAAATTGCTTATACATGTCTCTAATCATGTTTGATAGATCCATGTTTACTTCTAATGCAACTTGAGCATTCATCAGGCTAAGTCGAGACGAACCTGACCTAGGTTGAATCGAGTCAGGCTTGCCCCTGGCCAAGTCGTGTAGGGTCCACCTTAGGCTAAGTCAAATCCCATCAGCCCCAGATCAAGTCGAGCAAGCCTACACTAGATCAAGTTGAGTTAGGCCCGCACCTAGTTGAGTTAACTAGCTCAAGTCAGGCTAAGTCAACCAGGTCAAGTTGGCCCGACATCATCTAGGTTAACTTGGGCTAACATCAAACACATTGAATCAGGCTGACGTCGACGAGGAAAAGTTTGGTCGATGTCAGCTAGATCGAGTCAGTCCGATATCGGTCTAGTCAAGTCAGTCTGTAGTTAGCCTGGTTGAGTCAAGTTGATGATTACCATGTCAAGTTAGGCCCACATCGGCCAAGTCGAGTTAGACCTTCCTCCGCATAATCAAGTCTTGAAGATATTGATCGGGTCAAGTTGGAATGACGTTGGTTAGATCGAGTCTAACCGATGTTGACAAGGTCGAGTCATGTCGACGTCGACCTGATAGAGTCGGGCAGACGTCAACCAGGTTAAGTTAGACCGTCATAGGCCGGGTCGAGTCAGGCCATCACTTATCAACTCGAGTCAAGTCAACATCGGCTAGGTAAAGTCGGGCTATCGTCAGTCGGCTCAACCCAAGCCATCGTTCACTAAGTTAAGTTTGGCCAGTGGCAGTCAGGTTGATTCAAACCAATGTCAGACATTGGCTAGGCCGAGTCGAGCTCATGTACACCAAGTTAAGTTGTGCTCTCATCTGTCAATATAGTTTGGCCAATGTGAGTTGGGTTGAGTCAATCATCGACCAGGTTGAGTTAGGTCCATGTCGTTCCAGTTGAGTCAAGTTGGTCGAGTTAAAATGGGCCATGTTAGACAAGTCGAGTCAAGTCCATGTGGGTCTTGTCAAGTTAGTTCCATGTTAGTCTAGTCAAGTCAGATCCACATCCTTTGAGTGTCGGGCCAACATTGGCCTAATCGAATCGAGTTCGGGTCGAGTCAGATCTACATTAGGGTGAGTATTGTTGGACCTATATATTGAAAAATTAAATTATTAAATAATATTTTAATTTGACTAATATTTTTTGTAAAGTTTAATTTTAAAATTTTATATTTTTTTAAAAAATCTAAAATCTATTTTGATGTTGAAAGAGAAATTAAATTCCTCTATCCAAACAAAAAAATTGAAATGCAAAGTATTTTAATTACTTTTTCCAAACAAAATATTTAGAAAATGAAGAGAATTCAATTACAAGTAATTCAAATACCTAGCATTTCAATTTCTTAGAATTGTTGAAATACTCCATCCAAACACATGGTTAACTTATGATTAAGTAATTAAAGAAAATAAAGTCCAAAATATAAAAGAGTTTTAGTCTGATAGACGATGTTCTGTCTAATAGATAATAGTCTGTTTGATAGACAAACAAGTTCTATTATAAAAGTAGAGTCAGATCATGCATGTATCATCTAATAGAAGATACTTTCCAACATCATCTGATAAGATGAAAATTCAATCAGATGATATGCACACACAAAATGTAAGACTTAACAAATATTTATTTGTGTGCAGGGAACATTCTTTAGATCATTCTTAGGGCAAATTCAAAGGTTCTCCCACATCCCTTTCAGTACACCTTGGGAGTTGAGCTAAAGTTGCTCTAGTCTACCTAATTCCTTACTGTCGAGTTTGTCAACCCTTGAAGCACATTTGTCGTGTACGAAAGTCAACTTTCACACAAAAAGAAGTAAAGCTCATTGTCCAATGAAGGATATGTACTACAAGCTATCAGAAATAATGCTAAAGATGGTCATGCATTTAATGTATGCAGAGTTGCATTGAATGCACTCTACGTGAAGCCTCTTTAGATGCTCAAGATGAAGATCCTTGAAGATAACCTATAGTTGGATTATGTCAAAATGGGACTCTAACAACTACTTGCTTCACAAAACTATATAAGGATCTTGTTAGAAGAAGAAAATAGAAGCGATATTTGTTTTAAGTGCTAAAACTCTACTAATCTCTTTTCTCTAACCTAAAGCTTTAGAAGAAGACTTGATTGTGTTTGTTAGTTATCTCTAGAAGTAATTCAAAATCTTATATACGTCTCTAAGACAATATTATTCTAGATTAGAAACTCTTGTTGTGATATTTTATCACACTATCACATCTTTTGTAAGGGGTTAGCCATGAGTGACTATGTTTCCAAAGAATACTTGGTTGAGCCAGAAGTGGCTTGTTGAAAGAATACTTAGTTAAGCTAGAAGTGTCATGTGGAAAGAATATTTGAACGGATTAACCAAAAGTGGCTACAAACTGAAAAAATACTTGTTACTTGAAGTGTTAGTCTGTTAGCAGAACTCAACTTGTTGGTTGAGAACTAAACATAATTTGTGGGTTTCAGATGAACCAATATAAAAACATATATGTTAAATGATTCTTTCCTTTGACTTTTTCAACAACATATGATTTTATTTAATTATCTTTAAAAGGGAGATTTCATAATTTAACTTGTTTTTGTGTAATATTTCTTTGAACATCTTGCTTTGATCATCTTACATGCCAACATATTAGTTGATAAGATAATTTTTTCAGAGAATACTTGAAAACATTCAAAAGGTTTTTTAAAACGCAATTCAACCATCCCTTCTTGTGTTTTCTTGTTTTTCACATTATAAATTTGGAGTGGTTGTACTAAAGAAAAGAAGAAGAAGAAACAAACATCAAAGTGTCATTATTGTCTTTGAATACTTTGATCTCTCTCAACATTTATTGTGAACATCTTAATTGATAGAAATTCACATAATTATTAACTTTAGTATTTAGGGTTAAATATGATTTTCGTCCCTATAAAATACATAATATGTTAAAATAGTCCCTGTAAAATTTTTTGGGTTTGTTTGGTATCTATAAAATTTAAACCTGTTATTTTAGTCTAATTTTTTAACGGGACGTGACGAAAGTTGACATGGCAAACGGAGTGGTGACGTGTGAGGTGTTTACATTGACACCTGTCGTGACGTGGACGACACGTAGACTTTCCTTTCCTTTCCTTTCCATCTACCCTTTTCACCAATCCATATCATAACCATCCAACGGCGCAAAAACTTAGAAGGTGATTGCACCGTTGTACTCGAACGTACCAGAAAACTCTCCATTTCCCTTATCCTGCGCACACCGCCACTACTACTGTAACCATGGGAGTTTTAGTTTGACTTCCTCTCCCCAAAATCGCCAGAAGGAGGTATTCTGTCTATAGAAAGAAGGCTTGCGGACATTCAGATAAAGCCCTTTGACGGAGTTATCATTAAGACAAAAAGAGCCTATCGATGGACTAATTGTATTTACAAAATATTAGTCTTTCAAGAAAAGCTACCTAGACAATGACTTAGCCTACACCCTTATACTATGGAGCTCCCTTCTCCTGCTTTCTTTTATTTGTTGTCACGGAACTTGAGATGTTAAGAGATTGAATCTTTCTCTAATTCTAGTCTACGCGAAAGAGAACATAGAAAGGAACTTAAAGTAAAGGGATTGGGCCTATCCTATCTAATTAGTGAGTATTTGTAGAGCCTTTTGCCGCGCTTCTTTATGTTTATCTTAAGGGGACGTCTTTTTATTTGGTTTTGAATGGCCGAAGAGCTCGAAACCAACCCACCATCGCCGGACCCTCCAGTTCCTTCCGCACCGGGGGCCGCGACAGAAACTTCTCCGCAAGTTGCAGCAACCACATCGCAGCCGAGCACTGAGATCGCCGCCCCTCCGGCGTTAGCTCCGAAGCAGCAACGCCGTCCGAGCGTCCGCCTAGGAGAGATCGGCGACCAACGCGCGGCTTTACATGGCCACGAATCGCACACGCGCCGCCCGAGCATGCCGCCATGGAGCTGGCGGACTCCCAAGGAATCTTCTAGAACCTCGAAGGTGCGCTCTGTCACGAACCTCGCAAACGGTAGCGAAGAGTTCGGAAACACCAACAGCCGAAGGGGAAAAGCGAAACAAGGAGGGGCAACGGCAAAGCCTATAATAATAATATGTGTAATGAAGAGTCTACGGGGCAAACTAATTGATAAAGGAAAGGAAAGTCTACGGGGCGTCCACGACAGGTGTCAATGTAAACACCTCACACGTCACCACTCCATTTGCCATGTCAACTTCCGTCACGTCCCGTTAAAAAATTGGACTAAAATAACAGGTTTAAATTTTATAGATACCAAACAAACCCAAAAAAATTTACAGGGACTATTTAACATATTATGTATTTTATAGGGATGAAAATCATATTTAACCTAGTATTTATTATTTTATACTAACTAATGTTATAATCTTATTTGTTAGTATGCACATTAGGTGTGTGTGGAGTCTAAAGAGTCATGAATGAAGGTAATTTCACTATTCATTATTTTATACTAAGAGAGACTATAATTTCATTTATTATGTACATTAGGTGGGTGGAGTCTAAAGAGACATATGGAGTTTTAGTGGATAGTAAAAAAGTAAACATAACTTTTTATTTGTGAGGGCAACTTATATTTTTATACATTTATAGTGTTTGGATGAACCAAATTAAGAGGATAATTCATTTATTTGATGAATTTCAAATTCTTTAGAGTAAAATGACTTGTTAGGATAAGAAAATTAGAAGGAAATTGAAATTTAGAAATTTTGAGAAGGTATTTCAAATAAGTAAAACAATAAAATTTGAAATTCCCTCAAAAATTGAGGAAATTGAAATTCCGTTACTAAAACTAGCTATGTCTGGATGAGTCGAGTTAACTCCATGTCAAGATGAATCAAGTTGGACCAAGTCCAATTAGGTCCATGTTGAGCCTAGTCGAATTAGCCCAAAGTGATGTCAAGTCGATCAAATTCACGTCACACCAACTTGGACTGATTCGAGTTAGGTCATCCCAGGCTGAGTCGAGTATGACTCATCCCAAGCCAAGTCAAGTATGGCTCACCCACGACCGATTCGATTTAGGCCATCAAAAGCCAAGTCGAGACATGTAACATCCCACTTTTGGTTATATTACTATTAAAATACCAAAAATAACTAACAAATATATAATATTTACATAAGTATTTGGTGTCTCAATAAAATAAACTTCCCTCCTCATAGGGATTTATATACATCATCAAAAAGAAAACAAAAGATCTATAAACAAATATATATATATATATATATAAAATCTTCTGTTTTAGCTCATTCCTGCCGAGCTTTATCACCTGATGTATCCTCTGCTCACGTGTAAAACACGATCATCACAGAAGAAACAAAACAAAAAAAATAACACAATCACAGAAAGGGTAAGCTAGTGATTTTAGAACTTGAATACATGTACATATGAACACCATATACATATATTTCCTCAATCTATATAATCAAATCACATTTCATCCATACATTCTCATGAATACATACTAAATTAATTCATTCATCCAATATCTATCAAAAATCAAGTGTCTAACTCTCAGCCCATCGGCTACTTCTCATATCATAAATCACAGACACTTGACTCTACTTTCGGAAGACACATGCGTTGAATTTAGACTCAGAGATCTCCTGTCACAACGTCTTCACTAAGTTGTCTCACACAACAAAGCTACATAGAAGAACTCATCCACCTCATATGACAGGGTAAATCCCTATGACCTACCAGACATAGTTCTTTTTCACACCATGTCTGGGTCATAGGAACCTCCTTCAACTCTCACCACCTGATATTTTCCTCTATGTGAGTCCAACATCAGTAGAGTCAGAATATCTCTCGAATCCCCAATTCAATACATCACACAGACATCAACATAATATTTCCTCCCTGGAAATAACTATGTTTCCAACTCCTCATTCCTGCCGAGCTTTATCACCTGATGTATCCTCTGCTCACGTGTAAAACACGATCATCACAGAAGAAACAAAACAAAAAAAACAACACAATCACAAAAAGGGTAAGCTAGTGATTTTAGAACTTGAATACATGTACATATGAACACCATATACATATATTTCCTCAATCTATATAATCAAATCACATTTCATCCATACATTCTCATGAATACATACTAAATTAATTCATTCATCCAATATCTATCAAAAATCAAGTGTCTAAATCTCAGCCCATCGGCTACTTCTCATGTCATAAATCACAAACATCAAATCACAGACACTTGCTCTACTTTCGGAAGACACATGCATTGAATTTAGACTCAGAGATCTCCTGTCAGAACGTCTTCACTAAGTTGTCTCACACAATAAAGCTATATAAAAGAACTCATCCACCTCATATGACAGGGTAAATCCCTATGACCTACCAGACACAGTTCTTTTTCACACCATGTCTGGGTCATAGGAACCTCCTTCAACTCTCACCACCTGATATTTTCCTCTATGTGAGTCCAACATCAATAGAGTCAGAATATCTCTCGAATCCCCAATTCAATACATCACACAGACATCAACATAATATTTCCTCCCTGGAAATAACTATGTTTCCAACTCCTCATAATCATAACACCACACAACATTATTCATATACATTTTATATTAATCCAAATCATGATATAAGCTAACAATTCATACCATATTATACTCACTCAATCATAGTGAAATTAAATATTGCAAACATTTGAAATTTCACCATACTAAGTTATACTCATCAATTCAAGATCAAATATAACTCATTTCAAAGATAAGAAGATAATTTATAACTCTTATGAAGACTTCAAGTACTAAATAAACCATATACTTAGCTTAAAAGTTTCCAAAACCACTACAACTTCACAAAAATTAACAGTTTGACCTTTTCTCACTAAAACAACCATAACTTGAGTTCTAGATCTCCTTTTTAATTGATTCCAAAGCCATTGGAAAGCTAACATCCAAGGCTACAACTTTCATGAAGACCATCAAACCTAATTCTAAAAACATCGTCTCACCCAGCGAAACAAACCACTGGTGATTTAAATAAAAGGCTCGTCCAGCGAGTATTATGGTCGCCCAACGTAAAAAGCTCTTGGGTTTTCAATTATATGAATTTCGTCCAGTGAGAGATTGACTCACCCAGCGACTCTGCATAATTCAAAAAATCTGCAATGTACTACAAGCATCCTAACTTGGTTCAAATTGAGTTATACTACCTGTTCTATGCTAAAAAAAGAATATTTTGTTTCAAAATAACACTTGCTTGAATCAAGTTGACCCCAAATGTAACATTCTAACATATATTAGATAAGCATACAACCTATTCCATTCCATTTACACAATTCCAATCACATCTCAAACATTTTAAATATGTTTAAACAAACACAATCCTACACAAAATCAGATAGTGTGACCACGTCACCTTCACATCCAGATCTTCTACCCTAAGGTACTATCAAAACACAACTAGCTTCCCTTACCTGTTTAGGTTTGCCTCTCTAGCTTAAGCTCCCAAAATATTCTATGCTCACAGGAAAACTAAACCTGTACATAAAAGACTCTAATCAACGATCTAAACATACTTTCATACTCACTGACTAACAGAGATTCATTTTTGCCCTAGAAAACCACACATGCAACTACTGTTGTCCAACCATGTAACCAAAAATCAACTCTAACTCAAGAAAATAGGGCAAAGAGAAACTTACTCTAAAACAAATTTTGATCGGTCAGAATTGTTCTATTCTCCACCAGGATCTCTAAGGTGGGCTCTGATCTACAAGAGGAAGAGTGAATCTTTCAGAATCTTAGAGAGAAGTCAGAGAAGAGTATTTTAGAGAGATGGTAGCTTTTGTGAAATGAAGTTTAAATAACTAAAATTTTCTATTATAGGCTTTTCAACTTAAATAATAAAATATTCATATTTCATTTCAGTTAAACCACTCCTACTATTAAATACATTTTCTTGGTCCTTACAAGACAAGCTTGCCAAGCGTCAATTCGAGTCGAGCTCGCCCTAGGTCGAATCGAGTTGAGCCCGTCAAGGGTCTATTTGAGTCAAGCTCGCCCTGGGCCGAGTTGAGTCAAGCCCGCCAAAGGTCTATTCGAGTCGAGCTCACCCTGGGTTGAGTCAAGTTGAGCCTGCCAAGGGTTCATTCAAGTCAAGCTTGCCCTATGCCGATTCGATTTGAGCTCGCCTTGTATGAAGTTGAGTCGTGTCTGTCTAGGACCGAGTTGAGTTGTGTCCACTTAAGGTTGAGTCAAGTCTGGTCCACTTCGAAACGAGTCAAGTCAAACCTACATCATACTTGTATAGTTAGACTTATATTAGATCGAGTTGAGTCAAACCCCATCAGACTGAGTTGTAGATATCCATACATACATACATGTACACATATATATATATATATATATATATATATATTAAAAATTAAGTTAGTAAATATTTTTTTAATATTTAAATTTAACTAATATTTTTTCGTATAATTTAATTTTAAAATTTTATATTTTGAAAAAGATTCTTTTAAAATTAAATTTTTTTTTATAGAAAGTTTAAATTCTTTTGTTCAAACAAAACATTGAAATGTAAAGTATTTTAATTAGGCAAAATAGGCTTTTTTGTCCCAATTGTTTGTGGATTTTTGAAATTTTTTTTACTACTATTTTTTTCTTAATATAATCCCAATTTTGATTAAAATAAATTAATGTGATCCATTTTATTAAATTGGTATAGATAATGTTAAAAAAGTAATGACGTGACACATGACATGACATGTGTTAGATGTATAGAACACGTCTCTTATGCATAAGACACATGTCAGATATAGAAAAAAGAGAAAGTGAAAAAAAAAATAACAACAAAAAGCATATTTATTTTAATATAAATTGAAATTACATTGAAAAAAGAAATAGTAAGGAGAACACGTAATAAAAACTTACATAAAATTAAAAAAAATATTTTAACTTTTAATTACATTGTCCAAATAAATTATTTAAAAAATAAAAGAATTCAATTATAATTATATTTTAATTTTTATATATTTTGAGCTGACCAAAATCATGAGTTAAATTTGTATAAAAAGGTTTTTCAATTTCTTTTTAACAAAGTTCTTAGATCGTGTTTTGTTTCTAGTGAAAACGATGATGTTTCTTATCAACAGTTCTTTTAAAAGATCTTATAATAAAGTTAAATTGTTAAAATAATTTTCAGAAATCATTATAACAGTTCTGACTTTTCAAGAGCATACAGAGTAGAATTGTAATGATTTACCACCACCAACTTTTACATTAGAAAATGTTTAGTTCAGTTTGAAAACACATAAATTTTCATTCGTCGCTCAATCTAACACTTCATCTCATCTCATGTACGTCTTCGTATACAACACATACAAACACATCGAAGGTGTATACACATCACCAACACAAGTGCAAAAATCTGTGACTAAAAGAGTTACGATATCAAAAATAAGTTCGATGGCCGAATTGAATTGGGATAAAAAAATATTTTTTAATTTGAGTTAAAATAAATTTAGTTTAGTTAATTTATATATTAAACATGTTTGAGTCGAACTAGAAGAGAGTCCATTTGTAATTATTTTAATATGATTTTTTGAATTTTTTTATTGCATAGTAAAATAGGTAAATTTAATTAACTCATTTATAATGATATGTGATAAATCAACCTACCGAATTTATGAATCGATCTACATCCTAATATGAAAAGTGGATAGTTTTATTGTTAAAAGAAGTTTATATTTAGATTTATTGTTAGACTTGTTATTAAGGATTATAAAAGGGGATAGTTCGGTCTTCTTAATCCGTTCTTCGTCGGCTTGTTAAAAATGAAGTAGAAATTTTGATCCGTTAAAAAATGTGTTAAGTTAATTCGTCGGGTTTTTTATTTTTTATTTTTAATATATATTTAACTATAGGAACATTTTTTAAATCTTGACTAATTAATATTTTTAATTAGGTAAATTGAAATTATTATTATTTTAAATACTGAAAAAATAGCCTAAGTTGCTATTCTTACCTGATCCTGGAATCAAAGTGATCATGATTACTCAATGCATTCAGTAGACAACAAGTTTTGGCCTCATCAGAAAGCAGATATTTGAGTTGGGTTTTATGATCGCAACACGTGTAATCATCTGCTTTCACTATGCACCCCTCAAGACAACACCTTACATAACTTCACTTTAGGCTCATGTGACTCCTTTTCACCGCCAATCTTCAATATTATTTTTTATTAACATTGGATTTAATAATAGAATCATATTAACTTACACCAAGTAGACCCTACATTTAAATTGTGTATTTTCTATAAGACGTATACCAACATTTAGAAAATAAATAAAATTCAAAAGTATGAATTACATACGTTCACAAATAATTTGAATAGGTATTAAAAATTATTATTTTTGTAATGTGAAGAAAATTTAGTATATGACTAGTAAATTTATTTTAATTTTTAATTTAATTAAATAATGTTGGGTTGGATTCCAATAAAATGTTTAAAAAGGTCCAAATCTTACAAGTTCATTTGTCTTACTTAAGAAAGTGGAGAGATGTCATTTAGATTAATAGAGTTTTATTTTTCGTAGCGACTGGGACAAGAGGGAAAGAGAAAGAGTATAGAAAAACTGGTTCACATAGTTCCTGTAAAATTGTTATTCCTATTTCCGTTGAATCAGACTGAAAATTTTACAACATGTCTCTGACATGGGATTCTTCATTTTGATCGCAGGTATCATGAATTGGAGGTTTGTAGTTAAAGATATTAATTTTGCACACTTGCTCTATCTTTTAAATTTCTTCTTCTTTTGTTCTTCAATTTGAAAGTTTTATTGCTTTGTGATATTAGCCGATTGTAAGCACTTGTTTATGCATGATTAGATTCTCTTATATTCTTATTTGATCATAGTGGAGCTTGATTGACTAACTTCTGCTCGTAAGTTTTTACTTCACACTTTCAGAGGATTTTCCCATGTTAAAATATTTTGTTCTATCTCGTGATTGTTTTTTCAATTTTCTATTGTTGTTGCTCCTCGTATATTCTTGCAAGTTGGGAGAATTATTTCCATTGCATACTTTGGTAATTTTACTTGTTGAGTTGTTGTTTCCCCCATTAGAGTGGTATCAGAGCTTTTCGGTTTGGGGTTATTTTTAAATAAAGATGGCAGTGTAAAAACCAAGAGGGGGGGTGAATTGGATTTTTAATAAACTTTTTCCCTTTAAAACAAATTTCCAGATTTTGAATTATTTTCAAAAACTAGGATGCGGATTTTCCTTAACCTTTGATTAGAGCAGTTTGAGTTGCAATCGTTAATATGATCCACAATAAAAAGAGATAGGGAAAGAGAAAGAACACATAGATTTATACTAGTTCGGATTAGGCCAATCCTACGTCCAGTTCCCAATCACCACAAATGTGTGATGATCACCCCACTATCTTTAATTGAAATTACAAACACCAATTCATGCAATAACAAATAAAGATAAAGGAAAACACCTCCTTAGACACACTAAGGGTGAAACACCTCCCCAGATACACTGAGGATGAAACTCACCTCTTTTGACACACAAGAGATGAACACACCTCCCTTAGAACAGATCCAAGTGATGAATTTTCCCGTTTAAAAAAAAACAGTAAAAAGAATACACCTGATAATAGTGCTAGATAGAAAGCTTAAGCACAAAGATCACCACTTCCAAAGACTTGATCAAACTTGAGAGAGCAAGAAAGCGGTTTTGAAAAGCTAAGGCACAAGAACACTTTGAATATTGTGTTGTTTTCAGATGTGTTTAACCTAAGACATTCTCTTTCATTTTATAATTCGAAAATGCTCCAAAGTTTCCATTCTTAGGTTGATTTAGCATTGATTTCACAAAAACGACTCATTTAATCGATTATCTAAAAAGCTTAATCGATTATATCATATTTAAAAACTGGAAAACTTATTTCGCCTGATATAATCGATTAGATTAAGGCCATAATTGATTATATTAACCCAGAATCAATATAATCGATTATCAAAAACACTTAATCGATTATTTAGTTCGTTAAACAACTTTGATTCAAATTTTAAGTGAAATAATCGATTATCTACGTATCATAATCGATTAAAAGCGTAGAAAAATGTTTTTTGCGAGAAAACAACTTGCTCTCTTGTTTGGAAAGGTCTTGAATGGGATTTATGACTTACTCTTTTCATCCATCACCCAAAACAGAACCTTCTAAACTTAAACCTTCAGCTCTTGAGAAAATCTTCATCAATCTTCTCTCTTGAAAGCTTTAAACACTCTTATGCCTTTCCTTTTCCATCTAGCAACCTTCCTTTGTGAGATGACACAAGTCTTTAATGTTGATTAGAGCACTTTAAATCTTCATCATCAAAACTTTAAGACTTCATTAAAAACTGGAGGACTTCATCAACACTTGTCCTTGAAATATGCTAACAGTTATATTTACTTGCTTGAATGATGGAGGCAAACACAAAGATAATTCTAAGGATGACAATTAAACTCGCACACGTAGGGACCAAATCGTATCTGTCTCGAGTTTGATGGGAAAAAACAGAGTTGACTGATTTCGGGTTTTCTCCGTTTTAAAAAATCAGGTTCAGGGTAGGGGATGAGTAATAGAGAAAGGGGTCTCATAGCCTTTAACAATTTGGATGCCAAGCCTTTTTCCTTATGAGAGTAATAAAGTTGTGCCTTCACAACATTCAAAATCCAATCTACAGAAGATGTGACCAACATTGCTGAAATCGATGGTGACAAGGAGTAGTCGCGTCTATACCCCATGGATTTAAAAAAATAATAAAGAAAAAAACAAGGTTAAAGGTAAGTCGTTAGACAAGGTCTGAGTTATCAGCCAAGAGGGAGAGAAAAATAAAGAATTTCTCATTGCATCGAAGACTTCATGAAGCTGGCTATCAAACCATAGAGATAACCCTTGTAATTTGATGTGCCAAATACTCTGGAAAGGGTACCTCCTAACCTTAGGGATCTTGTGTATGAATCAAGAACTTGGCGCATTCCTAGGCCTCAAGATACATTAAAAGGGCACTTGTATTTTGATAAAACATTCCTCCCAAAACAAAAATTTTCTTACTTCTGTTTCTTTTCTTACTATCATACTAATTCTAAACCCCGCCAATAAACCCAACAGGTAAACATGCGTTTAGGATATGGAAGCCATAAAAGCATAATATGAAATGGTAATTGAGGGGAAAAAGCTCAAACAAGGGAGACTTCCATGTTGTAAAAATAATAATAATAATAATAAAAGGCCCACATAAGTCCACAAAATAAAGGAGAAAGCCTGGTGGGAAACACACAAGGAGGGCCACGTGAAAATGAGGTCAAGCCCACCAGTAAACCCCTAAAAGAAAAAGGGCAAGCTACTAAAAAATAAGGACAGAGAAGGCAATTAGAGGACAAGAGCTCGAAAGTCCCAGGTTATCATGAATATGCAAACACGAAAATAGTTTCATTTATCTTTAACAAAGTTTACTCATTAGCCTGAACATCGGAGTACCCTGGCCAACCCTTCTTACAAAAATTTCTTTTCGAAAAAAACAAAAAAAAACTTCTAATAAGCCTTGAGGATATAAAATTCTCCCATTCTTTTCTCGCTAAACCCTATATGACAAAGGAATGTTGTAGAAATCTACATAGACAATGCATAAGGAATACTCACAAGTGAAAGGTGAAGAGGTATCCCAGAAAGAGGATTAAGCATATCGGATCACAGGAAATAGACTCAGCCAACGACAAAACTATGGCAAAGACACTTTTCTCAGGTTGACAAAGAATCCTTGGGGCAGATAAAGACAGCATAAGGAGAAGCCACCCACTTGTTCTAGACGGTGGATAGGTTAACCTTTTGAAAATAAAATTAATTTGCATCTTTGAATTGGCTGCATTCAATATGCATTCATGAGTTGAGCATAGCCGTTTTCATAACACATGCATAACATAGTTACATAAATCATTCACATGAAAAAATGGGTCATTTGCATAAAGTTTGGGTCATTCACATTAGCATAACATATGCATAAGGAGAGATAAAAACTCCTTTTTCAAATGTGTAAACAAGTTAGAATGCATGATAGGTTGCATCATTCACACACTAGAAAACACTTATATCAAAGGGAGTTGTTTCAAACAAAAACAAAGGGCAGAGTTGGCACACACACAAAAACAGGTCGAGTTTCCACAAAAAAGAATCTTCATCTTTCCACATGAAAAATGTCAGCAAAGACCAAAGGTAGAGTTGCCACAGAAAATAAAGAATAAAATTATTTCCATCCGAAAAAGGTCAACCAAGACTAAAGGCAAAGCTACCACAAAAAATCTCCATTCATCCAAATGAAAGGAGCCAGCAAGAACCAGGGGCGAAACCGCCATTGAGAAGGGAAGCCCCAACGAAGAGAAAAGAAAAAAAAAAGAAAAAAAAAGAAAAAAAGAAAAAAAACAAAAGAGAAAAAGAAAAAAAGAAAAAACAAAGAGAAAAGGAAAACAAAAGAAAAGACAAGAAGAGAGGAAAGGTGTTAGAATTACAGAGAGATATCAAGAAGGGGAACGACAAAGATTACTGTCTTATTTGTCAAAGAAAGATGGAATACGTTATAAAAAATTAATAAATCAGTTTGATATTCGGCACCTGATTTTCGCAAAATCTGTCAAATATCATATTTCACATTTGCTTCCAGGAACATATTAGTTTATTTATTGATTGAAACAGTTGATTAGTGTTGAGAATTGTTGAGCATTTATTAGATTAGTTGCATCTATCTATAAACCTATTTTCTAGAATAAGTTTCTTTATCTTCTTTAGGTCTATTAATTCCCCTCTCTTAAATGTATCTTTGAATCTGTGTATTTCTCCAATATAAATAAGAGAACTCAAGAGAGGGATTACAAGCTCTCAAATCATCATTTTCTAATCTCTTTTTTTATCTCAAGTTGGTATCAGAGCGGGTTCATCCCGCTCTGCCTGTCTCTGTCATCTCCGGCGGAAAAATCGTCGTTCGACCGCCATCCGCCGCTGTCGTTCGCCGCTGTCCGCCTCGCCTCGCCGTCCCGAGGCTGAATAGGCCCTTATTTTACTGTTCCAACACTGTTTGTTGGAGGTTCAAGGTCTCTCCCTCCTACTACACACGGTTTCTCTCTTTCCAGGTGCCTCTTCTACATTTCCAGGTGCCTCTTCTACATTTCCAGTTTTTTTTAACATGTCTTCAGGGCCCACAACCTCTTTTTCGGGAACTCCTAATATAACAACCGAGAAATTAAATGGAAAAAATTACTTGTCTTGGGCCTCTTCAGTTGAACTTTGGTTCCTTGGACAAGGGTTTCATGATCATTTAGAAGAAGATGGAAGTAAAATACCATCAGATCAGGCCCCACAATGGAAGAAACTTGATTATCAACTTTGTGCTTTGTTGTGGCAGTCGGTAAAACCAAATATTTTGAGCAATCTCAGATCTTTCAAGACTTGCAATTCTTTTTGGAAAACGGCCCAAAATATCTTTGCAAATGATATCCAACGTCTCTATGATTCTGCTAATACACTAGCCTCTCTCAAGCAAATGGATAATGATATGATGCCCTTTATTACGGAGGCTCAATCAGCAGATTGAAGAATTAAAGATGTTCCTAGAGGTGGATTCATTAGAGGAAATGAAGCGTAAGTTGGATAAATTTTATATGGTCATGATTCTCGTGGCTATGAATCCAGAATTTAATCATGTTAGAGATCAAATCTTAACTCGACAAGAAGTTCCTTCTATGGAGAGTTTGACTACAAGACCGCTTCGTGTTCCATCTCTCAAAAGTAAAAATAGTCAAGAACTTGCTGAATCTTCTGCTATGGTTTCTACTCGTGGAAGAGGTAATCATGGAATTAGAGGAGGACGTGGTGGAAGAGGACGTCCTCAATGCACTCATTGCAAAAGATTAGGTCATATCAAGGAAAATTGTTTCGCTTTGCATGGTTATCCTAACAAGATGACCAATATTTCAAACTCTAAGTTATTGGACCTAAGTTCTCCGATGAAGAGTATCAAGAATATTTAAGGATGAAATCAGCCAGCCTAGCACAATCATCCGCAACTCCAAATTCGTCAACGACTTGCATTTCACAATCTGTGGAAAGTCAAAATCCATGGATTATTGACTCAGGTGCTTCGACCACATGTCCGGTAATGCCTCTTTGTTCTCCTCTCTATCATTCCCTAAATCCCTCATCTCATAACCTTAGCCAACGGATCTAAAGTAGCCTCTAAAGGAATTGGTCAAGTTTCCATTTCTCCTTCTTTAAACTTGAAAAATGTTCTTTTGTTCCTTCTTGTCCCTTCAGTCTTGTTTCCTTAAGCCAATTAACAAAATCTTTGAATTGTTCCATAACCTTTAATGCCAATTCTTTTGTTATACAGGAACGTGGTACGGATCGATCGATTGGCGAAGGACATGTATCTGAGGCTTATACTACCTTGGGACTAATTCATCCGTGTCCTGTGTTGCATCCTTATCTCCAAAACTGCTACATGAACGATTAGGGCATCCTCACCTATCAAAACTGAAAAAATGGTTCACTCGAATCTTCAAAATTTTGAATGTGAATCATGTCAACTAGGGAAACATACTAGGTCATCTTTTCCTAAACATTCTGAATCTAGGTGTGATTATGCTTTTTGTCTTGTTCATTCTGATATTTGGGGACCTAGTCGTGTCTCATCTTTTGGCTATAGATATTTTGTTATTTTCATTGATGAATTTTCTAGATGTACTTGGATTTATCTAATGAAAGATCGTTCTGAACTATTACCTATCTTTAAGACTTTCCTTAATGAAATAAAAAATCAATTTGGAAAAGTAATCAAAGTTTTACGAAGTGATAATGCCAAGGAATACTTTTCTACCGATTTCTCTACTCTCTTAAGTTCACAAGGCATCTTACATCAGTCCACTTGTCCTCACACACCACAGAAAAATGGTATTGCAGAACGAAAGAATAGACATTTGGTTGAAACTGCTCGTACCTTATTGCTTGGTGCAAATATGCCTATTCATCATTGGGGAGATGCTATTCTCACTTCATGTTTTCTCATTAACGTAATGCCATCCTCTTCTCTTAACAATAAAGTTCCACACTCCATTCTATTGCCAAAGGAACCTTTTTTCATGTTTCTCCCCGTGTGTTTGGATGTGTATGTTTTGTTCATGATATGTCTCCAGGTCTGGATAAACTCTCAGCTAAAGCCATAAAATGTGTTTTCTTAGGATATTCTCGTCTTCAAAAAGGCTATCGTTGTTATTCTCCTGAAACCAAGAGGTACTATATGTCTGCTAGTGTCACCTTTTTTTGAATCAACTTCCTTCTTCCCTTCCTCTACACAGGATATTAGATCAATCCAAAACGTCCTCCCTGTTCCCTTAATTGAGCCATTTGTACCACCTATTTCCGACACCCAAAGTCCTTCACACAATCCACCAGCACCCTCATCACCTCCTCTTATCACCTCTCAACGCAGGAACCAAATGATCAGTCCCATGTCCCAGGATGAGCCTTCCTCAACAGGTCCTTCTCAATCATCATCTAATACCACGTCTCCTGCTAATGATGACTCAAGTTGGCCCATTGTCATTCGCAAAGGTACTCGCTCTACTCGTAACCCCCATCCCATTTACAATTTTCTTAGCTACCACAGATTATCTCCTTCCTATTTTTCTTTTGTTTCTTCTGTATCCTCTATTGTCATTCCTAAAAATGTGACAGAAGCACTTGATCATCCTGGATGGCGACAAGCCATGATTTCTGAAATGCAGGCCCTTAATCACAACAATACATGGGAGCTGGTTCCTCTCCCTTCTGGAAAGAAAACTGTTGGTTGTCGTTGGGTCTATGCTATTAAAGTTGGGTCTAATGGTGAAGTTGATCGTCTCAAAGCTAGACTAGTGGCTAAAGGGTACACTCAGATCTATGGTCTTGATTATAGTGATACCTTCTCTCCTGTGGCCAAAATGACTACTCGTCGATTGTTCTTTGCTATGGTCGCCATTCGTCACCGGCCTCTCCATCAATTGGATATTAAAAATGCCTTTTTACATGGTGATTTAGAATAGGAGGTCTACATGGAGCAACCCCCTGGATTTGTTGCTCAAGGGGAGTCTGGTTTGGTTTGTAAATTACGTCGTTCTCTTTATGGTTTAAAACAGTCTCCACGTGCTTGGTTTGGAAAATTTAGCTCTATTGTTCCAACCTTTGGGTTAAAACAAAGTGAAGCAGATCATTCAGTTTTCTATTGTCACAACGTCCCTGGAAAATGTATTTACTTAATTGTGTATGTTGATGATATTGTTATTACAGGGAATGATGCTGCTAGAATATCTCAATTAAAAGAACACTTGAGTAGTCATATTCAGACCAAAGATCTTGGAAGTCTAAAATATTTCTTGGGCATTGAAGTAGCTCAGTCAAAAGAAGGTGTCGTGATTTCTCAAAGGAAATATGCTCTAGATATTCTAAAAGAGACAGGCATGAGTGATTGTAAACCTGTGGATAGCCCTATGGATCCAAATCTAAAATTAATGGCGTAACGAGGTGAAGCCTTCTCCGACCCGTAAAGATATAGAAGATTGGTGGGAAAACTTATTTATCTGACTATAACTAGGCCTGATCTGTCTTTTGCAGTTAGTGTTGTAAGCCAATTTATGCAGGCCCCATGTGTTGATCATTGGAATGCTATCATTTGTATCCTTCGGTACATTAAAAGAGCTCCAGGGCAAGGCTTGTTATACGAAGATAAAAGAAATATCCAAATTTCTGGGTATTATGATGCCGATTGGGCTTGATCTCCTATAGACAGACGCTCCACTACAGGATACTATGTTTTCCTTAGAGGCAATATTATCTCCTGGAAAAGTAAAAAGCAAAATATAGTTGCCCGGTCATCTGCAGAAGCTGAATATAGGGCAATGGCGTCTCTCACTTGTGAACTTATATGGGTAAAACAGTTTCTTCAAGAACTAAACTTCTGTGAGATTCAACCAATGAAGATATATTGTGATAACCAAGCTGCTCTCCACATTGCTTCCAATCCAGTATTCCATGAGAGGACTAAACATATTGAGATCGATTGTCACTTTATTCGTGAAAAACTATTGTCCAAAGAAATTTGTACTGAGTTTGTTGGATTTAATGATCAGCTTGCAGATGCGTTAACAAAGTCCTTAAGGGGACCTCGAATGGAATTCATTTGTTCCAAGCTTGGTACATACAATTTGTATGCTCCAGCTTGAGGGGGAGTGTTGAGAATTGTTGAGCATTTATTAGATTAGTTGCATCTATCTATAAACCTATTTCCTAGAATAAGTTTCTTTATCTTCTCTAGATCTATTAATTCCCCTCTCTTAAATGTATCTTTGAATCTGTGTATTTCTCCAATATAAATAAGAGAACTCAAGAGAGGGATTACAAGCTCTCAAATCATCATTTTCTAATCACTTTTTCTATCTCAAGTATTAGTTATATTAGTAGATCATAAAAGATTGTTAAGGAAGAGAAAGAAGGCACAAGAAATTATACTAGTTCACTTTTTTTGAAGAGTTACGTCTAGTTTTAATCTGTCACTCTAACAGATATCAATAACACTAATTGAAATGTCTTTACAAGAACCCTTCTTCTAAAGACTATCTAAACCTGAATAATAAAATCCTACACACTATAGAATTCAATCAACAATACTAGACTCACCCCAAGTCTATTGTGATCACACCAATCACAAATACAAATTCAGAAATACACTAAAATACCCCAAGATGGGTAAAAACCAGTAAAGATTTCACCAATGCAGTTTCTTTTCTAGATTCTTCCTAAGACTTAATTCTTCAATGAAGTTGTAGAAGTAATTCTTTTCATATTTCTCTCTGATGTATTGGATCCTCCAAGAGGCTTGATTTTATAGAGAATGAGAGACTTGACTCCCAACAGTTGATATTCAATTCTGAGTTACTAGAAGAATCTGGAAGAAAATAGTTAGCTAAAACATAAAATAGTTGACTTAATTCATTAAAACACATTCCAAGCATGTTTCCTGTATTAATGAAAATAGTAGACTAATATTTCAAATTAGCTAACTAAACAAAGATAATCTGCCATCAACTAAAAACAGCAATAACATCATCAAATCAAAAACACTGCAGCAACATCATCAAATCAAAATTATCAACAAAAGGTAAAAAGGCCAAGACTCGTATAAAACGATCAACTTCTTCAAAGAAATCCCCAAAGATCCAACAAGGGTGAAAAATCACGCATCGGACTTGAAAACCACCCATGAAACTAGCACAAGAGCATCCTCGGCAAGAGGACAACCAGAAGGAGTATTTCCCAACAAAGAGGATCTGCGTGTAACAAAGCTAATAACAAAATATTTCCAGTAAAGGAAGACCATAAAAAACATCCCTAGAAAGGAAAGCTTGTCTGCTAGAGGCATCTAGCAAAGGTCACCCACCAGAGGCCTCCAACAAAGTTCACCCGCCAGAGGCATCCGACAAAGCTCGCCCGCTAGAGGCATCCATAAAGCTTGTCTTCCAGAGGAATCCACAAAGCTTGTCCTCCAAAGGCATCCAATAAAGGTCACCTGCCAGAGGCATCTAGCAAAGCTTGCTCATCATAAGCATCCAACAAAGCTCTCCTGCTAGAGGCATCCAGAAAAGTTCACCCACAAGAGGCATCCAACAATGTTCGTCCGCTAAAGGCATCTACCAAAGTTTTCCTGCCAAAGGCATCAAACAAACTTCTCCCACAAAAGGCATCCAACAAAATTCTTCTACAAGAGGCATAAAAAGAAATTTGCCCACAAAAGGCATCAATCGAGAGGACTAATCTACAACAATCGAGAGGACTTTGAGTCTATAGCAGTCGAGAGGACTCTAAATCCATAGAAATTGAGAGGACCTTAAATCTATAGTAGTCAAAAGGAATTTAAATATACAACAGTCGAGAGGACTTTAAATCTACAGCAATCGAGAAGACTTTAAATCTAGAGCAGTCAAGAGGACTTTAAATCTATAGCACTCAAGAGGACTTTAAATATTTAAGTATTCGAGAGGACTTTAAATCTAGAGCAGTCGAGAGGACTTTAGATTTATAGCAATCGAGAGGACTTTTAAATTTGTAGCAGTTAAGAGGACTTAAGTCGAAAAGACTTTAAATCTTTAGCAGTCAAGTTGACTTTAAATCTTCAGCAGTTGAGAAAACCATAAATCATTGGTTGATTGGAGCCTTAAATACCAATCTAGCCTGGAGAGGCTAAGCTAAAGGAAGACTAACTAGTCGAGCGACTTTAAACTTCAAAGGTCGATTGGAGCCTTAAATACCAATCTAGCCTGGAGAGGCTAAGTTAAAGGAACACTCCCTAGTTGGGTGACTTTAAATGAATCAATCGTTTGGAGCTTTAAATATTGGTCCAACCTGAAGAGGCTGAGCTTAAAAATTACTCATAAGTCAGGTGACTTTAAACTCTCGATCGAGTGACTTTAAACTTTTATTCCCAATAGGATGGTCGACTAGAGCCCCAAATACCAGTCCAGCCTAGAGAGGTTGTGCTCAGACAATACTCACAAGTTGATTGACTTTAAACTCTTGGTCAAGTGACCTTAAACTCTTATCCCTAGTGGACGAGTTGGTTGGAACCTTAATACTAGTCCAGTCTGGAGAGGTTATGCTCAAACAATACTCCCTAATTAAGTGACTTTGAGTTTTACAGGTTAATTGGCACAAACGATCAACAGACAGTATTCAAAAACTTTCCCTTATGGTTGGTTGGAGCCCACATACCAGTCTATCTTGGAGATGCTATGCTCAAAAAATACTCATCCTCAACCAAACCTTCAAAAGAATCCCCAGTGAAGCGGTCAGCTAGAACCCTAAATACTAGTCCAACCTGAAGAGGTTGTTCTTAGACAACACTCAAGTAGAAGAAGTGGTTGATTGGAGCCCTCTATACTAGTCCATCCTGGAGAGGCTGTGCTAAGACAATACTCAGCAAACACAAGTGAAGCAATAGAAGGCCACTCAGGAGTTGTACCCTCTAAAGACATATACCCTGCAGACAACTACAGCCCCAGATACCAGTCCAGCTTGGAAAGGCTATGCACAAACAATATTAGCAAACACAAGTCAAGCACTAGGAGGCCACTTAGGAGTCATACCCTTTGAAGATGCGTACCCCACGGTCGATTTAAGTCTTGATACCACTCCAACCTAGAGAGGCTGAGCTTAGAGAATACTCCCCAACAAGAAGAATTGGGCAAAAAGGTCTACGTCTTTACTTACCATTCAAGAAAAGTCAAGGTCTCAAATGAATAAGTAAAGAGGGGCAGCTGTAGACATCTATTTTTTTCCGAGTTCAAGAAGCAAGTTCCAATGAAGACTCAATAGAAGTAGATCACCAAAACAGAGTCCCATCATTAAAGAATCTCGAGGACCCACTAAAGAGACTTAGGTAGCATTTAGAAAAAAAGGTGTAAAAATGTAATCTTCTATGTTTAGGAGGAGAACAACCCGTTCTTAAAGGAGAACAACCTGTTCTTAAAGGAGAACAACCCGTTCTCAAGCACATGAGGATGACCCATTCTGTGTAAGAGAAAAATTTGTTCTCAACTGCTTGAGAACAACCTATTCTGTGCTAAAGAACGACTATTTCGTGCCTTGAAAAATGCGTATAAATATGACACTCTTTCACACACTAGACAACTACACACACACCATTGAGAATACTAGGAGGCACACTCTGAAAGATAAATTGTAGCTCTGATTCTTCTCCCTTTCTCTAAGTAATAAAAAGCTTGCTTCAGAGGTTCTTATTTCTTTCATTTATTTGCTTTTCACAAGTGTCTATTCATTGCCTTTATAACTTTTTATTGTTTATTGTTTGGGAACCTTTTGAGTTATTAGATACAACCCTTTATCACTTCTCGTTTAGGATAGGGATCAGATCAGTTATGAAATCCCCAATACCTTTTTGGGGTTTGGAGCAAATTGTTTGTTGTTTGGAAAACTATTGATTATTCTCTTGCCTTTCTTTACCTTTGTATAACCCTTCACTCCTCAAAAGGGGTTAGGGGCAAACATAAATTAAATAGAGAATGTGATACATCTCTTGTTTCCCCCCCCTTAGGGTAGAGCAAACAAGGGAGATCTTTTCCAACTTTATCACACTTCTATTCATTTTCCTTTTTTTTCTTTACACAACCCGTTTACCCTATTGGGTTGAGGGCAAATAAAGATGAAGCAAAATAAAAGAGCTTTATGATTAATTAATGTATCATTTTATTTCGTGCAAATGACTAATTTTTTCTTTGCAATAATGAGGCGGAAACAATGATCTAGAATTTGATTTTGATTGCGAATTCATGGCGTTGTAGGGGTGTCTAACATCTTTCCCATACGTAATGCATTCCCAAATCCGATTTCTGGTTGTGTCGACCTAAATTTGTTTTCTCATTAAAATCTTTTCTTTTTCCAATGATTTGAGAAAAATATTTGTGGCGACTCTTAAAACCTTAACTTTTCAATAATGAGTCTCGGACGCCAGAAATTCGTTGGTGACAGGAGCTTCCACCACTAGTGAATCCTCCTGATATGGTGTTGATTGTACCTCAAATGCAAGTTGGATTCTGCTGAGGTTGGTCTCCTATATCAAGCTCAATGATTATTGTAGTTACCTCCTGATTGGGTTGTTGGTGACCCTGTCTGCCTTGCCCTCTTCCCTGAAATCCACCACCATACCCTCATCCTCTACCTCCCCTTTGACCACCTTGTCCTAGGCCCCGAGGCTCTTGCCCTTCCTAGGTGAATTGAGTTAAGGCCCCAAATCGAAAGAGCTCCTGGATGAGGTCATGAACCTTCCAACATTCGGCACGTGGAGGAGAATTTTTTTTTTGTGGTGTTTGAATCAAGCCTAGATTAAGGCCTCCTCGAGTATGGCCTCTTGGCTAGCGTTCAAAGGAGTGTAATTTTCATACTTTGTTACCCTTTTACGCTTGAAAGAAGCTGAGTTGTTGGAGGGTGCAACAGGAGGGACTACACTCTTCATTGCCTTCTTACGCATCTCGACATTTTCTTCGATGTCGATGTATTGTGTTGCCCGAGTGCATAGTGCATCCATATTCTCCGGAGGATCTGCGAATAACATATCCAATAAGGGCTTGGTAAAAAGTCCAACTAGGACTGTATTCATTACCAAGATTGGGTGCAAATTGAGGATGTTAAGTGAGGGCTTGGCGAAGTGGACCATATATTGCCAAAGTCACTCGTTGTCCCCTTGAACAACGTGGGCTACAGAAACCAAGTTGGTGACCACAAGCTTGCTATTGGAAAACTGAGCATATAACTTTTCAATAAATGTTCGAAAGGAGTCGATAGAGTTCCTCGACAAGGAATAATACCATTGTAGTGCGGGCCCCTTCAAGGTGGTCGAGAAGAGTTGATAGTGAACTGTGAGATCCTTAGAGATTATGTTTGTCTCAATTATATAGGCTTTCATGTGCACTTTGGGTCTGAGGTGTCATCGTACTTTTCAATGGATGGGGCCTTCCAATGTCGAGGTAGGGTGACATTGACAATATCTTCAGTAAAAGGATGGAACCCCTCAATGCCCTTTTCCATCCCCTCATTGAGAGGTGGAATATGAGTCGTTTTAAAAGTCCATTGGTCACAAACATCCCTTTTGACCAGAATGTTGGTGACATTGTGTATGCTTGTCGTGTTGTGATTGGCTAGATGGTGAGCGACCTGTGGTATGATTGTCATCATAGGTGAGATGTTGAGACTAGCCAAAAGGTGACTAATGTTAAGTGTGTCTGTCGAGGCGACGACATTGCGATTGACCAGATGGTGAACATCTCTCTTTTTTAGGATGCTCGTGGTCCTCAGTGTTTCGGCCCTTCTTAGCGAAATGCCTATTTGATCGACTTAGATGAGATTCACTCATAGGCTTTGTGTAAGTCGCCTTGCTGACCAACTTGTGTGTTTGACAATCCTGAGTGAGGATTGCTAACTGCTCCTACATAGTCTTTAACTCAGTGTGATGTTGCTCACACATAGTCTTTAACTCATCGTGATGTTGATCACGCATAGTCTGCAAATCTCTATCCTACTTGGCCCGTAACTCCACGATGGTGTGATGGAGGGTCTCCTCATTCTTATGAAGGAGACTTTCCATGTGTGCCTTGATAGTAGAAACAACAGAAGGATCCATATCAACATTGGTGGAGGAGGAGATGGTTGTTCTGCTTCTGTTGAGTACCATAAACTTGGTGGTTTACGAAAGGACCCACGGTGAGCGCTTGTGAGGAATTCAAGTGTGAAGTTTAAGAGTCCCACATTGGTTGGAGATGAGCAAGATGAGAAATGTATGAGGAGAAAACCCACAAACTCATTACCTTAAGGTTTTCGGTTGAAGGTGGTGTCAATGTCTCTCATATGGGCTTCGTGCTATCTCATGGCTCATTGGATTGACCGAGATCTCCTAGAGTATTGACTCTCTCCTCGATATGTTCGTTCAAGAGGAACCCAATAGCGTCAAATGTTCTTACCGAAAAGAGTGAGAGTTCTCCCAAGGCAAAAAGTGGAGTCTTGATGAATTTGAGTTGACTTCTAACTCCGAGTTGTATGAAGAATGACCAAATAGAGGTCTACGTACAGAAGACACTTTAACACTCAAGTAAGTAAGAGCTTGAGATATCAAGTATATTTGAGTAATTAGAGTAAAAAATAGAATGAATATTTTCTATGATATTGATACGTATTTATGGACTTTTTGGATATCTGTAAATAAGACATAAGACCTAAGTAACTGAAAAGATATATTTGGTTACCTAGTACTAGAAATATATCTATTGATCTAACTTGATATATAATATAATAGTTAGTTGTAACAGAATTATAATCAAATTATTAAAAGTTTTTATATATAATAATATTATTATATTATTATGAATAAGGAGAGTGTGTATATATATATATATAATAGTTAATTTAATGTTTAAATGATATTTATTATTATTATAAAAATTTAAAAGGAGGTTGTCTAATACTTTTTAGGTTTATAGGCATTTTTGTCCTAATATTTTGTTAAAATTTGCAATGTTTTTTTATGTTTATTTTTTTCTCAATTGAATCCCAAATTTTATTAAAATTTGTTAATGTGATCTTTTTTGTCAAAAATTCACAAATTATAGTGTTCGTATTCGTGTTCATATTCGTACATTTTGTTATTATTCACGTGTCACGAGTTAAATTAGATGTGTCACATCTCATACAATTAACGTCGTTAACATTAATATAATAGAAGGGATCACATTGACATAATTTAATAAAAATTTTGAACTTAATTAAAAGAATAAATATAAAAAAATATTATAAATTTTTACAAAATATTAAGATCAAAATACTTATTAAATCTATTTTTTATTAGTAGACATTCTAGTCCTAACATTAACACGTTAAGATTTTGAGTATATATTAAATTCATAGTTGACCAATTTACATGATTAAATAATTTTAAGAACTTTTATTTTCTTTTTTTAATGATAAAGGATTACAAATAAATAAATATATATTGCATAATTATTTCTAATAAAGAAATAAGTATGCAAGAAAAAAATTAGCTATAAAAATTTGCGTCCCTTGTCTTGTTCAATAAAGTTTTTCTTAACTTTATAAATATTAATAAATTTCAACGATAAAGTGTATTAAAAAAAGTGTGTTGTTAGCACTTTCTTTTATTCCTGTTACCATCTCCCTGTTGAAAGCACACTTTCACATTATGTCATCATCATGTGGGCTACTTCCCTTCCCTGCAAGCCCAAGGTTGTTTGGTTCAGTTGCTTTCACAAATAGCTTCTATACTTCTACTTTCTTCTTATCCCAAAGCATTATCCCTTACTTTTTTCCCTTTTTTTAAAAAAAATTAGTGGAGACAATTGCTCCACCCTTTTATCATGGAGACTTGCTTTCTATTTGTGTAATATCCAAATTTGTTCACCCTCTGTTGCTTTCAGAATTACTGAAAATCATCTTTTTAATCCCCCAATAACATTATGCTTTTAAGAGTAATATGTTAATTAAAACAAAAAATAACTGTAAAAAAATAGGAAGGACAAAATAGTAAGTGTAGAAATTTGTTAAGACGTCAAAATATCATTATCTTATAATAATTTATTTATCATTGTAGTATGATATTTGTGTTTATATTTGTATTTTCTTTTTATTATTCACATATTATGAATTAATTTAAATGTGTCATGTTTTATACGTTAATGTTATTTAACAAAAAAGATATCACATTAATAAAGTTAATAAAATTTGAAATTTAATTAAAAAAAATAAAAAAAATATTATAAATTTTTACAAAATATTAAAATCAAAATAATATTAAACTTTATATATATAAGAGTATATAAATAAGTGATTTAGTGTGAATTTATCTTAGATGTACAAATTGTTAGATTCTTCTATAGAGATGTTAAGAAATACTTAGCTTCGTTAATTCTATCTTATTATCGTTTAAATTGATCGTCAACACAAATTCATGTCATGATATTCCTTTTACTCTCATACATAGAACTGTTTATAAGAAAACAACATTGATATTTTCAATCATTTGTTTATTTGTTACACTAAGATAAGATCAATGCTATTTAGAGGAAATTAATGATATGGCTGTGCTCTCGTATTTGGATCTTCAAATTCAAGACGCAAATCAACTGAATACTTAATCTGCATTATTTTGGTTTTGAATTTGGATATTTAATCTTATCCTCTTGTTTGCTCAAGATTTCACACGCAAGTGCCTTTGAGAAGACATTTATTTTCTATACTTTTATTTATTGGTCACAGTGGGCATAGAGAAATTAAACATCGATCTCTTTTTGTCGAAAAAATTGAAAAAAAAAAACTCTTATAAATCTCATTTAACCGCTAAATGAGACCCCTTTTGTGTTGGAATATGTTGCTACAAGCAACTTTTGTTTCAAGTTTTTTCTTTTGGAATCTCTTCCATTGAAGGAGATTTTGATTCCATTCAAGAACAGTGGTTCAAGATGACAACAAAAGAAAAATGAGAAAGAATGATGGGTGTGCCTACCCGTAAGGAATTTAAAAGAATATTCTTATGGTTTTCAGTGAAAATAATTTCATAAATTTATCCTAACCTAAAAGAATACCATTTATGAATTCTTTTAATGAGATTAGTACTTTTTTATTTTCAATTTAAATAATATATATATAACACAAAACAATAAATTTCAATATATATTCATTATTAAAAGGATTAAATCTAACATTCACAATTATTAAAAAATTATTTTCATAAATAAAAATATATAAGTTAAATTTATACATTTTTATAAGTCTTACTTACAAAGTTTAAAAAATGGAAAACATAAACATTAATACTTAAAATAATATTAGAATTAAAAATCAATACTTAAAATAACATTAAAATTATAAACTTTACCTTAATTAAAAAGATTATTTTGTTAAGAAAAAACTTCAAGAAAATATAAAAGATTCATATATTTTATAATATAAATTTGAAAGACTTGTATAAATTATAAATAACATGAAAGTAAATTATTGAAAATAATGAAATGATTTAATAAATACATGAATACAAAAACAGAAGTAATTCAAAAGAAGTGTAAAATAAAGAATTTTAAAATATCGAAAACACTTGTGTAAATGAAAGATAATCACGAAATTGTAATTGCTTCTTTGTTAATAATATATATAAAGCAAGTTTTTTAAAAGTTTAGAGTGTTCATGTAATATGTTTATACCATAATTATATCTAAATTCCTTTATTTATAATCTTCTCAATGGTTACTAAATATCATTTCCACATATGTTATAACATGCTACATTTATCAACAATTATTTAAGTTTAAAATAAACAATTAGACGTGTTTAGGATAAACAACTTAAAATAGTTTTATTTATAAAATTTCTACCGCAATGTATTTTGGGTATTAATTGATTTGAATATATAACATTACTAATAGTGTATATTTTATATGAGTTGGGTATCTTTATAACTCTAGATATACTATACTTATTTTTTGGTTGACAATAAAATGAAGTTAACCATTAGTTGGAGTATAAATGTGAATACAAATTCTCTTGTTAAACTAAAAAAATTGAATAACACATAAATAAAAAAGGAATAAAATCTAATATATCAAAGTTTTTATTTGAATATCAAACTTGCTTGCTTATGTTATTTGCTAATTTATTGTTATAAATTATTTCAACATTTTATCCTCTTTTATTTTTAAAAAAAGTTGTTTGACATATCTTTCCTCTTCAATTAGACATTTCTAATAGAATTTGTAGCACCGTACATGTGAATAGTGATTCAATAATAGTTTAGTATATATTAATTATCATTTCTATAAAAATCCTAGTTAATATTAATTCTTTGAGTCTTTCAACATTGGTTTTAGAACCAATATTAAATAGGGTATAGTTGAAAGTATGAAATTTTACTATGAGATACTACATCAAGGTCAACAAAGTTTCAACAATGATTTCTCATTACAATTGATGTTGAAAGTGATTTGTTACAACATTGATTATAGTCATTATCAATGTTTAAAGTGACATGCAAAGTTAAAACCTCTTGAACTAATCATCTTTTTCTATAGGGAAACAAAATAATATCATGTAATTGTTAGTTTTAGGTTCAATAATTTATAACATTTTTCTGTTTTATTGATTTTTTTACAAATGGTTGATTATATATAACTAGTATTTTAGGCTTAACAAATTTTTTTAATGTGATAATTTAAGGGATTGAGACATGTTTGATGAAAAGAAAGAGTCGTCTTCACTTATTTATTTTAATGTTGTGTATATGTTTATTTTTTTATTTTAAGAAATTTCATATTTAGTATTTTCTTTAAAATGTTATAAAAAAATTACAAGAGTATAGATAGATGTTATGAAATTGCTTGAGTTGAATTTCAATTACATTTTTACTTGAAGCAAATCAAAACTATGTTCCATTGTTAAAAAAAATGAAGTTGATAAAAGAGAAATTAGCCATAACGTTCGACGTGTACCCCATATTATGTTAAGAACTTTGATAAGTAATCTCTCATATTATGTTAAGAGCTTTGATGAGCAATCCTTAGATTCAAATGTACCTTCTTCTTTTTTTTACTTTTAATTATATAATATATAAATTTTATTAATAGTCGAATATATCGATCTTTATATATTGCTCATCGTGATATTTTGCATTTATAAATGAATTTGTAATTTTACATTTTGAATGACTATAGCTCTGACAAGGACATTCCTAATATATTATTATATTTAGTATTGAAAAAACTAATGTACCTGTCTTTCTTTACATTTTAAAATAATAGTAATTAAAATATATATATATATATATATATTTGTGTGGTAATATATGTATATGTAATGTAAATATGAAATAGGTTGGTAGGGTTGGTGATGTATACTAATAAGTTGTGAGAGTAAGAGATATTCTAACCATGACCATATTTAAAAAAGGAAAATATTAAACGTATTATATCATGTGGCATATCACATTTATATACTTAGTTTTATAAAATACTAATTAAGTAATATTAAGTTAGTCTATAAACATTTTCATCATATATGTATATAAGAACTCTTTAAAAAAATTAGCTAATTAAATCGTGATTATACATCAATAATATTAATTATTTTAGTACAAATATAAAATAAATTACATAGTAATACTAATTAAATAAATATTATAAATAAATTAATCTGACTATAAATTGACTCTTAATTAAATGAAGACTATAGTAAATTAGATTAATATCTCTTATATTGATGCTTAATTAAACAAATATTATAATAAATTAAATTAGTATCTACCAAATTAATGCTTATTTAAATAAAAATATAACAAATTATATTAATATTTACTTAATCTACACTTATTTAAATGAATATTATAATAAATTACATTATCATCTACTTAACCCATGCTTATTTTAATGAATATTATAAAATAAATTACATTATCAACGTTTACAACTTTAATTAAAAATTAATTTAAATTTTTATGTCATTGTAGTTACATTTAGATATTTAAGTTATATTTAACAAAACATCTAATACACATTACTTCTTCTATAAGTTATCACCAAGTTTAATTTAATTTAAAATTTAATACTTTTTTCTTCTAATGGTTATCACCAAGCCCAATTCAACTCAAATTTTATTTATTTTACTTTTATTGGTTGTGCATTGTTTAATTGATTGAGTAAATTATTGTTATACAAAGGAATACTAAAAATATCAATGTATCTTTGCGGGTGCGGTTCCGTTTAACCCGCAGGTTTTGTAGGGCGGATACCGTTTATAAAAACTAAAGACCCTTTGAAATGCAGGCTAGACGAATTTTGTACAGTACGAGTTTATGCAAGTGTAGACTTAAACGGACGGATCCGTCCGTATAGTTAGGGGTGGCCAAAACTGAAAGAAAAAACCACAAATCGATCCAAACCAAACTGAATCACAAAAAACTGCAAGTTTTTTTATTGATTTGGATTTTTTTTCTAGGAACCACACGGTTCAGTTCGGTTTACAATTTAAATTTTCAAAACCGATCCAAACCAAACCAGACTGCAATAAACATTCAACATATTTTTTTTATTATTAATATAACAACAACAACAATAATAATAATAACAACAATAGTAAGTTACTGTTAGGAATATATGTTTAGTATCTTTTTATTTACATTAGTTTCTAAAAAAATTGTTTTTATTTTAGAATATTTTTCATAAACATAATAATATATTTAATTATTATTTAGATTTAGGGAGTTAATATTGAGATATTGTTAATATTCAATGTTTTGTTATATTTTTGTTCTATATATAGAGTACATGAATAAAATACTCTTCTATACAATATATCTCTTATATCTCATATATCTCCAAAACATATTTTCAAAAATCCTAAAAATCTCAATCATTATACATTTTAACATAAATCTTCTTATAGAGTTGTTTTGTTTACTTCACAAATTTGATTTGTGAGTTTCTTGATTTCTCTTCACCGTCTACAACGTTGTCACTTATTGAGATGATCTCATTAACTTTACTATCTTGCTTGACTTTGTCACTGTGTCACTATCACTTTACTCTATTAATGTCATTGATTTGATTTTAGAACACGAGAAACCCTTATGGTCTATTCCTTCCTAAGGACACAAAAGCAAAGAAAGATAAATAGGAGAGAAAGTTGGAAAATCATGAAGGAATAAAAATGAATGCACTAAAAATGAAACAAAAATTTCCTCAAATTCTTTCTTCACAAAGAAGAAGAGATTTGCAGAAAAAGCACGTAAATCAAAATTTTAAAATATAAAATATTTATTTATACTACATATTAATTTAATAATTTTTTTGAATATAATTAATTATTAATTATAAATTTAAATTACGATATAAATAATTAAATAAAAAATTTAAAATTTATTATATATATAACATAATTAATAATAGATTATATATTATATTATAACATATAATTAATTATGTTATTAATTATATTATATAATAAAAAATTATAAAATTGTTTAAAAATTATTTTAAAATAAAATTTAATAATAAAAATAAATTTATATAATAATAAATATTAAATAAATAATAATAGTAATAATTGATAATAATAAATAATTATATTATAAAAATTTTAATTATTTTATCTATTATATTAATCACATCATTCACAAATTTTTATAAACTTTCTCTTCATTTCTACTATCTTTTCCTTGAAAGAAACAACTTCACCTTCTACTCTCTTTCCTCTCAAATCTATTCTTTTCTTCTCCCTCAAATCTATCCTTAGAAAGAAACAAAGTCCTAGAGTAAAAATGCTTACAATTAAGGTAAAAAGAGAATATTTTGCAGAGAGTAAACAAAAATTAGATAAAGTTTGATTGCAATAGGATCATATACATAATTAAATAGATTGATTGGCCAAAACAGGGATAGAAAGTAGTTGTTAAACAAAATGAGAGCAACTAAGTTTTATAAGTTTTGATTGATTTATAGATCTAGGTGAATGTTGTATGAGTGAAATACTTAAAAAAAATCTACAGTAAGAATTTGTATCTTTTCCTTATTCGATTATGAATATGTTTATTGTACCTTTGTAATTATTATTATTTAATATATTTATTAGATTTTGAGTAACATATTTTATATTATATTATTATATTTTAATTTAAAAGATAAAAAATAGAAAATATTTAATAAAAACTATAAATTAAAAACTGCATAGATTCATCCAAACCAAACCAAACCAAACCGTACGCTTAATTTTTTTATTCTTTCAAACCAAACACCATATACTTTTTATATTTGGTTCAAATGTATTTTTAATAAAAAAAACCAAACCAAACCACACCCCAAAGATTCCTACATACCCCTACATATAGTCAGCTCTAATTGTAGTAACCAAACCTATATATTATTTAATATTGATTTTCAAAAATGGAATTAGTGTCCACATAGTATTGTCAATTTTCATTGTGTTTAATTTGAATGCTATAATATAAGAACTTCTTCAAATATAATAATTCAAACTATTATATTAAACCAAAATACTTTAACAGTTGTTTTAATTAACTATATGTGGGTCATTATTCTCAATTGAGAAAAAACATATAAAATATTAAAGTAATAAATGAATAGATACACAAGTAAGAATTGAATTCTATTCAAATGATAACAAATACCTAAACAATGTATTTACAATGTGAACATAAATTGAATTTAAATTGGAAGAGGCATGCAAACAAACTATTATGTATAACTTAATATCATTATGAGAATACGAAAACAACACCATTATGCTTAACATAACTGTAAATCAAACAACCTAATCATGCTCGTACTTCACTAGTAAATAACATGGGTCCTAGAAAGAAGAAAAAGGAGTTATATATAAAAAAATAAAGGTCGTAAAAAGAATAAGTAATTATAGAGAGAAAAATGAATTACAGAAAAGTGTAAAAGATAAAATGAGTAAGAATATTATAGCCCTTTTCAAAGACTTGTTTGAATTGCTCTATTACTTGTTTGAGCATTTAAAGCATATTCAAATATTAAATTACCCTTAACACAACCTTAAAAGTATAATTTTCCTTAATCAATTCTATGAAACCTTATTAATATGGAGTTTATATGGATGAACATTGTTACAAATACTTTTAAGAAAAAAATTGAAAATAGCTTATCCATAAAATAAAATTAATTTATATATAAATTTTCTCATATAATTTTCTAAATTTTTTATTTTTAACTTATAGGATAATTATGGTTTGCGATCAACATAGTTTTTTATTAAAAAAGTGTTGAAGCAACCAAATTTCTTAAAACAGTGCAATGTGCACTTCTCTCACCTGTATCTTGATTTAAAATCTCGTTTTTTATTTGTGTTTTAATACTTTTTATATCAGCTTTAAATAATGATTTTAATAATTTTCACACTCAGACTTTTTTTTCTTTTCTCACAAAAAAGTTTGCATTTCTTAATAATGATTATTATTATTATTATTATCAAACATGTCTCAATACCTTTCATATTTACAAAATTATCTAGGAAATTTCATTATTTATAAAACATATAAATATATTAAATTTGATATGATCCTATTTATCGTTTCAGAGGTTAGATAAGTGAATTTAAATTTATTAAATTTTAATTTTTTATTTAAATAAAATATTCTAATTATTACTAAATACAAAAAATTTAAATATCAAATAATTTTTTATAATTAAAAATATTAATATTAATCATTATTCAAAGTCATTCTTAATTGATGGTAAAAGCTTTTTTAGATTTTTTTTTTTAGTTGATGTTGATAAATTTTTATCTCTATATGAGAGCCAAATTTTTTAATTAATGTAATAGGTAGTTAGAGTCATATTAATCAAGATTTTTATTACATTGTTAATTGAGTTTTTTTTATTGATATCAACTGAAAAGTTTTTTAATTGATATGGACAAAAAAAATCCTTGTAAATGTTGATTAAAAGTTTTATCACTTTATTTGAAAAACATATTGACAAAAAAATAACATTTATGTTAATAATTAAAAAATATTCTAAATATTGACAAGAAAATCATAATAAAAATTAATGAAAAAATCTAGTTTATAATTGAAAAAATAATATTCCTAATATTAATTAATAAAATTCAAATTAATATTGAGAATAAATAATAATGATTTACTATAACAACTATAATTCTAATAAAATAAATAAAAAATAATTTCTATAATATTAATATAAAACTTAGTCGACATCAATATAAAAATTATCATTTTAACAAAGTCCTAATCTTACTTAAATTCATCGTCTTCCAATTAAAAGGGAATTATGAGATGAGAGAATGTAAATAACAAACACACAAGCTTGAAATTATAATAAAAATTTCAAATTTCTATTTCTTTAGATTGAATTTAAAATTATCTATTTTTAAATAACCTAATTATTTTCATAAAAGTTTAAAATTTTGATTTTTTTTCAAAATTATTTATCTAAATAACATATTCGTCTTGAAACATTTCAAGTTTTCAACATAAATAAATTATTCTATTAAAAATCCTTATCTAAACATAAATTAACACCAACACCTCAACTTTATATAACATATGATAAAATGAAAAACATGACAAATTTAAAACACGTGGTTACGATGAAGTATTTAAAATATTAAAAAAAAATATTTCACAATTAAAATAAATCACTACATACATAGTAAAACATTATAATTTATTGATACAAATAATGAGTCGGTAGAAAGTTTAATAATTAATGAAAAAAAACTTTTACCATATTCTTTTTATATATTAGTATATGTATTATAATTTTAAAAATCTATATAATTTAAAAAATTATGTGACGGTTATTTTTAGAAAAAAATTATTTTTTCTTATTTTAAAATAAAAAATAATTTAATATTATTTAATTTTTAATAAATAAAAAAAATATCTTTTACTTATTAAAGAATAGAATTATTTAATTAAAAAATGTTACTAAACTGTGTACACTTTTATGCAATAGTATAGATTCATATGGAGGAAATCGGGATGAGAATAAAATAAAGCGAGAATCTAACTCAAAGCCCGTTTAGGGAAAAAAGGCCTTTTTTGTTATTGGGCCTGGGCTTGAGGGTCAAAACAGTAAAACAAGCATAAAAAAGTTGAGATATAAATGGGGAAACCCTAGTTTCTGTTTTCCGCTGCTGCAAGGGCTCAACGCAGGAGGGGAGAGGAGAGAGAGAAGAGAAGATGACGACACGGTTCAAGAAGAACAGGAAGAAGAGAGGTCACGTGAGCGCGGGTCACGGGCGTATCGGGAAGCACCGGAAGCATCCCGGAGGGCGAGGTAACGCCGGAGGCATGCACCACCACCGGATCCTCTTCGACAAGTACCATCCAGGGTACTTCGGGAAGGTGGGAATGCGGTACTTCCACAAGCTCCGCAACAAGTTCCATTGCCCAATCCTCAACATCGACAAGCTCTGGTCACTCGTCCCCCAGGAAGTGAAGGACAAAGCCTCCAAGGACAACAAGGCGCCTCTCATCGACGTCACGCAGTTCGGCTACTTCAAGGTTTTGGGGAAGGGCGTTCTGCCGGAGAATCAGCCCGTCGTCGTCAAGGCCAAGCTCGTCTCCAAAATCGCGGAGAAGAAGATCAAGGAGGCTGGAGGCGCTGTTGTTCTCACCGCTTGATTTTAACGGTACCGTTTAGGGTTTTCGTTTTTTATTTTTTCCGATACGTTTCGTTTTGTGGACCGGCCTTGTTGCTTAGTCTCTCCTACATTTCAGGATTTAATCTATCATGCTCTTTTTTGTTTAATTGCGCACTTTAGACCTTGACTTATTCATATTTAATTGAAGAACATGGTCGCTTTTAGCTATGTGTGAACATAAATGATATTGTGAAATTGGGAATGAATCCAATTTTGGAATTTGTAGTATGCATTTTCATTGGATATATAATTTGAGCGTTTTGAATAATTGAGTGTTTTTGGGAGGAATGGCGAAGAAAACGATGAAATGAAAGTGAAAACTGCTATTATAATGTTATAGTGAAGTCAATGAGGGTTGAGGAGGTGTGAAGAAGAATGTTTTAAGCAGTTCTTTTATTAATTTTTTACTCTGGACACATACATATATAATTGATTATGTGGAAACACTAGACATGGAAGATAATGTCTCATCTTAGAAAGTGATTTTTTTGCCTGTTAGTTTCTGTTATTACAAAACATTAGACGAAAGCCTCTTCGTTATTCTTGTTACAAAACATTAGACGAAGAAACATAGGGCGAAAGGAATTTGTCTTTGAAACTTGAAAGGAAATATTCGTTAATAAGAAACGAAATCTTAATATAGTCCTCACCATTTTCCTTCAAAGTCATTTCAATTTTTCTATGTTCAATATGCAATCAATAATTTTTTTTTATCTTTCGCAGCTTCACTTGTTTTTGCTAACCTCGTATTTTTTTTGGTAGATTTGAGAACTATGCAATTTTTCACGGTTTCATGGTAATTTATTGATGACTTTCTAAATTTGTCTACCGAAATGATTTTACCATTAAAGTTTTATTTTTGTCTTCTAATTTTTATAATATCTTTCAAAGTCTGATCAAATGTTTCAAAAGTGTAAACTATTTATCGTTAATGTTCATCCCATATTATCAATTTAGTTCATTTCATTCCATATTATCAATTTAGTTTTCTTTAAAAGTTCAACTCAAAGTAATAATAGAATGTAAAATTTTACTTCCAAGAAATAATAAAGAAACAATTTTATTTGAACTTACATTAAATACAATTAATCATTTTGACCTAATAACAACTATCAGTTTTGTAAAATAATGTCTTTCCAAATATGACCATAACCATACAAAAAGATTGTCATGATGTCTTCATGTCATATAGTTATTCATTAGTCAATAATTGAAATAATTGAAATAGTGAAGCATGTCATTTGATTATCTTTTTATCGTAATTTAACGAGTTAATAATAATTCAAACCTATTTTGAAATAGGAATGAATTTAAAGATGTTGGTTAACATAGACAATTATAATATTCTAAATTTTTTTTATTTAATATTAACAATATTTTTTATTTTAAAAATAAAAATTATGTAATTCTACTTCTTCAATTCAAAGACCTATATAAATAAAATAGTATAATAAATGTTAAAATTTCATAGTTAAGTTTGAAAAAGTAAAAAAATTATACATCTACTAAATGAAATGTTTTTTACCAATTTTTAAGGAGAATTCCGAACAATATCTGATTTGGACAAATAATTTTTTTAATTGATTCTTTTAATTAGTGAATTCTCTATCATTTTATAACAAGGATCTTGGTAAGTTTTGTAAGTTTTTTATTGACAATCTTAATACTATCATAATTAGTTCAACTTTTGAAATTATCATGAATATCTTTATATAATATATTGAATTATATTTATTGAACTACATTTAGGTTGAATATAAGTCAATCTATTTATAATGCAACTTTGTGTTTTTTATCATTACTTTGAGGTATCAATACAAATTTCCTAGGAAATTAAGAAAAAAAAATCAAAGTTTTATCTTCCAAAAATAGTTTATTAACTTCAAACCAAGCAAAAAATGTACATATTTATCATTATTCAAATTAATAATAAAATTATCATCTTTGAAAAGATTCGGCTGTCCATTTAGTAGATTCGAAGTTACTTTTTGAAAAGGTGATCATCTATATTGCATGGAAGGGACATATCTTAATTATTTTGAAATAAATGTTTGTTTGTAGAATGCAATTTACTTTGGTTGTAATTAGGATTTACTTTGGTTGTAATTAGGATTTACTTTCAATTGTATTTTTGTTCAATTCTAAGTAGGTGTAAATAGGAATTTTTATATGAGTATATTACGTTTAATAAGGCTAGTGGCGTGGATAGTAGAAGACAAGGCAAACAAGAAGCATTTGAAAAAGTTTTTAAATCCCATTGAAAGCACAAGGTGAGCTAAGGACTCATTGAAGGCACAGAGCACATTTAACATGTTTTTAATGTGGAAAACATGTAAAGAATCTTTGTGCATCGACATATCTATCATTTGTGGTACTTCTTAAGGGAGCACATGCTTTATTTGAATTTAAATTTTTCTCCAAATCTCATGACCACCATTCTATAAGAGAGAAGAGTTCTCTTAGCTTGAGTCCTATCTTGTTTTGTTAGATCAAGCAATGATTCACTTCATCACTTGCGTTGGAAATTTTTCCAGGTGAAGTGACACCACTCATAAATCACATAAGTCTTAATTTCCACCTTTTACTTTATTCCTTCTTTACTTGTCCAGTTTTCTATATATTTGTTTTAGTGGTAAGCATCCTCAAGTAATCCTTAACCTAAAATCCTTAGAAAACTAAAATCAATTTCAACAACACCTTACAAGCTAATTGTATGCTAATTCTTGTTATGTGGAAATTTGAATCATATCAATATATGATGAATGTCAAAACCACATATTAGCCAAAAATGCCTCGAATGGTAACATGTATCCGCAATAAAAGTATCTTTTTGTTCCCCGGTAACTAGTGATTCTACATATTGTTTTGAAGTATTACTAATTTGAATGGTAGCTCTATCTAGACCTTTTTTGAGATATTTAAAAAGACACTTGATGTATTTTGATTAGTTACAATATTTTGTATTAACATATTCTTCATATCTCATCAAAAGAAGTAAACTATAAAAACAACATTCATATTATTCACTTTATCTCCATGTTTTTCTACAAATATATATATATATATATATATATATATATATATATATATATTTGTCCCAACGCTAGAACATGGACAATCACATAATGTTAGTTGAAGATAAAATCTCTCAGGATAATATTTGAAGCATTTACCCTTCTTCATGTAAGAAGAATTGAATTTGGAAACTGTATAAGGACCATGAATCATGTATCTTGCAACAACATTGAAAATTTCATATACAAATCTACATGAAATAATTATGAGTATATGATTCTATCAATGTCTTTTTCCTTTTTCAATTTGTTTTCACCATCCAACCACAATAATATATGATGATAGGGTCGTCCTCTTCTTATGGAATTCCACAATATACATCCCTAATGTAATAACACTACAACAAATTTTACATTTAGTGACACATAAAAAATGTCACTATAGATGTAAAAAACGTGGCTATATAACTTTTATGCATATACCCACACACAATACTAGTGTAGATTTTGAATCAAAATTAACAATATATTTTGTGTGTCACTATAGTCTATACCCACATTTTTTGTAACCGTGGGAATAAATTTGTAAACATATACCAACAATTACGAGGTATTGGTATAATTCATATAATGTCACCATAACCTATACTTAAAATACCTAACAATCCAATCAATCAATCAATTCATCAGTCCACTCCATTTATTAGGTGTCAAGACATTCATTTTTTATTATTTCAACATAAGTACCAATAGTATTGGTTGCTGGTAGGCCAAAGACTAGAACCTTAGATTTTGGGATTTGAATTGAAACATGTTCATTCTTAGGGCTATGTTGATGTTTATCCTCAGTGATGTTCACTGCACAATACATCCTAGTATAACAAACTACATACATTGAAAAAATCTAAAATAGATAAATGCAACAAATTATCAACAGGAAAGGAAATGTAACTTTCAAACAAGTGGCTATTGAAAACTTATTTGATTATGGTCACTGTCTTTCTCATTTCATTCAAGCAATTCATCAAGCACTTACCATACAAAAAAATAGTAGAATTATGAGCAACAATAAGAAACAATAAATCATGCAAAGCACACAAATCCATTGGAGTAATAACCCTGCAAACCTTTCCCGAATACCTAAATAAAAAATACTCATGCAACACTATCCTATCAGAGGATATATTTTTGGCAAACCCTGAACCATTATAATGAATATCGCAGTGGAATGAGAGGCTATATGTTGGTGCATTGTGGCATGCTCTTCAATGGCAATTTGTGGTGCATGTAGGTCAGCTCTACCACGCTCTACTACTAATAACTCTCCATTGCAAACTTTCAATGCATGGTGTGAGAGAAGAACATGAATAGGGGAACAAAATTTGGTTAAGAGAAGCATAGCCGTTAGACAGTGTTTTTTTTAAAAAAAAATTCCAGATAACATTGTGCTCGTCATTGCAAAGCTTGATGAGAATGAAGATTAGTAGATAGGAGAGAGAGCCAATTGCCAATTTTTTCAAGATGTAGTAGATGTTGCCATACCAGGTGCCAAAGGGGGTTGCCGGAGGACGATGACGGCAAAGGAAGAGGATCTCCTCCCATAAAAAATCAAGGTTCATGAAATCAAAATTTGGTGGGGTTTTGATGCCAATTGAGTCCAACTAGGAATGGAATATATTGGTGTTAACCGGTATTTGATGGAGAGTCTGGTTAGGGTTTAGTGGAAAATTAATGGGAAAGAATCGAAGGACACAAATGAAGTTTTGTTTTCTTTTTCTATCATTACTTTATCATCTTCTATTTATAATTATTGTTCTTTATCATCTTCTATTTATAATTATTCTTCTTTATCATCTTCTATTTATAATTATTGTTCTTTATAACAGTAGATCCATATTAAAAGAGGATATTCAATAAATTGGTTAAATCATCAATTAGTGTTATTTAATTTAAAAATTTAATTTAATTTTGAAAAAAATATTTTAATAATAAGTAAATTTTATAAAATTAGATAAAGTTTCATTATTCTTTTATCTCTTCATTTTATTATTTTTATATCACTTTAACCTATTTAAATTATTAATAAAATGTTATATGTTTTGTTTACCAAAGTAATAAGTTTTACCCACACTTAATATATGTAGATATAAAACTTTGAATTTCACTTATATAAAATATATGTAGGTAAAAGTATTTTTTAGTTTTAGCTACATTTATTTAACATGTGTAGGTAAAAGTGTGTGTATGTATAGATAACATTTCTTGTAACAAATAAGGTACAAAAAATTATGTTTAATCATCAAAATATTGTTAATATATAATGAAGGAAATTGATTACCTGCTTGAACTTTGCCTATTTATTTCGTAAAATTTCATCTTGCAAGCTCTACACGTAATGTCCGGTCCATTTGCAACATTTAAACCTTTCAAAACAACAAAATCATGTATTTCACTTCAATTGGTGTTATATTTAGTGATTATAAACAAAATAGGATATCCAAATCTCTTATAGATAGTTATAACATCTTGATAATTGTCTGATAAGTGGCAAAATTTTAATTAAAATTAATATTAATTAGGTACTTAGTAACTAGAAATTCCTAAGAAAGAGGAAAGATAATCTCTCCCAATGAATTTTTATGTGTGTATATTTGTATGCAGGAGTAGGTATAAAAAACAGAAGAAAAATCAATAAATCAAGGGAAGAAAGAACAAAAGTTGAAAAGAATGGGAGACACAAAAGTCAAGGAGTAAAATTAGGCCAACATTTGGACTATTTTCACTTAAGTGGGCTATTTTCACCTAAGTTTGTTATTTTCACTCAAGCTAAATATAACATGATTTTCTGTTATATAAAAGACCCAAAAGCTCTTATGTAGGCATCCCATCTTGATGAATATCAAGAGTACTTTAAAAAAAGTGAAAATGAGAAGGAAGAGGTCCTGGATTGGAAAGAAGATTCAAGATTAATTTCTCATCCGCATATCCATCCGAGTATATAAGCTGCTCATAATCACGAGTGGCTAACTAACTTTCCTTTGTATTGAGATTGAATGTAATTTGTCAAACTCTTCTGTTTCACTCTTGATTGATATATATGATATCTTCTATTCTGTGTTAATGATTCACTTATGTTCTTAATGCGGAGGTGAATTGATCACTCACTTTTGATCTATGATTTATGGTTATATTGGAAAATTAATCTTAAATCTGATTCGAATTAAATCATTTTACATGTTTGAATACTAGGAATAGATTTAAACTCTCTTTAAACTTTGTAAAATCCTTTTATTTTTGTAAAAAGCTTTTAACATTGAAATAATCGATTATCTCCTGGAATAATCAATTATCATACTTAAAATAATCGATTATCTTGCGAAATAATTGATTATCATCAGCAAACTTCTATTTTTCAATTACTCTCTAGAATAATCGATTATCCCAAGTAATAATTGACTATTCTGAACATTTTTGCGAAAACCTTTTCATATTCTACAGAACCTTGCACCCCTCTTTTTTTATAAATACATAAGGGGTCAGAACCTTCAAAATTCACCTAAAGAGATCAAAGTGAAATTTGCTCTGTTGCTAGTGTTCAAACTTGCTTCATCCTTTGTGGTTATTCAAAGGAGGTGTTTTCATTCCTTGTGGTGTTCAAGGAAGGTGTTGTTCATCTCTTGTGTTTTCAAGAGAGGTGTTGTTTCATCCTTTGTTTTGTACAAAGGAGGTGTCTTGTTAATCTTGTTGCTATCTTTCTCATTCCGTTGCACTGTAAGTTTGTAAACTTTATTATTAAGATAGTTAGTAGAAATCACTCTCTGTTAAGGTGATAAGTCACTGAATGTAGGATCTGCTTTGATCTGAACCAGTATAAATACTTTGTGTATTTTTCTCTATCCCTACTCTCTTTACATTTAGCTTATATTCTGCTTATTTGTGTTATACTCTAATTTCTATAAAGCAAAACCTAAATTTATATTGGGATTTTTGTTAAACTCTGTTTTAACAAGATTAAAATCGAAAAAGGTTTAATTTTTATTAAGAAATCAATTTATCCCCCTCTTGTTTTATTGTACCTGCCCTATTATTCTAATAGTTGGCATCAGAGCTGGTTTTTTATTGTTATTTCAAAACAGATCAGTATTGACAGGACAAAATCAAACTTTTGCTGAAGGTGCTTCCATCAACATACCTCCACTCTTTGCTGAAGAAAACTACCCATTCTGTAAAGTCAGAATGCAAATCTTTATGGAGTCTATTGAGCGTGGAGTTTGGGATGTTGTTGCAAACGGTCCTTTTATTCCTATGATTGGTCAAGAACCAAAGGAATTCTCTACTTGGACTGTAGAAGAAAATAGACGAGCTCAATATGATGTAAGAGCTAGAAATATAATTTCTTCTACACTAACTCTTGATGAGTTTTACAAGATCTCTGTATGTAAGACTGCAAAAGACATGTGGGACGTGCTAACTGTCACACATAAAGGAACAAATGACGTGAAACGGTCCAGGAAGAACACTCTCATCCAACAGTATGAGATGTTTAGGATGCAACAAGGAGAAAATATTTATGTTGTGCAAAAACGCTTTATGCACATCGTAAACCACCTCATCGGTCTTTCGATACTGATGAGTTAAATATTAAAATTTAAAATCTTTGAACAAGTCATGGCAACTAGAGCTGTCAAAATGGGTCTGACCCAATGGGTCGACCCGTATAGCCTATGATTCAAGTTAGACTAGACTTAAAAAATTGTAGCCTAAATAACAATAGGCCATTTTAGCCTGACTCATTTGGCCCGATGTTCATATGGGCCAAGGCCAGGTTGGCCCAGAGGCTAATGGGCTAACTCGTTTATTTTTGTTCTTAATTTTTATGTTGTCATACCAAAGAAAGAAACTCTTGTGTCTCAGAGTTTCTCTTTTCTTCTTCATCTATTTTCCTCCTTTTTTATAAGCTCCTTCATCACTACCACTACACTCCACCTCTTGTCTTGTTATATCACCTTCACCACCACAGTTTCATGCCTCCTTCACAACTTCTCTGTTTCACATTCGGTTACGTTCTTCCTTATTTTTTTATCAATATATATTCTCATTTTTTGCATTTCTAATCAAAATTGTATATATGCTTTTTTTTCCTCGTATCATCATGGGTTTGTGTTATTTTGTTAATATTTGGTGAGTTATAGAAAGTAAAATTGTTATATAAGTTGCTCAAATACGAACATTTTTGCACAAACTTTCATATGGATATATTGTATATTTATATATTATTTACTGTTGACAAAAATATTATATTATGGATATGTTGTGTTCAGTAGATGCTTGACTTTTTTAGAAGTGCTTAGCAGGTGCTTAACAGGTGATCTAAGTTTGTTTTATAAGTTTTTCAAATGTTAATATTTTTACACAGATATTCATGTAAATGTATTATATATTTATATTTATATGTTATTTGTTGTTGATAAAAAAATTATATTATAGATATGTTGTAATATTTTTTCAATTTTTAATTAGGCTAAAAATGGCCCGTTGGCCTGTTGGCCTAACATAAGGCCAGGTTAGGCTAAAAATTATTACCTGTTTTAAAATATAGGCCAGGTTGGGCTGTCAGATTTTTTTAACTTGGCCCATAAGGCTAGGCTAGGTTGGGCCGAGCTGCCCGTTTTGACAGTTCTAATGACAACCTAAAGTTATTACCATCATGGAATCACAAAATCTTGAGAACATGTCCATGGCGGCTCTGTTTGGAAAGCTTAGAGAGCATGAAATTGAGTTAGGAAGGCTAATTGAAGAAGAACATGTAAGGCAAAGGAGAAATATAGCCTTCAAATCTGAAATTTCTAAAGAGCAAAGTCATATGACTCTGATTGTGAAAACATGGAACTTATGTTGAAGAAATTCACTAAGTTCATGAAAAACAAAAGTAGGAATCATCAGAAAGAGTTCGAAAATGATGATCATGCTCCTACTTCAAATTACAAATGCTATGGATGTGGAAAGAATGGTCACATTAAAACAGACTGCCCAAATCTAAAGAAAGGAGACAATAAAAGGGATATGAGACTTATGAAAAAGAAGAAAGTCTATTTTGATGTTGACTCAAGCTCTTCTTCAAGCTCAAGTGAATCTGATGAAGAAGCAAATCTTTGTTTTATGGCGCAAAGTGAGTCTTCATCTAGTAGGGTTAGTAATTCTAGTTTTTCAAATGATTATGATGAATTACTTTTTGCTTTTTAAGAACTTTGTGTTGAATCTAAAAAGCTGTCAACTTTGCATAATAAATTGAAAATTGAATATAAAGTTCTTGAAGAAAAAGTTGAAATTTTAGAAGAAGAGAAAAATGTTTTAGAAAAAGAAAAAGTTGAAAGTGTTGAGTGTAAAAATTGCAAGGTATCTAAAAATAAAATTATTTGTCTTGAAAACTCCCTTACAAAAATTATTGCTGGAAATTTATCTAGTTTAGAAAAATAAGAAATTGTTGATTGTGAAAATTGTAAAGTTTGTGAAAAAAGATTTTCTAAACTTGAAAAATCTATTAAAAAAATTTCTAAAAGTAAAAATAAATTGAATGATGTTTTTTGTTTAAAGAAGAAAACTTTTAAAAATAAACAGTGTATTGAAAAGAAAAATTCTCATAGGCAAACCCCTGTTAGAGGTGAAACATCCTCTAAGCATATGATTCTTACTTGTTTTTAATGTTTGAAGAAGGGACACTCTTCAAACAAGTGCATAATCAAACATTTTAGTGTCCCTAAAGGAAGATATATTTGGGTTCCAAAATTGAAATAATTTTTATACTAACCCTAAAGGACCCAAACAAGTTTTTGGGGACCAAAGCTTCTCTCATTTGTTTTGCAGGTTGTCTAAAAAACAAGGATGTCTCTTGGTATCTTGTTAAGATTTATAGAAGAGAACTTGTTTATACAATGAAGGAGAATTTTTTAGATGTCTTGATTTAAGAAAAGAATATTGATGAAGTTTTGTTGAATTTTTTTATTATCTACTCCTAAAATGATTTAGTTGCAATGTTTACCTATGCTTGCATATTCTGTTTTGAAGATTGCATCTGTTTAGGGGTAGCTTTTAAATTAAAGGGGAGATATTTGAAAAAAAAATGAGTTATGAAATATATTCTCTTAATGTGTTTACTTTCCCTCTAAAAGTCTTTTTATGCTTCTATTGTTTGCTCTCTATATTTTTTTTTATATATACTTCATCTAAGTAGGGAGAGCATTTTATTAAGAGGAAGTATTGTTTCTTTCAAAATGCGGAAGTTTTCTAATTTTCATTTTTTTTTATTTTTATCAAAAATTGGGGGAGAAAAATTAGACTTTTGCATGCTTATTTTTGCTAACTATCTTTTTGCTTAAGATAAACATATACAAGTTGCACAAGTCTTCAAGAATTTTTTATCATCATTAAAAAGGGAGAGATTGTTAATCTAAAGATGAAGAAGGATCTTTAGAAATATCTAAAGGATAATTGTTTTGATGATGATGGCTCTAAAAGAAGAAGATGGACCTTCATGATTGAAGTTTTGGGGTCTTGAAGTCTTGTGGAAGCTTTAATCTTGTAGTTTTGTATATGTTTGTTTATAATAGTTAGGAATCATGTTGAAGATCACAACATGAACTAAACTCTTCTTGAACTTTGAAAAAGCCTTTTGTTTTTCGTAAAAAGCTTTTCATGTTGAAATAATCGATTATCTCCTGGAATAATCAATTATCATACTTAAAATAATCGATTATCTTGCGAAATAATTGATTATCATCAGTAGACTTCTATTTTTCAATTACTCTCTGGAATAATCGATTATCCCAAGTAATAATCGATTATTCTGAATGTTTTTGCGAAAACCTTTTTATATTCTACAGAACCTTGCGCCCTTCTTTTTCCATAAATACATAAGGGGTCAGAACTTTCAAAATTAATATAGAGAGATCAAAGTGAAAATTGCTCTACTGCTAGTGTTCAAACTTGCTTCATCCTTTGTGGTTATTCAAAGGAGATGTTCATCTTTTAAGGTTTTCAAAAGAGGTGTTGTTATCATCCTTTGTGGTTTCAAAGGAGGTGTTTTCATTCTTTGTGAGGAAGTGGTTGTTTGTTCATCCTTTGTGGTTATTCAAAGGAGGTGTTTTCATTCCTTTTGGTGTTCAAGGAAGGTGTTGTTCATCTCTTGTATTTTCAAGAGAGATGTTGTTTCATCCTTTGTTCTGTACAAAGGAGGTGTCTTGTTAATCTTGTTGCTATCTTTCTTATTCTGCTGCAGTGTGAGTTTGTAAACTTTATTATTAAGGTAGTTAGTAGAAATCACTCTCTATTGAGGTGATAAGTCATTGGACGTAGGATCTGCTTTGATCTGAACCAGTATAAATACTCTGTGTATTTTTTTTATCCCTACTTTATTTACATTCAGCTTATATTCTGCTTATTTGTGTTATACTCTAATTTCTACTATAAAGCAGAACCTAAATTATTGGGGTTTTGTTAAACTCTGTTTTAACAAGATTAAAATCGAAAAAGGTTTAGTTTTATCAATAAACCAATTTAACCCCTCTTGGTTTGTTTTACCTGGCATATTATTCTAACAATATTTGCTTTATTAAATTATGTTTTATATTTGTGCTAATGTATCAATTATTAGTTATAAATTAATATAGTGCATTGGGTGGATATCATGTTGATCGTCTTAAGATTGTACACTAATGACAACTCGTGGGACGAGAACAAATTTTACTTTTCCATTCTCATTCTTGAAGTTAAAGTTCGTCCTTATCCCCGTCTTCATACCTAATGAGTGTGAAATTTTTTCTTATCACCATTCCCATCAGGTATCGGGTATGCCCATACCTGCTCCTTATTTTTCCAAATATTAATTAAATAATATTTTATAAGAAAATAAAAATCATAACGAAGGAAACATGATATTATCAAGGATTCAATGTCAAAAGGATACTTATTTTATTTTTTCTAATGTCAAATATCAATAAAGAAATTATAATGGTATAAATCTCAAACCAAAGCAACAAATAACATTTGGATGAAGGTAAAATAATTATACAAAAAAGTAAAAATGATTAAATGTGTACTCTAAAAATAAGTTATGAAACAAGGAGCAAAGAAAAGTTAATATAAGTATTTAGGTTACCTAATAAACTAAAGACATTTTTAATAATTTAAAATGAGGACAAGTATGAGGATGGAGACAAGGTATTGAGACGATTATATGGATGGGGACGAAGCATATATATATATATATATATATATATATATATATATATATATATCCACGTCCCTGTATCCAATTTAGAAAATCAAATATTATCCATACTCATACTTATATCGAGTTAATGTGAGAATTTTTCGTCAAAATTGGAACATATCCATTTTTCATTCCAACATATAAGATATTCTTGGAAGTCAATTATAATCATTCTCCATTACTTCACATGTTGTCTCATATAATTAAATGTTAATTTTACTATAGTATAATATACAAGAATATGATTAAGAGTGTGACTACTAGTTTATATATTAGATAAAAAGCATAATCACATATAAAAAGCATAATCATATGTCTAAGTTTTAAATAACTTTCTTTCTAAAATTAAGTTTAAATTAAACTTTAACTCTTTTTTTACAATTGATGCATTACTTCCTCTAGACAAAATTCAAAAAATGTCATCCAAAAAATGTAAATTAATAAAACTTAAAAATATTAAACATATTTATATTCATTTTAAAAGGGTTTTTTCATATATTTTTAATATAATATCAATTATATTTACAATTTATGTGAAAGTGACTTTTAAAATTAATGTTAAAAATTTATACTTCCTAAAAGAATAAAAACTAGATATGGATTCTCTTAGCAATATTAACAGGAAGAAAAATCAACATTAAAAATCACCTATGACAATAGTCTATAGAATGGTTAATGAGAAGGGTTAACTTGGATTTGGAAAAGAAAAAGAATATGATGTGGGCATTTTGAAAGGACGCTTGGATGTGAATACCATAAAGTTGTAGTACATATGATCATTGTACTTCATCTTATGCAAAGGAAAAAACCATGTTTTGTTCTCTGACTTTTTTGGAAACTTGTTAAACTTTTATTCTTAATATTTTTAAATGGATGAATTTAATTTTGTAATAGTAATAAAATTTCACTAAATATTATGTTTAAATAGGATATAACACTTAATTCACATGATTATAAAATTAAATACTAAATTAATTAATTTAAATATAAAATTTATTAAAAAACATAAAACTTGAAAACATTTTTCCCCGAGTGCTGGTATACATCAAAGTCATGTTGCATTGCTCTTCTCATGTTTGTTGTTTTTGGTGTGGCACGTGATATCACATGTCAACATTACGTGGTATCATTACCACCACGCTTTCCTTTTTTTTCGTTATGCTTTTAAATAATTTTATATGTTCTTATTTAATATATACCTTATTGTATTGAAGGTAGTAAAATCGACTTTTATTGAATTTTTTCATATTTAATTTTTTACTCTAGAAAATAAAATAAATATTGTGTTTGTTTGTGTATATATACATTTATATTTTAACTCTTATTTATTATATTAAACTTATTAATTATAAATAATTTAAAGGATAAATGTAAATAATTTTATCATATATAATAACGTACCATTATAAGGTAGTATAAACTACTTTATATAATTTTGTTCTTTAATTAAATTTTTATAGCATATATTATTGTATCTGTATAAATGAATTTAAATTAATATTTTATTATCTATATTATTTTAAAGTAAAAACAATATATATTAAGGTATAATTTATAACAAAGTATAAAGAGATTTTTGCTTTCAGCGTCTATTTTTATATTTTTATTATATTTTAAAATTAAAAATTATTTAAAATTTAAAATTAATTTTAAATATTTTAATATATAATTATCTATATTTTTCATATAATCATTATTTTAAACTATTTGAAATTAAAATAAAACTTATTTAAATCTCAAAAAATAATTATAAACACTTAAAAAATATAACCACTTATTTTTTATATAATTATTCTTATTATTTACTCAAAATATATAAAAATAAAAAATATTTCTTTTTTATTAATATATAATAATAATAATTTATAATAAAATTAATTTAAGAAAATATTTTCGCTGATTTAAGTGAGTACTTTTTTAATGTAATTTAATAATATTTTCTAATAATTATTGTAGTATTTAATTTGAATGATATGTGGGGAACAAATTAAATTAATTTCCTATTGTAACTGTGTCGGTGCGTGGATAGAGTATCCAACAAGGATACGTCACTAGTTTTAAAATAATTTTACATCAAATATACCTCCGACCGAAATAAGAATAGGTTGTTAATTTTGAAATGTGTACCTCAAATAAACCTTAACCAGAATAATTTAACTTAAATTCTTTTAGAATAAATTAAATTAAATATAAACCCATTTATATTTTATTACCTAACCCATAAATTGAATAATTATATAAAAATAATAATTTCTTACACCTCACTTTTAGTTCATTTTGACGTTGATTAATTTCTTTTCACCGCTTTTCTCACTAAAAGGTGTAATTATTTTTCAGAAGTTACTAAAATGGACAATTTAAATAAAATACGGATTTGGACGATAATTTTACAATAAAAATCTTTACTATTTTATTTTTTTAATATTGAAGGTTTTAGTTTTTTTTATATTGAAATCGACACTTAAGCGACAATTTTAATTTTTAAAGTTGTTATACGATTTCCAATTTCTTTTACCAAAGTCATCACTTAATTCAGTTGTAATTTTTTTAGTGAAGTCAGAGTGACCATTTCATTAGTTTTTGAACCTCCTATATTTTTAACTATATATATGTATATATAATATACATATATTAATGAAAGTAAATATAAATCAGTTATTAATATATAAATTAAAATTATTTATATAATAAATGATAATTTACTTTAATTATAATAGTTTTATTTTAGAAATAATATTTAGATATTTAATTTTTTTAAGATAATAATTTTTTAATTTAGAGTTAGATTGATAATGTGATTAAAGTGAAAATTTGTCTCATAATTTAAAAAAGCAAAACAAAATCAAAGTAGTTATGGTAAATAATTTTAAAAGATTTCCATTTTTAAAATAACAGTAAAAAGTACTTCAAATTTTAAAACATACTTTAATTAAAAAATAATATATAAAGTAATTACTAATATATAGATTTAAATTATTTGTGTAATTAATTAAAATTTATTGTTTTTTAAACCAATTTGAGTAAATTGACACTCAGTTTTTGAAACCAAACTCTAGGAGCTTGTTTAAGACCTTGCGTAATTTGCAAATAAGATTAGAATTCCCTTGATGAAATCTTTGTGGCTATTGCATGTATATATTTTCTTGAAGATCACCATTAAGAAAAGTGTTGTCCACATCAATTTGATGAATTGGCCATCCTTTTGAGACAGCAAGAGCAAGAACAACGCGAATGTTGACATGTTTAACGACAATACTAAATGTATCTATGTAATCGAGACCTTGTTGTTGAGTGAAGCCTCTTGCCATTAATCTTGCTTTATGCTTGAGAATGGAACCATTGGGTTTATATTTGTTTTTGAAAATTCATTTACACGTTATAACTTTCCTGCCTGGAGGTAAAGAAACAAGTTCCCAGGTATGATTCTTTAGTAAAGCCTTGTATTCATCTTGCATAGCTTGTTTCCAGTGAGAATTGTCAAGGGCCTGATCAGTAGAGGTTGGTTCAGAAGTTACCAATAGCGCTTTGGGCTTGAATATGCCAACTTTGGCTCTAGTGATCATAGGATAACAATTTGGAGCAGAGGTGGCAGGTTGAGCTGATGTGGCTGAAAGAATAAGTTGAACTTTAGCAATGTGTGGTTGAGTCTCAGGTTAAGGAACAGGTTGAACTTGAGTTGATGGATTGTTAATATTTGAGGTGGAGTTGATGATTGTAGGTGGTGTAACAGGAGCTGCAACATCAAGCCTGATTGGGACAGATTGTAATGGTGTTGAAGTTGATGCATTTGAGGGTAGAATAGATAGTGTTGGTATAGTTGGAATTAAGGACATATGTGGCTCACCTGCAAGATTGTTAGTGCTAAAACCAGAGGTACTAGGGAAAGTACTTTCATAAAAAATTACATTCCTAGAGATAATAGCCTTACCATTATTTGTGAAGCATTTATGCCCTTCATGTTGCAAGTTATAGCCAATAAAAATGCATTGTGATGATCAGAAGTCCATTTTATAATTGTTAAAAGGTCTCAAATGTGGATAACAACACAACCAAAAGGTTTTAAAAGAAGATAGTTAGGCAAACTTTTAAAAAGAATTTCATATGGAGATTTCATTTTAAGATTAGGTGTTGGAAGTCTATTTATGACATGAATGGTCGTGCTAAAAACATCAACCCAGAACAAAGGAGATAAACTAGCAGAGGTTAAGAGAGTTAGACCCACTTCTGTGATATATCTATGCTTTCTTTCTACTGTTCCATTTTACTAATGAGTGTGAGGACAACTGATTCTATGAGTGATGCCATTTTCATTAAACATATTTGTAAGACATGCAAATTCTTTTCCCCTATCAGATTGGAACATTTTGATATGACTTCCAAATTGATTTGCAACCATGTTTTTAAAATGTTTAAAATAATGATCATTTTTAGATTTATTTTTCATAAAGTAGACCCATGTGAATTTGGAATATGCATGAGTAAAATGAACATAATAGTGGAAACATTCTCTGGAAACATAATGTGAAGGTCCCCAAACGTCACTATATATGAGATCAAGAGGAGCAAAATATATGGTAGTGGAATTTGGAAAAGGTAAAACATGTGATTTACCAATACAGCAAGATGTGCAAACAGAAGTATCTTTATTACTATTAACAAGTATAGAGAGTTTACAGGATTTCATAATAGTCTCTACAATTTTTCTAAAAACATGAGCTAATTTGTGATGCCAAGTATCATATGATTTGTCTGCTCGTTGAACATTTAGAGCAGTAGTAGAAGAAGAACAATTAGTAGTAGGATGCAAATAGGAATCAGTTTTCAGAATTGAAACTTCATCAAACACATATAGACCATTTTTAAGAGTCCCTTGTAGAAGAATTTTCTTCGAATCCTGAAAATTTACAAGACAATGATTTGTGTGAAATTCAACAAAGACCTCATTGTCTCTGCAAAACTTAGACACACTGAGCAATTTTTTTTTCTTTTCTGGCTTTCTCATGGCTTTCGCAACCTCCAAACAATTCATTCCTCAAGCCTTCTCCACCCCTATCTCGGCAAAACTCAATGAAGATGATTTTCTCACTTGGAGACAACAAGCTGAATCCACCATCCGTGGGTATCGCCTAAAGAATCACATTCTTGGCGTCAAGCATGTTCCACCTCAATATCTTAGTCCAGAAGACCTGGACAAAGGTGTTATCAATCCTAACCATGAAAATTTTGATCAGCAAGATAATTTTCTAAAATCATGGTTACTTGAAAGTATGGAATCTCAATTCAAGGTCCTCATGGTTGGATATGAGTGGTGTCATCAGATCTGGAGCAATCTTGAAACTTATTTTGCTTCTCAAACCAAGGCTTGGGTGAAACAATTAAAGATTCAACTAAGAACCACCAAGAAAACCACAACTTTAAATCAATATCTTCTTGACATTAAGAAGATTGTGGACACCTTTATTGCTATTGGGTCACCTTTTACTCCTTTTGAACACATTGATGCAATCTTTGATGGGTTATCTGAAGAATATGACCTCTTCATTACTTTTGTTCTTACACGCACAAAAGATTACTCAGTTGAACAAATTGAAGCCTTGTTAATGGCACAAAAAGAGCGTATGGAAAGACATAAAAGAAGTGACACGGTTCTTCCTCAAGCAAACTTGGCTCAAGGACAATTTCAAATCAGAAAACAAATCAACAATCACAAAGGAGGAGGGTCTACCATGCATAACTCTACTGGAAGAAGTCACCAAAAAGGAAGAGGTTGTGGTTGATCAAGTCAGCAACTGGGTCGAGGTAACAAACAACAATGTCAAGTTTGTGGCAAATTTGGCCATATAGCTTTTCATTGTTGGCATAAGTATGATCAACAATTTGCTGAACCAAATTTCAATAATCTCTTTAACTCGTTCAACTCAAGCAACCAACAACATCAAATGCAAGCAATGTTTGCGGGCTCACAAAACATGGCTTGTGATGATCAATGGTATCCAGACTCAGCCACCAATAATCTCACTCCTGACTTGGCCAATCTTGATTCAAGAACCTCCACTTCTAGTCAAGACAAGATTCATATGGATAATGATCAACCAATAGGTAGTCATCATACATGTACTTCTTTCTTTCATACTCCTATGTCATCTAAGGTTTTTACTTTGAAAGATTTATGGCATATACCTAAAATCACTAAAAATCTACTCTATTACCATGTTAGACCAATCAAATAAAAAGAAAAAGAAGACTGAAAAACATAATTACATTAAAAATCAATTCAAAAAATATGAAAGGCTGAAAATATTATACACCTAAACAAATAGACTAATAACATACAATAACAAAATGATAAATGATTGTTATTACAACTCACCAAACAAATTAAATTGATTATTACTTAAAACAAATTTTATATTTTTTAAGAATATTGTAGTTATTTTTCAAAATACATAACTCAAAAACTTTAGTTTAATTTAATTTTTTATTTATTTTATTAAATCAATTAAATAACTCAAATAATTTTCATTCATTTTCGTTTTATTTTCTTAATTCAAACCATTTACTTTTTATTTTTTTATTATTTCCTTTGATTTTCGCATGTAGATTTGCCATAATTTATTCTTGAGGAGTGAAGAATTACAATGAAAGCATTCAAAATTTGTTATTTCACCCGTTTAATTCAAATTAGACACTGCTAAACTTTTTCACATTTATGCGAAGACAGTGCACAATTCAATGAATCTCATTTACATATTTTAATAATATTTATTTTTATTGTAATAACAATTTAAATTATATTAAAATAAATAAAATTAGTAAAAAATTAAATATATATTATTTTCAATTTTTGAATTTATATAATATTATTTATAATTTTATACTTCATTATATTTTAATTTTAATTTATATTTATTTATATTTATTTAATTTGATTTTTTATTATATGAATTTAATTAGAAACTTTCTGCTCACTTCTCCTTAAATTCACTTATTTTTTTAATCCAAATAATTTATTTATTTTTTGAATTAAATTTGTGTGTAGTCTTTCATATGTAAAAATTATGTTTAATATCTAAACAAATTTTAAATTTTAATTTATCTTTAAACTTTATTAATTAATATAAATAATTCTTAATGTTTTATAATTTTTTTTCATATCTTTTTATTTTACTCTCATCTCTTTCTTGCTCTTATTTTTTTTTAAAAGATAATATTATGGGTTGACTATCATTTCCACGGATTTATAAAATATAAAAATGACAAATAAATAAAAAATTTATCATAAAAGCAAAAGACAATTTTAACCTTGGTGTGTGTTCTACTCCCGTGTCTCTTTCACGTACATCTTTTAAGTTATAAAACAAGATATGGAAGTGGCTATAGTAAATTATACTTATTGATTTTTATATATAAATTTTGTTTCTTAACTTTGAAAACAGTGACATCGGAACCTTATCTTAAAATTAATGTTAATAGACAGAAAAGGGAGGTAGACTCCGGAGTGGCAGTGGCTTGCTTGTTGATTTTGGGTCCTTTGATGGGATGAGCAAAGCTAGGTTGTCATGTTAAAAATGGTTATTATTATTTTTTGGACGTTTTGAAAATGTACAGACCCAAAAGCAGATCGTCCTATCAACCCTGCACCAACTTATCGTATTGGACCCCATTGATAAGCCCTTTCCCTCTCTTCCTTCCTCTTTTCTCTCTTTCTTTCTTTAATCAAACATCATCAACCTTCATTCTAAATACCATTTTAATCTACTTTTAAAACCTCCAAAAATTTAATTAAAATATCAAACTTTTAATCGAATAGAACCTAAGAAATAAATAGCAATATGTATGATTTGGGCATAAATAAAAATATATATTACAAATCACTCCATTGTTAAAGTGGTGGAATTGCATTTTTCATGCCTTAACTCAAATCTTACTTCTTAACTGCCACTACTGCTGTTAATTAGTAATTAGTAATAATAATTAAAAAAAGGTGATGCAAGATAAATGTGTGATGTTAACGAACAGTAATTAAGGATGATAATGGTATGGGAAAAGAAGAGAATTAGGAGAGTTAAAACTGAGAACACGTGGCTTGATTTGGCAGTATATAAGCAGAGTTACTCTAGTTTTGGAGTCCATCGTCACAGCTGGCTCTGCTTCCTCTTTCTGCGTGTTGGGTGGTTTGTTTCTTTGTTTCAGATCACGGTGCTTGTGCAGTGGAAGAAGAAGGAAGAAGGAGAAGAAGAAGAAGAAGAAGAAGAAGAAGAAGAGGGTGAATTGCTGTATGTCAGTGTATTGTGCTGAGACCTATTGGGGTGGCGGAATTGGTGAGATAGCGAATCCTCTGCAATGGCCTCAGCTCCGCAAAAGGCGACGCCACCACCACCGCCGCCGCCGTCCTCTTCTTGCTGTTCCGCTGCCCCCGACTCCGCCGCCATTCCCCGCGCCGCTGCCCCGCCGCAAGACTGGACTACCGCCGCCACCGACGTCCCGCTCATTCGCCCGGTCGATTCCTCCACCAATGCCTCTGCTGCCAAGGGTACCTAATATAGCATCTCTTCGCTTGTGTTTCTCTCTGTTTTACGTTACGTCAAATCGAATACCTCAATTGCATACAAAAATTAAAATACAAAGAAATGTTTTGATTACTTATTTGCAGGAATAATCCTTAAGCTCCTGTCTCAATGCCTGGAAATCATTCATTTTAATCTCTACGTATGTGTTTTTGAACTCGTTTAACACACTAAAATGTAGAATTGCGCAGTTAAGGTGAAACTATATGGTTGACTTCATGCTGCTATGTTTGTGTGCGTATGGTGATGGTATGTATGTGAAATGATATGGGAACAGGAGAACATGCATGTCTCTCATCTGTTTCAGTTTTTAGGTTTTTAGTTTTTCAGAACTTAATCAATTGGATGAGATATTGATTGTTGAGTGGTGACGACTTGTTTAGAAAACAGTTTTTAGAACTCTCAAATAAGAAGGAAATCAAACAGGTCTTATATTCTTACTTTTCAATTCTTTTTGCATGTTCTTGAATGTAGGTTCTGCTTGCTTTCACATTTTTTAATAGTAGCTAAACTATGTTACTATTTTTGTTGTAATATTGCATAGGTGTCACTGCAATGCCGAGGCCCCAGTCCAGCCACCCTTTGGACCCTTTAACTGCTGCTGAAATATCTGTTGCCGTGGCAACTGTGAGGGCCGCTGGAGCTACTCCTGAGGTTGTCAGCTACACTATGATTTTTTTTTATTAAGTGGAAGTTCGATGGTGCTGGCCATAGTAGCCAATTAAATGAATTCAAGTAGTGATTACTTATGATGTTTCATCTCCTTCCCGATTGTATTATATCTTACAGCTTAGAGATAGTATGCGCTTCATTGAAGTAGTTTTACTGGAGCCCGATAAAAATGTTGTTGCACTGGCAGATGCGTATTTCTTTCCACCTTTCCAACCATCATTACTTCCCAGAACTAGAGGAGGACCTCTTATTCCAACTAAACTCCCTCCAAGATGTGCTAGACTTGTTGTTTACAATAAGAAATCTAACGAGACTAGTATATGGATTGTTGAGTTGTCACAAGTACATGCAGTAACTCGAGGTGGTCATCACCGAGGAAAAGTAATTTCATCACATGTTGTTCCTGATGTTCAGCCTCCAATGGTATGTTGGTCTTTTCCTTATGACTTCTGATTCCTTTTCTAACCATTGTGTTGTGCTTTAGTGATTTAAATAATTTTACCTCTTAATGATGGTTTAAATTTGCGCAGACATTTTAGGAACCAGTCACTGAATTTGCTGTATAAATGGCAGTCTCTAAGTTGGTTGGCTTGCTTTTACTTACATGTTTATGAATGAGACTATGATAGTTTCCTATAAGAACAGTGAATAAGAAACCTGGTTAAGAAATTAAATTTAACCAAAACATTTTTTTTAGTATTTCTACATCTTTGTCACACTATTTTTTTTGGGGAGTCCGTATTGATCAGGAAAAGAATTTAATCCAACGTTTGTTCAATCTATGTTTGCTATACTTCTAAGTTATATCTTTCATGTATTGGTTTTTTCAACCCTACAAACTACAAATTAAATGGACAAAACTGCATGTCACCACTTTGCTATGAGTGGGAAATAATAATGATTGGTTTAGTGTATTGGTAAATCTAAATTTGAAATTGGACGTCGAAGCTTTGTATTGCAAGTTAATAAGAACTGTAAAGTTTTGAAAAGCTGTTAAGTGATTTATATCTGTGCTTATGTCCAAATTTGTCAAGCTGCTGCAGTTATAATATTCTACAAATTCTCAATTCCATAACATTCTCTCTATATTTAGGATGCTGAGGAATATGCAGAATGTGAGGCTGTAGTCAAAAGTTTTCCCCCATTTATAGAGGCTATGAAAAAAAGGGGTATTGACGACATGGACCTTGTAATGGTCGATCCCTGGTAATCTTTCATTGTTGATGGATCTCTTGTCTGCAGACATTATTCTTTCCCTTTGCATTTTTTGTATTGAAAGTTTTTTCTGCATAACTCTGTTGCAGGTGTGTTGGTTATTATAGTGAAGCAGATGCTCCTGGGAGAAGACTTGCTAAACCTCTCATATTTTGTCAATCTGAGAGTGACTGCCCCATGGAAAATGGCTATGCCCGCCCAGTTGAGGGCATCTATGTTCTTGTTGATATGCAAAACATGGTGGTGATAGAGTTTGAAGATCGTAAACTTGTTCCTCTTCCACCAGTTGATCCCTTGAGGAATTATACACCTGGTGAAACCAGAGGTGGCTCTGATAGAAGTGATGTAAAACCGTTGCAAATTATTCAGCCTGAAGGTCCAAGCTTCCGTGTCAATGGGTATTTTGTTGAATGGCAGAAGGTAGCTGTTAGTTGCTTTTATTAATTTGTTATTGGAAATGTCAAAAAGAGTTTATTCATCTAAACTATAATTTGAATATAACTTGTCTTTGTTCTGCCTCTGTTAACAGTGGAATTTTCGTATTGGATTTACTCCCAAAGAAGGTTTGGTTATATATTCTGTTGCATATGTTGATGGTAGTCATGGGCGAAGACCTGTTGCTCATAGGCTTAGTTTTGTGGAGATGGTTGTTCCCTATGGAGATCCGAATGACCCACATTATAGGAAAAATGCTTTTGATGCTGGGGAAGATGGCTTGGGAAAAAATGCACATTCCCTCAAGAAGGTTTTTAGAATATCACATTTGTCCTCGTTTCCTCTAATCTGACACTATACTCAGTGAATGAATTTCTTATAGTCTGAGGTCAATGTTTGTTGTTACAGGGATGTGATTGTTTGGGCTACATCAAGTATTTTGATGCTCACTTCACTAATTTCACTGGTGGGGTGGAAACAATAGAAAATTGTGTGTGTTTACATGAAGAGGATCACGGAATTCTCTGGAAGCATCAAGACTGGAGAACTGGCTTGGCAGAAGTCCGAAGATCTAGAAGACTTACTGTTTCTTTCATATGTACTGTGGCTAATTATGAGTATGGATTTTTTTGGCACTTTTATCAGGCAAGTAGGGTGTTATATCCTTTTAAGATAAATATGCTTACATCAATGCCATTTTAAATTAATATCAATTTAATGATTGTTAAATTCACAAGCATCCAGTAACTGATCACCCTTTGAATTAGTGTTAGACTGTGCATCACTTTATCCTTTCAGTTAGCTTGTATTTCTGGTTCAAAGAACTTTCAGCTTTAAACATATTTTATGTGGTTTACTTTTTCATGTATTGTTTGTATATTGTCTTCAAAATTTTATGTTATCCTCGTTATACAATATTTAACTTTGGAAAATGATGGTGTTCTTTTTCAGGATGGAAGGATTGAAGCTGAAGTCAAGCTAACTGGAATTCTTAGCCTAGGAGCCTTGCTGCCTGGAGAGTTTCGAAAATATGGAACCATGATTGCACCTGGTCTATATGCACCAGTTCATCAACACTTTTTTGTTGCTCGGATGGACATGTCTGTTGATTCTAAACCAGGTGAAGCTTTGAATCAGGTAATTTGAATTGGAATTACTTTTACCTTACTGGGTTATGCTTTATCATTTTCTGTTTCTATTTATAAGAATTAATTTATAATGGAATTAACTTATAATGGAATTAACTTCTATTTTATCCTTTAGTACTTGTTTAGTGGTAGATGAATCAAATAAAGTGGTCATTGCATACCTATTTTTATGAAAAAATAAATAAGGTGGTCCTTGCTATAATCTTGGTCTCAGTGAGTTTTCCTCCTGCAGAAATATCTAGAGATCTTTAAAGCATATTTAGTTCTCACATAATGTTTCATCTTACGCCATCTGTAATGCGAAGGATATGATCTTAATTTACTTTGTGTGCATTCTACTATGCCACATTATTTTTAAGATTTTATATATACTTTTCTTTCAATGCAATAAGACTCACACTCTAAATATTAAAGTTGTATTTGGTTGTTGGCAAAAATTATATATTTCCAAGACAAATTTTTTTTTTATGTTCTTATGATCTAGGTTTTTACCTAAGTGTTAAATTTATTGTCATATAAGCATATTTCAATAGAGGAGTCTTATAAGACTTAAGTCTTAAATTTATAATTCTGGATATAACCTCTAAAAAGAGTTTGAAAAAGAGAGCTTGAAAACACCTCTCTTAACTTCTCATATTTATATCATAGTTCACATATACAATAAGAAGATGGAAAGTCAAAAGACACATTCTAGAAGCTAAAATAGAGATAAATAAACTGTCTATTTAATATCTATTCTAATACTCCCCCTCAAGTTAGAACATGCAGATTGTATGTACCAAGCTTGGAACAAATAAAGTCAATCTGAGGTCCTCTTAAGGACTTTGTCATGCAAGTTGATGATCCAACAAACTCAGTGCCAATTTCCTTAGATAGAAACTTCTCCCGAATAAAATAACAATCGATCTCTATGTGTTTTGTTCTCTCATGGAATATGAGATTAGAGGCAATATGAAGAACTGCTTGATTATCACAATACATCCTCATTTGCTGAATCTTACAAAATTTTAATTCTTGGAAAAACTGTTTTATCCACATAAGTTCACAAGTGAGAGATGTCATTGCTCAATACTGAGCTTCAACACTTGATCGAGCAACAACATTTTGTTTCTTGCTTTTCTAAGAGATAATGTTGCCTCTAATGAAATCACAATATCCTGTAGTAGAACGTCTGTCCATAGGAGATCTTGCCCAATCAGCATCACAATACCCAGTAATTTCAGCATTTCCTCTATCTTCATATAGTGGACCTTGTCCTGGAGTCCTTTTGAGGTACCTCAGGATACGAATGACAACATTCCAATGATCAATATAAGGAGATTGCGTGAACTGGCTCACAACGCCAACTGCAAAAGATATATCAGGTCTAGTAATAGTCAAATAAATAAGTTTTCCAACCAACCTTCTATATCTTTCTGGGTCAGAGAATGCTTCACCCTGTTCTGCCATTAGTTTTTGATTCAGGTCCATAGGACTTTCCACTAGTCTACAATCAATCATACCTGTTTCCTTTAAGATATCTAGGGCATATTTCCTTTGAGAAATAACAATACCCTCTTTTGATTGGGCTACCTCAATGCCCAAAAAGTATTTCAGACTTCCAAGATATTTGGTTTGAAAGTGATTGCATAAGTGTTCCTTTAGTTAAGAGATTCCAGCAACATAATTATCTGTAATGATAATATCATCCACATACACTATCAAGTACACACATTTGCCATGGGAGGTATGACTGTAGAAGACGAAATGATCTGCCTCACTACCTTTTAGTCCAAAGGTCTAAACAATGTGGCTGAATTTTTCAAACCAAGCACGGGGGGATTGCTTGAGACCATAGAGAGAGCAACACAATTTACAAACTAGACCAGACCAGACCCCTCTTGAGCAACAAAACTAGGAGGTTGCTCCATGTATGCTTCCTCCTCAAGATCGCCATGAAGAAAGACATTTTTAATATCTAATTGATGAAGAGGCCAGTGGCGAAGTGCTGCCATGGCAAAGAAAAGACGGACAATCATCATTTTCGCCACTGGAGAAAAGATATTGCTATAATCAAGGCCATAAATTTGAGTGTATCCTTTGGCCACCAAAAGAGCTTTGAGGCGATCAACTTCACCATTGGGTCCAACTTTAATGGTATACACCCAACGACAACCAACAGTTTTCTACCCATATGGAAGGGAAACTAGCTCCCAGGTATTGTTATGTTCAAGAGCCAGTATTTCAGAAATCATGGCTTGTCGCCATCCAAGATAATCAAGTACCTCATTCATATTTTTAGAAATAGTAATAGAAGAAACAAATGAAATAAAAGAAAAATAAGAAAGAGACAACTTGTGATAGCTAAGGAAATTATAAATGAGATGTGGATTCCGAGTAGAACGAGTACCTTTGCAGATAGCAATGGGCCAACTTAAGTCATTATTATCAGGAACCGTGGTATTGAGTGATGATTGAGAAGGACCTGATGAAGAGGACTCACCTTGGGTCATTGGACTATGCATGTGGGTCCTGCGTTGATAAGTAATAAAAGGAGGAGATGATGGCTCATATGGACTTTCGACAGGTGATGAGTTGTGAGGAGGAGGAGGAGGAACAAATGACTCGACCAATGGTACAGGGAAGACTTGTTGGACAAAATGAACATCTTAGACAGATGAAGGGAAGAAGGGAGTTTGTTCAAAAAAGGTGACATTGGCAAACATGTAGTACCTCTTGGTTTCAAGAGAGTAATAACGATACCCTTTTTGAAGTCGAGAATAGCCGAAAAAGGCACATTTGATAGCTTAAGCAGAGAGTTTATCTAACCTTGGAAACATATCATGAACAAAACAGACACAACCAAACACCCGGTGGGAAATGTGAAAGATAGGATCATCTGGAAACAAGATCGAATAAGGAACTTTATTGTTGAGTGAAGATGATGACATCCTGTTAATAGCATTGCCCCAACGATAGACTAGTATATTGGCGCCAATCAATAAGGTGCGAGCTGTCTCAACCAAGTGTCTATTTTTTCTTTTTGCTACACTATTTTGTTGAGGTATGTGAGGACAGGTAGACTGATGTAAAATTCCATATGAATTTAAAAGCGTAGATAAATTAGAGGAAAAATATTCTTTGGCATTGTCACTTCTTAAGATTATAATAACTTGGCCAAATTGATTTTTTATTTCATTCATAAAGGATGTAAAGATAGACAACAATTCAGAACAGTCTTTCATTAGATAAACCCAAGTACATCTTGAATACTCATAAATGAAAGTTACAAAATATCTAAAACCAAAAGATGAGACACGACTTGGACCCCAAATATCAGAATGTATAATAAAAAAATAGAATTACACCTTGATTCAGATTGTTTAGGAAAAGAAGATCGAACATGTTTCCCTAATTGACAAGACTCACATTCTAAAGTTTGAAGCTTACAAAGTTCACGAACAATTTTTTTTAACTTCGACAAATGAGGGTGTCCCAGACGACCATGTAAGAGTTTGGGAGATGGGGATGCAAAACAAGACATAGATGCACTAGTTCCAAAATAGTATAAGCCTTTAGATTCATGTCCTTCTCCAATCAGCCAACCCATGCCACGTTCCTGTATGACAAAAGAATTGGAATCAAAGGTTATTGAACAATTTAAAGACTTGGTTAATTGGCTTAAAGAGATTAGATTAAAGGGACAATCAGGAACAAGAAGAACAAAATTTAAATTTAAAGAGGGAGAAAGAGAAACTTGACCAATCCCTTTAGAGAAAATTTTTGAACCAATGGCTAAGGTAATAAAATGAGGATTTTTAGGAAAGGGAAGGGACGTGAACAAAGAGGTATTACCAGAGATGTGATCAGAAGCACCTGAGTCAATTATCCATGGACTCTGACTTTTCACAGATTGTGAAATGCAAACTGTTGACATGCTAGGATTTGTAGATGATTGTGCCAAGCTATTAGACTTTAATCTCAAGTATTCTTGATACTCTTCATTGGAGAATTTAGGCTCAACAGTTTCAGCTTTAGAAATATTTGTTGACTTGTCAGGAAAGCCATGCAGGGAGAAGCAATTGTCTTGGGTATGATCCATTCTCTTACAGTACGAGCACTGAGGACGTACCCTGCCACCACGTCCTCCTCTTGTATTGCGTCCTCCTCTCCCACGTGCAGAAACTATGACAGAAGGTTCAACAGTCATACCTTGAAGAGTTGGAACTCGAAGAAGTTGTGCTATTAGGCTTTCCATGGACGAAACTTCATGACCTGTTAAAAGTTCATCTCTAACATGATCAAAATCTGGATGCATGGCATGTAGGATCATAACCATATAGAAATTGTCCAGTTTCTTCTTAATCTCATCTAGTGACTTAACATCCAAAAACATCTTTATTTCTTCAACAACTGATTGAGCTTTAGCCATAAAGAAGACCATGTCATGATCTGTTTGTTTAAGAGAGGTCAATCTATCAGCAGAGTCGTAAAGACGTTGAATATCATTCGCAAAAATATTTTTAGCCTTTTTCCAGAAAGAGTTACATGTTTTGAATGATCGAAGAGTACCCAATATTTTGGGTTCCACATATTGCCATAGTAAAGCACAAAGCTGAGAATCTGTTTTCCTCCATTGTTCAGCTTGATCGGATGGTAAATTACTGCCATCTTCTTCTAGGTGGTCATGAAAACCTTGACCAAGAAACCAAAGCTCCACTGAAGTAGACTAAGACAGATAAATTTTTTCCATTCAATTTTTAGAGAAAATAGTAGGGGTTCCAGAGAATGTGATAGCAGGTCCGCAAGCTATTTTAATGCTGGAAAATGGCATAAAGGAGGTTGTAGGAGAGAGAAACCAGCAAAAAAAAAAAGTTACTGCAGTTGAAACAACGGTGGCCGGCAGCCGGCAGCAGCGGACGACGGTGGCTGGCGGCAGACAATGGTGGCCGGCAGCAGACGATGGCTTCTTCGCCGGACAAGACTGAGATAGGCAGAGCGGGATCGACTCGCTCTGATACCTAGTTGAGAAAAATAAAGAAGAAAAGTTTGAAAAAGAGAGCTTGAAAACACCTCTCTTAACTTTTCATATTTATAATCATAGTTCACATATATAATAAGAAGATGGAAAGTCAAAAGACACATTCTAGAAACTAAAATAGAGATAAATACAACTGTGTATTTAATATCTATTCTAAACTAACAAAGATTATTAATTGTAATTTTACAGTGAACTCATCAACATTTATAAACAAAACTCAAAATCGACCTACCTAGTTGAGAAAAATAAAGAAGAAAAGTTTGAAAAAGAGAGCTTGAAAATACCTCTCTTAACTTCTCATATTTATAATCATAGTTCACATATACAATAAGCAGATGGAAAGTCAAAAGACACATTCTAGAAGCTAGAATAGAGATAAATATAGCTGTGTATTTAATATCTATTCTAAACTAACAAAGATTATTAATTGTAATTTTACAGGGAACTCATCAACATTTATAAACAAAACTCAAATTAAGTGTACCACTTTTTTGTCAGGATTTATGAAAACTTCCTAATTTTTTGTTTCACCCCACCCCATAGAAATTGCAAGTCTGTGACATCCCTTGTCATTTTCTTTCAGAAGCCAATTTTATTGTGATTTTAACGCCAAAATAACAGAATTCGATATTTATTTGCAATTTTACTTGTGAACAGCTTTCTCTTTCTCCAATAAACTGTGTAACATAATTGTTTTCTAAGTGCACACTCTTACTCTCTCAAGATGTTTGGTAGGTTGTGGAGGTCAATATGAAAGTTGAGGAGCCAGGTGAGAATAATGTTCATAACAATGCTTTCTATGCCGAAGAGACTTTGCTCAGATCTGAATTGGAAGCCATGCGTGATTGTAATTCTTTAACTGCTCGACATTGGATTGTAAGTCTTCTGTGGGTTTTATAGCCAACTTCTGACTATCGGTGTTAAACTGTTGGTAATTTGATTGGTTTCATCTGAAATTTGATTGCTCCACATTGGTAATTTTGCATTTTGTCAAAACATGGTTTTAACAGTTTTTGACTTCTTGAGTTAATTCTTTGATCGACACCTGTTAATATTTTAACAATTCTTCAGGTAAGGAACACAAGGACATGCAATAGAACTGGCCAGTTGACAGGGTACAAGCTGGTGCCTGGCTCAAACTGCTTACCATTGGCAGGCTCGGAAGCCAAGTTTTTAAGAAGGGCTGCTTTCTTGAAGCATAATTTTTGGGTAACATCATATTCACGTAATGAGATGTTTCCTGGAGGAGAATTTCCAAATCAAAATCCGCGGGTTGGTGAAGGACTAGCTACATGGGTTAAGCAGAATCGATCTTTGGAAGAAACTAATATAGTTCTTTGGTAACCCTTCCCCCTTTTTTCCACACAGTCCTACTAGACTTCGTGAAAGTATTCAGTTTAACAAAATTTGCAATGCTAAATCAGTAAAAGTGGTATATTAAAGTGTGTAACTGCATCAAGCAATAACCTGTTCAGTTTTTTATTTATTGTTTTATTAAAATGTCAAAATAAGTTTCTTCGTATTCTTTTTCCCATTCACATATTCCACAATTTTCTCCCTTTGAGACTAACCGTTATCTTCAGGTATGTATTTGGAATCACACATGTTCCTCGTTTGGAAGACTGGCCAGTTATGCCAGTGGAGCACATTGGTTTTATGCTCACGGTAATTACTTGATTCAGTTGGTTGTTTTTATTGGCTTTTCTGAAGAACTCTTTTGAGTAGCTGGTTGTTTGCCTGTCATTTTAGGTTATTTTATATGGTGGTTTGTTGATCCTTTTTTTTTTCTTTTTACTTTGTAATGTTAATGCTTGAACGAGAAGAACTTTGGAACTAGAATATCAGTAAATTTTTATTTGGTATTATTGTTCTGTTAAATTCTTAGTGGACCACATCTTTTCCATCAAATAACTACTGATTTGAAGACCATAAATGCGTTTTTTATTGTCTATGATTTTTTTGAGTGTGTTGATCTTATTAATTTGTGCATGCTACATCAAATTGCATCTAGAAGTTTTCCATTTGTCTGACCTACAAAGCTCCCTTCTTTTGTGCAGCCTCATGGATTCTTCAATTGTTCCCCCGCAGTAGATGTCCCACCCAATGCATGTGAAATGGATTCTAAAGATAATGACATTAAGGATAATGGTTCTTCGAAGCCAATTCAGATTGGGTTGACGGCAAAGCTTTAGGAACTTGTCCCACCCAAAGTTGTGGCTATGGGCTGCTGGTAAGAGACACAAATACTATTTTGGCATCCCTGAACTATGAAGTTCAGCACATTATATTTTTTAATAGAATATTGATGTATCTATTGACCAAAATCGTAACCTCGGTTTTTTTTTGGAAAGCATGTTGCGGAAAGCTTCTTGATAATATTCCTTTGATTTTCTTTGTACCTGGGAATTCTGATTTCAAATTTGACTTTATATGCTTGTAATGAAACAGTGAAGTTGACGTTCTTATTCGGTTTCAAATAAATGGTTCATACTGGGGTTTGGTATCAGGATTCAAGGTATCTATACTTGTATTTTGATTGCCTGTTCTTGTTCCCTTTTCACCGTATAGCTCAAATTTATGACTTTTTTATGCACAATAAATATCTTTGCAGGACCCTTTTGCCCCGTAAAAGCATGTTTTAGACTGAAATTATTTTGAAGTATAAATCATTTCTGTCTGATATGTGATAGGAAAAAAAATATGTATGACATTAGTATCTGTAGAAACTAAAAAGATGAAGCCCAATAGCATTCTTGTTTTGATATATAATGACTGCCAAAAGCGATGTTTAAATCTAAAATGTAGTATGACCCTATGTGATTGCTTGCTTTTTGCCTTGTGAGTTACACTTAGCATTATACTAAAGTTGCCTTACAAATCTTGTCATTAAATAGCTTTAGATGTAAATTTATTATCATTTCTTTTATCAATAGAGTCTCTTTAAATCTAGTGCCTTTCACTTGGATTGGAGATGTTATCAATTTAATATATATATATGAGATATATATATATATATATATATATATATGAGATATATATATATATATGAGATATATATATATATATGAGAGATCTCATGTTTACTAAAAATAAAATCAATTTAAAGTCAAATCGATTTTGTGAAGTTGAGTTATACTTAAAATCATTATACTTAAAGTCATTTCTTAATAATTAGTATATTAAAATTAGTGACTCATTTGAAAAATAATTTTAAAAAATAAAATTCATGAAATAATTTTAAATGAATATTACACAAATACCAGACAATATTTGGAGTAATAAGTAGTTCTTAAAAGTATTTTCCATTACGTTTTTGTTAAAATAAATAAAAATATCTTTTTTTTATAAAGTTTATATTGTCTTTGTAATTTGAGTTATTTATGTATTTCAAGGTAAATAAATTGCACGGTAAATAGTCATTGTCTAATTTTTTTTAACGACTAATTATCCAAAAAGGAAAATGCCATCATTTTCGCATTTTCAAATAGTGTATAGTAAGACTTATAAATTAATTACTAGCTTATTATAAGCTAGTTGATTATATATAAAATGTTTGGCAAATACTGGAAAGTCGTTGCAACTTCATGCTTTTATTATGCATGGAAATCTTCAATTTGTACTTTGGTTTAAAGTTTTTTTTATTCTGCAATTCTGAAACTTTCAAATGCAATTCGAAAACTTCTCAGTAATTTAAAATATAATTTTAACTTTTAGAAAAAAAAATAGATTTCACGATTTAAAAATTATTTTTTGCATAATTTATTTTTAAATTAGGCAATATGAAAATATTTTTCAAATTACACAATTTAAAAATAAATATTGACTACCCTACATAGAAGTGGTTAATTGTTAAGGAGAATTATTGCATGGGCTTTTTATGACGTAGTTTTAACTCTCTTTTGTGAAAAACTAATTGGATAGTTATGTTTGTTAAGAAATTTCAATTATAAATACCATTTGTGTATTTTAGAAGAAGATTAGAGTTATAATCAATTTCTTGTATAAATTTCTTTTTTTATTAATAAAATTTTCTTGGAATTCTTTCTCCTTCCTGAATTTCCTGTTTCTCTATGTTCTTCGAGTCTTGCATTCCTAGATCATATTTCTCCTCATATCATTAATCATGTTGATGAACAATTTGTGTAACTTTAATAGTAGTAGCGGTGTTTTTGGTAGGAGTTAAATATAATTTTAGTCTTGAACTATTTGTTAAAATTGTATTTTCTTTCTAGGACAAACTTTGGATCTATTTTGTCTTTATACTTTGTAAACATGTGTAAATGATCCTCGATGACAAATAAAAACATTTTTAAAGAGAAAAAAATGAGAGGAAATAGAAGGAAAAATAGTGAAAGAAGCTCAAGAGACGGATGATAGTGAAGTAGGAAACTATGAAGAAGAAAAATAAAGAGATAAAAAAGAATTCTGACACATCATCAGGGATCGTTTATACAAGTTTATAAAGTATAAGGACGAAATAAATCCAAAGTTTATTTCAGGAACGAAATAAAATTTTGACAAATAATTTAAAGATTAAAAATATATTTAATCTTTTTTATATGAAGAAAGAGAGTTTAGGTTAATTGTCTTTTACACGTTCTTATTAGAATGCAGAAAACAGGGTGTAAAAAGGAATTTCCTTCTTATATTTTATACATTTTTTATTATTTTTAATACTTTTACCTATTACTATTTATTTCGTTGTGACAGAGACAAATTATTATTACACCATTGTAATATTTGTTGAACTAACTTTAATTTTTTTATGCAATTCAAATTAAAAAAGATTTGATATTATAAATTAAAGTAGCTAATGTTTTATTACATTATATTATATAAAAATTACACACAATTTTATTGTGAAAAACTAATTCAACGTGAAGTAGTTTAAATTAGGAAATAAATAAAACTTGAATTTTTCAAAAAAATATATTTGATTACCTGTTAAATTAATTCATTTGAATAAAATAAAATGTTCAAATTAAGAACGTATATACAATTTTTTAAAAATAAATGGAAATAATAAAATTTATAAAAAAGAATTTGATTATTTAAAAGCTATAAAATTGTAATTACATAATAATATATTGTATTTGTTATATTTATAAACGAAATTTGTCAAAAACTTTAAATTAAATAAATTAGTTTATTTAAAATTTATAAATTAAAAACTTATCCATTATAACTATTTTATTAGTCTTAGCTTCCACCAAATAAAGCTGAACATTGTAATTTTGCAAAAAAAAGTTACTAAAATGGGTAGATTTGAAAAAAATTACAATAATTGATAAGTCGTGTTTGAATGGTACAATTTTAATTAAAGAAGTCTTTTTTATCATAAACTACGACTTCATTTAGATATCTCATTTTGTTTAGAAGTTATGGTTTGTCTATACAATTTTAAACCAAAATTGTGCCAATCATGCACGACTTCAATTCAAAAACCTCAAACCAAAGTCGTGTTTTATCTATACACAACTTTAGTGTAAAAATCAATGTTGTGTTACTCACGTACAACTTCAATTAAAAAATCTCAAACTAAAATCGTACAAGTTGATCACAATTTCTACACAAAATAAAATCTACCAATTGAACTTATAGTCCGTAATAACGTCTTCTTCAATTAAAGTTGTGCAACTTGAACACAACTTACACATTATCATAATTTTTTAAAATATTTCTAAATATGATCATTTCTTCACGAAACTACAACATAATGGTAAATTTATCAAATAAAACCATTTTCAAAGAGAGATTTGTTAGCAATATTAGAATAGATAAAAGTTAGCATGTATGTGCTTGTGTAAAAATATTTTAATCTGTTAAGAATTTCTATTATATTATTTTAATTATTAATAAATTAGTGAGAACACATGTATGTGTGGTCGTTTTTTTATGATAACAATTATTAATAAATAATTATTAAAATAAAAAGTATTATTAAATTTATAATAAAAGTATAGATAATATATATAAATAGTTATATTTTATTAATTTTTATAATATATATATATTCATGTCATAATGAATGAATTTAAGTATATTTGTAAAAAATATTTTAATTCTAAGAACGGTAATTAGGGATGACAAAATGGATCAGTCCAACCCATTTTGTTCTGATTTGTCAGTGGCCTGCCAACAATGCGGCAGTCACTACCATGCAGGTTGGACTTCATGGCTCGACTCATCAAAGGGCAGGTTGGCGAGCTGGCAGACCAACCCACCACTTTTTTATTTTATATTTTTCATTTTTTTGAAAATTATTTTTTATTTTAAAATATGCAATTTTAAATCATACTTAATCATTTAAATATTTTTTAATACTTCTAATTGATTAATTAATGTCTCTAATTAAATAAATTAAAATTATTATTACTTTTAGGAGATAAATTGCTCTATTATAATTAATAATTAAAACTTAATTTATAAGTGTTAATTATTTAAATTACAATATTATTGTATATTTATATTCGATAAATAATATAATACAAAATATTAATCTCTTAAATTATTTTTATTTTATTTTTAAATTTAAAAAATAGTGGACTAGCAAACCAACCCACTCCGCTCCACCTTTGACTCACCAAAATGACAAGCTAGGCGGGATACGCCAAAGTGGACTGACGGGTTAAAAATACCAACCCAGCCCACATGCCAAAATCCACTTTGCCACTCCTAGTTGTAATATAAGATTTTATTTTAAACCAATCCTACTATTCAATGTTATTTTTAAAATTTTATCTTTTCATTTTTTTTCCAAGAATCTTATAATACTCTTTAATTATATATTATTTACTTAGGAATATTTATTTAGAAAAAAAAATTCTTATCAGTATAAGATTTTTATTGTTATCTAAGTATATTTTAATATAAAGTTTTTTTACTTTTTTTTTCTATTTTACATCTTATTTTATTAATTTTATATTCAATAATTTATATATTTTAATTAAATAGTTTAATATAATATTTTATTATTATTTATTATTCTCAAGTGCGTATAGCTCAAAAGCAGTAATGTTTTAATATCTTTTTCCTTCCTTGTTTTTTTTTTTTAAAATAAACAACTTTGTTTAACAGATCGATATCATAATTTTTTTTTTCCCTATGTTCTAACATGTTTATACATCATTCCCTTTTCAATTAGTAAAAGTAAATAAGTAACCTTATAAACTTTAAACTCTTGGTACAATTAAGATGATAACTATTTAAGATGTTCCAATAATAGAAGAGATGAGGGGCAAATGGATTAAAATTTGGTGAATTACTTGCCTCGAACAAAAATAGCAAATCAGTTAAGAAGTTGCACGTGTTGAAGACAAGAAAACATAGCAACATTACACCGACATGGTCGTGTTTTTGAATATTTTGGTTTTTGCCCTCACTGCTCTCCTTTGTTATTCTTCCTTCATTAATGTCAATAATGGGTGAAAGGAGAAGAGAGAAGAAGAAAGCAAAAATTGGAAGAAAATGTAATTGATATTTTTACAAGTGATATAGCTATGGCCGAAACTGAAAAACGCTACATAGAGTCCCAACTTATGGTAGACAATCCCAACCCTATTTGGAAAAGTGAAAACATATTAATATTCTTTCTTCCACAATTTACCCTTCTTTTGCTTTGCATTGTCTCTCTCACCCGTCTTATTCACTACATCCTAAGACCTTTCAATCAACCACATTTTGTTGCTGAATTTCTCGTAAGTGCACTCATTTCTCATTGCTTTATTTCGTTCATGTTCTTTTGTTTTATAATTGATTCCACACATGAGATTTTATGTACAAATTAATATCCTCCCCTTTTTCATTTTGTTTTAGTTATATATGCATACATTTAGATACGTGTTCGCTATATTCAATCTCTAAAATAAATCCTTTAAACACATTTTTTGTTAAAACTTTTTGGGTGTCACAAAATTACACTACTCTTAATTCTTATTTCATAATCAACAGTAATGTTCATAAATTTAACTGGCATATAATAATAACATGTAGGTTCGAAGAAGTGTTGACAACATTTCTCTACCTAAAAATTGGTTGCACAATTGTCTTTCTTTCCAATACTTTTAATTGCTTTCATAGTTAATTTGCCAGTATTCTAAAACGTAGAATCTTTTATACTTTGTTGGTAATGTAGGCAGGTTTACTGCTATGTCCACAAATAGTGGCAGGAACAGTAGTGTTTACATCTGTGACACCTCCAAAAGCAGTTCTTGGTATAGAGACCATGGCACATGTAGGTCTCATCTACAATTTCTTCCTAACTGGCTTGGAGATGAACCTAGACACTGTCCTGCTAGCAAGAAAAAAGGCCACAACCATTGCTATGGCTGGCACCATCATTCCAATGTTGTTAGGTGCTGCAATATATTCTATGGCTCAAGCTCTCTACAAGGGTCCTAACCTTGACATGTCACATTACAACACGACAAGTGCATATTTATTCTGGGCTTTGGTTCTCAGTGTCACAAACTTCCCTGTCCTCGCTCACATTCTTGCTGATCTTAAGATCCTTTACACAGGGCTAGGTAGAGTGGCTGTAACTGCAGCCACAATAAGTGACTTCTACAATTGGGCAATGTTTGTTTTGCTGATTCCATTTGCCACTCATAGTGAAAGACCCTTTCTCTCAGTGACACTGACCATTTTCTTTGTGCTTTTCTGCTACTTTGTGTTGCGCCCTTTCCTTACCAGGTTGTTGAATAAGAAAACAGAAAATAATGAGTGGGACAATTACAAGTTATCCTATGTTCTGGTAGGTGTTTTGGCTTGTGCACATGTTACTGAAATGCTTGGCACACACTCCATTGTTGGGGCTTTGGTGTATGGATTGATGCTTCCTCGTGGAAAATTTGCTGATATGTTGATGGAAAGATCAGATGATCTTGTCTCTGTGTACCTGGAACCCTTGTTCTTTATTGGCTGTGGCGTAAGATTCGACTTTCGTAGTTTTAAACTGCACAAAGTGCTTAATGTGATCATAATCATTGTCTTCTCATGCTGCACTAAGATTGTAAGCACTGTAGTAGCAGCAGGGATCTATAGCATGCCTTTTCGAGACGGCGTGGCACTTGGAGCCCTTTTGAACACCAAAGGCATCTTGCCATTAGTTATGCTAAACATTGCAAGTGACAAACAGGTATTAATTCATTCACATACTTCAACCGTTACATACAATATATTATAAATCTTTCATTCACCATGGATTCATTTCTGATGGAAATCTCACATCGACTAGAGATAAAGTCAATCTAGTCTATATAAGTAGGTGCAAACCTCATCTTATTAAGTCGGTTTTTGTTTTGTGAGGTTGAGTAGTGTGTATTATGATAAAAATAAGATAATAATATAGCCCTAGAAGTGATAATATTGTCATTCATTCACAAATTCCTGTTAATACGAGTTTTAAGAAAAATCATTTTAAAACTAAAAAAAATTCATTCACTCTGGGCTGGGCAGGGGAACCACAAGGGTCTTGTTTTGCTTGGTTCTTCATGTAAATATTCTAAATTTTGTAAATGGGTCAAGACACCCAGGCTTCCATTTTTTATTATATATATTCTTCTTTGCCAAAAAAAAATGAGTTTTAAGAAAAATCATTTTAAAACTAACAAAAATTTACTCCGTAGATGATAATAAGTGTGTAAAGTTATTTTATATTACTGGTGTCGATTAAGGATAATGTAAATAGATAACTGTTCATTCATTACACCACATAATGCAGACTTAGATAAAAAACAAGAAATTCATTGTATAATTAGTATATTGAATGTGATATAAGTTATAATCAATTTACATGATAATTTGTGATTGAAACATAACACTGAAGTGCATATTCTAATTTTTTAATGAAGAGATATCTAACTTTATCTTCAGATTTTGGGTAGGGATTTCTACACAATTATGGTTGTGGCTTGTGTTCTGATGACCATACTAGTGTCTCCTACCATCAACTTCATATACAAGCCAAGAAAGCAGTTTGAGAAAGACAAGCTAAGGACTGTACAGAACTTGAAGGCTGATGCAGAGATCCGAATTATGGTGTGCGTCCACAACCCTCGGCATGCCACAGGAATGATGAACATCCTCGAAGCATGCAGTTCCACCAATGTCACCCATTTGCGTGTGTTCGCTCTTCAACTCATTGAGCTCAAAGGACGTGGCACTGCCTTTCTGATAGACAAGAGCGGTTCTCACAAATTACAAGCAGACACTGAAACCATTGAAAATATCTTCTCAGAGTTCAAACCAGAACAAGGGCTCACTAACGCTAGCGTGGAGACTCTGGTCGCAATGTCCTCCTACGAGACCATTCACAAGGACATTTACAACATAGCTGACGAGAGACAAACGTCCTTGATTCTCCTTCCGTTCCACAAACATTCAAGCGTGGAGGGTGGCCTAGAGGAGACCAACCCTGTGTTCAGAGAGATAAACAAAAATGTGATGCGCTATGCACCATGTTCTGTGGGAATCTTGGTTGACCGCGGACACGGGTTAGTGTCCAAGATGAACTTGCGAGTTGCCATTGTCTTCATTGGAGGGCCTGATGACCGTGAAGCCTTGGCTATTGCTTGGAGAATGGCAAGGCATGAAGGGATCCATCTCTCCATGGTACGCATTCTTTTGTTTGGAAAGATTGCTGAAGTGGATACAAGTGCAACAACCAATGATGAAGCCAAAGGGATATTGTCCACTATATTGGACAGTGGAAACGAAAAGGAGTTGGATGAGCAGTACGTGAGTTTGTTTAGACTCATGGCAGTGAGCAATGAGGATTCCATAACTTATTCAGAGAAGGAAGTGCACACTGCTGATGATATTCCGTTGGTTCTCGATAATTTGGAAAGAGAGGGCTACGATTTGTATGTTTTAGGGCATGGAAAAGGAAGGAACTCTATGGTGTTGTCAAATTTGTTGGAATGGACTGATTGCGCTGAACTTGGGGTTATGGGGGACATGCTGGCATCAAATAGTTTTGGTTCAGGCTCTTCGGTTCTTGTGGTGCAACAATATGGGTTTGGAGGCATGAACTTCAGGTCTAGGAACCAAACCACATGTGAAAGCAATGAGGACGTTGAAGCACTTTTTGGGAAGGTCAAGTAGCATCAGTGTTGATGATTGGTGAAGTAAGATCCCGTGGATTGACTGGTAAGTATTAAGGAAACTGTAAAGAGGGTCATGCAGCATGAAGCAAGAAATTAAGCTGAAACTTCAAATATATATGCAGAGGGGAGTTCTCGTACTAGCCAGCTGCTCCAGATGGAGACGAAAATATTAATGTCAATCCATGAAACAACTATCTCGTGGAGAAATGTGAGGATGAGGGTACTTTCTAGTTGTAAACACAGAATTTTAGACCTATGGAGCATCACCTTCGAAATCATTTCATGCCATAAGAATGGCAAATTTTTTTAAAACAGATGTAAAGTAGTTATATTTAGGGTAAAGTTTAGTGATTGTTCTTTAATATTTATAGTATTATTTTATTTTGATATGAAGTAAAAGTTAGTCCTAAAGGTTGAGATTATCACGATGGAACTTTAAGTTTAACCGAAAGTACTTCATATATGTTATGATTTCTGTTATCAGTTAACAAAATAACTAACTTTTGACAAAGTTAATTATTTGTTTTGTAGGAGAATTAATAGCTCTAATATAAGAATAGAATTTACTGTTTTTGTAACACCATCAAGAATTTCTTTTTATATATTTTCATTCAGTAACGAATTACATTCATTTTCTGTAATCTTTAATTCATAAATCAAATCCAGTTTATCTATTACTGGATTATTCTTATCAATTGGTATCAGAGTTAGGTTTTGATGTCGTCGAGACGTCGATTCTTAGGGACGGTACTATGTTATGACTTAAGCATTATGGGGTGCTTAAGTATCACATCGAGTAGTATGGGATACTTGTTAGAGTATTTAAGTGTTTGGTTCTTCTCCCTTAATAGCTAACTTTTGAGGATGAATTCCCTAAACACTTTATGCTTAGCAATAGTCCTTCGATTGTTATGACTTCCTAGAGTTATTGCAACATAATTCTTCGATTGCGATGACTTTTCTAAAATTATCATAACAATATATTCCAAATAACCAAAATTGAATTATTCATAGTTTTTTTATATTAATAAATAGTTGTTTTCATTGTAATTAATTAATTAATTTATTTATTTATGTGAATAAATTAGTTAAATGCTATAAAAGACCAATGTCATTATAAATAAGGAAGACAAATGAATCCATCTCCATGATTATTGTTCAAATTCATCCTAATTTTAACGAGAATTCTTATATTAGCTAGGTATGAATATAAGAATGAGTAATACTTGATTTTTTAAATTGAGTGTGAGGATGAGGATAAGTATCTACATATTCCTCCCGTTCTCATCCCCATACTTGTCTTTGTCTCCGTCATATCTGTCCACATTTGAAATCATTAAAACATCCATAGTTTATTAGGTAATTTGTTCTCTTTGGTCCTTTGTTTTGTAACTCTTCTTTTTCTCTTCCACTACACAATTCTTTGTATTTTGTCTCAATTGTTTAAAATCCATAAAGTTTACTAAGATCCTCGATACTTTTCTTCTTATCACAATCTTGATTACACATTTTTTTTCTTTGGGGCAATTTCGTTCAAATGGTCTATTGTGTTTTAGAAAACATAAACCCCAATTTCATTAAATCAAATAGTTTCTAGGATAAAATTTGATTATTTTTACTCCAATATAATATTTTTATCTAATTCTTTTTAATATGAAAATGTTTAACTCTCAATTTCAAGTGTTTAATAACTTCAACCCTTAATTTATTGTATATTGATAAGAAATTTTTTTACTTAGTTTCTAGTCTCATTACTCATCTTGTCACTCAAGACTAAGTGGTTGTGTACTGGAAAATTTTGTCATGGTTTCTTGTCTCATTGGTTGCTTCGTCGATCGAGACTAAGGCTATGTACTGTAGGGTAGTTTTCCGACTTATCTAGTATGACTTCAGCACTTAATTTGCGATATTAATTATAAAATCTCGCAATTAGAGAAAGTTCCAATAATTGGATATATTCAGCTCATATAATTATAGAAATGTTTGATAATTGTCAAACATTATCAGGAAATAAAACACAAATCAAATAAATAATCCTAAATCCCACTAATTTAGTTAAATATTATTGAATAATAGGAATATCTAATAATTGGAAGATAAATAAAACATACTAATAATATAAATATCCGATAATATGATCAAAAGATAAATAATATAAACTAAAATATCTAATAATAAATTAAATAGAGTAATAATAGAAATAATTGATAATATGGTTAAAAGAAAAATAAATAAATAAATAAATAAAAAGAATATTTGAAAAAAGCCTGAGAACATTTAATTATAAATAAGACTATCAGGATTAGACAAAGAAAATTTTTAGTAATCTAACTTAGGGGTCGTCATATCTCTTGACTAGAACATACTGGAAAACATAAAAAGTCTATCTTCTTTGTTCTCTTTGACCCCAAAGTTTAGTTTCATTTGAAGAGCCTTTGTTTGGTTACAAAATTTTTCATTCTCTCTCAACGGACCTCATTCAATATCTGTCAAGTTTACTCACATCTCCAAGGTATGTTTCTCTCATCACAACTTTGATTACCCATTTTTTTTCTTTATGTGATTTTGTTGAAACAATGTATTGCATTTTAGGAAATGCAATGCAATTCTCAATTTCATTGAATCAAATTGCTTTTAAGACACATATTTGATTATTTTTCCTTCTTTCTAATATTTTTATTTATTTTTTATTATGTAAGAATATATGACTTTCAATTTCTAATTGAATAAATTTGAATTTTTTATATAAATTATTGTTGTTGTTTGACCCTTTCTTATTTACTATAATAAATTTTTTGTCGTGGATATTTTTTACTAGCATCCAAGATTGATGTGATCTCAATTCATAAAGAACCTCAACCCATGCAAGGAAGAGTCACCACAAGAAAATAATGAAAGGAAAATATGAAAGAAAAGCTTATAAAGAAATTTTGAAGAAAAGTAAGGAAGAAAACCAAGAGGATTGTAAAGAAGCGTGAAGAAGATATTAGAAATATTAATAGCTATTGTAATTTTCTTGTAAATAAAAATAGAGTTAGTTTAATGTCTTTCTTTAAAATAGAAATAAGAGGCCAATTGTTTGGACACATGGATAGTACCGAAAACAAAGGCATTGTTTGGGAAGCTTTGGAGCATCTTCCAAACATGGCCTAACCTTTTAGAATTCCACCCATGTGCATGCAATTTCGTGCTTCCCTCTCTATATAAGGGTGTGAGTCTCATTTGTAACATAACTTTGAAGATTATTGAGAGCAAGAGCTAATTCTCTTTGAAGTTCAAGAGGTAAGCCTCATTTCTAGAATCTTATCTTGAGTTTTCCATAATTCAAGTGGTGATTGTCCTTTGCACTTATCTTTCTTCATGAAAGTAGTGTGTTCTTCATTCTCTTATCTTCTCCATGTTTTCTCTTTGATTGTTCTTACTTGTTCTTCATAGCTGCACCATATACTTCATTTTAATCCATTTTCCACCGATTAAAATGTTTGTTTTCACTTCCTATGGCCTCCTATGTCATGTATCTTGATTTTAATCGGTTAAAACATCTTAAAACTTGATTTTCTTGAGTTTGCACCGATTAAATTCATCAACAAGGGGCTGGTTTCGTTTTTACCCATTTCTAAATCATTTGAACTGTTCTAAGTGTTTATACAAATCTCTAATCATGTTTGGTAGATCCAACATCACTTGTAATGCCTCCTAGGCATCCATCAAAGATAGATTTAAATTTAAAAGATTAAAAATACATTTCTAAATTCTAATTATTGTTCGTTTAATTTTTCATGTGATTTGTTTTATTAGTATAAAAAAAGAGAGTTCATTAAATTTAGAGAAAGGAAGAAAAGAGACATTTGACATAATCTTAAACTTGATTATTTATTTTTCTTTATAATTTTAAAAAAATAATTTTTAACTTTATCAACTGTGTCATTTGTATTTTTTTGGTAATGTGTTACTTAATGTTAATTTGCAAAGAAAACGACCATCAAAGGTCAAAATTTACAAGTACTAACCCCACAATCTTCAAAACAACCAACTTCCTTTGAAGTTTTCAACAATGCAGGTCTAGCTCCTTTGAATCAATCTGCGCAAACACCTTCACAAGTACATAATGAAAAAGATTCAACAACACAAACAGAATATGGGAAAGGGAGGTTGAAAAGTATGTTGCAACACTTTGAAAAGATAAAAAATGGTGAAAAATATAAAGCTAAATGTAAATATTGCAAGAAATTTTATGGAGAAACAAGGAATGAAACAAAGCACTTGCTCCACCATTTGGACTTATGTATTCAAAAGATTACTTCAACAAGGAGAAAAGGAGGACAACCCAATGATTTTTTCTAAGATTAGAAATGGCAAAAAGGAATTGGCTTAGGGAAGTTATAATGACAAAAATGTCAAGACAAGACTTGCTTTAATGATTATATTGCATCAATAATTGTTAGTAGTGGACCACATTGGTTTCATTAAATACCATGAAGAAAGAGATACTCAATATCTATGAAAATAAAAAGTGGCAATTACATCATATACATGGACGATAAGCAATCAAAAGAAATGGTACATGTCACAACTCACTCTACATTGATGACAATTGGACATTACAAAATATCATTTTGAGCTAGAAAAATGTTTATTTATAACTTTTAGTTCACATTAAAGCCTCTACACTAATATAATGAAGTTGACTACAATAAGGATGTAATATCTAACTACCGGTACTAAAAGCAGATTCAAAAACTACAATTTTGATCGAAATAGCTAAAACATTCCTTAAAATTGCTTGAAGGCTTGGATAGTTTAAGCCATTTTTTTCCACCATGATAAGATATCAAAATCTGGTGTAGTGGACAAATTCCTATAAGTAATGATCAAATTTTGTTTTCATAAATGAAGTTTTAGATTTTTTTTCTTTTTTGCCACAAACTCTAAAAATTCACTCAGATCATTATCAACATCCTTTCTCTCCTCTAACAATGTAGATCTTTAAGAATAAGTTTCATCTATTTTTATTGATATTCAAAAACCAAATCATAACACATTTAACGAATCCTACTAAGTTTTAAATCACAATCGATATCATATAATTTATAAAAATAATATTCTAGGAAGTCCATCTTATATCTCAAATCTAAAACTGAAGCCATTGGTTAATATATCATGAATGACACTTCGATAACTTTCACATTTCTTTAATATTTGGTCTGTTATATTTTGAATGGTTGTACTGATTTAACTCAATCATCTATTGCAAACTTGATCTCACAAATCTTTGAAAAAAAATGTTGACCATTGGGTATTTGGAGCCATAAATTATTTATGTCTTGTCATTAAACAGTCTTAGTCTTCTCAAACATCTTTTGCAAATTCTCATTGTAAATTAGTTGGCAATCAAGTATATTAAGCTTCACGTTTCTTTAACAAAAAAAATGCATCCTTATAACATGCAACAATATCTTATCTTATAAGTGGAGTTCCATCTAGTTGAGAAATTTAAACTTAATCTTTTAATGAATGAAATTTGCAACTGTTTAGCTATTTCCTCAATTTTTTCCACCCTTTAAGGTGTTGTCGTCCAATATGATACACTTTCTCAAATTTTTTCCTCCCCTTCTTTCACAATCAAATTAAGGATATATACAGAGCAACACATATGAAGCATTGTTTTTCTTAATTAGTGTACCTAATTGTAACTCATCCTTAATCATGATATAATTTTTTCTACAACTGTATAAAGTGATAGAGAATATTTTTTTATTAATATTTGAGTCCAATAAGCAATCAACTAATACGTTACAAAATCTACTAGTTATGTGAGGTGCAGGAACATAAATGAACTTATAAGTAAATCAATACTTTGTAAGACATATACCATTTCTAGAGGTGCTTGAACAACAATCATTGAAAATGTTATAAATAAAAAATAAATTTTCTACCTTAAAAATGAAATTTTGTAAGGTTCAATTTGTCATCAACATAGTGAGTTATGATAAACATATACCTTTTATTTTGATTGTTTGTAGCACAAATATCTAATGAAGTTGTCAATCTTCCTTCATTTCAGATTCATAACAACTTGTTTTTCATTTTCATAGATTTTGAGTATCTCTTTCTTCGTGGTCTTAGTGAAGCATATTGAAAATATGGTTGAATTGTTGTTACAAATATAATAAAACTAATATGGTCCTCTATTGGTGATGGATATTCATGTAGTATAATCATTAGAGCAAGCTCTCCTGACATTTTTTTCATTATAACTTCCACAAGCCAACTCCTTTTTGTCACTCATAATACTAGAGAAAAAACATTGTTTTTCTCCTTTTCTCCATACGTCCAAAAGGTGGTGCAAGTGTTTTACTCCATTCCTTATTTCTCCTTCAAGCAATTTATTGCAATATTTATATTTAACTTTATATTTTCTATCAACTTTTGCCTTTTTAAAGTGTTGTCACACAACACTTTTTAGCCTCTCTTTCCCAGATTTTGCTTGTGTTGTTGAATTTATTTCATCAAGTACATCTAAAAGTGTTTGTGCAAATTGATTTAATGGAGCTTGGCCAACATTGTTGGAACTTTGAAAGGGAGTTACTTGTAAATCTTGATATTTAATGCTCATTTTCTCTAATAATTAACATAGTTAACATAAGTAACACATGAAGAAAAAAGGCAAATTACACAAAGTTGATAAATTTAAAACTATTTAAAAAAATATAAAGGAAAAATAACACAATCAAGTTTAAAATTATTTCAAATTTCTCTTTACTTCCTTTCTCTAAATTTCTAATGAGATCTCTTCTTTTATACTAATAAAGATTATAATACATCACCTCAACAAAATCAGTAAAAAAAATAAAATTAATAATAATTAAAATTTAGAAATGCATAATTCATCTTATGAATTTAAATCTACGTTGGATGCTGGTAAAAAATATTAATGACAAAACTTATTATACTATAGTAAATGAGAAAAGGTTAAAAAACAACAATAAGTATATAAAAAAAATTCAATTAGATGAAAGTCATACATTCTTACAAAATAAAAAATAACAACAAATAAAAATATTACAAAGAAGTAAAAATAATAAAAACAAAAAAATAAAGTTTAAAAAGACAGATAATTCGTCTTCATAGTTTATTAAGAAAAACTACAGAAAATTTTTTAAACAAAAGAATAGTCTTCGAAACCAAATTTGAATTTGGGAGTCGATTACATATAGGGAAATTGTTAGCATCCTACGACGTCCATCTTGAGACTACCTTTAATTTAATATATAAAACTAATGTAATTCCTAAAATATTTATTTTTTCATAAAATCAAATAAAGATATATACAAAAACTACTTTTAGTTATTTATTTTTAAAAGAAAGAAAATATTTATTTGGGTCCAACAAAGATTGACCTTGCTCCTATGTATTTCCATTCACAATGGGGTTACATAGTTCTCTTTGTAAAAATACTTTGTTATGAATGTTTTGCTTTAAAGTTTTAATAATTTTGGTACTTAAAGGAGTTTATGTTTTTTTGTAATTCACATTGTAGAGGGTATGATAGTGCGAGAGACTATACATAGAGCTGTCAAAACGGGCGGCCCGGCCCAGCTTGGCCTGGCCCTACGGGCCAAGTTCAGATAATCTGATAGCCTAGCCTGGCCTATATTTTAAAACAGGCCATAATTTTTAGCCTGGCCTGACCCTATGTTAGGCCAACGGGCCATTTTTAGCCTAATTAAAAATTGAAAAAATATTACAATATATCTATAATATAATTTTTTATCAACAATATAAATATAAATATATAATATATTTACATGAATGTGTTGTTTACATTTGAACAACTTGTAAAAAAAAACTTAGATCACATACTAAGTACTTCCAAAAAGAGTCAAGCACCTACTAAACAACATAACAGAGACTTGTGAGATGTTAGAGGAGTAGTGCAGTAGAGGAGATGAAAAAGCTTATGAGAAAGGAAGAGAAGAAATGAAGAAGAAAACAGAGACTCTAAAACACTAGGGTTTCTTTCTTTGGTATGACAATATACCAATTAAGAACAAAATTTTAATATAAAAAATAAACGGGCCAGCCCATTAGCCTACGGGCCAGCCTGACCTTGGCCCATATGGGCATCGAGCCAAATGGGTCAGGCTAAAAAAAGTCTATTGTTATATAGGCCACAATTTTTTAAGCCTAGTTTGACCTGAATTATAGGCTATACGGGCCAGACCTATTTTGACAACTCTAACTATACATGATATACTTACAACTCATACAATAAACAAAAATAGTGTAAACATATACATCAATGTCGTAGATTGTTGCATGAATTTTATTTAGAGGAAAATATTTAATTTATATATGATTTATTATATTTAAATTTTATGTTTTGAAATAACTAAATAACTAAATAAATAAATAAATATGGAACATAAGATGATGCACACGACCATACACATATTTTAAATAATTCTTTTTAGTTTATTTATTAACAGATTTTTTTTATAAAATATAAAATGATGTGTGTAGTTATACATATATTCAAAGTAATTCCTTTTAGTTTATATATTAAAATAATTTTATGAAATAAAATATGATGTGTATGATTGTAAATATATTTAAAATAATTTTTTTTAGTTTATTTATTAAAATCTATACCTATATATACAAGCACAACTCATTCAAATGGGAAAATCTCACTCATGGCAACAACATAACACTTTGCAAAGAAAATTTAAAATAAAAATAAATTATTTTTCATTATAAATAGAAACACACGTGTCATACACAAATACACATGTTCCATTCTCTCAACTTCTCACTTTTTGTCTCTCTTGAGACATTTTCACCTCTCACTAGTATAACGTCACTCTTCCCTCACTAACCTTCATCTCACTCTTCCCTCACATGCTACTAATATCTTCTTCTCTCAGCTTCTCTCTCCCACCCTTCACACGATACTTTCTTCATTCATGTCTTTAGTCTATGTCACTGTTCATTTCAACTGTTTTGTTGCAAATTTGATCTAATAATAATCACTTCTGATAAGGTCACAAACATGAAAGAGGAAAACATGGTTAAGGTAAGGTTGTCGTCTTTCTTAATTTACTTGATTTGGAAATATCTATTTGAAATTGGTTGTTTTGACCACTGAATAATTTTAGGGTTTTATTTTTTGGGAAAAACGTTTTTGGGTGGTTAGCTTTTATTCAATTGGTTTTTTAGGTATTGCAATTCTGAAGAGGGTTTCATTGTAAAGATGGTATTTTTTTAATCAAACTGTAACTCTTTTCAAAAATTGTGTAAGTTTTCTTTCTTAGCCTTTTATGTTTCCTATGTGTTTACTAGATCTGGAAAGATCTATTTGACATTGTATTTTTTGAATGGTGAATATATTTAGGGTTTCATGTTTTTGGAAAAACTTTTTTACTTTCCGATGAGTGTTTTGTGTTTTGACTGGTTAAACTTTGTAGGGTTTCCTCTTTTGGGTTATTTTTGGGTTCAAATTTTTGAAGTGTATGGTTTTGTTCCTATATGTTTTTGTGTTTCTCAACTATTAATCTTTCCATAATTTCCTCTTTTGGGTGGTTAGATTTTATTCAATTACTTTTTTAGGTTTTGCAATTCTAAAGAGGGTTTCATTCTAAAGATGATATTTTTTGTATCATTTTGGAATAATGTTATAATTTTTATGTTTTACACTGCTTAGTTTTTACAGTGTTTTCTTTTTTGGTTGCTAATGTTTTGATTTGCGATTATAAATAGGGTTTCATTCGTGTTTGTTCCCTTTTATGTTCTCTTAACCTTTGATTATGTTCTGTTCACCTTTTATGTTGTTTAACCTTGGATTTATGTCGTTTGGACTAACATACAAAGGACTTTTGCAGGTTTTGTCTGGAAGCGGTTTTATTTTTTCCAAATTTCAAAGTTCAAATTCCCGCTCATTTCCCATGTTTTGTCTTCAGTGATGCATATATAACTCGCATCACCTGTTTCTTTTGGTTTCCATTTCTTTTAGTTTCATTAGTTGCATTAGGCATCTTCCATTAGGCATTTTTCAGTAGGCATTGATGCATCAAAGAAATATAATGTCATTGCTAATATCAATCCTAAAAAGGATCACTGACTAATAATGGTTAGGGTCATACGTGTTTGGAAGGTTTCGGATCTCACTAGGATAAAGTGCTCATTTTCATTGGAAATGATTTTTCAAGACAAAGAGGTTCACCATTTACTCCATTTGTTAATTTCTATTTTAGTTTTTTCATAATTATCGATTATTGATTAACTGTTTTGGTCATATAGGGGACAAAATACATAGATAGGACACCGAACTTTAATTTATAACTTTCAAAATGATATCCACGAGGAAAGTGTGTATTGCATTAAAAACTCTAGTCTTGCACAAAACAATGGTTCTTATAAAACAACTCACCATCAATACAAAATTAATTTTCAATTTGGAACAAAACTTTCTTTAATGGATGCCAATGTTATTCCATAATCAAATATCAGACATAATTTCTAATGGTTTTAATTGTGACTTTTTGGTTCTTGAGTTAAACACATGTTTTTTAAGTACTTAATGTATTATACATTTATTGTGTTAGAAATCTTAACAACTCCTCCAAATGCAGATATGATTGGAGTGGTAACAGGTGTAGGTACTGAAAGAGAGAGTTGCAGAAGACTGGCAAAGTAACCAAGTTGAATACAATTTGTTTAGAGGTTGGTGTGTATTTCTTTCTAACCTTTTTTACTTCATTATATGTAATATGTATTTGTATATGTAGGATGCCAAAATCTTTATAGTCACCACAATGTCTGAGTTAGTCGACAGACTCTTCTAGACATTCTACAGAAGATGACTTCCTGCACATGACACCAAGAAACACAATTGTAAAGAGTAATAGAAGTCGTATCGAATCAAATCAACAGTTCAAATGTAATACTAGGAAGTGATCCCTAGGTCATCTCCCAAGGACCGTGGTTAAGACAAAGGATCAACGTGTGAATGGGACAAAAAAGGGGCAGGGTTGAACGAATTTGTTGAATTAAAATACAATGTAGAATGATTGGTAAAACGTAAACAATTATAAAAAGCGGATTGATTCCCTGATTCAATTGCATTTATGCATCTATGCAATTCAAATATACATAAAAAGAAGATCCATACACTGTGAAATCATCCATAAACACCTCTATGCAACTCTCTAAGAAATTACTAAAAGTGCTCAAATACACCATTGGAATGTACCAGGAGTGTTGCATAGGCCAAAAGACATTCTCCTATAGGCAAAAGTGTCAAAAGGGCAAGTGAATGTGGTATTCTCCTAATCCTCAAGAGCAATATGGATTTGGAAATTGCTAGAAAAACCATCAAGAAAGCAGTAATGAGATTTACCTACCAACCGGTTAAGAATTTGATCAATGAAGGGAAGGGAAAGTGATCCTTCCTAGTTGCCTGATTCATCTTCCTATAGTCAATGCAAACTCTCCAACTGTTTTTCAATTTAGTAGGAATCAGCTCATCCTTCTCATTTTCCACCACTATAATTGTCGTCTTCTTGGGAACTACTTGAGCAGGACTCACCCAACAATTGTCAGAGATAGGGTATATGATTCCAGCTTGTAAAAGCTTGGTGACCTCATTCTTCACAACATCAAGAATCACAAGGTTGAGTCTCCTATATTGTTGTCTCACTGATTTAACTCCATCTTCCAAAAGTATCCTATGCATGCACATAGATGGGCTAATGCTAGGAATGTCAGCTAAGGTCCAACCAATGGTCTTCTTGTGCTTCTTTAGTACTTGCAACAATTTCTCCTTTTCATCATCAGTAAGGGAGGTGGAAATAATCACATGTAGTTTCTCATCATCCTCCAAGTAAGCATACTTGAGGTTCTCAAGTGAAGGTTTCAACTCCAATGTAGGTGATGACTGTGCAATGGACGGAACCAAACTAATAGTTTCTGCAACTTGTACGTCAACAAGTAAGTCAGATTCTTGTGCAAGTCCTGCAACAGGGTTATTACATTCTGAATATGCAAAATCTTTATGTACATCCACACTATCAAATTCAACCAGTGCATCTAAAATATCCAACTCAGACTCAATGCAAGAATATAAATCAAACACATGTTCATCAATTAGCTCATCAAGCAATTCAACACGAAAAATAGAATAGTCCTCAGATGGATGTTTCATAGCATCAAGAATGTTAAAGTGGACCACAATATCACCAAACTCCATAGAAAGTGTCTCAGCATAGGCATCTATATTTAGAAACGTTCTCCCCAAAATGATAGGAATTGAGCAATGGGAGAATCCCTCCTCCATGTCAAGTATATAGAAATCAACAAGGAAAATAAGTTCGCCAACACGGACCAAGATGTCCTCTATCAAACTAGTAGGATGGGCAACACTCCTGTTTGCCAACTGAATGATCACACCCATAGGTTGCAAGGGTCCAAGAGAAGGAGAATTAAAAATGGACAGAGGCATAACATTAATTGAAGCTCCCAAATCAAGCATGACATTCTCAAATTTTTAATTACCTATGATGAAAGGTATACAAGATGTACCTGGGTCCTTACATTTTTTAGGAATGTGAGGAACAAATTTACCTATGAGTGCAGACACATTTCTTCCCATGTTAATCCTCTCATTGCCCTTAAGCTTCCTTTTGTGAGTGCACAACTCTTTTAAGAACTTGGCATATTTAGAAATTTGCTTGATGGCATCAAGCAGAGGTATATTCACTTCAACTCTCCTGAAAGTCTCCAAGAATTCCTTATCTACCTCTAGCATCTTCTTGCTTGGAATCAGTTTTGGTGGAAATGGAAGAGGGATAGATGAAGGTTGTTTCATCCACCAATTTGTGCACTGGGAGAGGGATCACTCTCTTCAAATTTTGTACTAATACCTCCTTACTCCCCTTGAATAGGATTCTTCCTCTTTGATCATCTGCTTTTTCATTTACAGTTGTAGAGGGAATTGTTGGATTTGGAACAAGCGCTTCAATCTGCTTCCCTAACCATAAGGTGATGACACTGACATTCTTTGGGTTCACCACAATCTGGGAAGGTAATCTATCAAAGTTTTGAGACTGTGCTTGGTTCAAGTGAGTAGCCATCTACCACATTTGATTTGTTAGGCTTTGAATGGAAGCTCTAGTCTCTTGTTGGAACTGCTTGTTCTGTATCATCATTTGCCTGACCAACTCCTTTGATGAAGGTTTTGAAAGCACAGGTGGTGCTTCCATCGCCTGCTATTGTCTATGTTACTGCTACAGAGGAGGTGGTACATATGGTTTGCTTGATCCAACATTATTTTGAAATGGTTCTGGTGGAGATTGCTGTGAAGGATTTGTCCATCTCATATTAGGATGGTTTCTCCAACCAGGATTATATCTGTTAGATGAGAGATCATAATTATGTTGCTACTGTTAAGGCCTATTACTGTAAATATTTGCAGCATATGCTTCAGGTTGCTCATTTACTTCAGTCTGTTGTATGAAGGGCACAAATTCGTATAATGATCATTGGAAAAGCAAATGCCACAAACCTTGGCAATGGAAGATTTTTTATTCATGACCAACTGAGTGACCAAGGAGGTTAGAGCATCAAGCTTACTCTCAAGCTTCTTAGTTTCAGTTGTATATGTCCCCACATCATTAACACCTCTGATAACAATAGCATCACTTCTAGAACTGAATTATTGCGATTTAGAAGCCATATTTTCTATCAAGTTTCTAGCTTCTCCAAGGGTCATGTCACCCAATGCACAACCACTAGCAGCATCAATCATATTCCTCTCCATGTTATTCAGACCCTCATAAAAACATTGGAGAAGTTGTTAAGAAATCTGGTGATGAAGGCAACTGGCACACAATTTTTTGAATCTCTCCCAGTACTCATATAAGCTCTCTCTAGCAAGTTTTCTGATTCCAAAAATATCCTTTCGGATGGCAGTGGTCCTAGAGGCAAGGTAAAATTTGTCTAGGAACATTTTCTTCAAGTTGTTCCAACTAGTAATGGATCTAAAAGCCAAGTAATAAAGCCAGTATTTACCAACACCTTCGATTGAATGAAGGAAGGCCTTCAAATATATATTGTCTGCTTCAACATTATGTAGCTTCATGGTGGAACAGACAATGTGGAATTCCTTCAGATGCTTATGAGGATCCTCACCTGCAAGACCATGAAACTTAGGCAACAAGTGTATCAGTCCAGTCTTAAGTACAAAAGGTACCTCCTTAGTAGGATACTGGATGCACAAACTCCCATAAGTAAAATCAGGTGCAGCCAGCTCTCACGTGGAGGAGGTTGAGCCATATTTTCAGTGTAAAAATTAGGAACAAAATGCTTTGAATCAGTAGTATATGCAACAAAATGCACAAAATGTTCTACACCAACAATATCAAAATGCTCAGTATCGAAGGATGAATTCCTTATTTGTCTATCCAATCTGTGAAATGTCCTATCTATCTCAGGATCAAATGGACGTAAAGGACCTGGATTAGCCATGGTCACACATTACATGCAATAATTTAGAAGAGTGCATAGGGCTAAAAATGAAAATTGATACAAATGATGAGCAAATAACAAGAAAACTTGTCCCTAACACCCTATCATCATAATAAATAAGCACAAAAAAAATCAAAGTATAAGTATCTAAAAATCCTAAAAAAATTCAAAAAATGAAGAAAAACAGCAAAATAAATACTCAAAAAATTCAGAAAAAATAGAAAATGATTTTTTTTTGGAAAAATAAGACCTCTTTATCACTTTAGCAAGAATTAGTGGATAGAATGGATTTTTCTAACCAAAAGCATGTAAATTTTGGTTGTTTTAAGTTTTTATTGTAAAATTATTAATAGAATTTTATAAATCGCAACCAAAATCAAATTAAGTGGAGCTGGGGTATAGAACAATCAATATGGAATTCACCTGTAGCTATGCGAACCTAAAATGCCCCTGAAAAACTGAAAAACCAAAATACTAAAACTGTTTGAATTGATGTTGCAGTTCGGTTGTTGTACACATATTAGAGTCAATCCTTTGATGCTTCAGCCAAATTAACTTACACATTTATACAAAAAAATAAAATCACAAAATAAAAAGAGAAATCTGAAAACAATAAAATGAAAATCGAAACCCTAAAACGAAAATGAAAACGAAATAAACCCTAAAAAAATTAAAAACTTTTGACGAAATCGATGGTCCCTAGCAATGACGCCAAATTTGATCGAAGTCATATCCGATCAAATAAATAGCTAAAGTGTAATTCTAGGAAGTGATCCCCAAGTCATCTTCTAATGACCATGGTTAAGACAAAGGATCAACGCATGAATGGGGTAGAAAAGGGGGGAGGGTTGAATGAATTTGTTGAATTAAAATAAAATGCAAAATGATTGGTAAAATATAAACAATTATGAAAAGTGGATTGATTCCCTGATTCAATTGCAATTTCCCTTATCATTGGTTACACAGAAAACACACTTTGTTCATCTTAATCCTCATTCCAGCCTAAATCAATCAACTAAGCAAAGATTAACCTGGGATTTCCTAACACGAATTAAGCAAATGTATACATCATCCAATCTTTAACCATTCACAGAATTAAGCAAACTAGGAAAACAATATTCATTATGCATGAATGAAAATATAAGCACAGAGATTAAAAGATGAAGAATCAAGAAGAACAAAGGGAAAACGTGAATTGACCTCAAAGTTCATAGCAATCTACTTAGGAAACCTCTAAAAATTAGCCCTCGATAGATATTCAAACAAAAATCAATAGAGAGAAAAATAATGACGAATACACAACCAGCAACGAAAAACGAAAAAAGAAAGGCGAAAGACAGAAGCTGAGAAACAAAAACACGAGTAGTTGTGCGTGAATGAATTATGCCTCCTTTCCTTAGGGTTTTGTAACCTTAGGCCAACCCCTCTCTCCTAAAATGCCTAGGCCTCATAAAAAAATATTGTCTGGTCCAAATTACAAAAGTAAAAGGAAATGAAAAGGAAATGAAATTAAAATCCTAAGTAGAGGCTGACGTGGCAGTAATTTCTTCAAGTCCAAGATATTTTCCATGCCCAAAATCGCCTCAAGATTATTTTGAAAAATAAAAAGCAAATGAAAATTAGATAAATAATTTTGAATTAATAAAAATCTGAATTACTGGCCCAATAAATCTGAATTAAGAAAAGTATGTTGAATGAATAATTCAGAGATTCAATATGGAGAATGCCAAGCCAGTAAGGAAACCATTAGCTAATCACTTCAAGTTGAGAAAGAAGTCATGTCCTTCTTCTAAATGTTAGAAAATTATTATTCGTAATGGTTGGAAGTTTGACGTTTGTAATGGTGTGCACGAGGTGAGATATACCTCATGCCATTGGAATAGTTAGCAAATACTTGTCAAATTATAAAGGATTACTGGGAAGCAGTTAAATGGATTCTTATGAATCTTAAAGGCACATCTAAAATGATTTTATGTTAAGGGGGAGTTTATCCAAGTTTGGAAGGTTATATAGATCTTGACATGGCTGGCGATCTTGATGGCAAAAAATCTATACACTTTTGCACGGGAGTCGTATCTTGGAAATCAGTGATGTGATCTCAATTCATGAAGAACCTCAACCCATGTAAGGAGAGTCACCACAAGAAAATAGGAAAAGGAAAATGAGAAAGAAGATCTTATAAAGAAATTCAAAAAAAAAAAAAAGGAAAACAAGGGGAATGTACAAGAAGCTTGAAGAAGAGATTAGAAATATTAATAGCTCTTGTAATTTCCTTGTAAATAAAAATAGAGTTAGTTTAATCTCTTTCTTTGAAATAGAAATAAGAGGCTAGTTGCAAATTCTCTTTGAAGTTCAAGAGGTAAGCCTCATTTCTAGAATCTTATCTTGAGTTTTCCAAAATCACTATAATAAAATTATAAATTACCAACGGAACATTTTTCGTTGGTAATTTTTAATTATCAATTGATTTTATCGACGGATCACAATCTGTCAGAAAAATCCGTTGCTAAAGTTTGCGCCATAATGTGCGAAATAAAATTCATCGGTAAATCTGTCGGCAAAATATTCCATCGGTAAAATTTCGTCAGTAAAGTGGGCGCCATATCGAGCAAAATAAAATCCGTTAGTAAATCCATCAGTTAAAAAATCCTCGGTAAATCCTTCGATAATTTAAGTATTTAAATATTTATTAATTTATATATTTATATATTTACATATTTACATATTTATATATTTGTATATTATCTATTTATCTATTTATATATTCATATATTCATATATTCATATATTCATATATTCGTATATTCCTATATTCCTATATTCATATATTCGTATATTCGTATATTCATATATTCGTATATTCGTATATTCATATATTCATAAATTCATATATGAATATGTGAATATATATTCGTATATTCATATATTCCTATATTCCTATATTCATATATTCATATATTCGTATATTCATATATTCGTATATTCATATATTCATATATTCACGTATATTTGTATATTCATATATTCGTATATTTGTATATTCATATATTCATATATTTGTATATTCATATATTCACATATTCATATATTCACATATTCATATATTCGTATTTATATTTTTATGTTTTTATGTTTTTATATGTATATATGTTTATATGTTTATATGTTTATATATTTATATATTGGTTTAATAGACATTTTGGTCCCAATATTTTATGAGAATTTGCAATATTTTTCCATGTTTATTTTTTTCTCAATTGAGTCTCAATTTTTTTTTTCTTAATTAAGTCCCAAATTTCATTTTTTTTCTCAATTGAGCCCCAAATTTTATTAAATCTATCAATATGATCCTTTTTGTCAAAAATTCACAGATTGTGGTGTTCATATTAATGTTTATATTCGTAGCCTTTTTTCATTGTTCACGTGCCACGGTTTAGCTTGAATGTGTTATGTCTCATAGTTAACATCGTTAACATTAATCGTGGTTTTTATAGATGCTGATTTGTATTTTTTGATAAATTTTTTGTATGTGTGTTTTTGTATCTGTCTCACACAATCCATAGGTTAGGTGGTTTTTACCCGCAACATTTTGTTATATCTAACAAAAAAATCTAATATTTTTTTATTTATAATGATTATCATCAAACTTAATTCAATTTAAAATTTATTTATTTTACATTTATTGATTGTGTATTATTTAATTGATTAAGTAAATTATTGTTATACAAATAAAAGCTAAAAAATATTAATGTATCTTTATGAATACGAATTTACTCGTTTAACCTCCTAGTTTTGTACGACAAATACAGTTTAAATAAATTGAAAATCATTTAAAATGAGAACTAAACCGATAAGCTTTTTATAATACGAATTTATAGGAGTGTAGCTTTAAACGGAATAATCCTTCCGTATACCCAATTTTAATTATATAACATTATTACCATAAATTTTTAGGATATTAACATTTACCAAAAGGTAATAACAGGTTATAACATAAAGATTTCCATTGTAATAGTCGACATTAAAAGTCAATAAATTATAAGAATCAACAAAATATTTAGTATATTTTTATAATTCTTGCATTGTTTTTATAAGTTTTTAAATCTTATTTATATATGCTTAAAATTTTTAATTTTTCTAAATAAGTTTTCTTTCTTTAATGTGTGTGTTTTTTTTAAGTTTATATGATAATTTATTGACAACATAAGATAATATTTTTGAAGCAAGTAAAAGTATCACTTATGCAGTGTTCCTTTCGAAGCGTAGAAATGCGAAGACGAAAAAATAGCACAGAAAGTTGGAAAGACGAGATAAATAAAAATTAAAAACACGAAAAACAAGATAAATTCATTGCATGAGACTTTTTTCACTATATTAAAGAGATTTGTGAAGAAAGTGTCGCATAATCGATTATGTTTTAAATCATAATCGATTATGCTTTTTTTTAGAACTAAACTAAATTATTATATAAAATTAATTATTATTTAATATATAAATATTTATATTTTTAAAATAAATAAAATTAAATATATAATAAATTATAATTAAAATAAATTTTTTTAAATTTAATAATATTATATATTATAAAAACATATAATCGATTAGGTATATAGATAATCAATTATATACATATAATACATATAATCGATTATATGTTTATACATAATACATGTAATCGATTATATCCCTTTATAACATATAATACTATACTATAATATAATTAATTTTAATATATTATATAATAAAATAAAATTAAAAAGATAGTTAAAAATTTATTTTAAATAGAAATTTAATAATACAAATAAATATAAAATAAATAATAATATTAACATAAATAATGTTAAAATTAATAATATTAAATAAAAATTATTATTAATAATAATGAAATAATTTTATCTATTGATAATAAATAAAACTATTATTAGTAAAATTAAAATTTAAAAATTGAAAAATATTTAATAATCTAATTAATTATAATTATGTTATATAATAAATAAAAATTATAACAAATGTTTAATAAAAATAAATTTATATAATAATTTTAATAATAAAATTTAAATTTAAATCATAATATTAATGAAATTAAAATTTAAAAAATAAAGTTATTTTGTAAAATTTTTAATTAAAAAATATTTTTTATTTACTATATCAATCAAATCATACACAAACTTTTATAAACTTTCTTTTGATTTTCACTCATTTTTTCTTAATCCAAACAACTTTACTTTTCACTTTCTTTCTCTTTAAATCCATTCGTTTTCTTTCCTTCAAATTCCCTTTTTGAAAGGAATAAGACCTTATATTTTACAATTTAACTTTTTAAACTCCAAGAAGACATCACTCTTAGTTCCTTTTTCACAATATAGAAAGTCTTTTAAAATGTAAAAAGAAAAAGGAAAAGGAGCTGATTTTTTTCATCCAGTTATATAAAGAAATTTATCACCATTGTGGATCTAGTGTTTAAGATTTTTAAAATTGAATGAGAATAAAGATAAAAATGTACATACTTTATATTTTATTTTGAATTTTATAAATTTATAATTTATTTATTATATTATTCAGTACAGAGATGAAAATATATTTCCTTTTAGTATTAAATTATTGATAATATTATTTTTAAATTTTTATTTTGTAAAACAAAAATATTTAATAAATATTTAAATAATTAAAAACATAGATACAAGTATATTGTTATACAAGAGAAATAAGAATAAGACTGAGATTTTATGCCATTAAATATTAGGATGCTCAAATTTATTTGTCATCCTTAAAATCTAGCCTACGATCTACCATCCTTTAGCTTTTATTTCAATTTTTATTGCTTTTAATTAACTCATGTCCATGGGTTTGATCATTGGGCCACTTCATGATGTGGGCTAATGTATGCTGGAAGGGTTATTATTTTACACCCTAAAATATTATCATCACACCCCAACTTTTTAAGAGTATATTAGTGACAAAACGTGTTTCAATTAGATTAATGAGTGCAAATTAAACATAGGCAGTAAAAATATATTTTTGTGTATTTTGAATCAATAAACAACAGAAACGTATACAATAAAAACAAGTTTTTATCATCAATTTAAAACTTCTTTCTATATGATTGATTTTTATACATTCTTTCTCGTTCTTTTATCAGTCACCAATATCAATAATAACAATATCAATTATCAATATTAATTTCCTTAAGAGATAAATGTAGGGCATTATATCAATACCAACAACCATAAAAATAAATGTTATAAGGCATTAAAATAGATAAATCTAAAAATTAACAAATTAAGTCAAATCATTGTGGGGGTAATATGGTTCAAATAGTACTGAATCATGCACTGGACTTATTTGATAAAGGATCCAACAACCCATGGCCAAACATAACTCAAGCATTTAGAACCTTAGGAGCATCAACTATAGGTTTTGTAGAGTTTTAACAACCTATACCCTCTCAAACTCTTGCCTCTCTTGCTATTACAATATGCTTGCTCAACTCTTGAGGATGGTTTGTTATGGTATGGTACATTTGGAAGAAGAAAAATATTATACTATATTTAGAAACGAGAGAAACGACGCATTAGAGATTTTTTCAGTAACAATTGAAAACTTGGGCATGATTAAGAAATAAATTTTCTAAGACTAACTTCTCCTACTCAGATTAGTGTCTATGCTCAACTGAGTGTATTAGCTTCTTAACATGAATGTTTTCAAACACTAGGTGTGAATATTATAGGATCTATAGTAGAACAAAAATTTGAAAGTGTAAAATGTTGCTCAAACGTCTCTAAAGCTAAATACTTAGCTAGAGGAAAAGTTGTTTATCAGTACAGATGTCATTGAGTAGGAAATCAAAATAGGATTACTTTTTCTATGACGCATTGAATAACATGAGGAACCTCAAAAGTGTTAGGTACAAGTAGGACACATGAAAGTTGTTAGTCTGCTCAATTTGGAGGATTCGATATGGGACAATAACTATTTTAACTAGTACAAATTACTACCAATCCGCATGGGGATAAATGTGTTTTTGTTCTTAAAATATTGCTATCACTAACTGATTTATGAGGTTGAAAAGAAAAAGGAGATGTAGTTTCTTTTCGTTTGTAGGTCTGCAAAAGGTTTAAAGAAGTTTAGAGCAGTTTTCCGACAACACAACTGAATGATGGTCACAACCACTATGCTATGAGAAAAATAAGAAGAATAGTAAGTAGAGAAAGTGTAGCATGACATACACATAGACTTGTGAAATTGAGTTATACTATCTATCGATGTCAAACACATAAGGGAAGTCTGAATGCAAGAATGGATCTCAAAGAGCTGGTAAGATACAACAAGAAATAGAAGAATTCAAGAAAATGAGTTATGTTATTTGCTGAGATCAAACACATAAGGGAAGCTTGAATGCAAGTATGGATCTCAAAGACTAGTGACAAGCTAGAAGTAAAAAGTTATGATGCAACCTATATTTGGACACACTGAAATTAAAAGTGGTATTGTTGTACTGTATCGGAAATGTGTGGCTACATTACTATGTAAGCATTCTATACTTTTGATTGGGTTTTTTTATCTTACAAATATGTTGGGAATGCACTACAAAAAATCATGTAATATGTGGCGGATATTTTAGCAAGATGTGACAGTTTTAACCGCCACAAAATACGCGTGTGACGGGTACCCATACTGCCACAATTCTGGCCTCCACAAAGTAATAAATGACGATTTTAGTTAAACCGCCGTTACACCCGCCAGTTATTACAATGTACTAAATGGCGGTTTCATTATGTAAAAAGCGGCAGTTCGAAAATGTCAAAAATGACAACGGCAAAGGACCGCTCAACATGTAAAATATGGCAGTTAGAACTGCCACTTCTTATAGCGATATATGTTAAACTAATCTAATGTAGAAATTTGTGGCAGTTTGAACTGCCGTAATGTTTATAATATTTAGATATTATTTTTATTTGATATTAATATTTATTTGTGATATTTAATATTTTGATTTAAATATTTATTAGGGGAAAAGATATTTTAATTTTTTTATTTAAGAAAAAGTATAACAAATAAATATAAATAGAAATTAATTACAAAAATAAATATAAAGATCCTTTATGAAAATAAAAAGAATGATATAGTTAATATAAATTATTCAAAGTCATTAAGCAAGTCATACATATTTAATTGTTCTTATAAAATGAAAAAGTACAACATTACAAAACAAAGTAAAAAAAAGTCTTATTCTTATCCTTGCCCATTGCTTGCTTCGGATGAATGTCGTATATTAGGCGATGGAGCACCACTTGCATATGATGCCTGAATAAAATAAAGTTATATAATTATTTTCAATACATTTGGAAAATTATTAAACTCATAAATATTTTATGTATGGTTTTATACCTGATTAATAGAAGTATTAACTAATCCAGCAGCCATTGCAGCCAAATCTTTTGGAATATTTCTCCCAGATGCAATGAAGGCTAGAAGTGTTTGCATTTGTCCCTTCACAGTTGCAAGTTCATTTTCCATCTTCAAAACTTTGTTCCATTTCTGGTGTACTACTTGCACTTGATGAACCTAGGTTGATACTACTCAGTCTTGTGCCCAAGTTCTTAAAAGCAAGTGTTGGACAAGCTCCCAGTGACAATCCTCTAACCCGACCTGGATGCTCTTTACCAAAGATCACACCAATTTGGTCATTTGGAGATATATCAGATGAAGTTTCTGGATTTTCCAATAATAGCTCATCAATTTTGTCCTGCAAATATAAATCAATTCCTCACATTTTTACACAACCACAACCAACATATTCTACACAAGACAATGTTGTATTTCTATTAATTAACAATTTTCATAGTTCAAGACATATTAAGATACCATACACATACGTGATGTAATTTTTAATGACTCATTACATCACATTTTTATGAGCCATTATATAATGCTCTTTGTATAAAATAAAACTATACTAGTCTTTTGCTTCCACACCTGAAAACAAAAGCTATGTATATGATTGAAGTCTATATATGTATTGATATCACTACGCTTAAGTACAACCAAAGTGCATATGAAATTATTAATGATTGAGCTAAGTTCATATGTCTAATAGTTTCATTACAAAACCAGTTTCAAAATACTCTAGCTTTATAGAAGTAGTTCTAAAGTAGCCAATATATCTAACACAAACTCAAGCAGTTAGAAATTACCCCTATTTCCATAGCCTCATAATTCACATAGGTTCCATTCTTCCTCTTATGTGTAATCTTCCACATTTCAGCTTGACCAACAGTCTTACCAGTATCAATTTTCTGAAAATCTCAAAAAATATATATCATTAGAATTAACCCAATAATTAAAATTAATGAGCAAATCAAATAAACTACCAAGTTCTCCCTTCTCCTGGACAAAGACATGGCACCTCCTGTGTGAGGAATACTTTGCTTTTTCCTTATCTCTCTGTTTCTATTACAAAGGTCCTATAAGTTCGAAATAAAATCAGTTTGTATTAGTATATGACATCACTAATGTAAATATACTAAATAGTGCACTTCATACAATTGTAGACGGTTTCAAGCGATAATCAACAAATAGTGCCTATTGTTCCATGCTAAGATCATTTCTACTCATAAGTGGATCATAAAATTCATTCCAAAGCTTACATCTATACTCCCTCCATAGTTTTCCAATTTAAACATAAAATCTCTTTTTGCCAAATCTTTATTGACCTTGAAACAAAACCGAATCTTGAAATGACAGAAAGTTAGTTTAGAAGAAGCGTAAACAAAAATTAAAGAAAGATGAAATACTGTAATGTTTGTTAAATTACCTTGAGTGCTGAATTCCAGACAATATCCTTGTAAGTATCTGGGACAGATGACCAATTATGAAAACTTATAGGAAATAATATAGTATTTGCTGCCAACTGCCCACAAACTCTTGCAAGTAATCTAGATGCCTCCCCAACAGGTTGATACATATCATCATACTCCACCACAACACGCAATTCATGCTCTATGTTATGAACATCCTTAACCTTCATCTTAGATTTCTTAACAACTCCATGCTCATCTATAAAAAATTTAAAAGTTTGATTCCTTAGTGACTCTAAGCTTAAATTTAGATGCAAAAATAACCTAAATTTTACATAAAAAAATTACCTATAACATCTACAAACCAATAATGTGTGGATTGTCTTCCACCTTTTCGTCGCATTGTTGTATTTTGTGGTTGTGCAAATTGCTCTTGAGAAGTTTGACCTTGTGATTCTGTACATTCCTCTTGACTAGTTGACAATTCTGCACTTTGTTGTGTACCTTGTTCTGCACTTTGTTGTGCATCTTGTTCTGCACTTTGAAAATGAGCAAAATTACTTTGTGCAGGTTCATCATTACCTTCCAAATTGTTACCTAAAGATGGGTTAGAATCAGATGAAATATGGTGGATTTGAGGTGGTCCAGTAGTTGTTTTTAGCATGTTCCTAATTCTCTTTTCCCTTGGCATATCTGTAAAAAAATTAAAACAATGAAATAAAAAATATAAACAACCAAGTAGACATTCATTTATTAGTAAAGTCATACCAGAAAATTGTTACTATTATAACATTGAGTCATTTGCTTCAAGTTCATTATTAGGATTTTCCGTATTTAAGAGTTCATCATTGTCATCCTCCCTAAATAGTGGAAATTCATCAGAGTCCCTGAAAAATTCATTCAAGTCTTGTTGTGGACATGGTTGAACTTCACAAACTTCAGTATCTTCTTCTCCCATATCATATGAGTCTCGTGGTTTCAAATGGACAATAATTGACCAATCTTTATTTTCCTCATCATTGACATAGTACACAATTTCATCTTGTGAAGCTTCAATGTATGGATCATGCTCTTCATGATCACCAATGTGAATTAATCGTGAAAAATTAATGCAATCAAAACCCCAAGGATCCTTAAAAAATCCTCTATCTCTTGTGGTGTCAGCCCATTTACATTTGAATAGAGTAACTTTGAAATGGCCAAAGTAATTAAGCTCAATTATATCTTCTAACTTTCCATAATATGGCCAATCTGCTTCTTTAATGTTTCTGTCAGTATTACTTGCTATACATGATGTTGTAGAAGTTAGGAAAACCCCACTATTTTGGGTTTTCAACCCATGTTCTCGACTTATTGTTCTAAATTTGAATCCATTAACATTAAAGGCAGAAAATCTTCTAGCATGTGGTGTAGGTCCTTGTGCTAGATACTTGATATCGTTTGAGACTGAACTCAAAATGTCTGGGTTCATAATCTAAAAAATAACAAATGAATGTGTCAACCATGATTTCAACCATTTCAAAATTATTAACATCTTAATAGTATTCTAGCTACCCTTCGAGGAAACCAATTAATGAAGTCCTTATTAACCATCTTTTGTAGGTATGTACTTGAAATCCTTCGCCCTCTAGATCGCCTTCGTAGATGGTCTTTAAATTCCATATACAAATATTTTCGTAAAAATATCCCACAATGACAATTAAATACTTTGACAACAAATCTGATTTAAGGTTTATGCAACTACTCACTCAATATAAGGTTGAACTTCAGGGCAATTAAATAACACATATCGATGAGCTTGAATTCTCTCCATGGGTGATAACTCAAATGTTGAAGAGGCACTTACTACTCTACCAATTGAAGGAAAAAGGGTAGACATTTGTGAAGAACCTATGTTTGAACAATCATCAACACGTGCAGGCCTATTGATTCTTGTCTCAACCCCTTCTATATATTGAGAGCAAAAGGTGAGAACCTCTTCAGCTAGGTATCCTTCAACAATAGAACCTTCAGGTTGAGCTTTATCTCGAACATAGGACTTCAAGTGTCCGAGATACCTATATATATGGTTTGATGATTAGTACACATAACATTTACACTTTAAAGTAAAATAGAACGATATGAAAATACCATGTACCTTTCAACAGGATACATCCAACGATAATGTATCGGACCACCAAGTTTTGCTTCTCCGGCTAGGTGACAAGTTAAATGAACCATGATTGTGAAGAAGGTAGGAGGGAATAACATTTCCAAGTGACAAAGAGTTTGAATGATTCGATACTCAAGTCTATGAAGATCCATCTTACTTAAACTCTTTACACATAATTGTCGAAAAAAAGAACACAACTCTATTAAGACTACATTTACATTGTTTGGTAAAACATTACATATGGCAATAGGTAGTAGTTGCTGCATAAGAATATGACAATCATGACTTTTTAGACCAAAGATCTTTCCACTTTTCAAGTCAATACACCTTGAGATATTACTTGAGTACCCATCTGGAACTTTAACATTCTTCAATGTTTGTAGAAACACTTTTTTCTTTGCTTTTGACAATGAAAACAAATCTGGTTGAAATCTTCCTTTATCATCTGGCCAAAGGTCCTTCCTTATACCCATTTCTTTTAGAACCTTTCGTGCTTTAAGATTGTCTTTTGACTTCTTAGGGTCATTCAACAAAGTGTATAAGACATTATCACAAACGTTTTTTCTATATGCATAACATCTAGGCAATGGCGTAATAAGTTGGACTTCCAAAAAGGAAGGTAAAAAAATATGCTTTTCTTCCTCTATTGTTCTACTCCAACAACTTCAACATTATTTCCTCGAATTCGTTTTCATGTTACAATAGGATCTAGTGGTTTTCCAAATGTCACATTGATACCCTCCACTTGCTCAAATATGTGGTACCTTGACAAAGATACCGGTGGATCTCTTACCTCAAGTTTTCCATCAAAAAGAGATCGACTTCGTCTGAATCTATGATCTTTATGTAGAAATCGGCGATGTCCCATAAAATTGTATTTACCCCTATACAACAAACATGAGTCTGTGTCAAAGTTACAAGACGGACAAGCAAAACCAGTGTGTGTATTCCATCTAGATAAATTGCCAAGTCCAGGGAAGTCACTAATTGTCCACATCAAAGCTGCACGCATCATAAACACATTTCCCTTTTTGAAGAATCAAATGTTTTCACTCCATCAAACCATAATTCCTTCAACTCTTTGATGAGTGGTTGTAAGTATACATCAATGTCATTTCCTGGCATTTGTTTACCAGGAATTATCATGGAAAGGATGAACGAGGTTTGTTTCATACACTCCCAAGGAGGTCGATTATATGGGATGAGGACTACTGGCCATATACTATGACTTGTAATCATGGCTCCAAAAGGGTTGAGTCCATCGCTAGTTAAGCCAAGTCTTACATTTCGAGCATCATTAGCAAATTCTGGATGAAGTAGGTCAAATGTTTTCCAAGCCTCAGAATCTCTAGGATGCCTTATCATTTCATCTTGGTTATCTTTTGATGCATGCCATGTCATAGAATCAGCTGTCTTAGAACACATAAACAATCTTTGCAATCTCGACTTTAGTGGAAAGTAACGCAAAATCTTTGTGTGCTGCTTCTTGTCTTTATCTTTCCACTTAGACATCTTGCACCTTTTACATTCTTCTAAGCTTTCATTCTCTTTACCCCAATATAGCATGCAATCTTTTGGGCAGACCGATATTTTTGAATAGTTAAGACCAAGTTTGTTTATGATATTCTTTGCCTCATAGAATGACTTAGGAAACTTAGCATGCTAAAATGCATCCTTTAACAATTCTAGAATCATAGTCATTTCTTTGTCACTCATTCTACACATGCATTTTATATGATACAACTTTAGCATGAAAGACAACTTTGAGTACTTTGTACAACCTTCATATAATTGTTGGTTATTTTCTTTTAAAAGGTCATCAAAATCATTTCCATCATTCCCCACAAATCCAAATGCATCGTTCAACATGTCTTCCATTTCATTTTGAGGTGTTGAATCATCTTTTATGACATGTGTAGTATTAAAGGTCCTAGACTCATTCACATTTGGCCCTTCCCCATGCATATACCATGTTATGTAGTTTTTAGGGAAAACTCTACATGTTAGGTGTTCTTGAACTATATCCCTAGTTTGCCACTTTTTGAAACCACATTTTGAACATGGACACTTAATGACATGTCCATTTGAATGTTCAAAGGAAAAGTTCAAAAACAGCCAATCCATTTGCATATTCAATTGTGTTTCGTGGTTTTCTAACCCAAGACTTATCTATTGGCATGACTCTACAAAACATAATATTTATGTTGCATTAGTATCTACTATTTAAGTTGCATTATACAAAATTTAAGGAGCATGCATGATAAAAATACATTTGATATCAAGCTGAAAGTTAATTAAATATCTATCACATAAAAATACAATTAATAACTATTATCCCTCTTTTGTATTTACATCATTTTTCAAAACTTGTTCTTCAAATATAATAACTTTTTCGATTCATTTTAACTGTTGTTAAAGGTGTTGGTAAATATTGAATTTTGAATTTAATAAAGTAAAAAGAAGAGGAATTTGATGAGAAAAGAGATTTTGCAACCTTGAATTTAAGTTGGGTTGAAGGTGAAGCTTTTGAGAGCCCATTAAATCTATCGCTTTCCTAGCTTAGACTAGGGTTTTCGTACAAGGCTCTTCAACCATGATGATGTCTAATTAACAAAATTAATCAGTTATGTGTAATCTCCTTATTGGTCTCCATCTTAATTCTGATTAAACATGTTATAATGCACCCTTTACAGGTAAATTTAAGAACAAGATTAGGGTTAGAGATTGGGAATGGGATTACAGTGAGAACGAGATGGAAAATGCGAGAACCTGAAGATGAGGGTTGGAGATTGGGAATGGGAATGGAAATGGAAATTGGATGTTCAAAGTTGAGGACCTAGAGATGAAAGCTGGAACATGAAATGGAGATGAGGACTGGAGAACTAAATGAAGCACGAAATGATTTTCGAGAGAGATTGGGAGCACGAAATATAAATGAGTTTCAATTTTTTATTTTAAATTAATTTTATTTTCTAATTAATTGAAATTGGGGAGATTATGATGGAGGGGACGAAACTTAAGAAATTGAGAGTTGCGGGAGAAAAAATACAATATGTTGATTAAGTGACCGTTGTGTGGCAGTTGTAAACGCCATATTTTGAATGCAAATTATGACAGTTACAAAAACACCATATTATGAAGTAAATTACGATAGTGTTTTAGAACCGCCATATTATAACCGTCATGTTTAAAAAACTCTGAATTTCACCACTCTTTTAAGGAAAAAAAAACAAAATGTTGTCAATCTATGAATTCAAAAACTACTAAAAAAAACAACATTGTCTTAAACCATCAAAACTAGCATAATATATTCCAAATCAAAATTAGGTACTAAAATATCTATTTGAACCAAAATACTAAACCAAAAAACAACTTAAATGTAGGTACTACAGATTTGTAAAATATATGTTACTCATTATTGTTTTATCTTTAATATATCATCTTTAGATAAAGAGATTGGACCTTAATCATTTATATGTGTTAACACTTAATTATTATAAAATTAAATATTAATTTATTATAAAATGTTAGTCTATCCATATATATTTATATATGTATGTATATTATCTCCATCCAAAGATTACTAGTATATACGGTAATAATAGTCTCCATGTTATGTACACGATGCAATAACTATATATTCAAATGAATTTTTTTGTTTTAAAATGATAAGAAATTCAAATAAAATTATTACAAAGCTTATAAATCAACTAATCAGTTATGTATTTAAAATCCTTGGGTAGCCTTAATATTACTCAATATATAAAAGCTGCAATTGCAAATAGTAGGGAAAAAAAGTCCACTCACACTTCCATCAATCTTGTCACATCCTCAAACATAAAATAAAAATAAAAAAGAAAAATCTTTTGTTTCTTCACCACTTAGAGGTTCACATCCTCTCTCTCCAAAAAAAGATTAGAAATTTGTAATATCAATCATGATTCAGCATTGCTCCACCGTTTTTCCTAAATTATAAGTATAGTAATCCTTTATCCCATTTAATCTCCATTCATTCATCCCTCACTCTCACTCACTCCATGACTCCCCTTCCCCACTCACTCTGGTCACTGTCTTAGGAACCCTAGAACAAGAACCCCGGTGGCAAAGAGACAAAACAACCTTCGATTCAGTGTCCCTATATCTAGTTTGCATCCATCAAAAAGCGCAATCTTTCACAACAACACCAAAATCCCAAATATCAGTAAATAACATCACTACTCTCTATATCAAAATTCCAAATTAAAATGTAATAATAATACCAACTTCAGGTAAAGAACAAGAAAAGGTTAATATGTTTCACTAACCCGGTTATAAGTTGCAGCAATAATTCTAATGCGATAAGGAAGGCTATGTCTGCAAGGGCACAATGCAATTATAAATTAAGTATCATTCTTCACTCACTGAAATAAATCACTCATTCTTCACCCAATGACTTTCTCGTTAATCATATTCACAAATAAGAACCAAATCATAAAATCGCTACTAAACCCGAATCATCACCCAAAAACGGGGGATTTGGTTCCCCCAATAGTCATTGACCCCTCTCCTTTTAAATTCCTAGCCCTCAATGAAAGCGAGACACAAAAACAAACAGAGATAGAACGAAAATTTACCAGAGAAACATAGAACAAGAAAATAAGCAGAAAACAAGAGAGAAAAAAGGTCCAAGGGTAAAGAAAATGGCGTTGTACCTAGACGAAGAAGAAGTTTGGAAGTGTCCCAAGCATCTATCTAAGAAAAGAAGAAGAACAACGCATATGGTGAGATTGAGAGACAAATCCAGTAAGGGCAGAGGAAGAGATTGGGGTTTGTGATTGTGAATGGGAGTGGAGCACGGGAGAATAAGATTAGGGTTAGAGATTGGGAATAAGGCGGAGCATGTGAGATTGAGAGGGAGCACACGAGGTTGAGAGGGAACACACGAGATTGAGAGGTATGAAGATGGAAAATGGAGACCGAGAATGTTGAAAATGGAAAATGGAGATTGAGAATGGAAGCTGCCAGTATGGAGGGATTAAGATGAAGGGTTTTCAAAATAAGTTTTAAAATATTTTTTATTTTATTTTCAGATGGAGGGAACAAAACGTAGGAGATTGAGATAGGGGGAATGATACATAGAAGATTGAAATGGAGGGAACGAAAACACGCACGAGAGAAAAAATACAATATATTTATTTTAATGGCAGTTGTAAAAGCCATAGTTTAAATGCAAATTATAGCAGTTATAAAAACACCATATTATGAAGTAAATTACGGCAGTTTATGAGAACCGTCATATTATAACCGCTGCATTTAACACGATTTTTTGTAGTGATGGAATGAACCATGTACATTGTATAGGACAACTCTCTCCTAGTATCAACTGTTGAATATCCATGTTGGGTAAAAGGTGGTAATGATAAGGGTATATTGTTTTGTATTGAAATCTAGATATGTAAAGGGTTGGAGTAACCTATTTGTGTTGAAAAAAGAATTCTATGACCACATATAGTATTATGCATCACAATTGTATGTGAAAACAAATACGATCTCGAGGAAGTAAAGTTAAGGAAAAAGAAATAATTCAACAACATGAAAGATACAAAGAAGTGAATAATAAGACTTGAGAATTTGAGAACAAGTATACGAAAGCTAGCTATATATATATATATAAAACTAATCTTTTTCTTGGAAAAATATATATTTTCATATTTTAGTATTTCGTGAAATAAGTCTCTAGTTTGATTATATGTTTGAATACAAAAAATAGTGTTAAATGTGATAGTTTTTTTTTGTAAAATGTGGTAGTTTTAACTGCCACAAAATACACATATGGCTAGTGCCTGTACCGTCATAAATCTTGCTACCTCAAGATAATAAATGGCGATCTAAGTTGAACTGCCACTACACCTGTCACTTATTACAAGATATTAAATGGTGGTTTCATTATGTAAAAAGTGACAATTTGAAAATGTCATAATTTTTATCGGAAAAGAACAATTGACTATGTAAAATATGTCACTTACAACTGTCACTACTTACATTTTTATATGACGTTTCTAAACATTACCTAACTTATATGGAAATTTGTGATAGTTTGAACTGCCGTAATACTTATCGTATATATTTTTTTATATTGCAGGTTTTATTTTTATTTCATATTCATATTGAATATGTTGGTAATATTTAAAATTTTTATTTAAATATTTAAAACTGAAGGGGATATTTTTTTTATTTTACAAAAGTAAATATAAATAATTAATATAAATACAAAAAAATTTTATTAAAGTAAAGAAAACAATGTATTTAATAGAATTTATTTAAGTCATTGCAAGAAGTCATACATATTGTTCTTAGAAAAATAAAAGATACAACATTACAAAAAAAAATTTAACAGTATAAGAAAGTCATATTCTTTTCCTTGACCATTGGTTGATTATGATAAATCTCTTATGTTAGGTGACGGAACACCATTTGCATTAGATGTCTGAAATAAAATAAAATTGTATAATTATTTTCAATCCCCAAATTTCATGACTACACTTACATTATATCCAAATGGCTACTCTTACATTACATCCAAATTTAATTGCTTTCCATTGATAATTGAAAATATGAATATATATTACACTTTTCCAGAACAATTCCAATACTGATAAAACATAGTCTTTATTCAAAATAGGAATATGTATTAAACACATAAAGCACCTGTGTACTAAACTCTCCTTTGCTCCTTTCTCACTTTGGGTCCTCCTTGCAAACGCATGAAATAATGAACATATTTGAGTCAGTATCGAGGTCACACTCCATTTGATCTACTCTCCTAAGGCTTCTATAGATAGGACCAAAGCACAGAAGGGGAAAGCCATATAAGCTTCAAGCATAGACAATGCATTTTATTTATAACAAAGAAAATAAATAAATAAGTCATTAATGAAGAAAAAACAATTAAATAAGTAATTAGTGAAGAAAAAATAATTAAATAAGTATCAGGTGATTTCATTTCTAATTCCATGCAGAAGCATAATTGACTTTAAAATAACTATACACAATTTTTTAATCATGAAAAAAATTCCTCAATTGAAACCTATAATAAACATGTATTTTATACTCACATGTACACTCTAACAATGTTTAGAGTAATATTTCTAAAGGTATGTTACTTTATTTAAGAAAACATACATGCAAGATAAATTTGATATATTTAAAGCATTTTCAAGATTTATTTAATAGATTTCTATCAAAAAGAGTTTAAGTATTTTTTTAACAAAATTAAACTTAGTAAGGTATTATCAAGTCTTGAACCTTTGGTTTATAATGCAGGTTAGGCTCCTCTCTTAGAAAATCTAGCCTAACCTAAACCCTTTTCCATCATTGGTTGATTATTACTACTAGGACTAGTTTAACATCCTAGTATGGTCATCTATCATTGCTACATGAACCACATTTCACGTCGGTTCTGGGGATAATTTCACGACGGCCCCAAAATCGATGTTGAATAAGGCGTCGTTAAAAGTAATATTTTCCACGTCGGTTCAAAGTAAACCGACGTTGAATATCACATACCATACAACTTCGGTTATACAATAACCGACGTTGTAAGTGGAGCAAACTTTCTACGTCGGTTATATGTCCAACCGACGTTGAAAGTCTCTGCTAAAACTGCAATACAGTTTCTAATTTTCTTATTTTTCCTAAATTTTAGTACCTGCATATCAAATAAACCAGCAAACCAGCCACAATTTCATATATAATACATTTCAAATAGCTAAATTTCAAAACATTTCAAATGAGTTATATATATTCAATAGTTATTTAAATTTGATCTATTTACACATAATTACAATTGTATAAATAAAATTACAATAAAATTACTACTGTTGTTCCCTATTTCTAATGTCTAAAAACTTCTGTGCCCATTTTTCTCTGACTTGGTCGATAGACTCTCTAGGCAAGGGCTGTGTATCATTGAATACCTGGAACAAAATGAAAGTATGTTAAGTATGACAAAGTAGGAAACTTTACAAATAGAGTTTTGGAGGAATAGGGTTTTGGAGGACTAACCTGTCTCCAAGTATCTCTGATATTCCCAAAAACTATAAGCCACATCCAATACATTACGTATTAGCCACATTCGTAGCTACCCGTTTGTCTATTAACCTATAATCAATTAAACAAGTCATTAGTTGTGAAAAATACATATTCAATATTATAGTGATATTAGAGAATTAAAAGTAACCTTACATGTAGGATTTCCCAATGTGGGTTAGTGGCTTTGTTGATGTGCATTCCATCAATGGTACTGCACACCTTAATATCACTGTTGAGAAGTTATTAGTCAATATATGAACATTACTTATATTTGAAAACACAAACTTTAAAATACTTACCTATTCAAAATATTCTTCAAATCGAGTATCCGGTTTTTATTCAAAGAACAAAATCGAGTATACCGTCTTCTCTGGACGATCGATGAGGAAGAATTGCCAATGATGCCTAGAAAAATAAAATGTTTAGAATATAACTCAATCACAATAAAAACAATAATAAACTTATATTGACTTACTTGGAATAAATAAGCTCCAAGATATATCCGCCTTTTAGATGTCGGGATCAAATTTTGGATATATCTTTGGACTTCTTCCCTTCTATTTCCAGCTTGTTGGATTGACTGAGGCTCAAAAAATCCATAAACATCTGAAGCTCCCTGCTCCTCAACCAATTCATCCATCATCCTAAAAAATGAAAAATAATAACATCTTATATATTAAATAATGAAATTGAAATTATAATAATAAATATGTACTTACATTGTCCAAAGTTGTAAAATAGAGATGTTGAGATCCCTATTACCCAATGTGACCTCTGAGATGTCAGCGTATGAAATGTAGAGAGGGAACCTTGCATTATCTATCCCAAATCTCCTAGCATCCCAGTGAATCTCAAAGGAGTTGCCATAATATTCTGCAGAGGCATGGATCAACTCAACAATTGGATTTTTTGGGAGAGCTGCTTGTTTTCCTTTAGTATGTTCAGAAGCAGCACGACTTTTAGGCTTCTGAACATCCTACATGTTTAAAACAATACTGATTAGTACAGAAATAACATTTTGAGAAGTCATTAACATAAAAAATTACATACATACCTTTTTAGAAACATGTCTGACTAAATGTTGGGGCCAAGCAATGAATGTGTGAAGGGCCTGTCCCACCACCTGTACCTCATCAATAGGCACAGGGACTCGAGCATCAGTATCTCAAATCTCTTCTACCACCACTCTCAATAAACCAGGTGGCAAAGGAACACTGTGGATGGTAGAAGCCCCTTCCTGAACTGAACCAAGGGCCACCAATCTTGGTTCAAGGAACCCATCCTCCACCAATAAGGCGCATTGTTTCATCCCAAAAGATGGACCTGTGGATGCATGATATATTTCAATTTACATTTGTAATGAAGACATATATGAAAAATAAATAACGATTTTACCTATCGGTGCAGGTGCAGGTGTAGCAGCAGCAACAGGAGAAGCCAGAATAAGAGCAGCATTAGTGGAAGTACTTCCCATTGTGCCAACAGATGGAGGATGGCTGAACGTGTTGGTGGGAAGATGCCATCCTAACTGCCAAGTCTGGAAACATGCTAAGTAGCTGCTCCTGAACCTGTGCTACGATGACCGGTGTCAGCTTCGCTGTGAGCTTCTTCTCCAACTCTTCTTCATTAATTGTTGAGCTCTGGGTATTCTTGACTGGTGCCCCAAAATAATGTCGAATACCCACACCGGTCCCCACATCCCGAACACGGCCGGGGTGTTCATCTTTACCAATAGCAGTGGTCAGTATATCCTGACGACCACATGGAACGAAAGTTCCCTGTGTACACTGTTCCTCCAAGGAATCCTACAATAAATTTAAGACATTATATATATAAATATACAAGTCTAACAAATTAATCATATTAGGGTTAAAAAGAATAGTAACTTACAATCCTATCTGCAATCTGTTGAGCCTCATCAGATGTCATCCCACCGGAAGGCTTTTGACGAGCTCTCTTCCAAGTTTCATGATGTTTAGGAGGAGATGGTGGGGGGAGATCATCCTGGCTTATACCAGAACTGGCTGCTTCTTTTTCTCTGAGTGCAGCCTTCTCGTCCATCATTCTCTCAGCCAAGAGACCATACCCCCCACGAGACAGACGGTGGGGGTTCAAATTCTTCTTACGAATCTCCTTGGCCTTTAATCTTTTCTCCTGCAAAATAATTGATATTAGAATATAATACAATAACTTAATAAATTTAAATTAATTCATACCTCCCACTCTGGGCCAGTCCTAATCTCTACAAATTTCCTCCAATCCTCCTCAGATATGCCATATCGTTGGCAAGGAGTAAGTCCCTTGCTAACGACATCCTCAGCATAAACCCATCTCGTAGTTAATGTGGACTTGAACTGCCTCCACATTTTTACAATGGTGGACATAATCTTCTTCTTAACTACCTTCGAGTTTTTAATATCAAAATACTTCTGCAAAAATAAAACATAATTAGCATCAAAATTAAAAATCAATATTCAAGAAAAGACAATTGAATAAATTTAAACCTACCAGAATGTCCTGCCAAATCAGATTCTTCACCGTGTCCTCAACATTATCCCAGTCTGAATGTAAAATAGATACCTAAACATAATCATTAGTTAGATGAAAAGAAGAATTATATGTAAATATGTAAAAAAACTTGAAATATAAACTTAGAATTACCTTCTCCCGTGCAACGGTACCCAAGTAGCTGCTGAACTGGGTATGATGCGGACTAGACACCTTCCCAATGCGTGGATCAATAGACACACTTAGCTTCTCTCCTGTCATGTGTCTGGCTGTCAAGCTCACTAATCGTGTAGCTTGCCTGGTCTTCTTTGGTGGAGGAGATGAGGGAGGTGAGGGAGGAGGTGATGGTGAAGGAGATGCCATGTGTCTGTAAAGAAAATATAAAGCAATATAATTTATCTCGTAGTTAAATATACAAAAATAAAACAAATACATAAAGAAGTTCAAGTAGAAACATACTTAGACAACTAAATTTTCTCATATCCCTTCATCATGATCATTACGAGTTGCATGGACCACATCCTCTTCTACATCTTCAATACTACTAGGCAGTCGTGGTGAATTGGGGATAACAATGAAATCATCTGACTCATCTTCATTTTCATGGTTGACATCAATCCCTTTGCCTTGAAGGACGACAGACCACCTATCATTACATGGGTCGGTCACATAAAAAACTTGTTTTGCTTGATATGCCATGATGAATGGTTCTTCCTTATGACCTAGTTTCTTAAGGTCTATCGTAGTAAAACCCATTTCGTCAAATTGAACACCGGTATTGCTATCGACCCAAACACATTTAAATAGAGGAACTCTAAATTTACTGTAGTCAACCTCCCAAATTTCCTCAATCACTCCAAAGTAACTTATGGATGCCATGATGGGGTTTTTATCCTTTGAACTAGAAAAGTGCATCGATGTGGCCTCAATATATACTCCACTATTTTGAAATGTGCTATTGTCATCTTGTGACCTTGTGTAGAAGGAATATTTATTAATGTCGTACCCAGTCCAAGTGATGACGTTATGTTTTGGTCCATGAGCTAGCCATTTCAATGTATCAGATGCATGCTGATCTGAAAAAATTTGGCTTCTAAACCAACTGACAAACTTGTTGTTATGCTCCTTCACCAACAACCGTTCACCCATTTTGGGGTTTTGGGTCCTCAACATTGATTGATGAGCAGATATGTAAGGAAGAACTTCATTTGTATTATTCAAAATATACAAGTGTGCCTGACTCAACTCAGTAGTATCCTTTGCTTGAACTTTTATACCACGAGTACCCTTTCCATTTATCCTATCATCATGTCGACTTGTAGGAACACCCACGGCTTGTGCTTTTGCCAAGTATTACGAACAAAACTCCGTAGCTTCTTACGCAATATACCTTTCAACTATAGAAGCTTCGGTCTGTATGGATTCTTAGTATACCCTTTGAAGATCTTCTTGTATCGCTCAATTGGGTACATCCACCGCAAATAAACTGGGCCACATAACTAGTATCTCTCTTACAAGATGAACAATTAAGTGAACCATAATATCAAAAAATGATGGAGGAAAATACATCTCCAATTGACATAGTATAATTGCTGCCTCATTTTCCAATTGATCTAATGATTTTTCATCAATTACCTTGGCACATATAGAGTTGAAGAAAAAACATAGACGCATAATTGCATTTCTCACATTCTTCGGGAGTATGCCACGTATAGCTACGGGTAAGAGTTGTTGCATCAAAGCGTGACAGTCATGTGACTTTAACCCAACTAGTTTAAGATCTTTCATTGACACAAGACTCTTAATATTTGAAGAGTATCCTTGTGGAACTTTAATACTCCGAAGGCACCGACAAAGACTAGTCTTCTCTTTTTTGGACAAAGTGTGACATGCTGGTGGAAGATATGTTCTCTTGCCTTCAGATCTTGGATGCAATTCTAGACGTATTCCCAATTCACAAAGATCTTAGCGAGTATTCACTCCATCCTTTGTCTTACCTTTGATGTTCAAAAGTGTGCCAATTAGACTATCACATACATTCTTCTCAACATGCATCACATCAATACAATGACGTACATCTAGATGACACCAATATGGAAGTTCAAAAAAATTGATCTCTTCTTCCACTTGCTTCTATCAGTTGATTTCTTTTGGGTCTTTCCAAATTCAACATTTATGTTTTTCACTCGATCATAAACTTCCTCACCTGTTAACGGTGACTTAGCAATTTCATCCTCCTGACAACCGTTAAAAGCTTTCTTCAATCTTCGGTATGGGTGGTTAACTAGAAGGAATTTTCTGTGTTTATTATAAATTGTCTTCTTCCCATGTTTCAATTGCAGATAACTTGTATCTTCTTGACAAATAGGACACGCATGATGACCCTTGACACTGTATCCACTCAAGTTACCATATGCTGGAAAGTCATTTATGGTACAAAATATCATTGCATGTAACTTGAAATTCTCCTGTCGATACGCATCAAACACCTCTACTCCTTCCTCCCACAACAATCTTAAGTCATCTATCAAAGGACTTAAATAAACATCTATGTCATTTCCTGGCTGTCTTGGACCTCCAATCATCATAGATACCATAACATATTTCCACTTCATGCACAACCAATGTGGAAGATTGTAGATCACCAATAAAACTGGCCATGAACTGTGGTTAGTGCTTAAGTTACCAAAAGGATTCATTCCATCTGTTGCTAGTCCAAGTCTAAGGTTTCTTGCATCACTACCAAAACTTGGAAATAGACGGTCAATTTTCTTCCATTGTGGAGAATCAGCTCGGATGTCGAAGTTGTCCATCTCGTTTCTTTGCAACTCGAATGCCATGTGAGATTTTTGAATCTTCTTCATTAGCAAACAATCGCTTAAACCTTGGAATTATTGGAAGATACCATATAACCTTTGCAGGAGGACCCTTTTTATCACTATCTTCACCAAAACCATCACCATCACCATCCTTGACTTTGTAACGTGATACACCACATTTTGGACACTTATGAAGAGATTCAAACTCTTTTCTGTATAAAATATAGTCATTAGGACAAGCGTGTATCTTTTTATATTCTAAACCCATTGGACAAAGTATGTTTTTTGCTTCATACATACGGTTAGGCAATGTGTTTTCATCTGGAAGCATCTCTTTCAAAAGTTCTAACAATTCATTAAAACTTTTATCACTCCAACCAAACTTTGCCTTCAAATTCACCAATCTTAATATAGAAGACAATCGTGTGAAAGTTGTACATCCAGGATACAAAGCCATCTCTGAATCGGTCTTCAATTTATCATATACAGGTGCATGTGCTTGAAGAAAGCTCTCCTGACCCACATCACAAAGCATATCCTCTATTCGATCTTCCATACTGACATCCTCCTCCTCCACAGTTTGTGATACTACTGGAATATCAATAAGTTCACCGTGCCATGTCCATGTAGTATAATTTTTCATGATCCCCTCACAGATTAGATGTTCTCGTATTATATCTACGGTTTGAACTCTTCCATTAACACACTTAACACAGGGACAATAAAATTTTCCATTCATCTTTAGACCATTTCGTTCAGCAAAACTCAAAAATTGTTCAACTCCATTCTCATACTTTTCTGATATACGACTTGCATTCATCCAACTTCGATTCATTTTTGGATTTTAGACTACAATTAAGAGTTAATAAAAAAATTATCGGTGATCAATGAATTCAATATCATTGATTACTATAATCAAAATTATCAGCAGACTTTGCTATAACTTTAACGTAGAGTTTGCTCTATAAGAGAGACAAACTCATTCTAACAAAATTTCAGCAGAGTTTCCTCTGTTATTTCACTAAATCCAAATTTTTATACAACATCAAATACATAAACAACATCAAATAAAGCCCCATGGGCACAGCCAGATTATCAGAACAATCATCTACAGGCATTTCAATAACCTAATCATACAAACAATATATTCTACAAAACAAAAAACAATAAAAACAATAAAAAACCCACTTATTTGCAAACTCATTCTAACGAAATTTCAGCAGAGTTTCCTCTGTTATTTGACTAAATCCAAATTTTCAAACAACATCAAATAAAGCCCCATGGGCACAGCCAGATTATCAGCAACACAAGCATTTCAATAAACTAATTATACAAACACTATTTTATAAAACAATAAATAAAAAAAAACAATAAAATAATAAAAAACACACCTGGCAGCAGCATTCCCGGCAGCGGCGGTGGCGCAAACGGATGACGTAAGGGGAGCAGCGTTCGAGCGGCAGCAGCGACGGCGACTTCCAGTGACAGCAACAGCAACGACGACGGCGAATCGTGCTTCACGAGCTTCGTGCTTCACGATCAACTTCACGGCAGCGGCGACGGCGGCGTCACGAGCTTCACGGCACCGGGGAAGACGACGGTGAGGGGGAGGAACGGTGTTGGTGTCACAGAACTCGCGGCGGAGAACGGAGAATGCAAAGGGAGCGACGTCAACGAATAACAAAAGTGAGGAAGGAAAGGGGAAAATAGGTTTTTAAAGGCCTTTCTACGTCGGTTATAACCTATAACCGACGTCATAAGTGCAACGCTAAACGTTCTACGTCGGTTAAGACGACAACCGACGTAGTAGTTTTGCCATTCCACGTCGATTCTGCAAATAACTGACGTGGAATGTTCAATACAAAATATTCTATGTCGGTTGTATGTTTAAACCGACGTAGAATGGTCAACTCAAACCTTCTACGTCGTTTGTGTTTCAACCGACGTAGACTGCCGACGTTAATTGATTATTCTGTAGTAGTGTATAAAACAATGTTGCATTTGAAAGATGGATACATGTTAATTGTTGTATGGAGAGTCAACATAGACATAACCAACCAAACAAATGTTAGTATACTTGTCAGAGTGGGGATAAAGTATGAAACAAATTACAAAATATCGATCACAAACCTTTGCAGGGAAGCTCAAAATCTACAACATCGACTTCAACTTATCACAAAAAAAGTTAGTTTTGGTTATAGGAACTTAGAATTCCAATTAAAAAAAGTGTCCAAAAATGGTATATAATCATATACTACATACGAGTACTGCCTTATTAACTTGTCAAATATTATATGGTTAAACATCTTGCTTTCTCAATGTGTAAAAACTAAAATCACTAGAAACTAATCAAGGTTTAATACTCAAATGGAAGGACTTATTTAAATAACTTTATGTGCTTTGAATAAGTTCAGTGTAAAGAAGTCACAGTCAAATTGTTCATTTGACCTCAAATTTGGATATCGTCCATCCAATTCACCATAGATTTGTAGGAGACTTTGGTGTTCATGTAAATTTTGTATATTCTGCCTCTTAATTCCATTTTTGAAAGAAGTGTTTGCTAGACATCGTTTTTTATTATTGAGTAAGTCTAACTTTTGCGGCTCTATTATTTTCCCTTTTAGGTACTTTGCCATCTGCACCTGAACTAGTATGATGAAACAACATTAATAGTGAAGAAATGACTAACCATAAAGCACAAATCGATGTTAGATAGTACATGGAAATCCACTTTACATATTAATACCAGTATGAATAATAAATAAAATATCTAACATACCCATCGAAAGAAGAAGTGTATGACATTACATTATAAGCTCTTCAGTAGGGGTAGCAAAACGGGCTAATCCGGCCCGTTTAGGCCCGCCCCGCCATAAACCCACCAAAAAGGGGTGTCAAGCCGGGCTAGCCCGCCACAGTGATGCGGGCTAAAATTTCTAACCCGTCCCGTCATAGGGCAGGTTGGCGGGCTGGTCCGCTTATTTCTTTTGTTTTGTATTTTTTTTTAAAAGTCTATTTTTTTTATTTTTTTATTTTTATCTTTGATTTTAAATTGGACTTTTTTTTTCTTTATAGCTATTTTATTTGTGTCCAATTTAAATAAATTTTTGTAATTACAACAATATATTAAAGATGTATATAGTGACATGACATCTTAAAAGTACAATATATTTTTTTTTGCGGGCCAGCGGGTTGGCCTGTCCCGCCCCGCCTGTGATCCGACAGGTTGGTGAGCTAGACGGGCCGGGTTGATACGGGTTAGCGGATTCAAAATGCTAACCTGCCCCGCCCATAAGCTATCGGGTTGGCGGGCCGGCCCGCCAAACCCAACCCACTTTGTCACCCCTACTTTTCAGTCTTCACAAGCACAAATAAATAAGAGAAGGGGTAAAAATGCGACAACTTCTAATTATCAACATAATACCAACAAGTAAATAACATCCAAGAAATTGAGGATGAAAAGTCAAGAAAACTTCAACCAAAATATAATTTTTAGCCTATTTACAATATTAAAAATAAATGATAAAAAAAGGTGATTTGGGAACAAGATATCCTACGAAACAAGAAAACGCTCTTAAGATGGTATGTTATAAAATAATCAATAACGTTCACAAGAGAACCGAAAAGCAAACTCCTATCACAAAGCAAATCTTGAGATAAAAGATACTTTAGAAGACCAGGGCATTTTTCTCTAACAAAATACAATAGCAATAAACAAAATATGTTGCACACTTTTGCATAATTTTGGGTTCTACTTGCTCACTGTTGCATTTCCCTCGACATTGACCTCTGCATTGCCCCAACGTGAACTTTCATTCTCTGAAAACCCAAAACTCTAATTTGGGAACGGAAAGGGTTTTGTTAAAATGTGAACCAATTTTAGAAGAAGTGTTTAGGGAACCCTTGCTTTAGCTTTTTAGGATTTGAATTTTCAGAGAGTGGGGAGGGTTCAGGTCAGGGTTTGTGGGAGGGTTTCAAAAGGGGAAACTTATGAGGGAGGGATTGTGGTGAGTGTTCACGACTAGGGTTCATGGCAAAGGTTCACAGGAGGATTCATGGTGACAATTTGCAAGAAGGTTTCAAAAGTAGGAGAAAAAAAAGAAATGAGTTTCATAATTTAGAGAAAAAGAAATATGAGAAATGATTTTTTATGGGAAGTAATCTTTAAAAATTTCTTTTAATGAGAAAAGATAATTGTAATGGAGGGAAAGAAAAAGTAAAGACGCTTAAGCATTTTTTATTTTAATCACAAAAAAAAATTGAGATGGAGGTAACAAAGAGAACAAAAATAAAATATGTTCATAAATCTCATATTTTGAAGGTAAATTATACAATTACAAAAATATCATACACTACAAAAAAATTATTGAATATAAACTAATTTAAAAATAAAAAATAATTAATTATTAAAGTAACTAAATTGAAAACTTTTTATAAATTAAAAATTATTGGTATCTAAAATGATTTTTATTATAATAGAAACTACATATTTTTTTTAGTTATTATCTTAAAAAATTATAAAATTGGTTTCTATATAATGATCACTAAATTGGTTTTTAAATTAGAATCTAAATTTGTTTCTAACATTAACTATCAAGATTTTAACCACTTAGTAAATTAGACTCTACATTAGTCTCTAATTCAATTAGTGACCAATTTTATTATTTTATAAGTCACTAAAATGATTGGCAAAAGTAATCTTTTTGGTAATAATATTAAAAAAATTATGATAATTTCGTAGAACCACCATATTAAAACTACCGTTGTAAACACAAATTTTTGTAGTGTTTAGTAGAGAAGGATTATGCTTTTATTTAAGATTCAAAAAATCTATTAATTGTTTTAATGATTTCAATTCAATTGAAGAACATTTGTAGAAAATAATTATGAAGGTTTCAATCACAAGGAAGAAAATAGAAGGTAAAATGGAAAATGATAGAAAAACTAGAAAAATGAAATAACTATACTAAATTTGAAAACTCAAAGAATAAGTGAAAATACTGATTTGTTATTTGAAAAAATTAAGAACCTAAGTTAAAATTAACAAATCCTCATGACATTTAATCTCATACAAAATTAACTGATTTCAATTATCTCAAGTGTGATTTGTATAAAGGATGAACATTTCTATTTATAAAATTAAAAGTGAATTAAAAAAATAAGAAAAGTGTTGAATTAATGATAAGGAGAATTTAAGATGTTACAATCTCCTTAAACAAAGGTAATGATAAAAATGAGTTAAGAAGTTACTCTTTTATGTTTTCTTAGGGTAATTTTGCAGGAACCAATAAATCTAATAAATTTTCTTGATTCTAATAAAATAGTTGTACAATTTCTTATGTTAAGACATCTATAATGAAAGCAACTCTGGTGAGTTGTTTTTCACTTTAGAAAATATGAAAATCATTCTTAAACAATTTAATTTTATTCTAATAAAAAAAATATTAAATAACTCTTAAATAACTCAACTTTGTATTTATATTTATTCATAATTCTATATATTAATATAAATTAATTAAATTTATTTAATTAATATATTTTTCGTGAAAATTTTAATTATTTTTTAATGAAAATTTAATTAATTTTTCATATCAATTTATTATTGTTTGGAAATTAATTACTTAAATTAATAACACAAAATATAAATTTAATTTAAAAAATATCAAATTGATAATTTTAAATAATACATGTACAATGATATAAGTTAAATGACATTTAAAAATATAAGAAGTTTTATAAAATTAAATTTTATTATTAAGTGTCCTAATAAGAGTTGTTTCAACAAACAACTTTTCACCATTTTAAACAACTTGAAATATCATGCTCTTAACTAATTATTTTTTCGTCTAATATAATAAATACGTGCATAAATTATTTAAAGTTTATTATAAGAGTTAGGGTTATAATAGAAAAAAAAAAGATGTGTTAATTCAAATACTAGATGGAAAAATAAAAATGATTTTTTTCTATAGAATATTGACAAATAAAAAGGAACGAAGGAATGGTAATGGGTAGTTGGGGTGTGTTAATTTTCTCAAACTTTCGTGTTTATTAGAGTTAGTTGATGACACGTAATTATCTTGCTATAGTACATTTAGAAACTTCTACAAATGATATTTCTTTTATAGAAATTATTTAGAATATTCAATAAATATTCTTGCAAAAATATTTAGAAAATATATTTAATTCCAACTCATTTTAAATTAAGAAAATGTTCTCTTTTTAACTCTTTAACTATTTCATTCTTTCCTTCATCATCATTCTTTATTAAGGTTTTCATGTCATGTTCCTTTTCTAACTTTTCTAGTATTTTAGATGTTCTTTTGAATTTCTCATTACATACTTGGATCAAATAATATGAATAATTAGTAAGAGTTTTTGGTTATTAGCACAAGATATCTTAATAAGAAAACATGGGAAGCTTATCTTGCTTGATGCCTAAGTTAGCATAAGGTTTTAAAAGCATATGTAAAAGTTAAACTTCATGTCATCCTCTCTATACAAGGAGACCTTCACTCTTTGTGAATCATTCATTGAAAAAGTTTAATAAAAAAGGATTTGGGAGAATTTCTCTTTAGAAATTTAAGTTTACCTCTTTGTGAATCTTACATTTATTTTCTTATATTTAAGTAGTAGTTCTTTACTTGTCGTTCTCTTGAAACCCATTACAAAATTTGTGTATTCTTCAACATTTTATTATCAATACATCATTTTTAATTTGTTTCTAATATTGAGTAAGCATTGTTCATGTTTGCTTCTATAATGATTGAGTAAGCATTGTTCATGTTTTCCATAATGACTATGCTCATATATGTTCTGAAAATGGGCATGTAATCTATTTCCTAAACTCGAACTTGATTCATATTCTTTTCATTTCCTTAATCAAATTCTTTTGTTATTGGAGTTTTTCAAAATCTATTTGTAAACCACATGAATTTTAATTTAAAACATGTATTTCTATAGTCCACACTATAAGAAAATCACATATTATTAACGTAAAATTTTTCATCAGTCATTTATAATAACCAACGGACTTTACTAACAAATTGAATTCCATCGGTAATTTACAAAAAAAAACACCATCCATTAATAAAAATTCATTGATAAATTTGACATCATATTGTACGAAAAAAATGCGTTAGTAAAATAATCCACTGATAAAACTTGTTGGTAAAATATGATAAAAAATCAATTCCATCGGTAAATTTGTAGATAAATGAAATATTTATATATTTATGTATTCATGTATTTATATTATTATCTATTTATATATTTATGTATTTATATATTTATGTATTTATATATTTATGTATTTATGTATTTATGCATATTTATGTATTTATATACTATACTTGTATACTTATCTACTTATATACTTCTATATTTCTATACTTATATACTTATAAACTTATATACATAAATACTTATATACTGATGTTTATATGTTTATGTATTCATGCATTTATGTATTTATATTTTTATGTATTTATGTATTTATTGTTTATGTATTTACAAAATATATTTATATGTTTATATTTTATGTGCTTATATATTGATATATTTATGTATTTATATATTTAGGTATTTATATGTTTATATATTATTTATTTATTTATATTTATATATTTATATTTTTTATATATACATATGTATGTATATATGTGTATGTATATGTATTTATATATATATGTATGTATATGTATTTATATATATATTTCTAAAGTTATAAATGAAAATATTTACTACTTAGTGGTTGAAATTTAAGCCTTCAAGTCTAAGATTTTGGGTTCAAAGCCTACCAATGCTAATTGATTTATAATTTTTAATTTGTAATATGTGTATGCATATGTGGATGTGGATGTGGATGTGTATGTGTATGTGTATGTGTATATTAGAACCACTAAATTGTGAATATTTTTATTTAAGACTTTACAAAAATATATATATAAATAAATGTATTTGTGAAAATAACTTTCGTTATATTCTTATTTACCTTTTTTACTTTAAATTCTTATATTTTATTCCATAATTTTTAAACTTTTTATTGTTTAGACATATGTAGTATCATTTCATTGTTAAAGTGGTAGCTTACACCACTATAATTCTTGACTTAAATTTTTAGAAAAAACTAGTTAAAATTGATTTAATTGTTTTTCTCCACAAATAGGAATTGAGTTTATATTTTATATGTGTTTGGACTAAAAAGTATAAAGGATTTTATGAAAAATTGGAATGGTTGAATGGAAAAGGTATTATATCTTTTAAAGTTCAAAATACTTAAGGCACAAGTTTAATTGATGGTTCATATGTGAATGTTGAATTGATTTCACATCTTTATGTTATCTTATTTTATATAATTTATTATTCCTTTGTTAGATAATTATTGTCTTGTTTAAGTAATTTTGTAGAAGTAATTTTGAATGCATGGTTTTATAATTGCTTTCTTTGTTTAATTGTCTCATCATATATGTATTCGTCATCTTTGTTTAATTTTGTTTCATAATATACTCTTTGGTTTAACTTTTTTATTTTACCTTTTTTTAGTTTATCTTGTTTATTTTCTATTTGTTTTTTAGTAGTTTCTAATTTTTGGCCATTTCATGTTTTCAGTTATTTTTTGGATTAGTTCATTTTGAACACTCCTATCCACAAGTGTGAACTCTTTCACCCAAGAACCTCATAATTTTATTGTAGTATGGTTGGATTTAAAGGTTTTCCAACATCAAATGTCGATTCAATTGCATTGATCAACCATCATTTTAATTATTACAAAGTTCACCACTTTGATCATTATAAACATTGGGTCTTTCTGGTATGTGTCTATTGCCTTTAAGTTGGTTTATGTATAGGTTATTAGAGGCATTTTTCAGCTATGGGCGGGAGAAAATAGCATTGTTGGATTTTATGATCCTTAGATGCCTTCCTCGAGATATGCAAGAGGTGTCATCTCTTATGAATATTCACATTATTGTGTGGATAATTCCTTAAAGGGGGTTTAGGCCTCCATGAATATTTTCGTCTTAGGGGGATCATGATAGTGCTCTTCTTGGAGGATGAGGTTATTCTCTTCTTCAAGGATGGTAACTTCTCACCTATTGTTAATAGTCCTTTTTTTATTAATTTGAGCAAGTGACGGACTTGCACTAATTCTTCTTATATTGTATCTTAGGGAAACTCTTTCCTCTATTGCATACTTGTAGTTATAATGGTAAAAAAAAAGCTTACTATGTGTGTTGGGAGAGTAGCGATGAATTTTCTCAGGATAGGCGTAAGTTTGATGTTTAAAGCCTCTTCAAAGAGCCTCACCTTATTGGTGTTTAATGGAGTGTAATAAGTTAAATGTGGACTATAATATTCTTAAGACTTAACTTATATGGTTGTACCTGTTTTTCATGTTCCTTATCAAATCTTTTTTTCTCTCGAATCATCTCAACTATGACTTGATTGTGAAACTTTTAGATCTTCAAGTTGCACATGAAAGTTTTGTGCCTCAACTCATCTAGGTCGGTTGATGGTTTCTTACACAACCTATTGGAGACTACCATGACCTTGTGGTTAATATTACCTCAAGGTTCAAAAGTTCCTTTTAGTTTAAACAATTAGAGGCATTAATAAACTAAAATATTTACTTAGAAAATATTTACATGACTATGTGCTTTTAAAATGTGTGCATAAAATTAAAAAAAACTAGTGGATTGACTTGGCAACCCGCACTTTGGTGGGGTAGCTAGGATTTTTACATCACCTAACCATGACAAACTTGTTAAATAAAGACGGCAGTGTAAAAACCAAGAGGGGGGTGAATTGGATTTTTAATAAAATTTTCTCTTTCAAATAAATTTTCAGATTTTGAAATTCTTTCAAAAATTCGGATGTGGATTTTTCTTATCCTTTGATTAACGCTGTTTGAATTTGCAATTGTTATAATGATCCATAATTAAAAGAGATAGAGAAAGAGAAATAACACAGAGATTTATACTGGTTCGGATTAAGCCAATCCTACGTCCAGTTCCCAACCACCACAAATCCGTGATGATTTTCCTCACTATCTTTAATTGAAATTACAAACACCAATTCATGCAATAACAAATAAAGATAAAGGAACACCTCCTCAGACACACTAAGGATGAAACACCTCCCCAGACACACTGAGGATGAAACCCACCTCTCTTGACACACAAGAGATGAAACACCTCCCTTAGAACCAATCCAAGAGATGAATTTTCCCGTTTAAAGAAAACAGTAAAAGAATACACCTGATACGTGCTAGATAGAAAGCTTAAGCACAATGATCACCACTTCCAAAGATTTGATCAAACTGAAGAGAGCAGGAAAGCAGCTTTGAAAAGATAAGGCGCAGAACACTTTGAATATTTCGTGTTTTATCAGATGTGTTTAACCTAAGACATTCTCTTTCATTTTATAATTCGAAAATGCTCCAAAGTTTCCATTCTTAGGTTGATTTGGAATTGATTTCGCAAAAATGACTCATTTAATCGATTATATTAAAAGCTTAATCGATTATATCATGTTTAAAAACTAGAAAACAAATTTCGTCTGATATAATCAATTAGATTAAGGCCATAATCGATTATATTAACCCAGAAATCAATATAATCGATTATCAAAAACACTTAATCGATTATTTAGTTCGTTAAACATTTTTTATTCAAATTTTAAGTTAAATAATCGATTATCTACGTATGCTAATCGATTAAAAGCGTAGAAAAACGTTTTTGCGAGAAAACACCTTGCTCTCTTGTTTGGAAAGGTCTTGAATGGGATTTATAACTTACTCTTTTTATCCAACACCCAAAACAGAACCTTCTACTCTTGATCCTTCAGCTCTTGAGAAAAAAAATCTTCATCAATCTTCTCTCTTGAATGCTTTGAATGCTCTTTATGCCTTTCCTTTTTTATCAAGCATCCTTCCTTTGTGAGATGGTACAAGTCTTTAATGTTGATTGAATCACTCTAAAACTTCATTATCAAAACTTTAGGTCTTCATAAAACTCTGGTCTTGAAATATGCCAACAATCTCCCCCTTTTTTATGATGATAAAAAGAAACATAGAGACTTGTGATTTATATCCTGAAAATCTTGAAAATAATGTATGGATATCTCCATCATAAATATTAGCTCACAAAGGAAATAAAATAGGCAGTCACATAGCATTTAAGTTTCAATTTGAATTTTGAAAAAAAAATTTCAAGGAAATTAATGACTGGAAATTCTTTCTAAAAGCTCCCCCTTAAACTTTGCTCTTTAATGTTTAAGTTATATTAGGCACTTATTTGAAATATTTCCTAAAGCTCCCCCTGAAATTAATTTTCTTAAAAGCTATAATAACTAGACAGATTTTCAATATCAAAACAAATATTTTTCTCCCCCTTTATTTTTATCATTTTCAAAAAGATTACATTTTCAGAGATAATTACAACAGAAGCAAATTAATTACACAGAAATTATAGAGAGAAAAACAAATACAGCAGCTGAAAATAATTAAGAAACAAGCTAAGGAAAAAGTGAACTTGTAGCCTATTCTGTTTCTTCACTATCTTCTTCATCTTCCTCATCATTTGCTGGCTATTTGTCTCTTGAGGATGTTGTATTATCTTCTTCAGGAGATATTTCTTCAATATCCATCTTTCTTTCAACTCTATACACTCTTCTATTGAGTCTTGAAAGTCTGTGACAAAGATCTTCATATTGAGTTGTGTGAAGATTCATCATTGTATCCATTCTTGAAAGAATATGATCCTCCATTGATCCCGGTTGAGGTTGAGGTTGAGGTTGAGGTGGTGGTTCTTCATCATCCTCCTCCATTACAGCAACTTCATCTTCTCTTTGTCTAAACCTGTTGCCTTGTTCTATGAGGCCCATATTCCTTAGAACATTCTTCCCAATTTTGCTATTGCTTAACAAAATCTGCTTGTTCTCCCCTTCAAGATCTACACCCTTGTATTCTAAAATCTTGGAGATAAACACAACATAGGGTAATGCAAAAGAGGAAAGCCTAGTGGCTTTAAACATATTATCAAGAATAATTGAGGGCCAATCTATGCTAACATTATTAAGGAATCCATACATTAAGAGAATGTCTTCCTTAGTAAGTTGGGCATGATTAGTGCCTCTAGCAACTAAAACCCAAACAATCACATAGTGCAACATACGCTCATTTAATTTAACGTTACCGACTTTGTACAAGTTCTCCACTTGTAAATTCGGATCTTTGTAGAATTTTCTGAATTCTACCAACTTGTTGAAGTCCTCAAAGCCATATGTGATGTTGATGCCTTGAGTTGAGAGACCAGCTACATTGTTCCACAATTCTTCATCAAAGTAGATCCTTACACCCTTCACTTTAGTGCTTGGACTAGCTGTCCTTAAGGTTAAGTTCATGTAAAACACTCTAACCAAGTCTGGATAGAATGCCCCTTCCATCTCCACAAATTGCTGTAGCCCGCTTGCTACTAAAAATTCCTGAAAAATAAACCCGTGAGATCTGAAAAATTCACAAGATAGATATTTGGGAGTAAGAATTTTCCTGTCCTTCCACTTGTTGACAAACCCAATTTGCATATCTTCATCAGAAATCCAACCAGCAAGAGTTGGAGGTCTCCTTTCTTGATGTTGAGAGGTCATTGGCTCCTTGCCTCTTCTCCTTGATAGCATCTTTCTTCTTCTTTGGTCAGCCATTATGATTGTATAACAGACAAAGAAAGTGCACAACGAAATAATATAGTAACAGAGAGAATATAGAGAATTAATTCGCGCAAGAGAAGGAGATAGCAGCAGAAAACAACAAGAGTAAGAGAGAGTGAGTGAGGCACTTTGAATCTCAATCCAGCTATTTATAGGAAGGAAATCCGGTCATAAAACGTTGATTTAATGAAAATATATCCGTTGGGAACGAATATAGCCGTTGGAATAAAACAAAACATGTGAATTAAAGGCCAACGTTCGAAAAGCATTTTGCAGAAAAACACATAACGGTGTATTTAATCGATTACGTTCTTCATTTAATCGATTATTTGCCTTTGAAATTTTCCAGAAAACGAAAACCCAGAAAATTAATCGATTATGTGCATTCCTTAATCGATTAAATTGCTCCCCAGCGATTTAATCGATTATGTCATAAACTTAATTGATTATGTTATAAAACATTTTCACAAACAGCGCGTTTAATCGATTAACACCCGAAACCTAATCGATTAAATACGTAAATTTTCGTAAAACGCTGAATTAACATCAAAATCAACAACAACACTTACCTGGAACCTTTCTAAGCTCATAAAATCTTACTTGAGATAAAAGTTTGGTAAATATGCCAACTTGTTGATGTTTTTGCCTCCTTTCATAAACTTGATCACTTGTTGTTTCAACACGGAAGAGACTTTTTGAACTTTGGAACCAGCCTACAATACAAACAAGAAATATCCTGGTCCCCTAAAATCACTTATCAGGGTCCTCATGGGTTAGAAATAGTTTTTCCTTTGGGAACCCATTTGTATTTCCCATTAGGAACACTAAAACGTTTAATATTGCATCTATTAACAGAATGACCCTTATGCATACAGTAAAAACATGTAGGAACATTTGTTCTTCTTGAGAAATATGCATTTTTATAAACTTTCTTTGTAGAAACGTTTGTTTTATTAAAGAAGGTTATATTTTCAAAATCCTGATTTGAATTAGACGATTCTCCTTTCACAAAAACAGTTTTGGTAGCTTTATGATTATACCTGAAATTATAACCAAGACCTGCTTTTTCATATAAACCTTTTTGCACTTTCAAAACATTTTCTAAATTTTTATTTCCCATTGAAATGTTTGAAAGAGATGTTTCAAGATAAGAAACTTTATTTGCAAGATCATTACAGTTTTCGCAAACAGGAATTTTTGTTTTGCATTTACAAGGAATTTTTGCCTTTTCCAAATCATCTTTCAAAACCTTTTTCTCTTCTTCTAAATCAATAACTTTCTTTTCAAGAACCTTATAATCATTTTTCAATTTACTGTGAACCGAAGAAAGCTTTTCAGATTTTTTACAAAGACTAAGAAATTCTTCAAGCAATTCATCATAATCATTAGGGAGATCAGAATCACTTGCCTCGCTGCACGTGGATTCCACATCATCATCTGCCATAAGACAAATGTTTGCTTCTTCTTCTGATTCACTTGAACCTTCAGAAGAACTCACTTCATTGTCGTCCCAAGCAATATATGCTTTCTTCTTCTTTTTGAAGAACTTCTTGCTTTTCTTTTCCCTTTCTTCAGGTTTCTTGGAATTTGGGCAATCTTCTCTCATGTGCCCCTTTTTGCCACAACCATAACATTTATAATTATCGTTAGAATTTGAATTTTCAAATTTCTTACCTTTCTTATGGTTGCCTTTCTTCTTGATGAACTTTTTGTATTTCTTTACAAATTCCTTAAGATCATCGTCTTCTAAATCATCAGTGTCACTACTTTCCTCTTTAATGGATTGAGCCTTTAAGGCAATACCTTTTCTTTTAACGTCCTCTTCTTCACCGTTGAAGTGACCTAGCTCCATTTCATGTTCTCTAAGCTTCCCGAAGAGAGTTGTCATGTTCATATTTGAAAGGTTCTGTGATGGCCGTCACTTTAGGTTGTCAAGTCCTGTCCAAAGATTTCAAAATTTTCACATTTAACTCTTCAGTATCAAATTTCTTACCTAACGCCTTGAGGTGATTTACAATGTGAGTAAATCTCTTTTGGACATCATATATAGTTTCCCCTTTGCTCATTCGGAACATCTCGTACTCCTGAATCAAGGTATTTTTCCTTGATCTTTTCACGTCTTTCGTTCCTTCATGTGTGACTTCTAAAGTGTCCCACATCTCCTTTGCTGTAGTGCAATCCGACAACCTGTAGAACTCATCAATGGTTAGAGCAGATGCTATCATGTTACACGCCCTTATGTCGCACTGATTTTGGTTGTATTCATCTTTGCTCCAATTTGCTCTCTTTTTGGGTACCTGCGCTTCTTCAACAACAACCATAGGAATAAATGGACCATTTACAATTGCATCCCAAACGCCTTGATCATTAGACCTTAGAAAAATTTCCATCCTCTTTTTCCAAAAAGGATAGTTTTCACCTGTAAACAGTGGTGGTCTATAAATAGATGCACCTTCAGCAAAAGTTTAATTTTTGTCTGCCATAAGGATCTTGTTTTTGAATAACTTTCAAAAAACCAGCTCCGATACCAATTGTTAAATAAAGACGGCAGTGTAAAAACCAAGAGGGGGGGTGAATTGGATTTTTAATAAAATTTTCTCTTTCAAATAAATTTTCAGATTTTGACATTCTTTCAAAAACTCGGATGTGGATTTTTCTTATCCTTTGATTAACGTTGTTTGAATTTTCAATTGTTATAATGATCCATAATTAAAAGAGATAGAGAAAGAGAAATAACACAGAGATTTATACTGGTTCGGATTAAGCCAATCCTACGTCCAGTTCCCAACCACCACAAATCCGTGATGATTTTCCCCACTATCTTTAATTGAAATTACAAACACCAATTCATGCAATAACAAATAAAGATAAAGGAACACCTCCTCAGACACACTAAGGATGAAACACCTCCCCAGACACACTGAGGATGAAACCCACCTCTCTTGACACACAAGAGATGAAACACCTCCCCAGACACACTGAGGATGAAACCCATCTCTCTTGACACACAAGAGATGAAACACCTCCCTTAGAACCAATCCAAGAGATGAATTTTCCCGTTTAAAGAAAACAGTAAAAGAATACACCTGATACGTGCTGGATAGAAAGCTTAAGCACAATGATCACCACTTCCAAAGACTTGATCAAACTGAAGAGAGCAGGAAAGCGGCTTTGAAAAGATAAGGCGCAGAAACACTTTGAATATTTCGTGTTTTATCAAATGTGTTTAACCTAAGACATTCTCTTTCATTTTATAATTCGAAAATGCTCCAAAGTTTCCATTCTTAGGTTGATTTGGAATTGATTTCGCAAAAATGACTCATTTAATCGATTATATTAAAAGCTTAATCGATTATATCATGTTTAAAAACTGGAAAATAAATTTCGTCTGATATAATCGATTAGATTAAGGCCATAATCGATTATATTAACCCAGAAATCAATATAATCGATTATCAAAAACACTTAATCGATTATTTAGTTCGTTAAACATTTTTTATTCAAATTTTAAGTTAAATAATCGATTATCTACGTATGCTAATCGATTAAAAGCGTAGAAAAACGTTTTTGCGAGAAAACACCTTGCTCTCTTGTTTGGAAAGGTCTTCAATGGGATTTATGACTTACTCTTTTTATCCAACACCCAAAACAGAACCTTCTACTCTTGATCCTTCAGCTCTTGAGAAAAAAAATCTTCATCAATCTTCTCTCTTGAAAGCTTTGAACGCTTTTTATGTCTTTCCTTTTTTATCAAGCATCCTTCCTTTGTGAGATGGTACAAGTCTTTAATGTTGATTGAATCACTCTAAAACTTCATCATCAAAACTTTAGGTCTTCATAAAACTCTGGTCTTGAAATATGCCAACAAAACTAACCCACCTCACCCTACTTTTAGTGAGACAATGGTAAGTTGAATCAAAATGGATTGGGTTAGTCCACTTTGTCACCCGTAAATTCTATCACTAATCGATTAACCTTAAGCAAAAATGTCTAATTTGTAAAATTTCTTCTTCATTTTATATTCGATAAACTTGTTAATGGAAAATAGTAACTTATATAAATAGAAAAGATTTTAATTTTTAATTTTTCATAAAATAGTTTAAAATAAATTAAGAAAATTTTTACATATAAAATAAGTGGACTAATGGCTTAATAAGGTCAACTAAATTTTGTCAAACATGGACTGACCCCTCTTAAAGTCAACGACCCTCTACGAGTGTTCCACTAATAGGACAAAAAAGTCTTCTCCCAACCTTTGATGAAGGATAGTTGACCCAAGTACTTGACCTTAAGGAATTGAGACAACCTCATTTTCTTTTCATTCTCTTTGTCACTAAAAATCTCTCATTTCCTTCCCTCTCTATTTTTCTCTTCTCTCTTTTTTTTGTTGCAAAAATTGTGAGCTCTAAGAGTGTAAGAAGGACTCTTGTTGCTCCATTCTTCTTCAACTCTTCTTCATCTTTATCCTATCCTTCAAAAGCACCAAGGGTATGGAGGAGTTATTCCTCTCTCTATCCTCTTAAACCTTAAGGATTACTCGGAGTAGGATATATGTTAATGTAGGACAAGAGGGTTGTTTCCTACAAACTAAGGCAATCAAGGCCACATAATGTGAATTACTCAATGTGTGATTTGAATATGGTTGTAATAGTGTTTACACTAAAGATACCATGAAATTACTTATATGGAGTAAGATTCAAAGTATTTAGTGACCACAAGAACCTAGAGTACTTATTTGATCAAAATAAGCTCAACATAAAGCATATAATATGGACAAAATTCTTGAAGGATTATGACTTGAAGTTTTCTTATCACCTTAGAACATTGAATTTAGTAGCTTATGTTATAAGTTAAAAATCACTACATGTGTATGATAGTGTTATCATTATGAAACTTTTACTGGATTTCCTTAAAATTTGCAATATAGGAAATAACCCAAGTCACTTTCAAGGAGACACAAATCTGCTAAATTCAAAACTATTATAATTATTATTGAGAGAATTTTGGAACGAGTCCAATTAAATTGTAAATGAATGTAACATATTATGAAAATATCAATCAACAAATCATTAGATTCATGTATTATGAATTATTATAGTAGCTTAAGACAATTGGTCCAACCATACAATTCAATGGGAAATTAAAATCATCTTATTTATGAACTAAATCAATTTAAGTTATCAATCAATTAGATTTTCACAAAACTAGATCATAATCATGATTTAACATATTTGGATTTAAAGAGAAAAAAAATCAAATTTCATAATTATGAAATGAAACTTAAATTGTAATGTGCAAGATCCTCGAAATTATGAATTGATTGAAGAGTTTAGTCTTTCAAGAACACTAAATTCGAGTTTAGAACTTCAAGATAGCCAACATAAGGTAAATTGTTAAATTGGGAGGAATTATGAAAATTAACTAGACTTAAAACAAATAAGACTCACTAAAAACAAATCAGTCATTCTATCAATATATAAAACTATTAAAGGTCAAATTAGAATAAAACAATGCATAAAAATATATACAAAAAATTGTTTATTAAAGTCCTTGATGATGGCTAAAGTACTAAAAGTCAAAAGAATTTAAAGATATTGACTTAGCCCATTGAGATAAGTTCAAATAGTATATAGTTAGATCTAATGCAATTTTCTCACTAGGAATATCCATTCTTACAAGATAGATTGATTATACAAGAAGGAGAAAAAATGGCAAAGATCAAAAGGAAAATGGATGAGCTTATCTTATCTACAGGAAAATTTTCCATACCTTATATGCATAAATTAAGCAATTGATATTGGATGAAACACATAATAACAAGCTTAGCATTCATCTAGGAGCAACCAAGATGTAGCAAGACTTGAAAAGGAATTTTTGGTGGTACAAAATAAAAAGGACATAGTCCAGTATGTGATAGTGTGCTTGACATGTTAAAAGGAAAATTTTGAACATTAGAAGACAATGGGACAGATGAAACCCTTGATTATTCCAAAATAGAGGTGGGAGTGCATTTCAAAATTTCATATTGGATTACCAACCTTTACGAAGCATGATTTCATATGGATAAATGGATATATATTGACAAAATTTGCATATAAACATTTGATCTTCATTAGAAAGCTAACCCAACATATCAAGGAACTCATTAATTAGGTTTCATGAAATACCATATGTTGAAACAAGAGGCTCTAGAAGGGGGATTGAACTTAGATTCTTTCACGAGAACACAGCAAACCATCTACCAGATGATATGCTAGACTAGACAGTCTAATACTGAAAGAGAAAACACATGATCTTTATATTGGTTCACCCAAAACTCACAGGCTACGTCTAATTTTCCCTTAAGAATTGTTTTTAAGAAGTTTCACTAATCAAACAAATGATTACAAATAAGTACACAAACCACTCCTGGTTACAATGAGTACACAAACCACTCCCAGTTATACCAATCTTAACATCCCCCTAAGATTAAGATCTCAAAACAGAAAAGATAAAGAATCTCTCTTTAAACAAATGAGAGCACAATATAGCTTCTTGGGTATCACTCAAGATATTACAAGATTTTTTTCTCACACCCACTTATAACTAATAGATGCTTTGTTGATAGACTTTGATAGCACAAATGCTTTGATCGTTTTTCGCTCTTGTGTCTTCAGCTTTTAATCTTCAAGTCTTCTTATAGCTTTCACAAATCCGAATGTTGCTTGAAACTTTAATTTTCTTTTCAATTTTTCCTTGATCTTTGTTTTGCAATATCCTAGACGATATTTGGTATATCCTTCTTATGTAGTGAAATCTGTATTCTTAGAGTCGTTGGACGTTTGATATGGAAAGGCTTGATGTTTCTAATCTCGCTAGTCAATTCCTGAAAGGAAATAATTCAAACAAATAAAAGATAATATCATAGGTTGAGTCTGCATAGGTCTTCTATTTCCTTTTTCGTTCTTCGTTCTGAACGTTGATTTTTAATTATGAAGAACTTCCTTTTTTTAAAATGATTTAATCATGATTCTATTCCATTAAACTCGTTATCTATTTTAAATATAAAATCTGAGTGTGATTCGACTTCCTTATTTTGAATTAAATGAAGTTCACACTGGTAGACCATCTAATAGGCTTAACTAAGACTTACTAAGGGTCTGATACTTGTCATAGTTGGTCAACTGCATGGAGCAACGTGTTAGATGATTTATAGCATAGATACATTAGTGTTTGTTATCATCAAAACATCTCTTAGTCAAGAGTATAGAGGTGCTAGACCGTCTAGCATCACAACATTGTTAGACTGTCTAGGGTTGCATACCGTCTAGCATCACAACATTGTTAGATCGTTTAGGGGTGTTATACCATCTAGTGCTCCAACACCATCAAGTATAGTCTTCGATAGTGATTTGAGATTCACTTCAAGATTTTGGAAGAGTTTACAAGAAGCTTCAAATATCCAACTACGACTTAGCTACAACTATAACATCCATAAACATACAAACAAACTAAAACAAAAATTCAAGAACTAGTGGACCTTTTTATGGCATCGCACTAAATCATAAGAGAAGCTTAAATGAAATCTTATCTTTTTATGTACAATAATAGTTTCCATTCTAATATTAACATGACAGTCTACATCGAAAATCCACGTCACTATTGTGTTGGTTCGAAATGGGAGATTCCTTTATTAGAACTTAAAGTGCTAAAACAAACAATAGACTAAGTGAAATAAACTATAGAAACTATGAAGTTAGCTTAGGACCTATAAAAGAGCTACTATTACAAAATGAGGAAAGCTCTAGAGTTCCAAGTGAGGAACGATATATTGAAGGTTACACCCACCATTGGAGCAGGCTGAGCATTATAATCTTGAAAGCTCACTTCAAATTTCATAGGAAAATATGAAATTATGAAAGAAAAGGTTCTTTTTCCTATCAAATAGTCTTACCTTCAAGTTTATCAAACTTGTATAATGTATTCCATGTGCACAATGATACAACCCTGACCTAAACTATATATAATTGAATTTGATCAAGTCCTAGTCAAGGAGAAACTTACCTATAGTAGCACCTGATACAAATCAATGATAAAAGAATAAACAAATAAGAAGGGAAAGTATAAATCTCGTAAATATGGTTTAGTGTGAATTGGACGAAGGGGACACAACATATGAGTTAGAAGACAGAAGGAAGGAGACCTACCTACAACTCTTTATAGGTACTTAATTTCAAGGAAAAAGGTTCTTAAAAGGTGAGATAATTATAACACCCCAAATTTTACAAGTTGGAAATAACCCTGATTAACTTTGATTAGTGACTTTGATCAAAGCCATATCCAGTCAAATAAACAGTTAAAATGTATACTAGGAAGTGATTCCTAGGTCGTCTCCTAAGGATTGTGGTTAAGGCAAAGGATCAATGCGTGAATGGGGTAGACAAGGTGGGGGATTTAAACAAATTTATTGAATTAAATTAAAACATAGAATAATTTCACAAAATGTAAACAATTATGAAAAATGAATTGATTCAATTGCAATTTCCCTTATCACTAGTTACACAGAAAATACACTTTGTTAATCTTAATCCTCATTCCAACCCAAATATATCAACTAAGCAAAGATTAACCCGATATTTCCTTACAAGAATTAAGTAAACATACATCATCCAATCCTTAACCATTCATAGAATTAAGCAAACTGCGGAAACAATATTCATTAAGAATGAATGAAAATATAAGCACAGATATTAGAAGATGAAGAATCAAGAAGAATAAAAGGAAAACGTGAATTAAACCTCAATGTAGCAATCTACTCGGGAAATCAACTTCTAAAAATTAGCCCTCCATGGAGATTCAAACGAAAATCAATAGGGAGAAAAATAAAGACGAAAGCTGGAAATGTGAGCAGCTGAGAGTGAATGCACTTTACCTCCTCTCCTTAGAGTTTTGTAACCATAGATCAGCCCCTCTCTCCAAAACGCATGAGCCTCATAAAAAAAATAATGTCTGGCCCAAATTACAAAAATAAAAGACAACAAAATTAGAATCTTAAGAGGAGACTGACGTGGCAGTAATTTCTTTGAGTCTAAGTTATTTTTTATGCCTAAAATCGCCCCAAGAATATTCTGAAAAAATAAAAGCAAACAAAAATTAGATAAATAATTTTGAATTAATAAAAGCCTAAATTACTGACCCAATAAAGTCCAAATAATAAAAACGTGCCAATAATAGATAATTAAACACAAAACAATAATTAAAATAAGTACAAAAAGGTAAGAAAACATGGATAAATAATGATTCATCAAACTCCATCACAAATTAATTAACACATAAATTAAAGTTAATTAATGTCTTGATTAGGTTAATTTTACTTGGTCAAACTTGTTAGAAACGAAGAGTTTATAACTTTTCCAAATCAAGAGGGGTTAAATTGGTTTTAAATTTTTTTCTTCAAAAATTTTTTTTCTTTTCAAACTTTCTTTGAAATCTTTAACTTCTTGAAATCCTTTTAGAAAACTTTCAAGAAAATCTGTAACCCCTTTTAAAGTTGTTATACAAAGTATAGTTATTAAACTTTAAAATACACTTGTTTGTGAAATCAAGATTGTATAAGAAATTCATAAACAACAATTGTAGTATAAAAAGATTAAGAAGAGGAAAGAACACACAAGATTTAAATTGGTTGAGATCAACTTGATTCTCATCTAGTCTAAACTTCATCCTATATTTAGTCTCAACTATTCAACCTTAGAGTAATTGGAATCTACTATCTCAAAAATATCTTTACAAGCACACCCACAAGTAAGGATATATAAGATAGATGAGAAGCAAGATCAACTCGTAAAATAAATCTAAGGAGGACATAGCCAATAAACTTCTGAACCAATTCAAGGAGGATATCACCAATCAACTCCTAATCAATTCAAGAAGGATATAAAGCATATCAACTCCTGAAAATAATCAGAGAGGATATACAACACAATCAACTCTTGACAGGACAAGAGGATATGAACAACTCTTGATACAACTCAAGAGGAAAGTACAAACAACAAATAAAATCTTGTACAACAAGAGGATATAAATGGAAACACTTCTAAACATAAAAGACCAAGGAAAGAAGTTACCAAACAACACAACTGAAGCAACCAAAAGTGTAGACTCAGTCTATGTTCACAACTTATGAAAACCCAAGAGAAAAGATAATTTTCTTGAAAGTCTCTTGGAGAAAAGGCTATTTTCCCAAAAAGCATCTTAGAAATAAGCTTTTAATGTTTCAAAATTGTAGTAACAAAATAAACAGTAATTATCTTTAAATAGAATTTCATAAAAGTTTGTTACAACTTATAAAACGCATCTAATTCATTATGAAATCATTTAATTAATTATTCTGACCGTATTCATAAAACACATATTTCTATTTTAATCGATTAAAAGCAGATAATGGATTATTTTGCTCTTGTTCCAATTATGGTAAACCTCAAGAACAAATTAATCGAATAAATGAAATAATAATAGATAAAACCAGACAAATACTGAAAAATTTTGAAAAATATTCTCTATTTTAATCTATTATGAAAATTTGTAATTGATTATACTTTATAAAACACGTTAAGATCAACTCAATCGATTATATAAATAGGTAATTAATTAAAATAGAGATAGAACCTTTTAAGAACATTTTTAAACTTTTCAAAAATAATTTACAAAAAACTTTTGTTGTGAATTAAGCTAAGACACTTAATATTTACCTTGTACGAAAGACTCACAAACAAATGTAATGAAAGTTGTAACACACAATACAACTTGATCAAATTATTCATCATTTTCAACTTTAAATAGCATCAAGTTCAAGAAGATTAACTTTATAAGGGTTAAAGTGTCTTAAAAATTAAATTCAAATTCTTTTTTTCCTCATTATGTTTTCCACCAAAAATATCTCATCTGCTTCTCTCTTTAGTTTCCTTTTTTCTCTTGCAAAAATCATGAGCTCCAAGGGTGTTGAAGGAGTCTAGCTACTCCATCTTTCTTCAATTCTTTTTCATGTTCATCATTTCTCTCAAAGCACCAAAAGTATGAAAGAGTTCTTTCCCTCTGTTCTTTCTTATACCCCATAACCAAACTTGATCATTCTTTCTTTATTTTTCTTTTATCATCTTTTTATTTTTATGATGTTGTTACAATGAAGTTATATTCATTTTTATTGTGGTTCTTGTGAAAATGTGTCTTGTACCTTCACCATAAGCTTTAACTTGGGTGAAGGGAAGTTATGATGGTTCGAAAACTTAAAAAACTTGGTTTATTTAGTGGAACTTTGATAAAATTCTTAAAAGTTTTAGGACCCTTTATTTGATGGAGCTTTGAGTTTATATATGGACTTCATTTAAAAAAAACATGAAAGTGGAGCAAAATTTACAACTAAACAAAATATGATACTCTTTTTGTGATTGAATTTATCTCCTTATTTTTTTACCATTTGTATTTGTGGCTTCTATTTTTAGATTTTAAACACAAAAATGAGGAGTATACTTTTCAATTTTCACTTATTTATAACATTTTATTGATAAAACTCTTAAAAAGTTTTAAGACGTATGCATCATGGAGCTTTGAGCTTTGATATGGACTTAGTTTAGAAAAAACATGAATGTGGAGCGAAACTTCAAGTTAACAAAATATGATGCTCTTGTTGTGATTGGATTTATCTCATTGTCTTTTTTAGTATTTGTATAGTATGCTTTGCAGTTTTTATTTTAGATTTTAAATACAAAATTATTAGTGTACTTTTCAATCTTCACTTATTTATAATATTTTATTGAATATTCACCAAGATGATTTTTTTATTAAATATTTATCATGATTTTAACACCTTATTAGTACCTTATTATCTGTCTAAAGGTACTTTAACGTGAGATTAATGTTTGTTAAAAAAATAAAATATGGAAAATGATAAATTAACACCTTCACCTAGCGTACATTAAATTTACACTAGATCTACACTTTTAGGTGCCTTTTTTGTATAAAAAAATCTTTGATTTGTTACATAACACATGATAAAACCAATTTCATTTGTATCTGGATCAAATCAAATTGATTAAACACATTCAGCTTTCTAATTAAATAAGTGTAAGTTTGATTTATTACCTCAATATGTTTCTATCATATAAGAACATTACGTGAACATGACTAATTATAGTTTAAGCCTTAAATCTTACTTAGTAATGCTCACCTTATGCTCTTATATAAATTATATAATAAAATGATAGAGTGAAATGATTAAACAAATTTTATACTTATTTAACAAAAAAATTAATGTATTTAATCAAATGTGTTCGATTCCGAAAAAGAAGAAATTATTTTATTTTTATGTAAATCAATAATTTTTTAACCTAAAAAAAAAGAAGACTTAAAAATATAGATTTAGTATATGTGAAATGAAAGTGCTCATTTTATCATTTCCCATAAACTATATAGGCCGAAAACATCTCTATAAAACCAATAGATCCCAATTATAAGCAAGCAACTATATAATAATTTCTTCAACTCTTTGAAACACATATTTAATATGTGATGTAAAAGTTAATATCAATAAAATAAACACTTTTATTAAAAGAATGCTACCCTAATAAACCAAGCAAATGTATTTTTAAGTAGTTTATTAATCACGTTTAAATTAATTGATGTCACGTATCAAATACTTTTAAGGTACACTAATTATCCAAATATATTATAAAGTAACCCTATACCTAATCATGAAATTAGTTGTCTCTTGCCTTACTAAAAAATGTAAGGGTCAATATAGTCAAAATCGAGATTTTACTCGTAAAATCGTAAGATTGTACGATTTTTATTCCAATTCCGTGTTAGAGTATACTTATAATCGTAATACAGTGCAATCGGTAAGATCGTAGAAGAAAAAGTATAGAATCGAAGATTTTAAAGTTTTCACAAATGCAGGTAGTGGATGTGTTTTAATTTCATTTTAATGGGTTTTAATTTATTTTAATGGGTTTTAATTTATTTTAATAGGTTTTAATTTTTTTTAATAGGTTTTAATTTCTTTAACATTGAGTACTGTTCCTACTCCTTTCAATAGTTTTTAATTGGTTAAAGTTGAGCACTCTTCCCACTAAATTTAGGAGGTGAACAGTTTTTGTTAATATTAAATAATATTGTTCCCACTAATTTAGGAGATGAACAACTTTTGTTACTGTTTAATAATATTGTTTCCACTAATTTAGGAGTTGAACAGTTTCTTTTTAAAGATTATTTTAACATTTAATTCAGAAGAATGTTTTCATTTTTTTAAACTTTAAACAATTTTTAAACTTTTTAAGCCTAATAAAAGTAATTAAAAATTAAAATCTTTCCTTTTCTAGAAATAAAATTAAAATTTTTTCTTTTTTTTCATATCTTTGTTTTACACCTCCAGTTCAATGATAAGTTGGATGTTATTTTAATAAAATTTGTGTTACAATTTTACGATTTACGATTTTGTAAATCCTTCATAATTTTAAATATAATCTCGATTTTAACTATCTTCATAAGATTGTACTAAGTCGATTTGGTATTGCAAAAACTAGTAGTATTAACTATGACATTCGGGGAGTAATCCATAACTAGAGAATAAGAAACAAAAAATCAACGTCCACATGACTTAGTAAAACTAAACAAAAATGGCAAGGGAATTTGGTAAGAAAAAAAAAAAGAGAAGGAAAATGGTCTCATCAAGTCATTGAATTGGTGATTAGAAGTTTCGTGAGTTGAATGGGGAAAGCGCAATCAGTGAAAAACACATTTGCAGAGATGACAAGAGAACAGGTAGCTTATCTTTGATGAGAAGCTATTATTGAGACGTTCAAATTAAGGAATGCTTTATGTACTTTCAAGTTTGTTCGCTTTATCGTTTTAGCCCCCCCGTAATAATAAGAACAGAAAATAAAGTAGTTTGTTTCCCTTGTGGTGTTTAAGGTCATAATCACTTTTAAGCCAAAAAGCCGTTTTCATTCAGTAAAAGTGCATTTTATAGGCAAAATTTACCACAAACGAGTCGCTAGATGTCAAACACAATCGTTAAAGATATTTGGTAATGATGCTGGGGAATATGTTGTTTCAATGACACATTGTTACAATCTATGATCGATTCCTTCTGACTTGGGCATGCAATTATATTCTTTAGGTCTTTGGCCTAAGCTTCCATCATTCCCAATGACAGTGAGAATCTGTTTTTGACATTCTTACATTCCCATCATCATCATCATCATCATCAACACCTAGCAGGGTCTATCTCTTGAAGCCAAAGCCCTGAGGTTAAGTTCAACGCATTGCTTCAGCATTCTATTCAAGTCCAATCACCACGCATCATTGGTGCCTACCTAACTTCATTTTCTTTCGTTCCATGCCCATTGCAAAACAAATCAAGTTAGCTATAATTTTTATTATCAACTTACAACAAGAAGTGTAAAGCAAGATTATATAAATATATATATATACTCCATTTCTAAGTTTAAAGTAATGGATGCCACTTTTTATACGTTTCCGGTAGTTAGAATAGATGGGGGAAAACATTAATGTGTGATTAATACTATGATGCATACCAACACACTGATTCTAGTAAAATTGAGTTCCAAATATTTCAAGAGATTATTTGGAATTCAAATTTCATAGGACCTTTTCTAAGAAAAAAATGGAGACCCTAATAAAATATATCTAACAATTTCTGACTATAATTAGTATTGGGAAAGTTTGTAAATATCAAAGTTAGTCAAAGGTAAGGCTACTAAAGTTCATTCTTTAGGTCTACTAACTAATATCATTCATGTGGTTAGTTTTTTCTTTGTGCAAAGTTAAAAGATTACGTGTCTTGAAAAAAAATCATGGCTAATCCCAATTCAAATACATCGCATTTATTTCATGATGTATATATATCACAGAAATATGGTACTGCTTTATGTTGCTATTATGTGTATAAATTTTTTAGGGTATGTTTTAGTTGAAAAATGTGGTAGCATTTAGCATAGGTTGTGTAGGTGATAGTAATTAGCATGCAGAGAATTCCAAAGATGTCTTCCCTAAAGGCAGTGACAAAGTTGAACTTTGAGGAATTAATAAAGATGTAGGGAGCTAGTTGAGAAGAATTACTTTTTACCCTAAAAAGAGTTGAGTTGACCACCAATGCAAGACATGGGAAAGGGGCTTTAACACCATAAACATTTTTCCTCATTCATTTCCTTTCAAGTATGAGACAGTATCCTGTGATGTCCCTTTATTATCATATATGGTTACAACTTGTTGGGTTTAAAGGCTATTATTCAGCAAAAGCATCCCAATATCTCTTGTCGGCCGCACCTTTAGTTGACCAACACAACAAACCCTTCACTGTTAACTAGTATTTCACTTCAACCAAAATGTGTTTCATTTTTTCTTCCTCTTTTTTTTTCATTCACTATCATTCATATCTCCCCTTCCCTTTTTACCAAGTTTTCTTTCTTAATTAACCAACACTTTCACTTTCTATCATCAACACCTCAAATGCTGTTCCTCAACTAGCCAGCAGCTGCGTCGGCATGTAGTATACAACACTCATTACTACAATTAATCCACTATTAATCTCTACACTTTTACGTTTCCATTTCACTAGAAATGCTTTCACACACTCAATCAAGGTTTAGCAGAGGTTTAATGATGATATCTTGAACTTAATTTTAGCATTAATCGATGTTATTGACTTTAACTTTGTTAAGAAAACCTAATTAATGATTTTGACCTGTTATGAGAATCTCTTTTGATTTACTTCTCGTACCTTGGCGGCAGAACCTTTACTGATTAAATCTATAACGTGTCAAGTGTGAACATGCTATCGCTTCAAGCATCTTTCTCCTAATTTTCATTCGCAAATTTACAAGTTTCACAAGTGTAATTCTCCATCAATCTTGTATACCTTTTTAAATAAATACAAAATCAATTATAAAAACATTTTAACAAATACAGGTCTTTAATAAATTGGTTCCTTCAGAAACTGCACATCAGCTACATATATTTATTTAATATTTGTTTTTTATTTTTTTATCACATCCTATATTTTACAAATTTATAGTTTTTTCTCTTTCTAATCGTAATTAAAATATAAATAAGGTTTTAAATGTATATGATATTTTATATTGTTAAAAAATAACCATTATTTTGAACTTGTGATATTTCATTTGTGAAAAAATGAATCAATCATATGATTAAGATAATGCATTTATTTACATGAGGCTTCACAATAAAACAGTCGGCGGCAGCGCGCGTATTTAGTAACAGTGATTTTTAGATTTTTTTTTAAATAAAGGCTGCGGAAATAATATATTCTCTTTATGATAAACATATTATATTTACAATAAGAAATTAAAATATTATTATCAGAGTTAGAAATATATATAAAAGCAATTATAATGACCATTTTATTCATTAATTTAGTTTTTGTACATTTAATTAGTTAAAATATTATTATAATAAGTAAACTCATGGCCATTGTTGTTCGCATATATATAAAGAATGTATTTTCAAATAAATTTTATTTGACAGAATAATTATAATCTCACTAAAGATGACTAATAATTTTTTTACCAAAAAATATTTCACACCAGGTGTCAATAATAAATGAAATAAAGTTTAATTTACAGTAATATCTATGATTTTTTTAGTGCAGACGAATATAATCTCATCAACAACACGAAAAATAATATTTTTGGAACATTTAACATTGAATAAGTGAGTGTAATTGAGTTTTCTACATTTTAACAGAAATTCAACTTCAACCATTTTGATTAAATATGGTGAATCTCTTCAACAGAGACACTAACCAAATTGGTGCAGTGTAAAATATGTATTAGATTAGAATAGTTTATCTTTTAGAAAAAATCTTAGTTGGTCAACGACAGGATCTGTGGTAGAGTAGTAGAAACTTGCTTGTAGCGCGTGGACAGCACATGCTAGCTGTGGTGGCTTAAGCAAAATTTATTGTAAAAGGAACATTATTAATTCTAAATTTTAGGTGAAATTTCGAATTCGCCGACGACTCGTTCATTCATTCTACACCAAAACGCTTCAAATACGATGTAGTTATGTGCTCTTGAATTTCTTTTCTTCACCTGAGCTGTCACTAATTGTGATGTTTTGTTTTTCCTGTTCAATATTTTCAGGTAGGGTAAAGCTACTGTTACTGTCTGTGCCCAGCTCTTTTATTTTTATTTAATTAATTTTTAAAAACTATTATTATTGTTATGGTTTAATTAAAATAATCAGTTTCAATCAAAATAATCGTATTTCATGTCAAGGATTAAAACTTCTCAAAACTAAATGGTTAAAATTTACTAAAAGCTAAGTGGTTTAGAGATGGAAAGAGGTGGAAGATGAATTTCATGCTAAAATGAATTGAAACATAACACAAGTCAAAATTTTAATTTAAATATATGTTTCTTAACATGTATAATTGATTAGGTGAGAGACTCAATTTATTACAGATTTTTTTCTCTTACCTTTTTCATTATAATAATAATAAATAATTAAAAATAATAAATAACTTTTTCATTAATTTCTTTTCTATTAAAACTTTTTTCTTTTCACTATTTTTTCTATCTTCTCCTTTTTCCATTATTTCTTTCCTCGGAACATGAAAGCATTGTACTCTTGTTAAAATTAGGGCCTATAGATATAGGCTGTCATCTTAGGTCAATTTAGTCACGAAATGTAAGTTTTTAGTAGGTGGAATAATTTATCTCTTACATTAAAAATATTTCTTTTCTTTTTTTGTTATCTCTTTTTTTTCTCATTTTTTTTCACAAGACATGCATACTATAAATCTCATTGAACAAGAAAATAAAATACTCTAATTGATACCTAATATTACATTTAATCTTAGGAATTACATTTAATCTTAGGAATTACATTTAATCTTAGGAAAACAAACCTGGTAGAATTTAATAAAATCAACTTAAGAGTAAGTCCAAATTATGAAATTCTTGTAATTTTTTCACAATATTACTATAATGGGCATATTTTTTAAAATTTACAGATGTGGGTAAGTCGTATGTTAAGGGTACGACTTGAAATTGAAGAAGTCGTAGCCTATGATAACGACTTCTTAACCTCAGAATATTTTGTACAAAAGTCGTTCTCATAGTTAACGACTTCGGCTGTTAATGAAGTTGATTAGCGGATGTTAATTGTTTGGTAAAAGTCGTGAGCTGAGAATATGACATCAGTTGAATTTTGTTTGTAAGAAGTCGTTAGCTAAAAATACGACTTCAGCTAAATTTTTTTTGTAAGAAGTCGTGTGTTTGGCTAGTAATTTTGGTGTATAAAATTCTCTTCAAAGTCGTGAGCTTAAGTGACAACTTCTGTGTTAAAAAGAATTTTGTTGTGTTGCTAAATTTGTTGTAATTATTTAATTTATTAGTGTAATAATTAAAGAAGAAAAACATGTTTTGACAAAATATAAGATAAAAGGTATTTTAATAAAGATAATAAATTAAAGTTACATATGATAACAATTTACTCAAGAAGACAAAGAAGAAGACCACCTTGTGGCACAAGCTCACATAAATAATTTCATATTTCATTTTGTGTACTTTTTTTTAATATGAGCAATGTTGTTTTATAATTTCATGTATTATGCATTTTACTTTTCTCTCCCGCTTTGTTATTAATATCAGTATGCAAATTTTATTTATGTCTACAAATTTTTCAAACTGCTTTCTTTTTAATATAAGTGTGCAAATTTCACATCCTTCTACGAATTTTTGGCACCCAACGAATTTTTTCCACAGAGCATGCAAATATTATCAACAGAAGTCGTCAACTAAGCTGACAACCTTGGACACAATTTTATACACCAAAATCTCTAGTTATGCACACGATTTTTTACTACACAAATTCAACTGAAGTCGTGTTTTTTGGAGCACGACTTCTTACACAAATTTATATACCAAAATCTCTAGCAATGCACATGACTTTTTACCACACAAATTCAACTGAAATTGTGTTCTTGGAGCACGACTTCTTATTTTATGTTAATTAATTTTTCTAATGCCACTAATTAATTGTATTAACAAACAAGTCGTTAGTTAACTGTGAGCACGACTACTATAAAAAATTATTTTTAGGTTAAGAAATCGTTACCTTTGCTTATGACTTCTTCAATTTGAAGTCGTTTTCACAGCACACGACTTATCTATATCCGCAACTCTTTCAAAATCTGTCCATTCAGATAATATCGTATAAAAAATGCACTACTTTAATAAATGAGCCTAATAGTGAAGCTTTTGAATAATGTACATGAAGATTTAAGTTTTTATTAAAGTTTAAACTTAATAAGATCTAGATTTTGAAAAATTATAACAAGAACATTTACAATTTCTATTCCTAGCGGATAACTACTTATCCATTTAATTCATAAATTTTACGTTATAAATATAATTTATAAAAATTAAATATCATCTAAAATGTAAATTAAACGAACAAATTTTTTTAACAAATAATTATATGGATACAAATTTAAAGGAACGAAACCTGTCCATATCCATATCCTTAAGGGTAAGTATTTTACTAATCAATCATAAGCTTAAATTTAAGGCAGCTTACTTACAAGAGAAAGTTATGATTGAAGCAGTAAGTTGTGCAATTTGAAGGTTTTGTGATTGAATATATATTATTGAGTAGTGGCTTTCGCCGTCTTAATTTGGTGCCTAGAAAATATAGGAGCAGTTTGAGTGATACGGGCCACTGTACTTCACTCTTTTGGATTTTATGAAAAACACTATCATTGACTTCAAAAACACATGCACTCTGTCTAAACACTTAACATCGTTTAAATGCCATTTCTCATCATTATCATCATCACCATCACCATGGTTATCCAAATCTATGGGACCGTTTCATTTTCTTGGATGGCTTTTCGTATGTATTGGGGGTTGCTTTGATTCTCATTTATTTACCACTCTTCTGCTTTCCCATCTGCAAACTCCTCACCCTCATTAATTAGTACACTAGATCTCTTTCTGTTGCTTTAATCTCCTCCTTACTCTTTCAACAAGCCACCAGATAAAACTGCTAAAACATTCTACAATATCAGGTTAAATTAAACCTTCAAATTTAGTATACCTTATCAGTTCAATATCACATTTTATATAAACACATGTGTTTCATATCTTCAACAATATTTTCTTTTCATCATATTATATATATATATGGCCAAACCATATTTGAACTGTAAAACACAAGAAAAAAACAACTAAAACAAAATAATGAAATTTATTAATTAATCTAAATATTTTGTTACTTGTTTCTAGTAAAGGCCTGTAAAAATCCCTAGTAAAGGTTTTTAGTGTATATATATATTCTAACTAAGATGAAATTAAATGTATAAAAATTGATCTATTATTGTATATTTTTATTAGTATTTTTTAAATACAACTATTAATAAAAAAAATACAATCTACATTAATTAGAATATATTAAGCTACACAGACATTGACGTCCATCTCACTTCCTACAACTATATTTTATAATCAATATTTTAAATAAATAACTTGATTTAGCATTTTATTATTGTTTAGGATGTTAAATGGTGGTAAAAAGAATAAAAGTTTAGTCAAAATATTTTTTCCCTTTTAGTAATTAAAGATTCAGATATTTATTATTATAATGTCCAAAATTATTATTATAAAAAATCAATTTTAGAAGCATTTATTTTGTGTGATATTCACTTACAAAATCGTTTTAACAGTGAAAAATAAGTATAGCTAGCAACATGAAAAGATGGAGAGAATCAGCAAATTGATCTGCAATAAAATATACAGTCACGTTCTCTGTTGATATAATTTCTGGAAGCTGTCGGAAACCAGAAGAGAGCTGCAAGCGATGATGCGGATATCAATATATAGATGTGTATATATATATATATATATATATATGCGCATACAGCACAAGCATTATTAGTTTCCATGCAAGTTATATATAATATATATAGATATATCCACAATAAGCAGCAAGTGATGGAGGTGACGAGTTATGTATATTATTGTGTGTTGGAGCAGTCTGTGGTGACAGATAATTAGAGATGATTTTGAAACAGGCACAAATTTGGATATGAGTTTTGAACCGTGTATATATGATATGAGAAGACCCTACACCAAGACCTTAATATATATACACGTATATTTATAACCTATGCTTCATATGAATATCAACATGAATATCTCTCTCCAATAATGCACATTTTGGGCAGCCAATTTTAACCTTTTGGAGGGATTCACAAAATGCATGGTGGTGCCTGGAGCCCGCAACTGGATCATGTCATATCATATCATATGCCAATGCCAATGCCAGCAACTCACACCATCTCCCTCATACATAATAATATGCGATAGGCCATGATATCATAATCACACTGTTTCAAACTCTTTCACCAACGCTCACGTACCGTTCATATTTTGTTTATACGTGTGTGATTCTGTGTATTAATCAACGTGTACATATAACGTACGAGCGCGTAGGATAGGAAGCTTCATGGATTTTTCTTTTCAAAAGCCTTTCCGTTCTCTAATATTATACGTACTACGGCTTTTCATTCCTTCATCTTCTTTAGCATCACTCTACACTTTTCCACAGATCAATTCCACACTCATGTAACATCATATGTATATACGTCCAATGAGTGTTGAATTCCTGCATCGCTGCTAATAACAATGTGACAATCATCATATTTCATAATTGGAGTCTTTGACCCGCTTCTCCATGGAAGACAACCAAAGTAAGCACGACAAGGACTATTTAAGAAAAAAAGAAAGAGGAATATGTGTGACGGTGAGAGAGAGAATTTTATATGACAGTGAGAGGAATAAATATACAACATTTTGAAGTCATCATCTTGTATGGTGATTTTAAGAAAAAGTCATAATTTTAGATAGTTTATATGATTTTTGTGCTTTAACTTTAATTATTTATGATAACATTTAAAGTTCAATATTTAAATATATTATCCCTTCCTCTATATATATATAAATGATAATTATAAATCTAAGCTATCAAACCATAAATGTTAAACTAAAAATTAGATGATATTAATAATCACGCTTCTAAAAGGTAAATATACGTTTAACTTGTAATCTTCACAGTTCAAATTCGTGTGTATACGATGAAGTGCTCTGAATCATAATTCTTATGTGCTAAAACAAAAGGCTTGTGAATGGACACGTGAAAAGATTAGGATCACAAAATAATTAGCTTCACTCATTAATATTCGTCATTCAAACTTCTGCTGATGAAAACAGATACATCAACAGGAGAAACAAAGATATCCGGAGAGGAGTGGGATCATCTCGTGAATTCTCAAATCTTTTGCTACAAATCTGCTGTTATCAACATCTTTCTATTGTTCTCTATCTTCTCGTTTGAATTTTCAACGAGAGATAAAGAACACAAAAAAATCAACTCAAAATGAAAAAAGAAAAAACAGGAGAATTTACAGCTCACATATGCTGGAACACATCAAAATTTGCTCCCGTTAGATCCTCCGACAGTGACATTAACGGATAGGTCGTGAAATCTATGGAATTCTGACTCAGGAACTGCCCTTCTTGCCACGAACTTGTCTTGAACTCTTCAGATTTTACCACATTGACTTGAAACTGTAACAAAGGATCAATTTTGTTCTCACCATCCCATGATGAGAACCCCGCATTTTCCATCATTTGACACCCCGCCCCTGGATAAACACTCATACTTGAGCTATTGCTGGAACTTTCCTTCAACAAAGAACTGATTTTAGAAGCTGAGTTGTTATCTGAAAACTCTGCCACCGACACGTTCCCGTGGTGATCAGAACTATTCAGACACGGCAATGAGGAGAATCCATAACTTGAATTGGTTCCCACCTGGTTCTGATCAAACTGTCTAATTGGGTTCGCACTTGAATTGTAACCCATTTGGAATTCAAAGTAGGACAAAGGATCCAATGCATTCTTGCTCATGAAAACTTCCCTTGAAGTTTCTGTTACATTGAACACACCATCATAGTAATTTGAATTGTTCAATAGAAGGGGTGAATCCTGTGAGGAGACTAAAATCCCTTGAGACACGGGTAATAGCACAGACGGTGTTTCTGTGGTGTCTTTTTCTTCCTTTATTATGTGATCTTCAGCACTGAGGAGAGGCTTGTGTGTAGCAGGGTCAATCCCTTGCTTCATTAGCTTCTTCTTCAAACATGAATTCCAGAAGTTCTTAATCTCATTATCTGTTCTCCCTGGTAATTGAGCTGCAATTTGAGCCCACCTGACATTTGAAAGTAACCATTTAAAAAACACTCACAAAGCATCACAATTTGTTAGTATATCATTAACTCAACGTATATAATTCTACCTATTTCCAAGAACTTCATGAAGGCTAATTATAAGATCCTCCTCTTGTTGAGAGAACATCCCTCTCTTTAAATCAGGCCTCAAGTAGTTTATCCATCTCAACCTGCAACTCTTTCCACACCTTTGCAGTCCTGCAATTCATAAAGTAATGTTTTTCCTTCACTCAAATGAGAAGAAAAAACATGATAACTTTTGCAAGTGTTAAGATTAATACCAGCTTGTTTGGGAACGGAACTCCAGCAGCCAACTCCAAATCTGGTTATGTAATTGAATAGCTTCTCATCTTCTTCGGGGGACCATAAACCTTTCCTTAGTTTTTGCTTTAAACAACAGGAATGGCGACCCATGTGTGCGAGGACAGTGAGAAAAAGGACACAAAAGGACAGTGTTTTCTTAATTATGGAGAAAGGGTGTGTGAACTATGAAGTGGTCACTGGGTCTATATAGTGAGACATTACCCGTGTGCTTGTGTCAGTGAAAGGTTTGTGGAGGTGGAAAATGTGTCAGTGTTGCTGTGTGGAGAGGGTAAAACCAGGAACTAATTGTGTGCATTTAAAGAGAAAAGGAGGGTGTAAATCATACTTAGGATTCAAGTTATGAAATAGAGTGTGTGTGTGTGAGAGAGAGAGAGAGAGAAGCTGAGGAGGAAGGTGAAGCAATCAAGTGGGATTTACGCAAATCCGGTGCTGCTTTTTGCATCTATTAGATTGATTTTTAAGACATCCACATTTCTAGAAAAATTATAACATATTAATAATAAACTATCATAAAGTATTAACACCTCTATAATATAAGCATGCACTTTAGAGTTATATTATTTATGTCGTATATATACAAGCATGCACTTTAGAGTTATAATCACATCCATATATTTTCAACTTCACAACATTCTTTTTGAATTATAAAATCGTTCTTTTGTTATTTACCATATTATATATACCAAACCTGTACTTTAATTAGTGTAAAACTATTTTAATATTTAATCACTTTTTACGTTTTAATTATAAATATAAAATTGTGTTAAATATTTAAAATACCTTTTTATAGTTCATTATATAGTTTTATCCGATCTCTAATGTAAAAAAAAATACATAAACTCTCTAAAACAATATATGCTTAACGAATTCTGAGATAAATATTTTTGCTACAATAAGTCAATTTCCCTTTTACGATAAATATGATATTGCCTTTGATAAATCTTGAATTTATTACGCATGTTAATATATTAGATTCTTCCTTTTGCTGATTAATTTAAAAATATTAATCCTGAATCATAACCTAGCATAATTGTTCTTTTGAGTTAACCTGATGATGATCTCATCTTATGATGTCATTTTAAATCATAAAAGGTGACAAAATTTTTACATGTCCTAAATTTCAAGGTATATTTTATTTTAAGAAATGTATTGTCTAACATATTTTTATAAAAATTAGTAAAAATAATCATAAAACATTGCAAACCTATCACTCTATTTAATAATCTCTCATTTATTATTTTTAATAGTTTTAGTCATTAGTAAAAAGTAGAAGAAATGTATTATTACAAAACCCTTTCTTTAGGGAGTATCGAGGGTACTTAGAAATTTAGAACACGTTTACTTAAAAATCATTTTTATAATTTTTAAAGTAATACTTTATAACTATTAATAAGATAAAAAGTTTTCCTTGATGTTTTATTTGGTAAGGAGAAAAAAATTGAGTAAAAAATAAGAAAGACGAGTAAATAAAAAAGAGAAATAAATTAGGCTGAAACATTTGCTTAGTTTTATTTGGTAATAACATTTAAATAAACTATTATATTAGATTATTTTGAACTATTAAATATAGTAGTATATTTATTATTAAGGGGTGATACTTTCACATATCTTCTTGGAATACTTAGGTTTAGAAGGGGTTTGAATTGAATCTAGATTATTTTCATAAAGAGTTATAGAAGACCATCTAATGATCAAATAGAATATAGTAATATATATTGGTTTATCCAAACTCATGTGTTACGTTCAATTCTTCTTTAAGATAAAGGTTAAGAGATTTCAATCAAATAAATATTACATTGATTATGCGAATCACTTCTTAATTACAACAAATACATAAATCACTCATAGTTATAATAAGTACATAAATTACTCCTGATTACAACGTCTCAATCTCTCACAAAGAAGAAATAGAACAAGAATGCTAAGAAAGAAAACAGTTTAAGCTCACAGGGTCTCTTAAAGAGAAATGTTACAATGGTTATTGTCACCCATTTATGAACAATTAGTAAGTATAATCACTTGAATAGGTTTTGTATATTATTTGTATATTCTTCATCTTTGTCTTTTATGTCTTTATATAGTTTTCTCGTAATTTGACCATTGATAATTTCTTCAAGACTTGATTTTATTTTTCTTAAATCATGTTCCTCACAATAAGAGTTGATACAACTTTTTGAGTCCATATTTTGAACGTTTGATTATAAGTCTAGGATATGTATTTTCAACGTTAATCTATAGTTTCTAGTTTTATGAAACATTTCTTATAATAATTCTACAAATAATAATTTATTTAATACTTTATTTTTTTGTCTATGAAAACATTTGTGACTCAACTTTGATTATGCTTTTAAATAAAATACAACTTGTTATTAAATCCATTAGACCTACAATTGGAATGTCATTATACATTATCTTGTAAAGTGTACCTCAGCTACAATAACAAACTTCTTAGTATATTCGTATCATAATCCCATACAATGTTTTCTCATAACATATCAATGTAGCGTTTGTTATCATCAAAACACTATATTATAAGAATCTATAGGGATTAGGTCATCTAGGGTCCCAACAATCTCTTCCATTTTATGATGACAAAAACTCTTAAAAACATGGAAGCAATTGTTATGCACATATAGTAATATGATAAACCCGTGTATATTGGCACTTAAGATGTAGTTCATAACACATAGCAAAACAACATGAGCACATAGTAGATAAGCGTAAGTAAACATATGATCAAATTAGTGATGGTGCAAATACAAGTAAACAAAGATATGAAACATATACACACAAATGTTTTTATCTATTATTCTCCTCCTTTTTTCACATAAGAAAAAATAGATCATAGAAGAAACCATCACTATTGCAAGGTTGAGGTGGTTTAGGTTCAACAGACTATGCAGATGTAGAAGGTTGACTTGTAGAAAGAGTCAACTGTCTAAGCAATTGAGCAAAGGAGTCTTGAATCTGTGAGGCAGAGCTAGATGCTGCTTGTTAAATCCTTTGAGATTGCCTTTCTTCCATGATGTGAAATTGCTTTTGTGCTATTAAACACTCCTCTCTTAATGTGTCTTGTAGCACCAATTCTACTTATTGAATAGTAGTGGATAGTCTGTTGTGATGGGTACAACACAACATCTAAATTCAAGAACAGATGGATTTTTACTTTAAGAACTAAAATGTGTTTTTTACTTCAAGAACCAAAATGTGTTTTTACTTCAAGAAACGTAAGCTTTAATTGTTTTCCATATTTGAATCAATCTTGAATGCAATAAAAACCAAACAACCATTCAATTTACTTACAATTAAGCATGAAAGAAAAATTCAATCTGATCATAAGGAATACAAACTTTATCAAGAAATGCAATATTAAGAATCAAGGAAAGGAGACAAATGCAAAAAAAAACAATCGGCATACACAATTTGGCTTGGTGTTTTGCAACTCAAGAACTTGGTTGGACTTCCATGAAATTTTATTCAATTTACAAAACAAAAACTAATAGGTGTGTGAATTGTAAAAGACAAGAGAAGAGAGAGAAAAGGGAAAAGAGAAAATTCAAGGAGTCAAAACTACTTTTATTTGCAAACTAAAATTGTAAAGTGTTAAAGCATGTAAAGTTATTTTTTTCAAAGCCTAAAGTGTTTATATATTGTTCTGAAAATTGAAAACAAATGGGTTTTAAGTTTGGGCCAAAATGGACCTTACAAGTCTAATTATAATATGCAATTTTGTATACAAAAATTCTGTGTTTTTGCCTGAACTTGTACAATTTATAAAAATATCTCCAAACTCTAAATTGCATGTTCCATATACGTAAACTGAAGCCTTAGAGGTAAAGAATTCAATGCAAAAAGAACCAAACCAAAAAAAAAGTATCTACATAAAAAATTATGGTCAAAACAGTGAACAAAGGTCAGATTAGAAAAACACAAAATACAACATTTATTTATCATAGGTCTGATTTATTACAAACTCTAAAAATATAGGTAAATGCAAACAATGAGATGAAGAAAATGTATTATAACAGCCAAGAGAATGGTTTTCCTACCTCTTTTGGTTCATGTTGATTAGGTTCGAAAGGTAGTGGTAAGGATGGTTGGGATTGCACTTGAGGTTGTCTTGATGGACGCCTCTTGAACACAAAAATCACCAGAATCTATGTCTTTATCATTGTCTCCTGTTATGGTTAGTGGTGTAGATGTTGTTAACTTCTGATTCTTCTTGGCTTTCTAAACTTGAGCAATTGGTGTCTTTTGTTTCTACCCTCGTGGTAGATTTGTGTTGTGATGCTTTTGGTGGAGATACTAAAGGCTCTCATATAGCAATTGGTTCTTCAACATCTTGGATAGGAAGAGTTGTTACTTCTTATGCTTCTTCTTTTTCTTTGTTTTCTGGATCGTCTTATGTTAGACTTGAAGGTCGAGTCTTGATTATTGGTTTTGATGATAAAGTCACATGTTTGAAGTTGAAAAAGATGAATATACACAAGTTCTAGAGATCAAGATGATGAACAATATATAGACGCTTTGTATTAAGTGTTTACGATTTCACTACTTGTGTTTGTGAGCCTTTTCACAACAAGGTTATGTTAAAAATAAGGATTGAGTTCAAGAGAGGGGTGAATTGAACTCTTTAAAATTTTATGCACTTTAAAGAATTTTAGAAACCAAATCGAATTTTTGTTGAATCAAAATAACCAAAAATTGTTATCTTATAAGGTACTTGAGATGTTGGAATGAATGTATAATATTTTTAAGTTCAATTACTAATTATAGAGCAATTTCATAAATTTAAAGAGTAAGGAAGAAAAAGATCAACACCAGTTATTTTTATACTGGTTCACCTTCATAAGAAGGCTACATCCAGTTTTCTAATTAGCAGATTAATTTAATCCACTAATTCAATGTTTTTACAAAATCCTACATGTAAAACACAAAGAACACCACAGACACCTTGATCTTGAACCCTACAAGATTTGTTCACCCTTATAAAAACCTATTATAAGAACCTCTTAATCACATTGATCAAGAATGATAAAACCCAGCAATCAATTACACAGAATTATGAAACAAATTCACCTAAGCAAATGAATTACAATAGCAGTGCGTAAAACAGAGCATAAATCCAGGTGGTGACTTCAATGGAGAAATTGTTAAATCACTTAGATCTTGGACTTCTTGAAGAATTTCAAAAATTGATTTTGAACACAAGAAAACTCTCTCTGAACAATGGAATTCTTTGTAAATGATTTGTTACCCAATTCTTAAACATTCAAACTATTTAAACAGAATTGGTATCAGTATTTTAAAATTGGTATCAGTTGGTTAAAATGTGATCTAGCTAGTTTATTTTACTTTAGAATGATCTTTAAGTGATTTCAGCTTGTTCATTTTGCGATTTAACAAGATTTTCCAAAGAGCACAAAAAATATGTAAATTGAAGTTAGTTGGTTGAAAACGCGTTTAAACTTGTGTAAATCATTAAAGATAAATTTTAAGTGATTTTAACCTATTTAAATTGTAAATCAACTAAATTTTAAAGAGCATGGATTTTTCAAAAGCAAAAGGTTCTGGAATTTAAACTAGTTTAAATTTTGAAAACAATTAGTTGAACTCAGTTCGAAGCAAAAATTAAAAACAACAGCTCCAGAATATCAGTTTACTAAAATCCATGTCAATTGGTTAAATTGTTTAAGTTTGACTTGTTTATCAAACTAAGAACAATTTAACTAACTGAAAATATATATTTAATGAGTTGAAACAACTTAACATTCTTTAAAAAATTTCAAAATATTTTAAAACCACAAGATTAAGTCCAAGATTAAATGAAATTCAACTTATCCCAAAAACTAAGACACTCTAAAACTAATACAAAGGTATTCATTCTTCAAACTTCGTCATCTCCATCATCAAATCATCAAGATGGTTGGAGACATCAAATTTAAATGAAGTCAAGTCTTCAAGTTCAACAAGTTAGTTATTTGGTTATTTAGCTCAACATAGCTTAAACATAAAATTGTTTTTCAAAGAGCTCAAACCAATCACAATGTTTTTCAAAAGATCATTATGTGTTAAAAATTTTGAAAAATATTTTTAACTTTGTTTTAATCAACTACATATTTTCATAATTGATTAAAATGTTCTTTACAAATTTTTACAATGATAATCGATTATGGTTTTTATTAACATATTAAAACAGAGAGTTTTTTTAAAACAATTCTCAGAGTTTCTCTTGTTAATCGGTTACATCTTCATTCAATTGATTAAAGTGTTCTTGAGGTTTTCCATGATTGGAACAAGAACAATTTAATTGATTATCAACTTTTATAATTGATTATTCTAGAAACCAAAATACATAGAAAACATGTAACAAGGTCATATTAATCAATTAAATGTTCTTTTAATCGATTGAATGCATTGTAACTATTTTTTCAAAAAATTTTATTAATTAAATGCAAGTATATTTCGTTGTAACAAATTTCAAATTATTTCAAACATTCAATTGAGAGCATCTCTAAGTCTTTAAAATTTCATCAAGAGTTTTATAAGAATTTCTAAATATTTTTAAGTATTCTTTGACTACTGCATAAAGAGTTGTATTTTTTTGTACTGAATAGTCATTTAGCTTTGCTTCTACTTTGGTATACTCTTTTCTTATCTTTTGTTCCCAGATAAGGAGTGTTCCCTAGAGTTCTCTTAGTTGCTTGCTACTTCATATCCTCCTATTCTTGGTTGAAGAGTTTATTTGTGATATCTTCTTGCAAGAAGTGTAGAAGTCGATTATACTATATCCTTCCTTTGCTGGAAGGAAATTTATTGCTTGTTGTTTGCCTTCATGAATATCTTTGCTTGTGAGTTTAATTGTAAGGATTTTATTCAAGTTAGTGGAAACAACTATTCAAGAGTTGAATAGTTGAGACTGGATGCAGGATCAATTGTGATATGAACTAGTATAAACACTTGTGTAAATCTTTCTTCTTCCCTATCTCTCTTTACTTTCAGCCTTTTATATTTGGATTTCTCATAAACTCTTGTTCATATTAATTCAATCTAGAATTGGAATCCAATTTTCCAAAATTTCTAATAATAAGTTTTCAAAACTAAAAAAGTTTTAAAGAAATTTTTAAGAACTAATTCATCCCTCCTAGTTTGGTTAAGTCATATCTTTATTTTGCTAACAATTGGTCTTAGAGCTAGTTTTTGAGAAATATCCTTATGTTTTTAAATGACTATGCTAAATATGTTTTCATAGAAAAAGGAAATGAGACCACCTCTGTTTAGTGAGAAAAGATTTTTAGACTGGTAAAACAAGATACAATTATTTATTGAATCAATAAACTACAATATATAGGACATCATTGCAACTAACAATGTGTAGACAAATAAAGTTGAAGAAGTAGCAAGAGCAAAACACATAATCCTCTTTGCACTATCCACATAAATAAGCATAAAGATCTTTTCTTGTAGATGTGCAAAAGACATGTGGAAGAAGTAGAAAAAGAATTTGAAAATTAAGAAGAACAAGTTGAAAACCAATAAAAAAAAAGGAAGCAAAAGAAGTTTGTTGCATGGCTAAAGGTAAAATTGAAATTGTAAATTCAAACCTTAAAACTAGTCTTTGGTATCTTAATAGTGAGTGCTCAAGGAACATGACTGGGGATAGATCAAAGTTTGCTCAGTTCAAAGAAGGAGAAAGTGAGTTTATCACATATGGTGATAATAACAAAGGAACAATCCTTGGTTTAGAGATATATGCACAAGTGAGTCTATCAAGATAGAAGATGTTTTGCTTATTAAGGTTTGAAGCACAATCTTCTAAATACAAGTCAACTATGTGACAAACAGTTGAAGATAATTTTTTAGCTTCAATTTTAAATAATTATTGAAAATGATTTTGACAAGATTACTCTTGTACGCAAAAAGCATGATAACATTTATTTTGATCATGCACCATCCAATATTTCATGTTTAATAAAAAATTAAAAAAAATTCTACTACCAACATCATGAAAATATATTTTATCCATATCAACTTAAATAGTTGTTTTTTCTATCATGACTGGTATAAATAGAGAAAAAGAATTGATAATAATTAAAAAAATTTAACAAAATTTGACTGATAGAAAAAAAAACTTTTTTATTAGTGATTGAAAAATCTTAACGAACTTTGAAAAAAATAACATTAATTAAGAGTGAAAAAATATTATAAATATTAATATTTTTTAATTATTAACAGTTATTTTATATTTGATTTTTTATATTTAATAATGCTTTATTTAAATAAAAATTTTAATTTAATAAATTTGAATTATTTTATTCAATCAAAATATTTGAATAGTAAAATATTTTGGAATGAAATTAATTTAAATTTAATATATTTAAATATTGTAAAATTCTGATTCTAAATTTAAGCAAGAATTTGTTGGTACAGGTAACTTTTTTATTTAAAAAGTTAAAACCAAATGTACGAGTTTAAAAGAGAAGTTAAAGTTGGTTTCTGAACATTGCAAACTCGAGATAAAACTGTTTAGTAAATAAAATTAGAGTCAGTTATCCCATCCGATAAAAAGGTAAATTGAAAAATAAAAATATTAGTAAAATTAATTTAACTTCTTAAATTTTTTTTGGTAATAATAAAAATATGAAAATCATATATTTAAATATTTTTAAATTTTAAAAAATGTCAAAAATATATTCAAATAATAATTTATTTTACTGATAGTTTTCGAACTTTAGTCCTTACAAACTTAATTAGATGAAGAAAAAATCAACTAAACAAGAAGTAAACTTTAACTACTTTCATCTTATTTAATGATATCATTCTAACAATCCTCTTCAATTAGTTGAGATTTAATAATTCTCTTTAGTTTTAAGTTCTAATGTTAAAGATACTTTAAAGAAAAACTATATTTTAAATGTAATTCATAATTAGTAAAAAAAAATATGTTATTAATTATACCTTTTAATTATACAATAAAAGTTAATTACAGATGGGATAAGTGGTAGAGAAAAACACTTTATATACTAAATATTTTTATCGATATTAATCATTATTTAGAACAATGAAAAATTTGTCTTAATCACATTGTTACAAAATTTGCTTATATTATAGAAGGTACTAAAGACTGTGTAATAAAAAAAGTTAAAATATAAAAAAATAGGTACTCATCAAAATAAATTTATAAAGAGTATTCAAAGTGAAATTCAATCTAAGAAAATCTTTAAAAACTACGGTCAACTTTATGAAATTTCCTTATTCTTGTAATTTCTTTTAACTAATAATACGTTTTTAAAAAAAGACTTTCATTTAAAAAAATGTTTCACACAACCTTTTTTAGAAAAAAATAAAAAAAATAATCAAACAATCTTATAACCTCATGAACATACATGCAAGAATGAACCTCTTGCATATGAGAGAATCACCAATGATATAAACATCTAATTAATTTGTGCAAGAACATAATCGGATAAAATCAAAAGAAGATTAAATAGGTCAAAAAATTTATAAATAAAAAAATTTACAGTTCAAACTTCATTTTATGAAAATCATAGAATAATTTTTCTCATTTTATGAAAATCATAGAATAATTTTTTTTAACTTTTTAATTAATCGTTTATGTATTTTAAGATATGAACCTACTACAATGAAAACTAGTATAAAATTTTTCTCTTTACAAATGGCAGTTTGCATTCTTAGACTTTGTGCTTGCATGCATATTATGATGGCCAAAGATAAATCTCTATTAGTCTAGTGTCTTAGTGGTATCTTTAGAGTGTTATGTGAACATATTTGAGTTTCCTATGTAAATCAAGAGTTGTTGGAGTGTCTAGATGTAAAGTAAGAAAAGTTAGTTATCATTTTGATAGTACCTTAGGGTAGATGATCTGGATGTAAATGTGGCATGACCATAATATCTTGAGTTTTATTTGTGTGTTGTTTGAGTATACTCTAAGTGTTGAACTTAAAATTGGATGTTTTATGAATGTTTGAAAAATGTATTGGAGATTGTTTCATGTTGTGATGTAATTAGATGTTTCCTTGTAGAAAATTCTTATTATTTATGTGTGGTATGATTGAGTGATATGATTAGCTTTGATTGTGTTGATTTAGAAACAATGTTTTAGATAGTTGATGTTGTCCAATTTGAGAAAGTAAGTGTAAGGACTTTATTTTAGTATTTGTCTAGAAAATACTTGAAGATCGACAGTTTAACTTGGTTGGGGAAACTAAGAATGGTTAAGATTGGATGATAAATTTTGAATTTCATTCTACTTTTGAATTTGCTTAGAATTGAACAATTGATTTTCTATAGTTAGATATCAGATGCTATGGGTTGAAAATAGGTAGCTATTATTTTTTTCCACTTCATTTTAGGTTGTTGTGATCAATATAAACAATAATAGTTAATGTTTGAGATGTATGAGTAGTTTAGAACTTTGCACTTAGAAATTTCTGCATAATTTGCCTAACGAATCCCTGAAGTGGTCAGCGGATTTAAGACAAAGAGGAAGTGAATTTTATAGTAAGAAATTCACTCATAGCTCCCCATTTTCCCAACTTATTTGAGTCCAAGAGTAGGTCAAATCCGCTCAACAAATTTGTAGACATCAAGCAAATCAGGGTGTTTAGAATTAAGCTTGGCAATCTAGATGAAAGTTGTAATCTTGAATGTTAAATTTTCAATGGATTTGGAATAAACTAAAAAGAAAGCTTAGAACTCAAGTTATGTTTGTTTTAGTGTAAAAAGACCAAACTATTAGTTTTAGTTGAAGTGTTGCAGTTTTTGAATGATTAAGCTAAGTAAATGTTTTTTAGAACTTAAAGTCTTCCTAAGAGTTGTAGATTATCTTCTTAGATTTCTTATGAGTTATATTTGAGCTTTATTAGATGTGTAGAACTCAATATAACTTGATATTTATCTTTAATTGTTGTGTAGAATGAGTTATGCTTTATTAGTTTTTGAATGTTAATGCAATGTAATAAAGTAAAAGAGCATGATATGGAACTATGTATGGATTGAATTATATGTAGGTATGGAATGTAAGGCCACAAATTTGTGATGATATATAAACCCTTGATTATTTTGTGTATTAAGTACAGAAATCTATGATATAATGAGATCCCCTTACTTTACTAAGATATCAAGTTGTGAGAAATTGAGGAGGAGTCTAATACATTGTGATATATTTAGATGTGTAGCTGGATTGTACTGAACTCACCCTTATCCAAGAAAGTTATTGCACATCATGACATGTGAACTCATCATAATCCTTAACTCTTAGATTCATTCTATTAAATTTGATATTACTCTTTATGTGCATTGATTTGTGATCCATGATGTATTGGTTATATAAATGACATATGATTTTGTTGTTATGATACAATTGATTTGTAATCCATGATGTATTGGTAATATAAATGACATATAATTTTTATGTTATGATAAAATTGAATGGAATTATTTTATTACATTATTGTCTTTTAAATTTCAAAGAGATTGTCCTATTTTTATTATGTGTTATGAAACTGCTATGATTGTATTATATACATCAACATTTGTATATGCGGGTTTGAGAATTCTATCTAGAATAGTATAATATAATATAATAATTTATGTTTATTCAAGATATCAACGTATAGATTTATGGTTGTTTTAATATATTTTGATATTATAATTTGTTGTTTATGTTTATATTTTTTGTGTTATTAGAGATGACAATGGGATGAGACGGGGACGAGTTTCACTTTCTCATCTCCATCCCAATAGTAAAAATTCATCCACATCCCCATTCTTTTATCCAACTGGTATGAAATTTTTGTCACATCCTCATACCCATCCGGTACAGGTTATCCCCATCGGATAACGGGTATAATCGTATATTTACCTTTTTCTATTTTTAATATTAATTAAATAATCATTTAAAAAATAAATAAAAATCACAACAAAGGAAATACGTTATTATAAATTATTCAAAGTCAAGATGATACACTTTTTTTTTTTTTTCAATAATAAAAAAATTACAACTACATAAATCTTAAATTAGAGAATCATCAAATAATAATTTAATAAAGGTTAAATAATTATAAAAAAGTAAAAAAAATTATCAAATATATACTCTAGAAATAAATTACAAAACTAAGAACTAAAATAAAAGTTAATATAAGTTTCTTAAATTACTTAATAAATTAAATGTGTTTTAGTATTTTAAAATATGAATGAATATTGACATTGGGATGGGTATGAGAGCGGAGACAGGGCAGGTCCTCATCTCCATTCTCATACCCAATTTAAAAAATCGATGATTATTTATATTCATACATATACCAATCAATGCAGAGATTCTTTGTCAAAATCGCGACAAGTTCTTGTAATACCTACGGGAACAAGTTCATTTGTCATCCCTAAAACTTTGTTTAGATGGAGGTGGAAGTGGTAAGGGGAAAAAAGGAGGGAAAAGAGAGTGGAAAGTGTAGTTGTTTGAAATAAGAAAAAGTGAGTAGATTTGAATGGATTTAAGTAGAAAGTTTATAGTAGATATAATTGATGTAACTAAAAAATAAAAAATTATTATTATTTTTTACTTATTGTAATAATTTATTTAAATACACATATATATATAAGTATATAAATAATAAATTAAAAATAAAGTTTCAAATTTTGTCACAGAAAAATTAAAGGTAAAGATAAATTGAAAAAAAAATGAAATTTTATTTTATAGAATTTCAAATTATGTTAAAAAATATTTTAAATTTAAATTTAATATATCTAAATAATTAATTGAAAATTATGTAAAAATATTTTAAAAAATTTAATAGATAATTTTAAAAAATAACTTTAATTTTATGTTATTAATTATTTTTTATAGTTTTAATAGTTAATAATTATGAAAAAATAAATGATTTTTAAATTATTAAAAGAATGAAGATGTTAAAAAGGAATGAGAACAAAATCGATTATACCTCTCCTATAATAATATATAATTATAAAATTTATAATAAAATATATTTGAAATAATTTTTATTGTCTTGAACTTATTTTTTATCATTATTATTTTATTTTGGATCTTTCTAAATTTAATTACACATTTTATCATATATTTTTTTACAAAATATATTTTTTTGACAAAATAAGTTAATATTATATCCATAATAACATATAATATGTATATAGTTATGTAATTTTAATTAATTTTTTATATTAATTTTACAAGAAAAAATTAAAAATAACTAATATCAAATTAGAGAGAATGAATAAAAAAAGTTAAGATTAATCTAAATTATGCTAGTTATAAAATGCAATTAATTTTTAATAATAAAAAGTACAGTGCAATATTCAATTATGCAGTGCATTTATTATTATGTATGGTAAAACAGCATTCTTTCTTTTCTTGATCCAATAGAGGGGAACCTCTCCCCCTCTCCTCCTCTCCTTTCTTTCTAACCATTTTCATTCAAATTTTTAAAAAGAAGTTTTAATTTCTTTTCAACAATACTCTTTATTATTTTGACATTCTTTCTACCACAAAATCGGTTAGAATAAAATGTCAATCTTTTTATATAATAACTTATATTCTTGTTTTGTAATAAAATATTAATTTTTTCCATCAAATGAGAACATGTAAAATAGAGAATCGTAAGTATTCTCTTTCTCCTTTTAATAAAAATAAATTTATTAATGAAAATTTAGATAAAAAAATGAAAAACAATAAATTATTTAAATAATTAGTTGATACGAAATCCAGTTAAGTTATATTATCGTTTATAAATTATATTAGTATATTCAGATATAAACTTCAATTGATTTACGGTCCCTTATAAAAAATATTTTAATTTCCTCAAAAGTTTTTTAAAATAATATAATTGGTAAGACGAAAATTAACTTCTTTTTTCTTAAATAAGTGTGCTTTTAGAAGAAAAAGAAGAAAAAGATTATTTTATATTATATATTGTTTGTAAATTTTAATTATGTATTAATTATTTTTTACCAACTATATCTTTATTTAAAAAAATATAAAAATAATTAAATGATTTTTTTATGAAATTTTAATAGACCAGCTATTTGTATTAATCAATTATTTTCTATTTTTTCATCTATTTTTTCGTTAATCAATAAATTACATTTAATTTTTTAAAAATATTATTAAAAAAAATTTAAAAATTTATTATAAATTATAAAAATTATTACTTTTATTAATTTATGTAAAAAAATTATAAACTAGTCTTATTTAAAAAGAAATGAAATAACAATTAAGTAAGGGAGTAGTAATAAATTTATCCATGTTGTATACTAAAACGAATATAATTTCAGTAAAAATTATATAATATTAAACAAATTTATTTAATATTAATTAATTTTAAGTTGAAAGGTAATAAGTATAGATTAGGAAATAAAAAAAATACAAAAAACATAATATTAAGTATTATGAATCTATTTTCATCATGTTTTTTAGTGATTTTTTTATTTAGTGGTAAACCATTTTAAGAAAGATATTTTTAGAATATTAAGAAGACATGTTTTTGGAGATGGATGGGATGGGTGAGGTAGAATTTTGTGTGGATGGTAAGAGATACTATAAAAGCAGCCGACACATGTACGCGGAACTATCTTCACTTTAATTTCAGAATAAAAGTCCAAACTACTAATTATTGTTCATTCCAATAAACCTATAAAAGCCGCAAAACCAATTAAAAGTTTTTTCTCATGTCGGAGATGGATTTAAAGCTGCTGGTTTTTTTTTATTTTTTTATTTTGTCCAAATAGGTTTTATATTTAGTATATCTAATCATGTTTTAAAATAAAATAAAAAATAAAACTATTACATATTCTGGCTTAATTGTGATTTTAGCTCTTTATTTTTACATGTTTTCCTACAATTTTAGTTTTTTAATTTTTACTTATTTATACTTTTCTGTCTTTAATTTTTCTAATTTAATTTCTTAATTTTTTATTATTCATAACTATGTTTAATTTCTCGTTTTAATATATATTAAATGATTATAAAAAGGTTTACATTTAAATCATTGTCAAAGTTGTTTAACAAGATCTAATCATATAAAAAAACCACAAGTATTTTTCTCAATTTTACTGTGTAAAAATTAAGAGACTAATTTCTTTTTGCAAAAGATAGAGACTAAAATTGTGAATTTAAATATAATGATCAAAACTTTAAGTAACTCTATAAATATCAATTATAATGTTTCTCTCTTCTTTAATAATTCTTACTTCACAAAATAGAAGTATTAAATATAATAAAAATATTTTTGGTTGTTTTAGATCATTAATGGTTTAGCAAAGTAAAATATTAGAAGTGATCATTATTTCATGCAAAAGGTGATAATTATCAGTTTTTATTTTTTTAAATATTAATGTATTTTTTTTTATCATTTATCAGTTAAAAATCAATGTCCTTGTAATACCATTATTTTCTGAATATACCTAAAGTTCTTGACTGGAAGAGTTTGATGTTAATTAGTTGGTAATTATTTTGAAAGATAAGTTATTGTCAAAAGGAATAATTGATGGTTTGTGTTATGCATGAATATCTGTAAAACAAACAATAATGCATGGCATGCACTAAGTATTTGCTAGTCATTTGTTTGACTTAAAATACACGTTTTTTTTTTCTTTGGCTTACAATACAAGTTCTTGATTATCATTGAACAGTTAATTTAAGGATCAATTACTTATGAGTAAATGGTACATTTATTGTTATCCATTCATATAATTTATGTAAGGTAAATATGTTAGCTTTATAGAAGTGTCTTAAAATGTTTGATAACAATGATTTTTAATTAATTAATAATGCAAAAGTTTTATTTAAATAATACATGAATTAAACTCAAATTTTATCTTAGCAGTGTATCTATTTTCAGGCACTTCAAAAATATGTATGATATTAACATGATTTTTTTTTACTTTTTCAATATGTTATATTAATTATTTAAAAATATATCGGTCGTCAAATTAATTTTTTAATATTTTATTTTGTAATTAAATTAATCATCAAAACACATTGTATTAGTGTACAAAAGAATCACGTCTAATACATAATACATATTTCATTTATTAAACTCTTTTTGTTCTCATGGAATATGTTTTCTCTCTCACACAAACATATAGATATAATGTATTCATAAAAAATAAAAATTAATGTGTATCCTTAAAGATTTTTGTAATTACAAGTAATGAAACATATCTTTACGCAATTATTACTCAAACTTTTTTAGGTATTGTGGAGGTTTCCTTTTTAAAAAAATGTGTATTCTTTTTCTTTTGAAGGTAGATAATGTTCACTTGAAGTAATTAATATAACAAAAATAGAAGCGTGTAATATTATATATATTTTAATATATATATATATATATTATTTTTATCGAAAATGGTTGAGGTCAGCTTTCAAGCTGTTGATATTACTGCGGACCAAATTGATTTTTTTCTGAATTCTAGTGTATACTTCCTAGAATATCATAGAGTATTTATAGAGTCTGAAATAATAAATCATAAATATCAATAAATGGCAATGATTTTATATTAATGTTAATAAAAAGTAATAACTCTATATTAATATCAACAAATAATGATGATTTTTCCTTTAGCATCAATATTATAATAATTGATCATTATTATGAGTTACGGTCATTTATATGTAATAATCTGTAATGATATACCGGCTACATATTCTAGTGCTCGTCAAATGTTGGTCTTTCTTCTTTGAAATCGACTCCTGGGTCCAGGTTGGCCTCTTCTTCCTCCTCGGCATTCGTTGATGGCTCGATTAGAAAGGTTTGCTCTGTTGTGTCCTAGGGAAGGGCTTAGTTAGCAAATTTTATGTTGTTGCACTGAGCTTCCTCCTTGTACGTAGGAAGGTCAAGTGAGATGTCATCTTGTGTAGGGGGTGTCACTTCTATGCTTTTTATAGAGTATGGTGCCACTTTCAAACTTCTGGCATAACGCTGCCGAGCTGTTTTGCAATCAGTCTTGATGGTGATGATCTCGGAATTATCTCTTGGGAACTTCATCTCCATGTGGTTTAAAGTTTTCCTCCCTATGATGATGTTGTATGATGTTCTTGCCTTCACCAAAATATATCAAACAATGATCGTCTAATGAGCCTGGCCAGATCCAAAGGTAGTCAAAAGATCAATATAACCTCGGGTGTGTACTCGCTTTCCTGCAAATCAAATGAGGGGTCTTAGGAATGACTTGACGAAAAACATAGGGATGTCAAGCTTCAAGAATGTTGACCAATATAACATGTCTGTTAAGTTGTCTTGATTGATCACATACCCTCCAATTGGTTATGGTTCTAGTGATCACCATAGGATCGTCCAAGTTTGGATCATGCGACGAAAGTCTTCGCTTATGAAAGTAATAGAAGACATTGTTCTTGGCGACAAGATGCTCACTCTATTGACACTTTTGTGGTGTCCTCGCCTGGCCGAACTGGTGTTGTCTCCACTTGTGAATCTACCAACGATAGTATTGATAGTACCTTAGACTTCCTTAGGATTTTGTGCATTCTCCTGATTCTGATTTGGTTCCACTCGTTAGGGAGAGCGATCTTTGTTGTATCCTCGTCCTTGTCTAGGTTGACCTTCTCAGAATCCTCTACTTCAACCATCTTGCCATCCACCTCGACCTTTGCCTGGGCCTCCACCTTGTGCCCCATGGATAAAGTGTGCAAGTGCTCCAAATCTAATCAATTCTTCAATAATGTCACATACCTTTGTGCATTCTTCGGTAGTGTGACTTGTATTATGATGGTAAATTCACTTTCGAGTTGGGTCTGCATTCTTGGTGAAGGTATTGGTGGAGGTACATGTACCAGCTCCAGGTTGAATGCCTCTCTGAGGATAGCTTCTTTGTTGGTATTCAAGGGAGTGTACTTGTCTAAGCTCGCCTCGTGACTTCTCTTGAAGGCGTTTGTTTGGGTATCATGAGATGCTGGCTTTATCAGCTTCTTCCGCATTTTCGTATTCTCCTCTATTTTGATGTATTTGGTTGCTCGTACCCTTAAAGCATCCATATCATTCAGAGGGTCAACAAAGAGAGTATGAAGAAACTTACTTGGGTGTAGATCGATTATAAGGGCATGCATTGCCACGACATGATGTAGATCAGGCATTCCCAAGGAAGCTTTGGCAAATAAGGCCATATATTGTTGCAGTGGTTCATTTTTCCCTTGGATCGCATTATGTAGTGATGTTGAGATGGCGACAATCGGCTTGCATTCGACAAACTGTGTTGTGAACCTGACACAAAAGGTTCTAAAAGAATCTATAGTTTTTTGGGGAAGAGAATAATACCATTGTAAGGCCGGTTTCATCAATGTTGTTGGAAAGAGTTTACAATGTATGGCCGGATCACTTGAGAAAATATTGGCTTGTGTTAAGTAGGCCTTTATATGGACATCTGGGTCTATTGAGCCATCATATTTATCAAGGTTGAGGATCTTCAGTTTGTTTGGGAGGGGAATGTTGATGATCTCCTGCGTGAAGGGTTGAAAACCCTTAAGACTTTGTTCAAGGTTCGGGTTCAGGGATGGTACTGGAACAACTCTGAAGGGTTGGTGTTGGCCGTACTATTCTCTTCTATCTCGTCAACCATATGGCTTATGTCCCCTGAAATAAGGGTCGTCGTCATGTCTTTCCAACCTATCCCCCCAAGGTTGGTATTGTCCTCCTTGACTCGTCCCCCTCATCCATAATGATATGGGTTTTCCTCGTATCCTCATGGGTGGCCATAATGATGTGGAAAAGGTGGGATCGGTGGTGGGGTGAATTTCCCTGCTAGGGGGTGTAGTATGCGTCCTTGCGTGGATAGGAATCATACTTTTGTTTTCGATCGTGTGAAGGTTGGCATTGACTTGTCGGGATGACCTCCTTGACGAAGGTCTATGCTGATGTCCCCTGGTCCATGTTGAACATTTCTCCTTGGTGGAGTATCTTTGGCTCTCGGGTTTGAGTCGACAACAGTTCGCATTTCTGTGTTGTGTTGGGACTCACCTTCACTTGCACGAACTAGTCGGTGAATGTCGAGTTTGTCCTGCAATGCTTGCAGATCGACCTATTGTTGTTCTCTCAGGTTTTGGATCAAGCCCTCCATGTGTGCCCGGAAATGATTGAAAAAAGACTCGAAATGTGGTTAGAAAATAAATTATCGAGCCCCACACACCAAATGTTCTTACCAGAAATGGTTAAGGTTAGATGAAGTAGACTTCTGAGTTGTTGAGGTTGTTAGAGACTATATTAAATTCTTCTTATAGAAGACACTGTGACGCTTAAGTCAATAAGATATTTAAAAAGGTTTATAATATAAATTAATATGATAAAATTGTAATATATACTTCCTAGAATATAAGTATTTATAGAGTTTCTAGAATAATAAATCATAAATATCAATAAATAATAATGATTCTATATTAATATTAATAAAAAATAATAATTCTATATTAATATGAATAAATAATAATAATTTTTTTTTTATTTTCGATATTATAATAATAAATTATTGTTATTATAAATTATATATAATTATTTATGTGTAATAATATCTAATGATATATCCACTTTTAGTGTTTAATTATATATTGGATATATATATATATATATATATATATGTATTACTGTTGAAAAACTCATTGCAATTTATAATTTTTTTTCCAAGGAAAAACCGAGCATTGAGATAGATAAGAAAAGCACGATGTCGACGTCGAGAAAACGCGTATTACACAGTTACAAGTATCCAAACATCTATATTTTGAGATATTTTGAGAAATTATATGTACTCAATTTGAATTCAGTAACGCCATGATTCCTTTTGGACTTTTTTTTTCATTTCTATTTTTAAATTAACCCACGGATTAAGAATATATATATATATATTGAAATTAAGTTTTAAGATATTTTTTTACTACTTTTTCTCTTATTTATTAAAGTATATAAAATATTTAAAAAAATAAATACTAATAAAAATATAATTATAGATATCACAGTTAAGGATTAATAACTTATTTCATTATATAATTAAAAAATTACATTTTAATCTCATTATTATAATATATATATATATATATATATATATGATAGTAATTAAGAAATACTTCCACTTAAAATAGAGTATATTAATATAAAAAAAAAGTCTCGTCATTTCAAGGAGAAAGATAAAAATAAATAAGTTTTATAATGAATAAAAATAAAAAAACTTGATCTTCTTATATATAAGAATCCACAAACATTAAGTTTAAGGTTTTGCTATACACCTGTCTAATCAGTATTAAATTTTTCCTAGTTTCTAACAGTTTTAATTCACATATAACCAATTTAAAATTTGTTTTGGTTTTATCATTAAACAAAGACTTAACTTTGTTCACGAATTTTTTATGTTGTATTTTTACATTTTAGTTATTATATTTGTACTTATTTTATGGTTTTGTCCTTGCAGGTGCGTAATTTTACGTTTTAGTACATATACTTTGAAAACCATTTATTTTAGACTTTATACAAACAATCTTTTTTAAGTTTTCAGTCCATTTAATTAGGATTTCTTTTTATTTTAAACTCTTTTAATCAATTAATTCTCATTATTCCCAAAATTGAAGAGTTTTGGCATTCTAGAGTTGAAACACTCGAAAAATAAAGACTAAGATTGTCATAAAAGACAATTCAATATCAAATTTGATATGGTCAACATATTTTATCATTTTATTCTGATTAAAAATGGAAAGAAATACACTTATGTTCATAAAAAAATTATACTTCCTCCATTTCAAATTATAAGACGTAGTTGACAAATTCTCACATACCAATAAAAGTAATTAATTTGTTCAATTTTCTATAAATTTTCTATTTTTATCTTTATTAATTATTAATTATTATTAAATAAATTAATTAAAATTTAACCAGAAGTATTTATAAATGAATTAATTTTTTAATAAAATTGTAAATTGATTGAGATTAGAATTTCAACGGTTTTGAAATCATTTCAGAATCATTTCTAAATAATTTAAAATCAGAATGACTAATTATTTTAAATAAATTTTAATCAAAATTTTTAATTCTCACCAAATTGCAAATGACTATACTTAAATTTTATTTTAAAATTTCAATCAAATTTTTTAATTTCTACTAAATTGTAAATGATTATGCTTAAATTTTATTCTCAAAATTTCAATCAAAATTTTCAATTCTCACCAAATTGTAAATAGAAATAGTAAATTAAAATCAGTTGCTACTACATCTTTAATACAAAAATTAAAACATAATATTAGTAGATGATGGTAAAAGATGAAGAGTCAGACTAATAAAAGAGAATTAATTCTTAGTTCCTTATATTTAATTTTCTTTCTACTATTTAATGTTAATACAAATAATGATGTGATTAATAGGAGTATATAAAGAAAAAAAAAAGAAATAAAGTTATTGGAATTCTAAAACGTCTTATATTATGAAACAAGATTTTCTTTCAAAGTACGCCTTATAATTTAAAACGGAGGGAGTAATATATTATTCTTTAAAAATCTAAAGTTTAATATTCAATTATTCAATAATTAAATATATTATACAATAACATCATACATCTTGATTTAATATTTTTTTTTGCAGTAACAATATATATATAATACTCAAAAAATGAAAAATTTGTAAAAAAATGTTTATAACTTAACAAAACAAATTGAGTCAAGAAAAAACTTAAAAATATCATACATACAAAGAAAAGGGTACAAGATATATCATATCCAAAATAAAGGAAACAAAAAACACTATATCTAACTAATAAGAATAATGTAATCTAACGTCAAATACAAATTTATTTTTCTCTACCACATAATTCAACTTGACTTTTATAAGTATTTGTATCTTCTTTCCTCGCAACTTTGTTAGACAAAGTCCATTATTAAAGTACTATTGAAAAATATAGGACAATTGATTTTGTCCTCCTTATTGTATCACTCTCATATATGAAAATGAATATATTGAATAATTTCTTCTTCACACATCTCATTTGCCTCCATGACAGATTTATTTTTTATCGTCCACATACACACACACACACACCAAATAATCACTACCTATGAAATATTCTTTTGTCTAATATTACTTGAAACAATTTGATTAATGTCTTTCACATCCATAATCATGTGTAATTAAAATAAAATAAAGATTAAAAAAATAATATAAAATAGAAAATAGATAAGCCCATTAACTTACAGATCAGCCTAGCATTGGTCCATTTTATTTAGGTCAAAATTTTTCAAGTTTGACATGACCTAAATCATGCGGCCAAACCTATTTTAATAGCTCTAGACAAGAATATATATCATTAAGTAACAATTTGTATTAGTATTTCTTGCAATATTAGATACTTATTGCATCATTTTGATCTTATTGCATAAAATGCTTAATGGAACAAATCATACCTTACTCCCAGTACAATTACTACCAAAAGTACCTATAATAATGATACATAGTATAAAAGTATTTTTATTTTTGAATTTCTAATAGTTTAACATTTTTTGGTAGAAACTTTGATAGCTTTATAATGCTAATGTTAATGTTGTGATAGTATCGAATAATAAAGAACTTAATTTTTTCAAGTACTTAAGTGTGGCAGAAGATGAGAGATTCAAACTCTTTATAAAGTATGAATGGTTAAGATGTGGTGTTAATAGGTGGGAAATATGTTTCACGATATTTTAGTGATAAATAAAATGGTGGAAGAAGTTAGAAGATTGAAAATAGAGAACTAAGTTTTCAATTATGAGCCATGAATAAACTCATATAAGAGATTATGATATCATATCGAATTTAAAATCTTAAGGCAATGAGTTTGTAAGTCTTTTTCCTTATATATTACTCAACTTGCTCATTTCTTCTTAGTGTGAGACTCAAACTCACACTTGAATTCCTAAAAATATATCCCTCTCAAGTGTGAGTCCCTCCTATGTTAATACATTTTCCCTTGACTAGAAGCATTTTTTTACCACAGGTACTTCAATGGTGACCTTTACTATCGTTCATCAATGGGACACACTTGCCTAAAACTTCAATTAGGAAAACTTTCAATACATAGGAATTCTTCACTCATATACTTGTATGAGTTAGTCACCAAGACTAACTATAAGTTGATACCACAATTGGGTTTCGAGGGAGGATACATGAGAATATTGAGCACCAATGAGTCATGATCCAATCCACATAAAATATTATAACACCACCTCCAACCTAAAACCTTAAAGAAATGAGTTTGTGGGTCTTTTTCCAAGAGACCATCAATTTTATATAACAATTAACCTTTATAGTGCTTGAACAATACAGTCGCTTAAGCGTTATCGAGGCCAAGAATATCCCAATTTCGGGTCTATCTACTCACTTGAGCGACCACACATCGCATGAGCAATATCAAGGTCGAGAGCATCCATTCTTAGACCTCACTCGTCGTTTGGCCGACCAACACGGCGCATGAATGATATTAAGGTTAAGAGTAATTCATTCTTAGACCTCACTCGTCGTTTGGCCGACCAACACGGTGCATGAGTGATATTAAGGTTAAGAGTAATCCATTCTTAGACCTCCCTTGTTATGTGGGCGACCAACGCATTGCCAAAGTGATAGTGCTCCAATGGAGAGAGAATAACCTTGGTTTCTCTCTCACTTCATCTAAATTATCGTCTGAGCAATGCAAGTTGTCACTCGAACAACTAGTCCACCGCTTAAGTAACCAACGGCGGTGAAGGTAATGGTTACCCACTGCTTGATCATTGCTTGAGCGACCTACATTGCTTGAATGATATATAGGGTCGAAAGTTGCCTCTTCAGCTCAACCGAAGCATTCTACAAGTTTTATACACCTCCATAGTGATCTTACACAACTATAGGCTCCTAACAATGAACAAGACGTCAACAACACTCTATACTATCATTAGATACCAAATTCCAGCTTATAAATCTACTTATTTATCATATTACTAGGCTCAACAACATATAACCTACATCCAGTTTAATAAGTACCAAAAAATGGAGTACTAACTCTCATTTCTTATTTATTTTTTGATTAACCGATCACCTTGCGTTATTATTGAACATTTCTTTTTTGTTTCAACTTTTTTTCAGAAAAAAAATTAGTTATAATTTGATATGCGAATAAATCCTACTACTTTTGGTCTTGAAGTTTCTTCTCTTGAAAAAAAATTAAGACATATTACCCAAATCAAGAAAAGAGAAAAATACTTTGAACATCATAAAATATAAAACCACTTACTCAATTTTAATTCTGATCACACATATGTTATACTCTTTATCAACTCATTGAGATTCTGATATGATGAAAAACTAATAGTAAAAAATTTAATTACATAAAAGAAAATAAAAAAAAGTTTAAATTGATAGATTATAAAATAAATTAAAAATAAATATCAAATTTTTATATATAAACAACGTTACTAATTCACTTCATAATTTATTATTAAAATAATATTAAATCTTATAATATAATATGTATAATTTTTCATACTGTTAAAAAATAAATATATATTTTAATAAATAATTAGATATTTTTATTTATTTATTTATTTTATCATAATATATTTTTTGTAATTTTATCATTTCTTTTTAAGTGTTTTTTCATAGAATTTTTAGATGGCTATTTTTCGTCAAACATTATCCAACACCTAAATAATTATATTACATTATTTAACTTTAAGAATAATATTACTTACGAGTCATTTAGTCATGGTATATATTTAAATAACTTATTCTTATGTTTAACTGTTTTTAACATTATGTTTAAATACTTTTTTAAATTTAATGTAATAGCTAAGTAATTTAATAATAAAGCTTGAATTTTATGAATGTAAAATATTTTTGTATTAATAAAATGAGATAATATATTTAAGTACAATACTTAATAAAATATACGCAAAACATCATTAGTACACAAATAATCTTCAAACTCTATACATTGGGTATATCCAAACTCTATACATTGGGTATATCCAAACTCTATCTATTGTCATCTTAAAATACTACGTCATTCTGCACTTGCTTTTCTCCATGTTTCCCTGTGAAAGATACCTTTCGTAATCTAATTGGTAGAGAGGGTAAAAACAGAGGAGATGAAAGAGAAAAAGAAAAAAGAAAAACATATAAAAAAGAGTTTATTTAATTGAAAAGAAATAAATGTAAAAAGATAAATTGTTTTCTTTAGTTTTTATTGTTTCATTTTTTATTAATTTGATTTATTATATTTTATCATTGTTAGTTTAATTACTTAGTATGATAATAATAAAAATAAAAAAATAGACCTATAATCAATTGAGTATATAAAAATCATTTTTTATTGTGGTAGGTTTTGAATGAAGGAAAATAAAAAAAAGTACATATAATCATGCACTTTGTTTTATTTGATTACATATAAGGAAAAAGAAAATTTTGACTTATAAAGTTTATGTTCTTCTTTACTTCTACCTGTCCTTCAATTCAATTTTGAATTTTCTTTCACTTACTTCACTTTCGTCCCATCCAATCAAACATACCCTAATTTCGAAACACATCAAGTCCTTTCCAGAGTATGTACAAAAGGGCTACGGATCTTTCGTAACCCTAATAATTATCATTTACAGTACTTTTTCTTAATGAATGACAAATTTTATGGTATACCTTTTTAATATTTTATTGTAGTACACTGATAATCTTACGTACGGTTATGACTTTTCTTTGTACACCCAAAAACAACTTTTGCGTACTTCCATCCACTCATTAGTTTATGTTTATTTATTTCTCACTTTACATAAATTTCTATGAATTTTAATTTTATTTCCGTTCAACGTAAATTAGGATTTTTTTTATTGGATAAACTCAAAATGAAAACAAAATCCCTCAATAGATTCGTGTCACATTTATTTACAAAATTAAACTTAATTACGGTTTCAAGTTTCAAATCCGGCTGCGAGGAGTTCGAAAGATGAAACTCGAGAATTTAGTTTTGTTTAGATTTTCAACACAAGATTTTTTTTAGATTTTCCTGTTGTAAATCCACTACTAATGAGTAGATTTATATGGAGGTTTCTTATTTTTTTTATTTTATATCATATTTAATAAATTTAAAATACAAAATTTTTAAAATAAAATTTAAAAACCTAACTAAACATATAATTATTGAAAAAGTGACTAGGAGTTACAATATAAATCGAATGTAGTTGTATATTTAAGATTTTATTTGAAAGATTTTTTAAGAGAAACAAATACCTGAGGATACAATACTATTTCTTTTTTAAGAATTTTTTTTTAATATTGAGATTAGGATTTTTTACTAATAGAAATCACTTGTTTAAACGGATAAAATATTTTTATTTGATAAATATAATGATCTTGAATTGTCATAAGAAAAGAGATTAAATCAAAATTGAGTTATGTATATTTTAAGTACTTTTATTTAGTCAAGTTTAAAACTAAATGATTGTTTATCTTCATAAAAAAGGAGACTACACCAAGATCAAGTGTCGTGTATACAATTATTTGAAATTTAGATAGACCATTTAGGTGTTGATGTATGAGTACGATTGTAAGTAGAGAAGTCGGGTTGAGAGTGAATAAAGTCTATCACGTTGAATGATCGCTCCTAACTCGACATATGTGGACTTGCAAACAAATAAACATATTCGATGGAACTTTGGAAAGATATTTTGTTATTAGCCATTAGGGGTTCAATGAGTTGAATAAAGGAATGAAAACAAAATTAGTTTTTCAATACTTGAGGCATTCAATATGAGTAGTTTTTTCAATACTAAGGGTTTTTCACCTAGATTATTTCTTGGAAGATCTTCTTATATATATATGAGAAGTGATGGAAAACCATTCAACCACACCTTTCCAAGAATAAAGAGACAGGAGATCTAGAGCCCAAACTAGGAGCATACATGAAGATTAAGCCTCCATTGACCTGGGACAAAGACCACCCTTAAAGAGATCACCACTTGTGTATAATAAAATGTATATAGTAGGAATAAGAAGACTTCTAAAATGAGCCAATTAGTCTAGGATATTTGGACCTTGTATTTGGGCTATGTATACTAGCTGTTTGGGTTTGTATTTGGGTCTTATAGTTTAGAATTGTAGAGTAGGGTAGAGGAGGCTAGCTAGGGTTTAAATTGGACTCCTAAAGCCTAATAGAGCAGTCATAAAAGAGTTTTCACATCATCTTCCTTTATCCTCAAATGAAAATTAATCCACTCGAAACAGTGTTTGAATCTCGATCTTGGCAAGAACTTCTTAAACACATATGCACGATTTTCATCCAAAGTTATCTTCTATATCCTAACCTCCCCAAAATCAACAACATCTCTCACAAAGTGTAGTATCACATCAATGTATTTAGTTCTCTCATGGTAAATATGATGATCAACTAGATGTATGACACTTTGAATATCACATTGAATAGTCACATAGTTCTGCACAATACCCAGCTCTCCTATCACCTTCTTCAACCAAAAAACCTCTTTCCCCCCTCTGTAAGCGTGATATGCTCATGCTGGTAGTAGATAATGCGACCACTAATTGTAAACTAACTTTCCAACAAATTACAATTCCAAAGAATGTGAAAACATACCCAAAAATAGACTTTCTAGTATCAACATTCCCTACATAGTTTGCATAAAAAAATTGTTCTATAAAATCTTCGTTATAGGTAGACCATCTATACACCAAACTAGATGATATTATTCCATTCACATATCTTAACACCCACTTCAAAGCCTCCCAATGAGCATGTCCAGGATCTACTATGAACCTACTAACCACACTAATAACATGAGTCAGATTCAGTTTGCTAGACATCATCCCATACATGGTGTTCCTTACTCCATTAACATACGGAATAGTCTTCATCTCCCTCCTACCTTTCTCAAAACTAGGAGCTTGGGTAACTGAGAGTTTCATGTGATTTCCTAAAGGTGTACCCACAAGTTTAGATTTATGCATTTTAAACCTCTTAATAACATTCTTCAATATTCTTGTTGAGATAAATGCAATACCCCAAGTATTTGATCCCTTTGTATATCCATCTCTTGTATTTGCCTCGTGGGACCAAGATTTTTCATCTCAAACTCTAAGCTTAATTTTTCTATAAGCTCTTTTATTTCACTTTTATACTAGTTGGCTATAAGGATATTGTCTACATATAAGAGCAAGAATAACACATTTCTTCCTTCTCTTTTTAAGATGTAGATGCAGTTGTCATAATTGCTTCTTTGAAATCCTGTTTGTCTAAGAAATAATCAAATCTCTTGTACCACTACCTCAGACTATTTTTCAAGTCATATAATGATTTCTTCAAGAGACATTCATCCCTCATCTTCAACAAGTCCCTCAAGTTGCTACATGTGGACAATCTCCTCACAAAAGTTGTCTTCATGTTCAACTGTTTCAACACCAGATTGTACTCGTTAACAATGGATATCAAAGTCCTTATAGAACAATGTTTTGCCACAGGTGAGAACATTTCATTATAGTTTATCCCCTCCACTTGTATAAAACCTTTCACCAACCCTTGAATCTTTATTTATCTAATCCTAATATTCATTCCTTCTTCTTGAACACCCACTTGCATCTGACTACCTTTTGTTTTCTTGGTGGATCACCAAGTGTTCATGTGTGGTTTCTCTTACAATATTCAATCTCCTCTTCCATGGAAGCTTGCCACTGTTGACCTTCTACGCCTCCTATTGCCTCCTTGAATCTTCTAGACTTTGAACCTTTATCTCTTCAATTGCAACCAAAGCATAGCAGGTTAAATCATCATACCCAAACCTCTGTGTAGGTTTGATAATCCTCTTCTCCCTATCATGCATAAGCTGATAGCCAAAGTCTAAATTCACACGTTTTGGCCTTCCTGAGTGAGAAGTAGAAGGTTGGTTTTCATTGTTTGATGTCTCATTGTTTGATGTCTCATTGTTTGATGTCTCATTGTCTGACCTCCTCTAGCCTTTGTCTAGATCTCTGCACATCATAGCCATTTCAATCTCATCAAATGTGACATCCTTGCTAATGAAATATATAGCTTCCCCAAGTTCTACCTTCCATAAGTTATATCTCTTAACTCCATTAGTGTATCCAATAAAGATACATCTCTCAATCTGTGTTTCCAATTTATCTTTCTTGACACGTGCAGATGCCAAGACACCAAACATTATCAAATTTTCATAATTTGTTGGTCTTCCATTCCACAACTTCATGAGAGTCTTGAAATTCAGAGCAGAAAACTTTAAGTTTGGTTCCCTGTTGATTACCTATCATGGTGTGACACTCCTTAAATCTCTGAAGAGTCTTGGTCTTATAGGTCAACACCCTCCATGAGTAATCGTCTATGATAGTGAGGAAATAAGATGTTCCACCAAGAGTCGGAGCTCATGTAGGACCCCAAAGGTATGCATGAGCATACTTAAATAGTCTATTGGACACATGTTTATCATCTCAAACTTCAATTTATGAGATTTTAAATGTACACAGTGTTAGTTTTAGGGGCTAAGTTCAAGAGGGGGGTTGAATTGAACTTTGAAATTCTTTTTAAAACAAAAAATTAACTCTTTAAGAATTTTTTATTAGTTCAAATTCGAATTTCAATTACTCAAGCGGATTTAATAAATATGAAAAAAAATTCAATATCAAACTAAGGAGAGAGAGAGAGAGAATCACATAAGAGATTTATATTGGTTCACTCTTAAACAAGCTACATACAGTTTTCCAACCATGTCGGTTAAGTTATCCACTATATCTTTAAATTTTACAAGCACATGACCCTAGCAGTGCAAGAAAAAAAAACACAAGAAACTAAATCTTGAACCCTTGATGTAACACCCAACTGCAGAAGCAATTTGGAAACCCTATCCAAACCTTCAAACACAAAACTAAAAATAGAATACAAAATGGAACAAGTTCACCTAGACAACACATAACATAACAAAAAGATTAACACAAGTGAACACTATGATTTTCTCAAAATCACAAGGTATTGATCACATATACAAATTGAGAGAGCTCAAAAGAAAGATTTTTAGAAAAGCATACGTTCTCTCTGATTGTAGAAAGAATGATTTTGCTTTTTCTTTTTATAGTTTAAAATGGTAGCGTTATGTATTAAACCAAATGTCAGTTTTAATGGATTAAAACTACGCTTTAATATATTAATTTTACTTTTTAATGAAATTAATGGATTAATTTGTCAATTTAACATATTAAAATAGAGAGGTTTCATATACAAACTGGGCTTAAGATGTTTTAATATGTTAAAAACTTGTTTTAACAAAATAAAAAGGAAGAAACAGAACTACTCATGATTTTAAGTGATTTTAACATATTAAATTGGTAATCTAATCGATTAAAATGTTTCCTACGATCAATTCATACTAATAAAGAACATTTTAACATATTAAAAGGATTTCTTAATCTATTAAAAACTTGTCTATCACAAGCTCTTATGCTTTTAGGAAAGCTTTCTAACACAATATAGGATCAAATGAAGTGAGAGAAAAACTTACGAATATGTCCTAACAAATACAATATCCAAATGGAGATTCTAAAACTCTTTAAATCTTCAATCTTCACGGCTCAAACTCCAAGTCTTCGATCTTCTAAACTTCAAGGAGAATGATTGGATTCATCAAATATCTGAACTTTTGATTCTTCAAATACCAACGTGTAGTGATCATAAAACACCATCCCTTCCTTCATATAATCTCTTAGCAAGTTCTACTTTCCCAACTCCATCAAACCTGTCTCGTAGATGTGTCCCAACCTTAGATGCCACAACTTTATATTATCTTGCATCGTTTGACTAGCCACAAACACATGCTCAATCTTTTGAATAATCTAGTATGTAAAGAGTGTTCTTTTTAACCTCTTTACCAATTGTATATGCTCCCCTTAGAATATTTATTATACCTTATTCAATTTTGGTTGTCAAACCCATAAGATCAAACATATTGATTAAGAAAAGATTCCTCTTAAACTTTGGAACATACTGATGACTTATATTTTATACACACATTCATAGTCTTATTACATCTCCTAAGTATGTCTTCTTTCCTTATTTCTTTCAATTAGCATGTATTTGTATATTCCGTAGTAAATAGGAGTTTTGGTAAATACATTCTTATACAATATTTTTGTACCATATTTCAATGTTTTTCTCATGCTGATCTTTGCTCACTGTTTTGCTTATAACTTTCTCTGAAGTTAACCTTTTGAGCTAATTCTTCTTGAATTGGATTCTACACTTTGGGGGGCTTCAATTTGGACACATGGACTATTGTATTTGGATCTTGGAGCTATTTTTAATAAACTTTAGAAGTTAGGCAAAAACACAACACTTTTATATATGAGTTAACTTTTTGTAATTGAAATTTGATGGGCCCATTGTGTTAAAAACTTGCCCATTTTTTTCCTCTAGATAGAAATGCTACATAAATTTCAAAGTACACAAAATTAGTTAGTAGCAAGGAAGTTAACTCATAATTTTGTTTTCTAGATTTTTTGCAATTTCATTTTTCGCAAGTCCTATATTTTCTTTTCCTTTTTCAATTTTGTTTTGTCTTTCTTTCTCTACCTTTTGTCAATTCATTTATTGAATCATTCAAGCACAATATATTATAGGATTCTTTGGATTACACAAGCGGAAGCATGAGTTGGAATATTGATCGATTACTCTGAGTTTGTCTCCTCTCTTGAATTCTTTAGTTTGGTTTTCTTGATTGAGAATTGCATGATAATGTTTGTGGAATTTGATTAAATTCTTCATCAACCATTAAAGCACAAGGATTCCAATTGATTTATTAGTGCTTTTGTGTGCAAGAGTGAAATAAGTCTCAAAATACCCCTTATGCCTATGCTTAAGTATTCTATTCAATTCATAACTCTTTAATTCTTTTTTTATTCGGTAGATTTACATTTTAATTGGTTTAAGATTGTATATACATGGTAAATCATAATTCAATCACTAAAAACTTAGTTTGATTGACTTAATTATTTTCCATTACTGCATTTGCGTTCGGTTTATCTTTTATACATCATAGTTCACTTTTAATGGTTTAGTTTCATTGCAATTGTGTAGTAGTATTGGTTTTAATTTTCAATTGTTAGTTATTGTCATCCATTATTGGTGCATTATTGTTCTTTGTTTTAGGATTGGAATTTTTATTTTTTTTACCTTTTGATTAGATAATTCACAATTCAATATGCATTTAATGTTTCCTTAATCCATCCTCGTATTGAATTATTGTTCACTTTCAATTGCATTTCACCTTCTGTAAATCCCCCAAATTAAATTGTACAAGAAAGAAGAAGCCTGTTACAAAGGATGTATATGATGTATGTTCTTGGATTATGACCTACATTAACCCTATGCTACACTAGTTTAGGGGGAACTTGGTATTGTTGTAGAAACTCATATGCGACAGAGAGTTTGCCACATACCTCAAATCTTGCAACAACATCTCCTAGTTGTCAAACATCTTCAATCAGATTGACCTGAGGCCTTGCTCCTAATATACTTTATGATTTCCCAGAAGAACTACACCTCCTTCTTTTAGTTCTAAGGTCTCAAAGAACCCCTTCATTGGACACATATGGTAAGAGCATTCTAAGTCCATAACCCAGTTATCCTATGTTTCAGATGCTAACGCCACCAACACTCCTGCAGACTCATAACTATCAAATGTTACTGCAACATCAACAAATCCCCTTTTGAAATGAGAGCTTCTACCCCTCTTTTTTTACTCATTCTCTAAACAGTTTGTCTTGAACTGACTTTTATTGTGGCAATCCTAGCACTCAGACCCTTTTCATTTGATGATGAAGACTTTGACTTATTCCTTTTCACATCCCTTCTCTTCTTTCCCTTTGACTTTGAGACATTCAAACTCAAGTCATTATCATCTCTCTTATACTCTTGAAGCTTTTGTAGCTCCTTAGTCCAAATTGAGGCTTGCACCTCTAGGGTAATGGTATGTTCCTTATCAAACAGTAAAGTATCCTTAAAATGGTCAAACATCTTATACAAGGTGTTGAGAAGCAACAAAGCCTTATCCTCTTCCATGACTTTGTTCCTTTAATCTCTATAGACGATACTAATTATTGGGTTCATAACGACAATAATAAGAAAATACATGAACAAGAATGAAATAAAGCAACATCATTATTACCAAAAAGTTTTATGCACAAATAATTTCTCAATATTCAATATATATCACATGTGTTCTCCATACATGGAATTGAAGTAATGGACTAACTGAAAATCATAAAACATATAAGATGAAACACAATCTAATACATAAGTCAAACAGTAGAGGGTCTAACTGCTCTTAACACTACTATAACCAATACATCACATAAGCAATCCTATTTGAGTTTTGGTCCTTTCCTTCTCTTCTTTAATGGATCGTTAAGAGGAGATGTGTCGATCTTGGATTAAATTGTTGGAAGCTTACTTGAGTTGTTTGGATTGCTACAAGATTTTTTTCAAAGAATTATTAAACATAACATTCATCAAACGAGATAAGGGAAGATGATGACACATCTTTTCCAAGTGATGATTGTTTTGGATGTATGAATTATATGTATTTGATAATATGCTAGTCATATGTTGAGGTGGTTTGGTTATAAGGGGTTCGTGTTGTAGTATATACATTAATTTTCACTCATGTTGAACTTGGAAAGTATGGTTTTAGGGTTTTCGTGCTATAATTGACTTTTCCTTGGAAAAACATTAAGTTTGTGTGCATTATTTGCGTAAACCACCTTGTGTCCTCAAGTGATATGGAGTACGACTCAAGTATTGGCTTGTAAATTGAGCGAGAGATGTAAAAACAATTCCCTCTTCTATGTAAGCATATCACTCAAGCATATAACAGAACACTCAAGCAATATTTTTGGTGGTTCAAATGTTGATTTTGAGCATTTAAGTGTGGTATAAAGGCAATGTAAATGTGTCATTGGTAGTGTGTGACTTGTTGCCTTAGAGCTTAAGCATTGGATGAGTGCTCAAGCACTAGATGAGCACTCAAGCAACCAAAGGTGATAACGGAGTGCTCTGGGATTTGGTGGATGAATCCCAACAATGAGGTTGTCAATCAATCATTGGCTTTGACACTTAAGTGATGGTTACTCAAGTAACAAGGTGGTTGTTGGATCGAAGAGGACTCAAACATACTATTTCTCTCAAATTGCATTTCGCTCGAGCAACATGAATACTACCAAGCCAACTAGATAATTCTTTATTTATAATTTTAACGACCCTAGAAATTTTTACTATTATTGTTTTTAGTGCATAGTAATAACTTGCATTGACTGAATATAAAACATATGTATTATAATTGTATTGTGTGTTACAAAAAGAAATTCCCACTAGTAAGGAATTCTCCAACTATAGAAATACAAATGAAACATACGATAAATTATCATCAACTCCTGTTGTCTCGATCCCTAGTTGAATCACCTAACAAAGCATATGCTCCCGTGCAGAGACACGATCATTGCAGGTCCTAAGACATGCTATGATAAACATCCATTTAAAAATAATAGTATTCATAAATAATTTAACAGATAAAGTATCAACAAAAATATCGCAACAAACTAAACCGAACACAAATCTCCTCATATTATACCAAACATGTTCATGTATCCATACAACATATATCACATATCATGACTGTCTTCGGGAAGATTAAGGTTGTTATACCCGAACTCAGAGGCTACCATCTGTGGGTCACATTGTGATTGCCTACTGCATCAGACAACTAGGACTTAGATCACCCTACCCATAGAGTAGGATCATCGGCCCCATCAAACACTCTCGGTGTAACTCATCATGTAGCCCTAAGCAGGTTCGCCAGTGATCCCCCCATCGACTTCTCACCACCTAGTATCTTAGTCTATGTGATTGTGATTACCAGTAGAACCTAGGACCTCATTAAATCCGTACAGATATAGTTAACCACACTATTATAATGTACCACCTTAGGTACCATGCATATACATATATACTAAATCTCAATCATGCAAATAGTCTATAAGATCTTACCCTAGACTTCACATAGCCTACCACAACAATTATTAGATTTTGGACAACAATTTCAGGCTCTACTCAACCTATTACATCACTCAATTGATTTTGGACAACAATCCCAGACTCTACTCAATCTAATTTATCTCATATACATCAAGAATCAATGAAAACATCTACCAACTCACAACATGATCAACAGTCATCATTACGAGCTTCTCAGCTCATAAAAACATTTAAATCTACAACATTTCCAACTAGTTGACAACTTGACATTTGCTCACTAAAAAGAGCATAATTAGAGTTCTAGACCTCCTTTTGGTTTATTTCAAAGCTATTGGAAAGCTAACATCTAAAGCTACAACTTTCATGAAGAACAATATGCCTAATTCCAAAATCATGACTTGCTTAAGTGAAAATTTGTCGCTTGAGCAAAAATAAGGTTGATAGTAACTCTTGTTCCAGTGTCATTTTCACTTAAGCAAATTTTTTGTGCCTTGAGCGAAAATTGCATCGCCTCAACACCGCCTTAATTTTATTGAGTGAAAAATTTATCACCTTGACTCTTAACAGCACCGACTAACTTTCGCTTGAGCGAGAAAAGCTTTGCTTAAGCGAAAATAAGGCCGAAAGCAAACTCAGGAATGAAGAAACCCTGGTTTCTCCTCCCCAACCATCCAAGATACATGTTATATATAGAGCTGTCAAAATAGGTGGCCCAGCCTAATGAGCCTTGGCCCTACCGGCCAAGATTAAAAAATCTAACAGTCCAACCTTGCCTATATTTTAAAACGAGCCATAATTTTTAGCCTAACATGATCCTATGTCAGGCCAATGGGTCATTTTTTACCTAATTAAAAAGTGAAAATATATTAACATATCTATAATATAATTTTTATCAACAATAAATAATATATAAATATTTAACAAATTTGTATAAAATTTTATGCAAAATTGTTCATATTTGAACAACTTATAAAACAAACTTAGAGTGCCTACTAAGTACTTCCACAAGAGTCAAGCATTTCTAGTATTTCAATATTTGTTTACTGCAAAAAGATAATTTCCAATTGGTTAAAAGGTTCATGTAATATACATGAAAAAAATTTAAATGCATTTAATATTTATTATGGACCTCTTTAGATATATTATCTTATCTCTTTCACTAGTTTGTTCGCCAAACAATTGTATCTCTTCCACTTCTTTTGCATCTATATTTTATAATACACAAAAAAATTAGCAATTAAGAGTTTTATAACAAGCAAAAACAAATATTATATCAAAATCATTAATAATTTAAATATACCAGAAGATCTAACTTGTTCATAACCATAGAACTAATTATGAGTACAAATGAAGGCTTACACATTGGCAAGGAGTAAACAATTTTTATACTTGTTCAAGATGTAACCATCAATGTTAAATGAAGATTCTGAAGTCACTGTTGTGATAGTAACAATTTCCATGTAAGTCACTAACTATTTACAAAATAAGACAATCCATATGATTATATAATGAAAACAAAAACAGATATAGAGTTTTCATTAGAAATGTAAAAGGTGAGAATATAAATTAAAAAGAAAAGAGTAAAGAAGAACCTAATCAAATGTGAAATAGAGAAGTTATGGTGGAGGCGTGAAGCTGCGATGGTAAAATTGATAAAAGGCATGATGTCCAATAGGGGAGAGATAGGAGTTTGTAAGAGAGGAAGGGAAGAGATGAAGAAGAGAAAAGAGACTGTGAGACATTATGGTTTCTTTCTTTAGTATGAAAACATAAAAATTAAAAACAAAAAATTTAATATAAAAAAACGGGTCAGCTGGCCTTGGCCCATATAGGCCTCGAGCCAAATAGGTCAAGCAAAAAAAGACCTATTGTTATTTAGGTTACTATTTTTTAAGCCTAGTTTGACTTGAATTATAGGCCACACAGGCCGACCCATCAGGCTAGACCCATTTTGACAGCTCTAATTATATATCTCATTTGGCATCATACAAACCAGCCGAACCATATATAACTCCTTTCTAACAATCTTACTATTAATACGTCTTACATTTCTATTTTACCATTCAAAACCACAAAACTTCCCTAACATGGATTCTTGTGGCTTTCTGATTCCTCCATAGAATAAACTTTCACCCTCAGATGCTTTATCTACTCAAAACATGAGCAAGATTTCAGCTTACCTATGGTTAGTTTCTCATCTCTAGGAAGCCAGAATACCCTTTCAACTAAAACTTAGAAAATGATAAAAAAAAACTTACTTGTTTTGTAAAAGTGATCGAGTAGATTTGATTCTTTCTTCGTGAGCGTCCTGTTACTTCTTTTGGATCTAGAATTCGAAAATGTTTCAGTATCTTAATCTTAGAGAGAGTAGAGGTAGAAAGATAGAAGTTCTGTGAAAATGAACTACTTAGTTAGTCTTTATATAGATTTTTGGAAGCAACTGAATAATAATATAATATCTTAATATTAATATATCTTAATAATATAATATCTTAATAATAATACACATATTCACATTGTTACAACAACAAAGAGGTTGCTCAAGAAAGACAAGCTCACTAAAGCGATGATATGTTGTAATGTGATGATTTTGTATGAAATTGGATGTTTTTATACATGTTTTTAATACTTTGTTGATGGTGTATTGTATAATAGTAAGATTAATTATGTATGCTCTAAAAGGTATATCATTAACGTTAAGATATATGACATGATGTTGCATGATATATGCCCTTTGGATAATCCTTTATGGATGGTGGATCCTAGTAAGATCTCTTTTTATATATGTATAAGTGTTAGTATATAAGTTTTGGCTTGGATGGATGGTCCTGAGTGGGTGGTTGGATGATCATTAACAGTGCCTTGGTTAGTAGTGATAAACATAAGATTCACATTAATAAAGATATCCTAACTTCATTATTATCTAATATATAATATAGACAAAACTTCAAGTGTTGAGAAACTAAATGATTTGTGTCACACTGATATTACAAACATAAATCGGCTAAATCTTGGTGAGTTTAGAATATATCAAGTAATAGTCTCTAATGATACTTTTTTCATGATTTAGAATATTTTGATAAACACCTTACATTTAATTATGATAAGATGTATTGTTAAATATAAGTTTATTATATTCATATTATTATTAATAACAATAATAATATAAATATGATTATGATAATAATATGAACATGATAATGAGAATGTAAATAGTATCATGTTTGATTTATATAAGTTCCCCCTATAAGTTATTGTGATGATCTTACTTACTACAACATTTATTATATACTACAACATTTATTATATGGGAAGTCAAAAAGCATTTAATTTATATGATATTCTTATTTTAATAGAAGTTTTATTATATATAATATTTTGGGGGTTTAGAGTCGTGATATTGTATAATTATATATATTCTACTATGTTCGTAGTTTATATAAATACAATTATTTATTATTTATTCGTTTAGTAGTAGAGTATTTTTGCGGTATGTTTTGATAATTATTTATTAAATTATTATTTTTATGATTTATATTAATATTAATTATTGATATTAATTTTTATAAATAAAAACTTTACTTAATAATCTTAAAAATTTTATTAATTAAATAAATACATTTATTTTTATAAAATTTTCATTTGAAATTTATTAAATAATACAAAATAGGAAAAAAAACATCTACAGAAGTACCAAGAGGAAAATCAAAACAAAAGTAAATTCTCACCTTTCATGTTTCAGAGCTCTAGTCATAAAATTTTGTACTTGAAAAAGTAATTGATAATATTTTTGTAAATAAATAAATGTGACATAACCTATTGAAGAATTTTGTTTATATTTTGACTTTATCCAAGATAAAAACTCCGTAAAATTATCATTAGAAAAAAAATTACGTATGTGTGAATTATTTTTCCTAACATCTCACCAACATTAGTTTTTAATTTACTTTAATTTAAAAATAAAATTAATAAAATTATTGAAAAGTGATTTATATTATAAATGCAAGTATTATATGAATGGATAAAAAAGTATAAATGTATATCTATTTCTCTCCTTTATCATTTTATGGTTTGATTAGATATTATTATATTACAGCTATTTTTACTTGATTTGTTTCACTTTATCATAGTGATAATACATAGAGAGTATATTACAACCATAAGTCCATTACGATCCAGAGTTTCTGAAGCAAATCCAGAAACATGCATATGATTTAGCATAATCTTGTTTCTCCAACTACACGATGTGACAATATGTAGGTCATCACCATCAATGCATGCAGGTTACTTTCACCAATAATTTCATATTCTTTAGTTATTAGCAATAACCCAATATTTAATCATTAAAATCTAACAATCTTAATTATCATTTAGAAAGATGTAGTTGAGGCCAAGTATCATTAAATAATTTGCAAATTTTAGATAAGCATCATGTTATCTTCTGCTCTTTTTTAGTATATTATATAGAGGTGGCAAAGTGGGTTAGGTCTGGCGGGCCGATCCATCAATCCGATAGCATATAGGCGGGACGGGTTAGTATTTTGAACCCACCAACCCGTATTAACCTGACCCGTTTAGTCCGCCAACCCATTGGGTCACATGCGGGACGGAGCGGGCCAACCTGCTGGTCCGCAAAAAAAAAATATATTACAATTTTAAGATGTCATGTTACTATATACTTCTTTAATATATTGTTGTAATTACGAAAATTCATTTAAATTGGATACAAATAAAATAGCTGCAAAGAAAAAAAAATCCAATTTAAAACTAAAGATACAAAAATAAGATAAAAAACAAAAAAAAATTTAAAAAAAATGCAAAACAAAAGAAATAAGCAGGCCAACCCACCTTATGACGGAGCCGGTTAAAAATTTTAATCCGTATCACTGTGACGGGTCGGCGGGTCGGCGAGTCCAATCTAATTTTGATGGATTCATGACGAGCCGAACCTAAACATGCCGGACTCGTCCGTTTTGCCACCTAATATTACAGGAATTAAGAATCAGGGTACGTAGCCAAAAACAAAAGCGTGAAGATTTGGAGGGTATTGGTTTTTTCTGTAAGACAATTGTCCTTTTCAAATGGTTCCACTCAGAGACAACTATAAAGCTTCCTTTTTAAGTGATGATCATGATGTGAAATCATAGCTTTCCAAAACCATTTCATTTCCTTCATCCTTCCCCAAATGATTAAACCCTTTTTCTGCCTTTATTTTTCTGATTGTTATAGAAATAAAGTAATGCAAATCAAGATTGTTTAGTACAAAAAATTAAGAGAAATAGTAAAAAGTATGTTTATTATAATATTATCATTATTTTATTTATTATATTAAAAAATAAAACAGCAGATTTCATATATAACATTGTTTTGCTCCTTTCTACTTTTTCTCGTCTTTTATTTATTTTTGTGCAAAAATTCAATATAGTTTCTTAATTTCCTTTTTTTTTCTCTCTTTTTCATCAAATTAACCTTTCCCCCTTCTTTGTTTCTTACCTTCTGAACCCTTTTTTACTATTTTCGTTAATAGTCAACCAAGTAACAAAATAAAATACAAAAGAAAGACAAGAATAAAATACTTCGTGTGGTCTACAGAACTCCTAAGATGACCATCAAGAACATGATTTGTGTTTGAAATAATTAAAACTTAAAATTATTTTATCATAATAAACCAATGAGTTAATTTAATTTAAAAATCAATCTAATTATACGAAGGATAGAGTTAAGTGTTTAGATCGGGTTCATTGACATCAGAGGGTTTATTTTGGTTTAAAATTATGGATAGGGGTCATTTTTTATTTTTTTACTGATTTAGGATAACTCGTGTTTGGAGAAAAATATATAAGAGTCGTGTTTCCCAAACATAAATTTCTATTTTTACGTGAAAAATAAAGAGCCGTGTAAGGAAAACACGATTTCAATATTTTTATATTTTTTATTAATTTAATTAAGACGTAGTATGTATAGGAATTGAAAATCGTGCAATGTAGCACGCTTTCAATTGAAAGTCGTGCTACATTAGCACGAAGTAGTTTTTTTTTATTTGTTTTTTATTTTCTTTGGTTTTTATTTTCTGTGTTTTATTTTTCTTTGCTTTTTATTTTTTTGTTTTTATTTTTATTTTTTTTATTTTCTTTGTTTTTTATTTTTGTTGTTTTTTATTTTTTGTTTTTTATTTTTTGTTTTTTATTTTTCTTGTTTTTTATTTTGTTTATTTTTTATTTTGTTTGTTTTTATACTAATTTCAAATAAAAAATAATAAATTTAATAAATAAATTAAATTGATATCAAATAATTGAAATTGAAAGTCGTGTTACATAACTGCCGAAAAATAATCAACTGCACATTTAGATTAGATTAAATGATTGGTGGTGTGATTGTGGAGAATTTCAAGCTCTTAGATTGTTTTGCTCTCACGTATTTTCTCATTTACAATTAGGTACATACGTGGACCCTGTCTATAACTTAGACAATATTTTTAAAGCTTACCAAGTATAATTTCATCCCGTTCCAAATGAAGATTATTGGTCTTCTTATACGGGACCAAATGTTATTCCTGACCCAACTACACGACGACGACATACTTCTGGAAGACCTTCAACTCGTCATATAAGAAATGAGATGAATGAGTTAAGCTCAAATAAACCACGGAAATGTTCTTTCTATAGGAACGAGGGTCATACTAGAAAAAATTGTCCATATAAATAAATTTTTATTACATTAATAACAATTTCAATTTTTACATCTTGTAAACTTTATTTAATATTCAATTTACTTTATTTATTAAGTTCATTATTTATTTTATTTTATATTATTATAATATAAAAAAATTTAATTATTTGATATCCAATTTATTTTATTTATTAATTTTTTTATTTCTTTTATTTGAAATTATTATAAAAAACAATAAAAATAAAACACAAACAAAATAAAAAGCAAAGAAAATAAAAACCAAAGAAAATAAAAAGCAAAGAAAATAAAACACAAAAAAAATAAAAACCAAAGAAAATAAAAAACAAATAAAATAAAAAAATAAACCTAATTCGTGCTAACACGACTTTCAATTGAAAACGTGCTTGCACGATTTTCAATTCCTATGCATACTGATCTTAATTAAATTAATAAAAAAATAAAAAAATATTCAAATCGTGTTTTTCTTACACGACTCTTTATTTTTTACAAAAAAATAGAAATTTGTATTTGGAAAACACGACTCTTATATATATTTTGTGTTATCCAAACACGACTTACCCTAAATCGGTAAAAAAATAAAAAAATGACCCCTATCCGTAATTTTCAAACAAAATAATCCCTCTTACGTCAATGAACCGTTTAGATCGTTATATAAGGTATTGTTATTAAAAAATATAGAAAATATATCTTACTATAGCTAAAGCTTATAATAAATAAATACTTTTAATATAAAGTCATATTACAATCAAAATTATTATGAATAAATACTATATAAGTCATATTTTAACTTACGATAAGCAGTTAATATTATTATATAAGATTAAATTTTAACTATTAACATTTTTTAATAAAACTTATAAGTTTAGTTTATAAATAAATATGAAAAAGATTAATTAAAAAGTTGAAAAAAATAAAAGCATATTCGCTTAAATAAACTCTTTAAAACTTTATCAATTGAAAATAATCTTATTCAACAAACTATTCTAACTTTTATGTAGAAAATCGTCTCACCTTTCATTTTATTTTTTTTACTTAAAGTCGTTAGGCATTCCACTATTAAAAAATTGATCTCGTTAATTAATTTTTGTTTCCGTAATTGGTCTGTGTATAAGGCTACTTAATTAATTTTCTTGAAGAATAAAACAATAAGATGAGAAAGATCATTAAGATACTCTCTACCCTTTAAAAAGTGTGTAAAAAATATAGAGGAGAAATAAACTTAATGTTTTATCTTATAAACTAAATTAGAGGATAAAAAATATTTAATATATTATTCAATGGTTTTAACAAATAATTCTATTCTAAAAGATGTGACACGAAGGTCATTAGTAAAAATAATATTATTTAATAAGACAATATGATGGTTTTAAAGACATCATTAATTATAAAAAATTAATTAGTAGTATTTTTGTAATTAATATTAAAAATATAATTATGATTGTTTTTATTGGTCGTTATATATAATTCTTAATAAAAATATCGTTGTGGTATGTATTATATAATGAAAGTTATTTTTGAATTATCATTTTATTTATCTTACAAGAGTGATTTTTAAAGAAATTATTGTTGTAGGGTACATACAACAACAATTCAAAACACAATTATTGTCATATGATTTTTATATTGCATCTAATATAGTTGCGGTGAACATTTCATCTTCACGATTCTTTCATTTTCCTCTCTTTTCTCCTTCTTTCCCCTCCTTGGTCAACCTCCGCCTTTGTATTAGTCAAGACTATTCATGTTGTCATTATAGGTGTCCATTCTAGCTTCACTATCACCCATTGTCCCACCATTGGTTATGTCACCTTTCGAAAGCTTCATTGATGTATACCTCCACCAACGTGCTCCAATTTGGTCTACGATACCACCATTAATGCCCTCAATAGGATTATCTTCATCCTAGTTGGTTCTCTTGTGCTCTTTATCTTTCTTGCCTTGATAATTTTTGAACTTTTGATTGTATTGAGAAAATATATCGTACTATGTATTATTTTCAATATATTTTGAGTGTATTATGATTTGTTTGTATTGATTATTTTGTTGAACGCATAGGAACTAATTTAGAAATTTGTATTTTCATCATCATATGTCTTTACAATAACTCATATTCTTCAAATGGGAAGTAACCATATGATGATGGTTTGCTTCACAATCGTCTATTACTCTATGAACAATCGTCATCATGTGTCCTACATATGATGATGGTTTAAACCATAATTGAAAATCTCAATTTTTAATGATGACTTGAACAACAGTAGTTACAAAACTATTGTTAAAAGGGGTTTTAAACCATACATACATACACACACACATGTATGTATATATATGTATGTATTGTATGTATATATATACATGTGTGTGAGATTCATGTGTAATAATTTTGCTCTAATTTTTTACTTATTCTGTTATATAATTTATGTACACTAGTGATTATATTTGTATATTTATCTTATGACATGATAAATAATTAGTGAGTTTTTTCCTTTAAACAAATAGTTTGCATTTTTTATGGAAGCTTGGAATGATTTTGTTACAAAGAATACTTAGATATTTGTTGAAGATACAAGTTAGCACTAAAATGGAGATTGAATATAGTTGATTATTAAAACATGTTTCAAAATCCTTTTTCAAGGGTCTATCAAATACAAGTGGGTTCATTTGATAGTTTTATTTGTTAGAAATATGGACTGAGTTCAAGAGGGGGGTCAATTGAACTTTAGAGAATTTGTGCACTCTTAGCCAATTACAAAAACCAATTCATTTTTTTTTAATCAACACAATCAAAATTATGTTCTTTAAGGTTTCTTGAATTTTTTTTGAGATACTTTATCCATGCTCTTTATCTTCAACATAATTAAAGATTCAAAAAAAATATTGCAGAAATTAAAAGAGTAGGGAAGAAGAGATCAAACACAAGAAATTATACTGGTTCACCTTCTTAAGAAGGCTACATCCAGTTGTCCAACCCCACAGATTAAGCTAATCCACTAATTTTAAGTTTTTAAATGAACCCTACATGAAAAACCAAAAACCAGATCCAAAGCAACTTGATCTTGAACCCTACAAGATCAATAACTTTTGCAAAACCCTATTGCAAGATCTTCCTCAATCACCCTAATCTGGAAGATACAGACACACAATCTGATTCTTCGGAAATATGAAACAAAATCACCTGGAAAATAGATTCACATAGCAGCTCAAAAATAAAGCATGACCTAGGATGATTTCCCAAAAGATAAGATTCAAATCATCTTAAATCTTGGACTTCTTGGAAGATAGATTTCAAAAACAAATTTAGAACAACAATAATCACTCTCTCAATCACAAATTTTTTGAAAACAAATTGCTCCTATTTCTATTTACTAGTTTTTCAAAGTTTCAAAGTATTTAAACTAAACTGGTGCAGTGTTAAAAACATAATATTGATATAAACAACTAGTTAAAAATGTGAACATGCTTGTTTAACTTAAAGAAGGTTTTTAATTGATTTTAGTTGGTCGCTTCGCGATTCACCTAGTTGTTTCGGAGAGCATCAAAATCTTGAAAGTTGGATTTAGTTGGCTGAAAGTAGGTTTTTAACTGGTGTAAATTATTAAATATAAACTTTAAGTGATTTCAACCTTCTTAACTTGTAATTCCATTGACTTTTCTAGAGACCATATTTTTCTACAAATAACAGCTCTTGAATAAAAATGGTTCATGTTTTCAAAACAATTAGTTGAAACCAGCTGGGAGCATTTTTTTACAAATCAACAACTCTCGATTTTCAACAAACTGAAACTTTTAATTAATAGGTTAAATTGTTTAAAGTTGACTTAATCATCAAGCTATGAACATTTTAACTGGATGAAAAGATATTTTTTAATTAGTTGAAAATACTTAACTTCCTTTAAAAACTTTATAAAACATTTTTTAAAACAAATTAAGCCTAAGATAAAGTGAAATGTATCTTACTCACAAAACCTAAGACATGTTAGCACTAGAAGCTAAAGTCTTCAATCTTTATATTCTTCGAGCTTCAATATCTTCGTTCATGATTACCAAGAGGTGGTTGGAGACATAAAATCATATTCAGCTCGCACCAAGCCATGTCTTCAAGTCCAACATTATCAAATATCATTCGTAATTCTTTTTATACAAGGAAACCAATAGTTAATAATCAAGTAATATAAGTAAAGCAATAATGTGTACTTTATATTGGTTAACCCAAAAAAGACTATTTTCAGTTCTCCAAAACTAGATAACAATGAGTTCCAGTATTCAAGATAAATTACAAGTATTATCATTGTCACTTATGACTTACAAGAGTAAACAAAACCACTCTTAGCTATCCGAGTACAAAACACATCTCCAGTAAAAGTGCACAAAGTCTCTCTAGGCTATCCACTAAACTTCATATGAGTTTAGCACCAAATACTCAACACTTTTTCAAGCTAAACACACAAATTCACTCCTAGTTATACAACAATAAAGTTGTTTGATGCAAAGTTTACACTCTCTAGAGTGAATATAAAATATATACTTTTTCTTGCACTTCAAGAATTATTTCACACATAGGTTAAATATTTACAATTAGGATATTTCTCTCTCATTTAGTCGTCTAAACAACAACACTATACTTGCATTAAGGCTTCTAGCACTTTTTTACTCATAGTGTGGTGTTGATGATGCCTCTCAAGACTTATCTTCTCCACAAATTCGTCAATTTTCTATTGATTTTTTTGTAGGTAAAACTTATACGTGCAACCATAAAAATTTATTTTTCTTACCAATTACTCACTAGTACACAAGAGACTTTTTACGTCATGAACTTTAAGTTTGACCATGGGGTATTCGATGTAGCTAAAAATGCATGACCTTTTTGTAAATATTTTGAATTGCTTTATGTTGGAACATATGAGCTATAACGTAGATATCAAAATTTACTATGGGGCAGTAGTAACCCCGACGTAAATTTTGAAATTTAGGTTGGAAATCACATGCTCCAACATAAAGCTTCTTAAAACCCTATCCAGAACCTTTTTCTTCGTCAAGCACAACGTTCTTCTCTGATTTCCCTCTTCTCTCTTCACGATTGCAAAGCTTTTCAAGGTGCTCCAGTGGTGGTTTGAAATGGATGCTTCTATCCTTGAGGGTCATTTTGTTGTGGGGAGCGACTCTGTCTGATTGCATTGGCGTTTTAGGGGCTACATTGCAAGATTGAAGTTGGTGTTCTATATCCATATTTTGTTGTTGAAATAGAGAACGTAATTGTTTTTGGACATCTTAGTCACAGTAATGCATTAATGTCTCCATTGAATTGATGTTGTTAAATGTTACTTGTATTAGATTTTTTTGTTTTTTATTTTGAAATTAGTTTTTTAAATTGAAAATTTATTTATTTTTGTATGATGTGAATATTAAAATGTATTGTAATATGTTTGGTTGATGTACTTGATTTTGTTGTAGTAATTGAATTGATGCATATATTTATTTTTATGAACACATTAAGGGAACATTTACTTCCCGTTTGAGATTTAGTACAAATAATTAAACATTAATTATTTGTATTAAATCTTGACTTGTTCGATTCAACAGTTTAGGAAAATTATTTTTCATAATTTGTTAATATGTAGACATTTTAGTATAGCCTTATATTTGGTATAATTCTGGTTCTAATCATTTTGTCTTATTCTCTAGGTGAATATTTGATTGTGATGTGTTCTTTGTCACTAATTTTATTTCTTGTACTTTGGAGACCAATATAGAATGAAGCCGAAATTTTGTCAAATGTAAGATAAGAAACTTGGTTTGTATGTGTTAATGAATTGTGAGAAATGTTTTCTTGAAGGGGTAGGGCACTACCTTTAATTATAAAAGTGAGAATCACATTGTATGGTTGATGATGATGGAGTTTGTAATCTACGTAGTTATGGACCAAAATTTGATGACAATTTAAATTTGTATTCTAGACTAGTCGAGATATCTATATAGTTTCAAATGTCCATGTTTTGATTGTAGGTTTTGGTTGCAAGCCAAAATCAACTTCATTTATCTAAAAAAATTGAACTTTATGTTGGGTAATACATTCCTCAACATAAATTTACATTGGAAGGTACACTTTCCAACGTAAATTTACGTCGAGGAGTGTATGTCCCGACGTAAAGTTCAGCATTTTTTCATTCAAAATTAAAAGGGTTTGCGTCAGTGTATGTTTAGTCCCACATAAATTTACCTCATGGGGAAACTTGTCAGATGTAAATTTACGTTTTTTCTTTTCTCCGATGTAAAGTTATGTCTCCAAATATGACGTCGGGGTTGAAACAAACGTAAAAAGCCCAAAATACCATATGTAAAAGACCTATTTTGTACTAGTGACTACACTATTATATTAGCACTTGTCGAGTAACAAGATTTTCATATTTTTCAATAACACTAACACCTTAGCACTTGTCTAACTGGCACATATTTACATGGAAAGGGATAATGTATTTTTGGCTTTGCACTTGATCAATGTTCATCCTCCAAATTTTTTCTTAATATGTTGGTTCTTTAGCCTTTCACTCCTTCTATATACCATACCTTTTAGACAAAATTTTAGCATAGTTAATTAGATTGTGTACCACTTCTTTAGTACATAAATGTCCAATTTTAAATTAGTTTTGATAAATGAGCCATTAAAGAGGAATTAGTTAGAAATGTCCATTTTGATAAACTACACATAACAAATTCATTTATAGTGTGTTTGGATAAGGTAATTTAAGAGGGTAATTAATTTATTTGAGGAATTTGAAATACTTTGGAGTAAAATGACATGTTTGGATAAGGAAATTTGAAAGAAATTCAAATTTAGGAATTTTGAGAAGGTATTTCAGATAACTAAAATAATAGAATTTGAAATACCCAGAAAAAAGAAGGGAATTGAAATTTCACTACTAGATCAAGCCAAGTCATCCCGAGCTGAGTCAAGTCAGACCCACCTTTAGGCCAAGTAGTGTCGGGCTTTCCCAGGAACGAGTCGGGTCTGGCTTACCTCGGCCCATGTTGAGCTGGCCCCACCTTGGGCCAAGTTGAGTCGGGCCCGCCCTGTGCAAGTCAAGCTGGGTCTCCTCCAGGCCTAGTCGAGCTAGGTCACCCTGAATTAACCTGAGCCAAGCTAGATGGGATGAGTCAAGTAGGGCCTGATCTGGGCTGAGTTAAGCTAGGCCCATTGTGGGTGGAGTCGAGTCAAGCCCCCCTAAACCAAGTCGAGCCTAGCTCGCCGAGGGTCAAGCCGAGATGGACCCGTCCCAGGCCAAGTCAAGTCAAACCCTCCCTGGACTGAGTCGAACTAAGCCCGCTTAGGATTGATTCGAACTAGGCTCATCCAGGATCAAGTCGAGATGGGCTCGACAAGGGTCGACTTGAGTCGGGCCCGACCAAGGTCGACTCGAGTCGGACCTGAGCTAGGTTGATTTGAGTCAAGCCTATTCCAAACGTTATAGAGTCGGGCCTGAGGATGAGTCGAGCCAACCCTACACTAGGCCGAGTCGAGTTAGGCCCAACCTAGGTTTAATCAAGCCGAACCTGTCCCATGCTGAGTCGAACTCGTATTAGATTGAGTCGAATAGGGTCCACCCTAAACCAAATCCAGCGGGCCCCACCTATGTCCAGTTGAGTCAAGCTTAACATGGTCAACATAAGCTAGGTCGAACCAGGGTCGATGCGTGTTTGGCTTGACCGAAATTAAGTCGAGTCGGGCTTATGACCGAGTCGAGCTAGGCCTGTCTTGGGACGAGTCAAGTCGGGCCTGCACCAGGACGAGTCGAGTCGGGTGCAGACCCAATCGACCCAATTCGAACGGCCCTCCACCAGCCAGAGTTTAGTTGGGCCCTCCCTGAACCTGATTCGAGCTAGGCCCTCCACCAAACCAAGTTGAGATGGGCCGAGCCGAGTTGAGTAGTTTCAGACCTAGGCTAAGTCAAGTCAAACCCATCCCAAGTCGATTCGAAATAGTGCAACCATGGGCCGAGCCTGCCCTAAGTTGAGTCGACCTGGACCTGCTCCATACCGAGTCAAACCAGGTCTTTCCCTGAGTTGGGTCCGCCATGGGCCAACTTGAGTCGAGCCAATCCCGAGCTGAGTCAAGTCAAGACCACCCAGGGTCGAGTAAAGTTGGGCGCATCCTGAACGAGTTATGTTGGACCCATCGTGGATGTAGTCGAGTTAGGCCTACCCCAGACCAAATCGAGTCGGGCCTGTCCTAGATCGAGTCTAGTCAAACCCATGTTGAACTGAATCGTATATATATTGAAAAATGAAATTATTAAATATTATTTTAATATTTAAATTTGGCTAATATATTTTGTAAAGTTTAATTTTACAATTTAATATTTTAAAAATAAATTAAAATTAAATTTCATCTTAGAAGAAAAATTAAATTTTTCTATTGAAAAGAAAAATTGAAATGTATGATATTTAATTACCTTATCCACACCTACCATTTAAAGAATAAAAATAATTGAATTTCAAATATTACATTTGAAATTGTTGAAATTTCTCTTTCAAACATAAGGTCAGCAAAATTGATCCATAAAGTAATTACCATTTAAAAAAATAAATGCTTACTAAATAGTATTTAACAAACAAATACTCATTTAGTATGTAGTTTTTCTTTTCTTTGTATTCTTTATCATATTTACTTTTTAGAATTATATTTTTCTCTATTTTCCATAGTTCTAGTTTCTCTCTACTTGTTTCTCTCTACTTGTTTCTCTCTACTTGTTTCTCTCTATTTGCCATAGTTCTTTACAAAGCAACTTTGAGATTATGCAATTTTAATTCAATTCTACTTCTATTCAAGTTTCTAATTGGCTCATTCCTCTCTTGCATTTCTTTACTTTTCAATCATGCAATTTAATAGAGTGACCGTTATGCCATCTTTTTCGAAAAGCTTCATAACATTAAATAATTACGGTGTAGATCTCTTGAAAATAATGTTTGTACAATATTCTAACACGTAAATAAAATAAATTTATTAAAGTAATATTTATATTTATTTTTAATTATTGAAAAGACTTTTGAATTAGTAGATGGTGATCTCATGTGGTGGGAGATTATGAGTGGAAAACATGAATCTTGTTACATTGTTGTCATGGTTAACTTCAAGTTGGGGTTATGAACAAGTTTCAATGCTTGATTAGGATGGAAAGTTTGAAGATTCTTTTGGTCCCTCTGAATCCACTATCCAACAAGTCAAAAGTTGCAATTAGAGTGCCTTGAGAAGAGAAAACCTTTCTCATCATGTCTAATCAATTATTTAAAGGTTCAGAAGATTAGACCTAGCCACGTAATTAAAGTTCCTAATTCAACAAAAACAAATTCGGCTCCACTTCCCACTCTCTTTCCAGTCATAATAAAGGTTATAACTTTAGTCAAAATTATAATTTCTATAAGCCACTTTTTTAGCTTAACTATTTTTAGTGTGCAATATATAAAATTAATAATAAAATATATAAAATGTGCAAATCAATTAAGAAAATTAGCTTCTGTTATATTCTCTATAGTTTAATTTTTATTTAAACATTTCATTTGGTTAGTTTCTCTTCTTTGTAAATCAATGTTAAGCTACATTTATTTTCCATCTTAATTAATTATGGGATGAAATCTATGATAAGAGACTTAATTATAATAACTAGAATTTAATATAAATAATTAAGATGTGAAAACCAACGTTATATATGGGCTAAATTGTAAAAATCAAGAAAATAATAAAATTAATTTTTATTTCATGGTATGAAAATATTTAGTATATTATTTTATTAAAAGTATTACAACAACAAAATTTGTTTTTAATAATTATATTATTAATTTATAAAATAATTCATCATTAATTAAATTAAAAATTAATTTATAATTTAATTTAATCAATAACTAAAATTTCAGGAAAGAGTATTAAAAGTTAATTTTGATTTTAATTTAAAAATTAATTTAGTTATTATTATATAAAAATTAATTTCATAATTTTTTAAGATTAATAATTAAAAATATAATTTTTAATATAATAAAATTATTTTAGATACTAATAATTTTAAAATAATTTTTAATTTAATTATTATAATAATTAATTATTTTTTATTTTTAAATGAGTGTTTAAATATATTATTCAATTAAATAGTTATATTATATAAAGATTAACATTGAATGATTTTTTTATTTGTAAAAAATATTTTTGTAAAACATTTTAACATTTTTATTTATTACCATATATTGGTGGATACTTTTTGGATTTTTTTTAAAACATATGCTGGAAATAAAACGAAGTGATAATAAAGGCAATACATGATTATCAAGAAAAGACAATCCGTCACAAATGTTATTTATAGATTTATAACTTTTAACCATTTCTTTTGTTATATTTGGCATAAAATTTATAATATTTTAAAAAAACAATATGATGTTGATTCTGGAAAAGGTGTACGGAAATGAGTTGGACTACGAAGCACCCTCATTAATATTCTTATGATTCAAGTATGATCCACGTGCTTCAACTTTATTATTGATCTAACATCTTTTATCTTTCAACCTTCTATTTATAATAAATTCACATATATAATAGGAAAATTATGAATCGTTATCAACATCTTAGATATCTAATGATAGGAAAAGATAATAAAAACACTATACATATGAAAATTAGTATACAATATAATAAGATGAAAGAATTAAAAAAATACAGTATTTGTATTAATATTTACAAATATGAACATTATACAATATTTACGTTTATTTTAATATAAAATTTAAAGTATATTATTAATGATGGTTGTATAAAAAAAATTAATGTTTATTTTTAGTTCATTTTAAAATTTATTAGTTTTAAAATTTTATCTTTATTTTTGTATTTATTTGAGATAATTAGAATTGCTAATAGTTAATTTTTTATCAAATTAAAACTTTGGAAAATTTGTGAAGAATTTCTATTTTTTATCCGGCTATAGTTCTATTTAAGTAAGTGATTAATATTTTTTTATGTTGAAAATATTTTCTTATTTTCTTTTATAATTAAAAATTTAATGTTCATTCAAAGTGTAGTATGAAGTTCATCTAGATTGAGTTAAGTGGATAATAAGATTGGGAGTTGTGGTGCTTCAATCCAAATAGGAAAAACTATTGATCTTTCAATATATGAGTTGATTAATGCTTGTTTAGTAGTTCAAATGTTGAGAATATGATATGAAATTGGTAAACATTTAATATGACTCTGGTGTCTGATAATATAGGTGGTTGTATACATTGTTAGGAACCTATAAATGTGTAAAATCATTGTTTAGAGATATAGATTGGATAAATGTTTTTGGTTGAGCAGAGGAAGGGAGGCTCTCGATCCTAATATCACTCAAGCAATGACCAAACGATGGGTAATCATTACCTTCATCGTCTTTTGTTGCTGAAGCGATGGACTGGTTGTTTGAGCAATAGCTTGTGCCACTTAAGCGATAAATGTAGCTCAAGTGAAAGAGAGATTGAGGTTATTGTCTCTCCTCTATAGATATATTGCTCAAATGACAAAGTGGTCGTTCAAGCATCGCTAAACGTTGGTTGTAGCTCAGGTATGGGAGCATAAAGGCTATTCTCTCTCCATTAGAGCTATGTTGCTCAGGCAACATTTTGGTCACTCAAGCGATAAGAGAGGCCTGAGGATGAGTTGTTTTTGGCCTTAATATCACTCAGGTGACTAGTTAGTCGCTCAAGCGACAAGAGAGGTCTATGAATAGGGTGTTTTCAACCTTGACATTGCTCGAGTGGTAGGTATCACCTGAGAGATATAGAAGTGGATTATCATATGAGACTGAGGTTGCTCAAGTGAGGGTTGTCACTCAAGTGACAAAGGTGTGGAGATGAATATGGTTATGTTATGCATGGTGTTGTAGATAATTGTTAAATTAGAATGATGTTGTAGTTGCATATGTGTTGAGACATGGTGAATATATGCTTATATACATGTGTTGTTGCTTTATGAAGTATATAAGGTGTGATCAAAATATATATGCTTTAGATAGATATATATTCGTCATTTTTATTATAATGCATGATATGTTATATGTAAGCTTAGAGCCTATCAAAGATGGGGTTACTTTTGAGAATTGCTCGCATTTGTATATATGGTTGTGGTATATACTCTTGTGAGGTTTAAAACCTTTGATAAGTGGTTGTTGTGGCCTTTTTAGGTGGATAAGGATACATAGGTCCTATCATGCCTTGGTGGTAGTGGTAAACACGACATTCAATTAACAAAGGTATCTGAACTTCACTGTTGTCTAGTCATATAGACAAGACTTCAAATGGTGAGAACCTAAGACATATGTAAGGTTGGTTGCGGATGTACATCTGGCTTTTAATAGTAAATGTTTTGTGCGACCTTGATATTGGAGAACCTTTGGCTTGGTTCAACTGTGAGTTAGATGTTAGCCTCTAATGAGACTTGTTTATCATGAATAGAGTCTTCTGGAATATGTCTCATATTTAGTCATGACATGTGGTGTGAATAAACTTTGGGTTTGATGTTGTTGATGATCACTTAGTGTTTTTATATGATTTAATAATGTTGATTGAAAATCATCTTATTATTATGTTATTTCAGTTAGTTCACCCTTATTTTCATGTGTGTGTGATATTGTTGTGATTGTACTATGCATGGAGTAGACTTATGTTTGTTTGCATGTGTATGTGTGTGCATACATGGGTACACATATGTGTGTGTCTGTACATGTACGCATGTGTGTGCAGGTGTAGATATACAAGTGTATGTGCATGTATGTGTGTGTAATGTTTTTTAAATCAAGATATTACATATCCAAATAGATAAACTAGTATCAATAGATCTTAATAGAAGTTAATTGAAAAACATAAATAATTTTTTATAAAAAAATATATTTAATATATTTTTATTATAATTATTAATTATTTTAATAAAAATATTATAATGTTTTATCAGAAAAATCAACTAATAGTAATGCTCAGAAATCACTCATTTCATACCACCTCTCATGTAGGAGTGAAAAAGCGTTAATACTCTATGTGAATTGAGAAAGAATAAAACAAGAAATAAAAGAAAAAGTTTTACTTGTGTGAATTAAAAATTAATAAAAAATAATTTTTAATATTAATATTTTAAAAATAATTTAATTTATTTATTGTTATTTTTTTATTTTTATTATTTAATAAAAACATAAATATTAATAATAATTAAATATATTAAAACTATGTAAAGAAATAATTAATTAAGTCTAACATAATTATGATCTCATAGTTTTATGGGATGGAGACGATGGAGAATGTTTATAGATTTTTTTTTTCTAATATTTGTGATATAATTAAGTATATTCTAAATATAATAAAATAATTAATATAAATAATTATGTTCTAAATATTTTATATTGAAATGTATGATAATTGATTATATTTTCATTTATAATAGATTTTACATAATTTTATTTGTAAATATTTTTATATTATACAAAAAGTTTAAATTATAATTTTTTTGTGTTTATAACTTTCTTTTACACTATTATATTCTATATTAAGATTTTCTTATGTTACATTGAGTCTCTCACTTGGTAAGATAAATTGAATTGAAAAAATCAATACAAATAGAAATAAAATCTTTTTTAATTCATATAAAGACAAATATACCCTTATTTACGTGAGATTTATAGTTATAATGAAAACAAATAACCAAAAAAATGTATTTTAGTCAAATTTGATTTTGTATTTTGTATTTTAAATTTATATTTTTTTTTAATTATGAGCTTATCATATATTTGTTGATTGTTTGGTCTACTTTGATCATGTTATACTATACATGAGTACATGTCTTAACAAGTGAAAGAGATGTTTTTGGGTCTCAAGATTAGACTACAAGATGAATTAGTAACACACACATACACACGCATATACACACACACACACATATATATATATATATATATATATATATATATATATATATATTATGTACTTATTATTTGTTAATACCAACACTTGAGATTGAAAGTCAAACATTCTCGTATTAAAATATACATAATAAATAAAAATATTATGAAGGAGTGAAAATAATCAAGTTTTTAGTCTAGAAAATATTTGACTAAATGCAATTGAGGTTTGTGTTTTTTGAAATGCAATATTTAAACTAAACCGCACAATGGGAAAAAATGTATAATCAAGGTTGTAATAATACAGAAAATACTTTGAGGATCTGAGTTAACTTTGTGGATTTTGAAAAAGTTAAATAGATAGTTGAGAGAGAATAAAAGAATTGTGTAGTGAAAGAAAAAAAAGAAGGGTTGCAAAACTAAAAACCAACGAGAACAATGAATATACTCCCTCCGTTTCAAATTATAAGGCGTACTTGACAAATTCTCACATACCAAGAAAAACATTTAATTTTTCCAGTTTTTTATAAATCTTCCATCTTTACCCTTATTATTTACTATTAATTAAATTAATTGAAATTAAATTAATTGAAATTAAATCAGAAGTTTTATAAAATGAATTAATTTTTTAATAAAATAGTACATTGAGAATTGAGATTGGAATTTCAAAAGTTTTGAATTTATCTCAGAATTATTTTTAAATAATTTAAAATCAGAACTATTAATTTTTTTAATTAAATATTTTAATTAAAATTTTTAATTCACACCAATCTGCAAATGATTATACTAAAATTTTAATCAAAATCTTTAGTTCCCACCAAATTGTAAATGACTATGCTCAAAATTTATTTTAAAATTTCACTCAAAATTTTCAATTCCCACCAAAATGCAAATAGAAATACTGAATTAAAATTAGATAAGTGCTGGAACTTCAATCTATATTACAATTTAGATAGATATGATATTTGATTACTTACCTTGAAAGATAAACAGTCTATTGAATGAATGAACAAATATGAAAGTGAAAAATTAAAAGTTAAATTAGTACTCCTGAAGATGAAGATGATATTAGTAAATGAAATATGAAGAGTCGGACTAATAAAATATAATTAATTCTTAGTTCCTGATTTTAATTTCTCTTTCTACTATTTAATATTAACACAGATAATCATGTAATTAATAGGGGTATATAAGGAAAAAAAAGAAAAAAAAAGTTATTGAAATTCTAAAACGCCTTATATTTTGAAACAACTTTTCTCTCTCTCCAAAGTACGCCTTATAATTTGAAACCGATGGAGTAATTTTTTTATGTTATATAATAAATTATAGGTGTTTTAGTAATTTCAAAATTTAAAAATTCAGATATTACCTATATCCAATTTAAAAAATCAGATATTACTTTTACACATATCCATACTTAATCAATGCGAAAATTCGCCATCAAACTTATGACGAGTTCGATTAATACTCACGGAGACAAATTTTTTTATCGTCCCTACCTACCGTCAATCTTGAAAAAGTAGCCCAACAGTTTGAGAGTTTAATATCTTGCTTTGTTAACTTTTAATTATCAGTTTTTAAAAGATATAAAAATCAAATTATATTGATACAATTGTTGTTAAATATTATACCTTTTGAATATTTTTCATTATTTCTTTTAAAACTCACCACTTAGAATTTCTTTTACATGTACTTTTTATATATAAAAGTTGATATAATACATGATTTTAAGATATGAATTGGATAGGATCCATTTCCTTCTTATAATAATAGCCTAGGCCTCTGTTAGGGATTAGTTTCTAAAAAATAAGTTGAATACCAATTTTAGTATACAAATTATTTTAGGAATGTGAATTAGTTAAAAAATATTTTTAGGGTTAAATATGTTTTTAAGTCTCTGAACTATTTGTCAAAATTGTGATAAATTTTGGATTTATTTTATCATTATACTTTATAAACTTGTGAAAAAATCCTTAATAACAAATAAAAACATCTTAAAGAAGGAAAATGAGAGAAAAAAAATAAAAAAAATTTAAGAAACAGATGATAATAAAGTAGAGTAGGAAACAATAAAAAAGAAAAATAAAAAAACAAAAAAAAATCTATAATATCATCGAGGATCATTTATACAAGTTTATAAAATATAAGGACAAAATAGATCTAAAGTTTGTCATAGAAACAAAACACAATTTTAACAAATAGTTTAAAAATTAAAAACATATTTAACCTATATTTTAAAAACATATTTAACCTATACATACTCTGCCATGTAATTTGGTAAAACAACAATAATTTAATTAGCTAAAGTGGATATAATGAAAAATCTGATGGTACCATATCATGTAGATTTCCTATCCAGCAAGCGTGCGTTAATGTGCTTCTGTTACTCAGTGCACCACTGTATTGCAGGGTTGGGCCAGGTATTGGGCCCATCTCTTTTGTTTTTTCATTATCTCTTCATGAATAAACAAAACAAGAAAAGAAATTGAACATTTCAATTGGATTTTATATTAACTATTTTTATCAAATATTTAATAAAAAAATTATTTTGAAAAAAATGAGATTAATTAGTATGCACTATCAGTATAAAATAAAGAGATTGTAACTTTTACAAATAGTTAAAAGTAAAAAAAAATACGAAATCATAATTTGTGATGAAGAAAATGTAAAATTTGTACACTATCCTCAAAATAATCATACATATTTAGTATAAAATATTTTTACACCCTTCTCCAATCACAAGTATATTCTAGACAAAATATCATCATTGGTAGGGATGACCCACTTTAAAAGCTTTAAGATAATTGTTCCCATTCAATTTTTAACTTTTTAATATATAAATAATGTATAAAGTTATAAATTATCTCTATAATTTAAAATAAAAGTAAAATTAGTTTATAATATAAATATCATTCTCATTAATTTATATATAAGTATTGTCTCAAATGAAAAAAATAGTTTTAATACAGTAAAGAAAAAGAGATTTAACACAGTAAAGAAAAGGAAAAATAGTTTTAAAAAAAATAAGGAAACATTTTACTAATTTTATATTTTTATATTCATTTTCTATTTTCTATTTTTATTAAATTTATAATTTTTTAAAATACCTTTTTCTATTTTTATTTTTAGTCTATTTCGTTTCACAACACTAAATAGGAATAAAAAATTACTAAATATCCTTTAATATCAAGTATCTTTTTCTTTGGAGATAAATTGGTATCATTTTTTTAATAAATATATCTAAAAAGAGCATAAAAGAATTTTATAATTTGAAAATAAATGGATAGTGAAGTGGAAAGACAAGAAATTTAGGTAAAATTTTTATTATTCATTTGATTAAATTAATGAGTGTTGATATATTTTGTTAAGTATAATGTTAAAATTTCTTTTAATTATATTTTGTAAAATATAAATATTTTTTAGTTAAGAAAATGCTAATTAAGAAGTTTTTTAATTATTATTATTAATAATTTGACAATAATAATTATAAAGAATTTAAAAAATCCAATAGATAAAATTATTTTAAAATCTTAAATGTTAGACATAAAAGAATATATTAATTTATACAAAATAAATTGGTAATGAACAATTTTTACAAATCCTTTACTCTCTTTTTTTTTCATTTCATGCATAATTTTATTATTTCGAACTTTTCTTATAAATAATCCCAAATCATAAAATGAAATGATACAATTTTGACAATTCAAATCATCCTCTTAAATGATAAATCACTTTTACCACACAAAGTGTAAAGTGAAGTAGTGTGGTTCATTGTATTCCCTTGTTATGATCTTAACCAAAAACATGGAATATGCAATCAAGGCCTTTTGCCCATAAAGGTCTTTTCCTTTTCTTTGGAATCTTATTTTATTTTATTAATTCTTTTTTTTTCATTTGGTATAATACTACAATTGTATGAGCACTGGAACAGAAAAGTCAAAGCCTCAAAGGACATGCACGACATTCATTAATTAGTAGGAACATCATGATTACCATCAATATACTATCAGTGTCATGATGTTGGTTGTTATCACCACGACAAATATTATAATTTTATTTTAGTTTTTCAATAATTGTAAGTACGTGTTAGAACATTTTTTTAATAAAAACTTGTACAAAAATAAAAAATTAAATTAACTTATACATAAAATTTTCTTATCAAAATTTGTATTATGTACATAAAATAATTTTAACTTATAGAAAAAAGTGATTTTATTTTCTTTTATAATTTTTTTCTATAAAGATAGTCCAAAAGTCAAAAATGTGAAAAATAATTCCCATTAAACAAAAAATTGATCTTACAATAAAACAGTTCCAAAGGTGCATTTCTTATGGTAAAAGAAGTATTTTGAGAATATTAAAGTTGAAAGGCAGCTAATGAAATAATGTTAGAAAATTATACTATGCTAAAACATTATTTAATTTGTTTTGAATAGTTGAGAAACATGTCTATTATTTCTGTATAGTTTTTATTTTTAAAATTAGATTCAGTTGTAAACAACTGTCATGATGACGATGGAGAAATTAATATAAATAACTGTATATATCTGAAGGCAAATGAAATTATAAGGTTAATTATGTGTTTGGGTTGGTATATTTAATAAAAAATTAGGTTAACATATATTTAATAAGATTAACTATATTTTTAAAAAATATTAATTAATTATATTAATAATTTTTTTATAATTTTTAGGATAATTTACAAAACGATTTAAAAAAGAAAAACACCACCCAAATGTTAATAGTGGTTTAAATCGATTAATTTATTTATTAAATAGTTTTATACTTGATACTTTGAGAAAGAAAAATGACAAGACATACTTATATCCAATTTGACTCGAGCAAAGTTGTTACTTTGTAGTTTAATCATTCTTTATTGTTTCCTTTTATCATAAACTTTTTAAATAATAATGTTGATGGTAGTAATTTATATGGACCTTTTCTCAGTCCAACCATATTAATTATAGAATATCAATAAATTAGTTTTATTGTAATATTTTATTTTAAAAGTTTAAATAGATTTTAATTGTACAATAAATTATAATATAATAGATAAATTAAAAAATATTTTAAAAATGTTAAAGAAAGTATCTTAGATTGGATAAAATATTATGTACAATTCTAAATTAATAGTATACAAGAGAATAAATATTTTAAAAGTTGAATAGTTATAATGATTTTTTTCTAAAATAATATTTTTTAATAAAAAATTACAGAAATACAACCCTACACAACATTATTTACAAAAGTATACTTGTTTACGGTTCACAATCAGACGAGTCAAATTTTGACTTACATTTATCATTCAAGAGTTAATTTTGTTTTGAGTAACTTTTTTACTTTTTTTATTTAAATTTATAGAAATATTATATAATAATTTATATTATATATTAATATTATATATATTTTAAATTTTTATATTTAATATATATATATATATTAAGTTTTTAAAATTGATATTTATATATATTTACATTAAATATATATAATAAATATGTAATTTATACGTAATAAAGTTTTTATATTTATTATATATATATTTAAAGTTTTTATATTTATTATATATATATATTTAAAGTTTTTAAAAATTATATATATATATAACAAGAGTTTAGGGATAATTTATACAAAATAAAATTAATAAAAATTTTAAATCACTAAAACATCGGTAAAATAAATGTGATTACTACACCAATTAATGATGAGAAGTAGAGGTTTGTCTAACATTAGGACAAGTTCTTGAGTTATGTCCTGGAGTGTGACAATATGAACAAGTTTTCACCCGATTTTAGTGTTCTCTAATGTCCATCTCCATTCTTATACAGCTTGTCTGTGGTCGACCATTAGACACAAAGTTGAACTTGTATAAGTTGGCCAGTAGTCTTTATGTGTAAGCTTCCCAAATTGTCTTTCATATATCTTGAAAACCTCCTTTAAAATGTAATGAGGAGCTATGTATATGCTCAAATCAAATATAATAAATATTTACAAATATATATATATATAATTTTTTTTATAAAGTTTTAAAACAAATATATATAACAAATACATATAAAATAATATATAATAAATAATATAAAGTTTTTTAAATAATATATTAAATAAAAAAAAGAAATAAAAAATCTATTCAAAATTCGGTTATCGGGAATCGAATTCCGAGAGAAAGAATTGACCTGCAAATGACAAATGTAGGTCAGAATTTGGCTCTTCTGAATATGAATAGTAAACTGGTATGTCTGTCTAAATAATGTGTGCAAGGTTTCATTTGGGTAATTTTTTTAATTAATATTATTTTAAAAAATCTAGTTATGATATGTAATTTGATATTACTTTAAAGATTAATAAAGAAATATGTAAAATAAAAATTCTCATTTATCACTATGATTTTAGTATTATTTTATTAAATGATATTATTAAATAATAAGTCTTATCAAGATAAAATATATATATGAAAATTTAAAATACATCACCACGTGATAATTACACAATAAATTTATTTATAATTGAAGAAGTTATTAATAAAAAATGTTAATTATGCAATCTAGGGAGACAATTCTATACTTTTTTGTTTTTATTTTATATATAAAGAAAATATTCATCCTCATTATAATGATTGTTTAGGTGAAAATAAAATGACGGTGGGGTTAGAGTTTCTCCAAACATTTTTATTATATATATAAATTTATTATATGGACCCACACAATTTAATAAAATAAAATTTTACAATTAATAGATTCTTTTAAAATGTATACTTTTAAAGTTGTCATATAAATTTATAGATAACTAATTACATCTACTTTTTTTTAACTATAAACTGTTAGTATTCTTTTTCTTCTCTTTATGTTAAAGATATAATGAGTCTCTTTCTCTTCTAAGATTTCTCCTCTGCATCATTTATCTTTTATTCTACAAAACTTCTTCAATTTCAGTATCTATTATAATTTGTTTAATTTAATATAATTTATTTTCTATGCTTTTATATGACTACTGTAAATAGATTAGATTATAAATAATATTTTTAGGAGGTCTGTAGATTAAATTATAAATTATTATTTATTATAATTTTATATATTTTGAAATTAAATAATTATTTTTTAATAGGTACAATACGCATAGAAGAAGACAATTGATGTTTTTTTCTCAAGAGGAAAATTATTGATAAAAATGAAAAGGATATTTCTTCAACTTCAAATGAGCGAATGATTAAATTGGATGAACAACCTTTCAAGATTCCAAAAATTATAGATTGGTGAATTTGATGTCAATTCTTTAGAACGTAACACTGGAAAACGTCTTCAAATTTGAAATTTCCAGTTAATCAAAGAGATGAAATTCGAATAGCATATTTAAAATGGGGTCCATATCATTTTTTTAAAAAAATTATCCTCTCTCTAGAGATAAACATCCAAAAAGATTTCAATTTACTTGGTTCAAAATGTTTCCTTTTTTGTTAGAGTATTCTATAAGTAATGATGCTGCTTATTGTTTGTCATGTTTAGTAAAAATCCAAGTGGGCATCCTGGATCATATGTTTGTAAGTAAATTGAATGTTATATTTAATGTTAATTTTGTTTATTAAGTTAATTCTTCTTTTTATTTACATATTATACTATTTTATTTATAATTTTTTTAAATTTAAATATTAAATTTAGTTAATATATAGTGGCTCCCCCTAAAAATTTAATCAAGATCCACCACTGAATGGGAACAAAAACACATATTTCTATATTAAATAAATCCTTAAAAATAGTTTCAAAGCATAGTTATAAGGATAAATTTTAGGATATCTCTCTATTTCTTTTTGTCGTCCTTTTTTTTCAATCAGCCATAAAAACACTTTTTTTCCTTTCTTCATTTTTGTTATGAGTTTCTATTACTAAGAGTAGGTTGTAACTATGGAAACAATCACACTTAGAAATGTTAAGTATTAAAGCAAAATATGAAACCTTATATTTTAAAAAGATAAAATTTAGTTAATTGAGGATATATATCTATGTTATGTAGAGATGTCTTTAATATATATGTTTAATTTTTAATATTTATATCTTCATTAATATTATTACATGTGTATTGTTGTCCAATAATATTGTAAAATTAATTACTTGTTCTATGGTATCTAGGTTCTAAGCATGATTTTGGAGGAGTTTAATGGTAAGTGTTTTGAAGATACTCTTACATGTGTTTGTTGTTATGTCAGGGCGAAAATGCAAATGTCAATTCTAATATTGATACTACTTTTAGCATCAATTTTTGTTGCCTATTGAGGTTTCATGTGTTGGATTATTTAAGTTATTATAGAGTTTTATGACTTATTTTTGTCATTGCATGTTAATGATACAATGATGGTTCTTCTCGTAATCTTTATCGTATGTCAATGAAAAGAATGACAGTTGCAACCATTATCGAATTGTTTGACTTTTAATAATGACTAAATCAATGACGGTTCTAAAAGTATCGTTATAAATTGTTCTTAAGGGAGTTTTAAAAGTCTTTTTTTTTCTAGTGGTGCCCCTTTTTCATCTCGAATGATACTTATAAAGAAACAAGATGGGTCCTAGCGATTTTGTGTTGACTATAAGACTCTTAATGCTATAAGAGTTAAGGATCATTATCATGTACTCACAATAGTAGAGTGGCTCGATGAACTCACAACTACTAACTTTGCTTATTTCTTTTTTTGAGGATCGGCGAATCAAATGATATTTCTGTTCCAATTTTTGTCTCTTCTTATCCCTCTGAATCACACTTTTCCTCGCCATAATGGTTAATTTGCTATTAGTATCAATGATAGAAGTCGGATCCTAGATGTATAAGTGGCTTTTTCACTAAATTAGATCTTCACTCTGATTACCACCAAACCTAGGTTATTTTAGAGGATTGCCATAAAATAATGTTTATAATTGATGGACGCTATGAGGTTTTACTTATGCCTTTTGGCTTATATAATATTCTTTCCACATTCCAAACAATTATAAATAACTTACTAAGAGCACACTTGCATAAGCTTGTTCTAATGTTTTTTATGCTATGTTCTTTTACAATCAATTAATGGAGGACCATGTGATATATTTATGGCTTATCTTACAATTACTACACAACCATCAATTCTTTACCAAAGAGTCTAAATGTGTGTTTATGATTACTCCAGTAACATATTTGGGTCATGTCATACAAGGGACAATTGCTCCTAACCCCAGTAAAATCAAGACAATTTTAGATTGATCTTAACCCATTTCTTTTACCACACTTAAAGGTTTCTTGGGTCTTATAGGATTTTATAAAAAACTTGTTCGGAGTTCACATCTCCACTCATGAGTTTACTTAAATTACAACACTTTACATGGTCAGAATAATCAATTAAAAATTTTACATAATTAAGAAAGGAATAACATTTGCTCTAATTCTCATGCTTCTAGACTTTACTTCACCCACTTACTTTTTTCTTTCAATCATATAGTTTGTGAGGGTTATGCATGATCGCTCTAAAAAAAAGAGAAGAAAAGGCAAGTATTCTAAAATTGAATTTCCATTTTATATGTATATGAAAAAATAGAAGTTATTTGTCTTTATATTCCATGCATATCACTTGCTTATAAAAATTCCTAATTTTTAAATATGTTCTTTAATTTATTTTTTCTATACATTTTGTGGTTATTTTTGCTTGTTTTTTGGTAATGAAATTGTTCTTCGTTACTTATCTTTCGTTTCATGTTAAAATTTAGTTTTAAACTTTATGATTGTTGACCTTGAGAGTGATTTGTGATAGAAAGTGATTCTTGATTATCAATTGCATGATTCTTGTACGAACCTCAAGTTAGAGAATGAGTGGTAAAAGGTAGTGTGATCATTTAAAAAAAATTATTGTGTAAAACATGAGTGTGGAGTGAAAACACGTGGGAGAGTGTTGTGAGGCATAAAATTATGGTTATTTCTAATCTATATACTTGAGCATGGCAAAGGAAAATTTCACAAATGCAAATCAAGCCTTAACTCAACATTTGGAGAGAGTAATGAAATAACAAAGTGATAGGCTACATGAGAGGCTGCGAAGAAATGGAGCAAGCACAATAAGAAAATTGTGAAATATAAGGGGAGATAGGAGAAGGAGAAGAGAGAATAAGGGAGAACAAAGAAAAATGAGGTTTGATGGGATCAAAGTAAATATTCTCACATTTAAAGGAAAAAGTGATCATGAAGCTTACTTGGAGTGGGAGTTTAAAGTGGAACATGTGTTTGCTTGCAATTAGTATAATAAGGAGCGAAAGATGAAGTTGACAACAACTGGATTTTCGGATTATGCCTTAATTTGGTGGAATAAGTACCAAGGGGAGAGAGGGCTAGAAATGATAAGAACCCAAGGGAGGATTGCATGGGTTTAGGTTATCTTGGATGAATTCCTAGACAGATTGATAAGGGTCCATTTTAATAATTAGCATGTTATGTGTTTGATAGAATGACAATAAGAAGAAAGTCACAAGAAGATTCTCACTAGACACGAAGATAATCCTGGAGGTTACCTAAGTGTGAAAGTTCACTTCACAAGAGCTTAAGAGGAAGAAGAGGAGACAACAAAAACAACAAGAATACAAGATAAACAAGTAATGGGCATGAAGAGTAAGTGCTGAAAATTTAAAGACATAAACATAAAGAGCCTAGAATTTAAATGGAGGAAGAGGTATAAAAGAGGGATGGGAATGGAGTGCTACACGTCACTTAGGGGGTGGTCCAACCCAAGATGAGTGGTGTTAGCCGCCACTTGAGTCAAGGCTCAAGATAAGACTCCAAGAAAGATGAACACTCCCAACGAACAAAACTCACAAGGCTAAAAATTCTAAGTGTATTACTCAATGATTTCCAACCCTTTACAAGAGGTGGGGAGGCCTCCTTATATAGGCATGGGTGAGGGTAAAAAGGGGAGATAAAAAGACTCTTGATCCTATGAATATTCCCTTGCAAAACCTGCCCAAAACCCTTCTAGAAACTAGGTTTCCCATCCATGTGTGCAACACCTCATCCTTAGAGAGCAAGGTGTTTTCTCTCATCTTCTAGATGGTCAATATGTTACCTTTTTCCTCCTCCATGGTCCGCCCAAACTAGTGGGTTCTAGGCCCAAGTGCTCTCCTCCAAAAAGGCTTTGTGAAACAAAAAGAGGTGTCACAAGAAGCAAACCTACAAACAATGTAAGTCTAGAAAAACTAAAGCATAAGAGGAATGCTAAATAAACTAAAGAGGGTAAGAGAGGAGGTGTTCCTTCTTGTCATGCTTCTTGTGATCCTCCTAGGACACTTCTCTTTACTTGGAGACAAAGTGGTCACGGGCTCATCATGGATTCTTTGAAAAAGTCTTGGATAAAATGTGACCTCAATTTTGTGGCAGTCATGAAAAAAAAATTCAAGAATATACAAAAGCCATGATAATGTTAGGAATTAAAACAACACCTTGTACCACCCAAACTCCATAAGATAAGTAAGATGGTGATCCGCCACTTGCAACCTAGCCCACAAGAAAAGAATAAAAAAGCTTAGAATTGGAAAGAACCTTGCGTCACTCAACTCCATAAGATAAGCAAGAATGAAGAATCATCACTTGTGTCCTAGCTCATAAGATAAGAAACTCCAAGAAAGAAAATTCTACTTCTTGAACTTTGATAAACACCTCATGCATCACAAGAGATAAATTAAGAAGTGTCATTTTAAAATAAGCAAAAGAATGTTAAGATATGACAAATCAAGAAAACAACTTACATAAAATTTTATTCATCTAAAGTTACCAAAATGATTGCAATAACTCTTTTTATACTAAGAATGTGTTAAGAATTTAGATAAAAACTTCTCCTTTCAATCTTTATGTCCAAACAAGACATAAAAATACTAATTAAAATTATGAATATTTTCTTTATTCTCACACACTTATTTTTAATTTCTAAATTACATCACATCTACTCAAAATACTTAGGAGATCTTCGATACAAAACTTGTTTCTTAATTTGAAAAGTATAAAATGTGGGTCAATAAATAAACACCTCTTATTTATAGTTGTTTAAAAAAATAATTTTAAAATAATTATAAATAACTTCTATATTATCATGTCATTTTATTTTAATAATAAATTATTTTAAATAATTTTATATTTTCTTATTAAAATGCTACTGAATGTGCTTTTATTAAAATCGAACTAGAGACTGCAAACACTTTTTTATAAGCAAGATATCATTTAAAGGGTTTGAAGACGTATCCATTTGAGCTCACCCCCATCTTCAACCAATAAAACAATATCGATGTCTACCTAACCACCCAAAGCAACCAATGAAAGATGCAACATGTACACTTCTTGAGCCAACAACCCCAACACAATATTCAAAACTCCAGCTGACACCCACTTACATAGCTCTAAGTACAACTTCCAATCACTCATATCCGATATGCAAGCTTCCTCGCCCTACACCCTTTCACAGGCCTAAGGCCCAAATTCTACTCCACCAATTTTCAATCAACCTTTCCACACAAACAACCCAAGAAGGCCTTTTAATAATCCCAACCAAGAACAATACTCCCACAGCCCAAACCATCCCAATGAACAATCACACAACCTTCAGGATCTCAAAGGCCTTCTACAAAAACTAACAAACCTTTATTTATTATTCAGTATTTGATGCTTTATTTCTTTTAACATTTATTTAATTCACATGCATAATTGGTTACTTAGTTGGAAAAAATAAATCTATTTTGCTTGATTATGAAATATATTTTTCTAATAATTTAATTAATTTCGTAGTCTTGGTTAGTTCAGTCATGGTGGCATCACATGACCTTACAAGTGACTTCTTAGGTCTCTTAGAAAGTGTGTAATAATGGAAGATAGAATACAATGGATAGACTTATGTTAGTTTTGTAAGGATAATTCTCAATCCTTAAACTTAATTAGTTAAAGTTAACTTGAAAGAAATTAATTAGTATTATTTGTACCAATTAGATTTTTTTTCCAGTTCACCACTTAAAAGCTCCAAAATTAAAGTTCTCCTTTTTCAGAAATTTTGGGGGTTTAGTAGAAATGTACAAGTGAAGACAAGAACAACACTGAGTGTTATATTTTTTTTGTATTTATTGTTATTTAGATTTGGGTAATTCAAGTCTAAAAGCCATTTTTTCTTTCTTTCTAGTAATAAAATAATAATTGGATCGTCAAAAACTTGTAAACCATGTTTATATTTGGGTTCTTTCCTACGGCATCCCTATACTTGCACCTTTATAGGTGTAGAAAAAAATTCAAATTGTATATTTTGGATTTAATAGCCTTGAAATCAATTTTGAACTGTATAATTTACAATTAAAAAAATATATTCTGTATAATTTAAAAATATATTATGGATTGTATATTTAAAATTGAAAATATATTTTGGGTTTACAATTTTAAATATATAAAATTGAAGTTTTTAAGATTAGATCGGTCATTGAATTGGTAAAATGATGGGTCTAAAATTTAAAAGTTGAACTAAAATTAAATTGAAATTGAATCTGGATTAATAAAATAATATTTTTATTTATATTTTTTAATAACAATATATTAAATATAAAATAAATTTATCAATAAATTAAAAAAAATTATAAAAAGAGAGTATTGTTCAAAATTGTACAACACATTATATATTTTAGAAAGTTTTATATTTTACTTTTACTATGATTGATATTTTTTCTTTTATTATAGTTGTTTTGTTATTCACTCTTATAATTCTTATATATTGGCAAATTTAAAACCCTTCAATTTTAACAAGGGTATATGTTCATGTGATTTGATGATGTTTTTAAAAGCTTTGATGATGTTTTTAAATGTGTTGGGTTTGTAATTAATGGTTCTGGATTGATTTAGAATTGCTAGAGATGATTAGATTATCTGTACATGATTAGCAAATTGAAATATGATAATCTCTTGCTTTTGTTATTCATCAGTTAGTCTGCTAATCCTGTTGCTCTAGTCGACTATTTTCATTAAATGTACCACGAATACAGGTTTAATGAAAATAGCAAATTGGTTTGGATCTTCAGTCGACTATTTCGTTCCAGACCTCTTCCTTATGCAGTAAAGTGCAAAACGTGCTGTTCTTTGCTTTCAAAAGAAGATGACCCAAAGCATTTCCTTTTTCCTATAAATACAATGCTCAAGGACGAAACAAAGTGCGAAAGAATTAAGGAGAAAACTCTCAAGTGTTGCAAACATTCAGAAGCCAAAAAGATTCTGCAGAGTTTTTTCGTTTTTACTGGTTTACTGTTTCAAGAAGAATTTTTTATTTCACTGTATCTTGTATTCTTTGATCTCGGGTTAGAGATTTGAAGGTGGGTTTTAGAACCCTATTGTGTGATCGGGTGATCACAGTGGCTCAGTGTGAGTCAGTGGGTGTTTAGAACTATTCTATAGTGTTTAGGATAGGTTCTTTGATTTTCTTGTAGTGTTCAAGAAAGGTTTGTTGTAAAGAATACATTTTTATAGTGATTAGGATATGTGGAGTTGCAGATCACCAACTGGATGTAGTTCTTGCACAAAGAACGAACCAGTATAATTCTTGGTGTTATATTTTCTCTTCCTTCATCATCTGGTATTTTCTGTATTAAGAACTAACCTACTATTTCGCAATTATCAGTCGGCTAATTCTCAGTAAACTGCACCAGTAAATTTTCTGATACGAAAAAGTTTTCAATAAAGCTATATATCAATTCAACCCCCCTTCTTGATATAATTCCACATCTAACAATTGATATCAAGAGCAGGTTCTTGTAAGGTACTCAAGAAAGATTCAAGATGGGTGACAAGCTTCCCTTTGCTGAAGGAGCATCTACCAACAAACCTCCACTCTTTGTAGGAGCGAATTATCCCTTCTGGAAAGCTAGAATGAAGATCTTCTTCGAGTCTGTTGATAGAGGCGTGTGGGATGCAGTGATTAATGGTCCTTTCACTCCAACTATGAAGGCCGAAAATGGAGAGCTGATTGAAAAGCCATGGGATCAGTGGACTGATGCAGAAAATAAGAAGGCTCAGTTTGACAGTAAGGCTAAAAATATATTAACCTCTGCTCTTAATCTTGATGAATTTTTCAGGGTTTCTCAATGCACAACAGCTAAAGAAATGTGGGACATTCTTCAAGTCACACATGAAGGTACAACAGAAGTGAAAAGAGCAAGAAAGCACACCCTCATGTTGGACTTGAAGACTTGGTTTCAAGTGGATTTGATGTCTCCAACCACCTTTGATGATGAAGATGATGGTGCTTGAAGAATGAAGATTATGTCTTATGTTTAGAGAGTCCTAGGTTGTGTGGTATGCTGCATTTCAATTAATCTTGGACTTAATCTTGGGGTTTAAAATGATTTGAAATGTTTTCAAAAGGTTTAAAATGATTTCAAAGGTTTAACTAATTTTTAACTGGTTAAAAATCTGATTTCAACTAGTTAAACTGTTCTTCGTTTTTCAAAGCTTTGTATTTGGGAAATTTTAGCTGATCGTTTTGAAATTTAAACCAGCTTAAAATCCTGGTAGCTTTGTTCGAGAATTCCATATTTCGGAATAGCTAGTTAAAACGGATTTTCAACTGACTGATTTCAAGTTCCAGAAAAAGGGTGCTCACTGGAAAATTGGTTTTAATAAAAACAACCGGTTAAAATGCGATTTCAACCGACTATTCTCGTCAGAATCAGTTTTAACAGTTTTCTATATATAACTTAAAATTCAAAGAACTAAGTGACGAATCATTTTTAGAAGAACCCACTGAGCAAGAACGTTTCTCTTACACTCTAAATCAATTTGCGAATCACTCCAAGAAGTCCAAGATCGAATTGAATAGCGAATTGAATCAAGAAATCATACTGCTTTTTCGTCATCGTTGCGTGCTCTGCTTTTTGCTTCCGCTTGAGTTTTCCAGGTGAATTCAATCCAATTATTTGTGTGTTTGTTAGTCTGCGTGTTTGTCTCTTAATCGTGGTGATTAAGGGCTCTTGTAATAGGGTTTTACAAGTGTTTAGAAGTCTTGTAGGGTTCAAGACTAGGTGCAGCTTTCTGTTTTTCGTTTTGCATGCAGTGTTCATGTAAAAACTGGTTTTTAGTGAATTGATTGAATTTGTGTGGTTAGGAAACTGGATGTAGCCTTTGTTGAAGGGTGAACCAGTATAAATCTGCTGTGTTGTTCTTCTTCCTTTGATCTTTTACATTCGGCAATTAAATTTTAAATTGTAATTGAATTGGATATATGATCAATTGATTAAAAGCATTTCAAGAACCTATTAAAACTGGTTTTAATCTTCAATCCGAATCTGGTTTTTCATATTTGGGCATTGGGTTTCGAAAATCTCTGAAAGTTTAATTCACCCCCCTCTTAAACTCAGCCATTTATTCCAACAATTGGTATCAAGAGCTGGTTCTTGAAAAATATTCAAGTTTTCTGAAAAATTTCAAACATGGCTGAAGGAAAATTGCCTTTTGCAGAGGGTGCTTCTATAAATAGGCCACCTATGTTTTCTGGGGTAAACTATCCATTTTGGAAAGTGAGAATGAAGATTTTCATTGAATCAATTGATATAGGGATTTGGAATGCTATAGTCAATGGACCGTATATCCCTAAAGAAGAGAAACCATGGGAAAGTTTAAATGCTGATGAACAAAAGAAAGTGCAATATGATTGTAAAGCAAAGAACATCATTACATCTGCACTTAATCTTGATGAATTCTTTCGTGTTTCATAGTGTTCCAATGCTAAAGAAATGTGGGAACTGTTGGAGGTTACTCATGAAGGAACAACTGATGTTAAAAGAGCTAGAAAGCATACTTTAATCCAAGAGTATGAGATGTTCAGAATGCTTCCAGGAGAAACTGTTTCAGATGTGCAAAAGAGGTTTACACACATTATAAACCATCTGATCGGCCTTGGAAAAGTGTTTGAGAAAGAGGAGCTGAACATCAAAGTGCTAAAATGTTTGGATCGAAGTTGGCAACCCAAAGTAACAACAATTTCTGAATCCAAGGACTTGTCAACAATGAGTGTTGCTGCACTTTTTGGAAAGCTAAGGGAACATGAGCTTGAGTTGAATAGACTTGCTGAACAAGAAGACAATGACAAGAAAAAGAAAGTGGCTGGCCTTGAAGACTTTGGTTCACAAAGAGGAGAATAGTGAGGATGAAGGACATGGAGGAAGTGATGCAGAAAATCTGAACCTCTTAGTTAGAAAGTTCAACAAGTTCTTGAAATACAAGAACAAAGATTACAAGAACAAGAGGTATAACAAAAAATCTGATTTAGCTTCTTCTAACTTTACTTGTTTTGGTTGTGAAAAACAGGGACATATTAAGGCTGAATGTCCATACTCACAAAACAAAGAGAGGAATGGAGAAAAGAAGCATGAAAAATCATTTAAAACCAAGAAGGCTTACGTAGCATGGGATGAGAATGATATTTCTTCTGGTGATTCTTCAAGTGATGATGAAAGGGCCAATCTTTGCCTAATGGCTGATTGTGATACAGCAAGTAGTGTAAGTTCCTCCACTACTCAAAATGGTCTTCCTTATGATCACCGCTGCAAAATTTTCTGGAATTGCATGAAGAGGCTAATAAGGTTGCTTGTTCAAACAATAGGCTTAAAGGAATGAACAATTGGCTAGAGAACAAGGTGAAAGAGCTAGAGAAAGAGCTGGAAAATTCAAAAACTGATTTTGAAAATCTGGAAATGATTTACAAGGCTTCAAGTTGCAATGATGAACATGCTGGAAAAATCTGCACAAACTGCAGAACTTTAGAAAATCAAATTGAGTATTTGAACAAATCTCTAGCTAAATTCACCATGGGAAGAGCCAACTTGGATACACTTTTAGACTTTAAAAATTGTGTAACGAATAGAGTTGGACTTGGATTTAAAAATGGTTTTCAAAAGAAACAAAAGCCTTATAGAAATTTCTTTTCACATAGAAAACCGTCCAGCACTTCATCTATTACATGCTTTTATTGTATGAACAAGGGACATACTTCAAAATCATGCAAAATCAGAAAATTTGGTGTTCCTAGTGGTCAATATATTTGGAGGCCAAAATGTGGTAGAAAGGTTATTAACTTTGTTGAACCCAAATTGATGTGGGTACCAAATTCTCTTCATTGATTGTGTTTTGCAGGTGTTCTTGAAGGCCAAGGAATCATTGTGGTATCTAGACAGTGGCTGTTCAAGGCACATGTGTGGTGACAAAAGGAAGTTTGTCAAACTCACCTTGAAAAATGGAGGTTTTGTCACATATGGAGATAATAATAAAGGGAAAATCCTTGGAAGTGGTAATGTTGGTAACATTTCTTCAATCCTCATTGAAAACGTGTTATATGTTGAAGGTTTGAAGCATAATCTTCTTAGTATTAGCCAGCTATGTGATAAAGGTTTTAGAATCACTTTTGAATCAAATCATTGCAAGATCATTGAGAAAAATTCTGATAAAATCTGCATGTTAGGCAAGAGAATTGAGAACATTTATATGCTTGATCTTGATCATATGTGTGCAACTAATTTTACATGTCTCATGTCTAAGGAAGATAGTTCATGGCTTTGGCATAGGAGAGCTGCACATATTAACATGAATCATTTGGAAAAACTGGTTTCAAAAGAACTTGTTTTAGGGTTACCTAAACTGAAATTTGAGAAAGATAAAATATGTCATGCATGCCAAAAGGGTAAACAAACCAAAGTTTCTTTTAATCTAAAAAATTATGTGTCTACAACAAAACCTTTGGAATTGCTGCATTTGGATTTGTTTGGTCCATCTAGAACAATGAGTATTGGTGGAAACTATTATGCTTTGGTTATTGTTGATGATTATTCTAGGTTTACTTGGACTTTGTTTCTGAAAAATAAAAATGATGCATTTCATGCTTTTAAGAAATTTGCCAAGGTTTTACAAAATGAAAACAGCTGCAGCATAAGTGCTCTTAGAAGTGATCATGGAGGGGAATTTGAAAATGAAAAGTTCAATCATTTTTGTGAAAAATATGGAATTAATCATAACTTTTCAGCACCTAGAACTCCTCAACAAAATGGTGTTGTTGAGAGGAAAAATAGATCACTTGAGGAACTAGCTAGGACAATGCTTAATGAATCAAACATCCCTAAATATTTTTGGGCGGATGCAAGAATACTGCATGTTACATAATAAATAGGGTTTTGATAAGACCTATTTTGAAGAAAACCCCTTGTGAATTGTACAAAGGGAGACAACCCAACATAGCACATCTTAGAGTGTTTGGCTGCAAGTGTTTTGTTTTAAATAATGGCAAAGAAAAACTTGGCAAATTTGATGCTAAAGCTGATGATGCATTGTTTTTAGGCTATTATTTACATAGCAAAGCATATAGGATCTTCAACAAGAGATTAGCTATCATTGAGGAATCAATACATGTTGTTTTTGATGAGACTAATGTGCAAAATGAAGGTGCAGTGAGTGGTGCAGGTGCAGGTGAAGAGAACTTAATTGAAAGTGTATCAACTGGACATGTAGAAACCGATAAAGCTCGCTGCAGGCGGTATTTTAGCTGGTGAAAATCGAAAGAACCGATCGAAATCCCGGCACCGAATTAAATTCTGCAGAAAATGATCTACCTAAAGAATGGAGGGTGCCTCGCAATCTGTCCATTGGAAATGTGATAGGAGATGTTCAAAGAGGTGTTTCTACAAGAAGGTCTATGCATGATACATGTTTAACTGCTGCATTTGTTTCCCAAGTTGAGCCTAAATGTGTTGGTGATGCTTTATTGGATGAAAACTGGATTTTGGCAATGCAAGATGAACTGAACCAATTTAAAAGGAATGAGGTTTGGGAACTAGTCCCTTGCACACCTAACATGAATATAATTGGCACAAAGTGGGTGTTTAAAAATAAAATGAATGATCAAGGAGTAATAACTAGAAACAAGGCTAGGCTTGTAGCTAAAGGGTATAACCAAGAGGAAGGAATAGATTATGAGGAAACATATGCTCCTGTTGCTAGGTTAGAAGCTGTTAGGTTATTACTTGCTTTCTCATGCATGATTGGATTCAAACTGCATCAAATGGATGTGAAAAGTGCTTTTTTGAATGGATATATAAATGAAGAAATTTATGTTTCACAACCATCTGGATTTGTTGACCACAAATTTCCTAACCATGTATATAAGCTCAAGAAGGCTCTTTATGGACTCAAGCAAGCTCCAAGACAATGGTATGAAAGGTTAAGTAACTTTCTTATCTCTCAAAACTTTGAAAGGGGCCAAGTTGATAAAACTTTGTTCATTAGAAAGTCTTTGGACAGCATTATACTGGTGCAGGTTTATGTGGATGATATAATCTTTGGATCCACTAATGAGAAGCTTTGTGAAGAATTTGTTGCAACTATGCAGGGGGAGTTTGAGATGTCAATGATGGGTGATCTAAACTTCTTCTTAGGCTTACAAGTCAAGCAATTAGATCATGGAACATTCCTCAATCAGTCAAAATATTGCAAAGAGTCATTAAAGAAATATGAGATGGACAATCGCAAAGAATCAAGCACACCCATGGCTACCAGCGAGCTATCTTGATGCGGATGAAAATGGTAAACCTTTTGATTCCACTAAGTATAGAGGTTTGATTGGTTCACTATTATATCTAACTGCTAGTAGGCCTGATATAATGTTTAGTGTATGCATGTGTGCTAGGTTTCAATCTAATCCTAAAGAATCACATTTTGCAATTGCCAAAAGAATCTTGAAATATCTAAAAGGAACTATTAATGTTGGTTTGTGGTATCCTAAAGGTGCTTCTTTTAATCTAGTGGGCTATTCGGATGCAGACTTTGCTGGATGTAAACTTGATAGAAAAAGCACTAGTGGAACTTGTCATCTACTAGGAAGTAGTCTAGTATCTTGGCATAGCAAAAAGCAAGCTAGTTTGGCTTTGTCTCATCGTCGAAGCCGAATATGTAGCAACTGGGAGTCTGTTGTGCTCAAACTCTTTGGTTAAAACAGCAGACTTTTTGATTATGGTTTGAAACTAGATCACATTCCTATTAGGTGTGACAATACAAGTGCTATCAACTTAACAAAAATCCTATTTTGCACTCTAGAACGAAACATATAGAAATAAGGCACCATTTCATTAGGGATCATGTTCAAAAAGGTGATTGCATAATTGAATTTGTTGACTCTAATAACCAACTTGCTGACATATTTACCAAACCACTCTCAAAAGATAGGTTTTTCCAATTAAGAAATGAGTTGGGTGTCCTTGATGTTTCAAATGTGATATAATTCGTGTATGTGATTCATTTCTGCTGTTTTATATGTTTGAATGGTTAAATCTGCATATGTGTTGATTAATTGCAGTTAGATTTGCATATTGGATGTTATAAGTGAAATCTACAATGTTATTCAGGATTTTAGTTAGTTGTTTCGAGCTTTTAATCAGTTGTTTTGCATAATTTGGGGCTGCAGTGGATGTGCAGTAATATCTGTCTCTGTTTTAGCCAGTTAATCTGTTGATTTAGTCAGTTAAAATCATTTATCTGCATTAAATCAGTATCAGGATTTCTATTTTAATCAGCTGTTTCTCACAAATCAACTGACTGAAATTGCCTGTCACCATGCAAAGTTTAAAATTTGAACGAATTTACTGTTAAACTGCATTAATTCACATTTAATTGGTGCATTTAAATTGATTAATTGAGAAATGTGCATCTGAACATGATAAATAAAGCTGGTTAAAAAGAATCTTGACTCCTATTTTGTCTTGTAGTGGCTTTGCTTTACTTTTTAGCTGGTTTCTCTCTCCAAATACGTATTGCATTCAACCAACTGAATTCTTTGGTCAAGTCTGTGCATACTGCATTTCTCTGTCCCATATATTCCAACTGAATGCATTTGATTGATTCTTTGACTGAATAAAGCATTAATTTGTTAAAAATTGAAAATCTGAAATGTTAAATACATGTGTTGTGCATTGCTTCACTGTTATTCACCCTGCTCGTGTAAAAATTCTGCATAATCCATTCTCTATACTCTATTTCTCTACACTTTATCTTTTCTGAAATGGCATCTTCAAGCAACCCAAGGAAGAGATAAAAAAATGCTGGGTCATCCAAAAATAAGGAACCTGAGATTCCAGCAACTCATACTTATAGACATGGGTCTATAGAAGCTTGGTTCGAAGGTGATGAAGAGAGGATTGAGAAGTTTCAATCCCATATCAGTAGGAAGGTCGTAAACTCACCGAAAGTGCTCGGTTTCAGTGGTCTGGAAGATGAAGGATTAGGCTGACATTATAGCCATGATTCAACATCAGGATCTGCAAAAATTTCTGGAATTAAATGGGTTCATATACCCAGACTTGGTGAAAGTATTTTACACAAATCTCAAGCATGATGGATCTGTTTTAACTTCCAAAGTAAAAGGAAAGGAGATGATCATAAACAACTCTGTTTGGAGAAGAGTAGGGGGCTTCAAAACTGATGGCATTGTGGTTAGCAGGGGTTTGTGTGGTTCCTTGGAAGACTTTAACAAAGTTCAAATGTACAGAGAGTGCTTGAGGAACCCTCAAGGATTTGTTCGTGGATTTGAGGTGGGTGGACTGACCTTGACAACAAGGGTTCTTACATTTATCATCACATGGATGATCACTCCAAGGGGAAGCAATCATGCTACATTGAATGAAGGTGATCTTCTTCTAATTTTTTGTTTGATGAAATCTGTGAGAATTAACTGGATACATATCATCAAAGATCACATGATGAAGTCCAAAAGGCTGCCTGATTATCGTCTTCCATATGCTGTGATAATTTCCAAATTCCTTGAGTATTTTGGTGTGGACATTAGAGGTGAACAGAAAATAAACATAGGGAGATCCCATCAGCTGGACAATAGCTTTCTCTTTAAGTTTGGCTTCACCAAAAGCAATGGAGCATGGACTACTGGACAAGAAGCTGGCAATGCAGAGACAAGCGCTGCTGGAACTGCTGCTGGAGTTGCAACTGATGAAGCTGGAAATGAAGAACCTAGTGCAGAAAACTACTCAATGATGGGAGATATTGTACCTTATGTTCCTCCAGTTGACCGTGGAACTCCACTTTCATTGTTTGAACAAGCAGTGTTACAAAGATTTGATTCCATCCAATCTCATCAACAATATCATCACAACTACTGCATGAATAGGTTTGGGCGCATTGATCAAAGTATTGAAGATTTACATGCCCAACTTGCACAAATAAATATGGGTTATTATACTGCTCCTGGTGATGATGGTGGAGAAGATGATAATTGATCTCTGCTGCTGTTTCTGCTATGCTGTCATTGAAATCTGCTGTTGTTAGTTTCAGCATGTTGTCTCTCCTGCTGTTGTTAGTTTCAGCATGTTGTCTCTCCTGCTGTTGTTGTTTCCCGTGTATCTCTTGTGCCTTTTAATTTCTGTTAGTTTGTGTTGTTGTTTCTTGCCTTCTCTTTTAATTTTGTTTTGTTCATGTGCTGTTAGTCAATTGCTGCTGCTGTTTTTAATTGGGTTAAATTCCCATGTATCTTGAACAATTTTAAATTTGCTGCATATGCTATTTTATTTCTATTCTCTTGTGCTATTTGATGATTCCAAAGGGGGAGAAATTGTTGAATGCATTTGAAGGCACATGAAGCGCAAGCGCAAGTGAAAGGGGGAGAATCTGAATCTGCAACGCTGTTGCTGTGAAAGCGCTTCTGCTATACTGCTGCTATTTTTAATGCTATATTGTTTTACCACACTGTTCTGCTATTTCTGCTGCTGTATTTTGTTTTGTGCAGGACTCTTACATTCTTCAAAGACAATGAATGCATCAAGTGGTTGTCATCATCAAATAGGGGGAGTTTGTTGGACTTGAAGACTTGGTTTCAAGTGGATTTGATGTCTCCAACCACCTTTGATGATGAAGATGATGGTGCTTGAAGAATGAAGATTGTGTCTTATGTTTAGAGAGTCCTAGGTTGTGTGGTATGCTGCATTTCAATTAATCTTGGACTTAATCTTGGGGTTTAAAATGATTTGAAATGTTTTCAAAAGGTTTAAAATGATTTCAAAGGTTTAACTAATTTTTAACTGGTTAAAAATATGATTTCAACTAGTTAAACTGTTCTTCGCTTTTCAAAGCTTTGTATTTGGGAAATTTTAGTCGATCTGTTTCGAAATTTAAACCAGCTTAAAATCCTGGTAGCTTTGTTCGAGAATTCCATATTTCGGAATAGCTAGTTAAAACGGGTTTTCAATCGATCGATTTCAAGTTCCGGAAAAGGGTGCTCACTGGAAAATTGGTTTTAATGAAAACAACCGGTTAAAATGCGATTTCAACCGACTATTCTCGTCGAATCGGTTTTAACAGCTTTCTATATATAACTTGAAATTCAAAGAACTAAGTGACGAATCATTTTTAGAAGAACCCACTGAGCAAGAACGTTTCTCTTACACTCTAAATCAATTTGCGAATCACTCCAAGAAGTCCAAGATCGAATTGAATAGCGAATTGAATCAAGAAATCATACTCTGTTTTTCGTCACTGTTGCGTGCTCTGTTTTTGCTTCTGCTTTGAGTTTTCCAGGTGAATTCAATCCAATTCTTTGTGTGTTTGTTAGCTGCGTGTTTGTCTCTTAATCAGGGTGATTAAGGGCTCTTGTAATAGGGTTTTACAGGTGTTTAGAAGTCTTGTAGGGTTCAAGACTAGGTGCAGCTTTCTGTTTTTCGTTTTGCATGCAGTGTTCATGTAAAAACTGGTTTTTAGTGAATTGATTGAATTTGTGTGGTTAGGAAACTGGATGTAGCCTTTATTGAAAGGTGAACCAGTATAAATCTGCTGTGTTGTTCTTCTTCCTTTGATCTTTTACATTCGGCAATTAAATTTTAAATTGTAATTGAATTGGATATATGATCAATTGATTAAAAGCATTTCAAGAACATATTAAAACTGGTTTTAATCTTCAATCCGAATCTGGTTTTTCATATTTGGGCATTGGGTTTCGAAAATCTCTGAAAGTTTAATTCACCCCCCCTCTTAAACTTAGCCATTTATTCCAACACCTCATACAAGAGTATGAGATGTTTCGAATGCAGCCTGGAGAGACCATTCAAGATGTGCAGAAGCGTTTCACACACATAGTCAATCATCTGCTGGGCTTAGGGAAGAAGTTTGATGATGAAGAGCTCAATATAAAGGTTCTTAAATGCTTAAGTAGGAGCTGGCAGCCGAAAGTTACAGCCATCCTTGAAACAAAGGATTTGACTACCATGAGCACTGCAACCTTGTTTGGAAAACTCAGAGAATATGAGCTGGAGCTGAGTAGGCTTGATCAACTTGAAAATTCAGATAAACAAAACAAGAGTCTTGCACTTAAAGCCAAGGAGTACATAAAGAGTGATGAAGAAAAAGAAGATGAAAGCACAGAGTTTGCTATGCTGGTTAAGAGGTTTGGAAAATTCCTAAAGAGGAAGAATAACTCAAAGGACAGGTTTCAGGAAAACCAGAGAAGGTACACTAGAAACCTGATTTTAATTCCTCTAATTTCTCTTGCTTTAATTGTGGGCAGCCAGGACATGTCAAGGTAGATTGTCCTCTTTTGAATCAAAGAAAAGATAGAAGCCCAAAAAGAAATGAAAGAAGAGACAAAGACAAACGAAATCAGCACTTCAAGAAAGGCAAGAAAGCTTATATGGCCTGGGATGACAGTGATTCCAGCAAAACATCAAATTCAGATTCTGAATCTGAAAACCAAGCCAATTTGTGCCTTGTAGCCAATGAAGAAACAGCTAGCCAAGTAAGTTCGTGTGATTCTGATATGAGTGAGAATTATGACACCTTGTTTGATGCATTCAGAGAATTACATGATGAAGCAAAGAAACTGGACTATCAGAATAATCGGCTAAAAGGACTAAATAACTGGCTAGAAAATAAGGTACTGGAACTGGAAGATCAGAATAGCAGACTGAAAGATGAAAACAGTCAACTAAAAGACAATGTCCTGCAACTGAAAAACCAGATCGAGTCTGATAAATCTGAGAATGATAAAATTGAATCTGCAAAGTGTGAAAACTGTATTAATCTTCAAAATAAAGTTGGTTATTTGATTAAAACATTGGCAAAGTTTCAAATTGGTCATAATACTCTTAATCAACTTCTACATTCTCAAATTGGTTTTTCAAATGGAAATGACCTTGGTTATGGAAAACGTTATCATGCTGCTAAGAACAAATCTTATCCCAGTAACAGATTTAAAACATATTCTTATTGCTTGAAACATGGTCATATATCTAGATTTTGCTATGTCAAGAATTTTGGGATTTCAAGAGGTGAATTCTATTGGAAATCCAAATCATATGTTGCTCCTAACTTCAAAGGACCCAACCTGTTTTGGGGACCTAAATTTGTAAATTAACTTTGTTTTGCAGATCTGTCATAGAGCAAAGAGAGCTTCATGGTACCTAGATAGTGGTTGCTCTAAACACATGACAGGTGATAAATCAAAGTTGATGAACTTCAAGGCATTTGAAGCTGGTTCAGTTACTTTTGGAGACAATAACAAAGGCAAAATCAAAGGATCTGGAGACATTGGAGACTGTTCTTCTTCACAGATTAAGGATGTACTTTTTGTTGAAGGACTAAAACACAATCTGCTAAGCATAAGTCAGCTATGTGACAAAGGTATGAAAGTCACTTTTGATGCAGAATTTTGTATCATATACAACTGTAAAACTGCAGATATTGTGCACATTGGGAGAATGGTAAACAATGTTTACATGTTGGATATTAACCCCTCAAATCTCAAGAACATCTGCTTGTTAACCAAAGAAGATGAAAGCTGGCTATGGCATAGAAGGTGTGGACATACCAACATGCAGTTATTGAACAAGATCAGCTGCAAAAGTCTTGTAAGAGGGCTTCCAAATGTGAAATTTGTGAAGGACAAAGTATGTTCGGTTTGCCAAAAAGGAAAGCAGTCCAAAAGCTCATTTGAGTAAAAGAATGTCATTTCAACAAGGAGACCACTTGAACTTTTGCATCTTAATTTGTTTGGTCCATCAAGAACTGTAAGTATTGGAAACAACTCATATGTTCTTGTTATTGTTGATGATTTCTCAAGGTATACTTGGACACTATTTCTTTCTTCAAAAGATGAAACTTTCCATGCATTCAAAAGATTTGCTAAGATCATTTCAAATGAAAAAGATCTTAAAATTGTTTCCTTAAGAAGTGATCATGGAACTGAGTTTCAAAACATGCATTTTGAAAAGTTTTGTTCTAAATATGGCATATCTCACAACTTTTCTGCACCTAGAACTCCACAGCAAAATGGAGTTGTTGAAAGAAAGAACAGGACTCTCCAAGAATGTGCAAGGACAATGTTGAGTGAATCCAAGCTTCCAAAATACTTTTGGGCAGATGCAGTCTCTACAGCTTGTTATGTACTTAATAGAGTTTTGCTTAGACCAATGCTTGATAAAACTCCATATGAACTTTTGAATGATAAAATTCCTAGTATTACATATTTCAAAGTCTTTGGCTGCAGGTGCTTCATACTAAACAATGGAAAAACATCAGTAGGCAAATTTGATGAAAAAGCTGATGATGGTATCTTCCTAAGTTATTCCATGAATAGCAAAGCCTATCGTGTTTTCAACAAAAAGAACTTAACTGTGGAAGAATTTATTCATGTTGTATTTGATGAGGTCTTATGCCAAAAAGAGAGAAAAGGTAATTCTCTTGCAGGTTCTGATGATGAGAAGTCTGAGAAATCTGAAAAGAATGAAGATCATGTAGAAAAATATGCTAAAACTGACAGACAGGATGAACCAGTCGACTATAACTCTAGATCAGTCGACTACTCTGCAGCAGACAATGCACTATCCAAATCCTGGAGAACTCAAAAAGGATTGTCTCTTGATAACATCATTGGGAATGTTGAAAAGGGAGTAACAACTCGAAACTCTCTACATGAATTCTGTAATCACATGGCATTTGTTTCACAAATAGAACCTAGAAATATTCATGATGCATTGCTTGATCATAATTGGATAATTGCTATGAATGAAGAGTTGAATCAGTTTGTTAGGAATAATGTTTGGCATCTAGTACCTAGGAATAATGAAATGAATGTGATATGAACAAAGTGGGTTTTCAAAAACAAACTAGATGAAAATGGTGTAATAACTAGAAACAAAGCTAGACTAGTAGCAAAAGGATATAATCAGGAAGAAGGCATTGATTATGATGAAACTTATGCACCAGTTGCTAGATTAGAAGCCATTAGGTTGTTGCTTGCATTTGCATGTCTTAAAAGCTTCAAACTCTATCAAATGGATGTTAAAAGTGCTTTTCTTAATGGCTTTATGAATGAGGATGTGTATGTTGAACAGCCACCTGGTTTTGTTTATTCTAAGTTTCCTAACCATGTTTACAAACTCAAAAAGGCATTGTATGGTCTTAAACATGCACCTAGACAGTGGTATGAAAGACTTACAACTTTCCTCATATCACAAGGTTTTAAAAGAGGAGTTGTGGATAAAACTCTTTTCACTAAGAAAGTTGTTAATGATCTCATACTTGTGCAGATTTATGTTGATGACATTATCTTTGGATCATCTAATCCCTCTCTTTGCCAAGAGTTTGCAGAATCAATGCAAGGTGAATTTGAGATGTCTATGATGGGAGAATTGAATTTCTTCCTAGGTTTGCAGGTCAAACAGTTGGAGAATGGAACCTTCATAAACCAATCTAAATACTGCAATGAATTGCTGAAGAAGTTCAACATGGAAAGCTGCAAAGAAGCCAATACACCAATGTCCTCAAGCTGTTATCTTGATATTGATGAATCTGGAAAATCAGTTGATGCAACTATGTATAGAGGTTTGATTGGATCTTTGTTATACATCACTGCTAGCAGACCTGACATCATGTTTGTTGTATGTCTATGTGCAAGATTCCAAGCTAATCCAAAGGAATCACATCTCACAACTGCAAAACGAATTTTGAAGTATCTCAAAGGAACTGTGAATGTTGGGTTGTGGTATTCAACTGGTAATGAGTTAAATCTGGTTAGATATACTGATTCTGATTTTGCAAGTTGCAAATTAGACAGGAAAAGCACCAGTGGAACATGTCACTTGTTTGGAAACTGTTTAATTTCATGGACAAGCAAGAAACAAGCATGTGTTGCACTTTCCACAGCAGAAGCTGAATACATAGCTGCTGGTAGCTGTACTGCACAGATTTTGTGGTTGAAACAACAGCTAAGTGATTTCAATTTACATCTTTTTGATATTCCAATCTTATGTGACAACACCAGTGCAATCAATCTAACTAAGAATCCTATATAGCACTCCTGAACTAAGCACATTGAAATAAGGCACCATTTTATAAGAGATCACATAGAAAAGAAGGATTGTAGGATTGAATTCATCTCTACTAATGATCAGTTAGCTGATATATTCACTAAACATCTTGGTCGTGATAGGTTTTTCAAACTTAGAAATGAATTGGGTATCCTAAATATTAATCATCTCTCTTAAAATTTCTTCTGCTGAGTTGATTAGTTTGTTAATTCTATGAAATAGTTGGTTTATTTCATTTAACTGGCAATAATATTTTACTAATGCAGATTTCAGTGTGTTAATTTCGTGTAACAGTCGACTTATTTCACTTAACTGACAGTAGTGATTTACTGTTACAGAAAATAGTTTGCTTATTTTCAGGAAATAACAGACTTATTTCATTAATTGTACTTGCAGGTGTTATTACAATATGAACAACTTATTAAATGTTTAAACTAACTGATTAAATCCACTAAATAAAGTTAAAATTCAGTCAAATTGTCTTCAAACATGTTCAAACCTTGTCAGTAAATAACAAACTCATACATATTCCTCCTCTGCACTATTTGTAACTGAATACCTTCTCAACTGATCAATGTTTCGTGTGATCTTGTGTCTATATAATTCTTCTGGTTTTTTAGAGATCACTACTGTACATCTCTCTCATTGCATTGTTGTATGAAATGGGTGAATCTGTGAAACTCAAAATGCAAAGGAAGGTGATCCTTTCTCCTAAGATTCTGAAATTTAGCTGGCTGGACAATGAAAATCTGACCTTTGTGAGAAATTCACTTCAAGCTCAGGGTCTTCAACAGTTTGTCGAGCTAGAAGGTAACTTCTACATAGATCTTGTGAAATTATTTTATGCTAACATGAAGGTGGAGAACAATGTACTGGTTTCTCAAATAAGAGGCAGAGAAGTGTGGATTGATAACACTCTGTGGAGAAGAGTTGCTGGATTGAAAAATGAGGGAATCAAGATAAGTAAGGGCAACACTGGAGCAGTACCCAATTTCAACAAGGAAGTCGTGTACAAGGACTGTTTGCGGAACTGTGATGAGGCTCTGATCCTAAAATACAATGTGGGAAGAATGAAGCGTGATGAGAGACTCCTAGCTTTCTTTCTTGCGTGGCAGCTTATTCCCAGGGGGAGTAATCACGCACAGTTGATGGAAGAAGAAGAAGATCTTGCTCTAATTCATTGTCTGAAGAATCGCATTATGGTCAATTGGATTTATGTGATCAAGGGTCACATGTTCAAGGCAAAAAGATTGAGTGATCACAAGTTGCCATATGCCATTCTGATCTCAAAGTTTCTGGACTACTTTAGCTTTCCCACTGAAGGCGAGACCACCAGGATTGTCAACCATAAACATATGTTTGATAACTACTATCTGCGCAAAATGGGATTAACTAAGGTAAATGGTGAATGGTCCTATGAAGCTGGAGCATCATCATCTGCACATGGAGCATTGCCATCCCTAGATTTAGTAATAGTATAATAAGGGACTGAACAATCTATCTACATAACTAAATATGTATTCATAAAAAGGGAGGTTTTTTCCCTGCATTAGTTCTTCTTTAGTTTAGATAAAGACACTCAAATAGGAAAGCATGATAAATGAGACAAGAAACACTCATGTGATGGTTGACAATGATGACATGTGGGTTGAAAAGTACTAGTTTTGGCAGAGATGAGTTTAGGGTTTGTGACAAACAATGATGTATGAAAGTAAAGTAAGTAAGCTTCAAAACAATATCATTTTACCATTCTTTACAAAAAGAGAAAACTAGGTCACTTGTTGAAATGTCAATTTTACCAATTTTTTTCTAATTTAATCCAGATCATACTATCCATTTTTTAAAAAAAGTATGATTTCCACTTAAATTGATCTATTCGGTTCGATTTTTGGAACCATATCCAAAATACATTTGGAGATTATACAATTTGTAATGTGTTTTCATATTACACAATTTAAAATACATTTTTAGATTTGAAAGTCTATTTTAAATTACATAATCTAAAAATTCAAAATATATTTATAAATACCAAGATATAGATATTACATAATCTAGAAATCTCATGTACATTAAAATATATTTTCAAATTTTACAACTAAAAAACATAAATTATGAGTAGTTTAGATTTTTCCATAGTTTAAATTATGAGTAGTTTAGATTTTTCCATAGTTTTCATAGAAGTATTTGAAGAAACAATAAAAGATGGAGGAAAAAAAGCCTTATATTCTCTTTTTTTTTACTAATCTTTTAAAACTAGTCTTGCTCTTGTATGTCTGGTAAAATTTACTATAAAAGTTGGGTTTTTGTTTCGTACACCTTCATGGCCAATAAGAAATATAAAAAATATTTCTCCATGCAGTTTTGTTGCAAAGATGGCGACTTAATTTAAAAGTTTGAAAATTAAATATTATATTTTTAATTGTGTAATTATAATTTTTTTAATGTTGAGAAATCTGAATTATATAACTTAAAATACATTAGATCGTGGATTCAGAAATGTTTTCTATTTTTCTCTTATAAAAGTTTTTTAAAAAACTTTATGGTAACATACCTCAAATCACACACATATAATTATTTCCACTATATTAATCACCGTCTTATCCTGAACTACTATTATGAAAAGAGAATAATTTACTATATAAATCAAAAGTATAATTTACAAAATAAATAATTACAAAAATTAACAAATTTAAATCAATTTTTTATTACTCTCATGAAGTTAATAAAAATATATAAATGTAATATAATTTTACACATAATCCATTATATATTCAGTAATAATTGATTATAATGTATATATAATATTTTTTAATGTAATTATTTTTATTAATAAATTATATATTATATATAAATAATTGAAATAGATATTAAAATAATTAATAAATAAAATTAACTAATTAATGAAATTTTTATATTAAGTAAAATAATTTATTTTAATATTTAAAATGTAATTTTTATATATTAAAAATTGTAACATTTTTATTTTTATTTATATGTTTTAAAAAAATTTCATTAAATTATTTTTAAAATATTATTTTATAATTTAATTTTTAAATATATTAATATAAAATTATATATATTTTATCACGGTGCGGATGAGTCTTGAAAAGATTCAAAAATTTTAGTGAAGGCAGGATATGAAGCTAATACATTAAACTCAAATGTTTCTTATAAATCAGCTATATGTATTTCTTTGATATCATAGACACAATTTATATATTTAAATGTATAAAAAAATTTATTATTACTATTTTTATTTATAAAGAATGTTAATAATATATATATATATTTAAAATAAAATAGTTATTTAAAAGTAAGGATATTACATTATTCAATTCTTTTAGTAAAACGAATAAATAAATATAATTGATTATATATATATATAAATTAACAAAAATTATTTTAAAAATTTTATACATAACATTTTATAATTATATTGCACAAAAAAAAAATTTGGACTATTACAGAAATTACATGAATATTTGAATAGATATAAAAAGTACTTTGAAAATAAAAATATAATTATATCATATGAATTCAATTATATTTATGAAGTTTGAACATGTCTCTTTAATACTTGTGTGTGTCTGACATAATAGTGTGTGTCTGACATAAGAGTGACATAGGAAAAGAAATATGTGTATGATATAGCAGTGACATAGAGAAATATGTGTATGACATAGCAGTGACACAACACATAGAAATAAATATCCTGTGGAAGTACTAAATTTAAGAAAACTTTTTTTAACTTCTAACATAACTTCAATACTACTATCTTATTATAACTTTAATATAATTTCATCATAACTTCAACACAAATCTCACACAAATAGAGTGTCTTTTTATTATAGAAACAAGTACATGATCTTAATTGCATGTCTGACACATATCAGATACACAGAAATGATGTGTATAAAATACATGTAAGATATCCTATAAAAGTATTGAATTGCAGAAAACATCTTTTGAATCTCTGACACAAATTTAATACAACTCTATCATAACTTCAACACAATTCTGACACAAATAAGAAAATGATCATATATAATAAAAGATATTTAGATCCATATTTATAAAGTTTGAACATGCTTCTTTAATAAGTTAGTTGTGTGTCTGACTCATATTTGACACACCAAAATATGTGTCTGACACATATTTGACACACCAAAATATGTGTCTGACACACATGTAACATATCTGCATTGAAAATATTGAATTTAAGAAAACATTTTTTTAATCTCTGACACAAATTTGATACAACTCCATCATAACTACAAAACAACTCTCACACAAAATTAATAAAGACAAACAAAATAATATTTTATTACATAAAAATAAAAATATTTAAATTATATATCCTATTATAAATATTTTTATTTATTCTCTTATAATAATATATTTAGATATCGTAAAATTTTTTAAATTGTTAGTTTATCTTAAAATAAATCTCAAATACAATATTTTTTTAATATTAATAGTTAAGAAAAGGATAAAATATCTTAGATGAATTAGATAGATAAATAATTTTTTTATGTACAATATATTTAAATTATTGTATTTAAATATATATTATTGATTAACAATTTAAATAATTTATAATGATGTAATATACATATATATATTATTTTATTTTATTTTATAGCCAAGAAATTATGATAATAGTTGAAAATAGGTGGATAAGTGAATCACATAAACTAGTTGATAAAGTAAAATAAAAAATCACACGAGATATCTTTTGCAATTATATCTAATTATGGCGTCAATAAATTAGTTAAAGAATCCAAACATGATTAAAGATATAAATTTAGTATCTAACAAGAAGAGTTGGTTGAAGATTTGATGTGTCTTGACTTAAGCCTTCGCTAGCCATGGGCTATGCCCCAAGACAATAACCACAACTTTGATCATAAGCCACACTTTCATCATGAGCTCCACAACAGGAGAAGAACCAATCTCTTTTGCATACACCAAAATGTAGCTTCATTTCATTAAACATTTCCAGTTCAATTACTTTCCCTAGCTGAATCAAGTTTTTAAAACTACCTATGAAACCATTTCTGCCACTCATAGACAAATATGAAAGTAAAATGAATGACTAATTTAATGTTTACATTGAATTTCTTCATATTTACATTGAAAAGAATCGCTAATTAATATTATTAATTATGAAAAAAATATTATTCTTACCAGTATTTATTATAATTAATATTATATCAAAGATTAAAATTAATTTACAAAATATCCAAATTATATTATATTTCAAATATATGAGACGTGTAACTAAAATATAACTATATATTCTTTAAAAATAATTATTAATTCCTTTTAAAGCCATAGAAAATCACTAGTGTTAATGAACTTAAAATTATAAAAAATGTTATTTACCTTTTGATATCATTAAGTAAATATTAATTTAGTTTTGACAATACTATGAAATATAAAATTATTTTAATTTTAATGTCTAAATTATAATAAGAAGAATTAAAAGGCAATAATTGGTAAAATGGGAGGATATTTTTATAAATTTAGAAATATGAAATATGGGAGAGAATGTTAGAATTTGGAATTGCAACGATAGAATAATGAAATCATGCGTACCCTATAAATTGAAAGCTCAAAGGAAGAGTGTTGTAGTAGAGAGAAAACAGAAGAAGGGTTTTTGTTAATAGGAGGAGAGAGAGAGAGAAAGAGGGAGATGGCGAGAGGGGAGAGAGCAGAGACGGAGAGTGGCGCGTCGTTACCGTCGGTGGGTACGGACGCCAAGAAGCGGAGAGTGACGTATTTCTACGAACCCTGCATCGGTGATTACTACTACGGTCAAGGGCATCCAATGAAGCCGCACCGCATTCGCATGGCCCACAACCTCATCGTCCACTATGGTCTCCACCGCCGCATGCAGGTCAACCGTCCCTTTCCCGCGGCGGAGGCCGACATCGGCCGCTTCCACTCTGACGACTACGTCGAGTTCCTGTCCTCCATTTCGCCGCAAATCCTATCCGAGAACTCCCACTCACACTACCGCCAGCTCAAGCGCTTCAACGTCGGGGAGGACTGCCCCGTCTTCGACGGCCTCTTCGACTTCTGCCGCGCCTCCGCCGGCGGCTCCATTGGCGCCGCCGTTCGCCTCAACCGCGCCGACGCCGACATCGCCATTAACTGGGCCGGCGGCCTGCATCACGCCAAGAAGGCAGAGGCCTCCGGCTTCTGCTACGTCAACGATATTGTTCTCGGCATTCTTGAACTTCTCAAAGTTCATAGGGTATTTTTATTTTTTGTTTTCGTAGCAAACCAACGCAATTGAATGGAATCGATTTGGATTAATTTTAATTTCACTCTGAACCCCAGCCAATCCAACCCACTGACACCCCTTTTATTTTCAAAATAAACACCTTTTTAGTACATGAAGAGAGGCCAGGTGCGTGTTTGGTTTCATGTTAGATTGTCTAGAATCACATCGAAACATTAGTTAATGTGATTAGGTAAATTTTGCATGTTTAGCTCTGCGTTGAGGAATTGATTCTGGGTCTAGGGTTGATTATGAGATGTTTCAACTGCATGTAGCTGTTGGGTTGGAGAGCAAATTTTACACCAAGTTTCACAACCAACTTGCTTTTTTAATAAAAACATCTAGCTTCGCTATCAATTTTAACCAAAATGAATTTTGCCCTAACTTCGTATCCATTTTAGTAAATGTGGGGACTAAAGCTGAATTTTCAGATATTTTGTGGAACTATAAACATCTTTTATCCTTTAAATTTTCTGTAGTTATGCATGTGAAAATAAAAAATTGTGATTTTACTTTTACAAAAACTGCTTCTCTATTACTTGTTATAATAGTGGTTAGTTTTCCGTTGTTCCTTTTCTAATTATATTTTTCATGCTGTGTTCTTTGGTGATGGTCAGCGTGTGCTGTATATTGATATTGATGTTCACCATGGAGATGGGGTCGAAGAGGCATTTTACACTACTGATAGGGTCATGACAGTGTCATTTCACAAGTTTGGGGATTTTTTCCCAGGAACTGGTCACATTAAAGACATTGGGGTGGGTGCTGGAAAGAATTATTCTCTTAATGTCCCACTCAATGATGGATTGGATGATGAGACTTTCCGTTGTCTGTTTCGCCCCGTCATTCAAAAAGTCATGGATGTTTATCAACCGGATGCAGTTGTTCTTCAGTGTGGAGCTGACTCCTTGTCTGGTGACCGGTTAGGATGCTTCAACTTGACTGTGAAGGGTCATGCAGATTGCCTTCGTTTCCTTAGATCATTCAATGTTCCTCTAATGGTATTGGGTGGGGGAGGATATACAGTTCGGAATGTTGCTCGTTGTTGGTGTTATGAGGTCCCTTTCTCTACCTACTTGGACGGAAATGTGAATGGTTTTAGTTATGGCCTAATAATCATACTTATTTATTACCATTTTGCACTTTCTTTGTTGTAGACCGCGGTGGCAGTAGGAGTGGAGCCTAATCCTAAGTTGCCTTACAATGAATATTATGAATATTTTGGCCCAGATTACAGTCTTCATCTCGAGCCATCCAACATGGAAAACCTAAACGCACCCAGGGATCTGGAAAAAATTCGGTGAGTTTTCATTAATTTCTTTTCTCTTGCATCACTGTTAATGATTCTGATTTTAATTCTTTTTTTCATTTTGATTGGGGATAAAATCTGGCCTGAATAATTAGTTAATACTTGTGAATCCAGTTTGTCAGATGCACAATATTTTTCAGTAGCTAAGTCACATCTTTTCACAAATACGATGCTTCAACTTTCCAGAATCTTATAAATAATTGCCTACGCCTGAACAAGTTATAGTTTAGATTAGGAAGATGGCCTGTTGTTGGATTGTATTATTCTAGATGTCGAATATCTAAAGCCACTGTAGCAAGTTGTCTCTCCTTTGTGCCTAGGCCAGGGAGGCAGGGACTGAACTTGAGAAGGATTACAGCTTCCATTTTCTCACGCATATAGTGGCCATACAAGTCTCTGTGTGTGTTTGTTTTGGTGGGTGGTTAACTTGGGAAGTGCTTACAAGTTACAAATTTAGATTATCATCTATACCCAAATGTCTTTCCATGTCAACCAGCAGACCTGACATGGAGCTTTCCACCTTTAGATATACTGAGTTTGTTATAAAAGTAGCTCACGGGCACTTGAGCAGTAGCCGAGGTGAAAACCTGCTTCCCATCAATGGTTAGGGAGCCCGCTTCAAATCCCCCTCCCCAGTAGTAAATGCTATCACCCTGGAGATAAAAAAGGAATTCTATTTTATTATGTTTAATTTTAGCTAGGTATGCACAGTAATAGTTAAATTAAATGTTTATGAGAGATTTTCTGTTCTTTCTCTTCTATCCATGTACTAGTTAAGCATCTAGTGATTATTGCTAGGACTTCCTCGGAGCTAAAATTGATTAAGATATTGTTTTAATTGATTTTCTAGGATTGCATTACTGGAACAACTTTCCAGGCTTCCCCATGCCCCCAGTGCACCTTTTCAAACAACACCATCAGTCATCCAAGTTCCTGAAGAGGTTGTTACTCTTATTAGTGGTCCATATTGTTACTCTTCCATTTTCTTCTTGTTTGATTTTAATCATAAATGGTTTCAGGAAGAGGAGCACATGGATATAAGACCGAAACGTCGCATATGGAGTGGTGAAGATTTTGATTCTGATAATGATGACGACATGGCTAGTTCAAAGAACTCTGTTTTAACTGCCCAAACGAGGTAAGGGTTGAATGTTGTTTTAAAACGAATAGTAAGCCATTTGGTTTATTATTCTTTATTGTATGAGGGTAGTTATGTTGTGGGTTTGTGAGACTGTAATGTTAATGCTCTATGTAGCCTGCAAGCCCTGTCCTCACTTTTGATTGAAGTTTTGGCTGGATCAGCCTCATTTTCACTACTCACTTTAGTCATTAGCAACATGATAAAACTTCTATTTGATCTTGATGGGTACTCTGCGGATCTTCTTCAATATACTAATCATCCAGCTTGAATCTTATGTGACATCTTTATTATTTCCCATCACTTCGTAGTTATGTAACAATGTTACCTGATAATTGAACTTAAAATTACAACGTAGATACTCTTTTACTTTTAAACAAGAAACCACTTCATGCAAATGTTTACGTTCAAAGTTCAAATTTAGAGGTAATTTTATCCTTGATTTCTCAATCCGAGATATGTCATCCGGGATATTTTTTTGTCCTTGGTAAGCCCAACCAAACTAGATAGATTAAACTAGAACTCAAGGTTGATCATTGAGGTAAACACATCCAAGGCTAGATAAAAACAAGGATTCAAGGTTTAGTCTTGTTGAAACCTATCCATTCAGGGATGTCCTTAGTCTTGCCTCTGGGAGATCTAACAGTAGAAGTTATTTCATATTAGATATCTTATGGCTTCTATACAAATCGTTGAGGTAATCACATCCAAGTCTATATAAAACAAGGATTTAAGGTTGAGTCTTGATGTAAACTTATACATATAGGAAGGTCCTTAATGTTGTCTTTAGTTTTTCTCACCCTAGAAGTTATTTCATCAGATTGTTTGGATACAAGTCACGCAAACTCCTACTTCCATTTCTTAAAAGGAAGTGTTCATATGCTTAAAATCATGTCATTGAGAAATTAAGAATAGATTGTGACTAATTTAGATATTGAAAACTAAAAGTACCATCAGTTCTTGTTAATTGCCTGGCCTTTGTCAACATGCTTATTTTGATCCCCGCCTATGAGAATGCCATGAGTCAACCCCTCTAAATATTCCCAAATTCTTTACCTGTGTATAAGCATTCTTGATATTGTTAGTCTTATTTACAACTAATAATTTTGAAGATAATATTTTGTCCCTAATTCTTTTTTACATTCACCTTACTTTCCTTTCAATCCTTGTCTACAATAATATTCACATTGTTCTTTGCTCTAATTTTTTTGTGTGTACCGAAGTTAAAATCCTGGAATATCTAACTCAGCCTTTTTTCTAACCAATTTAATTTCTTGAAATCATGTGATGTGTAACTTCTTTCAAATCATGGTGTTCAACAACTTTAAAGACTTGTTTATTTATAAGTAACGACTTAACATTGTTTATTTATTTAAGTAATTTATTACCTCCAAAATTGGCACTAAATTGAAATGGATACAAAAAACGTGAATCAAAGGAGTATAACATGTACCCTTACTTCTAAGTAATAACATTTGTTGCTATCAGTGTTTTTATTATCCAGCATTTATAATTATCACCAAATTAAATTTTAATTCAATAAAAAAGATAATCTTACTATCAAAAGGGTATAACATGCATGTTAATTAGAGTGTCAAAGTTCATTTAACTCTCAATTTTAAGCTCATAGTTTTATTCGAACGCAAGAGAATATATTGTTGAATAGGTCATAGCAAATGAATGTGATTACATTTGTTTGGTTTTGTTGAAAGCTTAGAATCATGTACTATATGCAGAAGCAGGTGTGTTGCAGATGCCATGGATGAAGATTAAAGCAGGAGGGCATGGGTGATCTTAATTACTGATAGAACAGAGGAAGTGTTAAATTAGTGGGTATATCATATTACATATTTTGTGTCCACTTGATAGATGTACATTTTACAGTTTAAATATTTTGATGTATAGAGTAGGAAGCAGTGTTGGCAAATGAGGGTCTTTGGGAGATGACCTTGTTTGTAATGCCAGGTTTCCACTTTCTACAACTTTCACCCCCAAAAAATGCCTCGCATGTTCCCTTTGGCGAAGCGGATTTTAAACTTTTTAACAACTTATATACGAAATTGCTTTTTTTATTTCCTTTTCTTAACTTCTAATCTTAATATTTATTCTTTTATATTTTTGCTTCTGTATCATAAAAGTGAATGATTTTTAAAAACACATATTTAGTAATTCTTTTCGGACATGGATAACAATTGTAGATGATGAGTTCAGTGGGAGCCCTTCCCTACAGCTTTCACAGGCATCTTGGAACAATGTGCCTGTAGAGGATTGCATCCTTCCATTTTTTTGAAATACTAACCATGTCAACACTGTCTTTCGATAATAAATTCTCATATCTAGAAAATTTAACTACATTCAGTTTAAATTGTTGTGTTTTTAAATTATTTTGTTTTGTGTTTGGTGTTTATCTCTTTTTCTAAAACAAATCCGTTGATCTTTATATTTCCAAATTAATAAATTTAATCCTTTAACTTTTAAAAATGTGATTTTAGTCAATTTTTATACATAAATCATTAAATTCACACAATTTTTATATCTGAATATCATATTTATTGACAGCTTTTCACTGGCATAAAATAGATTAAAAAGATTAAATTTAGTTTTTTTTTTTAAGTTTGAGGACTAATTAATCAAATTTTAGACTACAGGGACTAAAACCAAGTTTGAGGGAAAAGTAAAGGATCATCATATCTAAATCTTCAATTTTTTAATGTTTTGTTTTGATAAAATAATTAAAATTTATTAAATTTTAACTTTTTTTAATAATGCATTTAAATTACTACTACATATAAATATTTAATAATTTGAAATATTAGTTAAAAACAATTTTAACTGACATTAACTGAAACTAATTTCAAATTAAAAAAAAATTGTGTTCAACAACAACCAAAAACACGGTCGATATTATAAATCAAAACTCCAATTAATGTTGGTTGAGAAATAATCATACTAGTCTCTACATTGAAAAAAAAAATCTTTCTATGTTAGCTGAAAAATAACTACAATCAACTTTAGACTAAAATAAAATCCTATAACATCAATCGAATACATGTCATCGAGGCAACTATGTCTTGACTTTAACCAGGTTGACAATGTCACAATCTTAATTCATCAGATGATGTCCCAACCAAAATCGAATTGACGATGCATCAATTAAGACGAGAAGAGACTTTGAAGAATTTTACAATTTTTTACTTTTTAAGTGAAATTTAAAATTTAATAATTTTGGGTTATCAAATTGCTCTCATGATTTATAGAATTTTTTTTAAAACTCTTATTCAAACAATAAATTTTCTCTTGAACCATTTCAAGTTATAAAATGTTTGATAAAAAATTTGATATGTTGGTATGTTATAGTTACAAATAGAGTTGAGTCCAACAATAAGTTCTTCCTTTAAGCCTGCATTTACATAAATTTGTACTATGAAAAAAAATCATATGTTTAACTTATATTTTAATTAATCTTTAATTTTTATAAATAATATATGTCCCACAAAATTAACAGGTTAAATGGGTAAACATGCACTCCTAAAGATAAATTGAAATTTGTCAACATTTATTTGTGTAAGAATAATTTAGTCAATTTATTAAACAATGAACAATCAATAAAGTAAAATAAATATATTTTGAATTGAATTGAACTTGGTTATAACCAATAGAAGAAAAAAAATATTAGATTTTAGATTGAATTAGACTTAGTGATAACCTATAGAAATAGTAAGTTTTAGATTTTGGGTTGAATTTGATTTGGTATAATAGGTTGCAGATAAAAACCGTTTAATTTACAAGTTGTGCGGGTCGGATACAAAAAAACTTTTACTAAAAATTTATCAAAAAGTACAAACTCGTATCCATGTAGGTTGTAGATAATATAAATGGTTCTACGAACTTTTATTTAAATACCCAACTTTAGTTACAAACTAATTTCATAATGTTCAATTTATTTAGCAAGAATATATAATCAAACATATTATACAAGAATTAGAATGCACTAGTTATATTGGAAATAATAATGATATATTCATAGAATTTTATTGAAACTTCAACATATGCCTTTTGAAAAGGAGAAGAAAGTTTCTCAACTTACACACCATTTGAGGATAATCCTTCTTTATTTAGTTATTTATTTAAATTATTATATTTGTAAAAGAGAGAGTATAATTAATGCTTTGTTTACTTTAAAGAATAAATTTGAGGGAAAGAAAAATGATACTAGTTTTGAGGAAAAAAAGAGTGAAGAGTGAGGTTGCTTGTTTGAAGAGAAAGAGAATAAAATGTGAAAAAAAAGTTTATGAAAATTTGTGAGTAATTTAATTGATATGATTGATGTGATAGTTTAAAATTAATTTTTCAACTGATATAATTGTATTTATTATTTTATCCTTGAGTAAAAAAATAAATTTAAAATTAATATTAATAACTTATTTAAATTTATTCTCTACATTAGTATTATTAGCATTATTCTCATGAGATTCTAAATATTAAATTTAAAAAATAATTATAAATTATCTAACATGGCTAATAAATGAGAAAATGTTGAAGATGATATTTAATAATAATTAAATCAAAAGTATTATAAAATTTTAGTGAACAAATTGTAAAAAACTAAAATAACATTTGATATTAGAGGTTGGAATAATATAATTTTATTTTATTAATAATAATAAGAATAATAATTTTCATTTAAAATTATTATTGTAGATTTTCTTATTTTATTTTTAATGCATTATAAAAGCTTATTTATGTTATTATTATTTATTTAATAACAAGAAATATCTTTCATAACAAGAAATATAATTTTTACAATTACAAAAATAAAATGATTTATTTATCATGTTTCTCAATAATAATTTTTTAATTACCATAAAATTTTAGTTTTGACAAAAAACAGTAAAACTTACAAAACATGACATAACAAAACCTGATAAAAATGGACTACAAAACTAATAAAAAATCACAACAATGATATAGTAAATCAACGAAGATACTTTTCAAATTTAATTTCGAAGGAAATCGAAATTAAGAAGATAAAAATAAAATAGAAAATAAAAATAAAATAATACTAGAAAATGAAAATAAAATAAAAATAGGCATACTCAAACCAATGTACAAAAACTACAAATATGTACAAATGTTATGTATCTAATCATAAATGTAATAAATTAGTCATAAAGAGATTACAAACAAAATCTGATAAAGATAGACTGCAAAAATAATAAAAAATCACAACAATTATACAATTTACAACAAATACGCTTTTAAAATTTAATTATGAAGAAAATCAAAGGTAAGAAGATGAAACAAAAAACAAAATAGAAATAAAATAATACTAGAAAATAAATAAAAGTTAAGAAAATGAAAATAAAATAGAAATAGAAATAGGTAATACTCAAATAAGTATACAAATGTAAAAAAATCTGTGCAAAATTATGCAAAAGGTAATATATCTAACCATAAATGTAATAGATTAGCCATAAAAATATTACAAAATATAACTCAACAAATCCCTCCAATGAAGTCCTAACCAATCATCCTAAATTTTAGATAATAAAATAATAATAGATGTTATTAAGATCAATTTACAATATTTATAAATTGATGAAGAAACAAATAATTAACCTTATGCGTTTACCAAATTGGTTGAAGGGACCGAGAAAAATAAATGTATGGAGGATGGGAGAAAGAGAAAAATATATTGAATTGATTGAAGAGATTGAGGAAGTTGAAGGAGGGAGTGAAGGGTAGAAGAAAAGAGAAGAGTGTGGAACATACACTAAGAATAGGTGAACAATAAAGAAGAGTAAATAAAAAAATAGAGATTTGCATAGTAAAGAAGTGTATGTAGAAAAGTAGAGGTATCCATAACAATATGTTTGGACTTGTATTTTGGCCCATTAATATAGATGACAAAATAGAGGTGTTCTTAGATAAAAGGGGTATGCATTGGAAAACCTAACCCAATCACACACCCCTTGCGCAGTTAGGTTTAATGAGCACTCTAGGAGCTCTCTTGGTTTGCCACTTGAGGAGTCTTGGGAATGTGTATTTAAACCTTGTGCAACTAGGTTTAATGAGCCTTTAGAAGCTCTTTAATGCACCACTCAAGGAGCCCTGGACATGCACTCTCATTTTCTTGGCCGACCCTAAGTCTTCCCATGCCTCTATATATACACCTCTCCATCCCCTTGTATCCCACTTTTGAATTGAGTAATGTTATGCTACCAATTTGCATAGTCGTCCATCTCTCTATTAAGTCTTCTTAGGGTTTTCTCCCTTAGTCTAGCCTTGCAAGGAACCTTCCTTTTGTTTAGGCACTCCTCTAACTCCTCTAGAGATCTCACCACCGCACAACTCCTTATATTCCACATATCAACAGAACAAACATTTCTTTCTCATCATTCCACCAAAATTTTCCTTCTCCTTCACTTTGAACCAAATAAACACCATGCTTCTGCTAACCTCTTCATCTTCCATGGAAGTTTTGGAGCTAGCCGCACCATAGGCTCCATCTATTGTTGAGGAAGAGATTGTTGTGAGTGACATCAATTGTCTCATGGCGAAGTTCAGGTGGGACAAGTCACAATCAAATCGTGGCCAAAGGTTGTTACGTTCTTAAGTGGAAAGAGTGATACTCTCACTAAAGCTTCCCAACTCGATCCAATAGTGGGCTTCCCAACTCCTGAAGCATTCGCTTAATGGGCCAAGTCGCAAAACAACCCATTACCATTTTGGTGGATGGTGGTAGTACACATAACTTTGTGCAGGATAGAATGGCTAGTTTTTTTATCTCATACAACTAAGCCCACTAAATCCTTATGTGTAATGGTAGGAAATTAGACTAAACTTGCAAGGTTATACCTTCATTGTGGATCTCCATGATTGGTCTAAACCAATGATGGGGTTGTTTTCTTTCATTTACAAGTGAGCAACAATCCCTTTAATTCTAACCCTTCATCTAACTAACCAACACCCCTATTTCCTCAAATACAATAACTCATTCTCAAATATTATTCTCTCTTCTAGAATCCCACAACACTATCTCCACCATGCTCCATTGATCAATTTATACACCTCCTTCCCCAGTCCACACTATTTAACATTTGCTTGCATCGGTATTCACACTTCCAAAAGTGTGAAATTGAAAATCAAGTGGAATCTATGTTTCAATTAAGGTTGATTCACCCAACTCAAATCATGTTCTCTTCTCCGATTCTTTTGGTAAAAGAGAAGGACGAGAACTAACAATTTTTTCAACTTTCGGGCCTTGAATGTGATCACCATCAAGGAGCACACTTCCCATTTGGAGCAAACATTCCTAAAACTATTGGAAGCAAATTTCTATTTGAGGGGGTCAAAATGTGTATTTTCCTGACATTATATTGAGTACCTAGGAGATGTGGTATCTACTTGTGGTGTGGAGCATGATTACTAAAAGTATCAAGTCATGGTTGACTAGCCAACGCCTACATCTGCCAAGGTGTTATGTGGATTCTTAGGATTAATAGGCTTATATCACCGCTTCATTGAAGGGTATGCCTCCGTAGCTCCCCCTCTAACTAATCTTGATCCCAATTGACTTTTGATAAACTGAAACATTCCATGATTGAGGCCCCCATCCTAGCACTTCTAAACTTCAAAACACCCTTCATTGTTGAGACTTATGCTTAGGGTTGAGCAATGGGGATGATTCTTATGCAAACTGGGCAACCAATTGTGTTTTACTATAAGTCTTTTTGTCCTAAATTACTACATGCTTCTACTTATGTTCAAGAGTTACATATTATTACTGCTACTATGAACAAATGTCAACATTAACTTCTCAAACACAAGTTTATCACTATGACATATCATGGAAGCTTGAAGGATCTTATGTCACAAACAATACAAACACATGAACAAAAAATTTATTTATCTAAGCTATTGGGTTTTGATTATTCAATCCAATACGAGTAAAGGAATTTGAATGTCATGGTTGATGCTCTTTCTTGCCCACGAGAGACTCGTGTAGGCCAAATCTTCATATTATCAATGGCTCACTTCACCTTCATAGAACAACTCCACAAGAGTTTGCATGATAATAAGGAATTTTCACTTCTTTTTAAAGAGGTCTAAGAAAACCCAAAAGCACATTTAAACTATCATATTCATGATAACCTTTTGCTATAAAAAGGAAGAATATTGACCAATCAAGAGAACCAATTCATTGTTGCGATTGCCAGAAGAATTCCATGCTACCCCTCTTAGAGGACACATGGGTGTTATGAAAAATTTGACTCGTCTACAAGAAAATTTCTTTTAGCGTGGGATGTAAACTAATGTTCAACAATTCATTTCAAGTTGCTCAGTTTTCCAACAAGTATAAAACCAAGCGACCAATAGGCCTCCTCAAGTCCTTTCCAATCCCCTTCAAACTTTGGGTGGATTTGTCACTTGATTTCATCATTGATCTTCAAAATTTTAGCAGTAACACAGTGATGTTAATAAAAAGAGATGTAGAAGAAAACCAAGAGGGAGGTGAATTGGTTTCAAATAAAAGTTTTCTCTTTTTAAAAGATTTTCCTTGATTAAACTGAATTTGAATTTTGTAAAACAAATATTTAGTTTTTAGTTTATACAAATTCAATTTTTTCCTTCAATTATGGTATACTGAAAATATGCAATGTATGATACATTAACCCGTAATAACAAAATGGCAAAAGAAGCGAAAGAGATTACCACGCACAACAATTTATACTGGTTTGGATTATTGTCAATCCTACATCTAGTGCTCAATCATCTCAATATGAGCATCATCACAATCCACTATCTTCAGTAAAAAATTACAACCACTAATACCCAGTGAAACATGCAAAATCTAAAAAAGATAATGAAAATACTTCCTTTGCAAACCCATAAAGGATGAAAACCACATCCCTTTAAACCACAAGAGATGAAACACCTCCTTTGAAAAGCCACAAGGGACGAAACACCTCCTTTGACAAACCATAAGGGATGAATGAACACCTCATTTGCAAAGCCTACAAAGGATGAAACACACCAACACAGGTGCAAATTTTTTTTTCAAAGAATAAGAGAAACAATATCTCCTAAAATGTGAAGGATGATCAAAGCATAAGCCCAAGCAAGCAACACTTTCTCTTAACAAAACAACCTTGAAGGAATTTTGAAAAGCGACTCGATAAAATTAGGTCAAAAGGAGATTACGAGCAAAGTAAATTGTAAAACTCTGTTTTGTATTTCATAGCTTTGTCCTAGATTGTATTTGTAGATAAAGAAATCATTCAACCCATTAAAAACCTAATTTTTAAGTGAAAATGGTAACTTTAATCAATTATTGTGAAAATAGGCAAAACTAAAAAAAGGAAGGCTTGAATTGTGTTTTTAAAAACAATTCGCAAATAATCACCATTCTTTTGTCGATAAAAGTTGAGTAGAAAAAAATTGATTTCTACAGACGCATACAATTTGTTGGTTATAACATTGTGTAAAGAAAAGCCCTTTAAAACTAGATTATTCACTAAGTTTTAAGCAAAGAGAATACTAAACTTGGATTTTTATATTGGTTCATCTGATAGCGCAGACTATGTCCAGTTCTTAACCAACTTGATTGAGTTTTACTAGTAGACTACGTCCAGTTTTATGCACGAAAACAAGTATTCTTTCGACCGTAGACACTTCTGGCTAACCCGTCAAGTATTCTTTACCACAAGCCACTTCTGGCTTAACCAAGCATTCTTTCACAAGCCACTCCTAGCTCTCGAGTATTGTTTGGGAACACAACCACTCCTGCCTAATCCCTTTAAAATGTATAAAAGAGAGATTAAACTTGATCCTTATGACAGTCATTAAATGCTTTTTTCAATCTACTGTAAGGATGACTACGAACTAGGAACTTGCGATGCCTAGTGTGCGCAGTCTTCTGCCCATGTTTTTGTTAATCTAAAGATGAAGAAGAATCTTTAGAAATATCTAAAGGATAATTGTTTTGATGATGGTGTCTTTAAAAGAAGAAGATGGACTTTCACGATTGAAGTCTTAGGGTCTTGAAGTCTTGTGGAAGCTTTAATCTTGTAGTTTTGTGTATATGTTTGATTGTAATAGTTAGGAATCATGTTGAAGATCACAAGATGCATTAAACTCTCCTTAAACTTTGAAAAAGCCTTTTATTTTTTAAAAAGCTTTTAATGTTGAAATAATCAATTATCTCTTGGAATAATTGATTATCATACTTAAAATAATCGATTATTTGCGAAATAATTGATTATCATCAGCATACTTTTTTTTTCAATTACTCTCTGGAATAATCGATTATCCCAAGTAATAATCGATTATTTTGAACATTTTGCGAAAACCTTTTCGTATTCTACCGAACCTTACGTCCATTTTTTTCTATAAATACATAAGGGGTCAGAGCTTTCAAAATAAACCTAGAGAAATCAAAGTGAAAGTTGCTATGCTACTAGTGTTCAATCTTGCTTCATCTTTTGTGGTTACTCAAAGGAGGTGTTCATCTTTTGAGGTTTTCAAAAGAGGTGTTGTTATCATCGTTTGTGGTTATTCAAAGGATGTGTTTTCATTCTTTGAGATCAAGGAAGTGGTTTTTCGTTCATCCTTTGTGGTTATTCAAAGGAGGTGTTTTCATTCCTTGTGGTGTTCAAGGAAGGTGTTATTCATCTCTTGTGTTTTTAAGAGAGATGTTGTTTCATCCTTTGTTCTGTACAAAGGAGGTGTCTTGTTAATCTTCCTGCTATCTTTCTCATTCCGTTTGCACTGTAAGTTTGTAAACTTTATTATTAAGATAATTAGTAGAAATCACTCTCTGTTGAGGTGATAAGTCACTGGATGTAGGATCTGCTTTGATATGAACCAGTATAAATACTCTGTGTATTTTTCTCTATCCCTACTCTCTTTATTTTCAATTTATATTATGCTTATCTGTTTTATACTCTGATTTCTATAAAGCAGAACTTAAATTTATATTGGGTTTTGTTAAACTTTGTTTTAATTAGATTAAATTGAAAAAGGCTTAATTTTTATTAAGAAACCAATTTATTCCCCCTCTTGTTTTATTTTACTTGCCCTATTATTTTAATAGTTTTAACTGTGTATAACTTGTGTTTTCTTCACAAATAGGGCATGCATAATGAACCTTCATATTGTAGCCACTCAAGTTACCATGTGTCAAAAAATAATTTATTGTACAAAATAACATCTCTCACAACATAAAATTATCTTCACGGTATGCATCAAAAACCTCCACTCCTGTTTCCCACAAGTTTAAGTCATCAATCAAAGGACTTAGATACACGTCTATGTCATTTCCTTGTTGTCTTGGTCCTGAAATCATCATAAATAACATTATATATTTTCTCTTCATGCACAACCAAGGAGGAAGATTGTAAATGACCAACAAAACTGGCCAAGAACTGTGTTTACTACTTAAGTTTTCCATACGGATTCATGCCATCTGTAGCTAGTCCAATTCTCAAGTTTCTTGACTTCGCAGCAAATTCTGCAAATGTTTAATTAATATTCTTCCATTGTGGAGAATCAGCTGGATGTCGAAGAAGTTTGTCACATTTTCTACCATTTGCATGCCATGTCAGGTTTTTTGCACCCTCTTTGCTTGAAAACAATCTTTTAAACCTTGGTATTATTGGCAAGTACCATAACACCTTAGCAGGGGGACCCTCTGTTTCTTCTTCACCACTACTTCCATCAACTTTCTTTTTGAATTGCGACAACCCACACGTAGGACAAGCCTTCAATGTAGCAAAATCATTTATGCACAACACTCAGTCATTAGGGCACGCGTGTATCTTCTTGTGATCCAAACCCATTGGAGATAGTATCTTTTTCGCTTCATAGTTACAATTAGGTAGCATGTTATGTTCTGGAAGCATTTCCTTCAGTAACTCCAACAATTTTGTGAAACTTTTATTATTCCATTCATTTCTTTCTTTTAAACTGAACAATCTTAAAGTTTTTGATAATCTTGTAAAGTTAGTGCATCCTAGGTACAACTGTTGCTCAAAATGAGACTTCAAAGAATCATACACATGTGAACTTCCAAAATATTCTTCCCCAACATGATGTATCCTCTCCTCTAAATTATCATCTATCATTTCTTCAAAATTTTTTGTTGTTGACATAGTCGGCATGTCTAATATTTCTCTGTGCCATGTCCACACTGTATAACTCTTCAGAATACCAATCACAAACAAGTGGTCACGTATCTCATCAACTTGCCGATGAAGCTGATTCATGCAATCAACGCATGGACAGTAATATGCTTTGTTGACAGGTTTTCCATTCTCACGAGCAAATTGTAAGAACTCATCGACTTCCTTTTCGTACTCTTCACTAATGTGACGTGTATTCATCCAATTTTGGTCCATAACTACGTAGGTTACAAACTCCATGATCACCACCATTTTAAAATAATAATTTCTAAAATTTTCAAAAACACAAAATTGCAAAAATTTAGACCTTAAAATTTAAATAGCTTCAAGGACACTAATATACATATTCATATTTACATATAATTCACAAAAATAATTTTTTAATTAATTTTAAACTTTATCAACTAATCTAAAAATTAAAACCAACCATTGTAAATCAATCATCATTCAATAACAATTGGAAGCATTCATGCATTATTGTGATTGAGATCCCCAAAAATAATCACGTTTATCATTTTCAATACAAATGGGGAGAAAGAACACCAACCTCAATAACACAATGCATGCCCAAATATGCAAATCCAATTGGACAGAGAAGCCCTAAATCGAAAATGGGACACAACCACACCTTCACTACTTGTTGTAGTCGCCGAAAAACGTTGTAGGGTCACTGTTAACTTTTGGTAAGTGCACCAAATCGTTAAAGTAGTAATTCGAAAAGTTTGAGTGTCGTTTCTCAAAGGACTTGTGCAATACACGACAATAATTGCAATTGATAACTAAATTAGACAAAGAATATTTCCATAATTTGTTTTATTGTTTAAAAGAAATAAAATTGTGCAAACAACAATAAAAACTCTTTTTGTTATTTTCACAAACACTTAGAAGGTGGTAAAGATATGAAGTGATATGAAATGTTAATTTTAGGATTAGAGTTCACCAAACCTCACTCTCATGCATATAATCACTCAACTTCTCGCCAATTTAATGTAAATGTCAACCCACACTAGTTTACTCAAACCCTAATCCCTTAGTGGAATGAGCCTAAGTTTCCTTATTAAGAGTGAATTCGTTGATCCCCAAATAAGCAAACTTACAATCACAACAAGAGTTTAAGACAACTAATTAATCAAGTTCCATTCCTAGATACAAGTTTCTTTAGGTATTTTGCTTCAATCCAAGATTACAAAAGATATTTTCCAAAACCTAATGAATCAAATATCAAGCTATGGGTGATCAAACTACAACAAGCATTAAGTATAGAAACAAAAATACTAACATTGAATGGAAAGACATGTATATATATATATATAAACAAAGAGATTACATGAGAGTTTGGTTGGTTACATCTAATCCCAACAAAATGAGTTTTAGCTCTTCATTGTCATGAAGAGCACAAAAAATAAAAGATAAGCAATTGAAGAAGAAAAGTAGCCCAAGGGAAGGATGGTAATCCTCAAGGAAGCCCTAACTGCTCCAAAACGCCTTCAACTCGAGCTTTGCCAAAATGATCTTTTCTCTCTCGAAGAGTAAGAATAAATAAACATAAGGATGTCATGTCAGCAAGTTGGCGCCCTATACAGCACCTGGTGCAATCGTGCAAATATGATCTCGGTCCAACTGGCGTCCGACCTCGTTAGAGTGGCGTCCGGCGCGGATGGAGTCTGGAGATTGGCGCCCAACCTCAGCTATTTGGCGCTCGACCCCATTTGACAAGTTAACACCCATGTAGTGCCGGGCCTGCTTCAGGTGGTGCCCAGTGCCAGAAACTTTCTTCAATCTTCCATTAAGGCCTTCCTTCTCCATCCCAAGGATTCCAAACTTTCTTCTTTCAGCCTCAAATGCTTTCTATACCACTATATACAAAAAATATGGGGATTAGTAGTATAATTAGATAAGATTAAGAATTTCAAATTACTTACAAAAAGTATCAAAAGGAGAACTAAGCAAGTTAAAAGCTTAAGAAAGAGTCAATTTTGTTAATGTGAAAAGACTAAAAGAAGTGGTAAAAATTAACATTATCAGTCACCGGAGGAGTCGCTGGAGTTTGAAAATCGGAAAAGGCTCTTGCACACGCAAGGAAGATGAAGCCTTGGGGGAAATATAACAAGTTTTATGTCGGAACCCTTGGGGTTACCGGAAATGTGGACCCCTCAACGTAAAACTCAAGTTTTACATTTGACCCTTGGGGTTCCGACACAAAACTTGTTCCACATAATTACAAAATTTCCACCACGTTTTGTATGCGTCAGATAGGAGGTCAGACGTAAATTTGATGACGTAGTAGCCCTATTTTGTACTAGTGTTATGTGGAGGAGACATTCCTCTGACACGTGCATTTTTGCAAAATGCTCACGTACAGAAAGACGCCTTTTATAGCGACAACTCCTGCAACATGTCAGTGTCAGAAATTAGGGAGGTAGAAACATTTTGAAAGTTTAAAAATGAAACATTTATTGTCTAAATAAAGGATACATTTTAAACTTATTCTTTATGCTTTTGAATTTCTCTTAGAATCTGAACAAACTCTAAACTCTCATTCAACCTTTTAGAATTTTTTTTTGTATGATATGGTCTCCAAGAAGATCACCTCATCCGTCGTTGTTGATGACTTTGCGTCTATGGGTGTACCATAGAACCCTAAAGAGGCCATGTTGATGTTCCCAAAATCGTTATTCATTCCTGGGAAGAATATCAACTTCAGGGATTTGGAGCACACCAACTCCCTCTAGGGAAGGTTTTCAGTCCAATAGGCTAGGTGAAGTTTCTTGCCCTCACCAACTACTAGAACCATCAAACGTACAATTAGTTTTGGGCCAGAGCTATACAGGTGCAAGGAGGCTTCCAACCTATGGTGGAAGACCACTTGGTGACGGTGAATGCCACCAACATAGCCCATGCCTGCTTCTTGAAGGAAGAAGGAGTTGTGATGGAAGGCTTGGACAAAGAGTTGAAAGAGGACATTGAAACTGTCCTCTATGCTCAACCAAGGTCTCACAAAGCTTCTCCCACCGAGTTGAGGAACTTCCTAAGGACCTCCAATCTGATGCCCCTAGGGAGGGTCATCATAATGTTCTCTTCAACATTGTGCTCCCCAAAACCAGGTCGCGGGACCATGTGACGGAGAGGGACAGGTTTGTCCTGGCCCACGTCCTCCAAGGGATAAAGGTGAACGTCTCTAGGCTCATCCTAGAGTAATGGGAAGTGGCGCTGAAGGATCGCTTTTGAAGAAAGAAGACAATGACCCATATCCCCTATGAGTGTCTTTTCCTCAAAATCCTCAAGGTCTGCAAGGTACATACGAAAGACATACTGAGGAATAATGACAGTGGCGAATGGAATAACAATACCATTGCCAAAATGCATGTTGTCAAAGACCTGAAGGTTGTCCTCTGCAAGCTGCCAGAGTATTCATTCTCTGAGGAGATGAGTGCACCCTGCAATGTTGCGTCTAATTGACAGATGAAAGCAAAAGGCAAGGCTAAGGCATCTGCCTCTATGCAGAAATAATTCCTTTCCCCTCCAACACATAAGCCTCTCTCACCTCCATCTAAGCCTCTTCCTTACCCTAAACTACCCTCAGAAAAAGTCATTCCACTGGACCCCATAACTTGCACCTCTTCCTCTTTCAAACGCAAATTAATATCATCATATTTCGCTCCACCTCCAGCCAAGAAACTACGCACCTCTCACTACACCAAACCTACTAAACCTCTCCGCAAACCTTCAAGAAAAACCAAACCCTCCAAATCCAAACTATCCACGCCTACCTCCTTAGACGAAGAAGATCTCCAAACGATCAAGGCTCTTATTGAGTCTGAGAAAGAATCTGCTAAGGTGAAGCAATAGGAAGAAATCTTGGTCATTCACACCGAAGTTGTGGTTCGTCCGAGCCTAGTAGAAGCTGTGTCTGCTCAAATCCCTAGTGATAAGAGAACCGAGGCCCTCTTTGAAGACTCAGACGTTAGAAGATGAATCTTCCTTAAGTCTATCCAAGATTCTTGCTGACATTCTAGCTCAAGGAATAGTGGTAGATGACGATTTTGTCCTAGATGCTCTCATCTAGCTGAGTCTGCATCCTAGCATGCATCAGAAGCAATTTCAATGTCTATAAATGAAGTTAGCCCGACTACATCTAATCTTCCATTGCTTGCTCCTTTTGTCCAAGCAGTTCCACCTGCACCTATGAAAATGAAGTGAGTTTTCCACTTGTCGCTTCATCTGATGACGTAGTTCCATCAGATGCAATGGATGTTGATCCCATTGATGCATGTTCGGTCGAGGATACCCGCAGAGCCATCGTGGTGAATGTTCTAAATGAAATTGTTGTTCATCAGGCGTTTCTCGTGTGACCACTGCCTCCGTATGCATGGCTTATCGATGACAAGCCCTACAAGTTCATCTCGTAGTCAAGGGTTTGAACCCATTAGCTGCTGCTTATTCATTAGAAGATGAATCTGTGGTCAACCTAATGATGCTTCGCACGTCTGGCGAAAGATGTCTTCCTCGATGTCTTCCAGATGATGCCAACACCATCTTCTGCTATCGGAGTTCACGTCACTGATTTCCCGCCAATGCCAAAATATGGAGAGCCCGAACCTACCACGAAGATGACTTCCCCTTCAGCTATTTCGTCTCCCTCAATAAGATGATCACGATTGGCACCGCTTGCCACTTCTTCCCCCCATGGATCAGACATTCCAGTTCTCATCGTCTGTTCATGGAGTATGAGGTTGATCCCCTTAACCTTCAATGAGCTGAAGAATATGAGTTTTGGTCTCCAAGAGAGGACGCGTTTTTTCTGGAAATGATGTTTCACATTTTGGCTAGGAAACATGGTGGAAGGACTCGAGTCCTCCATGCTTACATGACAAGAAAGAAGGTCATCAATTATGGATCAGTACATAGATGCATCACTACATCTACTAGCTTCTACATGTGCCTTGAAGCTGGTTAGTTGGAGCTGCCTTTCCACTTTTATGAAGGCAAAGAGGTGATGCTCAATGGACCTCTTCAGAACTTCCTTGACCAAGATCCTCTTCTCTGAACCACTCGTCTGAAGATTGAAGGTTACAAGCTTAAGCATCACTTTACACTCACCCCACGAGAACTTTGACGTCTATCACACTTTTGCTATGAATTTGCCTTCTCTTTGGGATCGAGTCCTCATGAGAAAGTTGTGCCTCACTTCGTCTTGTCTCTCCCCCGAGTACCCTGTGTGGATATTTCCTTCTCTTGCACACAAGCAAGCATCTACAAACCTAGAAAGACTTTCTTATATCCTTAGAAGGTCTTCACTGTGTTGCTCCCTTGGTCTAAGTTCATCTTCTATCCTTAGCCCATGGTGGCATCATCCTTCTTTTTGGAGTCTGAGAACCTGCATCTGAAGGTTGAGCTTGAAGCTATTCTGGACGCCCTTGATGCACAACAGACTGCAGTTCGAGATGCTGCAAAGTGGAAGACTTACACTTGCTTGTGCTTGGTATAGGTCCACGTGTTGATGATATGGAAGAGCTAGACTAGATTGCCCCAGGTTTTATTGTTGCTTAAATCAAAGGGGGAGTATAGAAGAATAAAGAGGAGAAGTAGAAGTAGAAGAGAAGAACAAAAAGAAGCAATATGCACCTTCTGAGGGGGAGTTGAAGAAGAAGATGATCAAATCATCTGTGTAGGGGGAGAACACAAAGTTTTTTGTTGTTTTCTTTTCTTTGATTGTAATCTTTGTTTACATTCTTTTACTATAAACAGACTAAGATATAAAGTCTGAATAATGTACAAAGATTATCTAAGACTATGTATCCCTTTCAAACATCAGACGATATCACATTGATATATGTCTAGATGAATAAAATGAGTCTTAGAGATGTTCTTTCAAAGTTTGATGGCTTATCAAACTGTTTATACGCATTTTGATTATTTTATCTGTTAAAACAATTTGTGAAAAGCCTCTTTCGTGAAAACTTAATATGATAAATCTTTTTGAAAACTCTTATCTCTTAACATAAAATTGTTTTAAGCATCAATAAAAAAGGGGGAGATTGTTGAGGAAAAGTCCAAACACTCCATAATTTTGAATAATGCAGAAAATAATTAAATATTAAGTCAGACAATTAAGCTTCCAGACGAAACAACTCGTCAAAACAATCAAATTATGTATGTATCATCTGACATATGATACCTAAAAGGGTCATTAGATGATACGTTTTGGTCTTAACTAGTGTTTGAAAGTTTGCTTTTGAAGCTTTTAGAGACATTCTTCGCGGTAGTCTGATGAATAAGTACAAGAGCAGCTCTCACGTCACATCAATGCCTTCCTTATGAAAAGTAAAAGTTGTTTTCTCACCAAATTCATGACATGCCTAAAGCTTTGTCTTCTCTTAAAGTACACATGCCATGTACGGAGACGTTTTTTTCATTAGAAGAGATAAAGCCCACTGTTCAATGAAGGATAAGTGCTTTAAGTTATCAGGTTTTGTGTGAAGTTTGGAGGCACACATTTATTGCATGAAGAAGAGCATTTAATGCATCAACATTAAGCCCTCATCAGATGCAACAAGAAGTTTTCTTAAGACTAACCTAAAGCTAAAGATGTCAGAACGGATCTCTAACGACTAGTTGTTTATGCACTATAAGAGGGAACTTTTGCATCCTGTAGAGACACAAGATATAGAACACAAGCTAAGAAAACATGTTGTTTCACGAACATTCTCTACATTCTTTCTTTCTCTTCAAAACAAGCTTTAGAAGAACACTACTAGTGTTTCCTTAGTTACCTCTAGAACCTATGTCTAATCTCTTGTTCATTTGTAAGACGTAACTCTTCTAGTATAGCTCAAAACCTTGTGATTTCATCACAAACTTCCTTTTTATATACCCTTGTTTGAAGCCAAGAGTGACTTTGTGTTAAATAATACTTGTTGAAGCCAAGAGTGGATTTGTGTGAAAGAATACTTGAATGGTTAGCCAGAAGTGGCTAGGAGACAAAATAATAGTTGTAAGTTGCAGCGGTAGTCTGCTACTGGAATTCAATCCTAAGGATTGAAGAGCTGGACGTAGCTTGTGGTTTCAGACAAACCAGTATAAAAGTTTGAGTAATTCTCTTGTCCCCTGAAACTTTTCATATTGCATCTTATTGCATGTCTCCAACATTAAAGAGGGAAGAATTTTTACTTGTGAAAATTGTTTTTACATTCTTATAGATTTTATCGTCTGTAAGATTCAAACTATCGTCCGATCAAACTTGTGTCTTCAGATGAAGTGTGAAAAACTGTGAAAAGTTTTTAAAACACAATTCAACCCTCCCTTCTTGTGTTTAGGGTTTAAAGTTTAGGGTTTTTCATAAAAATTCCTTCAAATCAACAAATGATACTAGTTGTGGTGACCACTTTTGTAAAAGAGCCCATTTCGGAATGCTACCAACATAATTCATAGCTTTCAAGGTAGCTCAAAGTTTTTTGGATCTTGTGTGCAAATACCATGGCTTTCCTTGCACTCTGGTCTTGGATCGTGATTCTATCTTCATTAGGAAACTTTAATGTGAGCTCTTTGGTTTGTGTGGCACCAAACTACGAATGAGCACCTATTATCATCTAGAAATCGATGGACAAACATAAGTCTTAACTTGAACCTTAGAATAATATTTGCATGCTTTTGTTCATAATCAACATGCGCATTGGGGTAAGTTTTTAGCTCTGGCTAAATGCTCTTACAACACCATAACTCACTTTTCCACTAGTCTCTCAAATAAAAGGAAAGATAAGTTACTTTGTGTACTCATGTAAGTTATACGATCCAAGGATTCTCGCAGTGTAGTTTGGACCAATTTTTAGTTAAAAACACATATGAATTGAACATAAAAATTACATGTGGTTAAGTTTGGTTTGGTTTGAAAATAAAAAAATATCCAAACCAAATCAAAGCAATTGTTGCGGTTTGGTTTGGGTTGATTTGCATTTTTATAGTATAATTTTTTGTTAATATATGTACTATCTCTATACATTGGGATATAAATACTGGATAACTCATATGATCCACCCTCTCATAAGTCTCACAAATCTCCTAGACACAGTTCTTATGTATTGTTTCCTTTCATTAATATTTTATTTTATTTTGACATTTTTCTCACCTAAGGCTAATAATATAATATTCACACAACTAAATAACTCTTATTCCACCTCATTCACATATATGTTAAACATATTGTGTTACTCTTTGTCATATATTTATAGGAATGAAGTTAGACACAAGGATGAAAATTAAACCCACATCCGCGAGGACCGAACCGTACTCGTCTCAAGTTTGACAGGAAAAAACCGAGTTGGCTGGATTTGAATTCTGGTTTTTCCCGTTTAAAGAAATCGGGTTCGGGGTCGGGGATGGGTAATGCAATCCCCGCCCCGCTCCCGTACCCTTCCCCGCCCCGTCTTTAAAGTTAAATCTAAACCCTAAAACTAACTCTATTATTTCTTAATGTTTCTTTTTATTTTTCATACATAAAAGATTACTATGTCTTTTTTGTAACCCTATTCTTAGTATCCCACACTCTTTTCTTTTCTTTTACCCTTTACTCACTCCTTCAACTTTCTCAATCTCTTTAACCAGTCCAATATGCTATTTTCTTTCTCCTATCTTCAATACATCTACTTTTCTCAATCCCTTTAACTAATTTGGTAAATGCATAAGATTAATTTTTTGTTTTTTTTATTAATTTCTAAATATTGTGCATTGATATTAATAACATCTATTACTATTTTATTATTTGAAATTTAGGATGTTTGGTTAGGACTTCATTGGAGGAATTTGTTGAGTTATATTTTATAATTTCTTTGTGGCTAATCTATTATATTTATGATTAGATACACAATCTTTTGCACAAATCTTTTACATTTGTATATTGGTTTGAGTATGCCTATTTCTATTTTATTTTCATTTGCTTAACTTTTATTCATTTTCTAGTATTATTTTATTTCTACTTTGTTTTTTTTCATCTTCTTACTTTTGATTTTCTTTATAATTAAATTTTAAAAGTGTATTCATTGTACAATGTATAATTGCTGTGATTTCTTATTAGTTTTGTAGTTTATCTTTATCAGGTTTTGTTTGTAATTTCTTTGACTAATTACACAATTTTGCACATATTTGTTGCTTTTATATCTTAGTTTGAATATATCTATTTTTATTTTTGTTTTATTTTCATCTTCTAGTACTATTTTTTTTATTTTTTTTTATGTTTATCTTCTTAATTTTGATTTTCTAAATAATTAAATTTTAAAAAAGTATTTTTCTTATAAACTATATTATTATTGTGATTTTTTATTAGTTTTAGTTTTGTAGTATATCTTTTTTTAAGTTATATTATGTCATGTTTTATGAGTTTTAATGTTTTTTTATTAAAATTAAAATTTTTATAACAATTAAAAAAAATTATTAATAAGAAATACAATAAATAAATTATTTTAATTTTATAATTATTAAATTTCTATTTTTTATTATGGAAGATATTAGAATATAACAAATATATCAACTAACTAATGTTAGAAGAAAATCTATATCTTTCAATCAATAGTCCTGTTATTACACTAAATTAAGTTTAACTAATTACAAAAAGTAATGAGCAAGATGCAAGATAATGCTATATTAGAGTTAGCATGATGACTCATCCATAACAAAGTGAATGCTAACTCTTCATCAACTCGTTAAACGCAAGTGTCGTCTTTGTTGCTGCCAGCATCACATGATCCTCGCAACAAGTTAATATTGTTATCTTAATGTTGATTCCATTAGAATGGCTTCATTCCGAACTCAACAACATTTGTAGGTCCCTCTTTAGGGTGAAGCAGTTACACGCATTCCTTTTGAAGACCCATCTCTCACAAGACCCTTTTTACGCAACAAAAATTGTCAGGCTGTATGCAGTCCACAGCGATATCAACTCGGCCCATTATGTGTTCGACAAAACTTCCAACCGAAGCGTCTACCTTTGGAATTCCATGATTCGAGCTTTCGCACAGTCCCAAAGATTTTTCAATGCAATCTCTCTGTTTAGAATCATGCTTGGGGCTAACATAAGTCCCGATGGTCACACTTATGCTTGTGTTATACGTGCGTGTGCTGACAACTTTGATTTCAGTATGCTAAGGCGTGTTCATGGAGGTGCTGTGGCAGCAGGATTAGGACTGGACCCTGTTTGTTGCAGTGCACTTGTGACTGCTTATTCAAAACTTGGTCTTGTTCATGAAGCGCGTAGAGTGTTCAATAGGATCACTGAACCAGATTTAGTTTTATGGAATTCGTTGATTTCTGGTTATGGGAGCTCTGGTCTGTGGGATGTGGGGATGCAGATGTTTAGTGCGATGAAACTTGTTGGGAAGAAGCCTGATAGATATACCCTGGCTGGGTTGCTTGTGGGTATTGCGGATTCTGGGGTGCTGAGCATTGGCCAAGGATTGCATTGTTTAAGTCAAAAGAGTGGGCTTGATTCTGATTCTCATGTTGGTAGTTTGCTGGTGAGTTTGTACTCGAGATGTAAGTGCATGGCTTCTGCATATAGAGTCTTTTGCAGTATTTTGAATCCTGATTTGGTCACATGGTCTGCTCTTATTGTGGGGTATTCTCAGGCTGGGGAGTATGAGAAGGTGCTGCACCTTTTTAGGAAATTAAACGTGGAAGACCGGAAGCCAGATTCTGTTTTGGTTGCCAGTGTATTGGCTTCTATTGCTCATACGGCAAATGTAGGACTTGGATGCGAGGTACATGGTTATGCTCTTCGGCATGGATTGGAACTAGATGTCAGGGTCTCCTCTGCTCTAATAAATATGTATTCAAAGTGTGGTTGCTTGCAGTTGGGAATTTGTGTTTTCAGAATAATGCCAGAACGGAATATTGTTTCTTATAATTCTGTAATTTTGGGTTTTGGCTTGCATGGATATGCTTCTGAGGCTTTTAGGATGTTTGATAAGATGCTGGAGAAAGGATTGGTACCTGATGAAGCCACATTTTCTTCTCTCCTATCTGCCTGTTGTCATGCTGGCCTTGTCAAAGATGGCTGGGAGATTTTCCGGAGAATGAAGGAGGAATTTAACGTCAGAGCTAGGTGTGAACACTATGTTCACATGGTGAAGCTCCTTGGCAGTTCTGGGGAGTTAGAAGAGGCTTACAGTTTGACCCGGTCTTTACCAGAACCGGTGGACAAGGCTATCCTGGGAGCCTTATTATCTTGCTGCATTTCTTGTGGAAATTCTGAGCTGGCAGAAACTGTAGCACAACAACTTTTTGCAAATAATCCTGCTGATAATGTGTACAGGGTTATGCTTTCTAATATATATGCCGGTGATGGGAGGTGGGATGATGTTAAGAGGTTGAGGGATAAAATGGCAGGAGGTCTGAAAAAAATGCCCGGACTAAGCTGGATTGAAAGCAATTAGCCAGCTGCTGCTGTTGTCAGAAACAGAGGATTCTCCAAAAGGTATTAGAATATTGAACTTAATTTTGTATATTTTTTGCTTCTTTTACTTTTTTTACTTCTTGGGGTGCATAGAATTGGGCTTGGGAATTCTCTTTCATGAAAAAGCAAGGAATTCTCATCTATAAAATCACATAATCAGGAGTTTCTGTAAGTCTATGCCAGATAGTAAACACATTGAGAGTAACATCATTCATCTTTTGTTTATTGACCAAATTTATTGGAATATCTGTAATGAAGGTATTCATAACAGAGTCCAAAGTGACCGTGCATTAACCAATCCATGTAGTTACAGACTAGTGCGAACTCATGGCCGAGTTACATTTTTTTAAAATAATAAGTAAATACCGATCTCATGATTTGTTTTTTAAATTATGCATTTGTTCCATTACTTTCGGTGGCTGAACTCACTCAAGTGGTGCCTATATTTTCTCTTGCTATATTTTCAAATACTCTCTTTCTTACAGCTCCTGAGCCCTGGCTCCTTTACTTCAACTTTAAAGTCATTTTTCCTTATCAAAGCAATTGGAATCAGAAGCAGAAACCATGAATATGGAAATGAAGTGGGTATTGTTCCTTTACCAGCTCCTTGTAGATGGCTTTATTCATAATATAAATTTTCTTAAAATATGTTTTCTAGATAACCTGAAGTTGTGCAATCATTAGTTTAATAATCAATCAACGCTCCAAATAAAAACGGCACTTTGGACTTGCATGAATGTATTAGTTTACACTTGGTGTTTTTTTTCCATATATGTGGTTCCTGGGGATTTTGTTCTATTCCTAGTCAGTTCATGTAAAAAAAATGTACATAGGGTACAATCTCCAACTTTTATGTCTACCCTAATATTGATGTTTTTCCTTGTACTCTACCTGTGCTTTCAAAGCTTATCTCTTCACCTCTAAAGTTCTAACTTATATCAAGAGCTAGGTTTAATCCTAGCTTCCTTGGTAAACTCACTATTTAGCGATGTTAAATTCTTTTTGGAATATGTTCCTTTTTAATTTCGGCCTTTTTCTTAGTTATGTTCTCCTTGAAACCACCATCCACTGTCACCATTGGTTAACACAACTGTTTTTCGTCACGTGAACAGTGTTTTTCCATCACCACTCACCATTGCCATCATCGCCTTTTCATTCTCTATCCTGATCTGTGATGTTCACCTTCATTGGAGTTTGTTTGCTTATTTTTTTTAATTTTTTTAGGGTTTGTTTCTCTCTCCTGTGGGTTCTTTCTCTCTCTACAATTATCTATGACATCTTCCACTGCTGCTACTACATCTGATCCGTCCATCTGTACTAATTATGTTAATGTGCATCTATCTATTGACAAATTAGATGGAAATAATTATGAGACTTGGGCATCTGATATTAAACTTTGGCTTAAGATGGAAATAATTATGAGACTTGAGCATTTGATATTAAACTTTGTCTTAAGAGTTAAGGTTATGTTGATCATCTCACTAAAAAAGGAAACAATGTTGTTGAAAGTAAGCATCCTTGTTGGTTGAAAATTGAAATGCTCAATTATGCATTGTGCTCAAGTCTACTATTGATTCGTCATTAAAGAAAATACTTCATGCATATGAGTCATGTTTGGAACCATGCCAAACTGTTGTACTCCAATGACACTCAATGTCTTTACAGTGTTTGCCAAGATCTCTTCAAAATTGCTGGTCAGATACATCTTGATGGTACAATGACTCAATATTTGGGTAAAATTCATGCCCCTTTACATAACTTTAATTAGTTATTGCCTCTTACCTCTACTCCTTCTGCAAAACTACAGCAACGATTGAAGTTCTTCATGTTGTTGACATTACATGAACTTCCTAATGATTACTCACATGTCCGTTGATATAATCCTTAAAAGGATGGATGAATCTTGATCAACCCAAGAAGATGAAGGAAACATAATCATCCATGGAAGAAAGGATGAGAGTTACGGAAGCTTGAAGAACCATGGAGAATGCTTGCAGATTCAAACAAAACACGAAATAGAAACAAGAACACGTAATCAATTGAAAAAGAAAATGGATTGAAAAAGAAGGAATGGAAGAACATGCCACCTTGGTTGGGAAAACTCAAGGATAAGTGCAAGAAGATTCACCACTTGAGAATTTCTCAAGATAAGAACCCAAAACAAGAGAGAAACACCCTTGGAAAAGCTTTAAAATATGAACTCACAAAGAGACAATTTCATTCAATATTCAAAGGTGATTTTTACAATGAGTTTTCCTTTTATAAGCCTAGGTGACATCCAAAAGGAGTACCAAGAGTCAATCAAAGTTAATTCTTCCTAATCCTAGAGTTAACTCTCCTTAATTAAGATTAGTACATTTAATCCCAAAAAATTAGAAGTAACATGGGTGTTCCTTGAATCCAGGAAAAGTAATTATTACATTTGACCATTACATGTGTGAAAGGTTAAAAGAGTTCCAAGAGACATGGAAAAAGGTGCGCCATGTGCCAAGAGTCATTAGAGAAATGACTCTTCAAAGCTTGAAGGGTCACTCTCCAAAAGGCACTTATCAAGCTTTCCTAAAGGCACTTTTTCACTTCAAAACTTGAGGAAACTTTGGACTTCATTTTTCTTGGAATATTCTTTGGAATCTTGTGTCTTTATTTCTCTTTTAATCTCTTCATCTAAAACTTGAAGTCTTCCTCTTGTCAATCTTCCATCAAATTTCTTCTTTGTTTCTTTTTTACCCTCTTTTCTGGGTCTCCCTATAGTAAATCTTTCGGAGAATCTTCTTGCAATCTTTCTTTTTATTTCTTTTATTCTTTTGCTTGTCGTGTTTCTTGTATTTTTTCTTCAAGTTCCTTTTCTCTATCTTCAACAAATACTTCTCCATCCGGGATCATATCATTCGTGATCAAATTTTGGGATTTCCTATTGTCGTTACTTTGACTTCCACTTGTTCCACCCTATTATGTATGTCAGGTAAGTCAACCACTGGCATACTATCTTCTGTTACCTCTAATGACACTTTTGCATTGGTTTCTCACCGTGATGAATGCAATCGTCCTCGCAAGTCAGGAAAAGGGCGACACAAGTGTGATTATTGTCATAAATACGGTCATAAGATTGACTAGTGTTATGCTTTACATGGTCCTCCTCCGAAATATACTACGGTTATCCAAGTTGCTCTCACACCACCCCTTGGTGTGGGTCTTGTACCAACTAAAAATTTCGGTCAACCTACTATCTTCAATGAGTTTCTCAAATGATATGAGGAATGTCAGGACTCTAGTTCACTACTTCTGTTGCGCACACAAGTGCATCATTTGTTGGCCTCACTCATTCGATCTCCCTTGGCTCTTGGGTTTTAGACTCAAGAGCCACTAACCACATTATTGGTAATAAATATGTTTTCTCTTTATTTATTTTAGGTTACTTATCATCTGTCACTATGGCTAATGGCTCTAGGCCCCCTTCATGTGATGTTGGTACTGTTTAACTTCTTCCTTCTCTATCAATTGAAAATGTCCTTTTTGTCTCTGAGTCTCCTTTTAATTTATTATCCCTTAGTCGCCTCACCCAATTTGTCAAGATCGTGAGTATATTTGCGAACTCGCACGATCCTGCGAATTTGAAGCTCGCAGCAAGGCGACGTGGTGGTTGGATCTCTGGAGATGCGAATCGCTACGAGTTCCCAATCAACCTTGTTGAATCGCGGATTGTGGGCTGTGTCGTTTCTTGAATTGTGAAGTTGTTCGAGCTGGAGGGGTGGCAGTGGCAGAAATATAGATCTGGAGTTGACCGGACGATGGACTTGGACAGTTGGGAGGCTAGCCGTGTCGTTAACCTGGGTAGAAGATGACTTTTGAGTGCGGCTGCTGCTAGTTTGGTTGTGACATAAAAACCCTAATTCTTCCGCATTAGGGTTAACCTAAGAAATTTTGGGCCAAAAGACCCTAATAGCCCAATTATTTCTCTCATTCCCACTAAATAGTTTTTATTAGGGTCTCTTAATTTTAACACAAAAGTTTACTATGTTTTTTTAACTTTAACACAAAATTTTACTATAATAATTTATCTTTAACAATATAATGTACTATGTTCTTTTTACTTTAAGACAAAAATTTAGTGTTTTTTCTTTAGTTTAAAATAAAAATTTACTATGTCCCTTTTACCTTAAAATAAAATTTTACTATACTTTATTTCTCATGAAGATAAAATTTGGATGATAAATAATTTCAACTGCACTCTGTTTATCTTTAAGATAAAATTTGACAGTACTCTATTTTTCTATGAATATAATTTTCATATATTTGTAACTCTTTAGAGTCGACTTACGATTTTTTATCCCCCTTTTTGATCCTTTTACGATCCTCGAGTTTGACAACATTGGTCTCACTTGATCCCGGTGATTGTATTATTTCTTTTACCAAAGATTCTGTTTGTTTATAGGACCGGAGTTTGAGAGGGATGATTGACACCGGATGTGAGTCTCATGGTCTCTACCTTCTACAGACATCTGCACATGTTGGTTCGGTAATGGATTCTCCATCTCTCATTCATGCTCAACTGGGTCATCCTAGTCTTGCCAAGATGCAGCAACTCGTTCCAAGTCTGTCCAAGTTATCAAGTTTGTCTTGTGAGTTGTGTCAACTAGGGAAGCATTGTCATAGTTCTTTTCTAAAAGTATCTCACAGCGTGCCTCGTCTCCATTTGCCTTAGTTTATTCTGACATTTGGGGACCTAGTCATGTTTTGTCAAATTTAGGTTTTCAGTATTTTGTCACTTCTATTGATGATTATTCAAGGTGTACTTGGTTGTTTTTATTGAAAAATCGTTCAGAGTTGTTTTCTATTTTCAAAAATTTTACAATGAAATAAAGATTCAATTTGGTATTTCAATTCGTACTTTACGCAGTGATAATGCTCATGAGTATCTTTCTCATCCTTTTCAAAATTTTATGACTTCTCATGGCATTCTTCATCAAACATCTTGTGCTTATACACCTTAACAAAATGGGGCGGTTGAGCACAAAAATAGACACCTCATAAAAATAACTCGAATACATTTCATTCATGGCCAAGTTCCTCAACGTTTTTGGGGGTGATGTTGTTCTAAGTTCATTTTACCTCAATAATCGTATGTCATCTTCAGTTTTAGATAACAAGATTCCCCATTATGTTTTATTTCCTCATGAACCTCTTCATCACTTACCCTTTAGAGTCTTTCGATCAACATGCTGTGTGTTTCTAGGTTTTACTATATCACAAAAGGGTATAAATGTTTCTCTCCATCTCTTAATTGTTATTTCATTTTAGAAGATGTCACTTTCACTAAGTCTTCTCTCTACTTTAAGACTAATCTTTTACCCCTCTATCTCTCCATTTGACCAAGTCACTATTCCAGTTGTCTGTGACTCTCTTGTTGTGTTTATTGTTCCTATAGATCCCCCACCTCCACCTCTTATTTAGGTATACCGTCGTCGACAGATTCCTAACCGTCTTTATGATGACTCTTTTCTGCGGCCAACTCCTCCATCCCCTCCGACTTCGTCAGTTGAATCTAACCTTTCTATTGCTCTTTGTAAAGCTCATAATCCTTCTCCTCATTATATTGCTTTGAGTTATCATAGACTGTCTCCATAACTGTATACATGTCTTTCGTCTATTTCCTCTATGTCAATTCCTAAATCTGTTGGTGATGCTTTAGCTCATCCTGGTTGGCGTCAGGCCATGCTTGATGAAATGAGTGTTCTTCAGAATACTAGAACTTGGGACCTCGTACCTTTACCTTCTGGGAAATTTGTTGTTGGTTGTAGGTGGACCTTTGCTATCAAAGTTGGTTTTGATGGAACTATTGACCGTCTTAAAACTCAACTAGTGGCCAAAGGTTATACACATATTTTTGGGTTAGATTATGGTGACATGTTTTCTCCAGTTGCAAAGATGGCATTTTTTCGCTTATTCATACCATCGCTCTTCAACGTTGGCATCTTTATCAATTGGATGTCAAGAATTTTTTTTAATGGTGATTTACATGAAGAAATTTATATGGAGCAACCTCCAAGTTTTGTTGCTCAGCGGGAGTCTTCTGGAATGGTATGTCATCTCTGCAAATCTCTATATGGCCTCAAGCAATCTCCTAGAGCCTGGTTTGGAAATTTAGCAGTGTTGTTCAATAATTTAGAATGACTCGTAGTGAGACAGATCATTCAGTGTTTTTCCATCACTTGAGTATTGGGTGCATCTATTGGGTAGTATACGTGGATAACATTGTTTTTACAGGGAGTGATCACCATGACATCTCACAGATAAAACAACACCTTTGTCACCACTTTCAGACTAAAGATCTTGGCAAACTCAGATATTTCTTGGGGATTGAAATATCACAATAAAATGATGACATTGTTATATATCCTGGAAAAGGTTTGCTATACGGTCATAATAGCCATACCAAAATTGTATGTTATTCAGACGCTGATTAGACAGGATCTCCTTTTGATAGAAGATCCACTTCCGGATATTGTGTCTCCAATTGGAGATAACTTGATCTCTTGAAAAAGCAAGAAACAAAGTGTTGTAGCAAGATCTAGTGCAGAAGCATAATATACAACTATGGTCTCAACCACCTGTGAACTTATTTGGCTTAAACAATTACTTAAAGAATTGTACTTTGAAGATGTCACTCAAATGACACTTATATGTGACAATCAAGCTGCTTTTCATATTAGCTCTAATCCATCTTTCATGAAAGGACCAAACATATTGAGATTAATTGTCACTTTATTTATAAGAAGATTATATCTTAAGACATTAAGACTGAATTTGTTAACTCAAATGACCAATTAACAAATATTTTTACTAAGCCTTTATGGAGATATAAAATTGATTATATTTGTAACAAGTTTTGTACATATGATTTATATGGACCAGTTTGAGGGAGAATAGTAGATATTGTTAGATATTATTAGATATTATTTGATATTATTAAATGTGATATTAATCGTAATAATCTTGTAATGGGTTTAGTCCATATTCTTTGTATAACTCCTTATTTATATATATATATATATATATATATATATATATATATATACCTTTCAAAATTTCCTTTCTGCTTTATTTGTTTAAAGCTCATATTATCAGTTCTGATTCTGTCTTTTGTTTAATTCTCTAGTACATATCCAAGTTCGTATCAACTATCCCTTTCACTAACAAACAAACATTTTGCCTAAAGGATAGGGAGGAATATATGTCTGAAATTATATCTTGACAAATTGAAGGAACAAAGCCCCAAAAGATTTTCTTTTCATACAGTTTTCTTTATGTAATCTTTTATGATGAATAAAGTGTTTTGTTGAACAATTAAGTTTCTCAAGTTTATGGGTTGCCTACTCGATTGCGTAGTCAATTAATTTCGTGGTTTAGTTTCTTATTTGATTTTCTGGGAGTATCTCGTGTGATGTGCCAATCATCTTTCATCTCTTTGTGCATCTCATGTCTTTCAAGTTTGAGGAAAGCTGTATGACCTACCAATAAAAATTGATTTTGCTAGAGATCATTTTGAAGGTAAAATGTGTTCCTTTACAATGTCCCCTTGTAAATATTTTTTCCTTTTTCTTTTGCCATTCTTAACTTGTGATGTTATATTTGTGGGATCAGAGGCTTCTTTTTGAGCTATTGAAGAACTAGAGTATGAAGTATGATGTTGGGCTGCATATTATTAAGTGCATTATCAATATTATATTTCGTAGTAGTAGCTGGAATTTATGTGATAATGTCTTATTTCCGAAGTGGTTTCTGATATCTCTTTCCCTTCATTGAACCCAAAACACAGGACTCAACTTCGACAAAATGCATTTTTCCATATTGAAATGATTGATTGTGTGTGATAGTCAAATTAACAATTATATTGTAGGGAAAAGTGCAAATTAGCTGCTGAAAGTTTTGTCACGTGCCTTATAGTCCTTGACCTTTAAAAAGTTGTATCTATTAAAATTTTACACATTTACAATGCTTGTGAATATTTGTCTTTCCTGTTTTAGTCTTTTTGAGCTTTGTGAATATTTGTCTTTCCTGTTTTAGTCTTTTTGAGCTCATTATTATTCATCAAACATTTTGCACTCAGATCAACAAAATGGTGTTGCCAAAAGAGAGAATGATACTTGGTTGCAATTGTTTGAACCATACTTCAGCATGATGTTCCTCTTCTCATTTGGGGTGATCTGTTTCTCAAGACATCTTATATTGTCAACTGCATTCCTTTACTAGTTCATCACAATCAGATTCCCTAATATATCTTGTATTCCCAATAGAATTCATACCCTTCTCTCCTTGTCTTTTAGTCTAACATGTTTTGGTCATGACCTCAAACCAAGAAATGATAAACTCTACCAAAGATCTCAATGTGTTTTTTGGGTTACTCAAATCTGCGACTGTCATTGTTTTCTTACATTAATTTCAAAAACATAGTCTTTGTTGACATTACTCTTTTCAAGACCTGCCCCTTCTCCTTCATTGTACTTGATGCAACTTTCGCAGCAAAACAAAATGGTATTGCCAAAAGAAAGTATCAATACTTGGTTGAAATTACTTGTACTTACGTCACCATTATGTTCCTCTTCACTTTTAGGGATGATGCATTTCTCACATGTCATCTTGTCAATAACATTTCTTCATTTGTTCTTTGAAATCGGGTTCCCTACTCTATCTTGTATTGCCGATGGACTTTTAACCTTGTTTCTCTCCTTATCCTTAGTTTCATATGTTTTGGTCATGACCTTAAATTAGGTATATTTAAACTTTTTACTAAATCTCTCGAATTTTTTTTGGGTTACTCATGTCTCCAAAAGGGTTATTATAGTTTTTTACCACAACTTCAACAATATATTGTCTTTACCGAGTTACTATTTTTTTTAGACCTGCCCCTTCTCGTTCACTGTACTTGATGTGACAGTCACTATAAAACCTTCGTATATTTGGCCGACTGTTTTGGCTCCAATTTTCCTTTTGCTCCACCTCCATTGTTTACCAACAACGGAAACAAATTCCAATGGCAATTCCACCCACCGATGTCGTAGCTTCATCATCAATTTCACTAGAACTTTCCATTGCACTAGAAGGTATTTGGTCCTCCTAATCTTAATCCTCTATAAACATGTATTTTAATTTTAAGTGATTATCTCCCTATTCATCCTTTGTCTCTTTGAATTTTGTGTCTATTCTTAAGTTTACATATGATGGCACAACTAAACCCAATTGATGCTTGGCAATGTTGGATGGTATGAGAGCTTTACACTCCAATGGCACTTGGGAACTTGTTCCCTTACCTACTGACAAGACTAGTTTTGATTGTGGTTTGGGTCTATACAGTAAAGATTGGACCAAATGGTCATTTTGACAGTTTTAAAACTCACTGATGACTAAGGGTTTGGTTATATGCAAAATTTTGGTCTACATTATGTGAACACCTTTTTCTTCAGTGATCAAAATGACTTTTGTTTGTCTCTTTCTTTCTGGCCATGACTACCATACATCATTGACTTCTACACTAGTTGGGTATTAAATATGCCTTGTTACATGGTAAGTTGCATGAAGTTTATATGTATTAGTGTCCACGTTTTAGTGTTTTGGTGAGTCTTGTCTTGTAGTCTAATGGGTCCCAATTTCAAGCTTCTACAAGGTTAAAGGGGCCGTCTCGTAGGAAAACTCAACCATCTCATTGTCACCATACCTGGCATCACCTTTATAGTTAGTGCGGTAAGTCAATTTTTGAATTCCACTTGTGATAGTCACTTAGATGTTGTCATAGATATTGTTTGGTACATAAATGATGGCTTCTATATGAACAAAATAAAGTAAATGCCAAAATTACTTGTTACTCTAATATGATTGGGCAGGATCATCATCAAACAAGAGACCCACTTTTAGGTATTGTGGTCTTATTGGAGGAAATTTGATTTAATTGAGGAGCAAGAAGCATAAAATAATGGCTATATCCGGTGTTGAGGTTGAAAATTGTGGTATGGTATCGGTTGCATGCAAGCACGTGGCTATATTAGGAGACATTCAATATATCACGTCACATCAAATCCAATATTTCTTGAACGGGCCAAACACAAAGATAGATAGTCACTTTTAAGAGAAAAAATGTGCTCTAAGAGGAAATTATAAGTGACTTTTGTCAACTCTAATGACTAGTTGACCGACATTTTTTCACCAAGTCCTTCAAAGCTTTCGTCTTGACTAAATTTAGCTAGCTTGACTGATGACATTGTGTTTCAGCTTGAAGCTTGAAGGGGAATGTTGATAGCACATTTAAAAGTATGTTAAATATGAAAATAATTATCCCTAAAAATAAGGGATGTTGTTACTACAATTTAGGGGTTTAATTTATTCTTTTGTATTTGTGATTGATTTTGTTGTGTGTTCACATACAACACAATATTCAGATATGTTCTTTATGTATAATAGTTTAAAAATAAAGTACCACATAAGTGATTTGGCTCGTTATGTTTACTAGTTAAAAAAAGAATTATTTGAAGATAAAGACATTGAATTTGAATGGTTTGGTTTGGATACTATCGAAATAACATCATAATTCTAATCAAGATGCTTATGTCGGTTTAAATTAAATGCTATGGAACCCATGAACACCCTACATGTTATAAGTTTCTTTAATATTTAATTGAAAAATTAATAAAGGTTATTTAAAGACCTTAAGAATAATTGAGTAAGTTCATGTAATGGTTAGACACATTGTACTAACACGTTGTCGTAATGATCTATTTAGTAGGGAATTCTGTTTTCGATCTTTATCATGAGTGCAAACTGGTTGAGCAACCGACTGTAATAATATGACAAAGAAGATTAGTATATGGTCTGATTGGGGTAGAGAAAACTTATGATAAAACAAAAAGAAAAACCTAAAGAATCAAGATACAACTCTTTTTTATGTTTAGAGTTTCAGTATAAATTTGCATTTTCCTCTGTATTTTATGAGTGAGTACCAATCATGGCATTTCTTATAAAGTCCTACTTATATATTTAATAAATATTATGATGGGATGTTGATGAAACTTTGGCCAAATGGTCACTAAATTTCATCAATTATAAAAACGAAGTCAATATCCCATCAGACATACATAAGGAGAACACTACATTTTATAAATGATGCTGAAGTTGAATTGTAAACTTAGATGTGTCATATACTCAGATAGACATGGACATAACACCAAAGTGAAAAAGTGATTTTCAATACTACACATTTCATCTTAGATTTAGTTCGTTAAATTTGATCATAAATTTCATCCTTTGAGTGTACTGCATAATGATACTGTTGAGATAGACTTGGCTGGCTTAAGTATCCTTTGTCTGAATTGTTTTTAGTCCTAGAAGATTCTGAAAGACAAGTGAAATTTGAGGCCTCAAAAACACTGTTTTTGCTTGGGAAACACATACCACCTGTGTGACTGATGGCTGGTGAGATATCTAAATTCATAGGAATTTTGTTTTGAAGAAGTTACCTTTGAACCGTGAATGCAACACATCGCTCCTGATATAAAAAGAGGTCCTTTTTACTTGAGAAACACGTGTTGCCTTCCAGCTTCATGCAAATTTCATAAATTCGTTTTTATTGTCTTTAGAAGATAAGAAAGGTATACCATTAACAGGTTCAAGTTTGTGAACACAGCAGACTTTACTTTTCCATTTAGATATTCAATGAATAAATGCTGCAGAGGTGCCGAAAGTACCTGTGAAAATCAATTTGAAGTACTGATTGTTGGTACTTTCTAGACCTTATGTTTTGGAAAAACCGTCTGTTTCTCCCACATTTCGTTGTGGTGTTGGTGTCATATTTGTTAGTATTGATTTTACTTCTATAGAAGTAAAAAAGAAAAATCTTGGATAGAAAATCAAATATCACTTTTTTGTGTCAATTTCTTTGGGCTCAATTAGGCTACTGTGCCCGTATATTATTTTCCATGCGTTCCCCCTGTTTGGTTAATCTTTGCTTCTGACCAAATTTGATCAATCTTGTATTTTCTTTCAGAATTATAAACCAAATTTTTCTTTACATTGTATTGTCTAGATCGAAACACAGTTTCCAAATATTTACAATTTTTTATTCTTTTACCACTGAAATAGTTTATCAAACACTGGTGTGTTCTGAGCTAAATGTCAAAGGATTATAAAGCCGACATCTATGTCTTTATCCCTGGTATTTGTAATGGGGATTTAATTAATATTCTATGTTTCTCTCTTTTCAATCAGAAATGATCGTACCTTCCAAGAGTTGGGATAAATAAATTCGTGTATTTGAGATTTAATTTCCTGAATATATTGTTTATTTATAGAATAACAAATTGTTTTCTTCAAAATTTAGTCTCTTAAATTTTGTTTTAATTTGAACTTACTTTTCATGTCTTATAACTATTTTCTAACTACTGAGTAATTTTTAAAAATTTCACAATATAAATCAGTGGAACAAAAATGACAGCATAATAATATTGTGAAACAAAATTGTTATTTAAATATGGCAAAATATGAAGTATTTTTATCTAAAACACGTTTGGTAATGTGGCCAGCATTTATTATTAAATTTATCAAAAAATAGAATGCAAATATTTTAATGAGAAAAACCAATTTTATTTATTTTTCCTATGAGGGGTATTTAGGCCCTGTGGGTTAACCTTATCTGCAATCCTCCGCAGGTGCAAGAAAAACTGCAGAAGTTGTTCTTCGTCAAAGAAGTCAAACTTTTTTTATATTCAATTTACATGCCTTAAATTAATTTGCGGAGCTAAAAGCGTGTGCAGTTTTAAAAAAAAATACATCTAATTCCATTCTGCATTAATTCCATTGAAGGACTCAGAAATAATTTCATCTCTAAAGTTATCAAATGATGAAATGGGAATGACACATTACATTAAAAAATTAGGAATATAATTCTATTTGTAGTTTTTAACTCATTCCGATTCTATTCATATCCAGTGGAATTATCCGGCATATTAGTTACCCTGACAGCAATATAATATGAATATGATAAACTTTGAGGACACAACTGGAAAACCCACAAGATAGTAAACATTCAGATGCTGAAATTTTTAAATTCTTGAAAGGAAAATGTTGTGTAGATGACTCGACCCACTTGATCGAATAAAAACATTCTGCCAATCTTTTTATCAGTTTGATTCCAAAAATGCATTCTTCTAAGCTGGGAGAAGTAAAATGGGCAGATCTAGCACTCCACCAAGTGGTTCTAAAACAAAAGCAAGGATTCTTTTTTCTACTTTTCTTGGTGCCCCTCTTAATGCTCATCACGTAATTACTAATAATTCCTTTCACTGATTTCTTAATAAATTTTGTAAATGTTTCTATTATTTCCTGTGCTATGGTTCTAGTCGTGGAAACAGCTTTTCTCCTCAGCGTGATGTGTGTGCTTCCTTCCATTTGATTTTTTCTTCTTTCCATTGACTACAATAATTAGAGTCCTATACAGTTGGCGCCATTTAGATTCCTTTGTCACAGTTTTGCATTTGGACGTTATACTATTGCTCCTAATCTTGTTATTCTGCAGCTGCACGTCCTCATCCCTTTTGTATCACGGACTTCCATTTTTTGCTTGCCCCAGTGGCCCACACACGATGTCTTTCCTCCCCCAAACCCCACAATTTGAAGAAGGTCATGTTTGGACCAAGGATGAAATTACTCATTTCTGATACAACAATTTCCAAATTGTTCAAAAATATTCTGGGATCATGTAAATGGTAATAATAGATACTCACCACTAATTGTGAAAAATATACTGTTTACCAAGTAGGGGAGTAAAAAAGAATCTTGTTAAAACCATCACATTAGATTGCATTATTCAATATTGAGAAGGGCCCTCTTGGTGTTTGAGAATTTTATGATTCTATTTGCCATATTTTAAATTGTATTGGACGGGGTGGCTGGTATTGTTGGCATAACAGTAGTGAGTGTAACGCTAATGATTCTGCTCTAAAGCAGAATCAGAATCTTGTGTAAATTGTCACACCCCCTCTTGCTAGCAACCTTCAAGAGATTGGTACCTCTTAGGTTAGCTATAACAATGAGTGACTCTTATTAAAGTATTATTATTCTGATGAATTATCTTTCCGAAAGCAAGATTGCAGAGTCCAAGTTTATATGTCCTCTAATCATTAGGGCCATTTTAATTAATCATACATAAAGGCACATGCACTCATTTTTATCCATCACATTGGATCGCACACTGATTTGGAACTTGCTCCTTCCTCCAAACATCGAATTTGGAACACTAGCATGTGCCTTCAGTAGTCCACTTCCACTAAACAAAAATACCACTTCTTTTCTTTTCTCCCCAGGGGCCAACTACAAGAAAATTGATTGCATTAATTATGAGGGACCAGGGATAGGGTTTATAAGAAAAAAATACAAAGTGCCTTTTCTCTTGGTAATTTTTATTTTGTACATATATATCATTGTTTTTTTACTGAAGACAATTGTATCATGTAAAAGGATTATAGGCCACAAAACTTTCTTAACTATTTAACCTAATTGCTTGATTAGAGTTCAACACTATGTAAAAGGATTATGTTTGGTAGTTTTTTTTAAAACTTGTATGTACACTGATTTTGGTTGAAAATCTCAGTATACATACATTTAAAGAATTTTTTTTTTCTCGTTTTGATTAGTATAATATTTTCTGGTAAGGATAATGACGTTTTAGTCGGGTTGAACTATGTAAATGGTAAATTTTCCCTGCAATCACAGTATTCAAAACGTGAATTTAATAGCTATTAAACTAACCATATACCAATTGATTCATACACTTCTTAGTGTTTTTGGTATCACTTAAATATGGAATGAAAAATAGCAAAAGGTGGGCACACAGATTTAGCCATGATGAGCACATTAATTACAGACAACCAATTATTCATTCATGGGATGGTTTCTGTACTGTGCTAGTGCGGCACTCTCACATCACATGTTTGTATAGTAAGGAATTAACAGTGTTGGTGAAAAAGGAGGAATATCACAACTGTTCCAAACACATTAATTATTAAGGTTACGTGTTCCCACGTGTACACATTTATATACTGTTTCCGTTGCACTGAAAATATTTCTCTAGAGTCATAATCCTTCCCAGGAATGTGTGGAAAGGAAAGATCATTAGTAACGTCATTGGAAATGATCATCAAGAGTCATAATCTTTCCCAGGAATATATGGAAAGGGAAATGCAGTAACGACACGTCGTGTCGTGCAATCTCATCATGCACACAAATTATTCAAGTTCAAATTAAATTGCTATACAGGTACAGGGTTTTCCATTAATTCCCCATTTGCAAACAGTCCTTCACTCCTATTCCTTCATGTAAATAATAATCACAAAATTCTTCACAAGTTGCTTATATGAAAATAATGTTAGTCTAAGATATGATATACATAATATATACTGATGCTATGTGTTATTTGGTGAACCATGCAACTTCTGTACCAAAGGGGAAAAAGCAAGCACGATGGCACGTTCCCAAATGTAAGAAGATAAAGCAGGGATAAGAGAAACAAAATATCTTGGACTAATAGTTGTGTGAGATACAGATAGAAGGGGTGAGGGAATGATGTTGCATTTTTTTTCCTTACGGGTTCCCATTAGCTCATGTACTAATCATGTGCCTGAAACTGTAAACGTTGTTGATTTGACAAATTTGTACATACGACAACGCAGTTAAATATAATTTTTTCATCATGTAAAATCATCCATTAATATATAAATGCAGAATGCTTAGATTGGGAAAAGAAAGTAATGGAAGTAGAGTTAGGGCAAGAAGCACATGATCACAAGTCAGGAGGTGTCAAAATCAAGCCCTATTGGCTACTACTGCTACTATGGGGCAGAAAGGAAAAAGGAAAAGGAAAATGGAGTCATCTGATTGTTAGGTATTATATGTATGATCTGCAACTGGAACACATGGGTCCGAAGATTGGGGAGTGAGTTTGAAATTGTGGTTGGGGAGTGAAAGTGATGATGATAAACAAGTCTTGTGAACATGATAAAGACTAAGAGCAGCTGCAACAGTAGTGGACCACTTCTATTTGCACTCTATTGTTCTCTCTTTTCAAGTGTGATTTTCTAGGTGAATTCATCATAATTGATTTGGTTATATGTTCTTTGTCTATCATTTCTCAAGGGTCCTCCTTCGTATAACTAATGTGACTATTTCTTCAATGTTTATTATTATATATGGCAAAAACTGTCTATATGTTGTACTGATTAACTATTTATTGGACAGCCAAGAAAGAAGGAAAGAGAAAAAACAAAATAGGATATAGAATTTCAGTTAGCACATGAATATATACAGTAAATTTATTTAAGAAAAAAAATATTAGAACAAGGGTAAGTACTAAGAAGTGTATGAACTCTGTCATCTAATGTAAATTGTTAAGAATTGTAAATTTGTTAATTTTATAATAATTATTTTAAAAAGTTCATTTTGATAGTATATATTTGATTGGCTCTTTAAAGTATTTTACATAAATTAAAATTTCAGAAAATTAATGAGAGGTATATGTAAAAGGATAAGAAAAGACTTTATTAATATTTGTCGATTTTGTAGTAAGAAGAGATTATAAAACGTTCTGTTTGAGATGGGGGAAAATGGATTAATTGCATTGCTTCTTTTAGATATTTCATGTATTTGATAAAAATATTTAAGAGGATAACTATTTTTTTATAGAAGATTTGAAACACTTTATAAATGATAAAATAGTTTGTAAATTTAGATGAAGAATTTAAAAATAATTTAATCTAGAATTTAATGAAAATAATTGAATTATTTAAAATTAGATAATTATAAATTTTACTTTAAAAGATCAAAATTTTAGTTAAATTTATGTTTTTTCTTTCTACTTATTCCTCAACTTAATTTTAATCTTAGATTTGATTGAGATTAAGATAGTTTGTTATTGATAGGAATTATTCTTTTAGTTAAATTATCATAATTATTTGCAAAGTTATTGTTGTTGTAAACTATTATTATTTATCGTTCAATTTTCTTAATCAATTTTGAAGTGATTATAGTTTTAATCGAGTGAACTAGATTTTTTCTATTAAAGTGTCAACTAGATTCTTTGTAGTTATTTTCTGTTGATGTTTGTAGTGTATATTTTTTTATAATGGACAACAAGGTTATTAATTGTTAATGTTAAGTTATTTTTTTCCTAACGTTGACTAAGAAAACCTTATACTAATATTAACTAAGATTTTTATATCAATGTCAATGACAGAAATTTTTAAGCTGAAAAGTTAATAAAAAAAATTTAAACAACATGTACAAATAACTTACTTAATAATTATGGTCAACATCAACTAAAAAAAATCTCAAAAAATGATATCAATTTTTTTTTTCAAAATCAGTTAATTTTTTTTATAAAATATTACTAGAATTTTTTATATTCAATAAATTTTTTTTACAAATTTATTATAAAAAATTGTTAGAAAAAAGTTTTTTGTTATTTTTTCTATAAATTTTTATAAATTTATAAAAAAATTCTCATGAAATATAAAAAGTCTAGTATTAATAAAAAAAAATATAACATTAACAAAAATTAATTAAAATTAATAATCAATATTAATATTTTAAAATTATTAATAATTATTTGATATTTATAAATAATAATTTTATATTTAGTGATAATTAAAATTCTTTTTAATTTTTTTAATAATTTTAAATTATCTTATTAAAACAAAACATTTAAAGAATTAAATTTTTTGAAAGAAAATAAATTCAAATTTATTATAGTTAAATATCTTAAAATTATAATTTTTTCATTAAAACAGAAGGTTAAATTTATTTAGAATAAGATTATTAAAAAGCAAGGTTAATTTATTTAGAATAAGCTTAAGGGTGATGATGTCAATAAATACTGAAATCAAATATTGGTGATATTAATTAATTATTAAGAATTACTTCCTCATTCCGAAGTGTACTACTTTAATTTCTTTCTCATATATACTAACAACAACGATAAATATAATATTTGTTAAAGTACTTTTATTCAAATAGTTCCTCGTTTAGTAAATTTAATAACAAGAAGAAAAAGTGTTTAAGTAATTAACTTTTCATTATATTTTAAAATAACTTATGGTACGATCAATTTTAATCTATGCATTAAATAAGGATAAATTTCTTTTTAACTTCAAATTTAAGAGAAAATTATTTAGTTAAAATTTATTGGTATTAAGGTGTTTTAAGACATAATATTGAGACTTTTTATATTTTATCTTTTTAAATATTTTGAATACTTGATGGTTCAAATAATATAGCTAGAAATTTTTACATAATTTACTAAAATAATAATTTTACATGCAAAAGATGCAAAAAAATATTAATATTATATATTTATACAAATAATATATATAACTTTACCATGCACAAAAATAATATTTTGAGTAGAAAGTATAGTCTTTAACACGGGTCTAAACTTGTGGGTCAATTTTGTTTATCATAGATTTGAATTTTTTTTACAATAGATTTATCCACCAACTTATCTAAAAAAAATCACTTAATAGTAAAGATATTATTAAATTAATTTTTCACTAATTCTGTATTATATATATAATGTAAAAACTTGAAAAACTTAGAATTGATCGACAAAGGTAATACTAACATTTGGAATACTTAGAAAGTTGGTGTGTCATTTTAATTCTTTAATTCATTGTTTTTATTGTGTATATATTATGTATTATATAAAATATTTAAATGATTAATTATGAAGTCTCAATTTTCACAGAATATGTTTTGTTGCATATATAAAATTTTAGAAGTAAATTTTTTATTTTTTATTTAAAAATAGTTATTTTATAATTTATATGAATCTATGTAGTCAAACTGAGTTGTTTAAAATGCAAGTCACCTTAAAAATTGAGTTTGACTATTATAATAAAGAAATAAATTAAAGGGGAAACCTTTTTAGAGAAAAGAGATATTAATTGTTCTTACTGGAAAGAGATTGAAAAGGTCTTCTGAAATTGAAAGATGATCTATTGTTGAAATTTAGACTGGACTTGATATATCTGAGTTATAGATTGGTGGGTGGTTTAGTTTCTTGGGTATTGATATTTATTTATAAGTCTTTTTGTGCCTTGTAATTTATAAAAGATTGGGTTGGTTACCCAATTATGATAAAACAAGTCATAATTGATTTGTCGTTAACAATAACTGAAGTGTACAATTCTAACCGAATGAACCCAATCGGTAAGAGATTAAAGAGGTCTTTCGAGATTGGAAGATGTTGAAATCATGACTCTACTCAATAACTATGTCGCGAATCTGGGTTGAACTTGATATATTTGAGTTGTAGACCGATGGGTGGTTTACCTACGGAAGACTCTCCAACGCTCAAGTCAATAAGAATATAATATAAAAGTATTTAGGAATAGAGTAATAATGAATAGAATGAATACTTCCTTGGTGAAAGGGTGGAAGCCTACAAGTCCTCCTCTATTCTTCTCCTTGGTGGATGGGTTTTGCCTCCCTCTTTGTTGCCCGTAAGGGACGCCCTATTGGATGTGTGAAGACGTCAACGCTGAGACTGGTCCTCCTGGGAGGGGTAACGTGATGTAGTGCGAGATGCATCGTGGTCATCTCAGGCTGATGGTGTTTTGCATTTAGAGGTCGGCTTGCATTGGGAAGGTCCTCCTTGTGATGTTGTTGTGATCAATCAAGTCAGTCGTAGTCCTTTTTAGGGTGCAAGCAGCTTGAGGGGTGATCAGTGAGTGCGAGGTTGCCAAGTTGGGTGGGATTCCCCAATGTTCTCGGTGTCATGATCCACTTCCTGACCTATGAACCTGACAGTCCCAGGTTCGGATCACAAAATGATCTTGGACAGTTTTTAGCTCAGCCTAGTGTTGTGCACGCATGATCTATTGGTCTTGATCATGCTTGGCTTGATGCTCGAAAATCGTGTGGAGGACAGTCTTGTTTCTCTGAAGGAGACTCTCCATATGTGCCTTGATAACTACTATGGTGGAAGGATCCATTTCGAAGTGAGGTGATGGTTTGGGAAAAGTTTTACCCAGACCCTACGGTGAGTGTCAAATGTTCTTATCAGAAAAGAGATTGAAGAGGTATTCTAAGATTGGAAGATGATTTGTTGTTGAGATCCGAGCTCTACTCAATGATTATGTTGTGAATCCGGGATGGACTTGATATATCTGAGTTGTAGACCAACGACTAGTTTACTTGCGGAAGACTCTCTGATGCTCAAGTCAGTAAGAGTGTAATATAAAAGTATTTAGGAATAGAGTAATGATGAATATAATGAATACTTCCTAGGTGAAAGGGTGGAAGCCTACAAGTCCTCCTATATTCGTCTCCTTGGTGGATGGGTTTTGTCTCCTTCTCTGTTTCTCGTAGGGAACACTCTATTGAACGTGTGGACACGTCAGCATTGGGACTAACCCTCCTAGGAGACAATACCTCGGATGCAGTGATTGACCCTAACGATGCTACCTTAACGGACTTGAGGTCGAAACATTAGTAAACTCTTTTTATGGAAGTGTCTATTATTATATAATAACTAAATCTTATTAGGTTATAGCCAAAAATATTGTTAGAAATATTTATACAAGTTTATTAGGAAATAAAGTAATGTACCTACTAAATGATTTAATAAGAGTAATATGATATTTTTTATAATTTTTTATTTTAATTTGAGAAGGTTAGAGTCTCATATCCACCTAAGAATGTTTTTGTTTTTGTAGACTCTTGACTAAAAATTATCTTGAAAAATATTGTATCCAAGGTAAATAGAAAATGGAAATCGGTCAAAAGTGCTATTTAAATTCAATTCAATCTTATAAAGTTGACTTATATAGTGAGATTTATACGGATTTATAAATTATAAATTTAACTTTACTTCTATACAATGTGAAATTTCTAACACAAACCAACTTTTCATGGTTAATTGATTATTTACCTTAAATTTACAAGTCTTACAATGCAACTTAAGTTTAAGCACTCTATATATTGGAGTTTGTTAAAATAAATGTCTATACTAATTTTGCAACTCTTACAATTGATTCAATATTGAAATTTAAAATATTCCTCTTGACTAATTTTTTCTCAAGTAACTTACTGACATAGTTTATTTACACAAGAAACGCATGGAAAGTAACATGTTTCGTTGATAGGTTTTTCATTTTCGTGAGCAAATTGTAAGAACTCATCAATTCTCTTTTCATAATTTGACTAATGCGATATGCATTCATCCAACATTGATCCATAACTACTTAGCAAACTCCATCATCATCAACTATGCAATGTCATTTGTGACACCCCAATTTTATATGAGACTAATTAAATATTTTTAGGAAATTTCAGAATTTTTAATGTAACTAATATATGTTTTTTTAATTATTTTAATAGATAGTATTGATTTTCATAATTATAAAATAATTAATTTTAGAATATGAGATCTTATATAAATAAATATTAAAGTTTTAGGTCATTTAGAATACCAACACTTTTGAGAGATAGGAAGAGAAAGTCATTCTCGTTTTTTCATAAGACTGATACGGTAAAATCACCGTTTCACATTCGTTTACCGTTGGATTGAGCTGGAAATTTAACAGGTGGTTTGTCACACCTAGTTGTTGGTTATGACCGGTTGGATTGTTGATAAAAGATCTAAGTAGAGAGATATTCAATTAGCGTAGTAGCTGTGATTTGGGATTTTCATCTTTTTTGTTCTCTATTTAACAAGGGAGAGGAGAAGAGAAAGAAAGAAATTTTAGGGTATCGGGAGCACCACCTATACATCAACAAGGTAAGAAGGGAGTGATAACTCACTTTGGGGTGTGAGATATCTGTTGGGTAGTGGAATTGACTCTCAATTCCTTAATTTGGGTGTGTTCTTGAAAGAGGGGTTTTCCTCTTTCATCTATGTTTGATTCCTAATTACTCTTGTATATTCTTTATGATGTGAATTGAAGAATAATATGTGTAATTTCTTAATTTGATAATATTTTGATTATTTGACCCAATTCATTATTTTAGGTCTCTTTATGATGTGAATTGAAGAATAACATGTATAATTTCTTAATTTGATGATGTTGTGATTGCTTTGGAGCACCTTAAGGATTCTTGTGATATTCTATGAAGGGGATGCATTAACGGTGATATAGTTTTAATGATGAATGAAGAATAATGTGTGTTAATTGAATATTATTATATTGTTTTATCCATTGATTATGATAAGAGTCATGTATTAAGTGATTGTGGCTGTAAATGTGAACTTATGTGAAGGAAAATGTGTATGAGTGTATAAGAAGTCCTTGGATTTATGTGAACATGCATCATAACGTGAGATCATTGTGCATCGTTTTTGTGGTCAAATGTGATATGATATTGGCACCACATGCATCATAATGTGAGATCATAACGTGAGATCATTGTGTATCGCTTTTGCAGTCAAGTGTGGTATGATATTGGCGCCACATGCATCATAATGTGAAATCATAACGGTGAGATCATTGTGTATCGCTTTTGCGATCAAGTGTGATATGTGATTGGCGTCACATGCATTCATCATCATAATGTATATACGGGTACGACATGCATTGCATATGATGCAATTATGATATGAATATGTTGAGCTTATGAATAATTACTATTAAAGTTAAATTAATTTGTTTTTCATGTTTAGGTATGATTAAGTATTGATTAATTGTTTGTCGTGTGAAACTATCCTGCAGTGTTTTTACACCGCAACCTGAGTGAGATATGCCAACTATGGAGACATATTCCCTAATTCTAAATTATAGTATGATGGACTTCCCATTTACATACCTTAGAATAACCGTAGGGGAAAACCCAAGCAAAACTCAATTTTGATAGCCAGTAATAGATACGCTTAAGAAGAGACTATCAAGATGGAAAGAAATGTCTTTATCTTTTGCTGAAATAGTTTGCTTGCTAAAATCAGTAATTACAGTGTTGCACCTCTATTTTTTACATCTTTCTTTAAACTCCCAGCTATAATATGTAAGGCAATAACAAGACTACAAAGAAATTTCTTATGGAGTTAGGTAGTGAGAGACAAAAAATAGCCTGAATAAAGTGGAAAAATACATCCAAGACAAAAGAGGAGAGGGAGTTGGAAGTAAAAAATATAAAGGTTTTTAATTTAGCTTTGCTTGCAAAATGGAAATGGAGCCTAGGAAAATAATACAAAGGTTTGTGGGAGGAGATCATAGAATCTAAATATGGATCATGGAGGGACCTAACTAAGGGGAATTTTGATAAAGGGGATTCTTGGTGGTGGAGAGATTAAAAAAGAAATGTAGGGATGACAAAAGATGGATTTGGTTTAATGACAATATATGGCAGAGCATAGGAAATGACAACAATATTAATTTTTGGGAAGACAATTGGTGTGGAGATAACCCTCTCATACAAGGATACCCTAAACTCTTTGGGAATGCATTATTTAAAGATAAAGTTGTAAGTGATCTAGGTGAGTGGAACAATAACGAGTAGGAATCAAAATTACAATGTAGAAGAAGGTGGTTTCAATGGGAATTAACCCTAGTAGAGACCTTTACACAAAACTTGGATTTATATCACTAAATAGGGAGGAAGAGGCCAAATGTATATGGAAAAGGTAACGTAACAAATTTTCTCATAGTACAACCAGCTTATAATATCTTACAAAACACCCTTTTAGGAGAAAGCACTGACGTTTTATAAGCCTTTTGGGAAGTAAAGGCATACCCGTCTACACAGTTCATTATATGGAGAGTAATCGTAGACAAAGTGCCAACTAAGGAGAACTTACTTAAAATAAGGGTAACTCTAGGTAACAATATGTGCTTGATGTGTGGATTATATAAGGAGTCAACAAATCACTTGTTTTACTTGCACGACGGCTAGTCATATTTTAGGCTTGATAGAAAATTATATGACTCTGTTTTTTATTCATAATCACATAGCCTCTTAAATAGGCACATTACACAAACTCTTGATATCCTCACATAATTGAGAATTAAGTCAGACTGAAACAGAAGAATAAAAATTATTTAAAAACATAATTGTGCATTACTGTGCACTATAGTAACCTACCAATTATTAGATCGCTAGTAACTGACAATTTATTCAAATTAAATTATTTTTAACATTCCCTCCCTTAAACTGATATATACTTATATCAATTTAAAGTCTTCACAGAATTAATAGTTGAAACACCAAGCAACTCTCTCAACTTCAAAAATGACAGTCATTTTAAAGTCTTGGTAAATATGTCAGCTACTTGATCTTCACTCTTGCAGTGGACTAGATCAACAGTTTCTTCTTTGCAAAGATCTTTCAAGAAATAAAATTTCACATCAATATGCTTGCTTCTTCCATGAAGAACTGGATTTTTTGACAATTTGATTGTTGAATTATTGTCACAAAAAATTGTAGTTGCCTTTGTTTGCTTGAATTGTAATTCTTCAAGAATTTTTCTCAACTATATGGCTTGACAAGCACAAGTTGTAGTTGCAACAAACTCAGCTTCAGTACTGGATAAAGTAACAATGCGTTGCTTTTTAGAAGACCATGAAATAGCACATGTTCCAAGCAGAAAGACAAAACTAGATGTGCTCTTTCTATCATCTAGATCACCTGCATAGTCACTGTCTGTGAATCCAATCAAATCACTCCTTTCACCTTTCTTATAATATAATCCCAAGTCACGAGTTCCTTGTAAATAACGAAGAATTCTTTTGGCAGCAAGCATATGTAACTCAGTGGGATTCTCCATGTACCTGCTAATCAAACTCACAGAATACATGATATCTGGCCTAGTTGCAGTAAGATACATTAAACTGCCAACAATTTGTTTGAATAGTGTGCTATCAACCTTCTTCCCATCATGATCTTTGTGTAGCTTTTCACCACATTCAACTGGAGTACATACAGGATTGCAATCCTTCATTTGAAACCTGTTCAAGATTTCTCCAACATATTTCTTCTGAGATAGAAAAATCCCATGTTCTGATTGAATTACTTCTATACCCAAAAAATAATGCATCAAACCCATATCAGACATTTCAAATTCATTCATCATAGACTTCTTGAATTCACTAAACATGACATCACAATGTCCAGTGAATATAAGATCATCAACATACAAACACACTATAAGCATTTTTCCTTTATCTCCCACTTTAACAAACAAGGTATGCTCATAAGGACATTTCACAAATCCAATTTTTAGAAAATAAGTCTCAATGCGATTATACCAAGCTCTTGGGCTTGCTTTGACCCATAAAGAGCTTTCTTCAATCTATAAACCTTATTTTCATGTCCAAATTTAACATACCCAGGAGGTTGATCAATAAATACCTGTTCTTCCAAATATCCATGCAGGAATGCCGATTTGACATCTAACTGGAAGATTTGCCAAGAATTTTGTGCTGCTAATGCAACCACCAAACGGATTGAGTCATGTCTTGCAACGGGAGAACATACTTCTTATAATCAACGCCACACCGTTGGTTGTATCCTTTTGCCACCAGACGTGCTTTATACTTGCCTACTCCACCATTTTGTTTAACTTCATTTTGAAAATCCATTTTACTCCAATGGTTTTCTGATCCTTAGGTAGATCACATAGTTCCCAAGTGTCATTCTTTTCAATGGAATTAATTTCATCATCCATTGCTTTTCTCCACTTTTCTTCTTTGACTGTTGCTTCAAAACTTGTAGGATCACAATCTGCAAACAAAGCAAAATGAGTAATTTCCTCATTATTAATTTCATCTACAACAAAATTCTCCATCCATGTTGGTCTCCTTGTGTTTCGTTGAGGGCATTCATTTGTAGGTTCAACTGTTTGTTGCTTACTATGCACTTGAGCTGTTGGTTGTTGCCTACCTTCTTCCTTGTCACCATCATTAAAATCATTATCACCATCAACATCATCATCAACATCTGCAAGCGATGTTGTTCAACTTTGTCTGCATCCCAACTCCAAAATTGATCTTCATCAAACACCAACATCACGACTAATAACAATTTTATTGGTGATGAGATTATACAATTTGTAAGCTTTTGATTGCTCAATAACACCAAGAAAAATGCATTTTTCTCCTTTGTCATCAAGTTTTTTTCTTTTTTGGTCTGAAATATGGGCATCACCAACACACCAAAAAATTCTGAAATAATGTACTGCTGGTTTTCTTCCACTCCAAGCCTCCTCAGGTGTCATGTTTTGAACAGAAAAGGTTGGACTTCTGTTTAAAACATGAACACTCCAACATACAGTTTCTGGCCAAAATGCCTTTGGAACTCGCCCTTTCATTAACAAACTTCTCACCATGTTGAGAATTGTTCTGTTTTTCCTCTCTAATACACCATTTTGTTGTGGTGTATAAGCAGTTGTTAACTCTTTTCTAATTCCATGTTCTGCACAAAAAACATCAAATTCATTTGAACATTATTCTCCACCGTGATCTGTTCGAAGAGTTTTAATAGGCTTTCCTGATTCCTTTTTTACTCTTGCTTTGAATGCTTTAAAAACATCAAAGACTTATGACTTTTCCTGTAAAAAATAGACCCACACTTTTCTAGAATAATCATCAATGAAAGTAATTAAATACTTATTACCTCCATTGGATAAAGGCTTTATTAATGCACAAGTTCTAAAACATGTTTTGCTCTCCATGATTTTCCACTAGGAAAATGAGATCGATGTTGTTTGCTAACAACACATTCTTCACACACTTGAGAAGGTACAACAATTTCTGGAAGACCCGTTACCATTCCTTTCTGTTTGAGAGTCCTTAATCCTCCAGAATGCAAATGCCCATAATGATAATGCCAAAGCCAGAAAGGATATTTTCCTTTAGCTATTAAACTAGATTGAATGTTTTCAATCTTTAAAGGGAACAACCTGTTTGAAATCATTTTTATAACAACAATTGCCCCTCTGACAGGATCATAAATTTCACAAACACCTTTGTTAATGGTGATTGTGTAACCTTTTTCCTGTAACTGTCCAGCACTTAACAAATTACTTTTCAAATCAAGAACATACAGTACATTAGAAATTGTTTCAATAAAACCATTTTTGGTTATGATTTTAATATCACCTTTTCCCATTACTTTCACCATAGAGCAATCCCCAAAATTCACAGTTGATTTGAAATCTTCATTTAGAAATGAAAATGAAGATCTATTTCCATTCATATAGTTACTACAACCTGTATCTACGTACCATAAATCCGATTCACCATTTTCTTCATCTTGAACAGCCATTAGCAATGTCTCCTTTTCTTCTCTCATTGTTAGATTTGACTTTTCTACCTTTTCCTTGTCTCGAGGCAACCTGATATAACATTCAGAAGCATAATGACCAAACTTATGACATCTAAAACATTCTACCTTAGATTTGTGATGTTCCTTTCCTTTGTCTCTGCCTTGAGATTGATCATTATGACTTTGTCTCCCTCGTCCTCTGCCTCTACCTCTACCCCGTCCTCTGAAGTTGTTGGAATGAGTATTGGTAGAAGCTTTCAACGCTTGCTCCTCAACTTCTGGCTGTTTAAATTTTTGTTCATGTACCAATAATGAACTTTGCAGTTCATCAAGTGACAGATCGTCAATATCTTTAGATTCTTCTATAGCACATACAACAAAATTAAATTTTGGTTCTAAAGACCGCAATATTTTTTCAACAACTGTTGTTTCTTCAGTTTTGTCACCATATGTGCGCATCTTGGTGACAATCGCATCACACGAGAAAAATAATTTGTGATTGATTCTCGCAGCTTCATTCGAATTGTTTCAAACTCAGCACGAAAAGCTTGAAGTTGCTGCCTCTTTGCTCTTGCAGACCCTTGATACTTCTTTTTCATTGAATCCCAAATATCCTTGGAAGTTTCTTTGTTGAGAATGGTTTCCAGGATAGATCGATCAATGGCTTGAAACAAATAGTTTTTTGTTTTCAAGTCTTTTAACTTTAGTGCATCCACCTCCTTTTGGTTGTTCATCAGTGAGCACTGTACTACTCTCAGGCACACCGACTTCAATAACTTGCCAGTACTCCTTGGATCTTAGAAAATTTTCCATCAATGGTCATATTGACCATCAAAATGAGGAATTGTTGTCTGTACAAAAGATCTTTCACTTGCCATTTGCTACTGCAAAGGAAGTCCCAAAGTCCCAGAAAGAAAGAACCTTGCTCCACTCATAGAAAATTATATGACTTTCTGTTTTTTATTCATAATCACATAGCCTCTTAAATAGGCACATTACACAAACTCTTGATATTCTCACATAATTGAGAATTAAGTCTGCAGACTAAAACAGAAAAATAAAAATTATTTAAAAACAGAATCGTGCATTACTATAGTAACCTACCAATTATTAGATCGCTAGTAACTGACAATTTATTTAAATTAAATTATTTCTAACAAGGCTATGTATAATAGGTGGTATGGAACAAGCACAACTTACCATTGCCAAGAAAATAATCATTTTCCATCTATTACAGCTAAATAAGAAAGGCAATAGAATTTGGAAATGTGTTTTAGTGAAGTTTATATGGAATACATGGAAACAAAGAAATAATATAGCTTTCAACAATGAAAAAGAGTGACATTGACAAGATTTTCACAGTTGTTCAAATAAATGTGTGGGCTTGGGTTGTTAAGAAATTCCCTAAGAAAATTGTTCTTACTCGAATTTATATTAACCCCATTCTGTGTATTATATCTATGCAGGGGTAGGTGGAAGAGTCCTAAGTTTCCTGTATAGGTGTAACTAAAGTTATTCCTGTCTTTGCCAGTATAACTACTTAATTAAGTGATGTGATGGTGCATCTGTTTATGCATGTTTTCAAGCCTTAATAATATTGTAGCACGAAGTAGGAATCAATATTTTTTTTCTAATGCGGAAGAGGTTGGTTGAGTTGCAGCTAATTCTAAAAATGTTTAGAAACTTCCCTTTTGTTTTCTACAAGACTACTTGGGTTGTTGATTTCTCTAGCATAGGTGATATTGCTTACTGATCTCCTTGCAGATGGTTGATGCACAATGTTATGTGGCTTGTGTGCTCTAGCATAGATCTATCTCTTTGCATGTTGTTGTCTGCATTGCATCTCCTCTTTGAGTTTTCTATGTTAGAGGAAGCAATGATATGGTTCAATTGATGTATGTATCGAGATGTGTGTCTCCTTATAAAATTTTGAATATCCTTTTGTGCTCCTTTAATTTGATTCAATTTTAGTAGATAAAAAGATTTTTTTAGTTATTAAAATAATAAATATTACTATTTATGCTTTCTAGAGCATTTTTATTCGAAGGATCATACATGATATCATAAATGTATCTTATAAAATTTTTACATTAAAATATATAAACATAACAATAAATTTAAGATAAAATTTTAAATAAGAATTTAGGATATATGAATAAAAAGATTATTTTTTATAATAAAACTAAGTATTGTATTATAATTTTTTTAAGTTGAAAAATAAATAATATATTATTAAATAAAATTTTATAAGACTCTTATTAAAGAAATAGACATAAAATTTTTAAAATGATATATTATAAAAAGTTATGCAAAAAAGTTAATTATAATCTTATATTATAATTTATGCAATAAAAAAATAAAGACTTAAATTTTAACAAAGATGCATTGAATATGAAATGAAGCGAAGTTATTAGTTATTATTTTCAATTATAAATAATTCGTATATTAAAAAATACACAAGTTTATTAGAATGATATAACAAAGTTTTAAGAAAGGTACTCAAAATTATAAGATCAAACTCGTGTGCCGATTGTGTGCCCAACGACAGTCATTAAAATCTAATACCTATCTTAGTGATTAATTTTTATAATGGATAATTGGTGATAATACCATGATTAATAAAATAAACCACCCGAGTTCACTAAACGTACGAGAAAAAAAAAACATAAAAGTATAAATTCAAACTTTATTAATACCAAATTATTGTGCAAAATATTAACAGGTAAATCTCAGCCGAAAAATATAATAGATCATATTTAATAAATATCCATTTTAATTACGTTTTTAACAAACCAGACTCAAATTTAAAGCTTTATTCAAAATAAGTATAGTTTGATTGAAGGTTGTTTTAGTGTGGAGAGATCTTAAAAAGGAAAAAAAATGCTCCAATGATGGCTAATTTGTTTTATTGTGGAGATGGTAGTTAATGATCCTAATTATCACCCTTAGCATTTAAAAAAAAAATTAAGATTATGAGAAGTTACCACTGAATGAGCAGAATGTCCTGTGGTTTCACCACTTGAATTAATGAAAGATTTACCCACTTTAGGGGAATCTTTTGAGTTCCCTATTGCAAGGGCATATGATTTGTTTTTGACAAATGGAAGGGCATATCATAAAATATTTATTATTCTCTAATAAAAAAAAACTCCATCGTTGCTTGATTAAGACTGTGATCAGAAAGCAACAATATTTCCACTTTTAGCAAGCAAATAATTTTTAAGAAAACAAAATAAAACCTTTTGCTTTTAAGCTCTGATCTATGCGGCTGGGATTATCTTTATCTTTAACTAATCATTGCATCACGAAGTATGCAGTGAGGCCATTTTCCCATGGCTTTAGATTTCATTTGTGAGATTAAGTATTATAATGTAGCTTTCAGGAAAATTAATTAGATAATCATAAAATGTGGCAATTAACAACAACTAGAAAGCAAGCAATGCAATACATATATGGCAGTCAGGTGATGGATGATGTATGTAGGTAGGTGGGGAACTCTGCCATTGCTATCAGCTAATGTAAATATAGAGGTCACTGTCATCTTGTCACTTCCACTATGTCAAATACTTCTGTCCAATTATATCTAATTGGTAAAGCTGGCGTATCATCTATTAATCTTCAATTAAAACAAAATTATTTACATAGCTCTCTATGCATAGGTTGCCATGATAATTAAAATAAACAATTCCTTGTTAAAAATTATTAAAACCTATTATGCAGTTTTAAAGAAGGCAAGAGTTAACACTACTCATGTTTTTCCAAGGTTAAGAATGAGTTAACTAAATAAAAAGGCTAAAAGAAAGATTGTGAATACCATGAATTTGCATATGTAGCATTATTATTGGCTAACTGTGCAAGAGTCATTGAGTGAAATTAATGCATATACGAAATGATTCGTCCCTCTAACATGTAGGGAGTTTCTGGTTTCACTAGAGTGCCTGCAGATTATAGTGCCTTAAAACGGACAAGACCACCTATTTCTTGGGTGTCATGTTCTCCTAAGTCTCGACCATCAACATAAATATATGTTCCATAACAACAGTATTAAATATTTGCTATAAATACGTACATTGTCTTCATCATGTAAATCTTTTCAACATCTTTCCTCTCCTGTCAAATATTAATATTAATGATTAATGATGTAAAAATAATACTTCCTAGGACTCTCAGATAATAATAATAATAATAATAATAATAATAAGGATTAGAGTTTTAATTATACATTATTGTTATACAATTTTCTAAATTATCACTTAAGTAACCATTATAGACATGCCTTCTAAAGTACTACTAATAAAATGTTATATAATAACTTTTAATTCAATAATAATATAACTTTTTACCCGTTTGTATATTTAACTTAAATATTACTTATTAACCTTTTATTATTATATATCTTTTTATCTTCATGGGCATTCTTCTTTAAAAACAATACTGTTTGTAACAGATTGGACACTAAATTTGACACCTCTCTCTATATATATATACATATATATATATACATATATATATATATATATATATATGATTAAAATGATTTAGTATTCAGAAAAATGCACATACATTTATTGACTTATTTAAGAGTTTTCTATTCAAGTCCATCCTTGATTAAATGCTTACTTTGGCAGTATTTTCTTATCCAACAATATAAAGGTGATTGTTTCTAAAATAAAACATTTATAAAAATGATAAAGTTCAAGGAAATAAAATCAGAAATAAACAAATCTGCATGTCTTTTTTTTTGTTTTTGGTGTACTATCTTCATGGTATAACATAACCTCAGTCATTCCGAGCTGGTGTAGAAAGGTAAAAGTAATGGGAACTGTGTTATTAAATAGTTTCATAATGAGACCAATGGAATACTTAATCACCACCAATGATCATGGCGATATTCTCTACCATAAGCACTGCATCATCATTGTTAAAGTTTAAGATGGATAAAGATCAATTGATGCGTAAAAGTCCAACTGACCCTGCCTCGAATGCTACATGACCGTACACACAATGTTTAGGCTATTTCAATAGAAAAAAGGAAACGTTATATATGTAAAAAGCACTTGAGGTAATATATAAGAGAGTAATTTTTATAAGTCATGAAAAGTCAAGAAGGGGTGTTGTTATTAGGAAGTAAGTGTCTCTTATTTTAAAAATCTTTGAATTTCTCAAGAAGGGGTGTTCTATTTCTTAAGAAGTATGTGACACCATTATTATATAGTTGCTAATTCTTGATCTATTCAATATCATAAGAGCTTATTTGCTTATTGCTCTTGCGTTTAAAGACAAATTAATAAATAAGTGCACGTGTTAAATGTTTAAAAATGAAATAAATAAAAACGAAGGTTTTTTTATATTTTAATATAATAACTAGAATATTATTCACTGTTCAACATCTTTCTATTAATCATCTTAGTAAATGAAGAGATAATTAAATACATTTTAATTATGTGTCTGAAATATTAAATGTACTTACTTATTTTATAAAGTATAGTTTAATTAAATAATCTTTGTCAGTAAAAATTTAAAACTAATGTTCATGGTTATCTTACTTTTCCTATAGCTATTTTGATCTCTCTATAAAAGAAGTGTTATATAAGTTATATAGACATCCTGATATCTTAAAATATTATTATTTTCTTAATAGTTATGAAAATTTTGTTGACAAATATTGTAAACATTTACATAGCCATGTTTTAATTTTTAGCAAGTATACGAAGATTTTGTTACCTTAAAAGAAATGAACAATTGTTGGCGAGAATGTGCTTACATTTTCTAGATTCATATTTTCCCCAAAATTTATTTGAGTTATATTATTTATATATAATAATTTTTATTACAGTTTGTATAGAACACATGGTGGATTTCATCTCATGGTTTAGTATGTTGTCTTAAAAATAAAAAAGAAAAGAAATGGTTTTCTGGATTTAGTAGAAGTGCATGGGTTAATTAGAAAGGGAATGAGAATGTGAGACATCCCCACATTCCACATATTATTATTAGATGCAAGGTCATAGTCATTCTTTTATAGTGTACCTCCATTTATTACCTTTGTCTTTTGCATCCATTCCTTCTCCATCCACTCAATGCTGTTTGCCTTCTCTCCCTCATAAACTTTTGCCACTTAATTATCAGTTTCCACACCCCTATCTCTTTATCTCTCACTTTGTGTCTCTCTCGCAGTTAGGGTTTCCTCTTTAAGGGTGCTCTTCCTGTGACAAATCTGCGACTTATATCTTTCATTGGCTAAGCCTCTTTTGTCTTGTGAGGGTAAAAGAGCAGCTTCTAAAGGCCCTCTAACAAGGGAAATAAAGGTACTTCCCTTTTAGTTCCTCTCATCAAAGAAACCTACATCACAAACAGGTAAAATCATGTTCATGTTGTAGCTTTCCCTCTCTGCTTCTTCTCTCTATGCATGTATAGTTCTTTTTTCTCTGTTTGATGTTCTTTTAAGTCAAGTACCGGGTGCTAGCTAGACAAAATGGATCCTTTTGAGAACTTACTGTTTAGGGCTTTTTCCATTTTATGCAGTCATGAATACAGCATACCTCGTTGCTGCAGCCAGATCCCTGGTTAATTCAACTGACTTAATTATAAGTTTTTACTTATCGTGCAGCTCAATTCCAGAAGAAGAAAGATATATATATGAAGTTTTCTTGTCTATGTTAGTGTGTGCAAGTTTCTCATGAATAAACATGGAAGAAGATAGAACATACCCAGAAACTTAAGGGGGGAGGGGATTAGAAAACAGTATGAAGGGAGTTTCAAGATTAAAAATTAAGAACTCTCGTTAATTTTTTCCTCCTCATGAATAGAAAAAAGAAGGCAGAACGGAAAGAAGAAAAATATATTTTAAGAAAAGAAATAAGAAAGTTTGTTAAAGAAAAAGAAAGGATAAAGATGGTCATACTATATTATAATATAATTTAAGAAAGTGACAACTAATCCTTAAATATAAACCAGTTAGGAAACTCTCGTGTACGTATGTTTGTTTGTAATGGGGAAGGGTCTCAAGAGATCTCAGGAAAAAAAGATTATTAAGGTTTAAAAGATCCGACTAATTAATGTCATCCCAATTTAAAATCTTTCAAAAATATTTTTGAAGTATATATATATACTTATTTATTTATAAACATATATATTCTGCTTCTAATATTCAATCATGATTCTATGAATACCTATTTTTTATCCCTTTGATCGAAGAAAGAACTTAATTAACACGAACTTGACAAGAAAAAAAAAAGTGTGATTGAAGTAGTCAGATCTAATTTTCTTTTTCTATGTTTTTTTTACAATTCATTTTCATAATAATTTTGAAAGTAAAAAGGCTTACTAGAGAACAATACATAGACTATTTGGCCAGTCTTCTACTTCTTCTATACAGTATAAAATTATAGTTTGAGTTCTATTCCATGTTAACTCACTAGTAAGTTATGAGAAATATGAAATTTCACCATAAAATTTCATTGATGTTGGTGGTCCTATAGAGAGAACTTTCTTATGATCTAAACTTTTCGTCTTTAAACTATGAAAGAAAAGAAAAAATAATTCTACATAGTGGAGAAGGGAAAGTTGTGTTAATTGATTTCATTTCATGACAATCTTTTTCTTTTTAGGGAAATTCAAAAATGGCATCATCCAGCTCCTACAATTCTCCATGTGCTGCCTGCAAATTCTTGAGGAGGAAATGCCTTTCAGGGTGCATCTTTGCACCTTACTTCCCACCAGAAGAGCCTCAAAAGTTCGCCAACGTGCACAAGATATTCGGTGCTAGCAATGTGACGAAGCTTCTGAACGAGCTTCTCCCTCACCAGAGGGAAGATGCAGTGAACTCCCTTGCCTACGAAGCTGAGGCACGTGTGAGGGACCCCGTTTATGGCTGCGTAGGGGCCATCTCTTTCCTGCAGAGACAAGTTCAAAGGCTCCAAAAGGAGCTTGATTCTGCCAATGCTGATCTCCTTCGCTATGCCTACAATGACATGCCTCCACCCTCTCTTTCTGTGCCCCCAGCAATTACAGCAACAACAATTCCACAAATGCCCCAAAGGCCTTTCAGTGCAAGGTTTGGAAACGAAGCAAGTGGGTTTTATAGGCCCTCTCCGACCACCACTTATAACTCATTCCCTTATTCTCTTCCATGGACTGATACCCCTCCCGAGGATATCAATGATGGAGGAGGAGAAGGAGGAGGTAACTTGTGAATTGTGTTTCAAGAATAATATTGCGTATCTAGGGTTTATGCCTCTTGAGGGCATGGCCCTGCAATATTTATAATATGTAGTCATGGTCTCTGGCGATGTAGCCTCGCTTGGACTGTTCTGGCTAGGTGACTGATGATCTACTGTTTAATTTCTCTTAAATTAATTTGAAGGGGTTTTGTTTTTGTTTTGTAGGTGATGATTATGAACATGTGTTGTTTATTAAGACCTAAGCTACCAAAAACTTAGGTAGTCTTTCCAAAATCTTTAGTCCTAAATAAGTCGGTGGTAGATGAGAATGCATAGTAATGTATAACCACTGCTAGACCTACTCTTATTGTGTATCCAGTGCAACTCTATAGGCATGTGCAGTGAGCATGCGGAGTTGACATTCTCTGTCATTGTTTATGATTAAGAATAAATGAGCGATAACGTTACTTGATTCTAAAGCCTAACTCTACGGCTTAGACGCTTATAGTCCTACTTACCCTATATATTCCCTGCCTTTGTTTTCCACTTTAATTTTCCTCTTCTTCATGGACCACCCTTTTACTTTCTCCTTCTTATTTTAACTCCCTTTTCAATTACTTATTCATCCCATTTTATATGCCTGCTTCACAACCAAGGATTTAAATATTGTTTAATTTTCTTCACTGATTATAATTACCTGAGTTGGCAAACCATCCATTGAGTTATAATTTCACTTCACCAACCGTTAAAAATTTCCAGTATCAAACTTAATTTGCCTTACTCAACTAACCTGATGAGTAGCATTTCACTAAAATAAAGGCACGGAACAATAGTGTCAGTGACAGTGAAGAAGTTGAGTTAATTATTGGCAAAATGTCACAATCACAGCCACAGAAACAAGATATTACGCTTGAGTTCAAAGCATATATACATATAGGAAGTCTCTCAAGTCACAATCTCAAGTGTTGTAAAAGCTCGTGTAAAAGTCTGTCTTCGAGGTAACCCGAACAGCTTGTGAGTGCTACATGTATATATATCTAGTCTCTATAGGTTCTTTCGAAAGCACAGTGGGTATTATTGGGGGTGGTGTTTGTTTGATGAACTCAACTAACAGGAAAACGAGCAGTGTTTTTCTGAACCTGTGTCTGTGCTGCAATCTATCCGAACTTGTTTTGAATTGTAGTTTTCATCATGTACCGAGAAAAAGGTAGGATGATGAATCTCTTGGTTCTAAAAAGACTTGGTCTCTATAGTCTCAATTCCCGTGAGAGTGAGGCTCAGCAACACCCTCTCATTTTTCTTGAATAAAAAAGTGAGTGAAATAGTGAGCCACAGTCGCTGTACTCATTGGATCCGATACAAAAAAGTAGTAGAGATACATATACTAGTTCATGTTTAGGGTTTTCAGCCTTTATTTCTTTCTTATTTTTCTTTTGTCTCTCTTCCAAATAGCCACTTCGAAACTGTTTCTATCAACCACACCCACACTCACCCCCAGACAATGCAGTGAAACTGAAACAGTCACACCCCTCTCCCTCTCTCATATAAACTGCACCTACATTCACATTCACAACAACTTTGCATGCATACGAACTGTAAACATTTTATTTTATTTTTTTCGCGAGAAACTATAAATTTTAACAAAATGTTCTATCATTATTCATTAATCAAACCAATAGAATTTAATTAGTCTTAATTTATATTTTTAAATGACATTGTTTATTTCTAGGCAAGGTTAGTTCGCAATATGACAGGTAAAATCCTGAACCGATCCTGGCGATATCAGAATCCTACGCGTTGGTTGCAGCAATAAACCTTTCGAAATCTGATCAAATAATAAGGTAAGGGTTTTCTTCTTTTTTTCTCCACTGATATATATATATATATATATATATATATATTAAAATGTTTAAAATAAGAAGAAAAAATCAAAACACTAGAAGAAAAAGGAGTGTTCGAACTCACACACACTTTGAGCCGCATTTGCTTTAGGTCCATGTTCTCTGAAGAAAAGTGACAGTGAAACCTTTCATCTTTCAAAAGTAAAGAAAAGCAAAGCCGTCATTTTAATTCAATACATAGTTATGAATCTATACAAGTTCAACCATTAAACACCAGAGCGTGTATGGTGGCGAAACATGAAAAATTGAAATAGGCAGGTGAAATAAAAATAGATAAAGAATCAAGTGAAAAATAGAGTTATTTAGTTAAAGAAAAATAGAGAAGAGATAATAGAAAGAAAGACTGAAAGATGAGTAGAAATATGTTAGAAATAGCAATTTCAATATCCTCCTTTATTCATTCTTTCAACCAAACTCAGTCTAGCATGAATTCTAGTGGGAGATTAGTCCATTAGGTAAGCTTAGTGATGAAGGGTTAAATCTGATCTTGATTGTCTTCATCAAACAAATTAATATAAAACTAGTTTAACATAATCAGGGGCTTTCTTTGGATCTAAAGGTGTAATTATGTTAAACAATAATGATGTGGGTGTGAAGAGGAATGAGATATCCTTGTTTTGTGGGATGATTAAATGAAGATTGATTAAGTGAGTGATGTGTGTGGTAATAATCTGAGGTGGTACAGAGCCAAATGGTGTTGTGTTCCTGGGTTCACTTTTGTCAGTCACTTTTCTCCGTCTGGCAGAAAACAGCACATAGCACGGACACTGTTACACTCATAAGAATCCAGATAAATCACAACATCCATCCCAATTCCCTCACCTCATAAGAGTATGAGGCCAGAATGAGGAGGGAGGGCCTGACATACATACACACATAGACCCTCTTCCTCTTCTTACCTGTCTACAAGTGGGAGTCACGTCCTCTTCTTAATTAGTCCTCCAATTCATCACTCTCCTCGAGATCACCAAAATCCTCGACTTTTTCTTTCTTGGAATTTTTGCTGAACCAAATCCAATCCCTCAGAATATCTTCCTTATATTCGTCAAGTCCCTTTTAATTCCTATACATATATTATTAATTAATTGCCATTGGAACGACAAAAGTTGGAAATGATTAAATAAGAAAGAATATTGAATTAGGAATTAAGCTAGGTATAGTGATATAAGCAGTGTAGGGGGTCAGAGAAAAGTGAGTATGGCTTTCTGAACTTCTTGTTCCTCTGAATGAATGCTATAGTTATAATTTCAGAATCCATCAATCTTGGTCTGTCTGCACCATGCCCAGACGTGGAAAAGAAGCAAAGAGCAGGTGAAAATTTGCAGGGTGAGGTTATTAGAAAGGACAAACATGTGGTGGAGGGTATTGGGGGGTCCTATCCCTATTTAAGCCCCCACAACAAATTCTTTATGTCCTCGTGGACCTAAGAAAAAGGGTCCACCACTTGCATCTTTCGCTCGCCTTCTGTGATTTCCATGTTCATCTTCTCTCTCTATTCATACACCCAAACACGTACTAATGTACTTACGTTATTCTTCTCAATGTGGTCAAGAGAGACAAACAAGTCCATTGTCATGCTAATAGTATTCACAGACAGCTATACGTGCACACGTCATGTGTCAACTTCAATTGAGTGTACCAAAAATATTCCAACTTTGAAAATCCACACCCCTCACTGCTAATCTGTTTCACCAATCATTTTAACTCTAATTCTCCTCAATTACTTCTCACACGCCTTATTTCTGTTTCAACTTCTTTCTTTCTTTCACTTCTACCAAGGACTTTATCTACCACTTCACACTAATTGCCCTTCATCAATTCTTTCTTTCTTTCTTTTATACTAATAATTTACAAGGTATTCTGATATATCATAATCTACTTCAAGGAAAACCTCCAAACTTAAATATAAACTGCGTGCAGGATATTTATATTTACTTTTCTGTGAAGATAAAAACTCAAACTTGCTACTTTAGGGTTAAAATATTTGTACAAATTCTGTGACTTTTTCTGGTATAATGAATTCTGTGACCTCCACCTTAAAAGTAAAAAGTTATTTATTTGACTGGGAAAACCCTCTTTGACTTCACTGGCTAGTGCAATTCGTTAATCTACAGCTCCCATCAGTTGGTAAATGTTTCTTAAAGCATAATAATTCGACCTGGAGCTGCTAATGTTTCTACAAAGTTAACTGCTTCAAAAACAGAACTACCAAAGGATTATTGGTTAGAAGATGATCAGAACAATAGAACAGGTCAAGAGATGGATTTAAAATTCCAAGTTTTAACTAGTTATACCAATTTAAATAAAATATTATTATTTTTATGTTTTTTTTAATATAATTGCAATAGTATTGAAAGAAAAAGATGATACGTATAAATTTATAACATTTAAATTTAAATTTAAATTTCACTTCACTTCAAAGTTTCATAAATCATATCATATATAAAAGTAGTTTGAAAACAAATAAATCTAATCCATCATATTTAAGTTCAACCATAATAAACAAAATACATTAGTAATTACAAGTTGCTAAGTTGCTTAAAAAAACTAATTGCAAAAGCATATACATGTTTCTAGAATTAATCGGTTGAACTTTTCAATCCGGCAATTTTCTTAGTAAGTACAAGTTGGACCGATGTTCCTAGTTCATTACAAGTTGCTTAATAATTCTGACAAGAATATTAATTATTAACTAATGTTGTTTACAATAATTAATTTTTTTTAAGTATGTTATAAGATATTTCATTATAATAGGGCATGTTTGGATGAAGTTTTCATATTATTATAGAAGAAAAAAAATGAAATAAATTATTTTATAAACTAAAATTATTTTATGTATAAGTTAAAAAAAAGATAGTGAAACTACATAAAAATCTTTTATAAATTATATATAAAAATTAATTTTAATTTATCTAGAAAATAATTGAAGTTTTATTCTTGTTTTTTTCTTTTATAATTAATTATGGAGAAGTTTGTATAGGATTTGGTTATTCTTTACTGCTGTTTTTCAACTATGGATAGGAGGTTTTGTGTAAAAAAGGGATATACGGTGACTACTATAACATTACAGGGTTGAGTTGTTGTTCACGATTATTTAATTAATTAATCAGGTTTTGTGATAGACCTTAAGAACTTTCAATAAGTAATTAATAAATTATTATTTTAAATGTTTATTGACCCAACAAAAACTAATAAAAATGTTTAAACTATAGATTTCCAAACTGATCAGAGCAGTTAGGAGACGTTTTACGAAATGATTTTCTTTTTATCTCATTTATAATATTTATTTAGTTAAATTAAATGTTAATATATTCTCAGTGTAAAAAAATTGCAATGTTATACCAATTATGGATATCACTTTAAAGTAAGTAAATATTATAAGACTCAAGTATTATTACATATGACAGAATATGATTAGATATACCTTATTAGAATTTTTTATATTTTATGAATTTTTTCTTACAAAATTATTATAAAAAATTGTAAAAAAAAATTCTTAGTGTCAAATAATTCATAATATTGTTATTGCATTTCATTAAAAAGCTATTTATTACTTAGTCATTTTAATTTTTGATCATTCTTGTTCATTTATATACTTATGCGCATATACAACTTTTATATATATTATACTAATTATAACATGTTATTTGCATGGATAAGAGAAGAGGAGAAAATGTATTGAAAAAAATTATAGTGAAAATATATTGTAAAAATTAAAAGAAATGGAATTAAAAATCCTATTAAACTTAAAAAAAGTAATTAACAAAATAAAGTAAGAGTAATTGATTTTTATGACCAATTCAAATGATTACTGATATGAATTGAGTGTAGAATGTTAGTAATCTATATAACATATAGTTAGTAAATCATGAATGAAAAAATATCAGAATATTTAACATAATTATTCATATTCGAAACATCAAAACAATCATAAAGAAGTATTTTGTTTTATTTGATGAAGTACTGAAATTTGTAAACCTTATTTAAAATAATTTAAATTTGCTCATTATCAGCACACATTAATAAGACAAGAAAATTGCTTAATAATCATTGGTATATATATTGCAAACTGCAAACCAATGTGAAGGTATTCTTGGTATCTCATAGTATTCTTATATATAGGCTGATAGAAAAACATAATCATGATTTTTATTTATATGCAGAACAAGTATTCTTTCTTGCCTATAAAAAACAAAAACAATTACAACATATATAAAATGAAATAAAGGGTGTAATTAAAAAAATTTAATTGCATATTTTTTATTCAAAATATTTGAAACCATGTAATGGATATGAAATAATGGAAACAAAAATAAAAACCAAATGATTGTCTCTGTCATGTGTGAAATGCTAGGTAGTAAAGATAAGTCAAAAAATTGTGAGTTGATTTTAGGGTTTATTTTAATAAAATTCTGTTGATCATTCTGAAGTCAGTGGGGGCAAATACACAAGTTGGTGCCTCTGAGAATCAAGGAATCATGCGTATGTGCAACGAATCTTAAATACTTAAAACCAGATTAAGAGTTTGGATTGGAATCATATATATGCAGCAAGCAATAATTTTCACGCCGCGAACTCATCATTACTTACATTGCCCATATCTACTCGTTTTTCTTTCTCTCTTTCTTTTTCAATTTCATAAATTCGCAGAAAGATCCAGCATATATACGTATATGAGAAGCATTTTTGTGTGGTATTAGATCAGCATAGTTATATTATATTCAATATTCCATGCTCATAGCTAATTGATAGGATTCAGAATGATGCTTGATTGATTGCCACGTGCAGGAGTTGTAGAGAAAAGGTTAGTGTCTGATCGAAGACCAGTGCTTGCTTTTATCTGCTTCTTTATGACCCTTATGAGAATTATATTTTTTTATGCTAAAAGTTGTTCGTCTACAAGATTTCCAATGATGATGGCCATCATGGTTGCCACTACTTCTGTTCTAAACAAACCTATGATTATGGGTCAAAGAGATGCCCTAATTTCATTCTTCCCTTTCCCTTTTATCTAAATGAATCATACGCATGCCTTTTCATTTCTCTCTCTTCACTTTCCTTTTCAATCGTATCTCCCTTTCAAGCTTTCAACCTTTCAACAGCAGTCGTTTAAGGGCATGCAATTTCTTATATATAGATATTGCAAAAGGAATCATCAAAAGAATATAATTCTAAGATATGCTTATAAGGTTGTTCCAACTTCCAACGGGCATAAGATACTCGATCTCAGAAACTTTAGACCCTCCAAATATTATTATTGCTTAATCTTGATGAAGCCCTTGGTAGGGTTTTGGGATTTTAAAATGTATATACACAGAAGCTAACTAACAGTGATCGATATTTGGAAAAGGTTGGTTCTTGTTTATTATTATTTTCTTAGAGAAATGTACGTTCATGGGCCAATGTTTCTGACTTGCGCAGAAAGACCACCATATGCTCCTCACACAATTAACGTGGAAGATGTTCTAATGCCATATCTATCATTTTAGTATTTTCAATCAATCATTCAAACCTCTTATTTCTCTTCTGCTACTACCTTCCTGATTTATGTTTCACCTTTCTTCCAAATATCTCACACTGTTCAAATCTTTCAATGTATACTATATTTTACAAACTTCTCTTATCCAATTTTTTATTAAGAGAATAATGTACATCTTCATTTGAGATATATTTATTTAGTATTTATATATATATATATATTTATCTTTCTCTTTTTATTATATTATATATTTTCTAAACTTACAACTTTCCTTTTATTTTTCTCTTCTTATCATATCATATATTTTCTAAACTTACAACTTTCCTTTTATTTATAAGTGAGGTTAAAGTGTAAATTGATTTCTAAGTGGAATTAAAGTATAGATTGAGATTTTAGAAATGAATCATTTTCCTTTTTATTATTTCTAGTAAAAAAAAGTGTCTCTACATATCTCTTAAAGAAAAAGAAAAAAATCATGTTTTTATATTTGTTTTAAAGAAAAAAATTCTACCTCTATTTATGTTCTAAAGAGAAAAAACATATAAAAATGGTTACATTAAAAAATGTTAAAAAATGGTACAATGTTAGTTAATATTTTTGAAAGGGTGATTGCATGGGAAAAAACGTAATAATTACATTTTTGAAAGGGTGATTAACTAAAAAAAAGAAGTTACAATTAATTTAAAATTTAAATAATTTATTTTTATTTCAGTTTTATAATATTGATTAAAAATAAATTAGGAATATAAATGTCTAAAGAAATCTCCTTCATATTGTTATAGATTATCCTTCTTGCACTTATGACAATAGGAAATCCCTATTGCTAATAATCCTATCACATATATAAACATATTATATAACACAATTTTTGTATTGGCCATTTTTAATTTAATTTCTTGTAAGTAAATTATTCTAGTCCCTTCCTTATTTATTAAAATTCCGTTAAATGCCTCCATTTAACTAGAATCCCTAATGTTCTTATATTTAGACATATAATCTTCATTTACTATTTTTTTTTCTCTTCACCATATCTTTCATTCTTTTCATATTGTTATCCCTGTCTCCTTATCTAAATCCCATAGTTTAATTACCTCTATACTTCCATTTCTTAACCAAAACAATTTATTGCAATTGATTTTTTATTAACAGTAAAAAATTGTATTCATATGAATATATTACAATAGTAGAAAAATACATAAAAAAGAGTAAGATAACAATTAAAATCACACATTATATTATGGTGTTAATCCCTATCCCCTCTATTGTACCTCACTCAGATATGATATCCTCTTGTGTTTCTTGCACCTTAACCATTCTCATATACAATATTCAAATTAGAACAATATATACGTAAAAAATAGAATTATATAGAACCATGTTGTTGAGTACTTAATCTTGAAGCATAACATTAAAGTTTTGTATACATCTACATTTTACCATGACATTCCATAGGTGACCTTTTTCTTCAGACCTCTTCTAGTAAGCTTCTTTGCACTTCATCTCCTGCAAGTAGTTTGTCCCTCTTTGTGGCCTTTTCCTATCATTGTCGTTCAACCTTGTTCATAAACTTGTTTTTTTTGTAAACTTGGTCTCAAGTAAATACATTACTATTTGAAATAAGAGATCTATAGGCTATTAGGCCTGAGAATGGTTAGCACCAACAGATCTACCAGCCCAAAGATGGCCAAAGATTATGTCGTTTGTTTAACTGCCCTCCTTTGAAACCACATATCACAAAGACATACCTTGGCACACAGATAATTTTATTTTAGATATATCAGCTAGACATACAAAAAATTGCCATCAACATATAATTCATAAAACATTATAACCTTTTGGCCCTCAAAATTATAATTTCATTCGCGACCTCACTTAATCAACTAAAAGATGTGAAGCATCATGCATCATTGAAACAATTCAATCAGCTATAATTTTAGTTTATCCCACATCCCATACAGGTTAAAAAGATTTATATAAGGATATCACAATCTTATTTATTTACCTCAAACTCATTCACTGGTAGAAAAGAAGGATACTACGTCAACGCTTTCTTATCGAACCAAAAAATAACGGATCTAAAAAAATATGGTAGCAATTTTGTTATTAAGTTCAACTTTTTTATGTTAGGCCCTTTATGTTCAGACATACAAAATAAAGATCTTCATGGATCCTATAGTAATCTAACATAGATATTCATTTTTACGTCTGACCATGAAGAGTCAAATGTAAAGCTTACAATAAAACCCTTCGCATGTTCGTATAAAGAGAGATAAAAAGACATCAAAACAAGTGATAGAGAAGGTTCTGGAACAACATTACAACAGAGAACAACGTCATCCACCCTCGCTTCCTTCAACCACCGTCCTCACTATCATCACTCCACACTTCTCTAACCATAACACAATCCTTAACAATAACTAAATCCTCTTCTCCAAAAACTCCATACCCTAGCCCTCTTTCTTGATTCACAATTAGGGTTATGGAACCCAAAAACGTAGATGTTTTTTGACCTTCTTCTTTTCCCTCATCTTAGGTCACGGTCTCATTTACTTTCCTTTTGTACATCTTCTACCTTTATGCTTGTGTTAGCTTATCAAATATTATATCAGAATCTTCCACGAAAGCAACACTTATGGAGAACCCGTATACCTAGCTTTAATAACTAAACCCATTTAGCTTTTTTCTTTCCTTACCATTCTTATTCATCACATATATCTCAACTTGTTCTCCTACCCTTTTCTTTTTTTTTTAATATAACCTTACAATGCATGTTGTGAAACATATGCATTAATATAAAAATGAAGAATTACTTAAGGTATTTTGTTACTGAGTCACATCCAATATTTTAGTTGTGTTAATGTAAAAATGTCCGACTCATATACCTTTTCATTTCTAAATATAATCCCATTTTGTTGATTCCATATTCCCCCACCACAACTATCCACATTATGTGTCAAACAAGGTTTCCTTTATCATTTAGTTATGAGAGGATAAACCATAATAAATTTTCAACAAGTCGATTATGACTAGCCATTGAAACCCTCCAACCATTTTTAGCAAATATTTCACACTTTACAAGCTTTCACCCAAATCACACTAATGGAAAAAACTACTTTTAATGACATCTTATTATAACAGTTATAATTTATCCGTGTAAATATGAAGATACTTACTATGATGGGTGAATGTTTAACTGACATAATAAAAATTAACTATGATGATTATATTTTCATCTATCATAGAAACTTACATTGTGACATACTCGTAAATACAAAAGAAAATTTCTATGTTGGTTCACAATTCCAATCGACCATGAAAGACTTTTTAGGGTAAAAAAATTTAGATTTCATTTGAGCGTTTCCCTTCTCCTTCATCTCACATTCTTGTTTTCCCTTCTCCAATACTTAGTGTGTGCTCATTTAATCCCGTCTCCATTGAACTTGTTGTCCTTGTTTGGTGTTGTTCTTCTCAAGTGTGTTGCGATTCTAATCTCATCTGACATGTTAGATTCGGTCTTCATCAACTAGTTCCATTTTTGCTTTAAGAATAGGTAAAACATTTTTTAACCATTTGTTCCAAACTCCTCTTTATACCATTTTTCATGATTAAGATTTGATTATGTTTGTTCCAAAGTCCTCTTTATACCATTTTTCATGATTAAGATTTGATTATGTTTGTTTAACCTAGTTGAATCCATTTTTGGAGCACTGAATCCTTTTTCGGTGCGTTGAACCATTTTCTGAAATTTATTTAAGTGAAGACAATTTTAAACCTAATCCCTATAGAGCAAAAATTTCAGGACCACATACGGTTGTCACAAAACATTCTTTCTATTAGTTATTGAGTTTTTAATTTACTATGAAATTGTGAAGTCTAATTGGAGTTGCTGGATATTGAGTTTTTATTCAAAATCATTCAGTTCCATAAATAGTTGAACATTCTCAATTTTTACCATTCTATTTAGCTTTGATATCTTTTTATACCTTCATTCAAATAAACTACTTTCCTTTGCTTTTTTCATGTTTCTGTCGTAATCCCACAAACCACTCTTATACTCACATTTATCCATTCCATATATCACATTTTCCATTGCTTATGTCATTTCTTTACTGTACGATACACATCTATAATTTATTTGCCTAATAGTTTTTCGTTTCAGTCCAAGCATATCCTGAGAACATATATGGTATTTTCATTTTATTGTTTGACAGTTTTTATTTCTTTGATAACGGAAGTGGTTAATACTTATATATAAATTCTAAATTATTTTTCTAGAGTGCACCATTGGCATTGAATCCTATTTGGGCTAGAGAATTTAGTTTGTTAGAAGAGCTAATAATTGAATTTTGTAGAGAATGCAGGATAGTTCACAAAGGTATTTTAGATGTTTTTAGCTTGATATTACTGTAATTTATAAATTGAATGAGGTTTTCAATTAATGCTATGAATATTTTATATTGTTTCATTCATTAAGTTGGCATGATTTCTAGATTTCGCCAGTAATTTAAAAAGGTAGTGAAAGATGAGAAGTCAATTATGATTGAGGTATGTATGAAACTAGTTGCCTTACAGTGCATAAATAAATGGTACTGAAACTGATGTATTTTCTAACTAGCTTTATGATGCTTGATATAGAAATATATATTACCCAAAAAGCTGCCAATTGGTTATCTACATTATTTAAATTGATATGCACACTAAGGTCATATTTTCTTCTTATCACCTCTCAAGTGAGAATGGGAGTTTGTGCAGGGGTATAAATTAAAAAAATTAAAAGAAAAAGGAGAAAGAAAAATCTTAGATTACAAGAAAGGGGTGTGGAAAGGAAAAGATTACAAGAAAAAACTTAGATTTGCAATGACTATAATTTCTCAGTGTTAGTTGTTGTGTGAGTTTGTGAGGTTGAAGTGTGTTTTGAAGCATCTATGTGGTGCCAAAACAGAGGTCAAGTGGGGGAATCATGTTTTGTCTTTCTTTTTTTATGGTAAATTTTCTTTGTTATTGATGGTGTGACTCCATTACAGCTATTTGTTATTATTAAAATGAATAGTCTTTTCTGTAATAAAAATGCAGATAGAAAATAATATACGAAGAGTTAGGTGCATGAACACTTGGATTAGGTTCAACACAGCACCATGTGTAAATTTTGCTTTCAAATTTAGTGAAAAAGTAAGACAAATTTTATGATTGATGATACCGCATCTTTATATGGTGCGTCCAATAAATAATAACAATTCCTATAACCTCAGGCTCATGAAAATGATAGAAAAAACATACGAAAAATCATAGAGAATAAAAATAATGCATAAGAAATATCTCAAATATGTGAATGTGACACCGAACATTGAATCAACATAAAATATTTTGTGAGATGTTATTTATATTATTTTTTTATTATAAGATTTATATTCATTAATTTAAGTTTTTAAAGCATGATTAAAATATTAAGATGAAAAGAGTATATATACTAATATTTTGGAATATAAATTTATTATCTTAAAAACTAAGCATAATCATTGTCACGTTATTGGCCACAACTTAATTATCTTCACTAAATTACACACACAATTGTCCAAGATAACAAAATGTTTGAAACATGAAAAGGGATAACAGAGGCCAAATAAAAGTGTAAAGAAAAAGATATATACGTGTGTGTATAAACTAATTAAACTCAAGGATATTAAATTCACGTGAATTATTTAAATTTTGCTTACTTAACAATCATCAAATTGAAGGTTTTTCTGTCAAATTAAAATTAATTCTTAGTTATTGTAATTTAAAAAATCTTATCTTAGTCCTTGATTTATACATATTTAACTATATGTTTATTTTTTTAAATAATTATTACATTCTTTATTGCATTTTTTGTTTTTCCTTTCAACAATTAGTGTCCATTCGCTTGCATATAGTTTTCTTTATCATGCTCAATTCCCCTTGTTTATAGGTTAGACTAATCCTAAAATAAGAATCAACACCTTTTAGATCTAAAAAATTAACCAGTACCCTTTACACTTTAAAAACGATAATCCAGAATGTAGTTTTACATTTTCGAATTACCCTTTCATGAATAAAAGCAAGAAGTTGTTGAGTTTCTTAAACATCACAAAAAAAATACCCTACAACAAATTATTTAAGTCCAAAAACATATTACTTTGCTTGAATTTTGGGTGACGAAATCTAGGACTCTTCAAAACCGAAAACCGATCCAAACCAACGTGAACCGCAACAAAACCGCAAGTTTTTGGATTGATTTGGATTTTTTTTTAAGAACTACGCAGTTTGGTTCGATTTGCAATTTGAATTTTCAAAACCGATCTAAACCAAACTCAACATATATTTTTTATTTTTTATTGTTAATATAATAATAATAATAATAATAATAAAATAATAATAATAAGAATAGTTTCTAGGAAATATTTTAGTTTTTATTTTAGAATATCTTTTTATAAAGATAATAATGTATTCAATTATTATCTAGATTTTGGGAGTTAAGATTGAGATATATTGTCAATATTTGATATTTTATTAAATTTTTTTCTATATATAAAATACATGAATAAAATAAAGTATAATTCCTCCCTACAATATCACTTATATCTCGAAAACATATTTTAAAAAATCCTAAAAATCCCAATAGTTATACATTTTAATATAAATCTTCTTATAGAATTGTTTAGTTTGCTTCACAAATTTGATTTGAGTTTCTTATTTTTTTCACCGTCAACAACATTATCAACTCTTTTTTGAGGATAATGTCATCAATTCTACTATCTCACTTTACTTTGTCATTGTATCTATTCTCTCTTCACTCTATCAATTTCATTAATTTTAGCATACTAAAAACCCTTAGAGTAGAGTGTCGAAAGGAGAATTTGGTAAAGAGTGAACAAAAATTAGATAAAACTTAACGATATACATAAAAATAGTGGATTGACTAGCCAAAGTAAGAATAAAAGATAGTTGTTAGGCAAAATAAGAGCAACCAAGTTTTATAGATTTTGATTGATTTATAGATCTAGATGAATATTGTATTGGTTAAATACTTAAAATAATTTACAATAAAATATATTTGTGTCTTTTCCTTGTTCGATTATGAATAAATTTGTATACCTTTCTAATTGTTATTATTCAATATATTTATTAGATTTTGAATAACATATTTTATGTTATATTAATTTATTTTAATTTGAAAGATGAAAAGAATGAAGAAATATTTGATAAAAAATTAAAATTAAAACATAAACCAATCCAAACCGAAAACTACTAATAAAATCTTGTATCTCTTCTAACTTTTTCAAAACTTTATGGATATGAATTAATTTTAATTTATAAAATATATTTTTATTTTTTTAAATTACAAAAATTTATCCAAATAAAATATATGAAAGTATTAGTAAAGAGCTGGTGGTAGATATGACAACAATGAGAATAATCATTTTCAACACTAATGAAAGTCTTTTAAAACTAAAAAACAAATTTATGAAATTTTCAAGTCTAAAGTATATTTCAATTGAATTAAAAATCATTTAAATTCTACTTTTGTATACCACATTCTGTTTTAAAAATTACATTCAAAAGTTAAAAAAAAAAAACTTAACCTTGCAACCATTCTATATATTCCCCAAAAATGGTATGAAATGAATTTTTTTTGCTTGTTTATGGTTATTCATGTCACCATACGACATTGACTTAAATTTAACAAATGATGCAGACAATACAAAACTCCTTTCTTATATAAATTACGCATCCATTAAATAAGTTTAATTATTTAAGAAGACGAAAAGAAAACAATTCCTTCTAGTACTTCAAAAAAAATTAAATTTTTCCATAATTATTCTTTTTTGGATACTACAAACTGTTCATGTAACTCCCTACCGTTTAAAAACCACGAATTTCACATCTCACACATTTTTTTCCTTTTTTTGAAAAAGTGAAACTTGTTATCAAATTTTTTTAAAGTCTTCCACCGAGCATGTTTGAGAAGTTTAGAATATTAAAATTTTTGGGTTGTTACATTTGGGCCTTAGCTTGGATGCAATACAAAATGGTGCTCTAAGAAATCAGGTTTGGACATATCAAAACATAGAAAAATTATTTTTGCACCTCCATGTTTCCCTTTTGCATCACATAAATATGAAACCTCTTACTTTGTCTTTGAAAATTTTTTAGATTGTATAATCTCAAGTTAAAATTATATTTTGGCTTACAAAATTTAAAAACTTTTTTCAAACAAAAAAAATAACTTCCAAATTATGCATCTAGAAGCCACTTCTAAATTCAAAAAATGATTTTCATATTGTATAAGTCATTTTCTTACTTGATAAAAACTTTCATCCAGAAGACAGTTTTGGATTATATAATTTAAAAATATTTGTTTTTGCTTAAAAAGCTTTTAGATTATGTAATTCGTTTTCTGAATTACACTATGCAAAAACTTTCTTTCGCAAGAGTAGTTAATCGTGTAGATGAACGAGTCGAACATGAATAGTTATCCTCACCCTTCTTTCAGGAGGCATTTTTTGTGCTAATAAAAGGGTGACAAACAACAAAGAGGTGACGACAATAAGGAAGTGATGACAACAAGAGGTAGTAGCAGCAAGTGATGATGACAATTTTATCTTTAAGACACACCCATGATGATGGTAAACCCCTTTCCAAGGGATTAACCACAAGAGTCATGTCCATGAGAATTCATGAAGATTGGGCCTCAACTAAACTGAATAGGCTCAAGCTTTTATATACATGGACTAGGCTCTAATATATAAAAGAGTAGAATATGTTTCTTTGGACCTCTTTTTAGGCCTAGTAGTGTAGAATAATTGGGCCTTGTATCCGGGCCACGTAGTGTAGATTTTGGGCTTATATGTAGTGTAGAATATGGCTTGTATTTGAGCCAATAGGTGTAGATAGTAGAATAAGGTGGTAAGAGCAATTGTTGAACGAAAATGGAGAGGCTTGGGACGTCCAAGGCTCACACTTCCCACATGAAGCTCACATTTTGTGCATGAGTGAAGTGTGGAAAGCATGTGTGCTTAGGTGGCTCTTCCTTTCAAAATTTCAACCACTTTTAGAGGGAATTCAAACTTGAATTTCCCTCCTTTCTTTACTCCATTTTTCAGCCCACAAATCCTATAAATAGGAGTGTTCAATTCTTGTAAAAGCACTTTGAGTCTGAGGAAAAAAATGCTATCCAAGTTTGGCCATCACTTAAACTTTGAGTCCCGTCTAGGTTAGTCTTCTTCTTAACCTTTTCTAAACTCTTTCCTTGGGGTTGCACACCTCTCCTTGGAGTTCTACCTTCTAGATTCAATTCTTCCCTTGCCTCCTCACCACTCCTCCATCCTACATCCAAAGAAGTTCACATGTTTGAAGAAGGAGTCCATCATTTAGTATCCAAAGCCATGATTTTACAAGAACTAAGTGATTCCTTCATTTTCTTTTCTTGATTCCATGTTGTTCATGCTTTTATTTGATTGTCTTGATGTTTTTGTTTAGATGATCTCGTGTTTTTATTACCTGTTTCGGTTCAAACTCCTTGTTCATCTTGAACCTTCCATTGTTGGTGTTTTAGGATTCCATTTCATGTATCACATGTTATTTCGATTTTTTCTTAAGTTTCATTGCTTTTTGTTCATTTGAATAGTATTATAATTGATTATATTTTGATTTTATGATCCTTACATGTTGTCTAGAGTCATGTTTAGTCCTAGAATGTCATGAATTCCTAGTTTTACTTTTGCAATTTTTTTAGTCATAAAAGTATGTCGAATACTGGAAGCTAATGTTGATTTGATGTTTTTTTTTTGCATTTTTGAATTCATACTTGTTAGTAAATCATTAGTAAGTTCTTAGAATTAGGTTTTATTTTGTTTCTTATTTAAGTTTGTGAAATTCTCTTTTGTTTACTTTAGGTTTCTATTTGGCTACTATCTTTTCTCTTATCTTGAGTTCTTATTTCATTTGTGATCATAATATTTCCTAATAATTCTTATTGGATATTTGAAATCTGGTTGTGAAGTGTATAAAAGAAAAGAGGAGAACAAAAAGAAAAGAGAAACAAAAGAAAAAACAAACACAAAAAAGAAAGAAAACCAAAATCGGATACACATTTCGATTAGACCATTGGACTTGAATCTTTACCTTAACTAATTGGAGAAAACATTGTAAATTTTTGGAGGCTTGGACACATAAAATCATGAGCTATATTGTGCTGTTTCTTGAACTGTGAGCTTGGGAAGTATTTGGACTTCAAACTGTGAGCAAACAAGAGCTTAAGCACATCATTCTTCTCTTAGTTTTTATTTTGTTTTTGTAATCCATTCTAAAAACCTATCTTAGGTGTCTTTTAGTGTTCTTATCTTTCTTTCTTACCTATAATTTTTTGTGTTTAATTTCTTGGCATTCTCTTCTATTTTGTCACATCAAATCTCTTTGAGTTTAGCTTTTTAAATTGAGCTTCTGTTGATTTTCATTTCTTGTCCTCATGGAGTAGATCTATATCTTGGTTGGTGGAATTATTTTGGAGAGATACTAACCTTTTTAGGTAGCATCTTAAGAGAAGGAAGACCAAGTCAAGGAGTACTCACCTTGAGAAGACCATTAAGTTGAAAACCAACACACTAAAAAAGAGTTAAACAATTGGAGAGGATACGGGAGAAGTTTAATTTTGTTGCTTTTGAACTTGTAATTTTCGGCCTCTTTAAACCTTAGGTGTCTTGGAATAGTCTTTGGTATTCTTCCATCTCCGAAGTAACCATTTACATGTAATAGTATACACCTAGTCTAGTGGAGGTGTGCTAAGAGGTCCTTAGGTGCCACTTAGACCTTCTCATATGAATTCGCCTAGTTTAAACTTTTCTTATCTTTAATTTCTTGCATTCTTAGTGTTTTGCATTTACATCTTTGCTTTCTTTTTAGGAGAATAATTTTTGTGATTGAACATTTTTCTTAAAGCAAGAGTTTGAGTATTACTTATCTAAGGAAAGTCATGGCTAGGAAAGATTTGGTATTTAAGAGTCTTCACTTGTGATCCACCTCTCTTTCCTGTGGACTACCTGGAGAACTACCTTATAATCTCTTTAAGAAAATAATTCTCTTACAAATATAAAAAGCAAGGATGTCTAGGAGAACTTTTATACACAGTGGTAGTGAATCTAACCCCTCTCATAAAAGCATTTCCAAAATGGTTAAGGAGATAAAATCACTTCAACTGTGGAGACAACAAGAGACTATTTTAAAAGAAAAATAAAAGATTGAGAAAGAACCCAACTTGCTATTCTTGAGGAGGAACTTAGGATCCTTAAACAAAAAGAAGAAAAAGTTCAAAAATCCATAAAAACTCATTCATCTAGGAGCTCTAGATCTAGAGAAACTGAGTTTGAGGAGGATAGTAGGAGAATGATTGAATTTTATCAACCTCCTCCTAGAAAGAAAAAACATAGGGAACCTAAACCTAGAGAGGCCAGAGTTGACCAACCTCACTTTCATGGGAAAGATGATGTAGAGGCCTACCTTGATTGGGAAATGAAGGTAGAGCAACTATTCTCTTGCAACCAAGTTACTAAGGCAAGGAAAGTCCCTTTGGACACCTTAAGTTTCTAAGGATATACCACGTATTGGTAGACTTCTATAAAGAGAGAGAGAGAGAGAGAAAGGTGCCTCCATAATGACTCTCCAGTAGAGTACTGGAACGATCTTAAAAGTGCCATGAGGCGTCGCTATGTACCTTATTACTATAACAGGGAGCTTATGGATAAGCATCAAAGACTCTACTAAAGAAACATGTTAGTAGAAGAGTATAGGCAAAAGATGGAGTTATATATAATGAGGGCTGACAGGAAGAAATACCACCATAACTAGGTTCACTAGTAGACTCACTATTGAGATAAGGGATAAAGTTGAACTCCTTCCATATCAGGATTTGAATGACTTGGTTCAACTATGTATAAAAGTGAAGCAACAAAATTTAAGAAACGGGATAAGTCGCAAGGAGAGTTCAAGTTCTAAACCTTATTTCAAGAAGGAGTACAAGAGGGAGAGCAAAACTAATAAGGGAAAAGAAGCAGAAACCCCTCCCTAAAGCCTAGCTAGAGACAAAAAGGAAGTGCACACCTCACACACGTGCACTAGTGATATTAAATGTTTTAAATGTCTTGGCAGAGGTCACATTGCATCTCAGTGAAAAGGACCATGACCTTAAGAGGCATTGACATTTATAGCAGCCAAGATGAGGCTTCTACTGAGAGTGATTCTGAGAGCATGCATGAGGGTGAAGATTTATTTCCTTGTGAGGGGGACCTTCTGATGATTAGAAGGGTTCTCAATAACCAGCCTAGTTCACAACTGTCACAAAGGGAGAACATCTTTCATACAAAATGTAAAATTTTAGAAAACAATGTTCTCTCATTGTGGATACTGATTCATGTTGTAATTGTTGCAGCACTAGGTTGGTAGAGAAGTTGAATCTCTCTGTCATTCTTTATCCCAAATGTTATAAACTTCATTGGCTAAATGAAGATGGGGATATGACAATAAATCAGCAAATGGAGGTCAAGTTTTCCATTGGAAAATATGATTATAAAGTTTTATGTAATGTAGTACCAATGTGTGCTTGTCATATCTTATTGGGAAGGTCATGACAATTTGACAAGAAATCTATGCATAATGGCTTCACCAATGAGATCACCTTCACTCATAGGGAAAAAAGTTTATTTTTCATCCTTTGACAACATCACATGTGTTGAAAGATCAAGTTCAACTTAAAAAATAGATAGTAAGAAAAGAAAGTAAAAAAAATCTTAAAATAGTCCCTAAAAATGAGTCTGATGTGGGAGAGATTAGTGCTCCTTCTCCCACGGTCATTCTGAAAGAGGATATTTTGTCAAATAAATTAATTGAAAAGGTCCTTTTCATTGAACAACCTCCATACCTTCTTCTTTGTAAAAGGAACACTTGCATGCACTGCCACATCAACTGAATCCAAGATTCTACTTCCTAAAGTCCAAAACCTTTTGAAAGAATTTGGTGATATATTTCCCAAGGAAGGCCTAGTGCGACTTCCACCTTCTAGGGGAATAGAGCATCAAATTGATTTGGTCCCTGGAGCTAGTCTTCCCAATAGACCAACTTATAGGACTAATCCATAAGAGACTAAGGAGATAGAATCTCAAGTTCAGGAGTTGTTGGAGAAGGGTTGGTTTCAAAAGAGGCCTTAGTCGTTATCTCGTACCAGTCTTGTTGATGCCCAAGACGGATGCTAAATGACAGATATGTTGTGATTGTCGGACAATTAACAACAAACTGTCAAATATAGGCACCTAATCCTAGACCTGATGATATGTTGGATGAATTGCATGGGCCCACTATATTCTCCCAAATTGATCTTAAGAGTGGTTATCACCAAATTTAAATTAAGGAAGGTGATGAGTGGAAAATTGCTTTTAAGACCAAATTTGACTTATATGAGTGGCTAGTGAAGCCTTTTGGTCTCACTAATGCTCCAAGCACCTTCATGTGGCTTATGAATATATTCTAAGGGATTGCATGATGGAAGCATCCTCAAGCAGCAGAAGACTCATGAAAATTTTAACTATTCCTAGGTTCCTCTTGGGAACTTAGGATTGAGTTCCTCTCTCAAGGAAGGTTCCTTGGAGAAGATCCGATGAAGAGTGGTGACTTTAAAGAACAAGAAGACAAGCAATTTAGCTTTATCAAATTTTCATTCAATTCAAAGTGCATTTACAAGAGGCAAGGGGTTTATTTATAGCCTCACCTATCCCTTTGCTCCTATGCCACAAAAGATGTGGGACTAAACATAAGAGAGCAAAATTTTGCAGCTGCATACTTAGTATTTTCAACACTCTAAAACCATCCCTAAGACCATCCAAACAAGGCCCTTGCACAATTACACTAAAACACATATATTCTAGCCTATGTGGAGCTAGTTTTCTTCATGTAAGTCTTTACTAGTGTTTGTCTCCAAAAGTGCTTTTTCCTTCTTGAATGTGGACAATCCAAGGGGGTGTGGACAACATCTATGTGACATCCCAAAAAGATCCAAGGGGTGTGAAGAGCAAGCCCAAAATTCTACACTACTTGGCCCAAATACAAGGCTCAATTATTTTACACTACTAGGCCCTCAAAGAGGCCAAAAGAAACATATTATACTTTATACAATATTTATAGATTAGAGCCTAGTCCATGTATATAAAATCTTGAGGCTATCCAACTCAGTTGAGGCCTAGTCTTCCTGAATTCTCTTGGACATGGCTCTTGTGGTTGGTCCCTTGGAAAAGGGGTTTGCCATAATTGCATAGGTAGATTTGTAGTTGTTTATTTTTATGATATTTTAGTTTATAGTCAGAGTCTAGAGGAGCATCAATATCAATATAATATACAAATAGAGAAAAATTTTAGGGTAACTTCTTACACATATCACTCCACAAAATTCCACCAAAAATAAATCAATTTTTTTACTATTTTTAACAAATTCAAACTACTTCATATTTTTTATTTTATTTTCTGCATAATTTTTTCATATATTATGATTTAATAATTTTGCAATTTGCTTTGCTGATTGTAAAGATCCTTACTCCTTTTAAATCTATTGAGTCTGAAGTGGAACCATATCAAATACATTATAGTGCAAATCTTTTGGCATTAGTTTACAAATTCCTATCTACTATGATCTATAATCTACTATAATACTAAGAAATCAATGTACTAGGTAAACTACTAAATTAACCTTGCTTATTATGTTGAAATCTATCCAAAATTTTGGTTTTTTTGTCATTTACATTTCAATAAAGTAAGATACAAAGGGTAAATAACTATAGAGCTTTAAGGTTTTGCACCTCTTCCTACACTACTCATTTATAAATCATTCATAACATTTTGTTTTTGGTAGGATTTTATTATCAACTTTCTCATTATACACAATTATTCTAGCATGCTTTTATACTTCTATGGTTGTGATATATTTTGAATTGGTACATTGTACCTTTTTTAGCTGACATAAATTATCTTATATAATTATTCTACCATTTAGTTGGTCTATTCTAGGTATTTAACATGTTTTTCTTTTTCTATGGTTGGAACATATTCCGTTAAGGTATACTTTGTTTTCTTTACCTTGCAAAAGTTGTTTGTTTATATTGTTTAAGTAATGATTGTTGGTTAGCTATCATTAACAATAACATGATGTGGTAATCTTCTTTCTTTGTTTATATAATTATTGTGTCATTTAGTTAGTCTATATTGTTGGACTTGAAGACTTGATTTCAAGTAGATTTGATGTCTCCAACCACCTTTGATGATGAAGATGATGGTGCTTGAAGAATGAAGATTTTGTCTTAGGTTTAGAGTGTCTTAGGATGTGAGGTAAGATGAATTTCAATTAATCTTGGACTTAATCTTGAGTTTTAAAATGGTTTGAAATGTTTTTAAAAGGTTTTGAAATGTTTTCAAAAGTCTTAACTGTTTTTCAACTTGTTAAAAATGTGGTTTCAATCAGTTAAAATGTTCTTAGTTTGATGGCTAAGTCATTCTTAAACATTTTAACCAATTGGTTTTAAAGCTTTGTTTTGGCTAATTTTAGCTAGCTATTTTTCTGGATTTCATCAGTTGAAATTCTGGAGCTATTGTTAAGAAATTCAAGATCTCTGGAAAAACTACTTAAATCGCTTTTTCAACTGATTGTTTTCAGTTTTCAAAATTGGGGTGCTCTCTGGAAAATTCATTTTAATGAAAACAACTAGCTAAATCGCGTTTCAACTGACTGATTTTATCAGAAACAGCTTTAAACCTCTGGAACAGTTCTGTTATAAATACTTTGAAATTTAAAGAACTGAGTGATGAATCAATTATAGAGAAACCCATTGTTCAAGAAGGCTTTTCAAGTGTTCTAAATCAATTTTCGAAATCAATCAAGGAGTCCAAGATCAAATTGAATTGAGAATCTTTCATAGAAATCATACTCTGTTTTTTTACGTGCTCTGTTTTTAGTTCTGCACTGATTTCCAGGTGAGTTCGTTCCAAGTATTTGTGTAATCTTTTGCTGGGTTTGTTTCTCTTAATCAGGGTGATTAAGGTGTTCTTGTAATAGGGTTTTACAAGAGAATACATATCTTGTAGGGTTCAAGATCAGGTGTATTGTTCTGGTTTTAGTTTTTCATGTAGGGTTCATGTAAAAACTGAAATTTAGTAAATTGATTTGATTTGGGTGTTTAGGAAACTGGATGTAGCCTTTGTTGAAAGGTGAACCAGTATAAATCTCTTGTGTTGATCTTCTTTCCCTACTCCTTTAAATTCTGTAATTGAAATTTGAATTGCTAATTGAATTGGATATATGATACATTGGTAAAAGCATTTAAAGAATCTTTAAAGAATTGATTTTCCTCTTCATTTTGAATCTGTTTTTCAAAAAGTAGCATTGGATTTCGAAAATATTTTAAGAGTTTAATTCACCCCCCCTCTTAAACTTAGCCATTTATTCCAACAATTGGTATCAAGAGCTGGTTCTTGAAAAATATTCAAGTTTTCTGAAAATTTTAAAACACATGGCTGAAGGAAAATTGCCTTTTGCAGAGGGTGCTTCTATAAATAGGCCACCAATGTTTTCAGGGGTAAACTACCCTTTTTGGAAAGTAAGAATGAAGATTTTCATTGAATCAATTGATAAAGGTATTTGGAATGCTATAATCAATGGACTGTATATCCCTAAAGAAGAGAAACCTTGGGAAAGTTTAAATGCTGAAGAACAAAAGAAAGTGCAGTATGATTGTAAAGCAAAGAATATTATAACATCTGCACTTAATCTTGATGAATTCTTTCGTGTTTCACAGTGTTCTAATGCCAAAGGAATGTGGGAAGTGTTGGAGGTAACACATGAAGGGACTGCTGATGTGAAAAGAGCTAGGAAACACACTTTAATCCAAGAATATGAGATGTTTAGGATGCTGCCAGGAGAAACAGTTTTAGATGTGCAGAAAAGATTTACACACATTGTAAATCATCTAATAGGTCTTGGAAATGTGTTTGAGAAAGAGGAGCTGAACATAAAAGTGCTGAAATGTTTGAATAGAAGTTGGCAACCTAAAGTAACAACAATTTCTGAATCTAAGGACCTAACAACAATGAGTGTTGCTGCACTTTTTGGAAAGTTGAGGGAGCATGAACTTGAGCTAAATAGGCTTGCTGAATAAGAAGAAAGTGACAAGAAAAAGAAGGGGCTGGCCTTGAAGACTTTGGTTCATAAGGAGGAGATTAATGATGATGAAACACATGAAGAAAGTGATGCAAAAAATCTGAACCTCTTAGTGAGAAAGTTCAACAAGTTCTTGAAATACAAGAACAAAGGTTACAAAAACAAGAGGTACAATAAAAAATCTGATTTGGTTTCTTCTAACTTTACTTGTTTTGGTTGTGGAAAACAGGGACATATTAAGGTTGAATGTCCATATTCACAAAACAAAGAAAAGAATGGAGAAAAGAAACATGAAAAATCATCCAAAACCAAGAAGGCTTATATAGCATGGGATGAGAATGATGTCTCCTCTAGTAGTGATTCTTCAAGTGAAGATGAAAAGGCCAATCTTTGTCTTATGGCTGATTGTGATACAGCAAGTAGTGTAAGTTCCTCAACAACTCAAAATGGTCTTCATTATGATCAACTGGTGCAAAATTTTCTGGAATTGCATGAAGAAGCTAATAAAGTTGCTTGTTCAAACAATAAGCTTAAAGGTATGAATAATTGGTTAGAGAACAAGGTGAAAGAGCTAGAGAAAGAGCTGGAAAATTCAAAAACTGATTTTGAGAATCTTGAAATGATTTATAAGGCTTCAAATTGCAATTGTGAACATGCTGAAAAAGTTTGCAAAAACTGCAGAATTTTGGAAAATAAAATTGAGTATTTGAACAAAGCTCTAGCTAGATTCACCATGGGAAGAGCCAATTTGGATACCCTTCTTGGCTTTCAAAATTGTGTAATAAATAGAGCTGGACTTGGATTTACAAATGATTTTCAAAAGAAACAAAAGTCTTATAGAAATTTATTTTCATATGGAAAACCATCCAACACTTCATTCATTACATTTTTTTATTGTATGAACAAGGGACATACTTCAAAGTCTTGCAAAATCAGAAAATTTGGAGTTCCTAGTGGTAAATATATTTGGATGCCAAAATGTGATAGAAAGATAACTAATTTTGTTGGACCCAAATTGATGTGGGTACCAAATTTTCTCCATTTATTGTGTTTTGTAGGTGTTCTTGAAGGCCAAAGAATCATTGTGGTATCTAGATAGTGGCTGTTCAAGACATATGTGTGGTGACAAAAGAAAGTTTGTCAAACTCACCTTGAAAAATGGAGGTTTTGTCACATATGGAGATAATAACAAAGGAAAAATACTTGGAAGTGGTGATGTTGGTAACATTTCTTCAATCCTTATTGAAAATGTGTTATATGTTGAAGGTTTGAAGCATAATCTCCTTAGTATTAGCCAGTTGTGTGATAAAGGCTTTAGAATTACCTTTGAAACAAATCATTGCAAAATTATTGAGAAAAATTCTGAAAAAATCTGCATGTTAGGAAAGAGAATAGAAAATATTTACATGCTTTATCTTGATCATATGTGTGCAACTAATTTTACATGTCTCATGTCTAAAGAAGATAGTTCATGGTTTTGGCATAGAAGAGCTGCACATATAAACATGAATCATTTGGAAAAACTGGTTTCAAAAGAGCTTGTTTTAGGGATACCAAAACTGAAATTTGAAAAAGGAAAAATCTGTCATGCATGTCAAAGAGGAAAACAGACCAAAGTATCTTTTAATCTGAAAAATTATGTGTCTACATCAAAACCTTTGGAATTGCTGCATTTAGATTTGTTTGGTCCATCTAGAACTATGAGTATTGGAGGAAACTATTATGCTTTAGTTATTGTTGATGACTATTCTAGATTTACTTGGACTTTATTCCTTACAAATAAAAATGATGCATTTCATGCTTTTAAGAAACTTGCCAAGGTTTTACAAATTGAAAACAGCTGCAACATAAGTGCTCTAAGAAGTGATCATGGAGGAGAATTTGAAAATGAAAAGTTCAATCATTTTTGTGAAAAATATGGAATTAAACATAACTTTTCAGCACCTAGAACTCCTCAACAAAATGGTGTGGTTGAGAGGAAAAATAGGTCACTTGAAGAACTAGCAAGGACTATGCTTAATGAATCAAATATTCCTAAATATTTTTGGGCAGATGCAGTAAATACTGCATGTTATATAATAAATAGGGTTTTGATAAGACCTATTTTAAAGAAAACCCCTTATGAATTGTATAAAGGGAGAAAACCCAACATAGCACATCTTAGAGTGTTTGGCTGCAAGTGTTTTGTGTTAAATAATGGCAAAGAAAAACTTGGCAAATTTGATGCTAAAGCTGATGATGCATTGTTTTTGGGTTATTCTTCTAATAGCAAAGCATATAGGATTTATAACAAAAGATTAGCTATCATTGAGGAATCAATTCATGTGGTTTTTTATGAGACTAATGTGCAAAATGAAGGTGCAGTAAGTGGTGCAGGTACAGGAGAAGAGAATCTAATTGAAGGTGTATCAGCTGAACAATTAGAATCCGATAAAGCTGCTGCAGATGAAATTTTAGCTGGTGAAAATCAGAAAGAACTGACTGAAATCCTGGCACCAGAACTAAAATCTGCAGAAAATGATTTACCCAAAGAATGGAGAGTGCCTCATGATCTATCTATTGAAAATGTGATAGGTGATGTTTAGCAAGGTGTTTCTACTAGAAGATCTATGCATGATACATGTTTAACTGCTGCATTTGTTTCTCAAGTTGAACCTAAATGTGTTGATGATGCATTACTTGATGAAAACTGGATTTTAGCTATGCAAGATGAACTGAATCAGTTAAAAAGGAATGAGGTCTAGGAACTAGTCCCTTGCACACCTAAAATGAATATAATTGGTACAAAATGGGTGTTTAAAAATAAAATGAATGATCAAGAAATAATAACTAGAAATAAAGCTAGGCTTGTGGCTAAAGGATACAATCAAGAGGAAGGAATAGATTATGAAGAAACATATGCTCCTGTAGCTAGATTAGAAGCTGTTAGGCTATTGCTTGCTTTCTCATGCATGATTGGATTCAAACTTCATCAAATGGATGTGAAAAGTGCAGTTTTGAATGGTTATATAAATGAAGAAATTTATGTTTCACAACCATCTGGATTTGTTGATCACAAGTTTCCTAATCATATATATAAGCTCAAAAAGGCTCTTTATGGACTCAAGCAAGCTCCAAGACAATGGTATGCAAGGTTGAGTAACTTTCTTATATCTCAAAATTTTGAAAGGGGCCAAGTTGATAAAACTTTGTTCATTAGGAAGTCTTTGGACAGACATAATACTTGTGCGAGGTTTATGTAGATGATATAATTTTTGGATCCACTAATGAGAAGCTTTGTGAAGAATTTGTGGCAGCTATGCAGGGAGAGTTTGAAATGTCAATGATGGGTGATCTAAACTTCTTCTTAGGCTTACAAGTCAAGCAAATGGATCATGGAACATTTCTTAATCAATCAAAATATTGCAAAGAGTTGTTAAAGAAGTATGACATGGACAGTTGCAAAGAATCAAGCACTCCTATGGCTACCAGCAGCTACCTTGATGCTGATGAAAGTGGTAAACCATTTGATTCCACTAAATATAGAGGTTTGATAGGTTCTCTTTTATACATAACTGCTAGTAGGCCAGATATAATGTTTAGTGTATGCATGTGTGCTAGATTTCAGTCCAATCCTAAAGAATCACACTTTGCAATTGCTAAAAGAATCCTAAAATATCTAAAAGGTACTATTAATGTTGGTTTGTGGTATCCTAAAGGTGCATCATTTAATCTAGTAGGCTATTCAGATGCTTATTTTGCTAGTTGTAAATTGGATAGGAAAAGCACAAGCGGAACTTGTCATCTATTAGGAAGTAGTCTAGTATCATGGCATAGCAAAAAGCAAGCTAGTGTGGCTTTGTCTACTGCTGAAGCTGAATATGTTGCACCTGGGAGCTGTTGTGCTCAAACTTTGTGATTAAAACAACAGCTTTTTGATTATGGCTTGAAACTAGATCACATTCCTATTAGGTGTGACAACACAAGTGCTATCAATTTAACCAAAAATCCTATTTTGCATTCTAGAACAAAGCACATAGAAATAAGGGACCATTTCATTAGAGATCATGTTAAAAAAGGTGACTGCATAATTGAATTTGTTAATTCACATAACCAACTTGCTGATATTTTTACCAAACCACTCCCTAAAGATAGATTTTTTCAATTGAGAAATGAATTGGGTGTTCTTGATATCTCAAATGTGATTTAATTCATGTGTGTGATTCATTCTTGTTGTTATACATGTTGTTTTGTGTGTTTAATTGTATAAATTTGCATGTTTGATAATTGATTGTAGTTATACTTGCAGTTTATGTGATATTGAATGATATCTGCAATGACATTCAGTTTTTTAGTTAGTTATTTCGTGCTTTAATCAGCTTATTTTGCTTAATTTGGGGCTGCAGTGGAGTTGCAGTGATTTCTGTCTCTGGTTTAGTCAGTTCATTGTCGATTTAGTCAGTTAATTTCATTAATTGGTATTAAATCAGTATCAGACTATCTGTTTTAATCAGCTGTTTCGCACAAATCAACCGACTGAAATTGTCTGGAACAATACAAAATTAAATACCAGAACGAATTAGGTGATAAATTGCATTGATTTACATTCAATTGATGAATTTAAGTTGATTAATTGAAAGTTGTGCATCTGTTACATGATAAATACAGCTGGTTAAAGAATCTTGACTCTTATTTTGTCATGTAGTGCTTTTGCCTTGCTTTTAACTGATTTCTCTTTCCAAATTCAAAATTCACTCAACTGACTGAATGCCTTGGTTAAAACAAAACCTGCTGCATATCTCTGCACCATATATTTCCTCTGATTGCTTATTTGACTACACAATGCTTTGAATTCTTTCGAAAAGCTGTTGGTTAAAATTGTTTAAATACATATGCTGAATTGCATTGCTATTTGAATCGATTGTGTGAGAAAATTGTGCACATACTATCTCTGTTCTGTTCTCTGCATTTTTTCTCTACCATGGCTTCATCAAGTAATCCCAGAAAGAAATAAAAAACAGCTGGGTCCTCAAAGCACAAAGAACCTGAAATTCCAGCACCTCCTTCATATAGACATGGTTCTATTGAAGCTTGGTTTGATGGTGATGAGGTGAGAATTGAAAATTTTCAGTCTCATATCAGTAAAAAGGCTGTTAATCCACCAAAGATTCTGAGCTTTCAGTGGCTGGAGGATGAAGGAATTGCTGAGATAATCACCATGCTGCAGTATCAAGAGTTGCAGAAATTTCTTGAGCTGAATGGGTTCATCTATCCAGACTTGGTGAAGGTTTTCTATACAAACCTTAAGCATGATGGTTCTGTTCTTACCTCAAAAGTCAAAGGAAAGGATATTACAATAAACAATTCAGTTTGGAAAAGGGTGGTTGGACTCAAAACTGATGGAATCGTTGTAAGTAGGGGATTGTGTGGCTCTTTCGAAGATTTCAATAAAATTCAGACCTACAGGGAATGTTTGTGTGATCCTCAAGGTTCTATTAGGTGATTTCATGTTGGAGGTCTAGCTTTGACAGCTAGGATTCTCACTTTCATAATCACCTGGATGATTACACCAAGGGGAAGTAACCATGCTACATTAAATGAAGGCGATCTTCTTCTGATTTTTTGCTTGATGAAATCTGTCAAAATTAATTGGATTCACATTTTGAAGGATCACATGATGAAATCAAAGAGGTTGATTGATTATCGCCTCCCCTATGCATTGTTAATTTCAAAATTCCTTGAGTACTTTCGTGTGGATATAAGAGGTGAACAGAAAATCAATATTGGAAGATCTTGTTGGACTTGAAGACTTGGTTTCAAGTGGATTTGATGTCTCCAACCACCTTTGATGATGAAGATGATGGTGCTTGAAGAATGAAGATTGAGTCTTAGGATTAGAGTGTCTTAGGATGTGTGGTAAGATGCATTTCAATTAATCTTGGACTTAATCTTGGGTTTTAAAATGATTTGAAATGTTTTAAAAGGTTTTAAAATGTTTTCAAAGGTATTAACTGATCTTTAACTGATTAAAAATATGATTTCAATCACTTAAACTGTTCTTCATTTTTAAAGCTTTGTATTTGGCGAATTTTAGCTGACTGTTTTTCAAAATTTAAACCAGTTGAAATTCTGGAGCCTTTGGTAAGGAATTCCAGTTTTCTGGAATAGCTAGTTAAAATGGGTTTTCAACTGACTGATTTCAAGTTTCAGAAAAAGGGTGCTCTTTCGAAAATTGTTTTTTAATGAAAACAACCAGTTTAAATGTGATTTTAACCGACTATTTTTGTCAGAATCAGTTTTAAAAGTCTGGAACAGCTTTGCTATAAATAACTTGAAATTCAAATAACTCAGTGACGAATCATTTTCAGAAGAACCCACTGAGAAAGAACGTTTCTCTAATACTCTAAATCAATTTGTGAATCTCTCCAAGAAGTCCAAGATCCAATTGAATAGCGAATTGAATCAAGAATCGCGTGCTCTGTTTTTGTTCATAGCTGTTGCTCTGTTTTCTGTACTGCACTGAATTTCCAGGTGAATTCAATCCAATTCTTTGTGTGTGAGTTAGCTGCTTGTGCGTCTCTTAATCAGGGTGATTAAGGGTTCTTGTAATAGGGTTTTACAAGTGTTTAGAGGTCTTGTAGGGTTCCAGATTAGGTGCAGCTTTCTGGTTTTCGTTTTTCATGTAGTGTTCATGTAAAAACTGATTTTTAGTGAATTGATTGGATTTGTGTGATTAGGAAACTGGATGTAGCCTTTGTTGAAAGGTGAACCAGTATAAATCTCCTGTGTTGTTCTTATTTCCTTAATCTTTTACATTCGGCAATTGATATTTGAATTGTAATTGAACTGGATATATGATCAATTGATTAACTGCATTTCAAGAACTTATTAAAACTGGTTTTTAATCTTCATTCCGAAACTGGTTTTTCATATTTGGCCTTTGAATTTCGAAAATCATTGAGAGTTTAATTCACCCCCCCTCTTAAACTCAGCCATTTATTCCAACAATTGGTATCAAGAGCTGGTTCTTGAAAAATATTCAAGTTTTCTGAAAATTTTCAAACATGGCTGAAGGAAAATTGCCTTTTGCAGAGGGTGCTTCTATAAACAGGCCGCCAATGTTTTCAGGGGTAAATTATCCATTTTGGAAAGTTAGAATGAAGATTTTCATTGAATCAATTGATATAGGTATTTGGAATGCTATAGTCAATGGACCATATATCCCTAAAGAAGAGAAACCATGGGAAAATTTAAATGCTGATGAACAAAAGAAAGTGCAATATGATTGTAAAGCAAAGAACATCATAACTTCTGCACTTAATCTTGATGAATTCTTTCGTGTTTCACAGTGTTCCAATGCTAAAGAAATGTGGGAAGTGTTGGAGGTTACACATGAAGGAACAGCTGATGTTAAAAGAGCTAGAAAGCATACTTTAATCCAAGAGTATGAGATGTTTAGAATGCTTCCAGGAGAAACTGTTTCAGATGTGCAAAAGAGGTTTACACACATTATAAACCATCTGATAGGCCTTGGAAAAGTGTTTGAGAAAGAAGAGCTGAACATCAAAGTGCTGAAATGTTTGGATAGAAGTTGGCAACCCAAAGTAACAACAATTTCTGAATCCAAGGACTTGTCAACAATGAGTGTTGCTGCACTTTTTGGAAAGCTAAGGGAACATGAGCTTGAGTTGAATAGACTTGCTGAACAAGAAGATAATGACAAGAAAAAGAAAGGGCTGGCCTTGAAGACTTTGGTTCACAAGGAGGAGAATAGTGAGGATGAAGGACATGGAGGAAGTGATGCAGAAAATCTGAACCTCTTAGTTAGAAAGTTCAACAAGTTCTTGAAATACAAGAACAAAGATTACAAGAACAAGAGGTATAATAAAAAATCTGATTTAGCTTCTTCTAACTTTACTTGTTTTGGTTGTGGAAAACAGGGACATATTAAGGCTGAATGTCCATACTCACAAAACAAAGAGAGGAATGGAGAAAAGAAGCATGAAAAATCATTCAAAACCAAGAAGGCTTACATAGCATGGGATGAGAATGATATCTCCTCTAGTGATTCTTCAAGTGATGATGAAAGGGCCAATCTTTGCCTTATGGCTGATTGTGATACAGCAAGTAGTGTAAGTTCCTCAACTACTCAAAATGGTCTTCCTTATGATCAGCTGCTGCAAAATTTTCTGGAATTGCATGAAGAGGCTAATAAGGTTGCTTGTTCAAACAATAGGCTTAAAGGAATGAACAATTGGCTAGAGAACAAGGTGAAAGAGCTAGAGAAAGAGCTGGAAAATTCAAAAACTGATTTTGAAAATCTGGAAATGATTTATAAAGCTTCAAGTTGCAATGGTGAACATGCTGAAAAAATCTGCACAAACTGCAGAATTTTAGAAAATCAAATTGAGTATTTGAACAAATCTCTAGCTAAATTCACCATGGGAAGAGCCAACTTGGATACACTTTGAGACTTTAAAAATTGTGTAACGAATAGAGTTGGACTAGGATTTGCAAATGGTTTTCAAAAGAAACAAAAGTCTTATAGAAACTTCTTTTCACATAGAAAATCGTCCAGCACTTCATCTATTACATGCTTTTATTGTATGAACAAGGGACATACTTCAAAATCATGCAAAATCAGAAAATTTGGTGTTCCTAGTGGTCAATATATTTGGAAGCCAAAATGTGGTAGAAAGGTAATTAACTTTGTTGGACCCAAATTGATGTAGGTACCAAATTCTCTCCATTGATTGTGTTTTGCAGGTGTTCTTGAAGGCCAAGGAATCATTGTGGTATCTAGACAGTGGCTGTTCAAGGCACATGTGTGGTGACAAAAGGAAGTTTGTCAAACTCACCTTGAAAAATGGAGGTTTTGTCACATATGGAGATAATAACAAAGGGAAAATCCTTGGAAGTGGTGATGTTGGTAACATTTCTTCAAACCTCATTGAAAACGTGTTATATGTTGAAGGTTTGAAACATAATCTATCAACTTGGTGTGATGGTGATCACACACAACTTGCAGATATTTAGTCTGTTTGGCCTGTAATTCTGTAATAGTATGGTGGAGGGTCTCCTTCATTTTTTGGAGGAGACTCTCCATATGTGCCTTAGTAGCAGCAATAATGGAAGGGTCCATGTCAATATTGGCCGAGGAGGAGATTATTGTCCTGCTTCTAGTGAGAACCATGAACCTGGTGGTCTGAGAAAAGTTTACCAAGGCCCCACGGTGGGCGCCAAAATGTTCTTACTAGATTTGAGAGAGAGTTATCTAAAGGTGGAAAATTCGAGCTCTACAAGTGGTTTGAGTTATGACTCCAGGCTTCTCTTCTAGTTTGCATTGTTGAACCGACGGGTGATTTACCTGCAAAAGACTCTCTGACAGTCAAGTCAATAAGAGTACAAAAATGTATAAAAGTGAATAGGTTAAGGATAAAATGAATTATCTTGTAAGGTTTATGTCTATTTGTAGGCTTTTTGGGATCGTCGATAAAACTTCATTAAATGAAAAGATTTGATTGGTTACTACAAATATTTATGATGATACAAGGTTCAATCATAACCGAATTGTGTTCAACCATAATTGATTGGTACAAGATTAAGCGAACCGTTAAGTGTTGAAACAGGAGGCTCTAGAAGGGGGCGTTGAATAGAGCCTTAGATTCTTTCGCAAGAACACACCAAACCATCTACTAGATGATATGCTAGACTAGACCGTCTAACACTGAAAGAAGCAACATAAGAACTTTACACTGGTTCACCAAAAACTCACGAGCTACGTTTATTTCTCACTTAAGAATTCTTGTTAAGAGGTTCCACTAATGAAATAAATGATTACAAACGAGTACACAAATCACTCCTAGTTACAACGAGTACACAAACCACCACTGGTTATACCAGTCTTAACCTCCCCTTGAGATTAAGACCATAAATTAGAAAACATAAAGAATCTCTCTTTAAACAGATGAAATTACAATTTTAGCTAATTGGGTATCACTTAAGATATTACAAGAATTTTGTTCACACCCACTTATAACTACTAGACACTTTGTTGATAGACTTTGATAGCTCGAATGCTTTAATCATTTTTCCCTCTTCTGTCCAATTATTGAAAGGAAATAATTTAAACAAGTATAAGATAATATCATAGATTGAATTCACATAGATCACCTATTTCCTTTTTTGTTCTTCATTTTAAGCGTTAAGTATTAATTCTAAAGAACTACCCTTTCAAAAATTATTTAATCATGATCTTATTCCAGTAAACTCGTTATCAATTTCGAATATAAAATCCGAGTGTGATTCAACTTGCTTATTTTGAATTAAACAAAGTTCACACTGGTAGACTGCCTCATAGGCTTAACTAAGACCTACTAGAGGTCTTATACTTGTTAGGCCATCTACATGGAACAGTGTGTTAGATGATTGTAGAATAGATACATTAGTGTTTGTTATCATAAAAACATCTCTCAGTCAATAGTCTAAGAGTGTTAGACCGTCTAGGTCACAACACTGTTAGACCGTCTAGTGCTCCAACAATCTCCCCCTTTTTTATGATGACAAAAAATAATGTTTAAAGACATGTAAGGACATCAGGGAAAGAACGTAGAACATTTATAATCACACTTCATTATAATAACATCAAGTACATAAATGATGTAGTACATAGATGTGCAGTTACAAAGCAGAAGATGAATACACCGAGAAACTAATGTAAGAGATGACATGATTACATAACATGCTTTTATATCTAATTTCTACCTCATTTTTTACATAATAAAAAAGATTTCATTGAAGAAATCATCATTGCAGCAAGGGTGAATGGTCAGAGGGTGGTAGGTTTGGTCTGAGCTAGGAGCTAAGAAAAGTTCTCTTGAATCTGGGTAGCTAACTGGTCAAACCTCTGATTATGGTGTTCTTCAAGTGCATGAAGGTTAGCTTGATAGGCTAGCCTCTCTTCATGTAGAATGTTTTGTACGATGACTTGAACTTGTGATACGAAGTTTGGTGGAGGTGCGACAATGTTCAATGGAGTTGGGGTAGGAGGCAAAGGGACGAGGATGAGGTGGTATCACGATGTATCTAGATTATAAAAGTGATGGTAGGTTTAGAGGTTTCTTCTTCCTCCAGCTTTTTCTTTCCAAGGTTATCCATGGTTTTTTGGTGATGGAGATGTGTGTTGGATAGGCTTTTTATTTAGGTGGAGAAAATATAGTTGTTGGGGAATCATGGCTTAGATTTGTTGTTTTTAAAAAAAACATGTGTTAAATTCCACGTAAACTTAGACAGGCTAATCCACACACATAGACATGGATCATCTAGCAAGAGAAAAACATAATATGAATGTCAATATAGATTGTCTGATGCATGAAATATGTAGTCCTTATGTACCATCTAATGCATGGAGCATGTGAAGATATTTAGATCGTCTAATGCATAAGTGTGTGACGACACTTAGATCGTCTAATGGATGAGCATGTAAAGACCGTCTAATGTGTGAAACATGTGTATGGTTTAATGCTTAACATATATTGATTAATCACCTAATCCCCAAAATTCATGCCTAAATGGTTTCGCAAATGATTAAATCTCTCTTCTATGAGAGGTTTTGCAAAGATATAAGCAAGTTGATCATTTCTAGGTACAAACTGTAAATCCACAGTTCCCTTTTGCACATGATCTCATATGAAATGATGCTTAATTTCAATATGCTTAGCCCTAATATGCAATATAGGATTCCTAGAAAGACTAATGGCAACACTGTTATCCCATAAGATAGAAATGTTACTCTCGTAGACATTGTAGTCTTCTAGTTGGTTCTTCATTCATAAAATCTAAGAGCAGCAGCTAGCAGCTGATATGTACTCTGCTTCAACTATTGAGAGAGCAATTGTTCCCTACTTCTTACTTGTCCAAGATATGAAGTTTCCACCAATGAAGTGACAGCCTCCAGAGGTGTTTTTCCTTTCTACCTTGTCTCCAGCGTAGTCTACATCACAGAATCCCTACAAATAAAAGCTTTATCTTGCTTTAAAACATAGACCAAGGTTAATAGTGCCCTTTAGATAACGAAAAATCCTGTTAACAACACTTAAATGAAATTCCCATTGATTAGCTTGAAATTATGCACATAAACAAACACTAAACATATTGGTCCAGACGTTGTGAGGTACAACAGAGAACCAATCATCTGAAGAAACTTGGTGATATCCACTGGTCCTAATTCCTTTTCGAGACCTAGTGATGTGTTTGGGGGTCTTGAAGTGCCCATCTCATTTGTGTCCTTTAGTTGAAACTTCTTGAGCATCTCTTTTATGTACTTGGTCTGATGGATGTAGATCAGACTATCTACCTACTTTATCTGTAGAGCAAGAATGAATTTAATGTTAAATAAAGACGGCTGTATAAAAACCAAGAGAGGGGGGGGTGAATTGGATTTTTAATAAACTTTTCCCTTTTAAATAAATTTCCAGATTTTGAAAAACTTTAAAAAACTAGGATGCGGATTTTTCTTAACCTTTGATTTACGCGGTTTGAGTTGCAATCGTTAATATGATCCACAATAAAAAAGAGATAAAGTGAAAGAGAAAGAACACAGAGATTTATACTGGTTCGGATTAAGCCAATCCTACGTCCAGTTCCCAACCACCACAAATGCGTGATGATCACCCCACTATCTTTAAATGAAATTACAAACACCAATTCATGCAATAACAAATAAAGATAAAGGAAACACCTCCTTAGACACACTAAGGATGAAACACTTCCCCAGACACACTGAGGATGAAACCCACCTCTCTTGACACACAAGAGATGAACACACCTCCCTTAGAATAGATCCAAGGGATGAATTTTCCCGTTTATAAAAATAGTAAAAGAATACACCTGATAATAGTGCTGGATAGAAAGTTTAAGCACAAAGATCACCACTTCCAAAGACTTGATCAAACTTGAGAGAGCAAGAAAGTGGTTTTGAAAAGCTAAGGCGCAAGAACACTTTGAATGTTTGTGTTTAATCATATGTGTTTAACCTAAGACATTCTCTTTCATTTTATAATTCGAAAAGGCTCCAAAGTTTCCATTCTTAGGTTGATTTGGTATTGATTTCGCAAAAACGACTCATTTAATTGCTTATATAAAAAGCTTAATTGATTATATCATTTTAAAAACTGGAAAACTAATTTCGTCTGATATAATCGATTAGATTAAGGCCATAATCGATTATATTAACCCAGAATCAATATAATCGATTATCAAAAACACTTAATCGATTATTTAGTTCGTTAAACATTTTTAATTAAAATTTTAAGTTAAATAATCGATTATCTACGTATCATAATCGATTAAAAGCGTAGAAAAACGTTTTTGCGAGAAAACACCTTGCTCTCTTGTTTGGGAAGGTCTTGAATGGGATTTATGACTTACTCTTTTCATCCAACACCCAAAACAGAACCTTCTACTCTTGAACCTTCAGCCCTTGAGAAAATCTTCATCAATCTTCTCTCTTGAAAGCTTTAAACACTCTTTATGCCTTTCCTTTTCTATCAAGCAACCTTCCTTTGTGAGATGACACAAGTCTTTAATGTTGATTGGATCACTTTAAATCTTCATCATCAAAACTTTAAGACTTCATTAAAACTCTGGAAGACTTCATTAAACCTTGGTCTTGGAATATGCCAACAATCTCCCCCTTTTCTATGATGATAAAAAGAAACATAGAGACTTGTGATTGATATCCTGAAAATCTTGAAAATAATGTATGGATATCTCCATCATAAAAATTAGTCCACAAAGGAAATAAAGTAGGCAGTCACATAGCATTTAATTTTCAATTTGAATTTTGAAAAAGAGATTTCAAGGAAATTAATGACTGGAAATTATTTCTAAAAACTCCCCCTTAAACTTTGCTCTTAAATGTTTAAGATATATTAGGCAATTATTTGAAATATTTCCTAATGCTCCATCTGAAATTAATTTTCTTAAAAACTAGAATTCTGGACAGATTATCAATCAAAACAAATATTTTTCTCGCCCTTTATTTTTATCATTTTCAAAAAGATTACATATTCAGAGATTAATACAACAGAAGCAATTAAATACATAGAAAATATAGAGGGAAAAAATAAAATACAGTAGCTGGAAAAAAAATTTAGCTAAGGGATTTAGTGAACTTGTAGCCTATTCAGTTTCTTCACTATCCCCTGCATCTTCTTCATCTTCCTCATCTTCCACTGCTGGCTGTTTGCCTCTTGAAGATCTAGCATAATCTTCTTCTGGAGAGACATCTTCAATCTCCAACTTCCTTTCAATTCTATGAACTCTCCTATTGAGCCTTGAGAGCCTATGGCAAAGATCATCATAATGAGTTGTTTGGAGACTCATCATGGTGTCCATCCTTGAGAGAATGTGTGCCTCCATTGATCCAGGTTGAGGTTGAGGTTGAGGTGGTGGTTCTTCATCATCTTCAACCATTGCAGCAGCTTCCTCATCTCTTTGCCTGAACCTATTGCCTTGTTCTATAAGGCCCATGTGCCTTAGAACATTCTTCCCTATCTTGTTGTTGCTAAGCAAGATTTGCTTGTTCTCCCCTTCAAGATCTACACCTTTATATTCTAATATCTTTGAAATGAACACAGCACAGGGTAAAGCAAAAGATGAAAGCCTAGTGGCTTTAAACATATTATCTAAAATAATGGAGGGTCAATCAATGCTAACATTATTAAGAAAGCCATACATTAAAAGAATGTCCTCCTTAGTAAGTTGGGCATGATTGGTGCCTCTAGCAACAAGAATCCATACAATGACATAATGTAACATGCGTTCATTCAACTTAACATTACCAACTTTGTACAAGTTTTCCACTTGTAGATTTGGATCCTTGCAGAATTTGCGGAACTCCACCAGCTTATTGAAATCCTCAAAGCCATAAGTAATGTTGATGCCTTGGGTGGATAAGCCAGCAACATTGTTCCAAACCTCTTCATCAAGGTAGATTCTAACACCCTTCACCTTGGTGCTAGGACTAGTTGTCCTTGAAGTCAGATTCATATAGAACACTCTGACTAAGTCTGGATAATATGCTCCTTCCATTTCTACAAAGTTTTGTAGTCCACTTGCAACTAAACAATCCTGAAAAGTGAAACCATGAGTTTTGAAAAGATTACAAGATAGACATTTAGGAGTGAGGATCTTCATGTCTTTCCATTTGTTCACAAAACCAATATGCATATCCTCATCTGAAATCCATCCAACAAGTGTTGGTGGTCTCCTTTCTTGCTGTTGGGATGTCATGGGCTCTTTGCCTCTCCTCCTTGAGGGCATCTTTCTCCTCCTTTGATCAGCCATGTGTATGTAGAAAGGACAAAGAAAAGAGCACAAACGAGATAACAGAGAGATAGAGTAATCACAGAACCAAAAATTCGCACAGAAAAGGAATGAATAGCAGAAAATTAGCAAGAGTGAGAGAGAGTGAATGTAGCACTTTTAATTCTCAATCTAGCTATTTATAGGCAAGGAATCCGGTCATAAAGCACTGAATTAATGTAAATATAGCCGTTTGAAAACGAATATAGCCGTTAGAGTTAAAAAACCACGTGAATTGGAGTCCAACATTCGAAAAAATAGTGTGCAGAAAAACACAGAACGTCGCATTTAATCGATTATGTTCCTCACTTAATCGATTATTTGCCTTCAAAATTTTCCAGAAAACGAAAACCCAAAAATTTAATCGATTATGTGCATTCCTTAATCGATTAAATTGCTCCCCAGCGATTTAATCGATTATGTTATGAACTTAATCTATTATGTTTTAAAACATCTTTAAAAACAGCACTTTTAATCGATTAACACACGAAAACAAATCGATTAAATACGGAAAATTTCGTAAAACACATAATTAACATAAAAAATCAACAATAAACATCAATCAATCAACAGATTTATCATCAACAATTACCTGGAACCTTTCTAAGCTCATAAAATCTATCTCTAGGCAAAGGTTTGGTAAAGATGCTAACTCGTTGATGTTTTTGCTTCCCTTCACAGGCTTGATCACTTGCTATCTCAACACCAAAGAGGCTTTTTGAAAGAAGAACCAGCCTACAACACAAACAAGAAAAATCCTGGTCCCCTAAAAATACTTATTAGAGTCCTCATGGGTTAGAAACACGTTTTCCTTTCCCATTTGGAACACTAAAACGTTTAATATTGCACCTATTAACAGAATGACCTTTATGCATACAATAAAAACATGTAGGAACATTTGTTTTTCTTGAAACATATGCATTTTTATAAACTTTCTTTGTAGGCACATTTTGTTTAAAGGAATTAGGATTTTCAAAAACCTTATTTGAATTTGATGATTCTCCTTTTACAAAAATAGTTTTAGTAGGTTTATGATTATATTCGAAATTATAGCCAAGACTTGCTTTTTCATATAAACCTTTTTTCACATTTAAAACGTTATTTAAATTTTTATTTCCTATGGTAATTTTTGAAAGAGATGTTTCAAGATAAGATACTTTGTTAGCAAAAACTTTGCATTCTTCGTAAATAGGAATTTTTTATTTGCATTTACAAGGAACTTTTGCCTTTTCCAAATCATCTTTCAAAACCTTTTTCTCTTCTTCTAAATCAATAATTTTCTTTTAAAGAACCTTATAATCACTTTTTAATTTATTATGAACTGAAGAAAGCTTTTCAGATTTTTCACAAAGACTAAGAAATTCTTCAAGCAATTCATCATAATTATTAGGAAGATCAGAATCACTTACCTCACTGCACGTGGATTCAACATCATCTGCTATGAGATAGATATTAGCTTCTTCTTCTGATTCACTTGAACCTTCAGAAGAACTCACTTCATTGTCTTCCCAAGCAATATATGCTTTCTTCTTCTTTTTGAAGAATTTCTTCCCTTTTTTTTCCTTTTCTTCAGATTTCTTGGAATTTGGACAATCTGCTCTCATGTGTCCCTTTCTGCCACAACCATAACATTTATAATTATTGTTAGAATTTGAACTTTCAAATTTCTTACCTTTTTTATGGTTGTTTTTCTTCTTGATGAACTTCTTGTATTTCTTTACAAATTTATCAAGATCATCGTCTTCTGAATCATCAGTATCACTACTCTCCTCTTTGTCGGATTCGGCTTTAAGAGCAACACCTTTCCTTTTGACGTCTTCCTCTTCTCCTTTGAAACGTCCAAGCTCCATTTCGTGTTCTCTAAGCTTTCCAAAGAGAGTTTTCATGTTTATGCTTGTGAGATTCTTCGGTTCCGTGATGGCCATCACTTTGGGTTGCCATGTCCTGTCCAAAGATTTTAAAATTTTCACATTTAATTTCTCAGTGTCAAATTTCTTACCTAACGCCTTGAGGTGATTTACAATGTGAGTAAATCTCTTTTGAACGTCATATATGGTTTCCCCTTTGCTCATCTGGAACATCTCGTATTCTTGAATCAAGGTATTTTTCCTTGATCTCTTCACGTCCTCCGTTCCTTCATGTGTGACTTCCAAAGTGTCCCACATCTCCTTTGCTGTAGTGCAATCAGACAACCTGTAAAATTCATCAATAGTTAAAGCAGATGATATCATATTACATGCCCTTATGTCGCACTGATTTTGATTGTACTCATCCTTGGTCCAACTTGCTCTCACTTTGGGTACCTGTGCATCATTAACAATTCATAGGAATATATGGACCATTTACAATTGCATCCCAAACGCCTTGATCATTAGACCTAAGAAAAATCTCCATCCTCTTTTTCCAAAAAGGATAGTTTTCACCTGTAAAGAGTGGTGGTCTATGAATAGATGCACCTTCAGAAAAAGTTTGATTTTTGTCTGCCATAAGGATCTTGTTTTTGAGTAATTTTCAAAAACCCAGCTTTGAGGCCAATTGTTAAATAAAGACGGCAGTATAAAAACCAAGAGGGGGGGTGAATTAGATTTTTAATAAACTTTTCCCTTTTAAATAAATTTCCAGATTTTGAAAAACTTTCAAAAACTAGGATGCAGATTTTTCTTAACCTTTGATTTACGCGGTTTGAGTTGCAATCGTTAATATGATCCACAATAAAAAAGAGATAAAGGGAAAGAGAAAGAACACAGAGATTTATACTGGTTCGGATTAAGCCAATCCTACGTCCAGTTCCCAACCACCACAAATGCGTGATGATCACCCCACTATCTTTAAATGAAATTACAAACACCAATTCATGCAATAACAAATAAAGATAAAGGAAACACCTCCTTAGACACACTAAGGATGAAACACCTCCCCAGACACACTGAGGATGAAACCCACCTCTCTTGACACACAAGAGATGAACACACCTCCCTTAGAACAGATCCAAGGGATGAATTCTACCGTTTATAAAAACAATAAAAGAATACACCTGATAATAGTGCTGGATAGAAAGTTTAAGCACAAAGATCACCACTTCCAAAGACTTGATCAAACTTGAGAGAGCAAGAAAGCGGTTTTGAAAAGCTAAGGCGCAAGAAGACTTTGAATGTTTGTGTTTAATCAGATGTGTTTAACTTAAGACATTCTCTTTCATTTTATAATTCGAAAAGGCTCCAAAGTTTCCATTCTTAGGTTGATTTGGTATTGATTTCGCAAAAACGACTTATTTAATCGCTTATATAAAAAGCTTAATCGATTATATCATGTTTAAAAATTGGAAAACTAATTTCGTCTGATATAATCGATTAGATTAAGGCCATAATCGATTATATTAACCCAGAATCAATATAATCGATTATCAAAAATACTTAATCGATTATTTAGTTCATTAAACATTTTTAATTCAAATTTTAAGTTAAATAATCGATTATCTACGTATCATAATCGATTAAAAGCGTAGAAAAACGTTTTTGCGAGAAAACACCTTGCTCTCTTGTTTGGGAAGGTCTTGAATGGGATTTATGACTTACTCTTTTCATCCAACACCCAAAACAGAACCTTCTACTCTTGAACCTTCAGCCCTTGAGAAAATCTTCATCAATCTTCTCTCTTGAAAGCTTTAAATACTCTTTATGCCCTTCCTTTTCTATCAAGCAACCTTCCTTTGTGAGATGACACAAGTCTTTAATATTGATTGGATCACTTTAAATCTTCATCATCAAAACTTTAAGACTTTATTAAAACTCTGGAAGACTTCATTAAACCTTGGTCTTGGAATATGCCAACATTTAAGTTTTCCCATCATGGTCATTTCAAATTCCTTTTGCATGAGCTTGGGAAAATCCTTACAAAAAAGCTCGTTAATAACACTAATTATCATCAACATAAATCTTTATAGTTATAAAATTCTCAGAGTAATCTTTGTGAAACAGAGTAGTGTCTATTTTCCTTTGGTATAACCAGTTTTTATAAAAAAATGAGCTTAGATGCTCATACCAAACTCGTGGAGATTGTTGGCTAGGGGGGCGACTAAATCCCTATACATGATTCTTTTCGAACTATTTCAGCTCTTCTTGCATAGCCTTTACCTGGCTCCCATCATCTAGCGTTTCATTTACATTCTTGGGTTACAGTTCAGAAAGCATGTTGTGTGATCCTTCACCTTTGATCTTATTGTTACTCCTTTGTGAAAGTCGCCTATGATAGCCTTTACTGGATGGTCCTTTGTCAGAGTTGTATTCCTTCCAGTAGGTTCTCTTTTCTCTATTGGACTATCTGGTGCTGCTGGATCATCTAGCACTGTTTGACTGTCTACCTTTGATGGAACGTCTACTTTAGGTGTCTTGATATGTAAGTGTTGAAAATCAAAACCAAGGGAATCGTCTTGCTCTGATAATTTCTTATCAGGCTTGTGATCATTGAATCTTACATGGATGACTTCTTCAACTATAAACATTCTAGAGTTATACACTCTATATGCCTTAGACGTTTTAGAATATCCAAGGAAAATTTCTTCATCACTCTTGGTGTTGAACTTACCCAAACATTTTTTGGTATTCAAGATAAAGCATTGTACTTCAAAAGGATGGAAATAAGAAATGTTGGACTTTCTTTTCTTCCACAATTCATAGGCAGTCTTTTTAATCCCCCATGATCACTTTGGATTGCAACAATTGACTAGCCCTTTTCATTTTGAACTTATTTTAAGAATTTAAAAAATACTTTGAAAGCCTCATCCTTGTGGTTCAAGAACTTTACCTGTGTTCATCTAATGTATTCATCAACAATGACTAGACCATAACATTTACCACTCATAGATGATGTACTTGTGGGACCAAAAGATCTAAGTGTATCGACTCAATAGGTCTCTATGAAAAACAGGATAAATACAAGAAGGGAGGGTTGAATTTTGTTGCAAAAACTTTTCACAATTTCTTACAATTCATTTGAAGATGCAAGGTTCGTTAGACGATGCTTTGAACTTTAAAAATGAAAAAGTCTGCAAGTTAAAATGATTTCACAAATAAATATTTTCACTTAAAGATCTCCACTTTTTAATGTTAGACACAGATGATAATATGCAATTTGAAGGAGTTAAAAGAGAGAGAGATATTACTCAAATTTTTATATTGGTTCGTCTGAAACCATAGACAAAGTTCAGTTTTCAATCAACTTGATTGAGTTCCACTAGCAGACTACTACTAAAACGTACAAGTATTGTTTCAGCTCGTATCCACTTCTGATTAAATCGTACAAGTATTCTTTCACACAAAGTCACTCCTGGCTTCAACTAAGTATTCTTTCTTACTAAGCCACTCCTGGCTTAAACACAAGGGTTTGTAAAAGGTTGTGATTAAATAACAAAGGTTTGAGCTATTCTAGGAGAGCTACGCCTTGAAAATGAGATGAAATAAGGTTCAGCTTCTAGAAGTAGCAAAAAAACACTAGTAGTGTTCTTCTAAAGCTTTAAAGAAAAGATTAGAATGAGCATAAGAAGAATTTGCCACAACACATTTTTCTCAACTCGTTTCTATCTCTTTTATATGAGTCTGGTCTCTTATATAGTGCATAAGTAGCTAGTTGTTAGAGATCCATTCTGACATATTCAGCTTTAGGTTGGTCTTAAGCACATCTTCTTGTTGCCTCTGATGAAGGCTTCATGTAGATGTATTAAATGCTCTTCTTCATGCAATAAATGCATGCTTCTAATTTTCACACAAAATCTAATAAATTGTTGCACTTATCCTCCATTGGATAGTGAGCTTTACTACTTTTGATGAAAGCAGTGCTTCCTTACATAACATATGTACTTTGAGAGTTGACAAAACTCAGGTGCGTCAGGAATTTGGTGAGTAAACAACTTTTACTTTTTATATGGAAGGCATTGATGGAATGTGAGAACTGCTTTGGTACTTGATCATCAGACTGTTTGGAAGAATGTCTCTGAAAGTTAAAAAGTAAACTTTCAAATATTGATTAAGATCATAAGCATATCATCTAATGAATATTTTAGGTATCGTCTGACAGACAACAAATTCATGATCTGATGTAGGATAGAACTTTGCAGTCCTTCGTCTTATAAGTTGCTTCATCTAAAAGATTATTCATTTGTCCTAACATTAGTTGTTTTTCATCATAATTCAAAATTATGGAGCATTTGGACTTTTCCTCAACAGTCTCTATGTAGAAATATCATTTTGTTTAAAAGAGGTTTTGACTTGTTTGCCTTTTACACATGACTCACATAGAAGAGAGTCTTTGAGTGACATGATTGGAAAAGCTCTTACGAGGCTATGTTTTTGCAGCTTTGACGAATAGTCTTAGACTAACATGTCCACACTTTCTATGCCAAATCCAATGATCTTCATTTGCAGTCATGAGGCATGAGACGCTCTGAGCTGACAAATCGTCCATATCAATTTTGTAAAGATTTCCTTTTCTATTTGCAGTAAACACTCTAGTCCCATCATTGTTGCTAATTATGTATTGGTCTTTGTTAAATATAGCATCACAACCATTGTCACACAATTGGCTTACGCTCAATAGGTTGTGTTTTAGACCGTCTACCAAAAGAATCTTACTAATTGATGGTAGCAGGTACAAACCAATCTTTTCAAAGCCCACAACTTTTTTGTGTTGGTTTCCTCTAAATATCACCTTGCCACCCTTATTCTCCTTCAGGTTTAGGAACATAGATCTTTCTCCTATCATGTGTCACGAGTAGCCACTTTCCAATAAGATTCAAAGAAAATGAGGAATACCTCTTGAACTTCAAAGAGAATTGCTCTTGCTCTCAATTAATCTTCAAAGTTATGTTACAAATGAGACTCACACCCTTATATAGAGAGTGGAGCACGAAATTACATGCACATGGGTGGAATTCTAAAAGGTTAGACAATATTTGGAAGATGCTCCAAAGCTTCCCAAACAAGGCCCTTGTTTTTGGTACTATCCATGCGTCCAAACAACTAGCCTCTTATTTCTATTTCAAAGAAAGACACTAAACTAATTCTATTTTTATTTACAAGGAAATTACAAGAGCTATTAATATTTCTAATCTCTTCTTCAAGCTTCTTGTACATTCTCCTTGATTTTCTTCCTTCCTTTTTTTCAAAATTTCTTTGTAAGCTTTTCTTTCATATTTTCCTTTTCTTATTTTCTTGTGGTGACTCCTCCTTGCATGGGTTGAGATTTTTCATGAATTGAGATCACATCATTCTCTTCCTCTTGAAAAGAATTCGTCCTCGAATTTTGGGGTACCTACATCACACAAAGATAAGTCACTCACATTGAAACTATTGTTATTATTTACTATACCTACCAAAGAAAAGATTACGAGTATTATTTTGCAAGAAGAAAAACTACTAATAGTATTTACATACTTGTTTACCTTTTTGTATTCCTGGATCAAATACAAACCAATGCATTCTCAAAGTTATGAGATATTTTTCAAAATCCTTTGATTTTCCTAATCTTCTATTATTTTTAGTTAAAAAATTTTCATTTGAATTATGAAGGATGAAGTTTCTATGCAAACAATATTTACAAGAATAAAAGCATGCAATTTGTCCATAAAGATTAGCACACATGGTAGAATGTCCATTCAAGTCCTTAGATTCATATACAAAAAAATTAGAAACATTTCTATAGTCATTTTCTTCCATGTTTGTGCTTTTGTCTTCTATTATCTCCTCTTCCTCTCCCCATTGTTTTTGCCATTGTTCTTTAATATGAAAATCTTCATTAGGCAACAAAACAAAAGGAGACAAGTTAGTAAATTTTTTTAAAGAAGAATTAGAATAAGGAAATGAAGGAGAAAAAGAGTTCAAAGTTATGCAATCCCCCCTTTAAGGATTCATTCTCAATCATGTGTGAAGGGGGTGTTATAAGAGACTCTTCCTCTTCTCTAATTTTTTCTAGCCTTTCATTTTCTTCTTTTTCTTCTCTTTCTTTCTCCTCTTTTTCTTTTCTTTCTTTCTCCTCTTTTTCTTTTCTTTCTTTCTCTTCTTTTTCTTTTCCTTCTTTCTCCTCTTTTTCTTTTCTTTCTTTCTCTTCTTTGATTTTCTTCTCATGTGCACATTTGCTTTCGTTTTGCTCATGATTTTCAACTCTAGAAACAATAAGCTCACGACTTGCACCTTTATTTACTTGTTCACTTAATTCTTCATCCCCTTTCAAGACCATTTTCCTTTTGGTAGGACATTCGGAAGCAATGTGTCCATGCTCCAAACATTTGTAACATTTAATGGAACTTGATCTTGAAGAAGATGAAGGATTGGAAGGAGTAGATCTAACATTTAAATTGGAGTTGGAATAGGAAGACGTACCTTAGCTCTCAGATTTTTTTCTATTATCATCCCACATTGTTTTACCTTTGTCTTTCCAAGAGCCTTGTGCATTGTTGGAATATAGCTTCCTTTGATTCTCTCTCCTTTGAATTTGTTTCTCCACTTTAGTGGCTTGATGCACTAGTTGTTCCAATGTGTTATACTCTTGTAATTCTATCACATCTTGAATTTCTTTATGGAGACCATTGAGAAATCTAGCCATTGTAGCCTCCAAGCTTTCTTCAATTTCGACCTTAGCCATGGTAGACTCCAAATCCTTGAAGTAGACTTTAACACTTCTTGTTCCTTGTACAAGCCTTTGAAGCTTAAGACACAATTCTTTCTTATAATAAGAAGGAACAAATTTATCTCTCATGCACATTTGAAGATTATGCCATGAAGTAATGGCTAACCTCCTACCACTAAGGATTTCTTTTTTTATTTGATTCCACCACACTAAAGCATATTGTTCAAATTCAAGAGTAATGAGTTTAACTTGTGTAAGATTTTCAAAAGTATAAACACTTAAAATTTGTTCTACTTTAGATTCCCATTCAAAATACAATTCCGGATTACTATCACCAACAAATTTGGGAAATCTAACATTACTTTTGGCAACTCTCTCTTGATATACATCTCTTCCTCCTCTTCCATCACTTTCAACTTGAGGAGTTCTTCTTTTTCTTTCATATGCTTGCAAGTTGAGTTGAGTTTGGGCTACTTGTCTTGTAAGTTCCTCAACTCTTGCATATAATTGGGCATGTCTTGGAGACAAAGGAGGAGTTTCTTCTTGGGTAGACATTCCTACACAAAAACAATTCACAAAATACAAAACTAACAAAGAAAATTTGGTTAGCAACAAAGAATCTCAACTTGAAACCCTCGGTTTTGGCTCTCAAAATCACTCAAAAATTGTTCTCTCACTTGTAGCAATTCACTTCAAAAGTTCTTAAGATAATGCTTCAATTCAAAAAATCCACTTAGTTATCTATTCAAGTGAAAGAGGAAATGATTGGCCAAAGCACTTAGAATTCCAAGAAACAAGAAAACTTCAAGACAAAACTTCTAGGAATTTTAAAGACTAAAAACTAGAAAGGGTAAAAGCAAGAAAAGGGACACAAAAGAGTAACTATCATGTGACAATTTGGAACAAATATAAAACAAGAAAAGCACCCAAAAAATTGGGAAAGATTACTCAACAAAATTTAGACAAATTCCTAATCAAAACCACTCATGAAAAGAAGTTCAACAACAACCACAATATTAGGATTAATTTGCCAAACCAGTGATCAATCATTCAACAATGTATCTAGGCAAGGATTTAGAAATTTTTTCTTATTTTTTCTGCACACAAATCTAGGCCAAAGACTTATATAGATTCAGCCATGTACACTTTTTTTTTCAGTTTTTTTTTGTGCTTTTATGATCCAATGCCTAAACACATATATCAAGAATTGATCTCACAAAGTTTGAACACTTAACCCCTATGTTTGGAGTCAATTGATCAATTCAATTCACAAGTAATCTCAAAAAGAAATTTAGACTAAACTAAATCAAGTAATACAAGAATTCGATGTAAAGAAAACTTAACAAACATATGACTCAAAAACAAGAAAAGATAACTCAAACTAGTGGCAACCAAAGATTAATGAATGTCATTTTGTCAAACACTTCATGTGCATCAATTAACAACAATTCATTAATCAAGATTAACCAAGAATTTATGACTAAACAACCACACAAAAACAGATTTAGAAACTGTTTTTTTTTTTCTTTTGTTTTGCTGCAGATTTTTTTTTTTCAGAAAAAAAACAGATTTATGTATTTCAAGTTTTGCACCACCAACAATCATCTAATGGCTCTACAACTTTTAGGACTACACCATAAGCATGTGATCTTCATGTTTATGTTTCAAATACATCATGTTTGAAGCCTTAGAGCTTTGATACCAAATGATGCATGCCTAGGAGGCATTGTATGTGTTGTAGGATCTCTCAAACATGTGTAGAAAGCATAGGAAATCAAAATAACATGAAGATTATCATAGAAGAACATGAAAACCGAAATTCCCCCAAATGTTAGGGTTCCAATCGGTGCAAAATCTTTAAAAGTTGAAAAGAAATCAATTCAACCGATTAAAATGAAGAACACATGCATAGGAAGGCATAGAATGAATTAAACTTGAATTTAATCGGTGTAAATGGCTAGAATTGATCCATATAGGTGCAGTACATGAAGAACAAAACAAGAATATGAAAAGGAAAACATGGAAGAGAGAAAGAGATGAAGAACACGCCACTTTTCAAGAGAAAAGATAAGTGCAAAAGACAATCACCACTTGAATTTAGGAAAACTCAAGATAAGATTCAAAGAAAATGAGGAATACCTCTTGAACTTCAAAGAGAATTGCTCTTGCTCTCAATTAATCTTCAAAGTTATGTTACAAATGAGACTCACACCCTTATATAGAGAGTGGAGCACGAAATTACATGAACATGGGTGGAATTCTAAAAGGTTAGACCATGTTTGGAAGATGCTCCAAATCTTCCCAAACAAGGCCCTTGTTTTTGGTACTATCCATGCGTCCAAACAACTAGCCTCTTATTTCTATTTCAAAGAAAGACACTAAACTAATTCTATTTTTATTTACAAGGAAATTACAAGAGCTATTAATATTTCTAATCTCTTCTTCAAGCTTCTTGTACATTCTCCTTGATTTTCTTCCTTCCTTTTCTTCAAAATTTCTTTGTAAGCTTTTCTTTCATATTTTCCTTTTCTTATTTTCTTGTGGTGACTCCTCCTTGCATGGGTTGAGATTTTTCATGAATTGAGATCACATCACATGACTGGGGTAGTCTTGCTAGCATTGAGAATATCTGCAACAGTAATCATTTTATCCTTAGGTACCTATATTCTTTTGGATCCTTTATTGTTAGTAACAAGAGATTTATGCGGAATATAACCATTAGACGATGCATGATCAATTGACCTTCTAATGTATGTGGGATATTGTTTTACTTATTCATATCTTATCATTTTCTTATCAAATGATTTTTGGGATCTTCTTACTATTAGATCTAGAGATTTCTCATTAATGAAAGATTGAGTTATGACTTTCCTTAAAGTCTCATTTTCGGATAGAAGATCTTCATGTGTCTTGCTATCGTCTACTACGGGTCTTTTGTTAGTGCTTTCATTTAGCAAAAGGTTTTCTTCGTTTAGATGCTTAGTTTTATTTTTCAAGTTCTTCGATTTTACTTTTTAAAGCTTTATTTTCTTCACTTAGGTCCTTGTTCGTTTTCGCAAGATCGATATTTTCATTAATAGCGTTTTCAGAAACTTTTGGTGCCTTTTTCAGATCATCTAGTTCTCTAGAAACACTTTGAAAACTTTTCTTTAAGTTTTTAAATGACTTTTTCAAGCTTAAGGTGTTTGATTTGATTTCGTACTAATCTTGAGTAAAAAATTTGAGATCAGGAAGTTTATCTCTTCATTAGAGTCGTATGATGATGTTCCACTCACAATATCAACCATGAGACCAATATGTGCTTCTTCTTTGTTAGAGTCAAAGTGGTCTAGGTCTTCCCATCTAGACATGAAACTCTTCTTCTTGTGGACCTTCTTCTTGGAGTCTCTTTCCTTGTCCTTGCACTGACCTTCTGGAAATTCTGACCTGAAGTGTCAGACTTCTTACACTCATAGCAGATCACCTTCTCTTTATAATCTCTATGATCCTTTTGATCCTTGTGCCCACAAGGTTTAAACTTTTTCTCCTTCACGTACCTGTTATGCTTCTTTAGCATTTGTTTAAACTTGTTGGTGAAGAAGGAGATCTCCTTGTCATCATCGAAATAAGACTCCTCATTTTGATCGTCTACCGCTCTATAGGCCTTGTTGGTGGTAAACCATTTAGCCTTTTAAACCTTGAGCGCGATGTCTACTCCTCCTCTTAGAATCTTTGCGTCATTGGCAAGTACCTATTCGTGCACAATTAAAATATCAATTAGCTCATCAAAGAACATGTTCCAGCTCTTCAAAGTTCCTAAGGGAAGTCTCTTGGGGTCTACACTGGGGTAGAAGAACGCACAAGATATTATCGACCACATCATATGTCTTGAAAGGTTTCCCAAAGGATCTAAGATTGTTGGATATTACTTGCATCCTTCCTATCACAAATGCGATGAACTCAGATGGTTCCATCTTGAAGTTGTCAATCTGGCGTTTCAACAATGTCAATTTGCTCCTTCTAACGTCTTTCAATGTGCCACGGAAAGAGTTAGGGGTATTAAAAACAAAACCAATCTAAACAAAAAACCAAAAATCGATCCAAACCAAACCTAACCGCAAAAAATCCAAAAGCTTTTAGATTAATTTGGATTTTTTTAAGAATCGAGTAGTTTGGTTTGGTTTGCATTTTGAATTTTCAAAACCGATCCAAACCAAACCAAACCACATACATTCAATATATATATTTTTTATTATTAATATAATAATAATAGTAAGTTATATATTTTAACCTAGATCTCCTTACAAACTCTGATTCACAAATTTGATTTGTGAGTTTCTCTATTCATCTTTACTGTCAACAAAGTTGTCAACTCCTTTTGAGAGTGGTCCATCAACTCACTCTCTAATTTGACTTTGTTACTGTGTGAAGTCTCACACTTGACTTTTTCATTGTTATTGATTTTAGCACACCGAAAATCCTTAAGTAAGAGTGGAAGGTAACCTTAACTCCCTCCCTTTGTCTCCCCTCTCGCTTGGATTTTGAATTGTAACTCTCAAATCTTATTCCTTTTCCATTCTCATGTTATTATTGTTTATTGTAGCTTTCAATCTGATTGTGTGTTTTCAATTGCATTTTCAGTTGCTCTGCTACTTGCACCTAGAGCTGTCAAAATAGGCCTGGCCCGATGGGCTGACCCGTACAGCCTATGATTTAGGTCAGACTAGGCTTAAAAAATTGTAGCCTAGATAATAATAGGCATTTTTTAGCTTGGCCCATTTGGCGTGATGCCTATACGGGCCAAGGCCAGGCTGGGCCAAGGCCAGGCTGGCCCATAGGCTAATGGGCTGGCCAATTTGTTTTTTATATTAAATTTTTGTTCTTAATTGTTATGTTGTCATACCAAAGAAAGAAACCCTAGTATCTCAGAGTCTTTGTTCTCTTCTTCATTTCTTCTCTTCCTTTCTCATAAGCTTTTTCATCTCCTCTACTGCACTGCTCTTCTTTCCTTGTATCACCTTCACCACCACAGTTTCATGCTTCCACCATAACTTCTTTGTTTCACATTAGGTTAGGTTCTTCCTTATTTTTTGTTAATTTATATTATCATTTTTTGCATTTATAATCAAAACTTTATATCTGTTTTTGTTTTTCTCGTATCATCATGGGTTTGTGTTATTTTGTTAATATTTGTTGAGTTATATAAAGTAAAATTATTATAATTATTAAATAGGTTTTTATGTTTTTTTATCTCTTGCATTGCAGAGTTCTTATTCCCTGTGACAACATCAGGAGTTATTCTTTTTTTTAACTAATTGGGTGTTATCTTTTGCAGTAAACAAATCTTGGAGTATTGAAAGTGCTTGACTGTCTTGAAAATTCTTAGTAGGCTATCTAAGTTTATTTTATAAGTTGCTCAAATGCGAACAATTTTGTACAAACTTTTATATAAATATATTGTTTATTTATATATTACTTATTGTTGACAAAAATATTATATTATGGATATATTGTTTAGTAGGTGCTTGACTCTTTTGGAAGTACTTAGTATGTGCTCTAAGTTTGTTTTAAAGTTGTTCAAATGTAAACAGTTTTACACAAACATTTATGTAAATATATTATATATTTATATTTATATTGTTGATAAAAAATTATATTGTAGATATATTGTAATATTTTTTTAATTTTTAATTAGGCTAAAAATGCCTCGTTGGCCCGTTGGCCTGACATATGGTCAGGCTAGGCTAAAAATTATGGCCCGTTTTAAAATATAGGTCAGGCTAGGCTATCAGATTTTCTGAACTCGGTCGTAGGACCAGGCCAAGCCACCCGTTTTGACAGTTCTACTTGCACCGTCTACTTCACATGGTAATTGTAAATTTTTTTTTATTCTGTTCATCTCATAAATTTATTGATTTTTTCCACTTTCTTTCATCTAATACAAAGACAATTACTTAAACAAAATATTTTCGATTCCAATACAAGTACAATTTTTTGTTGTCTTGTACTAGAGTAGACTAGGTGTGAAAAACATGTTATAGTTGGGTGAATGTTACTACTTCTTTCCTTGATATTTTGGAGGAACACTTTTGGCAACATCAATAGGAGGGAACCTATGTAAAAAGGATATATAGAGTACATTATAGTATTAAGTCATTTGGTGTCTGTGGAGAAAAAATGTGTTATGGAAGGAAAAATTATAGTGGACATGATGTTAACAAATTTTGGTTCACTTTTGGGAATGGTATAAGAGGATAGCTAAAATTGAGTGTCTTATATTTTGTCAATGGTGCTCATCTCCACAAGATGTATATTGAAGTACTAGTTTATTAATAGGGGTACAAAATACATGTTCAAAGTTTAGGTGTTTAAAATGTTTTGGGTAGGATATATCTTGTATTCTTTAATTTATACTTGGTTTTAGGTTTGTTCTACTATGATTTTGTTTTGTTCAATTACTCATATCTTGTACTCTTGCATGAGCATCTTTTGCACATTCTCTTATGTTATGAATTTCTAACTAATATCCTTTATAAAGATAGATGGTATTGTTATCTTGCAAGCTGACAAAGTTTCAAGTGAACCAATAAATGTGGAGGAACATGAAGACTTTAATAAAGAGGGATGTTCCAATATTGAGAGAGATGAAAGAAAAAGGAAAATTGTAGAAGAACCAACATCTAATGATACTGTAGATCCAGATAAAGAAAAAAAACCTTATAGGCCTAGATCTTGGTGTTGGATCATTTTTCAAGAATTGATGGAACCACTAGAGTTAAATGTAATTGGTGTAAGTATCTCTCTTAAAAAATTTACGGAACCACTAGAGAGCTAAATCTAATTGATGATATTTATGGTAAGATACATTTGTATATTTTTCTTCTTCAATTATGAGCAAATTTGTGCGTACCTTTGTAATTGTTATTATTATATTTTGAGTAAAATATTTTATATTATTATATTTAATTTAAAAGATGAAAAGAATGATGAAATATTTAATAAAATAAAAAAATTAAAAATCACATAAACCGATCCAAACCAAACTACACAAATTGGTTTGGTTTGGTTTGGATTTCTTTTCTTTCAAACTGAACCAAACCAAACCGCATATATTTTTAATGTTTGGTTTGAATGTATTTTTAGTCAAAAGCCGAACCAAACCACACTGTGAACACCCCTAGCAAGAGTGCCCCACATCTCTTTGGCACTTTTCAAGGCGTGAACCTTGGATAGTCCGTCCTCAGACAGAGAACACAAAAGTATATGCCTAGCCTTCATAAATAACTTATATCTGAGCCTTTGTGTTTCATCCCACTTCTCACGTGGTATGGGTTTCTTTTTCGCATCCATTGGATTAGAATACCCTTTTTCAACGATTTCAAGAAGATCCATATGGGATGAATCTAAATATGCTATCATGTGTAGCTTCCAGTGGTCATATCTTTAACCTTTGAACAGGGTGGATGGTTTATGGCTTGACCTTTGTTCTCCATTGAATTTATAACCAAACAGGATCTTTTCCTCAAGTTTAGTTATGAACTAACCCCAGAAGCAAGCTCTAATACCAATTGTTGATACAGGAGGCTCTAGAAGGGGGAGGGTTAAATAGAGCCTTAGATTCTTTTTGTAAGAATAAACCAGATGTCTACCAGATGATATGCTAGACTAGATCATCTAACACTAAAAGAACCAACGCAAGATCTTTATAGTGGTTCACCCAAAACTCACGGGTACGTCCAGTTCTCCCTTAAGAATTCTTCTTAAGAGGTTTCACTAATCAAACAAATGATTACAAATGAGTACACAAACCACTCATGGTTACAACGGGTACACAAATCACTCCTGGTTATACCAGTCTTATCCTCCCCTTGAGATTAAGACCTTAAAGTAGAAAAGATAAAGAATGTCTCTTTAAATAGATGAGAGTACAATTTCAACTCACTAGGAGATATTATAAGAATTTTACTCACTCAGTTATAACTACTAGACAATTTGCTAACAGACTTTGATAGCTTGAATGTTTTGATTATTTTTTGCCCTTGTGTCTTCAGCTTTAGATCTTCAAGTCTGCTTATAGCTTTAGCAAATTTGAATGTTGCTTGAAGCTTTAATTTTCTTTTCAATTCATCTTTGATCTTCGATTTGCAATATCCTAGACGATATCTAGTATATCTTTCTTGCATAGCGGAATCTGCGTTCTTAGAGTCGTTAAACGCTTGATATGGAAAGGTTTGATGTTTTTGAATCTCGTTAGCCAATTCCTGAAAGAAAATAATTCAAACAAATAGAAGATAATATCATAGATTGAATTCATGTAGATCATCTATTTCCTTTTTTGTTCTTTATTTTGAACATCGAGTATTAATTCTGAAAAACTTCCTTTTTTCAAAAATGATTTAATCATGATTTTATTAAACTCGTTATCAATTTCAAATATAAATTCGAGTGTCATTCAGCTTGCTTATTTTGAATTAAATGAAGTTCACAGTGGTAGACCATCAAATAGGCTTAACTGAGACCTACTAGGAGAGTCTTATACTTGCTATAGCTAGTCAGTCATCTGCATGTAACAACGTGTGAGATGATTGTAACATAGATACATTAAGAGTCTGGCTTCTCTCTTGGTATTTTGAGCGTTGTGCCTCTACTGTGGAAGTAAACTAAGTCATTTTAAGTTTAACTTTTATAATAATGATACAATTTTAATTTACGAGAGATTACACAAATTTCAAGTAACAGTCTCATCATATACATCCATTATTTTCTTTTCAAAGGTCTCATCAACATTTCAACTTCAAATTTCTCTCCAAAGATCCTATGGTATTTCAGTAACAATCTCATCATATACATCCATTATTTTCTTTTCAAATGTCTCCATCAACATTTCACCTTCAAATTTCCCAGGTTTTTTTTTAACTTCATCTTTTTATTTTAATATGTTCATATATTTTATTTTTAATATATATATATATATATTTAGTTTTAACTTCACCTTTATTTATATATATGGATACATATATATAAATGTTATTGTTTATTTTATATATAAGTTATTGTTTATATACATGAATTAGTGTAATATATTATATATATATTAATTTTATTTTAATGATATTATTTGTTAGATTGATTGGTTTAATAAAATATTTTAATTTTGAATTATATATTTTTATAGGAATAATTATGGATACAATTATTTCATCGAAGAGCAAAAAAGATGGATCTATTACTTCTTATATATATGTTTGTTGCAAGGAGGGTTTATGAAGTGCAGATAAAAGAGATTTTAGGACCATTAATCCTCATTCTGAGACAAGAACTGAATGTTCTGCAAAAATGAAGTTAAGTGATTTGAGAGAGGATATAAAGTAGTTGATTTTAGTGATGATCACAATCATCCACTCCATCCACCAGAAATAGTACTTCTATTAGCTTCACAATGAAAAATACAAATGTCAAGCATATAATCTTGAAATGGCAGAAGATGCAGGAATTCAACAAAAAGCCTCATTTGATTTGATGAGTAAATCGCAGGAGGTAGAGAAAATTTGGGTTATACAAGACAAGATGCAAAGAACTATTTAAATATAAAGAGATGAAGAGGTATGACATATGGTGAAGCTGGAAACTTGTTACAATATTATCAACAACAATTGATAGATAATACTTCATTTTTTCATGCCTATCAAATGGATTTGGAAGAACAAATAAAAAATACATTTTGGGCTTATGCAAAAATGTTATTTGACTATCACTATTTTGGAGAAGTCATTTCATTGGATACAACATATTGTACAAATGGATATCATAGACCCCTTGCTATTTTCTCAGGATTTAACCATTATAGAAGAGGAGTAATATTTGGAGCAGCTTTATTGTATGATGAGATTATTGAGTCCTTCAAATGGTTATTTCATACATTTTTGCAAGCACACAATCAGAAAAGGCCACAAATTGCTTTTACTGATCAAGACCAAGCCATGAAAAAAGCATTAAAAGAGATTATGCCAATGACAAAGCATGCTTTGTGTACATGGCACATAATGAGGAATGGAATAAAACATCTTGGAAATTTAATGAAGGATAGATAACATTTCTTATGAGATTTCAAGAAGTGCATGTATGATTATGAAGAAGAAATAGATTTTGAAAACTCATGGAGAGATTTATTGTTGAAATACAATGTTGAAGAAAACACATTTGAACTCCATATACCAGAAAAAAGAGAATTGGGCAGCATGTTATATGAAGAATGTTTTTACACTTGGCATGAGGAGCACAATTAAGTGAAAGCATTAATTCATATATAAAAAGTTGCACTAGACCTAATCTGAACATCAACCAACTTTTTTAGCAATTTGAGTGGATTGTTCTACAAAAAAGATATAATGAGTTACAACATGATTATGAGATGCGTTAAAAGCTACCAAGAATGATAGTACAAAGTTCACCCTGTTTCAACAACTTCATAAGTGTATACTCCTCCTATATTCAACTTGTTCCAACAAGAATGGGATCTAGTAACTGCCACAAATATAATTGAAAGAAAAGAAACAAATGTTTGTTGTGACTATGTCATAACAATGGTGGATGAGAGAGGATAATGGAGAGTTACATATGAGTCATATGTAGAGAATAAAGAGTGGAAAATTACTTGCAATTGTAGGAAATTCGAGCAATGGGAAATATTGTGTTGTGATTCATTGAGAATATTATTTTGTAAGAATATCAAGCTTCTCTTAGAAAAATATATATTGAAGAAATGGACAAGATTTGCAAGAAGTGATACAATGCTTGATCATAGTGGAAAGCCAATTAATGTTGAACCTAGGTTGGAAAGCAAAACAATATTAGCAACTATGTTCAAGACTATTGAGATTAGCTCATGATGCATGAGATTATCCAGAAGCATGCACCATAGTTTATGAAGAGATGTTAGAACTTGAAAAAAAAGTGACTGCGATTTGATTGAACCAACAATCACATGATATTGATCCTGCCAACATTAAGACAGCACAAGATGTGGTTCAACCTTCAATATCTAAGGATATTGGCCTTAAGAAGAAAGTTGAGTTATAAAAGAAGAAGAATAAGCTTTTAAAGAGTTGGGTTCATGAATTAAAACAAACAAAAAAGAAGATAAATGAAACCTTCACATCAAGTTAATCCTTTTAAACTTTCTATTTTATTTAGATCATTTTAGATAAATTATTTATTTTATATATTACTAGTTATATTGTGTGCTAATATAATAAGTTTTAGATCTCAACTAAGTCAAATTTATATATATATATATATATCTAAAACTATTTTTGAAATTTTAGAACTATTTTATTTATGTTATCTAATCATTAAAATCTAATTAAATTACAGGATATAAATATATAAATGTATCATACAAATAATAAAAAAACTATATAAATTTTTAAAAATCTAAAAATTATATTTAATATTTTAATTATTAAAATAAAATTAAACAATGATTTATTATAAAAATTAAAATAATATTATTAAAATAAAATTAATAGTCATTTATTATAAAAGTTAAACATAAAATTATATAGATCTCATTCTTATTGTAACAAGTTGAATATATATATATATATATATATATATATATATATATATATATATATATATATATATATATATTTATATATATATATATATATATATATATTTTGTGAAACATTATTCTTTAAATTGACTATTTTGTTTTTATATCGATTAAATATATTATTAAAATATTTATATTTTATAAGATTTTTTTATTAATTTGAAAATTTATAAAAAAATAATAAAAATTCTTTTTTCACATATATTTATAATAAATTTATAAAAAAATTCATAAAATATAAGAAATTTTGGTAGTAATAATATATTTATTAAAAAATGGACTATTTTGGTAAAATTGTTTTGAAATGTCATATATATTTGTTATTTTTATGAAACTTTAAACTCGATCGTCAGAATAAATAAGAAGCGTTAAACCAGGTTAAAACATTTGGATGCTCGTATTGTTGTGTTTCATTCATTTTATGAACGATTATTATTAAACAATAATGAAATATGCAGACAAAAAAAGGGAGGATAGAGATGAAGGAGCAAAATTGCATTTCTGTGTTTCACTTTCCATCATGCAGAAAACTAACACTTCTAATTATCATACAAACATTAACCAGAAGCAAATTTCCCCAATCACGATTTTATGGCCGAAAGTCTATCTAGAAAGTGGCTAAAATTTTCGTCAGTATCCAACATGCTGATTCTTACGTATTTTGGGCTAACTCCAAAGTGTTTTCCACTTCTAGTTAAGATGTTGTGTGTTCGAAGGAAGCTTTCGCAGTCTTCCACGTTTCCCTCACACTTTAACCACACAAAAGCTGTCAAATCAAATATACATACAACAGAAACGATATAAGAGTTTATTTAAATTCAATTCAATTCAAATCTTACTTGTTAACCCTTAAATCGTCTTTTGATTAACTTTGTGACTTGTAACATTTTATAGACTTTTCCAATTATTTCAATAATCTTTACGAAAAGAATTATTTAACATAAATGCTTTTGAACTTATTTTAGTAAGTTTCAATGTAAGTCTTTTTGTCGAACATAAATAAGTATTTCTGAAACAAACAAAAATACTTTTTCTAATATGTTAAGCACAAACAAAATCAGTGTTGGGAACTGAATGCATGTACATTTTGACATGAAATCAAATTTGTGATCAATTGAGCAAGTACCTGGTTGAGGCTCCAAGACCTCTTTGAAGAAAGTGCAGTATGCTGGAGAAAAATTGGGCAAACTGAACAACTCACTATGCTCCACCACTAGTCTCAGTTGCTTCCACCTGTTGGCCATGAGTTTGTGGCTGAACTTGAAGAATGACTCCCCCTCTTGGGAGTTTCCTTGTTCCCGGCTGTCTGAAACTGCCCTTAAAACCTTAGCAGCCCTGAGTTGAGAATCCTTAGACACTCCAATTGTGTTCAGCTCTATGAATTTTGTCATTTTCTTTGCTACCTCTTTGTCTTTCACAAGAGCCCACCTATACAAAATACAGATTATGTGGAAGCATTTAGGAATTTGATTGATCTTTCTTTACTTTCGTTTTGGATAAATCAAATCAAACACTTTCAGAAAACCAAAGGGGTTTCTGTCCAACTAGCCATACTTGTAGATTAATCAATAACATATTTGGTTTCATATTCCAAGAAAACATAAAGCTAATAGTTATAACGTGTGTCATTCCTTTTCAAAGTCAAAGCAATGGTATTTTGTCTCACTACCATGTCAGTATGATACCCTCATCAAAGACTAAAAACGAAGTGGTTTGAAAATTCTAGTCACAAGATCTTTCTTTTCATGCATAGAGAAAATCTGTTCTTCTAACAAGATCTTTTCTTATAGTTAAGGCTTATGTCTGATTCTACTGTCAGACAACATACGAGCGCCAAACCAGTCTTGTTTCTTTTTTATTACTGCAATGCCACTCTTGTTAATTGTATGCCTAAAGCTCTCTGCTTATTAAGGTTAATGTTTGATTCCACTGTCAAACAATCCCCAACTACGCCTAGTGTCACTTTCGCATAGGTTCAGGGCATGCTTAAACGTGGAACAGCTAATTTGACTTCCTTTCTAAACTTTTTAATGAAACCAAAAGAGATTACATCCCCTTTTATGTTAAGTTTGGGACTAAGAGTGACAACTGATAAAATTGTATTAAAGAAATATTTATTGTATTTTCAACATAATAAATACCTTTTAATAAAAAATTTAAATAAGTCTTAAAATTAAAAATATGGACTTTAAATAAGTTACAAATATGTTGATTGTGACTTTGTATTGTTTTGTAACGATAATTAAGAGTTTTATTTTGATAATCTAGTTAATGAAAATATACATTAAAGGATTATGCTTGTTGTGAAAGTAAAATTCCAATTCTGATAGAACAAGAATTCAAGAAACATGTAATGAACGGAACAGAAATTTTGTGAAAAGGAAAATAATTGAGGAGGATTGTACATAAAGGTAATCTTTATGATATGGAAGAACTTACCCTATGCGCATTCCAGCATGGCCAGTGCTTTTTGAAACAGTGAAAAGGGTTAAATCATGATCTGCAGGTCCTGATATTGGAGTGTACTGAGGCCAGTAATAGGCAAGGTCATGGACCAAAAATCCCTGGCTTCTGTTGACCTTAGATATTCTTGCATGTCCATCAGGATTATTGGGAGAAGTAACCAGCTCAATGTAGGGACCCTCTTTCTCAAAACTTTCTGCATCACCACCCCATTGGTAAAGTCCTGATTTCAGGTGATTCGTCATTGATGGATACGACTGCAAGTAGTCAGTTAGTTAGTTCACTCGTCAATTCCATCTCAAACCATCAATTAGTCAAACTAAATAACATGTCACTGCAAAATTTTCCATGAAAAACCTCAACATAATGAAGGTCCTATTAGAAAGTCAGAACCATGTGATGTAACTAAAACGTGTGTTCACTTGTCTAAATGCGTGTAACTTGTTTCCACACAGTATCAAGAGCGATTAAGGGTGGTCAACAATACCATAATTAGTAATGAAGCCATATGACACCTTTTTTTGTTCATGAATTGAATGAATGACCCTGTTAGGATTTTCATATCAAAGCTACTTTACTGACAGTTCCGCACATGCCACAGTTGGACAAAAGTATCAGGTGTCATGTGATCAGTTGCTGGTGTGCAAAATTATGAGTGTAGGAAAAAGAGAAGATATTGATAAACATGGACTGTGATTAGAGCATTTATTAAAGAATTAAACAGAAGTTTTTTTCTTTAAATACATAAGAATATACTTTCATATGATTTTCAATAAAAAATATTCTCGTTTTCATTAAATATCTTAAGGTAATACAGTTAGACCCAAAAAATATCTCTGATGAGGAGGCAGAAAATTAATTACAGAGTACAGATACATAAGAAATGGCAGGAACACATTGAATGCTAGTATTAATAAGTGTTTCTTTCAGAAGAATCTCAGAAATAGAAAGGGGAATCAATCCGTACATAATTAACTCAATTGCTAAATGTTTGTTAATTTCCAACTGTTATAATAAATATCTATGGTTCATCATCAACAACTAACAAAATATTTTCTTGACTTAGTCCATCCACTGTTTTAGGTTCCTGGGAGCACGCAATAATTCCTTCAATGTATAACTCGAAGTTGTTAAAACACTGTTTATAACACAAATTATACGAGCTATTTGTGGTAATTAGTACAAGAGCATTGCTTTACATTACAGAAACTGTATCAGAAACAGATTCAAGCGTGAGATTTCTGTTCTTTAATCATCCACTTCCATATGTATGCACTCTTACTAAAGAAAACTTTTAAATTCTGCTACAGCAATTTTATATTGTGATTCAATTATAAACCGAAATAAAACATCATTGATAGGTATACTAAAATATAAAATACAGTATATGAAAATGTTTACTCACTGAGTAGTAGGGTGAGGCACAGACAACACTGATTGGTTCGGGTGCATCAGTAGGGGAGAGAGCATAGAGAGCAGCCAGAAAGAGCTGAGAAGAACCTGTCCCAACCACAATGTGACGCCCTTCTGTGACAGCATTTCCCACCACTGTGTGCAACCTCACCACTTCCCTCGCAAACTCTGCCTCCAAAAACCAGCAAATGTTGGTCACATCAGAAAAATAACTCATAGACTGCCACCCCGGGATTATGATCGTGCTCTTCTCACCCGTTTGTCTCCAAAATCTCTCATACACTCTCGGGTCTCCACTACAAAAAAATTTCAATTTCATATCATTTCAATCTTTATTTTAATCTAACACAGCTTATCAGAAACTACCCAGTTGATGCACTATCACCATATCCGACAATGAACAAACATTTCAGCATTAAAAATTCCATGTCTTCTATAACGTCATCAAGTATAAAATAGGCATCATCATCATGTCCAACTATCAACAAATATCTTAAATTGGTTATATATTTTAAGTAGTACAATACTAAAATATAGATGAATACAAAGATAAAAAAGACTTGATTTCTTTTCACAAGCTTGATCTACTCTGTTTAAGATAACAGATGAATTAAAATTACAGAAATAAAGTAATAAGAGAATCAAATTCGTGCCAATATGATTGGAAGATCAAATTTAAGAAAATGAGCATAATAATAAGATTAAAAGTACAGTCAAACAAAAAAAAAACGTACAAAACTTTAAAGATTTAATGAACCTAGACAGATACATTTAACCCTTCTCACAAGCAGACACGAATCCCATCACTCTGTATCCAAGTTCTTTTGAGTAAATTAAGGCATACTAACAATTTTGTTTATACATGAAGATGGGCACAAATTAGGTAAAGAAGGAGCAATGAATATGTTGAGAAAAGGGCATTGAATTAACCAAGGGCCGAATCTGCACGTGTAAAGGTTGTGGGAAAAGTAATTATAAAACTGCATTGGCCAAAACAATGATTAGATGGGTTGAAATATAAGTGTGGATGTATGCACTTAGCATTACATGAATGAATGGGAAGCATGCAGAGGTGAAGAGTGAAGGGGACAAGAAATGTTGGAGGTGGATTTCCAATTTGGGAGGACCCACAATGCAGTTGACATGTGTAGATCCAGATTCCAAAGGGCCCAACTGAAAGCATGTTTATGCAATTGAGTGAATCACGATTGGGGCAGCAAAAAAAGTCTAAAAAATATCTTCTCACTCACTCACCCAAACAAAGAAAATAAGCGCTTCCACATAGTGTTATTTATGGCCACGGTCGAAAGAGTCTCTTTTTGCAGTGTGCGCATAGGCCATGTGACCCCACCAACTTCTTTCCTATTCTTCCAACTACCAACGAACACTATTGTATTACAGTTTTTTAAAAGAGGATGATACACAAACATCATCATCAATGACATACACCCTTCTCACACCAAAACAAAATACAAATGTAAAATATTTTTTGAAACTTTAAGAAGATATTCAAAATTAAATATAGGGTTTTTTTCTTTTTTAAAAAGAAAAAAGTTTGATGAACATTCATTAAACACATGAGTCACACCTTGATTTAAATTTTTATATTTTTAAATGAATTTATTATGATTTGTGTGAGAGAGAGCTTTGTTGTTGCATGGCTGGAGAGGACTTTTGGTGCCCCTGAATCCGTGTCCTTTTAAAAAATAATCTAAGCTTTGTTTTCAATTTTGTTGCATTCAACTTATATCTAGTGGGTTTTCAAAGCAAAATAAGAATAAATATAATATTATTCATGTAGTTTTAGAAATAAGTATGTTATAAAGAAGAGACTTTCGGGTGTTCGTAATCTTGATCCATTTCTCTATGATATGTAGTAAAAAAATTGAGTTTTATGAAAAAATAGTGAATATAACTCGAGTGTGTGAGCAAGGCCATGTGATAAAAAAAGTTAGTTGGATATGAAATAGAAAAGAATAGAATAGTTTCTTGAAATAAAAATTGCGGTTTTAGAAGTTAAAAACAGACGCTAAAACAAGGGTTGTTGTAAATTGAATAGTTCAATTGGAAAGGGAAAGGGTGTCCCTTAAAATTGACTTTTAGTTTGCAATTATATGATCACTTTTCTTTTTCCCTAATGAAATATACTATTATAGCAATAGTGAGTGTCTCTTAGGAAAGGAATAATTTGTTAAAAGAGAGCAATGACTTTTGAATAAAAAATAAGAAATCTAAGAGGAGGTTAATGTACATAATGATATTGGGTTAGACATATCTCAATGATGATTCCACCAATGGTGCTAAAGTTGGACTCTCCTACTTGGCTACTACTTCTACCACAAAAATGGTGCATGATAAAAATGATTTTTTTTTGTTACATTGAATATGAAACACACTTAACGAAAATGACAGGATCCAACATGCAGCAGTAAAATATGTTTAAAAAAGATACAAGCAACGTCTTAATCTAACTTTGAAATTAAGGAACTATAAACGAAGAAATTATTATATGATTTAAGACATTAAACTCGACACTAAAACATAATCTGAGACAAAAAAGTTGCCTGGTCTCTGTATAATCGGTGATATATTTGGAAACGTGATGTATATCACATTTGAAAACCGTGGTAATCTTCAGCTATTTCCGAACATAGTAACCATAATACGACTGAGTTCGACGTGGTTCCATACAAATTCAACAACTTTTAATTTACTAAGAAAATTAATAGAATTTAACTATCTGAGAACTTAACAGAATGTCTGACCTCATATACACACGATGATCGAAAATAGGGATATAAACAAACCAGACGAATTGTACGGAAGAACTCTTAAAAGCTAAAACTTTGTTAAAAAGTTGAACATTTAGTTTAACATATTTATTCAAACACTTCTAAAAAATTTGAATCCAAATAATTCCTTTGTTTTTTTTAGATATATATGATCAAAGGGGTTCTAAAGTTTCGTCTTGATTAATCTAAGAAGTTTTGTGGCATTTCTTGGTTAATTCCATTCATTCATCTAAATTATATAAATAATCTCTCATTTTGTACTAAAAGTGTAAAACAAACAAAAATATAATGAAACAAATTTGTATACTGTATCTGCTGCTATATTCCTGACATTTTTGGTATGAGCAAGTCACGTTAGAGAAGATGACTTGTCCCTGTCTTCTCGGGCAACCATAGCGCTAGCAGGACGCAAAGAACAGTACCAAAGACGCAAGACTCAGTCATAGCTACCAGAAACAGAGCCACGATTGGCACAACTAACAAAGCAAACAAACAAAAGTGGTAGCAGAGATAAAATGACAGTAGAATCAAATATTTTCAACAATTTAGCGCCAAATTATCTTCCATCCAAAACAACTATTTTTGGTTACTGGTTCTCTTCGATCTGCTACTCCCTTAGACTAACACCACTCATTAGTCTTTACTAATTATCAATTTTCTGTCCATAGAAAAATCTTCTCCTCTCACCAAAAATTTCTTAGCCCTTAAGCATGAGAGCGTAAAACATGTCTAAAAACATGTACCAAGTATCTTGAAACATCAAAGGTTGGCCTCTTAGTCACTCTAACAACACTAACATATTTGCAACTTATAAACCTTAACCAACACATAGTGAAGTGAGCAAAACTAATTAATCATATATTATGTAAAGTGTTTGCTTACTGGTCGAGGTTGATCACTCTATTCCTGCCTCCTGTTGTGTGAGTTGAATTGGATGATGATGATGATGATATAACCATGTTGGAATTGGTTATTGCAATCGATGACCCTCTTTGTGATTGGAAACAAGAATGGTTGTGGGGTTCTTCTGCTTCGTAGACCATTAATCTGAGTATGAGACTAACGTTCAAAGCGAGGGATAACACCAAGAAGTGTCTAGAAGAGAAGAAAGTAGGAAGCTTAGCCATGGCGTAAGAAAAGAGAGAAGAAAAGGGTTTGTGGAAGGAAGTAGCTGGTTGAACTGCTTTCTGGTTGCACAGGTGCCACTCTTATAAAGTGTGTTTGGAAAAGTGGACCTCTGGTTTCGATACAAAATCAAGTTTGCAATGCGAATTTGCCTCAAACGTCGTGGCAACACGTACGTAGAATCGCTTCTGCACTCCTACCGAGATTTTGGTTACAATCAAAATCTGTTTATAACGCCAAAGGTGGTCTCTTTAATTTTATAATATATATTCTAAATAGAGTGTTGATAAATATTCATTACTCTTTTTCAAACCAAATATCTACACTTTTTTTCTCTCTTAACAAAAATATATATAAATTAAAAATAAAATAAAATTTAGTTAAAAGTGTCATTGTAGTGTAAATATAGTATATGTGTATATTTTTGTTTTAAACATGTCTGTGTAGAAAGAAAAATCAACAAAAAAAAACCAGAATAATGTTTAATTTTAATAGTTGAAATAAAATAGAAGGTTTAGAAAACATTTACTTGATATTATTTCTTTAAAATCTCCTCCACTCTTCAATTTTAAAAGATTCATCTAGTAAAAATTAAATCTATAAAGGATCTTTCAAGTATCATATCCTAAAATATCTCTATATAGAGGTTTTGAGAAAACTATATACGTTTGTAAGTTAGAAATGTTTGGATAAGATAAGACCAAGTGTGTATTTTGAGAATATCTATAGCTTGAAACAAAGTTCATGTTGGTGATAAAAGAGTTTTGATGATTTTTTCTTAAGGTTGAGGTTTTTAAGGAGTACTTAGGATAATTTTGTTTACTCCATGAAAAAATTTAGAAAATATAATATGTGTATCCTTTTATATATGGGATGACATTATTGGTAGGGAGTGATACATATACTAGTGAGCTACATGTATAGTCACCTCTCACATAAATCATAATTAATGTATTTAAAAAAAATAAAAATTCAAGGTGTAGTTGTGGTGTCATGTGACGATTCATGTATTTTTTTTTCTTATCTTTACTTACATCAACTTAAGTAAAGACGAAATTGGTAAGTTAAATTTTGAATTTGATATTAAATATATTCGTCCCATAAAAATAAATATTGAGATGGACGTAAATGGAAGAAGTAAGGTGATTTAAATAATGAAAATATGTGTTTAAGATTTAGATGTTCAATCAAATGTTGCATTAATATTAAATTTATTTTAATAAAATAATTTTTTTAATATAATATATTTTAACAATATTAATAAAAAGGTAAGATGAACATGAAATTAGGGGGGAAATCACTTAAAATTGTCATAAGCCATCCACTATAAAGAAACTACTAGAAACATTATTATTTTACTCATATTGTCCATTTTATTAGTCTTTTTATTTTTAAATTTGTTTCATTTCTCTACTATTTGCACACGTGTTTTTCCATTTGTGAAAGACCTAATGGATGTCCAAAATTCAAAATCATTCATTCTCCATCTTCCAAACAAATTTTTCTTATGTTAAATTTTTTTATTTACGTAAAATCTTCACGGAAGACAAAAATGAAAGTAAATGTTGAAGACGAATTGATGATTAAATGTTTGAAGATCCATCCTTTTGATAACATCAAGTATAGAAGATAAATTGTTTGGTAGGATTTTTTTTTACCTTGGAGACATTTTTTTCTTTTTTTTTCTTATGTTTAAGGTTTTGACTATGATTGAAGAATTTCAACAAGATAGAGATAATTTTTGTGCGTGTTTATGAAGGTAACATGTTGAGGTTTCTTGGATTTTTGTCAAGAGTTATACAAAAATAGTAATTTAGTTAATATGGTTTAAATACAAACTCAATATTATTTTTTTTTCTTGTATTTCTAAACAAGATAAAGATTACTTGAGGGAACTAGTTCAACAGATAGAATCAGTGCTTGTGCAACAAGGTTTGTGGATTAGGATATGAAGCAAAAGATAAGAATTTATAGTTTTTTGGGCTTCTATTAAGAGTTATACAAATTATTTTCAAATATATTTAATATGATTTATCCACAATCTTAATAATATATTCATATTGTTATTCTTGTATTTTCTTGCACTTCAACAAGACGAAGGTGGTTTGTGAAAAGAAGTTTAACAAAGTGAAAATGGTGTTTATAGGTGTGTGCAACTTCATTTGTGAGTTAGGATCTAAAGTAGAAGGTAAAAGTTTAGGTTTTATTAGCTCCGCCAAGAGTTATATAAATTATTTTTAATGTGCTTAATTTAATCTAAATATAATATAATAATATGTTTATATTGTTGTTCTTACATTTTTCTACAATTCTAAACAAGACAAAAGTGATTTGTGAGAAGTTCAACAAGGTGAAAATGGTGTTTGTGGGTGTCTAACAACATTTATGAGTTATATTTGAAGTAAAAGGCAAGAATTTAGATTTTTTTTAGCTTTCATCAAGAGTTATACAAACTATTTTTGAACGTGCTTAATCTTATTTAAATACAACTCTTAAGTTATATTGTATTTTTGTATTTCTAAACAACACGAAGGTAGTTTGTGGGAAGAAGTTCAATAAAGTGAAAATGGTGTTTGTAGGTGTGTGTGTGACAACGTTTATGGATTGGGATTTGAAGGAAAAGCTAGGAGTTAGTGTTTGTTAAAATTTGGATAGTAGAAGTTAGTTATACATCTCATTCTAACTTAGATTTGTGTCATAAGGTTTGTCATTGCAGAATTAAGTATATCAAACTGGTGAGGGAATATTTGTTTCACTATATCTTTTTACTATGCAGAATTAGGATATGTAGAGGAGTAGTTTGTTATGCTATAAACTTTTACCATGTAGTTAAATGATAGTTATGACATTGAGCTTTCATAATATAGAGAAAGAACATATCATGAGATGTGACCTCTAGATCAAATTGATCAAACAAATGCAAAATCCACGTATTGTTTGGTTTGTAGTCCACTTCCTATGGGTCTTAAGGTTGGCTCCCTTCTTTTGTCATGTTGGCATTTGTAGAGGGGATAAATTAGTTTAAGTTTCATGATCACATGAAGTGCATGTTTCAAGATGAAGTAGTTTTAGAGTTTGTCAAATACAATATCTAAATCTCTATTGTTTTTTGTTAAAATATGCAACTTGTTAGATATTGTTAGATATTATTAGATATTATTAGACATTATTTGATATTATTAGATATGATATTATTTGTAATAATCTTGTAATGGGCTAGCCCATATTCTCTGCATGACTCCTTATTATACACATGTTATCCTATGTGTTATTTAGGGATTCAACCTATATCTTTCTCTTAGTCATTCTAACATGGTATCTAGAGATAGATCTAATCATTACCCTTTTGGTGAACCCACTGTTCACCGGTGTTACATTTTTTTCGGAAATTGTTCCCTTTTAATTTTCGGCATTTTTTTTAGTTATATTATGTTCTCCTTGAAATCACCATCCGTTGTCACCATTGGTCAAAATCATTGTTTTTTTCCACCAGTCACCGCACCATCGCCGCCTCCATTCCAACCATCATCATCTCCTCTCCATCCTCTGTCCCGATTTGTGACATGCATCTTTATTGGAGTTTGTTTGCTTATTTTTCCCTCTTTTTAAGAGTTTGTTTCTTTCTCTCTCTACAATTATCTATGGAATCTTCCACTGCTATTATTATATCTGATTCGTCCATCTATACTAATTATGTTAATGTGCATCTATCCATTGAATAATTAGATGGAAATAATTATGAGACTTTGGCATCTGATATTAAACTTTGCCTTAAAAGTCAGGGTTATGTTAATCATTTCACTAAAACAGTAACCAATGTTGCTGAAAGTGAGTGTCCTTGTTGGTTGAAAATTGATGCTCAATTATGCATTATGTTCAAGTCTACTATTGATTCATTATTAAAGCAAATATTTTGTCTGTATGAGTTGTGTTCAAAGATTTGGAACCAAGTCAAACTATTGTACACTAATGATACTCAACATCTTTATGGTGTTTGCCAAGATCTCTTCAAAATTGTTGGTCAAACACGTCTTGATGGTACAATGGCTCAATATTTGTGTGAAATTCATGTCCTTTTTCATAAATTTAATGAGTTATTGCCTCCTGCCTCTACTCCTTCTGCAGAAGTAGAGCAATGATAAATTTCATATTGTTGGCATTACATGGACTTCCTGATGATTATTCACATGTTTGTGATCAAATTTTGGGATCTCCTATTGTCCCTACTTTGACTTCCACTTGTTCCACCCTATTGCATGTGCCGAGTAAGTCAACTACTAACATACCATCTTCTGTTACCTCTTATGAAACTTCTGCATTGCTTTCCCACCATGATGACAGCAACCGCTCTTGCAAGTCAGGGAAAGAGCGGCACAAGTGTGATCATTGCCACAAGTACAGTCATAAGATTGACTAGTGTTACGCTTTACATGGTTGTCCTCTGAAATTTGTTGCACTTGCCCAAGCTGTTCCTACACCACCCCCTGGTGTGGGTCTTGAACCAACTGAAAATTCTAGCCAACCTACTATCTTTAATGAGTTTCTCAAATGGTATGAGGAATGTCAAGGCTCTAGTTCAACTACTTCTATTGCACACGTAGGTACATCATTTGTTGGTCTCACTCATTCAAATTCCCTTGGCCCTTGGGTTTTAGACTCAGGAGTCACCAACCACCTTACTAGTAATAAATCTATTTTCTCTTCTTTATCTACTTCGGGTTACTTACCATCTGTCACTATGGTTAATGGCTCTAAGGCCCCCTCATGTGGTGTTGATACTGTTCAACTTCTTCCTTCTCTATCCATTAAAAATGTCCTTTATGTCCCTAGGTCTCCTTTTAATTTATCATCCCTTAGTTGTCTCACCCGATCCGTTGATTGTATTATTTCTTTTACCATAGATTATGTTTGTTTACAGGATCAGAGTTTGGGACAGACGATTGGCATCGGATGTGAGTCTCACGATCTCTACCTTCTACGAACATCTACTCATGTTGGTTTGGTAATGGATTCTCCATCTCTCTTTCGTGCTCAATTGGGTCATACTAGCCTTGCCAAGATGCAGCAACTTGTTCCAACTTATCAAGTTTGTCTTGTCAGTTGTGTCAACTAGGGAAACACATTCATAGTTCTTTTCCTAAAAGTGTCTAACGATGTGCCTTGTCTCCATTTTCCTTAGTTCATTCTAACATTTGGGGACCTTGTCGTGTTCCGTCAAATTTAGGTTTCCAATATTTTGTCACTTTTATTGATGATTATTCAAGGTGTACTTGGTTGTTTTTATTGAAAAATCATTCAAAGTTGTTCTCTATTTTTAAAAATTTTTACAATGAAATGAAGACTCAATTTGGTATTTCTATTCGTACTTTACGCAGTGATAATGCTCGTGAGTATCTTTCTCATCCTTTTCAAAATTTTGTGGCTTCTCATGACATTCTTCATCAAACTTCCTATGCTTATACACCTCAACAAAATGGGGTGGTTGAGCGCAAGAACAAACACTTCAGAGAAACAACTTGAACACTTTTAATTCATGACCAAGCTCCTCAACATTTTTGGGGTGATATTGCTCTAATTGCATGTTACCTTATTAAGCGTATTCAATCTTTGATTTTAGATAACAAAATTCCTCATTCTATTTTATTTCCTCCTGAAACTCTTCATCCCTTACCCTTTAGAGTCTTTGGGTCAACATGCTTTGTTCATATTTTAGGACCAAGTCTTGATAAATGTTAACTCTTTGGCAAGTGTACCAAATCGTTCAAGTAATAAAGTGAAAGTCAAAGTATCGTTTTCCTAAGGGATTAGCGTTTGTTTAACAATTAAGTGTGACTACTACTTTTGAATATATTGTAAAAGACAAAAATTTATCGTGCTGATAATGTAAATTTTAACTTGCAAATTTATAAACTGCTAAAAAAATTAATGTATATAAGAAGGATGACTTCACTGGGGTTGGAATTCCTGAACTCTGTTTAATATGAAATCTCGTGAATATAAATATATCTTAAACAAAACTCCACATTCACATAAAATGTATACTTACCCTAATTCCTTATAGATAAGTTCTAAACTTTAATATCAAAAATCTAATTCCTTAGTTTTCTCAATAAAGCTTGCATGAAGGACTTGTGTTTAGAATGACCAAGTGTTATCATACTATGTCTAATATAATAACCCAAGGTTGTTCCACCTTTAGTTCTTAGTTTCAAAATGCATTTTCCAATGATCAGAAACAACAAAAAGCATAGATGATCAAGCCATGCACAATAGACACGGAAGATGGAACATAAGAGTATGAAAAGATATACATATATATCAATGAGAGATACACAAGTTTGAGTTCATTACATCCAACCCCAATGAAAGAGGAGTTTAGCTACTCATAGACATTTGGAGCACCCAGAATGGATAAGGAAAGGATGATCTTCCAGAAGAAAGCTTTTCCCAAAGCCCTTCCTTTGTCCCTCCGTCTCCTCACGTTCCTCCGTCTCCCTCCTCCTGTTTAATCTATTTTTGCTCTTTTTAAAAGATCTGTCTGATGAATCCAAAAGGTCACATTTTACTGATGCAAAGAGTGACTAATGACATCTCGCTGGGCGAGCACTGACTGTCCAGCTACCTGATCATAAATTCGTTGGGCGAGAAGACTTGTGGACTTCCAAAACTCAATCTTCAAACTCTCATTTCTCTACAAAAATTTAAACAAAGTAAATAGTAATCACATTCTTTCAAAAAGATATAAATATTGTAATCTTTAACACAAAAAGAGAAGAGAACATGACAAAAAATACAAATAAAAAATGTGAATTAATATAACCAATTAAGTTGAAATATCATTTATCAACACCCCCAAACTTATATTTTTGCATGTCCTCATGTAAAATAAAACTAAAAATGTGCAACACATAAACAAATGATTTTCTAAACAACTCTCTGGTACAAAAGCAGTCAAGAGTCAAAACTGCAAAATCCAAGTCTCAACACAAATGTCATGGTGCTTTGATAAAACAAAACCCCAAAAATAGAGTGACACATGCAAACTTAGAGGAACAAGGTACAGCAATTCCCCCCCTAACAGTGTTTCACTCATCACACATGTGTTTACACCCAATGAATTCTCACACAAAGCATGTCATCCTCATTTCATATATTTTTGCACATCATCTACTTAATACACATCACATGCTTGAATTTGATCAAAAGGTCTTTCAAAGGTTATAACTTGGTCAAGTTAAATAAACAAATATGGTTTTTCAATGGATTCAAAAACACTGTCAGAAGATGAGAACAATAAACAATCATGTCAAAATCATACCCGTTCACCCTCTTCACACACACAGCTTCATTCAACATTCATTCTTCAATCTCAACCATTTACAATGTTCACACAACCTTTGAATATTGATTTCTCATCTCTTCAATCTCTCTCCTTTTTTTATCTCTCTTTCATTCACTTCTTTTTTCTTTTTTTTTTATGAAAAACAAAAGAGAGACCCAAGACTTTAGAGAAAAAAATTTTATTCAAAACTTATTTCTAGGATGAAACAAATATTCTTCCCCCCAAACTTAATTTCCCATCCAACCTCATCAAACAAGAATGTTCATTGTTCTCTTCTTCCTAAGGTGTGGGAAGGGAAAAAGATTTCATTGGTTAGGGTTCAAAGAATAATTCAAGATGGCTCAAAATGGCTAACAAAGATTCACACAAATCATAAGGTTGGCTTTTTGGCTTAGTAGGGGAATCCTCACAAAACAAAACAATTGCCTTAATCATCTCAAATCAAGCACATGTTTATATAGTTCAGAATCATGCAAAAACACATTTATGAAAATAAGCAGCCCATTTCACTCACTCACTCAAATTTTCCTGTACACTCAACAAGTACCTCCCCTGAGTCACATATCAATCTAAGCTTGGTAAATCCAAATCTCATGCAACCACACACATAAAGTTTCAACTTAGGAATTGAAGTTAAACCCATCATACCATGCAACAGAAAATTCTAAAGAAAATCAATGTTTCATATGCAACAAATAATTCTAAAGAAGAAATTAAATTAAGCAGTAATTAAATTGTTCAAATATCATAAAAATTACAAAACAAAATGAAATAAAAACCCAACAGAATAATAATAAAAGCAAGATAAAATCCCGACCAGGGCCTCCATTCAGATTGTGGGTCCTCCTGATCAGCAGCAGCACTAGTACCACCTTCACCTGCATCATCACCACCTGTATATCCATCCCACCCCGGGAAGCTAGGCCTGTCCCCAGGCCATGGTACTCTGGCTTCAAACTGGGATCCAGTCATAATGTAATCATCAGGTACCTGGGGAGAGAGAAGGAACAGCTTCGCAGGGCGAGTAAGCATGCCGCCCAGCGACTGAACATTTTTTTTTTTTAACATACTCTCTCGCTGGGTGATGACTAGAGTCACTGGGCGAATCCGCATAATTGGGAAATTATTTTTCTGCAGAAACATAACTCGACCAGCAACTACAGTTCTCGCATGGAGAGAAAACTACCCCAAAACAAAAGAAAAACAGAAGATAAATTACCCACTACAACTGAAAGCAATAAACACAGGGTTGCCTCCCTGTAAACGCTTTTTTAACGTCTTTAGCTCGATGCCTGATAACTCAAGGATCTTTCAATCACTTCATTATTAAAGCAAATATTTTGTCTGTATGAGTTGTGTTCAAAGATTTGGAACCAAGTCAAACTATTGTACACTAATGATACTCAACATCTTTATGGTGTTTGCCAAGATCTCTTCAAAATTGCTGGTCAAACACGTCTTGATGGTACAATGGCTCAATATTTGTGTAAAATTCATGCCCTTTTCAATAACTTTAATGAGTTATTGCCTCCTGCCTCTGCTCCTTCTGCAGAAGTAGAACAATGATCAAAAGTTTTCATATTGTTGGCATTACATGGACTTCCTGATGATTATTCACATGTCTGTGATCAAATTTTGGGATCTCCTATTGTCCCTACTTTGACTTCCACTTGTTCCACCCTATTGCATGAGCTGAGTAAGTCAACTACTAACATACCATCTTCTGTTACCTCTTATGACACTTCTGCATTGGTTTCCCACCATGATGACAACAACCGCTCTTACAAGTCAGGCAAAGAGTGGCACAAGTGTGATCAATGCCACAAGTACAGTCATAAGATTGACTAGTGTTATGTTTTACATGGTCGTCCTCTGAAATTTGTTGCACTTGCCCAAGCTGTTCCTACACCACCTCCTGGTGTGGGTCCTGAACCAACTGAAAATTCCAGCCAACCTATTATCTTTAATAAGTTTCTCAAATGGTATGAGGCATGTCAGGGCTCTAGTTCAATTACTTCTGTTGCACACGTAGGTACATCATTTGTTAGTCTCACTCATTCAAATTCCCTTGGCCCTTGGGTTTTAGACTCAGGAGTCACCGACCACATTACTGGTAATAAATCTATTTTCTCTTCTTTATCTACTTCGGAGTACTTACCATCTGTCACTATGGCTAATGGCTCTAAGGCCCCCTCATGTGGTGTTGGTACTATTCAACTTCTTCCTTCTCTATCCATTAAAAATGTCCTTTATGTCCCTAGGTCTCCTTTTAATTTATCATCCCTTAGTTGTCTCACCCGATCCGTTGATTTTATTATTTCTTTTACCATAGATTATGTTTGTTTACAGGATCAGAGTTCGGGACAGACGATTGGCATCGAATGTGAGTCTCGCAATCTCTACCTTCTACGAACATCTACACATGTTGGTTTGGTAATGGATTCTCCATCTCTCTTTCGTGCTCAATTGGGTCATACTAGCCTTGCCAAGATGCAGCAACTTGTTCCAAGTTTGCCCAAGTTATCAAGTTTGTCTTGTCAGTTGTGTCAACTAGGGAAACACATTCGTAGTTCTTTTCCTAAAAGTGTCTAACGATGTGCCTTGTCTCCATTTTCCTTAGTTCATTCTAACATTTGGGGACCTTGTCGTGTTCCGTCAAATTTAGGTTTCCAATATTTTGTCACTTTTATTGATGATTATTCAAGGTGTACTTGGTTGTTTTTATTGAAAAATCATTCAAAGTTGTTCTCTATTTTTAAAAACTTTTACAATGAAGTGAAGACTCAATTTGGTATTTCTATTCGTACTTTACGCAGTGATAATGCTCGTGAGTATCTTTCTCATCCTTTTCAAAATTTTGTGGCTTCTCATGGCATTCTTCATCACACTTCCTATGCTTATACACCTCAACAAAATGGGGTGGTTGAGCGCAAGAACAAACACTTCAGAGAAACAACTTGAACACTTTTAATTCATGGCCAAGCTCCTCAACATTTTTGGGGTGATATTGCTCTAATTGCATGTTACCTTATTAAACGTATTCCACCTTCGGTTTTAGATAACAAAATTCCTCATTGTATTTTATTTCCTCCTGAAACTCTTCATCCCTTACCCTTTAGAGTCTTTGGGTCAACATGCTTTGTTCATATTTTAGGACCAAGTCTTGATAAACTATCTGCTAAGTCTCACAAATGTGTGTTCCTAGGTTTTACTCGATCAAAAAAAGGGTATAAATGTTTCTCTCCATCTCTTAATCATTATTTCATTTCACATATGTCACTTTCATTGAGTCATCTCTTTACTTTAAGACTAATAGTTTACCTTTTGTCCCTCCATCTGACCAAACCACTATTCCAGTTGTTTGTAACTCTCATGTTGTGTCTAGTATTCCTACAAATCCTCCACCTCTTCATGATGGCTCTCTTTCAGTGCCAACTCCTCTATCCCCTCCAACTCCATTAGCTGAATCTGACCTTTCTATTGCTCTTCATAAAGGTATACGTTCCACTCATAATCCTTCTCCTTATTATATTTCTTTGAGTTATCACAAATTGTCTCCATCACTATATACATCTCTTTTTGTCTATTTCCTTTGTGTCAATTCCTAAATTTGTAGGTGATGTTTTAGCTCATCCTGGTTGGCATCAGGCCATGCTATGAAATGAGTGCTCTTCAGAATACTTGAACTTGGGACCTTGTACCTTTACCTTCTGGGAAATTTTTTGTTGGTTATAGGTGGATCTTTTCTATCAAAGTTGGTTCTGATGGAACTATTGACTATCCTAAAGCCGGCTTAGTGGCCAAAGGTTATACACAAATTTTTGGGTTAGATTATGGTGACACATTTTCTCCAGTTGCAAAGATGGCATTTGTTCACTTATTCATAACAATGGTTGATCTTCAACGTTGGCCTATTTATCAATTGGATGTCAATAATGTTTTTTTAATGGCGATTTATAGGAAAAAATTTATATGGAGCAACCTCCAGGTGTTGTTACTCAGGGGAAGCTTTCTGGAATAGTATGTCATCTCCGCAAATCTTTATATTTCCTCAAGTAGTCTCCTAGAGCATGGTTTGGAAAATTTAGCAATGTTGTTAAATAATTTGGTATGACTCACAATGAGGCAGATCATTCAGTGTTTTTTTGTCACCCTAGTGTTGGGTGCATCTATCTGATAGTATATGTGGATGACATTGTTCTTACATGGAGTGATCATCATGACATCTCACTAATGAAACAACACCTTTGTCACCACTTTCAAACCACAGATCTTGACAAACTCAGATATTTCTTGGGGATTGAGGTAGCACAATCCAATCATGGAATTGTTATATCTCAAAGGAAGTATGCATTGGACATTTTGGAGGAAATTGGGTTGATGAACTCAAAATCTATTGACACACCCATGTATCCCAATGCCAAACTCCTACCTAGTCAGGGGGAGCCTCTATCAGATCCAGAAAAGTACAGAAGATTAGTTGGAAAATTGAATTATCTTATTGTTACTCGTGCTGACATTTCTTTTGCAGTCAGTGAGTCAATTTCTTAATTCCCCATGCATAGATCATTGGAATGTTGTCAAAAGGTTTGTTGTATGGTCACAATAATCATACCAAAGTTGTATGTTATTTAGATGCTGATAATAGAAGATCCACTTCCAAATATTGGGTCTCCATTGCACGTAACTTGATCTCTTGGAAAAGTAAGAAACAAAGTGTTGTAGAAAGATCTAGTGCAAAAGCAGAATATAGAGTTATGGCCTCAGCCACCTGTGAACTTATTTGGCTTAAACAATTACTTAAAGAATTACAATTTGAATATGTCACTCAAATGACACTTATATGTGATAATCAAACTGCTCTTCATATTAGCTTTAATCCCATCTTTCTTGAAAGGACCAAACACATTAAGATTTATTATCATTTCATTCGCGGGAGGATTATATCTAGAGACATCAAGACTAAGTTTGTTAACTCAAATGACCAATTAGCAGATATTTTTACTAAGCCTTTACGAGGACCTAGAGTTGATTATATTTGTAACAAACTTGGTACATATGATTTATATGCACCTGGTTGAGGGGGAGTGTTAGATATTGTTAGATATTATTAGATATTGTTAGATATTATTAGATATTGTTAGATATTATTAGATATTGTTATATATTATTATATATGATATTATTTGTAAAAATCTTGTAATGGGCTTAGCCCATATTCTCTGCATGACTCCTTATTATATACATTTCCTGTGTGTTATTTTACACAATAGAGATTCAACCTATATCTTTTTCACAGTCATTCTTACACAACTGATTCATTTTCAACTTTCTTAATACGTGTACAAGTTAGAAATCATATTTGAAATGTGAAACATACTATTAATTTTGTTTTAAGATTCAAGATCGTGTAAAAACTATTGGAATGTCACTTACTATTCTTCAAAAGACCATAATTGTAGTGTGAGCTTATGTTAAATTATTTTTATGAATCATAGTTAAAGGTTATGAATTTTCATAATATATTTAGATGAACAAGGAAATAAAAAATATATATTTAATTTAAAAAGCTTTTGTTTTGTTTTCAAGTTGGTAACGATGAGTGTGAATGTTTTCTGGATGATTTAGATATAATGTTAGGTTGCATTTTTGCCTTGAATGTTATAAATCAACCACGTAATAAAAGTGCATTAATAATGAAATTACCTTGTGATTTTAAAATTATTGGAAAATTAGAGATTTATTTCAATTAAAATAAACACAAATCAATTTAATTCTCATATGTAAGGATATTACCACATATAGAGGATATTTCTACATATATAATATATATACAATAACTATACATCAACGTCCTTAATTGTCTATATTTTATAGTTTGTATGTTCTTTACAATTTTTTAGTTGTTTTTAGCATGAACAAAGTACATAATTGAGTGAAAAGAATGTATGTGATTTAGGTGAAGATATTCAAAATTGTCATTGTAAATATAATGACAAATTTAAGTAAGTATTTAGACATAGGTTTTGATATATATATATATATATATATATATATATATATATATATTAATTAATCTACATTTTTCACTTTTTTAGAGGAGTTCTTCAAAAATAATAGATTCTGACTTAGATCTTGGGTTGTCTATAATATCAACTAAAAAGTTGTCCTTGGATATTAAGAATGATGATCAATTTTAGCATAAACTAGAATCTACATAATTACTAGTCACTAAAACAAAGAAGGTGGTCAAAAAGAGAATAAAAAACTAAAATTTATATAATATAATACTTCTACTATGGACTTTGCATACATAAATAGATCATGCAAATTGGTGGTGAGTAAAGAAGGCAGAGTGGGATGATTGGAAGACATATAGGATGTTCTGAAAGTATAAAAGTAGTATGTGCTTTGATTATGCTATTAATAGTTTATATGCCTTTTGGTACAAAAGTTTTTGTAAACATATAGGGTTTAATACAAAAGGTAAATTGATAATATGCTTGTTGGAATTTTTCATTACAGTAGCAGCTTTAAGATGATAATGAAATCATTTTGCGTTGGGTCTAAACACTAAAAGATTTTGCATAATGTGGTACATACGTGAAGGAAATCTCAGGTTATTAGTAAGATGATGATAGTATTGTTGAACAAAGTAGATGAGCATAGGTAGGTTTTCCATATTGTGAAGGTAATAAATATATCAAGATAATTTTATATAGTTCCCAACCAAATTGTGGATGGTATGGATTGGTATATGAGCTACACAAGATACAACGACAATGGTAAGAGTTAAGAAAAGAAACCGGTGAAGGTTAAGTAAAACATGATAAAGACGAGTTGACGTGAAATAAATTATGGTGATGTAAATGGGTTTGAGAATGAGGATTATAATTTTGTTTTTGAAGATCATCTTTTGACACCCTAAACTTCAAAATAACCATGATACAATCCTAAACCTTATGTCATTCCACACCCAATGAAATGTGTTAATTCCAAGATACTTGAGTAACATTAAATTTATTATAAAATTAACTATATAATGATTGTAAGTGATGATATGAACGTTAAGATATCATGTTTTTATCGTAGTGAATATAGATATGTTCCTTATTTAGTAGGAATGATTTATTAATTATAAGGATCTGTAGGGATTAATTTTAGATGTGAAGATTGCGTGTATTTGGTTCACGTGATTTATGAGGAGGATTTGCTATTATATGTAGAGAAAATTTTGAAAGTGAGAATGGGATAAGATAAAGGAGAAAGTGTGGATTTGTGGAGATTTTTGTAAAATTACTAATTTACCCTTATAATTATTATTAGAAATTAATAAATAATATTTTTAAAAAATAATTTTATTTTATCTTTTCAACTATTCTTTTAAACAAAAGATATTTATATTTTAAAAGACACACTTAAGGGAAATCTTATCATATTAAAAACAGCATACCAATCTTACCAATCTTGTTGATTCAATCAAATCAATAACATGTGGCTGTAAAGTTCCATACAAATCTATTATTTTTCTATTAAATTAAATCATTTCACTTTATCTCCAAATCATTACAATCAATCTCCATAATCCACTCTGTTTAGTGAACAAAGGGATCATGGTTGTATAGAAGCTATCAGGAGAAGAAGAAAAGTTCACTATCCAATGAAGCATAAGTACTACAAGCTATCAGATTTTGTACTGAAAGAAGAAACATGTATTTATTGCAAGAGGAAGTGCATTTAATGCACCTATGTGAAGCCTTCATCAGACATTATGAGAAAAAGAAGTCAAATCTCAACCTAAAGTTGAATATGTCAAAACGGCTAGTTGTTCATGCACTATATAAGGATCAAGTTCATCTTGAAGAGAAGGAAGGATGTGGCATTTTAAATCGTGCAAAAACTCTTTTCTCTTCAAACTCCTCATTAACTTTAGAAGAACACTGCTAGTGTTTCTTTGCTACCTCTAGAAGTCAATCAAATTATATATTTCATCTATAAGACGCAATCCTTCTAAACTAGATCAAAAGTTCTGTGATTCTCAATCACAACCCCTTTCAAACATATTTGTTGTTGAGCTAGGAGTAACTTTGTAAGAAAGAATACTTAGTTAAGCCAGGATTGACTTTGTAAGAAAGAATACTTGTACGGGTTAATCGTTACAAGCCAAAAGAATACATGTAGCTTGCAGTATTAGTCTGCTAGTGAAACTCAATCGGGTTGATTGAGAACTGGACAAAGTCTGTAGTTTCAGACGAACCAGTATAAAATCTTGAGTATTCTCTTTTCTTCTGTATCTCTATTCAATTTCATATTATTGAATTGACTAATGTTAAAAGGGAGCTTTTAACTCACTTAATCTTTGATTTCTAAATAGCTTTTTAAGCAACAAAAATTGTCCGTCTGTTAATCTCATCTATTGTCTGTTGAACCTTACATCTGCAGATGATATTTGAAAAATAAGAAACGTTTTTAAAACATAATTCAATCTACCCTTTTTTTGTTTTTCTGTTTTTTACACTAGCAAATTCATCCTTATACCTAAGAGGAGTGCTTCTACTAATTGTTGGATGCACTTTTTCATGTTAAACCAAACAATTAATGAAAAATGGTGGTTAATTATTTTTATTGTTTATACAATGCATTCAATGGTAGGTGTTGTTGCGATTCCAGTAAAAATGTCATGTTATGCTCTATAGTGGTATGTAGAATGATCACATGTGTATATTATGACATTCATAAGTGACACTACATACAAAAAAAAAAAACTACCACATACACAATACTTTTAGTAACACCAAAACATGTTATTATCAACGTGACTTTTAGATTTAGACTTGCATTTTATCATATGTCTTAACATTTTTTTAATGCAAAGGTTGTTTAGATTTTATATCCTGAGAGTTTCTTAATAAACACTTTATAAACAACTTTATTCTATTGTTAGGACTAATATTGTTACTTGGCCAAAAGTGACATATGTACTGTTTTTTATCTAACATGGAGATAAGAAAGTAGTCATGAGTGACTTTATATTCTATTAAACCAAAATGATACTACATAATACTTGTAATTATGTTTAATTAATAAAATCATTTGCACTTAGTAAAAAAAACTAAATTTAATATAAATTGAAATAAACTTTTTTAAACCAAGATGTTATCAAATATTTGTAAAAGCATTTATAAATTTACTTTGAAACTATTATACGATTCTTATTATTATCTATATTGCGAAAAGGTTTTTCAAAGTCACTTTATATTAATAAGTTTATTTCAAATTGCATTCTAATAAATAGTATAACTTTTAAAACACGTTAGGATAGATATCTAATATTTTATTTTTTCAATAATTCATATAAAACATTAATTTTGAGATTAATTAATACCAAAAATATATTAAATTTTAGTATTTTCCAAAAGTTTTACCTTTTTAAAGAGCTGAGATTAAAAATAAATTATATTCATCTTCTTCTCTTAACCAAAAAAAATAATAACACAAATATCAAATTTATATAATATGATAATGTTATCTTAAAAAATATAATATTTTATTAAAAAAACAAATAACAATTAAATGATATCATTTAAACTTCTAAATAAAAATTATTATTTAAAATTAATATATATATATATATATGAATTTCTTAAATTATTTGTATCAATGTATAAATAATTACTTATATTTATATTTATGAAATTAAAAAAATCAAAGGGGCAAAAGGCTCTTAGATACCCACGTGGATCCGTTTATCTGTATAAGTAGAAAAAATGGAGACAGGTGAGAAACAACTATTTGGTGTTTGATTCGAAGCTTGTGGTCCATACAACTATAAAGTTGCTACTCCTTGAATCATTATCCAACCCATAGTGTATCATACAACTTGAATTTACCATTTAGGTGTATTAGAGGTTACCAGATAATTTCATAATATTAATTATATATAACTACATAAAATTTGTTATATAAATAAAATTTATACTTTTTTATATAAAAATATATAATTTTATAATTATAATTTAAATTTCTTTAAAAATAATTAATTTTTTTATCAAACTTTTTACTAACTTCATTTATGTTTTAAAAACTATATATACTCTTTTATTTAGAGAAGTCACTTTTTTTAGATAAACTCTTCTAATAAGTATTAATCAAATTTAATTTTTATTTTTTATAAATTTAAACTTTTTTATTTCTAAATTTAAATTATTTTTATATTAAACTTTTTTTTATAATTTTTACATAGCATCATAAAATGAAATATTAATTAATTTAATTTGTAATATTAATTTTTTTTAATTTGAACTACATAAAAGAATTAATTAAGTTTTTTTTATATTTTTCATTAATTCTATTTTTATTTTAAAAATTATATATATTTTCTTGTTGAATAAGTCATTTTATTTAAATGAATTTTTCTAATAAGTATTAATTAAATTTAACTTTTATTTACATTAAATTTTCTTTACTAATTTTATTTTTTGTTATTTTAACATATCATTATAGAATGAAACATTAATTATTTTAATTTATACTGTTAGTTTTTTTAATTTATATTATATAAAATTTTTAAAAATAACTCTATTAATATAATAATGAATTATTAGTTTATAAATTAGTTAAATAAGCTACTACTAGTAACTAATTTATTTGATTTACCAAATCATAAAATCTAATTACATCATGTCAATTGCGAATTGATGGCAAGTTCTCGACCCTAAGAAAGGAAAATAGAAGAAAGTAGCTTTTCATTTCCATCATTTATTTTAAAAATGAGAAAAAAATTATGCAATTAAAATAAAAAATACATATTTATGCTATTAATATAAAATGACAAAATTTAAATATTAAAAAGTTAAAAATAAGTTAATAATGATTAAAATTGTAATAATTCTAAATTTTAATTTGTGTAAAAAATGCACCTTCAATTTAATTTAATATATCAAGATTTAAAAATTGTGTCAATTTTAAATTGAAATTCAGTTTTAAATGTATTTTAAAATAAATAAAAAAATAGGGTATTATAGAAAACTTAAGTAACTATTACAAACACTAATGTTTATAAATAACTCATAAGTGGATATTTTTTACTATCGAAAGAAAGTCGAGTATAGTAAAAGAAGATAATTTATAGCAAAATGAAAAAGCAATATTTGGAAATGAAATTTGAATCTCTACACAAAAGATTATTCACATTTAATACTAATCCACAGGTTAGCACACATTGCTTTGTAAAAAAGCCTTGATGAAGACAGAAATAGATAAAAATGACTCTTATTGCTTAAAGACAGAGTCAAACATCATAGCATCCCAAAATCACCTTTGCTAATAGATCAAAACAAAAACTCAACCATTGACAGTTTTGAAGAACTAGGCCAGGAAACTAGGACTCTCACCATTCTATCCTCATAATCAAATTTCACAGCTACCCCATCTATTTTGCAACTGATTGGCTTCTCTGATGAGAACACCCTCATTTCCCCACAACCCCTCACCCCAATTTTGACCACATCTGTGGGATCATCAAACTCCAGGGACTCAATGGCACCACCAGAGTTGAGCATGTTCACTAATCCAATTGGAGCAAATTGAATTAACCCTTTTGATAACAGTGTCACTGGAGACACTGTCAACAGCTCAAAACTAAATGGCTCCTGTGAAACTTCCAATTTCTCTGACCACTTCATGAGTTTCAGTTTCTTGTCCTTGAAGAAATACACAGCAAATACATCCACCCCTTCTATGCACATTGGATTTTTTCCATTGCTCCACTCAATATCCTGAGGACTCGCCAAGCATGTCACAGCGTGAGAGAATTCAGTGGCACTCTTGTTTCGCCGAGTCACAGGACACCACCCTCCTCCTTGGCAATTAAATAGACCCAAAACACCTGTATACTGTGACAAAACAAAGATATAAAGTTAAATAGCAATTCCAATGCCTTTATGGTGATCAAAACAACTTATTTAAGAAAAAATGTCATGATATGATTGAAACATAATGTCTCATAAGCATAAAAAGTTTATTACATGGTTTCGATTAGTATCTATCCATGTAGTCCAATTAGTTAATAAAACTCAACTGGGTGTCATGGTCAGCATTTATTCATTGTCTCCACTAATTTTTACATCAAATATTTAATATAACTCATAAGGGTGGCATGTGAGGGTCATGATAGTCAAGATCATGGAATAATTTCTCCTTAAACATGTTTGTACGCTTAAAAGTTTATCACTCAATCAACTTCTTTGATGGATTTGTTGTCCCTTAACACTAGGCCAAAAGTATGTGAGGTTAAAAAAAACTAATTTAAAAGAGGGTGGCTTACTTTGTTGAGATTCCAAATTTTGAGCATTGTTTTCCCATCATGTAAAGGGTCTTCAAACAAAGAGTCTCGTGTGGGGAGTGCATAATGTTGGCAACGCAAGATGGAGCCATCAGGCAAAGAGAGGCTCTTGAGCAACTTGAAGTTGTGCTTTCCAACACAATCACTAATGTAAATGGGTCCACCAGAGATGGCTCTAGAAGCAGCATGGAATTCAGCACATGGGTGAGTAGATTGAAACATGTCCCAATCCGGGTGAATAAAATTTCCCATCCACAAGCTGTTGTAGGCACAATGCACCATGTGACACCCTTGTAGCCAATACGTTCCATTTGGATCCCCAGAGGGATCAGTGCACCAAAAATCATCTCCTATATGAATCAATTTTTATATTGGTCATAAAATTTTAGATATACAAAAGTTTCAGAAATAGTGTGTGTTGGGTTCAATGTCTAGACTCTGATATCCACAATTTGTATATAAAATTTGAAATTTGAAATGGTTATAAGAAGTATTACCTACGCGGCCAAGGGCTATGGTTTCAGTGCCAAGAAGAAAAAAGTCGTTACAATGCTCCATGCTTGCAATGACTCCATTGCCTTTGAAATGCTTCTTCACCGATGCAGTGAGGGCTTTGTAATAATCTTTGGCTAGCTCAACACGTCCACCGAATTCCTCTGAGAGCATTTCCAGCAGCTACAAAGTGCAAATCACGAAACATTAGACTTCAAAATCATCAAATGAAGTTGGAAACCTGTTTGATACTTGTGAGTTGTGATACTGATTTTGGCAAGTTCCTCGTATACTCACCAGATTTTGGCTACTGTGTAGGAATTAAACTGCAGTTAACTTAATCATCAACAATTCTTAATTTAAATTCTTCTACGGATATGTATAATACATAACTACATGCATCACTAATCAGTCAGTAGCACAATAAAATCAAAATGAGTGATGTTTATATGAATAATTTTTTGTATGTATTAAAATAAAAAATAAAACTCACTGGTAATGGGTGCAGAAGAGAAACTTACATGTATAACGTCAACTTTGACGCCGTCAATTCCCGCCGATTCCAAACGCGAGTGGAGCCCCTCGTACAAACGGTGAGCGAGGTGCGGTGGCACAAGTCCCACACCGCTATTCACGATCTTATCCACCGCTAAATCTTGCATTGTCATTTTTAACCCCTGCGACAGCTTCGGAGTAACGAGCTTAGCCTCGGGCATGCCCGGAACCATAGGTCTGACCCCACCCCAGTACCCACAGAGCGCGTGCCAAACATACACCTGCTCCACGCTCCTAAACCGCTCCTTCAAATCCCTAACGAACGCGCCCATACCCTTCTCAGACCCCTTACCACCACTACAATAATCTCTGAACTTGTAATTTTCCTTGAACTTCACGAGCCTGCACGGCATTTGCTCCCCTGCGGAGGTTCGGTTCACACCCTCTTGGTCCGTGATGGGATCCTCGTCGTGACAGATTGATTGCCACCCATCGTCTATTAGGACCATCCCCGGAGGGCACCCTCCCTCCACAAGCCCCTTCACCCCTTCCCACACCCCTAATGGATGCACCTTCAGGTAAAACGCATCCCACGTACACCAACCAAACTTCTCTATAATCACTGCAAATTAATAAAACTAATAAATTACTAACTAATCAGTATTTTATATTCATATGTACTACGTTGTTTTTAATCATCGTCAGAATCAAATTTCATATATACCTGGCGCGGTTTTCTCCTCCAGAAGCTTGAAAGTCCCCAAATGCATTCTAACTACTTTCGCTGCTTCTCTGACTAACCGAAACGGATCATCGCCGACGTGGACGTACAAGCAGCTCCCGAAGGTGGAGGCAGTGACACGTGTGGAGCCGCTCTCCACGCAAACGTCCACGTAGTCATCTAACCCAGGTTGGAGGGAGGCTCGGAAAGAGCCTTCCAGAATGGGAAGCAGCAACACGTAGGGGCGTCCCAGCGAGTCATTTTTGTCGAGAAGGATCATTTGGGTTTCGTGTTCCACCTCGTGGCCGTGGCTTCCGACCCACTGTGTGCTCCACCACACCTTGAACCTGAATATACTCATGAACCTTATACCTCTTAGCTTTCCCAGAGGGATCACGTGGCGGCTCCTAGGCTCCTCCGCATTGAACCCCACGAAGCAACCCACCACCGTGTCGGTGGACTTAGAATACAGAGAGGGCGACGGGGTGGCCATTATGTTGGCCGGGACTTCCGTCAGGAAAGGGTGACCATTAGCCAGAAAGTTCGATCCGTTTAAGGTTATGGACAAGGATGAACTATCATGAACCAGACCCAATGAACCTAGTTGCAGTGTTTTGCTTAAACTTGGAGCCATGGGAAGCTGTTGCAGTTGTGGAAGTTGGAGGTTTTTAGGAAGAGGTTTCGAAGAGTAGATGCTTGGTGGTTAGAGTGTTGTGGGTTGGTGTGTTTATATAGTGAAGCCTCTTTAATATTTTAATTTGGTTTCTTCTTATGTTATTCTTTTTTGCATGCTGCATAGTTATATATTATAGTGTCAGGGTATGTGTATCAGCATACCTTGTGTTGTGGCATAGTTTTTGTCTGCATGGCATATGCAAGCAATGTTTTCATTAATCTTTAGGAAAATACTGAAGCTATAATTAATCTTTATTTTGACGTTTAAAGCAGGGTGAAAAATGCAGAACTTTTGTTCTTAGATCCTTATCATGAGGTAAGATAGAAAGGACAAAAGCTTGCTGTACACAAGGCACCGTTTGCCGTGTATACATGTTAGTAATATACTTTCTCCCTTGTTGTTTCCTTCCTACATAATTCTTTTTAGGTTATTGATATTGTATATGTTGCAAAATACATGTTTTAAAATCTTATGAATATTTTCATTGACAATTTTTTTACTTTACACTTCAATATAATTTTTTTATATTAAAAACAAAATTATCTTTAAAATAAAAAGTTAAAATATATAGATCTATTATTATTATTATTTACCGTAACTGTATTATTAACTAGGTCTATAACAATAGTTGACATAGTTTGTCGGTATCATCGACGACAAGATGCGCAAGTACCTCATAGGAACTCCAATAAAGTCCACAAGTGTTGTCAAGACGAATGAGGTCCACAAGTGTTGTCAAGACGAGAGATCAATAGTCGCCGCCAATAAGGTCTCCAGCTACCGCAATATATTTTATATTATTGTCTGCAACCAGATGAGGACTCTGATGGTGGTGCCGCTAAGTTCTGTGAGAACACTGATGAGATCCACTACACTATTGACGAGATCCACAAATGTCACTGATAAGATTTACTATCGCAACATCTATGTTGTTGAAATCTACAATCAGACTAAGGTTCTGATGGCAATATCGCTCAGATATGCGAGGAAGCAGCTTTTTTTTTACTTTACACTTCAATATATTTTTTTTATATTAAAAATAAAATTATCTTTAAAATAAAAAGTTAAAATATATATATTTACTGTAACTGTATCATTAACTAGGTCTATAACAATTGCTGACATAGTTTGTCGGTATCACCGACGAGATGCGCAAGTACCTCATAGGAAACTGCCAATAAAGTCCACAAGTGTTGTCGAGACGAATGAGATCTACAAGTGTTGTCGAGACGAGAGATCAATATTCGCTGCCAACAAGGTCCCCAGCTACCGCAACATATTTTATATTATTGTCTGCAACCAGATGAGGACTCTGATGGCGGTGCCGCTAAGTTCTGTGAGAACACTGATGAGATCCACTACACTGTTGACGAGATCCACAAATGTCACTAATAAGATTCACTATCGCAACATCTATGTTGTTGAAATCTACAATCAGACTAAGGTTCTGATGGCAATATCGCTCAGATATGCGAGGAAGCAGCTTTTTTTTTACTTTACACTTCAATATATTTTTTTTATATTAAAAATAAAATTATCTTTAAAATAAAAAGTTAAAATATATATATTTACTGTAACTGTATCATTAACTAGGTCTATAACAATTGCTGACATAGTTTGTCGGTATCACCGACGAGATGCGCAAGTACCTCATAGGAAACTGTCAATAAAGTCCACAAGTGTTGTCGAGACGAATGAGATCTACAAGTGTTGTCGAGACGAGAGATCAATATTCGCTGCCAACAAGGTCCCCAGCTACCGCAACATATTTTATATTATTGTCTGCAACCAGATGAGGACTCTGATGGTGGTGCCGCTAAGTTCTGTGAGAACACTGATGAGATCCACTACACTGTTGACGAGATCCACAAATGTCGCTGACAAGATTCGCTGTCGCAACATCTATGTTGTTGAAATCTACAATTAGACGAAGGTTCAGATGGCAATATCGTTCAGATGCGCGAGGAAGCAGGTGGATGGAGTCAGGAGGGAGATAAACGGTGCAATGGAGATGGAGATAATAGTATCCATAATAGTATCGGCAAGAAAACAGATAGAAAATACATAGAAGTGGTGGACTACAGTGGAGACGACGACTCCAATAACAATGACGATATGATAATAAAATAGACACCAGAAATAAATGCAGGAGGGAACAGATAAAGCTTGGAAGAAAAAGATGAAAAATTGTAATTTTATCTTTTTATAAAATAATTAATAATTAAAAATAAATATAATAACATAAAAAAGAATATATCAATTTCAAACATTAAATGGTAAAATTTTGATAGAAAGATGCATTCTATGTTCCTTCATATTAATAAAAAACCTATATTTATTATGAAATTAATTAAAGTTTTTTTACTATTGTTTAGTTTTATTTTTAAAATGTTAATTTTCATAAATTGATTAAATTATTTAAATATAATGTTTTTTAATTTTTAAATTCTAATCTAACTCTCTGAACATATTTTATATAATATTAAGATTTTAATAAAGTAGAATAAATTTAATGCATACATCCCTCCTTTCTAAAATGTTTGAATAAATATAATAGGGAACAGTTCAATGGAATTAAAAAAGAATATGCAATTTTTAAAAATAACTAACTGAAAAAACAAAGGTGAGTAGATTGCAATTAGTGCTTGGATACAGATTTCTGGAAGAAGGAATCCACTATAGAGCGTGAATGGGTGAAAAAAAGAAAAGAAAAAGCTAAAGGGAGTTAAGTGGGTCCCTTTAAATTGTTGGAGGAAAGTGAATAGTGAATGTGGAAATAAATTGTGTATTTTCTTAACTAATTCTTGGTTTTAGGAACCAGAACTCTCGTTGCTATTCTAGATCTTTCCACCACCTTGTATTCTTTCTTTATTGCTACTGCTTTTGTTCCAACTGGCTTTTCATAGGTAATGATAGACCTATCTTTTCATAGGTAATGATAGACCTATCAATGGGATGCCACTTATATATTTTATTTATATTAAATAGATTTGTGTGACTTCAGTATATAAACTTATATATTTTATTTATATTAAATAAATTTATATCACTTTACTAATTACATAATAAATTAATTATAAAATATAATATTAAAGATACATAATAAATTAATTATAAAATAATATCAAAATAACGAAAACATATTTTATAGTGTATTGTTATTATTATTTTATTTATATTATATTTCTCTATTTTAAATTATAAGAAATATCTTTTAAGAAAAATTTATTTTATAATATAAAATGTTTTAAAATTTTAATAATTTTTTATATATTTTATATTAATATTAAATAATAGAAAAAAAAATTAAATATTAATATAATTCTTTATCTTTCACTATTATTTACTAATATTATAGTTTAATTTTTTATTAAAATTAAAATAACTAATATAATTTTAATTCAATATTTGTATTTGTAATTTGTAAAAATTAAAAATTTTGATTGAAATTTTAAAATAAAATTTAAACATAATTATTTGTAATATAGTAAAAATTAAAATTTTTTATTAAAATTTTAAAATAAAATTTGAATATAATTATTTATAAATTAATAAAAATTAAAAATTTGTATTAAAATATTTATTTAAAATAATTAGTAGTTCTAATTTAAAATTATTTATAAATAATTTTGAAATAAATACAAAATTATTAAATTTCTAATCTCAATCAATTTATAGTTTTATTAAAAAATTAATTTATTTATATAAATTTTTATTAATTTATTTAATATTAATTAATAAAAATAAAAAATTATAAACAATTAAATAAATTAATTGTTTTTTTATATATAAATTAATTACTTTTTTACATGAAAATTTATTTATAATTTAAAATGGAGAAAATATTATATTTTAATTTTTACTTAATAATTTTATTTATTTTAGAAATCATTTGTCTTTTCACACATGCAACTCAGTGGCAGTCTGCCATCTACCTTCATCCTTCCTTTATATATACACAATTATTAAGGTCTGGTCTTAAAATTTCAAATATATTATCCAAACAATTTTACATGTACTCTTGAGGTGGATTAGTTTATATTATTTTCGTTAAGATTCGTTGGGGAACTTGTACTCGTAAGAATACTGTTAACTTGATTAATAGTATTTTATTCGAGATTCTTAAAGGAGATAATATAGAGACTAAATATGAAAACCTTCTTATTATTTTTCATGTAATCAAGTAAATTCTTAATCACAAAATGAATTTGGATTAATAATACGATCTTATTTCATATTCTACTTTAAAAATAGTCATATCAAATAATAAAGAAAATTAGGCTTTATATAAATATATAAATAAGGAAAGTGTGAATTTAAAAGGAGACAATATACTAATATTGAATATTCTAGTTTAAGGAGTCTACATATTTTTTAACTAAAACATTTTGGCACCTATTATAAAAGTTGATGAAATATTTCCTTAACACATATATGTTACGAGCAAACATGTGAGCAAAAGAGCAAAGTGAAAGAACTTATTGAAGATCACGTTGTAAAAAAAAAACTATGCATTATTCATTTTTTTTACCCAGTTTAAAAAAAGATAAGAGATGATTTTAAAACAAGAGGGAAATTGATTTGGTTTTTAATTTTTCTTGAAAAAAAATTCTCCTTACTTTTAACATCTTAAATTTTTTTTTTTAGAAAATTTTGAAAAAAATCTTTAATCCCTTTTAAAGATTAAGATAAGAGGAATAAAAAAAAAGATACATTTAAATATTTATATTAGTTTAAATCAATTTTATCTTATATCCTCTCTTAATTATTCAATTTTAGAATAATTAAAATATATTATTTCACAAACGCATAATACAAATAAGCATATACAAAATAAAAAAGTAAAATCAACTCTTCAATAAATCCAAGAAGAATATAACCAATCAACTTCTAAATTAATTAAAAGAGAATATTCCAAATCAACTCTAAATAAATTCAAAATGGATATACAATCAAATAACTCTAAAAAATATTAAAAGAATATATAATACAATCAATTCTTAATTAAATAAGAAAATATGAAAATCTCTTAAAAAAATTTAAAAGAAAAACATAAATATAAAATCAACTCTTCTAGGTTAAAAAGATATAACTAGAAACAACTCCACTTATTAGCTCTTTAAAAATCAAAGAAAAAATATCTCTTTTAAAAATTTCTTATAACTCTCTTATAGAAGAAGTTATTTGGTCATAATACTTTTGAAATGTATTTTAAATATTTCAAAAGAAATTGCACCAAAATACACAACTACTTTCTTTATATAGAGTTTAAAATAATTATTTTAAAACTAACGATAATGCTTTTAATGGTTAAATATTATTAAATCGATTATTTTAATGTAATAGTAAAACCAAAGCATCCAAATTTTCTTTAGCATTGATGCATTGATGTAATTGTGTTATTACATTATTTTTCATAGCAACAAATAAAACTTCTACAATTACAAAAATAAAACAATTTATTTATTATATTTCTTAATAATTAGTATTTTTGTAATTATCATAAAATTTGAATTTTGATAAATTTTCTATAATAAAATAATAATAAGTATACAATATTTTAAAATTAATAAAAGAATAAAGAATTAATCTTATAAACTTACTAAATTAGTGGAAAAATTGAGAAATGAGATAAAGAAAAAAATATATCAAACTAATTGAAAAATGAATGAAAAGTAAAAGAAGAAAAAATAGACAAGAAAAAAAGGGTAGCCATTTATATATAAAAAATAAAAAAATATTAAGAATAAGGTATTATTTTAAATTTTAAAAACAAAACAAATAGAGATGGCATTACCAGTGGCGGAGTTTAATAGGAGCCGGTGGGGGCCACGGCCCCCAAACATTTTTATTATACATATAAATTTATTATATGGACCCACACAATTTAATAAAATAAATTTTTACAATTAATAGATTCTTTTAAGAGGTATATTTTTTAGAGTTTCCATAAAAATTTATAGATAACAACTATTTACATTTATTTTTTCTTTAAATATAGACTCTTAGTATTCTTCTTCTTCTTCTATTTATCTTAAAGATATAGTGAGTTTTTTTCTCTTTTATGATTTCTCCTCTAGGTCACTTATCTTCTATTCTACTTCTATAAAATTTCTTCCATTCCATGTACCTACTATAACTTATCTTATTTAATATCATTTATTTTCTATGTTTTTATGTAACTATTGTAAGTAGATTTCATTAGATTGTAAATTATATTTGTAGGAGGTATGTTACTCTCTAGATTAGATTGTAAATTATCATTTATTATAATTTTATATATTTTAAAATTAAATAATTATTTTTTAATAGGTACAATACTCATGGTCAAGAACAAGACAATTGATGCTTTTTTTCAAGAGGAAGATTATTGATAAAAATGAAAATGACATTTCTTCAACTTCAAATGAGCAAATAGTTACATTGAGCAAAGAACGTTTAAATTTTTATTTTTAGAAGTGGAAAGATTTTAATTTTTAATTATTTTTATTAGGCTTAAAAAATTTAAAAATTGTTTAAGGTTTAAAAAAATAAAAGAATCTTCTGACTTACATGTTAAAATAACCTCTAAAAAACTATTCAACTCTTAAATTAGTAGGAACAATATTACTAAACATTAAAAAAATATTAAAAACCATTAAAAAATTAAAAACTGTTCAACTTCTAAATTAAATAATTCAAAATTATTGAAAGAGTTAAAAAGTATCCTAGATAAATAAAACATAAATCAGTGTTCAATATTAAAGAAATTAAAACCAATAAAAGAAATTAAAACCCATTAAAATGAAATTAAAACTCATGTTAAAATGTTAAAATTTTCGATTCTATATTTTTTTTTTTTCTCTACGATTTCACCGATTACAGTGTATTACGGTTATAAGTATACTCTAACATGAAATTGAAATAAAAATCATATAATCTTACAATTTTATCTGTAAAATTTCGATTTTGATTACATTGTGAACAAATATATTGAATTGATGTTTGTAAGTAAATTGAATATTATATTTAATGTTAATTTTGTTTATTAAGTTAATTTTTTACATATTATATTATTTTATTTATAATTTTTTATATTATTTAATTAATATTAAAATATTAAATTAATTTAATATATAATGACTCCCTTAAAAATTTATTAAGATCCGCACCTTTCTCGTTAAGATTGAGTAACCACGGGTGGAGAAGTAATTATCATCCCTACTCACCCGTGCTTAACGGTTATGCAGGTAAGGAGTTTTTATCCAAATATAACTATTACCTTTATATCATAGAGAATATTTTACTGGGTACCATCAGATTCCATGTATACAAAAATTTCCATTTAACAAAGCCCAACACCTAATTTCTATCAAAGAACCTCTATGGAGTTAAATTTTATGATAAAATATTTACTTAGCTTTACTTATAATTAATAAAAATAAAAGAATCCACCCTCTCAAACTTGAATATTTGAGGATATTATATTATCCGTTCGTAAAAACATGAGGCCCAATTCTTTTTTACTCTGAACAATTGTTTATTTAATTGATCAATTAATTTTGTAATCTTACCCAAGAGGATAGTTGAGTTCCTTGTGTTGCAGGTCCGCAAACAACAAAATTCACCATTTGTTCACAAATTACTGTTTCTTGAGACCCAGTGAGGTATTTTTTACAACAGAACCTTCTGCAATCTTCAAAATAACAAAAAGGAGAACAAAAAAGTGGAAAGCATTTCATAGGATCTTTCCTCATCATTCATCAGCCTTCCATGTGCTTCTGTAATCCTGTTGTCAATGTCAAGTACTGGTGTTTAATAAATTGCAAAAGTATAAAGGTCTAAAGATTTTCTGCAATCCTAAACAGTCTTTGGTTTTACACACAAGAAAATATAATGCACCAACTTCAACCCCAACTCCTAATACATTTTATTTTGTAAGAACGATAACTTTCTCTTGATACTGATTGGGGTTTGACATACACTTGACAACGTTGACGTGTAGGGGTATTTTTGTCTATCAAACGAGAAATTTGAAAAAAAAGAACTGATATTGGTAAAATAGATTTTAGTGAACCATCACAGTGTGATAGAGAAAGGAGCACCAGGAGAATAAATTTTCATTACTACCACACTGTGATAGAAGAAGGAGCACCGAGAGAGAAGAGATAAATTTTCGCCAACCACCACTATGAATAGGGTTCTTCTAAGGGAGAGCAGAGGAAGGAGCATTGAGAGAAAAGGTTAATAGATTTTCGTGAACCACCCTCGTGAATAGGGTTCTTCTAAGGAAGAGCGGAGGAAGGAGCACTAGGAGAGAAGAGGGGTTTCAGATGGGAATACATTTTTGTTGTGGGTAGCAAACTTGAAGAGGTGTAGAGAAAGAAGAGGACTAAGAGAGAAGAGGGGTTTCAGAAGGGGAGCTTCAAATGTGACACTAGACATGTCAAAATAATCGATTATGAATAAAATCAACCATGACAACCTATTAGAAAATAATCGATTATTACAAAAATAATTAATTATGACTCACAAATTATCAAACCCTAATATAAAATAATCTATTATTACTTAATTAATCGATTATTGTTGACCACATTTGTAAGAACATAATCAGGAATAATCGATTATTATCAGGCTAATCAATTATTCTGACAACAAAACCTTTTATTTGGAAAAGCATGACACCTGCTACTTAAGTGGTTACCCCTTGTTGTATAAGTGGTTACCCATGTTTTATATTTTGTATATGGTACCTATTTGCATTTTAGAACCCACATGATTTCTTTTAGTGATTTTGAAGATGAAATTAGTTGATTTGGTCATGGGGGTTGAGCATGGTTAGCGTGTTGTCATGAGGGTACCTGCAAATGACGATCATGGGACAAAGTGTTTAAGGTGGTACTTAAGTGATTACCCCTTTTCATATAAGTGGTTACATGTGCTTTGCATTCTGCACATGATACCTATTTACATCTTAGAACCCACATTATTTCTTCTAGTGATTTTGAAGATGAAATTACTTGATTTGGTCATGGGGGCTGAGCATGGTTAGTGTGTGGTAATATGGGTACTTGGGAAATGACAAAAGAACATTCATGGGGGCAAAGTGTTATAGTTGGTACTTAAGTGGTTAACCCTTGTCATATTAGTGGTTACTCATGTTTTTCATTCTACACATGATACCTATTTGCATATGAGAACCCACATTATTTGTTCTAGTGATTGTGAAAATGAGATTACTTGATTCAATAAAGGGGGTCTGAGCATGGTTAGTGTGTGGTGATGAAAGTACCTGAAAATGACAAAAAAGCTTTCATTTGACAGTGTGACAAATTCTACTTAAGTGGTTAACCCCTCTCGTATAAGTGGTTATCCATGTTTTGCATTCTGCACGTGATACGTACGTGCATTTTAGAACCCACGTTCTTTCTTGTAGTGATTTTGAAAATGAGATTACTTTATTTGATCAAGGGGCCTAAGGATGGTTAGTGTGTGGTCACAGGGTACCTATAAATGACAACAAAACCTTTCATTTGACAAAGCATAACACATGCTACTTAAGTGGTTACCCTTTGCCATATAAGTGGTTACCCATGCTTTGCATTCTGCACATGGTACCTATTTGCATCTTAGAACCTACATTATTTCTTCTAATGCTTTTGAAGATGAAATTACTTGATTTGGTTATGGTTAGTGTGTGGTCATGAGGGTACCTGCAAATGAAAAAAAAAACATTCATGGCACAAATTGTTTGAGGTGGTACTTAAGTGCTTACCCCTGGTTGTATAAGTGGTTACTCGTGCTTTGCATTCTGCACATGATACTATTTGTATCTTAAAACTCACATTATTTCTTGAAATGATTTGAAGATGAAATTAGTTTATTTATAATGGGGTCCGATGGGTTCGATCATGGTTAGCGTGTGGTAATTTGTACTTGGGAAATGACAAAAAAACATTCATGGAGCAAAGTTTTGCATTATACAAATGATAACCATTTACATCTTAGAACCCACATTAATTCTTGTAATGTTTTTAAAGATGAAATTAGTTGATTTGATCATAGGGTTTGAGCATGTTTTGCATGTGCTCATCAGGTTACCTGGTTACCCCTTCTTGTATAAGTGGCTACCCAAGTTATACGTTTTGGACTATCATCAAAAAAGTGGCTACCCAAGTTATACGTTTTGGACTATCATCAAAAACCTTGTCATGTTCAATTATGTGTTAAAGATACTAATGCAACATTATCCTTTGCGAAAGGCAGACATTTTTTATTAGCCTACCTGCACATGACTTCATACCACTCATTGAACAAAGTGGACAATTGTAATATAAATGGTTACCCCACCTCATATGCGTGGTTACTCTTATTTTGAGTTCTGTGCATGTTATATGTGTGCTTTATACAATGTTTCGACATTAATTGATTATGTTTAATCATAATTGATTACTGTGGTATTTTGTCAACTATGTCATTGCAGAAATAATCGATTAGGAAAGAAAATAATCAATTATTTTATGCAGTTCTATCCAACTGGATCTGCATTCATGTAGTTACATGGTAAGGTGAGATAGAAAACATTACAACGTTATATGTTAACTTTTACGTTTGTAAAATTAGGTTCAGCCAATGTTTCTAAGTCTGGTTTTATTTTGAAGCAGATAAAAGGGAATAAGAAGGAGAACGAGAGTGAGAGAGCGGAGAAGATGTTCAACTGGGACTGCCAACTGATGGCGCTGACATGGCTGCTAGGAAGGAACAAAACGGCGTATATACCGACCGTTTCGGCGGTGTTGCGGGCTATGATGTATAGTGCGCATCCACATGAATCCAAGTGTAGTCTCGACCAGGACAACATGCCCTTGGCCGTTGATTCCCTGCAATTTGAGACCAACCAGGGTTCATCTACGCCGTTAAGGATATTTTGGATTATGCTTATTATGGTTGTGGTTTTTTCGTGATTGAAGGGTCCAGTTCTTGATTGCGAGATGAGAGGATCCTATTAGACATTTCTTTGGCCAAAGAAGGACCAAGAAGAATAATGAGATGTCGGAGAAGACGAGATGTAGAGAGTCGAAGCGAGGAAAAAGACGTGTAAAATGAAATAAAAAATTAAAAAAAAGATTAAACCCTAATCCATCAAAATTAAGTGGATCTTACATTTTTCATAAGAAACTATTATCATCTTTCTATCACCACCACATCAGCAGTTGTCAAATCGGTGTGCTGATGTGCCATTGACAACATATCACCACTCTTGTAAGAAACATCCCAAAAATTTCACATTTATGATAGTATTCGTGTCATACCATACACTTCAAATTGTCAGTTTTATAGCCACACACAAAACAACACAATTTACTCTATCGGTTTGGAATGAAAATTAACAAACTATAGATGCACTTGTACGAGTCTAAAAAGTGACACAGCAGTTGCCAAGTAGTTGGTACAACAGCCAAGGGATTAGCCGTAACAGCAAAAACTGTATTTCATTAAAGGCAAAACCATCAAATGGACTTCTACGTTACGAACTTTTGGACTTCTGCATTGCTAGTTTGGATACTAATTCGTCCATCTGCATACTAAGAGGGAAACAAAATGGAAAATGAAGACATTATAAGCATCAATTCAGTAACAATGAATACCATACTATACAATTTGGTTATTTCTATGTTTGTCGCTTTTTGCGTGAATGCCAGTGTTTAACTAAGCATCCATTTGAGTATCTATTGGCTGCAAGTGAAAAAGTAGTCGTTTCTCGATAAAATGAAACACTGAAAACAAATCAAAACATAAAACTTGAACAAATTTTCAGCCAACTTCCAAAAGCACATGCGAAGCCTCAGTTAGCCAGAAATTCTCATCAAATATCAGACGGTAATTCCAATTAAAATAAATCATCATCGGCTTCGTCATAAGCATGACAACATCACAAAACAAATGACAAAAAAAGTTCAAACTAACAAAAAAATGTAATCGCACAAAACGGCTCCACAGATCGTAAAGTATTTGATCCGCAGATTCCTATCAGAATGCGAAACAAATGATATTCACTTTTGCTTTTGGTCCAATCATAGCATCACTGGTCACTGCTCAATTCAAGCTACCAGCGACGTGGCATCAGACCCAACCTTAGAAAACCAAATTTAAAAAATTACACATGATAATTGAAAAAATAAGAAAACCCTCAGAGACCCATTCCAAATCACACACACAGCACCACAAAGAACAAGCTCTTTGAAATTGGCGCTGCGTTTAGAGTGTCATACGGCACTTCCTATCAATTATGGGAGATCTTCCTCACAGGGTATTTTCGCATCTCCATTCTCTATGAATCCAACATGCATAAAATTAAGCACAAAATAATAACTATGATGAACAGAATCACAAGCCATTGAATACATGATGCAGTAAAACAGAGAAAGAAGACACTAACATGAGCATAGCGGCGAAAGAATGAGCTTTATAAACATGATTTCTATACTGTTAGGGTTGTTGGAGCCGCCCATGTCAATCATCGCTTTGGGTTTTCGGTTATTGTAATGGCCCAAGAGTGATTTAATTACACATTTGTAAAATTATTGTATGCAAAAGTATGTCTAAGAAAAAATATTTTTAAAAATATTTTTAAACAACATATTTATAACCATATATAAAAAAATCTAATTATTAAATATTTATATTTTATGCTTTATTATTATAAAAATATAATAAACATTTTTATTATTTACTAGTGAGAGATAGACATGTTGAGTCTTTAAATTTATTAAAAAATGATTTTTAAGAACCAGCAAATAAAAAATAGATGATTACACTTATAAAAGTTTTACAATTATTCTCAGAATTTGAATAATTTTTTTATTTTAAAATATAATTAAAAATAAAATAAAAATATAAAATGTGTACATAAAAATAATAATTTCTATCATTGTACATTTATTTTTATTTTAAAATATACTTAAAAATAAAATAAAAATATTAAATGAAAATATAAAAATAAAAATCTCATTATATATTATTATAGATTATAATAAAAAATAAAATATAACATAAAATGTTTAACAAAAATATTTCACTATATGTTGTTGTAAACATTTTAAACCAATAACTACTATTTTAAGTATGTAATAATAAAAACTTCTAAGAAATATATACATGATGATGGGGTGTCAAAAAATCATTTGTTTCATTTACTTCTCGATCTACTCTGTCTCGTCTAGTTTCTATGTCTATGGTGGTAGCGATGTGTAGCAGTGGTTGGTGGAGTCTCCTTCGTTCCCTTTGTATCGTCTTATCTCTTCGTGTGGTGACTCCATCCACATTGTAATACCTATTGTGTGGTTCTCCAACGACGACATATGTTTGTGCAGTGGATGGTGGAAGCATTGTGGTTGGCTTTGTTGGGTGGGTGTATCGATATTGCTTCGGGGTGGGTGTAGCAATGTTGCCTTGGGGTGGGTGTAGTAGCGGTCTCCATTTGGTTGGTCAATAGCGGCTTGTACTAGCATTGGTGGTTCGATGGCTAGACTGGTTGGTACAAAGAAAGGTAAAACTATTTTAGTTTTCATTGGTGTGTGTCCCTAAACCCAGATGATTGTGTTTGTGTTGTTCTACTGATTTGTGTTTATTTTATTTTGGAAATTAAAAACAATAATGTTTGGTTTGGTTTTGTTTGATAAGTGGTTAATTTGAAAACGAAATGTTTGCGTTGTGGTAGTCTAAAGTAGGTTCATTCATTTGTAGACAACTTGCATTTGGTGCATGTGGCACCACCTTGTTCGCATTAAGTCGTGTTTTGTATGCTAAGTTTTATTTTCTAGTTTCTTACTATTGGCATTGTTCTACATTTGTTGTAAAATTGAATGATCAACATATATTGTTAATATTTTCTGGAAGTTGTTATTACCTGAATTGCAAGATAGGTTTATAGGTTGACAATCACTTTTGGCTTATTGAAATTAAGTAATTCTTAAGAAATTAGTAGAATGCTTGGATAATGCACCGCTTGGATAATGCACCACACAAGTGGCAAACTCTATTTATCAGTGTTCTAACCAAAATCAAGTGAATTGTCACTATGACTCAGAGTTGATCATTGAAAAGTTAGGGGCTCATGCAACCTTTGACAAGTCCGACCATATATATCGACAAGGCAAAATTAAGTGAGTCATTGCTTTGACTTAAAGTCGATCGCTGAAAAGTCGAGGCTCTGCAACCTTTGACAGGTCCTACCATATATATCGATAAGGAAAAATCAAGCGAATTGTTGCTCTGACTTAGAGCCGATTGCCGAAAAGTCGAGGGCCTGTGCAACCTTTGACAAGTTCGACCATTTATATCGACAAGGCAAAATCAAGTGAATCGTTGTTGCCAAAAAGTTGGGGGCTCCTGCAACTTTTGACAAGTTCAACCATATCTTAAACACCAATTTGCTCCCCTATTTCATCTACGATTTTCCTATCAACCACCGATTTAAAAGGGTCCATCAGCGTTGGGGCAGAGAATGCGGATTTGCTCCATGACACCATTAAAGCCATGGTGTAACGATATCATTTTATCTGACCTCAACATCAGTCTCGTCACTCGTACGGTCACTCCAAGACTTGGGACTGTGTAGTGATAGAATTTTATCTGACCTTAACACTAGTCTCATCGCTCACACACTCTCTCCAAGACTGAGGGTTGTGTAGTGATAGGATTTTATCTTATCTCAATGCTAGTTTTGTCGCTCATAGTTTCACTCCAAGACTAAAGGCTATGTAGTGATATAATTTTATCAGACCTCAACGCTAATCTCATCGCTCGCACGCTCGTTCCAAGATTAGGGACTATGTGTTATAGGATTTTATTTTACCTCTACGCTAGTCTCATCGCTCATACAGTCGCTCCAAGATTGGGACTATATAGTGATAGGATTTTATCCGACTTTTATGCTAGTCTCGTCAATCTCACGCTCACTCCAAGACTGAGGTTGTGTAGTGATAGGTCTATGTCCAACTTATGCTTGTTTTAGATAAAGAAACATTTGATAGTGCATTCAATGGGATAATTTTTAGATTCGTATAACTTGAATTCAACACTTTAATCGAAAGAAAGTAAGATATCAAGCACGATCTCGCATTTTGGGAAAGTTTAGATAATTAGATATTCAAGTCACATAATTGTATAAGTATCTAATAATTAGGAAACGTAATCAGAAAATAAAATACAAATCAATAAATAATCCTAAATCCCACTAATTTAGCAAGATTTTATTATTTTAAAGGAAATAAACATTAATATAATAAGAAATAAAAGTAATTAAATCAAGGAACATAGTGAGGAAGGAGCCTATAAATAAAACTAACTAGGTCAAGTTTGGGATAGACAATTCTAGTGTTCTAGTTTAGGACTAGTCCTATCTCTTGGCTAAAACAATTAGTATACATAAAATATGGAAAAATGTATCTCAGTATCTTTTGTATCTAGTTGTTCATTCTGGTCGCCAATAGATTTTCGGTGCTAGGGATTTTCTTGTGAAAAATTAGGATTTTAGGAGTCGCTACCAATATTTTGCTCAAAATATTAGAAAAAGAAAATTTTTTTAATAAGAAAATAAATTTAGGTTAACACAACCAGAAATTAAGTCCAGGAATCAATTACGGATGGGGAAGATCTTAGGCATACCCACATAGTCCATTATTGGGACCTATGATGAATTCACAATCAAAATCAAATTTCAAATTATTGTTTCTACTCTATCATTGTAACAATAATAAAAAAGAGTAATTATTAATAGAAAAAATGAAATAGATGAATTAATTAATTAAGAGAATAATCTTTATTTACCCTAACCCAATGAGGGTAAAGGGGTTGTATCCATGATTAATAAAGAAGAGAACATCTAACCTTTATTTGTTTACCCCAAACTCCCATGGAGGGAAAGGGGTTGTGCAATTTTAGAATACTAGAGTATGTAAGACAAACTAAGAAAGGGGGGTGAATTGGTTTTTAATAAAAATTAAATCTTTTTCGAATTAAATCTTGTTAAAATAGAGTTTAATAAAAACTCCAATATAAATTTAAGTTTCTATTTTATAAAAATCAGAGTATAACATAAATGAGCAGAATATAGGTTGAATGTAAAGAGAGTACGGATAGAGAAAAATACACAGAGTATTTATACTGGTTAGGATCAAAGCAAATCCAACATCCAGAGACTTATCAACTCAACAGAGAGTGATTTCTACTAACTATCTTGATAATAAAGTTTACAAACTTACTTACTGTACAACAGAATGAGAAAGATAACAGGAAGATTAACAAGATACCTCCTTTGTACAAAACAAAGGAAGAAACAAAACCTCTCTTGGAAATACAGAAGATGAACAACACATTCCTTGAAGACCACAAGGAATGAAAACACCGCCTTTGAATAACCACAAAGGATGAACAACCACTTCCTTGATTTCACAAAGAAAGAAAACACTTCTTTTGAATAACCACAGAGGATGATAACAACACCTCTTTTAAAAACCTCAAAAGATTAACACCTTCTTTGAATAACCATAAAGGATGACGCAAGTTTGAACACTAGTAGCAGAGTAACTTTCATTTTGATCTCTCTAGGTTAAATTTGAAAGCTCTGACCCCTTTTGTATTTATAGGAAAAGAGGGGCACAAGGTTCTGTAGAATATGAAAGGGTTTTTCTAAAAATGTTCAGAATAGGTCTGCTGATGATAATCGATTATTTCGCAAGATAATCGATTATTTTAAGTATGATAATCGATTATTCAAGGAGATAATCGATTATTTGAACGTTAAAAGCTTTTTACAAAAAACAAAAAGCTTTTTCAAAGTTTAAGGAGAGTTGAGTGCATGCTATGAACTTAACATGATTTCTAACTATTACTAGCAAACATATACAAAAAAAATAAAAGATTAAAGTTTTCACAAGACTTCAAGACTCAAAGACTTCAATTATGAAGGTCCATCTTCTTCTTTTAGAGTCATTATCATTAAAACAATTATACTTTAAATATTTTTAAAGATCCTTCTTCATATTTAAATTAACACGTAAGAGTAATGTATCTACATGATAACTGCTCTTTTCGAGATTCCTATAGGAGACTGTAATGATTTTGCATACTTACCCCATGGAAAAGGTATAAGAGGAATTTATATAGATGATAATCTATTTTTTTCAATCTTATAAGAAATTGAAGCAGTGTTGCACACCTTTGTGGGGGTAAATCGACAAAATCAATTTATCTAGATGATAACTTCTCTTTTCCCAATCTTGAATATCTCTGCATCCATAAGGGTGCTATTTTTTGCTTAATCAGTATTTGCCCTAACCCCTTTTGGGGGTAAAGGGTTACATAGATGATTATAAAGGAAAAAATGATAAAAGATTGTATCCAATAACTAGAAGCAACAATGAAGACTATAAAGGCAGTAAATAAAACTGAGAAGAGAGAAATAAGAACTTTTGGAACAAGCTTTTTTATTACTCAGAGAAGAAAGAAGAAGAATCATAGTTACAACTTCAATTTTCGAGTGTATCACTAGTATTTTCAGTACCGTATGTGTGTTGTGTGTGAAGAAATGTTCTATTTATACACACTTTTCGAGACATGGAACAACCATTCTATAGCACAGAACGGGTCGTTCTCGTGTGCTTGAGAATGAGCCGTTCTCCCTTGAGAACAGGTCGTTCTCCTCCTAAAAGTGGGATATTACATTTTTGCACCTTGTTCTCTAAATGTTACCCAAGCCTCTTCAGTGGTTCCTCGTGATTCTTTAGGGATGAAGCTCTGTTTGGCAATCTGCTTCTCTTAAGTCTTCATTGGATTTTTCTTCTTTGGCCTGGAAAAAAATAGGTGTCTACAATTCTTGTTTACCATATTGTTTCTAAATTATGAGAATATCAGTCTCAGTACTTTCAGCTTTCACAAAATTAACTTCAATGTGATTTCTTGGTCTATTTTTGTGTCCTTATTTGAACTTGAGCTTTCATACTAGGGGTGTATGAGTATGTTGAGTTTGAGTCACAAATGTTCATTTATTTGTTAATCTGAAATTGCATATGGATCCCTAAATCATCATCTTGGTGTTTGGGTTTCTTCGGTGATTTGCATGTTGATTTTTTGTATATAGCGGAAATTACAAAATATTAGGTATTGTTTGGTTAGATCATAGGCTAAATTGAAAACAAAATTGATTTCAATGGTTTGAGAATAAATTGGGAAAAAAGTGAAATCTATGTAATAATGAATTTAAAGTGAACCTATGTTTCGTTTATTGTATGTGTTAGAATAAAGGCTTGAGTTTAAGATGGGTGAATTAAACTTACAAAAGTTTTTCGATAAGCTTGGCCAATTTTAGAAAAATATCATATTTTTACTCCCAGCTGCAACAAAATAAATTCTTTAAAAGTTCTTGAAATGGTTTTATCAATGCATCATATACTTAGTTTGATGGACAAATGAAACTTAAACAATTTAACTAACTGGCATGAATGTTAGTCAACTGATATTTTGGAGTTGTTGTTTTAAATTGTGCTTTCAACTGAATTCAACCAACTATTTTCAAAATTTGAACCAGTTTAAGTTCTAGAGCTTTTGTTTTTGAAAAATCCATTATCTCTGGAAAATCTAGTTTATTTGCAATTTAAACAGACTGAAATCACTTAAAGTTTTTCTTTAATGATTTACACCAGTTTAAACACATTTTTAGACAACTATTTTCAATTTTCAGATTTTATGTGCTCTCTGGAAAATCTTGTTAAATCATAGAATGAACCCACTGAAATCACTTAAAAATCATTCTTAAGTGAAATAAACCAGCTAAATCACGTTTTAACTAAGTTTTTTTCTCTGTAACAATTTTAAAACATTGATACCAATTCTGTTTTAAATAGTTTGAGTTTTCAAGAACTAGAAAACGAATCAATTAAAAAGAAACTCATTGTTCAGAAAGAGTTTTTCAAAGTTCTAAATCAATTTTCGAAATTCATCTAGAAGTCCAAGATATAATTGATTTAATAATCTTTCCATAGAAGTCATCACCTGAAATTGCTGTTGTAATTCAATTAATCGGGTAAATTCGTTTCATAATCTTTTGTAATTGCTTGCTGGGTGTTATCCTTCTTGATAAAGGTGATTAATAAGTTCTTGTAATATGGTTTTATAAGGGTAGACAGATCTTGTAGGGTTTAAGATCAAAGTGTTTGTGATGTTCTTTGTATTTTACATGTAGGATTCTGTAAAAACATTGAATTAGTGGATTGATTGATCTGCAAGTTAGGAAACTGGATGTAGCCTTCTTGTGAAGGTGAACTAGTATAAAAATCATCGGTGTTGATCTTCTTCACCCTTACTCTTTTAATTTATATAATTGTTAATTGAACTTTTAAAAGAGTTGAATATATAATGCATTGATCAAAGCATTTCAAGAACTTTTAAAGAATTGATTTTGTTGCAACTGTGAGTAAAAATCTAATATTTTTTTTGAAATTGCCCAAGATTTTTAAAATACTTTTGTGAGTTTAATTCATCCCTCCTCTTAAACTCAACCCTTTATTCTAATTATATGGGTTCTATGAAGTTGTTAGTTTATATTAGGTTTTGAATCTCGATTATAGAATTTGATTTGGTGTTGATGCTAGTTTATGTTGTCGGTATGTATTTTGCAAGTTGGTGTCTGGAAGTGGTTTTTGATGATAATGGAGCTATTTGGTTGGTCAAAGCTTTGAAGATTTGATGAAGTCAACCTCCTTGGTAATGAAGCTTAAAGCCTATGAAGACCTTGTGTGTATATTTTTGTGCTTCTAGGTTGCTATGTAAGCATATCTTATTTAGCCAATTATATGATTAATTGTCTTGGATTTCTTCATAAAAACTATCCAAAAATTATCTTGATCATCTGCATGATTTTAATAGATTAAAGGATCGCGTTAATATGTAAAATGATTTTGAAGTATCATAATTGACTTCAGCTGTATTTTTAATTTATTAAAATGTCAGTTTAGTGTGTTAAAAATGCTTAGGATTTTGAATAATTTTAAGACAATTTTATTAATTTTGTTGAGATTATTTTTCAATAGATTAATTATCTTTGGCTCAATTGTAAAAATGCTTTGGATAAGTTTTAGTTTATTAAAAATTTGAACTGATCCATTAATTTTACCGTTAAGTAAAATTAATAGATTAAATCGAGTTTTTAATATGTTAAGACTATAAGTATTTGTGAAAACTTGTATCATTTAAATAGTTTCATTTCTGAAAATTTAAACAATCTTTTTGCACACTTTTTGAAACACATATTGAGAGAGAATATTTCTGAGCAAGAAGATCTTTATGGGCAATCCAAGAATTGTGAATTTTGATCATTAAATTGTGTTGTGAGAGTTGCATAAGAGATCACCCATTGATTCTGAGCTTGTCTTTGATTGCAATCTATTTAGGTGATCTCAATCCTTGTTATTCTTATTTGTTTTCGTTTTTGGATTAGGATTATCCAGAGAAACTGCAGTAAGGTAAGCTAATAATTCAAAAATATAACAACACAAAAATAATATTATTATGTAATATTCATTATTACAGTATTCTTATGAACATTCATCATATAACATATTTAAATGCCTTAAAATCCAAAACATCTTTGATAATTCAAAAGGAACAATGCAAATAATATTATCATGTAATACACATGATTACATTAATCCTATGCACATTTAAAATGTCCTAAAAAGAAAAACATCTTTCGGAAGACATGCCCAAACTCAAAGGCTAACATTTGTGGGTCACATTGTGGTCGGCTACTGTATCGGTACTCCCGATCAAATAATAACACTCTGATCACCCTACCCATAGGGTAGGACTACTATCAACCCTACCCTAACCCTGACCCTGACCTACCTCACTGTAGCCTCAGAGCATGTCTCCAACATCCCCCATCGGTTCCTCACCACCTGACATCTTAGTCTACGTGACCGGGACTACCAGTGGAACTTGGGATCTCATTGAATCCGCTCTAGCATAGCTCACCATACTAAAATGCAACTTGTACCTCCCCAAGTACCAAACATCTCATTAACACACATCAGTAGATTATGAGCATCAACCCCTAGCTCTACTTGGCCGCACACACAAACATCATAGGTCATACATAACCACTCAATTTTTCTCAATTTTATCTAGAGATAATAATCTAAATTTATGAGCAAGAATAGGATCGAGACCAAAACCCTCTAGGGAAAGAAACCTTCGTTTCTACCCCTTAAACAAGTTTTCCATCCCACAGATTATCAACAAACATTCAAATATCAACTTAAACATTATAAACAATACAAAAACAAGGCTTTTCACACATTACAGTCAATACCATAATAATATACAAAACATACTAGTTATATATATATATATATATGTATGTATATTTTAACATTAACTTTCTTAATATCAATTTATATATTTTTGAACATTAATTTCCCTAACCTGGATTTTTGTTTCTTCCTTGCTCAAATGAAAACAAACTGCAATCCCAAACCTTAGCTTCTCTTTTATCTCAAGATCCTAGACAACATCTCTCATAAAGAGAATATTAAGAAAAATCTTCAAAATCCATAAACTTTTTCCAAAGAAAATCCTAAGAATAAACAAACTTAAACTTACCTATTCACAAAACTGATTAGGTAGAATTCCTCCTTATATTGTCAGTCTCCTATTGCTTCTTCCAAATGTCGAAATTGTTAGGGTTTCACTATCTAAACCTTAGAGAGAGTGTAGATAGAATAGAAAGAATAGAGAAAATAGAGAAAATAGAGGTATGTGAAAACAAACTACCCTACTAGCCTTTTTTTTCTATTGTATTATCTTTATAATATAATATATAATATCTTTATAATCTAATATCTGTATAATCAAATATCTCTATAATCCAATATCTTTATAATCTAATATTTTTATATTCTAATATCTTTATAACCAAATATCTTTATAATCTAATATCTTTATAATCTAAAATATTGGAGTGTATTGTTTGTGTGTTTGGACAAGGTTTCCAAATTATTTTTGTAGTAGGGTGTTACATGGGTTTTATATCTAGTTTTATAGGGTCCAAAATTTATATCCTTGTATAGTTTTTGTGCTTGTCAAACTAAAGATTATCGTGTATAGCTTGGCTAGTGTGGCTGAGCAAATAGATGTAGCTTTAGATATAAAGTGAACCAATATAAAACTCGTTCTGCTATCTCTTGTCTCTCTCTCTCTCTCTTTCTAACTTGCATGATATAGTTGTTTATGTAAATTTGTAAAATTTGATAGTATAAACATGTTTTTCTTTAATCAAAGATTCAATAAGCTTGTCACTCTAAGTTTACGAAAAAAGCTTGGTTTGGTTCAATTCACACCCTCTTGAACTCAACCCCTAAAACTAAAGTCAAGCACTATCACTCAAGTACCATCGTGGTCACTAAACAATAATGCCTCTCACTCAAGTTAGGGTTTGAGGTTGAAGTGAGAGAAACGTGAAATAAATTATCTCTCATTTAGAACTATTATTTCTTAAGCAACAAATGGTTGGTCAAGAGATAAAAAGTCAAGTTTCAATGAGTATTTTAACTTGGTGGTTTGTGCAATAAGTCACATTATTGAAGTGATGATATGACATTTGAACTACGAGAGAGTCAATGTTGATTCTTTCTTCAATGGGGTTGTGTTCTCAAACTTTGCTTTTAATGTTCAAGCAAGGAAGAGATCACATTAATTCTTTCTTTTATGGAGTTTTAGTCACTTTGGGACAAGTGGACACTCGAGTGAAAGAGACATTGCATCAATTATCTCTTCTTTTCAACTAGTATCACTCAAACGACACAAGTTTGTTTAAATGGTACAATTTGTCACTCAAAGAGTGAATTTGCAACTTAAACAACGAGTTTTTGTTGTTTAGTTAACACAAGTTACTTAAGTGAGGTAATCATCCTCAAATGGCATACCTCTAATTGTTAGGACATGTTTATTTGAAATGTATGTATATACAAAATGGGTGAGTGAAATGCATATAAAACTTATACATGTGAATAGATGAGAAATGATGGATATATATATATAGTTTTAATAGGCATTTTGGTCCTAATATTTTGTGGAAATTTGCAATGTTTTCCCTCGTTTATTTTTTTTCTCAATTGAGTCCCAAATTTTATTCAAATATGTCAATGTGATAATTTCCGTTAAATTAACGTGAACGACGTTAACTGTGAGGACATGACACACACGTGTCATTTTGTAATTGGTTGGATATGTTTATAGTGACGTGAGCCCCAAATTTGTAACCTTCTCTCTCCTCCTCTCCCTTCCCCTCTCCCTTCCCCTCTCCCTCCTCCTCTCCCTTCCCCTCTCCCTCCTTCTCTCCCTCCCAATCTTCTTTTCTTCTGTCTGGCACCCCGAAACCCCACCCCCTCCCCCTTCCAATCTCACCCTCCAATATCTCCGAAACCTTAATATATGCATCCCAGACATCATCCTCAGCAATTATTGTTTGCAGGGTTTCATTCCAAGCAAATTCACGGTGACTGAGAATGTTGCAGATGTCATCATGCTTTTTCATCAAGCACACATATTGATCCATTAGAATCTGCTTATCAGATTGTAGTCCCCATCTAGCGCTAAATGCTTGGGCCAAGTGCATCCAAGTGCATCCAAGCTTTCTCATTGAATAAATTTTTTAATTTGGAGGAGAGGTAGAAGAATTTGTAAGGGTTGGTGGTGACGGAGGAGGAGGTGGTGGCGTGGGAAGGGTGATTACACTGTTGAAGAGGTTGATGTCATCGGAGGGTGAGATTGGAAGGGGGAGGGGGTGGAGTTTTGGGGTGTGCCATATAGAAGAAGAGAGGATTGGGAGAGAGAGGAGGAGGGAGAGAATGAGAGAGAAGGTTACAAATTTGGGGCTTAAGTCACTGTAAACATATCCAACCAATTACAAAATGACACGTGTGTGTCATGTCCTCACAGTTAACGTTATTCACGTTAATTTAACGGAAAGGATCACATTGACAGATTTTAATAAAATTTGGGACTCAATTGAGCAAAAAAATAAACGAGGAAAAACATTGCAAATTTTCACAAAATATTAGGACCAAAATGTCTATTAAACCTATATATATATATTTATATAATTAATGAAATATATGAAAATAATTATAAATGATAAGGTGGTTGCGTAATCACAATGTAATTAATGAATGTATTATTTATGAATGATATGTTGAGCTAAAATATGATGTGATGATAGTAAGTAATAACCATAATGATATTATAATGATAAATTCATATGTATACATGTAGTAAATGAGAAGGTAATACTGAATTGTTCATATGGTATGTACGTGACAAGTTAGAGAATTTAATGAGATATTTAAATTCTAAATGCTCTAACAAAAAAAATTTAATTAAAGTAAATCGATAACATTAAAACATTACGTTCTCATTAATTAAAAACATTACGTTCTGACTAATTAAAAACATTTGCATGACTTATTGAAGCTCGTGCATTTACAAATATGACTTGTGATTTTTATGTATGTGTTTTGTCTACTTCATATGCATTTGTGTCTTCTACAAAAATATGTTTACTCTTCAAATAACAATGTTTGTTCTCTTTAGCTTTTTTTGTGGAGTGTGTCTAATGCTTCTTGTAAATTGTGTTTAAGATTTATATGTGTGTGTCTTACACTTTTTGTATGTGTTTAAACCTTGCATGAGTATAAAATGTACGTTAAAATTTTCACTTTGCCTCATCATTCTTATTTTTAAAAACTCAACCCACACAATCTCATTTTTAAGAAATTTAAAATTATGATATTTATAATATATTATGATATGAAATTTCTTAAAATCATTAAATTAAAGTTCTTAAACTATATTACAAACACTATATTTCTCTATCCCTTTCAAGTTATAATTTTTAATTATATAATATATATATATATATTGAATAAATACTTAAAAAACAATGAAGTATAAAAAGTAAAAGATATTGCGACTCTCAGTCTGGCAGACGATGCTCAGTCTGACAGATGATGTTGAGTTGATAGACAATGTTTAACTCATCATATCATGCATATATTGTTTGACAAACAATATGGTTCCATGTTATCTAATCCTAACAGCTTCTTAATTAGATGATATGCATACACAACTTTAACCTTAACGAATATCCTTGTTGTACAAGAACATTTTTCTATATGTACAAAGACTATCTCACTTCTTCTCAAAGCCTGTATCAAAAGAAGAGCTAAAGCTGTTTCAGTTCACCAAAATCCTAACACATGCAGTTTGTCAACTCTTGAAGCACACCAACCATATACAGAAGTCAACTTTCATAAAGATATAAGTAAAACTCACCATCTAATGGAAGATAAGTGCAACAAGTTATTAAGAACTATGCCCAAAGAGGGATATACATTTAATGCATGCAGAGTGGCATTTAATGCACTCTACATGAAGCCTCCCCAAATGATAAGATTTCATGTTGATGAAGTTAACCTAAAGCTAGAAGATATTAGAACGGGACTTTAACAGCCAGTTGCTTTTAAGGACTATATAAGGACTCTTTTTCAAAGAAGAAAACAAGAACGTGATCCTATGCAAAAATGCTATGTTGTTTTTCTTACATCTTTGTAAAAGCTTTAGAAGAACACTTCGTGAGTTCTTTTAGCAAAATCTAGTAAGGGATCTTAATCTTAATATGTCTTCAAGACGCAAACACCTCCTAGGCTAGTTATCCTATGATTGTAAAACCACACAAAGGTTGTTGAGCCAGAAGTGACTTACTATTGGGTTGGGCTCCCAACTATGTGTCTAAAAGGCCCAAACTTGTCAAGTCCATTTTGTCTCACTTAAGAAAAGTGGAGAGGGTCGTCTAGGTTAAGAAAATGTTATTTTTCGTAGCCAGTGGGAAGAGACAAAAGAGAGAAAGAGTGCAGAAAAGCTGGTTTACATACACACAGACTGGTTCCCATAAAATCATGATTTCCACTTCGTTCATCGTTGGATTGGGCTGGAAATTTTATAACAGGTCTCTGACACGGGGTTCTTCATTCTGATAGTTGGGATCGTGAATTGGAGATTTTCAATTGAAGATATTAATTTCACACAATTACTCTGTCTTTTAGGTTTCTTCTTCTTTTGTTCTTCAATTTGAAAGTTTTATTGCTTTGTAGTATTGGCTAGCTATAAGCACGCGTTTGATTAGACTCTTTTATATCCTTATTTGATCATAGTGGAGCTTGATTGAGTGGCTTGTGCCCATGGATTTTTATTTCTCACTTTGAGAAGCTTTTTCCGTGTTAAAATATTTTGTGTCTCTTTTTTTGATTGTTTCTGTAGTATTCTGTTGTTGTTGCTCCTCATAGATTCTTACAAGTTGGGGGAATTATTTCCACTTCATACTTTTGTATTTTTATTTGTTGAGTTGTTGTTTCCCATCACTTACTAGAAAGAATACATGAGTTTAAGGCAAGGGTGACTTCTGTGAAATAATACTTGGTTGAGTGAGAAGTGGCTTGTGGAAACAATACTTATACGTGTTAGTCAGAAATGGCTACGAATAGAAAGAATACTTGTATATTTACAATGTGAATCTGGTTAGTGAAACTCAATTAGGTTGATTTCACTCAAACTAGTATAAAAGTCTATGTGTAGTATCTCTTCTCCTAATCTCCTTTCTATCTCATATTATTATATATTTAACTCTAAAGGAGATTTGTTTTTAACAAAAAAAGTTTTTCAAAGTCTTTGTTGGCCTTGTTTAACTAACGCTCTTTTAACTACCTATCTTTAAAAATTTGTCAGAAAATTTTAAAACATAATTCAAACCCCATTCTTTTATGTTTTACCTATTTTTTACACATTCTTTTAAATAAGACCTAATCCACCAATCCATTTTTTATCATATCCCTATTTATTTAGCATTTTAATTTTTTTATCATATAGAAATTTTAAATTATTATTTTTATGTCAAAATGAATATTTCAAAATACAAAAATTACATTCCAAAATAAAAAAAATTACATTTAGATTTTTATAGGATGGAAGAATACCTCTTATTCTGCTCTCTAAATAATTATCCATGTCAATATAAGGATTGTAATCACTTTTAATTTCATCAATAAAAATTGCATTTTTTTTATGATTTTACGATCACACAACAATTTTGAAGCCATTTTTTTACCATTGAATTTTTTTAGAACGATTTACAAATTACTTTTTCGGAGAAGTTTTAAGTATTATCGTAAAGAACTTCACTAAAACACACAGATAATACCAAAACATTTTATGCTATCATATAATTAGAAATAATTATATATGATAATTTTTTATTTTATTTTTTGTTTTAAATCTTTTTATAATAGTAATTTATAATTGATTAACATATTAAGCTTCTGTATGAGCAATAGTCAAAGAAAAAAAAATTATACAATTAACTAAAAAATGATTGGTTATATACACTTTACTTGAAAAAATTATTGTAGCATTTGAGAAGGGGAATATTCGGCTGGGCCGAGAAGAATGAAGAAGGTTTGTGGAGATTCCGACGCCGATGAGAGATTCAGCAATTGAAGTGCAGAAGCTATGGAGGCAGATTCTGAAAATCCTCAAAATAGTGATTCTACCTTCGTTTGGGATGACAAATCACAACTTTACTTCCACGCTAGGTTTTCCTTTCGCCCCTAATTTCGAACTACATTTCTCACTAATAAATCAATCAATCAATCATTGTTCCGTTTGCTCTTAATCCTTAACACTGCCATGTTTGCGTTTTAATTATTCATTGATCGGGAATTGCTAGAAGAAATGGTTATTCATTCAGTTTAATTTGTATCTTTGGAACTTAAAATTTCATCATGTATTTGTGGTTGTTTATTTCTGCTGAGTCTCTGAAAGTAAATTTGAAACTAACCGACAGACAGGAACCCTGGCTGATGAATTGATTATTTCTTCGTTCTTATGATTGGTATGTTAGAATTGACGAAAAGAAATTATGATGGAGAATAATTTCTGATTTTTAAGATGAAATTAAATGGGATTGAGAATGAGCTTTTTCTTTCCAACATCCTGATCAAACATGAGAATGACTTGTTTGATTCCATGCCCTCCAACCTAACAGATCTTTCCTTTGATTTCCTTTGGTTCACGTCTGGTAGTCTGTACTTATGTAAATCATGAAATTAACGAGCTGCTTCTGTTTTATTTTGTTGGTATAACTTTGTTGTCGTTAACTTTTCCCCCGGAATGTATCTAACTTTGTGCAGTAGTGGATTTTACCATGACCCTAGTGCTGGCTGGTACTATAGCAGCAGAGATGGTGCTTATTACAAATTTGAGGATGGGAATTATGTACTTTTAGATTCCATTAAGGTGGGTTTGGAGTTGGACTTCTAAATAATCTATTTAACATTGTTTTTCCATAAATAAATTCTTAAATCAATCTCATTTTATGCTGGAAATTTAGTTTTATTGCTTGTTACCTCAGGACGATAATGCAGACACATATCTGTGCGAGAAAACTACCACAGAAAATCCTCAACAAATATATGATGGTAACAACAACGAGGATTATCTTTCCTTTCTTGAAAGTAAATCTGAAACTAACCGACAGACAGGAAGCCTGGCTGATGAAGCACTTGATGGTAAGTATATTAACTTGCAAATGTGTTTCTGTATTTGCATTAATTACTGACAACCATACTATAAAAAATAATATTGTCAACAGTATTATAATATAATGATGATAGGTCAGCAGTGTGCAGGGACAGGGGGTTGCTGCCAAGTGCCGCCTTGTCATATCCCCGATATTTGCACTTTGTTTGTATTAATGTAATAAACAATTGATTTTCTACTACTCTTCCAAGATTTTTGTGTTTCAGATATGCAGTGGTAGTTAATGATTAACTTCATTTATCTAAGTGTCTGTCTTTGAAATAGATGCCACAAATTCTGTGAGTAGTCCAACTTGTGATAAGCCAGCTCCACCACCATCAGAATGGTATCCATGTTGCACATCCTTATTCCACTGATGATTTTTACCTTCAAACTTTTTGTATGTAAATTGGTCACTTTGCCATCTAACAGGTTAGAGGACACACTTATTGATCTTTACTTATCTGGCTACAAGAATATAGCAGTAAGTGAAGCTGATGCAGTGACAGTGCCACTGGAAACTGATGATAGATATAACTCATTAGCAGCTGATGGTTTGTACATGACTTCTATCATTCTTTGTTATGTGGTAACTAATACCACTGGTAAATGAATTTGAATCCTGAATGTATAGCTTACAGCAAAACTTTTGAAGTGGAAGGTGAGTGGATGCCAAACCAAGTAGGTGAAAATGACTTAGCTGATACTAAAAGTACTGTAGATGAAGGTTTAGCTTACAGCAACACTTATGAACTGGAGGAGGGTGAGTGGATCCCAGACATGGAGGATGAATGTGACACAGCTGATAGAAGTACCATGGATGAAGGTATTAACCACTGATTTGCATGCTAGTCTGCTTCATTTGTATAATCATTTGACGAGCCTGGTTTGGTCTATTAACCTATTTAAAGCCTGATTTCACATTTAAGTTTTAAGATAGACTTGACCTCGCTTAAGTAGATTTGATCTATCTTTACAGGTATGTTGTTGGATGAAGAGAAATGGCGAGCTCAATATGGTCAGGTTACTGAATCAGGGACAGATTTGGTTTTAGAGGTTCCAATTGTGGACTTGTGGGATTGGGAAATTGTTACAAGATCCAAAAGAGATCTAAAAGATAAAGTGGCAAGGTTGGTTGGAAGATTGGTGAAACCATATGCAAAACAACATCCATCTATCCCTTCTGGTGGAGGGAAATTAAGATCTGCTCCCATCAGTGAAGCACATCTTGATCTGGTACGAGTTAAAACAGGTTTGCATTTTACTCTAGGACTTGTTAGTACTTATTGTACATCATGTCATTAGTAGGGATGACAACCGTGCCCACAGGTACTCACAAATAGTAGTTACACCCTACCCGTTCTGTCTAAAACAATTTTGATTGTTAATTGTCGAATACTAACTTGAAAAATACTTGTGGATTATTTTATATCTATGAATATCTGTGAATACCTTCTATCAAATCTCAAATAACACTATTTCAATTTTTTTCTTTAAAATATAAACTCAAAAGATTGATCTTAAAGTATAATAAGATTGCATCATAGAATATTAGTAAAATTAGTCTTTCTAAAAGATAAACTCATATAAGTTGCATCACAAGATAAAAGTTTTAATGAAATTAATCTCTTTGAAAAAAATTTAATTCTATAAGTCTAAAATAAAATAAAAAAATAAATGTATAAAATCTCTAACAACAAGTAGTTGTTATTTGTGCTTTGGATTCGGAGACCTGCACACGATCTATTAACAAGTGAGTAATTAAAATATTTACATTTGTTATCCGTTATTTACATGTATTCATTAAATGTATTTGTTAGAGATCCCATGTCGACTAGAAATGAAATCAATTTAGTGTATATAAGTGGGTGTAAACCTCAACTTACAAGTCGATTTTGTGGGGTTGAGTTAGGCTTAAAGTTTACTTCTTAATATGGTATTAGAGTCATATAAGTCCATCCCAGTAAGGTTGTTGGGCCTATTACCTACTATTGAATCACCCATTAATATATAGTCCCATGCTTGAGATGTCCAGTCTTCAGCGTGTGAGGGTGTGTTGAAAATCCCACATTGACTAGAGATGAAGTCAATTTAGTATACATAAGTGGGTGTAAATCTTACTTTACAAGCCGGTTTTATGGCATTGAGTTAGGCTTAAAGTCTACTTCTTAATAGGATTCGTTTGTTGTTTATTGTAGATTTTATTCGAGAATATCTAGGGATATGAATTTTTTTTGTCATCCCTAGTCATGAGATATAATTATTATAAAAGTGATAATAGAGACATTTAATAACATGTTATTCAAAAAATTTAAAAGCTTTCTTGCTTGTATATCTTTCCTATGTAACCGGTCATAAATTTCATTTGAAATCATTGATGAGTGAGTAGTTTTAAAATGAAGCAATATTGGAATTTTCAGTAAAATGATAGTTCTAGAAATACTCCCTGGACTAAATATGTTTGCTTATCCTGTTCTTTTTTCAGGACAAGTGTACAGATTGCGAAATCCTAGTGCAAAATATATGGCTTCATTATCAACTTATGATTCTTCCAATCCAACAAAACATTGGGATTTTCCCCAGCTATCACCTAATAGAAAAATCACTCATCTCTCCAAGTCCAGTGAAAGCTCTGCTTCAGTTTCGGATGAAATCCCTTTAGAGAACGATTTGTCTGTGTTACCAAGTCAGACCTCTGCATTTAAGGTGTGTAAGTCTGATATTGAAATCAAACAAATGCATTTTCTTCATTTTATAATAGATAAATGGATGCCCAACTTATTGAGAAAGCACGTAGGATGACAGAGGTAGTATGTTTAACAAGTGAGACTATGGCTTATAAATTTTTTCTTTCCAATGAGTGAGATGAAAAGTGAGTGCTTCAGTAAAGTTGAAGGGATCGAATAGGAAAGAGAGAACATGACAACATCGTGATAAGGGCTCTAAGCTTGTCTATCCCTTCTTCCATGACACCCTTTCTATAGAACAATTGATCAGATATAAGGATATCTCAACTTATTTTTTGTTTGGTCTGCCAGCAAATAAAACATCAATACAGAGATAGGGCTGCTGAAAGAAGAATATTGCATGGTGGCTTTGGCACGGGTCCAGGACAGAAGAATCTGCCAGATGTTTATAATACGCCATCTTCACCTATTGCTGCTTGTCCTCAAGAAGCTGCCTCAGAGGCCTTGGAGATGTCATTTGGAGACGGTAGTTATGCCAGAAAACTTCTAAAAAGCATGGGTTGGAAGGAGGTATCTTCATACTTTTCATCAAATAACTTTTTTTTTCTTTTTTTTAAGTCTTCAGAATTTTCATTATAATTTCAGTTTTTTCTATGCGACAAACTTATACCTCAAAAGGCACCACGTCAAGAGAAAGACCGGTGTAGTTGAATTTAATAATGTAGTAGCCCTGTGTAAAATAGAAGTTTAATTTTCATACACCAACAAAAGAATAATATTTCGATCGTCAGTTATTAAAAATGATTTCAAACATGATTTTTACATGAAATCTATAATTGCATACCAATAGTACATTGTTTAGGAACTTTTCTCATCACACTAATAAGCCATGAATACCAACGCCGAGTCTTATCCCATATTTGTCTAATAGTTGGGGTTTATGATTGTACAATAATTGTTTTGTATGAGTTGTGCAGGGGGAGGGGCTTGGAAGTTCTACGAAGGGCTTGGTGGAACCTATTCAACCAGTTGGTAATGTTGGCACTGCAGGTTTGGGATGGTCTCGTTGAAACTGACTCACATGCTTAGCGTCAGTTATAGGGTCTAAAGAGAGCTATTTATTCTCCATATATTCAATATTTTATTTAGAAAGCTTACTTTTAAAAATACAAACCCCAAACCAAGTAAAGTATTGAAAAGATTAGTAGTATATCATCTTCAACTGCGAGGACTATATTTCCATTCAAAGCAGAGGCATCCTCGTGAATATCAAGAGTTATTGATCTAATATACAAATGTAAAAAAAAATGAAAAAATGGTTTCCTATAAAAAACTATAATGTCAAATTAGTTTGCAGCATCCCCATCAATCGTCTCATTGTTGTCATTTCTGTTAAATGCGGCATCTAACTTTCCATCCTCCAAATTCTTCTGTTGAAGCTCGTGTTTTAGTCTTCGAATTTCCCGATCCTTCTCCTCAATTTTATCTTGTAACATGAAAGCCTGCAATGGAATGAATCCATGTTACGTTGGATTCTAAAATATTAATTTGTATGTATTCACCAATAGTACTTGTGACTGTTGTTGGTTATAAAATTTAAAGTAACACGTTCGGATAGTTGTCAAATATTTAACTTCTTCATTCAGAGCAAGCTATTACAATAGTACTCCAACAGTATACAAGAATCACGCTATCTATCCAACCAAGGTCTTGGGTGCGATGAATTTGCACCAAGAAGCATGGACGTTAAGAATAAAATTTAAATGAGCTGAAAGAAATTAAGATATATTAAAATTTGAGGAAAACGCGCCCATTTTTTTTTCATATGCTGAGATATTGATATCTACACGAGATTCATACTTCTAATTCAAAATTTACGATATCAATGTCTTCAAATATAATGTAATCACCCGTTAGCCACCTAATTTCCTAAATAAACTTGTCAAAGTAATATTTCCATGGATAAGTAACAGAGAATAAAATCTACGCAAGATTCATATTCAAATATAAATTAGACGTACAGATACAGACACAGCACCATACAGAACTAAATGGTTTGTCTGGGATATGCTGGTATTACATTTGTCAAAATAGGTCTGATTTGTATAGCCTATAATTTAGGTAATGCTAGACTTAAAAAATTGTGGTATAGATAATAATATGTATTTTTTAGCCTAGCCCATTTGGTCCGATGCTCATATGGGTCAAGGCCAGGCTGGCCTAAGCTAATGGACTGGTCTGTTTATTTTTTATATTAGATTTTTGTTCTTAATTGTTATGTTGTCCTACCAAAGAAAAAAATTCTTGTGTCTCAGAGTCTTTGTTCTCTTCTTCATCTCTTCTCTTCTTACAAGTTCTTTCATTTCTTCTATTGTAGTGTTCTTAATTTTGCACAATTTTTCATATATTATTTACTCTTGAAAAAAATATCATATCATGGATATGTTGGGTGCTTGATTATTTTGGAAGAGTATTCTAAGTTTTTACAAGTTATTCAAATGTAAACAGTTTTACGAAGACATTTATGTAAATATATTATATATATATATATTTATATTGTTGATAAAAAATTACATTGTAAATATATTGTAATATTTTTTTAATTTTTTATTAGGCTAAAAATGGTCCGTTGACTTAACATAAAGTCAAGTTAAACTAAAAATTGTGATCCATTTTAAATTATAGGTTAGACTAGACTATTAGATTTTTTGAATTCCTCATAGAGTTAGACCAGGCCGGGTTGGACCATTCGTTTTGACAGCTCTAACTGATATACTGAATGGGATAGAAACATGTTATATTATCAGTGTGTAAAAACTTGAGGCCGAATTATTTAATCTGTATAATTATTTATTTAATTCATATAAGTTATTTATTCTGATAACCTTTTTTCAACACAATAGTTGAGTTCCTTTTGTTGCAGGGCCCGCAAACAAAAATAAAATCAACATTGGTTCACAAATTGTTTCTTACGACCCAGTGAGGCATTTTCATAATAGAACATTCTGCAGGTCTTTAAATAATAAAGAAGAAGAAAAAGAGAAAGAAGTGAAAACCGTTTCGTTGGATTTTTCCACATCATTCGTTAGTCCTTCCACGTGCTTATGCAATCCTGTAGTCAATGTCAAGTACCAGTGTTTAATAATTGCAAAAGTATGAAGGTCTATAGATAACTTTTAACCCCTACGTTCTCTAATTTTGCCAAGAAAAATACAAGGCACAAATTTCTATCCCAATTCCTAAAACATTTTGACATGTTAAAATCATCCCAAAATTAGCACATTTATGACAGTATTCCTGGCATACCACACACTTCGAATGACCAGTTTTATAGCCACGCACAAAGCAATATCATTGACTCTCAGTTTGGAGTGATAATTAACAAAACTATAGACACTTGTATGAATCTAAAAGGTGATACAGAAGTTACCAATTAGCTGGTGCAAGAGTCGAGGGAGGGATTACAGAGCCAAAACAACAACAAAAAAATGAATTCCATTGAATAACAAACCTTCAAATTGACTTCTAAGTTGTGAATTCTGGGACTTCTGCGAAGCAAGTTTCAACTGTACTTCGTGTATCTGCATACCAAGAGAAAACAAAAATGGAAAATGAAAACATCTTAAGCATCAATTCAGTAACAATGAATGCCATAACATACATTTTGGGCATTAAGCCCTTATTTTTATAGTTGGACAAATGGGGGAAAAGTGACAATTAGAGCCATAAAGCAAAGATAGAAGCACCTTCCCCTCAGAAACTCGATTTCCAATCTCCTCATTTTCCTGCTGCAGGGATCTACATTTAAACATCAGCATCTTTCCCATCTTGCTTTGGGTAGTAAAATTTATAGCAGTTATGTCGTCTTGCAACTCCTTTATTTTTTTATCCTTCTCCTCAACTAAATTCTATTATCAGATGAGAAATCTTGTAAGGGGTCAACGAGATCAGCCAAATTTGATTCAATAAAAGTCCACTAAACCTTTAATCGGGTGAACTCTTCAAGAACCGGTGGATCTAGTAACAACCTCCTAGCCTGAAAATTATATTACAAAGAATATCAATGCATTAACATTCTAAGAATCAAAAGAACAAGCATAGAATACAAGATACATTTGATGTGGAAGTTGTGCAGCAACATTAAATTTCAACCAACATGTGAGATGATATAAACAAAGATGCCACGAACATAAAAGTAGCAAATAACCATGATGTGAAAGTACAGCAGAATAACAATTAGAATAAATTCAGTACCATTGCTTGTGTGTTAAATTTCAGTGATATAGGGAATGAAATGACGATGCAAAAATTTTAATTTTAAAATAATAAGGCCACCTATTAATTCTGAGCGGATAATCAGTGATCTAAAACTCAAGTGGACCTGAATAACTAGAAAGTAATACCTGGATCCTTCTATCCTTAGAGTCAATACCAAGGAATATATTACAAATAATTAAAGTAAAACTCTAGTGTGTTCTCTTCCTCAGGACTTGTGGGCAATTATAAATAGATATTATAAGTTTTTTACATTGTCTTCGGTTTATAACTAAGCCTATTGATGTTATTTACTTGCAATCTTGAAGCTACTTTGCCGAAACTCACGATTTACATGAAAAAAATTCTTTACACATTAATACTTTTACTTTCGATAGTTTTACAACACAATATGATGTTTTTCTTATTTATCTGTTATATAAATGTGCAATTCATGTTCAAATTTGTCCAGGTTCATAGCACAAAAAATAAAAAAATGAAAAAAAATAGTGACAAGATTCAAAATGAAAAGAGAAGGAACAATAGTTATTTTCTTTTTAAATTAATGATATGGAATATGATCCATAAATACATAAGGATAATAATATATATATATAATTTTTTTATCAACAGTGTGGAGCTATCCAAGGAATTCAAGTTTGAGAAAATGAAGGGATCAAGTAATAGTGATAGGGTTTTAGATTCAACAATAAAAGTTGATATGATTTTTGTTATAAATTAAAACTTGATATGATTTTAATACACACACATTTATCTTTACATTATTATAATAATTATTGTCAAACTTTTTAATTTTACATTGACATTTTAAATTGATTTTCTATCTACCCAAAAGACTGTTAATTAACACAACTGCCCTAATTGAAGGTGAATTTATTGGGAATCTCATCATTGTTCGCATGGGATACGCTAAATATTTTCAAGAACTCAATTAGGTTATCATTTGCGAATAATCAAATAAATGATGCAGTAGCTTATCACCCATGCTCTTTACTTAATGACATGTACATATATGCGAGCAATACCTCAAAAAAATTGAAATACAAGCAAGTGGGCAAGGAATCAAGAGCAATGCCTCAAAATATTTTGGAAACCCAGAGGGATTCTAAATAACTGCATAAAGAAGAATCAGCACCAAGCAAATTGATTTCATATCTATCCACTTATGTTATAAACTTACCTGCATTGCTTGTGGCTTGAGTTGCAATTTCAGATCTTGCTCAACAGACTGGAGTGGAGAACATTTCGGACGACAATAAACAAGAAGAAAGCCAAATAAGAACAACAATAAAATGAACACTTAATTGTCGTGCTTGATCAGCCAACGACAGAATAAATTTTTCCGCTGGAATATCCAATTTGACCACTATAAAGGCTAAAAAGTTTACGGTACCCTCATTCGAAGTGAACTGTAGCTGTCAAGCAGACAATAGTGAAACCTCATACAGACAATTATTTTGATGTTCTTTAGTGTAGATGTAATGATAAAGGATGAGAACAGGAAAGACTGCACTTTATATTTTTTCCTACTTCCTTCATATACTCGTGCACATAATACACTTTATATTTCTGCTGGAAGAAGAAAGATGGAATTTACTCAAGTGGTCATGGTTGATGCTGGGAAGAAACACGCGCACATACACAATCATGCTAATGCAATAACAGGCATGAACCTTATTTTAAGGTATTACCTTCAACTCTGCCATCTCTTTTTCTCGTTTTGCAAATGTTACTATGAATGCAGCTTCCTTTTTCTGTGCCTTTTCAAGCTGTTAACCAGTAAGAAAAAGATACTTCTCTCTTTTTAAAAAGATAAATGAAGCCAAATGAATGGATGATGAATTATTTTAAACAGAATAAAATAGAAAACCTTCTCTCTTAAAGACACTTCAGAGGATTTCAAGGTCTGAAGATTCTTCTTCAACACTTTGGGGTCTAAAAAGGAGAAAGATTAAACAATATTCAGTTATACATTCAATACAGAGAAAATAATTGTAAAAAGAGTCAGTTCTTTAACAATTAATACAGGTATATGTCACGTGTAAAACAGAGTATAAAAAAACCTGGAGTGATCCCAGCAGGTAAGGAAAGCTCATTCTTAAGTGCAGAATGCCAACTCTGAATCTCAGATTTTGCAGCCTCAAGTTCATTCTGGAAATGCACGTTCTTGTCAATATTTCTAAGCAAGGAAAAGGTACAGCTCAAATCGAAGCCTATTCATTGCAAATCAGTCTGAATTCAAGTCTTAAATTACATCAGTTCTAACTAAAGTTTTCTTCCCTAAATATCAAAGCTCAAATTCTTTCACACAGAAAAACTATAAAAACGAGAAAAAAGACTGCAAAATATAAATTATTTCAAGATAAAACGTACTTGACACGTCACAAGTGTATCCTTAAAGTTCTGAAGACTGCAAAATACGAAGATCAAAAACATATTTAGACCAAAGTAATTAACCTCAATCTTGGCATAGTACATTATATCTCACACCAATAATTAACTTCAAAAACATATTTCTGACCAAAATAATTGACTTCAAAATACCTCTCTCGCAGTGACAAGATCATTCCTGTTTTAACACCAGAGGCTTCTTCAGCTTTTGCTTTAGCCTGCGTCACAATCACCATTTAATTTCTGTCTCTTTTCTTTTTAAAAGCATATCATTAGTATATAAACAGCGAAGCCCCTTTGCCCATGCCAACTTCCTGTGCTCACCATACATGAACAAGAACAAGAACAATCCCCAACGAAACATATATCACCAATGCACACGACAGAGATCAAGATAGTAAAAACCCAAAAAGTCAACCAACATACTCGTAAAAAGAAGTCAAAATTAAATTATTGTGAAAACAAAAAATAAAATCACTCTAAACAATTCCTGCACAACCACAACCCAACAAGCCAAAAGAAAAATAAAGAAAGAAAAGATAACACATTCTACCATATCCTGCACCTAAATCCTGACACTGCATAAAGATTCATGCAATCCGTACCTCGTTCGACAGAAAAGGATCGTCGTTGTGATCTTCATCGTGGTAATCTGGAGGAGAGCTCTTACCAGCTACATTTCAAAGCAACGGTACAATAAAAGTCAACACAGCACGTCAAAAGGAAACAGAGTTAATCAGCAAACAGAGACAAGAATCAAAACCTGAATTCCTTCGGCCAGATTCGCCTCCAGAATTTAAGTCCTGAGTCTGGGAGAAGCAACGTTGAGGTTAAAAGGAATGGAATGAAAAGAAATGGCGAGGGATAGTGGCGCTTACACCGTCGAAACGAGAAGAGGAAGCCATGGTGTTGAAGAAACCCTTGAGCGATGTGAAAGAAGCGTGGTTTTGCAAAATCGTTTTTCGGTGAAGCGAGTGAAAGTGGAAGAAAGCGCAATGACTATAAAGTTAAGAGAAAGAAACAGTTTAACTGAAAGAGTGAAATTGGTGGGTTGGTTTGAAACGGTTACAGTTACTACTGTGATATTTATTCAAGACAGTTATTAGTTAATGACAACCGTAACCTATTATTGTGACTCTACACATGATTCGCAGTTTGTTTACCTGATAATATAACATCTTTTGGCATGTTTTCGAAGATTCCAAATCCTTGATTTGAAGGATCAACTTTGGAGTTCTGCTTAACATGAAGTTATGCAAAAGAAGAACTAGAATGCTATTATCTGGCGTCGTTTTAGTGAGAGTGACATTAATAGAGTCAGGGAGAATTTTCCTGCTATAGCAGTGCATCAAACCAACAGAGGCTAGAAAATCTGCTAGAGACTTGATTCGTGGTAGAAATTCTGAAACGATTTCGGTTTCTAGAGTTGTATATCACAACTCAGTGCATAATTGATGAGCCTTTGCACGAGTACGTTTCTAGAAATGATCATGGACTTTCTCTCATACTGCATACAACACCGGACATAATGGATCTTGAAAGAGACTCGGACCCAGGAAAGGGCATTTGATCTTGTTGCTTTCACTTTCACCGACAAATCATAGAAGAATTTTCGGACAAACAAGAAAATTTGCTTTGACTAAAAAAACTATGTTGTCGGGAAAAAGAGCTAAAGAGTGTTTTTCCGAGCTGGGTTAGAGGAGTCTTGGTAAGATAGAGCTCTTAGAGGAGACCGAACTATATTTTCGAGTTGGTGAACCGACATGTAATTTACTTGTGGAAAACTTTTCGACATTTAAGTAACTAAGAGTACAAAATAAGTGTATAAGTGTTTAGGGAAAAATAGAATGAATATACCCTGTCATCTTGATGTATGTTTATAGGCTTTGTAAGCCTTAGTAATTGATAACCAGATAGAAAGCCTAAGTCATAACTAGATTGTGGTGATTAACCATAACTGATTTGTACTTAACCATAACTAAACTGCACAAGACTAACTAAATTAACCTGAACTGTTAGGATTTGTTATAATAACATAATCTTGTTATTATACGTATCTCGAAGATACGAGGGAGTATGTGAGTCCCTTAGGCTCGAAATCCAAATATGAGGTTGCAGATAAACCAATTTACGTGGAGGAACGAGTTTGATGGCCTGACCAAGTTATACTTAGTTGTTCCTCTTACGTGACTTTGTCATGACCCATAAGACCGTGCGGTTTGAAGGCTGATATTTGTTACCTTCTGTCCAAGTTGTTTTGAAGGTCGATGTTTGTTGCCTTCAATTCAAATTTAGTGTTTTGGTCATATTGATTATTTACTACCTTTCAATTGAAACCTTGTCATGACAAGGTCTGAGCGCATTAATGAGGGGTTTTTAGTAATGATGACACTGTATTACACCACATCAATTAGGTGGCGGATGCCTCATTTTACATGTGGCCTTACACGTATCCCTAGGCCACTTTTCGCATTCTCGCTTATGCGGAAGTTTCAAATTTTCTCCCTTAGTAAGGGCTTTTTATTTTCATAACTTCACTTTTCCACTTTTTGTCTCTCAGCTTGCCATTGTCTTCTTCTCGAGTTTTCCTTCATTTCTTTCCTGGGTCGCTCTCATCTTCTTCTTCTTCAAGTTCTCTCTCATTTCTTTCCTGAGTCTAGGTATGTTTTCTTCCTCCTTTCTTTTGCTTCATCTCGGGAAAGAGTTCCTTTTATCGAGAAAGAGATCGTTGGGATGGGAGAGGACATTTTCTCTTCTAGTCATACAGATTCCTTCTCTATGGAGGGGAGTTTAGTGGAGGAAGTTGATCTTTTCTCCGCCGTAGTTGCGGTGGTTCCTATTACTAAGGTGGCAACAACAACAACAGACATTGCTACCGTAGCTAGGGTTTCCCGAGGTAAGCCGCTGCCTTTTCTGAGCTGGTTAGGTCGAGTCCTGTGAAAAAGGATAAGGGAGATGTTTCTGACCTTGATGTCGACCTCGAGTGCTATTGTTTGCTTGAGGAAGTTGCCTCATATGGGTTTGAGTTCACCTCGGTAGAATCTATACAAAAGTTTCTTAACTCTTTTGATGTTTGTGTAGATATTATGACTGAGTTTATTGTCACCAAGAACTGCAAGGGTTCTAATAGGTTTTACATGAAGCCTTTACCTAATGGTGAAGACTTTATTTTTGTGTATGAGTTCTTTTTCAAGGATCTTGATGTTATCTTCCCCCTTTCCAAGTTTGAATGTGGGATTTTTTCTGCATTGCATATAGTTCCAAACCAGCTACATTCAAATAGTTGGGCTTTCCTGAAAGCTTTTCAAATTTTGTGATCAACTCCATATCCCTACTGTAAATAAATTCATGTATTTTTTCCAACAAAAACATAAAAGACAAAGTAAAAAAGAATATGAGATATTGTTTTGTTATGTTCAATACCTTATCTCCTTAAATGTGATTTATCCTTGCTCTATACCTAAGTCATTATGAGACACATTTCGAAATTTTAGTACTCCATTTGCACATGAATGACTCCCCCAAACCTAGAATCTTGTCCTCAAGTAAAGTGATGTTATTTTAATCTTGTACTAGGTTATAATGTATGACACAAAAGGTTAGAAAGAAATCACTTCTCACAAGATTCACAAAATAAGTTCTTTTCAAAATCCAATTCAAAATAATTTTATCACTTCAAGTAAAAGCAAGATGAGTGTACATTTCAACTTCCAAAAATTATAAAAGAAACAATTCATTAACTTTTCTCAAAGAAGCAATCTATCTCATTTTGAATTCATCTCACCAAAAAGTGTTTCTCTTAACCAACCACTTCAATCAAGCAATCTAAAATTGATATTCATCTTAAACTAATAATCACTTTTGCTAATTAAGACTTGAATCAATAAGGTCTTTTTAGGCTTGTAATGAGGCTGAGGCTAAGAATAAATATTGGTTTTTCTTGGATAAATAAAATATTTGAAGGATTAAAGAAATATGAATGGTTTTGTTTTTCCAACTCCTCAACTTACAATTTTGACTAAATATTCTCACAACTTTTTTTCAAATGACTTTGACATTCATATTATTTATTCTGCTATTCTTTTTTTTTTTCTAAACAACAGAAGAACATTCTTATTTGGTTCCAGTAGCCATAATACATGATCATGTAAGAAACTATCACAACATTCAATAATTAGCCATAATTCATATTTATCTTTTATAACTTTTTCAACCCTCGTACTTCTTTAATCCTTCAAGTAAAGGTTGGGATAAATTTTTTTACATGGCTAAAGGTTTATTTTTCTAAAAAAAAAAACATTCAAGCTCAAATAGGGTTAAAAAATGTTAATTCTCTCAAGGTTGGCTATTTGGCTCTAATTTAGCTTACTCAACAAAAATGTGTCTTTATCATTTTCAAGTCTTTTCTTAACAGGTAATATAAGTAAAGAATCAAGCAATATTAGTTACTATTATGAAGTGATGGTATTCAATCTCTCTAAGTTAATTCTTTCACTTTGACTCTCAATATACTTCTTTAATAAAGTCAATTCCTTAGTTTCAAAAATAATTTCTTTTCATGTCTATGCACACTCTTCCTCTATTTGGATTTAACATGTAATAATTGATTTCACTCTACCATCCTCAATTGTTTTCCTAATCACATATAGAAAATGTACATCAATTTACTTGAAGTAATTGTTTACTCTTATTCAGGAATATCACAAATAACAAAAAAAAACAAATAAAAAAATAAATATAGAGAAAGAAAGAAAAATTATTACTCTCCACCAATTATATCATCATGTGGATCGTGGAGGTCTTCATCTTCTCTATCATCTTCAGCATCATTAGCAGCTCTACTCCTCTCCAAAAAGTTTGTCTGTCCCTAGACCAATTAATATAAGAAGCAATTGGATCTAGGGTTGACATCTTGTTGGGTTTTGATAATGGTGAATAGAGAACATGTAGAAACTTTTATTAAGATTTTCTTTTACTAACACCAAAATAAAAACTTACTTTTATTTATGAAAAATAAATTCTAAATAACAAGAAAAAAAAGTAAAGCATAAAAATACTGGGTTGCCTCCCAAGAGCGCTTGTTTAACGTCTTTTTAGCTCGACGCTTGTAATTTAATCATGGTGGGTAGGTCCTTGGGTTGAGTGTCTCCACTTAACAATCCAAATATGGTTGCAACATTTTCCTACTCACAATTTTGGTTCTCCTAGAATATGGACTTTCAAATTCCACAGTGTCATCAACCTTGATTTCCTTGATAATCCACAATTTTGACCATTTTGACTTTAATTTCCTAGGGAGGAGTTTCATCTTGGAGCTGGAGCTACCAAATAGAATTGGTTGACCTGGTTTAAGTTCATTTTTTCTTATAATGTTGTCATGATGAACCTTGACTTCCTCCTCTTTGTACAATATGGAGAGCTTATTAGCATTGAGTTTCGTTTCCACAAATTCATGCACTAAAGACTCTTTCTTTTCTTCAAGTACTTGTGGAATACAAAAATTTAAGGCTTTCTCCAACATATTCGAAGTGGACAATTTCTTTTTTGTTACAGGAAAGGCTTCATCTGGTGAGTCTATCCTTAAACAGTTTTTTCTACCATTGGAGTGCTGAGAAGCCTCAAAAACATTAAAATTCACCTCATCATTCTGAGCACTCATTTTGAGCTTTCTATCATCCACGTCAATAATAACTTTAGCAGTTTTCATGAAAAGACGCCCAAGAATAAGAGGAACTTCTTAATCTTCCTCCATATCCATAACTACAAAATCTACTGGAAAAAGAAATTTGTCAACTTTTACCAGTAGATCTTCCACAATTCCATGTGGATATTTGATAGACCTGTCTGGCAGTTGTAAAGTCATTCAAGTTGGTCTCACCTCTATCTCTCCTATCTTCTTCAACATAGATAAAGGCATGAGATTAATGATGGATCCAAGATCTAACAATGCCTTCCCCACTGAGAGATTATCAATAGTTACTGGTATTGTGAAACTCTCAGGATCTCTATATTTTTTAGGTAGAGATTTTTGAAAAATGGCACTGCATCCAACTTCTAGTTCAATAGTAACATCCTCCTGAATTTTTCTTTTCTTTGTCAACAACTCCTTCAAAATTTTTGCATATGTGGGTATTTGTTCCATGGCTTCTGTAAAAGGAATATTGATTTGCAACTTCTTCAAAATGTCCATGAATCTAGTAAATTGTCTCTCCTTATCCTTCTTTGATGGAGCATGGGGATAAGGTAAACCTTTTATAGGAGGACTACTCACTTCTTTTCTCTTTTTTTGTTTTTTTTTTCTTTTCTATTCTCCTCAACTTCCTCTCTTCTCTTTCTCTCTCTATTTTTTTCTCATTTTTCTTTTTCTCCTCATAATCACTCTCTTTTTTGACCTCTTCATCTTTTTCAAGATTCTCACCTATCCCTTGGCCAATAACAATGCCTCTTCTGGTAGTAATAGACTTGCAATGTTATTTTAGATTGACTTGTGTGTTGGCCGAGAAATTTCTTGCTTGTTGATCAGTAAGTTGCTTTGCTAGTTGTCCCATTTGTACTTCAAGATTTTTTATTGATGCCTCTGTATTCTTCTGATTCGTTATAGAGATATGCAAAAATTGATTAAATGAATCTTCCAACTTGGACAACCGGTTAGGTTATTGAGATTGCGGATTCTGAAATTGTCGGGTTGGCTGATTCTGATAGGATTGTTGAAATTGTTGCCTTTGGGGTTGCTTCCAGTTTTGATAGTAGTTATTGGAATAGTTATTTTGCCTTCCCTGGTTATTGAGGTATTGGACTTCTCCCGCTAGCTCAAGTTCAATAGTGTTGCAGTGACCATTAGGATGATATCCTGAACAAAAATCGCATCTCATTATCTTATAAGATTGGGATGATGGACCAACTTGTATTTTCATTATTTTCTTTAATTCTTCCATTTGTTGTGTGAGCAACTTATTTTGTGCCAAAAGTGCATTCTGGGTATCTAACTCCAAGATTCCAGCAACCGAGCTCCCCTTTTTAGGATCTTGACCTCTATCATAGTTTACTTGATGATCATTGGCCGCTAAAGCATTTACGATAATAATTGCTTCTTCAACACTCTTCATCATCATCAATCCACCAGCTGAAGCATCTATGGAGGAAAAAATCGAGCTTAAAATTTTTCTTCTACATCTCCTCATCTGGTTAGGCTTTGATTTGGATGCGATTGCAACCAAGTCTTCGCCTTTATAGTCAGAGAAAAAGAAAAGAACCTCAAGTAAACAGCCTCCTCGTCTGCTCCAACTACTCCCATAGTACCACATAGTTCATAAAATATGGAGAGATGAGTATATGGATCTTCATTATCCATCCCTATAAATTGATTAGCAGTGACTAATGACAACAAAGCAAGCTTCAGATCAACTCCTTTGGTAGGCCCTTGTTCATGTGTATAATCTCCCAACAATCTTCTTTGTTGATTGTTCTGCTGGTTATTGTTCTCTCTTTCAGCTGCCATTGTGATTTGTTCTTCAGGGATTAATGATAAACTTGAAGAGAGTAATTCTCCCTGCACTTGCTCTATCATTTTTTTCTTTCTAGCTCTGCTATTATTTTTCCTTACTGTCTTTTCTATTTCAGGATCAAACAACAATTACTCTGTAGGAATTTTACCTCATACAAAAACAAAATAAACTAAAAAAATTAAATATAACAAGAATAAAAATCATTAAAAGAAAGAAATAACAAAATAAAATTAAGAATAAGAAGAAAAGAAAAATAATAAATCAAAATTAAACTGAAAAATATATAATAACTTATTAATAAAATAAATAAAAATCAAATAAAATTAAAAAATATATAGTAGAAATAAAACAGAAAACTAAAAATGAAGAGAAAAAATACACCAAATAAAAACTAAAAAAATAAAGATAAAATAATAAAATTTAATATAAATAAATGATAATAAAATAAGAGAAAGAGAAAAAAAATTAAAAATTAAAGATGGAAGATAAAAAGTAATAACAATAAAAATTAACAATTAAAAATAAATAATAAAATAAACTTGAATTAAAATTGATAATAATAGAAGTGAAAATAAAATAGAAACAAACTGGATGAGATAAAATAAACAAATAATAAAATAGAATAAAATAAATAAATAATTGACAAATTGATAAATAAATAAAATAAAGAAAAAATAGTTAACAGAAAAAAATTATAAAAATGATATAACAACTTACGGATGAAATAAAATTGAAAATAAAGAGTAAAATAATAAATTTCAAAATAAGTAATGAAAAGAATGACTAATAAAAAAATATAAAGTGTAAGATATAATAACGAAGAAATCAAGTTAAATAAAATAAAATAATAAAAAATAAATAAAAGATAAAATAACTGAAAAATAATAAAATTAAATAAAACAATGAAAATGACAACTAAAAAGAAAAAATAAAAACAAATAAGAATCATAACAATGAATAAAAATAAATAATAACAATACTCAAGATAAAATAAAATAACAAATAAAATAAATTGAACGAGAAACAAAATTAAAATATAAGAATAAAAATAAAAATAAAGATATTCAAAAGCAAAATTAAAAGTGATTATAATACTATTAAATATCTTGATACAAGTTTCCGACAACGGCGCCAAAAACTTGTTAAACGATTTTTAAGAATATATTTTCAGCAAGTGTATTGAATCAATGTAGCATCTACAAGTGTCGTATCCACAAGGACTTGTGTAATATTTAAGAAGAATTATAATCTCTTATTTAACTCAATTTTGAATATGTAAAATAAAATTTCTTTTATATTGTTTTTAATAATAAAATCTAAAAACAAATAATAATAAAGCAATATTAAGATGATAATAAAAAGGTATTGAGATTGAATTTCATCTATCTGCCTCTTCTAAAATCCTCTGATTATCAATATATATAATCAATTATTTAATGTTATTGAGGTTACAAAATTTCGTTCTAAACCAAGCCCTTGATTTAAAATGTCTAAGAATTAAATTATAACAATTGATTCCTCAAATTATCATAATAAAACCCCTTGCTTTAAGTTCAAAACCATTCAACAAATATATTTAAATTTATTCCTACTATTCAAACATATAAGATTATTTAATTCAGATCGGATTTAAGATAAATTTTCTAATATAATCGTAAATCATAAATCAAAAGATGAGTGATCAATTCATCTCCGCATTAAGAACAGAATTAAATCATTAACACTGAATAAAAGACATCATGTATATCAATCAAGAGTAAAATAGAGGAGTTTGACAAATTACATTCAATCTCAATACAAAGGAAAGTTAGTCACTCATGATTATGAGCAGCTTATATACCAGAATGGATGTGGGGATGAGAAATTAATCTTGAATCTTCTTTTAAGTTGATCCAGGACCTCTTCCTTCTCCTTTTCAGTCTTTTCTAAACACTCTTGATATTCACCAAGATGGGATGTCAACATAAGAGCTTTTGAGTCCTTTATATAAGAGAGAATTAGGTTATTTTTAGCTTAAGTGAGAATAACCAACTTAAGTGAAAACAACCCACTTTTGTAAAAATGGTCCACTTTAGTGAAAGCAACCCACTTAAATGAAATTAGTCCAATTGTTGGCCTAATTTTACTCATTGACTTTTATGTTTCCCATTCCTTTCAACTTTTGCTCTTTCTTCCCTTGATTTATTGATTTTTCTTCTATTTTTGATACCTACTCTTGCATACAAATACACACAAAATTTTCTCCATTGGGAGAGGTTATCTTTGCTTGTTTTTAGGAATTTCTAGTTGCTAAGTGCCTAATAAATATAAATTTTTGTTTAAATTTTACCACTTAACAATGGGTAAGTTGGTTGAAGGTTGGAAATGAGTGAGATGTGTGACATGTGATGTCGTGTACATGATTGTAATAATGGTGCGTAACAACTCATTTTCTTTGTCCATGTATTTGTGGCCTTACAAATTTCCTGTACAAAATAGTTTAACATATAAAACCCCAACTGTAACGTTGGGTTTGTGAAGATTAGTTAAAAAAGTTAAGTGCATGAGGTGTACTTTATTGTTTGTTTTGTCAAGTATTAACACACCTCCAATTAAACTTAAAATATAAGCCTATAATGGGCATGAAGTTGTTCCCCATATGGTTCTTCTAGTAATGACAATATGTTTTCTCTTAGCCACTTTAGTTTGACCTTATTACTAAGTAATCTGTTTTGATAGACACAATACCTAAATATGTATCACACAATTCTTCCCAGTCGAACATTGTGGGACCAATCACCGAGGGTCCATCAACTCCTAGCTTGAGCTGGAGTGCCACATTTTAAAGTGTTATGGTGCACTTCCCAATGGGTAAATGGAATGTATGAGTATCAAGTTTCCACTGCTCCACCACAGTGGTTACCAAATAATAGTGATCCACCTTGAGATGCCTAAGTTTTCCTATGTTAGCAAATCCAACTTGCTCTAGTATATGAACTACTAAAGAGTGTTGTTTGGGCATTGAATGACAATAGGATGAGATAATATTGGTTTCCTAGGATTTTATATAAAATTAGGTAAGCATGATGTTTCCATGTTGAAAATTTTTCATAGTAAATGAAATTATATTAAACTTACCAATGTAGCAATGGAAGTGGATATGTGGTAGAGTTGTTTCCAAAATAGCATTTTTGTGTCAATATTAGTTTAAAGGGTAGAGAAAAATATGAACAAATATTTGTGGTTCAAAATAAATTTGATAAATTGCTTTGAAGATCTAGAGACACTATCTTTATGGTGCACAGTTTCTTGTATTAAGTGATCACAAGAGTCTTAAATATCTATTTGATCATAAAGAATTGAATAAGAGGTAGAGGAGGTGGATGGAATTTCTTAAAGACTATTATTTTCAATTGACGTACCATCCAGGGAAAGCAAATGTGGTGGCAGATGCATTGAGTAGAAAAATTGTGCAAGTGTTTGCAATGATGATCAAGGAATTGGAGTTAGTGGAGGAATTTAGAAAATCTAAGTGTGGAAATGGATGTGCAGATGGTAATCACCAATGATTTTCTAGGAAGAATAAGAGATAAACAACTAGAAGACGTCAATTTAAGACACATAATAGAAATTTTGGGCACTGACCAAGTTAAAGAATTTAAGATGGGAGCTGATGGAATTTTGAGGTTTCGGGGTAGAATCTGTGTACCAGTTGATGTTGAGTTGAAAATAATTATCTTACAGGAGGGCCATAAGAGTCAACTTAGTCTACATCGTAGCATGACTAAGATGTACCAAGATTTATTTCCACAATTGCTCTGTTTTGATAGACCTTCTAGGGGTCGGGTATGAAGAAGGATGTGGTTTAATATGTAGCTGTTTGTCTAACTTGCCAAAAGGCTAAAGTAGAACATCAGAGACTTGGAGGATTGTTACAACAACTAGAAATACCAGAGTGGAAGTAGGATGGGATGCAATAGTAGAGTTCACATATAATAACAATTATCACACTAGTATTGGGATGACACCTTATGAAGCATTGTATGGGAGTAAGTGTAGAATTCCCCTTTTTTGGTATCAAGATAGGGAGAGTGTACTGATTGGGCCAAAGTTACTTCAACAAACCATTGAGAAGGTCAAACACTTCAGAAAGTAGACAAAAGTCTTATGCAGATCAAAGAAGCAGACCTCTGGAATTTCTAGTATGTGACCATGTGTTTATTAGAGTGACACCTAAGGGTGTGGGAAGAGAAGTCAAAGAAACTTTCTCTCAAGTTCATTGGACCGTACCAAACCATTAGATACATTGGTCCAGTGGCTTATGAGATTGTCTTACCTCCTCAACTGTCGAATCTGCATAATGTCTTCCATGTGTCCCAACTCCGAAAGTATGTCCCTGATACTAGTCATATACTTGAAATGGATGAAGTGGAATTCAAGGAGGACATGTCTTTTGAAGCTAGACCAGTGAGAATCGAAGATACGCAAATCAAGGAACTCAGAGGTAGAAAAATCAGTACGGTGAAGGTAATATGGGATGCCAAGTCGAGAGATTCCACTTGGAAACTTGAAAAGGACATGAGAGAAGTTTATCTAGAGTTATTTTCTGAGTAAATTCTCTTTTCAAGGACGAAAATAAATTTGATGGGAAGAATGTGAGAAATCTTTTTTAAGAGGGTATTTATTAAAAGAAAGAGAAAAAGCATAGGAGTTTTTATTTTCTCAGAGAAGTCTCGTGAATCCTTATCCCTTTTCCTTTCTCCATTCTCTTTCCTCCTTGCTTCTCTAAGATTTCTAACCTATCTTCCATCCATCTCTAGATTAAAGTTCAGTGGTGTACTTCTAAGGTGAAGAAATTTTATACCACTTAAGAAAATCCAAAATTACCACATGCATGAAGGGATCATTAGGTTGAGTTTAATTTGGGTTTTCATGTGGAATTTTAAGAATTTTGGGAATATGATAGTTTTATTTATACAATGTGTAGTCTAACCCTTAGGTTATGAAATTTTATTTTCTTGGTTTTTGGTCTGGGTACCAGGGAAGAACTCATGGAAAATTGTGAAAAATTTGTATAAGAAGAAAAGTAAATTGAAAGGTAAGGGAAGCTAATCTAAGTTTATTAGTATGTAAAAATTTTGAATAATATTTTTTGTGGAGATGCCCCAGTCTTCGGTTATGTTTATAAATGCATGATTCTGATATTAATAATTGAAGTTTAAATTTGAGAGTAAATATAAATATTAAGAGAGGCAATGTGACTCCATGGATTTTAAGATATTTAAATTTGAGTGTAGTGATAATTGTTATGTATTGATGTTAGTAAATTTGTAGATGTACATGTGTAGTATAAATTGATATGTTTTGAGTATAAACCTTTCCTAGGTGGAAATACTATACTGGTTTAACTAGGATGTATTGAATTGGTCCTTTTGAAAGAGATATCCTAAATCTATTAATTCTAAACTCAAATAGAGAAAGGAATTAGGTGGTGAGAGTTGAGGGAGATTTCTATAATCATGCTTGTAGTATGAAAAAGGATCGAGTGGCAGGTTATTAGGAGTTTACCCTATCACCGGTAGGGGATAAGTTCCAAATTACGTAGTCTAGTTCTGATGATACAACTAGATGAAGGTGGTGTGACAGGTGCAAATTTCTGAGACTAATTCAATACATGTGAGTCTTCCGGAAGTAGTGTCAAAGTCTATAGTGTATGATTATATAAGAGGCATGAGATGAAATTTTTAAACTATGTTAATCATTAATTATAATTGAGGTGTGATGAGTATTATGAATGAATATGAGACTTTCAAAGTTTATATAAGATTTTAGCTTACCTTTTTCCTTGTTGTGTATGTGTTAGAACTATGATGATCAGGTTGGTGTACACGTGAACAAACTTTATTGCAAGAAAAAGTGGTTTGATTAACAGTGGGAGAAAAGGAAATTCATTCCTTATGTGTATTTTGAAAAACAGTTTTTGGGTATGTTTGATTTGTAAATATAACTTCATATAAGGGGAGGTATTTTGCTGAATTATATATATGTCAAATTATGTAGATGGAAGTGTTTATAAGTTTGTTCATGATTGTGTAGTAATAGTTATATTGTTAGTTTTTGGATTGTTACATATAGAGGATATAGTGAACTGTGGTAGAGAACAATGTCTCCTATGTGGATTGAGGCTAATATGTTGACAAGTCTAAATCCAATCTAGACTGTTGTTTTTGGGTGATACACTAATGATATGACTAGATGTAATCCTTATTGTTGCTTTTAAGACATTTTTATCAATGGTGTATGACAATGTTCAGAAAAATCTAAAGTGCACAGTAGACCATTTCTACTCAATGTGGCGTGAATATTGTGCATTGATGAATACATATGTAATCTTGACTGTTGTTGACATTCTGTTCAATGACCTATGTCAATGTTCAACAAAATCTAACGGTGAACAGTACCTTGTTTACTGTGATATGAATGTTGTGTGTTAATAAGGACAAATGTAATAAGGTGGCCCTCTAATCAACTCCATGTTTAAATGTTTAACAAATAAGGTGTCTTGTGTAGTATGGTGGATGAATATTGTGCATAGATGAAGGCAAAAACAATGTTGGTCATTGCATGTAAGGTGACACTTTGCTAAAGGCTCTAAGCCAATGTTTAGGTAATAATGATGATGAATAGTGCCTCACGTAGTGTGTTGGGTGAATCCTGAGCGTCCATGGAGGCAGATGCAATCTTGGTTGTTGCATGTTGGTAACATTTTTCTCAAAGCTCTAATTCAATGTTTAGGTAATAATGGCGACGAATAGTGCATCATGCAGTGTGTTGGGTGAATCTTGAGCGTCCATGGGGGCAGATGCAATCTTCATCATTGTATGTGGGCTAACACTCCTCTCAAGAATCTAAGTCAATGTTCAGGTAATAATGGTAGTGAACAGTGTCTCGCATAGTGTTTTGGGTGAATCCTGTGCATTGATCATGGTTGATGCAATCATGGTTGTTGCATGTAGGATGACACTCTGATCAAGGCTTTAAGCAAATGTTCAGTAAAATTACCAACTAATGGGGAGTTATCCCATGTCCTACTTACCACTAAAAATTGAGATCATGATCAAATTTACATGAGTGCTAGAATGTTTGTTATGTTTTACTTCATTTTTTCGTCATATGTTAAGAATTTGAAATTCATGTAATTTGTTTGGTTATGAAGTTCAATATCAATCATGGATAAAGTTTTAATTATTTAAATAAAGCATACACAATACGAAGCTTATAACATGAAACATAAACACATCATGAAATAATTAACTTAGGAAACAAAAATATACATGTTGAACATAACCACACATCATACCAAGAAAAATAAAACAAAAAAACATAGACAATCATTTGATCTTTAACAAGTCATTCAATTATTTATCACTGTCGCTATAGTTGAGGGTGAAACTTTTTATATATTTATATATTTATATACTTATATATTTATATACTTATATACTTATATATTTATATATTTAAATACTTACATATTTATATATTTATATATTTATATACTTATATATTTATATATTTATATACTTATATACTTATATACTTATATACTTATATACTTATATACTTATATACTTATATACTTATATACTTATATACTTATATACTTATATACTTATATACTTATATACTTATATACTTATATACTTATATACTTATATACTTATATACTTATATACTTATATACTTATATACTTATATACTTATATACTTATATACTTATATACTTATATACTTATATACTTATATACTTATATACTTATATACTTATATACTTATATATTTATATATTTATATATTTATTATTTATTTATATATATACATATGTATGCATGTATATATATATATGTAATGTTTTAAATTAAAATCTTCTTAGCTTAGTGGTTGAAGTATCAGTCTTCAACTCTAAGGTCCTGTGTTTAAATCTTGTCAAGTTCCAATAATTTTTCTTGTAGTAGCAATTATTAAAACTAATGCTTTTCTAACACAAATTCACAAAATATGGAACGGTCCTCAGATTAACTTTTTGAGTTAGTATGTATTGACTTTTATGGTACATAAAATATTTTTTTTAGGATTTGTGTTTGATATATAACTATTTTATAGATGTTTTTGTATTTGTTATTTATCAATTTGATATTGATTTAAAGCTAGAATTTTAGACTTGTGATTGATTGGATCACTCATTTGCAATATAATGATAAACCAATATTATATTTTTAGTTATTTAAGTATAGGTTATAATGACATTATCTTAATAATATTAACACACTGTAATTGTATGTATATGGTAACAAGTTTGTTCCCACAATTGAAAAAAAGTGTAGGTATATGTTAACAAATTTATTCTCACAGTTGAAAAAAGTGTAGGTATATGTTAACAAATTTATTCCTACAATTGAAAAAAGTGTAGTATAGACTATAGTGACACACCATATATGTTGTTAAATTTCATTCAAAATTTACACTAATATTGTGTGTGGGTATATGTATAAGAATTCTATACCCACATATATTACATCTATAGTGACATTTTCTATATGTCACTAAGTGTTAGATTTGTTGTAGTATTGATGGAGATTTTTCTCAACACACTTAACAAGCGAACCAAGTTTCGATGTACTCCCTCTGTTTCTAAATAAGAGTCGTTTTAGAAAAGTGATTTTGTTTCTTTTTATCTGTCCTTTGTAGAGTTTAAGGTTGCATTAATTGTTTTGTACCAATTATACCCTACTTTTGAAAATATCAATAACAATTAAATTATTTCTTTTATAAGACTTTAAGTGACCTATTACTTATATCAACCAATTACTTAATAAATAATTTATTGTTTCCACCTTTTCATCTACCTTCTCCTTAATCAATAAAATGTATTGTATTTAACTTTTAAAGAAAGAAGACGTTAGAGTGAAATTATAAAGGAAATGAAAAGAAAAATAGGTACTTACACACGAGTTAACAATTATATTATAGAGAGAGTTAAAGAATTATTTGATAACACAAAAGATGATATTAACAAAGTAATTGAATATTCGCTTGAAGTTGAAGAGTGATTCAATATATAGAGTGAAACTGAAAGTGATATCAAATTTTTGTGAAAACAAAAATATTTTTCAAATTTTTTAAATAAAAATTTATGGTGGTGAAAATTTTAAGATTAAAAGTTATAGAGGGAAACTTATTTTGGTAGAGATGAGAAAAAAAGATTTCAGGTACAGATACTGTAGTTGAGAATTGAAAAGTTATTTTTTTAAGTGGAGAGAGAATAGATTGAATACTCTTTATTATAGAAAGAAAGAGAGTACACACTTTAAATGATAAGGGTATTATTGGAAAAAAAATTAAAAATTTATTACAAATAGTAAAAGTTACTCCTTTTATTGGTTTGTGTAACAAAACCTTAAATGACTCTTATTTAGAAACAGAGGGAGTAGTATTTTAGATATTGTCCTCAGGAATTTGGTAACGTTAGTAATTTCCTATCTTGTGTGTATAGAGAAAGTAGAAAGATAGTTGATATATTGCTTTATGATAGAGTATATAAAAGTAGTAGTGAAAAATTAATAAACAACCTTATATAAGAAAGAGATTGGATTCTGATGCACTTTCTAACTCTTTAATCTTCATTGAATAAATAAGATTTCAATTCTATTACTTCCATGTTCATTAAGTAACTCAACCAGATCCCTCAAAATTGTGTCCTAAAGTGATTAGTCCTAAACATGATTCCTCTATGATTTAAGATTAACACCTTGCATTAAGAATAGTAACTTGAACAGAGGTGGCTAACAAAATCAAGTCTATTCCTAGAACAAGAGATTGTTAAGTGTGTGATTCAACTCAGGTTTTTGAAAATATTTTGCAACAAAGTTCGGAAACCAAAGATCATAAAATGGGTGATCAAATTGAATTAACCAATAAGAGAAGAATCAAATGCAAGTAATGACATTGAATATCATATAGATTCAAGAAGAAACAAAGTTGGTAGTTACACTAAATCCAATCCAAGAGAAATTAGTGTTAATCTAAAGATGAAGAATGATCTTTATAAATATCTAAAGGATAATTATTTTGATGATGACTCTAAAAAAGGAGAAGGACATCATGTGATTGAAGTCTTAAAGTCTTGTGAAAGCTTTAAACTTGTATTTTGTGTATATGTTTACTTGTAATAGTTACGAATCATGTTAAAGATCATAGCATGCACACAACTCTCCCTTAAACTTTAAAAAAGCCTTTTGTTTTTCGTAAAAAACATTTAACGTCAAAATAATCAATTATCTCGAACAATAATCGACTATCATAAGTGAAATAATTGATTAGCTCGACCAATAATCGATTATCTTGTGTTGTTTAGTGAAATCAATTTTCTCCCTGGAATAATCGATTATCCGAAGCAATAATCCATTATTCTGAACGATTTTGCAAAATTTTTTTCATATTTTACAGAATCTTGCGCCCTTCTTTGTCTATAAATATATAAAGGGTCTGAGCTTTCAAAAACAACCTAAAGAGATCAAGTGAAAAGTTGTTCTGCTCCTAGTGTTCAAACTTGTTTCATTCTTTGTGGTTATTCAAAAGAGGTGTTCATCTTTAAAGGTTTTCAAAAGAGGTATTGTTCATCCTTTATGGTTATTCAAAGAAGGTGTCTTCATTCCTTGTGGTGTTCAAGAAAGGTGCTTATTCATCTCTTGTGTGTTCAAGAGAGGTGATTGTTCATCCTTTGTTCTGTACAAAGGAGGTGTCTTTGTAAATCTTCCTACTATCTTACTTATTCTGTTGCACTATAAGTTGTAAAATTTATTTTAAGATAGTTAGTAGAAATCACTTTGTTTTGAGGTGATAAGTCATTGGACATAGGATCTGCTTTGATCCGAACTAGTATAAATATTTGTGTTATCTTCTCTTTATCCCTACTCTCATTTACATTCAGCTTACATTCTGCTTATTTGTTTTATAATCTGATTTTAATCAAGCACAACTTAAATTTGTATTAAGGTTTTTGTTAAACTCTGTTCTAACAAGATTAAATTCGAAAAAGGTTTAATTTTTATTAAGAACCAATTCATCTCCCCTCTTGGTTTGTTTTACCTATCCCATTATTCTAATAGTTGGCATTAGAATTGGTTTCCTGTTTTTTTATTTCAATACGGATCAAAAATGGCAAGTCAAAATCAAACCTTTGCTAAAGGTGTTTCCATTAACAGACATTCACTTTTTGCTACAGAAAACTATCCATTCTAGAAAGTCAAAATGCAAATTTTTCTTGAGTATGTTAGTAGAGGATGTTGTTGCAAATAGTCCTTTTATTCCTATGACAAATCAAAAACCAAAGGAGTTTTCTCCCTGAACTGCAGAAGAAAACAGACGTGCTCAATATGATATAAGAGCTAAAAATATAATTTCTTCTGCACATACACTTGATGAGTTTTACAATATATCAATCTACAAAAGTGTCAAAGAAATGTGGGATGTTCTTGTCGTTACTCACAAAGGAATTGATGATGTAAACTAGGCCAAGAAGAACACTCCCATCCAACAATATGAGATGTTTAGAATGCCACAGGGAGAAAATAGTTATGATTTTTAAAAAAAATTTACACACATTGTAAATCATCTTGTCAATCTCAGTAAGCCTTTTGATATTGATGAATTAAGCATAAAAATTTTAAAATCTTTGAACAGGACGCGACAACCTAAAGTCACAACAATCATAGAGTCATAAAATATGGAGAATATGTCCATGGCTGCACTATTCATAAAATTAAGAGAACATGAGCTTGAGTTGGGAAGGCTCAATGATGAAGAAGAAGAGAGACAAAATAAAACAGGTGCCTTTAAAACTATTGTTCAAAAAGTAAGGGTCATAAGGAAGAAGATGACTCTGACGGTGAAAATATGAATTTTCTCATGAAGAAATTTAACAAATTCATGAAGAGAAAAAGTCAGCGTCATCGAAGAAAGTATAAGAAAGATGACCAAGGTTCTGTTTCTAATTATAAATGTTATGAGTGTGGAAAATTGAGGCATGTAAAATCTTATTGCCCTAACCCAAAGAAGTAGGATGAAAAGAAAAAGAATTTTTTAAAGAAAAAGAAAGCCTACATTGCTCGGGAAGAAAATGATACAAGCTCTTCAACCAGTTCAAGTAGTGTTGAGGAAGAAGTCAATATTTGTTTAATGGCTATGATGCTTCAACAAGCAGTAAGTTTAGTGTTTACAGTGTTGATCTTGAATACGATGAACTACATAGTGTTTTTCAAGATTTATTTGTGGAATCACAAAAGCTTACTACTTTACATAATGAATTAAAAATTGAGTATAAAGTTCTTGAGGAAAGATTAGAAAAATCTTTTGAAGAAGAAAATAATTTGAAAAATAAATTAGCCAGTTCAGAAAAATAAGATATAGTTGATTGTATAAACTGTAAAGCATGTGAAATTTTTAAACTTGAAAAATCAAAAAATATTTCTTCTAAAAATAAAAATAAAAATAAAAGCAATAGTTCCCTTAAAAATAAAAAGTCTGAGAAAAATAAACAGTGTGTGAAAAAGGATCTTCCTAAAAAATCGGACTTTCAAAAATAAAAATTTTCAAAAGAAAAATATTGTCAAAGGTGAAACTATTTCTAAACCAGTAACTATTACTTGCTTTTACTATTTGAAAAAGGGTCACTCATCAAATAAGTGAAGAATCAAACACTTTAGAGTGCCTAAAGGAAAATATGTATGGGTTCCTAAAAAGGACTAATTTTGTTCTCTAACTCCCAAAGACCCAAACAAATTTCTTGGGGACCTAAGTTTCTTTGTCTTGATTTTAGGTTATCTCAAAATCCAGAAGATCCCTATGGTATCTCGATAGTGGTTTCTCAGGACACATGACCGAGGACAAAAGAAAATTCCATAATTTCAAAAGAAAGGAGGAAGGATTCGTAACTTATGGAGATAACAACAAAGGAAATATTCTTGGAGTTGGAGACATTGGAGGAGATGAAACCATGAATATTAAAGATGTGCTTCTTATGGATGGCCTCAATCACAATTTGCTGAGTATAAGCCAACTTTGTGACAAAAGATTACGGGTTGTATTTGAAAGTGATTTTTGCACAATCCATCACAAAGGCTCAAAGTTGCTCTTGTAGGTAAGAGACATAACAACATTTATCTTATTGATATTGATCATACATCTTCAAACAATATAACATGCTTAGTAGTAAAAGAAGAAGATCCTTGGTTGTGGCATAAAAGGGCTGCCCATATTCATATGAATCAATTAAATAAACTCATTTCCAAGGATTTAGTAGTTGTTGGTCTTCCAAAGCTTAAATTTCAAAAGGATCAAATTTGTGCAGCTTGTCAAAAAGGCAAGCAAGTAAAGAGTTCTTTTAAATCCAAAAATGTTATTTCAATATATAAGCCTTTAGAACTCTTGCACATGGATTTATTTGGTCCCTCAAGGACAAAAAGCTTTGGTGGAAACTATTATACACTTGTAATTGTTGATGATTATTAAAGAGTCACTTGGACCTTCTTTATTTCTCACAAAAGTGATGCTCTTAAAATCATTCAAAACGAAAATGATTTAAAAATAAAAGTTTTGAGAAGTGATCATGGAGGAGAATTTCAAAATGAATCTTTTGTGAAAAAAATGACATTGCTCATAATTTTTCCACACCTAGAACACCTCAACAAAAATGGGATTGTTGAAAGGAAAAACAGATCTTTAGAAGAACTTGTGAGAACAATGCTAAATGAAAGTGATATTTCAAAATATTTTTGGGTTGATGCTATGAGCAATGCATGTTATGTCTTAAATAGATTTCTCATAAGGCCAATTTTAAAACTCACACCATATGAACTTTTCAAAGGTAGTGATGGATGCCTAAGAGGCATTACAAGTGTTATAGGATCTATCAAACATGTGTAGAAGCATATGGAATCAAAATAACATGTAATATTGCATGGAAGAACATGAAATCAAAATTTTCCCCAAATGTTAGGGTTCAAATTCATCCCACACTTAGAAATTACAAAAGAATTCAATTCAACCAATTAAAAACAAGAACACATGCATAGGAATCCATAGAAGGAGTTTAATTGAATTTTAATCGGTGAAAATGGATGGAAATGATCCATGAATGGTGCAGCCATGAAAGGAAACCAAGAGCAAATAAAAGGAAAAGATGAACAAGACAAGAAGATGAAGAACACGCCACTTTCATAAAGAAAGATAAGTGCAAAGGACAATCACCACTTGAATTATGGAAAACTCAAGATAAGATTCTAGAAATGAGGCTTACCTCTTGAACTTCAAAGAGAATTAGCTCTTGCTCTCAATTAATCTTCAAAGTTATGTTACAAATGAGACTCACACCGTTATATAGAGAGGGGAGCACGAAATTACATGCACATGGGTGGAATTCTATAAGGTTAGGCCATGTTTGGAAGATGCTCCAAAGCTTCCCAAACAAGGCCCTTATTTTTGGTACTATCCATGCGTCCAAACAACTAGCCTCTTATTTCTATTCAAAGAAAGACACTAAACTAACTCTATTTTTATTTACAAGGAAATTACAAGAGCTATTAATATTTCTAATCTCTTCTTCAAGCTTCTTGTACATTCTCCTTGATTTTCTTCCTTCCTTTTCTTCAAAATTCTTTGTAAACTTTTCTTTCATATTTTCCTTTTTTTATTTTCTTGTGGTGACTCCTCCTTTCATGGGTTGAGGTTTTTCATGAATTGAGATCACATCAGGTAGAAAACCAACCATTTCTCATTTAAGAATTTTTGGAAGTAAATGCTTTGTTTTAAATAATGGAAAAGAAAACCTTGGCAAGTTTAATTCAAAAGCTGATGAAGCAATTTTTGTGGGATATTCTCTTACAAGTAAAGCGTATAGAGTTTTTAATAGAAGAACTTAAATGTAGAAGAATCCATACATGTTTTTTATTGAATTTTGGACCTTGAGGATACTTCTCTTGAGTCAAATACAAAATTTAAATGATGAAGAAGTTGGAAATCAATCTGATATTGAATATATCAAGGAAGCTTTTGAGGAAATGCATCTTGAAGAGGATAATATAAAGAATTTTCCTAAAGATTGGAAATCTCCTAGAGGGTTATTCTTGGATAATGTTATGGGAGACATCTCTAAAGGTGTGACAATATGGAGAAACATAAATAACTTTTGCATGAATGTTGCTTTTGTTTCTCAACTAGAACCCAAAACTATGAATGAAGCTTTACAGGATGACGAATGGTGTGTTGCTACGCAAGAAGAATTAAATCAATTTAAAAGGAATGAAGTATGGGATTTAATTCCAAGAAAAGATTCATACCAAGTCATTTGAAAGAATTGGGCTTTTTGGAACAAGCTTGATGAGGAAGGGAATATTACAAAAAATAAGGCAAGGCTTGTTGCAAAAGGGTACTGTCAAGAAGAAGGTATAGATTATGAAGAAACTTATGCTCGAGTAGCAAGGTTAGAAGTTATACGTTTACTTCTTGCTTATGCATCTATCATGGGTTTCATAAAAGAGGAAGTTTATGTAGAGCAACCCCTGATTTTGAGGTTTTAAATTTCCAAATCATGTTTATAAGTTAAAGAATGCATTGTATGGTCTTAAACAAGCTCCCAGATCTTAGTATGAAAGACTGAGTAATTTCTTGATTAAAAATGATTTCAAAAGAGTAAAAGTTGACTCCATATTGTTTATTAAAAATTATAGAGAACATATTCTAATTGTTCAAGTTTATGTGGATGACATTATTTTTGGATCAACTGATAATACTCTCTGTCAAGAATTTGCTAGTATAATGCAGGGGGAGTTTTAAATGTCTATGATGGGAGAATTGACATTTTTTCTTGGATTGCAAATTAAACAAATGAATGATGGAATTTTCATCTCTCAAACAAAATATTGCAAAGAGGTATTAAAGAAATTTGAAATGGATACTTCCAAAAAAGTTGCAACCCCTATGGCTACTTCCAGCTATCTTGATCAAGATGAATTCGATAAGCTAGTATATCAAACTAAATATAGAGGTATGATTGGCTCTCTATTGTATCTTACTACCAGTAGACCAGATATTATGCAAAGTGTATGTGTATGTGCTAGATTTTAATCAAGTCCTAAAGAATCACACCTCACTGCTGTTAAAAGAATTTTAAAGTATCATAGAGGCACTACATCTTTTGGCTTATGGTAACCTTCAGGTGTATCACCTAGTTTGATTGGATATTTAGATTCAGACTATGGTGGCTATAAAATAGATAGAAAAAGCACTAGTGGTACTTGTCATCTTCTTGCATGTTCCTTAGTCTCTTATCACTCTAAAAAACAAGCTTGTGTCGCTCTATCAACCATTCGAGCTGAATATATAGTAGCTGACAATTATTATACTCAAATTCTATGGATGAAGCAACAATTGGAAAAGATTGTGAAGTTTTGTTGATAACAAATAATATTTTTTCTCCTTGTGTTGTATGATTTAGCATTTTTATTACTATTTACTCCTAAAACAATTCAGTTGTAATATTTGCCTCTGCTTGCATACTCTGTTTTGAAGATTACATCTATTTAGAGGAAGATTTTAAATTAAAGGAGAGATAATTGAAATTTTTATTGGTTACGAAATATATTCTCTTTAAGTGTTCATTTTCCCAACAATCTTTTTATGCTTCTGTTGTTTGCTCTCTATATTTTTTATATAAACTTCATCTAAGCAGGGGGAGCCTTTTCAAAAAGGGAAAGTGTTGTTTCTTTCAAATTGGGGGAGCTTTCTAGTTTTCATTTTCTTTTTTATTCTTATAAAAAATTGGGGGAGAAAATTTAGACTTTTGCATGCTTTTTTTTCTAACCATCTATTTGCTTAAGATGAACATATACAGGTTGCACAAATCTTCAACAATTGTTTTATCACCATAAAACAAGGGGAGATTGCTAATCTAAAGATGAATAAGGAACTTTATAAATATTTAAAGAATAATTGTTTTGATGATGATTACTCTAAAAAAAGAAGGACATCCTGTGATTGAAGTCTTGAAGTCTTGTGGAAGCTTTAAACTTGTATTTTGTGTATATATTTGCTTGTAATAGTTAGCAATCATGTTAAAGATCATAGCATGCCCACAACTCCCCCTTAAACTTTGAAAAAGCCTTTTGTTTTTCGTAAAAAGCATTTAATTGATTATCTTGAACAATAATCGATTATCAGAAGTGAAATAATTTATTATCTCGCGTTGTTTTGTGAAATCAATTTTCTATCTGGAATAATCGATTATCCTAACCAATAATCGGTTATTCTGAAGGATTTTACGAAAAAAATTTCATATTCTACAGAACTTTGTGCCCCTCTTTGTCTATAAATACATAAGGGGTCTGAGCTTTCAAAAACAACCTAGAGAGATCAAGTGAAAAGTTTCTCTACTGCTAATGTTCAAATTTGTTTCATCCTTTGTGGTTATTCAAAGGAGGTGTCTTCATTCCTTTTGTTGTTCAAGGAAGGTGCTTGTTCATCTCTTGTGTATTCAAGAGAGGTGATTGTTCATCCTTTGTACAAAGGAGGTGCCTTTGCAAATCTTCCTGCTATTTTACTTATTTCGTTGTATTGTAAGTTGTAAAATTTACTTTCTTTAAAGGTAATAAATCATTGGACGTAGGATCAACTTTGATCCCAACCAGTATAAATACTTGAGTTATCTTTTCTCTATCCCTACTCCCATTTATATTTAGCTTATTTGTTTTATACTCTAGTTTTAATCAAGAAGAACTTAAATTTATATTAGGGTTTTTGTTAAACTCTGTTTTAACAAGATGAAATTCAAAAAAGGTTTAATTTTTATTAAGAATTAATTTACCCCCCTCTCTTGGTTTGTTTTACCTACCCTATTATTCGAAGAATTAATCACTCATGGTGAAGGCCATATCAAAATACAAGAAGAGATTACAAAGATACAAGAGGAAGAAGTGAAAATGTGATTCTTGTCCCCAAGCAATATGTTCTTCAAATCCTTCGTCGTACTTTGTTCTTTTCTCCTAGATGTTCTCTCTTTGTGTGTGTCTCTCTTTTTCTGTCCTTGATCCCCCTTTTATATGTGTCTCAAAAATTAGGGATTTGTTTGTGATTTTATAACTCCACTATTGTAGTTATGAAATCAAAGCTACAATTGTGGAAGGTATTTCATGCTGAAGAAAGCTCCAAAAGTTGTAGTTATGGAAGGTACTTCATGCTGAAGAAAGATTCAAGGTTGTAGCCATGAAATGAGGGTTGTAATTGAAACTATGTGGATAACCTCAATTGTTTTGTTTCCCATGACTGCAGCTGTGGATTCATAGTTTTAGCGCCAACTCTCTGGAATCTCTTTTTTCATACCACTTCCATGGCTGCAGTTGTGGATTTGGGATTGTACCCCTAGATCTTCATAATTTATCAAATCCTATACCAAAAGGAGAGATTCTAAAACAAAAAACTACAACTTTCTTAACTTCTTTGCAATAGATTAATTTCTCCATTTTAGAATTAAATACAATCAAATTTATTTACATATTTTCCAAAAATTATGTCAAATAACAAGGTTCGACCTGCAGGGCAAATTTATTGGGTAATTTTATTTGTTAAAAATGTTATATAATTTTAAAATATAGAATGTTATTAAAACAAATCAATGGTAATTATGAAATTAAATTATACATAATTATATTTTTGTTAAAAATATTATATAATAAAAAAATATCTTAAACATTTTCTAATTATTAGTAATTTTTTAATTAAATTCACAAAATTTAAATAATTAAAAAATTGATAAATGATATCAAATAGTTACTAGAGTAATATTACCTTATTTTCATACACTATAATATTTATTAACAATCAAGGTATTTTGATATTTTTAAGAAAATTTTATAAAAATATTGGAAAAAATTATAAAATTATATAAAAATTAAGAATTAAATATTATTTAAATATTGTCTAAGTTTATTTTGAATTATTAGTGATTTTTTCAGTAAGTTTAAAAAGTTATAAGTAAAAAATAAATAATAGTAATAATTGACTAAAGTAGAATTATAATATTAGTGATTGATCAAATCACGAATGTATTGATAACTTTTAAAAATTTATTAAATAATAATTGTAATACTAATTATTGATGTTGTAAATATTAGAAAAATTATTTCAAGATTATTAATTAAAATCATTCATTATTATTATTCAATTTGTGGAAAATTAAACCCACGAGATTGAACTTTGTAATGTCACTCATCAATATGCTCCCTCACTGATGACAGAATACTCATTCTATTCCACTAAGCACTCCCATGTTCTACGATCTCTCAATTACTCTTTCACTGCAATCAAACAAAATTTCTTACTTCCTGATATTCTTCACAAATCTCGTATAACATTTTAATCAAATCCAAGCCCTGGAGCCCTCGCAACCCCAAGCCCTCATGACCCAAAGCCCTCAAACCCTCATCACATAGTTACGTCGTCACATTGTGGCATCATCGCACCCTTGCGTCATCATTCACTATCTAAGGTATGCATAAATTTTAGGATTTGTCAATTAGGGTTTCTCAACTTGTGGTTGCGGAGACCTGGCCAAGTCTCGTCGACGCGAATGCTTTGATGAGAATGGGAATGGAAGAGAGAGTGGCGAGAAGAAGGCATTGCGAGAAGCTTTGGCTTCCCAACAACCCTTATAAGTCGTTTTCCCCATTTTATGAAAACACCTGCGTAGTTGAAGCTACGAAGTTAGATGCCTATTAATGGAATACAGAATAGAGAAGGAGTTGCAAGAGGACGAAGATGAAGATGATAAACCCTACAAAGAACAATACAACATTGGGTTTATTGGAGAGTTTTGGGCTTTGATTTTACAATAGAATCCTAGGACATAATAAATATTGTCACCTTTATGTTGTTCTTCACATCTTTTTCCTTTTTAAAAATCTACTACTTTTCTAATTTCTATACTTTCTCATTAATTGAAATTAAAAATCTTCAAATATAATAGTATTCATATGAATTTTTGTCTATTTCCTACAAATGAATGAAAGTATGTTATAAGAATTTAGTGCTTTAGGATTTGTGTAGAATATTTCTCTTATATCATGTTTGTCACATTGCAAAGGAGATAATTGCTTGGCTTTAAGTTATCATCTTGAGCAAAATTCAAAAGCAGAGTCTTATTCAAAACTTGTATTATGTTGTGACAAGTAATTTCTAGTTTATGTTGTTTGTGATTTGATATACTATATTTAGTTAATTGTATTTTACAATTGTGATATGATATTCTTACAACATTCACTATAGAATTGGGATTAGTTTATCTTGAATAAGTCTAAGAGTTTGACATAATTACTTTTACCACTTCTACTATTCTCACTATTTCCTCTCCTCTATTTTATATGTTTTTTATTTTCATTTGTATTGATTAATTATTTGGAAATAATTGACCAAATCATCCTAGTTGTAGTCATTACTTCTCTTTTTTCTAATTCTTGTTTCTAATTGGTTAGTTAATTCTTCCTTTTTAATCTAGTCCAATTTATCTGCCAACTTACTCCTCTAATTTATTTATATTTTTTCTTAACACTATATTTTTTAATTAATTTTTTAGATACTTTTAATACAACTATAAATTTATTGAATATTTATTGATGTAGAGATAGTGGTTATGGTCTTTAATGAATTTCATATACATATATATATATATAAATTATCTTTCTTATTTTTAATGTAATAATTTTATGGTAAAATGAATAAATTATGCAGTAATTATTATAATTAATATATTTTAAATTTAAATTTAAATTTTATATCTTGAAATATTTATATTTATGTATATTCATATTTTTTAACATAATTAATTATCTTAAATGTAAAGTTCAAAAACTAGATTATTTTACATACTGCGACTTATATTTCAAAATATTTATAGTGTTTATGTAAGAGGAATCAATCGTCAATTAGAGTCATATTTCTATAGATTATTGTAAAATATTATTCAATTAGAGTATATTGGCTTACCAATGATGAATTTAGTTCTCTTTAAGTGTGAATGCTTTGATAGTACTCTTAATTTAAGAACGAAAGTGGATAATAAGTATGGAATCGTTGAAGTAAAGCAATCACAGAGGTATAATAAAGCATATGATTTTTTTCATTTTTGCACAACAAGTAGAACACGTTTATTACACAAAATATCCAAAGGGACACCAAGGTTGGTTGGATGTAATTAAGACAAAAGATCACACTAGAATCACTAATAATATAATAAGTCAAGTTAAGCATGAGACTCCATACCAAGATGATGAGTTTATACAACTTCAAGTAGTGCTACATGTTGATCTAGACTTCATTAAAGATTCTCTTGCTCATGTTGATGGTGGGGGAGAAGAAATAGATATACAATTACTAAATCAAACAAACATAGATGAAGATGAGGAAGAATACATTTCAAGTGAGGTTGAGATTGAGAGTGATTTTGATTATGCAGATACCTCTTTAGTAATTCATGCATTAAAATTACGTTAATGTTGCTAAAATTGTTGTATACCTTTAGTTAATGCTACCTATTTATCTATATATGATTATGATTTGTAATAATTGTAGTGAATGAGAGGCAAGATAATTGACTCATTTGGATGTAAAAAACATGATCGTTTGAGTCTTTTCATCCTAATTAGCTTATTTGTTTACTGAAAATTCATTGTTGAAGGTTATTTAAATTCTTACATTTTATATATGCAATAAGTTTCACTTGCAGATGCCACAAACGAGTAGAGGTGGTGGTCGTAGACAACCTCATCGTGGTGGTTAAGGTGTTAGTGTTGGTGAGAGAGTTTGATGAATGCCTAGGAGGCATTACAAGTGTTGTAGGATCTATCAAACATGTGTATAAGCATATGGAATCAAAATAACATGTAAAATTGCATGGGAGAACATGAAATCAGATTTTTCCCCAAATTTTAGGGTTCAAATTCGGCCCACACTTAGAAATTGCAAAACAATTCAATTCAACCGATTAAAAACAAGAACACATGCATAGGAAGCCATAAAAGGATTTTAATTGAATTTTAATCGGTGAAAATTGATGGAAATGATCCATGAATGGTGCAGCCATGAAAGGAAACCAAGAACAAATAAAAGGAAAAGATGAACAAGACAAGAAGATGAAGAACACGTCACTTTCATAAAGAAAGATAAATGCAAAGGACAATCACCACTTGAATTATGGAAAACTCAAGATAAGATTCTAGAAATGAAGATTACCTCTTGAACTTCAAAGAGAAATAGTTCTTGCTCTCAATTAATCTTCAAAGTTATGTTACAAATGAGACTCACACCCTGATATAGAGAGGGGAAAACGAAAATGCATGCACATGGGTGGAATTCTAAAAGGTTAGGCCATGTTTGGAAGATGCTCCAAAGCTTCCCAAACAAGGCCCTTGTTTTTTATACTATCCATGTGTCCAAACAACTAGTCTCTTATTTCTATTTCAAAAGAAAGACACTAAACTAACTCTATTTTTATTTACAAGGAAATTACAAGAGTTATTAATATTTTTATTCTCTTCTTCAAGCTTCTTGTATATTCTCCTTGGTTTTCTTCCTTCCTTTTCTTCAAAATTCTTTTTAAGCTCTTTTTTCTTATTTTCCTTTTCTTGTTTCCTTGTGGTGACTCCACCTTGCATAGATTGAGGTTCTTCATGAATTGAGATCACATCATCCTCCCCCTCTTGAAAAGAATTCGTCCTCGAATTTGGGGTACTTACATCACACAAAGATAAGTCACTCACATAGAAACTATTACTATTATTTATTGTACCTACCAAAGAAAATATTACAAGTATTATTTTGCAAGAAGAAAAACTACTAGTAGTATTTACATGCTTTGTTTACCTTTTCATATTCCTGGATCAAATATAAATCAATGCATTCTCAAAGTTATGAGATATTTTTCAAAATCCTTTGATTTTCCTAATCTTCTATTATTTTTACTTAAAAAAATTTCATTTGAATTATGAAGGATGAAGTTTCTATGCAAACAGTCTTTAGAAGAATAAAAGCAAGCAATTTGTCCATAAAGATTAGCACACATGGTAGAATGTCCATTCAAGTCCTTAGATTCATATACAAAAAAATTAGAAACATTTCTATAGTCATTTTCTTCCATATTTGTGTTTTTGTCTTCTATGATCTCCTCTTCTTCTCCCCATTGTTTTTGCCATTGTTCTTTAATGTGCAAATCTTCACTAGGCAACAAAAAAATTGACTTTACATGAATAATAAGTTTAAGAGAAGTAATAGATTCAAAATTAGAAATAGGAGAAGGAATGAAAGTTGTAGAATCTCCCTTTAAAGATTTTTCTTCAACAATTCCTTTGGATGATTCGGAATGTAGTTCCTCCATTTCCTTTTCCTTTTTTTCTTTTTCTTCTCTTTCTTTCTCCTCTTTCTTTCTCCTCTTTTTCTTTCCTTTCTTTCTCCTCTTTTTCTTTCCTTTCTTTCTCTTCTTTGGTTTTCTTCTCATGTGCATATTTGCTTTCTTTTGGCTCATGATTTTCAACTCTAGAAACAATAAGCTCATGACTTGCACCTTTATTTTCTTGTTCACTTAATTCTTCATCTCCTTTCAAGACAATGTTCTTTTTGGTAGGACATTCGGAAGCAATGTGTCCATGCTTCAAACATTTGTAACATTTAATGGAACTTGATCTTGAAGAAGATGAAGGATTGGGAGGAGTAGATTTAACATTTGAATTGGAGTTAGAATAGGAAAACTTACCTTGGCTCTCGGATTGTTTCCTATTATCATCCCACATTGTTTTACCTTTGTCTTTCCAAGAGCCTTGTGCATTGTTGGAATATAGCTTCCTTTGATTCTCTCTCCTTTGAATTTGTTTCTCCACTATTATTGGCTTGATGCACTAGTTGTTCCAATGTGTTATACTCTTGTAATTCTATTACATCTTGAATTTCTTTATGGAGACCATTGAGAAATCTAGTCATTGTAGCCTCCAAGCTTTCTTCAATTTTGACCTTAGCCATGGTAGACTCCAAATCCTTGAAGTAGTCTTTAACACTTCTTGTTCCTTGTACAAGCCTTTGAAGCTTAAGATACAATTCTTTCTTATAATAAGAAGGAACAAATTTATCTCTCATGCAGAAGATTATGCCATGAAGTAATGGCTAACCTCCTACCACTAAGAACTTCTTTTTTTATTTGATTCCACCACACTAAAGCATATTGTTCAAATTCAAGAGTAATGAGTTTAACTTGTGTAAGATTTTCAAAAGTATAAACACTTAAAATTTGTTCTACTTTAAATTCCCATTCAAAATACAATTCCAGATTACTATCACCAACAAATTTGGGAAATCTAACATTACTTTTGGCAACTCTCTCTTGATATACATCTCTTCCTCCTCTTCTTGCTCTATGATAGGTGCGGTGATGATCATCATGGGATGCATCACTCTCTTCATGAGGAGTTCTTCTTCCTCTTCTCTTTCCCTCATATGCTTGTAAGTTGAGTTGAGTTTGGGCTATTTGTCGTGTAAGTTCCTCAACTCTTGCATATAATTGGGCATGTCTTGGAGACAAAGGAGGAGTTTCTTCTTGGGTAGACATTCCTACACAAAAACAATTGACAAAACATAAAAACTAACAAATAAAATTTAGTTAGCAACAAAGAATCTCAATTTGAAACTCTTGGTTTTGGCTCTTAAAATCACTCAAAAAATTTCTCTCTCACTTGCAGCAATTCACTTCAAAAGTTCTCAAGATAATGCTTCAATTCAAAAATCCACTTAGTTATCTATTCAAGTGAAAGAGGAAATGATTGGCCAAAGCACTTAGAATTCCAATAGACAAGAAAACTTCAAGACAAAACTTATAGGAATTTTAAAGACTAATAAAACTAGAAAGGGTAAAAGCAAGAAAGGGACATAAAAGAGTAACTATAATATGACAATTTGGAACAAATTAAAACAAGAAAAGCACCAACAAAATTGGGAAAGATTACTCAATACATTTAGAACAAGTTCTAATCAAAATTTCTAATGAAAAGAAATTTACTAACATCCACAAATGATAGGACTAATTTGTCAAACCAATGACCAAACAATCAATCAATGTATCTAGGCAAGGAAACTTGATTTTCTTTTTGTATTTAGAGCACAAACAATTCAGCCAAGATTTTTTTTTTCAATTTGGCATTAAAGTTTCTTTTGGTTTTAATTTGTGCTTTTGTATTCAATGCCCAAACACATTCATCAAGAGTTGATCTCACAAAGTTTGAACACTTAATCCCTAATGTTTGGAGTCAAAATTATCAATTCAAATCACAAGAAATCTTAAAGAGAAATTGAAACTAAACTAATCAAGTAATACAAGAATTGATGTTAAAGAAAACTTAACAAACATATGACTCAAAACAATAAAAGGATGACTCAAACTAGTGGCAACCAAAGATTAATGAATGTCATTTTGTCAAACACTTCATATGCCTCAATTAACAACAATTCATTAATCAAGATTAACCAAGAATTTATGATTAAACAACCAAGTAAAATATGTTTAGAATCTTTTTTTTTTTTTTGCTGCAGATTTTTTTTTTTTTTTTTGAAAAAAATCAGATCCATGTTCTTGATGTTCTAGACTCAAATACATCATGTTTGAAGCCTTAGAGCTTTGATACCAAATGATAGATGCCTAGGAGGCATTACAAGTGTTGTAGGATCTATCAAACATGTGTATAAGCATATGAAATCAAAATAACATGTAAAATTGCATGGGAGAACATGAAATCAGATTTTTCCCCAAATGTTAGGGTTCAAATTCGGCCCACACATAGAAATTGCAAAACAATTCAATTCAACCGATTAAAAACAAGAACACATGCATAGGAAGCCATAAAAGGATTTTAATTGAATTTTAATCGGTGAAAATTGATGGAAATGATCCATGAATGGTGCAGCCATGAAAGGAAACCAAGAACAAATAAAAGGAAAAGATGAACAAGACAAGAAGATGAAGAACAAGCCACTTTCATAAAGAAAGATAAGTGCAAAGGACAATCACCACTTGAATTATGGAAAACTCAAGATAAGATTCTAGAAATGAGGCTTACCTCTTGAACTTCAAAGAGAAATAGTTTCTTCAAAGTTATGTTACAAATGAGACTCACACCCTGATATAGAGAGGGGGAAATGAAAATGCATGGTGGAATTCTAAAAATTTAGGCCATGTTTGGAAGATGTTCCAAAGCTTCCCAAACAAGACCCTTGTTTTTTATACTATCCATGTGTCCAAACAACTAGCCTCTTATTTCTATTTCAAAAGAAAGACACTAAACTAACTCTATTTTTATTTACAAGGAAATTACAAGAGTTATTAATATTTTTATTCTCTTCTTCAAGCTTCTTCTACATTCTCCTTGGTTTTCTTCCTTCCTTTTCTTCAAAATTCTTTTTAAGCTCTTTTTTCTTATTTTCCTTTTCTTGTTTCCTTGTGGTGACTCCACCTTGTATGGGTTGAGGTTCTTCATGAATTGAGATCACATGGTGAGAGAGTTTCACCTAGTACCAACTCTCCTAGTTTTTTTATTCACCCAACAACCATGGAGTTTACTCGTCTTGTCCTTCAAGGACCCATAATTCCTAAATTTAGGAAGAAGAAGTTGGACCTATGGTCAGAGAATCAATTCCTACTACCTTCTCTAAAGAGACCACTATGAATCAACCTACACCGATAGATGGGTCACTTACAATGCAGTTGATCAAAGGCTCTAGCTATCAGCAGACCAAGGAAAGTAAGTATAGTTTAATTTAATTATTATTCATCAATATGTTATTTTGTACATGTATCAGTTTGATAATATGTTTGAACATTGATTTACACCAACAAATGGTCCTCCTACTATAATCTCTCAGATCATCAAACAAAAATTTGATGACCAAGTCCCACTTGGAAGAAGGTTCGACATTAGCTTCGAGATAGATGGTTTCGAGAGTTTAAGGTAATTTGAATTATGGTTACATTAAAAAATGTCATTTTATTATTCTATTATGTTTGTTTGCTAAATAATATTTCATGTAGAAAGAGTATAGGTAGGATCCAGAACAAGAGCAAGTCATAAGATCTGTTTTTGATAAAAAAAAAAAAAAAAGGCGTACAAATTTTTAAAAATCCAATGAACAAAGTTAGGAATGGTCAGGATAAGAGGACTAGGATTCCACCAGCTATTCAAGCATCATTGGACCTACATTGGAGTTCTACAGAATTCAAAAACAAGAGTGTCATTGCCAAGGAAAATTAGGTTGTTGAGAAGGGAGCCTCAACCAACTGTGGCGATTCCATATCTACTGCAGCTTATTTTGAGAAGATGGTAACCTATAATATTTTTGTATATTTAATTTAATTATAATATATTAGACTTAAGGTATTGGATTTTATCTTGTGTTTAAATATATGTAGACTAATGAGCTTCAACGACAGCCAACTACACAAGAGGTTGTTGTGAGGACAAAAAATTAAGGACTGGAAAATGGGTCAATGATAAGACTCGTCAACTTGTGATATGATTAACCCCTAAGTTTTAATTTAATTATTTTTATGTGTTTTCTTCACAACAATTATATTTGACTTCATTTTTAGAAGAAATATAGGCAACGCAAAGAAGAAGCCCAATAACATAACTTGCTTGAAGGCTCATCTTCACAAAACTCTCTTGTTGTCTCCATTGAAAATGAAATATACTTCTCAGTTGTTGGAGGTGGAAATAAAAAAAAGGAATGTGTATGGTTTTGGTGCATTGAGGAAAAAGTTCACTACTTCAAGTGTTCAATCTTCTACCATCTAAACTCCAGTGGTTCATCAAATAGAAGAAATGTGTGAGACTATTTGGAAGTTAAATGTTGAACTTATAGCAAAGGATGCCAAGGAGAGGACTCTTGAACAAAAGATGGAGCAAGAGCAAAGTGAACGCATACGCCAACAAGATGAGCAAATGAAACTTATATTACAACACATTCAGATGAAGAATCTCATGCTTGACCTTACTCATCCTATTACAAGTGCAAATGATATATTAGACCACATTAGTAATAATATATAAAGGATTAGTACTTGCATGTTTTATTATATAGTGACTTTGAATCTTTTTTGGTTGTTTAGTATTATTTAGGTTTGGTTTTATGTTGGATGATTTTAAATCATGACTTAATGTTGCATATTTGTACTTTAATGATTATACTATTCTTCACTAAACTATGTACTGGACTTTTATAATTTAGCATGATTAATTTTTTTAGCGCATTTTATAAGCAAGTGCAAATATTGTTTATAAACAGGTAAAACTTACGTGAAATAGAAAAAATTTTAAAAATAGTTTTACTGTTGAAACAAGATTAGTGACTGATTTTTTTGTCATTATATGTTTTGCTAAAATTGCCACTGAATCAATGATCAAAATTAATTAATATTTTAGGACCATTTTGAATGCATTAGCAACCAAAAAGTTTAGACGTTATTTCTTTCTCCTTTTGCCATCAAATTAGCGACCAAAATAATTAATATTTTCTATAAAATGTTAAGTGGATTAGCAACTGAAATTTTTGGTCACTATTTCATTCTTCTTTTGCTACTAAATTAGCGACCGAATTGAGTGGCTAAAATGGTCCCTTATACTTGTGTAACCAAACTATTTAGCCACCAAATAGCGATTGAATTTTCGGTGGTTATTTTTGTGACAAAAAATAAATTTGGTCGTTAAGTCCTTTGCGACTAGGGTTTTTGGTACCATTTTTTTTAATCGCTAATTAGTTTAGTGACCGATTTCTATATTTTAACGACCAAAATCGATGGTCACTAAAATGCATTTTTTTTGTTGTGTATATTTTAGAATAATCAAAACCTTAGATTCCACATTATATTGATTTTCTATTTTTTTTTTACTTTCTCAATATTTATTTACTACTCATAACAAATATCATGTGAAAAGGTAGGTAAAAAAAAAGGAAAAGAATGACTATTAAGTCATAATGGAACCTTTAAGTTCTAAATATCACATTAGAGATTGTGAAAGAGAACGAAATAAAACTTTTCAAAAACTGAGAAAGTGATATTTAACTATATAAAAGAATTACAAAATTTAATGTTTATACATGATAAATAGTTTCAATAATATAACTACCTAACTAACTAAAGTTTGTGATAATTTTGATAAATAGAAAAGAAGTTTATGAGAATATTTCTCAACCTATTCATCTTAAGTCAACCAAATTTTTTTTCATACATCATATTTATTTATTCTATAATTTTTTTTTACTAAAATATTGTATCGTATCACCATTCAATTATCATTATATCATAAAGAACATGAAGATTGGTCAAGTATAAATCTTGTTTAAGGTTTTCAGATTGTCTAATTTTGTATCGTCAACCAGTAGAAGATGTGGAAAGTCTCAATAGACTATCTACTGGTTTTAGACCGTCTAGTCTTTCAGTATTAGTAAAAGATTGTCTAGTGTTGTTTAGATTTTTGTAAAATAGGCATGTCATGTGTCCACTGCTCTAGTTTATATGCATTTTGTTATTAAAAGTTAGTTGTAACAGTTGTAACAACCTAAAGCTATTTATAGATGTGTAAGTCTAAAACTAAATGCCCACCTCTAGTTAAGATGATTGTTTGTTTTTATTCGTCAGGTGGGTATGAAATAAAGGAAACAAACTAAAAAAGAATGTAAGTGTGCCTTCAAATAAATATAAAAGCTTAAAAAAAATTTGAAATTTTTTCAAAACTAAGCATAATGTATAGTCATCCAAGGATTTTATAAAAAGTTGTAAGATGAATACAAAATTCTATAGCAAAATATATGGGAAACCTTAAACTAGAAACATTTAATGTATGCTCTTCATGATAAAGTTATGGAGGATTTATAAACTTAAAAATGATTAATATTCACTATTACTTTTTAAACTACCTTAATGGATATAATTTCATCATACAAACATGATCTAAATTATCATATTCTTAAAGAGAATTCTAATAGTATAAAAATAAACAACTTATTTTATATCATTTTACTCAATCTAAGGCATATCAAATTCTCATTCAACCTTAGAATGACTCAACTAATTAAAAAATACTGGACTACAAATAAGTGTTATCTAAATTAGTCCTAACTTATAACAAATATTACTCTTAATAACTCTCAATCTCAACTTAAAATCAAAGTCCAAATATTTTTTAATATTAAATTACTTATAACTTTTAACAAATAAAAGTATTTAAAATAGTTATATTCACAAAATGAGTACACGAATAAAAACAATACAAAAATTTAATCTATAAAACATAAAACCCTAAGCTCATGAGGACCTTAAAAGCATAATGAATTGCTTGAAAACAAAATAAAAAAAGTAACACAAGAAAAAAACACAAAAAAGAAAAAACCCACTTAACCACCTCACCATTAACAAAATTAAACAATTTATGCACCTAACTCCCTAATTGATAAGGAGGTTAACCACCTCATGATAGTTACACCAATGTCTGTACAACAATCTACTATAATTTTTTTATATTGATTTCTTCTTAGATTATTCCTTTTTTTATATTGATTAGTTTCTTTTTTTCATTTATAAATAGAGGATTTTCCTCACACATTCTTCATACTTTAATTAAAACGAAATTTCTTAAAAACATTAGTATCTTATTTTAGAGAATCTTCCGAAGATGTATCTTTCATTGTATTTAAAATATTCATGGTGTACTATTTTCCATTCCTTTCTTTAATCCATTTCATTTTTATTTCTCTTACCCTTATAAGATCAACTTGTTTGACATATATAGATTAAACTACTGTAACTATTAAACTAGTATGAAAAACATTAAATATATACATTAAAATACTGTCACTATTAAACTAGTATGAAAAACATTAAATAATTCTCATACTCCATTAAATAGTAAAATTTCATAAAAAATATTAGAAACTAAAACATTCATAGACTTATTTATTAAATTCAGATAAAAATACTTCACAATATTTAGTAAAATTAATATACAGTTGTTTCAGAAATTCCATCAAAACATATGTTCCATCTTAATTTGAAAGAGATTAAATAAGTCACCATAAAATTTGCTATATCAATAATCCAGAAATTAGAAAAATATATTTTCATCATACAATTTCTTTTGACATTTAAAAAACCCTAAAACAAAAAGCAGAACTTTAGACAATCTTTCAGCGAGTTTAGAAAAGCATATGCAAAGCCTCAGTCAGCCAGAAATTCTCATCAAACATCAGACGGTAATTCCAATTAATATAATCTTCATCGGCTTCGTCACAAACACAACAACATAAAAAAGAACAGACGACATAAAAAGCGAAAACAAACAATAAAATGTAATCGCACAAAACGGCTCCACAGATTATAAAATATGAGATCCGCAGATTCCTATCAGGATGCGAAACAAATGAAATTCACTCTCGTTTTTGGTCCAATCATAGCATCACTGGTCACTGCTCAATCGAAGCTACCAGCGACGTGGCATCAGACCTAACCCTAAAACACAAAATTAAACAATAAAAACTGATAAAAAAGATTAGAAACCCTCAGAGACCCGTTCCAAATCACACACACAGCGCCGCCACAGAGAAAAAGCTCTTTGGTTGGCGCTGCGTTTAGAGTGTCATACGGCACTTCCTATCAATTATGGGAGATCTTCCTCACAGGGCATTTTCTATTTTATGTGAATCAAGCAAACATCAAAGAACAGATGAGGCAGTAACAGAAGATGAACACAAAATGACGCACCCAATCCTAAACGGCTAATTGGAAAACAGGGAAAGAATGAAAGTGTAGGGTTTCGGATGTCATATTTATAGCCATGTTTATATTATTTGTCGCAGGCCGTTAGGGTTAGAGTGCGCATTTCAATGACTTTCACCTGGAGAGGCCCAAACATAGGTCAGTGAAATCTTCTTCTCTTGGGCCTCAAAATATGCTTTGGGCCTCAGGAATAAGCTCTGATGACTTTGCTTGAACATAACATAATGTACTCTCCTTCTTCCTCCACCCCTTTTCTTAAAATGCCTATTTTATACTTGCTGTTTTATAATTCACTCACTCTTCAACTCATCTATTGTTATTCTCCCTTTGATATCCTTACTTGTGAGTTTTTGTTTTGAATATTGAATTTAGTAAAGAGTATGGTTGGAGGTGAAAGTTTTCTAGGTGTTAAAGTTAGTTAACTCGTTTGAGTCAAGTTTTTCATGTTTTTCTTTAAAAATTTGATATCAATAAAGGTGACATTGATTTCTAAAATATAAATTATGTAATATGAAAATTTTCTGAATTATTATATTTAATAAAATTAAGAATTATAGAATTGTAACATTTTAAATTTTAAAAAATCATCCTATTAATAGAATTTCAGATTATTCAACTTAAATTTGTAATTTTAATTTTTAAATTATGAAATCCGTAAGATATTTCTCGAATACTTACTTCAAAAATATAATTCTAAATAATGAATATAAAATTACATTTCAAATTATACCATTAATGAATATATTATAAATTGCAAATTGAAAAATGTATTATTATATGCACAATTTTAACTTTTCCACACTTCATAAAGATGCAAGAAGAAATTATAGGGGTGCGGACAGAAGGAGCCCCAAAGATAACTTAAAGTGCGACGAATTTTTGTAAGGCCCAGCTCTATGTCCAATAACAAAAAAAACACAAAATTAACTCACACTATTCGGACAAAAAAAATCATCCTACTTTATGTTTCTGCTGGTTTATAAGAGAGAGGTAATATAAATTAGATTATTCAATAAAAAATAATAAAATGAATTATAGAATAAGTGTAATAGAATTGCGATCACCTACGTAAGAATACATATCTTTTTCCGTTAGTTATAATGAGATTATTAACTTTTTACAATAGCCATTTAAAAATTCTATCTACAATAATTTTTAATTAATCACAATATAAAACATAAAATTTAAATTCTTATATTAGTGGTCGAAATTAGTTTGGATTGGTTTGGATTTTTTTTCAAATAACCGTGGTTCAGTTTATCGTTTGAACTTTTAAAATTAATCCAAACCAAATTACAATATACATTCAATATATATATTTTTACTATAAATATAATAATAATAATAACAATAATAGTAAATTATTGTTGAGAATATTTGTTTAATATCTTTTTATTTAAATTAGTTTCTAAGAATTTTTTTAGTTTTTATTTTAAAATATCTTTTCATAAAGATAATATATTCAATTATTATTTAGATTTAGGGAATTAATTGAGATATTATTAATATTTAATATTTGTTACATCTTTGCTCTATATATAAAATACATAAACAAAATAAAGTACAGTTTCTCCATATAATACATCTCTTATATCTTATATATCTCATATATCTCAAAAAAAACATATTTTCAAAAACAGTAAAAAAAGTTCTAATAATTATACATTTTAACCTAAACCTCTTTATAGAATTGTTTGATCTATTTCACAAATATAATTTGTGAGTTTCTTGAATCTTCTTTATTGTCAACAATGTTGTTAATTTTTTTTCAGGATAGTGTTATCAAATCTAGCCTATTGCTTGACTTCGTTATCCTGTCCACTCTCTTGCTTCACTCCGTCAATGTCTTTGACTTTAGCATACCAGGAACCCTTACAAGAGTGCTTACAATTAAGGCAAAATGAGAATATTTTGATAGAGTGAATAAAAATTAAATAAAGCTTGATTGTAGGATCATATACATAAAAGAATGGATTAACTAGTCAAAACATGGATAGAAGTTAACTGTTAAGCAATATGAGAGCAATCAAATCTCATAAGTTTTTATTGATTTATAAATCTAGATTTTTTTTATCAACAAAGTTTAAATATTTAGATGAATGTTGTATGAGTTAAATACTTAAAAAAATCTACAGTAAAATATAGTTGTATATTTTTCTTATTCGAATGAATTTATGTCTACCTCTATAATTGTTATTATTCAATATATTTATTAAATTTTGAGTAACATATTTTATATAATATTATTATATTTTAATTTAAAAAATGAAAAAAATAAAAAAATATTAAAAATTAAAAACTACATAAACTAATTCAAACCAAACCACACCTAGGTTTGGTTTGATTTGATTTAAATTTTTTTATTCTTTTAAAGCGAACCAAACCGCATATATATTTTGTGTTTAGTTTATATGTATTTTTAACTAAAAATCGAAGCAAACCGTACCGTAAACAACTTTACAAATGAGGATGCAATCAAAGAGAGATAGAGAAAAAAAAATCTCAAGCCACAGTGATAAAAGGTTTTATTGGAAGAATTATTAGATACTTATATATTTTATGGTTAAATAGTAACAATATTGTTTAGATGTTTCCTGCAATTTCGGGTAATCATTTTGGTGTTATTTATTGATAGACACCATGAATGTTAGAGAAAGTGTGAAAGGGAAGCAAGTTAAACATAAACCCTAATTCTTAACTCTACTACTCCATGTTGTTTTGCTTTATACATTCTCCAAGTCTCCACAGTATAACGCACTCCCCCACTATGGCAAACACATAATACTGTCTTTCAATTATTTTGTTCTCCTTTGCCCACCTTTCTCCATTCTTCCAAGGGACAACTCACATAACACAATCACTTTTTTGAAGAACAATTTTGTTATTATTTAATAATTATTATTATTATTATTTTATATAGTGGTGTTCCTGAGGAGGAGGTATGCCCATCAACCTTAATCAAATTCTCGTAGCCACCAATTAGGTTTGTGACCTTGGATTATGCCTCCATAGTCTTTTTGGTTACCATTGAGATAAAGACGAACAACTTTTTCTTCAAATCTTCATGAACAAGGCCCCAAAAAATAAAATAAAAAATAGCTACAATATATTCTATCGTAATTGCTTAATATAGATTATTATCTAGTCTAAGACAATAATATCTTATTGTTAATGGTGTGTGAAGGTATAATTAGAGGAAGGAAAATTAGCATTGCATGTGCGCCATTTCCATGTCTTCCGTGATTGGCTCATTTTACATGATTTGTCTATTTGGGAGCCACGTGTCACAATGTTATTGGCATATGGCACGTGGGTCTAGCACACATCAAAATCTTAGGGTTTATGCAAATTAGTTAGGGTAGATGATTGATCCCATAAATAATTGTGGGCTAGATTTTAGACTCATTGAATGCATAATCAATTGAGCTACAAAAATATGAATAGTAGAGAAGGGAACATTGTTAGGAGACTAGGGCCCAAAGGTCTCTTGAGGTATTGTTCTTCCCCTCAAAAGCAAATTTGTACATTACTTGGAAACTTTATCATTCTTTGGAAAAGCAACAGAAATTAGTTACATTAGAGATGCATTACCAGTTTGCCATACTTTCCTCACCCCCCTCATTCCAACAATTCCTCTTTAGACAGAGGTGTTTATTCACATGGGTTACTCATTAATTCAATCGACCAAACTAACCAAAATGCGTTTGATTTCATTTTAGAAGGAATATGATTCACGTACCCTGCACCAATTAGGTATCACATTTGTATAACATTACAAAAGTATTAAAACATTGAAAAAGAAAAATTATGTAAAAGTGTCCAATTATAGTATATTAACTGTACATGAAACTTACTTTTTTCATTTTAGAAATAATTCAACTTGTATGGATTTAGCTAATGAAATTCCTTTATATATAAAAACTCAAGAAACCGAATTTATTAATTTAATATTTTATTTTATTTGGTTCTTGCTTATATATTTGTTTTGTTTTTTACCTGTTAATAAAAGAAAAGAATATATAAAATGAGGTACTAAAAGTGTTCAACCTATATGCAATACTAGAGAAAAGAAAAAAAGAAGTAAAAGTTGGGTAAGAAATTATTATAAAGACTCTCATATGATAATAATTTTTCCATCCACACTTAAGGAAAATGTAATCAACTTCTAATGATATTTTATAAAAGAAAACATTGCTTGAGAGACTAAGATAACTTAATTTATCATTTTTTAATAGATTAGTTGTAAAAGTAATTTGAATTAGTTTGATTTAAAATTAAATATTAAATTTATTTATTCTTTTAAAATTTAGAACACAAATAATATAAAATTAAAATATGTTTATCACTAAATACAAATTTAATGTATCAGAATTATAGAACTGTGAAAGTTTGAATCTAAGAATAATTTAAGTGTAAAACTTGAGTTTAATTCATACAACTATTTAAGTGTAAAAGTTTACTTTCAAGAAAAAAAGATGAATATACACTTAAAATAAGATATAGAATGAAAAAGAAAAGAATGAAAAACAAAACAAACTCAACAATTAAAATGAAATAAAGACAAATGAAAGTCATAAACTTATGAAAGAATGAAGATTCTCACACAACTTAGAAAAACCCCAGGATTAGTGTTTATGGAGTCGCCACTTAATCTAATGATTCAATACAATACATAAGCAAGAAGGTAATTATCTTCTTTTCAAAGTATTCTAGAATCCACTCTATCATTTAATATGTTCAAAAGTTATTTACAATGAGAGGAGATGACTATTTATAGCCTAAGACACTCCAAAATTCCTCTTAGATGACATTCTAATGTGTCTAAAATGAAAACTAAATGAAAGATCTAGACATCTCATTTTTAAAAAAAAATTAAATGTGTAAAGAGAGAGAAAAAATTTAAATTTAAAAATTCTAAATCTAGATCTAGATTAATGGGTAAGATGAGATGCTTTGATCCTTTGGCAAATTTCATAAATACAATCATATTTTTGCACATATAGTTGCAGCTAAAATATAATTCTTTAAAGGTTCTTGATATGTTTTAATCTACTAATTGCAGCAATTAAAAGAGTAAGGAAGAAGATATTAACACCAGAAATATTCACCTTCCCAAGAAGGCTTCATCCAGTTACCCAATCACTCAAATCACCCTGATCAAGAAGACATAAGTAAAATGGAACAAAATCACTTGGACATAGATCACAAAGTAGTAGCTCAAAGACAAAGTATAACCCAAGGTGGCTTTTCCACAAGACATGATTCAATTCACCTAGATCTTGGACTTCTTGGAGTATGAGTTTTGAAAACCAGTTTAGAACATTTAGAAAAACTTTTCAATCACGAGTTTTCTTGTAAGAAAATTGCTTAGAAGTTTTGGATGTCTCAAAGTATTTAAACCAAACTACTCCAGTGTTTTAAAACACTTACTGATATAAATAGCTGGTTAAAAAGCGATTCAACATGCTTATTTCACTTAAAAATGGTTTTAAGTGAATTCTGCTGGTTCGCTTCGTGATTCAACTAGTTGTTTGCAAAGAACATCAAAATCCTGAAAGTTGGATTTAGTTGGCTGAAAACACGTTTCAATTGGTGTAAATCATTAAAGATAAACTTTAAGTGATTTTAACTTGCTTAACTCGCGATTCAACTCACTTTTCTAGAGAGCATGATAACAAATAACAGCTCCAGTATTTAAGCTGGTTGATTTTTTCAAAACAATTGGTTGAAATCAACTGGGAACAATTTTTAGCTTACTAAAACGTATGATCAATTGGTTAAATTGTTTATATTTGACTTAATCATTAAGCTATGAACATTTTAGCTGGCTAAAAATATGTTATGTTTTCAATTAGCTAAAAATACTTAACTTCCTCTAAAACTTTCTAAAAAATTTATAAAGCATTTTATAACCCAAATTAAGTTCAAGATTAAGTGAAAAAGATCTTACCCACAAAACTTAAGACACACTAGCACTAAAACTAAGTTTTTCAATCTTCACACTCTTCAAGCTTCAAAATCTTCATTAATGATCACCAAGAGGTGGTTGGAGATATCAAATCACATGCAGTTCACATCAAGTCAAAGTCTTCAAGTCCAACAACATTTGTATCTTTTCCTTGTTTGATTATGAATGGATCTATGTGTACCTATGTAATTGTTATTATTCAATGTATTTATTAAATTTTGAGTAACATATTTTATATTTTATTATTATATTTTAATTAAAAAAATGAAAAGAATAATAAAATATTTAATAAAAAAAATTAGAAATTAAAAACTGCATAAACACGATCTAAACTAAACTACACAAATTGGTTTGGTTTGGATTTTTTTTCTTTTAAATCAAACCAAATTGAACCACATATATATTTTATGTTTGGTACAAATGTATTTCTATCTAAGAAAGAATCAAATACACCACGAACATCCTTAGTTCGGTCCCCATGACTATCGGTTAATTGTCATTCCTACTTTTCATATATTTTATTTTTAATTTTTAAATCATTCTCTTTTAGTAGTAATCAAGGTTTCTATATACTTTACTTTCAATTTTTAAATCATTAAATCAAATTTGTATAACATTACAAAAATATTAAAACATTGAAAAAGAAAAATTATGTAAAAGTGTCCAATTATAGTATATTAACTGTACATGAAACTTACTTTTTCCATTTTTGAAATAATTCAACTTGTATGGATTTAGCTAATGAAATTCCTTTATATATAAAAACTCAAGAAACCGAATTAATTAATGTAATATTTTATTTTATTTAGTTATTGCTTATATATTTGTTTTGGGTTTTATCTGTTAATAAAAGAAAAGAATATATAAAATGAGGTACTAAAAGTGTTCAACCTATATGCAATACTAGAGAAAAGAAAAAAAAATTGGGTAAGAAATTATTATAAAGACACTCACATAATAATAATTTTTCCCCACCCACACTTAATGTAATCAACTTAAGAAAAATGTAATCAACTTCTGATGATATTTGATAGAAGAAAACATTGCTTGAGAGACTAAGATAACTTAATTTGTAATTTTTTAACAGGGTTTGTTGTAAAAGTATTTTGAATTAGTTTGATTTAAGAATAATATTAAACTGAAATATATTTATTACTAAACATAAATTTAATGTATTTAATGTATCAGAGTTATAGAAGTGTGAAAGTTTGAATCTAAGAATAAATAAAAAAATTTAGATTCTTACCATTAAACTTGAATTTAATTCATACAATTATTCAAGTGTAAAAGTTTACTTTTAAGAAAAGAAGATGAATATACACTTAAAATAAGACAGAATGAAAAAGAAAAGAATGAAAAACAAGACAAACTTAACAATTAAAATGAAATAAAGACACAAATGAAAGTCAAAAACTTATGAAAGAATGAAGATTCTTACACAATTTAGAGAAACACCAAGATTAGTGTTTATGGTATAAGGATCAGAAAATAAAAAGAGAAAGGACTTTCTCTCTCTTCATCACTCTCAACTTTCTCTCTCTCTTACATTTCCTCTATTGTTGGAGCTCTCACTCCCTCTTCCTTCTCTCTAGGATTCTTCCACCTCTGGCCACCTTCTTGAAGAATTGAGACCATCATTGCATTCCCCTCGGCAAGTAGAAGAGTTTAGACCAATGTTTTGTGTCTTTAGGGTTTTTGTAGGTCATTTGGGGATTTTTGGGGCTTTTATGGCTAGGGGCGAAGTTAGAACCTCTCATTTGACTTTCGTGCTTTCCTCTAGTCTAAGAGTACTTTTCTAGATTCAATTTGCAATTAGGTGCATTGTAAGTGCTAAAGGAGCAACTTAAAGTGTACTATGTTGACCGGGTGAGGAAGAACAACTATTGAGCTTTGGATTAGTTCAATTTCAGGTAAGGGGAACTTCAATTTTCTATAGGTTTGATTGAGGTTATGAGTGGAGAACTTTTTCTGAACTTGAACTGGTTTTGGTTGAACCTGTGTGATGGTTTTGTGTATATGCTGTATGAGAATCAATTGATGAATTATGATGTTGTGTTGTATTGAATGTATTGGTGCATGGCATTATGCTGACTTGAACTGTTGTGTGGTATAGATACCATGGTTATATATTGTATTTTAGATTGTTTGGATGTATTGGAATGTTGTTTGCACTGGTTTTGGTCTGATACAAGTTCTGCATAATCTGTCACTGCACGTGGTAATCGATTACAGCACTAGTTGTAATTGATTACCATGTGTAAAATGCCTTGTAATCGATTACAGAGACTCTGTAACCGATTACAACTAAACAGAATCAGTACATAACAGTTCAGAGGCCTTATCTTCTTGTATGGAATGATGTTAAGATGTTATGAGACTATGTGAATGATGTTGGGCAGTAAGGCCTAATGATGAGTGAGTAAAGGCTGTAAGACCCACAAATGGAAAATGGTGAAATATGAGAATATGAGAAATTATTATTTCATGCATGTTGTGTGTAGATTAGTGTGTATGGGATTAAGGATAGGCGTAGATGGGGCATCCAAACTTCTAAGATGGTATGAGTCATATAGACAAAGCCATGTGTGGTGAGAAGTTGATGGAGGCACTACACAGGGTTGATAGTAGGCTTCGGCCGGAGTGCAATGCCTGTGTATGTTGTCACCCTGATGAGAGGTTTATTTCATGAGATCATTCTAGGCCTGGGGCCCTTTTCCCTCATCAGGTGGTAGTCCTACTGGTCTGAATCACATACTGTCTCCTAGGATTGGTTTATTTTACTTGTGATTGTGATTGAGTATGTTCAGCCTAAGGCAGGTTGATGATTGTTTATATTGTAAATAATTAAATGTTGATAATATATCTTTTTTCAAGATGTAGCTCACCTTTGCATGTATGTGTTATTTGTTGGATTCTACTATGATCGTGAGTTATGAGCAGATGACAGGTTAGGTGGAGAACCTAAGTGAGCTGCTGCCACGTAATTAGGGTCACTTTTGTATAGTGTAGGCCTTAATTAGTATACATTTGAGATCTGTATCTAGATGAACGTGTATCTCCCCCTGTTCCGGTCATGGAATAGATGAAATAAACCCCAAAATGGATTTTTGTTCAAGAATGAAATCTTATTGGAACTGTCCAGTTCACCCTTTGGAACCATATCACATCCTCGATAGGATGAAATAGGATGAATTGAGACGGTATTTTGTAAGTACATAATTATCTTGAATAAATTCACTATTTCTTTCTTTTCCGATCGTCTGGAAAGAGCAAGATGTTTCTTTTGTTCTTTTTACAACAATCTCTGATTTCTAGTAGACCTATCAGTAGTAGTCGCTTCTGGCGAAGCTACGAGTTCATGAGCAAGTAAATTGAACGAACCAAGTTCTTAAACTAAAAAAGGGAGTAAGAAATAGAAAAAAATCAATAATAAACTTAGTCTATTTTGATAGAAAGTTGGATGACTGTACACAGATTTCTTTTTACCTTATCTCCTTTATACTGCTCTCTCTATATATATATATCTGAATGCATGATTCAAAAGTTTAATATTTTGGGATGTTACATATGGAGTCGTCACTTAATCTAATGATCCAATACAATACATAAGCAAGAAGATAATTATCTTCTTTTCAAAGTAATCTAGAAACCACTCTATCATTTAATATGTTCAAAAGTTATTTACAATGAGAGGAGATGACTATTTATAGCCTAAGACACTCCAAAATTCCTCTTAGATGACATTTTAATGTGTCTAAAATGAAAGCTAAATGAAAGATCTAGACATCTCACTTTTGACAAAAATTAAATGTGTAAAGAGAGAGAAAATTTAAATTTAAAATTTTTAAATCTAGATCTAGATCAATGGGTAAGTTGAGATGCTTTGATCCTTTGGCCAATTTTAGAAATACAATCAAATTTTTGCACACATAGCTGCAGCTAAAAAATAATTCTTTAAAGGTTCTTGAGATGCTTTGATCAATGAATTATATATTTAGCTCCTTAACAATTCAAATACTAATTGTAGAAATTAAAAGAGTAGGAAAGAAGATATTAACACAAGAAATTTATACTGATTCACCTTTCCAAGAAGGTTACATCCAGTTACCCAATCATCCAGATCAAGAAAATTCACTAATTTTTAGTTTTTACATTAATCCTACATGAAAAACCAAAAAACAAAACAAAAATAATTGATCTTGAACCATACAAGATCACCAACACCTTGCAAAACTCTATTGCAAGATCCTCTCAATCACCCCAATCAAGAAGACACAAGTAAAATGGAACAAAATTATCTGGACATGGATCGCATAGTAGTAGCTCAAAGACAAAATATAACCTAAGGTGGTTTTTTCACAAGACAAGATTCAATTCACCTAGATCTTAGACTTCTTGGAGTATGAGTTTCAAAAACCAGTTTAGAACATTTAGAAAAACTTTTTCAATCACAAGTTTTCTTGTAAAAAATTCACTTAGTAGTTTTGGATGTCTCAAAACTGCTCCAGTATTTTTGAAACACTTACTGATATAAATAGCTGGTTAAAAATGCGATTTAACATGCTTAAAAATGGTTTTAAGTTATTTCTGCTGGTTCGCTTCGTGATTCAACTAGTTGTTTGCAAAGAGCATCAAAATCCTGAAAGTTGGATTTAGTTGGTTGAAAACATGTTTCAACTGGTGTAAATCATTAGAGATAAACTTTAAGTGATTTTAACATGCTTAACTCGTGATTCAACTGGTTTTTCTAAAGAGCATGATTTTTTAACATATAATAGCTCCAATATTTAAGTTGGTTGATTTTTTCAAAACAATTGGTTGAAATCAGCTGGGAGCAATTTTCACAAATAACCAGCTCTCGAGTTTTAGCTGACTAAAACGTCTGATCAGTTGGTTAAATTATTTATACTTGACTTAATCAACTATGAACATTTAGCTGGTTGAAAAGATTTTTCAATTAGTTAAAAATACTTAACTTCCTTTAAAACATTCTAAAAAATTTATAAAATATTTTATAACCCAAATTAAGTCCAAGATTAAGTGAAAGATCTTACCCACAAAACCTAAGACACATTAGCACTAAAACTAAGTTTTTCAATCTTCACACTCTTCAAGCTTCAAAATCTTCATTTCTAATCACCAAGAGATGGTTGGTGACATCAAATCACATGCAACTCACACCAAGTCAAAGTCTTCAAGTCCAACACATTTGTATCTTTTCCTTGTTTGATTATAAATGGATTTATGTGTACCTATGTAATTGTTATTATTCAATGTATTTATTAGATTTTGAGTAACGTATTTTATATTTTATTATTATATTTTAATTAAAAAGATGAAAAGAATGATAAAATATTTAATAAAAAAATTAGAAATTAAAAATTGCATAAACACGATCCAAACTAAGCTACACAAATTGGTTCGGTTTGGATTTTTTTCTTTTAAATCAAACCGAACCGAACCACATATATATATATTTTATGTTTGGTACAAATGTATTTCTAGCCAAAAAAATGAATCAACTCACACCACGAACACCCTTAGTTCGGTCCTCACGACTATCGATTTAATTGTCATTCCTACTTTTCATATATTTTATTTTTAATTTTTAAATCATTCTCTTTTAGTAGTAATCAAGGTTTCTATATACTTTATTTTCAATTTTTAAAGCATTCTCTTCTAATAGTAATCAAGGTTATCAAATCGAGAATCTATATAAACTTGTAACAAATATGAAAACTCAACTCGTAAACTTGTAAGAATCTATTTTATATAAAAATTTAATAAAATAAAATAAATATACATTATACCAATTCAATTATATTAAAATAAATAAATAAATAAATTATAGTATGTACCTACATAACATTACATCTTAAAGTGTTAAAAGATAATTAAATAATTAAAAAATACAATTATTATCATAACCAAGTTAAATTGAAGTAATAAAATAAAAATACAATTCTAATTAAATTGAATCCACAAAATTAAAACAAACCCTAATTAAATAACTAAAAGTAGAAAATTGTAAAATTTTAAAAATTTAAATGAGTGACATTGGATATTGTAATTTTTTTCAACTAAACAAGGAATAGAAAAGAAACACACTTTAAAAAAATTAATTCAAAAATATAAAGAAGAAAAAAAATAAAAAAGATCAGAATACATAAATAAAATAAAATTAAAAATAAAAATAACAAAAAATATAATAAAAAATTAAAATCAGGAAAAAGAAATTTAAAAAACAGAAAAAAATTACAAAAAGATATGAGAAAAAAGAGAATAGAAAAAGGTAAAAGAAAAAGGTAAAAAAAAATATAATAGAAGAAGAGGTGGGTGGCTGGTTTTAGAACTCGTACAATATCCGAACAGAAGCAATACTATATGTGCCAAGATGAGAAAAAACGTGATGGCTGTGAGAATAAGTTATAAGCATTAGAGAAGAAGTCGGCGAAGATGTGATTTGTGGTAGAGAACAAACTAATAACGTCAAGGAAGTAGCGAAATGATGTCGGAGGTGGCGGCTGGAGACAAAACGTTACTGTAGTATGGTTGTTGGAGATCTAGTTGGAGAGCCAATGCTTTTTCCTCTGAGTTTCGATTTAGGTTCCAGATTTGGGTTTTCAGAATGTGGACGATGACATTTTTTGTCATTTTAATCCCCAATCAAGAACTCGGTGTCTCGATCTCCAACTCGCAATTCTACTGCTAGTCAACCGAGTCTGCACGAGTCTATTTCGAGTCTATCCAAAAATGAGTTCACAGTCGAGTCAACTCGTGAACAACAATTTGACATAAACTCAATCGGGTTTGTGATTTGACCCAGAAGTTTGTAGTAATAAATTGGAGTCAATGGAGATAGTTGTTTCATTTTTTTTATTTTTAATTAATATAACATTTGCTTACTCTCTCTTGACCATAATTTTTTATGTAATTATTATTTTTGTAATTAATATATAGTTTGTTAGATTTGTACTCTTTCTAATATTTTTTATGATTTTTGGAAGTTGATTTAAATTTGTTATATTTATTATAGAATCATATGTGAATTTGATTTCTCTTGTTTTAATTTAGACTTTTGTAATTAAATTTATGAAGCTAATTAGAATCTATATTTGAGTTCATGAATAAATTTCATGAGACCTTATATATATAACCTAATTTAGACTTTTGTAATTAAATTTATGAAGCTAATTAGAATCTATATTTGAGTTCATGCATAAAGTTGATGAGACCTTATATATATAACCTAAATGTGTTCTAATACAAAATTTATTTTTTTTATTTTTTTATTCAATAATTTTTTTATTTTTCTCATTTTTTTTTAATTTTCAAATTACTTCTTCATCTTCTCTTTTCTTATGGAATTTTTATCCTCATCTTCTCTTCTCTTATGTGTTTTCCAATCTTCATTTGTGGAAAACTAATTCTTAATGCTCAATTCGTTTTTTATCTTTATTCTTCAATTTATGCAATTTCAATTAAGTTTTGCACGTTCCGATTTTGTTCTTCTTGTCTCTAGTTTTGAATTTGTCCTTTATGATATTAAATTTCTTTTTAATTTTATAAATAAAATTAAAAATTGATTGAATATTAATTTAATAATTAAATTCTAATTAAATTAAATAATAATTTAATTTTATACGTATTTTTAGTTCAATGACATTTTTCAATCAAATTAGTTAATTAAATCGGTTAATTGTTTCAACTTAAATATAATTTTTTAGAAAATTATAGTAAAAAGAATTATATAATTCTTAAAATTATGATAAATTAATCTTCCATTTTTAATCTCTATTTATATTTTTTCAATCTCACTTTACATATTTTATAATTATGTTACATTCTAAAATCTCCAAATTGAATAGAGTAACATGTTTTTTGCTTCTATATATTTATATATAAACAAGAAAAAGGTTGGAACTTTATACGTTCTACTTCATATAATTTTTTTATCGTTATTAAAAAAGAAACCTTAAAGTTGACGTTGATAATGTCCCTATGTTAAAGTTTATTTTGCTTTTTATATGTAGATATTTTACTGAATGAATTTCATTTAACAACATTTGCAGAGTTCTTTTTTTCTTTCTATTTATATATACCTTGATAATATAAATTAATGGATTATCATTAAAAATATAAAACTAAAGATTTATTGTTTATAATTTATAACGTGTTAGAAAGTTGAGTGTATTAATTAACAAAATTACTACAAACAATTATTTAATAAATAAAATAACAAGTACTTTTTTAAGCAATAAATAACAGTATTATATACTTCTGAAAAGGTTGCATAAAAATTAAGCAGAAACAATATTAGAAAGTGAGACATTAGCAGTGTTCTCTGAATTCTGCATGGGAATTCATTAACATTTTGACAATTCTGGCCTTTCAACTAATGAGAAAATTGCGTTGTGAATCAATTTCCAAGCTAATTATGTTGCAAATCTACCAACAGCAAGGTTTTAAGGTTGCTTTGAGGTTAAGCCACAGTTTGTCAAATCAAAAGACATGGGAACTAATTATAAAATGACTTTAGCATTTTACTAATGTTAATTTCTTTATTAATATTGGATTGTAATCATGATATGTTCTTTACAGAATTTAGGTGGCAATAATTTAATTTTTTTTATGACTGGCTCTGACTAGTCATTTATTTTTCAATCATTTATTCTCAGTATGATGAATATATATTACTTTGTAATTAGAAATTCAAAAAAACAATTTGAAAAATACCTTGATTGTCCGTCCATGGCCTAAAAATTACATAAAAAAGTAATACAGAAGTCTTGCAAGCAAACCTAATGATCTAAGGTGTTCAAGTTTTGTAAAATAAAAAGGTAAAGAGAGAATATATTTCTATTTTAGTTGATATAGTTCTACCTAATTGATTTAACTTGAATTAATCAAAGTCTAAAGTGACTTTTAAATATTTAAAAGCTTTAAACACATTTTTTCCTCTTTTTACATAAAAAGGGAATTACTTTTACTGTTTTCCACTTATACACAAGTCATAACTAATTAACCAATCAATACTATTAATGTCCCAAATATATAATATTTATTTTAATATGCTCATAAAGGAGATCATTCCACAAAGATAATGGTTTAATTCATATTTCAGCTTTTTCAGTTTTTTGTTAGATATATTCAACCCTTAATGAAACACCACAACAATCTCCAGTCCAGTTTACTTGGCAAAATCAGAAGCTACAAATCATGATTATCAGCTCATTAGCTTTATGGGGACAGGGTGAGATCAAATCCATTTAAGGTTTATTTATTTCAAGAAACGTTTTAGAAGAGTTAGGTCTTTTATTGAGTAAAAATGTGACTGTAGATTCTATAGTGGTATTCACATATTATTATCCACTAATAAAGTTTTCATATTGATATTAAAATTCTAAATTATATACTTATGAGACATGAATTTTCGATTCTTATTAATAGTGAAATTCAATTTATATAGTCATGAAATATGAATATTTGATTCTTACATACAAACATTTTTGTTGGTCCACTTTAATTAGCTTTTGAATGATGATGAAGCATCTAGTTCGGGATATGCATGTAGTATATGATCATGCCATATAATGCACACACACACATATTCAAACTTTAACAAAACACACACTTTTTCTTTGGGTAGTTGCCATGATGCATATGAAGAATGAACACAAGATGGCACATGTGAGAGAACAAGAGTATGAGTAGTGCTTGTAAGAGGAGTGGCAGGTTGATGAGATGGTGTTGGTGAGTTGGGAAACACAATGGGACCCTATCACAACCCAAAGTCCCTATTTCACCACTCCCTTGTTGAAGGGTCAACCTCAGTGCCTATCTTTTTACCCTTCAAGCCTCCAACACCACCCATCATTTCTCACAACGCCATATGGAAGGCTGAACAAAAATTTGGACAAAAGAGAAGTGAATGGCACGGTGTGCACGCAGCAAAAGCATGTTTACTTGTCTGCAACTCCTATGTGTCTCTGTCTGTTGTCTGTGCTGTGCTAATTTGATTCCTTTCTCATCTCTCTCTGCAAATTTTAATTATCAAAACTTACATTTCATGCTAGCTAGCTACATATATGCTATCATTGGGTTTTCTATGTGCACACGTGTTAGGGGAGCATTCATATGCGTGTCTGCATATATATCAGTGTGCATGCATGCATCATCAGCAAAACAAAGGGCTCATTTTTCACATATAACACATATAACTGTGCCTTCATGGCCCCAAGAGAAATTTAAGGCTCTTAATACAATTTTGAATGAGTTTGTATATACATAGATACTAAAGATAGTTTTACACTGTCATATATATATAGTCTAAGATTTTTCTACAATAAAAAAAAGTGAGTGACATTGAACAATGAGTTAAAATTATAATAGCCTGAACCAGGTAATAATTAAAGAAAAAAGAGAATTTCTCTATAACAGTAACATATTTAAAACTTCAAATATACACGCCCCAAAGTATTCTTGCTGAAATTTTGAAATAACAATTGTAGCCCACTATTTTGGAAAAGATATGTGAGTGGATGTGACAGTGAAATTGCATTTTAGGTTTGTTGAATCTGACACAACTTTTGTTAAAGAATGAAAACGTCAAACGGCCTTTCATCAAGAAGTTAGGCAAAGTAGATCACACGTATCTTAATTAGGGAGTAGTAGTGACTAGAGAATCTTAATTGTCTATTTATTTATATCCTCGCCCTTTCAGTTACATCAAACATCATGTTTTAAGGTATTTCTTCACATGTGCTGAAAAAATAACGTAGACTTTCAACTTTTTCCTTCTTCTGTCTTATTAATACCAATAATAATTATGACTAAAGGTTCTCAGAGGTGACTCTAATTTCTGTCACTAAGGTAACAACCCATTTTCTGGTGGTGATATGATGCCTCAACCACATTTATTAGTGGGTTAAAACCTCTTAACTTCAATACCCCTTTTGGAAAATTGTGATCAACCGTTAATTTTTTCTCTCTCTCAAAATCAAGAACATTTATCTAGGTTTTTCTCACTGTGATTAGGTATTGTTTGGGTGGGTCTTCCTCATCACAAAGTCTACAATAGTAATTTTCGGTGGGTCTTTCTCACTAAGTTTATTTCCCCTTCAGGTCTTGAATAAATCAAGGGGTCCATCTAAGTTTTAAATTGTGGTAGAATAAGTGATCCACTTTTTGTGGAGTTGCGTTAGAGACTTGTTACTTTGTCCCCAAATCTAAGACAATTTAAGCTTTCGCACTCAAGCTTTATTTCTCCATACACTTCTTGTTCAACTAATGAGGCTCTCTCCCAAAAAGAAGATCTTAGCTTCAAATGCATGGAAAGATGACAAAGGGATAAGGTCATAAACTCGATTTCAATTCTATGAAAAGATGATGTTTTAAAAAGTAATTCATTTCCTCACAAAAAAGGTGAAAAAGAAAAAAAGAAGAGAGAAGACCATTTAGTTTTACTTAGTGGTAATCTTCATGTAATCATTTGTTGTTACCTTAATTAAGTATTATTAAACACTTTTTTGCTTAGTACATAAGCATAATTATGGTCAGGGAAATTTTACCAGAAAATATCAATCAGTAACCGCAGACTATTGAAAAATGCAAGCCCCTAAATAAGGACAAACATTAATTATTAGACAGAAAAGACTGAAAATAAAGGTTTATGTTAAACCATTTTATTAGTAGGTTCTAATCACGTAGTTTGTGGACCATCTTGTATAGGTGTCTCAACCAATGATTTCGCTAAATATTGTCGCGATGGGTTCCAATTCTTCTGAGAGACAACTTATTAGGTAGATCAGCTAGGTTGGTCCAAGGAATAATCGAGAAGAGACGTATAAAATCATAAACAAATAATTTATTCATTGTTAATTTTTTTCAAATATCATATATATCTTTTACGCAAAATTACTAGCATTAGTTATACACCTAAATTGAACTTGAAGTCGTTGAAAAAATTCCTTAATATATAGTTGACGTGTTTAGTAGTTATTTAACATGTATTTGTTAATATTTAGAATATATGTTCAGGAAATTGGAATTGTTTAAGTTGATCACATATAATGTATTTCTAACTCACACCTGTATATTTATACATTACCGATTTACTTGATTGTAGGAATATCTAGACAAGTGTTTTATAAAGTTAATTTACGACAAGAGAATAATAAATAAAATCTTTTATTTTCTCACTTCACCAATTTTCTTATTCATATTAATAATGATTACTCTTTGCATACCGTATCTGTTATTATATATATATATATATATATATATATATATATAATACATGAATATGGCTATGTATAAAAGTAGCTGCATGTGTTTGCAGTTTCACTATCAAATGTTATTTGTCCCAACAAGCAAGAAAGCAAACCCATGAAGGCAACTCTTAGATACTTAGCAGGAATGGCAGGCCCTAGTGGTTTTGGCTCAAACTCAACCGCTGAACAAGTCACTGAAGATTCTTCTTGCTTCCTTCCTTCAGGTCTAACCGCTCTCATCACTGGTAAGTCTCAAAAACAGCTTCTAAAGGCCACCTGGGGGTAAAATAACCATGAAAATTAAGCCCAATTATCATCTTCCACTTCCTCTGACACACACACACATATATATAAATAAATACCGAAAATGTCATAAACCAAGGTTGCCCATGTCGTTTTTCTTGACTTTGTTCATTTTGTGTGAGTCTGTTTTCTCCAGAAGCTGAGGGATTCATGAGTATGCATGGCTGTGCTACTAGGTTTTGGTGATTCTTAAATCGCTATATATATATATATATATATATATATATTGTTTACACTTTCCCATATTACTTGCATTTCTATTGTACTTAATTTGAAGTTCTTAATTTTCCTTTTGATTTGTCAGAGATTTAGTCCAATCTATGTCCAAAATGTTACCCCAGAATTATTAGCCTAATTTGATTATAGTAACTGTATGTGGTGCTTCCTTTCTGATTGATTTTGCGGCATAGGGAAAGGTGAGAGACTAAGTTTGAAACCTGCAAGCTCTCTCACATCACATGAGTGTGCCACTTTAGATATGCATGGTGTGGTTCTTTTTAGCCGCAGCAAGATGAGGTTCTGCGACTTTTGTCTCTTTTGTGCTCCCTTCTCTCATCAAGTCCAGACATATTCATCACTTGCCTACACTATACGTACACCACAAACTCATGATCAAGATCATATCTCCTTTTTCCCTCGCAAATATAAATAAAAAACATATCCTCCCACCATTTTATAATTCACCCTCATCTAAGAATGACAAAATCTTAATACTTTATATTATTATATTTGTTAACAATAGCACGTGTTTTATACGTGGAATTAGTTTGACTAACGAAGTTGTTATTGACTTTGAACCTTTTTTATTGAAGGGGCGAGTTCTGGTATTGGAGCTGAAACAGCTAGAGTGTTAGCAAAGAGAGGAGTGAGAGTTGTGATTGCTGCAAGGGACTTGAAGAAGGCCAGGGAAGTGAAAAAGAATATACAAAAGGAGAGTCCAAAGGCTGAGGTTGTTCTGTTGGAGATTGATCTTAGCTCTTTTGGTTCTGTACAGAGATTTTGTTCCGAGTTCTTAGCTTTAGAACTTCCCCTTAACATTCTCATGTAAGTTTTGTCTACCATCATATTGTTCCACCTTTTCATTTCATAGTAATGATGGTTATCATTGTGTAACAACAAGGACAAAATCATTCATATTTTAGGTGATTTATACTAATAGTTAGAATAAATAATTTTACAGAAACAATGCAGGGATATTTTCTCAAAACTTGGAGTTCTCTGAGGATAAAATTGAGACCACGTTTGCCACAAATTACTTAGGTACTTTTCTGATTATTGATCTTTTCTTAGGGTTTACATAAATATTTGATATCAGAGTTAAATCTTTGGTGGAAAAAGAACCCTTCCAGTATAATTATAAGCTGGTGTCACTGTTCAATTATTAAGGTATCAAGTTACTGTCTAATTCTCATTCACAATCTTAAACTTGTAGAGGTTGCTTTTATTTTTAGTTTTAACAATAAGAAAGAGGCAAGTTAAAACTTGGTTAAAATTAATATTTAAGGAAGTGCTTGTCACTGTAATCTGCACCAGAGACAATCCGTTTCATTTTTTTTATTTAATATTCCTTTTTACTTTCAGATAAAAAAGTTACATCATCACATATCTAAAAGAAGTAACTTGTTGGTTTAAGGCCCCCCACCAAAAACATATAATACATATTTTAGGCTCTTTTAGGGTCCACGCCCATAACATGAGAAAGCTTATACAGCACTTTCAGGCTTCATTTTGGTCCACAAACACTGAGCACTAGGCATGCGTTTTTCTTTATGGGCTCAAAGTCGAAAGCCCGTGTGCCCCGTTTCTAAAGTGCTGAGCTTTTGTTTTTCGGATTCAAATTTACCGTTTCCATTTTTTAATGGCAGAGATTAATATCGACACTTAAATAAAACATTTATTGAACTTTCATAATTTGTTCTCCTGAATTGCAGGTCATTTTTTGTTAACAGAAATCTTATTAGACAAAATGATAGAGACGGCAGAGACGACAGGTATTCAAGGAAGAATAATAAACGTTTCTTCTGTCATACATAGCTGGGTGAAGAAAGATGGTTTTCGTTTCAACGACATACTCAGTGGAAAAAAGTACAACTACCTTTTTCTCTGCAAAATTATAACAGTTCTGATTCCCTTACATTTTAGATACTTATTGCATTTCTCTCTGGTAACTATTGCAGATATAATGGCACACGCGCTTATGCTCAGTCAAAATTGGCAAATATTTTGCATGCCAAGGAAATAGCCAAGCAACTCAAGGTTGGAATGGAAAATAACTGCAAACTTTATAGCGCTTCTTACCTCTTGTGAATGGTGATTATCATGCTTTTTGTTAGACCCACTACATTATTCATGAAAATTGGAATATAATCACAGGCAAGGAATGCAAGAGTAACTATCAATGCAGTACATCCAGGCATCGTGAAGACGGGAATTATCAGAGCTCACAAGGGCTTACTAACGGGTAGGTAAAAGTTTCACTTGTTAATAATTCGTTCCCCCATTTTCATCTTATCAAATGTTGAGACTACTAAGAATTGGTAAAATTTCCACGCAGATTCCCTATTTTTTATCGCGTCAAAGTTACTCAAAACAACATCACAGGTGTGTAAACAAACACGCTCGATCAAATACGCTTGCGCGCAGTGATTTTGAAAGGTGGATTGGTGTAGAATTATAGATTATAGATGTAGAAAAAATGATGGGGAAGCATAGAAAATTGGGCTAAGCTACTCTATTATGGATATCAAACAACGTCGTTTGTAGAATTGTAGTAAACTAGTAATACAATATTTTCTCATTATGAAGTAGGATAATTATGTCAATGCGTGTCTGCAGGGTGCAGCAACTACGTGTTATGTTGCTCTGAGCTCAAAAACAGAAGGGATAAGCGGAAAATACTTTGCAGATTGTAACGAGGGTAAATGCTCAAGCCTAGCAAATGACGAGTCGGAAGCACAAAAGCTATGGAACAACACCCATGCCTTGCTTCACAAGCGACTACGTCAAGCAACAATTTGACGCAATTCTTCTCCTTTTCAAGACACCGTGTATATTAGGTTATTCATTTACGTTCACCAGCTAGCTCAACTCAAGATTCGAGTCTTTAAAGGCAACCTAAAATATCATTATCATGGGGGCATTACTGTTAGTAACCTTTCCTGTGTAGCTCCCATTTTGATTATTTGTAAAAATAAAAGAGCAATAAGACATAAATCTCTGCACATGCAATAACAAAACGATAGTTTATCCTCTCTAAGACAAATGAGTCAAGGCTATCACTAATGATCAGGTACTATCCAAGTCTCACGATAAAAGAAAAAACGATATTTGTTTGTTGTTGGTAAAAATACATTTATACGACTGTTCAAGCCTCCAGCTTGTAGGTGACCCTCCTTCCAGCAACTCAATTTTTAAGTCAAGTTGGTGCTTCCCGTTGATCAGGATTATAGATACAAGCCAGTATCCAAATCCACGTGCCAGAAGGAAAAAGAAGATACATCCCACCCTCTGCGTTTGTGTTCCTGCATTTCAGACTGCTTCCACATGGTCGAAGTGCAGATTTAGAACACACAATGGAGATAAAATAAATAAAAGGATCATATAGGTCCATTTTCCAAATCCCAATACAATATTTACAGTGCCAAAACAAGATATCATTACAACACAAGAATGACTACATGAAAAATATACGGAGCTTCTGGTCTGTTATATACAGGTTCAGACATCCAGAACCTGGGTATGCTTTGACTTACATGTCAATTTGTTAGTAACAAGAGGTTCAAACTCCAGAACCTAGGTATGTCTGACTTTATATGTCAATTGCATAGCAATCAGAATCATGGGTAACAGCCCTACATGAATCAGCATGTCTCATCAAAATGAGGTGACGAGTTTCCCCCGAACCGCTTCATTTCCTAGCCTGTCATATGTTAAATGTTAGCATAACTGATCTTAGATACACATCACACATTATATATATGCAATAACCACAAACAATTTTACTTGATTTCATCATCTAGAAGTTCTGCAACACAAGTTTTTTTTATATGATTAAATTATTCCAGGAAAAATATTAATGATGGTGATCCCCCTGCATCTGATGCACCGTCCACAGTACACAAGCATTGCAGAGGCCAAATCTCAAACAAACTGGTTAAACGTACGTCAACTTGTCCAGTCATGCAGTACAACATTTCCAATATCTAAAATACTGACTTTTCAAGCCCAGCACATATACTGACACAGTGTTATCATTCTGATGTATGTTCCATTTTTTATGGCAATCAAAATCCTTTCAATCAAGAATCCATAAAGCATAAATTAAAAAGGATGAATGATATTAAGGACACAATGACCATAAAGTTTACCAAGTCCTTTTCTGGAAGTGATCTGCCTCCAAATCATATTCCCGGAAATGATAATTGTATCAACAAAAGGAAAATACATATAGGTGGCACAACAAATCAGGTAATGGATGACCCAGTGTAGATAAAAAAGGAAAGCATAGCTAAAGGGGTTAAAATTTTCCATGTCTAATACAATACAAACCAAATCATTAGAATCACGAAATTGCTTGATACCTCCTCAACATCAAGCCAACAAGTATCAAACATGAGGTGTCGATTAGGACACCTGAGCTGACACCTCCACACAGCTTGTGGATTTGAGACCACCTACTACATATGGATAGTCAAGCACTAATATCTTTTTTACATTTAGAAAAGTAGACCTAAATATAATATAAAATATTTAAAAAATAATACCTCACTTCTTTAGGAGAGAATTGTTATCATAAGAGAAAGAAAAATATACAAAAATAATAAACATTGATTATTTATATCTATATGCTACTCATATTTCATTTGGGTCTCTATTTTATATTCGAGTAGGAGTAAGACTAAATATACGCCCTGCAACTTTAACTAGAGACACGAATGTGTCTTGGAAGTAAAAGTAGGTGAATATGCACACCACATGTTTCTCAATTTCAATATCAAGGATTAATACTTCAAAATGATGGAGAAATTATTGAGAATTTCACAAACAGGACACAAACAAGATGATTAATGTGGAGAAATGCATCAAGGGTTATTTGTGACGAAAAGCAATGTTATCAGTGGCTGGTGGAAGAAGGCACAAATTCCACCATATATACATGTCATTCTGACCTATAGCTCCACCATAGCAGGTCTCCCTTCACAACTTGCCAATGGTGGTTGACTAAAAGTCACGCACGCCATGGAGGCCATGACACCGCCGTTAACATAGTAAGCTTAAAGACAAGTTTTATCATATTGTCATATACGCTAAAATTGAAGAGGCAATAGAAAAAAGGTGATTGTAGTAGAAATAAGATTATTAAGATGGGTGTAGCGACACAAGTAATGATAAAATATGAAATGATTGCATACGAGGAAATATGGGTGAGGAAAAGTTGATAGAAAATCAGTTATTGTGGTTTAGACAGATACAAAAAATCCCACTACAAGCACCAGTGAGTAAATTGGTATGATTTTTAATATTATTAAAAGGGGGAAGGAGACCAAGAAGAATATCAGACAATGTTGTTAAGAGAGATCTCACAGTAAATAATATTTTGGACAACTTAGCTCTTTGAAAGTGGATTTGGTAACTTAACCTTACAAAATTGGTTATAAAGTGAGATTTACTCGAATTATCGATGTGAAATATCATATCAACATAATCACTAATCAAACTGAATATTGTTGTATGATCAATATAGCCAACCTAAGGGTGGGATGAAGCTTTTGTAAGATATATATTTCCAATATCATAAATTTTAGACATTGACTGAGTAAAATATCCATCTCGTGTCTAGTGTCTATATCAAAGTTCATTTTTTCATAGGTTAAAACTAATTATGTAGATCTGTATAAATTTGAGAGAAAACTTTGTAATATAATAGTTTGGTTTTGTTTTTAAATTATGTTTGGTATTAAGCACTACCATAAACTTTGGTCTGTCTTTCTTCAAATTTCAGACAAAATGAAAACTGCGAGAGAAGGAAACTTTTAATTCAAATATCAACTGGTAAGTTTAAAACTAACATTCTATTGGATAACTTCTGAACCTGTTTAGTCTTTAAAACAAATCACATTAAAACAACTTTTTAAATTTTTCAGTGATTAACAAACAAACAAAAGTTTAAAACCAACATTCCATTGGATAACTTCTGAACCTGTTTAGTCTTAAAACAAATCACATTAAAACAACTTTTTCAATTTTTCAGTGATTAACAAGCAAACAAGATTTTAATACCAACCATACTGTACTGAGCTATCCAGTGTCTTGAGGTTTGCAAATACCTTCGGTTTTTTATTTCATGTATCTGTCAAACCAGAACGGAAAACAAGAGGCAATCACGGTCACCAGAATGCCCTCTTTACAGTGTTACAAGTTACAGGAAAAATCCATTATTAGCACAATCTCGTCAGATCAAACCAAACGACCTAATTAAAACAGTAGTGTTTCCATTAATGATATAATTAGTCATGTATGTCACTCCTTGAACCCCAATTCATGCTCACTTACATGGAAACAAAAGCCCAAGTCAAGCAATAAGCCTAACCAAACCATCTTTCTCACATCTTACATAGCTAAGTCATACCAAAAGAAGATTAAAAAAAAACAATGAACTGATGAAGGAACTTCACTATCATAATTCATGTTTAAAGCATAATGACAACACAGTAGCTGAAAAAAATATCTCATAACGACATAAAGAAATCAAATTCAACAAACACAAGGCCAATTTGATCCTTACCTTCAACGGAGGAGATTGACAAACAGATGATGAAGATCCAGGAGATAGAATTGCTGATTTTACCCTTCTTTGACTGACTTGTTTCTGGAGATGTGTACTACCTTTGGTGGGTTTACCTTGATGCTCATTTCCTTCTGTAATGGTTGATATTGACAAAACTGGAGCAGATGCAGAGATAAAGGCGGACTCTTGGTGCTCATTTGTTGTCATAGATAGACTGCCTGATTAGTTGTAATTTAGAACTGACATCAGTCATAAGCCGCACTTTAAATATTTCAAAACTAGAGGGTAAAAAAACCACAGAAGTGATACAAGCTCAGTCAAGGTTCAGGTTTGAATATATCTTTATCTTAAATAGAATGCATGAAAAATAACCAATGACGAGGAAATATGGAAGTTACCCAATACGTAACTAGAAAGGTGCTCAAATAATTACATGGTACGTATATTAAGCATTCAATACATTAGTTGTCCCCAAATAATGAAAAAAACTCATTACAACATTTTATTTGGAATTATTTATAAGTTTTTCTGTGAAAAAAGAAAGTAGTTTACAAATTTCAAAAGCTGAAGATTTTTGAAATTATCATACTAGGGCACTACCATAGGTGTCATTAGGCTTAGTGATAGCCACAGCTCAGAGCCATGAATAAGAGCCAGGTTTTGGATCCTTTCCCTTGTAATGGCCTGCTACTGTGCAACATCACCATTTTCAACCAGGATGAACCAGTTGAATTGGAAATTGACAAAACCCAGCTCATTCAACCCTGGTTTCCAGCAGTCACAGCTTCAAATAATAATCTGACTGGACAAAGGGCCAGCGGCCCCCCTCCCACCATCCCATGAATGGAATCAATTGTATGAGCTTAAATTGTACCTTGTGTCACTGCTTCTTGAAACTTTCTCCTCATTGTTCTGGCAAATTTAAATAGCCCATTTGTCTTATTTAATTCGTGTATCAACACATCGATATCTTTGAGAGATGGTTCACAATTTAGCACTGAAATATAAGAGGCTAAATTCAGATTTCATGAAACAAGATAGTCTATACTTTTTATGATTATTAACAAACCATATATGGTGCTCACATGTATACATGTCATCTTCAAGACGGATGGTAAAACAGAACTCTTCATGTGGGTTGTTCGCATTAATATTCTTGAAAGTGAATTTTACCCCTAAACAAGAAGATCTCGTGAGGATATCAAATTTGGAAAGGACAACCCTAGGACAAAAAAATTAACTTCAATTACCAGGTCCACCTTCAACATGAAAACCAAGGATCCTATTGTACCAAGATATGGCCTCCTGGACTTCATCTTTAAGTTCACTGATTTCATTTGATTTTTGTTCAGATGCCGCCAAAACTTTTTATGGAACAAAAATGTAGAGGGGAAAGGGGGAGGTGGTTAGGATAGTTCATACCTCGTAATATTTCTCATAATGGAAAAAACTCAAATTTAGTAAGCACAGAAATGCAAATAAAGGAAAGAAAAAAGAGTCAGAAACAGATAAAAAATATGCCCCATAAAAACATGTGCAAAAAATAATAACAGATTAAATGTTCAGGCCACATTAATCACTCCTCCTACCTCTTTCATTATTCACAAAAAAAAGGAACTCAACATGAATGATTTTATGTTTTGGTACAATAAGCAGTTATGGGATTTGAACATAAGATCTCATGCAAATTAAACAAATGTCCTGAGTCCTGACCACTAGGTTGACCCTAGTGGGTATGATAATGCTGGAACTGGCCCAATTGTTGTAGCCTGGAGTAAATACAATATTTATCAGATTCTAGTTATCCGAACTAAGTTGTAGTATTTCAATCTTCAGAAAAACGCATTTATGGACAACTCAGTACCCTGTACATTGTGTGCATATCAAAGTATCTATTAAATAAGAATGCAAGCATATTAAAACGAATGACTTGTACTTGTTTTTGTTGAACAAAAGTGGTAGGATGGGGGGAACCTCTCATGACTACTCGCCAGGACACAATGACAACACAGATCAACTTAGACAATTGCTGTACAAGTTTAAACCGCAAACGGGATTAACCTATTCTCAGCTACTCAACTAGCCCCTTAGTACCGGGAGATCTCCGGAGGATTGCCTACCAAACTGGGTTTTAGCGGCATCAGGGGGCGTTGAACCCGCATCGTACAGTTCAGGAGTTGTTAACGTTTGGCTAGTTCAGTTAGAGATTAATCAGACTAGTTTTGCCATTAATAATAATAAGCATTGCAGAAGTGGATATCTAGCAATATATATAAGGTCTGTGTTTGGATGAGTTTCTCCATAAAATCCTTCTAAGAGAGTAAAATATGAGAAAAAATTGAAATTAGTTTCTCTGTAAGTTAAAATTAATTTAAACACGAAGTTCTTTATTGAAACTCTCTCCTATCATTATTTCAAACATTTACTTTTAATTTATACATAAATTAATTTTAACTACTAAATAAATTGACTTCATTTTCTGGATTTTCAAGTTTCTCTCAAAGAAGAACTTATGGAGAAGTTCATCCAAGAATACCTATAGATAATAACTGCAAATGTACCGAAACACGTGATTACTACCAAGCCGGTGTTGCGATACAACAGTGGCACATTCTTCGCTCTCGATTCTCTGCTTCTGAATCCTTGTCTTCATAACTTCAACTCTTTCCTTCACAAAAGCAATAGCATCCTTAAGAGCCATTCGCTTCGCCTCTCTCCGAGTCTTAACTGCACGAAAGTAAAACAAAAAAAAACTGAAAAAAAACGAATTAACTGAGAAAAAAAGAATATATAAATGCTTACCTGCAAGTGCCTTTACCAATCCATCCTCAGCCTCCCTCAGTTTAGCTTTAACCTCTATGAGTTCAGCTGCAAAAGAAAGAAAAAGAGAGAGAGAAAGATTAAGAGCTGCGTCGAAAAGGGTAAACCCTAAATTAGTTGTTATTAAGTGAACTAGAAAAGTAGAAAATGTGACATTGAGATCGCGTGGTTTTGATTGCGGTGGCTCTGAGAGATTGAAGGGAGTTTCTGTAAGAAGCGACGAAAGCGTCGATGTTCTTCAGTCGGAGCGGGATATCGGTGTCGTGAATTGACGCCATCTTTGTACGCCTTGTTCGCACTCTGTGTTTTGCTTTCTTTGCCTTCTATCTTGCTGCAGAGGGAAAACGAAAGGTTTGTGTTTAGCCTTTTGCTACTAATTTGATTTTGTTGGAGCGGGAGAAAAGTGATTTCATATTTTCAATTTTTCGTAAGTCTCTAAGGGCATGTTTGTTTGAAAATAAAGTTATAAAAGTGATTTTACAAAGTTCAATGTAAGATAGAGTTTTTTTAAATGAAAACTACGCATGCATCATTATGAACTATAAAATTTCAACGTAAAGTTTGCTTTGCACCCATCAATCACTTCAAATATATTAAAACTTTATTAAACGGAAAAAATACAATACAAACATGAGAAGATGAAAAGGAAAGTAATCCTAATATAAATAAGCATAATATCGTACCAAGGAATTTTTTCAATAACTTCTTGATCTGTAGAACTATATGTTTTCTTCTAAAAATATGAGATATTTTCAAAAAAAAAAAACAAATTTTAATACATCATGACAAATTTTCTTTAAATTTTTACGGAGTCATATCTACTTCATAGGATATACATAGAATCACTTCTGAATCAATAATTTTTTTTCCAATCCTTTGAACTAATTTGTTCCATTGTTATCATAATTACACTCACTTCTAATTCAAGAATTGTAAAAACCCCATTATATGCCAAAAAAGTTCCAAGAAAATTCGCCAGAACCACGAAAAATACCACTCCTGAAGAATGACTACATTCTTCATTTAATCCAAAGTATTTCAGTGAACCTGCACAATTTTACTATTCTTCCTAGCATGACCATTAATGTTAATAAGCTTCATGATGGAAAAATCTAACACAAAATTATTCGTATAAACCATAAATTAATTGCATTAGTACAATTAAAGCGCTTACCCTGAAATTTACTTTTGTTAAGTAAAGGCCAAAATGTACAAAAAGAATTAATAACAAAAGGTAACATGTCATGTACTTGCTTATCATATGTTTTTTTTTTAAAACGTCCAAAACTGAAATCAAAGAAGTTAGGTCTAATTTTATTGGTTTAATAGGTATTTTGATTCCAATATTGTGTGAGAATTTATAATATTTTTTTTAATTGAGTTCCAAAGTTTATTAAAATGTATTAATGTGATCATTTTCGTTAGATTAATATGAACAGCGTTAATTGTGTGAGGACGTGACACACATGTGCTAGTTTGTAATTAGTTGGATATATATTTTTTGTATTGATATACTGACGTGTAAAAGTAAGTCGCTTTTGCAAAAATAATAATATATCTTCTACCTTTGTCTTGATATAATTGCATCTCTTTCATCACCACCATCTTCAAAGTACCATTGGAAAAAATTGCATCCTAGAACTTCATCAATGCCAGTCTGTTTTCAATTTCATCAAAAACGAATCATACAAAATCACACAAAAAAATTTAAATTTAACAAAACAGAAACCTAACCTTGACATTACAACTCCAAAATTGCTTCCCGCCATTCTTCAGGGTTCTAGCTGTTCTCATTATTGCAAAATCTTCACAATGACAAATAGGTGCATCACAAACCTGCTCCCACGTCCATAACAAAAACTGCACTACTTTTCCAAACCCCAACCATTGGGGTTTCCATTAAAGCTGCAACCAGAGGAAGATGATTGGCAATGACCCATTCAAAACGACTTAAGGCCAGATCCAAATGTACAACAACAATACAATATCAGAAGGAACAAGAACACACAGGAACATAACCAGATTGGAATGCAGGAACGAATGAGAAAGGGGAAACAAACCTAACATATAAAAGGGTCAAAAGGGGATGGAGGTGACGTGTTCGAATTCGTACAACTTTCTCATTATTCACGTGGCAATAATTAACTTGGATGTGGCACATCCTCACACAATTAACATCGTTCACATTAATCTAATTGAAAGGATCACATTGACAAATTTTAATAAAATTTGGGACTCAATTGAGAAAAAAAATAAACATGAAAAAATATTGCAAATTTTCACAAAATATTGGGACCAAAATGCCTATTAAACCAATTTTATTTTAAATGAATGTTCCAACCAATGCCACAAGAGTAGAACTTTCGAGCACCTGAAGAATAATGTATCATCCATAGTTTAGCAGGAAATTAGGAGTGACAAAGTGAGCATTGGCAGTCCACCAGCTTGCCAAAATTTGGTATGTCGAGTTGAAATTGTCAACCCGCCAGCCCGCTTTGGCTCGTCTTGCCTAGCCCACTAAAATGGCGGGCCAAAGGCGGGGCGGGGAGGATCGAGCTAGCTCACTGGTCCGTTTTTTTAATTTAAAAATAAAATAAAAAATAATTTAAAAGATTAATTTTTTGTGTTATTTTATTTGCGGAATATAAATATACAATAATATTGTAACTTAAATCATTGACATTTACAAATTAAGTTTCAATTATCAATTATGATAGAGTAATTTATCTCCTAAAGATAATAATAATTTTAATTTATCTAATTAGAGACATTAACTCATCAATTAGAAGTTTTAGAAAACATTTATATAGTTAAGTATGATTTAAAATTATATATATTAAAATAAAAAACAATTTTTTTAAAAAATTAAAAATAAAAAAATAAAAAAATAAAAAAGGTGGCGAGCTGGCCCGCCAACCCGTCCTTTGACGGGTCAGGCCAGAAGATTCAGTCCGCATGATGGTGGCAGGCCAGCCCGCCCTGCCCCGTCTTTGGCAGGCCACCGGCGGGCCAGACTAGCCCGTTTTGCCACCCTACATGAAATCATGCATAACTCTAAATATGACACGACCATGCATCAATATTATCATTCATAGCACACCATATAGAACCACACTAATTCAGTTTTTTATATCTATATTACATCTCATTTTAATTAAATAATTTATTTAATATTTTATTAGTATTTAGAGACATAAAAGGAAAAGTAATGGTATCAATGTAACTTTTTCCAGCCAGATAAGATGAGATTAAACAATTTAAGAATAAAATAAGCAAAGAAGAATAAAAGAAAAAAAATGCATGAGTCTCCTCAAACAATCCAAGATTAGACATCTTATAAAACATTATTAAACGTTTCATCAAGAACTTTTACAAGATTAAAGTATTATACTAATAATATTTCATCAGATGATTTGAATGGAACAATGGCACTTAAAAACATCATAAATTTTGAAAGAACAATGCATGGGTTTCAAAGATTTCCACACATAATAGAGTTGGGTATTTAGGTAAAAGTTCATAGACTACTCGTATAACTCGTATTTGTGTTGAGTTTGTATTATTTGGTAAATTTTTAATGCGAACATTTTTATACTAGGCTTGCATAACCTGTGAATTTTACTCGTGAACTTCACGAGCTACTCGCAACCTGCATTACCAAACTCAACTTAACCTAAAATCCAATATTTCTTACTTCTATTGGTTATTATTAAGTTTAATTCAATTCAAAATCTTATATTTTTTGCTTGTATTAGTACCAAGTCCAATTCAACTCAAAATCTATTTTTTTGCTTTAAGAGTTACTTTCTTCCAAAAAAGAAGATTGACTTTAAGAATTGTAATCTTTTACTACAATATATACATAGGACAACCAACAACCAAAGTAGGCCGAGACCTTTTGAGAAGATTAATATAAATATAATTAGAAGACCATATTTTAAGAAACTTAAATGAAGGTGTGGAATTGTCGTTGTTGATAGCAAAAGAAAACAAAAAAGAGAAATGACTAGAATTGCACCTTATCAAGGATTTAAATTCACCATATTCCAAACATCCAACCAATGATGTTATAAAAGCTCTATTCAACTTTTGATCAAATTTTGGTGAACATCCTTGCCATTAGACCAAGTATAAAAAGGGCTAGAATTAGATGCTTTAATTAACTAATTATCATCAATTCAACTTTTAAAATTTTCACAAGAGAGAAGCATAGGTGAAACACCCCCTCTATCCTTAGAACTATCTAAGATAGTATTGAAATCCCCCAAAATGCATTAGGGACCATCACGAAACTTATTCTACTCTATACAATATATATTAGATCTTAGTCCATGTATATAAAAGTTTGGGCCTATCCAACTCAGTTGAGGCTCAACCTTCTTGAACTCTCTTGGACATAGCTCTTATGGTTGGTCCCTTGGAAAGGGGGTTGCTATCACTATTAGTTCCCAAACTATACTAAGCTTGTTTTTTACCATCATGCTCACAACTTTATTATATTTGAAACTCGAACTATCCTATTTAGACTCTTTCAAGATACTAGGATTTTTAACCATATAAGTTTGCATAATTCTAACAGCAAAAGAAACATTATTGTCTTTAATCACTAGCTTCCTACAATTGTTTAAGGAATATCCTATCGTAGACATGTAAAACAATATAGAGGGAGCTTTCATATTCAACATCCACAACAAAGGCAAAATAAACCTTTCAACCAATAATTGTCGTGGAAGCTCCAATTACAAATCCACGTCAACTAACACTTTAGAAAAAAGAAAACCTATCTTCATAGTATAATCATCAAAAGAAAGAGGAGTTTTAATGTCTCTTGTAATGAAAAAGAGTAGGTCATTTATTTGGAAGATCATATGTTTTCACCTAATATTAGATTTTTTCCATCTTCATATTGAGGGAACAAAGTCTTTAGATCATTCAAAGACTTTGAGGGTTCCTGGGTTAAGTTCCATGTTCCACCGATAAAAGAACAATGTATATCCTCAAAAAAGCATAAAGCAAATTAAAAAAATCTCTTGCTAAAAGGGATGACTTTCCAGTTGTCCAAAGATTTTCATAATAAAGCCAGTTTGATATAAAAGTCTTAATGAATAAATAGTTTATCAACCTTGTTGACAAACAATCCTACCGACCAAATAGTCATCCTTTATGACTTGAATTGTGACTAAATCACCTTTAATGCAATGTGTAGGCAATTAGTTGAGAGATGTGTCACAAGCATATGATGGATGTGTGCAAAACTCCCAACCACAGACAAACTAGACTTAGTAGTGATATAAACATTATTAACAACGCAACTACTAGGAATCACAAAACTTGTAGAAAGACCCCATGGACAAAAATAAGGAACATCGAAAATGTACCAAGAAACACAAAACATTTGGCAGACAAGCAAAATAAACTTGAATGCAAAAAAGAAAACCCCAAGAAGAAGGTCTTCACACCATCTAAACAAAAAAAACCAGGAACGTGCAAAGCAGAAGAAAGAGAAAACAAAATCCAGAACATGACATGAAAGGAGAAAATGAACAAAGACAACTTGATATACTCTTATCGCAACGCCAATCATTCAGCTAGAAGAAACAAATGAAAATAGAGGATATGAGTATTTTAATTTTCTTTTGGAGGAGACAGAGAACAAAGATGGGCATTGAAAATATCTTCTATCTATGAATATATTTTTACTCTATGAAAATAGATAATACAATGTCAGTATATATAGCCTCACAATTGACTCTTTAACTTCATTCACTAAATATACTAATAACAACAATACACAAATACTTTAAATGAAATTTAAAAATAGAATTCAAAATTTCTGCTGCAAAGTAAAGATGCCCCCTTAAAAGCTCATGATTTTTACTGAACTCAATTTTGTTAGATCATTAATTCCAATCATCTTCTTCAAATTTTCAAACAAATGAGCATCAATATGCTTACTCCTCTTGTGAAGAATTGAATTCTTTGCTTTTTGTTAGTAACCTTTTGCAATTAGGTGTGCCTTGTACCTTTCAATCTTGCCTTGGGCATTCATCTTTTTCTTGTATACCCATTTTATACCTATGAGTTTATATCCTTTTGGCAACTCCACGAAATCCCAAGTTTCATTTCTTTCAATGGCTTTTATCTCTTCATCCATTGCAGTTTTCCACTTCTTGTTTTTTATTGCCTCCTCAAAGGCAATGTTCTTTGAGTCTACTAACAAGCAAATCAAATGCATAGATTGAGTCATATAAATCTTGTAGACTTTGCATCTTAGGTTGACGTGACTCTTCTTCATCATCATGCTTTTGAGAAGTCATTAGAATGACTATTGGTTCAACACTTAATGACTCTTCTTGTTTTACCTCCTTTTGGTTCTTTTAGTCCCACATACTTTCTTCATCCACTTGTACGTCTCAACTCACAATCACCTTTTTGTCAATTGGATCAAACAACTTGAAAGCCTTTTTCTTCTTGTTATACCGAATAAGCAAATATTTCTTACTCTTATCATAAAGTTTGGTTCTTCTTTGGTCTGGTACATGTGTGTAGGCTACATTGTCAAACAATTTAAAATGTGAAACAATTGGTTTTTGACCACTCCAGGCTTCTTTTGGTGTTCGACTTGCCAATTTTGTATGTGGACATCAATTTTGCACATACAGAACACATTGCACTACTTCCGCCCAAAATTCCTTTGGTATATTTATGCTCTTCTACATTGATCGAACCATATCAATGATAGTTCAATTTTTCCTTTCGACAATGTTATTTTTTGTTGAGGTGAATATGGTGTTGCCAAGAATCTTTTGATACCTTGTTCCTTATAGTAGTTCATGCAGGCGGTTGACATGTATTCTCCACCTTTGTGCGACTGTAAAGCCTTCATGTAAAGATTGGTTATCTACGCCACCATGGCCTTGAATTTTTTGAACACCTTAAATGCTTTTGATTTCTCCTTCAAAAAAAATAAACCCAACTCTTCCTTGTATAATTGTCAATAAAAGTAATAAAATATATCTTCTCACTAAAAGACTTTGGAGTGATTGGGCCACATATGTCAATATGTATCAACTCGAGAGATCTTCTTGCACTATATTCTGCCTTGTTTTGAAAATTTGTCCTTGTTTGCTTTACAAGTACGTAACCTTCACTAAATTTCTTGATGTAGTCCATGTCTGGTATCCCATGAACCATTTTCCTCTTTGCTAACTCTTTTAGCCCGCATTAAAGTAAGCGTCCAAACCGTAAATGTCATAACCATGCTTTGCCCTCCATGTTGACTTGCAAACACATCTCTTGTATATTCTTCAATTTGACTTTGAAGATCTAATTCTTCGTCATCTCCACTTGTGCAAGCACTCGACCATTTTTGTTCTTCAAGAGTAACATCCAATCTTTCATGAAAATCGAGCATCCTTTTTCCAATAATTGTCCCATACTAAGAATATTACTTTTACCTTCTTTTCCATTCTTTTGGGAAAACATAGTTTTCCTCTACCTTTGACTGAAACATTCGTTGAATCTCCAAAAGACACATGTTTATCTTCTATCTTTTGTATATAAACAAAGAGATGTTTTTGTGCCCACACATATGATTGATAGCACTAATGTCCATATACTACACCATGTTGCTATCCAAAGTGATGTATTTATCATGAGAATGTCATCATCTTTTATCTCTTCTTTTGCGACTAAATTTGCATTTCCTTCCACTTTCTTCTCGGTGTAGCAATCCTTTATGTAATATCCATATTTTCCATAATTGTAACATTTAACATTTGGATGATTTGAATGACCACCTCTTCCACAACTGTGGCCTCGTCCATGCCAGTTTTGTTGGTTTGTTTGTCCTCTTTTTTTTCATTATTATTTTCACGACCTCAACTGCAACCAAAATCGCCACTTGCACATCCATGTTCTCTTCCTCGATTGTGTTGCACATACATCACCTTGTCGTCCTTGATGATTATCTTTGTTTGTAAGGCTTCCTGCAAGACCTCTTGTTTCTTTTTCTTCTTCATGGTTTATGTGCTTCAAGATATCCCGCAAGATCATTTCATTTTCTCTAAATTCCTTAACTCCTTGATTGCACATACAATATTTTCAAAGTCACCAATCAATGATTGAAGAAGATTCTCCATAACCCTTACATCTGTGAGGGTTTCTCCATTGTGTTTGAGTTGATTGGCAACAATTTGCACACAAATGATGTAGCTAGATACATCTTCTGAGTCCTTCATCCTCATGGCCCCCAACTTACCTCGTAGAGTTTGAAGACACACTTGTTTAATTCGATCAACACCCTTAAACACTTTTTCCGAAATGTCCCATGCTTCCTTCGAAGTTGATGCACCAATAATCTTTTCAAAAATAAACTCATTAATAGCTCAATATTATATAATTGTTTTAGAGAATAATTCTTATATATTTTTCACATAGAAACTTACAAAATAGTGCAAAACAGTGCCATATATACATAAGAATCCCTATAATTCATGACATAAATCCCTGATTTTTAGCAACCATAATATTAACTACCTAATTTATCAAATAGAATATTTGATTTATCTTAACACCCCCACTCAAGTTAGTGCATGGATATTACATATTTCTAACTTGAATAAAGAATCATTAAACACCCTGCTTGCAACTCTTTTAGTAAAAATATCAGCTAATTGCAATTCAGACTTTACAAAAGGAAAGGGCTATTCCAACTTCAGGTTTCTCTTTAATGAAATGTCTACTAATCTCAAAATGTTTTTTTCTATCATGTTGGACAAGATTATAAGCAATTTCTATTGTTGATGTATTGTCACAATACAAATTTATAGGTTGCTTTGGTTTAAGACTTAAATCTGATAGAACATTTTGTATCCATAAAAGTTCACATACCCCAAGCATCATGCCTCTAAACTCCGCTTCAGCATTAGATTTAGCTATTACCGGTTGTTTTTTACTCCTCCACCTCTAAGTCACAAGGTTCCTCCCCACATATGTAAAGTATCTACAGGTAGACCTTCTACCATCTTTTGAACCTGCCTAATCAGTATCAGTGTATCCTTCTACCTTTAGGTTTCCATGATTTGAGAATAAAATTCTTTTTCTAGGACTTACTTCAAATACCTCCTCAAAATCCTCTCAACAACATCAATATGAGTCTTGTGTGGGTCATGCATAAAATTGACTAACAAAATTCATTGCATAGGTAATATCTAGATGTGTATTAGTTTTCCCACTAGCCTTTGGTATCTTCCTCTATCTGTGCTATCTGAATTTGAGCATTGAAGAAGCATATGATTTTGTTCAATTGGGGTGTCAACTAGTTTACACCCCAAGTACCCCAGTTTCAGATAGCAAATCAAGAGTATACTTTCTTTGGTATAGAAAAATACTATGTTTTGATCTGGCAACTACAATACTGATAAATGATATTTCAACTTAATTGGTTATATTAATTCACCCTTTTTATTTGTATTTTTTGCCATGTTCTCTTCTCTTTTTGTGTTAAAGATTACAATACTTCTATCTTTTTGAAAGAATGTGATTACTATTTACTTTGTTAAATTTTTGTAGAGAAATGAGAGTTTGAAGATCGAGTTTTTGGAAGTCTGATACTTCTCGCCCAGCCACAAGTCTTCTCGCCCAGCGAAATTAATGATCAGGTAGCTGGACAGCCAGTAATCTCGCTCAGCGAGAGTAATTGCTCGCCCAGCGAGAAATCGCTCTTTGCACCAGTATAAATTTTGACCTTTTGGATTCATCAGACATATCTTTTGGGAGCAAAAACAGATTGAACAAAACGTGAGGAGACAGAGGGACGAACGGAAGGCTTGGGAAAGCTTTCTTCTTGTTGATCATCATTCCTTATCCATTCTGAGTGCTCCAAATGTCTATGAGTAGCTAGACTCCCCTCTCATTGGGGTTGGATGTAATGAACTCAAACTTGTGTATCTCTCATTGATATATATGTATATCTTTTCATACTCTTATGTTCCATCTTCCGTGTCTATTGTGCATGGCTTGATCATCTATGCTTTATGTTGTTTCTGATCATTGAAAAATGCATTTTGAAACTGAGAACTAAAGGTGGAGCAACCTTGGGTTATTATATTAGACATAGTATCATAACACTTGGTCATTTTATACACAGGTCTTCATGCAAACTTTATTAAGAAAACTAAGGAATTAGATTTTTGGCATTAAAGTTTAGAACTTATCTCTAAGGAATTAGGGTAAGTATACATTTTGTGTGAATGTGGAGTTTTGTTTAAGATATATTTATATTCGTGAGAGATTACATTAAGTGAGTTCAAGAATTCCAATCTCCAGTGAAGTTATCTTTCTTATATACATTAATTGTTTTAGTAGTTTATAATTTTGCAAGTTTGATTTACATTGCCAACACGATAAATTTTAAGTCTTTTACAATATATTCTAAAGTAGTAATCACACATATTTGTTAAACAACCGCTAATCCCTTGGGAAAACGATACTTGGACTTTCACTTTATTACTTGAACGATTTGGTACACTTGCCAAAGAGTTAACAAATACCCAAAAAATATTTGAGGCTTTCAAGTTGTTTCATCTCAAATTCAGATGCAAGATATTTTTGCAAACTAGAAATCTCATCGTGGTCGTCTCCTATGACTATCATATCAAGACTATGATTTACCTTTTCTTTTTTTAAAACTAAGGTGTGATCAGAGTTACTTTCTCTATTTCCAAAAGCCTTCATAGATTTTTTGAACCTTCCAAACCATGCTCTTGAAGATTGTTTTAATTCATATAGAGTCTTTTTTAATTTACAAACCTTCACTCCATTTGAATCTATCATACCTGGTGGAGAATCTATGTAAATTTCCTCTAAAATTTCTCTATGTAGGAAAACATTTTTCATATCAAATTGTAGGAGAGGCCAATCTTGGTTTGCTGCTAATGATAAAAGTATTCTCACAATTTTGAGCTTAGCTACAGATGCAAATGTCTCTTGATAATCTATACCATAAGACTTAGTGTAGCTTTTAGTCACTAGTCGTACTTTATACCTCTCAATAGTTCCATAAACCTTGTGTTTAATTGTAAAACTCATCTACATCCCACTGTTTTCTTCCCTTTTGGTAAAGTCACAAGATCCCATGTGTTTTTTTTTCTAAAGTTGTCATCTCCTCAACCATCGCTTCGGTCCATCTAGGGTATGCCAAAACTTCGAATACATTACTAGAAATAAAGATTGAGGATAATTAAAATATAAAAGAGGCATATGAGTGAGATAACTTGTGAGATGTCACAAAATTACTAATGAGATATTTAATTTGGGATTGAAGATCTGATTCATATCTAATAGGAGTTTGACCATGATTAGATCGGGGTGGAAGATTATATTGGATAGTAGTTGACTCAGTGTTATTTGTACTGGTGATGTCAAAATCAGAAACAAGCTCAACAGTTGACTCAGTGTTATGTGTATTGGTAGTTTCAAAACCATAAATAGGATCAACTTTATCTAACTTTGTATTATAAAATTTAGGATTATGAGGTACCTCTAAAGAGTCTTGTTGAACCTGTGGAGAAGATTGAGCTAGTTGGTTATGGTTAAAAGACACTGTATTACCTAAAGATGTAATGTCCATATTTTAGATTAGCTCACTTCTTACAAAGTGATCATTACAAGATAGTTTTTATACAAAATATAAATTCATATATAAGATGTTAAACATACTAGCACCATGATGCTGCACTTCACATTCATTTTCCCCTGAAATGTACAATTAATATAAAAATATTTATCTTCATGAAATGTCACATCCATAGAAATATGTATATATAATTTTTGTGATGTTGGGTGGTAAGCATGATAACCTTTTTTAGTTGATCCATACCCAACAAAAACACATTTAATAGTCCATTCTTCAAGCTTTATACGTTGATGGGTGTAAGTGAATATATATAACACATCCAAACATCTCCCCATAAATGAGATGATACATTTCTCTCAATTAGGAGTGATCTTGTCACTTCTAATATATGTCTATTTTCCCTCTCAACCACTCCATTTTGTTAAGAGGAATACGAAAATGTAGTTTGATACAAAATGCCTTTAGAGTTCATGAACTCTACTAATTTTGTCTTAAAATATTCCCCTCCGTTATCTAATCTAATGATCTTTATATATGTGTTAAATTGTGTAACTATCATCTGATGAAAAGAACAAAACACATCACTTTTTTACTTTAGCAAATATATCCAAGTTACTCGAATACAATCATCAACAACACTGATATATCATATTTTTCCATTAAGGGTAGATTGTAAGGTGGGACCCCAAAAATTTGTGTGTATTAATGGAAAAGGAAAAACATTTTTTTATTGCTTAAAGGAAAAACAACCCAATGACTTTTTGCCCATTACACAAGTTTCACAAATAAAATATGAAATATTGCATTTATGAAATAACGAGGGAAATAATTTCTTTAGATAACTATAAGAGGGATGTCTTAATCATTTATATCAAAACCAATTTCTTTTTTTTTATCTTGTACATTTTCACTCGCAAGATGAGCCAATACTCCTTTATGGGTTTGTTGCAAAAGATTTTCTAGATAATACAACCCTTCATTATGCCTACCATTGTCAATCTTTTCCTTGATATATAGGTTCTGAAAAATACAATGGATTGAGTAAAAAATAGCAACACAAGAATGCGACTTGGTTAATTTGCTGACAAAGAGAAGATTAAAATTCAAAGTAGGAACAAATAAGACATCAGATATTGATAAGGAGGGTGAGAGGGACACAATACCAACACCCTCCATTAGCATTAATAATAACAATTTTTTAACTTCTAGGAGAAAAATGAGTAAATATATGGGGATCATAGGTCATATGGTCAGTAGCATCTGTATCGATTATCCAATCACTACCCCTAGTAACAACAGAAAGATTAAGAACAAATTTAGATATATCTAACTTTCACAAATCTAACAACATTAGATGTATCTTTCGATGTCTCATCTTCTTCAAATTTCTTGTCTTTTGGTGCAGTCTTTGTTCTAGTGATATAACCTCAATGTTTCCTGCCTCTATATTGCACACTTAATGACCACTCAGCATAATTGTTGTCGTCAAGTCGTTTCGGGATTAGCGCTTCATGCATATAGGTCGTAGTGGAAGTAGAATTAGGTTTCTCTAAATTATTTTTATCTGTAGAAACCATCCTAATTTATTCAAAGAAACCAACAATGTAGAGTATATCAGTGTTGGCTAGTGATACCATATAGAATTGTTTCAAAGTATAATTCTGATATATTTTTCATATAGAACCTTACAAAACAATGCATAATAGTATAGTATATATACATAAAAATCTTATAATTCATTATATAAATATTTGATTTTCAACTACCATAATATTTAACTACCTAATTTATCAAATACAACATGTACAAAGCTGCATCATCTTATCTTTTGATAGTGTCTCCTTCAACATTTCGTTTTGGGTCGTCAAATATTTGTGGTATTTTTGAGTTTTTCAAAATCTTTTTGGACCACCTCTCAAACATCTTGAGATCCAAGAAAGAACATTTATTTAAATGTTTCAATTATGATAATTTGTCACCTTTGTTAAGAAAATATTGAGAGATCATTGGTCAGACTTGTCATACCTCTTGATATCAATTTGAAAAAAAGATATAAATATTTTAATTTTTTTTAAAAAAGAAAGAATAAAAATAGACACTAATAATACTTTTTGTTTAAGGATATATTTCTATTATTAAAAGTGGGAAATAACAATTTATTCTTTAATTTTATTCACTAAATATAATGAAAATAGCAATACATAAGATATTTAAAAACAAAATTAAAAGTAATAACTATTCTCTTTCAAAATTTCTGCTGCAAAATAAAAGCACTCCCTTAAAGAACTCATGATTTTAAGTTTAATAGTCAAGAATAAGACCAGTGAAGCAAAAAAGTACTGAACATGCAATGTGTGCTATTCCAGAACGAAAGCGCGCACTAAACAAAGTATAACCTACATTTACACAGAAATCTGAAGACATTTATCTTGTTTTCATTTTTTGAACCACAAAAAATTAAGACCATATTCATCAAACAAACTCATGTTATAATTTAGCAATATGTCTTCTACCCTTAAAAAAACCATAAAACATAAAACATATGGGAAGAAAAATACTTAACTCTATATCGATCTGTCATTAAATAATCCATTTTTAATAAATTAACTTTTTTAGTCTCCATCCTTTGATGGAGACGTATTAGGGCGCCTTAGAAAATCAAAATAATATTATAAATAAAAATGAGTAGAAATTGTTTATTTATAAAAAGAATAAAAAATATCACAAATTAATAAAAGATTTAATATTTTCCAATCATTTTTATTATTCTTTACTTTTTTTCTTAATCATATATTTTAAATTTTTATTATAAATAATTGTTGTTCATTAACTTTCTATATTTCAAATTTAATAGTTTCAAACAAATTAAAACTTCTAAATTATATCTTTTAAGTTACATACACACATTCCATATATATATAAATCATTTTAATTTATTATTTTTTGTTTATTTTATATATTTTACATTTTAAGTTTATAATTTTCATAATATTTTTATTATTTTTTCTATTTTTATTCCTTTCACTTTTTGCCAAGATTTAATGAAGAATGACACCATTTATGACTACAGATGTGGTTGTGTACAGTAGTCACTATGACCATGTTCTCTATTCTAAATTATTACGCTGTAATCGATATTTTAGGAGATTTTTTTTTCCTGTTATTATCAACATATATTTTAGACTTATATTATTTGTTAAGTTCAATATTAACAAACTAACACTAATAAGAAAAAAGAACTTAATTGCATTAAAAAACGGAGTTTAAAGAATCCTAGTTGGAAGTTCTATTTATAGATATAGAACTATCAAATAAACAAAGTAAACAAACCGAACAAATTTTACAAAAAAACCATTACACTTGGTACCTCTGATAGATAATATTTAGTGTTCTTCGAAGATAATTTGCGAATCTAAATCTCACATTATTTCATTCAAAATATGAGTCAATATGATGAACATAACTAAAATCCGACATAAGATATAGATTCCTAGCTAATGTATAAGCAACTAAATTTGTTTGTCTTTTTACAAAGTTAACGCTACATAGGTAAGTTAAAACGATTATTTGACCTTTCAAATAAAGGATTTTCAACATTAAAAGAACCGAAATCAAAACTCAATGTTTTAAATAAAAGAAAAATACTCAGCAAAGCAAAACTCAATGATATTACATGAACTCAGCAAAGCAAAAGAAACTATCATGATATTTGCTTCAAGTCATGGAAGAAACAGTGAACATCAACCACATCACTCAACCCACATCGTTACTAACTATACAAATCATCATCTCCCTCAGCTTTAGCAGATGAGAAAGGGTCTGAGGCACCTGCTGTTGCACTGTTCTCATTTTGTTCTGGAAACCGAAACTCAGATCCAAATCCTCGCGACTGTTGCAAGGTCTGAGCAAAAAGTTGGTATTTCCTGATGTCAGCATCACTCACACTCCGGCGAGCAAACTTCATAGACTCCTCAAAGTGGGCAGGCTTTATCTCAGACACCTCAACCATCTCATCTTCTTCCATGGCTTCAGGGTTTTCTATTTTTCTTCTCTCTTTCTCAATACCCTGTTATTGTAGTTAAACAAGTGAGTTTCAAACTTCTACAAAAACTTCAAAGGAAAAATGAGTTTCAACAGCACGTAAAAATCAAAGTATGCATGTTAATGTGACATATGGCACTTCCTTTCAAGACAGTTCCAGAAATTGAAAAAAAAAAGTTATTTCCAGATATGCTTTGATGACAAATACTCAGACAGGGGACAAAGGACAAGAATGTTATCAATGGTTTAGTTCGGTGTCAGAAAATCTATGACTTGCACACATGCATCCCATAATACCTTTTCAATGTCTTCCCTAATGGCATATTTGCATGCGCGTTGACAAATTTCTGTAATGTCTGCACCACTGAATCCATGAGTATAACGGGCAAGAGCTGCAAGGTCAACATCCTTTGAGATTGGTGACTTCCTCAGGCATGCCTTGAAGATTTGAAGACGTGAACTTTGGTCTGGTAAAGGGATGTAAATCAATTGATCCAGACGTCCAGGCCTGAGCAATGCAGGGTCTATAATGTCTGGTCTGTTTGTTGCCCCAATGATGAAAACTGTTTTCTTCGCTGTCATACCATCCATTTCAGTTAACAGTTGGTTCAACACCCGATCTGCAGCACCACCAGCATCCCCCACAGAACTGCCTCGCTGAAGATTGAAAATGTTCAAAGAAATATTAGAAGATAAACGATATTAGAAACACACTCTTTAACACATTCTCTACTTTTGGTTCAGTTTGGTTTTCCAGTACATACACTACCTTTTAAAGCAAGTATCAACTTTATCAAGAATGGTCCAATAAGAAAGAATGCGTTTTAGCTTTTCTCTTACAAAATTATGAATGAACAACAAACAAGTCATGAACAAAATACTTTAGCAATGATTATCCAGATGAAGTTTCATACCTGGGTTGCAATAGAGTCAAGTTCATCAAAGAAAAGTACACAAGGAGCTGACTGTCGGGCCTTGTCAAATATCTCGCGAACATTTGCCTCACTTTCACCAAACCACATTGTCAGCAACTCTGGTCCCTTAACACTTATAAAGTTGGCCTGGCACTCATTAGCAATTGCTTTTGCAAGCAGGGTTTTACCGCAGCCAGGAGGTCCATAAAAGAGAACACCTTTAGAAGGTGACATGCCAAATTTCTCAAACTTCTCAGGATGTTCCACTGGGTATTGAACAGTCTACAAGAAGCAAAATATTTCTTACATTTGTTTGCAAATACAAAAAACTTGACTACACTAAAAAGTACATGTGCTACATATTTAGGAATTAAGATACAGAATATGAAAATAACCTCCTGAAGCTCCCTTTTGACATTTTCTAAGCCTCCAATATCGTCCCAGGAAACATTTGGAACCTCCACTACCTGCCAACAGCAATAACTCATGTTATGGTTCTTGTAAACAATTGCTTCTGATAGGCTAAAATAACCATTACATAGTATTTTCATTAAGATTTGTAATTGAAATGATTGCATGAACAACATGGGAATGCATGGGATATGCTAAATGAAAGCAGGTTTCATTTGGAAAACTATGCTCTTTTTTTGTCTTAGAAGTTATGAAACCAAATATGATTAATCAAGCTCTAAATTTTTTGGTCAAGAGTTACGAAGCCAAACTCACTGTTTCACGCAGGGCAGATGGGTTGGAAGAGGTTAAAGCAGTTTGAAAGTGTTCATTAGTCACAGCCATGGAATTCAACACCTCAGCATCAATTGTTTCATCCTCTAAGTCGATGACATCCATTTTCTCCCGGATACACTGTAGTGCAGCTTCTGTGCAAAGAGCAGCAAGATCAGCTCCAACATAACCATGAGTATCTCTGGCAACTTTTTCAAGATCAACCTGAAATATACACCACAAAATTGGAGTTATGAAGTGCAAGATGTACTTCCTTCAAAGCATAATAGTTTCATATGAACAGAGTCTTACATTGTCAGAAAGTTTCATGTTCTTTGTATGAATTCTAAGAACCTCCAACCTTCCAACTTCATCTGGTACACCAATGTCAATCTCCCTATCAAACCTTCCAAATCTTCTCAGAGCAGGATCAATACTATTGGGTCTATTTGTGGCTCCAATGACAATGACATGTGATCGAGTTTTGAGGCCATCCATAAGAGTCAAAAGTTGTGAAACTATACGCCTCTCCACTTCACCATGTGTCTTTTCTCTCTTTGGAGCAATGGAGTCCAATTCATCAATAAAAATGATAGAAGGGGAATTCTTTTCAGCTTCTTCAAATGCCTTCCTCAGATTGCTTTCACTCTCACCGGCCAGCTTTGACATTATTTCTGGTCCATTAATCAAAAAGAAGAATGCACCAGTCTCATTAGCAACTGCTCTTGCAATAAGAGTTTTTCCAGAACCAGGTGGTCCATAAAGCAAGATTCCTTTTGGGGGCTTAACACCAATTGATTTGAAGAGTTGTGGATGTCTAAGTGGAAGTTCTACAAGCTCACGAATTTGAGCCATTTGTTTCCTAACACCACCAACATCATCATAGCCAACTTCATTTAGTCTCTCTTCATCTTCCCGTTTGATTGGCTCTCCCTCACAGAATATTTCAGTATCAGGTGCCACAACACAGTATTCACCAGGATCAGTCTCTATTACCTTGAATTCAACACTACGCATACCACCCCGAACAAGGAACAAGTCCCCTTTCCTCACAGGCCTGTACGACTCCAGAAAGTATGCTATGAAACCAGAACACAAGTCACATTCATTATAGAGGCAGCAATTAAAATGCTATTGAACAAGAAATTGACTTACGCTTCAGATATGCATCAAACAAGTTGCCAGTTACACCCTCAATGGTGTCATCAATTGGAAGGATGTGAACTCGTTTTCCATACTTCACATCAGGACACTGATTGACAGAGACAACATCTCCAAGTCTCACTCTAAGATTAGCCCGAACAACCTTATTCATCCTAATTTTTGGTTCATCACAGTGTTCATCAACCAGAACAATACAGACTGTGTCCCTTCGCTTCTTTCCCTGTGAATAAAAACTATTTTTAGAACCACATTCAACTCGCATTAGCATAAATATAGCGATTGTATGTACCTTTATCAGAACAGTGTCTCCTCGGAATAACTGAAGCTTCTCCATTGTTTCTGGGTGCAATGTAACCACAGAATTATCATCGTTAACAGCTTCATCAACAATAAGTCGGTTAGGAGACTTCTTGCGTTCTAATATTGCTGTGGAATAATCCTTCTTCTCACCTTTCCTGCACCAACCATAATCAGACCATTGTCAGTTATATTATCGCTTGAGAAATTTCAAATGTAATTCTAACCAAATCAGCACTGCTTTGACATTAAACTTACTATATTGATGTTCATAGCTAGCATGCTTAAAAACTATAATTACATGGAAAAGTGTTTCTGCACTGCCAAGTCATTTACCAGCTGAATAATATAAAGAGAAAGGATACACGTACTCCTGTGCCACCCCATGCTACTACACCTTAATTTTTTTCTTAATTTTTTATTTTGCTTTTAATTAGCTTTTATTATGTGTTATGATAGGTAAATACACAGCTGTGCACTTATCAGTACTCTAATATGAATTATATATTAGATATTAGGAATTCAAATGTGAGAGTGACATAAAGTTCCACATTAGTAGAAATGATACAGTTAAGATATTGAGTAGAAATGATAGAGTTGAGATATATAAAAGAAAAACAAAAAGTCATAAACATTGAGTCAATATCTTTTCTTATATACCCTTTTCCTTGAGAAAATTTTCAACATTATAGATATCTTAAATATAAATCAATAGCATATGCTTCCAATGAATTGAATTATCTTAAGAGAAATTCCATGATATTCCCGGAAATTCGATGATATCCTCACAAAATTTTGTTACTGTTAGTGAGAAACTTTCTCCTCTCCCTTTGTCACTGTGGGACCGTACCAAAACCCTTTAATTCTAAGGTACTATTCTCTATATAATCCTTGTTCCAAGCTATTGACTCGCCGCCAATAGTATTGAATTGTTGCTGGGAATGCACACTGAGACACAAAAGAGAAGACAAAAACCAGAAAGACACAAATAAAACAATTCAGTTACAACTAACTGCAGAAATTAACTTCATGCTGCAAGATGAAATATTTTTTTTTATTTCTTTGCCATACGTTTGTCTCAAACAGAAAATACATAAAAGAATAGATAAGAACTTATTGTTATTGTTTACCAATTACGTGTTATAATAAAAAAAAGCGGAGCAAGAGCATCACTATAATCACTAACTAGTTATTTCAGAAAAAAAAAGGTGAAGAATACATAAGAACAACCTTAAAAAGCATAGAATATACATTATATTTCACAAAAAAAGAAGTAAAGGAAACCAGAACAATTAGAAGAGTGAGAGAAACGCACGGGTCCGAAGAGGGTTGACCCTTATCATCAGGGTTATATGAGGTTGGATCCGCCATGCTTCAGTGAAACCCCTTACTTGGTGGTGGTGATGATGATGATCCTTTTAGCTTCTGTAGACAAAAAAAAAAATCAATAAATAAAAAGCATGTTATTTTTTGTGTTACAGTGTGAATATATAGTTCACACAGGAAGATTCAAACTTTCCTACTCTATATCATTCGAATAGCAGTAAAATTAAATCTTTCCTACATACCTTCAATACTTGAATATTTTCTGTGCAAACGATGATCGTAAAGGTGTATGATTCTCTTCTAGTATGGTCCAAACCAAAGCTCATCTAAACGGAACAGTTGCAACTGTAAGCTTAGCTTTATGAAAATGGAACATATATAAATGGAAAAAGAAGAAAAGAGGTAAAGGGTAGTTTTGTTTGGAGTTTTGGGACATGACAGGATAGTGTTGTTGGGAAGTCCAATGAGGTGCTTGGGAGTGTCCATTAAGGTTATTGGGAGTAGCCACGCATCACCTTCTTCTTACGCCTTGTTATGCCTTCGTGTGACTCTTTCGTAGTTTCTATTACCACCACCGCATGCACTGTCGCTTACCAAAGCGACGCAATATTGTTAATTAATCAACTTTACCATTAAAATAAAAGGAAAATAAGTTAAAATAGCTAGATTGATAAAAAAATATATTTTTGATAAATTTTAAATAATATTAAAATACATATAAAGAATGAATTACTAGTTTTTTTTTAAATTACTACAAGAAAAATGTTAATTTGAGTGTATCTAAAACTAATAAATGGACACTAACTTAAAAGTAAAAGTAGTGTGATCTATTGACAACTGAAACTATTTTACAATTATAGTTTTTTTAATTGAAAAAATTATAATAAATACTCTCTGTTCACAATACATTTTCATGCATTTTTTTAATTAAAAAATTGTCTAACTGATTTTTAAGTGGTTTTGAATAGTAAAAAACAGAACAATAAAAATGCTATGGAATTAGTGTACCAATTGCAACATTATGCTGAAATTAATATAATATTTATTGAATTATTATCAGCTTAGTGGATACTAAGTTTATAAAAAATCAATTATTTATAATATATAGAGGCACTAATGCTAAGTGTGAAACCTACAATATGTGTAAAATACAGTATGGGTTTAATTGAAGCTACTGTATGTATATGTAGAAATGAATAGCAGTAGCTTAACTTACACTTAAAGAGGATTCTTAATTGTAATGAAATTTAATATTAATATTTATATATTTTGTAAAAATGGGTTAATAATTTAAAATCATAATTAAAAAAGATAAAAAATAGAGAAGGAAATATAAAAATATAAAATTCATACATTACTTAATTAAAATCCAAACACCTAAAAGTTAAAGTGAATCCCAAATGTAAAATTGTTACAATTTGATAACATTTTGAAGCAAATAATATAAAAAGAAGCTTCACCTAAACATCACAACAGTGAATAAAAGTTGTGAAGTGATAAATATGTTTTTAAACTTTGCATATAAGAGAATGAATGGTCCAGAATCTGTCATACATTTCAAATATCATCAATTTTAACACAGATTTCAAACATCAAAATATACCATTGAAAAGAACAAAATCAGTACTAAAGATATAGCTTCAATTGTAATTTATAAAACATAAGCAGAAAAAGATTTAAACAATTCATGTCTAAAATTATTTTCATGTATGCAGCAATATTATTAGTCACCTTAAAGTCAATAATTCCAAATTCATATTTCCATGTTGAGACTAAAAGTGTATAAAACAGATTCAGTAAGAAATTCAATAACAATACTTAAATTAAACCTTAAATCAATATAAGTACTTTAGTGAGGCTTAAAAGAACCTATATATTTATAGTTTCCCTTCAAAGCTTCCACATATGCAACCTGAAAATAGTTAATGAAGAAAAAGTTTAATCCTATAAAACAATTTTAACCAAACTACTACTGTCGCGGTCTGAAAAGCAATTATGGAAATGTAATTTTTGAAGAGATTACATTATTATTCAATTATGATTTACAAATGGATGTCAGTTTGCTTTTTCTATCAATTTTTGTTAACAGTACAAAATGTTGGGGGCATCCATGGCTTGAGTTACCCATGTCTCAATATATTCCGAAGACAATGTAACATGTTTTAATTTATTGTCTTTCTTTAGTCCATAAAGATGACCATGATATGATGAAATTTTTTTAAAGGTTTAATTGACTTTTTATTTCTAATTTTTTAGGGTTTTACAATGTGTTTTTATTATTATTTTTCAATTTAATATTAATTTTAATTAAAATCAATCAATATAATCTTTTATGTTAAATTTGTGTGAATAGTTAAAAAAGTGATAAGGTGACACATAATCATGCACATGACATGTATTAGAAAGATGGAAGAAAAAGAAAAAGAAAAAAAGAAAAGAATATTTTGACATGTGTCTTGTATATTTGACACATGTCATGTCATGTGCGACGTCATCACTTTTTTAATATCGTCTACGCTAATTTAAAGAGTCAGATCATGTTGATTGATTTTAATTAAAACTGGAACTACATTGAGAAAAAAAATAATAGTAAAAACACATTACAAAAATTTACAAAAAATTAGAACTAAAAAACCTATTAAATCTTTTTAAAACATATATTTTACTATGATAGAAAAAAAAGGAGTATAAATTTGGGTTAGATTTGTCAAATTTCATTAGTAATATAGGTTGGATCGAGCATGTACCACTAGACCAAAAGCTTTAGCAGTTAGTTAAGGTGTAACTCTTTCTACTTAAGTACAAGCGTCACAATTCGATTATAACTTTGCCCACATGGTCACTGGTCCAACTGATCTTTGTCATGAGTTAATTAATGTCACCCGCAACCGTATATAATATACTTTTACTTTTTCTTATGGAAATCAAGTCAATTAGATCAACTAGTAATGTGATAAGTATGTTAAACAAATATTTGAATTATTGATTCAATGGTGGAAGGAATTAAAGAGGATAGTGTTGTTAACTTGTGATAAATAATGCTTCTAATTTTGTGGGGACGGAAAATATATTAAAGGAGAAGAGAATAAAATTATTTGATTTCCTTATACAAGCCATTACCTTGATTTAATTCTTGAAGTCATTGATTAACTTCTATTATTTTATAACTAATAGCAAAGAAGAGACATATTGTGCTTTTATATGTTTTAAGATTTTTTTAATAATAATAATTATATAGAAAGTAAGTGGTTATATTTTTTGAACGAATAATAATTTTTAAAATAAATAATTTATTTTAATTTTAATTTTAAATTTAAATAATTTAACAATGGTGGTCACATGAAAAAAGTAAATAGTTACATATTCAAGTATTTGTGATTATGTTTAAATTTTGAATAATTTATTTTTATTTTAAAATATATTAAGGATAAAATAGGAACATAAAAAGTATATATGAAAAGAAAAATCTTTTTATATATTATTATATATTTTTATTTTAAAATATATTAAGGATAAAATAAGAATATGAAAAGTGGATACCAAAAAGGAAAATCTCTATATATTGTTATAGATACAAATGCAAATGACAAAAAAGTCACAACTTTCATTTAGAAGCATACATTGGTCTTAAACTTGTATAGAAAACATTTTTAAGGAAAAGAATTAGCTTGACCAACAATCGTAAGATTTGCAAATGCTCTTCTCACCTTATAATGTAAGACATTGACACAATATAAGAATACTTTCTGATAGCATGCTAGTAAAAATGAAGATAAACAAGTGGTGAACATTGTTTTATATGATGATAGACAGAAATTCGTCCAATGTTGTTTGAAGTGTGTGACTTCACTTGTAAAAATATCAAGATTTGTAGAGATTTAAAAATAAAATAGTTGCAAATTTCAAGAATCAAGATTCTTGATGAAAAAAAGTGTGGAAGATAATGTTATTTGTAGAAATTTGAAATTACACTAACATCTTCGAGTTTATGCTTACTATCTTGATTATAATATTATAATTTAATAATGACCTTTCATCCTATTTTCTATTTTATACTTTTATTAAATTTCGTATTACAAAAAATTTAATGTAAATAGTGAAGTTTTATATAATTTATATGAGACATAATCCTGGATAGAAAGATTAGATTTCAATTTGATCAACAACTTAATAGATTTAAAAAAGTTCAAGGATTGAAAGAAGCATGACAATAAACACTAAGGATAAGAAACATGATAAATCTTTTAATTAATTTTTATACTTTCATAAAGAGCATGATAATCTAGATCACATTTATTTATATTGAGTTTTTATTTGAAATTTTAGCTCTTTTGTGAGAAATTTATGATAGTGGAGATAAAAGACTACAAAATCTAGTAATAAAGGTTTGGAATCTTACTAGTAGTGCTATTGAGTATGACATAAATTAAAACATATTTGATTAAGCATATTAAATGTTTTTGTCTTCGTTGAGTTTAATCTTCAAGTTGAGATCACACAAAAGATTAGAGAAGGAAAAAAAGGAATACCTATAATCATATACTTTTATCTAATATTAAATCAATTTCTAAGTGAATTAGTTAAAAAAGGATAATTTTCTACTAAATGATGTTTCTTGAATAAATAATATGAATATTTTTCTATTGAAGAGAGAGCTCAAGTAAAAATAAAAATAAAAATAAAAATGTTTGTTTAAACTTTAAAATTTATACAAATAAATTAATAATAAATGATATAATCTTTACAATGTGTTTTTTTAATAAGATAAAAAAAATTAACTAGAAAATAGAATATTTAAGCTAATAATATATAAGAACAAAATTAAAAAGATAGTTGGAAAAGTTCGAGAAAAGGTTAAGAATAAACTCTAAAAAACACTATAAGTTAAAAGAAAAAAATTAACTAATTAACATTAAGAATGAAAAGATAAGATTAAAAATAAAAAATAATAATTTACATTTTATCATCATGCTTTGTAACACTTAATCTTTAACTTCATTTTCGAAATGATATTTTTAAAGTTTGTCTCATGTTGCTTATATTTACTTAAAAATATCATACATTTTATTTATCATGTATCTTCCAATTCATAATAAAATCCTACTTACAATTTAAAATAAATATAAAAAATTCACACTTCAAATCTCGATTTAATAATGATACTTATAATTATAAATGCAAAATGTTTAGATCCAATTGAATTATAGTAGTAATAGACCAAATCTACTCAATTTATCTCAATATAAGGGAGAGATTGACAGATTTCAAGCACAGGAAGTTAATAATTAGATTATATACATTATAACTTATAGCATATATTTCTATAGAGATCTTAGGTTTATTACTTGATTTTGAAAGAGTCTACTACGTAAAGTCTTGAGAGCCAAACTTAGGATGAGTTCAGCTTATCATCTTCTAACATATGACCAAATCAAGATAACTAATCCATTGTGGAACTATTAAGAATTTGTCAGAGATAGTTGAGATAGCTTCATGCTTTTCATTGAACTCAGCTACTATAATAACTATCATTCCAATGTTCGGATAACACCCTATAAAACATATGGTAAAGAGGTGTAGAACTAGGACAGTCTTGTGTTTGTGTGAACTAGATGATAATCTTGTTTTAGGACGAGATGTAGTATAGTAGACACCAGTAGATGATCAAACAACCTAGAATAGGCACAGAAATTATGTTAATAAGAGTTCATACTTCAAATTTCAAAAGGAAATAAATCTAAGGGTTAAAACATCCTTTCTCATGATGAAAGTGTCCATACTTGTGTTTTATATATCTTCAATTTTATTTAGAAAATTTTGAAAACATAAAAACACAACTCCGTAGTAACCGAAAGTAAAGTATAAAAATGGCATCTTCAACTACGAGGACTATGCTTGCATTCAAGGTTAGAAGCATTAGCATTCCTCATAAATATGCAAAAAATTATTAACATAATATACAAGAGTAAAAAGACATTAAAAAGAAAAAACAATTGTTTCCTACAAAAAAGTATACTGTCAAATTAGTTAGCAGCCTCCCCAGCTATCGTCTCATTATTGTCATTTCTGGTCAATGCTGCATCTGACCTTGCATCCTCTAAGTTTTTCTGTTGAAGCTCATGTTTTAGTCCTTGGATTTCCCGATCCCTCTCTTCAAGTTTATCTTGTAATATGAGAACCTGCAATGCAATCTATTTTAGGATGGATTCTCAAATATCAAATTTCATGTATCTGCCAAAACTACTTATTCACAATTCTTTATTATAAAATAACACATTCAAATATCAACGCACTCGTACAGTACGCAAGCATCAAGTTATCTAACCTGCAAAACATTTTACTGACTCGGATATAAACAGATTCCAAGTATACAAAAAGTTTCCATTTAAAAACATCAACACTCAAATTTTTATCAATCTAAGGACATCTTGGCATAAAAGTTGTGACAAATATTTATTTACCCTTTCTTTTTGCATAATAATAAAAATATCCTCTCAAACTTTTATTCAAAATTTATATTTGAGCAAATTATACTGTCAATTTCAAAAACTTGAGGGAGAATTTTTTAATCTGCATATTCATTTATTTAATTCATACCAGCAATCATTTATTTTGTCAGCCTAGTTCCCACACAATAGTTTAGATAGAATTTTTCCCGAGTTGCAGGGTCCGCAAACAAAAAATCCACCATTTGTTCATAAATTGTTTCTTATGAATCAATGAGGCATTTTACTACAGAACATATTACACTCTTTAAATAACAGAAAAAGAGAAAAGGAGAATGAAGCGAAAACCGTTTCATTGGATCTTTCCACATCATTTGTCAGTCCTTCCATGTGCTTCTGCAACCCTGTAGCAGATGTCAAGAACAAGAACTAGCGTTTATGTAAATTAAAAATGAATAAAGATCTATAGATATATATAAATCTACGGGTACATAACTTCTAATTCCTCCAGTCTCCAATTTTGTACACAAGAAAATATAAGACAACAACTTCTATCCCCACTCCCAACAAACACTTGTTAAATATTTTTTAAGCACATTTACACTTCAAATAATTAGTTTTATAGCCACACAACAATATTATTTCACTCTATCAGTTTGGCATGAAATTTAAGAAAACTATAGATAGACTCATTTGAATCTTAAAGAAAGGTGACAGCGGTTACCCATGTAGCTGGTGTAAGAGTCAAGGGATTATAGAGCCAAAAGGGTTTTAAATAGCCGCTATTGCAGTGTAGCAGTGCAAAGCATGGGCCCGTTCTAGGGCTACTGTAGCAGAACAGTTTAGTGTAGCGGACCATACAGCTGCCATGGCGGGCACTATTGCAGCACTGGGTTTATTCCAAAACATATCTTAGGACAGAGACATTAGGGCTTGTTGGAGGGCAATTTCTGGGATTTTAATTTCCAAAATTGAAATCTATAGATGTAATAATAGTGAAAAATGATAATGGCTTGAATTTAGAAAATGAATTCTATACAGGAAAACTTGTATGTGACTTTTGTTGGTGTTTACTTGTACCTTTTGAAGATACCAAATGACTTTTTTATTGTTAATTATGAGTGTCATTAATTTTGAGTAATTTTTATCATTTGACAATTTATATGTATGTATTACACATTATAATAAACTAAAATTTCAAAGATTTAAAACGTACAGCATAAAACAAATTCCACTCAATGACAAACCTTCAAATTGACTTCTAAGTTGTGAATTCTGGGACTTCTGCAATGCAAGCTTCAGTGCCAATTCATGTATCTGCATACCAAGAGGGAAACAAAAGGAAAAGGAAGACATTTGAAGCATCAATTCAGTAACAATGAAAACCATATAATACATTTTCGGCATTAAGTCCTTATCTCTATATAGGGCAAATGCATACAAGTGTGACATTACTTCCTGTTACTAATACAACACAAGGGTGGGGGTGCACAAAGTGACAATTAGAGGCATAGAGCAAAAAGATGGTAGCACCTTCCCCTCAGAAGCTTGATTTCCAATCTCCTCATTTTCCTCCTGCAGGGTTCTACATTTAGCCATCAGCATCTTCCCCATCTTGCTTTGAGGAGTAAAATTCATAGCAGCAATGTTATCTTGCAACTCCTTTACTTTTTTATCCTTTTCCTCGACTAAATTCTATTATCAGATGAGAAATCTCGTAAGAACTAAGAAGGGGTAACCATGAAAAAATTTAGGCCCCATAACAACTGAAGGAAATTGTTACTATGTGTACGGAGTGAGGACATGTGATGCATAAGAAAAGAAAAATATAAGTAGAATAACTATCCTGAGCCAAAAAGAAAACAAAAAATCCACACAATGTACATGTTATGGGTTCAAAAGCATCTGTATAAAATATATCCAAGAGCCAAACATGTCACAGAAGGAAGCCAAATCTGAAATTTGCCCATTCTAATGTCATCTGAAAACATTTAGGGCGTGTTTGACCTGTACTTGTACCTATACAAGCACTGTCTACCCAAAGTACATTGGCTATACTCTTCCATCTTCTGTAATAATTCCGTTCCATTTCCTTTTGTGACCACCAAAATACAAAAATCTATTACGGATACCCCAGTGAACAAGGTATGAAACTGCTATTAGGTGTGAAACACTGTTCAGACAGTAACAAAATGTTTCTGCAATAAGTGAAAAATCAGTAGACAGCTTTAACTAACTAACCTTTTCCTATTGCAACATGAATTACGAATTATCACACTCAACTTTTCCCACCTCCCTGTTTTTCTCCCACAGAATGTTGAAAAGATCTACCAAAATCGATTCAGTAGAAGTCAGCATCAAATTAAATAACAAACCTTTAAGCGAGTGAACTCTTCATGAACAGCTGGATCTAGTAACAACCTCCTAGCCTGAAAATTATGTTCCAAAGAATTTCAAGGGATTAACTGGATGTGCAATTTGAGCAGCAGGATTAACTTTCAACAAGGATGTGAGATGATATAAACAAAGACCCACGCATAAAGCAGCAACCAACCATGCAGTGAAAGTATTGCAGAAACACTATAAGAACAATATCTTTCCTTATTAGTCAAAGTTTAGTACAGTAGGGAATGCTCATGCAAAATTTTAATATTAAAAAAATACAGTCATCTATTATGCTGAAAGGATAACCTCTGCTCTTAAACTCAAGTGGATTACCCTATATTATCCTGATGAACTAGAAATACCTAACAATCTTCTATCCCTAGACCAGAGTCAATACCAAGGTATATGTTATTGTTGGAGATTACACATCAACTAGAGATGAAGTCAATTTAGTGTATATAAATGGATACAAACCTCACCTTACAAGCCGGTTTTGTGGGATTGAGTTAAGCTTAAAGTCCACTTCTTAATTTGGTATCAGAGCCATATAAGTCCATCCTGACAAGGTTGTTGGGTCTATCGGACCACCTGCTATCAAACCACCTATAAATATATAGTCCTATGCTCGAGATGTTCAATCCTCAGCGTGAGAGAGGTGTGTTGGAGATCCCACATTGACAAGAGATAAGGTCAATTTAGTGTATATAAGTGAGTGCAAATCTCACCTTACAAGCCGGTTTTGTAAGGTTGAGTTAGGTTTAAAGTTCACTTCTTAATAGTTACAATGAATCAAAGTGAAAAAAAAAAAACTAGTGTGTTCTATGTAGTTAATGCCTTAATGGTGCAGTAATTCACATTAGCAGTACAACGAACAAGAACCACACTGTTGTGAGGTGGGTATTTGTTGTCAGTGGTACCACATGCCAATGCTTTAAAAACGAGCTCAGACCAGCCAGTCAAACTGGTCCAACTAGGAACAGGTGGCACCAAATGGTCCAACCTCTAAATGGATCAGCAAAGGTATTGACCCAGTGTAACCTGGTTTGGCTTGGCCAAGTCCCAGAACCAACCACTGAACCACCAATTGCTATCATTTAAAGTTGCACAAATGCCTGTAAACTTTTCTCTTTTCTCACATTCCAAAGTCAGTGTTAGAATCTTGACAATGGATCCTCGGATCAATTAGATTGATTATGTATTTATATTATATGCCTAAACTAGGATAACTAAATATTATGTATTTATGTCCTCAATACTTTGTAATTATGTAGGTTATATGTTTTCTCCCCTATAAATTCAACATATCCTATGCGCTCTACACACGAATTCATCCTATGCTCCATTGTTTCTCTCTCTCTCTCTCTCTCTCTCTATCTAGAGCCTAACAAGAGGTTGATTTTGGGATATCCAATGAACCCATTGTTCATCAGAATCTTTTTTCGGTCACCGTTCTTCCTAGGCTTCTCAAGTTGAACATTGGCTTCTTGGAGAGGGTTATGAGACATATCTCATTGAAACAACAAACAATTTTCCCACAACAAATAGTCCTTTGTGGAAAGAGGTTGATGCTTAGTTATGTTGTCATCCAAGACACCATTCACCCATCTCTTTGTGATGTATTTTGCACTCATAAAACATGCAAAGCCATTTAGACACATGTCAAGCAACATTTAATAAACACTTCTCAACGGTTCTATCAGGTCTATGACGATATCATGATCATCCTTGGTGCTTGTCAAATTAAGGATTCCAAGTCAACTTATTTGAGCAAGGTATCAAGCCTTCTTTGTGACTTCAATATATTGCTTTCTCCCACTATCACTCTTTTCACAATGCTTCAAAACTGCTAGAAGCTTTTCATGTCCTTGGTCTTATATGGTCTACCCATAGAGTATTCTCATGTCCATGATTGATCTTGGGTAGCACCACAAAAGCTACCATGGACAATACCTGAGCAACAATCCTTTGTGTTCCTATCAGAGCCAATGCCTTCTTCATTCTTTGTCTCCTCCTATTTCAGTTGCCTCTTTGGCTTTGATCTCTCACAACAACATACCTATGATGCATAAGGGCAACAAAGGACGACCCTAGTGCCAACATTGTTACATGCCAGGACACACAATTGATAAGTCTTGGACTATACATGGTCGACATGCTTACCATGCCTAGATCGTTAAGAGTTTTGCCCCTTTTTCATCCCCTTCTAAGAAGACTTCCTAAAATGATAAAGATCATTAGGACTCAAGTTTCGTTGTTGCATGCACTAGTAATCCTTTGTTGACATCTTTCACTCTTTTAGGCCCTTTGGTTTTTGATTCTAGGGTCATCGATCATATTACAAGTAATAAATCCCTTCTTTCTTCTCTTTCTACTTTTGGTCATTTACTTTCTATCACCATGGCCAATGGTTCTCAAACACAGTCCTAAGGCATGGTATTGTCCATCCTCTTCTTTTTCTATTCATGCCTTCTAGGTCCCTAGGGGCTCCCTTTAATTTATTGTCCATCAATCAAATGAGATGATCTCTTGATTTTGTCATTTCTTTTACTAAAGATTTGTTTCCTAGTAAAATTGAAGTATATGGCAAACAATTAGGCCTTTTGTTGGAGCAAAGGCAGCACCTCACTTCTAGTTCATGCTCAATTAGGATATCCAAGTTTTAATAAGTTGAAACAATGAATCCCTAATCTAAGTTAAATTTTGTCTTGTGAGTCATGTCAATTAGGTAAGAATATTCTCAACTTTTTTCTAAATGAACTATTTGTCGAGCTTTGCCCCCTTTTGTTCTAGTTCAATTAGAAGTTTAGGGACAAAATGTTTTGTTAAATTTGTAGGTGACTTTTACAACTTTACATGGTTATATTATTGTTCCGAGTTCTTTTATATTTATCAATCTTTTCTAAATGAAATCAACAATCAACTTGGTGTCCCTAGTCACACTTTACAAAGTGATAATGCACAAGAGTATTTGTCTACTAAGTTTCAGACCTTCATGGTGTCTCACGGTGTGTTGCATCAAACATCTAGTCCTCATACCCCCAATAGAATGGGGTTGTTGAACACAAAAACAAACATCTTCTTGAGACCAACCAAACTCTTCTACACTTTAGTGTTTCTTAATTAGGTTTGAGGTGATGCAATACTTGTGTTATCTCATCAATAAGCTTTCCTCCATTCTAAAATGTAAAATCTCTCAAGTTCTACTAAACTCACCACTCTCTTCATCCTTTACCGCCTCACGTCTTTGGTTCTACATGTTTCGCTCAAGCTCTTGGCTTTAGTATTGACAAATTCACTCCTTGGTCTTGTAAGTGTGTTTTCCTCAAGTATCCACAATCTCAAAAGGGGTAAAAGTGTCATTCCCTACTCTCCATAGGTATTTTATATATCTTAGTTCTCTTTTTTGGGTTTACACCATCTACATCCAACACATTTTCTTCTATAATTGTACCTATCCTGATGCATTTTTGTCCTCCAGAGGAATCTCCATCCCTCCACACTTGTAAGTATATCAACATTGTACTTGTATTGTATTGCCACCACCTTCAAAGACAACTCTTTAACCTCATCCTTTGGTCTCATGTCTAGAGTATAAAATTATCATTGCTCTTCAAGAACTTAGAATCCTTCACTTTATACTTTTCTTGTTATCATTGTATTTATCCTTCCTATTAGTATGATATTTCTTCCTTGTCCTCTGTTTCTATTCCAACATATGTAGGTGATGCCTTTGCCTATCCAAGATGGAAAAGCTATGATAGACAATATGCACACTACAAAGCAAAGGAACTTAGGACCACATTCCTTTACCACCAAGGAAGTTAGGTGGGGGTATAGGTTGGTCCAAACGGCAATGTTGGCCAACTTAAGGCTCACCTCATCACAAAAAGGCTATACTAAGATCTTCGAATTGGATTATAGGGATACTTTTTTTCCTATTGCCAAAATGCCTTCAGTGCAACTATTCATATCTATTGTTGTCATTCGTCACTAACCTCTTTATTAGTTGGACATCAACAATGCCATTTTAGAGGGTGGTCTACTCAAGGAAGTCTATGTGGAGAAACCTCCTTGCTTGTTGTTTAGGGGGAGTCTTTTGGTCTTGTACATCAATTTCAAAAATCTTCATATGGCCTCAAGCAATCACCCAGAGCATGATTTAGTATTCTGATTCAACAATTTGATGTGACTCAGAGTGGGACTGACCATTATGTATTCTATCACCACTCACCTACTAGTTGCATCTATCTGGTAGTTTATGTTGATGACGTTGTCATCATAGCTAGTGATCATCTTGACGTCGTATGTCTTGGTAACAAAGGTAGCACAATCCAAAAATTGGATCACCATATCACAAAGGAAGCATGCAATGGTTGAGAATGTTTAATTATGATAGATGATTTCAATATCAAACTCCTGCCAAATCAAGAGAAAGCTCTTCAAGAGCCTGAAAGGTACAAACATTTGGTAGAGAAGTTGAACTACCTTGATGTTACCCATATGGATACTCATTCTTAGTTAGTGTTGTAAGCCAATTTCTCTACAACATTGAACAAGTGACTAGCATCATTCAATACATCAAAGGAGATCTAGGAAAGGGTCTTTTGTATGAAAACAAAGAACACACTTGAGTTGTGAGGTGTTTTGATGCAAAATAAGGCTCCCAATTGGCAAAAGGTCCACATCTTGGTTTTGTATATTTGCCAAAGATAACCTTGTCTCTAGGTCCAGTGTAGAGTCACAGTATTGATCTATGGCTATAGCATAGTAGTCAATAGCGAACGCTATCACGCTGCATCGAAGCGGAACAGAGGCATGACGACGACGGAGCATCATATATCCAAATAGCGACTGTTGCGGGAGCGACAAATAGCGGCGCGACCTGGAGAATCCCTTCATTAAGGGTATTTTAGGTTTTACGTCTAGGGTTTTTTATGCAATAGTTGTTTTCCAGTTCACTCTTCTCCATTTTGTCTTCTTTCTATCTGTCGGCACCTCAACTCCCCTCTTTGTGCCTTTTTCTTTCTTTTCTTCCGGTGACGAGTTTCTCTTCTCCGACGATAACTCTGATGACCTTCTCTTCTGACATGGTTCTTTCCTCCCTTCCTTTTCCTGTTTTTTGAGCTGAGGTTCTTTCCTCTCTTGTATTTTTTTTTTTGGGCAGATTTGTTTTTTTAATTTCAGTCCTCTTTCTTTTTCTTTTAATTTCTTCCTGTCTTTTTGGGCAGAATCTTTTCTTCATTTTTTTTAATTTCAACCCTCTTTTTTTGTTTTCTTCCTATTTTTTTGTAGAATCTTTTTTTTTTTATTTTGCAGATTTTTTTTTAATTTCTTCCGATTTTTTTTTTGGGCAGAATCCTTTTTTTCTTAATTAGCATAATCATGATGAAGAACAAGATTAAATTCTTATTTTATTGTTTTTAGTCAATCTTGAGTTGAGCACTTTGTTTTGTAAACATTTTATATAAAGTATTGTTTGAGATTAGTATAAACTTTTACTTTTAATGGATGAATTTAGAGTTATATTTTTTATTTTAGCTTTTATATATATTATTAATTATTAATTATTTAATATATATATATATATAAATATATATATCCAAATAGCGGTCATCTCACTCCGCTTCATCCTGCTCCGCACTGCTATCCGGAATTAACTACTAGGGCTATAGCCAATCAAGAGCTTATATGGTCAAATATTTGCTTCAAGAACTAATGTTTAAGGAGGTTATACAATTTTTACTTATATGTGATAACCACTATGCCATGCATCTTTCTTCAAATTCAGTATTCCATGAAAGGACAAAATATATTGAAGTTGATTATTAGAGAAAAAGTGGGGAAACATCTACTAGCTTTATAACTTCCCATGCTAGTGGATATATTCACTAAGTCATTAAGGGGTCCTTGAACTAACTACATATGTAGCAAGCTTGATGCATGCGAGACCTATATGCTCCAACTTAAAGAGAAGTGTTAAAATCTTGTAAACATGGTATCAAAGATATAAAGATTGATAATATATTTATGTTATTAGTGTAAAATATGGTAACTAATATTCCATAATTATGTCCTCAATGTTTTGTAATTATGTTTTCTCCCCTATAAAATTCAATAACACACATTCATGTTTCATAGTTTGTTACCAACAATCACTAAAAACAAAAAATAGCACCCATCCTGGTTTGAACCCAGCACCTATACTAAAGCATAGTGAACTTCACCACTAAGCCAAGGCTATTAGTTAGCATAAAGTTAATTAATCTAATATTTATACCATATATAACTATTTATAGGGTTATTATACTGATTCATACAATTCAACCATTAACCCACCAGTCTAACCAACAACCAATTGAGCCACAATAAATTTAAGATCTTGAACCATTAAATTCAAATTTTGATTTATATAACAATATGATGTTTTTTTACTTTTCTGCTACATAATATAATCTGCATGTTCATATTCATATTTGTCCAGCTTCATAGCACAAAAAATTGAAAACTAAAAAAAGAAAAGTAAAACAACAAATAAAAAATAACCGGATTCAAAATTAAAAAGGAACAAAAGTGTCATTCTTTTTAAATAATTGATAAGGAATATGATCCATAAGATTCATAACAATGTTAATCAATTGAACAACACAGCTATCCGAGGAATTTCAATTTGAGAAAAGGAATTGATCAAGATAATGGTCATAGGGTATTAGATCTAACAAGAAAATAGGTTTTTTTTTACAATTATCAGCATTGAATAATTGTAAATAAAAAGAATTCAAAATTTCATGAGAAAAAAATGAAGATGTGAATATCTTTAAAAGGATATGCACACTAGAAAAAAGAGAGGGGTGAGGGAGCTTCAATACATGTCATTTATTTGATTATATATAATAATTTTATATGATTTTAATATTTCTACATTTATCTTTATATTATAATTATAATTATTGTCAACTTTAAGTCTAAGGTCCCACATCGGCCACTAGATAAACATGCGGATATTTAGAATTTATTTTCTATTTATTACAAAAGACTGCAAAACTATTACAACTAGCCTAATTGAAGGCGACTTTATCGGGAATGACATCATTGTTCACAAGGGAGAAGATAATACAACCTTTTTCTTTGATACATTAAAAATTTAGACAACTCAATTAGGTTTTAAACAATTTGAAAAATATCAAATAAATGATGCAGGGTGTGTAACCCATGCTCTTTAGTACTGAATGACATGTACTAATGTCACATGAACATACATGCTAAGCTAGATGCAGTACGACACAATAAAAAAATTCAAAATACAAGAAACTGGGCAAGGAATCAAGAGCAGTCTCTACAATGCCTCAAACAAATCAAAAAAGACCAGAGGATTCTATCATTAATGTGTAAACAAGAATCATCAGCATGCAAATTGATTTATAGATTCAATTGATCACTCATGTTATAAAAATTACCTGCATAGATGGCGGCTTGAGTTGCACTTTCAGATCCCACACAGCAGACTGGAGAAGTTATCAGACAGAGCCAGTCATAAAGAAGAAGAAACACAAATAAGAACAACAAAAAAGAACAGCAGCAACAATAAGTGCTTGAGCAGCTAACAACATTTTGATAGGATGGACGCTTAGTTGAAACACAAATAAGAAGAAACACTAATAAAGAAGCCAGTCATAAAGAAGAAATACTAATAAAGAACATAAAGAAGAAACACTAATAAAGAAGCCAGTCATAAAGAAGAAACAAATAAAAAAGAACACAGCAACAAAAAGTGCTTGAGCAGCTAACAACATTTTGATAGGATGGACACTTAGTTGAAAGTTACTAGGTGACCATGAATCCAGACAAATTACTAGGCGTACCCAGACACTTTACAATTAAACAGAATAAAGGAGAGGTGAAATTTCTATTGAAATGTCAAATTAGACCATAACAAATGTTTTCCAACTCCCAACTAGGTCAATAAGAGATATAACATCCAAGATTAAAAACGAAGAGCATTGCAGATATCAAGCACAATAGAGTGAAACCTCATACAGACAATTATTTATGTTCTTGGTTGCTAGATGTAAATGATAAAGAGAGAAAAAAAGGAAAGACTGCACTTCAGATTTTTTCCTAAGAAAGAAGGAATTTATTAAGGTGGACATGGTTGATGCCAAAAAGAAAACACACAATCATACTAACACAATAACAGACAAGAACCTTGTTTTAAGACATTACCTTCAACTCTGTTATCTCCTGTTCTCGTTTTGCAAATGTTACAATGAATGCAGCTTCCTTTTTCTTCGCCTTTTCAAGCTAATATACAATAGGAAAATGATAAAGGATCAAGAAACCAGATGGATAGATGATGAATTATTTTGAACAAAAATAGAAAACTGGATTCTAAACCTGCTCTCTTAAAGATTCTTCAGAGGATTTCAAGGTCTGAAGATGATTGATTAACATTTTGGGATCTAGGAAGAAGAAATATTAAATAATGTTCAAGTATACATTTAGAACACAGAAAATAGCTGTATAAAGAGTCATTTTTGAACAATTAATGCAGGTGGTAGTCACTTGCAAAAAACAGAGTACAAACAAACCTGGAGTAATCCCAGCAGGTACAGAAGGCTCATTTTTAAGTGTAGAATGCCAATTCTGAATCTCAGATTTTGCAGCCTCAAGTTCATTCTGGAAAATTCAACGCTCTTGTCAATATTTCTAAGTAAGGAAAGTGTACAGCTCAAACCTATGATATGAGAATATGACTATCATATGAGGAAATTTATAAAAAAGAAAACATTCCTCCATTCTAACATATTAGATTCGGCTATGGAAATAAAGATCAAAGGTAATGGTGCAAGAACGTTCTGTTCCAAATCATTACGATCCAAAGATTATAGATGAAGATTGATGCCTTTTCATCACTAATACCATCATGAATCCAAGTCTTAAATCACACCGACTATGACTAAAGTTTGCTTCTCTACAACAACAGTTCAAATTCTTCTATACAGAAAAACTACAGAAAATGAGAAAGAAAACCAAAAAGATACCAGCAACAAAAGAAGGGAGCGAAGAAGGTCAATTCTTTAAAGAAAAAACGTACTTGGCATGTCACAAGTGTATCCTTACAGTTCTGAAGACTGCAAATATAAAGATCAAAAACATATTTTAGACCCAAATAATTAACTGCAATCTTCAAAAAAGTACAATATACCTCATCATTTATTCTGTAAAATACCTCTCACGCAGTGACAAAATCATTCCTGTCGTTACACCAGAGGCTTCTTCAGCTTTTGATTTAGCCTGCATCACAAATCCTCATTTAATTTCTTTTTATTTTTATTCTTATAAAGCATATCATTAGAAGCTACATAAACAATTCAACAAAAAAAGGTAAGGTACGTAAACAGAGCAATCAAATCCCCTTCACCCAAGTCGACTTCCACTGCTCACCATACATCAACAAGTACGATCCCAAACCAAACATATATCACTAATGCACACCACATAAATCAAGTGAGTCAAACCCTAAAACTTAGTCAATATCCTCCATGCAAAATTTCAAAATTAAATTATTGTGAAAAAACAATAACATCATTCAATTTATCTCACTTTCCTCAACCTAAACAATTCCTACACAACCACAATCCAACATAGCCAAACGAAAGAAAACAATTGCACATTCTACCATATCCTGCACCTAAATGCCCACACTGTATAATAGATTCAAGCAAGCCGTACCTTCTTCGTCGCGAAAGGATCGTTGTCGTAATCTTCATCGTCGAAATCAGGAGACGACCTCTTGCTAGCTAGATTTCAAAGCAACGATACAACCAACTCAACACAAGTCAAATTGAAGCAGCGTTAATCAGAAAAAGAGCTAGCAGAATTAAAACCTGAATGTCTTCCGCTAAATCCACCTCCAAAATCGAATTCCTGCGTTTGGCAGAACCGAAGTCGAGGTTAAAGCGGACGAGCGAAGGAAAAGTAATGGCGAGGGATAGTGCCACTTACATCGTCGAAATGAGTAGGGGAAGCCATGAAGTTGAAGAAACCCTAGAGCGATGTGAAAGAAGCGTGGTTTTGCCCAACGGTTATCTTCGAAGCGAGGTAAAGTAGAAGATGCACCCAATATGTGCGATTTTAGTGCAGCTTTCTCCTCTTGGAAGGAGTCTCGGCACCAACTAACTAGTGCGAAAAAATATTACTCCTTCGATCTGTACCAATAATAAACAAAATATAATTTCTCTCCTAAATCATTGGACTTTGCCTTTTATTAACTTTTTTTTTGTTTCTAATATAAATTTTTAAAATTATTTAAATAACATTTTGAACGGTAAAATAAACTAATTTAGACAATACTTTAAAAAACAAAAGTAAATAATTTATTAGAATAAAATATTTGAACTGTAAAAGATTTAAACTTAGCTTGTCATTTGTTTAAAAGAGGATATTGCTAAGCTTTTCACCTTCAATTAGGGTACCATATTATTAGAATTTCCAGATAAATTTTTGTAAGTTGTAATTAAGTGTAATGTTTTATTTTGTTAAAACCAAAATATTTAAAAATAAGATTTGTGAAAATAGAGTTTGGAAACCTTCCTCTTAAGGTATTTTGAGAAATTTTGAAGGAAGAATACAAAATAAACAAATTTTTGTATATGACATGTTTTTTTATAATAATTTTCTTTTGCACCGTAAAAAGGAAAGATATTCTATTTTGATTCTGATATTTTAATAAGATTTGTTTTTTCTTGTAGGTCTTCTCATAGAGATTCACCTCAAGAAGTGGAGAATGATGAATGTATACATGGAGTAGATCTTTGTTAGTTTTATCTATTGTAAAATAGACTTTATTTTAGTTATAATTAGACTTCCCTTTGAAGTATTTTCTGTTCTAGATTGCTTCTACGGGCACCTTTCAACATTTCTTCTTACACCTCTAAAAAAATTTATGAAATGTCAAAATACATTTCTTCTTACACTTCCAAAAAATTTATGAAATGTTAAAATTGTTCCATATTTGCTTTTCTGTTTTTTTTATAAGTGAGTTCGATGCAAAATAATTTTTGGATTATAAAATTTGGAAGTCATTTGTATATAAAAAAAATTTCTTCTAGGTTGTAGAATCTAGAAGTCAAGTTTTTGAAAAATTATCTTTCAGATTGTAGAATCTAGAAGTTATTTAGATAGGAAAAAAATTATCTTTCGAATTGTAGAATCTAGAAGTCAAGTTTTTTGAAAAATTATCTTCCAGATTTTAGAATTCATAAGTCATATTTAGAATAGACTTCCGGATTGTAGAATTCGAAAGTCAAGTTTTTGAAAAATTACTTTCGGATATTTTGAATCCATAATTGACTTCCAAATTCTACAATCCAGAAAATAATTTTCCAAAAATTTAACTTCCGAATTCTACCATTCAAAAGACAATTTTTTTCTGATACAAATAACTTCCAGATTGTACAATCTAAAAGTTAATTTTTACAAGGACATTTTTGATAATTTTAAAATTGTTGGAGAGTAGAGGAAGAAATATGGAAGTGCAGGAAGAAGCACCCTTTGTTCTATCATAAAAATAGGTGCACATAACATTTGTTCTATTTAGCCCTATTAAGCCTATTACAGTTAGGAGTTTAGATAATAAAAAATAGGTTTAATAGGCATTTTGGTTCCAATATTTTTTGAGAATTTACAATGTTTTTCCACATTTAATTTTTTTCTCAATTAAGTCCTAAATTTTATTAAAATCTTCAATATGATTTCTTCTGTTAGATTAATGTTAACGCTATTAACTATATGAGACGTAACACATTCAAGTTAACTCGTGGCACGTGAACAATGAAAAAAGGGTATGAATATAAACACTACAATATGTGGATTTTTGACAAAAAGGATCACATTGATAGATTTATTAAAATTTGAGACTCAATTGAAAAAAAAATGAAATTTGAGACTCAATTAATAAAAAAAATAAAATTTGGAACTCAATTGAGAAAAAAAATAAACGTAAAAAAACATTACAAATTCTCATAAAATAGTGGGATCAAAATGTCTATTAAACCTAAAACATATAGTCATTCTTTTTCTACCTTCATGACTTCCACATCATTCTCATAACATAAGTTAAAAGACAAAAGTACTTCTAATATTATTTTTAAATTATTATAATTTTATATTTATGTATCTCTTGGAATTTGTCTGCATTTTGGATTGTAAAATTTTTAAATTGTATAATCTAAAAATAATTTTATTTTTTAAAGTGATTTTCGAATTTTGTAATCAATTACTTTGGCATGTTAGCATGTGTGTTTAGTTTCTAGATTGTATTGTAAATAATGTTCAACAATGACATTTGCGCTCTAGAATGAAAAATGCTTTACTATCTGCAATAAATGTACAGCAAATGAAAAATGCTTTACTATCTGCAATAAATGTACAGCAAATGAAGGTGATATTTTTTATACTTATATGGGGATATTTTGGTCTTTTTAGCATATATGGGGATACATGTTGAAATTATGAAAGTAGAGAAAGAAAAATCCTAAAAAATAAAGTAAGTAAAACTTCTTTTTCTAGCCCAGGGTGTCACAAATCCGTCCATCATCACACGGAGCTAAAAAACACATTAAACCCATGTTAAATTTGTAAAGCAAAAATACACATGAAATTGATGAGTTACATATAGTAATATAGATTTCATTTCTTATTTTATTTTTATTATGATGTTTGGAACTGTTAGCAGCGGAATAATATCAAGAAGGGGGGTTGAATTGATATGCAGCTTTTATGAAAACTTTTTCGTCACAGAAAATTTACTGGTTCAATTTGCAGAAAATTAGCCGACTGATATTCACGAAATAGTAGGTTAGTTCTTACTGCACAATATAACAGATAATGAAGGAAGAGAGAAAATGACTCAAAGATTTATACTAGTTCGTTCTTTATGCAAGAACTACATCCAGTTGATGATCCGCAACTCCGCAGATCCTAATCACTATAAAAAATTGTATTCTTTACACAAAATCCTTTCTTGAACACTACAAGAAAACTAAATAACCTATTCTAAACACTATAGAACAGAAAACCACCCACAGACTCAACCTGAGTCTCTGTGATCACCCCAATCACAGTCACAGGGTTCTAAAACTCACCTATGAATCTCTAACCCAAGATCAAAGAATACAAAATACAGTGAAAGAAAGAAAATCTTGATAGGACAGTAAAAACAAAAACTCTTGCAGAAATCTTCTTGCTCTTGAAAGTTGTAGCTCTTGAGAGTTTTCTCTTGAATCCTTTCGCTAGTTGATGCGTTCACGAATGTTGTATTTATAGGCTTGATGAAACGCAATGGGTCTTCTCCTTTTGAAAGAACTAAGAGCGCGTTCTGTGTGTTTACTGCATAAGATTGGTGCCAAGAACAGAATAGTCGACTGAAGACTCAGATCAGTGTGTTATTTTCATTAAACCTGTATACCTGGTACATTTAATGAAAATAGTCGACTAGAGAAGTAGAATTAGTAGACTAACTGATGAATAATAAAAACAGCAGTTTATCATTATTCATTTGATTAATCCTTTACAGATAATCTATCATCTCAAGTAAACCTAAATCATTATACAAACATTAACCACGCATCCAGCACATTATAAAACACAATTAACAAGCTTTAACAAACATCATCAAATCACAAATCATCAACAAACTCCCCCTATTTGATGATGTCAACCTGCAAAACAAAACAAAACAAACACAAAGAGAAGAGGTGGTAGATTATCTCCCCCTTTGACATTAGCAAATAGCAGGTAATGGAGTTAGATAGTGTTCAAATAAGTGCAGATTAAACAGACAATAGTTTTAACAGTTATTACAGACCCATCAAATTGTTTGTAAAACTGAAAAATAATGCATAAAATCATAAACTTCAGCAGAGTGAGTCATTCATCATCTTCTTCAGTATCCTCGTCTTCAGCATCATTGTCATCCACTTCCATAGCAGCAGTAGTGGTGTGAGTATTTGTGCCAACAAAGCTTTCAGCAGTGACTTGCAACTCAGCAAGTTGACGTTGGATTAAATCAATCTCTATGTCAATGTTGGTGAACCTAGCCACCATGGTCTCGTGTGTATTGTGTTGCATAGATGTTAGTTCATTAAGACGAGATATAAGCATGCGTTCGAATTCAGACATAGGAACTCCCTGATATGTAGGTGGTGCAGAGTAGGGAACCATTTGGTATGCAGCATAATCTGGTTGTTGTGCTGATGATGTCCCTGCAGTGAAAGTCCCTCCATGGCCAGAAGCAAAAGCACCAGCTTCATAGTTCCATTCGCCATTCACCTTGGATAGTCCCATCTTCCGCAAATAGTAATTATCAAACATGTTTTTGTGATTAACAATCTTCGTCGTTTCTCCATCAGTGGAAAAGTTGAAGTAGTCAAGAAATCTGGATATCAAAATAGCATACGGAAGCTTGTGATCATTCAACCGTTTGGCCTTAAACATGTGACCTTTAATCACATAAATCCAATTCACTTTTATCTGATTTTTGAGGCAATGTATCAGGGCCAAATCCTCCTCCATAAGCTGGGCATGATTGCTCCCCCTGGGTATGAGCTGCCATGCGAGAAGGAACGCCAGAAGCCTCTCATCCCTCTTCATTCTGCTGACATTGTACTTGAGGATCATGGCCTTATCATAGTAGCGTAGGCAATCTTTGTAGACAGCTTCCTTGTTGAAGTTTGTCACTGAACCTGTGTTGCCTTTGCTGATTTTTACTCCATCATTCCTCAGACCGGCAACTCTCCTCCATAAGGAATTGTTAATCCAAATCTCCCAACCTCTTATGTTGGACACAAGTGCACTGTTTTCGACTTTCATGTTAGCATAAAAAAAGCTTGACAAGGTCAATATAAAAATTACCTTCAAGCTCAACGAATTGTTGAAGATTCTGTGCATGAAGAGAGTTTTGCACAAAGGTCAAGTTCTCAGTCTCTAACCAGCTAAACTTAAGGATCTTAGGTGTCAGGATCTGTTTCATCATCATTCTGTGTTCTACAGAAACAACAACCTCGTTGTTATCTTCTTCTGCTTCTTCATCTGACTCAGTCTCCTCATTCGGTTCTTATGCAGGAGGAGAAGGAGGTGGTGGAGGGTCCATTCGTTGAGGGAGTTTGACCCTCACTTTGTACCTCTTTGGAAACCTCCTTTCTGAAGGCTGTGCTGTTTGTTCAGGAATTTCAATGGGATCTTCTTGAGTCCCAGATGTAAAGCCCCTATTAACTCTTCCAGATTGAGAAGCTGTTGTTCGTGATGATGTTTTCTTCCTCAGCGATCTCCTTAGTCTTTGAAACATATTTCCAATAGGAGCATCTGAATCATCACTTGCACATTGCTCATGGCTCGACATTGCAAATTGTGAAATATGAACTAAAAAGCAATATGCAGGAATACCGATTATAGAGAGAATGCAGTTTAAGTCTTGAAAAAGTGCAGATGTATTGGGATATATAGAGAGAACCGTATGCAAGTTCAACTGTGAATTAATGAACAAAATATTTTGAACAGATTTAGACTCAATCACAGATGCTCAGACTTCAGAAGAATGCAGAGAATACTTTGAAAAATGGAAAACCAAATCTGAAACCCAATAAAGTGAGTACACATGCACCTATAACTGTTCATGCTGTGAATTAAAATGCATTAAACCATTCGTTTTACAGAAATGACTGAACTGATTTGATTAAACACTGATTTCTTGGAACTGCAATTGAATTTAATTGTGATTATAGAGATTAGTCAGCTAGTTAAAGCAATTAATGGGTTTGTTCAACAACATCAGGTGCAATTAATGAAATAAGTCTGTTATTTCCTGAAAATAAGCAGATTATTTTCGTAACAGTAAAACACTGCTGTCAGTTAAATGAAATAAATCGACTGTTTCATGAAATTAACACACTAAAACTACAACAGTAGGATATATTTGTCAGTTTAATGAAATAAGCAAGCTATTTCATAGAATTAACAGACTAATCAACTCAGCAGAGAAAATTTTAAGAGATATGATTGATGTTCAGGATACCCAATTCAATTCTAAGCTTGAAAAATCTTTCACGACCAAGAGGCTTAGTGAATATATCAGCTAATTGATCATTTGTAGAGATGAATTCAATCCTACAATCCTTCTTTTCTATGTGATCTCTTATAAAATGATGCCTTATTTCAATGTGTTTAGTCCTAGAGTGTTGTATTGGATTCTTAGTTAGGTTGATTGCACTGGTATTATCACACAAGATTGGTATATCAGATAGATGTAAGTTGAAATCACTTAACTGCTGTTTCAACCATAAAATCTGTGCTGTACAGCTACCAGCTGCAATGTACTCAGCTTCAGCTGTTGAGAGTGCAACACATGCCTGTTTCTTGCTTGTCCACGAAATTAAACAATTTCCAAGCAAGTGACATGTTCCACTGGTGCTTTTCCTGTCTAATTTGCAACCTGCAAAATCAGAATCAGTATATCCAACAAGATTTAGCTTATTACCAGTTGAATACCATAATCCCACATTTGCAGTTCCTTTGAGGTATTTCAAGATACGTTTAGCTGCTGTGAGATGTGACTCCTTGGAATTAGCTTGGAATCTTGCACATAGACAAACAACAAACATGATATCAGGTCTGCTAGCCGTGATATATAGCAAAGATCCAATCAATCCTCGATACATGGTTGCATCAACTGATTTTCCAGATTCATCAATATCAAGATAACAGCTTGAGGACATTGGTGTATTGGCTTCTTTACAACTTTCCATGTTGAACTTTTTCAGCAATTCATTGCAGTACTTAGCTTGACTAATGAAGGTTCCATTCTCCAGCTGTTTGACCTGCAAACCTAGGAAGAAATTCAATTCTACCATCATAGACATCTCAAATTCACCTTGCATTGATTCTGCAAACTCTTGACACAAAGAGGGATTAGATGATCCAAAAATTATGTCATCAACATAAATCTATACAATCATAAGATCATTGACAACTTTCTTGGTAAAGAGAGTTTTATCCACAGCTCCTCTTTTAAAGCCTTGTGATATGAGAAATGTTGTAAGTCTTTCATACCACTGTCTTGGTGCCTGTTTAAGACCTTACAAAGCCTTTTTGAGTTTGTAGACATGGTTAGGAAGCTTAGAGTCAATAAAACCAGGTGGTTGTTCAACATATACATCCTCATTTATGAAACCATTAAGAAAAGCACTTTTGACATCCATTTGATAGAGTTTAAAGCAATTAAGATATGCAAATGCAAGCAATAACCTAATGGCTTCTAATCTAGCAACTGGTGCATAAGTCTCATCATAATCAATGCCTTCCTCCAGATTATACCCTTTTGCTACAAGTCTAACTTTGTTTCTAGTAATAATACCATTTTCATCTAGCTTATTTTTGTAAACCCATTTAGTTCCTATCACATTCATTGCTTTGTTCCTAGGTACTAGTTTCCAAACATCATTCCTAACAAACTGATTCAGTTCATCATTCATAGCAGTTATCCAATTATGGTCACGCAAGGCATCATTGATATTTTTTGGTTCTATTTGAGAAACAAATGCCATATGGTTGTAGAAATCATGTAAAGAGTTACGAGTAGTTACTCCCTTTTCAACATTTCCAATGATGTTGTCCAGAGATAGCCCTTTTTGTGTTCTCCAGGATTTCTGTAATGCATTATCTGCTGCAGAGTAGTCAACTGGTCCAGGATTATAGTCGACTTGTTCATCCTGTCTGACAGTTTCAGCAGATTTTTCTGCATGATCTTCATTCTTCTCGGATTTATCAGACTTCTCATCATCAGACCTTGCAAGAGAGTTACCTTTTCTCTCTTTTTGGCATAAAACCTCATCAAAAACAACATGGATAGATTCTTCTATAGTTAGGTTCTTCTTATTGAAAACACAGTATGCTTTACTAGTCATGGAATAACCAAGAAAAATGCCATCATCAGCCTTCTCATCAAATTTACCTAATGATGCTTTTCCATTGTTGAGTATGAAGCACCTGCATCCAAAGACTTTAAAATATGCAATACTAGGTATTTTGTCATTCAAAAGCTCATATGGTGTTTTATCTAGTATAGGTCTAAGTAACACTCTATTGAGTACATAACAAGCAGTTGATACAACATCTGCCTAGAAATATTTTGGTAGCTTTGACTCACTCAACATTGTCCTTGCACATTCCTGTAGAGTCCTGTTCTTCCTTTCAACAACTCCATTTTGTTGTGGAGTTCTAGGTGCAGAGAAGTTGTGAGAAATGCCATATTTAGAACAAAACTTTTCAAAATGCATATTTTGAAATTCAGTCCCATGATCACTTCTTAAAGAAACAATTTTCAAATCTTTTTCATTTGAAGTGATCTTAGCAAATCTTTTGAAAGCATGAAAAGTTTCATCTTTTGAAGAAAGAAAAAGTGTCCATGTATACCTTGAGAAATCATCAACAATCACAAGAACATAAGAGTTGTTTCCAATACTTACAGTTCTTGAAGGACCAAACAAGTCAAGATGTAAAAGTTCAAGTGGTCTCCTTGTTGAAATGACATTCTTTGACTCAAATGAGCTTTTGGACTGCTTTCCTTTTTGGCAGAATTCACATACCTTGTCCTTCACAAATTTCACATTTGGAAGGCCTCTCACAAGACTTTTGCAGCTTATTTTATTCAGCAACTGCATGTTGACATGACCACATCTTTTATGCCATAGCCAGCTATCCTCTTCTTTGGTTAACAAACAAATATTCTTGTGATTTGAGGAGTTGATGTCCAACATGTAGACATTGTTTACTCTTACTATATCTGCAGTTTTACAATTGAATATGACACAAAATTCTGCATCAAAAGTGACTTTCATACCTTTGTCACATAGCTGACTTATGCTTAGCAGATTGTGTTTTAGTCCTTCAACATATAGTACATTTCTAATTTGTGAGGAAGTACAGTTGCCAATATCTCCAGATCCTTTGATTTTGCCTTTGCTGTTATCACCGAAAGTAACAGCACCAGCTTCACATTCCTTGTAGTTCATCAATTTTGATTTATCACCTGTCATATGTTTGGAGCATCCACTGTCCAGGTACCATAAAGTTCTTTTTGCTCCATGACAGATATGCAAAACAAGGTTTAATTGACAAATTTGGGTCCCCAAAACCATTTGGGTCCTTTCAAGTTAGGAACAACATGTATTTTGGGTTTCCAATAAAATTCACCTCTTGAAATCCCAAAATTCTTGACATAGCAAAATCTAGACATATGACCATGTTTCAAACAATAAGAACATGTTTTAAATCTGTTCTTGGGATAAGATTTGTTCTTTGCAGCATGATAATGTTTTCCATAGCCAAGACCATTTCCATTTGAAAAACCGATTTGTGAATGAAGAAGTTGATTAAGAGTATTATGACCTATTTGAAACTTTGCCAAAGTTTTAATCAAATAACCAACTTTATTTTGAAGGTTAATACAGTTTTCACACTTTGCAGATTCAATTTTATCATTCTCAGATTTATCAGACTCGATCTGGTTTTTCAGTTGCAGGACATTGTCTTTTAGTTGACTATTATCATCTTTCAGTCTGCTATTCTGATCTTCCAGTTCCAGTACCTTATTTTCTAGCCAGTTATTCAGACCTTTTAGCCGAATATTCTGATAGTCTAGTTTCTTTGCTTCATTATGCAATTCTCTAAATGCATCAAACAAAGTATCATAATTCTCACTCATATCAGAATCACATGAACTTACTTGGCTAGCTGATTCTTCATTGGCTACAAGGCACAGATTGGCTTGATTTCCAGATTCAGAATCTGAACTTGATGATTTACTGGAATCACTGTCATCCCAGGCCATATAAGCTTTCTTGCCTTTCTTGAAGTACTGATTTCGTTTGTCTCTATCCTTTCTTTCATTCTTTTCAGGACTTCTATCTTTTCTTTGATTCAAGAGAGGACAATCTACCTTCACATGTCCTAGCTGTCCACAATTAAAACATGAAAAGTTAGAGGAATTAAAATCAGATTTTCGGTTATACCTCCTCTGTTTTTCCTGAGATCAGTCCTTTGATTTGTCTTTCCTCTTAAGAAATTTACCAAACTTCTTGACCAACATAGCAAACTCAGTACTGTCATCATCTTTCTCTTCATCACTCTTAATGGACTCCTTGGCTTTTAGCGCTAAGTTCTTGCTCTGTTATTCTGAATTTTCGATTTGATCCAGCCTACTCAGCTCCAATTCGTGTTCTCTGAGTTTCCCGAACAAGGTTGCAGTGCTCATGACTGTCAAATCCTTTGTTTCCAGGATAGTTGTAACCTTTGGTTGCCAACTCCTACTCAAGCATTTAAAGACCTTTATATTGAGCTCTTCATCGTCGAACTTCTTCCCTAATCCAAGCAAATGATTCACTATGTGCGTGAATCGTTTACGCACATCTTGGATGGTCTCACCAGTGCTGCATTCGAAACATCTCATACTCTTGTATGAGAGTGTGTTTTCTTGCCCTTTTCACCTCAGTTGTACCTTCGTGTGTCACTTGAAGGATATCCCACATTTCTTTGGCTGTGGTGCATTGTGAAACCCTGAAAAATTCATCAAGGTTAAGAGCAGAAGTTAAAATATCCTTAGCCTTACTGTCGAACTGTGCCTTCTTGTTCTCTGTTTCAGACATTGTTCCCATGGCTTTTCAACTAGCTGTCCATCTTCACCTTTGATGGTAGGGATATATGGACCATTAACCACGGCATCCGACACACCCCTGTCAACAGACTCAAAAGAGATCTTCATTCTGGCCTTCCAGAACGGATAATTTGCTCCTACGAAGAGAGGGGGTCTGTTGGTGGAAGCACCTTCAGCAAAGAGAAGTTTGTCTCCCATCTTGATAAGAACTTGAGTACCTTACAAGAACCTGCTCTAGATACCAATTGTTAGCAGCGGAATAATATCAAAAAGGGGGGGTTGAATTGATATGCAGCTTTTATGAAAACTTTTTCGTCACAGAAAATTTACTGGTTCAATTTGCAGAAAATTAGCCGAATGATATTCGCGAAATAGTAGGTTAGTTCTTACTGCACAATATAACAGATAATGAAGGAAGAGAGAAAATGACTCAAAGATTTATACTGGTTTGTTCTTTATGCAAGAACTACATCCAGTTGATGATCCGCAACTCCGCAGATCCTAATCACTATAAAAAATTGTATTCTTTACACAAAATCCTTTCTTGAACACTACAAGAAAACTAAAGAACCTATTCTAAACACTATAGAATAGAAAACCACCCACAGACTCAACCTGAGTTTCTATCATCACCCCAATCACAATCACAGAGTTCTAAAACCCACCTATGAATCTCTAACCCGAGATCAAAGAATACAAAATACATTGAAAGAAAGAAAATCTTGATAGAACAATAAAAACAAAAACTCTTGCAGAAATCTTCTTGCTCTTGAGAGTTTTCTCTTGAATCCTTTCGCTAGTTGATGCATTCACGAATGTTGTATTTATAGGCTTGATGAAACGCAATGGGTCTTCTCCTTTTGAAAGAACTAAGAGTGCGTTCTGTGTGTTTACTGCATAAGATTGGTGCCAAGAATAGAATAGTCGACTGAAGACTCATATCAGTGTGTTATTTTCATTAAACCTGTATAGCTGGTACATTTAATGAAAATAGTCGACTAGAGAAGTAGAATTAGTAGACTAACTGATGAATAACAAAAACAGCAGTTTATCATTATTCATTTGATTAATCCTTTACAGATAATCTATCATCTCAAGTAAACCTAAATCATTATACAAACATTAACCACGCATCCAGCACATTATAAAACATAATTAACAAGCTTTAACAAACATCATCAAATCACAAATCATCAACAAGAACTGTATGTAATTTTTCATTTAAACATTTGTTCAAAAAAAATTCAATAAATGAGAGACGAACTTCTACAATATCATTATGAAATAAACTGAAAATTTTGTACTAGTCTAACCAAATCTTACATCACACTTAGACAAAACACATAAGAGTTAAGAGATAAACATATTTTTTAAAGATGCATATCAAATCCAAGCTTCAATTTTGCTATTCTATTTGATTTTGCATTTATGTTTCCTCTTTCTTCTTAATAATTTTCTCATTTTTTTCTTCCTTTTCTTCTTCTCAATTCATATAATCTATTTATATTTTATTTACTTAATGTGATTAGAGAGTTATATTTGATGAGGGATGTGTGATTGATGAGCAGGTATGGTCGGGAGAAGTTTTGGTTATTTAAAGTAATTTATACAAAATTTAGTATTGACTTAATTGGATAATTGAAAATGTATCCTCCAAAGTTTAAAGAAGGTAGCACTAAGGTGAGTGAAATAAAAGAAACAAAAAGAAAGATATTAAAAATAAAAGTGAAATTAAAAAAGAAAAGAAAAAGAGAAATAATATATATATATATATAATTCTTTTTCTCGGCCAAAGAACCCAAAAGCCAATATGGATTTAATACACAAAACAAGTTATTGAGCCAACTTTTCCTCAATCAGGTAGAATATTATACAATATTTTAAAAAATACAAAGTCCTCAAATTCAAATAAATTTGATGAGTCATTATTTTCCCTTATTTTCTTACCTTTCTATACTTGTTTTCATCTCTAATTTGTGCTTAATTGTTTATATTTTGTACTAATTTCTATTAGGGCTATATTTGGACAAAAAATTCATATTTTAATTAATTTGAATTTTCTAAGTTTAATTATTCCAATTTTTATTTTCAGGGCAGTTTAAAATTATTTTGGGCTTAGAATTAATTCATGGACTTCAAAAGGAGCTGCCACGTCACAACTTGGACTAGATTTGTTTCTTTGGTTTTTGGGCCCAATGGGTTTAGGGTTTCGTGCCCATGCAGACGTGAGAGTGCAGCTACAAGTAGGGCAGCTGAGGGAGAGCGGAAAGACAGCGCGACACAACAACAGAAGACGACAACAGTAGTAGGATTAGGGTTTCTTTTACGTTTTTTCAGCTAGAGAGACCATTGAGTTTACGTTTTGTTTTTGGATTTCAATTCAGAATTCGTTTACTGTTCCATTGTTTCGCAATTTCAATTTACGTTTTCAGTTTTCAATTTCGTTTTCGTTTTACGTTTTACGTTTTACGTTTCAATTTCCGTTTACGTTTTCTGCAATGCATTTTATATTTTCTGAATTAATGGAAGGCTAAAATCCCAGGGTGGGGCTCTTGGGCATACTGCACTCATTGATGGAGGTTTCTGTGCATTTTATGGTTTCGTACGTTTGATTCTCCAATGTGAAGTCTCTGTTCTGGAGGATGCTTAATCCTACGGAAGGAGACCTTACAAGGCTCACAATTGCTTAATTCGTGTAGGGAAGTCTTGGGTTAACTTTCGCTTAGTTGGTTAATCTAGACCGAACAAGGATTAAACGGACTGATAATCTGTTGTAAGCTAAGGATGTCAGAGATGCATTGTGTTCAAGAGTCTTGCCTATTTTAATTTCTGCAATTAATTTGTTGTTTCTCTGCTATATTTTAATTAACTGTTATCTGTCCAAAAACCTCCCATTACATGATTCAATCTTTTGACAGTGAAAATTGGTCCTTGAGAGACGACCTAGGAGTCACTTCTTCTAGTACTACATTTAATTATTTTTTATTTGACCGAGTACGGCATCGATCAAAATTAATAAAAAACAACAAGCATATATGAGTTTTTTTATTTATGTGTTGATGTAATAGTAAGGGGAAGAAAAATTACATAAAAAAATAAATTAATTAATGTTAATTTAAATTGAAATGTAAAATAAAAGAGTTAAGAAAACTATGTGTACCTACCTACACTTGAGAATCTGAGAGATATTGTTGAAATATGTGGCTTTAGAAGGGGAAGTTGAATAAAATCTCATTTTTTTCGTGAGAACATATATATTGTTGTTATCGATGGTGATTTAAATCGATAAATATCGAGAGTCATCAACATAGCTATTGAGATCGGCAGAATCTAGTGGTAAAAGATCGAAGATATAAACAAAGAGATTTAGTCGTGATTCAGTGATGAAGATGTGGTAAAAGATCGAAAGCACTGATGAAGATATGTGATTAGAGATCGAGAAAGCTGGGATAATCGAGGAACATGAAGGATAGACATCGAGATATTTGGGGTATTTCCACGTCATTCTTGTAAAAGGGAAAAATACGTGTATAAGAATTTAAGAGTGGGGAATGTGGGGAAAACCGTTTTTTACGGTTATTTGTAATGAGATAGTATAAATAGACAGCGCGGGGAACATAAAAGGGGTTAGACTTTTGTAAGTGAAAGCCAAAGAGCAAACGAGAGCAGAAATGGCGAAGCACTGCATAATTCTAACGATCTTAGCATATGTTTTAGATTTCCTGCAACTTTTCTGGTTTTATCCCTGGTAATTAATAGAATTACTTTTCCCGCACATCATTTACTGCTTTCTTTACATTTTCTGCACTTGGTAATGGGTTAGGATTTATTTACGCCATTAACGTTATTTAAGCTTTCTGCAAATTCCTTAATTAAAGACCAAAAGATAAAAAGAAGGATTGAAAGTGATAATCACTGCTAGCCTAAAAGTAATCCACAATCGTATTTGCGAGTAGGTGATTAAACGTTAAGTTGACGTTCGATTCTATCGAACCAAAAAATCATCAAAAACAAATTGGCACGCCCAGTGGGACGTCTTAATTGGCTAGTTCCGTAAATCCACTTTAGCAGTATTAATTGTTTGCATGTTATTAAGAAGTGGTAGGGTAATCATGAATAATCAAAATAGTGTGAATAACGTCGTTTCCGACGTTAATAGAAATGAAGGGAGTAATTTAGTGAATACTGGGATGCCTGAAGGGCCACCTAGTAACATCAATACTCCGAACATGACACTGGGTACTGTGTCGACTCAGGGTGCATCGATCACTAGTCCGGTGACGACTAGTGTTGGTCCCCATGTATCTGCTAGGCTAGAACCGATACCCCCACCAGTGTTTAACAATAGCACGAGGGCAGGAACATCGATGCCTAGACAACAAGGGACATCATATAATGATAGGTTTCCTTGGGGCATGCCGAGATGGCAGCCGACTCCAAGATCGGGTCGAGACAATCAAAGAGGGTATCAAGAGGGAAGATACACTCTAAATAATGTGCATTTCGAAAGAAATAATCATGATATAGAAAATGTCAATACTGGTATATCGAGTGCATCACTCGATGTGATAAGACAACAGATGGATGGTAGTAATTTCGAAATGGTTAACATGTTGTCACAACAAATAACAACTGTGCTCAACCCGTTAGTGCAAACTACTAACGACAGTTTTCAAAGGTTGGCAGATCAAATGACTCGAATTGGGGATGCACTAGCTGTTCCTAGAGTCGGAGAAAATATTAGGGATAGAACTCCCGTAAATGATCAAAACCAAGGACCTCATATTCGATTGGGTGAATTCTGATTCTTAAGAAGAGGTCAAACACTTGATAATGTAGGTCAAAGACAAAATGATCGAGGACCTGAAGTGGTAGAAGAGCCAAATTGGCTCGGAGGTCCATACCAACATGAACAAATTAATCAAGTGTTGGACAGGTTTTTGAACCAACAAGGGTTAGAAATGGGGCGTGTGGAACAGCCCTATTTTGTATCACCCTTCCCTAACTTCGTGTTAGAGGCAGAATTACCTAGTGGTTGTAAAATCCCGAAATTTACCAAGTTTTCTGGTGATACTGGAGAGTCCACAGTGGAACATGTGGCTCGATACCAGATAGAATGCGGTAATATCAATATGACAGAGGACTTAAGGATGAAATATTTCCCAAGTTCTCTGACGAAAAATGCATTCACTTGGTTCACTACATTACCCCCTAATTCGATATATAATTGGAACCAACTTGAGAGAATGTTCCATGATCAGTTCTTTAGGGGTGAAAATAGAGTTAGCCTTGTCGATTTAATGAGCATCAAAAGATATAATCATGAAAGTATAGATGATTACCTTAATCGATTCAGACAAATGAAATCGAGATGCTTCACTCAAATCCCAGAGTATGAGTTGGTGAGAATGACCGCCTCTGGTTTAGAGTTCCCGATAAGGAAGAAATTAGTTAATCTACCTTTACGGGATATGACTCAGTTGGCCGATAAAGTTTGAAGAATCAAACAAATAAAATATGAAAGTGAATGTTATCGAAAATTTGATAGGTCTAATAAGAAAGAAAAAGTAGCCTACGTCGAAGTGCCAGATTCGATAGAGGAAGAAACAATATGCGAGGAAGATGCGAATCTGGCAGAATTGAAAGTAGGTCAACCCTATATTTGTAAATTGTTACAACAAGGGCGAGTAAAAGACAAGCTCGCTAATAGGACCTATAGCTTTGATGTAACCAAAGCCGATAAATTTTTCGATATTTTGTTAAAAGATAAACAAATCAAATTAACAGAAAAACATAAATTGCCAACTCTAGAACAAAGACAAGGCAGAAAATATTGTAAATTTTACAATGTATATGGACATTGGACTAACAATTGCATTCATTTCAGGAATGTTATCCAGGACGCGATTGAGCAAGGGCGGCTCAAATTTGAGGAGAAGCAGATGGACGTGGACTCTGATCCTTTCAAAGTCCAAATAAACGTAGTGGAACCTCTGCTACGTGCCAACGCTACTGAGGGTGTTGGATCTTCTGATGGTTTCGAGGCATTCATGGTTGACGTTACTGATGATGTTGACTCTGAGCATCTCAATATGGAAATGGACGAGATTGATCGAGAGCTAGAAGAGTTTGAGCTTTATGAGAAGCCAATATATCCCAAGGTGGGGGATACATTATTGGACTTCTTAATTAAGAAGTAGACCGAGGAAGAGACGGTAGCTCTTTGTCCTCGATGCAGCGCAGTGTTTGACAAATCAGCTGCTACTGCATTTGCTGAATCGAAGAAGAAGAAGTTAGAAGACGCGAAGGCCGCGTCAGATAAAGGGAAAAAGGTGCAATCTGACCCTCAGGTTGCATCTCCAAGAACTTATATGCCGAATGCTCGAGTACCCTTGAATCAATGGGTACGAAGGGAAGCATATTTTCCTCAAGCTCCGAGAGGAAGAGGATCGAGGGGTAGGGTATTCGATAGAATATCCTATGCTAGAGGGAGAGGTTATCAAAAACCTCAGTATTATTATGGGGCTCTTTGGGAGCAAATGAACATGTCTAAAACCCAATGGAAGAAGCTCAACAAGAGGAACTTCTCGGGGTACATGAGGCCGGAGATGGGGGATTGGGTAGGACCATCGAAAGCTTCATACCATGACATGGAAGGAGACATGAACATGGGAGTTATTTCGATTCTCCCATCAGAATATGCTCCAGTTGTTGAGAGGGATCGTCGAACAACAAGGATGTTCGAAGAAGCTGAAGACTACTATGAGCCTGGATTGAAACCCAATGCTGTGTGGGTGACTCAAGTAGCCTGTGTTTCGCCTGATCGAGATGCAGCATTTATAGATCCTCCGAGTGAAGAGATGAGGTTTAACTTGAAACCTTTGATGTTAACTGCTCAAATCGAGGGTCTTAAAGTTGATAAGATCCTCGTTGATGGAGGTGCAGCTATTAACATATTACCAAGTAATATGTTACACAAGTTTGGTAAAACTAAGGAGGATTTAATTCCTCACAATGTGATGGTTTCCGATTTTAGCGAAAGGCATCGAGCTCAGAAGGGATGATCGCGCTCGATGTAACCATAGGTACAGTGAGAAGACCCACTGTGTTTGTTGTTTTGTACTCAAGGGCAAACTTCAATGTGCTCTTGGGTAGAGAATGGATTCATGGAGTGGGGGCAGTACCATCGACTGCCCATCAAAAATTATTTTTGTGGAATCGGGAGGGTTAGCTCGAAGTGGTATAAGCAGACCAGTGTGTATACACTGCGTTTGTTTCGACGGCTGACCAACCGTTAAAGACTATGGCCGTAACAAGGCCATTTACTTTTGAAGACACAAGTGACTTCAATTGTAAAACATTTGCACCTCGCCATTTGAAAATGGACTTAGAGCGAGGTTTTCTGATTGAAGAGGGGGTCAACCTCGAAGTGGCCGATGATGATGCCGGATAAACCATATTCAGAGTTCTTGGCTCGATTAGCAGCATATGCTCATGAAAGGGAAAATGAATCGAGTCAAGAAGAAAAAATAAGTAGGGTAGAGGAAATAAAGTCGAATATTGAAGTCGACTTAGGATTTGATGCTTTCAATAATGAAGAGGAGAAACTTGATTGTATCTACGATCATTCTCCTTTAGGATTCAAAAAAACAATCACCGATACAAGCAAGATCGGGGCACAAGATCCTCTCGAAGAGATCAATTTGGGAGATGAGAATGTGAAAAGGCCTACATTCATCAGTAGGTTATTAACCCAAGTGTCTCGAGAGAGATTAATCAGCATTCTAACTAAGTACAAAGATTGCTTTGCATGGGACTATGATGAAATGTCAGGATTAAACAGGAGTTTAGTAGAGCATCGATTACCTCTAATCGAGGGAAAGAAGCCTATTAAACAAACACCTCGAAGGTTTTCACCTGAGGTCCTGGGCAAGATCAAAGAAGAAATCGAGAGGCTGCTGAAAGCCAAATTCATCCGAACAGCCAGGTTTTTCGATTGAATTTCTAATATAGTTCCTGTTATTAAGAAAAATGGCAAAATGAGAGTGTGCATAGATTATAGAGATCTAAATGTTGCCACTCCTAAGGATGAATATCCGATGCCTATAACGGAAATGTTAATAGATTCCGTAGCAGGCAACGAAATGCTAAGTCTTCTTGATGGATATTCGGGGTACAATCAAATTTTCATAGCCCTAAATGACATCTCGAAAACCGCATTTCGATGCCCGGGGGCATTGGGAACATTCGAATGGTTAGTCATGCCATTTGGCTTGAAAAATGCTGGGGCAACATACCAGCGAGCCATGAATTTAATTTTCCATGATTTAATTGATGATTTTATGCAAATTTATATCGATGATATAATTGTGAAATCCAAATCGAAAGAAGCTCACTTTGAGCATTTAAAATTTTCTTTCGAAAGAATGCAAAAGCATGGATTGACAATGAATCCACTAAAATGTGCTTTTGGTGTACATGCAGGAGAATTTCTTAGATTCATAGTTCACAAGAAAGGCATCGAAGTCGACAAGAATAAGATTAAGGCAATTCTCGAGATATCTCCCCCAAAGAATATAAAACAATTGCAATCATTGTTGGGAAAGATAAATTACTTGAGGAGACTTATTGCCAACTTAGCTGGAAAGACGCGCGTGTTTTCTCCATTGTTGAGTTTGAAGAAAGAAGAAAAATTCAAGTGGGAAACTCAACATCAAGATGCTCTTGAGCAGATTAAGAAAAGTTTGAGCAATCCTCCGGTACTGAAGCCGATAAATCGATGAAAACCTTTAAAGCTATATATTTCAGCATCTGAAGATACTATAGCTAGTATGTTAGCTCAAGAGGATGAAGATGGAGTAGAAGGCGCGATTTATTATTTAAGGCGATTGTTAGTTAGTGCTGAAACTCGATATACTCCTATCGAGAAGTTAGGTCTTTGCTTGTATTTCTCATGTTGTAAATTGAAATATTATATGAGACCTAATGAAGTGATTGTTTATTCAAAAAACAATGTGTTAAAGTTTCTTTTATCGAAACCCATTTTACACAGTCGAGTTGGTAAATGGTCTTTAGCTTTTACTGAGTTCACTTTAAATTTTGAACCATTAAAATCAGTAAAAGGACAAATAGTTGCCGATTTTATGGTAGAGCATACTATTAATAATTTAATCGACTGTTACATTGAGACTCATCGATGGTTGTTATATTTTGATGGATCGAGTAATGATAAAGGAACGAGAGTAGGAATTTTAATAATTTCTCCAAGTCATGTTCCTACAAGATTATTATTTGAAATAATCCCAAGTTGCTTGAATAATGAAGCTGAATATGAAGCTTTGATAGTGGGTTTAGAAACTTTACAATTAATGAAAGCCAAGAATGTTTTGGTGAGAGGAGATTCTCAGCTAGTAATTAAGCAAGTAATGCGAGAATATAAGTGTTTGAACCTTAATCTAGTACCGTATTTATCGAAGGTACATGAGTTAATAAAAGGGTTCGATGAAATTCACTTTGAACATATTCATCGAGAATTTAATGTAGAGGCAAATGATTTAGCACAAATTGCATCTAAGTATAAATTGTCAATAGAGAATTTAGAAAAGATGATTGAAATTCGTAAAAAATTGCCTAAGAATCTCGATATATGTTGTATTACAAATTTCGACATTGATGATTGGAGATTACCATTAATAACTCATTTAAAATACCCACAAGATCCGACAGATCGAAAGATCATGTATCGAGCAAAGAGTTACATGTTAATTGGTGACGAATTATTCAAGAAAAGCGTCGAAGGGGTGTTCTTGCATTGCCTAAGTGAAAATGAAGCTTATATTGTTATGGCTGAAGTCCATAGTGGATTATGTGGTGCTCATTTAGCAGGGGAAAAAATGAGATGGCTAATTTTGAGAAAAGGTTTTTATTGGTCTTCGATTAAACAAGATTGTATAAATTATGCGAAGTCTTGTGAAGAATGTCAAAAATTTGGGCCAATACAAAGAATCCCTGTAAGTGAATTACACTTAGTGGTAAAACCATGGCCTTTTAGAGGATGGGCTATCGATTTGATAGGTCAAATACATCCCCATTCATCGAAAGGTCACAAGTTCATAATAGTCGCGGTAGACTATTTTAAGTAGAAGCCATCCCTTTAAAAGATGTAGAACAAAAGGATGTGATCGATTTTATTGAAGATCACATTGTACATCGATTTGGGATACCAAAATCGATTACGACTGATCGAGGTACAGTGTTTACTGGGAGAAGAGTAGTCCAATATGCTGAATCAAGAAATATCAAACTACTAGCATCGACACCTTATTACGCACAAGCTAATGGTCAAGTGGAAGCTTTAAATAAGGTGATAATTAGTTTGATTAAGAAGCATATTGGAAATAAACCTCGAAACTGACATGAAACATTAAGCCAAGTGTTATGGGCATATCGAAATTCTCCTAAGAATTCCACTAAGACTACACCGTTTAGGTTAGTTTATGGACAAGATGCGGTATTGCCCGTTGAGATTAATTTACAGTCGTTGAGAATTCAGAGGCAAGGAGAAATCTCGAGCGAAGATTATTGGAATTCGATGTTCGACGAGTTAAATGAGTTGAACGAAGAAAGGTTGAATGCTTTAGAAAATATAATTCAACAAAAGAATAAAATTGCTCGAGTTTATAACAAAAAGGTTAAAAATAAGTCCTTTGAAGAAGAGGATATTGTGTGGAAGGTAATTTTACCCATGGAAAAGAAATCGAAGCGTTATGGAAAATGGTCTCCGAGTTGGGAAGGTCCTTACGAGATTATAAAAGTCTTATCAGGTAACGCTTATAAAATTATCGATTGTGAAACGGGAAAGTCGATATTAACAATAAATGGGAAATATTTAAAACATTACGAACCACACATGAATAGAATATGAGAGGAAAGTTTAAAATGAACTCTTCGATTAATATTAATATAATGTACATAATACAAATGCTTACAAAGGAAATAAAAAAAATTACAAGGACAAAAATACTAAACTAAGAGACTATTTTGTCTCGATGCTCAGAAACATGTACATTAAAGGCCCGAGCATTTTGATTCCAAGAGATAACGACATCTTCAAGTCTTGATCTATCTTGCCCATCTCAGTCAGAGTATTTGATAGGTCGATGGCAGACGATCTAGCCTGAGATAGAGAAGATTGCCGCCTCTCTTGTAGTTGTGCTTCTTTGTTGCCCAGCTCTTCCTCTTGTGTGTCGAGCTCGATAAGTTGAAGCTTCAAAGCTTCGATCTCGAAGTTGATCCGTGCCCTCTTTTCAGAAAACGAAGCCTTATTAGTCTTGATTGAAGACATTTGAGAGTTAACATCTTCAATTGAACGTTTGTGTTCGTTCAAAGTGTTTACTCCCATAATCTTGGTGGCTTCGAAATCTGCCTTTCAAGTCTCGAGTTGTCTTCTCTTCTTTTGAATGTCTCGAGCATGATTGAAGAGGTAGACGAACTCTTTTACTTCGGCCTCAAAGCCGGATGGAAGAGTCTTGGGCTCGAACTTCGAGATCTCTTCGACGATCTCTTGAATCTCCCTTTTTATTTGAGGTGTTTGGACGAGGATGTCCAAGGGAGTTGAGTATGTCGTTGCTCTGAAATTTTTCACCATGGCATCGACATCGGAAATTGAAGTAGAAGTCGAAGGCTGGGACATCGAGCTTGTTACCCGAGACGGATCCGAAAAAGAATCTGGCATATTGAGGATGGAGAATGGATCTCTTTCAATTTCCTCCAATATGCTAGTAAGGTTGCTCAACTCAGGGATCGTCTTGGTCGAGAGCCTACGAGGTGACCCTTGATCTTGCCTCTCTTCATCTTAAGCCTCTCGATGCTCAGATGTGCTTGGAGAAACAGGAAGGTCTGCCGCTTCGATGGCAGGAGGGGATCCAGAAAGAGGAACCTCTTCATTAATGACACTGCCCTCGGGGGCAGGGTCAACCTCTAGGACGTCGGCACTTGGTATCTCGACGTTCAAAGTGACCGGATCCTCGACAGGTGAGGTTGTAACATCCCCTGTTTAAAATTATAAGATAAATGAAATGTTCAGGGAAAACTTGAATTAATACAAGGTAAGAGGGCTTACCTTCGATGATAGTTAAATCATCTTCATCGGGGATGACAGTAGTCAGAGGTTGAATCGAAACGGGATCCTGTAAACAATAAAGAGTCGAAGTTATTGACAACAATAAAATATCAAGTCCCGATATAACGAATAATTATTCAACCCTTACCGACACATGGATTATTGGATTGACGAAGGTAGGGAGTGTTGGACTAATTGGGGTTGGAAGTGTTGGACTGATCGGGGCTGGAGCTGTTGTCTCAACGATAGAAGTCGCCTCGATGTGAGAGTCCAGGTTACTGGAAATGTTCGTTGTCGAGGTAACCTGAAATAAGACATTACTCGAAAGTGTGAAAGATATTCGATGATATTGAAAATCGATAAAGCTCGGGGAGAAAATAAAGGTTACCTCTTGTAGTTGAGAGGCTTGTATTTTCTTTTTTACGAGAGGAATTTCTTCACTCTCGAAAGAAGAAACCCAAGTTGGTGCCGGTTGTTCCTGAAAATAATAAATGAAATAAGATTTAGAGAATCGATGAGATAAAATGTCGAAAGGCATTTTGAGATATTTACCTGAGTCCTCGGGACTTTGGATTTGGAACTCAGGGGCTTCGAAGATTTTCTCTTCATGGACTTGGCGGGAATCGAAGAAGCCGCCTCAGGTCGGGACTGGGTTCCCTCATCGTCTTTCTCCCAGTCCTCGGTTTGTTCAGGAAGTTTCTTTGGCTTGGCTAAAACGCAAATCGAACATAAAAGTTAGTTACACACAAGGAACAAATATCGATTAAGATAAGTGATAAGAATTCTCACCCCAAAGAGTGGGAGTCAAAATCCTTGTGTACTTAATGTGTTGCAACCATGAAGGTAGCTCGTTCTCTCGACAATTTAGGTAAGGAAAATAGGATAATCGAGAAACGGTTACGTTTGTTTTGGTATTTTCGTAATCGGCTCGATATAGCTCTTTTTCGGAACGAAGTTCTCTAACCCATTTGGGGTGAGTTAAGGGTTTGGCTACTCCAAAAGGTGCCGAGGGAAAAATCGGGAAGTTTTTAGGACAATATTTTTCAAAAGTGGTTTTGCCTAAAGGGTTTATAACTTTAAAAGACTCTCGATTTTTATCTACCTTACGTCTAAGAGAACGAGCTACTACTAAAATGGTGGCCCTCAAATGTACAGGGTCATAACACTCTTGGTAAAAATTCTCGAATTTAATAATTTGAAGGCAATAGGTCCATTTACCTTTCTTTGATTTGCTGGGATCCTGCACAAGAGATGGGGAGGTGGTTAATCTCGATATAATAACATCAATAAAAGCATAATTGGAGAAAAACCACCGAGTCCACCAATCGTGGAACTCTTGTGTGCAATAATAGGCCGGCTCGAATGGATGTGGCTCGAGGGTAAGCTTCTTCTTTGGGAGCACGACCTTCAGCTCTTTTTGAAGAGTCTTCTCGGTGATGACAAGGTTATGAAGGTGTGGGTCACTCAACCGAGGAAATGGCAGTATTTGGCAGAGGCCGAATTGCCTCGATAACAATTGTGGTTGGTAAGGAAAGAACTTGACGTCCTTCATTTGGAACCCTCCAACCACGATGTCCCACGCAAGGAAGTTCCTCCAGATGTCGATAAGTTCCTGTTGGGCGCCTGGTGTTGAAGCTGGGAATCGTTGGCACAACCAGATCGGCCCTTGGAGATTGGTCTTCGAGAAAGGAGCAAGGTCTTCAGAAAAGTGCTCCTTACTTAGAAAATATGAGAGACATATCTCATAATGCTCTCGAGATGGCTTCATTTTGCGTGGGAGCAAAGTAGTTAATCGAGCCCCTTCCAAGGGATATGTCGATGGTGTTTTGTCGGAAGGGGGAGGATTCCTTCGAGGATCAAATTTAAGAAATAGGCCCCGATAAGTTGCCATTCGGTTTAGCTGCATAAAGCGTGTCTGCGGCTTCGTGAAAGGCGAAGTAGATGTGGGCCAGCAGAAGTTTTGTGAGACTTATCTGGGGTCGTCCTCGATGTAGTAAACATGCCAAATTGAACATGTTCGAGGATATTTGGATTGAGTGGGGGCAAAAAACTTGTGTATGGAGCCAATACACAAGGAAAGCTACGTGCTCCGATTCCGACACAGCTGCATCGGGATCCTCATTGCAATGGTGCCCCAAGAAGTGGCCGTAAGCTTTCTGAGACCAATCGATCTCTGTTTCAAACTCGAAATCGATGGGGAATGCAGCAAGCGTGTAAACTTCCCCACCGGGTTTGAGCCCCGTTATTGCAGCGACATCGAGGAGTGTAGGCGAGAGTGGGCCACACGGCAACTCTAGGGCATGCAAGTCCTTATTCCATAGATGGACTGCCGCTAGGAACATCGACATATCGAAGGATGATATGTCGAGTTTGCTGAGTTGAATAAGATCAAAAATTCCGATCCTCTTCCAATGATCGCTGTAAGTTGCCTCCACTCTCTTCAACCAATTTAAGTAATTGGATCTTTTATTAGCCGGGCCGGTTCAATAGATTTTTGATGTAAGCTCCAAAAAGTCTAGTCTGATCGATGCTCTAGTGATTAGTGATAATCCTTTGGGCGTGGAGGGAAAGAAGTCCTTGATAGAGTCCAAGGAAAAATTGGACCGGTAAGGACCGACGAATGCAGAAGAGGTGCCAGAAAGGGAGAAGGGAAGAAGTACCTGAGAAGCCCAAAGCTTCTTCGTTTCCTCTTCCAACCCCGGGAAAGGGAGATACTTAGCTCCGTTGAACTCAAGGAGCTCGGCGTTGGGGATGATGGTAACGTCTGATGAGGCCATTTGAGAGAATAAAGGGTAAGTATGGGGAAAGAAAGGAGATGTTTGAGCTTCGTTGAAGAATGAACGAAGAGTGGTGAGAGAACTGAGAATGCAAAGAGAGAATTCTGAGAGTTGAGTTGAGAGTGTGAAGATGAAGGTTAAAGGTAGGGTTTTTATAAACCCTGAAGAGATAACGTCGCGGAAGGAAAAAACAGAAAAAAGCTGTTTTTTAAATATTTGGTTTGGATTCGCGAAGGATTTTCTGAAAAGATTTGACAGGGGTAGGTAAAGGGGTTTTTGCGGGAACCCCAAACGACGTCTCATTTAATGCCAAGTCAGAGATGTCAGGAATGTTTCATTTTTGTTTCCTTGTACAAGATAATGATCGAATGTATGTGCATTCATGTTGATATTATCTTGGGGGCATCTGTTATCGATGGTGATTTAAATCGATAAATATCGAGAGTCATCAACATAGCTATCGAGATCGGCAGAATCCAGTGGTAAAAGATCGAAGATATAAGCAAAGAGATTTAGTCGTGATTCAGTGATGAAAATGTGGTAAAAGATCGAAAGCACTGACGAAGATATGTGATTAGAGATCGAGAAAGCTGGGATAATCGAGGAACATGAAGGATAGACATCGAGATATTTGGGGTATTTCCACGTCATTCTTGTAAAAGGGAAAAATACGTGTATAAGAATTTAAGAGTGGGGAACGTGGGAAAAACCGTTTTTGACGGTTATTTGTAATGAGATAGTATAAATAGACAGCGCGGGGAACATAAAAGGGGTTAGACTTTTGTAAGTGAAAGCCAGAGAGCAAACGAGAGTAGAAATGGCGAAGCACTGCATAATTCTAACGATCTTAGCATATGTTTTAGTTTTCCTGCAACTTTTCTGGTTTTATCCCTGGTAATTAATAGAATTACTTTTCCCGCACATCATTTACTGCTTTCTTTACATTTTCTGTACTTGGTAATGGGTTAGGATTTATTTACGCCATTAACGTTATTTAAGCTTTCTGCAAATTCCTTAATTAAAGACCAAAAGATAAAAAGAAGGATTGAAAGTGATAATCACTGCTAGCCTAAAAGTAATCCACAATCGTATTTGCGAGTAGGTGATTAAACGTTAAGTTGACGTTCGATTCTATCGAACCAAAAAATCATCGAAAACAATTGTCTAAGTGTTATGTGATAGACTAGATCGTCTAATTACTCAAAGTACAATACCAAAACTTTTATACTGGTTCACCCAAATCTTATGGACTACGTTCAGTTTTTCCTTAAGATCAAATCTTAAGAGGTTCCACTAATTGAATGAATGATTACTAATAAGTACACAAACCATTCCTAGTTATCATGAGTACACAAACCATTCCTGATTATCATTCATCTTAACCTCCTCCTAAGATTAAGAGCTTAACAGAAAAAAAAAAGATTTTTCTCAAATATAGAGGAGAGAACAGTTTTAGCTCACTAGGTAGATTCTCATAATATTACAAGAATTTGCTCACACACCCACCTAGAATTTCTAATCTCTTTAACACTTGAGTAGACTTTATTAGCTCGTAAATTGTTGTGTTTTCAGCTTTGATCTTCAAGTCTTCTTATAGCTTCCCAAATTTGGACATTGCTTGAAGTCCTAACTATCTTTTCAAAATGTCCTTGATTGATGCTTTGCAATATCAGAGATGATATCTTTCATATCCTTTTGCGTTACAAAAGTCTTGGCCTATTGTAATGTTGGACACTTAGAAAGGAAAAACTTTATGTGTTTAAACCTCGCTTGACATATCCTAAAAGGAAACAATTCAAGTTGTGCAAGATAATATCACATATTGAAAAACTATTGTGGCAGTATCATTCATTTTCATTTTCTTCTTCTTTTTGAACGTTGGGATAATCTGCAATTTATTCTTTGAATATTTATTAATAAAATGTGATTTTATTCAAGTAAAAGCTTTATATCTCTTGAGTGTAAAATCGTAGTATAATTCGATTTTCTTAATTTAGTTCCTTTGTTGTTTCTGTTGTTGGATTGTCTAATAGTTCAATTAGACCTACTGTCGTCTTAGTTGCATGGAACAAACATGTTAGATGAATCATAAGTGTACTAAGATACATAATTTTTGTTATCATTAAAACTTCTCATACACAAGAGTCTAGGGATCGTCTAGTAGTCATAACACTGTTAGACCATTTAGTGGTTTAATAGATACTACAAATAACAATATAAGTAAAGAAAATCCATCAATATCAAATACCTAAAATATTTTCTTATAAGCCTAAATAACACGATTATACAATATATTGTTTGCGAATATCTTATTATATCTTTTTAATCCTCAAAACCCTAATTATAAGGGGTTGATAATCTTATAAATATGCAGAAAAGATGTTTAGTAAAAGATAACCCTTATTATATCTTATTATGAATTGATCCATTAATTTTACTGTTTAGTAAAATGAACAGATTAAATTGAGTTTTTAATAGGTTAAAACTGCTAGTCTTTATGAAAACCTTTCTCAATAGAAATTATTTTTAATTACAAAATTAAAAGAAACTTTTACGTATATTTTTGAAACACAAATTGAGAGAGAACCTTTCTGAGCAAGAAGATCTTTGTGGGCTATCTAAGAATTGGATCTTGATCATTGAATTTGTTTTTGAGAAGTTTTATAGGAGATCACTCTTCAATTTTCAGAATTTGTCTTTGCTTGTAAACATACCAGGTGATCTCGTTTCTTTAATTGTATTTTGTGTGTTTCTAAATTAGTTTTATTAAGAGGTATTACAATAGGGTTCTTCAATGGTTGGGTTCAAGACTTGTGTTCTTGGTGGTTATTAGGCTTATTAGGGTTCTAAGTGTTTATAAGAACAAATTTTCTGATTAGTGAAAGTTTAATTATGGTTGGGTAATTGGATGTAGCTTTTGTGAAAGAGTAAACCAGTATAAATCACATGTGCACTTCTTTATTTTCTATTATGCAGTTTATTGATTTTTGGGTTTTACAATCTTCATCTTAATTCACGCAATTGAATTTGGAAATGAAAAATCAGTAGGTTAAATCGTGTCTTTAACATACTAATTTTTCGAAAGATCTATTCAGCCCCCTCTAGATAGTTAAAACAAGATTACCTATTGTTGAAGGGTCTTCCATAAACCGCCCACCTGTGTTAGGTGGAGTTAACTATCCTTTTTGGAAAGTAAGAATGAAAATCTTTATCGAATCAATAAACAGAGAAATCTGGGATATAGTTGTTAATGGACCTTTCATTCCTACTCACAAGGTAAATGGTGAAATGGTTGAAAAATCATGGAATAAATGGAGTGAAGCTGAAAATAATAAGGTACAATATGATTGCATTGCAAAAGACATTATCACTTCTGCATTGAATCTTGATGAGTTTTTTATAGTGTCACAATGCAGATTAGCAAAGGAGATGTGAGACATTCTTTAAGTAACACATGAAGGAACTACAAATGTCAAATGTGCAAGAAAGCATGCCTTAGTACAAGAGTATGAAGTATTTAGAATGCAGCAAGGAGAATGTATAACTGATGTGCAAAAGAGGTTTACACATATTGTAAATCACCTTATAGGTTTGGGAAAAATATGTGATAAAGAAGAGTTGGATATCAAAGTGCTGAAATGATTAGATAAAACATGGTAGCCCAAAGTCACAGCCCTCACAGAATCCAAAGATTTGACAACCATGTCAACAGCCTCCATGTTTGGAAAGTTAAGGGAACATGTGATAAAAATTTACAGATTAAATGAATTGGAGATCTGATTTGTTATGCTCTGAATGAAAGCTCTAGTCTCTTGTTGAAAATTAATGTTTTGTATTATCATTTTCCTTACCAACTCCTCTAATGAAGGTTTAGAAGACACGAGTGGAGGTGTGCTTCAACCTCCTGTTGTTATCTCTGTTGCTACTGTTGGAATAAATGACTGAGTTTAAGAGGGGGGGTGAATTAAACTCTTAAAAGATTTTCGAAATCCAAGGCCAATTTCTGAAAAACAGATTTTAAATGAAGAGGAAAATCAATTCTTTATAGATTCTTGAAATGCTTTTACCAATGTATCATATATCCAATTCAATTAGCAATTCAAATTTCAATTACAGAATTTAAAGATGCAGGGAAAGAAGATCAACACAAGAGATTTATACTGGTTCACCTTTCAACAAAGGCTACATCTAATTTCCTAAACACCCAAACCAAGGCAATTCACTAAATTTCAGTTTTTACATGAACCCTACATGAAAAACTAAAACCAGAACAATACACTTGATCTTGAACCCTACAAGATCTGTATTCCCTTGTAAAACCCTATTACAAGAACACCTTAATCACCCTAATTAAGAGAAGCAAACACAACAAACAATTACACAAGAATTTGGAACGAATTCACCTGGAAAATCAGTTCAGGACTGAAAAACAGAGCACCCAGAAAAACAGAGCACGCAAAAAAACAGTTAGTGAATTCTATGAAAGATTCTCTATTCAATTTGATCTTGGACTTCTTGATTGATTTCGCAAATTGATTTAGAACACTTGAAAAGCTTTCTTGAACAATGGGTTACTCTGTAATTGATTCGTTAATCATTTCTTTGAATTCCAAAGTATTTATAACAAAGTTGTTCCAATGGTTTAAAACTGTTTCTGATAAAAACAGTCGGTTGAAACGTGATTTAACTAGTTGTTTTCATTAAAATGAATTTTCCAGAGAGCACCCCTTTTCTGAAAACTTGAAAACAGTCAGTTGAAAACACGATTTAACTAGTTTTTCCAGAGTGCTAGAATTTTTAAACAATAGCTCCAGAATTTCAACTGGTTTAAATTCAGAAAAACAGCTAGCTAAAATTAGCCAAAACAAAGCTTTAAAAACCAAGAAAATTTTAACTTATTGAAACCACATTTTTAACAAGTTAAAAACTAGTTAAGACTTTTGAAAACATTTTAAAACCTTTAAAAACATTTCAAATCATTTTAAAAGCCAAGACTAAGTCCAAGATTAATTGAAATGCATCTTACCCCACATCCTAAGACACTCTAATCCTAAGAAACAATCTTCATTCTTCAAGAACCATCATCTTCAATATCAAAGGTGGTTGGAGACATCAAATCCACTTGAAACCAAGTCTTCAAGTCCCACAGCTACTAGACAGGAGGAGGTACATACGATCTGTTTAATCCAACCGTGTTTTGAAATGGTGCTAGTGGAGATTGTTGTGAAGGATTTGCGCACCTAAAATTGTGATGATTTCTCCAGTCAGGATTGTATCTGTTAGATGAAAGATCATAATTATGTTGTTACTGTTGAGGCCTGTTGCTGTAAATATTAGCAGCATATACTTCCAGCTACTCATTAACTCCAGTCTGTTTCAATGAAGGACACAAATTCTTATAATGATCATTGGAAAAGTAAATGATAGACCTTGGCAAGGGAAGACTTTTGATTCACAACCAATTGAGTGACTAAGGTGGTTAGAGCATCAATCTTACTCTCAAGCTTCTTACTTTCAGCTGTATTTGTTCCTACATCATTGACACTATAACCACAACATCACTTCCAGAATTGAATTGTTGAGATTTAGAAGTCATCTTTTCAATCAATTGTCTAGCCTCTACAATGGTCACGTCACCTAATGCACCACCACTAGCAGCATCAATCATGCTTCTCTCCATGTTATTCAGACCCTCATAAAAATATTGGAGGAGAAGTTGTTCAAAAATCTGGTGATGATGGCAGCTAGCACACAGTCTTTTGAATATGTCCTAGTACTTATACAAGCTCTCTCCAGCAAGTCACCTGATTCCAGAAATATCCTTTTAGATGACAATGGTCCTGGAGGCAGGGAAAAATTTCTCCATGAACATCGTCTTCAAGTCATCCCAATTGGTAATAGATTTGGGGGCCAAGTAATAAAGTCAGTCTTTAACAACATCCTCAAGAGAATGAGGGAAGGCCTTCAAGTAGATGTGGTCCTCTTGGACATTATGAGGCTTCATGGTGGAACAGACAATATGGAATTCCTTGACATGCTTGTAAGGATTTTTACCTGTAAGACCATGAAACTTAGGTAACAAGTGTATTAGTCCAGTCTTAAGCACAAAAGGTACCTCCTTATCAAGATACTGGATGCACAAGCTCTCATAAGTAAAATCAGGTGTAGCCAACTCCCTAAGGGTCCTCTCATGTGGAGGAGGTTTATTCATATTTTCAGTGTAAAAATCAGGAAAAAAATACTCAAAATTAGCAGTATATGCAATAGAATGCACAAAATCTTCTACACTAACAATATCAAAATGCTCAATATCCAAATATGAATTCCTAATTTGTCTATGAAATCTATGAAATATCCTATCTATCTCAAGATCAAATGGATGTAAAGGACCTGAATTACCCATGGTCATGCACTAAATGCAACAATTCAAAAGAGTAATGTATACAGGTAAAAGCTAAAAATTCATACAAATGATAAGCAATAAATAGGAAAACTAATCACTAACACCCTATCATCATAAGAAACTAGCACACAAAAAATTAAGTCAAAATTAAAAGTATAAATATATGAAAACTTAAAAGAATATCCAAAAATCAAGAAAAATAGCAAAATAAATATTTAAAAAATTCAGAAAAAATAGAAAATGACGTTTTAGAAAAACTTAGGGGCACCTTCTTGCTTTAGTGAGACCCACTGAATAGAATGGATTTTTCTACCCCAAAAACACGTAAAATTCGTCCAATTATGATAACCGAGTCAAAAGTTATGGTTGTTTTCAATTTTTACCGTAAAATTGTTCACACAATTTTATAACTCACAATCAGAAACAAATTGAGTAGGAGTGTGGTATGGAACAATCAAAATGGACTGCAAGAAGTGTCGAAACAAAGTTTTATACAAAAGTTCCACCCATAACTAGGCAAACCTAAAATACCGAAACATGAAAAACCAAAATACCAAATAGTCTGTGCTGATGTTACTGTTCGGTTGTTGTAAATAGAACAAAGTCCATCCTTTGATTCATCAGCAGAATCAACCTGAATAATTAAATGACAAAACAAAAACAACAAAACAGAAAATAGAAACAGAAACTCAAAAACAAAGCAAAACAAAAAACCCCAACAAACCCTAAAAAGATTAAAAACCTATGATGAAAATTGATGGTCCCCGGTAACAACACCAAATTTGATCGAAGCCTTATTCGGTCAAATAAATAGTTAAAATGTAATACTAGGAAGTGATCCCTTGGTCATCTCCCAAGGACAATGTTTCAAGCAAAGGTCTAACATGTAACACGCAAAAACAGTAAGAAGGATGGGTTTTTGAATGGATTGGTTTAATTAAAGTGTAGAATAAGTTTGCAAAACGTAAACAATTATAAAAACCAGATTGATTCCCTGATACTATTGCAATTTTCCTTATCTCTGGTTACATATAAAAACCCTCATTGCGGCCCAAATTAATCAACTAAACGAAGATTAACCCGAGATTTCCTTACACGAATTAAGCAAATGCATACTTCATCGATACAATCTTTAACCACTCAAATAATTAAGAAAACTGTGAAAACAATGTTCATTAAGCACGAACAAAAATATAAGCACAAAGATTAAAAGATGGAGAATTAAGAAGAAAAAAGGATAAAACGTGAATTAAACCTCAAAGTTCTTAGTAATCTACTCAGAAAATCAACCTCTGTAATTTAGCCCTCTATGGAGTTGCAAAATGAAAACAGATCCAACAGCGAAAACCGAAAGACAGAAGTCGAAAGACAAGAAACAAAAGATGGAAACGTGAGCAGTCGAGCGTGAACAAATTCTGCCTCCTCGCCTTAGGGTTTTGTAACCTTAGATTAACCCCTCTCTCCCAAAATGTTAGGGCCTCATAAAAGAAATATTGTCTGGCCCAATTACAAAAATAAAAGAAAATGAAAATAAAATCCTAAGTGAAGGCTGACATGATAGTAGTTTCTTTCAAATTTAGGATATTTTCTACGCCCAAAATCATCACAAGATTATCTTGAAAAAATATATAAGAAAAATGAAAATTTGATAAATAATTTCGAATTAATAAAAATATGAATTACTGGTCCAATAAAGTCCAACTAATAAAAATCTACCAATAATGGATAATTAGACACAAATCAACAATTAAGATAAGTAGATATATACAATAATTAGAATATTAGGCATGTAGATAAATAATTAAATCTTGTTTGTCATAATCATGAGGTAGTAATAATAACTTGGAATATATTTTAATTGCGAATAATGTCATAGGGTACCAATAATGGGCGTTGTAGGGTGCTTAACACCTTTCCCACATGTAATTGACCCCTAAACCCAAATTCTGGTTACACTAACCTAAGTTTTTTTTGTGAAAACTTTTTCCTTTTTCTAATGTTTTGAGTAAAATATTGGTGGCGACTCTTAGAACCCATCATTCTTCTAGCTTCTTTCTTTGTTCTCTTTGTTTGTTTTCCTTTTATACAATCCACATAAATATTTAGATCATTAAAATCTTTATCAGAAAGATTTACATTCTTTATTAATCTTTCTATCATTTCTCTAGAGATGTGACCCAAATGTTTATGCCATAAGAAAGAAGAGCGTTCATTCACTAAATTACAGTTGGTGCTAATATTATTATGTAGATTCATAGGTGTTTCAACATATAAACCATTCAAATTCATTTATATAAACCATCACAAAGAATATCAGTACCAATGAGATGATTATGCTTAAATAAACAGAAACAACCATTACCAAATTAAAAGAGTATCTAGTAACATCAAGTTTAGATAATGAAACCAAATTTCTAGATAAACTAGGTAAATAAAGGGTTTCCAATAAATCTAAATAATGTCTAGTATCAAGGATTAAACGATAAGTCCCAATTGCTTCATTGGAATTTTCACTCTATCTCCCATGAAGACAAATTTTTCATTTGGCCTTATGGTTTGGATTGTAAGAAATCCTTGCATCGTATTAGAAACATGAATCGTATATCCAGAATCAATTCACCAAGTGTTATGGGGAACTTTAGTTATATTTGATTTAAAAAATATATAAGCATCAAGCTTACCTTTCTTTTCAAACCAATTCTTACGTTTTGGGCAATCCTGCAGTTCATGCACATTCCATTTATCTTTCATGGTGTTATAGCTCATTTCAGTTATACCTACTTGCTGCAATATTATCATTTCAATGACATGCTCATTATGTGACCATTTAACTTCATGGTGGTCAAAGTACTCATGAATATCCTAACGAGGTAGACTTATCAGCTATTTGAGAATGTTCTCTCACTAATCTCATAACTCTTTAGCACTTTCAGTTTTGGAGAGAGCTATCTTAATACTGTTAGCAACAGTTATCCTCATGAACATTAAGTTAAGCCCAAAATTAGAAACAAACAATATATGAGAATTTATTAAGTTGGGAATCGATATTGCTTATATGAGTAATTGACATATATTATCCTTAATTTAGAATTAAATAAACATTTAAATTTGGCCACTTTGGTGACTAACAAATTCATCATACTTTTAATTCTAAACAAATATAATATTTGCACATGTTATTAACCATACGTAACACTTTTAATTTGAAATTAAATAAACATTCAAATTTGGCAACTTTAGTGACTAACAAATTTATTATAAGTTTGATTGCAAATAAATATATTTAGTATTATTAACCATACATAATATTCTTACTAATTTTATCATATAGGGAGTAAATATTCACGTCCATTATGTCTTATCAAATTCTATAATTAAAAAATTTTCTTTCAATTAAATTAAAATTTAATTTTGTATGCATTGTTGAAAAACTACTACAACAAAATTAATTCATACTTAATAACATTATAGCACCTTATGGCATCCCATATAAAATTAAAGCATTTCAGTTAATTTTATAACAACAGTTTTTTCTTTTCATTAAAGACATACATGAATGTGATATCTTTATGGTAACCAAATTCATAAATTAGAAGGAAAAGAAAAACCTAGTAAATCGATTACCCATAATTATTCAATATTATTATATTATTATTTACTTCTATGTCATAATTGATATAACATTCTACAGAGCGCCTAAAATTAGGGAGGTAAATGAACTCATCCCGTAGGTATTAACTGAACCCGCCCCGAGTTTGACGGGTAATTCCAGCATTGATTGGTATGGGTATGAGTATTGTGTAATACCCAATTGTTTAAATTGAGGATGGGGATAGGGATGGGTATATACATACCCGTCCCGTCCCCATTCCCATACTCACCCTAATACCTATCCCATCCTTATATTCGTCCCCATTTGAAATTACTAAAACATTCATTTATTAGATAACCTACAAAATTTATATTTATTGTTCTCTTCGGTCCCTTAGTTTTGCAACCCTTCTTTTTCTCTTTCACTATACAATTCTTTTATTCTCTCTCAACTATTCAACGATTTCAAAATCCACAAAGTTCACTCACATCCTCAAGGTATTTTCCCTCTTATCACAAGCTTGATTATACATTTTCTCCTTTGTGCGGCTTGGTTCAAATATTGCATTTCAGGAAATACAAGTCTCAATTCCATTAAGTCAAATATTTTATAGGCTACAAATTTGATTATTTTTACTCCTTTATAATATTTTTATTTATTATTTATATTTTAATATGAGAGTGTTTAAGTCTCAATCTCAAGTGTTTAATCACCTAAACCCTTGGTTTATTGGGTAACATAAAAAAATTAGCTTTTTTTTTCTCTTTGACCTTATGTTTGGTTTTTGTTTTACTACAAAAATTTTCATTCTTTTCCAACAAGACTCATTCAATATCTATCAAGTGTACTCAGATCTCCAAAGTATGTTCCCTTCCACAACAACTTCGATACACATGTTTTTCCTTTGTGTGATTTTGTTCAATGGTGTATTACATTCCAGGAAATACAATGCAACTCTCAATTTCATTGAATCAAATTGTTTTTAGGGCACATATTTGATTATTTTGACTTCTTTCTAATAGTTTTATTTGTTGTTTATTTTTATTATGTAAGAATGTATGACTCTTAATTTCTAATTTTGAATAAAATTTATTTTTTTATATAATTATGGTTGCTTTTTAAACCTTTCACATTTATTATGATATAATTATTTATTGTCATGAATATTTTTTAACTGTATAAAAAATTGATTTAAATTCAAAATATGAAATATGCATTTATAAGTTTTTATTATTATTAGTTTATGTTTTCGTGTGCAATTTTATTTGCATGGTCTATTATAATCTTTATTAGTATAAAAAATATCTCGTAAAATTGTTATTTAGTACTCTGATTTGAGATTTATGAAATTATAATTCCTTGTTTTATATTTGATATTAAATTCTTAATAATATCATAATTATTTTATTATGATTTGTTTATTTTTTGTAAAAAGTTGTTGAAATTAATTAATATTTAGAACAACAAAAATGCAAGTATGGGTACGGGCATGAGTATGAGTATATACCCGTTACTCGATGGGGATGGGGATGGGGATGAGACAATTTTCATACCCATTGGGTATAGAGATGGAGATGGGGTTGAAATTTTATCTTTAGGATGAGGATGAGATAGTGAATCCTGCACCTGTCCTGCCCCGTTGCCATCCCTACATAAAATATTCATGGAAAACATATAGTACATCAAAACTTCACCAACACTTACTCAAAATTTCAACAAAAATGGCACTTGTACATTATAGATTAACATACTCCATTTTTTTTTCATAGTGCGAACGATAATAAAACATGATGCTTACTCATGTGCAATGGAATTAAAATTAAATAGATATTATGCAAAATATAAAATATCAATTAAATAAAATTTCTAAATTTCGTAATTAAGGTTCATACAATTTGAGAAAAAACATAAAAGGAGAATGATATAATTTCACAACCATACTTTGATACCAGATGTAAATTCATAATAATTTTCTTATAATAAGCATAAAATAGATAACCCATATTAGATCTTGAAATCAATAATTCTCATATATATTAAAGGAAGAATATATGTACCTTTCTTTATGAGAAATTTTTCTTTAGTGCTCTGGAGATTTAATCAAATTAATGACGATCCAAGGTTTCACTCTCTTTAGTTCTCTATTCTGCAATTTATCTTTTTTGATGGATGAAGCCAAAGAAACGTGCATACTTGTAAGAGAGTGGACATTGTTTCCACAATAGTGGGATTTTTATATAGATAAAAAGATGTTATTATTCTGTTAGGCTCATCAAATAGCAGTCAATCTATTATTGATGCATTCATAATGAAAGTTGAATTTGTAGCATGTTTTGAAGTTATAATTAAGATGAAAGTTGAATTTGTAGCATGTTTTGAAGTTACAATTCAGACTAATTGATTACGGAACTTTATTTCAAAATTTGAAATTGTCGACAGTATTGCTAAAATGCTAAAAATGTATCATGATAACTCTGGAAGTGTGTTTTTTCCTAAGAACAACAAATACTCTAAGTACTAAATGTATGAAGTTGAAATACATTCTAAAAGAAGAAGTTCATGGTGTCAATAAATACATTAACACAAAACTTATGATAGTTGACCTTTTAAGAAAGGAATTATCACCCAAAACACTTATTGAACATGTTGAAAGTATAGGTGTGATTGTTAGGAATTATTTTTTAAGAATTATGTTTATTATGTTTGTATATATAATTGGTATTCAAAATAATAAATTATATTATTTCTCACTGTTTAATCAATAACAAAATAATTTGTTACACTTATATTAATCAATTAATATCATTTCATAAAGTTAATATACATGTTTTCTCACATTTTTTTTTCATTATATATTTTTACATTTTTACTCCAAAAGAATTAAAACAATTTTTAGATAAGTATTCTCGTTCAACATAAATATTTTTCTTGAGTTCAATAATTTTTTTGAATTCAATTAGAAGCAAGTGATATCCTGTAACACTTAAGTTTGGTATTTTGGTGTATTTGGTTTCTATACTTGTTATTCTACTTGATAGGTTTTAAAAAAAACATTCATATTTGAGTGTATTTCATATTGCAAGTGCGTATGTAATTCTAATTTTTTAAATTAGTGGAAATTGAAACCAGATGTAAATATAGACGTTGCTCAATGCTATTAACATTCTTTTCAAAAACTGATTTTGAGTTATTAAGGGAAAAGTTTCGAAAATTTCAATTTTTCTAATACCAATTCAATCCCCTCTTGACAGTATATTGTCTTCTATTATTATTTGAGCAACTTAAGAACCCCATAAATCGACATAATATATTTTCCAGACTCGTGTAGTAAGAATACCATCAAAATTTGGCTTGCTGAATAACTGTTAAATTCGCCAGAACCACCCAAGCATGCTAACTTCGTGGGTAATCGCTTTTGTTCATAGTAGAAAATCGTATTACCCTACCAGAACAAATACTGGAAATGTTGCTTGCGAGAAGCCACACAGCAGAATTCGTACATAAAAAAATTGTTGTGGTTGCATCTCAAATCTCAATTAAACAGTTTAAGACAACCAGAACTCAGATGCAACTACATTCACAATTTAATGCACAGAGATCTGCGAAAAAGAATACTCAGTACGCAATATTGACAGATTACCGAGGCCCATTTCCCAATCAAAACTTGCACAGCATTAAAAAATTTAAGGCTGATTACATACGAAAATGATACATACCTTGCCGTGGTATTTGACCAAAATATAATTTTTTTCATGGAGCAAAACCAATAGGTACTACTCAGACATAATAACTAATGAAATCCACAAGATAAAAAAAAAAAGACAAGCGGGGGTTGATAAAGGTAATCCTCATATTCTCTATTTTGCGCCTACAAAGAAATTTGAATTGCTGGTTGCAGCTATTTGGCTTTTCGTGATGCAACTAACAAAATTTCACCATTGAAAATTAAGCTGTTTTTGGCTTTGACTTAATTCGCTTCACCCTTGAATAGAGGAACACGCCAGCAAGAGCTATAGCAGTTCCTGTAGAAAAATAAAATAAAAATCTTAGCAACGGGAGTGAATAGAGATATTGAATAGTTAAGAAATTTTGAAAACAAATATCTTCAAATGTTTTCCAGTTCAAACCAGAAAGAAGCAACTTTACCAAAAGCATTCACAGGTGAGACAGGTGTTTGGAAGAAAATGACAGAGCTCACAATGACCACAACACGCTTCACACAATTGCCCACAGAGTGGGTAACAGGTGATACCCTTTGCAATATCATATAAGACACCTGCAGCCCCATTCACAGAAAACCATCAGTATATCATTCCAGGAAACAACACCCTTAGGGAGCTATGTAAATAGTTATAGTACAAGACCTTATCAAGGGCCTAGCAAGCAAGAAGTCATCTTTCTAATTCAATTTAATTAGTTAACAGAACGATAAGTAAATACTGCTGCTGCCATTATCAAAATTATTTTAACTTCCAGAACTTACAAGCCTTCTACAAGCAAAATACCTATTTTCATTGACATAACAGAGAATACAAGCACATAATATATCTCAAAACATAATACTTGTCTAACTTCCCTAAAACACTCTTGGTCGTCTAAGTACACCATGAGAGAAATACCAGAAAGTTTACTCTATTAGTACTGTATTAAACATTTCACATCAGACTATTAACTGTTTCCCAATAAGGAATGGTTAATTATATTTAATCTTGCAATCAAAAGATAAAAATGCTTGGGAACCACAAAAACACACTTGAACAGAAGTTGATGTTGGAAGGTTCAATTTCCACTAGACCAGCTATCCCCTCCCTTGCAAGATGCTAGCAAGTTGCAAACTTGCAACTTCAAAGCATCCTCCCAACAGTAAAATATATAAAGGGACACAATAATGCATAGAAAAGCAAAACTCACTTGTTGATACGCATGGAAACAGAGTGCAGCAAGAAGAGATCTAATGTAAAGTTGTCTAACATTTATCCCCTGTCAAGAAAGGTGCATCAACATTAGCAAACTCGACACAACTATATATTTTTATTGCAGCAATGATATTGCCAATAGTATCTATTTTAAGCATCAAGTTACTCACAGCAGATTGCAAGTAAGCAGGGGTAAATTTGACACCCTCCATGAAGACAGCCACTGGTGCTAACAAGAAGAAGGACATTACTGTTATTATGGAGAAGAGAGTAATGTTGTCCATAGAATCCTGAGAAGAAGAAAAATCCTAGTTATTTCCTTTTTAAAAGTAACTTTTGAAATGTAAAGATGGATATAAACAATGAAATACGTCCAAACATTTGGAAGTGGTCACAGATCATATTACCTCTTTGTTAACCATGGCCTTTTTGCTAAGAACATTCCGTGATTGATTTGTCACATTGGATGCCATTGCACTCCAAAATCCGGCCCTACACCATTCCGCCAAAGCATATTACAATTTGCATGACCAAAACTTCTCTTTTCTAATCCCATCCACTAACCTGTCCTCTTTCACAAGAAGGAACAAGGCAAGGAGCAGACATCTTACCAATTGAAAGAGGCCTCAGTAACAGAAGCCAGGGCAACTCCACCAACAATAGGCACAAGGGAACCAACCACCCACGGTGTAGGAAACTGTAAGAGAGAGAAACAAAGAATAACATCCAAGAAAATTAATTCTCAATGTACCGAATATTTATATTTTTCCTTTAAAGGGGAGGCTCAGAAAACGTAAACTTTGTGAGAAGAGGAGTGTTAACAAACAACACACTCTTCCCCTCAATATCCTGTTATTAAAATTTAATCAAACAACAAAAATCATCATAGATAGTCACAAAATTTTGTTATTTTTCATAAATTTTAATTAATAGTAAAGAGTGTGTTAGAAAGTGTCACTAGCATTTCTCATGCGAACTACATACCAACATGATAATTATCATCAATTTCATGAACAAAAAGGACAATTCAAACCACAGCAAAAAGAGCCACTAACAATCATAATAAAAATATCATTTCAGATTAATTACATCAGACAACACAGTTTGAACTATATATCTAACCTCTCCGAGGAACATGGCAGAAAGGATCACTGAAAAGAAAGGCTCCATGGCCTTGATCGTGTGAGTGAAAGACACAGCCACCTTCCCAAGACTCATATTAGTGAAAAGGTTCCCCAAAGTATGCACCAAAGCTAGCGGCAAAATCGCTCCAAGCTGCCACAATTAACCGACCTTAGCAACACAAAACACAACACATTAAACACACAAATTCAACACGGGAGAGACCAAAATACCATAGCACCACTGAGCTTCGGCCTCTTGTAGAGATTCAAACCCCACATAAACGTCACGAGCACAGTCCCAACGGCAAATTGAACAAGAGTCACAGTTACCGGAAAATGAAACGCCTTCAACACCTACAAACAACAGAAGCCAAAACAAAACCAAAACACACACACGCATCAAGTCAAAAGTAAATATAAATCTTCATCAAACAACCATTGCCGTTTACAATTCCTGTACATTATCACAGACTCCGAAATCATAATAGAAGTATCCACTCACAGGATCCCGTAATTATTGACAACTCAAAACTTAGAAGCATAAAGTTCCACAAATGTTATCAGAATTGAAGTTTCACCAAGTTATTATTAAATATCAATGCAATTTAACGAAGTGAAACTCTAATTCTAACAAAAAATACACACACAAGAAAAAAACACATGGAAATGCCTTTAGTGCTATAAATTACGACAAATCTAAGGGCGTTTTTGGCAAATGATAACGTTTCAGCAAAATCGTTTTTCAATTATTTAATACAAGAAGAGATCTGATGAAGCACCTGTTTGTTGTAGATATTGAAGTAGATGTTGAAGAGGTACCAGAGACCAAACAAGGCGCCGAGCTCCAGAGTTTTGAACAGCGAATTTTCGGCGGGCGCGCTGTCGGGAACGGCGTTTTCAGCGGCGCACGGAGGGGAGGGAGGCAGTGGGCGGAACTTGAAGGAAGAGGAAGGAGTGAGAGTCCAAGATCGGCGAAGGTAGGAAGAGGAAGAGGAAGACGAAGAGGCGCCATTGGAGTTCACGCCTTCCGTGTGTTTGGCGAAAAGTCTGAGAGGGAGAGACGGTCTTGAAGAGTTTAGAGACGAGTTGCGGAGAGGAAGCGAGAGCGAGGGAGAGAGTGTGAAGGCCGCGCTCTGCATTTTTGAGATCTGAGAGAGACAGAGAGTGAGAGAGAGCGAGAACGCACGAATGGGAAGAAAGAAAGGGAACACAAGAGGTTTGGTTTCTCTTGTGGTGCGGTTGGTGGTTGTGATGTGTTGTCGGAGGTGTTGTGTTGTGTTGTGATGTTAAGTTTAGCTTTTATGGGAGAAAGAGAGGGAGAGTCCCTAGGAGTGTCCGCCACCACCAAGGTTTTGTTTGGTGTGTGTTTGTGAGAGTTAGTGATGAATGAATTGGAGTAGGTGGTTTTTTTGAAACAGAAGATACTTTTGTTTGAGATTTTTACATATATTTGAAAATCAAATAAATAATTAATTATGGACAAAAATAACCCAAAAGGAACAAAAAATAATCTCGGAATATTCTTACAATGATCCCTGTTTCTTTGGAAAAAAAACTTAATTCACTTTTTATCACCTTTTATTAATATGTTTTGTTCCTTTTTAACATATACATGGAATGAAGGTTTTCCATTCATGTAAAGTGAGAAATAAGATTAACTTTTCTCATTAAGTGAAAATGTTAGAACCCTAAGAGATGTTCCCATAATATGGTTATGGATTTTATAGTATTTGTCGTAGAACAACTCATCTCAACCTCTAGAGTATAAATCAAATGATAAATCTCCTTAGTTTTTAACAGGGTTATGGATATAGGGTTAGGTTTGTGTTGTCGCATCTTCCTTCATTTTTAATTTTCATATTTCTCTTCGATACAATAAAATATTTATAAAACATATTTTCATTAATTTAATTGAGAGTTTCTCGCATAAATTTAAAACTCATCACACCACCACAATACTATTATAATTATAAGTAACTAATTATATATGTAATAAATTAAAATAATTACTATAAAATTAATAATGTTACTATAATAATAATAATAACTAATAATAATATTAATAATAAAATAAAATATATAATCAATTATAATTATATATATATATATATAAAGATACATAGTCATTATATTATATACAATTATATATTATATTATGTATATAATATAATAAAATAATAAAATTATTAGAAATTTATATAATATTAAAAATAATTAAAATAATAATATTATTTAAAAAATATTAATATAAACAATAATATAAAAAAATTTAAATAATAAAAATAATAATAATAAATTTGTAAAAGGTTTATATTATTTTAATTATTTAAAAATATATTTTATATTTTTTATATATTAATCATGTCAGATCATTTATAATTATTTTTAATGAAAATATAATGATTTTGAATAAAGATTTTATAATTTTTGACTTTTTTAAATAAATAAATTTATGATATTTTTATTTCTTTTATTTTTTATTGTTATTCTAATTATTGTAATATATGTGTTTAATTTTAATTACACAGTGTATTAAACATCATTTATATTATATTATTTAAAGTTTGACATAATATAAAATGATATTTTAATTTTTTATATAATTTATTTATTGAAATTTTATATAACACTTTAAATACAATTTTTTTAAAATATATTTTCAATATTTTTGTATGCTAAATAATTCAAAAATATTTTTTGATTCAGTATCCGAAATGAAGGATAGAAATAATGATAAAAAATACAAAAAAATAAATTTAAATAAATTATCAATATTTATTTTAAATTTATTTTTTATTTAAGGATAAAATAGTAATTATATAATTTTATTAATTATAAAAAATAATTTTAAATTATCACATCAATCTAATCACTCATTAATTTTTTATAAATTTTTCTTTCACTTTTTACTATCTTTTTCTTGAAACAAATAATTTTACTTTCTACTCTTTCTTCTCAAATTAATCATTTTCCTCAAATTTTACTCATTTAAATAACTAATATGAGTTTGTATTGTAATAAATGTGTGACGTAATTGAAAAAAATAAAAATAAATATATTATATAATAAATTACTAATACGTTCTTATTGTATTTGATTGAGAATGAATATAAAATAAATTATAATAATAAATAATTTGAAATGATTTATTCATACATATAAGAAAATATCAAAATAAATTTTTTTTTTAATTAATTAAATACATATATACATATATAAATATAAATAATAAAAAATTGTTAATAAATTTAAATTTTTGGTGGTATGAAAACAAAAGATAAAGATAAATTAAACAAATTAATTATCAAGATTTATTTTATAAAATTTCAAATAATTTTAAAAAAGTTTAAAATTTAAAAGTTAATATATTTAAATAATTAATTGAAAATAATGTAAAAAATATTCTATAAAATTAATTTACATCTCCTTTAACAATGTATAATTATTAAAATTATAATAAAATATAACTAAAATAATTTTTATTAATTTTCTATCATTATTATTTTATTTTTATTTTTTGTAAATTTAATTATATATTTTATTATAATAAGATATAATATGTATATAATTATATAACTTTAATTTATTTTTTATATTAATTTTATAAAATATAATTAAAAATAACTAATATCAAATTAGACATAGTGATTAAAAAAATTAAAATCAATCTAAATCAACAATAAAATATAATACATTTATGATAACTTACATAAAAAATACGTTACAATCTTTAAATTTGATTTAATGGAGAATTTAATTTTATAATTCTAACTTTAATAAATATTTGAATTGTTATTATTAAAATTTAATTAAATTAAATAATAAAATTAAATAAAAAGTGTAATGAAATGTGGATAATATTATGTATATAAATATTATATTCTCATACATAAAATAATTGTGTACCTTATTTATTATTATCTATAAGAGTAAAATAGTAAAATATGACTCTTTCTTTTTCTTTCTTCGGGGTACTCTTCTCCTTATCTTTTTCTTTCTTTTTCTGTTTGGCTAAGATATATCTTATATTATTTTCTTTGTATGATGTCTTTATTTTTTTCTTGATTCATTTTGCGTTATTATGTTATGAACAATTTTGCACAAACTTTATATATATATATATATATATATTAATAATATATTTAGTTGTTAAATATTAAACTTTAAACTTTTATACAATAATATATCATGATTTCTGTATAGAGATGATTATAATCCTTTTAATATTTAAGTAGGCAAAAAGTATCAGTTGATATAACACAAGTCAAGCTAAACCAAAGTTTATGTCCCGTTTAAAATATAGGTTAAACTAGATTATTAAGTTTTCTTAACTTGATCTATATGACCAGGTCAAGCTGAGCTAGACTATCCATTTTGACAGCTCTATTAAATTATATTATTAATTAAATTATCAAAGTTAAATTTTTTATTATTCAATTATTTTGAAGTAAAATTATTTAAATAATAATGATAATTTTAAAAATATAATATATTTTTAATAATTTTAAAAAAATTAACTAGATAAATAATTACAATTTTTGTATAATTTAATTAAAATTACAATTTAAAAAATATTTTTTAAATTATATGTAATTTTATAAAAACAACAATTTATGATTTAAACATAATATATTTAAATGTTATTGTATTATTATTATTATTATTATTTTAATATACTATGTAATGTGCATCAAGCATAAAAGATTAAAATTTCGTTGTTCTTGTCATGTTATTGTCTTCTCTGTGAAAGAAAATCATATTTTTATCTTATTGTTGTAATCTAATGACAAAAAAACAGATCTTGATATGTTAATATAAACTATTACATGTGACAGGGTTAAGAGGGTAAGAAACAAGAAAAGTGGTAGGTGAGAGTCGGTGAACCTATTACATCCAAAAGTCACTCACTATCAATGGCTGCCACTTTAATATACCTAATTGCAGTCAGAAGGACTTCTAATTGAAGATTTTCTGTGCAAAATTCCACTTGGTACAACACCATAAGCCAGGTCACACACCACAACATGATTTTTGCAATTTAACATTTTCGTGTGTATGTTACTATTTTTTAATTATGATTAGGGTAAGTTCTAGGAGACAATACCACTTCAAATGAAAAAATTGGATTGTTTAACACAATTTTCATTCAACTTTTGTGATTAATTTTCTTACAAAAACTAATTAAACTGTAACATGATTTTACCCTAAAACAAAAGAAAAATAAACTAAAATCATATTGCATAACATAATTTTACAATAAAAATTAAACTAAAAATGTCACTTTATTACAGAATAAAAAATTAAATAAAAGTGGTATTAGACAACACGATTGTTTTATTTAAATTCGTGTTAAATAATTTAAAAAAATATCTATATATTTAAATTTTATCTTTTTAATTTATTCCATAAAAAAACTCTACACCATCCATCTAAACGTAGTCAATATTAAGGTAATACAATTTTTTTCCTTAACAAACTCATTCTAAAAGAACCAAATACAGAAAAGGATATAAGAAAAAAAATAAAGATTAAACATAGACTTCTTTTATTTTAAGTTATACAATGATTATACGGTTTCATTTTATTTTTAAATAAAAAAAAACAAATCATGTATATGAATTTGAATTTTTTTTACTTGTATCCGTATAAAAACCTCCTAAAATAATACTGCATATTTTATGATTTATTATCTTTGTTGTCTTTGACCAATAGGCACCATCATATCCAACATTAACTTGTAACATGATTGAATTTCAGTCACAATTTGAAATCATGTTTGAGTAAAAGTTCTGAGAAATAATATTTTAAACACTCAATTACCATTTGTTAGTGTCTTTCAATGTTGTTGTACTGTCAACCTTTGTATGGATGGAGAGAAAAGAAAATAGAAAAGTGAAGAAAAAAAATGTCATGTTCTCATATTTCTCTTGTTTGATAGTGCTAAAATAAACAAAAGCTTCTCTTGCAGTCACTGTAAATATTCTCTTAACTTGGCAAATAAAAGTTTCCCTCGAATTTGATTTAGCTTTGAGAAACATGTAGATAAGAGGTCACACTAAAAAATATTAAATTGAGATTTTAAAAGATTTTTTATATAAGCAAATGATCCATTACTGTAGAATTAGCAATTAACGTCAAAATTTTACGTCGGTTTAAATACAAACGACGTAGAACATTTGATTTTACCATTCTACGTCGTTTGTATATGTAAACCGATGTAGAATGTTTTTAATTCTACATTTCACGTCGGTTATTTGCAGAACCGACGTGAAATATCAAAATTTCTACGTCGGTTGTTGTTTTAACCGACGTAGAATGATTGGTGTTGCACTTACTACGTCGATTATAGATTACAACCGACGTAGAAACCCCTTTAAAACCTATTCCTCACTTTTCGTACTGTCTTCGACGCTCTCCTCCTATTGTGATTGCGATCTCCGATCTCCGTTCTCTGCCTGTCATCGTCGTTGCCGCCTCCACTGCTGCGCCGCGAAGATCCTTCCTCCTTGCGCGTCGCCGCCGCGAAGCTCCTTGCCTCCGCGAAGCTCCTTGCCGCTGCTCTCTCCCTGCCGCCGCTAGAGCAAGTCGCCGTCGCTTGTGAATGGTGGTCCTTGCTGTGAAGGTCTTCTTCCTTGCCTTCCCTGAGCCCTTCGCCGCCACCGCCACCGCTACCGCCGCCAGGTTAGTGTGTTTTTTATTGTTTTTATTATTTTTTGTTTTGTAGAATATAGTGTTTGTGTGATTAGGTTATTGAAATGTCTGTAGATGATTGTTCTAATGATCTGGCTGTGCCCATGGGGCTTTATTTGATGTTGTTTATGTATTTGATTTTGTATAAAAATTTGGATTTAGTCAAATAACAGAGGAAACTCTGCTGAAATTTCGTTAGAATGAGTTTGTCTCTCTTATAGAGCAAACTCTACTAAATAATGTTATAGCAAACTCTGCTGATAATTTTGATTATAGTAATCAATGATATTAAATTCATTGATGACCGATAAGTTTTTTATTAACTCTTAATTGTAGTCTAAAATCCGAAAATGAATCGAAGTTGGATGAATGCAAGTCGTATATCAGAAGAGTATGAAAATGGAGTTGAACAATTTTTGAGTTTTGCTGAACGAAATGGTCTAAAGATGAATGGAAAATTTTATTGTCCCTGTGTTAAGTGTGTTAATGGAAGAGTTCAAACCGTAGATATAATACGAGAACATCTAATCTGTGAGGGGATCATGAAAAATTATACTACATGGACATGGCACGGTGAACTTATTGATATTCCAGTAGTATCACAAACTGTGGAGGAGGAGGTGGATGTCAGTATGGAAGATCGAATAGAGGATATGCTTTGTGATGTGGGTCAGGAGAGCTTTCTTCAAGCACATGCATCTGTATATGATAAATTGAAGACCGATTCAGAGACGCCTTTGTATCCTGGATGTACAACTTTCACACTATTGTCTTCTGTATTAAGATTGGTGAATTTGAAGGCAAAGTTTGGTTGGAGTGATAAAAGTTTCAATGAATTGTTAGAACTTTTGAAAGAGATGCTTCCGGATGAAAACACATTGCCTAACCGTATGTATGAAGCAAAGAAGATACTTTGTCCAATGGGTTTAGAATATAAAAAGATACACGCTTGTCCTAATGACTGTATTTTATACAGAAAAGAGTTTGAATCTCTTCACAAGTGTCCAAAATGTGGTGTATCACATTACAAAGTCAAGGATGGTGATGGTGATGGTTTTGGTGAAGATAGTCATAAAAAGGGTCCTCCTGCAAAGGTTATATGGTATCTTCCAATAATTCCAAGGTTTAAGCGATTGTTTGCTAATGAAGAAGATTCAAAAAATCTCATATGGCATTCGAGTTGCAAAGAAACGAGATGGACAACTTCGACATCCAGTTGATTCTCCACAGTGGAAGAAATTTGACCGTCTATTTCCAAGTTTTGGTAGTGATGCAAGAAACCTTAGACTTGGACTAGCTACAGATGGAATGAATCCTTTTGGTAACTTAAGCACTAACCACAGTTCATGGCCAGTTTTATTGGTGATCTACAATCTTCCACATTGGTTGTGCATGAAGCGGAAATATGTTATGCTATCTATGATGATTGCAGGTCCAAGACAACCAGGAAATGACATAGATGTTTATTTAAGTCCTTTGATAGATGACTTAAGATTGTTGTGGGAGGAAGGAGTAGAGGTGTTTGATGCGTATCGACAGGAGAATTTCAAGTTACATGCAATGATATTTTGTACCATAAATGACTTTCCAGACATATGGTAACTTGAGTGAATACTGAGTGTCAAGGGTCATCATGCGTGTCCTATTTGTCAAGAAGATACAAGTTATCTACAATTGAAACATGGGAAGAAGACAATTTATAATAAACACAGAAAATTCCTTCCAGTTAACCACCCATACCGAAGATTGAAGAAAGCTTTTAACGGTTGCCAGGAGGATGAAATTGTTAAGTCACAGTTAACAGGTGAGGAAGTTTATGATCGAGTGAAAAACATAAATGTTGAATTTGGAAAGACCCAAAAGAAATCAACTGATAGAAGCAAGTGGAAGAAGAGATCAATTTTTTTTGAACTTCCATATTGGTGTCATCTAGATGTACGTCATTGTATTGATGTGATGCATGTTGAGAAGAATGTATGTGATAGTCTAATTGGCACACTTTTGAACATCAAAGGTAAGACAAAGGATGGAGTGAATACTCATCAAGATCTTTGTGAATTGGGAATATGTCCGGAATTGCATCCAAGATTTGAAGGCAAGAGAACATATCTTCCACCAGCATGTCACACTTTGTCCAAAAAAGAGAAGACTAGTCTTTGTCGATGCCTTCGGAGTATTAAAGTTCCACAAGAATACTCTTCAAATATTAAGAGTCTTGTGTCAATGAAAGATCTTAGACTAATTGGGTTAAAGTCACATGACTGTCACGTTTTGATGCAACAACTCTTACCTGTAGCTATACGTGGCATACTCCCGAAGAATGTAAGAAATGCAATTATGCGTCTATGTTTTTTCTTCAACTCTTTATGTGCCAAGGTAATTGATGAAAAATCATTAGATCAATTGGAAAATGAGGCAACAATTATACTATGTCAATTGGAGATGTATTTTCCCCCATCATTTTTTGATATTATGGTTCACTTAATTGTTCATCTTGTAAGAGAGATACTGTTATGTGGCCCAGCTTATTTGCGGTGGATGTACCCAATTGAGCGATACATGAAGATCTTCAAAGGGTATATTAAGAATCCATACAGACCTGAAGCTTCTATAGTTGAAAGGTATATTGAAAAAATGTGGAGGCAGTTCAAGTCCACATTAACTACGAGATGGGTTTATGCTGAGGATGTCGTTAGCAAGGGACTTACTCCTTGCCAACGATATGGCATATCTGAGGAGGATTGGAAGAAATTTGTAGAGATTAGGATTGGCCCAGAGTGGGAGGTATGAATTAATTTTTGTGAATTAATTTAAATTTATTAAGTTATTGTATTATATTCTAATATCAATTATTTTGCAGGAGAAAAGATTAAAGGCCAAGGAGATTCAGAAGAAGAATTTGACCCCCCACCATCTGTCTCGTGGGGGGTATGGTCTCTTGGCTGAGAGAATGATGGACGAGAAGGCTGCACTCAGAGAAAAAGAGTTAGCCAGTTCTGGTATAAGCCAGGATGATCTCCCCCCACCATCTCCTACTAAACGTCATGAAACTTGGAAGAGAACTCGTCAAAAGCCTTCCGGTGGGATGACATCTGAGGAGGCTCAACAGATTGCAGATAGGATTGTAAGTTACTATTCTTTTTAACCCTAATATGATTAATTTTTTAGACTTCTATATTTATATATATAATATGTTAAATTTATTGTAGGATTCCTTGGAGGAGCAGTGTACATAGGGAACTTTCGTTCCATGTGGTCGTCAGGATATACTGACCACTGCTATTGGTAAAGATGAACACCCCGGCCGTGTTCGGGGTGTGGGGACCGGTGTGGGTATTCGACATTATTTTGGGCCACCAGTCAAGAATACCCAGAGCTCAACAATTAATGAAGAAGAGTTGGAGAAGAAGCTCACAGTGAAGCTGACACCGGTCATCGCAGCACAGGTTCAGGAGCAGCTACTTAGCATGTTTCCATACTTGGCAGTTAGGATGACATCTTTCCACCAACACGTTCAGCCATCTCCTCCATCTGTTGGCACAATGGAAAGTACTTCCACTAATGCTGCTCCTATTCTGGCTTCTCCTGTTGCTGCTGCTGCACCTGCACCTGCATCGATAGGTAAAATCGTTATTTATTTTTCATATATGTCTTCATTACAAATGTAAATTGAAATATATCATGCATCCACAGGTCCATCTTTTGAGATGAAACAATGCGCCTTATTGGTGGAGGATGGGTTCCTTGAACCAAGATTGGTGGCCCTTGGTTCAGTTCAGGAAGGGGCTTCTACCATCCACAGTGTGCCTTTGGCACCTGGTTTATTGAGAGTGGTGGTAGAAGAGATTCGAGATGCTGATGCTCGAGTCCCTGTGCCTACTGATGAGGTACAACAAGTGGGACAGGCCCTTCACACATTCATTGCTTGGCCCCAACATTTAGTCAGACAAGTTTCTAGAAAGGTATGTATGTAATTTTTTATGTTAATGACTTCTGAAAATGTTATTTCTGTACTAATCAGTATTGTTTTAAACATGTAGGATGTTCAGAAGCCTAAAAGTCGTGCTACTTCTGAACATACTAAAGGAAAACAAGCAGCTCTCCCAAAAAATCCAATTGTTGAGTTGATCCATGCCTCTGCAGAATATTATGGCAACTCCTTTGAGATTCAGTGGGATGCTAGGAGATTTGGGATAGATAATGCAAGGTTCCCTCTCTACATTTCATACGCTGACATCTCAGAGGTCACATTGGGTAATAGGGATCTCAACATCTCTATTTTACAACTTTGGACAATGTAAGTACATATTTATTATTATAATTTCAATTTCATTATTTAATATATAAGATGTTATTATTTTTCATTTTTAGGATGATGGATGAATTGGTCGAGGAGCGGGGAGCTTCGGATGTTTATGGATTTTTGAGCCTCGATCAATCCAACAAGTCTGGAAATAGAAGGGAAGAAGTCCAAAGATATATCCAAAATTGGATCCCGGCATCTAAAAGGCGAGATATATCTTGGAGCTTATTTATTCCGAGTAAGTCAATATAAGTTTATTATTGTTTTTATTGTGATTGAGTTATATTCTAAACATTTTATTTTTCTAGGCATCATTGGCAATTCTTCCTCATCAGTCGTCAAGAGAAGACGGTATACTTGGTTTTGTTCTTTGAATAAAAAACCTGATCACTGATTTGAAGAATATTTTGAATAGGTAAGTATTTTAAAGTTTGTGTTTTCAAATATAAGTAATGTTCATATATTGACTAATAACTTCTCAACGAGTGCTATTAAGGTGTGCGGTACCATTGATGGAATGCACATCGACAAAGCCACTAACCCACATTGGGAAATCCTACATGTAAGGTTACTTTTAATTCTCTAATATCACTATAATATTGAATATGTATTTTTCACAACTAATGACTTGTTTAATTGATTATAGGTTAATAGAAAAACGGGTAGCTACGAATGTGGCTACTACGTAATGTATTGGATGTGGCTTATAGTTTTTGGGAATATCAGAGATACTTGGAGACAGGTTAGTCCTCCAAAACCCTATTCCTCCAAAACTCTATTGGTAAAGTTTCCTACTTTGTCATACTTAACATACTTTCATTTTGTTCCAGGTATTCAATGATACACAGCCCTTGCCTAGAGAGTCTATCGACCAAGTCAGAGAAAAATGGGCACAAAAGTTTTTAGACATTAGAAATAGGGAACAACAGTAGTAATTTTATTGTAATTTTATTTATACAATTGTAATTATGTGTAAATAGATCAAATTTAAATAACTATTGAATATATATAACTCATTTGAAATGTTTTGAAATTTAGCTATTTGAAATGTGTTATATATGAAATTGTCTGCTGGTTTGCTGGTTTATTTGATATGCAGGTACTAAAATTTAGGAAAAATGAGAAAATTAGAAACTACATATCAGATTTAGGAGAGACTTTCGACGTCGGTTGGATACATAACCGACGTAGAAAGTTTGTTCATCTTACAACGTCGGTTACACAAATAACCGACGTTGTATGGTTTGTAATATTCAACGTCGGTTTACTTTGAACCGACGTTGAAAAAATTACTTTTAACGACGTCTTATTCAACGTCGGTTTTGGGACCATCGTGAAATTATCCCCAGAACCGACGTGGAATGTGGTTCCTGTAGCAGTGATCATATAAATTTTAAAAGATTTATAAGTATATAATGATTTTTTAAAATAGTTTAAAAATTGTGATTAAGATTTTATCATTTGAATTTTAAAGGATTTATACAAAATATGAAATTATAAAAGTTTAAAAAAATATGAATTTACAAAAATTTAAAGGATTTTATGCATTTAAAAAGTTATAAATACTATATACTTTTACTTATTATTCTATTATGTAAAATTATGTGAATTAAATTGTATTTTAAATACAATCATCCATGATAGAAATAATATTTGATACTAAATCATTATTAAAAATAGTAATAATTTTTTTTTGTCTTACAATGTTTATAAGTTGATAAAATGTTAAATATTAAGAAGAAAATAAAATATGCGTGTAAGAGAAGTGTTTGCTCAATAATTCATTTACTAACAGAAAAAAATAAACTTGTGAATAACAAATTCTAAATATATTAACAAATCAACTTTTATCTCTCATATAATATTCAGATACAACAATATAGTATAACATAATATAATAAAAAGTGGCATATATAATTGACTAAAATATAAAGTTATAAAATATTTAGGTGTAATATATTGACTAATTTCAACTTAATATCAAGTTTATATTTATTTTACTTTATTTTAGGGGTTAAATATGATTTTCATCCCTATAAAATACATAATATGTTAAAATAGTCCCTGTAAAATTTTTTGGGTTTGTTTGGTATCTATAAAATTTAAACATGTTATTTTAGTCCAATTTTTTAATGGGACGTGACGGAAGTTGACATGGCAAACGGAGTGGTGATAAGGGTTCATTTTAATATTTAGCACATAAGGTGTTTGATGGAATGTCAATTAGGAGGAAAGCCTCAAGGAAGATTCCCACTGGACACGAAGATAATCCCGGAGGTTATCTAAGTGTGAAGGTTCACTTCACAAGGAGCTCAAGAGGAGAAGGGAATAACAAAACATAAAATCCAGCCAACACAAATTAAGACAAGGCTTGAATCATAAAGACATAAGAGTAAATGACATGAAAGTAAAGTGCTGGAAATTAAAGAGCATGAAAGTAAAGAACATGAAACAATAATGGAGGAAGAGATTGAGAGAAGGGGAGGGGAATGGAGTGCTACACGCCACTTGGGGGATGGTCCAACCCAAGATGAGTGGTGTTAGCCGCCACTTGAGCCAAGGCTCAAGATAAGACTCCAAGAGGGGGAAGAACACCCAAGAACACAACACAAGCTCTAGGCTATGCAAGAATGCTCTCTATTTCATTAATGTTCAACCCTTTTACAAGAATGAGAGGCCTCCTTATATAGAGTTGGGTGGGGACTTAGAGGGAATTACATTGGAAAAGATTCCTAAGCATATTCCACTCTTGGTGGCCAAGACTCACACATTCTAGAAGGTAGGGCACAAAAACGGGTTGCCAATGATTGGGATGATGAGAGGACGTTTTCCAAGGGTTCTAGAAGGTCAAGATTGACTTCTTCACCCCCTTGATGTCCCAAACTTGGGCCTCAAGCCCAAGTGCTCCTTTGCTCCAAACAAGGCTCTACTTGTAGAAAAAGGGTGTCAAAGGCAATCTCGCAAAACCCAAAAAAACATGAGTTTAGAAAATATTTAACAACTAATAGAAATGCTAAAAAGGCTAAATAAAAGGGGAGAGGAGGAAGTGTTCCTTCTCATCATGCTTCTAGTAATCCTCCTTGGACACTCCTCTTCTTTATTTGTGATCAGGGGCTCATCATCCTCCCCTTCTTGGAGAGAATTCGACCACGAATTTGCAAAAACTGCATTAAAAGGAGTAAGATCACCAACATTAAAAGTGCTACTAACATTATAATCTGAAGGTAAATCTAACTCATATGCATTATTGTTGATCTTGCACACAACTTGGAAAGGTCCATCACCTCTAGGGTTAAGTTTGGACTTCCTTTGATTAGGGAACCTTTCCTTCCTCAAGTGAAGCCATACCCAATCCCCTGGTTGGAAGATGACTTCCTTCCTTCCCTTGTTGGCACTTTGTTGGTATTGACCAACCTTCCTCTCTATCCTAGCCTTGACTTGAGAATGCAAGTCTTGGATCATTTTTGACCTTTCCAACCCATCTTGGCTAGTCCAAGCCTCATGAGTTGGGAGAGGGAGGAGGTCAAGAGGAGTTAAGGGGTTGAACCCATAAACAACCTCAAAAGGAGAGTGAGAAGTGGTGGAGTGAACCACCCTATTGTATGCAAACTCTACATGAGGAAGAAGATCTTCCCACTCCCTAGGGTTCTTGGAGATCATGCATCTCAAGAGTTGAGACAAAGTTCTATTGACCACCTCGGCTTGACCATCAGTCTGGGGTGGCAAGTGGTAGAAAAGAGGAGTTTAGTGCCAATTTTCCCCATAAGGTCCTCCAAAAGTGGCTTAAGAACTTTGTATCTCTATCGATACAATGGTCCTAGGCAACCCATGCAGACCTAACAACTTCCTTAAAGAAGAGATTTGCAACTAAGCATGCATCATCATCTTTGTGGCATGGAATAAAATGAGCCATTTTTGAAAAACGGTCCACTACCACAAAGATAGAATCCTTTCCTTCTTTGTCCTTGGAAGCCCAAGCACAAAATCCATGGATATGTCTATCCAAGGCAAAGTAGGGATAGGCAAAGGGGTATAGAGTCCATAGGGTTGGGCTCTAGACTTGGCCTTCTTGCATGTGATGCAATTCTCACAATGTTTCTCTACATGCTTTCTCATGTGTGGCCAAAAGAAATGTTCATTCAAAATGTCTAGAGTCTTAGAAGCCCCAAAATGTCCCATTAAACCTCCCTCATGAGACTCTTTCACTAGTGATGCTCTTAAGGACCCCTTGGGTATGCAAAGCCTTATACCCTTGAAAAGATAATCTTGGTGTAGGTAGAAGTCTTTGTAACCCCCTTTGGAGCATTCACTGTAGATTATAGAGAAGTCATCATCATGAGGATACAATTCCTTAATGTGATCAAAACTAAGCAATTTAGTTTCAAGAAGAGTGAGCAAAGTGTGGCGCCTAGATAAGGCATCCGCCACTATGTTACTCTTCCCTTGCTTATGTTTGATCACATAAGGGAATTGTTCTATGAATTCTACCCACCTAGCATGTCTCTTGCTAAGCTTGCTTTGGCCTTTCAAAATTTAAGGGACTCATGATCACTATGGATCACAAATTCCTTTGGAAGAAGATAATGTTGCCAAGTTTGCAAAGCTCTCACAAGGGCATACAACTCCTTGTCATAGGTGGAGTAGTTGAGATGACTACCCTTAAGCTTCTCACTAAAGTAGGCTATGGGGTGGCCTTCTTGAAGTAAGACAGCCCCAACACCTACATTAGAGGCATCACACTCAACCTCAAATGACTTGGTGAAGTTGGGTAGTGCTAAAAGTGGTGCATTGATAAACTTTTCTTTCAAACTAGCAAAGGCCTTTGCTTGATCAATGCCCCATTTGAAGCCCACATCCTTCTTCACTATTTCACTTAAGGGGGCAGCTATGGTGCTAAAGTCTTTTACAAACCTCTTATAGAAACTAGCCAACCCATGAAAACTCCTCACCTCACTCACACTCCTAGGAGTTGGCCAATCCCTAATAGCTGCCACTTTTTCTTCATCTACTTGAACTCCATTGGAGCTCACCACAAACCCTAGGAAGACTACATGATCCATGCCAAAAATGCATTTCTCTCTATTAGCATACAAAGTCTCCTTCCTAAGGGTCTCAAGCACCCTTCTCACATGATGCATGTGCTCTTCTATAGACAAACTATATATTAAAATATCATCAAAATAAACCACAACAAACTTGCCTATAAAGGGCCTAAGCACATGATGCATTAGCCGCATGAAGGTACTTGGTGCATTAGTTAGCCCAAAGGGCATGACCAACCACTCATATAATCCAAGCTTTGTCTTGAAGGCAGTTTTCCATTCATCTCCTTCTTTGATTCTTATTTGATTATAACCACTCTTCAAGTCAATCTTAGAAAATATGGTGGCACCATGTAGCTCATCTAGCAAGTCATCAAGTCTTGGGATAGGGTGCCTATACTTGATGGTTATGTTGTTTATAGCCCTACAATCTATGCACATGCGCCAACTCCCATCCTTTTGGGGACAAGAATCACCGGCATAGCACATGGACTCATGCTATTTTGCACCCACCCTTTATCCATTAATTCCTCTACTTGCTTTTGAATCTCCTTAGATTCCTCAGGGTTAGTTCTATAGGCTGGCCTATTAGGCAAGGATGACCCTGGAATGAAATCAATTTGGTGTTCAATTCCTCTTAGAGGTGGTAACCCCTTAGGAGGCTCTTGAAAAACATCTTTGAAGTCATCCAAGACTAATTCCAATCTCCTAGAACAACTTGAGGGTTCATAAAAAGATGGAGATGACCCTAAGGTAGGGTAAGCTACATACATGGGTTTATTGGCAAGCATTACCTTCTTAACTCCCTTGTGGGAGATCATGATGCCCTTTTCCTTGGCCTCCTTGCTTGCTTTTTCTTTTCCTTCTTTTCTTCTTTTCTCTTTTTTTCATTTTCTTTTGGTCCTCACTAACTTCTTGAGGGGAGAGGGTGCTAATGTGATCTTCTTACCATGGAAGCTAAAAGAAAATTTGTTGGTAAGGCCATCATGGAAGGTTTGTTTATCAAATTGCCATGGCCTACCCAAAAGAATGTGGGTTGCTTCCATAGGTACAACATCACAAAGTACCTCATCCTCATAAGTCCCTATTGAGAAGTTAATAAGGACTTGTTTATTTACCTCAATCTCACCATCCTCACTAAGCCATGAGAGCTTGTAGGGCTTGGCATGAGGAATGGTAGGTAAACTAAGTTTGTCTACCACCCTTGTGCTAGCCACATTGACACAACTTCCTCCATCAATGATGAGTGAGCAAAGGTTGTTGTTAATGAGGCACCCGGTGTGGAAAATATTTTCTCTTTGGGAGCTATCAAGTTCCTTTTGAACTTGTCCCAACATGCGCCTCACTATCAACAAATCTCCCTCACAAGGCTTAACCTCTTCATCACTAGAGGAAGAATGGGAGGAGTTCTCTCTTGAAGGGGAAGGGGGAGAGGAATGTTCACTCTCAACCTCACCATTTTCCCTCAAGGTCATGGTTCTTTTAGTGGGGCAATTTGAAGCAATGTGCCCATACCCTAAGCATTTAAAACATTTGATTGAACTTGACCTTTGGGAATTGGAGGGGTTGGGAGTGCCTCTAGCCGGATGGCTCCTAGAAGTGGAGTCTTGGTGAGACTTGGAAGGCTTACTATCATGCTTTTCTTTGTTCCTATCCTTCCAAGAAGAGCTATAATAGTCATTGTTTGAGTGACCCCTCCTTGCACTATCTTTTCTTTTGAGTTGAGATTCAATTTTTAGTGCAAGGTGTAAAACATTTTCAATGGAGGAGTACTCATACAATTCTACTAAGTCTTGGATGTCTCTCCTCAAGCCACTAACAAACCTAGCTACCTTGGCCTCATTAGTTTCATCATGCAAACCAGCCTTAAGCAATAAAGACTCCAACAATTTAAAGTAATCATCCACACATAAATTTCCTTGTTGAAGCCGTTGGAGCTTCAAAAGGAGCTCCCTCCTATAGAAGGAAGGAACAAATCTAGCGCGCATCAAATGTTTAATGTCCATCCAAGAGGCCGCGGGTGGCCCTTGGTAATTATCCATACAAACTTTATGCCACCATGTCATGGCATAACCCTCAAATTCTACCACTATTACATCAACTTGTTCTTGTCCCTCAAGAGGGTTCACATTCATTAATTGCTCTACTTTTGCTTCCCACTCCAAGTAGACATCCGGATTGTTGTCTCCATAGAATTTGGGAATTTTGATGTTGTGGTTGGGCTTCCTTTGAGGGGTGTTGCGCCTAGCCCTCCTTCTTCCATAGTAGCCCCAATCTTCTTCTTCCTCTCCATTGTAGCTAGGTGGGGAATGAGCCCGCCTTCTCTCCCTTTCGGCTTTCTCTTGCTCAAGTCTTTCAATGGTCTCTCTCAAGTGTCTTTCACTTTCTTTTCTTGAGATTTCCATCTCCCTTAGCAACTCCATGAGAGGCAATTCATTTTGGGACTTGAGTTGGGCCTCCAAGGTGATGCTCTTCTCTTTGGCTCCCTCGGGTGAGATAGGAGAAGATGTGGAAGACATGATTCCTACAAACAAAAATATAATAACCAAAAACAACTAGACAAAGGCCAAAAAAAAAAAGATTTAATGGTTAGAAAGGAAACAAAAAAAATATAACTCTCAAAGTGTTTGGCTAACTTCCCAAAGATTGATGGTATGTTTCACTCAACTCTCTTGTGTATCAAGAGTGTTCCAACCCTTAATGGTGAACTTTTAATCTTGAGTGGACTCAAATGAAGGATGTTCAGCCACCACACTCAAGAAACAAGAAAGAAAACTTCAAAGACAAAACTTATAGAATTTCCTAAAGATAAAGCAAGAAAAGTTCAAAACAAGAAAGAGGCACACTAAGGAAAATACAATCAACTTAACAAGAGATTATAAAAGAGAAAAGCTTGAAAGAAAACTCAATGGAAACACTTAGAACATGCAGAAAATTTTTCCAGCAAACCACACATAACAAGAAGATTAGGATCCTACAAATGATGGTACTAATTTGTCATAGTCATCCTTAAGCATACAACCATGTAGTTAAATTCTAGAATCATGCACTTGGTCACTTTTTTCTTGCAATTTTTTCTTTTCAAAACAGCATATATAGCTCATGACCTTGGTAATTTTTTTAGCTCTTCTCAATGTTCTTTAATTGATTCTAGACTTAACATACACACTTGCAATGGTTGTAGATGATTATGAAGCACTTAGTTCCTATGTTTAGGTTCAACCAATCAATTCAAGTTACATGCAATTTTAGCTAAACATTTTATCAAACATGTTCAAGTATTGGAAACAAGAATAAGAAAACTCAAAGGGGAAAATTATATGACATGTGACTCAAGCAAAGGGAAAGCAACACAAAAAGACTCTAAACTTGACTCAAGCATATGATCAAACATGTAGCTTTCATGCAAAAACTAGTCCAAACTTGAGTTCTATGACTAGTATTCATGCACACACTCAACATACTTCATGTTGGATCATTTTGGCATGAAAATTAAGCATGTAAAACCAAAAACAGCAAGCCACAATTCCAGAATTAGGTGCAGATTTTTTTGACGAAAATTAGTTATGGAACCAGTTTTGGATAGATTTTGTCATGGATTCACAATTTGCACAAGCTACCAATAATATATGGATGAAACAAGAAGACAAACACCTTATAAGCATGAAAATTAAACCAAAGCTCTGATTACCAAATGATAAGGGTTCATTTTAATATTTAGCACATAAGGTGTTTGATGGAATGTCAATTAGGAGGAAAGCCTCAAGGAAGATTCCCACTGGACACGAAGATAATCCCGGAGGTTATCTAAGTGTGAAGGTTCACTTCACAAGGAGCTCAAGAGGAGAAGGGAATAACAAAACATAAAATCCAGCCAACACAAATTAAGACAAGGCTTGAATCATAAAGACATAAGAGTAAATGACATGAAAGTAAAGTGCTGGAAATTAAAGAGCATGAAAGTAAAGAACATGAAACAATAATGGAGGAAGAGATTGAGAGAAGGGGAGGGGAATGGAGTGCTACACGCCACTTGGGGGATGGTCCAACCCAAGATGAGTGGTGTTAGCCGCCACTTGAGCCAAGGCTCAAGATAAGACTCCAAGAGGGGGAAGAACACCCAAGAACACAACACAAGCTCTAGGCTATGCAAGAATGCTCTCTATTTCATTAATGTTCAACCCTTTTACAAGAATGAGAGGCCTCCTTATATAGAGTTGGGGTGGGGACTTAGAGGGAATTACATTGGAAAAGATTCCTAAGCATATTCCACTCTTGGTGGCCAAGACTCACACATTCTAGAAGGTAGGGCACAAAAAACGGGTTGCCAATGATTGGGATGATGAGAGGACGTTTTCCAAGGGTTCTAGAAGGTCAAGATTGACTTCTTCACCCCCCCTTGGATGTCCCAAACTTGGGCCTCAAGCCCAAGTGCTCCTTTGCTCCAAACAAGGCTCTACTTGTAGAAAAAGGGGTGTCAAAGGCAATCCTGCAAAACCCAAAAAAAACATGAGTTTAGAAAATATTTAACAACTAATAGAAATGCTAAAAAGGCTAAATAAAAGGGGAGAGGAGGAAGTGTCCCTTCTCATCATGCTTCTAGTAATCCTCCTTGGACACTCCTCTTCTTTATTTGTGATCAGGGGCTCATCAAGTGGTGACGTGTGAAACACGTGTGGTGACGTGTGAGACACGTGTCGTGACGTGGTATTATGTTGAAAATGAGATGTTGCATTTGACAAGGGCGGTGTGCGGGCCGGTGAGTCTGATGAATTCGATGATGGACCTTGACGAAGGGGCTTTGATGCTGCTGGGTCTGACGATGAACGCGAAGGTGGCATTCGAACTGTCGGAGAGAATCCCTCACCTGGCCATGCAGAGAGGGCTAACCAGTTGATGACTCGAACTATGTTCAGTTTGGGTTCATGGCTGTGAGGTTGGGGTATTATGTACCGCTTGTGTAGCCTATGCGAAGCGAACAAGCAAGGGATTGAGGCGAAAGCCGCGCGCATTCGTTTGTTTGGGTACAAGATCGAAAAGAATGCATTGGATGGATGCCCGGACATTGAGAAGGAAGGACGCTTTCAGAGGCGAAAGGTCATGGGGAGATACCGTCTATGATCCATGTATCTTCGATTGTAAACCGTATCCAAGCTCCGCGGCTAGTCTGCGCTCTTTGGACTTTTAAAACTTAGCGAACTAAAACATCTTAGTAGCTAAAGGAAGGGAAATCAACCGAGACCCCGTTAGTAGCGGTGAGCGAGAGCGGATTGGGGTTTGAAGAAAAACAAACACGAAGCTTCGTTTCTCTTTCGAGTATGATAAATTCCTCAGCAGCAAAGTGTTCACTTCTTTTTCGCCAGGTTTCATTCGATTTGTTGTGGATTGGATGATGGAAAAACCAGCAAGCCCCTTTCATTGAAAAGGCGCAGTGAACTGTAATTGTGAAAAGGTTGGAAGATCTGGCCAAAGAAGGTGATAGCCCTGTAGATTAATGGTGCCTTCCTCATTGATGCGGACCTACGAAAGCTCTCTTTCGATGGCATAGTTTAAGGTAGAAAAGCACCCATATGGCCCATTCTCTTGTTTGCATATCCAAGAGGTGCTCTCTTATCCCTTGATGCTGAAAACAGAGGACCAATTTCAGCCTAGTGCAGATCTCCTTCCCCTTCCACAGTCAAAGCAAAGATTGCAACAAATCATTTCCGAATCTTGTATCGATGGGAACATATGGGACTGATGCGCGACCTGTAGACCGAAAATCCCTTGGTCTTCCCTTCCACGATGGCACCCTCCACGCTCTCCAAATCGTTTCGTGTTGGAAATGCGAGAGCAGGGCGTGGGTCCCGCCATAGAGCGTGTTGGACGCCACCAAGTGTCCACCAGAGCTGCACTGCTGGAAGAGCACCGAGGAGATGGCGGACATGCCGCTGGCGGTGCTGAGAAGATGACATGAACTAAACGTGGCATCACACGTGTCAATGAAACTTCTCACACGTAGCACTCCGGTAGCCACGTCATCTACCGTTAAAAAATTGGACTAAAATTACATGTTTACAGGAACTATTTTAACATATTATGTATTTTATAGAGACGAAAATCATATTTAACCCTTATTTTATTTATTTAGTGAGTTTATTCACAAATGAATATTCAATGTTATGCATAACAAAAACAAAAGATTATATCAATATATTCATTCAAACTTAAACTTAAAGATTAGAGAATATTTTCTATAAAGAATTCGACTTAGAAAAAAATTTAAGATGTCTCAAAAGGATGGATTGTCTATATGAAAGAGATTAAGACTTGAATGTGACATTAATTATATTCATGTAAAGGAAGGAAAACAAGTTTGATAAAGGAAGCAAAGAATATGAGAAAACATTTTATTTTTCACTCATCTAAAGAAGAGAATGAAACAGGATTTATATAAAAAAAAAACTAAAATAAAAAAGAAATAGAAAAGACATAACATTAAACACATGTAGGAAAAACACATACTAGATTCTCTTCCTGCACTAAACGCTAGAAAACACTTGCAAAACATTAGATGCTCATTCTGCACCAGACGCTGGCAAAGCACTAGACCCTGCAAATACGCACTAATTCGAGTATTTTGAGAGCCCCCTGCAAGCTGGGCCTGGATATTGAGCATCCCAAAGCTTGGAGCGAAGATGATTGAATTGAGAGGGAGATAAAGCTCTGGTAAAAATGTCAACTTGTTAAAGATGAGACGTAATAAGAAGCAATTTAAGAACTCCAACATTGAGTTTATCATGAACGATGTGATAGTGGATTTCAATATGTTTGGTGCATTTATGGAAGAATTTATTAGAAACAATTTGGATATCAAATTGGTTGTCAAAATAAAGCATAGTTGGGTTGTCATGAGGTATATGAAAATCTGCAAAAAGATAGAGCAACCATTGAATTTCGCAAGTGGTAGAAAGCTTCAATAGTACTTCTGGAAACCGTGGATTGTTTTTTTGACCACCAACAAGAGTCACCATAATAAACAATGTTGCCAATGATGGATTTACGAGACGTAGAATAAGAAGACCAATCATTGCCACTAAAGGCGCGAAGTTGATTTGTACTATTTTTGGTGAGAAAAATGTCGTTGCCAGATGTGGATTTTAAGTAACGAAGAATAGGATGAGTAGCTTGCTGATGAGCCATAGTAGGAGCATTGATGAACTGACTGAGGTAATGCATAACATATGTGATATCTGGACGCGTGTTGGTCAAGTAAATTAATCATCCAATAAGACGCCGATAAGGAGTAGGATCGAGAAGCAAAGCGTTGGAATCATCAGGAGTGTGAGAAGAGTAGTCTATTGGTGTAGAAGCGGGTGCAAAAGCAAGCATTCCATAATATGCATAAGTCAAGGGTATACTTATGTTGGGAAGATGAATACCAAAACTGCTACGAGCCACCTCCAACCTAAAAAAATATGAAAGATTTCCAAGGTTTTTAACTTTGAACTGAATATCCAAGCAGCTGGTAATATGATGGATATCATCAAGATCATTGCCATTTATAATGATATAACAACGTAGATAAGGAGTGAAGTAATTTTAGAACCTGGAAACTTAATGAACAATGAGTGATCGAAACTAGATTGTTTGTTATTTTGAGAAAGCAAAAAGGAAGATAGTTCGATTACCATTGCCTATTAAGGCCATCAAGGTAGGGGTGGCAAAGTGGACTTTGTCTCGCGGGCCGACCTACCAGCCTGCCAAAAGTTGACCCAGGTTGGAATTTTCAACCCGCTAGTCCACTTTGGCCCACCTTGCCTAGCCTACCATTTTGGCGGGCTGGCTCGCTAGTCCGCCGACCAGTTTTTTTTATAAAATTTAATAATAAAATAAAAAATAATTTAAAAGATTAAATTTTTGTATTATATTATTTGCGAGATACAAAATATACAATAATATTATAACTTAAATCATTAATACTTACAAATTGAGTTTCAATTATCAATTATAATAGAGTAATTTATCTCCAAAAGGTAATAATCATTTTAATTTATCCAATTAGAGACATTAATTTATTAATTAGAACTCTTAGAAAATATTTATATGGTTAAGTATGATTTTAAATTATATATTAAAATAAAAATTAATTTAAAAAAGAATTAAAAATACAAAATTAAAAAATAAAAAAAAAGTGACAGACTGGCTTGCCGGCCCACCAACCCGTCCTTTGCCGAACCGGGCTAGGGGATCCAACCCACATTGTGGTGGCGGGCCAGCCCGTCCCGCCCCGTTTTTGGTGGACCACTGGTGAGCTGGCCTATTTTGCCACCACTACATAGAGGGATGTATGTAAGTGGCAAATATGGTTTTTGGATGTAGTAAATCCAGGAGGGAACATCATGTACATTTCCTCATGAAGATCTCCATGAAGGACAACATCATTGACATCAAGTTGTTTAAGACCAATTATTTGAAACAACAAGAGAGAGCGGGAGATGAACTATGGTCAATTTAGCAACAAGGGAGATAGTTTTAGTATAATCAAGTCCTTGTTGTTGATTATACCCCTTGGCAACAAGTTTAGCTTTATATCTATCCACAAAACCATCAACTTTATATTTCACTTTATAAATCCATTTGCAACCAATGACATTTTTGTGGGGTGGAAGATTAATGAGGGTCCAAGTATTATTATCTTCCAAAGCTTTTATCTCAGAATTCATAACTTCAATCCATTGTTTGTTCTTGCGGGCTTCTAAGTAAGAGGTTGGCTCCTCATGAGTGTTAATGGAGAAAATTAAATGTTTAAAGGTTTAATAGGCACTTTGGTCCCAATATTTTGTGAGAATTTGCAATGTTTTCCCACATTTATTTTTTTTCTCAATTGAGTCCCAAATTTTATTAAAATTTGTCAATGTAATCCTTTTTGTAAAAAATTAACATATTATAATATCGTATTCATGTTCGTATTTGTGCCCTTTTGTCATTATTCACGTGTCACGGGTTAACTTAGATGCGTCACGTATCATACAGTTAACATCGTTAACATTAATCTAACAGAAAGGACGATATTGATAGAGTTTAATAAAATTTGGGACCCAATTGAGAAAAAAAAAAAACATGGAAAACATTGCAAATTCTCACAAAATATTGGGACCAAAATGCCTATTAAACCATGTTTAAATGAATCAAATAGCCTATAGAAGTTAAGATAATCTTCGATTGTGTAAGTGATTAGAAGTAACTGAAGCTATGTGGTAATCATGAAGATAAGTGAGAAGATTTCTAATTCTAGTGGTGTGTTTGAGAGTAGGAATATGAGTGCTGTTATTGATGTCATTATTTTGATTAAAAGAAAGGTTTTGGTCAATGTTAAAATTAGTAATGTATTCATGAAAATTATTAGCATTAGGTAAAGAAATCTGAGAATTCAGATTAGCACAAATGTAAGTGGAACATGGAAAATGTTTTTCGTAAAAAACCACATTCCGAGAGATATTAATAGAATGAGTTTTAAAATTGTAAAGACCATATCCTTTTTCATGAGGTTGAAAACCAAGAAACATACAAGGATCAACTATCAAATTTCTTTCTATTGTGTGTAGGAGTACTTACATATGAAAGGCAACCAAAAATATAAAGATCTTTTAGATCACAAGGACTACCATACAATTGCTCATGAAGGAAAGAATCACGCAAATATGGAGTACGAATGACATTGATAAGAAAAATAGCATGCTTGAGAGCGTAACACCAAAATTTAACATCAACATTAACATGAAATAAAAGAGCACGAGTAACATTCATAAGATGTTGATGCTTTCTCTCAACAATTCCATTTTTTTGAGGGGTTTCAACACAAATAGTTTGATGTATAATACCCTTAAGATTAAAGAAATCATGCACAAGGAATTTAGGGCCATTGTCACTACGAATGATCTTTACACGAGTATTAAATTGTGTTTTAACTTGATTAATAAATTTTATCAAATGATTTCTAGTTTCACTCGTGTTGCATAAGGTGAATCCAACAAAAACGTATGCAATCATCCACAATAGAAAGAAAATATTTGTGATTATGCATGCAAGCATCAGGACTTGGTCCCCAAATACCCACATGAAGCAGAATAAAAGGTTTTGTAGCATGAGAATCAATTTTAGTAAAAAGAAGATATTTTTGTTTCGCACTGTGGCAAGCATTACAAGGTTCATTGTAATCAAAACAAATATAAGGGTGATGTTTCTGCATAAAAGTAAGTCTATTATTTGACAAATGTCCCAAACGAGCATGCCATATGTTGTTATTGGTGACCTTCAGATTATTATCTACATTTGTGGCATTTATCTGATAAGAATGGATAACAAGAGCAGAAAAAATATAAAGACCAATATCAATTTTAGCTGAATAACACAATCATTAGCAGAGAAAATAATCTAGCAATTTGAAGTATTGGCTAACCAAGAAGTTGAGATGAGATTATAAGTAAATGAGGGAATATAGAGAACATTTTCAAGAGAGAAATTTCGGTCAAATTATACACATCCTATATGAGTAACATGAACTTTAAAACCATTGGGTAAATTAACAGGAATTGGGTTAGCATTTTTATAAGATAAGAAATTATCGAGATTGGAGGTAACATGGTCAGTTGCACTAGTGTCAATAATCCAAGAATTGCTATTAAGAACCTTACAAGAAAGATTGTTGCCAATGGGGTGGGATCTTGGTTAAAGAAAAAAGCAATTGGGCCAACTAGGTTGATATGTGTTTGAGCATCATTGTCCTTATTCAAAGAGGTATAAGAGATAACAGAGCTTGATATTGTTGGTGTGAGAGTCTCAAATCTTGATTGTTATAATTACCTATATCACCCTTGCTTTCATCCTTTGTTTCAATGTGATTGACAGATCCAAGTTTTCCATTGTAAAGTCTGTGACCTAGTGGAAACCATGTTTCTTGTAAAAAATGTCAACAGTGTGGTCGATTCTAACACAATGAGTACAAGTCCTTTTGTTAGTATTAGAGAATCTATTTCCTTTCCCTTCATGGTTAGTAGGAAATCCGTGTTTCTTGTAGCAAGCACTTTTAACATGACCAAGTTTACCACAATATGTACACAAGTTGTTATTTCCAGAGAAAGCATTGATATTAGGCTCAAGAAGAAGACCTGGATTATGACCTTGATTTTGCATTTCTTACTGTGACACATAAGAAAAAACTTTTGTTGATTGGAGGAATAGGGCCAAGAAGGAGAATGTGAGATTTAACGTTGTTGTATTGTTCATTAAGACCCCTAAAAAGCATAACATGATCTTGATCTTTTCTTTGCTTCATAATAAGAAGAACATAACACAAACACTTCAAATTACACTCATAAACAAGCTTAGGTCTAAAATTATCAAGTTCATCCCATATAACACAAAGTTTGGTTCAGTCACAGTGTTGCCTCCTTGATGTAGACTAGCAACTTCTATTTGTAAATATGAGATTCTAAGTAAATTTCCTTGAAAGTACCTTGCTTTTAAGTCATTCCAGATATCTTGTGTTTTATTCATCCAAAGAACACTTTGGCGGATAGATTCAGCGATAGAATGAACAATCCAAGAGACCACCATATGATTGCATCTGTTCCAGGCATGGTAAATAGCATGATTCTTAGCAAGTTCACGAGCAACACCATTAACAAACTCAAGTTTATTCTTTGCATTTAAAGCAATAATCATGGAACAACTCCAAGAATGATAATTAATTCCATCAAGAACAGGAGAAACAAGAAAAATCACAGGATTCTCACTAGGATAAAGATAAAGAAAACTGTAAATAGAAGAACTTTGAACAGTTTCTTCCACCGTTAGAAAGAAAAAGATTAAAGAAGAAAGAAAGGAAAGAAGATAAGAGCAACACAACAGAATTCTTCAAGAGAAGAGCTCTGATACCATCTCAAAAGGATATATTGTCTATATGAAGGAGATTAAGACTTGAATGTGGCATCAATTGCATTCATGCAGAAGGAAGGAAAATAAGTTCGATAGGAAGAAGCAAAGAACATGAGAAAACATTTTATTTTTCACTCATCTAAAGAACAAAACAAAACAGGACTTATATACAAAAAAAAGAAACTAAAATAGAAAAAAATTGAAAAGACACAATGCCTAGACACTTGCAGGCAAAACACGCACTAGATGCTCATCCTGCACTGGATGCTGGTAAAGCACTAGAGGCTGGCAAAGCACTAGAGGCTGGCAAAGCACTAGAGGCTGGCAAAGCACTAGACGCTCATCCTAGATTAGATGTTGGCAAAGCATTAGATGATGGCAAAACACTAGACACTAGCAAAGACACATTAATTTGAGTATTTTGAGAGATATGTAAAACTTTTCTCTACAACATGAACCATTGAGTTTCTAATTTTTTTTAATTTATTTATTATACATTAAAAATATTAATTTAATGATATAATACACAAATCACAATATCATTCAATTACATGGACTGATTAATATTTCTTAATAATTTCACATATTTTATAAAAAAATATTCAATTTTTACAAAAATTAATATACATATTCTAATATATATATATATATATATATATATCATTATTATTGCTGGACATACGAAATCCAACCATCTAGTTATATTTTATTCAAGTAAATATCAACTTAATTTTTAGTTATGTATAATGTCATGATGAATTTTAAGCAAAAAAAATTAATATATTTATGTATTATTGAAAATTTATCTAATGCATAAGATAAGTATAATTATCATTTCTAAAATATTTTGATGTAATAAATTTATAATATTTTTTGTGTTATTTTCTATCCTATTTTGATTTTATCTAATAATGGATGTGGAATTTTTAATTTTTTTCTCAATTATCAAAACTTAATCATATTACTTTTTTTAACAACAATTTTCCACAACCATGTGGATGTAGTTACATGTCTTATGGGAACAATTATATATTTGTGAAGAATTTTTTATACAATTTCTACACTCTTATACATGATAAAATATGGGTGAGAGAATATATTAAAACTAATCTCATATTCATAATTATATTGACAAGTTGAATCACTCCTTGAATATAAAAAACAATTTAACTAATTCATTTTAACATATTACGATATTTATTTTGTCTGGTATGTGTATTTTCTTTATTTAAAAATGTTGCAAAGTCAGTACGTGGCTCTCATCTACAACATTGAGTTATATTTAGTATAAGCATTGAGTTATACTATATCAATTCAAAAGGTAAACATCACATTTTACCAGTGTAAGCATTAAGTTTCAACTGGTATAAGCATACTACACCATACTATATCAATTCAAAAAGTAGGTAAACATCACCTTTTTACTAAGTGTAAAACATCAAGCTTTACTACAATAAACACATCAAGCAATAGTATCAAGTTACATTAGTGTGGACATCTAGTTGTGGTATGCATTGAGTCAAAGTATCAAGTTATACTTAAGTAAAAGCAAACATCATGATATATCAAAGCTTAGCATAATATAATTTAAGTATTATCCTATATTCTTGTTGACTATAATGAACCCAATTAATAAATCATATACTCATTTTAAGCTTGCAATAACAAACTCAATAATTTTCATAATACTTAAATTTTAGTTTTTTAACTAATTCTTAAAATTGACATTTAAATCGAGTTATTCTCATAAATTCTTAAAGTTAGGGGACTAAAAGATGGAGACTTTTCTAGCTTGAAAACATTTTGTTTGGAAAGTAACACAAACAAATTTGTTTTATAAGAGGTCATGCTGGATTATGTTCTTTTTTATCGGTGAGGCCATTGAAAGTTCCATGCTTAGGCAAAATATCAATTCAAACAAATAGTCTACGTGCACAAATTATTTTGTAATTGAATTTTAAGTTTGGGAATTTGTATATATACACTTGTATCTATATACTTAAAACATGTCTTGTATATTTTATGAAATAGTTATTATTACTGTATTAATTAGTAACCACTTAAAAGATGAAGTCTAAACTGGACTATTTCATCGTATCTTTATTCCTCCCTCTGTTTCAAATTATAAGCAGTACTTTGAAGAGAAAAGTTGTTTCAAAATATAAGGCGTTTTAGAATTTCAATAACTTTTTTTTCTTTTTTTCCTTATATACCCCTATTAATTACATGATTATCTGTGTTAATATTAAATAGTAGAAAGAGAAATTAAAATCAGGAACTAAGAATTAATTATATTTTATTAGTCTGATTTTTCATATTTCATTTTCATTTACTAATATCATCTTTATCTTCGGGAGTACTAATTTAACTTTTAACTTTTCATGTTCATCTTTGTTCATTCATTTAATAGACTATTTATCTTTCAAGGTAAGTAATCAAATATCATATCTAAATTTATTCTTTTTATTACGTTTTTTTTAACATTTTCATATTTTAAACATCAAAATAGAGACGAGTCTTAAAGGTTATTTTGAAGTCGTTGAAGATTCATACGAAAATATTGAAGAATGTGAAATTGTTGAAAACTCATAAAAGTATTACAGCAACAATACACATTGATCTGAACAAAAATCCTGAAGAAGAAGAAGAAGAAGAAGAAGAAGTGCACTCTGAAGAACGTAAAGAACAATGCGGTAAAGAACAAAATATTTAATTAAAAAAATTAGTTGTTCTGATTTTAAATTATTTAAAAATAATTCTGAGATAAATTCAAAACTTTTGAAATTCCAATCTCAATCAATCTCAATTAATGTACTGTTTTATTAGAAAAATTAATTCATTTTATAAAACTTCTGATTCAATTTCAATTAATTTAATTAATAGTAATTAATAAGGGTAAAGATGGAAGATTTATAAAAAATTAAACAAATTAAATGTTTTTCTTGGTATGTGAGAATTTGTCAAGTATGTCTTATAATTTGAAACGGAAGGAGTATATTATTTAGTTATAACAAACATTTGATATGATTATATCAACCAAAAGATAAGACTAGAAAAGATATATAACAATACGATCATAGCTTGTTTATTATAATGTTATTCATTTAATTATTTGAGTGTCGGAACCTCATTTGCATGTTTTAGATTAAAAACAAGACAAAATATTCATTTGTAAAAGTTACTTTTGTTAAAAACAAAATTTAATAATTTATTAATATAAATATGACATTTAATCCAATTCTCATTTATGATTATGTTAATATAGTAAATGAACTGCCTACTCATCCACCAAAATATCATGTTACTACTACCACCTACCTTCTATATCGATAATCCCATGGTTTATGGCGCATGTTCTAACACAAAGATACAAATGGTGATATGCAACTGTATCCACATTTCTATATTGTAATATGTATTTTTATTGTATTGAAATAGTAAAAAGAATTCCTTTCATACTTAGAACATATAGATATAATTATTTTTGTTCAATTATAACTTATCCTTAAATTTCTATTACAAGATATTCCACTGGGTTAAATATTTATTTTTTATATTATAAATTAATAGGTCTAACAAAAAGAACTAACATATAAAAATATAAAGTGTATATATATGAAAAAAACTTGTTAAGAAATTATATTAAATAGAAAATATTTTAGACAACACCAAATAAATACTAAATATAGGTTTAGAAATTTATGTAGAAAATATACTTTTATTCTAATATAAAATATAAGATAATTTTAAAAAATAATAAAAAGATTACATAATATTTTATAATATTGTAATATTAAAAAGAAAAAGAGTCAAAAATCATGAAGAAAATGAGAAAAAAAAACTCATTTAAAAATAAAAACGAAAACAAAAACACGTTTCCAAATATAAGAAAACTAGATAAACTCCCTCAAAATACGTATAATGCTATATAATAAATTTATATAAAATAATACAATACTTTATACCATATATTTATATAAAATAGTACAATATTTTATATAATATACTTAAAAAATTACATGAATTTACAGTAATCCTCAACAAGCACAGGCTCTGTCTGCTTCCTCGTCCCAAATCGAAAATCCCCAAAAATACGCAATGGCTAATTTGGCATCTCACTTGTCAGATATTTAGGATTTGGTATATTTATTTATAGCACGCAGACAAGAATCTATGATCAACCGCAAAAAATGGTTTCAGAACCAAATCTAATCCAATAATAACAGAAGGAAAAAGACGGCGGAAATCGTGGTAGCACATACAAATAAAAGTGCTAAAGGTAATAATCAATCTGATTCCGTTCTACTTTCACAATCTGATTCGATTTCGAAGCTCCAGATTTTATTCAGACAATTTTTTTGAAGGAGAATGATGCAGTCGTTGTTGAGCGCAAAGACATGTGTGGGTGTGCGGTCACCGGTTGTAACGAACTCCAAGGAAAGGAGTACGAGGAGAATGATGCAAAGCGTGAATTGTATGAGCTGTAGGAATTTGAGGAGTGTAGTTGTGTCGTGCGGTTCGGATAAGAACGGAAACGAGGGAATCGGCGCGAGTGAAGGGTCGAATTCGAGGTCGTTTTTGTCTCCGAGTCACAACTACGCGATCTTGAAGCACCGGATGGAGATAGCGGCAAAGTCCGAGGTTAGTGTTTTTGTTTTTTTAAAGAAAATGGATTTTTCGTGTTTTATCATTGATGTGGCTCCTCGGTGTTGGAAAGAGGCTTCTTATTTTGTGGAATTTGAAACGGTGGTAGTATTACGAAGAGGCTGCAAGGATTCGTGACTCGCTCAAATGTTTCGAGGACGAGGTTCCTGTTCTGCGTCTGCGGAGGTTGTTGAAAGAAGCTGTTGCTGATGAGAGATTTCAGGTCAATTATCGTTTTTAAACTATTCTTTTTTGCATCTTGATTACATGTTTTTAAGACCATTTTTGTTTATGTCATGTTCCATTTTTTAAGTGTGGTGCGCAATGAAGGTATGAGCATTGGGGTGATTTTTGGCTTCTTCTTTTTCTTCTCTTTTTCTGCACATGCAGGATGCAGCTAAATATCGTGATCAGCTCAAAGAAATTGCTCCACATTCTCTCTTAAAATGTTCAAGTGATTCTACAACCTTGGTATGAAAACTACTTACTTTTACAAAGAATTTCTTTGTTGTGACCTATAGATAGTTCTTTCTTCGTATAATCTCTTCAGGGATTGCTTTTAATTTTACTGTATCACTGAGTGATTACTTCAATGCCTAGTAGCTCTCTTGAAAATCAATGGAATACACGATTTTCAAGTGGTGTTTGTAACTTTTGTTTAGGATTCAGTCCCTTGAAATGATTTGTAATCCAATTCAAAAACACAATATAAATACACACACTATAAACTCCTAAAGGAAAGAAATGATGAATTCATTTTTCATCTGGAGCATGACATAATGTAAAGTAAAAAAATAACTTTCACAGCTTATTTTTAACTTGTTTAGGGAATTCGGGTCCAAGTTAAGAGTGTATATTTAGATGGCAGAAGTCAACCTACAGAGGAGGTATATTTTTTTGAATATAGAATAAAAATTACCAATAACACAAACCGGCCCGTTCAACTTCTCAGAAGACACTGGATTATAACTGATGCTAATGGAAAAACTGAAAATTTCTGGTGAGTTATTTATTCTTATGTTTCTTAAGCTTTTTAATGGTCTTTTTCATTTTCTTTTATTCTCTCATATGGATTTAAGTTTAATATATTTGTTTGCTCTTCACTTTCCACATGCAGGGGAATTGGTGTTGGCGGTGAACAGCCAGCTATATTTCCAAGGAGTAGTTTTGAATTCTCTTCTACATGCCCTTTAAACGCACAAAATGGTAGAATGGTAAGAAATTTTCTTTTGTTCCTTATTATTCTTCTATTAAATAGTCTAGAGGGAAAAATACTCTATTTTTTTTAATTCAAGAAAGGTAGATTATTAAAGTTTCTTTGAGTTTCTTAATTTAAGTTAGTAGCCTTGGAATATTGTTCATTGTGTTTGGTAATGTCACGTGTATCAAATAAATGGATTAGATGTTCAGATGACATGATTAATGCTGAAACCTATATAGAAGAACTCTTAAATGAACGGGGGACAAAAGTAATAACATATCTTTATATGTATTTTTTAAATTACTGTTATATTCTGTTTTTATAACTATTATAATGGTCTCCTTATTTAAGTCCAAAAATAATAGGTATCAGTATAACACTCTTATCAACACTCAAGGTTGTGTTTTAAGAGTGAAAATTGCATATTATCTTCATAGGAAAACATATTTTTATGTTACTTTCATATCAAATGAGTTTGGTCTTAAATGAAGCAGGTGTGGGATTTAGTTTTTTTTTTTTCTATAAGAATTCATTATATTTTTAGACCAAATTTATCAATACAAAAGTGGAAGAATCTTGACTTGCGTTTGATCAAAGGTGCAATAATTAAAAACATATTTTCTCTTATGTATTATGTCTTTCATCATTTGACACTTCTCAATGTTATGAATTAGTTGCTAGTTTGATTCATGATTGATTTCAACTTCCAATCTCTTATCTTCCCATTGAACAGAAAACCTGATGTTTAAATCTCATCTCCTATAATACAGGAAGGTGACTTTGAGCTGATACATGTTGATCGAGTAGGTCCAAGAGCATTTAATGTGGCCGTTGCCCCTTTTTCTCTCTCTCTACTTGGAGATGATGATGGTGAAACCATTTGAGGTAGAATTGCAGCATCACCTTCTCAGGTTGCACCAAATAAGCATTCGGAACATGTTATTGGAACATCTTCTCATAGCCATATTAAGAAATTAAAGCTCATTATTTGCATAATCTGTTTGTTGGAATGAGTCATTGTAAATGTTTTGCTGTGCATATTTATATTTTATTTTATTTTCTTGTTTTGGGGCAGAACCTTACAAATGTATATTAATTGTCGTGTGTACAGAACTCCATCAAGAAATCAATTTTCGTGTGTATATTAATATATTATTGATAGTTCATGCTGTGTTGTGCTTACACCCGTCAGGAGCTAGGAAAACACAATCGTTGGAAAAATTTACGGAAAGAGAATTGATGACGCGATTAACTTGGAATAACCAAGAAGTGACTTGCATGCTGCTTTGTGTTGGACTCGTATTAACATAGTTATCAAATGATTTAACCAGAATTGAAGAAACACCTTGAGTAAGAATTTGAGGAATTTTGAGGCATTGAAGGAAGCAGCACTTTTACGTGAGAATTCAACACGTATATTGAGCTGCCCTTGTTTTGTGCCTAATCATGCGGCACACCTGAAAACTATTATCATTAGAGTTTTCCACCAGGTATTATAATCTCCAAGACTAGAACAAACATCCCTTTTGCAGCTTCCACTTGCCAAATCCTATTTTCTTTTCTCCAAATACTTATCTCAAATGCTATGTTGTATGATCTTCATGGCTAACCACTTCATTACTTTATGCATACCATAAGCATAAGTAGTTAATGTCATGGAAATCCAAAGATTCTCATCACAACTGAATAGCACATTTAACATATTTAAACAACAAACATTTTTCAATATAACTCATACAACTAAGAACTAATAATCATACAAAGAATGAACCACTAGATTCTTGTCATATTAGCCACGGTTTGCTTTTATTTTTAGTTAATGTTCAATGTCCAATGTCCAATGTCCAAATCAGTCTCCAATGTAAATTATGGTGGTATAATCTAAGGTAATAGTCCAAAAGTCCTCAAATGTTAGGTATTATGTGATGGCCAAATGGTCCTTATATCATATCTTCTTCTTTGGCTATTTTTTTATATTAATGTAAAGGAGATTAGTCTTTTTTTCTCTTTCTTTTCTTACTCTTTTTCAATAGTATAAGCCGAATCACAATCAATAAAAGACGAACACCACCACACACAGTTTTTCTTTGCACTTACAAAATAAAATTCACAAACATTGTATTAGGCATTGTCGAATGAAGAAGAGAGTCTTAGGAGTCCAAAAATCAAGAAACAACACTCAAGACATAAGAGAAACTTATTCTATGAATTTGCTAATGATCTAGTAGCAAATATGAACTCAAAATTGTAAAACAAAAAGCACCAAAGGATTATAGCATATGCACATGATAAGGAACACAACAAAAAAAAAATCAACCCATTAAACTCAAGATTTATGACATGAAAGGACTATACATGACTCACAAAACATATGATCATAAAATTGCAAAAGACTCAAATAAGAAGCATTTAAACTGATTAAAATTGAAAGAAGACTCAAAAAATGATAAAATTCATGTGGATCTACCAATAAAAACCTAAAATTTTATCACATGAGACAATTCAAGAAGATTTATGGATTTTGAACCGATTAAAATGAAAAAATAGCACATACAATCGGTAGAAACAACTCAAGACAAGCAAAGAATCATGTAAACAACATAGATTGAAGAAAAAAAAAAGAACATTTATCTTGGAGGAACTGTGCTCTTGATACCACTTGATGGAGCCAATGGTGCGGCTAGCTCCATAGTTGCGTGCGGAAGGTGAAGAGATGGTGGAGTCATGGATTTTGTTCAGTGGAAAAGAAGAAGGAGAAGTGTTTTCGGTGTTGTGCGGTTTGCATATCCTAGAAGAGCTAGGAGAAGAACCTATTCACAAGGAAGGTGCCTTGTGAGACTAAGCCTAAGGGAGAAGAACCCTAGGAGACTCAAGAGAGTATGAGGCTAAGCAAATTGGCAGCATAACATTTCATTAATCTCTAAAGTGTTTTTACATGAGGCATAGTAGTGTATTTATAGGAGAAGAGGCCAACTAGGGCCGAATATGCTTGTGCACATTAGAGGGGCGCGACACATGTCTTCAAGAAACCCTAGTCGCCCCCTTCCTTTACCCTGTCCGCTCCTTCTGAGCTTCTTCACGTCCAAGGGGTGTTGTTGGGCTTAGGTTTCTCAACACACAACCCTCTTATCTCTATATACACTTCCTTTTTGTCACTTATACTGATGAGCCAAAATACAAGCTCTAACAGATTGCTAATCACAACTCTACTTCCTATATACACTTCTTTACTACATTCACCTCTAGTTTTCTGTATATACTACCTTACTGGTAAGCTAAGCTAATGGGCCAAAATACAAGCCCAATTGAAAATAATACTATTTACATCTCTTATTCTCCTATATGTACTCCTTCTAGTATGGCCAATGTGAATATAAGCTTGGGCCGACATATCTCATTGGAGGCCCAATCTTTTTGTATCTTCCTTGCCATGTCCCTGGTGATTGGTTCCTTGTGAGGGGTCTTCCATCAAATATGAGTCCCATCAAGTGCTCCAACACAATTCTTCAAGCAACATAAGTTTATTAACATATATATATATATATAGTGTCTGAAAAATGTATAAAGTTAATTAATATAGTATAATTATTAATAAACTTACCTCGAACCATCTCCATCTACTTGCACCGAGCCCTTCTAAATTATAAGAATGAAACTTCAAATAGTCCTTGCTCACTTTCATTATTGCTCTTAAGACATTATTGAATTGCTTACCTATTGTTTCTTTAGATCTACAATAACTAAATTGTACCACCCTGTACTTAAGATTGTGAGCAAGGATATGTAAAAACATTGCCACTACTTTAGTTATTGGAATATTTTTTGTTCTTACTAATCCATCTCTCTCTTGTAAAATTCTACAAAGTTTGAAAAATGCACTCTTAGTAACTCTTAGTTGTTCAATACAATCTTTTTCTGTTCCCCTATAAAGATGATTAAGGAAACTACGTTATTCTAATTCCCAATTACAAACAGGTTCCTTATCTAAATAATGGTTATGGTACCATGCTACTACACCAATAATCATATAAATGAAACAAGCAATAACCATCATCATTATTTTCTTGAATTCCTCTTTTTTACGTTTTCTTGAAATAATTGTACCATCAATAATGCTAGCATCCATTTCTTAAAAATATGTTAACACTAAAAGGATAAAAAGAAACTAATATTAGTAATATATAAAAGATTTATTAATGATATAATAATTATTTTAGAATATGTTGTTGTACTTACTGACATATGGTGAAAGTAAATAAAAGATGACTTCACTAAAAACATTGTTGCAGAGACTTAAAAATAATAAATATTATAATTAGTTTTACTATTAAAAATTTACAAGTATTAAATATTTTTACTTTTTGTGAACTAGTTTTTTTACCTACTTTTTTCTTAACCAAATCAATGATTTATTTAAACTAAAATTTAATTTTACCCACTATCTTGGACAACTAAAACAATTCACCAAAACAACTAAAACCTGATTCCATAAATATTTTATTAAAAAAACTCAAAAAATTAGCACAATCGATGCCAGAATATTTCTCCATGTCTAAAAAAAAATAAACAAAAACCTATTTTCTAGATAGGCAAATTATCAATGCCAAAATGTTTCCCTTGATCCTAGCATTTTAGGGAGGCTATCATACTTAAGAATATATAAATATGAAATTTGTTGTGGACAATTCTACAATGAAAAAGGCCTCTAGCATACTCCAAATGAAGGGGAAAACCACAAAGCTAAGGATGGCAAAGAGGTGACCCACAACCTCACTGCTGGCTCTTCACCACAGAGGCCTTCAAAGCCTTTATGTGTGACTTGGTAATATTTGTTCAAATATTTCATTAAACAGGTAGTAGGCAAATAATAAACATAGATGATAAAACACAATCAACTATCAAATGCTAAATATAATCAATTGTAGTTCAATATGATTTACAGAAGAAAAATATCAAGAAATAAACAAAACTATAGATCCATGAAAACAAAAAAAGATCAAACTAATATTGAAACCTATATCACAAAATTGAAAATAAAAATTGATATCAATTACTTTGAGTCAAAAAGCTCCAAGAGAAAGAATTTGAGAATGAGTATCCAAGAGTGAACAAAGGCAACAGAGAGAGGATAACTTCGAAGATGAGAGAGAACTCACAGAGGGAGCAGAAATGGCGTGGAGCAAAAGAGAGAGTGGTGTGAGAGAGAGAGAGGATGGTACAGTTGTGAAAACTTGTGTGGAATGCAAACTGAGTGGAGTAAAGAGCAAGGAAAGTGCAAGTGGAGAGAAAGTAGCATTTCAAATTCCTTCTTTTTTGTGAGTAATTGAAATTCTACTATTTTGAGTAATTAAAATTCTTTAAAAAATTCTTAAATTTCAATTACTTTATAATATCCCCATCCAAACAAGGCATTTTAGCTTATAAAATTTTAAATTCTCTAAATAAACGAATTGCCTCATTGAATTACCTTATCGAAACGTAAAAGGTTTGTTTCGTAAAGTAATTAAAATACCTACATTTCAATTATTTTGTTTAGATAGATAAATTTAATTTCTCTTTTAAGATGAAATTTAATTTTACAGTTTTTTAAAATTTTAAATTTTAAAATTAAACTTTACAAAAAATATCAGTAAAATTTAAATATTAAAATGATATTTAATAATTTCATTTTTCAATATACATATATACGATTCAGTTCAGCGTGAGTTTGACTCAACTCAACCTGATATAGGTCTAACTATACTCGGCTTTATGTAGGTTTAACTCGACTCAGCCTAAGACAGGTCCAACTCGACTTGGTTCGAGTATGCCTAACTCGATCTAGTCCATGTTGGGCCCAACTCGACTACGTCCATGAGAGGCCCAACATAACTCGTCTAGGGTGGTCCCAACTTGGTTTAACCTTGGGCGACCTTGACTTGACTTGGCTCGAGATGGGCTCAACTCAAGTCGGCCCATGGCGGGCCCAACTCAACGAAAGACCTGGGTCGACTCTATTAGAATGAATATTTGAGTTTAAGAGGGGGGTGAATTAAACTCTCAAAAGATTTTCGAAACCTTGGCCAATTTCAGAAAAACAGGTTGCAATTGCAGGTGAAAAACAATTCTTTAAAGATTCTTGAAATGCCTTATACCAATGTATCATATATCCAATTCAATTATCAATTAGAAAATTTAAAGAAGCAGGGAAAGAAGATTAACACAAGAGATTTATACTGGTTCACCTTCCAATGAAGGCTACATCTAGTTTCCTAAACACCCAAATCAAAGCAATTCACTAAATTTCAGTTTTTACATGAACCCTACATAAAAAACTAAAAAACAGAACAATACACTTGATCTTAAACCCTACAAGATCTTTATACCCTTGTAAAAGCCTATTACAAGAACACTTTAATCACCCTGATTAAGGAGAAACAAACCCAGTACAAGATTACACAAGATTATGGAACGAATTCACCTGATTTACACTTGCAGTAAAATGAAACAGGACAAAATTCAGGTGATGACTTTTTATGGAAAGATTCTCAATTCAATTTGATCTTGAACTCCCTTGATTAATTTCATAAATTGATTTAGAACACTTGAAAAGTCCTTTTGAACAATGGGTTTTTCTGTAATTGATTTGTTGCCCAGTTCTTTAAAACTCAAAGTATCTAAAACAGAATTGGTTCAATGTTTTAAAATTGTTAGTGATAAAATCAGTTAGTTAAAACGCGATTTAGCTAGTTATTTTCATTAAAATGAATTTTCCAAAGAACACCCAAAATCTAAAAACTGAAAATAGTCAGTTGAAACGCGATTAAACTGGTGAAAATCATTAAAGGGAAATCCTTAAGTGATTTTAGCCTGTTTAAATGTGAATCAACCAGATTTTTCAAAGAGCATGGATTTCTTAAGAACAGCTCCAGAATTTTAGTCGATTTAAATTCAAAAAATAGCTACCTGAAATCAGCTGGAAGCAAAATTCAGAAACAATAGTTCCAGAATTTAAGCTGATTAAAATCTTGAAAATAGTTAGTTGAATTCAGCCAGAACAAAACTTAAAAACACCAGTTCAGAAAATTAATTAACTGAAATCCATACTAGTTGGTTAAAATGTTTAAGATTGACTTAGCCATCAAACTATGAACATTTTAACTGAATAAAAACATGTGTTTTAATGAGTTGAAAAATAGTTAAAACTTTTAAAACACAAGATTAAGTCCAAGATTAAATGAAATGCATCTTACCCCAACTCCTAAGACACTCTAACACTAATATAAAATCTTCATTCTTCAAGCATCATCATCTTCATCATTAAAATGGTTGGAGACATCAAATTAACTTGAAACCAGGTCTTCAAGTCCAACAGACTTTGTCTAGAGCGGGCCTAGGTCGACTCAGCCTAAGGCAGGCCTGGGTCAACTCCGGTCCATGGTTGGACTATCTCAACTCGACTTGGGTTGGGTTTGACTTGACTCGGTCCGGGTTTGGCACTACTCAACTCGGCTTGGCTTGGCTCAACTTGGTTCGGTGGAGAGGGCCTAACTCGAATCGGGTCTAGGGAGGGCCCGACTAAACTCAGGCAGGTGGAGGGACCATTCGAATTGAGTCAATCGGGGTGCACCCGACTTGACTTGTCTTGGTGCGGGCCTGACTCGACTTGTCCCAAGATGGGCCCATCTCAACTCGATCCTAGACTCGGCACGATCTTGGTTGAGCCTGACACGTTTCGACCCTGGTCCAGCCTAACTTAAGTTGACCCATGTCAAGCCCAACTCAAGTGAACTTCGGTCAGGCTCGTTGAATTTGGTTTAGGGCAGGCCTTGTTCGACTTGGCCTAGTACGGTTTGACTCGGCCTGGGGCGAGTTCGACTCGATTAAACCTAGGTTGGGGCTCAGTTCGACTCGGTCCTAAGCGGGCCTGATTCAATTAGGTCTAGGGAGGACCTGACATGACTTGGCCTAGGGCAGATCCAACTCGGCTCAACTCATGGCGAGCTATGCTCGACTTAGTTTAGGACGGGCCCAACTCGACTCCACCCACAATGGACCCAGCTTGACTCGACCCGGGTCAGGCCCTGCTTGAATCATTCTGACCTAGCTCGGCTCAGGTGTAGTCAACGCATCCCAACTTGACTAGGCTTGAAGCAGACTTAGCTCGATATAGACAGGGCGAGCCTGACTTGACTTGGCCGGGGCGGGCCTAACTAAACTTGGGCTGAGGTAAGCCCGATATGACTTGTCCCTAGGCAAGCCCGACACTATTCGACTCAGCTCGGGATGACTTGGCTTGATCCAACAGTGAAATTTCAATTTCCTTCTTTTTTGTGGGTATTTCAAATTCTATTGTTTTACTTATTTGAAATACCCTCTCAAAATTCCTGAATTTGAATTTCTTTCAAATTTCCTTATCCAAACATATCATTTTACTCCATAGTTGTTGGGGAAAGTCCAAACACTCTATAATTTTGAATAATGCTACGTTAGACGATTTAAGCTCCCAGACAAAGCAACTCCTCATAACTATCAAATTATGAACGTATCGTCTATTAAAGGATACCTGAAAAGATCATCAGATGATGAGTCATCAAATGATACGTTTTGGTCTTAACTAATGTTTGGAAGTTTGTTTTATGAAGCTTTTAGAGACATTCTTCATAGCAGTCTAATGAATGAGTACAAGTTCAACTCTCATGTCACATCTTGGCTTCCTTATGAAAAATAAAATTTGTTTTCTCACTAAATTCTTAATGCACCCAAGCTTTATCTTCTCTCAAAGTACACCTACCATGTACAAAGGTGTTTCTTTCATCAAAAGAGGCAAAGTTCACTCTCCAATGAAGGATAAGTGCTACAAGCTATCAGGATCTGTGTGAAGTTTGGAGACACGCATTTATTGCATGAAGAACAAAATTTAATGCATGAACATAAAGCCCTCATTAGACGCAACAAGAAGTTTTCTCAAGACCAACCTAAAGCTGAAGATGTTGGAATAGATCTCTAACGACTAGTTTCTTTTATACTATAAAAGGGAACGTTTGCATCTTAAAGACATATACATAATGCATAGAACACAAGCTGAGAAAATGTGCTGTTGCAAGAAAATTCTCTAAGTTCTTTGTTTTTCTTCAAAACCAACTTTAGAAGAACACTACTAGTGTTGTCTTAGCTACATCTAGAAGTTGCCAAATCTCTTGTTTGTGTGTAATACATATGTCTTCTAGTGTAACTCAAAACCTTTAATTTAATCACAAACCTCCTTTTTATCCTTGTTGAAGTTAGGAGTGACTTTGTGTTAAAGAATACTTGTTGAAGCTAGGAGTGACTTTGTGTTAAAGAATATTTTTATTTTTATTTAAAATTTGTTTTAATTTTAATTTATATGTTTAAAAAGTATTTTTTTACCCTAAATTATTTTTAATATATTAATATAAATCATATTTATTTTATCACATCAATCATATCTACTACAATACTTTTCATCTACTCATTTCTTTTCACTTTTTCTCAATCCAAACAACTTTACTTTCTATTCACTTTCTTCTCATTCTCTTCCTTTTCCATCCTCACTCTCATCCAAACACACCCTAAGTGCTTCCTATTCAATTATTAGACAAAAAAGAACAGAATTAGTGGTATAATTGATAAGAGTAATGAAAATCCAATTACTTACAAAAAATATCAAAAGGAGAACTAAGTAAGTTAAAAGTTAAGAAAAGTTGATTTTGTTAATGTGAAAAGACTGAAAGTAATAGCGAAAATTAACATTATCAACATATTGGGGACCATGATGACCCTTATGATTTTAAACCTATATATTAGGGTTCCCTTTAATCCTTGATGGACCAAATCCGATTTTCACTTATTTGAACTCATATCAGTTTTATTATTAGCAATCTAAAGACTCACTAAAATTAGATCACTTTTATTGAGTCCAACTAAATGTAAATAGCTAATATAAATGTTACAAATAATATATATATATAGCTCACATTAATTATTAAAAATAAAATTTCTAACATATATCAACAATAATCAAATTGAGGCATTCATGCATTACTGTGATCAAAATCCCAAAAAGCAACTATGATTTCAATTTCAATAATAAAATGAAGATATAGAACACCAACCTCATTAACGTCTATTCACCACGAGATGTTCAAATGTGATCAAATTCACTGCAATAAATGAAGTAACAAAATGTAAGAAGATCTTACTTAGGGTGAAGAACCACCACAATAAAGCTCTTGCTTATTCAAGAGGAGAGAAAAACACTAGAAATTCTTATTTGCATTTCATAACTGCAACAAAAACAAAGGTGTTGTGCAAGTTAAAATAAAATTTTATGTCAAATGTTCTTGATCAAATTTAAAACTCAATATTTACGTTGGATGTTATCAACATCCGACGTAAATATAGAGTTTTACATTAAACATAAAATATAAAAAAATTTAAAATAATTGTAAAAATGTTACTCGACTTTTTATATCAAATTTTTTAGTAATACAACATAAAACTAGTTAAAGGATTCACACATTTTCCTCTTCATACTTTTGTTTTAACATATTTGTTAATACTACTTGTGTTTTAACATATTTGCTGACATTGATACTAAGTAAAATTGTCTTAATATAAAATATTATGTTTTTCATAAAATAAAATAATAAGTTCTAAATTGATTTCCAAAGCAATCAATCCATAAACACTCCGAAAAACATTTGAACAACATCGAACGTGTTTAGGAGTTGTAGAGTAGAGTTTGGTTTGGATTAGAAAGTATATATAATTGCAAAAGACGTCTCTTTGGATTCTTTCTTGCATTCACAACATTTTATCTTTATCTTTTCATCACACGAAAGCATCCAATTTACATAAAAACACATTTTCACTCACCTATCCTTGTGATCTTCTAAATTAAATCTAACTTGGTTTTTTTTTCTTGGGTTTTTTTTTCTTGGATGCATTATTCAACTTAATTATACTTACAACCACTTGAAATACAAGGTATGTGTCTTTCTCCCAAACAAAGTATGTGAGTTTGTGCCTATGATATCATGTTCACACTATCTTATATTATATATATATATATATATATATATATATATATATGAGTACGAGGATAAAAGCCAATTTTTCCTATTTTTGCAACTTTTGTTTCAATTTTAGTTTTTTATATTTATGATGAAAAACAATTCTATTATTCTCTCATATTAAAATTTTCTTTTTACTAAATTAGTGTAATTTTATTTTGTTATTACGTAAATGGATAAATTTAATAAAAATTATGTATTTAGGTAAATCTATTTAAAAGCACGATCTTAAATCGTGTTTGCAAGTATAAGTCTGAGTCAATAAAATTATTTTATACTAAAATTGTGCTTCAAATCATAATTTAGTTTTTATTTTTATTTTTTTTGTTGAAATCGAGTATGTAAGTAATTTTTATTATTTTATGATTTAGATTAAAATGGTGGGAGTAATGACGATTTCATTAGAATTTTATGTGGTTAAAACACTAGCAGCTTCTTCTTCTACAATTGTCACAGAGCTTACTCATTCTTCTTTCTTTCATAAGCACATTCCACCAGCTTTTTATTCTTACTTAAGCAAGTTAAGTTGTTTTGTGTCTTTCACTGAGGCTTAATGAAATATGCTTACTTGAATCATTTCAATCTAAAAACTTAAGAAAAAACACTAAAAACATGCTCACATGCATGATTTCAACAAAAATATAAAAGCAAAATAAAATCGTGATTTGAAGCACGATTCCAGAATAAAATAATTCTAATGACTCAATCTCTTATTTAAAATTGTGCAACCATGATTTACTCAAATAAACAAATTTTATAAATTTTGCCCCATTTACAAACAAAATAAAATTACACTAGTTAAGCTATTATTAAAACATAGTTTTAAGAGATAAGAAATTTTAAATTTTTGTTAATTACAATTAATTTTAGGCACTGATTGATTTGTCAAAAGAAATTTACATTTGATTTAACTACCTTTTGTATAACTTAAAATAATTATATTTCATAAATTGTTATTGAACATTTAGAAGTTTTTCTTTTGAAACATTTTTTCAACTTCTATTTCTCAGCATGTATAATTTTTATTTTTATTTTCACATTCTGATAAAAATTATGCTGAGTTAAATTAATCCTGTATCTTAATAAAAAAATATTTATCATAATTCTAAAATATTCTGACACATTAAAATAATATTTGTTTTAAGAATTATAATTAATATCTATAGATAGGTACATAGATACCAAAAACTTGAACCTTTCACGTCTTTGCCTTAACTTAAAAGTCACTTTTTCGAATTTGGATGTCAAGATGGTTTTATATAAATAAAAAAGACCCAAAATATTCTCAAATGATAAAAAATGGATTACTTGTTTAGATTTATTTTATATTTTTGTCATTTTATCGAGGATATAAAATGTCCTATTCATTATTATCTTTGGCTGGAAGCAACTTCCACTTAGACATTTGCGAAATATCTCTTAATAGTGAGGCTCTTAGAACTTTTAACATCCTAATTATACAGATTTTTAAATCTCAACACTATCCATCCATCTTATAAATCACTTTCCATCTAAAATTTCAAGATAATATGATTTATTTTGTTCATTTTATGTATTGAAAATTGATAAACATTTACTTTTAATTTATTTTTTTCTTTAATTAAAAATAATTATAACATTAAAGTAACCACACACAAAAATTAATCCACTAACCACATCTCCAATGTCATGTCTTAATTATTTTTTAATCCCATAATACATTGTTTTTAAAATTTTATATTTATTTTCTCAATGAAAGAATAGTATAAAATCTTATTTAAACTTATAGTTTCTTCCATGTTATAATTGTAGGTAAACTTTATTCTTAAACTTATTAGATCTTATCATAATATATGATTTTTAAAATTTTATATTTATCTTTTTAATGAAAAATTAGTATAAAATCTTATTTAAACTTATCAATTATTTTCCATTATAATTACATTTAATATAAATAAATAATATTTTATTTTATAGTTTAAAATTTTATATATTTATATCTTATTATCATATTAATATATCAATACACAAATTTTATAAAAGTTTATTCTTAAATTTATGACTAAGATTTTAAACAAAATTTTATAGAACTTTATTCTTAAACTTATGACTAAGATTTTAAACTTACAAGTGATAAGATCAAACTCTAAAAACAATTCTTTATATAGTTAACCATCTTTCTTATGAATTTCGCAGCGTCACGTCCTTTTTTTTAACAAAATTTTGTTGTCGCCTAACAAAAATAGAGAACATTATAATAAAATAATTATATGACCAAATAAATGAATTTTTCCTTTTAATGACCCTAAGAACATAATAGTCCCTTTTAATGGAAAATGAAAAGATGAATAGTGTTCATTATTATACTATACAAAGATAATCTTAATTATTTCTTTAGTTTTTTTTTTCAATTTTAAATGAAAACATAGAGAAAAATAGATGGTCCCTTAATATATATATTAATGGTTTATATTTATCTTGAGTTTGTAGAAAAACAGTTTCACATGAAAAGTATTTATTTTCAAAACTATTTTCTGAACAGAGAAATTAATTGAATAAGAATATTCAATCATTACCATATATCAATGATATTCATGGCTTTATAATGCATTAAAAAAGAAAATGAGAAATGATTTACAAATGATTAATTGAATACAGAAAAACCACAACGAATAATGAAAAAAATCCAAAAAAGTAAGATTGCATGTTAATTAATAATGAGCTTTTAGTTTATGTGACCTTTTTTTACCAAGCTCTTCGAATCCAAAGCATAAAAACAGTTAGCAAACGTATAAAAATTTATTTTGTGAAATCACCATCATGTTTTCCTCTCCAATAAAAGCTTTCGCGTATAGATTCAGTTACTAAGTTATCTGAAACGTGGTTAGTTAGTGGTGCCTGATATTTTCAGTCTCTTGATAATAACTTATCCAAGTTGATGAGAAAAAAGTGAATGTTAAAAGCCATAAATTGTGGGGAATATTCATTAAAGTTATGTAACCCGTGGCTGAACTTAATGTTGGCTTAGCTCGTGTCCGTACTGTGTCACGATGCTTCACTTTTGCTCAAACCCAAACAAGCCTCAAGGACGAAGGCAGATTCCATTTTACTATTATGAAATGTGTACCATATGTGGAGATAGGACCACTTTGGAAGTGAAATTCCTAGGCAACACCAACTACTACATTTTGTCATTCATGTTTCTCTATCCAAACCACCATTTATATGACTATTCAAAAATCTAAGTGGCATTTTTTTAAAGTGAAGGTAGGACGTGACAAACAAAATTCAAACTACTTTATATTTATATTTATATATATATATATATATATATATATATAAATATAAATATAAATAAATCTAATTAATAAGATATGATTAGTTTATTTTTTAACTAAATTATTGTTGATTAATTGAAATATTATTTATTTAATCTTGACCAAAATATATCATGTTATTTAACGTTAATTAAAATATTATTAGTTTATTTTAAATTAAAGATAACAAATAAACTTATATTTTTTAATATTGTTATTTTTAATTTTAGAGAATATTTAAATTGATTAGCATGGATATTGGTTATTAGAGATGGTAAAATGAATTTAAATTTGTGAGTCAACCAAGTTTGAGTTGGGTTGAGTTGTAAAAGATATAGTCAGTTTAATGGGAATTGAATATAATTTATTGGGTTTGAGTTTAGTTGGAGGTGGATTGACCTATAACCTACCAACAACAATCTTTTACCAATTTTTTCATTATTTTTTTATTAAAATTGGCTACTACTTTTAATTATGAGGTTGATACTTTATTTTTTTAATACTATTATGTTATTCAATTGTGTTTGAATGATTAGTTACTTAATTTATTTGTTTGCTCAATTATATAGGTTAATAGTTTGATTTTCCTAACTATATTTAGAGTATCATTTTTCAATTATGGTTAATGGTTGGTGAAAAAGGTGAACATTGTAATTGTACAATTATAAATAGGTTGTTTAAGTTAATCCAATTTGATTGCACTGCAACATATAAAACCTACATAACCCCACTTGACCTACTAGCACGTGATGGGTTAAGCTAGGTTATAAAATTTTTGACTCACTAAAAAGTAAGTCGGGTTGAATTGACTCATTTTTAGCTCAACTCGTGGTGAACCAACCCGTATGAGCCAAGTTGACTCATTTTGACACCCTTATGGGTGATATCTAATATTTTAATTAGGAATGAGGACAAGAATATGGGTGATAGCTTGACTTTAATCATAAGTCACACAGGCCTGCCCGTTAGGCTAGATCGATTTTGAAAGCTCTAAGCGTAACAATCTAAGCGCCACAATTCAATTCTGACTTGGCCCACATGGCCTCTAGCCCACTTGACATTCCCCATGGGACAATTGATGTCACCCACAACATCCAAAGTGACTTTGGCGGCTTCCAATTCGGCCTTCAGACGCTGGTTCTCCATGAGGAGAGATGATGATGCATTTGGTGGTTTTGGATAGAAGATAAACTTGCACCATGGCAACAACATTGTGAACACAATCTTCATCTGTGAGGAGGTAGAGATAGGTTCATTTTGGACTAAAGAATCCAGATTAAGACTTTGAAAAACGAAGATCAACATAAGGAATGCGAGAAAGAGGAAGAACTAAATGAGCATCTGCCCTCTCTTTAGATTTCAATCTTGAAAAAAAAAACTCAGCAACGTAGTGAATGCGATGAATTCATTTGAGTTCATGATAGAAGGGGGACTCTTTATGGTTGTCTTGGTAGGCAGCTAACACCACCTTCGTAGCTCTAACAAAGGATCTTAAGCAAGGCGAGGTGGAAGAGGTTTTTCAATAAGAAACTCTTTGCCTTTATATAAGGAGAAGGACAACTTAATAAAGTGAATGGTGCGTTTGGATATACGTAAAAAGATGTTGATTGAGAGATAAGGCATTTCATATTTCCATAGCTGATATATTCTTTAGTTTTACCACCTTTTCTTTCTTTTTCTCTACAAAAAAATATATTAAATAATTAATGTATATATATTTTTATAGCTATACTTTTTAGATTGAGTATTTTCATACTTTTAAAAGGATTTTACATCATTTAATCATTATAAGTGTCAATTTTTTGGTTTCTTTGTTTGTTATATTTTACACTTGTCATCTTTTGCATTTTATACTTTATCTTCTTTAAGCATATATTCAAAATCATAGAGGATGTTGAACTTTTTCCTTAACAATGTGAGAATAAGTGTGAATATGAGTATACCACTACCCGTGACACTCTCGTTTTAAATTAGTAAAACACTCTTACTTTATTAAATAACCTAAAAAATTCATTTCTCATTATTCTCTTTGGTGCTTGGTTTAGTTTCATTTGAAGAATCCTTCTTTCGCTACACAATTCTTCACACACTCTCTTAACTGCTTGATTGTTCGATACTCACCAAGTTCACTCAAATGTGAATTTGTTCAAACAATATATTGCATTTCAGGAAATGTAGGACCTCAATTTCATTGAACTAAATCACTTTTAGGACACACATTGTTGTGCAAGAGAATTAAAGCTAAGCCAAACGAAAAAATTGGTTTTGAAAAGTTTCTTTAAAACATTAACCCCTTAAACTCTTGAAAACTTTCTTGAAAAGATTACCCTTAAACTCTTCTTAAACTAGATCAAATAAAAAATGAATACAATTAATTGTGAAATTAAGATTGGTAATAATTTGCACACAATACTCAAAAATAGAAGAACAATATGAAAATATAAAAAATTGATGAGAAAAATTACACAAAAATTTATTCTAGTTCATATCATAATAGATCCTATATCTTGTCTTAACTATTCAACTTAACAACAGTTGGAATTCATTATCTTTATATGTCAACTACAAACACTTAACACATACGAAAATATATAGAAGATAAGAAGTAAGCAAATAAACTCTAAGCACACTCAAGTAGGATATATTCTACTCTTGAATCATACCAAAAGAAATACAACAAACAACTATTGAAAAACATAAACACCTTACCTTATATCAATTCATTTTAAAAATTACACATGTTTCTCTCAATACATATATATTTTCTAATTTATTCATCTCGCCATTTATCTATATAATCATCACATTGAATAAAGATAAACATTAATTCTCCTTACCTAGACGAAGTGTATCTAACAAACACAATTTTTTTTTAAACACTTCCAAAAAATCCACCAAAATTTAAGAAATCTATTTAGTGGTAATCTATAACCCAACAATATCTTCTTATAACCCATTAACTGAAACAAGAAGAAGAAAAAAAAAACTTACTAAAAATTGAATCACTTACTAAATTTTCATTCTAATTGGTTTACTAAACTTCTTATCTTCATTTCTACTTCACTCTAAACATAATAACAATTTTCAAATTTTTATCTATTTAAAATTATCTTAAAAAATCTCTAAATTTTATTTTGGTTTTAATGGATTAAATCCCGTTCATATCCACCCTAAATTGTAAACTAATTAATTTGGTGCTGATAAAAAAAATATCACATAACAAATAAGAATGTCTTATTTCTATTTTAATTTGTTGTTTGAAAAATTAGTAGGTAAAAGGAAAAAAGTTATCTTAGTTTCTTATTTTATTTATTAATTTAAAAATATCTAAAAGTTAGATATGTTAGGAATGAATAAGATATAAGAAAAATCTTCCACCCTCATCTTATGATAAATAATGTTTTATTTTACCCTTACCTCCACAATTGTCATTACGTTATTATTACAATTCCTTTGTTATTATTTATTATTATAACTATATCTATATCTATAACCATCATCGATTATCATCGTTGTGCTATTACAACTACTACATACATAATTAATAACCAGTGTTTATTATATTATATATTACTATAATATTTTGTTATTAGTATAACTATATTTTTTTACTAATATCAATATATTATATTATTACTATTATAATTACACGAATAATTTTTATAAAAATAATCATTTACCATTATAATTATTTATAATTTTCACTATTATTATTATTATAATAATTTTCAGTACCATTACTTTTGTAATAATAGTTTTTTATTTAACACACACATAAATATTATATATATATATATATATATATTCCAATTCTTACAAAAAGGTTTTCTACAGAAGATAAAATAATCATATTAATATATTTTCGTATTCTTTCCTTGTTAAATTCTAATTACCAAATGACCCTTTAAAGTTAGTTTGGTATCCTATATGTTGTCTCGTTAAGGTAAATATTTGTTACTTTTCTTGAATGAAAGATGAATTGTGATTTTTTTAATTGATAATTAACGGTTGAGAATAATTTAGATACCTTTCATTCCCCTCCTTACCACAACTTTTTATGGTACTTTATGACAATAGGTTGAAGAGGGATGTGCAAAAGTAAAGTTCAAAACTACTAGTATTACGTTGTTAACTAGTTAATAAGAGGAAATAATTAATTTTTATAAAAATATGAAATAACAGCTACTTTAAAAATATATATAATATTTTGTGTAGATGTAACCTTTTTTGGGGTTGTGGGTCTCTTCAATCATCATTGCTAGTACCAACTCGAAAGTCCAAAGGGAATTTTCACAAAATCTTATGCACATAACATAATTACCTCCCTCCCTTTCAATTTTTAAAGTGGCAAAGTAATCTAGAGCATTTTAGAGAACATGTTTACAAAATGCATTGAAGTTGTTTAGATTATTGCTCTAAGCAACTCTAGTGCGGGAAGATGTTGAACATGATCATCACAAAGAAGAAAAATAATAAATATAAAAAATAAAATTTAATCACAAACCCGATTTAGACCGCAAAATGAACAAAGTAAAAAAGATTATGAATAAAATCACGAAATCATCAAAAAAATTCAACAAAATAAATTGTCGAATGTCCTTATCATATCCCATTCAATGTAACAGATGTCCTCGCATGTTCTTTATTTCACTTTTTTTTCCTAGATTAGCTTTTGTTTACTTTAGTGAGTTAGGGATTGTAATAATTTTAATCAGGACCGTATTTAGAATTCCGAGATATTGGATAAAAATTAAGATAGAGTTATATGTTAATATAGTTAATAGTTTTTTTTTTCTTACTTTTTAAGCTCTAAAATTATTTATTAAAATTTTATAATAATTTTAACATTTTATTCTTAATAGATAATATAACTAACTTATTTAATTTATTTTGTAGCATAATTTATCTTAAATATTATTTAAATAATTTTAATTTTGAAAAAAAAAATTTAACAGTAATGTTAATAATATTTTATAAGTAATGTATGTATTTGGAAAAGAAGATGATCTTTAATTTTATTTGTTATTGTTATTTTTAAATAATTTTAATTCTGAAAACAAATCAAAATCATCCATGGTCCTTCAAATTTAAAATCTTTTTAAGATTGATACAATAATTTTTCAATTTATCTTTTCCTAAAATTTTAAATTTATTTTGAATCAAATAAAAAACAAAACATGTTTTCATATTCTAAAAATTGTTCAAATTAATTCTCATTAAAATAAATAGATTGATCTCATATGCAAAAAATAATCAATGCAAAAAAAAAATATTTAGCAAAATGAACTATTCTATCATTATCAATGTCATAAAAAAAAGTTCCTATGAATCTTACATGTTTTTCATTGAAATTAGATTTTATATTCATTTCAATAGAAATTTCTTTGGTGGATTTTAATGTAGATGCAAAATCATTTTTCTTATAATTTTTTAAATAAGTTATAAGGCTTCTTAAGTGATCTATAGCAACATCTATATGCATACTTTTAGATTGTGTGATTTTACTTACAAACTTAACCGTAAAATGTATATCATACCAAATATTCATTCCCAATAAAAATTCAAAATTTAAAATTTTCCATCTCATAAGTCGTCAAATACATGACTTCACTCTTTATCTTAGGATCTTCATTAGTTTTCAATAATTAAACAAGTGTGTCCCTTATTTTTTGTGCTTGAAACTTTATGGCTTTAACACTTTCAATTCCACATTTCCATCTTGTTTGAGATAGTGATTTAACTGACTTAGATACATTTTCCTGTAAGATATTCCGTTGTTTGGTAGGAGAAGTAAACAAAGAATACACACGTTGCAAAACTCCAAAAAAGATAAACAACTCTAGTATATGAATTTGCCATACCACCTAGAATTAAATTCAAATTATGACAACCACAAGGAGTATAATATGCTCTAGGGTTTATGTCCAGCAATCTCTTCTATACTCCTTGACTTTTACCTTTCATGTTAGACTCGTTATCATACCCTTGCCTCCTAATATCATTAATATCAAGGTAATATTTTTTTTAATACATGAGTAAGTTTCTCAAAAAGACCTTTTTCTGTTGTATCATTGACTTGCAAAAACTCTAAAAAGTATTCTTTTATTTTGATGGGACAACTCAAAGTATCAGCACATCTCAAAGTAAGAGTCATTTGCTCTTGATGACTTGCATCTAGATTACAATCAAGAATGATAGAAAATTATTTTGCATCTTTAACTTTTTTCGTATAACATTTTTTTTATTGGAGAAGTTAAAATTCTATAAGTTCATTCAGTATAGTCTTACTCAAGCAATGATTATGAATTTTACCATTCTTTATACGCTTAACATATGCTTTTACATAAGCGGATCAAATTCCGCTAACATCTCAATCAAACTAAAAAAGTTTCCACTGCCATTTTGGTATATTTCTTCATTTGTCCCACATAAAGCTAAATTGTTTTTAGAAAGATGTTTAACTATAACTATAATTCTTACCAGAACTTTCTCCCAATATTCCTTCTCCTTATTAATTTTTTTAGGAAAAATTCCAACTTCCTTTATAATTTTGAATGGATGCTTAAAAACAATGAAGTATAAAATACAAAAGTTGTTGTGTCTAATAGATGATACTTAGTCCGATAGATGATGCTAAGTCTAATAGACGATGTACCTTGTCAAACTATTCTCACATCAGATCATATTTGTATCGTCTGATAGATGATACTCTTTATAGTTCATTAGATGATACGTTTCAACAACCTTAACATTAATGTTTATTCCTTTGAAGTATAAGAACATTTCTTCAAAATGTCCTATGCACTAAGTCCAAGGATATCTCATGTCTTCTCAAAGAACAAGTTGAAAGAAGAGCTAAAGTTGCTTTGTCACACCAAATTGCTGATGTGTTCAGTGAAATATACCATATACGAAAGTCTTCTTACAGTAAAAGAGGTAAAGTTCACTATCTAATGTAGGATAAGTGCTACAAGATATCAGGTTTAGAGCTTAAAGAAGAATCATGCATTTATTACATGAAGAGCTGCATTTAATATAATCTACGTGAAGCCCCAATCAAACGATTGAAGATCAAGTTGTTGAAGCCAACTTAAAGTTGAAGATGTCAGAATGAGACTCTAACAGCTAGTTGCTTTCAAGAACTGTATAAGAGCCCACTTCAAGGAAGAAAACAAGATGAGTGATAAATTAATCAAGTGTTGAAATGCTGATGTTTTCTCTCCCAATCCTTAAAAGCTTTAGAAGAACACTATTTGTGTTTCTTAGCAAACTCTAGAAGAAAATGTTTCTCTCATATCCATCTGTAAGATGTTAAAGCTTTTAGATTAGCTATCCAAGTGAGTGTTTAATCACTCTTTCTTTTTCTCTGTAAAGGGATTAGTCAGGAGTAACTACATTCCCAAAGAATACTTGGTTAAGCCAGAAGTGACTTGTAAAAATTAATACTTGAATAGGTTGGCTATGAGCCAAAAAAATACTTGTAATTTGCAACGATAGTCTGCCTAGTGGAACTCAATCTGTTAGATTGAAGAACTGGACGTAGTCTGGGTTGTCAGACGAACCAATGTAAATAAGCTGTGTGAAGTATATCTTCTTTCAATTCCTTTGAATTATATTTTACAATTGTAGCTAACTCAAAGGGAGATTTTTTATATACAAAAGCTTTCTTAACGTCTTTATCAACAAACTAGGTGCATCTGTTGAATACAAAGTATCGTCTGATAAATCCTTTCAATAGACGAAAGTTTGAAGTTTTTCAAAGCACAATTCAACCTTCCCTTCTTGTATTTTACCTAGTTTTCACGAATTTGTTCTTAAATCTCCTTATCGATTTTATTTTTCATTCTCAATCTTGCTTCTAATTCAATCCATTCATCCATATTAGTTACATGTTCATAACTTGTTTTGTGACTCTTAAGCTTGGAACCAATATTTTTTTTCAATCTCTAGTACTTTCATTAAATAATTGATTAACGATACAATCACTACTTTTTAAACAAAATAACTCACAGCAAAAACAATACACTTTATCTAAATCCTTTGAATAAACTAGTCATCTTCGATCATATTTTTCTCCCTTTGACGTTACTTTTTAGTAGTAAAACAAAGAAAAGTATAAATTATTTTCATCTTTTGAATACTTTATATTGTTATACCTAATTGGACCATTTTCAATTACTAAATCTCTAAAATTTTCATCAATAATTTTCCATTATCCTGAATCATAAATAATTTTAGAAACTTCATAAATATTTACGTACTATCTTCTTGACTAGAATCGAGATTATTGATATTGTTAAGATTTTCTACCTCTTAAATGTTTTCATTATCAGTATTTTGCTCTACTATATTTGTCATATTTGTATTTGTTGAATTAGTTGTAACATCCTTTTTATGAATAGTAAAAAATTTACGAAAAACACCTTGTTGAGATTGAATTAATTTTTCAATTCTTCTCTTTTTTTTCAACTTTTTAAAACCAGATACATACTTTCTATTGACATATTTTACTAATTGACTAAAATAAAAATAACAAGAAAATAAATTTTAAAATTAAAACAATGAAACAATAAAACCTAGAAAGTGAAAAGTTATATCCGTGAATGAAAATTTATTTAAGTTATGGTTATGAACCATCGAAGCTATGAGTATCCAAAACTAAAACTATAGTGACAATCACTTTGCTTGCACCTACAATGATAAACAATAAAAAAATGAGATCTAAAAATAAATGATTTGTAAATAAAAGTATTGTACTAAATTGTTTTTTCTCTTCGAAATAATTTAGATCATTTGAAAATAATGAATGAATGCTTATGCCTTATTGTCTTGACCTTCATAACGACCATGACAAATTTACAATACAATATCATGCAAGAAGTGCACTACAATGGATTATTAATGGTGATAAGTAAGAAAATGCATTGATGTATATTGAACCCACACCTAGAATTACACTGACTTAGTAGTTTTAAGGTTCTTATAGAGTAGGAATCAACAAAAAAAAAAGGCAGTGTAGAATCGTATTGCTCCCAATCGAGCTCTCAGGTTAGACAAGAAGAAGGAATTGAGAATGGGAATGGAGAGAAAATGAGAAAGAGATAGACTAGAGAGGAAACAAAGAGGTTGGAAATTTATCATATGTAAAAGACAAAAGTAAGTAGTGATAAAATGCAGAAACAAGATCTAGAGGGGAGGGGTGAATAGATCTTTCGAAAGATTAGTCCGTTAATTAAAAACGCGAATTAACTTGTTGATTTTTCGTTTCCAGATTCAATTGAGTGAATTAAATGCAAATTGCAAAACCCAGAAATCAATAAAGTGCATAATAGAAAATAAAGAAGTGCACAGATGATTTATACTGATTCACTCTTTCATAAGAGCTACATTCAGTTACCCAACCACAAATAAAATTTCACTAATCAGAAAATTTGTTCTTTCAAACACTTACAACCCTACTAAGCCTAAGAACCACCAAGAACACAAGTCTTGAACCCTACAAGACTTGTACCCAATCACTACAGAACCCTACTACAGTTCCTTTGGATAACACTAATTAAAAAACGCACACAAGATACAATTCAAGAAATGAGATCAACTGGTATGTTTACAAGCAAAGATCAATTCTGAAAATTGAAGGATGATCTCCTATGCAACTTCTCAAAAACCAATTTCAATGATCAAGATCTAATTCTTGGATAGACTATAAATATATTCTTACTTAGAAAGGTTCTCTCTCAATTCGTGTTTGAAAAAGATTCGTAAAAGTCTATTTTAATTTCGTAATTCAAACTATTTATATGGAGAGAGGTTTTCATAAAAATTGATAGTTTTAACTTACCAAAAACTTGACTTAATATGTTAATTTTACTTAAAAGTAAAATTAATGGATCAGTTCAAATTTTTAATAAAATAAAACTTATCCAAAGTGTATAACATCTGAGCCAAAGACAATTAATCTATTGAAAAATAATTTCAATAGATTAATAAACTTGTCTTATTTAAGATCTTCAGTATTTTTAACACATTAAATTAATGCTTTGACTAATAAAAATTACGGTTGAAGTTAATTTTAATATTTCGAAAACATTTTAACATATTAACGTAATCTTTTAATCTATTAAAAACATGCAGATGATAAGATAATTTCTAATATAGTTTTCATCAACAAATCCAAGACTAAATGATCATACAAATGACTAAGTGAGAAATGCTTACAAGACAACTTAGAAACACAAAATTACAATTACACAAGGTCTTCGTAGGCTACAACAAGATTGACTTCATCAAATCTTCAAGGCTTTGATCAACCGAAAAACTCCATTCTCATCAAGTAGTAGTGACTCTTAAGTGTTGAGTGACTTTTTCATTTACAAAAGCTAATAAACATATTGTGGTCTTTTAAATAATTTTAATAATAAGAAAATAAAAAATATGAAAAAAATATAAGATATGTGTCTTATAAAATATTAGATCTTATCTCAAATACTATTAATTTTTTAAAAATAAATTTATATTAATAATATTACTATTAAAAAATTGTGGAGACCTTATAAATTTAAGAGCTTTAGACAATGACATCCTAAATTTAATTACTAGTATTATTATAATATTATAAAATAAATTTTTTAAAATTTCTAAAAAAAATTATATACACAGCTGTCCATAAATCCCAATATGTTTATTCTAATTCTAATTATTCTCAACACCCACTACGTTTTTATGTTTATAGAATATTTAGTCACACCAAAGTATTATGTATTTTTCATTTAATATAATGTCTACTTTGTCTAGTTTCAATAAAGATGAATGGGTAATCGGATTTAATACTATTTAACTTAATGAGAGTCGTGAATTTACCTAAGTGAAATTTTTATATAGTAATTAACTGATATAACTGTAATGATTATGATTGAATGTATCGAAGAATTCAATTATTAAAGTAAATAAGTTATTAATCCAATATTGGAAGATGATCAAAGAAACACATAAATAAAGAGTCAATAAAAAAAATAGTTGCACTAAGAAGAATGATATGTCATTGGCACATAACATTTTCACGCAAGAAGATTCAACCAATATAAATTTTAAATTTAGAAAGATGAACCAAAATGACCATCAACGTTTACAAATAGTTATTAAAAAAATCAAGATTTCTTCTTCAAGTAAATATTCGTATCTTCTTACCATCTTGAAACACGCATTTAAGTTCATGCATAGACATCATCACCACTTATGCCGATAAAAAAACATGTTTACTAATATTTCATTACACAGAAAAAACATCTAAAATAAAAATAAATACAAACTAATCTTTATATCGATTTATATGGCATAAAAATGTAGAGGAGAGAAAAAACATAAAATTAAATAAATTTATTGAATTAAAGAAGTCACACTAAATATCTTTAGACTATGAAATTTTCATTAAAAATATTATTTAAATATAATAATATTGTCTTGGTATAATTTAATTTTCATTTATACATCTATTTAAAATGTTTTTTAATTGAAATTATTTTTTAATTAAAATTTTATTATATATTATGAATTAGATAATTTTTTAATGAAAAATTTAATTATTTTACTAGCAAAAATTTAAACTAATTTATATTAATAAATATTCTTATATATTATTATTATTATTATCAAGAAATTACAAATTGATTGAGAGTAAGTATTAAAATTATCATCCAATCTTAATACAAAGATTCAATTGGGAAGAACAAAAAGAAATATTGAAAAGTTTGTTAATGGTAAGCACATTAACAATTGAAGGGTTAAAGTAAAAAATAATATAAAAAGAATATGTCATAATGTGAGGAGGAAGTATTGAAAGAAGACATCAAAGAGAGACAAATGATCAAATAACTATTTAACAAATTGATGAGTATTGTCTTGAATAAAATTGATGAAGAATGTGAGAATGTAAAAGAGTCATCGATACATATAACATCTACAATGTCAGTATTAAAGTAAAGATGATATGAAAAAAATGTCATAGTGTAAAAAGAAAGAAATTGAAAGAAATGAATAAAGCATAAACAAAGAAGGAACAATGTGAGAGTTAAGGGTCTTCCAAACAAAGTAATGATAAGAGATTTTATAAAAAAAAGAGCTCATAAAATTTTGTATGGAAAGAGAAATTGCACACGAATACATCAAAGAAGAAATTTCAAATTGCTTATCTACGTCTTAACAGTTGAAGAGTGAATTAGATCGAGACATTACATAAAGCAGTTACTTAATTTTTTGTAATTTTTATTTTAAAAATTAGAACTATAAATAAAATTATTACAATAAGATAAGAGTGACAAATTGTATTTGCAAATTTCTATGAGCAAAGTCTACACTGAAAAAAATTGACAAAATTTCTCTTAATACTAACAATTTAGATCACTCTTTTCATAACTTTATCAATTTCTCTTTTATCCTTGATAATTTACATTTCATGCATGTTTACATTCTCTCATAAAATTTATTTTTCAAGCATTATTTAACTTTCTTTGCAACTATTTATTATTTTTAAGTCATTTAATTTTTAAACATTTACATTTCTTACACATTTATTTATCCAAACAAAATCTTTAATTTATAAGCATATTTTTTCTTTTAAAGCAAATCTTTACCAATGAATCCATTCATAATTTAACAAAAATCTTATAAAAATTAGAACTACATTTCGATATTATTTTTTTTTACATAAAAGTACATTTTATCTGGTGTTTAGTTTAAAAAATGAAAAAAATTAGAATTACATTTCAATATTTATTATGTATTTAATGTTTTTTATCTTTTTGAATTATCATAATAATAATATTAAAATTGACTTTGTGTTAGCAATAAAATCTTGAATGTATTATTTTTTGTTCAACATTATTTTACAATTTAAAGTAACAATTAACAGTAAAAAATATTTTAATTAAAAATCATAAGGTTGTTAATATAAAAAGAATCTATATTTAGAAAATAAAACTTTATTTAAATTATTTAAGTCAAACAAATTTCACCAAAAACATTCCTAATCAATTCTAAATAAAAAACATAAAATAATAAATTTATTAAAATTCTTTAAAAAAAATTTATAAGAATAATTTCAAGCTTATATAAGTTGTTGATATAATATATACTTCTAAAATAATAAGTTACTATTATATATAAAATGTAATTTTATTTTTCCTATTTATTAAATTTATTTTTTATATTGTATTTCTTTTTCTAAAGAGGAGATAAAGAGAGTAAATTATTTTTTAAAGACAAATATATAAGTGTGAGTTCTAAAAAAACAAATACATTGCGCTGCTGACATTAACCAAAAGTTGTTGAGATAATCTCTACTATTCTTGCTACCATGATATAACCATTGTCTTCTTTAATTAATGGAAAATATATAATTTGTTTTCATAGATATTAATTATAAAAAAAATTAAAATAAACTTTTAAGATTTTAGTGAACAAATTTTAAAATTTATCATTAATTTTTTTCTCTTTTCTGTATAAGATAAATCCTTTTCTTTTCATGTTAAGAAAAAACAAAAATAGAAAAGTTGGTATTTAAATAATTTTTTTTCTTTATTTCTCTCTAATATTTTTTACTTCTCTAATATTTATTTATCTCATTTTTAATTAAATATATAATTAAACACTATCAACAAAATAATTCATTTTCTTTAATAAAAAACTACAAATATTTTTTTTAACTTAACAAAATAACCAATATACTAAATTTCATTTTTTTTGCAATATTGCATTTTCTTTCTTAGATACATATAAAAAAATGATAAAATATAAAATAGAAAACATTTTTTCATCCTATTCATTTTATTTTTTAATCACAATTTTTGTAAGATTACAAGTATAACATTAACGATGTACATAAAAAAATCTAGGCCAAGATAATTTTTTTAAAAATATTTATAAATTATAATAAAATTTGAAATAAATTAAATTCTTTCATACTTAAAACCAAGCCATACATTCTTAGTTTTGAAGAAACTAAACAAAAAAAAATCCCAAAGATCTTCAAATACAAGTTATTTTTTTATTTATAAGAAAAAATAATTCATGCTATGTTCATATTTTTATGAATATTTATAAAAATAATCTAAATCAAGCCTTAATTTGTTTTTTGGAAAATAAGATAATGGTGTTTTATGGGAAAAAAACCAATGAAATTAAGAATGTCTATTGAGAAATCTGAACTAAGAAAGTGGTATGTAGTTGTCATGCATTAGAAACCCCATGAACATATAGCTACATTTGCTAATGGTTCATAGTCATGCATCTATGATTACAAGGATCATGCAATCACTGTTGTTCCAATCCCAACAAATCGAGGTGGTCTCAACTCTCAAAAGTGGACCCCAAAAAAGGAATCAACAATTAACATTTTCATTCTTTCACTCTCATCAACCTCTTCACAACTTTCTTTCATTCATTCATTCACCCAACTCTTCCTTTGCATCCTGCGATAATTGTGTCCAGTAATACACACACCAATTGTGATTTAGAGAATCAAATGTAATAGAAAATGTTTAGTTAAACAATTAATAAAAGATTATATATTGCATATTGTCCAAAGCAACCATCATGTTTCAAACTATTGTTGAAATCCTTATCCTAATAAGGTTTTCTACACTCTAATGTACCCTACAATCTCCTCATTTTTTACCTTTTTATTTTGATCTGTGTGTCTCTGTCATCTCCTCCTGAGTAAGTTAAGCACTTTCCTCCTTTAACAGCAACCAAGGACTCACACACAAAGACACCTGTTTTTGGATTATTACATATGAAGCATCCCCACCAAGCCACAATAAGCATCCCAAATTTCCAACACAAAATCCGAAAATAAAATTGACCCCTGTCCCTTTCCTCTATGTATGTTTCTGCCACAGTTTTTTTTTATAAAAAGGTAAAAAACAATATTTGTAACCTAGAAAATCACACAAGCAACATGCATGTCTTTCTTGGTTAATTAAAAATTTGCATGGGTATATGCAGATCAAAACTAAGTTAAAGTTAATAACTTCAAAAATTCAAGAGAAGAAGCTTGTGCACAAAGCACCATTCTTTTCTTTTCTTATATGTAACCTTCCATAAGTAAAGAAGCAAAGCATCTTCTCTCTTCGTACACATCCAGATTGTCTTGCTTTCCCTTGCAAGTTTCAACCTTTTCCTTGCTTAAGAGTTTAGCTCCCATCTTTTTACAATCTTTATAAGTCCATTGATGCACTATTAAAACTGTCGGTGTATCTTCTTTTGCAAAAAATTTAAGTTTGCAATCTCTACATAATCCAAGCGATTAATGTGGTCAAAATGGGTCAAGAATTCCAACTTTTTGGTTCTTAATGGCCCAAAATTTTTGCACCTGTCTACATTTTGATAACCATGCGAAACCCATGAGTACTTTCCCATTGAGGTTCTCTTGTGTTTGTTTTGGTTGCATGAAATGATTCTCTTTTATTGTGGTGGTTCATTTGTTCATGACTTGTAGTTCAGAGCCCTGTGTGGCTCTGATTTTATTACAGCCTTTTCAAAGTTTCTATATTTCCCTTTGTGGGTGTTTTTGTTTGAGAGATCAATAACAGGAAGCATTTCCTTAGTTCAATTTGTTCATTCATTTTTTAACAGTGCTCGTTTTTTTTATTTTCAATATTTCTCTTTTTCATTCTCTTTTCCATCTTGTAATAATATAGGAAGTGGAAACAAAACCATCCTAACTTAAGATTGTTTGTTACTGGCAAGCCTCGTAAGTTCATCATGGGTTTTCTAACAGGCTCTCACAAGGACTCATGGCAGCCCATTATGACTGCCAAGACAAATACACACAGTTACTGGCTTAGTTGGAGAGTTTGTATTTGTTCCATATGGATTCTGGTTTCAGTAATCTTGTCATCGTTGCTTGTATGGAAGTATGAGCGTTTGAGAAAACCAGCAAACAATGGAAGCAGGGAAACACAACAAGAAACATCAGCAATTTTGTATGAGGATGAAACTTGGAGGCCTTGCCTAAAAGGAATTCAACCTGCATGGCTCATGGCTTTCAGAGTTGTGGCATTTATTGCGCTTTTGGTCCTTCTCATAATCAATTCGATTGTTGATGGAGGAAGCATTTTCTACTACTACACTCAGTAAGTTTTCTTCCCTAATTGAATTTATCCCCTTCAAACTTGTTGTTTACTGTTGGAGGTAACTTACACACAAAATTCGAAGTGTGCTATGTTTAAAGAGTTTATCTCAAACTATAATTAAGCTGCAATTTTGCTAAAGGGGTTGTTTGTATAATTGTTATTATTAGGGGTTAGGCCTTTACAATCTGTGACCATCAATCACTTGTGAAATTAGTTAGTTAAGAGAGTAATTGCTTATCCGATTTGTGATGCCAACGTAAGCAAATATGGAAACAACTGTAACTGTATTGATAACGCATATTCCGAGATTCTTTTTTGACGTTTGATTTGAATTAACTTTTTAATGATCTGTGAAACAGGTGGACTTTTACTTCAATCACCTTATATTTTGGGGTAAGTACAAGTGCCCCATATTTTGTTTTTCTTTAGTAATGTTACTCATCTATAATTTAGAATGCAATACCTTACATAAACTTGTCCTTGTGTGCTTCATGCTGCAGCTTGGATCTTTGCTCTCCATACATGGATGCTACCAACATCATAAGAAAGCAACTGGGGAAAAGGTTGACAATGTGGATGGAGATGCAGAGCAAGGAATATATGATTCTTCTGCACTACCACAAAGCTCCAATAATCCATCTGACCAAGAGAAAAGCTTGGGAGTTTCAGAACAAGTTATTGTTCGCCAACATGCAGGCATTTGGGGTTATATTTTTCAAATAATATTTCAGGTATACTTCTCTGTTTTCATGTATCTCTTATTGAAGTGCAAGCAATAATAGTTATTATTATTATGATGAGATCAGTTCATAGAACAACATTGCACTCTGCTTTTCCTGCACATAGTTATACTCTGTTGCATGTTTCTTCATTGAACATTTTCATTTACCACATAATTGATTTTTGTCTCTTTACTTGTGAACAGATTAATGCTGGTGCTGTCATGCTCACTGATTGTGTATTTTGGTTAATAATTGTGCCATTTCTAACCATCAAAGATTACAACTTAAATTTTGTAAGTATCATTTATGACCCCATTGACTAACAATTTTTCTCTTATAATTTCTATCACATAATTAAGCTAGATAGCTCTTAACCTTATGTTCTATTCTTGTGTGGCAGTTGATAGTCATTATGCACTCAATCAATGCAGTTTTCCTCATAGGTGACACAGCCTTAAATTGTCTGGTGAGTTCCTGCATTTGATTCCATTTATTAATCCACTTTCAATGCTTATTCATCAGAAAATTCTTACCCTTTACTTTTTTTTCCCTCTTCAGCGATTCCCTTGGTTTCGAATAGGATACTTTTACCTGTGGACAATCATATATGTGATTTTCCAGTGGGTGGTTCATGCTTGCATTAATCTTTGGTATAAAATCTTCAACTATGTTGTTATACATAATTCATTACACTATGAAGACATCTTTTGCATCATTGTCTAATATAATTTTCTTCTCTGAAAAAAACAGGTGGCCTTATCCATTTCTTGATTTGTCATCCTCTTATGCTCCATTATGGTACTAACTTTATTTCCTCCTGATTATATATTATGTGAAGAAATTGGTTCAATGTTAAATACCAAAAACGAAAACTAAATTTCTTTTGTCTTGTTTTATAATAAAAAAATAGAACTTCAGAACTTGTGCTAACTTCTGATACAAATAGGTAATCAACTTAAATGTTAATCAGCAAATAATAGTAAAATCAGTTAAAGAATGATATATTATGTTGTTACTCTAATCCTTATTCTAGCTCATTTAATATATGATCCTTGCTAATATCTTGAAATTGAAATTGCTATGCAGGTACTTTGCAGTGGCATTATTGCATATTCCATGCTATGGAATTTTCGCTTTGTTAATGAAGCTGAAACACTATGTTTTATCAACTCAGTATCCAGATTCCTATCACTGTGTCAAATGATTTCAGTCTAGGACTCAACTGCACTATCTTCAATCTTCTTATCTACCATAAGAAAAGATAAAGAAGCAAAGATTTTGCTCTTTTCTAACACTCGTTAAATAGAAAGTTGTATATATTAAATAGTACTGTTAATTTTTAAGTATCCATAAACAATTATTTTCTGTACAGACTAATTATAATGTGAAATGCTAGTCAAACTTAGATTAAACTTTTTATGAGATTCTGTTTTAGTGTAAAATGCTTTATTTCCTCTACTTGTTTATTTAGTCCTCAAATAAATGTTGGACTATTAATTTCTAAATTTTGATTAGTTAATGGTTTAGTGCTTGCCCTTGGTATCCCTCTTAAATGGTTATGTGATAGCTATGTTGATTGTAATGCCAACAATCATTCTGATATAATACATTCTTTGGATAGATTTTGTTTTAGTCTTTTGTTTTCTTTTTACAATTTTTTTTATAATGATCGATTTTATTGATTTACTGCTTTAATAATTTTTTATCAGCCTTAATCATTCATGTCATTATTTTAGTTCCTTTTATTAAATATTATCTTTAGTATCTCAACTTTAATTTAATATCACAATTATGTGAACAAATATTATTAAATTAAAATATGTTTGTGATTTTAATATATTACAAATTTTGTAAAAGTAAAATTTTTAGCAACTTATTCATAAAAGTGAATTTAAAAGTAAAAACGATAAAAAAAGTGTAATTTATAGTTCTTTCCAATTCTAAATTGACTCATATTTGCTCTTGTTGGTTGATATATCAAAGGGTTAACCCATCCTAAATTTAAAAAAAAAAGTTTTTGAAATAAAAAATAGGCTTGTGAGAGTGTGTGGCGGTGTGAGTCTCGTATGTGTGGCCATGTGGGTTGGACCTTCTTAGATTGATCCTATAAGTGTTATTTTAGGTTTTAGGTGAGTTGATGTGTGAATTAGCTTAATAATAAGTTAATCTTGGTGAATTAATTCTTTGTGAATAAAGCTTCATTTCATTATCAATTGCAAAAAAACAATATTACTTAAGTATAATATTTTAATGGTAAGTAATTAAAATTTCAAAGTAATTGAAATTACTAACAATTAAATTATTTTCATTCTCAAAATGGTTTATTTAGACAATGTAATTGAAATATCTTATATTTTAATTATTTTGTTTGGATAGAAGAATTTAATTTTTCTTTTAAAATAAAATTTAATTTTATAATTTTTTAAAATATAAAATTATAAAATTAAACTTTACAAAAAAGTATCAGTTAAATTTAAATATTAAAATAATATTTAATAATTCAATTTTTTTAGTATATATATATATGTATAATTCATCTCATGGGTCTGACTTAACTCGACTTGATATAAGTCTGACTATACTCAGTTTGATGTAGGTCTGATTTGACTCGGCCTAAAGTAGACCCAACTCGACTTAGTATTGGGTAGGCACAACTTGATTCGGCTCATGTTGGACCTAACTCGACTCCACTCAGGATGGGTCCGACTTGACTCAGTCAATATGGGTCTGGCTTGACTTGGCCCAGGTCGGGCATTACTCAACTCGACCTGGCCCGACATGACTTAGGTCGGTGAAGGACTTGTCTTAACTCAAGTTAGGGGAGTGCTCGACTCGACTCAGGCTAGAGGAGGGCCCTTGCGACTTGGGCCAAGTCGGGGACTAATCTCGAATCAACACATCCCAGGGCGAGTCCAACTCGACTCATTTCAGGTGAGCGCAAATCAACTCGATTCGAGGCTGGCCTATTTCGACTCAGCTCGGGGCAAGTTTAGCTTGATTAGGCCAAAGGTAGTTTGACTCGATTAGGTCCAGGGCGAGCCTAGCTCAACTCATCCTGGGGTATGGCTGGATCAACTCGGGCCTAGGCCCTACTTGACTCATCCTAGGACGGGATTGGCTCGACTTGGTTTGGGTGGGCTCGACTTAGTCAACACTATTTGGTCTTGGCTTGAATCAACCCTGGTCGGCCCCGACTTTAGTCGACCCAAGTGGGGTCTGGTTCGACTCAGTTTAGGGCGGGCCCAGTTCGACTCGGTCTGAACAGGGTCCAACTCGACTAGGTTCGGGTTCGGCTTGACTCGGCCCTTGTTGGGATTGCCTCACCTCGGTCCTGCGGTGGGACTGCCTCTATTCAGTCTAGTCAACGCCTTCTAGACTTAACTTGTCCTACGTCATTCCGATTCGACTCGACCAATGTTCGTCAAACTTGACTTTGTGAACAAGGGCCCAACTCAACCTGGTCAACATGGGTCTGACTCGACATGGTTAATGTCAACTTAACTTAACTAGGCTGACTACAAACTGACTTGACCTGACTGATGTCGACCCGACTCGACTTGAATGATATCGACCCAACTCAACCTAGTCGACTTCAGCCCAATTCAACTTGGTCGATGTTGTCTTAATTCAATCTGACCAACTTCAGGGCAACTCGACTTGGTCAACGTCGACCTGACTTGACCAGCTTGACTCGACCCAGGGCTGGCAGGGTTCGACTCTGTTTGAGGTGGGCTTGACTTGACCTAGGATGGGCCCGAATCGACTCTTTCTGGGCCTCGACTGGGATTGGCCCTTTCGATTTGTCTCGGGACAGGCCCTACTTGACTCGGTCTACAGCATCCCCAAGTCAACTAAGTAAGCCTAGGACGGACTTGACTCGACCTGACGCTAGACAAACCTGATTCGACTCAACCAAGGGTCAGACTTGATCTGCGTTAGACTCGACTTGAGGCGTGTTAGACCTGATTTAGGCTGAGATGATCTGGCTAGAGCTAGTAGTGTAATTTTAATTTTCTTCTTTTTTTAGAATATTTCAAATTCTATTATTTTAGTTATTTGAAATACTTTCTTAAAATCTTTAATTTTAATTTCTTTCTAATTTCCTTATCGAAACAAGTAATTTTATTACAAGATATTGCAAATTCCTCAAATGAATTATCCTCTTAAATTATCTCATCCAAACACACTATTAAAGTTTCACATTTAGTTTATTATTCGAATAAATTGGTTTCACTAAAAGAATAACTTATAATTACTTTTAAAGATAACATTCTATCATTAAAGTACAAAATAACGTAAACTTCACTCATGATATTTAGGAATAAAAGTTGAGCAAGGATGGTAATATGTTGCATTGTGTAAAAATAATATTTTATGTCTTTCTAGTAAATGCTTTCAAAGAAAAGAAAATTGAAAAAAAAAACAAAAGAAAAAAATAAAGTTATTAAGAATGAGCAATTTGAAAAAATAAAGAATAAGAAAAAATAAATAAGTTACTAAGAATAGAAAATAAATCTGAGAAAAAAATCGAAGAAATTGGTGAACAAGAATGCAAGTAATGTTTCTTGTTTTGGCATTTCCAGTTTAGCGTTTACGGAGTATCAGTACAAAATGATTTTGTCACCCTTAATAATAAATAAGAAATTTTATACATAGATACATTTTCAAGTATTTATACAATTATTTCTTTTGCACAAAGGCTACACTATGTTTTTTTTTTTCCAACGACTCACTCGTTGCATGTATATACGGGGACCTAATAGCCTTAACAGTGTATTCCGTAATGAAACAAAAAGAAGCATATAGTCAGGAGGATAAAATAAAATAAGACGTAACACTATACATTAATTATATTTTTTACAAAGAATGCCATCAAAATTTGACTACATGGACAAATGTGTTTATTGAAGAAACATCCTACGATGTAATAAAATGTATGTATTGTATAGCTGATGATGAACCTAAGAAATAGACAGACAGCACTTTGGTGATCATAAAGAAGTGCTCGGTAAGGAGCCCATTAGAATAATATTTTCGTCTTTATGCTCCCTAATCTTCTCTGGCTTTTCTTTCGTAAATAATCCAGATAAGAACCTTGGTGACAACCCAGAACTCAGTCCTCTGCCTAATAAGTCCAAAGCTCCTCTTGTTTCACCACCACCACCCCTTTGGCTTGCTCTGTTAGTTAGGCCCCTCGTCTCGTTGAATCTGAGTTGAGCCCCACAAGGACAACTTACAAGTTTTCTAAAGCAACGCTTATGGAAAACCAACTGACAAGCTTTGCACCTTTCAATCTCGTCTTCCTGGTCATAATTTAGATTATATTGAGACATCAACTTTTCATTAATATTAAAAGAATTTGAAACTACGAAAATGAAATGGATAAAAAGTGAAACCATCTTCACATTTTAGAGAAAATCATAAATGGGATAGGATTGATTCCTGCTCTTGCAGCAAACATTGGGAATGCTTTATTAGATCTTTCACAAGACAATAGCATAATGCCCCATACCCCCATTAAAATTCCGAACTCTGGACTACAGAAAATTCTACTGAAAGTAGACTTGAGTTTTACAGTTCCAACGTTATACAAATGTTACATAATCAGAACAACAATGAAAATAAATATAGACAATGAAGAAACACAACGTGATTTTATATCAAGTCGTTTTTCCTTTACAATAAACTGTTTATCAAGAAATAATAAGCACAGGTCAAACAAGAGCCTCAAGAAGCATTGCTCTTTAATATTACCACTGGTGCAACTAACTAGTAACTACCATTCTAACACCAGCTTGGCTAGCTTTTACCCAATGTAAATGCAGAACATCTGGTAAGTGCCTAACAAATAAGATCCCAAAACATCCAGTTGATGGAACCAGTTCCTTATTTTCTGGTAGATGGATAGATAAATTTAAAGGAGGTAGTTCGACATGTACCTATTTCAGCTACAAAGTTGTATCCTAGATATGGTTCATTGGATAGTGAAACACGTCAAATAGAAAGTAGACGTTCGAAACGTGATGCAGGGTTAATCAAAAGCTGAGAATGGTGTTTCTTTTTTTCCTACCAAGTTTTTTTGTTGTCTTTTTTTATCTACTACAGTTGGCTGTCAGTAGCAGATCTTTAATGGATTTGTCCCCACCCCCTAAACATAGAAGTGTATTTCATATAAGTAGCATTAAAGTACAGAAGTTAAAACTGAAATATACTTAAAGGAGGGATTCCCTTGGGATCTAATGCAAATAAACAAAAATTTAGAGCCTCGTGTAAAACAATTTAAACAAGTCTATCAGAATTCAATTTTAGATCCCCTAAAGTACATGGTACACCTAAATTGTTTCATGAACCAAATCAATACTGTTTTAGTACTTTATAAAAACTGAAATAGTGTTGTTATATGCAGAGTCACAGACAAGTTTTACACTGAAATCCCAGACTCCATCATTGCCATTCATTTTTCTCTCCCATTCTTTCCTCTTCATTTCACAAAAATCAGTAGTCCACAAAATGTTCAAGGCTCCTAAACCTCTTTCTGTGCAAACCCAAGAACTTCGAAACCCACCCTAAAAAATTAGCTATGGAAGGAGAGAATACCCTCCATAGGTAGTCCTTTCTGAGACTCTTGCAACCAGATTCTAATACCAATTGATAAGTACACAAGCATTTGGGAACCCACCTCGAAAACTAGCTATTAAGGAGGAAAAACGAAATAATTGAATAACTCCAGCAAACATCTCATATTACTCAATAGAGGACTTAGACACCCTATAATAACCCTAAAGTTCCGATCACTATACTTTATCAAATCTCATTTGATTCATTCATCAACAGATTGTAGTGCACTTTTATTCGCTACTGTACTCCAAGCAACTATGGATCCTGATTAAAATTCTAAAAAACCATTACTTTTCTCATCGATATATCATTCTTTAATTAACTAATTATATACTATATAATCTTAGCCATTGAAAGATACACACCTGAAATGGGAAAATGAGAGAAGATGGGTCACTGCAATCTTGTCGGGCATTGCAGGGATCTCCCACATCACAGCATACAAGGCATTGGTCAGTAATGTGTTCCAGGATTTTCCTTGACACAGTTTCCACCATCACAGGAAGTGCTGAAAAAAAGTCGCTATTTGTCAAAAACACTATATATAGGGAATGCAACAACTTTTAAATTAACCAATGGTTAGCTCCAGACTACGTAAAACAAAGAGAAATGAAAAACACAATGTGCATGACGATTCTACATATTCTCATTGTTGGAGAGGTTATTTCCTCTGTTTTCTGCTTGTAGTTTTTCTGTTTTACAGTTGAAGTTTGTTACTACTGATCTTTCTTTCCTTTGCTGTGCTCCAAACAAAAATATGTTTACTCCCAGAGTACAAGTTGGATCCCACTTTTGAGACAGACTATCAGCCAGAAATCCCATATCATGATTTGCAGGTCTATCCACTAAACAAATAGACATAAACTGACAGCCACATCCCTGAAGGTCTTACGAGCAATAATTTTAAGATGGTTATTATTGTTGCTGCTTCAGATGCTTTAGATACCACATGCCTTTCATGCTATAAATTAATCGGTACCAAACAGAAGCAATTTGCTGGTATTAAAAGCTATTACAAAAGCTGGAATTCAACAACAGTAAATTCAAGACCAACACCCATTACCAATACGCAGAAATCTTCAGCTCAATTTTCTACAATTCCAATCACAAAAGAATTCTCTACTACCAAACCTTCTACCAGCAGAAGAGAAATGCGTGCCAGGATAGCAAAAGGTCTATGCAGATTTTGTGGGGAGCAATGGGATAAGAATCACAGAAAAATGTACTGTCTGGGGGAAATTAAATGCTATATTTGCTTCTCAGGGTGAGGCATCAGAAGAATCTGAAGAGGAGGAAGAGCAGGAAAACATTATAGCATTAGGAAAAGAGCTGTTAGCCACTGATGCACTTCAAATTTCACTACATGCTCTTAAAGGGATAGCTGGAGGACAGACTTTTCAGTTGAAAAGAATTAATAAATATCAGGAGTTACCATTCTTAATGGACACTGGAAGTATTCACAATTTTGTAAGTGATAAATGGGTGAAGACATTACAATTACCAACACAGTTCATCAAAGAGTTTCCTGTTGTGGTAGCTAGTGACAGACCAGTAATCATAAACAAGAAGTGTGAGCAATTGAGTTGGAAATTTAGAGATCATGAATTTGTGGTGGATTTTTTGGTATTACCCGGATCTAACTTTGGGGTAATCCTTGGTATGCATTGGCTAAAGACACTTGGAGAAATAAGGTGAAATGGCAGCTCTCTTACTATGGAATTTGAACATGCAGGAGAGATAGTGAATTTAGTAGGAGAACAACAATATAAAAATCACCAAGGAGTTTCTACAGTTCTCAGTTGCATATTACCAGAAGCTATGATGTTATCTATTTTGCTTATGGAAAATCAGCAGGAACATTCACATTAGGAAAACATTTTGACAGTAAAACAACAAGATCTAACTGAAATTTTGCTAGAATTTGAAGATCTGTTCTGAATTCCTTATCAGTTACCTCCGCGGAATTCTTAGACAAATGATACCCCGTATTTTCAAAACCATATAGATATCCACATCCCCAAAAGAATGAAAATGAAAAGATGATTGCAGACTTGCTACAAACAGGCTTTATCCGAGAGAGTAGTAGTGCCTTCACTTCACCAGTTGTGTTCATCAAGAGGAAGGATGGAGGGTGGAGACTTTGCATTGACTACCAGAAGTTAAACTCAGTCACAATTGAAAATAAATTTCCTATTCCCTTGATTGAAGAATTGTTGGATGAATTGGAAGGGGCCACATTTTTCTAAGTTGGATTTGAGGAGTGGTTATAATCAGATTCATATGTGGGAGGCTGACATTCCTAAAACTGCATTTAGGACTCATGATGTACACTATGGTTCTTCTATTTGGGTTAACTAATGCACCAACTACTTTCCAAAATTTGATGAACAATGTTTTTCGACCTCATTTAAGAAATTTCATCTTAGTTTTCTTTGATGATATTTTGATATATTCTAAAATGTGGAGAGAGCACATGAACCATATGTCCTTGGCATTGCAGCTCTTAAGAGCTAACTCACTCGTTCTGACAGAAAAGAATGTAGCTTTGCTAAAAATCAAGTTGAATACTTGGGACATGTAATATCAAATTTAGGAGTGACTCCTGATGCACACAAGATAGAAGCAGTCCAGAAGTGGACTAGACTGACATCAATTAAACAGCTGAGAGGGTTAATCAAGAATTATGGTAAGATAGCACAACCTCTAACATCACTTCTCAAGAAGGAAGCAACATTTCAGAGGAATGAAACAGCTGAAGAGGCATTTACTGCATTAAAGATAGCCTTAACAAGAGCACCAGTGTTAGCTCTACCTAATTTTTCAGAACAGTTTGTAATTAAAACTGATGCTTCAGGTACAGGTATAGGGGCAGTTTTGATTCAAAGGATCATCCTATCGCTTATATAAGTAAGGCAATGGGTAAGAAGTATCAGAGATGTTATCTGCATATGAAAAGGAGTTTTATGCCATTTTATTTGCAGTATGGAAGTGGCAACAATATTTTCTGGGCAATCATTTTGTCATCAAGACAGATCAGAAGGCTTTAAAACATCTTTTGGAGCAGCCATCTACATCTTTGATGCAAAATTGGGGCTTGGAAAAATTGATGGGGTTGCAATTCACAATTGAATATAAGGTAGGGAAAACACAGTTGCGGATGTGCTGTCAAGGAAATGTGTTGATGGTAGTCTGGCTGCAATTTACCAGATAGGATCAGATCTACTCCAAACAGTGAAGGAAACTTATGACAAAGATATCAAACTGCAGAAAATAATTGAGAAGATCCGACTATTACAACAACCCTATAAGCAATATAAGTGGCAAGGTGCAGTGTTGAAGAGGAAAGGAAGAATAGTCGTCAGGCAACAATAGGAGGTGAGAGACAAGTTGCTTGCTTATTTCCATGAGTCAGTTTTTGGTGGTCACTCAAGAGCATCCCATACATATAACAGGCTGAAGCAACTTTTCTATTGGAAAAGGATGCAGCAAGAGGTTAAGAACTGGGTCCAGCAGTGTAAAGTTTGTCAAAGGAATAAACCTGTTTTGACTGAGCCAGCTGGGTTGTTGCAACCACTTCCTATTCCTACTTAGGCTTGGCAGTCTTTAGCCATGGATTTTATTGTGGGCTTGCCACAATCTAATGGGTATACAATTATTCTGGTGGTTATTGATAGGTAAACAAAATATGCTCATTTTGTAGCATTGAGACATCCAATCAATGCTGTTAAAGTTGCTCAAGTGTTAATTGATACAATAGTGAAGTTGCATGGATGGCCCATTGAGCTAGTATCCAATAAGGACCCAATTTTTTATGAATAAATTCTGGTCAGAGCTCTTTAGGTTAAATGGAGTCAAACTGCTCAAATCCACTGCGTTCCACCCACAAACTGATGGGCAGTCAGAGGCTTTAAACAAAACATTAGAAGGATACCTTAGATGTGCAACAAGTGAGATGTCCTCTAAGTGGAGTGAGTTCTTGAGTTATGCTGAATATTGGTACAATACTAAGTTTCATTACAGCAACTGAAATGACACCATTTGAAGCTTTATACGGTTACAAACCAATCACCAACAATCCATTAATAGCAGGTGACTCAACAGTTGAGGCAGTTGATTACACTATCAGAACTCGAGAAGAAATTGCAACAATTTTACACAAAAATCTCAAAAAAGCACAGGAGAGGATACAAGTGTATGCTAATAGGAACAGGACAGACAAGGAATTTGCAGTGGGTGACTGGGTGTATTTTAAGCTTCAACCATTCAAACAACAACCAATTCCTAATGAAGTGTTTCACAAATTAGCCGCACAATTTTATGGTCCATACAAAGTTGTACAAAGAATGGGAAAGGTGGCCTATAAGCTAGATTTACCAACTCAAGCTCAAATACATAATGTATTCCACATTTCCCTGCTGAAAAGACATCATGGTGATCATCCAATTTCAACAACCCTACCTAGTTTTGACAGCAATGATCACTTGGAGCTGAAACCAATTGACATCTTAGCTAGACGAATGAAGAAGTTTTGGTTCAGTGACAACATACTACACCAGAAGAAGCCACATGGCATGAGGTGCATAAGCTGAAGCAACAATTTCCTCAAGTGGATTGGGACTCTTTATTGGCACAACCATTGCATGAAAAGGCTTTGGGGGCGAGGCCTTCAGATGGAGGGGAAATTGTAATAAGCGGGTTATAAAATAACTATTAGCTTCACTGTATAAATAGGAATACTCCTATTGTAATAGCAGGTAATAAAATAATAATAATACTCTGTTTTTTGGAGTTATTTTCCTCGTATGAGTTCCACGAGTGAATTTTCATAATTCTAGATCTTGGATTCAGTTTTACTTTCTGTGAAACAGTAAGGAATCTAGATTGAAAATCTTCAATCTAACACCTTCTGACTGATCAAATTATGCATGTCTGCGAATCCATCAAAACTGGGCGTTAGATATCATTGCATCAAACCCGGAGCAATCAAAAGAAGTGAAACATATGGAAACTAATTGAAAAAAACTGTCATTTAAAGCACAAAGAAACAATAATAATAACAATAGAAGCTAACCAGCAAAGACTCCTCTGGAAAGATCAATTAAATCTCTAAGAGCAAAAAAGTCATTGCTTTCAAGAAGATATCTCCTGTTTCCAAGTCCTCTGTTAATGGCCCTCCGAAATGGGCAGCGAACATATGGAAGCATTATACCTATCTTTTTTCTGACACTCAACATATGAAGCAAGGCAGGGACCTTTGACAAAAGGAAGGGATTAACAGCAGTGACACAGAGCATGGGCTGCAGAAGAAAGTTAATCAATAAAACTGCAAAGTGAATGGTAAGCATATTATAAAATATACACTGCAAAAAAGGACACGGAGGAAAAGAATAACATGCGTCTAGTGTATTAATTGATAAACAACTAAGAAAACACACCACAAATTTCACATAAACACAAATATTTCAATTTCCAGTCCCAAGGTTACGCATTACTTTCTACTTAGAACACTTCCTGGGGACTCCTGAAAGGAAATTGGATCCAAATCCAAGTCAATGACTGCTAAACACTGAAGGAAAAATATAAAAGGCCAATTAACCTACAACACTAATCAAGAAGAGCCCAGAAATTTAGATATTAACATTTAAGGAGCCAACAAGATCTTAACAACACCCATCAATATGCACAAGTATAGTTACTTTGCATCACTTCATGATCTATGTTCACAATGCTAATTGTAATTGCAAATAAACAGAATTCGCTCAAACTAGTAATCCTACATCAGCATACTCCACCCAACAGGAATAAAAGAGTTATGCAATGGTAAATAGAACTCTTCAATTCGGAGATTCTGTCTCAGAACTTTCACTTTCTATCTTTTTCCTTTACTTTCTCAACCACATATATTTTCAAATATTAACTTGGAATATAAGCATTCACATAAAAGATAAGGTAAGAACAACATTACAAAAGACAAACATTATATTAAATTTACCTGTTCATATATAGAATCTAGATAGGATTTTGCCAGCTGAGAAACATGATAATGTGTAAAATCCCAGTGATGTAAAACTCTGGCTGGCAAGACTGCAGTCTCATTTGTGTGGCAAGAAGAACAAAACAACTGGCCCGTGTATTCACAAAGTCGAGGCTTCCCCCATCCAAATGTCTGTACAAAATCCCAAATCAAAGTTTTCCCATCATCAAAATGCTTATGGCATCCAGCACAGGTGTGATGCTGTGCTTCTAACAACTGTTTGATAGATTTGTTTGGCTGAATTTCAACAATGAGAGAAATTGTCTTTCCTAAATTGGAAAAGTTTCGAAAATTTTGCCGTCTTATAAAAGAAGACTGAGACACTGGTAAATTTGATACAGGTGAAATAGGATATGAATCTTGATGGGACAAAAACCATGTCAATGCTCTAGGAGGGCTTAAAGAGAACCGGGAATGGATAATAGACTGTAAACACTCTTGAATGAGAACACTTCTCTTCACAATAATGTCAGGAGATGCACTTCTAAATATCTGGGTTTCCTTTTCAACAGAAGACCATGGCAAAGGTAGTTTCCAGCCTTGCTCATTGGATAATGCTTTCATGCAACGATAGAGAGTGAAGAAATCACGATATCGTCTTTCAACCTCCCACTGGTCCTTGCCACTCCAAACTTTAATTTTATACACAGTGTATTCCTTCACTCCAACCAATCTTTCACTGAAAGAAACATCCCCTTTCTTCTGCCTCGCACCTACCACTTCAATCCTATCTATTTTTCTTGGGCGTTGAACTAGCAGGTAAGAGTGATCTGTACTAGACGTAGAAGCAGTCAACCCACCATCTCTTGAAGGCATAGAAAATTGAGGCTCAGCCAATCTGTTACCCATAGAAACCCTAGCACCAGGAGAATCCACAGATTCCAGTAAAATTTCTTCCATTTCCTGAACAACCTCGTCATAAAATTCATTTAGCTCAAAGTCTTCTGTCTGCAATATTTAGTGAAATATCCAATACCACAATGTCAAATGAAGTATATGTGCAGCCAAAATGAGGTGCTTCAAAAAAATAAGTCTATGACAGCATTTATCACTATCTCTTTTTATGGGATAAGCAACCTTTCTTGACATAAAAATAAGATAATGATAAGGCTAGTTAAATCACACATCCAACCTTTCAAAATTCAAAAAATAATTTAGATACTAGAATCTAGTTTCAATTGCATACATCTTATAGAATTAGTGATAAATAATTCAATTACTCAGCCAAAATAATCTTCCTAAAATGTCAACCCCATGGGTTTCCGCAAGGCTTTAGAGACTGCACACCACTTGATCCAGCCAGTACAATTTGGTTGTAGTTATCACAACTACATCACACTGTGATCATTCTCCATACGGACTATAACAGTCATAATGTAACTATGACCACAACACAACTACAACCCCAACTTAAACTTAAACGGGACTACGCATTAACTAAAATTGATAAAATTGAAGTGGCAAATATTAACTGAAAAGGGTTGAATTGAAAATGATAACCTGAAAGACAATGGGATGCATTGCTCACCTTAGATACCACAAGACTCTTCTCTAAGAGATTTGTTGAAATGGATGAACTCTCTAATGTTTTCCTCGTTTCACTGTCTGACAGCTGTGCAATTGGTTCAACACACTCAAATGATTTTGCAATAAAGCTCTCAAGATGGCTGGACGGATTGGAAGAACTTTTATCACATTGGTTATCATCAATAATGTGATCAAGCTTGAACATAGAATCATCCAGCTCCGACTTTACACCATAGGCATCACCAGCTGCAATAGCTTCTTCACTTTTGACATTCCCCTTCTCCATGCTACCACAACCATTAACACTCAAACCCATATTCCGAGGAGCTTCTTTCTCTGGAAGATCCAAATCAACTTCATCCACCTCGGTAACAGAAGAAGTTTCAGGACAACTAACCAAATCACCAGAACCACGGACCAGCATTTTGACACTGCTCGGAGAATCGATTGAGGCAGAATTTTCCTCTAAGTTAGCAGACTTAACAACTTCCTTGTCCCTAACCTCTTCTACGGCATCAGAATAACTTACATCTTCAGTTTCTTCAAGTTCATTGATTATAACCATGTCCTTTTCATTTTTCCCTTGCTCCTTTAGAACAGAACCCGCATTCAATCTATCGTTCTTCTTTCGCTGACTGTGAAATAGATCAGACATGACAGAAACGGGACCGTTTTGCAGCAAAAAATCATCCAAGTCTCGCGAACCGTATGCCACGGAACTGTTCATAAACAAAGAGTTCTCGTTTCTCACTTCCGTCTCTTCATAATAACCCAAGTTTTCCGTCAAATTAATTTCCTTTCCACCATCACCATCACTGTCATAGTTATACATAGAATCATCACCCTCCGATAAGTCTTCCAATTCCTCTTCCTCTTCTTCCTCCTCTCTTTTACCAATTTGAAATTCAAAATCATTTCCACCACCTTCTCCAGCACTCAGTTCACCGTTCCCATTCGACTCTCCGATCCGGTTAAACCCAATCAACTCAGACGAATCGAGCGCAGTCAAAGCGAGCTCCTCACTGCAATCACCGTACAGCTCCAATCCACTGGAACCGTACCGCAAACTCCGTCTCCGTTCGCCGGCGCGATTTACCTCTGCCGTTCCCTTTCCCAAACTGAAACTCTCGAAACCCTCCGCAGAAGAGGCGAAATCGCAATCGGAGAAATCGTGGAAGAGCGTGACAGCGCTGCACATGCTCATGCTGGTGCTGGGCGTTCCCATCACCGAGTTGGCGCTGCAATATCGCTCGAACTCGGAATCGTCCGAGGCAGCGTCCGATTCCCGAACCCGTAACGGAGGAAACGAATCCAACGGATCCGGAGAACTGAGTTCGCCGCGCGCATTCATGGCTTCAAATTCGACCAGAAAAATAAAAGGTTACGATGCGATTGATCGAAGATGCGAAGCTTAGGAAGGTTCTGGAAGGAACCGTACGGTTAGATAGAGGTGAAAATAGCACAGTAGGGAGAGAGACCCATCCCTAACAAGGGAAGGCGATGATGATGCAGAGGAAAATAAAAATAATAAAAACTAAAAAAAATGAAAGAAAAAATAAAAATAAGAATCCAGTATTTGTTTTTTGTCCTTAAAAAATAAAAAATTAGAGAGAGAAAAATTGTGAGATGGTAGAAAAGTAGATTCAAAACTACCAGTATAAATAAATATATGACCATTTATTTATGTGAATGTTGTTTTACCTACCAATCTAACAATCAACTCTGTCTGAAAGGTTTTGAAAACTGTTTTGTTGGTTTTAGGTTGAGTTTGACCAACTTCAGTTGTAACTTTGTAATCAAATTAATCATGTTTCTATAAAATAACGTATGGAATAAAATGCATAAAAAAATATAGAAATATCAATTAGTCAAATATATTAATTTAAAACTAAATAAGTAATTTTTTTATAAATTTAATGTTACGTATTGATTATCCAGATAAATTTTGTATTGTTTCTTTTAGAAAATAACAACCTTTTAAAGAAAAAAATAATAATTTCCTAGTCCAATAATTTCTTTAAATTATATATCACACCGTTTAGAATAAATTACTTTTTATTTACAATGACGAGTTTAAAACCTTTTAATTATTATTATAAGCTTTTAAGTATATTTATTAAAAAATTTAAAACTTTAAAACAAACATCTATTACTATAAAATCTTATAAAATATGTATAATAACAAAATATACTTTTATAATAAATCTTAACATATTAGTTCATTTAATTAGGATTATGCATGTTAATCACAAATTGGATATATCTTATTTTATTACAATTGGATAACTAACTTAATCTTTTATCAATTGCAAGATTCACAAAAGTTTATAAATAGATATTAATATCCAAGGAAATGTTCATTTTCTTCATTATTATTTTATTTTTAAATATTTTTATATTATACTCTTACTTACTTGAGTGTTGGAGAATCTTCTGCAGATAAATCATCCGTCAATATTCAACTTAGATATATCAAGTCCAACTCAGATTCATGACATAGTTATCGAGTAGAGCTCAGATTTCAACAACAGATCATCTTCCAATTTCAAAAGACCTCTTCCATCTCTTTCCGGTAATAACAGGATGTAATTTCAAACTTTAAATTGGTGGTTCCATAAATTTCCTAAATGGTATAATATGAGAATATGTGTAACTATTTTTAAAATTTTATGTATTTTAGATTATATAATTGGGAGTGCATTTCCAAATTTGAAATTGTATTTTGGATGTACAATCCAAAATGTATTAAACTTACATATTTTATATATATATATATATATATATATATATATATATATGTATGTATATGTGTGTAATTTGTTTTGTAATATATATGTTGGATAATATATGATCATGTTGTCATGGGAGTGAGATATTTATATAAGAACTAAAATTTAATCAATGATCATGTGGTATTTCTTTTACTAACAAATATTCATATATGTCTTTTTGTGGATAAAGGAGAATTGAAGTTGGTCTCCCAGATGTTAAATAAACTTATGGTTCCTCGTAGACATATAGAGGTTGTGGTGCTTAATTCTAGATGGTTGAAGTTGGTCTCCCAAGGTCATACCTTGCTCATTCACATGCATAAGGTAGATGGTGAGTGTGTCTAAGTATACAACCATAATGTTCTCTATTAATACCAACATGTCTAACTTGACCAAACTCTTCAATAATTTGCATCAATCCATATTTAGAGACATACACTTGCAAATTTTATACAAACCCGTGTTAAAAGTGTGCCCAATAACATTTAGACTATTCTCAAATAATGTTTTAATTTCATTATGCTAGAATATTGTGACGTTTACTGCGTCCCAAAGTTACACAAGTTACAATGAGAATATTCAACCCTAAAAAAAAAGAAAACAAAATGTGATGGACAAGTTTTACAAGTTTATTGACCATAAGTAATAAAGTCATACAAACGTACCTATTGCTCATTGTATTCCCTAAAGTCATAACATTATATGTTCACACCTTAAAAAGTTTTCCTTACATGGAAATGACTCATACATCATTAATATATTCAACAAATAATGCCCATAATGAACATACAACTTCAAAATATTTCACACACTCCATGAATGCATCACAAATTGTACAATACATCAAACCTCCCATGCATAACAATTTCTCAAACCTCCACAAAATTCACTAACATTTTATATTTTGCTATAACATTCTTATTAATGTAGAAACAACATAGAAAGTATAAAGCTTCAAGAAACAAAATGATAATTGCATTTATCAATGCAAGATCTCTATCACTAACAATTACTTGAGGGAAAACATCAACTATAAAAAAACAACCCTCCAAGTCTTTCTAAAGTTTAAAAGAAGTTGTTTTCTCGTTCACTTGCTAACAACACAAAAGTCATGGCGAAAGTCAACCCTGTGAAAATGAAACCAATTATCTCAAGTAAAGGAATCCTATATATATTGGTTTTGTATATGTTGTCCATCAACAATATAATATTATGCATTCAATGATTTCACTAAATCAGCGAGTGTCCAAAAACCATTTGTATCAATTTGTGAGGACTCACTAAAACTACCCTGGTGAATATACATGTCTCGTTCTAGTAACATCATTAACAGTTTCATTTTAGTTATTGCTCCTCTTTGTGCTCTCCTATATGCATACCTGACATTATACATTTATTTTATGGTGGTTACATTGTTTTCATTATTCTTCTTCAAAGTGAGTAAAATGTTTGTCAACTTCACTAAACTTTTAGTCATGTCAATGACTAAATCCATGCCATGAGATGTCATGTGATGCACATGGTGTACAATAGAGTCTCTTCCTTCTCTTCATTAATAACTCACCAAGAACTTTAAAATTGAGAACAACATTGTTCATTAGACAATGTTTTCCTCACCAACCTCTTCAACAATGTCATCTAACATCTTATAAAATTTATTAGTTGTTTTCTAAATGATACATCAATGGATTTTAAAGAAACAAGTTCCTTTGGACTATTCACTAAAAAGTTCATTATAGTCCTTCTCTTATTGATTAACCCATCAATCATTATAGTGTAACATGTTTTCTTTCATGCAGTCTTGTATATTTTTAAAGTATCTTTTGTTTCCTCAACCTTTTTCTTCAAGTACTTTACTCTAATGTAATGATATGAAGGTGGTTTAAATCCTTGGTCAAAATTTAAAATTAAACAAGCATCCTCCTAAATCTTTTACTTTTATACATATTGAATGACATGCCATTTTTAAAGCATCTTTCATTTCCTCAACCTCTTTCTTCAAGTACTTTACTCTAATATAATGATATGAAGGTTGTTTAAATCCTTGGTCAAAATTTAAAATTGAACAAGCATTCTCCTAAATCTTTTACTCTTATACATATTGAATGATATGCCATTTTCATAGAAATTTTTGCAAAATCTCTACAAGTACTTTCTATCCTTGAATAATTTATTATTTGTGGTTATTACCCTTTTCTTAAAAATATTTTTACTTTTGCCCACATCTTTCTCTTCAATCTCTTTCCTCTTTTCTTTCAATTTCTACATCATCTTCCTCAATATCAAACTTTGTTTTTTTTTGCATTAATCATTGTAGCATACCCACAACTACCTCAAAAATTTTGTTTGTTATTTCTCCTATTAATCTAAAGATGAAGAATGATATTTAAAAATACTTAAAGGATAATTGTTTTGATGATGATGGCTCTAAAAGAAGAAGATGAACATTCATGATTGAAGTCTTGGAGTCTTGTGGAAGCTTTAATCTTGTATTTATTGTATATGTTTGATTGTAATAGTTAGGAATCATGTTGAAGATCATAGCATGCACTCAACTCTCCTTAAACTTTGAAAAAACCTTTTTTTTCGTAAAAATCTTTTAACATTGAAATAATCGATTATCTCCTGAAATAATCGATTATCATACTTAAAATAATTGATTATCTTGCGAAATAATTTATTATCATCAGCAGACATTTATTTTTCAATTAGTCTCTGGAATAATCGATTATCCCAAATAATAATTGATTATTCTGAACGTTTTTGTGCAAACCTTTTCATATTCTATAGAACCTTGCACCCCTCTTTGCTTATAAATACAAAAGGGGTTAGAGCTTTCCAAATTAACCTAGGAGATCAAAGTGAAAGTTGTTATGCTGCTAGTGTTCAAACTTGCTTCATCTTTTGTGGTTATTCAAAGGAGGTGTTCATCTTTTGAGATTTTCAAAGGATGATGAGCTCCTGACCACAAATAAAGAAGAGGAATGTCCAAGGAGGATTACTAGAAGCATGATGAGAAGGAAAATTTCCTCCTCTCCCCTTTTATTTAGCCTTTTTAGCATTTCTATTAGTTGTTAAATATTTTCTAAACTCATGTTTTTTTTGGGTTTTGCAGGATTGCTTTTGACATCCCTTTTTTTACAAGTAGAGCCTTGTTTGGAGCAAAGGAGCACTTGGGCTTAAGGCCCAAGTTTGGGACGTCCAAGGGGGAGTGAAGAAGTCAACCTTGACCTTCTAGAACCCTTGGAAAACGTCCCCTCATCATCCCAATCATTGGCCACCCCTTTTTGTTGCCCTACCTTCTAGAATGTGAGTCTTAGCCATCAAGAGTGGAATATGCTTAGGAATCTCTTCCAATGTAATTCCCTCTAGGTCCCCACCCCAAGCCTATATAAGGAGGTCTCTTATTCTTGTAAGATGGTTGAACATTAATGAAATAGAGAGCATTCTTGCATAGCCTAGATCTTGTGTTGTGTTCTTGGGTGTTTTTTCCCCTCTTTGAGTCTTATCTTGAGCCTTGGCCACCAAGAGTGGAATATGCTTAGGAATTTTTTTCCATTGTAATTCCCTCTAGGTCCCCACCCCAAGCCTATATAAGGAGGCCTCTCATTCTTGTAAGATGGTTGAACATTAACGAAATAGAGAACATTCTTACACAGCCTAGAGTTTGTGTTGTGTTCTTGCGTGTTCTTCCCCCTCTTGGAGTCTTATCTTAAGCATTGGCTCAAGTGGTGGCTAGCACCACTCATCTTGGGTTGGACCATCCCCCAAGTGGCGTGTAGCAATCCACTCCCCTTCCCCTTCCCCTCTCTCAATCTCTTCCTCCATTATTGTTTCATGTTCTTTAATTTTCAACACTTTATTTTCATGTCACTTACTCTTATGTCTTTATGATTCAAGCCCTTTGTCTTATGTTGTGCTGGCTGGATTTTATGTTTTGTCATTCTCTTCTCCTCTTGAGCTCCTTGTGAAGTGAACCTTCACAGTTAGATAACCTTCAGGATTATCTTCGTGTTTAGTGGGAATCTTTCTTGAGGCTTTTCTTCTTTTTGACATTCCATTAAACACCTTATATGTCAAAATATTAAAAAATAATGTGTAAATAATTGTTAATGTGTAAATAATTAACTTTTTTATGATAAATTTTGAATATTTTTTTCGTAATTGAAGTATATGTTCATTATGTAATTAAAGTAAATTTTGTCATGTAATTTAAAAAGAATAAAATAAATAAAGTTAAGTATTTTAAATTATATTTTTTCAAAACAATGATATGCATGTTATTATTTATTTATATGAATTTATTATTGGGAAGAGGTAATTATTATCACTTCTTCAACATATTTTTTAAAATCACCATAACAATCCAAGTTATATATATCATATTTTTTTATTTAATATAATTATAATATTTTATGTATAAAATATTTAAAATAATTAGGTTGTGAATTTTTAGATATAATATAATAAATTTTATTTATTTATTTAATTTCCTAAAAGAAAGGAAGTAATGAAATATCCTATTTTTAAATAATTATATTATATATTTTTATAATCATATATATATATATATTATTAACATTCTTTATAAAAGAAGAAATATATATATATATAATAAAAAAGTAATAATAATAAACAATAATATAATTTTTGAATGTATTTAAATATATAAACTGTGCATATTATATTAGAAAAATACATATAGCTTAGTGGTTTGTTAGGAATATTTAAGTTTATATAATCATTGTCATATTTTGCGGAACAAGTTGGAACACCGATACTTTAGTCTTTGCATTGAACCTTGAAGTTCCCATTGTCCTGGAGGGTCCAATTGTAGTTACCTTCTTCATGCCACCCACCATTCACACTAATCCCATAATTATTCTATTCCCAACCATGTAGAAATTAAGATAGAAAGAACGAAAGAAATTGTATTTCTTCCCTTATGTATTAGTACAAGTGTGTCATAGATAGGTACTGTAACAAATGTAAAATTAAGATTCTATTTTTTTAACTTTTTCAGGATAAATATAAAACTAAGTGATAGTTATTACTGTGTGAATTATTATTTTAGCAATAGCCCAGACTAAGAATTTAAAATATATCATACAAATTAGAAATAAAATTGGTAAAGATAGGATTTTCGAATATTTTATAATTAATGATGTAATATAATGATATGAAGGTTGTTTAAATCCTTGGTCAAAATTTAAAATTGAACAAGCATTCTCCTAAATCTTTTACTCTTATACATATTGAATGATATGCCATTTTCATAGAAATTTTTGCAAAATCTCTACAAGTACTTTCTATCCTTGAATAATTTATTATTTGTGGTTATTACCCTTTTCTTAAAAATATTTTTACTTTTGCCCACATCTTTCTCTTCAATCTCTTTCCTCTTTTCTTTCAATTTCTACATCATCTTCCTCAATATCAAACTTTGTTTTTTTTTGCATTAATCATTGTAGCATACCCACAACTACCTCAAAAATTTTGTTTGTTATTTCTCCTATTAATCTAAAGATGAAGAATGATATTTAAAAATACTTAAAGGATAATTGTTTTGATGATGATGGCTCTAAAAGAAGAAGATGAACATTCATGATTGAAGTCTTGGAGTCTTGTGGAAGCTTTAATCTTGTATTTATTGTATATGTTTGATTGTAATAGTTAGGAATCATGTTGAAGATCATAGCATGCACTCAACTCTCCTTAAACTTTGAAAAAGCTTTTTTCTTTCGTAAAAATCTTTTAACATTGAAATAATCGATTATCTCCTGAAATAATTTATTATCATACTTAAAATAATCGATTATCTTGCGAAATAATTGATTATCATCAGCAGACATTTATTTTTCAATTAGTCTCTGGAATAATTGATTATCCCAAGTAATAATTGATTATTTTGAACGTTTTTGTGCAAACCTTTTCATATTCTATAGAACCTTGCACCCCTCTTTGCTTATAAATACAAAAGGGGTTAGAGCTTTCCAAATTAACCTAGGAGATCAAAGTGAAAGTTGCTATGCTGCTAGTGTTCAAACTTGCTTCATCTTTTGTGGTTATTCAAAGGAGGTGTTCATCTTTTGAGATTTTCAAAGGATGATGAACTCCTGACCACAAATAAAGAAGAGGAATGTCCAAGGAGGATTACTAGAAGCATGATGAGAAGGAAAATTTCCTCCTCTCCCCTTTTATTTAGCCTTTTTAGCATTTCTATTAGTTGTTAAATATTTTCTAAACTCATGTTTTTTTTGGGTTTTGCAGGATTGCTTTTGACATCCCTTTTTTTACAAGTAGAGCCTTGTTTGGAGCAAAGGAGCACTTGGGCTTAAGGCCCAAGTTTGGAACGTCCAAGGGGGAGTGAAGAAGTCAACCTTGACCTTTTAGAACCCTTGGAAAACGTCCCCTCATCATCCCAATCATTGGCCACCCCTTTTTGTTGCCCTACCTTCTAGAATGTGAGTCTTAGCCATCAAGAGTGGAATATGCTTAGGAATCTCTTCCAATGTAATTCCCTCTAGGTCCCCACCCCAAGCCTATATAAGGAGGTCTCTTATTCTTGTAAGATGGTTGAACATTAATGAAATAGAGAGCATTCTTGCATAGCCTAGATCTTGTGTTGTGTTCTTGGGTGTTTTTCCCCCTCTTTGAGTCTTATCTTGAGCCTTGGCCACCAAGAGTGGAATATGCTTAGGAATTTTTTTTCATTGTAATTCCCTCTAGGTCCCCACCCCAAGCCTATATAAGGAGGTCTCTCATTCTTGTAAGATGGTTGAACATTAACGAAATAAGAACATTCTTACATAACCTAGAGTTTGTGTTGTGTTCTTGCGTGTTCTTCCCCTTCTTGGAGTCTTATCTTAAGCATTGGCTCAAGTGGTGGCTAGCACCACTCATCTTGGGTTGGACCATCCCCCAAGTGGCGTGTAGCAATCCACTCCCCTTCCCCTCTCTCAATCTCTTCCTCCATTATTGTTTCATGTTCTTTAATTTTCAACACTTTATTTTCATGTCACTTACTCTTATGTCTTTATGATTCAAGCCCTTTGTCTTATTTTGTGCTGGCTGGATTTTATGTTTTGTCATTCTCTTCTCCTCTTGAGCTCCTTGTGAAGTGAACCTTCACATTTAGATAACCTTTAGGATTATCTTCGTGTTTAGTGGGAATCTTTCTTGAGGCTTTTCTTCTTTTTGACATTCCATTAAACACCTTATATGTCAAAATATTAAAAAATAATGTGTAAATAATTGTTAATGTGTAAATAATTAACTTTTTTATGATAAATTTTGAATATTTTTTTCGTAATTGAAGTATATGTTGATTATGTAATTAAAGTAAATTTTGTCATGTAATTTAAAAAGAATAAAATAAATAAAGTTAAGTATTTTAAATTATATTTTTTCAAAACAATGATATGCATGTTATTATTTATTTATATGAATTTATTATTGGGAAGAGGTAATTATTATCACTTCTTCAACATATTTTTTAAAATCACCATAAGAATCTAAGTTATATATATCATATTTTTTTATTTAATATAATTATAATATTTTATGTATAAAATATTTAAAATAATTAGGTTGTGAATTTTTAGATATTATATAATAATTATATTTATTTATTTAATTTCCTAAAAGAAAGGAAGTAATGAAATATCCTATTTTTAAATAATTATATTATATATTTTTATAATCATATATATATATTATTAACATTCTTTATAAAAGAAGAATATATATATATATAATAAAAAAGTAATAATAATAAACAATAATATAATTTTTGAATGTATTTAAATATATAAACTGTGCATATTATATTAGAAAAATACATATAGCTTAGTGGTTTGTTAGGAATATTTAAGTTTATATAATCATTGTCATATTTTGCGGAACAAGTTGAAACACCGATACTCTAGTCAACTCGGTTACCTTTTGAGGAACGACAATGTCCAACCTTGTCTTTGCATTGAACCTTGAAGTTCCCATTGTCCTGGAGGGTCCAATTGTAGTTACCTTCTTCATGCCACCCACCATTCACACTAATCCCATAATTATTCTATTCCCAACCATGTAGAAATTAAGATAGAAAGAACGAAATTAAGATTCTATTTTTTTAACTTTTTCAGGATAAATATAAAATTAAGTGATAGTTATTATTGTGTGAATTATTATTTTAGCAATAGCCCAGATTAAGAATTTAAAATATATCATACAAATTAGAAATAAAATTGGTAAAGATAGGATTTTCGAATATTTTATAATTAATGTAATTTTTTTTATTAAAAAAAAAGGTCTTCCTTTCTTTACAATATTATAATAAAAGATCCACGACCCTTGATAATTTTTTTCTAATACTATTAAAAAAATGAAAGTTTCATATTACTCATTGAAATTTAAATGTATCATAAATAAAATAGAAAAAAAAGTTATATTTAAAAGTATAATAATTAATTATCTAAGTTGTTATAATTGTATGATATTAATAGGGGGTTACAATCTCTAGCAGTAGATCAAGAAAGTTGATCTTAAGTGGACCACGTAATACCACTTCATTTTGGGATTTTGGGTTTTAGTTGAGGGAGTTAGATTTTGTTGGCGTGAATGAAAAAGAGAGAGGAACAATAAAAAAATATTTTTTATTAATATGTTGATCTTGAGTGATCTTGTACGAGAACAGATCTTTAGGTGGAGATCAACCTCTCTTTCGCTCTAGCACTAATCTTAGCAAGATCTTGATCTTGGCCTCAAGAGCAGTGCTCCAAGATCACCATTAGAGATGTTCTAATTCACACATTTGTGTGATTTAATATTACTTATATATATATTAGCTACTATATAATTAAAATTAATTTTGTTAATCTCACCATGTTGTGATAAAGTTAGTTTGTATTATAATTTTTGTGGACTTCTAATTACAAACCTATAATGGAATGTTTAATAAATAGGGATGTTTTCTAAGACTATAGAACATTTAATTTTCAACATATAATATTTCTTAAGACCCATTAAGTCCATAAAGAGAATATAAGAAGAAATATCATAAAACATATTATAAGGTGAAATGATTATCATTGTCAATTAATTTCAAACAAGTTCTATTGATCATTTGCATGAATTGAGTCTTACATTGGGTTAGAATGAACATGTTGATAACTTCTAAAGAAGAAGACACACAAATTCATTGTTTAAAATTTTGGGTTGGAAATAGATTGCTTTATACCAATAAGAATACATAGATCGCTTTAGTCTTCAACTCTCTCGTCTGTTTGGATTTATGAAACATTATCAGAACCTACTTTATCAATCTTCATTTCAACAAGTTCCTTTCACTCATAATATTTTTTCATCTCATTCAATCCTTTTTCAAATCCTTTTTCACCTTCACCCAATATATATTTGTCCTCATATTTTTTATGAGACTACCATTATCATATAATCTTCATATATTCTTATCAACCCCATTATTTATATAAATGTTGCCCTATACAATTAATGAAGAGAAAAATAAAAATTGTGACAATAAACATGGTCATATGGAAAAGAAAGTTCAACCACCTACACTAACATATTAGAAATCTATCCCAACAAAAAACACATAGAAGATTTGACAAACCAAAAGACTAACTTATAAGACAATCTTTCATAAATAATTTGACAATGTCTTTTCGTTAAAATCTTCCTTATGTGTATTCAATAATATTTTCTACTTAATTTAAATTTTTTATCATAATTCATTTCAATTTTATTTTTCTCTTTTTAATTATATTATAAAAATTGACTTTAATCATATATCAATTTAAGCCTAGATTAAAAAATATATTCAAAATTTATCATTTAAAAAAACAACTAATTACATGTTAAAAAACACTATGTAAACATTATTTGTAAATGTAACACTATTATAATTAAAAATATAAATAATTTTCTTAATTAATTAATCAATAATTTTAATTTATATATTAATAATTAGTTTCTACATTATTTTATGTTTCCAAACAGAAATTGCACTTTTGTACTTTTGTATATAGATATATAAATAATTAAAAAAAATAAGAAGTTAAAAGGAAGATGAAGTCGTCAGTTAAGTGACCATTTCAATTAAAAGAAATAGAAGTAACATGACTTGAGGAATAAAAAAACACAAATTTGTCAATTGGTGGTGACTTCTTATAGTGAAGTTATAAACCCAATAATGACTTTTCCATATGTATCAGTAATTTTTAAAAAAAAGATCTATTTCAGAAATTTTGTAAAAAAGTTTCACCATCTTAATGCAAAAGAGGTGATGTTATTTTATAAAAAAGTGTAAAGAAAAAAATAGAATAGACAGGAAAATATGGGGTCTGGAGACGGAGAAGGTGAAAACATTTAAGATATTTATGGAGCACTATCATCCGATAATAGTGTAGTTTTGCCTAAATTTTAGAATTTCTTAATGAAAGCATTAAGCGTTTTGAACACAGATGAAGGCATAAAACAATATTAATGGAACCAATTTTATCATGTTCTAGTTAAACATATTAAATATATACTTTTAATTTATTTTAACTGTTTAATTAATTATATTTTTTAGAAAACAATTATCATTATCCTATTTAATTTACTGCTCACATCTTTATAATTTCTTTCGTTCCCCAAATTTGTATTTATAATTACTTTTATTTTAACATTTTTTCTTACTTAATGATTTATAGTGACGGTTCCAGTACATCCAATAGTCTCACATCGTTTAGGAGTTAAGGTTAAAAGACAGTTTATATACCCCTTTCTTCTTTAACCTTTTAAAACACCTTTTAAGGATAAAATCGTGACGGAGTTCCGAACTCCAAAGTGGACAATACCTCGGATATGATAATTAACCTTAACGATACCTTCACGGGCTTAAGGTCGGAAAATTTCTTACGTAATCCAAGTTTGGCCTCTTTCTTTTCTTCAACATTCATTGATTGCTTGATTTGCATCTAGGGTTGTCTGATCATTTTTATGCTATTCTTGAAAAAGACTCTAAATGTGGTTAGAGAGAAGTTTGATCGAACTCCATGGTGAGTGCCAAATGTTCTTACTGGAAATGGTTGAGATAAGATGAGGTCGACTTTTGAGATGTTGAGGTTGTTGGAGACCGGATTGAGTTCTTCCTACAAAAGACACTCCGACGCTCAAGTCAGTAAGAAATCCAAGAAAGTTTAGAGTATAAAGTAATAGGATGAAATTGAACGAGTACTCCCTAGAATATCATAGAGTATTTATAGTCTCTGGAATAATAAATCATAAATATCAATAAATGGTAATGATTCTGTATAAATGCTAATAAAGAGTAATAACTCTATATTAATATCAATAAATAGTGATACTTTTCCCTTTAGCATCGATATTATAATAATTGGTCATTATTATGAGTTATGGTCATTTATGTGTAATAATCTGTAATGATACACTAACCACATATTCTAGTACTCAGTTACAAATTGGGGAGGTACACATGCATGAAGAACTCAATCCGGTCACCAGCAAACTCAATAGCTCGAAAGTCAACCTTATCCGACCTCAACAATTTTCAGTAAGAACATTTGGCACCCACCGTGGGGCTCGATAAAACTTTTCCCTAACCACATTTCAAGCCCTTTTCAAGAACAACATAAAAGTGGATCAGACAACCCTAGATGCAAATCGAGCAATCAGCGAATGCTGAAGAGAAGGAAGAGGTCGGCCTTGTCCCAAGGGCAGATTTTGAAGAAGGTAGGCCTACATTCGATGAGCTAATGACTAAGCTTCAACTTGAGTCAAAGGAAGATCAATGTGCCTGCATAAGCCAAACACAAAATCGGTTTATAAAAGTAAGGATTGAACAGGTGTTCTACTCTTTTTTCCTTAGTTCGATTTTTTATCCCTAAGGAGAATTTTTGCTGAACAAGGTTTTTAACGAGACATACCATCATCAATAAAAATATTATCCACTCATATGAATTGTTTTATATTATATGCACTTACGAAATCCAGATCGACCTCAAACCAACGACCTGCAATGGATTTAGATAATTCTAAAAGTAATCTAGGTCGGCCTTAAATCGACGACCTACAATGGATTCTACCATTTCTATTAAGAAATCCAGGTTAGCCTCAAATAAGAGATCTACAATGGATTTGAAAAATTCTTATGTAGCCAGATCGACCTCAAACCGACAACCTGCAATGGATTCTACAATTTCTATTATGAAATCCAGGTCGGCCTCAAACGGGCAACCCACAATAGATTTAGATAATTCTAAAAATAATCCAAGTCGGTCTTAAACCAGTGACCTATAATGGATTCTACAATTTCTATTAAGAAATCCAAGTCAACCTCAAACCGGTGACCTACAATGGATTCTATAATTTCTATTAAGAAATTCAGGTCAGCCACAAACCGACGACTTACAATGGATTTGAAAAGTTCTTATATAATCCAGGTCAGCCTCAAACTGGCGACCTATAAGGGATTCTACAATTTCTATTAAGAAGTTCAGGTCGACCTCAAATCGACAACCTACATTGAATTCTACTATTTCTATTAAGAAGTCCAGGTACAATTTTTCAAGAAATCCAGGTCGGCCTCAAATTGGTGACCTATAATGGATTTGAAAAATACTTAAGTTCTATACAAGTTAACCATTACAACTCGCCTTGGTGAACTCTTTAGATTTTGAGCTAGGGGGCTTATGTTCCTCTCTAATTTGTAACCGGGCATTAGAATACGTAGCTAGTGTAATAAATGACCATAACTTATAATAATGACCAATTATTATAATATTGACGCTTAAGAAAAAATCATCACTATTTATTAATATTAATATAGAGTTATTAATCTTTATTAACATTAATACAAAATCATTACCATTTATTGATATTTATGATTTATTATTCCAAAGACTATAAATACTCTATTATACTCACTCTCATTATATTATTTTATACTCTAAACTTTCTTAAATATCTTATTAATTTCTGTAGGAAGAAATTAATCCGATCTTTAACAACCGAACAACTCAGAAGCCAACCTCAACCATTTCCAATAAGAAGAGTGATCTTCTTTGCACCAACAATACATAAAAACACTCTCAACAAAAACAAGTTCCTCTAAGTTTATTTTTATCCTTTAGGATGTAGAAAACTTAAAAAAACCCTAATACCCACACTATCCACATCTTATTAACAACTTAATTTGTTCAAGAAATGTATTAGAATAAACAAACATTATTTCCATTTTAAATATGATAGACAAAACTTTATATTCCAAGATTTGGGTGATTTATAACACTCTAGTATATCTTATCATAGTTAAAGAACTTCATTACAACAGGAAGGAAAATCAGAACTCGTTAAAAGGCAGCTTGATTTTCTGTCACTCACCTCTCTTATTTATTTCTTAAGGTGTTGTTATTATTACTATTTTGACAAAATAAAAGAAAAATAACTAAATAGCCTTGAAACAAAATTATTTCTAACTCAAAAGAAATTTCATCTTTCACCGTCCTTTTAGATTTATAAGCGTAGAGCTATAAGCAAGGGGAAAAAGTACTCAAATAATATAAAGAAAAACACCAAGTAACTTCTATTTGCAACAGCTCCACTCAATGGATCCAAGCTTTATTAGCATCTTGTCTTGACGAAATCTAACAGGAAATCGCAAAGCTCAAGGTTCGTTTTTTTTTCAGATACAAAAAGAATCCATTTCCTATGTCACTTTTTTGACATAAGTAAACAAGTTATGATCCTTCTTTCTATTCTAAAACCCTTTTGCACAGTACTGAGCTTATTTTTGTACATCTCTGTAATACATGTACTGTATGAGGCATGAAACTACAAAACTCGAACCTGAGTCACGATTCAGGCATCCATGCCCACCTCATCTTTAAATTTCTGCAAAACGAAAGAGGAAAAAAGGTTAATCAGTACAACATTGCAACTGAGGAGTAGGTTCAGTATCCAACTTAACTCACATTTGAGACATCCTTGAACAAGTTCAGAGTTTTCAGAGCCTTCCCTGATTGTTGTGTTTCACGCGCCACAGCCACCCCTTCAGCTAGGTTCCTTACACGGCCACTAACCAATAGAGCCGCTGCTGCATTGAGAATCTAACAATTTTGTTCGCACAGAATAATTAAAACATGTCTTAATTAAAAGACAAGAGCATTCATACGAACTCAGTCAAGTTTTAATCATATCTTAGGAGCCCAGAGCATTCATAAAGAACGAGACAAGTATCAAAATATTTTATGCAGGACATAAAACGAATTTCAATATTTTTAACAGCAAAAAAGTATTATCTCACTAGATGTGGTTGGTTGCATAATCAGACACCATTATATAGTTTGATTAAAAACACCACCTGTGGTCTCAGCCAGTTCCAAGTTCGAATAAAGGAGGCTGTGTCAGGCCTTCGCCGGTCAACATAAAACTCCCAGAAACAACACACGGATAACTTGTGAATTTTGGTATTTCACAGTGAGAATTTTATATGAATAGGACAATAAACTGCGGCCCTAAATGGATTTCAGTAAAATACTAACAGAAAAATATAGACCAAAACCACCTATTACGTTAACTGGACAACTTATATCCATTTTAGATGCAAAATGTTCTATGCTGGAAAAAAAAATATCAGAAGAGAACAACAAGCTATCAAGGTATGTTACTGACATGATTCCTCGGCAACCGTAAAATTATGAAGGTTATCTTGCAAAGTAGGTTATGCCTAACTCAACCCCATAAATAAACCACTTTGAAAAATGGTATTAGAATCTATCAAAATCCAATAAAAATGTCACTCACCATCTTATACCCATACCTAATCTAGTAGTGTTGGACGTGAGGAGATATTAGGAAAATCCCAAATCTCACATTGACTAGAGAGAATACCAATATATAATACATTAAGTGGGGATAATCCTCATTTTATAAATCGGTTTTGTAAGATTGAATTAAAGCTTAAACCTCTTTCTAAGAAATAATGTGCACAAAATTTGAAGGTAAAGGCCAAATTTAGAAGGGAACATGTTCCGTCTCAATCAAAATTTCATAAATACCTAGTTAAAAGCATCATTTATATATTTTATTCCAAGGCTAGCATCTTCCCATGACTTACACAAAGATACCATCCTCTCGGCCCCTAAAAGTATTCAAAAGAAAGAAGGAAAGAAAACAATGTACTTACCAAAGCATCTGCAATAGGCCCTCTCTCCCCACCTAGAACACGCTTCAGAACCTCTGCATTGTACTCTGGACCACCACCTTTTAAGTCCTCAATAGTACAACGAGGAATGTCAAAGTCCACTGTTCCAATAAGAGATCCATTATAGCACTCAATTAGCGGCATCAGAGATATATTAATTTACTTCATTACAAAACCAGATAAAACCAAAAATTAACATATGCTTACAGGGATCAAATGCGAACTTATCAACCCTGTCAGCAGTAACATCAAGCACTAAACCAGGTCCTGCATGTAATGCAAACAAGAGGTCATTCAGATATATTTCCAATTTAGAAAAACTTCTCAAAACACACTTATGAGAAGAGAAAATAAGGTGATAAAATTAATCAACCTTCTCTTCTCACAAGTTAAAATTAAATTATTCACCATTAACTTTTTTAGAAGTTTTCTACTGTAACTTTTCCAAAATGTGGAAGTACATAATTCATTCTAACTCATAATAGGAGTTTGATTCATATTTTTACCTCTCTATTTTTTCTCCAGTAAGCTCCTATGGAGAAGTTTATTCATAATAGGCTTACGGTACTAATAACTTCAAAAAATTTATTTTCAGATGCAGAAACAAGCTAGATATCTTACCAAGAGGACTCATCTCATCCAAACCTTCAGAATGGACAACTAAAGCTCGTTTCATGCCAAATCTATTGAGTGCTTTAGCCATTTTGGTGACCTATCCAAAAGAACATGACAAATAGCTAATCAGGGATGAGATAGATGGAGAAAGGCAGAAACAATTAGGCCTCAACCATTCAGCCTCTATCTTCTTTTTAAGGAAACAAAAGCAAATGTTTCTGGAATAAGAGTATAAAAAAGCACATAATCCATAATGTTTATTAGACAAATACATTTCCCCAATAAAACAAGTCAAGTTTGATTTGTGGAGCAGAATCTTCAGTTAAACAGAATGACTCTAGGCAATTTAAAAGTTTTAATTTGAGCAGAAACAATATATAGGGATGAATTGTTTAGCCAATGAATTATAGAGATTTTTAGAAGGATACAAATAAAACGATTGTGAAGGGAAAAAAACACGAGCCAGAGTTCAGTTGCTTCACAGACCAACTTTAAAGAAATAAAGAAGATAAGAATATGCTAAAATAGGTTGATAATACAGAAAAGTATTCAACTTGTGCGTAGGATTTCCATGTGAACATTACTTCAAAATCGAATTTGATTTCAAAATTATATATCTTCACATTGCAAATTTAGATCAAATAGTGTTTTATATTTTATCCTTTCATGATTTAGATATTCTATTCTTAACTCAATTTTCGCTTTCTGAAAACTTGCAAAGAAAATTACTCGGCATGTAAATGATATTGAGCGATACCAACGTCATTTCCTGTAAGATTGTTTGAATAAATAACTAGTCAAACCTGTAAGACAGGATGGCACTTACCAAGTCCTCTGTGTATACTCCAACAACTGCAAAAGGTGCGTGTGCTGGATTCAACATTGGACCCAATATATTGAATACAGTTTTGATCTTTAACTTCTTTCTTATTGGCCTGACAATCTTCATCGACGGGTGATATTTTGGAGACATCATAAACCCAATCCCAGCTTCATCCACACACTTCTTTACTCCCTAATTCACAAAACAAAAACAAATAAGCAAACACATCCATAAATAGCAATTTCTGCTCAATAAATCCTATCAACGGAAGACAAACATATTATCAATATACACAAAAATGCATATTACTGAGCAATATATATACATTAGAGCTTGACTAACAAACTCACCACTATTATTTCTAAGCTAACCATAAATAATATCAATTTCATTACATAAATTCAACGCTAACAGAAAGATTAGCATTGTTAATATAATGCAGCAGTAGTCACAGTTCTAGTTTTGTGACAATCTTTGGTATTACAAAACAAAGACAACTTAAATGCATTTCCTCATGTGTTTCTAGTGTTGTTTTGCAATCATAATTAAAGTATCACCTTGACAATATGCATAATGAAGGTTAACATCAAGGGAGCTTTTGGTAGAAGAGAAATTTTTTTATGTTCGATAATCATGATTCCTGAAATTCATATATCTTAAAAATCATGATTTCTCAGAATGATTAACACCTATTTGATTGGTCCTGTTTATTTTTAGGAATTTAGTGTCAATAGAACATCCCGAAAGCATTAATTATTTACCACATCAAATAATTAGTAAAAGTAATGTTAATTCTTTTTCAACTTGGGAAAGTTAACTAATGCAGCATTTTTTTTACTTCAGTAAAACCCTTTTTCCATCTAGCACGAAAACAATTTTTGTGGAAAAAAAAGATAAAAAAATTCAGACAAGACAACAAACAATGTTTGATTGAAATGTTATTTTTTAAAACAAAATACAAACACAAATTTCCAACCTCAGACCCCTAAACAATTAAAAAAAAGTTAAAAAGCTCTCTTGTAACTAGAGCTGTCAAAACGGGTGGCCCGGTCCAACTTGGTCTGGTCCAACCTGGTCTGGCCCTACGAGCCAAGTTCAGAAAATTTGATAGCCTAGCCTGACCTATATTTTAAAACGGGCCACAATTTTTAGTCTAGTCTGACCCTATGTTAGGCCAACGGGCCAATTTTAGCCTAATGAAAAATTGAAAAAATATTACAATATATCTATAATATAAATTTTTATCAACAATATAAATATAAATATATATATATATATATATATATAATATTTACATAAATGTTTATGTAAAACTGTTTACATTTGAACAACTTGTAAAACAAACTTAGAGCACATACTAAGTACTTCCAAAATAGTCAAGCACTCAACTTATCCATAATATAATATTTTTGTCAACAGTAAATAATATATAAATAGACAATATATTTATATGAAGGTTTGTGCAAAATTAAGAACAATGCAGTAGAGGAAATGAAAGAACTACTGTAATGGATCCTCTCCCTCAAGTGAGAAAGGAAGAGAAGAGATGAAGAAGAGAACAGAGACTCTGAGACACTCTGGAGTTTCTTTCCTTGACATGACAACATAACAATTAAGAACAAAAATCTAATATAAAAAATAAACGAGCCAGTCCATTAGCCTACGGGTCAGCCTGGCCTTGGCCCATATGGACATCGGACCAAATGGACCAGGCTAAAAAATGCCTATTATTATCTAGGCCACAATTTTTTAAGTCTAGTATGACCTAAATCATAGACTATACGGGTCAGCTCATCATACCATACCTATTTTGAGAGGTCTACTTGTAACAAATGCCCATTTGAGATAATTGTAGATTATCAAAGTAATACTCTAAAAGAACAACCCCCAAATTGGTAATTGATATATTGCACTAACCTCTGGACCTAAATCAATCACCACTCCCAGAGCTTCTAACACGTCAGCACTTCCACATGCAGAAGAACTGGACCGGTTCCCTTGCTGCAAAACATCACCCTTTGAATTTTCAATAACGTAATTTCAACTCACTCACACACTGCAAGTTAACAACAGCAAACACCTTCGCAACTCTGGCACCGCAAGCCGCCGCGAGAATGGAAGCCCCCGTTGAAATGTTAACGGTGTTGGCACCGTCCCCTCCGGTTCCGACAATGTCCACAACATCGTTCAAACCCTCAACCTTCGTGGCGTGTCTCAACATCGCCCTTGCCAACCCCACAACCTACGAATCCACAAAAACAAATTAACAAAAATAAATACTCAAACTTTGCAAACGCAAACACTCACTTCTTCATAAGTCTCTCCTTTGGCTCTGAGAAGCACGAGAACCGCGCTGATTAAGGCCTCGTTTGGGTCGTAAAGCAGCGAGTCCAGACACGCTTCGGCTTCATCTTCCGATAAATTCACCCCGGAAATCAGCGTTTCAATCAGCTAAAATCGCGTTTTAGATTTAAATTAACGGGATGAAAAAAAGAACAGATTATGATTTATAAATTAAAATATAATGAACTGTGGTTTGACCTGGGGGAAAGCGTAAATAGAGCTATCTGCATTGGAGGAAACGGTGGCGTTTGAAGATGCAATGGAGGTGGTTTGATTTTGGGGTGAAATTGGATGAGAAAGGAAACGGCGTCGTTGGGAGCTGAGATTGGAATAGGGTGAAGGAAATGGAAGAGTGAAGGGTGAGAAGAAAGACTGTGCTTGAGTCATGATGAACAAGAATTGGATTTGGTTAAAGAGAGTGTTACTTAAGAATGAATCAGAGATTGAGAATTTAAAGAACTCAATTACTAAAAGTAATTTTGCTTTCAAAATGGAAATTCATATTATAAAATCTATAAATTACATTACAAATTACAATTCACATAAAAAATTTTAGACAAAGTTTTGGTGTTTCTGCAAATCACAGTTTCTAACCAGATTTGGGATTTGCCAGTATTTAGGTGTTTATGTGATCCACACTTTTTCATTTTTTAACATTTTGTCTGTAAAAAAATTTGCCAAGAGAGAGAAAGAATTATAATTTAAAAAAAATAGAACAAAAATTGAAAACAAGCAAACAATTAAAATAGATTTTATTTTTCGAAAATAATGTTATTTCTGTTTACATAACAATTTGATTATTGGAAAATTTTGACATGCGATTTTTTTTCCACAAATTTTGTTAATCTGTTTTAATTTTTTTTTCTTACTCAGAATTTTCTTAATTTTGAGTAGATTTATTTTTATAATTTAAATTTATAGAACCATTATATAAGATTTCATTACATAGACCATTAAAGATGATTAAGAAAAGAATAGATAAAAGATGAAAAATAATTAATTAATACAAAAAACTATTTATTTAAAGTTTATAAAAAAATAATTTAATATTTTTAAATTTAAGGATATAATTGATAAAATATAATTAATGCAACATTAAATTTTATAAAAGATAAATAAAAAAAACAATTTTTTTTAAAACAACACTTATTTAGAGGAAATAATAATTTATATTATATTTTTTTAATTTTTATATTTAATATATATATATATATATAAATTTAAGTTTTTATATTTGTTTTAAAATTTTATAAAAAAATATTTATAAATATTTATTATATTATATATATTTTTGAAATTTTATAAATATATTTACAATAATTATATCAAATGACAAGTTTAAAATTTAGAAATTGAGAATGAAAGATCTTGAAGTTATTTCAACAACAGATTATCAGACTTGAATATTGTATAGAGGATATTTTGCTTTTGATCTTTCCATTTAAGATAGAAACAATAAATTATTTATTAAGGAGTAATTGGTTAATATAAACAATAAGTTACTTAAAGTCTCATAAAAAGAATAATTTAATTGTTATTGATATTTTAAAAAATAAGGGTATAATTAGTAAAAAATAATTAATGTTACCTTAAACTCTACAAACGACACATAAAGAGAAACAAAATTATTCTCCTAAAATGACTCTTATTCAGAAATAGAGAGAATATATCCTTAAGTTTAAAAATATTAAATTATTTCTTTTATGGACTTTAAATAGCCTATTGTCTGTATTAACCAATTTTTTTTATCTTTTCATCTACCTTCTTGTTAATCAATAAATTGTATTTAATTCTTTAAAGGTATTGTTGAAAAGAAATTTAGAAAATTCATTACAAATTATAAAACTTAATACTTTTATTGGTATGTGTACTAAAACTTTAAACGACACTTATTCAGAGACACATGAAATATATAATAGTTCTATAAATGTAAATCAAACAAAAAGAAAAAAAATAAAAAAGCCTACTTAGAATCAAAATCTGAATCAACATAGCCTTTGACAACTAGTTTCGATCCGCTATAACATAATACGACACTTGAGGTTCCTTTGATGCATCTAAATATCCCCTTTATAGCACTCCAATGCTCTCCACCAAGATTTCCCATAAATCTATTAACCATCTGTCTAGTCTTGTACAAGTGATGACATACATAAGACATACCATTGCCGATGCATACAACACTAACGACATTTTCATCATTATTGAGACTCATAATTAAGGATAACTTACAATTGATAAGAAGAGGGATGGTAATCAGCTTGCAATCTTGCATAATGAAGTGCCGCAAGATTTTCAATAAGTAATTCTTCTAAGAAGGTCAAACCTTCCTATCTTTTCTGTCTTAGTGAATTTGCATCCCTAAAATCTTGTTTGTCGGTCCCATGTCTTTCATATCAAACTCCCTACCCAATTGTGCCTTTAATTCTTGGATTCGATCTTTATTGGGACCTACAACCAACATGTCATTCACATACAACAAAAAAATGACAAAATCATCATCACCAAACCTATTGTAATAATTACAATGGTTTGAACTCAATCTGTTGTAACTAAGGCTAAAAATAAAGGAATCAAATTGCCTTTAATTCTTGGATTCGATCTTTGTTAGGACCTACAACCAACATGTCATTCACATACAACAACAAAATGACAAAATCATCATCACCAAACCTATTGTAATAATTACAATGGTTTGAACTCAATCTGTTGTAACTAAGGCTAAAAATAAAGGAATCAAATCTTTTGTACCAATATCTGGGCACCTATTTTAGACCGTACAAAGATTTGGTCAACCTACAAACCAAGTTTTCTTATTCTTTAAAGCCTTCCGATTGGAGCATTTAAATTTCCTCTTCAAGATCTCCATGAAGAAAATTAGTCTTTTCATCTAATTGCTCAAGATGTAAATCAAATGCAACACACATAACTAGAACAACTCTTATTGATGTCAATCTAACAACCAGTGAGAATATCTCATTAAAGTCAATACCTTCTTTCTAAGCATATCTCTTTACCATCAATCTAGCACAATATCTTTCCACTTGATCATTGTCATCTCTCTTGATCTTATAGACCCATTTGCAACCAATAACTTTTCGAACTTTTGGAAGTTCCACATGATTCCATGTCTTGTTTCTATGAAGAGCCTCAATTTTTCCTGCATTGCAGTCATCCATATAGAAATGTTTGAACCACTCATAGACTCTTGAAAAGTTAATGGTTCTCCTTCTTCATTTAGAAGACAATACACATCATGACTTGCCATCACATTTTGTGAATGCCAAGATGGTTTGACTCTTTCTCATGTTGATCACCAGAGTTCTTCATTACCAATCTCATTTGGCTCTTGTTCTTTGTGCTCCTCTTCTAACACAAAAGATTCATCTGAAGGCTTCTTCTCTATCTATACTGTAACTTTATCTTGTATCAATCTATCATTTGTATACTCACTTTGCAGTTCATTTTCTGTAACGACTACATCCATGCTAACAATAACCTTGTGGGCATTGGGATCCCAAAAGTGATACCCCTTTCACATTGTTTGCATAACCAAAGAAGATACATTTCCTGAACTTTGGATCTAGTTTCGTTCTTTCTTGAGAGTTGTACATCACGTATACAGGACAACCAAAAACATGTAAGGATGAATAATCAAAATGTTTACCTTTTCATATCTCCATTGGCATGCTCAAACCAATTGTTGTTGGCCATGACCAATTTATCACATAACAACAGTTTTAACCACTTCTTCGCGAAAAGACTTGGTTACTCCAGTTGTTTGCAACATAGCTCTAGTTTTTTCAAGAAGAGTTCTATTCATATGCTCTGTTACACCATTCTACTGAGGCGTATGTAACACAAAATATTTTCTAATGATACCCTCTTGCTTGCAGAATGCTAAAAATTCTCCATCTACATATTCTCCTTCTTTATTTGTCCTCAAGCACTTTATTCTTTTCCCAATTTCAAGTTCTACCCATGTTTTAAATTTCTTGAACTATGAAAACACATTTGACTTCTTCTTGACAGGGTACACCCTCAATCTCCTGAAGTAATCATCAAAGAATGATACAAAATATTTTTCTCTTCCGAGGGATAATATTGGCGATTCCCACACATCAGAATGAATAAAGTCCAATACATGTTTACTTTTGGTAGTCACTCTAGCAAACTTCAATCTGTGTTGTTTTCATATCACACACTACTTATAGAAGGGTAAACTAACTTCTTTAAGCCCAGGTAAGAGATTACGTTCCACAAGGATTTTCAGACTATGTTCTTACATATGACCAAGTTTATGATGCCACATGATCATTGCATCTTCCTGACTTGTTGTCGCAACTGATACATCTGCTTCTTACAATATATCTCCAAACAACACATACAAATTTGCCATGATGTTCTTTGCCTTCGTGACTACCAAACTCCCCTTCATCACCTTCAAAATTCCCTCCTCAACATGGATCTTACACCCATGGTAATCTAATTGTCCAATGGACAATAGATTCTTCTTTAAGTCCTTCATATGTCGTACCTCTTGAACTGTGCGAACAATACGATCATACATTTTAAATTTGACAATACCAACTCCAACAATCTCTAAGGCATGGTCGTTTCCCAAGAACATGGATCCACCTAACATAGGTTCATAAGTGTGAAACCAATCTCAATGTGGAGTCATATGCTAAGTTGCACCCAAATCCACTATCCACCTATCATGAAACTCCTTTTCACCGTTAGAGCTAATTACTACTTCGCTCACCAAAATATCTCTATCTTCTAAGGTATTTGCAACTCAACCTTGTGAGGTTGATGCTTCGGAGTTGTTTCCTCCATTCTTCCTCTTCCAACACTCTTTCTTCGTATGCCCTTTCTTGCCACAATAGTAGCATTGAAACTTCTCTATCTCATATTTTCTACCGTGGTTTCAAATTAACTTATGCAATACTCATTATGAATAGTATTGCCTACTGGAACAACAATGGTAGACTGTGAACCAATACATCAGGTAAGTTGCCAAGAAAGAGAGGTGAGTTACTAATGGACACGCTTAAATATCAAGTCTTTCCTTGCCAGAACTCTCCTAGACATGTACTTTGACACTACCAAACTATATATCTAGTAATAAGAATAACTCCTTTTTTATGTGGAAGATCATATTAGCTGCAACCACATAACATACTATTAATTTCCTCCAACACTATTCTAACGACTATGCAGCGAAACAATATCACAACCTAGTGGTTCTGATACCACTTGTTAGGTATCCCCAAGGGGGCAATTTTCGAGAAATACGCTACAGGCTTGTGGGTCATTCTCACTTATATGTCATTCAACATTCCCATTTACCTAATGTGGGGCTCTAACTCCCCTTGAACACTTACAATCTCCCCCTCAAGTGTGAGTCCTTCCACATTGGTACACTCCCCCTCTAATCAGAAGCATTTAATAACGAGTATCTCGAGTGGTGATCTTTACTTTTTAAGTAATTACTTGTACCACCATTTATCAATAGGACACACTTACTGTTGACAACATGTATATCACTGAATAAGACTTCTTTGTATTTCTTCTGGTGTATTTCACAATATCAGTACATCCTCTATTTATAATTTCACTCTATTGGCCTTTTCTCTCTAGGCCTTCTCAAAATTAAAACAAAATTAATCTCTCCTAATCAAAATGTAATCTCCCCAATAATTACAGAATCAATCATAATCTTCCTAATAAAAATAAAATCATAAAAAATCTCCTAGATATTATTCTACATTTAAGTTTAAAAAATCACACAAGTTCGGTTAGTCCACCAAAGTGTAAATGACCAAACCATATACCTTTCTCGGACTATCCTCAGATCCAACTTGTACATCCTGTTCTTCTTCATCTCTACTCGGGCAATCAAACATCCGAGTTTACCTTTCAACTGTAGAGCCCAGGCCTGCATCAGTACTGAGTACCCTTTCTCCATTAGTTGTCCTACACTCAAAATATTACTCTTCAGATTGGGTACATAGTACACGTCTCTGATTTCTCCAACTCGACCATCCTTCTGCAGGTATTGGATTGTACCTTGGCCTCTCACTGCTACCTTGGATGCATCTCCAAACAACACGTGCTCGACCTCCACTTTAGAGAAATCCTTGAAAAGGTTATCGTCTCTACACATGTGGTTACTCGCACCTGTGTCAATATACCATGTCGAGTTTTTTGAAGAATTCGGGCTATCCTTAGTACCCGAGTTCAACATCAACTCGTCACATAAGCTCAGACTAAGCTCGGTTCCCATTATCATCATCAGAATTCCCTCCTCCTCCTTATCCTCCTTATCTTCTGTGAGGAAATTGGTTTCCCTCTTCTTCGACTAGCAATCCTTTGCAATATGTCTGACCTCTCCGCAGTTATAGCATTTGACCAAGTAGCAATCTTTTGCGTAGTGGCCAAACTTGCCACATTTGAAACACTTGATGCTAGTGTTGTTTGACCGACCTCCTCTCCAGTTTTCTCGTCCTCGGCCACGCCAATTTTTTTTGTCAGTTTGCTCCTCGTCTCCCTGACCTCTATCACCTCTGCCGCCTCTTCCTCAGCCTCGTCCACCTCGTTCTCTACCACCTCAGTTCTTAGTGTTCTAATCATTAGACTCCTTATCTTTGGCCAACGCCTTTACTTGGAGTTCTTGACCGGGATTATCACCCTTCTTCTTCCTCTGCTCATGTGCCACAAGTGACCCAGCAAACTCTTCAACCGAGATCTTTAAGAAGTCCTTTGACTCCTCAATTGCGCACACCACATTCTCAAAGTCGTCGATTAACGACCTTATGACTTTCTCCACTACTCGGCTAATGGGTAGTGTTTCTCCGTCTGTGTTGAGCTAGTTCACCACGGTCTGAACTCGGAAAACGTAATCGGCCACTTTTTCATTTTCTTTCGTACACATTCTTTCAAGCTCATCTCTAAGAGTTTGAAGCCTAATATACCTTACTCAGTTGTCTCCTATGTATGCTTTCTCCAGTATTTCCCATGCTTCTTTTGAAGTTTTAGCTTTTGCTATCTTTTCAAAGTCGGACTCGTCAACAACTCGGTACATCAAGTACAAAGTCGTCCTGTCCTTCACTCGGAATCCTCTTAGCTCGACAAGCTTGGGTCTAGAAATCTGTTCGTCTTCCTCTACTTCATCGTAGCCCTCGTCAACAATTTCCCGAACATCCTGGGAACCAAAGAGCACCTTCATCTGCCGACGCCAGTTATCATAGTTGATGTCATTTGTCAACTTAGGAATGGGTAGGCTGTTTGTAGGTTGGCCATCTCACACTACAAGCTCGGTAACTCGTCACATCAAGACTCGGACACTTAAATTCTCTCAAAGCTCTGATTCAAATTTGTTGACAACAGGTATATCACTGAATAACACTTCTCTATATGTCTTCTAGTATATTTCACAACATCAGTACATCCTCTATTTATAATCTCACTCTATGGGCCTTTTCTCTCTAGGCCTTCTCAAAATTAAAACAAAATCAATCTCTCCTAATCAAAACGTAATCTCCCCAATAATTACAGAATCAATCATAATCTCCCTAATAAAAACAGAATCATAAAAAATCTCCTAGATATTATTCTACATTTTAGTTTATTCAACCCTTACATGGAAGTCATGTCAGGAAGACTTTTGATATAAGGGTTCACTAACTAGGATCTCTCACCTACTCCTCGTGAGTCAGACAAATCAGGCTTTGATACCACTATTAGATATCATATAACATGAGAAATAAAATATGAGAAAAATACAGACAATAGGTAAAAATGTAATTTCACTAATGAAAGAAATTACAATCATTCTCCCTCTAAATCTTTGGAGGAAATGACACTTTCTCTTGAAAATAAAGGAAAAACAACTACTAAGAGAATCTTAAAGGAGAAATTAATTTTCTTCTCTTAATTTATCTCTCAAGTACTACAACGTAAGAAAAAAGAGAATTGATTTTGAAATGATTTACAAGGTAAACATTGTATTCCTTTTATAGTAAAAAAAAGTAAACACATAAATAGAATTTGCCCAAAATAGGACTTTTCTTCTCACAAAAAACATTAACATAAAACTTAGTGAAAAAAATAAAAATAAAACATAGAGTGTATGTTGAAGAATAAGAAAATGAAACGTTATGGGAGAACCCCTAAAATCATATTTGAAGAGGTATCTCAAGACATCTAAGTCGAACTTTATTTTGAATTGAGGTTAGTATGTTTGTATGGGTTGGGAGTGAAAATAATATACCTTTATAGAGAACTTTATTTTGAATTGAGGTTAGTATGTTTGTGTGGGTTGGGAGTGAAAATAATATTCCTTTATAGAGAAATTCTAGTTTTTACTTTCCAATTTACATTGTAGAATATGTGTTTCCTAGAATAAAGAAAATGTCAATAATTAGTATTGATACATAAACAAATACTTCAATTCTAATTTCGCTTCTATATTTTGGAGTGTTTTTTTCTATAACTAAAGAATTTCATCACTTTACTTCCTATTCATTTTGAATATATATTTTTATACATTTCAGAAAGTCCTAATGAATGGAAATAAAATTTAAATATTGCATTTTTATTTTTGAACATAATGATATTTTCCTTTCTCTTTTTAATGTATATTTTTCTCTCCATTAGCTTTTAATATAGAAATCATTATAGAATAAATTTGAAAGTAACACTATTAGAATTAAGGATGATAAATGAACCCGTCGTCGTGGGTATCAACCAAACCCGTCCCGAGTTTGACGGAGAATCTATGTATTGACTGGGCATGGGTATGAGTATGGATAATACCCATGGGGATGGGGATGGATCATTATGTACATAACCATCTCATCCTCGTTCCCATACCCGTCCCTGTACTCATACTCATCATCGTTTGAAATTACTAATATACCTCTATTAAATTAATTGTAAAATTATGTTTGAAAACAAAATTTAATTATAATATTATGAGTGACTGTTAATTTTTTATTGGTACTAAAAAAGATATTTAATGAGTTAATAACTTTTTTCAATAAATCATAATTCTTTTAGAAAGAACAGATTTGTTAATTAATATTAATAGCTAAAGAAGCTCTAAAGTCTTATATATATTATCTTACTAATCAATTCTAATTTATGCATTCTTTTTTTCTTTCTATGTGACTTCTCCTTTCCAATCCTAACTCCATAGAAGCTCTGACTTCTCTCTTCCAAACTTTCAATCTCCAATCATCTCTTTCAAAATCAAAGTTCACAACTTGATCTAGAGAGCGGAAGCAGTATTTCTACAAATCAACTTCAGTTTCAAGTAAATGCCTATTTTTGTGTTCACTCATTTTCTATTCCTCTATTCTTAAGGGTTAAGCTTGGATATTTGAATTGAACCTTGTAAGAGAATCATTAGACACTTGGCTTGAGGTGATATACATATATTTTAAGGGTAGAGTCTTAGAAAAAGTGATCAAATTGAGGAATAGAAAAAAATAACTATTTTGAATAACTGTGATCAACATGATATATTATGTATGTATATATGTTAAAGATTTATGAAATTACAATTCCTTTTTTATATTTGATATTAAATCCTAATAATGTCATAATTATTTACAAAAAATTGAGTTCTTTTGCATAGAACAAAAGTACGTATCGAGAATAAAATATAAATTTCAAAATTATGAAAAATTGAGTTTCTTTTTTGTAAAACAAAACTACGGATGAAAAATAATATATCAATTGCGAAATTATTAAAAATTGAAACAAAAGTAGGGATCCAAAATAAAATATAAAGTTCGAAATTACAAAAAATTGAGTTCTTTTGCATAAAACCAAAATACATATCGTGAATAAAATATAAATATCCAAATTACTAAAAATGGAGTTCTTTTTGTCAAACAAAAGTAGGGATCCAAAATAAAATATAAATTTCAAAATTACAAAAAATTGAGTTTTTTTGCATAAAACCAAAGTACATATCGAGAATAAAATATAAATATCCAAATTACTAAAAATTGAGTTCTTTTTGTAAAACAAAAGTAGGGATGCAAAATAAAATATCAATTTCGAAATTATAAAAAATTGAGTTCTTTTGCATAGAACAAAAGTACGTATCAAGAATAAAATATAAATTTCAAAATTATGAAAAATTGAGTTTCTTTTTTGTAAAACAAAACTATGGATGAAAAATAATATATCAATTTCGAAATTATTAAAAATTGAATTCTTTTTGTAAAACAAAAGTACGGATCGAAAATAAAATATAAATATCCAAATTACTAAAAATTGAGTTCTTTTTGTAAAACAAAAGTAGGGATCCAAAATAAAATATAAAGTTCGAAATTACAAAAAATTGAGTTCTTTTGCATAAAACCAAAGTACATATCGAGAATAAAATATAAATATCCAAATTACTAAAAATTGACTTCTTTTTGTAAAACAAAAGTAGGGATGCAAAATAAAATATCAATTTCGAAATTACAAAAAATTGAGTTCCTTTGCATAGAACAAAACTATGTATCGAGAATAAAATATAAATTTCAAAATTATGAAAAATTGAGTTTCTTTTTTGTAAAACCAAACTACGGATAAAAAATAATATATCAATTTCGAAATTATTAAAAATTGAATTCTTTTTGTAAAACAAAAGTACGGATCGAAAATAAAATATAAATATCCAAATTACTAAAAATTGAGTTCTTTTTGTAAAACAAAAGTATGGATCCAAAATAAAATATAAAGTTCGAAATTACAAAAAATTGAGTTCTTTTGCATAAAATCAAAGTATATATCGAGAATAAAATATAAATATCCAAATTACTAAAAATTGACTTCTTTTTGTAAAACAAAAGTAGGGATGCAAAATAAAATATCAATTTCGAAATTACAAAAAATTGAGTTCTTTTGCATAGAACAAAAGTACGTATCGAGAATAAAATATAAATTTCAAAATTATGTTATTTTTTTTGTGATTTGTTTATTTTTTATAAAAAATGATTGAATTCATATTGAAAACAATAAAAAATGTGGATATGTGTATGAGTATCAATATATACCCGTTATCCGATGAGGATGTAGATGGAGATGAGACAAAATTTCCATACCCAACAAGTATGAAAACGGAAATGAAGATGAATTTTTATCTTAGAGGATGAGAATAGGATAGTAAAACCCGCACCCGCCCCACCCCGTTGTCATCTCTAATTAGAATGAATTCACTGAACAAAAACAATTATTTAAAAATTATTTAATAGCTGTTTAAAAAGAAAAGAAAAATTAATAGAATTATTTAACAAAAATTATTTGAAAAAAACAATTAAAAAGAAAAGAATTAAAAAAACAATAATTAATAGCTGTTTTCATTTCAAAGTCCAACAAAAAGACATGCTAATGTAACAAAAGTTTTCTATAGAGAATGGCAAAATTTTCATTCGAAATAAATATTATAACAGAATATGAATATCCTCAACAGGAGGTGGTCGACCATAACCTATTTGCTTTCCTATATCTGAACTTTACATATCTCTGAAGCTTGAACAGACAATGGACGTCTACAATAGCCTACCAAAATTGAATGCTCTCATAAATGGCATCATTGAAACTAAACTATGATTTCTTTCTTTCAGTTAACTCAGTAAGGCCAATCACGTGTTTTGTCTCTCACATATTTCACAAGCTGCTCAACTGTTTCTGGATTTTAGAATTGTGAGATGACCTACCACCTTTATCTTTATAGGAATTTCTTGCTCCAACAGTCTTCCGTCCCTTGCGAGCTGCCTCTACAGCACGTCGTCTTTGCTTATTCAAGCTCTTAACCAGTTCAGCTTCATTTTCCATTACTTCTTCGTTGTTTTCCTCCTGTGAATCAAAATTACCACCATTCAGGCTTTCAATGACAAGCTTTCTATATAAACTAAAATAATATATAAAAAAGGAGGTAATACAAGCAAATAATGTTCTACACTACGTCACTAGCAAATTTGCAATAATAAAATGAGCCTATAGTTGAGAAAAATCTAGATTCAGAATACCACACAAGTCACATCAAGATTAAAGAAGAAATGCACTATAACTCTAGAAGAGAGGATATGCATAACATACAAGCTATTTCCCAAGATATTTACATGGATCAGCGTTTAAGACTAGAAATTCTTTGAATTGAATATTATGAAGAGGAAAAAGAAGCAGTATAACCATAGCATTGAGATAACCACCGAATAATATGAATAAAGCATTGCTTACACTTGCATCTTCCTTTCCAGTTCCACTGCTTTCACGTGCTTCACTGCTCTCCTCTCTCCCCCGACTTTCATATCCCTCATTCTGGTTAAAACAAAAACAATCCTTCAACCAACATTGCAGAACTTGACTCGCACAACTAATGAAATAAGCTGAAAAAACTATGGCAGAATATATGCCCGCTAGTCAATGGACAAACTAAAACTAAACCAAACTTTGGATATTCAAATTTATATATCACAGTTCACTTATTATATCACAGAAGATAACTATATTTAATGATATATTCCACACAATGAAAATTTTCAAGCACAGAAAGAAAGTTTGGTATTGTTCCCAAGTTCAACAGCACAGATCTGCAAAACAAATACCCATAACCTTCTATCAGCATAAATGATGTATGCTAGTTTCAGCGATATATTCTATATTATGGTTTTAATCACAATGAGTCATCAACTATCTATGCTATATTAAATGGTTTCTGTTTTAAACAAAATGCTCATTATCAAGAACACATCTCAGTTCTTAGATTCGCTATGTTGTTAGTTACAGTGCTTTTTGTACGCAGTCATTTCTTTATTGGGGTACAACTTTCTTAACTCCCCTGATTTATAGCTCACAGTTTCTCACCGTTAATCTCCCCTACAGATAAGTCTATTCGTTGTATGTCAGCTTTTGCTAGCCATTGTTTTATCTCTCTTAACATGTACATCTTTTGTAAAATACTCCTTCTGTTTCTAAATAGGTGTCGTTCTAGGAGAAGAAATTTGTTTCATATTATCTGTCGTTTTCAAATTTCAATGATGCATTAATTGTTTTTTACGAACTATACCCTTATTTTAAAAAATATAAAAATAATTAAATGATTCTTTTTATAAGACTTTAATGGACCAACTGTTTGTATTAACCAATTATTTTCTATCTTTTCATCTACTTTTTCGTCAATCAATAAATCACATTTAATTCTTTAAGGATATTATTGAAAAAAAATTTAAAAATTTATCATAAGTTATAGGAGTTACTACTTTTATTGGTCTGTGTGAAAAAATCTTAAACGACTCTTATTTAGAAACAGAGGGAGTAACAACATATTTTTACATAGTTTGTACCCATTTTATGACATTACCTGTTCCAACAAATCTGAAGAATCACCATCAATAGTGCCTGCTTCATTCAGGTCTTCAACTAAGTCAACCTCCTCGGTATCTGAATTTGCATCACTCTCTGTCGCACCTTCAATGAACTACAGATAGAGATTTGAATACATTTGAGGCTGAACCAATGACATTTGTTTAAGGTTGCTTAACAAATGATATTCAGTGCTTGATATCAAGGTGTTGCAGGAACCGTTCAAATCCTTTATCTATGAACTATCAACCATTACCTATGACAATAGAGTGTGGTAGACAATCTCTGTAAATAATATTCTTTCAAGAAGATTTTTGTACTTGCCATTTAGTTAAGGGGAAAGGACCGAGGATATGTGGTGAAAGCCCATGGGGTAGATATGAAGTGCAACTCTTCGGGAGGTAGTATATGCAGAGAACCAAACTTCTGGGATTCTTGGCATATCTCAATAAAGACATGTGTATTCTTTCGTAGTGTTCACCAATAACCTGATCAGATGATGCGTGCGACCATACACCGAGCACCTAAGTGCATTCTACAAATAGCTCTATGGAGTTTTCCTAACACATATTGAGCCTGATCGTCATCTAAACATTTCAACAATAGTGAAGAGATACCTCGATGAAACAATTTTCCATTATATATGGTGTAAAATGAAGCTTATTGACGTATATACTTGGTCTTTTTGGGTTCTTGAGGAAGAGTCTCATATGCTAGGAACTTGATTATGGGTGTCATCCAGTTAGGGTACGAAGATTTACCTACAACACATCAATGTGGTCCTAAATAGGAGTCCTTAGTGTTTTCTGGATAAAAGTTGTGTTGCCCAACCTTTTTGGTGCTTGCTGATTTGGAGAGGACATCAACATGGTCGTTAGCAGCTTAGGGCACATGGCTTATATTGAACTTTTCAAACTTGTCAATCAAGTTCTTGGTGATATGATAGTACTTCTGTAGTAGAGGCTCCTTAGCTTGGTACTCCCTATGTGCACTGATCAACTGAGAATCATTTTGACTTTGGAGCCGCCTTACCTCGAGCTCCAAGCCAATCGCAACCTAACAATCAAGGCTTCATATTCTTTTTGATTGTTTGAAGTTTCAAACTCGAAGTGAATGACCTACTCGAGGATCATGCTATATGGGCCTTCCAAGATTACCCCAACTCCACTTCCTTTTTTGTTTGAGGAACCATCTACACTCAAGGACCACCATTCATGCCTTTCTTCGATGGGTGAGAGCTCTACCAAGAAATTGGCTGAAAACTAAGCTTTCATAGGACCTCAATTAAGTGTAGCCCGAACTCTAATAGTTTCACTGACCAAGCTATCATACAACCTGTTAACTCAAGTTTTGTAGCACTTGTTTTAGAGACAGTCGGTACGTACCATGATTTTGAAACTTTGAAAGTAATGTCACAACCGTCAAGCTAAGAAGACCAAAGCCAACACCAACTTTCTATTACTTGATACCTCTCCTCGGCTAGTTGGAGAGTGTAACTTATGAAATAAACAAGGCTTTGTGTTTTCTTCCTTCCTCTATTGCCAATACCAAGCTTATAGCTCAACTCGAAACAACCAAGTATAAGACTAGTGTAGAACCTTGTGTTGGGCTAAGGAGTACTGGCGAATTTGGGATGTCATGCTTAATGCTCTGAAATTGTTCATCACATTTATCATCATAGATAAATTCCTTTACCCCCTTCAAAAGTTTGAAGAAAGGTTTAGCCATCTCGGCTAACCTCATAATGAATTAGGAGAGGGCGATGAGCTTCCCATTAAGTCATTGTATCTCCTTCAAGTTCCTCTGACTATGCACAGACAAGATGGCTTCACGCTTATTTGGATTAGCCTGAATGCCACACTGTGTGATCATATGAAGCCAAGGAACTTACCCCTGCCAACTTCGAAGACACACTTCTCTAGATTTAGTCACATGTTATACTGTCAAAGCTTTTAAAAAACTTCCTCAAGGTGCCGAGGATAATCGTATGCTTTTTCGGACTTCATGACCATGTCATCAACATACACTTCCATGGGGACACCGATAAGTTCTTTGAAGACCCTATCCATCAATCTTTTGTATGTTGTCCCCACGTTCTTGAGATTGAAGGGCATGACTCGGTAGTAATAGTTCACCCCTTCGGTCATGAATACGATATTCTCTTCATCAACAGAATACATTGGCATTTGATTGTATCTCGAGTAAGCATTAAGGAAACTGAGCAACTCGTAACTAACTGTGTTGTCAACTAGCCTATTTATGCTCAACAAAGGATAAAATTCCTTTCGGCATTCCTTATTCAAGTTTGTATAGTCGACACACATATGCCACTTACCATTGGATTTCCTTACCATAACCACATTTGTCAACCATGTGGTGTACATGATCTCCTTAATAAAGTTGGCTCGGAATAACTTAGACACCTCTTGGCTAACTATTTGGCATCTCTCTCCACTGACCTTACACTTTCTCAAAGCCATCGACCTCGCCTGTGAGGGTTTCCAACTTGTGGCACATGAAGTTGGGTCAATACTGGGCATATTTGTCGGACCCCATACGAAGAGGTCAACATTCTAGACCAGCACCCTTTGAATTTCATTCTATAAGCACCTAGTAGAGGTGAGTCCCATTCGAGTTGTCTGGTTAGGTTCCTGGTCGAGCTTCACAATAATCATTGGCTCATTGAAGTTGGGGTTAACTTCTTTATGCACGGCTCGAGGATCTAGGTCAACTCCAAGGTTGTCGGACTGATCAATACTTATTCAACGTACATTGCTCGATTAGAACATTGTATGATGTGTTCGCCTCCACTGGAATGTACCTCAATGTCAGAGTTCAATAGACCTCTAGGATATTGAAGGTGGTTAGGTGACCAATATATCCCCTAATGTGCACCCTTTCTCTTGCAAATTTGACTAGTGGGTTAGGGTACAACTAGATTATTGAGGTTGATATGTCCAGCTTCAAGAATGTTGACTAGTAAAGGACGTCAGTAGAGCTACCTTAGTCAATGAGAACCTTTCTGACCTTCCAATTTGTGATGGTGGTCGTTACGACCATGGGGTCATCCTAATTTAGGTCATGGATGGAGAAATCCGCATGTGTGAACGTAATCACTGGAAGGAAGCAAGGTGGAAAATTATCCATTGAGTTCATACTCCAAAGATGCCTCTTTCGAGATGCGTTGGTGCTCCCTCCCCTAGCGGATCCACCTGCAATAGTATTTATAGTACCTCGGATGTCGCCAGGATTCTGCTGAGGTTGCTCCCTGACCTCAGGCTCGACGATTGATGGTACCTCCTTTGGGTCATGCTGCTGAGGACCTTGGCTACCTCATCCTCTTCCTTTGTAACCTCCACGATTCCCCCTACCTCTTCTTCCTCGCCAACCACATTTTTGGCCTTCTTGCCCAAATTGTGCAAATCGAGCTAGGACTCTAGATCGAACAAGTTTTTCAATCAAGCCACGAACCTTCCAGCACTCTTCAATTGTGTGACTCATAATTTGATGATAACTGCACCTTTTGGAAGGGTCGACATTAAGGGGAGAAGGTTTAGTCGGTGGCATTTGAATCAACTCCAGGTTGAAAACCTCATGAAGCATGACCTTTCAACTCACGTTTAAAGGCGTGTAGTTGTTTAACTTGACCCTCTTTCATTTGAAAGGAGCCAAGTTGTTGTTGTTGGTTGGACCCGAGGAGGTGGTTGTGCCCTTTGGGGCCTTTGTAGATAAGGTAAAAAGATGTATTTAATTACCTAGTATTAAAAATATATTTTTTAATCTAATACTTGATATATGATATAATATTCAATTGTAATTGAATTATAATCGAGCTGTTAAGATTTTTCATATATAATAATATTATTATGTTATTATACATATCCTATGAATAGAGGGGTACAATAATTATGGAGTGGTAGGAAAAAAAACCTTAAAATTTACATTATGAAGTACAAGTTCCGAGAAAAAAGGTCAAATATTATTACTAGTACATAAACAAGTACTTGATCGAGAATTAAGCTTGAGTATTTTCTACACCTCACAAATTTCTTCACTCGTTCCTCTAATTCATTGGAGAATATATTTTTTATGCATTTCAGAAAGTCCTTGTAACTAGTAGAAAGTGGTAAAAGAAATTTTGTGAGTTTCACTTGCCTAGTTTTAGGTCTTAGGAAAATGGATCATGTGCTCAGGTGATCATACACAAATACTCAAATTTTTATTCAATACTTGTACAACACCTATAATAAGATTTTTTTAGTTTAAAATATAAAATATATTGAGACAAATAAACTAAAAAGGTAAAAATATTATTATTATTTTATTAGATGTGGTATAGGTGGAGAAAGGTTGAAGGGTGTATATGAAACCTTTTCCTATGTGCCCTAAAGAAATAGTAACCCAGCCTTCTCTAAGGCAAGTTGGTCAACCATTTTTTTAGTTTATTTTTTCTTATGATTTTTAGATTTATGCTTTGGTTTTGGATCTATATTTATTTGTTTGTGGTTACTAGAATATAGTATTTGGTCAAAAGTCCACAGACCACTTATATTATCCGCAACTCGTGTGGATGCAGGTTTGTAGTTTTTAGTATCAATTTTTGTATATCCAGTTCGCACAACATGCAGGTTAAGCAGTTTTTACCTCGTTGTCTTTTCATGCTACTCGCAACCTGCAACACCAAGTCAAATTCAACCCAAAATCTAATACTTCTTAGGTCTATAGGTTATCACCAAGTCTAATTCAATCTAAAATCTAATATTTTTATCTTCTATTGGTTATCACCAAGTGAAATTTAACCTAAAAATTATTTATTCTGTTTTATTGGTTGTGTATTGTTTAATGGATTGAGTAAATTGTTATTATACAAATAGATGCCAAAAAATCTTAATGTATCTTTGTGGATGCAGGTTTACCCGTTTAACCCCCAGGTTTTACAAGAAGATATGGTTTGTTTCTAGTGAATGTTGTTTGACTTAATTAAGTAACAATTTTCACTTTTTGATTATAAATTCTTTTTGTTTAGACTAGCAACTTAACAATTTTCAATCTAAAAATGTTTTTTTATTTTCTTTATTTTAATAATAACTAACAATTGAACTAGTAAAATTATGTTCAAAATAAAAATCACAATATAATTAAGATTTTATTACTAATATGAAGTCAACATTAACATCAACATTATTATAATTAAGTTTTTATCATCATTATGATTTTATATGAGAATCATAAATTCTAAGATCCTTTATCATGTACAGTAGTTTTTCTTAAATTGATCATGGATGAAAACTATAACTTACATGTGGTATCAAAGTTTTGGATTGTTTAATATATCATTCTCCATGAATGATTTTTTTTCCAAGTTTTATGAACCCTAATTTTACAATTATGAATTTATGAATAATAGATTTTGCATATTAAGTTCCGCTACATTTTGAATTAATTTCAAATTGAAATTCATGAGAATGTTAAATGTACAATGAGCATTCCAATTTTTTTTTCTCATTAAATGCTTTGAAGTTTCAATTTTAATGACTCATAATATTTTTAAATTGATGTGATTAAAGTCAAGGGAATTTAGTCTCATTTAATTAATACCCACTGTTATTTACTCATGATTTGTATAAATTTGGGATTAATTGTATGATAGATTTGTAATTACCAAAGAGATCAAATCTTTATGTTTTATTTAATTTCAAATTAGTAATTAACCTTTATTTCAATTACCATGGATGGTAAATTATAAATAATTGATTTATGGGTTAATTGAAGTTTATTGTTATAAGACAATTGAGGATCACCCAAAGATTGATTATTTGTTTTTATAATTAAAAACATAAATGTTGATAGTCTAAATGTATTATTAGCTTTATTTATATATCCAAAGATAATAAGTATTTCTAATTAATGCAACATCATTATGTTAAGTATGGTATATTGATGGATTGCCCAAAGGTGAACACTAGTATCCATTATATAAAGTTATGTTATGAATTTATTTAGCATGTTAGTGTCTAACTCAAAGCATTAATATATTTTGTATGCAATACCTATTCCTTTGCATTCACATTTCTCATATGTTCCTATTTTTAATGGGCTTAATTTCTCTAAATGGAGTGAGCAAATTCAAGTTTACCTTGAGGTAATGGATTTGGATTTAGCCCTTGAACAAAAGTCAAACAAGTTGAGTTTAATGTATATGTTGATGAGTATTGCTGATAACATTAAGTTTTATCTTCCTAAAAGTTTAATTTTGTACACATTGTTCATACCTAATAAATTTATGGTACCTTATAACAACTCATTATTTCAATTAGTTTTTATAACTATAGTTTTTTTTTTCATTGAAGACATACAGTCATAGGTGAAATTTAATTTATAATATAAATGCGATCCATATGGTAATCAAATTCATAAATTAGAATCAACAAACAATCTCAATAAATTGGTTACCCATAATTATTCAATATTATCATATAAAATAAACATAAAAATACATTAACATTTCACCTACACTCATTAAAGAAATTGACATTTGTACATATATTACATTTTCTCCCCACAAAGAAATAATAATAAAAAATATGACACTTTCTCATGTGCAACGGAATTAAAATTAAATGGAGATTGTGAAGAATATAAAGTATTAACTAAATAAAATTCCCAAAATTTGGTTATTAGGATTCAATTAGGGAAAAACATAAAATGATAATTATATAATTTCACAACCATTCTCTTATACGAATTTTGTTATTAGGATCCATATAATAAGGGAAAAACATAAAATGATAATTATATGACTTCACAACCATTCTCTGATACCGCAAGTAAAATCATAATGGTTTTCTTGTAATAATATAAAATAAAAAACTCATATAGGATCTTGAAATCAATAATTCTCACATCTATTAAAAAAAGAATATACTATTATTTTGCTAGGTCCATCGAATAGCAGTTACCATTAGAAAACTTCTCCCCATTAGTTCAATTACTGTTTTATTTTTTATTATTAATTTATTTACTTATTGATTCGTTTACTTAACAAGTCACATGACTCTCACATCACATGAGACATAAATTCTTACATATACTACAAAAATTATGATGGTGGACATAATTTTTGACTTACACATTAAATATAGATTTCCAATAGATTTCCATTAGTGTCCATTCTTTAGGGATCCAAATGAAATGAAACCCTAATCTCACGTGGTTTTGGTCCTTATGTACCTTGATCTCCACAACCATGCAGCCATTTTCTCATCATATATTTTACTCTGCTTAGTCATTGTTCTTCCATTTTTTTCTTCTTATAAAAGCAACTGAAGCAAAGTTTAGAAACACAGCTCTATCCATTATTTATAATATAATTAATCATCATACTAAGTTGATATCATACTACACCATCTGCATGAAGCGATGCAGAGAAGGCTCAACATTGATTCTCCCCATTCTTTCCAACCTTATCTCACCATGTATTTGATAACTAGAAGCAACTTAATTCTTCTTTATGAACCCAGAAAAAATTAGTAAATATCATATCAATCACAAGATTCAAAATAAAAAAAAAAACTAAGAATAGACTTAGAAGAGGATGTGAGTGATTGAAAAATATAAGAAATTATTTGAAAGGGGTGTAATGTGTTTAGTACTCAGCAATTGATCAATCATTCTATCAAAGTAGGAAAAACTAACAATATTATGACCACAAAGTAAGATCATTAAAAGGTACATCTAAACAAAAGCTGGTCTTTTAGGATATCAGTTGCCACTAATGATAATTAATTCATTTTGCTACGCAATACTTAATGGTCAAGGTAATAGATCCAGGTAAATGCCTTCAATTCATCAACTGAATGCAGGCATATCATAATATTGCCATTTATTTCTTTTTATTTGTTCTTCTCTTCTCACAGTTGTGCATTAAAAGTTAAATTGTCTTTCACTCCAAATCCGAACTCAACACATAATAGTATAAAAAAATACGGATAAGACATTCTCTCAGTCGAAGAAGCACCCAACAAGCAATGATTCTGTCAGAACAAACACAACAAAACAAATATTATTTATATATTTTTTATGGTCAACATGCACTATTGTTAAGTATCAGGTGTGAGTTGGAGTCTTGATAAAAATAGTATGTTGATCAATATATAAGGAAGAAAACTTATTATCTTAAGGTTTTGAGTTGGAGGTGATTCCAATTCTCTTATGTGGGTTGACTCATGGACCATTGATGTCATATTCTCCATGTATCCTTTTTCGAAAGACTCAACAATGGTATTAGAGTTTATGGTTCGCCGACTAAGACAAGTACAACATAAAATAGGTGAAGAGATCCTTTTATCGAAAAGTCTCTTCAAGCAAGTGTGTCTCGTTGTTGAATAATGAGACAAATAAGAATCAACTGTGAGGTACTCATGGTATTAAAAATGTTTCTATTCGAATAAGAGGACTCACATTGGGTATCCAAGAGTGTTTTTGAGTCCCACATTAGGTAGAAATGAGTATGTTGAACAACATATAAGGAAAAAGATTTACAAATTCATTATCTTAAAATTTTAAGTTGAAAGTGATGTCAATTCTCTTATACAAGTTGACTCGTGATTTTTTCTATTTGATGTATATGTTGGGTTGGGAAGATTCATGTGTATATTAGGTTAGAGAAATATCAAGATATAAAGTGTAAAAGGATCAAGTTATTTCAAAAACATAGAAATAATTAAAAAATTAAATAACAACTATAATTTAATAAAAGGAAAAATTTCAAGTACCATTTATACTTCACTTAATAAAATAATAATATTTTTATTATTTTATTTATTTCAATATGTTTTATATTTTAAATTAAAAATAGTCTTATTATAAATGTTTCATATGGTGGTTGTCTTATTAGTAAAATTCTTCTATACCAATTTCATTTCATCCTTGATACTTTAGAAAGATACAATTTTATAAACATTGCAAGTAGGAACACTTGTTAATTATTTTAAATGAAAATATTCTTAACATAGAAAGACAATATTAAACTTAATCCTTAAACTATGTAAGTTTATTAGAGATCATAATAAATATGTGATATCTATAAATACTCAACAGTTCATTATCCAACACCCACATAAAATTTATTATCAAAGACTCACATAAAATAAAATTATATGACCCACATCAAGTATATTATCAAATATTCACATAAAATAAAATAATACCTTATAATATGATTCTTACGTAAGAGATGACTTAAACTGGTAACAAATCAGAATACAACATATTTATATCATCGGTAACTTGATTTGATTTATCTTCTACTTTATCAAATTTGAGTATTTTACACAATTATATGCATGTTATTAAATTTTATAACAAAATATGTTGATAGTCCAAAGGTTTCATACAGCATTAAAAAATCATTATTCATATAATTTAAAAAAAACACAAACTTATAGTTGAATAACCATATAGAACTATTTCATATTACGGATGCGTAATCTATTTTTCCATTATATTTAATTTTGTATTCAATTTTTTTCTTTTAAATAAGAAAATTTGTGAAATGTTGGTTAACAAAAAGAAAAGTTACAGGTATACTTCTCAAACAATTGTAACATGAGCTTCAATGCATGACAAAGTTACTTTATCTAATAATTTTTTTCCTCACAAGACCGTGTGCATTTAAATTTAAGGAACTTCATTATAAATAAGAGCAAACAGGTTATGATAAACTAGTACATTGAACCACTTAGTCTATTTGGATTGGAGTTAAAAAAAGTTAAATTGAATTAAATTTAATATTTTTAAAATAAATTTAATTAAAAATAAATTAAATTACTTAATTTTAATTTAAATATTTTTATTTTAAAAATACTTTTATTAAAAAACCTTATTTAAATAATAATAATTGAAAATACTTTCAAGATAAAATTTTATAGTATAATATAAATACTATTTATTTTATTACTTTTAAAATATATTTAAATTGATAATATATTATTATTAATAAAAATAATAATTATATTATAAATTAAATTATAAATATATTAAAATATTTTAATAATAATATTAATTAAAATAAAATAAATAAAAATAATAATAAATTTTAAAACTATTATAATTTATGAATCCAAATAAAATTATATGGGAGAAAATTGTTATTGAAATTAATAATTTTAACTTAAAAGAAAAATGAAAAACCTATTAATATTAATTTAAATTAACTTTAAAAAATTATTAATTTATTAATTTAGGTAAATCTAAAGTTTGGAAAAAGAAATTTCATTCAACGTAATGAGAAAATAAAACCCAATCCACTTTTCTACTCCCAAAGTATCTTCAATTTTCAGTCAAAAACTATTTTTTTTAATAAAAATTATAAAATTATATTTTGTTTCTCATATCAAAATTTTCTCCATTCACATGGTGAAGAATCAAACTCAAGTAACAAATTTAAAAAAAATAACAAAAACCAACTTTGTTAAAGATGTAAATGAGATCACAAAATAAAAGTGAAAATTTGAAGTTATTCAAACTTACAAAACTTTAATATCTTGTAAATAAATCTGTACTATCTCACTTAACAATTTCCCTCATTATAAAAAGCTAAATCTGCCTTTTGATATATTGAGTCAACGCAATAAAACGAAATAGAATACAGAAGGCAAAAATATTTTGAAGAATGAGTTTCATCTAATGATGGCTTCTCATTAACTATTCAAAGGTATTTACATGCACCGACATTCAATCATGAATAGTTAATAATTATGTGGAAAAGTTGTTGAATTTTATATAATTATCTTATTATTTTGTGCGTGACAAATAAATTATACAGGTTCTCATAAACACTCTCCATAAGGGTTCTATAGAATGATAATATTTTTCCATTAGTAAATTAATTATTCATTCAACCAAAACGAAGCGCAAATCCTTTGTATTGTTGACTTCGGGCCATAAACATGGCACAGAGAAGGGTTGTGCCAAAACTGTTTGTATGCGTTGGATAAAAACCCATCCCCAGTTTCCCCTCTTTGTATGCTCATGCAACTGTAACCAACCATTAACAAATATGAAAATATAGGCATAACGAGGAAAGTGTCATACATCAACAAATTGAACACAGAAATAATCGAATGCTGGATTCCCAATACTGCAATAAAATTTTCCGCATGCGATGCATTCCAGCAGCCTGTGTAAGAAATAAATCACAAAGTGGGAAAAAATCATCTTCATGAGTTCCGCATAAATTCGTTACTGAATCAATAACCCATTCTAAACAGATTTCTTATATTTTCTGTCTCTCTCTCCTCCCCCACCCTTAAGTGGAGGGAAAGGTTAAAAGCTTTTGACCCCCATTTAAGAGAATTTAATATAGGAAAATAATGTTACCCCCTTATGATAATGTCAGTTTGTCCACACCGCAGTGATTATAATTTAACACTCTTACCCCATGGTGTTTGAAACTGAAAATGTTATCAATTTTAGAGGAAAATACATTTTGATATAGACCTGTCAAAATTTACAGTTCAAATAAACACACATGGTGTTATATAACGGCACATCCAGTTCCTATAGAAAACACTAATTTTGTTTAACTTTAAACAATGGAATCTCATATCAAATGAAAAGGGAGTGAAATTTAAATTTGATTATCATAAGCCATTGGGAATTTTTAAAGTATAATTTTACCCAAATATATGCCACATGTATGTTTTTATCTTTGTACATGACGTATATTACTTAAATAATATCTGACTTGTCTATACAAATAAAATACCATAGTCTTGATATGCAATTGAAAGAAAAAAAAAAGTCCCCAATTCCAGAAGGAGTAAAGAGAAACAGAGAGCAAATAAGGTTATATAACTGTACCGGAAGGAGCTGGTATGACACTTTTCAATCTTCGATAGTATCTTCCACCTTCTGAAGTTGGTTAAAAGAATATAACAACGACGATTGCATATTAGCTATTTCTATGAGTGTCTCTAGTGCTGCAAAGAATTTCAATTTACAGAATGTGATAAATCCTGGATGACAGGTATAATAAATAGCAAGTTGACTAAAATCACGTTTGCAAGGAATTAAGATCTTTAGTTCTGTTATTCACCTCTCTCAAATGACAGCTGGGAGGATCGAAGCTTCGGGGAAATTAAAACTCCAAAAACTGATAAGGACTTGGATCGCTCCTTTTGAATCTATAAAAAACACTAACAAGATTTGTACAGTAGCTCGATTGGCAATTCAGGAACTTTTGCTAAGAAAATTCTCTGATCTGTTCACTATATTTCATGATACAACTATTTTAAGAAATCCAATTCAATTCTACCTGTAATGCTTAATATATGTTAATGAGAGGAAGTTTAACATTTCTAGAATACTTACTTCAGCATTATCTGCAAGTCCTCATAAATTCTTAGTCATGATCACCTCAGCAGTTCGTACAACCAAACACATAACAAAATGAGAAACGCTAACAGTTACTTAGAGCATAAAGTAGCAGAACAAAATAGCAAATGAACTACAAGAACCATTATTTGACGCATAGGGAGAAGGAAAACATACCAGAAGATTTCACACTACTAGTATCTTGTAGCTGCACATTCTCATCTTCTAACTCATGAGTACTTTTTTCTTCAGAGGATACCCATTTACGCAACATGAAGCATGGTTGTGTACCTGTTGAGACAAGAGTGTTCATTCATATATTAAACCAGAGGTTCCAACTAAATAGATAAAAAGAGCATGTTACAGAAAATCTTTATAAAAGTGAAAGTGAAAGCATGCTAGCACACTAGGGTGAGAAAATGACACAAGTAGAATCAAGCAGTCACAACTAGTAACCATTTCCTTTGGTGTAAAACTTTTACCATCATAGTTGGTTATCTTCAATGTTGTAGCAGCTGAATGAAATTTCAAATCCAATAAAGAACTATTAATGCGAGCAGCACCCATCGACTGTCGAGCACTTGCTAAGTCAAACCATCCCTACTAATATATTTAAAATGGTTACCAAATATATCTAAGAAAACATTTACTTGCACAAAGTAATCCAACAAGTATACTTGAACTTCTATTAGTAACATTTTCTCTATCAAAATGACAGATCATAAAATTAAATTCAAAGCTAATGGTAATTTGGTAAACTAGAAAGTTATACATTTCAAAAGATACTACCAATTTCTTCTATTGAAAGGGTTTTGGTTTTACCTGTCGAAGTGTGGAGGCCACTGTATCAAAGAGGGTTAGGTAGTTATTCACTGAATCCATAAATTGCAATACCAGTTTCTCTTCAGCACCAGGTAGATGGTATTGATGCTGCAACTGTTGATCTTCTCCATCTGGTTTCTGTGTATGTGGTTCTTCACTACTTTCAGAAGATTGATGGTCTTCTTCCATGGAACTTAATCTGGTTTTTGACTAAGTTGATTTGGCTCTCTACTTCACAACAAAATTCTTCTGCTAACCCTTCACAAATATCCCACATGATCCAATAAATTTGCAATTTTATGTTCTTCTATTATAAGCTGATATTATTGTCAAAATTTATCTTGTAGAGTTTTTTTAATCTTTTTTTCTGTATCAGAAAACTACACTAGATTGACATCTGATCTTCTAAATTTTCAAGAACAACTCTACAACAATGATTTTACAACAAGGGGTGGCCAACAGTCCTTGTGTAATTGTAATCTAGTCTTGATGTACTACCAAGGACATACAAAACATCACCCCTAAATGCATGCTATTTGTGGATGAGACTAAACATAAATGTATGAAGAGATATTAGTGTGACACCAAGTGACAAAAAATGACCAAAAATTATTTATGGTGATCTAGAAATTGTTCAAAAAGGACTATTAAGTTATTGAAATTTAGGCGTCACTCAACCTCAAAAAATCAGCTCAGTAGGTGCAGTTTGCACCCACTCATATACAATAGTTTGACTTTATCTCTAGTCGATATGGGATGTTCAATACACCTCTCACGGAGAACATCATGCATTGGCACTAAGAATATCATACATTTATGCCAAGGACATTAAGTGTGGGAATTGAGGGGAACATAATAGCGAGTGACACAATAAACTCAACAAACTTGACTAGGATAGATTCTTAATGACTCTGATACCATATTAAGGTAATATAATTTAAGTATAACTCAACCTCACAAAACCTGTTGAATAAGGTCTGTACTCACTTAATTTGACTTTATATCTAGTCAATATAGGATTTCCAACAAAACCAGTGGAAACACCATTTGAGATAGTAAATTGCATCGTTTCTAACCCAGTAAAAAAGGGTAGAAGGAGACCATTATGGAAATAGGAAATTATTAAAAAGGGTTACATCAGGGATGATATCCTTGAAAGTTTGGGCTCTGATTGAGCTCAATAGAGTTGTATGATCCACCTATTTCAACCTCACTTAGTGAGATAAGGCTATGGTTATGATATTATTTGTATCTCATCAATATCCACTTAGTCCTCAAGATACATTGGTAAAGTAACCAAACAATATTTACATTGAAAGCTAAAGAGATAACTAAACCCTCACTCTGAAAAAACTAATCCACATAATGGAAACTACCAGTTTTCTGTAGTGTACCTTTCAACAGACAAAGACAGCAAATATTTACTCTTGAAAGTTAAATAGTAACAATACCCTCACTCTCAACAACTAAACTACATAATAGAAACTGTTTTCCGTTGTTCTACCTTTCAAGAAACACCATAAACCAAATACAAGGACATGAACCAACTCACTATTTGTAAGTAACCTAATAATTCAACTAAAAAAAATGACAAGTTTCATTGATTATTTCAGTAAAATAAAACTTAATAATGGTTAAACAAAAATAAATAAAATTGCTCAACAAGATTGGACCAGGCTGACTGGATCACGAAGGGGACTGGGCAGGGCTGCTCCACTGGATTAAATCTGTATTGACACAGTTCTACTCATATACTACTTATCTTCTGCATGCTTAACTCTAAATTAAATAAACTAGTTATTCTAGAATGACTAAACAACCTAAAATAGTACTAAATTTTCAAATAGCGAAATTTCAGGTTGATGTGGAGACTTGAGAGTCGTAATAAATAGCCTAAGGAAAAGAAGCATGAGAGTAAAATGACAGAGGAAGGAGAAGAGTGAGTTTGGGTGTGGGGGAAGAGGGCAGAAGGCTACAGTAATTTCCATTTGACTTGAATATTGGAGTTAAAGATTGTGAGTGTAGTGTAGAAGCATCAAAATAATATTTAACGCAGAAAGTATTTTAGGAGATAGTTATCCAGAATTGCGAGTGTAGTGTAGAAACCAAGTCCCCTAACATGTAGAAAAAGTAGCCCACAATTACAAAAACAGAATGCAATCAGGGGTTAAAACTGAAAAAAATAACAATCCCAAAACATAATGAAAATAGAAAAACATAGAATTAACTAACAAAAAGATAAACTTGTAAAGACATTAGCTTCTTTTCATAAAAGTTACATTTAAAGTAGAGGGAATTTTAGGAGATAAGTAATCCATAAACTATTTACTCAACTAAGAAACAATGGATTAAGGTATATAATAGAAATGAAACCATACATTTGGTAGCATAGAAGTGATATAATATAAGATTTAGATGATGATAACATGAAGGATTAAGTGATAGAGAAGTGATGTGAAGGTGAGGAAGTGCTTAGATAGAAGGATGTGGGAAGGGAGAGTGTCTTGGGTTGGTTTGACCTTGACGGCTTCAACAAGAAACATTTGAAAGGGAGCTACCTTTTTATCATCACTTTTTCCACTTTCAAAACTCTTCACCAAAGAATGTTACTCAATTCGTGTGTGCCTCACTCAGTCACATCTACTTTCTTACTTCAAATGTCTTGTATACAACTCTTAACATAAACATCTGGGTTTTATACACATTTATAAGTTTAAATTGAATTGGTGATTCACATTGTTTAGATTTATTTCAAACTACTTTCAGTATGTAGAATTACAATTCCTCAAAGAATTTTAAACTGAGACATAGCATTTTGCAAATACAGTTCCTTTTGGAATTACAACCTTAATGAGAACGCGGATGGAATGCAATGACAACTAAATCAAAATCAGAATGGTATTATCATAGAAATTTGGTATTGTTGAATAAAGTTGTGAAACGACCAAATCAATAAATGAATTTGAGAAAGGGAAAGCGAACCTAGAGCGAAGGATCCCTGTCTGCAACGAACCACTGAGACAGTCGTTGTGGTTTTCTTCGCTGCGCAGAGTGCTTGGCTCCGTTCAGTGGCAAGGCGACGCGTAAGATTCTTTGGCTCCGTGGCGAGGCGTGGTGGTGAAGAGACCGGAAGGGAGGGGGAAGGTTGTGGAGTGGACCAGCAGCGATGCAAGATTGAGTGGACCCAACCCTAACTTTTTCCCCCAATCCAATTGAGTGGTCGGTGCTAGGGAGAGGTTCTTCGTCGAAGAGGAGGTGGTGCGACCAAGTTCGTCGCGGCGGAGAAGGTGGCACAAGGCGCTGCTGGTAGCTCACCGGTTCCTTTGCAGGGAGTGAGTTTCACTACTTGTATGGAAAATAGGAGATCTTAAATTGGATTAGCACTCTCCTTTCACAACTGTTGACTATGTGGTGGTGACGTAGAATAAATAATAATTTTTTATGTATTAAGCAACTAAGAAGCTACACAATTTTCAAACTGTAGAGAGAAAAAAGGCAAGCAATAACAGCCATGAAGTCGTCTATTTACTAAATGACTGAGACTGAGAAATCATAAGGATAACAATATTGATGTTCAAAATCATATGATTTCCAGAGAAGTTAGAAACTCCTATTACAAGTACAATAAACAAAACCAAGAACAAAATATAATCATGCATTATTTTTTCCCAATGTAAAGATTCCCATTTTTTGTCTGATAAATAATAATAATGATAGAGCTCCAACCTAACTGCTAAAGGAATTAATTACCTACAGATAAGCAAACTCAAATCCGCATTTTCAGATATTTTCTTCATATCTAATTGATGTGTGTGTGCTTTTCATCCAGGGGCGGAGGATTTGATTATAAGCATGACACAATATTTGAAATTAAAAGGTTAAATCTCATATGCCAACTTGCCTCCATCCTGAGTTAGGGAATTTCTAAGAATCAACTATAGTTGTGCTAGGATGTGCATAGTTGTCATAATAGCCTTGTCTTAACAATGTGCTTTGTTTCAACATTTTCTAGGGAAAAAATAGCACTTTCTTAAAAAATAGCACTTTGTAAATGATGTATAAGAAAAAGTAAGGGAGATATTTTTTGTGAGATATTCTTATAAGTTGAAGTGTAAATAAATAGATATAAGATGTCGAAAGTGATGTGAGATAAAAAATAAATAAACACATTATATTATGATCCTTGCAACATAGAGATATTCTTGATAAATGAAACTTGTCTTACTAATTTTATTTTAAAATGTATAAGAAACAAGGTCTTATTTTCATGACATGAGAAATATATTTAAAATTTTAGAAATTTTATGATAATCTTAGGAACTTCCTACACGAGCCTTTTTGTATAAGAATATTTGTAAGATACATCGGGTATCTAAGTTTGAGAAGTCATGCTTTTGCGAGATTTTTAATTAATTTCACATTATATGTATAGTAGTACTCAAGAGGGTGTTAGAGAGAGAGATGGTCAAGCATTGTGGATTTAAACCTTGTTGGTAGAGATGAATATGAAAACATAAAGACCTATAAAAGCAAGTTGTTGTGATGAATAAAGTGTGATTCTTCTTTTCCTCCATCTTTTTTTTTTTTTGTTTAGAATTCTCTCTTTAGTGAGTATGCAATGATCAAAGAGGGCATGATCTTCCATCAACAATGTGTACATTATAGTGAACTCTAAATTCATGTCTTTTTCTCTTTAACAGAACCAAATCCTGTATTTATATAATCTGAGTTAAGAAGATCGAAATCCAATTATTAGCATATGATAAAACCTTTTATGGTTTGGGCTTTTGAACTTTATCAACCTTCATAATATGCAAATTCAATTAACAAAGAATTTTGCACCATCTGACACGATAAACAAGTTGACAGGAATGGGAGGCAAATCCATGTAGAATTATTACACTAAGATACAAATTGTTTTAAATCACACACTAATCTAACTATTTTGTGTATGACTTTATTTCACTTGGAAGAAAAAATGGCTTCCAAATCTTTGTACAATGAACTTGATTTTGACTTGAACTCAGAAGATGAGCTCCCACTCCTTTTGTTTCCCCAGAACCCACTCCATCTAGTAGTGCCACTAGTAGAAGGATCATTTACACCACTTCTGTCCCTACCAAAGCTAGACTTTGCAAATTCCCTTAGCTGTTTCAACCATGCTCCATCAGGTGTACCTGAGCTTCTACTACTTGAGAGTCTTGACCTGTCACCACCTGAAGCAGTGTCTCTGGGCTCTTCATTCCCATTGCCATTTTGTGGTAACCTCTTTACCAAGTCTTTGATGCACTTTTGAGGGATGAAATACAAAAGAAACCCAATGAAGGCATTTTTTAAACCAGTCAAGAGTGATTTTTCCTCAGGGTCCAGCATCTTTGTTTGCACATATAAAGCATACCATTCATTAATCATCTGTGCACAATACCCCACTAGGAATAACACAAGCATAAAAATCCCAGTATTTGTCTCAGCTGTCACAGAAAAGTCCTTCTTCAAAAGGACAAAACAAGTAGCAAACAAAGTAACTTCACAGGTGAGTGAGATAATCTCCACTAGCTGAACCCTTTTCTTTATGAAAGGTTTCTTTAGCAACATGAAGAATAGCTGAAAAGAAGTCATAGACAACATAATAATCAGAGGAGTCCTAGAAGACTGAGTTGGAACAAAGAGACCTGCCAAAATTCCCAGTGAGACACGCCTTGTGGATTCAAGAAACACGTAGTATATCCTAAGAATCCCAAACAACTTTTGGATGAAAGGTGCTTCTGCATCTTCTGTTTCATCATCAGAGGCAATGATGCGGTCTCTTTGACTTGGAGGATTGCCAGTGCCACCAGATATCTGTGAAAGCATGTACTTTGGAGGGCCTCTCAAGTCTTCAAACAGTGGGCCAAGGATGGTTAGATAAACAGATCTAGCTTGTTCTTTCCACGTCCATTGGCCTCTTTTACCTGGTCCCAGAGTTACTCTCACAAGCTCTTGGTACCAGTGAAATGTCAAACCTTCTTGATGAACTTCCTTGTATTGAAGCAGCTTTCCAAATGTGATTCCAATAGAGAGGAACATGAACAAAGCCAGAAGCACAACGCACACAAAAACAAAGAGTAGAGTGCCAACTGCCTTTCCAGAAGGAGATCCCCCTAAAGCCATAATGCAAAAGAGAAAAAATAAACCTATTAATTGTGTAATAGAGGTTTTGAACTTCTGAAGAAATGGCCTTGCAATGAAGACTGAAATAATTTTATTTCTGTTATCTATTTCTAATTTTTCTATTATCCTTCTCTTAACTTTCAATAAAACAAATGAATACATTGCCAAGAACTATTTAGACCAGGAGAAATAATAATTGGAATATCTGTGTTCAACTCCTAAAAGAGGGGAAGTTATCTAGTATAGGTAGCATGCAACCAAAGGAAAACAGGAACCATAAAATTTTCAGTTATCAGTTTAGATTTTTTCAAAACAAAGAAAGGAATCTTCCTTTGCATCTCGAAGACAACAGACATACTTTCTTTTTCTGAAGAATAATGTAATTATCTCAATTTTGCTTCACACATTTCATTCTTCTTAAAAACTTTTACTACGAACTTCGACCTAAGCATCCGTAGGAAAGCAACCTATCTCTTCTACAATGTTGTTCTATAATAAAAAGATGATGAAACAACTAGTATGCACTTCATATGTCTAGTATCTTTTATCTGCCAATGCTTTAATTTTTGCTTTACTTATTATTGATCACAAAAAATGGTTAGGAGACTAATAATAACATTATGATTATGGTTACCTTGAATTAAAACAGCAGAAGACTTGCAAATATTAGGTAGTGCAAGAAATATAAGAAATATCTCAAATCTTGGGAATGTGAGTGCTCCATGTATTCTATGCTTCTCAGAATTTCTCTTCCCAAATTTCAGGACAATGAGGAGAAAAGCATGCAGAACCATTAAACCACCACAGATCACAGCTAACCAAAACATGCTTCTAGAAAATTCTGTCCATCTATTAGAAAAAAAGAGAAATTAACCTTATAATCGATTACAAGTAAGCATATATCGTTGAAGCATTTGAACTTTGAATACTTGACAAATAAAATCAATTATAATATGAAAACAGAGTGTGCTTCTTGATTTATCTCATGCAATGCCTTTTCTTATTGTTATAGATGTAGAAAAAAAAATCAAGTTCATACCGTTACAAATCAATATGTTCACTGTTTATTTAATAAAGTTTGACTTGTCGTAGATCAGGATTTCATCTTAAAATCAAAAGACAGGTGATGTTGGACTTTCCAATACTTCCCTCCGCCAGAATAGGCAATTACAGAGATGAGCTATAGGTTCTTATATCATATCAGATTTCATCTTAAAATCAATTGCTATTAAACAAAGGTGTTCAATAAATATATAAGCCACAGTCCTAGACTTGAACACAATGATACTTAAGGCACCATTTTTTACCCTCAAATTAGCATTTCATTTTATTTTTAAAATTTTGTGGGATCCGATTTACTCTAATTAAGCATATTGTTAGTCAATTTTTTAAGCAATGCTTAATCTGCAAACCTTTTCTTACATCTCTGGTTGAAATTTGGTATGTCATGTGTTGACAAGTAGAATGTAAGTTGACAATTTCCAGTTAACGTTGAAGATTAAAAATATTAGCAAACCCTTCAAAAGGTGGTAGACAATATTAGTTTGAGTTAAAAGAAAAAAAAACTGAGTTGAGTGTTTTGCTAGTATCCCTAGTACCATAATTATTACCTTTTCTGTATAGAAATGAAAAAACTAATTTCCTAAGCAAGATATTATAATGTATTGACACGTATAACTTACCCAGGGGAATGTTGTGAATCCAAAATATATTCAGCTTCTGGTTTCATATTTTCACTCTGCAATTGTGCATTATGAATTAAGAATTGACGGTTTTTCATTGACATAGATAAGAAATTAACTTTCTCTGCAGACATGTCAACTTATTCTAACCTCAAAATATTGCTGGTACTCTGAAGAAGTAAGAGGTGATCCATACACTGAAGCAGCCAAATTCAAACTCTTCACTAACAACTTGTTTGGGATTGTTGCTGGGGCCTTGGTGATGACGTTAGAGGTTCCAAAAGGATTAGAGTTTACCATGAATAGGTTCATGGGTTCAGTTTCCCATGGAACAGAAAAATAGGGTATGGTCCATTGTAAATGTCTGGCAAATTCATAAAACTCGACTGGCAACTTAACTGCTAACCATCTAGATAGTGCAAACACCTGAATATGGCTCAAAATTCTCTGCATGATTGACAAAGTTAGCCTATCAATGTGGTATTCTCTTCATAATCACTGTAAAAATATACGAACTTTCGGTAATTTATAGAATCTTTTCAAAGCTGAAAGAAAACCAGAAGTTCAAGATGTTAAAAAGAAAAGAATTTCATGTTAGTTGAGAAGAAGCAATGGTCTTTACTCTCTACCCTTGAATTACAATCCATATTTTGTGTGTGAAAGCTTGACAAGGAAGAAAGTGAATGCAATTAGTTGTGTAACTTGTTAGCTGGATTCAAGTTAAGTGTCTCACAAGAAGATTCCTTGCTGGATCGAAGACCAAGAAAGATGATGATCTCGTAAATGTACCAACAGATTGAAGGCTTGCAGTTGAGATAGTAAGAAAACCCGCAGCAATTGATGTCAGCACAAAAGAAGCAGTTGCAAATGCAGAAACCACCGAGGAAATGAGAGGCATAGAGTCTGCATGATTACGAAATCATAAATATGTTAACAATTATGGATGAAACAGATGGGAAGCAAAAGCAATATTATGATATACAACAATATGAATGCTCACAAGATGGACAAAATATAATATCAGCTCTGATAACAACACTATCACCCAAAAAAAAATGAATAAGCAAAAATAAAAAAATCTTACAGTGCCTCACTTGTAGAAAATTGGAAGCTAGATTTTTGTTTCCAGCAACATCTCGTGTTACATTCTCAGGCACACTAACAAAGACTAGACCATCATCTGCTAGTAACTCAACTATGTATGTGTCCCGTCTTATTTCGTGGAAACTAGACAGAAAACGAAAGTTTCAAGAGAAAAGATGTCTGTCAATAGATATTTGGCTCTCATAATTCAATGTCAATGAACTGATCATTTTAAAATAAGGCATGTAGAAGGAGAGATATATTTACAAACACACATTGAATCACTATTGTGGTTTCATACTATAAAATATCCAAGAAAATGAACATCCACAAAATACTTACCTTTTTAGTAGACCCCCTGAAATTGATATGCAAGAGGAGTTGAAGCCAAAAACAGGCTTCACAAATTTAATTAATATTTGGAGATTGTGTTCTCTTGTCCTCATGCTATATGTGCTCAACATCACAGCAGGCCTCGTAGTATCTGAATTCCATACATGGATTTGTTAGCAAAGAGCCTTGGAATCTCAAGATTCTCAAGACAAAGGTGTGTGAAAACAATATATGTTGATATTATTATATAAATCTAAATTGTGTTTTCTTGGTGGTTGGTTGATAACATGTACCATAAAGGAAAGTAACTGGTGCAATTGGAGAAACTTGAGTCCCTTGTCTGGTTATTATAGACTTTGAATTGAAGTCAATTGATACTATAGCAGTAGAGGATATATTAGCAACCTAAAAAAGAGTTGGCCAAAAGAAAGTGTAAGCAGAGGAGAAGCACTTAAATAAGCATAAGATATACACACTTAAAACTTATCAACGAATCAACTGACCATGAATCCAAATCTACGATCTCCAAGGCTTTTTGAATTATTTGGAAGGAGAGAACCCTGACTAATGTTGATAGAATTCAAAATTTCTGTAGATGAATTCAGAACTGGAGCTGAGAAGTACAAATATATCTTTAGCCTGTCAAAGTCATTAGTTGCCTGTACTGTTCTCGTTTCACTGTTAAGTTGAAGTAGTTCTTCTGGTACACGAGTCCTGATGTTGACATAAACTTTTCTCCTGTCTGTAATCATGGTTCCCATATAGGAAATCAAGTGTTGAACATTAAAAACTGAAAATTTGTTCTTTAGTAAAGTTTACTTATATATAAAATGCATAAAAATCTTCGAAGCTCCTAGCCTCTAACAGCAGTACAATCTAAAAGTACGGATAAATGATATGTTCTATTCTATTGGATTAAAAATCAAGCACCACATGCACATGGACTTTTATCCATAAAGTAATCGAACAAATGATACATCACGCACTGCTGAAGATATATACTATGGTATCTCATAATAAAAGATACACTTACCAAAATGAATATAAACACTAGAATTTGGCATTCTCATAAAGCTGTTGCCAGCAAGGTCGGTGCAGAAGTTCCTATCCATTACAAGGATTGCCCGGCCATATTGAACAGTAGATGACAGACTAACGAGAAGAGAATATGTGAGATTTGGCTCTAAAATTCTAAGGGAAGATGGTATGACCTGGCCAGCACCATAGACAAGAAGCTGTAGAGAAATAATAAAGCAGTGTGTTAGAGACTGATGCAGTATGGTATTAACATATCATTATTTTTTCTAGAACCCTCACCCCCTTATTTTTATTGTTCCTCCTGGCTAAGTAATATAGATTTTGCATTTTCCATAACCACAACAGAGAAAGCTTGGAAGAAAATCTCATTGATTAAAGAGGTAAAAAAATCCCATTTTTTTGATTGACGAGTGAACTCTTGATTAATTTCTTGGGAAAATATGGCATTCAATGGAAACAAGCTACAGAGAAGTGAATAAGCAATGAGGGGGAGGCATAAATGGCATGACAGGTTTTGGGGGACCTTAACACATCCCCCAATCTTCATAGTCTAAGTTGATCTGAAACAGATACATAGTAAAAAAAATCTTAATTCAAGAAATATAAGCAATCTTGGTTAGCCACCTACTTACATTGCATGCATTTACGGACTTGCATCCAAAACCTCCTCCACCTAAACAGGGTTCTGTGAAAGATATATTAACGGACACATTTAAAGAACTTGTAAAAGATGTTGAGGCAGCAACATATGCCGTTGGGGGAGTTGTATCTGAAATAAAATAATACAATGATATATTAAAATGGTATTTCAATGACGAGCAAATTTATGTTAATTAATCAGGCTGAAAGTTCATGCAATGTTTCTACTTTCCCTCCATTCCATGATTTTTGTAAACTTGTTTTTCCATGTCGCAAAGATGCAAGCCAAAGGTAGTTAAGCATTAGATAATGAGATGCATTACCTATCCTACTTAAAATGAAAAAAGAGATTTTGCTTGTCATATTTATGGCATAAACAAACTGTTATGTTTTAAGCATTAATGTTCTCCTATTTTATGCTGCATTATTTAGTTAAAATACTCTGAACTTAGGTTCTTTCACTCCCAATACACTTGACACGATTCATTAACCACACATCATCAGCAATTGAAAGTGGCGAAATCCCATAAGTGATAGTTAACTGATAACTAGCAAAGGAATTAAGTATGGTTTCTTAACCAACAGTCCAGTTATAGGTGGCACAGCCAAGTCCTTCATGTCTGGTGCAGACTTCAAAAGTATGATTTCCATCCCTCAACCTTCTGTATTTAACTTTTCCATTTTTGCATACTGATTTGATCTCATCATCCAGCTGCAACATGGTATTTTAGAATAATCAGAATAGATTATAACGTCCTCCTCCCCCTCCCAAAAATACAAAACCAAAAAAGAATATAAAACAAAATTAACACAATGAACCACCATTTTAGTTCTAGTGCTGCATACAAACATAACAGTAGTTAACTACAACATGATAATCTGTCAGGTGAATCTACCCACTTAACCTTGAAATTATTGTATGATATGATACCTGACATGTTTATGGTCCCGTCCAATATTCACGTCACAAAAAGCCGTTTCTCAATTTATTAGGAATAGTTAATAAAACTATGTTACATGTGAAGATTGGTCAAAGACCATAGACATGTGTCAGTTGAAGATAATGCAATAATTGCTCCCTAAAAGGATTTAAGAAATTGAATGCAAACGTAAGCTGTACTATGTTTCCCATGTCATCCCCCAAAAAAGAAAGCTCTCTCTAATCAAGAAATTGATAAATTTGGTGATTTAATTTCTTTTTCGATCTCTATGTCTTGCACAAAAACATCTCCACGTTCTTTGACATTAATAAAGAACTGCACTAAGTAGTATAATTAACATTTGACAACAACAAAATGATTCAGTTGCTCACGAAATTAAGCGGCCCTTAGAAGTAAACGCCTGGCCAAATTAACACACAAGCACACACAAACGAACCTTGCAACTGAGAGTGCAGTTTGAGCAAGGGCCCCTACTAGAAGTGTTAAGAACTTGGAAAGCAAATGTTGCTGATTTAGAGTGAGAGAATGCATGGGGGACCTTCAAGAACTTCACATAAACATCAGAACCACCACATTTGGTAATGGAACACAGCAACGGTAAAAGCCAACAGAGTACAGAAAGAAATGGGAGTCTAAGCAGACCCATTTTAGGACACAGTAGGAGTAGATGCCACTTAAGTGTGAAAGAGTGACATTTTCATGTTAGTGAGGTGAAAGTGTTTGAAGAGAGTGAAAAGACCTTTGCATGCAAGAGGGTGCACAGAGATAGAGAAAGAGAGATAAGAGGAAGCTGTTGTCCCAAGAAAGTGGCTTGAACCATGGCCATTGAATCATTTGCATTAAGGATAAGCGAACATGTTGTGGTCTTTGTCGTTGTTGTGATAGAGACGCACGTTATAACAGTCAAGGGTAATTATGAATTTTGGTATCACTGTTGATAGACACAGGAAAGTGAAAAAAAAAGGTACAGAAAGAGTACTTTTACTCAATGTTTCATCGTGTTGTTGTTTCTATTAAATAGAACTTGTTAACCAAACAAGTTGATTTTTAATTAGTAAAATTGTGAGCAACCATATGTAAATGTTTCCATAATTTCAGTCACTAATTACATTAATCAAGTCATTAGTTTAAGTGATACTAAACTCAATACCACATTGAACTTCTAATTTGAAACTCTAACATACACTATACCATAGCACCAACCTTATCGCACTAGTCAGATAGGAGAAGAGTAAATGATGGTAAACAAAGAGGAAGAAACTTCAGAACAAAAAAATGGACTCAAGAAGCAGCATCATAAATGCAAATCAAATAAACCTTGTACAAATTTGAATTAGTGAACAGAAAAATGAAGTGTTGGTCCAATTTTGTGATGGCCCCGTGATGTGATAGAAGAAATGAAGACAAAATGTGAGTGGAGACCAGATCTTTCTCTCTCTCATTCACATAGTGACAATATGGTTTGGGTGAGATAATAAAATGTGTGCTGTGATCTCAACCTTATAAACGTTATCTCTCATTACATTTTAAATCTTATCATAAAGTTCTACACTCTAATGACCCATCATGTAGTATAACACAATCAATCCATAAAATGTTGACAGCTACAAAGCAAGAAAATGGGGTTACAGAAAGAAAACGAAAATAAAGAATGACACACAACAGAAAGCTGCAGCTCACATAATAAAACACTTCATTCCACTGTTTATTTAGACCAGATCATAATTCTAGTTGGTTCAACTGGTTTGAAAAAATTAATCTGATAATTCATTTGTTAACTTCAAGAAAATAACTCTTCTTATAATAGATTTGATTTGATATAGAACAGGTGAGGAAAATTGATTTGAATAATTTTTTTAAATATTTTTTTAATTTTTAATATTTAATTTAATTAAAATATTTTTTAGGATAGCAAAATAGATATTTAAATATTATATAGGTATAAAATATTTCGCCAATTATTATTAAATATATTTTAGTTATTTAAATTAATTTATAAATTTTATACATAAATATTTTACTATTGCATACTATTTATTATTTATAATATTATATGATATTAATGTATTAATTTAATTGTACTAGTAGCCAAGAAATTAGTATTTTCATCAGTTTAATTACTTATCTAGTTTTAAAAGCATCGATTTATTCTAAATATTTGCAGTGTATATCAACAATACTTCATTTTCATGTCGCCTGAGTTTCCATAACCAAAAAATAAATCCCTTTTGTATATGATTTTTAATAATTATTTAAAAAAATTATGTTTGAATTATATTCAAAATTATTTGTATATCGTTATTTAAATTAAAAATATTTTTTATTGTAAAATAATTTAAATGGAAATAAAAAATTACTTTAAAAAATAACTATCCATCATCTTGTATATTTGTCAAGGTTCATCAGTAAGTCGATTGTAGGTAAATTCATGACCATGTAATAGGATAAGGTTTTGAAGTTGACGAATATCTATATATACTTCACCATCTAATTCATTAATTAATTATTTAGTCGTATAAACATTATTAGTTAATAATTATTGTTACTCTCTACATTGACTTTCTATTGAATACCTTTTAAGAAATATATATATATATATATATATATATATATATATGTATGTATATACATATATATGTGTATGAATGTATGTATATTAACATTATTTCAATTGAGTTTTACCAGTTAAGTTGTATTTGTTTTAATATATGAGAAACTTTTAATTGTTTGGTAGATAAAATTAAAATTATTAAATTTAATCTATCTAAAATTCTTTTCAAAGACATGTTACAATATATCAATATTTTAAAATTTTGTTTTAGATTAATCTAACTTGATGAATGATAAATCAAGTCTGACCAAAAATAAATTATAACAATTTAAAAGAATATTAATATACATAATATTTCAAATAAAATGAATAAACGTTTTGTTCAACATCGATTTGTTATTTATAATAAATTGGTTCATGTCTCAACAAAATATAATTTCTTATACTATTATTTATCTATCTATCTTTTGTTTATTGTATTTCTTATTTTGAAAGGTGAATTAGAAGAGAAGATAAGATAGTTGACATTTTTCATATTCTTCTATATTCTTCTATATTCTTCTTGTATGAATACACTATTACAAATAGAGTGGTGATACATGCACAGTTGACCTTTAAAACTTGCAGTCCAACATCTTATTAAACACTTTAAAATAATAATTTAAAAAAATAAAAATAAAAAATGGGTGTGGCACATGGGTTTCACGGGAGTATGTGAATAATTTTTCTTATAAATATTTTTTTTATCATTTTATCATTATTATATTTGTTATTATTTTGTTACAATCATAACTCTTACCACAACTTTTGTTATTTTTGTTAGTTACCTCCAAATATATCATTTTTACTATTATCTTAATAATCATCATGACCATCAGTACCACTCGTGCACCATAGTAACTACAATAATTATTACTACTTCAATCATTATTATCAAAATTTGTGTCACCATTTTCACATTATTTGTCATTATTTTTATTTCCATCTTAGCAATATTGTCACCATTTTTTATGTTATAATAACTATCATTACTTTGTAATCATAATAATCATTATTATTTCTATTATTATTATTACCATTTTTATTATTGTCCAATTTATTATCATTATTGTCATTATCATAATTATCAACTTTTTGACCATTTCTACCATTTATTTTCTATCATATCATTATTATTACGACTGTAAGATTGCATCCAATGATATGAAAGTGCTAACTTATATCATAAAAATAACATTTGTATTTACAAAAGTGTATATTGGAAGCATTTTTTACATATTGTTCATCTAATCAGTAGGAAAGAGTATATCACATCAGTTGTATAAGAACTTGATGTAGTATCTTTTTTCTACATTTGTATAGGGAAACAATGTAATATCCCTTTTCTTCGTATCTTCCTTTTACTTTCTACTCTGTTTCACAAAGATTACTTTGAGAGTTTTATAATTGTGCAAATTTATGTGGATGATATTACTTTTTGGGCCACTAACGAGCTTCTATGTAAGAACTTCTCTAAGCTCATGCAAAAAGAATCCAAGATGAGCATGATGGGACAACTTAAGTTCTTTCTAAGTCAGTAGATAAAGCAGGTAGATGGTCTGATATACATCCATCAAATGAAGTATGATATGATCCCGAATGGAGAAGTATTTGTTGAACATAGAGAAAAGAAACTTGAAGAATAAATACATGAAGCATGACAAGAAAAATAATAAAAAGAAATAAAAAGGAAGATTCCACAAAAGAAGAAAAAAAGGATTTGCAAGAGGAAGACTAAAAAAGGAGAGAAAAAGAAATAAAGAAGAAATTTGAAGAAAGATTGACAAGAGGAAGATTTCAAGCTTTAGAAAAGGAGATTAATAGAAAAATAAAGACATAAGATTCTAAAGAATATTTCAAGAAAAATGAAGTCCAAAGTTTCCTTAAGTTTTGAAGAAGTGTCTTTTGGAAGACTTGATAAATGCGTTTTTGGAGAGTGACCTTTCAAGCTTTGAAGAGTCACTTCTTTAATGACTCTTGGCACATGGAGCGCCTATTTTCTATGTCTCTTGGAGATCTCTTAACCTTTCCCACATTCAAGGATCAAATGTAATCATTACTTTTCTTAGATTCAAGGAACATGTGACTTCTCCTAATTTTGTGGGATTAATTGTACTAATCATGATTAAGGAGAGTTAACTCTAGGATTAGGAATTAACTTTGATTATTAAATATTATGCTTAGTACCAATAAAAAATTAACAGTCACTCATAATATTTAAATTAAATTTTGTTTTCAAACATAATTTTAAAATTAATTTAATATAAATATATTAATATTAAAAATATTATGGGTGTTTTAGTAATTTCAAACGGGGACGGGTATTGGGTCGGGTATGGGGACGGGGATAGGGCGGATATGTACATACTCATCCCCGTCCTCGTACCCAATTTAAAAAATCGGGTATTACCCATACCCATACCCATGCCCAGTCAATGCAGGAATTTCCCGTCAAACTTGGGGCGGGTTCGGTTAATACCCATGGGGATGGGTTCATTTGCCATCCCTAGTCATTGAGATCGTGGGTGAATAAGGGTCAAATGATGACCTTCACTGACAGTGGCTGAACGGTGGACAGGATGGAGTTACGAAGGTGAGAACGAAGGTAAGAGTGGAATGGATGGTTGTGAAAACGAAGGTAAAAGTGGAATGGATAGTCGTGAGAACAAAAGTTGAACGAAGGATGTGACTACGTGAACGAAGGTGAATCGAGGGTTAGTGTGAAGGAAGGTGGGTTGAGGGTCAGTGTGAAGGAAGGAGTGAACTAAGATTGAGTGTGAGTGTGAGTGTGAAGGAAGGTAGAGAGTGAGTGAAAGTTGTGTTTTCCAAAAAGTTAGTGTATTTTCTAGAGGATTTTACTTTCCTGCTTTCGAGTTCGCGGTTATTTGGGTCAAATTTTTATTTTCTTTTAAATTCTAAAATATTAGGCCACATTCTTGTGTGTTGCTTATATGATATATTAAAGGAAACACCAAAAAATGGTGGTCTAAAATGTCCATATTTTATAAATCGTTGCTTACAAGATAATATGCAACATTTATACTACATATTTCATGGAAAAGGGAAAAAAATCTATCATATTGGCAACACCTAAAAATTGTTGGCTATAACTACTTTAGGCCGTGGTTTTTTTACTGTTGTCGTGTTAGCGTGGCGTAAAGTGAAAAATGGTGTAGTGAAGTGATGAAGAATCAAGTGTTTAAAGATCTTGAAAGACGTTGAAGATGACGAATAGTTATAAACAATTTGTATTGTGTGCTTAAAGCTTTCATTGTTTATATTTGAGAGTCTTTCATAACAGGGTATGTCACTTAGTTCTTAGTGCAGTCCACGAAAAGGTTTGTCAAAAGCTCTACTTGAATAAGTTTTAAAATGATCTTGTTGAAGCTGAACATTGTGAAGAAAAGCCTCTTTCACCTTTTGAGAAATCCTTGCTTAACAAGATAGAAAAAATGTATAATTACCTAGTTAAGAGGGATGAAGAATATAATGAGACTTTTGATAACATTCATAAGTCCATTAGCAACATTAAGAGCAGGCTAAAAGATGCCAAAATAGAAAGAAAGAATAGTGAAAGTGTGTAATTTCTTTTTTCTGTAATCAATCATCATCATCAGCATCATCATTTCATGCTTATAATCTCTTTATGCTTTAGCGTATTTTTAATATTTTATGAAATTTTAAATTCACTTTGTGCCTAATTCTTTTAATTAATCTTTCAGTGATAATATGTTTAAGGTTGCATTAATTTGTTTAAATATGAATTAATCAATTATATTTCATAATTTAATTGATTAAAATTTAAAATAGCATATTAATCAAGTGAATTTCATAGTTTTTATGTGTTCTAGAAATATTTAATCAATTATTTTGGGACATAATCAATTTTTCTAGAAACTATGATTCTTGTTTACATCTATGTCTATGTATTTTAATCAATTATCATTCAATTTGATTTATTATTCTATAAAATATTTTTCTTTGATGCTTTCATTGAATTCTATTTTAATCGATTATCGTATATTGTAATTGATTATCTCAACATTTATGTGTTATATGTGTTTCTTCATGACATGTTTTACCCATGTGATTTATTATTTTTTGCGCTTTTTTTTCTATAATGTCCCAAGGAGAAGAAATAGAAAAATATGGGGAGAATTAAAACATTTCCTAAAGATGAATGAGTTTGAGTATGGATTTTTATATATGTTACTTTTGAGTTTTTCAAGAAGGTTGAGTGCAAAATCTGTGTAAATTTGTTATAGTGTTTCTATTGTGATAATATCTTTTCATTTACTTGTGTTGGTGTTTGGTAGTTTTCCTATCATATCCTTTTGATGTGTCAAGAGTTGATTTTGCTTCATATCCTTCTAATCTTAGTTAGAAAGTTGATTTGTGATATCCTCTTGAAACTAGTTTAGAAGTTGATCCTTTATATCCTCTTTTTGTTGTAAGGAAATTGATTACTTGTTCTTCTTTCTTAAGTATAGTTTCTTGTGGGTTTGCTTGTAAAGATATTTCAAGTTAGTGAATTCCAACTATTCTAGGTTGAATAGTTGAGACTGAATGTAGGATCAAGTTGATTTGAATTGATATAAATCTATGTGTGTTCTTTATCTTCTTTCAATTCTTTTATTATTCTGCAATTGTTGTTTGTGAATTTCTTATACAGATTCCACAAACAAATGTATTTTAAAGTTTAATAATTGTAGTTTTTATAAAATCTTTAAAAGGGGTTAAAGATTTTCTTGAAAGTTTTCTAAAAGTATTTCAAGAAGTTAAAATTTTTAAAAAAAATTTAAAAATCAATTCACCTCCTCTTAATTTAGCAAAGTCATAACTCTTTTCCTAATATAATATCCTTCTTGTATTGAGATTGAACAAATTTATCTGTTAAATCAAAAATAAATCTTTAATGCAAATTAAATAAATCTTTAACGTAAACCAACTAACTATTTTTAGTCTTTTGCCATTGGCTTATCATTCAAAATTTGATTCCATTAAATTAAAGCATAAATTTCAATTTCTAAAGTAGGAATTTTAACCATATTAAATTTACTAAGTCCATTTGCAAAAAATATTTGTTCTAGTTTCCTCTCCCATTCAATATACAATTCTAAAAATTAAGTTAGGCAACTTAAAATTGAGATATTGATATATTCTCATATCATCCTTGTTTTAAATTACTAAAATATATTTAGTTTATTAAGTAACTTAAAAACTTATATTAACTTTTCTTTAATTTTTAGTTTTGTAATTTATTTCTAGAGCATACATTTGATATTTTTTTTACTTTTTTTTCTATAATTATTTAACATTTATTCAATTGTTATTTGATGATAATCTAATTTGAAAAATTATGTAATTATAATTTCTTTATTCATATTGTTCATTAGAGGAAAAGAAGATTGTATCATTTTGACACTAAATCTTTTATAATATCATTTTTTTGTTTTAATTTTTATTCATTTTTTAAAAGTTATTTAATAAATATTTGGAACAACAAGATAAGATTATATTCTCATATAGATATTACTTATACTTGATGAGAATATACATGTACTGGATAGGATGGGATGAAACAAAATTTTCATACTTGATAGATATTGAGATAAGAATGAAAATAAATTTTTATTAAAAGAATAAGGATAAAAGAGTGATACTTCTAATAACCCACCCGTTGTCATCTTTAATAATATCACATTAATTTTTTTAGGGTTAAATATGTTTTTAGTTATTGAATTATTTGTCAAAATTGTGGTAAACTTTGGACTTATTTCATCTTTATGTTTTATAAACTCGTGTAAATGATCCTTGATAATCTGTCGAAATTCTTTTTTATCTCTTCATTTTCCTTCTTCATAGTTTTCTACTTCACTATCATCCACCTCTTAAGCTTCTTTCACTCTTTTCTCTTCCATTTCCTCTCATTTTCCTCTCCTTAAAGATGTTTTTATTTGTCATCGAGGATCATTTACACCTATTTATAAAGTATAAAGACGAAATAGGTCTAAAGTTTGCCCTAAGAACGAAACACAATTTTGACAAATAGTTTAGGGACTAAAAACATATTTAACCCATTTTTTTAGCATTCATATATAATTGTATAACCTAAATTTACTTCTTTTATTCTCTTATAAAAATAATGATCTAATTTATTTATGTTATATATATATATATATTCAATTTGTTTCATTTGCATAAAATACTAATAAAAACTATAATTAAAAAATAATGTGTTGTGAGAGATGAAATGGCACCTACAAAATTTTTTTTTTTTGAAAAAAAATATAATTTTAGTTTCAGTGGAAAAGCTTAGTTCTAGCTTTTGTCCTTATACTTTCAAACTAATAAATTAGTAGTTGAACTTTAAAAATATGTAAATTTAGTTTCTTTTTAACTTTGCGTGTGTAAAATTGTGTTACTAAATATTAAATTTACATATAAAGAATGACTAATTTCACGTATTTTAAAAAATTTAAGAACTAATTCATTGATTTGAAAATACAAAAATTAAAAAAAAGTTATACGTACAGAAAATGGGAACTAAATTTTTTATTCATTTATTTTTAATAGCGAAGATCCTTATCCATATATAGTGAGAGAAATTAATTTTATATTGTCCTACAATTACATGTGCTAAAACCATGTGAATTAAAATTAATCCTAATAGTTTTCATGCTGAATAATTTAAAGTTTACTCTTTCTGAATTCTTATTATTTTCACGTCATGAAATCATAAACTTACACTATTTAATTTTCTAGAAACATATGTAACAATATATAATAAAATTCTCTCATTTAATGTACATATACTTTTTTCTAAGATTATCTTTATATATAATTATTTTCTTTTCATGTAAGACAGCCTTATTCTGTTTGCATCAATTCTATTCAGTTTTTATTTTTCAATATCTCATTCATTAAATAAATAGAAAACACATAAATTATATTTTAAAAAATTATTTTTATTTTATATATTTTTAATTATAATATTTAATAATTGTTCCATTTTATTTTAGTTTTAAGAAATCCAAATTTAAAAACACAAAAGCGCATGTATTTTTATTACTAATCCATAACTATACAGGGGAGATTCTTTCATTTATTGTACAGAAATCATTTTTCTATTTTACCTCTAATAATATTTTAAAATTATAATATAAATTTTACAATAAAAGACAATGTAATTAAAAATAATATAATGAAAAAACGAAAAAAAAAACTATAAACAGTGAGACAGACTCTGATATGATTAAAACAAGATACACCACCTAAGCTCTAAATATTTAAGTGTTTAGAATATTCAATTTTATGTCGTTAAACTTTTTTATTACAATATAATGTAGGACAAATAATATATTAAATTATTTTATTTTTATATAATAAAAAATTATATAAAATAAAAGTATTTTAACTTATAAAGAATTATGAATAACATAATAAAATGCAAACAAATAAAAACACCAAGGTGTCTAGTAAAGATTATTTTTATTAGATTAACAACACAAGTCTACTTTCATTTCATGATGTTGTGCTTGTATAAACAAATAGTTAAGATTATTTTCATTAAATTCATGTGTAAAATTTCTTTTCATCTTCTTTCTAATATGACATATTTATTGAGAAGTTGTTGATTAATTAGAAAAATATAAAATATAGATGAATTAAATATATTTCAAAAAATTATAAATAATTTTTACATTATGTGATCTATTTTAATAATAAATTATTTTAATTCATTATTAATAAGTCGACAAACACTCCTACTAAAATGTTTTCAATTATTTATTTCTTGGTGTCTATTTAGTACAATTTTCCATCATATCATCCATTAGGTTTATCTCTTTTTACTTCTATTTCTCTCATCTATCTACTCAAGCATTGTGAACATAAAGTGTACCATAATCATTCCCCATTTCTCACCTAATACAATACCTTTTTATGGAGTTTATATTTGATTTGATGTGAGTCAATCCATTTCCATTCCTACTTTAGTCCTGCCTCTAAATTACAACTTAGAAAGTACCCAAGTGCAGCCAAAAGATTAATTAATTAACCATTGATCAATACAAAAGAAATCAAAATATGATATACATTACAACAAAAGAAAGCACAAGATGATTATTATTCTTTATCTGAATGCCACCTTTAGAGGACATCAAAGAACATACATGATTTCTACAGCAAGAGACACAAACTCGTGGAGCATCTGTTTTTATTCCTAAAAGCTACCTAGTCTGTGTTTCTATCACATTTCTCAACAATGATTCGGCTGTGTCATTAATTTATTAAAGTACCCTTCTCCAACATCGCAAGTGTATAATATAATAATAATAATAATAATAATAATAATAATATTATTATTATTATTATTATTATTATGTATGTGCCATCTTTAGAACTTCCTGTGTGATCATATTCCATAGTTTTATATGAGAAGACCACAAATCAAAGACTTGAACAATAACAAGCATTCGCCTCTTTCAATCATATAGACGAGTGTAATAAAATTAGCATTATTTTCAATTTCTTGCTCCACGTATTGTTAATTATATTCACAAAGTACTTGCTATAAATATATACATGAACATGAGGAAAGGAGATATAACGGCGGAGGAAGCAGATATTTCAAGGAAGGAAAATATTCTTAAGTTTTTAATTTTTTTCATCAAAGTTTATCATGGACATTAATTTCACATCTAATTAATATACTATTTTGTGGGATTTAGTTATTTTGAATAAAGTAAGATCTTTAACCATCACTTCATTATATACTAAACTAAAGATCCAATTTTAAATCTTGATTAATAGACTCTTGAAAAATTTTGTGCCGATGACTTTTATGGAAGATTTTCACTATGAACCTACCAACCACTATCCTTGGGAAAACATTGTTTTCCAAACATATCGTTCTATACACATGGAGAACCAAGGTTCAAATTTCAGTATGTTTCAAGACTCATACCTTCTTATCATCACTTCACTAGTATGAAATTCTTTTATAACGTCAAAAAATTTGATCTTTTAAAAAAGTGATTATACTGTTAATACATTCTAAATCGATTATAAAAGTAATAGATGTAGTATAGTGTTTAAATATTTTGTATTTTTCTTCTTTTACATTTTTTCAGTGAACCAACAATTGAAATTTCCACTTCTCTCTCTCAGAACCCAAAAATCTATAGTTCCTCAAATCCAAAAAATCACTTGTGATTTGTATTTCTCATATTTTCCTTCTAAACTCATTCTAGTTGTTGTTGATTCATCCTCTCTCGCATTCAAAGTGCTATTGTGATTGTTGCTACTTTATTTTCTATTCCTATTACAATTGGCTGATGATTCATCTTCGTTTTCCTCTTAAAAATTGGTTGTTGTTACCTCATTCATAATCAATATTTAATTTTTTCCACATTTTTAGTTATAGTTTGTGTGGCTATTGCAAAAGGGAAATTCTCACATGGCCTATTTCTCACCTTTTCAAAAGATTTATACATAAATACATACTTTATATGGGTAAAATAGGTAGTAAGGTGTTGGGTTCTTACGCGCACAAAGTTTAGGTCCAAATTGGACTTTCTATGAATTCATTTATTCACGATTTAGTTCAAATCTTCTACCGATTTGTGTGTGATAAAGGGATGCAAGTTCCTTTTGCACTTGATTTTATTTATTTATTTTATTTTATTTTTTGCCTTTTGGAAGCTTTATCCGAAATTCCTATATTTTAACCTTCCAGAAGATGGAACCTTATGAATATTGGAAAAGCTACCTTCTAGATGCACCTACTTGAATGTTGGAGCCTTGCACGTTTTGGACATTGGAGACTTGGTAAGTTGCCTTGCATGTTCTCATGAATGTCGGAGTCTTCCACAACGTTACTCCATGAATTTTATAACCTAGAGGGATTATGGGAGACTTCTAGTCTCTATTAATAAACTCCTCTGCTCCTCTCCAAAACACACCTTAACTCACTCCTCTTTTCTCTCCTTTGGGTTCTTTGCTCTTTAGAGTTTGCTATTCTAAGATCCTCGATATACCATCCAAGAAGTTCCTGTTGTACTTGGGGAACTTGTGCGATATACCACGGATAAATACTTATCAACAATGATCTCATACACGTCTCATGAAACCTTCAACCACTCCTTTGCAGTCAGTCGAATCTAACATTTTTTATTACATTAATATTTGTAAAGATTAAAATTATAAATTTTAAGGATTAAAAATTGTTACATATGAATTTTTTGATAAATAAAATAGTTACCAAAATCATATATGTCAAAAGTCACTTTTGACAAAAATATATTAAACTTTTGTTAGAAAAGAAAAAAAATTACTAGCAATCGAAAATCACTACAAAGTATAGTCTTTTTTTATCATATTTTGACAACTAAAAATTATCACAAAATATATTGAAGGTTTAAATTATAAAAAATAATTTATAATATTTTAAAATTTCAAAAAATATTCATTAATTTTAAATAATTTATAATACATAATTAAATTTCTTATCTCATTTAAACTATTTTAGAAAATGATAATAATACTATTAATAATTTTATCATATTTCAAAAGTTGATAGTTGTTAAGTGGCATTTTAATAAAAATTGATATTTATTAGGCACTTATCAACTAGAAGTTCCTAAAAACAAGCAAAGATAATCTTTCTCAATGGATAAAATTTTGTGTATATTTGTATGCAGGAGTAAGTATAAAAAACAAAAGAAAAATTAATAAATCAAGGGAAGAAAGAGCAGAAGTTGAAAGGAATGAAAAACATAAAAATCAAGGAGTACAATTAGGCCAACAATTGGATTGTTTACACTTAAGTGAGCTATTTTCACTTAAGTTGGTTATTCTCACTTAGGTTGGTTATTTTCACTCAAGCTAAAGATAACCTAATTCTCTCCTATATAAAGGATCCAAAAGTTCTTGTGTTGGCATCCCATCTTGGTGAATATCAAGAGTGCTTTAGAAAAGAGTGAAAAGGAGAAGGAAGAGGTCCTAGATTAACTGGAAAGAAGATTCAAGATTAATTTCTCATCCTCACATCCATCCGGGTATATAAGCTGCTCATAATCTTGAGTGTCTAACTTTTCTTTGTATTGAGATTGAATGTAATTTGTCAAACTCTTCTATTTTACTCTTGATTGATATATATGATGTTTTTTATTCAGTGTTAATGATTTAATTATGTTCCTAATGCGAAGATGAATTGATCAGTCATCTTTTAATTTATAATTTACGATTATATTAGAAAATTGATCTTAAGTCCTATTTGAATTAAATCATCTTATATGTTTGAATACTAGGAATAGATTTAAATATTTGTTGAATTGGTTTTGAACTTAAAGCAAGAGTTTTGTTATGATAATTTAAGGAATCAATTGTTATAATTTAATTCTTAAAAATTTTAAATCAAGGAAGTGGTTTAGAATGAAATTTGGTAACCTCAATAATACTAAATAATTGATTACATATATTGATAATTAGAGGATTATAGAAGAGGGAGATAAATGAAATTCGATCTCAATACCTTTTTATTATCATCTTAATATTATTTATTGTTTTTTGCTTTTTAATTTAATTTTATTATTAAATTTTCTTATTAAAAACAATATAAAGAAATTTTCTTTTACATATTAAAAATTGAGTTAGAAAAGAGATTACAATTCTTATCAAATTAACTTAGATTTTTTTTAGTCCGAGTAGATTGGATTAAATTAGATCAAATCCACATTAAATCCACTTTTTCAATTAAATCACATTTATATTAATTTTTCAAATTATATTTAAATTTGGAAATTTGAACTTGGTCACACTCAGTTCAGTCCAACACAGTTCGGCTCGACTAGACTTAACTCAAGCTAGGCCAAAAACAACTTGAATCTACTTGACACTAGGACAATTCGACTTGACCCAAACTTGTGCATACTCCGCATGACTCAAGCCATGCTGAGTCAGCTCGGCCTAGGTCTAAGCTAGCTTGACTTGGCCCCAACCCAAGTTGGGTAAGCTCGACCCTAACCCAAGATGACTCAACTTGATGCATGCTTGTTTGACTCGAATCAATGCGAGCCTTGTCCAACTTGGCTGGGCATAAGCCCAAACCGACACAGCTCGATGAGAGCTCAAGCCAACTAGGCTAGATTCAGGATTGTGTTGACTCTACTCGATGCAAGCACTGCTGACTCTACTAGACATGAGCCTTAACCAACTTGGCTCGAATTAGGTTCAAGACATTTTAACTTAATATAACCTCGACTGACTCGGCTTAACGCATGCCCGGGTTGACTAGACCCAAAGTAGGCTCAGGTTGAATCAACTCAATGTCGGTCCAATTTGATTTAACAAGAATCGAGACAGGGCCAACTTGGCTTGATGTGCGGCTAGGCCGATACAACTCAGCGTGGGTCAAGATCAACTCTTGTTGACAAGGGCCCAAGGCATCTGGACTTAGCGCCAGATGGGTCAACTGAAGTCGACATTAACCTAGGCTATCTCGGCCCGACACGGGCCTGGTTTGACTCAGCTAGACGCATGCTCAGGAAGAATCAGCTACAAATGGACCCAATCTGAATCAGCTCGACCCAGGTTCAGACTTACTCGACTCGACACAGGTTCTGGTCAACTTAACTTGACATAAGTTTTGTCCTACTTGACTCGATGTGGGCCCGAGCTGACTCAATGTTGGTCTTGGCCGACTCAACTCAATGCAAGATCGAACCAATTCGACTTGATGTGGGCCCAGAATGACTCAACTTGATGCAGGTCCAATTCAACTCGATTTGACATGGGCTTACATTAATTCATATCAATGTGGGTTGATTCCAACTTGTCACGTTATGGGTTCGGTTTGACTCGATTCAACATGGACCCTATCTAACTCGGCACAACATATGCTCGGTCTGACCCGACTCTACGTCGACCTTGTTGATTTGGCTTGACGCGAGCCCGAATGGACTTACATCAATGTTGGCCCAATGTGACTTGTCTTGATGTCAGTCTAGACCAACTCCGTTCAATGCAGGCCTAGGCCAACTCCACTTGACACAAGCCTGGGCCAACTCTGCTCAACACAGGTTTAGGCCGACTATGCTTGATGTGACTTTGGGACAACTTGGTTTACACAAGCTTATGCAAATTTGGCTGGATGTGGGCTCAGGCCAACTTGGCTTATTGTGTTCCCAAGAGGACTCTATTCCACTAGAGCTTGGGCCTACTCATCTTGACTTGGGCATGTGTCTCCCCCCTCCTCAAATTAGGATCGACTTGGGTTGATCACCCTAAGGCCCACTTGGGCCTATCAACCCAGGGTTGACTCTCAGTCTGGGCAAAACCTAGTCGATCAAGCCTAGGCCAATTCGGGTCAACCATCTACCATGATAATACATGTTGATCGGTCAACCAGGTTGGGGTCGACTCAATTCAACCAGTCATAGATTAACTAGGTTCGATCGACCGTGGGCTGACTTGAGTCAACATGGTGTGGGATGACTCAAGTTGATTGTGCGCATGCTGACTCGGTTCGACTGGGCTCAGGCTTAGTCAGGTCAACTAGCTTCCATGTTGACTTAGGTCGATCGATTTCAAGCCAATTTAGATTGACCAGTGTTGCAAATTGACTTTCGATGGTTGAGACTTCCATTTGAAAATTAGTCGCATCAACTTAGCAATGTCAGATAACCCAACTCTTCTTAGATCAATGGTTTTGAAAAAAATATTCCATGGAGTCACCACCACTATTTTACACAAAACACTGTAAAAAGAAAAGAGTTTTCCCAAATAATCGTAGGTCATGTCAGCCAAAGATGGGATTCGGGGGTCAGTTACGTGTTGGGAAGGGGTTAGGCACCCAAAACACCTATTACTGGTACCCCATGATAACATTCACAATTAGAAACATTACTTTAAGTTGCTATTTTTACCTCATAACTATAACATGCATATTCAATTATTTATCTACATGATTGATATGCTACCTCTGCTACCTCTATTCTACTTTACTAAGAAAGTTATAACTTAAAGCTTAAAAGAGAGAAAAGAGAGAAAAGAGAGAGATTGAAACCTCTGAAACAAGCTTTTCCTTATTAAGAATAAGAGATTACAAATGTATTTGATCAATATAGTTATTGAATATCTGACTGTGGTGTGTGAATGAAAATGTGAAAGCATCTGTCTATAACATAGGTTCCAAGGAGTAGAATAGTCATTCTCCCATAAGAATAGTTGTTCTAGACACTTCGCAAAGTATGACCCATTCTCAGAAGGGAACTGTTGTTCTAGCTTGAGAACGTTTGTTCTCACCCCCTAAAAAAACAACTTTACATTTTCACACTTATTATTCTAAAGGCTATCCAAGTTGTGTAAGGGATTTCCTAGGATTCTTCATAAAAAAACTATTTTTTTTATGTTTTTCTTCATCTTTTGATTCTATTGATTCTTGAAGTTCTTCTGAGTTGAATTCTGCTTCAGCCTAGACAAAAACAGGAGTCTATAACCTGGATTTACTTGGCTTGATCTGGGTTTGTGTTGAATCAGGTAAACCTAAGGTTGTGCTGACTCAACTCGACTGACTAGGCTTGACGCAACCCCATTTTGACCCAACAAGACTTGGGCACTTGCCAACTCAGGGCGACTGAGCCTAAGTTGACTCAACTCAACCTTATATTTGCAATCGTTCTCGACTTAAGCCTTGACTCGTGCCAAATCGACTCAACCTGGGTTCGAACAACTCAACTCAACCTGGCATGTGTCAACTCGGCTTGACGGTCTATTTAGTACAAAGGACTTCAAATATTCTACAAAAAAGGAAAATAATAATTTAACCAATATTTTCTTCAAAAGAAATGGGTTAAACATAACAAGATGCAGTTACCTTTCAATTGGATACATCCAAAAATAGTAGATTGACCCTCTTAGTTTCACATCTTCAACAAGATGACAAGTTAAATCATCACAGAAAAGAATGACAAAGACAAAAGAATTTTTAAAGGACAAAGATTAAGCACAAGTCAATGTTGTAGCTTGTTAAGATATGAGACATTCAATCCTTTATAACATAACTATTTGAAAAATGACCAAAACTCTACCAACATTGTAATCACTTGGTCAAGTAAAACATTGTCTATAGTATTGGAAGTAAATATTGCATGAGGATGTGAGAATCATGACTCTTAAGGTCAAATATCCTAGAGTTTTCATCATGAGTGCAATGTGATATGTTGCTCGAGTAACCATTTGTCATCTTTACATAATTTAATGTATTAAGAAATAGCTTTCTTGGTTCTCTTATCATTGTAAATAGTAAAGAAATATATTTTTTGTTTTCATATGGTCTAAGGTCTTATTTTATCCCCATATCTTTTAGACCTTAAGAAGCGTTCATCTTTGAGTAATGTATACAACACATTATTACACACATTCTTCATAATATGCATAACATCAAGTTTATGATGTAAAAAATTATCCTTCCAACAAGGAAGGTTAAAGAATATATTGTTTTTTCTTTCATTGGTTTCATCTATATTTGACTTAAGATTGTTATCAAAAGTTATGGCATCAAGTTGTTTCAAAATTTCTAATTTAGATAATAATTTTCGTGCACCTCTTTCTTCAATTGTGTCATTAAAGTGTTTCTTCATCAACCTAAATGTGTGACTTCTCTCTAAAAATCGTCAATGATCCATGAAACACTATTTATTACTACGTCTTAATCAAAAGAGGAAAACATCAAAATCACAAGTTAGAAAAGTATAGCAAGTATAAGTCTTTCACTTAGATAGAGTACAAAGTCTAGAAAAATCACTATTTGTCCACATGAGAGTTGTTCGTATCATAATACTTATTTTGAAAAAGAATCATAAGTTTTCACTCTTTATGTTCATAACTCATTAAACTCTTCGTTAAAAGTTATAGGTACACACATCTATCTTATTTTTTGACATTTTTTTTGGAATAATCAATAAAAAAATAAAAAATATTACTCCATACATTTTTAAAAAAATCGATTGTATAACTATTATTCATGGTTCAACGAGAATTGAAGTTATCAATTATGAGATCAAGATGAACATTTATAGGTTCTATAACAAACTCAAAATAAAATTGATGAAAACTCTTCTATACTTTAACATTTCGAGAATGTCTCGACATTTCATATAAGTAATATAATATTTTTTAGATAATTATATAACACTTTTTTATAAATATACACTATTTTATATTTAAAAAGTTATTGAACAATTATATTATATAATATAAAAAATTTAAAAAAAATGTTGAAATTCATCTAATAATGTATTTGTAATGATTCTTTTTATTATTCATATATATATATATATATATATATATATATATATTCATATAAATGTTTTTTATTTGAACTAAGTTTCGGTTTATTTTTAACAAGAAATAAAAGAAGAAAACTATTTTTTTTTACAATAAGGAACAAAAATTTTTAAAATGGAAAAAGAATACACTACTTGTTTAAAATAAAATTAACTTTATATATATATGGGTTGCAACTATAATAAATATAGAGTTCTAAGATAAGATAAGGTATAATTACAAAAACTCTTTACATGGATACAAAATAAAATATAATCAATAAAGTGTGATATATAATCACATCCTTAAGTTTCCAATTATTTGTAATATAATTGCGAAACATAATACATATATGAATATACCAGTTTTTATGTTAGGTATTTACTAGTTTTATCACTAACTTAGTCATTTCTCATATTTTTAAAACATTACATATGTTAGCAAATATTATTATCTATAATCATATATTTATAATTTTTTCGTATAAACATTTTCATATGAATTTATTTTACTTCCATATAAGAATATATCTATATACTATATATAAATTCTTTAGGTTAGAAAAATATCAATTATGTAACCTTTTTTAAACACTTGACATTTTACAAATATTTTAGTGTACCTACTATAAGTATATATTGTTTTATCAATAATAACAATAATTTATTATTATTATTATTATTATTTTATTGTATGAAGCTTAGTCATTTATGTTCATTTAAAATTTTTAAATTCATGAGTGTTAATAATAATAATAATAATATAAATAAATAAATAAATAAACTAATATATACACTTATATTTTTTTTTTCACAATCAAATATTTATTTAAAATTTTATATTCTACTATCAATTGATTTTTAGAGTTATTTATTAACGGATATTATTCAAGTAAAAATATAATAAAAAAATTACATTCAATACTAGATTTTTAAAATAATTAATTTATTAGATTGTGAGAATCACTTTTTATTATAATCCTTTTACTAATTTATTGGAGTGTGATTAAATCTTTATAATTTCATTAAATAATAGACTTTCCACTCATTTATTAGTATAATATGCATGAATAAATTTATATTAAGATAAAACATATAAAGTAGAATAAAAAATTAATTTCATATCCAAAAATTTAGAAATTAAAAAATAAAGCATTTTAATAGAATCTAACTCAATTTTGAAAAAAGAAAATCTAATTAAATCTATATTGTAACATTCCAATTTTAAGATATTTTTATTTAATAAAATTAATAAATTTGTTCTTCAATTATATCAAGGATATATAAAGTAATTATTATAGGATTAATAATGGTGTCAAGGAAGTAATTATTATAGCATTGATAGTGAAAATTGAAATTTAAATAAATTAATGGTTGAGGATATTAATTTTTGGATAATATAGTTAAATATATTTCTACCAGAAGATATGACAAGAAACAACTAATGGTTTAATGGTAAAGGAGAGACATAGTTTAGAGGAGGTAATGGTTTTGAATCTCGGATCATGTTGTGGTCTTTATGAAAGTTGTAGTCTTAGATGTTAGATTTCTAAATCATTTGGAATCATTCAAAAAGGAGGTCATGAACTCAAGTTATGAGTGTTTTACTGACCATGTGTCAAGTTACCAGTATTGGACAACGTTAATCTTAACTACTTACATTTTAAAATTTTCTGGGAATAAAGATGATCTTTTTTTAAGTTTGTTTCTTCATGAAAGTTTTATTTCTAGATGATATATTTCTAACACATTTGAATCATTAAAAAAAGAGGTCCTTAACTCAAGATACAGGTGTTTTAGTAGACATGTGTCAAGCTACCAATATTGACAACGTTAATCATAACTACTTACATTTTAAATTTTTTTGAGAAAGAAGATGATCTTTTTTTAAGTTGATTTTTTCATAAAAGTGGTATTCCTAGATGTTATATTTCTAATGCATTTAAAATCATTCAAAAGGAGGTTCTGAACTCATGGTGTGTTTTAGTTTCCATGTGTTAAGCTGCTAATGTTGGACAACATTAATCATAACTACTTACATTTTAAAATTTTCTGGGCATTAAGATGGTCTTTTTTGGAGTTGGTTTCTTCATGAAAGATGTATTCCTAGATGTTAGCTTTCTAATGAATTGAAATCATTCAAAAAGGAGGTTCTAAACTCAAGATATAAGTATTTTAGTGATCATATGTTAGAACTGTCAATGTTGTATTAAGAGCGAAAATATTCAAGGTTGTGAGACAATTTTCTTACTCATCTTAACTAGTTTCTTGTATGGGTGAAGGAGTTTAAGGCTCTTGATGGATAAGGAATACTCCCTCTATTTCTTTTTAATAATACTTTTTCTCTCCAAATTTGTTTATATCTATTAGTCTTTTGAAAATTTCAAGACTGCATTAATTATATTTTACCCATTTTATCTTTTTTTTAAATCAAACAAAGTAAAATATTGTTTTTTTATTGGAATTGTAATTTGCAAAAAAATTAATATTTCATCTCTTTGTCTATTTTCTTTCTAATAAATCTAATTTATTTTATTTCAAAAAATGGATGCTAAATTGAAACTATAAAAGAAATGAAAAATAAGGAAGTTGAAGACTCAATGGAAAGTAAAATTGGATGGAATCTTAATTTTTTTTAAGGAAGTTAAATTTCTAGTAAAAAGTTTCAATTTTTTTAGGAATATAATTGTGCAAAGAGAAGATAAATTACAACCAATCATTCTTCAGGGGAAGATAGTTGACAATTTTAGTTCAAATTCAATTATTGATGAGTTTTTAAGAATTTGAATAAATGAAAGATATTCTTTTAAACAAATGTGATTTTTTATAGTTATAATTCTATTAAATAACATACCTATTTTTGATGTCTTAGTGATAATAATTATATATAAATTTTAAATATATTATTTTGACCCCTCCAAAATTACTGATCAAGATCCGCTATTGATGGATGCATTCACTTTCCCAACATGACTTGTTGACCTAGGTCCTCAATAGAGTAAACATAAAAATGAATTATTGTGCATCCAATACTCTCAACAACTTTACTGGCTAAACTACGTAATATCCAAATTAAATCAAGAATGGTTAAAGTTTGAGACTTAGTGAGTTAAAAATGATAAAAGTTCGAGTCTTAACATAAAGGGAAAGAAAAAGAAAGTAAAGAGAAAGAAATGGAAAAACAAAATGTGAAACCCCTTGGAGTAAGGGTAGGGGGACGAGACTTGGTCTAGGGCAATTGCATCGTTCTCTCCTTCTGCACATGACTAATCGAGAACAAACTTCGCAATTAGAATGACTCAACCTCATGCATTGAGTCTTGACTTTATAGACATTGTTTATGTGTAATATTAATGCATGACAAGGTGTGAAGATAAACATGATGTATGAGTATGTAATGAGATATCGTGTTAAAAGTAAATTTAAATTGATATTGATTGTGTATATTGTATTAATATATATGATTGTACAATATTTATGTTCTATTGTAAGCGATACTTTAGTAATTAAGTGTGAATAATTTTGTATGTTGATAAATTGATCGTTATATATTGTTGCTAATAGAATGTACTTGATGATTATGATGATGTTGTGTTGTTGACTAAGGTATTAGAAGTTTATGATTAATATTATATAATTTAGTAAATATAGTTGTAAATTGAATAGAGGTGAGACATGAAGACTCACCTTGTTTGTTGACCATTTTCAGGAATAGATGAAATTGAAAGGGAAGAATACATGTTTTGCTTTTTTATTGGTTTTTTAGAGTTGTGATTTAAACTCTACTATGAATCAAAAGGATACTTGATTTAGCTAATATTTTGATTGCTTCCTATTTGGTATTTATTATTTTAATTTGATGTGTTTTGTTATTTAGTGTTATTAAATTATTTTATATTATGTGAGGTTTAAATCTTTCATTCTTCTCTTGCAGTATTTAATGATTATTTTTTAAATTATAAAAAATAATTTCAAATTCTAAAAAAGTAAAATTAGATGAAAAACGTCACATGTAATTGTAGATTTTTTTTTCAATTGATTTATTGATAAAATATGTGAGTACTAACCCATTGATAAAATAAGGTAGATCTTTAACAAAACTGATGGATTTTCAATTTTCTATTAACAATTTATTTTTTACTAGTTTATTGGAGCTATAAAATCTTTATAAATTCATCAAATAATATATTTTTCAACTAATTATTAGCATAATATGTATGAATAAATCGATATTAAGATAAAATATAATAAAAGGTAAACAAAATGTTAAAAGTCATAACTTGAGTAGTGGGAAGTTGTGTTTGAATGTTGGCTAATTTGTGTAAAATGGCTTGGTTAAGCATAAAAAAGAAAACAGCTAAACTAACATAAGTAAAAACAAATCAAAATTGCACTCTTTGCATTTTTTTTACAAGGATAAGTTTTATAAAATCCTTTGATTACTTTTTGTGAGTCATCCTCAAAGGACATCTATTTTTTATTTTAACAGAAAATATTCTAAATTTGATAGAGTGAGAACTAAGATTTAGATATAATTGTTTAACCAAATGGGATTTATCATTTTTATGGTGGGTGTTAATTAATACCATCATATTGCTTCCTATTTTCATGCAAAAACGTATGCAGTCATCTTAGCTATTGAGAAGGCAAAATTTTAAAAGGTTAGGATAAACTTTTATCAGATTGTGATTGGAGGTGATTTTGGATATTATAAAAACTTCAATATTCTGTCATGGAACTGGAGACACATGTGAGTTAAGTGCACAAAGATCAGTCACAGTATGAACTCATCATAGATAAACCTAAATTTCTTTAGTTTGATACATTAAAGATATCTTAGATCACAGTATAAATCTTATGCTCAAACATCTTTATTTAATTGTTTTATGAATTTTAATTTGACCTCTCACAATATGTTGTTTTTTCTTTTTTTATATTATTTGTTATACCTTGCATGTTGCCTTTTATAAAAAAAATATTATATTATTGTGATAAATTATAATTTTAGTTTGATGTAAAAGTTCATCTTACTTTTTCTAAATATGTAAAAATGAAAATGAGATATAAAAAATATGAATGAATCCATTTTTAATGAAATAATAATATGCAAAAACATTTGGTATAAATTATGTCAACTAGGCCACCGCACATCAAAATCACATTTAATTTAAAAAAAATAAACTAAACACTTTTATCAAAATAACTTGAAGTATAGAAATAAAAATATTTTTTTTAAATATTAAAAATATATTTAACCTACTTAATTAAAAAAATGTGAAAATAATGATATAGAATAATAATTTTTAAAATATTTTTGAATACATATGTAAAGTAGTGATTTCTCACCATCTCCACTCTCACTACTTCTCTACCTCTGAATATATATGCTCTGCACTGACTTTAACACTGCATCCAATTCTCTATGAACTTGGTTTTTCCTTTTGAGAAATAAAAAGAAATGGAGAACTTTTACTATTCAACAACTTATTCAGACCAGTCAACAACAATGGCTCCACCTCCGCCGACTAAGGCTGTCTTTGGGAAGGAAGAGGATGTTTCAAAAGCACTTCGTGATAAAGTTGCTTCTCACCCTCTATTTCCTCACCTCCTCCATGCCTACATCGATTGCCACAAGGTTATATAAATATTATACAAGTATAAAATGTGAATGATAAATATGCTTCCAAAAATTTTAAAGTGTTAAAGTGTCATAAAAAGATTATTGAGTAGTGTTTTAGGGAACCACAAAACACCTCTTTGAAACTAAATGGTTAATCATCACTAATCTGTTCTAGCGTTGTACTTGGCAAAGTTATTCGTATTTATGAGTAAGTTTTGTGTTTTAATTTTCAGGTGGGAGCTCCACAAGATATGGCAGACCTATTTGAAGAAATCAAAGTAGAGCATAGTGGGTTGTGTCAGATATCTGAATCTAAATCTTATCATGGCTTCTTGGGTGCTGATCCCGAGCTTGACGATTTCATGGTCTCTTTCCCTTCCCGAACATATACATACATACATATATATATATATATAGTTTCTTCTAAACAATACTCAAGAAGTAAGTCATAAACCCTAATTAAGTTTTCCCAGTTTATTGACATGTTCATTGCATATTGAAGGGAACCTTTTGCGATTTGTTGGTGAAGTACAAATCGGATCTTTCAAGACCTTTTAACGATGCAACCATGTTCCTTAGCCACATGGAAACTCAGCTTCACTCCATCGGCAGCGATCTTGCTACCACAGACAACACTCCTTCTCAACCTGCAGGTCTCTCTTTTTGTCGCTTTTTTTTTGCAATAATTCACTGGATTATACCATGCTCTTGTTTTTATGTGTTCTCTGGTCTTTAAAAATGAGGCATGTGGCTGATAAGTTAATTAAGAAGTTCTCAAGGTTTACACCAAATAAAATATAAAATTATAGATTAACATTTATGAGAGATTAGTACATGGATCTAAAATAATTCATAAATCAATTTTTTGTGTTTATCTTGTATTCATCTTATAGCATATAATAAATTATTTGTTGGAAAGAAATGAATACAAAAAATGTTGTACAAATAATAAGAGATTAAGGTTCATGAAATAATATGATATCAAGGTTAGTAAAAAAAGGTCCTAAAGCATGCTTGGGGAACTGGCTGGGTCACATGGAGGCACTGTGGTCATGTGGTTTGTGTTTGCTTTGGTTTCCATTTTAATTATACATATATCCTTGCTACCTTCATGATAAGATATACCATATTATGGCGGAACAAAGATTATGTATATATCTACAATTCAGTATGGTAAAGGAGTCTATTATTTGATTGAATATAATGTGTGTTATAAATTTAATTCTTTTGAAAAAAGTACATGAGTTATAAATTACTTGACATGTGTTAAATTCATATGGGTAAAAGTTATATATATATATATATATATATATATATATATATATATATAAAGGGAAAAGTTTACTCACTAAGTTATTGCATGCCTCGAATTAATTTTTTAGAACTAAAACTAGACCTATTTATAATATGTTTGGTTTGGTGATAAAAAGATACAATAATGAATACAAAATTATTCTAATATCACAACAAAATAACTAATGCTTAAAAAATAATGGTAAATTGAATATCAAACATGTATTAATGAGTTTGTTATCAAATTTTTCACATATTAATTATACAAGGTCTAAGTAGCAAAAATAATGATAATTAAAGATATATATGTCATAGGAACTAGTAACAAGAATCACAAATTAATTACACAAAGTTGAACAATATATCTGTCCATCAACTAGTGTCAAGAAGGTATGCATAATGTCTTATTTGATAGAATTAATTTCCATAGATACTTAGAAACTAGTGTCTAATAATAATACACTTTTAAAAGAAAAAAAAATATTGTAAATTCTACGGGTAAGTGTCAACTTTTTTCAAACGGTAAGATATTTTTCAGGAGTAGATCAATGAATTATTAGCACATGCACTTGTAATATTGCTTTATAAGTAATGTGAAACTTAAGATAAACTATTTATTTTGTCAATTTCATACATATACACGTATATATATATATATATATATATATATATATATATATATATATATATATATATATATATATATTTCATGTTTACCATTGAGTTTAGAAAAAATTACCTGAATTTTTCAAATAACTATATTGTTTTAGTGTAAACCAGTACCCATCCCTCCTAGCATTCAAGATACTGAAAACAATCACCGATAAAATTTTATAATACTTCTACACATCCATACTTTATATCACGTATTTTATTCCATATTTTCTTCCTTTTTATCTCCAACTTTTTATATAATATTATGGTGAAATTTAATTATATAAATAAATGTGTCCTTTTAAGATTTAGCATTTTTTTACGCAGAAGTGACCTGATCAATATACAAACAGGAAGAGAAAACGTTAGTATATTCATGTTGTTTTACATCCTTTTACTGAAACTTCGTTGGTTTAATTGTTGCATTTCTTAATACATAATTTTATATTGGCATGCCATTATTCACATACATTCGATTCCACTATTTTACTGCTGCTGTTTCTTTCAGTTGATTTTTTTATCAGCTGAAAGAAATTTCATGTCAGTCTCTTTATATTGATAAATAAATATTTCAATTTCTTAAATTTTGCACATTTTTCTATGTTATTATATATACCGATATTCTGTTTCAATTTTGAAAACGCTACTATATAGCTAAACAATAAATAAATGGTTTTTGAATTTACTAAGAGTTGAGGGCAATGGTCAAATGGTAAGAACCATTAATCTATTCGAGTCGAGAGTCATTTGACGAAAAATATGTGTATCTTATAATTTTATTATAAAACGTTAATGTCTGCATGGTTTTTGCTTATTTTCTTTTATGAATGATCAAGCACTTACAAAAAAAATAAAAATAAATAAAGACTTCATTTCGGAAAATGGAGTAATTATGGAGTTGTCAACTAACTTAGACTCTTTATTTATATATTTTGGGGTTTCATAGTATTTGTATGCTATATATATGCGTCTGTTTTGCATATACTATCTTATCATTTTCAAAAATTATATCTTTTCAAAATATGTCCACTTTAATATGTAACTTGACATCATATAATATCTATAACTATCCATGTACTACTTATAATTTACGATGAAGTCAAGAAATTAAAAATCAAGTGAGTTTTTTTAGTTTGTTTGAGTGTTATCTCCTTTTACATCTTCCCTTTTTTTATCTTCATTCGTCTTTATATATAGAGAGAGAGGCAAATTGAGAAGTGTATAATAGGAGAGTAAAATGAAAATTATATATCCATCGGATTATCCAATTATCAATATTTAATAATACAGTTTTATCAACCTAAAGAAGTGTAAAATATAGATAAAAAGTGAATAAAATAAATGTATAATCCATAATCAACATTATGTGATTTGTTGAAAGGAAAATGGCAAATTATGTGCCTCTTTTAACTGTTTTACATATTTAGGGTAGTACATATTAGTGTATCGATTATAATATCTACTTTGCATGTCATGACAATATTTTTCCCTGCGTGACCTTAACAAATGACTTATTCCTTTGAGAAACTTCTATCCGAAACCAACCACTCTATATGCAGTGCTATAATGGCAAAATAAAAAGAAAAATGTTTAATTTTTTATCTCTGCAAATAATATATATATATATATATAACACTAAGGATACCTCATCCAGCAACATATAAGAGATATCCTACATAACATTGTATCATTCCTATCACCTTATCTAAAGCCCTTCATTGTCTAAAAATCGACACTGTAATAGATTCCAAATCACCTTTAATCCACATTATTCATTTGTTATTCAAACCTAACCTATCTTACATATATAACAAAAAAATCTCATGTGATAGGATCATATATTTTTTCATAATCAACTTTGACAACAACACATTTTTTCTTCTTGTTCTTCATTTCCTCTACCACTTCATTTGCACTAAGGATACTATCCAACATAGTTAGTCTATCAATGAATGTTTATGTTGTAATTAACAGTGTAAAAGTAGATAGAGAAAGAAAATCATTTACAAAATTTAGTAACTATCTTAGAATATTATTATAGACTTCTTGCCTCATGTTACATCACATGTAGTAAAATAAATATATGGTTGTATTGACACTTTAAGTTCTTAAAACTGTAGTAAGTCTTAAAAACTACTCCTATAAGTTCTTGGAATGAAAAATGCTACAACCTTTAAAGATTTATGAACATGAAAAACAAGGGATAAATCCATCAAGTTTATAAAATTGTCTTATTTTAATTTCAAACATTTGAGACAGTTGTTGGTAACAACTGATTGGTAGGTTGATATTGAGATGAAATCGGTTCATTTCGTAATGTTTAGCTCATTTCTCTGCTAGCTAGCCCTAGTGTGCTGGTTCCATTTTATATTAGACAAAGGCAAGTCCATCTCATTTATACCTCAGATGAGTCAGATTCTTCAATAAAGATGTTTATTTCAAACTCTATGTTATGATGTCTACTAGACATTGCGGATGTAAGGAAGTGCATGAATTGATAGTGGTTTAAACAAATAGCAGTGATATATAAATATAATATTAAAGACACTTATCCTATCCCTCACATAGCTCATTTCTGGCATCACCATTATTCATTTCTCTCTGTGTTTTGCTTTTGAAAGTCCATGACCCGCTCCTCCTAGGATCATCTGCATCAAACTTTTCTCCTGTAAATCTTTGATAGTGTTTAAACTAGAATGAAAGGAAAGGAAAGGAAAAGGTTTTTATAATTGTCCCCTTTTGTTTTAAAGAGAAGAAAATGAGGAAACCAAACTGAATTCCGTCTCATTTTTTGTCTCTACTTTAATACTATTATGAGAGAACTTTAGCCAAAGGGAAAAGTGATTTATAATATTTAAAACTGTTTTTCTCTTTTCTTAATTAACATACTATCATAAGATAAATTGCATCATAATATCATAAATTTAAGGGTTTTGATACTGCTATTCAGAAACTCCTTTCTCCACGTTTTCTCCATATATTACTTTTTCTTTTCTTTTCCTCCATCCCTTCCTTTAGTCAAACAATATATATCATTTGTTGCAAAATAAAAAGTTATAAAGTACTAAACTGGAACAGTTTGGAGCCAACCTGAAAGAGGTATAATTATTACGGATATGGCCAGGTGTGTCTTCTCTTTGATCTTTATCATGAAGAATCTGTTCCAAGTAGTGTTGTGGTTGCACGTGTTATATATACACTGATCTCATCGTTTCCTTAGAAATCCACTTCCTTTTCTTTTCTTTAATCACCTCTGCTTTTGAGGCAATCCATTAACCCTATTTCAAAATTGCTGTGAAATGAGCCTTTTGTACTTGAACTCTTAGGGTTGTCGCAGATTTTATTATAGTAATGCCTTAACAGAATCGAGGATACATAGTACTTTATACGATATGTGCTCATTCATTGGCTATTTTGAGTAAACCAGTTTCAGTTCCGGATAAAGTTGCTTTCTTTTGTTTGTGCATTGTGCTGGATCTGAAGATGGTGATGAAAATAAGAGTCACAAACGTGCAAAGAGTTAGTTACATGAAACTTTATACATCTATTAATGCCTATATATATATGTCCTTTTTTCAGATGTATGCATGCTTGTCTATTGGTTATTTAAATATTCTTATATTACAGCAGGACATGGTAGACACAGAACTGTGAAGTTTTAACTACTACGAAGCATGTAGTGTCTGTTATTTTAGGGTCATTGTTCTATCATATATAATGCCTTTAGGGAAAGGGAAAAAAAAGCCTAAATCACCATCAATATCTGAGTGGATATATGCTATGGGAGAGTATCAATTTAGCCATTAATTGTTAATTCAAAGTAATGGTTAGAGCCACTCTAATTGAAGTTACAACTTATAGGAAGTATGTGAATACTCATAGTGATGCTATTTGATGAAAACAATTAACTATAAGATGGGTTCTTAATTACTATATAATAAGACGATATTTTTGGAATTCATTTCATTATGGGTTGTTTACATTTATAAAGATCATTATTACTTGTTCTTAGTAATAAAGTGTGGTTAATCAGTTTACTTCTTCCATAAATGCTTTTTTTTTGTAAGGTTCATTTAAAGTTATTTAGTGTTCACCGTTTGGAATAAAAAAATATCAAAGTTCTAAATCTAATATGTCACTGAAACCCTACTGATTAAAGCAGTTTAGACCAATTTTGATCTTATATAATTATTGAAGTTTATTTCAATTAAATATCAGTATTTGTTGGGGGAGGGGAAAAGAATACTTACAAAAAAATATTGTTTAGCTTTCGGGTTTGAAAAAAAAAATACTTAAAGCATTCCAAATGTTTTGATTGTAATATTATGCTTTTGAAATATTAAATTACAATGATATAAAAGTGAATTAATTAATTAATTTCTAAATTCCTCTTATTTTACTTTGAACTAAATAAGAAAGGGGTTTCTTTTTGTTTATAAAATCTCGCTTAATCATTCGCAATGTCTAATCAAAGTTTCATTTTTTCTTTTTTTTTCCTTTTCCTTTCTATTAAAATTTCTTTGCACTATCTTAAAAGAATAAAACAGTAAATAAATGGAAAGAATGAAAACGGGTTTCCTATTTCATATTCCCTCTTGAAATAAATAGAAAGGAAAAGAAAAAAATAATAATTTACTCTCTTTAATTTATACTCAAATGTACTCGAATTTTTTTTTCTTGAAGAAGAGAATGGGAGAGCACTGATAAATTTGAATAAAATTTAAAAGTAAACTTTATTCTCTTATAACCCAAAAAGGAAAACTGACAAATAAGGGTGATATAATTCTTTTCCAATATTTTATTAATATCTTCCAAACAGAGAAAATATAACTTTATTCTATTCTCTCCTTTTACTTGTGTTCCAGATAATTTGATTAACGAAAGTATCCACACAAATGTCCACTTGGAGAACTTGTTTTCCTTTTCAGTAAAAGGAAATTTTAATTTTAGCTTTAAGAAAACAATCAAATAAGTTTTTAATCTTTCTTAAAGCTTATATTTTTTACAAATCATTTCATAGATTGGCTTTAGAAAAAGAAAAGATTAGAAAGAATCTCATGAGATGATAAGTACTGATTATGGAACATCACTGCTACAGCAATCACTTTCCACGTCGGTTCTGGGGATCATTTTACGTCGGCCCAAAAACCGACGCTGAAAGAGGCGACGTAAAAAGTAATATTTTCAACGTCGGTTCAAAATAAACCGACGTGGAAAGTCCTGTGATTTTCAACGTCGGTTCATTTTGAACCGACGTTGAAAGTTTCCTCTATAATTGCAATGCAGTTTCTAATTTTTTTCATTTTCCCTAAATTTTAGTACCTGCATATGAAGCAAACTAGCAAACCAGCAAATAATTTCATAAATTTCAAATAGCTAAATTTCAAGTGAATTATATATATTGAATAATTATTTAAATTTGTTCTATTTACAATTGTATAAATAAAATTACAATAAAAGTACTCCTATTGTTCCCTATTTCTAATTTCTAAAAACTTCTGTGCCCACTTTTCTCGGACTTGGTCGATGGACTCTGTGGGCAAGGGTTGGGTATCATTGAATACCTGGAACAAAATGAAAGTATGTTAGGTATGACAAGTAGGAAACTTTACCAAAATGAAAGTATGTTAGGAAACTTTACCAATACAGTTTTGGAGGAATAGGGTTTTGGAGGACTAACCTGTCTCCAAGTATCTCTGATATTCCCAAAAACTATAAGCCACATCCAATACATTACGTAGTAGCCACATTCGTAGCTACCTGTTTGTCTATTAATCTATAATGAATTGAAGAAGTCATTAGTTGTGAAAAATACATATTCAATATTCATTAGAGAATTAAAAGTAACCTTACATGTAGGATTTCCCAGTGTGGGTTAGTGGCTTTGCGATGTGCATTCCATCAATGGTACTGCACACCTTAATAGCACTTGTTGAGAAGTTATTAGTCAATATATGAACATTACTTATATTTGAAAACACAAACTTTAAAATACTTACCTATTCAAAATGTTCTTTAAATCAGTATCTGGTTTTTTATTCAAAGAACAAAATCAGTATACAGTCTTCTCTGGACGACTGATGAGGAAGAGTTGCCAATTATGCCTTGAAAAATAAAATGTTTAGAATATAATTCAATCACAATAAAAACAATAATAAACTTATATTGACTTATTGGAATAAATATGCTCCAAGATATATCTGCCTTTTAGAAGTGAGGATCCAATTTTGGATATATCTTTGGACTTCCTCCCTTCTATTTCCAAGTTGCTTGGATTGGCTGAGGCTCAAAAATCCATAGACATCTGAAGCTCCACGCTCCTCGACCAATTCATCCATCATCCTAAAAAATGAAAAATAATAACATGTTATATATTAAATAATGAAATTGAAATTATAATAATAAATATGTACTTACATTGTCCAAAGTTGTAAAATAGAGATGTTGAGATCCCTATCACCCAATGTGACCTCTGAGATGTCAGAATATGAAATGTAGAGAGGGAAGCTTGCATTATCTATCCCAAATCTCCTAGCATCCCAACGAATCTCAAAGGAGTTCGCATAATATTCTGCAGAGGCATGGATCAACTCAACAATTGGATTTTTTGGGAGAGCTGCTTGTTTTCCTTTAGTATGTTCAGAAGCAGCACGACTTGTAGGCTTCCGAACATCCTACATGTTTAAAACAATACTACTTAATACAGAAATAACATTTTCAGAAGTCATTAACATAAAAAATTACATACCTTTTTAGAAACTTTTCTCACTAAATGTTGGGGCCAAGCAATGAATGTGTGAAGGGCCTGTCCCACCACCTGTACCTCATCAGTAGGCACAGGGACTCGAGCATCAGCATCTCGAATCTCTTCTACCACCACTCTCAAATAACCAGGTGGCAAAGGCACACTGTGGATGGTAGAAGCCCCTTCCTGAACTGAACCAAGGGCCACCAATCTTGGTTCAAGCAACCCATCCTCCACCAATAAGGCGCATTGTTTCATCCCAAAAGATGGACTCGTGGATGCATGATATATTTCAATTAACATTTTTAATGAAGACATATATGAAAAATAAATAACGATTTTACCTATCGGTGCAGGTGCAGGTGCAGCAGCAGCAACAGGAGAAGCTAGAATAGGAGCAGGATTACTAGAAGTACTTCCCATTGTGCCAGCGGATGGAGGAGATGGTCGAGCGTGTTGGTGGGAAGATGCCATCCTAGCTGCCAAGTCTGGAAACATGCTAAGTAGCTGCTCCTGAACCTGTGCTGCGATGACCGGTGTCAGCTTCGCTGTGAGCTTCTTCTCCAACTCTTCTTCATTAATTGTTGAGCTCTGGGTATTCTTCACTGGTGCCCCAAAATAATGTCGAATACCCACACCGGTCCCCACACCCCGAACACGGCTGGGGTGTTCATCTTTACCAATAGCAGTGGTCAGTATATCCTGACGACCACATGGAACAAAAGTTCCCTGTGAACACTGCTCCTCCAAGGAATCCTACAATAAACTTAACACATTATATATATATATATATATATAAATATACAAGTGTAACAAATTAATCATATTAGGGTTATCAGAATAGTAACTTACAATCCTATCTGCTATATGTTGGGCCTCCTCAGATGTCATCCCACCGGAAGGCTTTTGACGAGCTCTCTTCCAAGTTTGATGACGTTTAGGAGGAGATGGTGGGGGGAGATCATCCTGGCTTATACCAGAACTGGCTGCTTCTTTTTCTCTGAGTGCAGCCTTCTCGTACATCATTCTCTCAGACAAGAGATCATACCCCCCACGAGACAGACGGTGGGGGGTCAAATTGTTCTTCTGAATCTCTTTCGCCTTTAATCTTTTCCCCTGTAAAATAATTGATATTAGAATATAATACAACAACTTAATAAATTTAAATTAATTTATACCTCCCACTCTGGGCCAGTCCTAATCTCTACAAATTTCCTCCACTCCTCATCAGATATGCCATATCGTTGGCAAGGAGTAAGTCCCTTACTAACGACATCCTCAGCATAAACTCATTTCGTAGTTAATGTGGACTTGAACTACCTCCACATTTTTGCAATGGTGGACATAATCTTCTTCTTAAGCGCCTTGGAGTTTTCAATATCAAAATACTTCGCAAAAATAAAACATAATTAGCATCAAAATTAAAAATCAATATTCAAGAAAAGACAATTGAATAAATTTAAACTTACCAGAATGTCCTGCCAAATAAGATTCTTCACCGTGTCGTCAACATTATCCCAGTCTGGATGCAAAATAGATATCTAAACATAATCATTAGTTAGATGAAAAGAAGAATTATATGTAAATATGTAAAAAACTTCAAATATAAACTTAGAATTACCTTCTCTCGTGCAGCGGTACCCAAGTAGCTGCTTGAGCTGGGTATGATGCGGACCGGACACCTTCCCGATGACGTGGATCAACGGACACACTCGGCTTCTCTCTGTCATGTGTCCGGTTGTCATGCTCGATAATCGTGTAGCTTGCCTGGTCTTCTTTGGTGGAGGAGGTGGTGGAGGAGATGAGGAGGTGAGGGAGGAGGTGATGGTGAAGGAGATGCCATGTATGCAGTAAAGAAAATATAAAACAATATAATTTATAAATCTTAAATACACAAACATAAAACAAATACATAAAGAATTTTAAGTAGAAACATACTTAGACAACTAAATTTTCCCATATCCCTTCATCATGATCATTACGAGTTGCATGGACCACATCCTCTTGTACATCTTCAATACTACTAGGCGGTCGTGGTGAATTGGGAATGACAACGAAATCATCGACTCATCTTCATTTTCATGGTTGACATCAATTCCTTTGCCTTGAAGGACCACGGACCACCTATCATTACATGGGTCGGTGACATAAAAAACTTGTTTTGCTTGATATGCCATGATGAATGGTTCTTCCTTATGACCTAGCTTCTTAAGGTCTATCATAGTAAAACCCATTTCGTCAAATTGAAAACCGGTATTGCTATCGACCCAAACACATTTAAATAGAGGAACTCTAAATTTACTGTAGTCAACCTCCCAAATTTCCTCAATCACTCCAAAGTAACTTATGGATGCCATGATGGGGTTTTTATCCTTTGAACTAGAAAAGTGCATGGATGTGGCCTCAATAGATACTCCACTATTTTGAAGCTGTTCTATTGTCATCTTGTGACTTTGTGTAGAAGGAATATCTATTAATGTCGTACCCAGTCCAAGTGATGACGTTATGTTTTGGTCCATGAGCTAGCCATTTCAATGTATCAGATGCATGCTGATCTGAAAATATTTGGCTTCTAAACCAACTGACAAACTTGTTGTTATGCTCCTTCACTAACAACCGTTCACCCATTTTGGGGTTTAGGGTCCTCAACATTGATTGATGAGCAGATATGTAAGGAAGAACTTCATCTGTATTATTCAAAATATACAAGTGTGCCTGACTCAACTCAGTAATATCCTTTGCTTGAACTTTTATACCACGAGTACCCTTTCCATTTATCCTATCATCATGTCGACTTGTAGGAACACCCACGGCTTGTGCTTTTGCCAAGTATTCTGAACAAAACTCTGTAGCTTCTTCTGCAATATACCTTTCAACTATAGAAGCTTCGGGTCTGTATGGATTCTTAGTATACCCTTTGAAGATCTTCATGTATCGCTCAATTGGGTACATCCACCGCAAATAAACTGGGCCACATAACCGTATCTCTCTTACAAGATGAACAATTAAGTGAACCATAATATCAAAAAATGATGGAGGAAAATACATCTCCAATTGACATAGTATAATTGCTGCCTCATTTTCCAATTGATCTAATGATTTTTCATCAATTACCTTGGCGCATATAGAGTTGAAGAAAAAACATAGACGCATAATTGCATTTCTCACATTCTTCGGGAGTATGCCACGTATAGCTACAGGTAAGAGTTGTTGCATCAAAACGTGACAGTCATGTGACTTTAACCCAACTAGTTTAAGATCTTTCATTGACACAAGACTCTTAATATTTGAAGAGTATCCTTGTGGAACTTTAATACTCCGAAGGCACCGACAAAGACTAGTCTTCTCTTTTTTGGATAAAGTGTGACATCTTTGGTGGAAGATATGTTCTCTTGCCTTCGGATCTTGGATGCAATTCGGAAGTATTCCCAATTCACAAAGATCTTGACGAGTATTCACTCCATCCTTTGTCTTACCTTTGATGTTCAAAAGTGTGCCAATTAGACTATCACATACATTCTTCTCAACATGCATCACATCAATACAATGACGTACATCTAGATGACACCAATATGGAAGTTCAAAAAAATTGATCTCTTTTTCCACTTGCTTACGTCGGTAGATTTCTTTTGGGTCTTTCCAAATTCAACATTTATGTTTTTCACTCGATCATAAACTTCCTCACCTGTTAACGGTGACTTAGCAATTTCATCCTCCTGGCAACCGTTAAAAGCTTTCTTCAATCTTCGGTATGGGTGGTTAACTGGAAGGAATTTTCTGTGTTTATTATAAATTGTCTTCTTCCCATGTTTCAATTGCAGATAACTTGTATCTTCTTGACAAATAGGACACGCATGATGACCCTTGACACTTGTATTCACTCAAGTTACCATATGCTTTGGAAAGTCATTTATGGTACAAAATATCATTGCATGTAACTTGAAATTCTCCTGTCGATTTGCATCAAACACCTCTACTCCTTCCTCCCACAACAATCTTAAGTCATCTATCAAAGGACTTAAATAAACATCTATGTCATTTCCTGGCTGTCTTGGACCTGCAATCATCATAGATAGCATAACATATTTCCGCTTCATGCACAACCAATGTGGAAGATTGTAGATCACCAATAAAACTGGCCATGAGCTGTGGTTAGTGCTTAAGTTACCAAAAGGATTCATTCCATCCGTAGCTAGTCCAAGTCTAAGGTTTCTTGCATCACTACCAAAACTTGGAAATAGACGGTCAATTTTCTTCCACTGTGGAGAATCAGCCGGATGTCGAAGTTGTCCATCTCGTTTCTTTGCAACTGAATGCCATGTGAGATTTTTTGAATCTTCTTCATTAGCAAACAATCGCTTAAACCTTGGAATTATTGGAAGATACCATATAACCTTTGCAGGAGAACCCTTTTATGACTATCTTCACCATCACCATCATCATCCTTGACTTTGTAGCGTGATACACCACATTTTGGACACTTATGAAGAGATTCAAACTCTTTTCTGTATGAAATACAGTCATTAGGACAAGCGTGTATCTTTTTATATTCTAAACCCATTGGACAAAGTATCTTCTTTGCTTCATACATACGGTTAGGCAATGTGTTTTCATCTAGAAGCATCTCTTTCAAAAGTTCTAACAATTCATTGAAACTTTTATCACTCCAACCAAACTTTGCCTTCAAATTCACCAATCTTAATACAGAAGACAATTGTGTGAAAGTTGTACACCCAGGATACAAAGCCGTCTCTGAATCGGTCTTCAATTTATCATATACAGGTGCATGTGCTTGAAGAAAGCTTTCCTGACCCACATCACGAAGCATATCCTATATTCGATCTTCCATACACACATCCTCCTCCTCCACAGTTTGTGATACTACTGGAATATCAATAAGTTCATCGTGCCATATCCATGTAGTATAATTTTTCATGATACCCTCATAGATTAGATGTTCTCGTATTATATCTACGGTTTGAACTCTTTCATTAACACACTTAACACAGGGACAATAAAATTTTCCATTCACCTTTAGACCATTTCGTTCAGCAAAACTCAAAAATTGTTCAACTCCATTCTCATACTCTTCTGATATACGACTTGCATTCATCCAACTTCGATTCATTTTCGGATTTTAGACTACAATTAAGAGTTAATAAAAAACTTATCGGTCATCAATGAATTTAGTATCATTGATTACTATAATCAAAATTATCATTTAGTACAGTTTGCTCTATAAGAGAGACAAAGTCATTCTAACGAAATTTCATACAAAATCAAATACATAAACAACATCAAATAAAGCTCCACACAGTCAGATCATCAGAACAATCATCTATAGGCATTTAATACCCTAATCATACAAACACTATAACATTATTTATTACAATTTACTAGAGACAAACTCATTCTAACGAAATTTCGGCAGAGTTTCCTCTGTAATTTGACTAAACCCAAATTTTTACACAACATCAAATACATAAACAACATCAAATAAAGCCCCACGGGCATAGCCGGATCATCGGAACAATCATCTACGGACATTTCAATAACCTAATCATACAAACACTATCTACAAAACAAAAAACAATAAAAAAATAAAAACACACACACTAACCTAGCGGCACGCAGCGGCGGTGGCGGCGATGTGACGACGCGGCGCGCGACAGGCAAGCGGCAGCGGCACGCACGGCAGCAGCGGAGGCGGCAGCCGGCGCGGAGGCAGCACCGGCGCGGAGGCGGCAGCGGATTCGCGCAGGGCCTTCAACGTCGCGCAGGCAGGCAGATGCGGCGGCACCGATGGCTCGCGACGGCACCGGCGGCAAGGTCCACGGCGACTGCAGATGGAACGGAACGGAACGGCAACGGCGGCGGCGGGACTGTGCGCAGAGACGAGGAAGACGAAGACGCGAAGAACGAAAAGTGAGAAAGAAAGGGGGGAACGCGTTTTTAAAAGAGGGATTTCACGTCGGTTCTTCCCAGAACCGACGTTAAATCCCCTGCAAAATACCTTCTACGTCGTTTGTAGTTTAACCGACGTAAAATGCCGACGTTAATTCCTAATACTGTAGTAGTGCATCTATCTTGCTTGTTAAGTGCCAATACTAGTTGTTGTTTGAAGTTAACATTAAGTTCTATATATTCAGAAAATCTTAAGTGCTATATATTTTGTAACATTGAAATTGGCCAAAATCATCTGTCATGTATGTTGTGACATGCTACTTTAACTTCATATGTCTTTATTGTGTCATGCTCGCAATACATGCTTAAACAAACTACTAGGATTGAGTTAACACCGAAGAGTTTGAATTTACTCAAGTTATAGGTTTAACCTTCTTTACAAATAGGTTGTTAAAATAATTTCACCTCATTTAATTTATGCTTCAGTTTAAATTAAACTTTAAAACTAATGATCAAAATAGAAATTAACTTTTTATTATAATATGTTTCATCTCATGTTTACGAGTCAATATCAAAATAATTCACATAACTTACTTATTCTTTTATATATTTTTAAAATTTTTATTTTATTTTAATTATACGTGTTATATTATCTATCTAGATGATATTAATAAAAATATTTATATTATTGTGTAATGCATATTAAATTTTAAACTTTTAAATACATAATTTTTGTTGTGATATATATTTTTTTAATTTTTCGTAAGTTTAAGATAACATCAAGTTAGAAAAAAAAATTATAACTAAATTCATAAGACTAGATTAAACCAAATAGTCTATTTTAACAATATATATATTCCAAGAGTACCTATGAGTATTGCTTCCACAATTTTAAATGAGTGTATTCATAATATAAATTTTTTTATCTATACTTGTGCCTAGAAGATTGCATTGCTCAATTTTTTGTACAAAATCTCATTTTTCAAGGGTTTTGTGTCGTATCAATATGCTTGGTGCCCAAATAATTTTTTTTAGGATTAGGTGTATCTATATCTATATAATAGGTAATAGGTAACTTAGTGTACACATTTTATATATTTTATTTTATACCTATATAACAACATTTTGAACTTTTTTTTTATCACAATCTTATTTTTTATTCGGTCTTTGTTTTCTTTTATGTTCTACTTTTTGAGTAATTAGTTACACTCCTTAAATCTCTCACTTCCTTCGACAATATAAAAGATCTATTATTTATTATTTAACTTCATGATTGTTTGTTTTTTTAATATTTCTAATAGTTTATAATGTGTTTTCATGTCACAGGTGACGTTGGTGGATCATCAGGGAAAGATAATAGGGAGGAGATTAAGAGAATTGAAAGCAAGAAGAACAATGAAGTTCAAGAGCTGAAGGATAATCTTCTAAGTCGATATAGCGGTTACATTACTAATCTGAAACATGAATTTTCCAGAAAGAAAAAGAAAGAAAAACTACCAAAAGAAGCAAAGAAAATCTTACTTGCATGGTGGCACATTCACTATAAATGGCCATACCCAACGGTAATTAAATATCTTTCTCCTGAGCATACATCTTGTTAATGTTTAATCCATGTACTAGACTTAGTTTGGTTTTAAATGAGGCATTTAGTACAAAGTTTTTCCAAATACATTTGGCATTTAAATGAGTATATTTTAAAAAATGTATTCTTAGCATTGTATTTGTTTAGATTATTACAGAAGACTTTTTTATGAAACATTTTGTATAGAGTGTTATGTAATAAAAGTTTGTTTTTATTTTAAGTCCTTAATTAAGGTGGTTCATTCAAATATATGCTAATATATTTTTATGAATTAAGCGTTTTTTTATCAACAAAAAATATTGAATAAATAAAGATGATACTAAAGGTATCACAATCCTTCTACAAAAGAAAAACTGATGTAAAAAAAGATAAAATTGAAAAAGAAACTTATAACAAGACCTCTGTTTAGACCTTAAACTTTTTCAAAAGTGTATCTTCAAAAAGACAAAACCTATATCTATGATACCTATGAAAAGAAGTCATTTAAGAAATTTTATATAAAAATATAAAAAAATAAGAAGTAGTTAGACTGCATTTAAAAATGAACAGACATTCTGACATATGTATGTAACAATTATTTTCGTACAAAGTCTAAAGGGATAAGCTTAAGAAACCCAAATTCCTAGCCCCTCAAGTTTTTTTTGAGGAGAAAAAATTGAAATAAATGAAAGTATAAGAGAGGTATTCCAACTCTTTACATTACCAAAGTTTTAAATGTTTTTCACTAGTTGTTCAAGTCTTTATCAATATAAAGATGACATAGAGTTTGTCAAATAACCAAACAAATTATTTTTGTCTAGAATAAGTCTATTCTCACTTGTCACCTTGTGCAAGAATTGTATCCAGGAGCAACAAAATAGTACATGTCTTTTTTGACATTCCAAGGTTAGTCTTCTTCCTAAGCCTTTACTTATGCATTTGTTTGGTTATTTGAATACGTTACTCTCGCATTCTAAAGAGGTTACCCTCCAGCGTTTAGTTGTGTGTATTTGTACCTGGAACAAATCTAATAGCATGTATAAATCTACCATTTGTTAACTGTAAGCCTTATTAATACCCCTACCCACAATGAATTTGTTATACTTCTGCTTGCTCCCTTTGAGTTCCCCCTGTTTATTCCTTACACCCCAATGCCCACCAACACTGTCAATCTCTTACTTTGCTCAATGACGGACCAACAATATGATCTAATCCTATTACAATTGATAACCTAATTCTTACAACTTGTAGCTTGTGATTTCTTCCCATCTCCCTTTGCTTATATTGCCCTCACCTCCTTTTCACCCAGATTCACTTGAAAAATTTTAAACATATTTTTGGATTCAGCAACCAATCCGAGAAAGAAAAATTTGCTTTTGGATTCTTATGTTTTAGCCAAGCCCATGTTTTGAGTTGTGCCAAACTAAAAATCTCCTCTACATCAACTCTTCCATTCCTAAACACAATGTTATTTCTTTGGTTCCATATGCACCACACCACTGCAATCCACATACACTTCCAAATTCTATTTTGCCTCCCATTTAGCTCCAACAAGTTGAAGTGTTGGAAATGTATTCCTGGTTGATTATGTTGTATAGTAACTATTTCAACCCATCTATAACACAAATTCCACACCTTATCTACACATATACAATTGAAAAATAGGTGATTTACAAACTCTTTCTTTATGCCACACATTACACACAAGCTATTTGGTAATGCAATTTTCCTATTTCTTAAATTATCCCGTGTTGCCACTCTAATTAGAAAGACCCTCCAGACAAAATGTTGTGTAGTTGGTATGACTTTCACTCTCCATAACCTATTAAAAAAATTTCCTTTTTCATTAACACACCTATTTTGTAGCTTTTTATACTTCGACTTAGTCGTATATGTGTCTACCCCTCCATTCTTCCAAACCCAATAATCTTCTTTTTCTTTAAGTACTTATATCCTCATTACCTCTTCCAGAAATTCTCACAATTATGTTTTCTCCCATTTAAATCATTGTCTTCTCCACACGAATTGCCATTCTCACCCATTTTCATTCCACCTTCCTAGATCTCCCATTTTTGTCTCTTTGCACTCAGCATTTGAAAAAACTCTTGGAAATTTAATTCTTAATGGTATTTCACCATTCCACCTATCCTCCAAAAACATTATACTTTTTCCAAATCCTTTATTCCATTGAGCATTCTTATTAAACTAGTTCTCGTCTAGTCTTCCCCCACACACCTACTTTAAATCTCTCCACCACCTTGATTCCTTTTTAGCACGACCTCTCTCTGTTAGGTTTCTCCATGACCCATATTTTGCTTCTAAAACATGTTTTTCTGTTCCAAGTCTCCACTTCCATTTTCCCAAAAAGGACATATGAAACCTTCCTATGTCCATTATTCCTAAGCCTCCCTCATCCTTTGGTTTACATAGACTCCCCCAACTAATCCATGCTATCTTCTTACCATTTGATCCATAACCCCACAAAAATTTGCTCTACATTTTCCTAATCTCTCGTTTAACACAAGATGACATTTTGAATATTGATGTACAATATAGAGGCATAGTTGTGAGAACAAATTTTACCAGGCATAGTCTACCAACAAAAGATAGGCTTCTGCCCTTCCACTTAGATAATTTGCTTTTCAATTTATCAATGACTGGTTGCCTTAAGGATTTCTTCCTTCGGTTTCCACCTACTAGGATTCCTAAATATATAAACGGTACCCTCATCATCCCACAATTCAATAATTCTGCAAATCTCTCCAACCCAAACTTTTCAACTCCTACTCCTCCTAAACTACTCTTATGAAAGGTAACCTTTAATCCATAAGTTATTTTAAAACATCTAAGGATAAACTTTATGGTTAGAATGTTTTGTGTTTTTGCTTCACAAAAAAATACAGTATCATCCGCAAACTACAAGATATTTACCATAACCTCTTTCCCATCCCTACTCACCTTCATTCCATCCAACATATTCCTTCTCACAGCTTGTCGCACTACTGCAACTAGTCCTTCTGCCACAATCAAGAATAAAAATGGGGACAACGGGTCACCTTGCCTTAATCCTTTGTTGGGACAAATTCACTAGATGGGCTATCATTTACTAGGACAAAAATAGTAGCTGAAGTCAAACAACCCTTTATCCAAGTTCTCCATTTCTTGTAAAAATCTAATCTTTCCATTATGTACATGAGATATTCTCACTTCACTGAGTCGTCTGCCTTTTCAAAATCCACTTTTATGATGACATATGACTTCTTCCTACTTTTTGCCCCCTCAACAACCCTATTGGCTACTAATACACTATCTAGTAATCCTCTCCCTCAATAAAAGTTGATTGTGTGTCATGAACTATTTTTAGAAGTACCTTCTTCAATCTATTAGCCAAGATTTTCACAATAATCTTATTCATGTAGCCAATAAGAGATATTGGCCTATACTCCTGCAAGCCCATAGGGTTGTCCTTCTTCGGGAACGAGAGTTATAAAGGATGGATTACACCCTTTTGGTATCTTTCTGCTAAATTGAAAATCTTTTAAAGCTTGTACAACTTCTGCTCCTATGGTTTTCCATTGTTTTCTAATAAAACCAAAGCTTATGCCTATTAGGGCCAGGACACTTAGTACTCTCACATTGCCACACTGCCTCCTTAATCTCCTTTTCCATGAATGATTCTACCAACATACAATTATCTATAGTTGTTACAGATGGTAGCTCAATATTACTTAGATCCAACTTTAATCTACTTGAATCTGTCATTATGGCCTTGAAATATTCTTTTGTACTTTCTTTTACTACCATTGGCTCTTCACACCATACTCCATTCACTTCCATGCCTTTAATTCTATTTTTTATTCTTTTCCAATTTATCATGTTATGTATTTTGTGTTAGGTCGCCCTGCTCAATCCATTTGGCCCTTTATTTTTGTCGTGCTAGCGATTCTATTTTATAATTCAGAACCTTAAGCTCACAAAGAGCTTTCTTCTCACGAACTTCCCCTCCTCATAATCCACTTTCATCATCCTTCCTATCCAAAATGTTTATTTCCTTAATGATGTTTTCTTTAGATTGATTAACATTCCCAAACACCTCTCTATTCCAATATTTTAAATCTTGCTTTAGTCTCTTCCCTTTGTCTATCATCGTACTAATCCATATCCATTTACTTCATAGCTATTCCACCACCTTTTTATCATATAATCAAATCCTCTAACATTATGCCACATGTCCAAAGTTCTAAATGGTTTAGGTCCTCAATCTATTTGTTTTACATCTAATATTAAGGCACGGTGATCAGAGATATCGTTCTATCTTGCACAGATTGTTTACAACCTGGCCATATAGATCTATACCACGTATACTTCTTCCTTATCATGGGTGTGTCAAGTATTTCTATCTCATCTATAAATCTATTGAATCCTACAATTTCTCTTGTGCTGGTTCTTCATTGGTTTACACCTCTTCTTTCTTCTTTTTTTCGGATTGCATTAAAATCCCCAAGAACACACCATATTTTACAACGTTCTCTCTGTTTTACCGTTATAATATCCGTATTTTCTTTTTTTATCTGTGGTCATAGGTTGAGTATACATTAACAACTATCACACTCCTATTCTCCTTAATTAACTTACCAATATATGCTATGAAATGCTTATTTATAACATATTTTTCACAATTAAACACCTTTTTCTTCCATACACTTACGATTCCTCCTGTCCCATCTACTGCTGCACTTTCAATCCATTCTATGTCTGGATCATGCCACAATGCGTAGCACATTTTGATCCTTAACACATTGGCTTTTGGTTTCTTGTAACCTAAATCCTAACCCAGCTCCTTATGTAAACCGGAAAGTTTTTACATAGAATAGAATCACTTTGTGAATGTCATGAGATCTGCACAAACATAACTAAACTTAGAAAAAGCAAACTCTGCCACAACATGTTAGATTTGAAAGGATTGGATTTCAAGGTTTGGTTGGGGTATGTTTTTGACATTTAACAACTATGATTGACCTAGGATGCTGATAAGGTTGCCTTAGCTGAATGGACTGGTTTGGAGCAGAAGCAGGTAAATAACTGGTTTATAAACCAAAGAAAACGCCATTGGAAACCATCAGAGGAAATGCAGGTTGCGATTTTGGATGGACTCTATGGACCCCTGCACGAGTGATAGTGAAAAGGTTGCAAGGGTTTTGCTTCGTTCAACATAAAATTATGGTGATGATTGATCAGAAAATGTTGAGTTTTATGCTCATGAACCACTTCTGTTATTTATTCTGCTTTGCCAACTGGATGAGACGAAAATTATGTGTAAGACAACTTACTGTACATTTCATTTAAATTAAAAAAAAACATTAAAATAAATTGTGATTAAATTCATAATTAATGACAAATATATTTTTATAAAAATAACAGTAACAAAATCCGGCTCAGTTAAAGATGAGTTGTTTTACAAATGAATTTTTTATCCGCAATAAATCACTTTTAACTTCTGTTTAATTGATTCCCATTATTTGATAATTTTGAAGATATTATTATTATTATTATGATCATAGACAAATTTATGTTAATTAGTACTTAAAAAAATTACTTTTTACTAAAAATATTTTTAACTTATAAAATATAAAATTAGTAAATTTTATAATTTTTTAAAATCAATAATTAAAAAAAATATTTTTTATTATAATAAAAACTATTTTATATATCAATAATTCTTTTTATAAAATAATTTTTAATTTAATTATTATAATAATTAATTATTTTATATTTAATAAATTTCTTACCGTAAAATATTAATGTAATGATTTTTCTAACATAAGGATACTAAAATACCGTAAAATAAAATAATTCATGTTTTAACGAGTATTAATGTCGTGATATTAGAAGTGTTCACTTCTCATATTTTTTTTCTAGCTAGCTTAAGGGGTACTAAGATACTGATAAAATGAAATTTTGATTACTTTTAAAGTCATATGATTACAAGATTAAAAGACTTATAACGGTTCACATAGTCAAAATATTTTAGATTAAAATGTTTAGCTTATGATAAACTATATTGCAAGACAGTGGTGGAATGAATAACCATAAAAGTGGAGTGGATGTTGAAGTTTTTTTAATAAAAAGATATATAAATAGGGAATATTAGATACCCAATGTATATGAAAAAAATAAAAAATAAAAAAAATAAGAAAAATACACAATATTGGTCTAGTAGTTAATGAGGCTCTCAAAAAATTGGGTAAACAATACTACAAGACTATCAATATTTACTAGACTTCAGAGAGTAAGAAGAGACTAAGAAGAAGAGTAATAGTGAGGAGATGATTGTTGCACCGTGGTGAGGTCAACAATTGTTAGGTGTTTATCTTCAGAAGATCTTGTGATCTCTTCCATTACTAGGACCAAAAAAACATGCATACAATATTAGTATTGGTTGAGACACTTGTGTAATACTTTTTGGCATATGCAAACATTTGTATAGAAACTCCACGAGACCATAATTCAGCTATCATGAGATTAATTTTACCATTTTATATCCATTACCCCAACATTTTAATAATATTTTAATAAAATTGGTAGGAAATATGCTACTATGGTTTTTTAATATTTATTTTTATTAAAGTGATTATAAATATTTTATTAAATTTCTTGTATTTTTTATGTATTTAAATTCTGACTATCTTTCAATTTTACTTTTCTTCTTGTGCACTTGTTTTCATCCTGTTTTCGCATTCTCTTGCAATCCCAATCATCCTGCTTCCATACTCTCTTGCAATCTCACTCTCTTTCTTTCGCAGTTGTTCTCACCCTTTCATTCTCTCCATGCTCTCATCCAGGTCTCACTTTTTGGTTCTCATCCTTGCTACCTCATATCTCGTTCTTGCCCTGCTTTCCTTATTTTAAATTGGCATTTGATTATCAGGTAAGGTTTTCTGGTTTTCTATTTGATTGTATTCGGTTTTATCAAGTAGGTAGTTTTTTTTTTTCATTCTTGTTTGATTCTATTTCATTTTCGTTTTCATCTTTACTTTTATTTTATTTTATTTTCTTGTATGTATTTTGAGCTTTAAATTAAGAATGAATTTTGTTGCTGTGCTAATGTGATAGTGGAAAATTATATCGGGTATATCTATAAGGTAGGTTGCTGTTAACTTTAAGAGAACAGGATAACTATGTGCAATCTCAACAGAAAACTTTAGGGATTGTGACTGTAATTTACTTGCTAGTAGTGCTTGTGTTTACAAATAAACTTGTTTACCTGCTAGAACGATGATAGACTTTACTTAAATATGAACAAGATTAATTTGCTTAAGTTATTTTTGCAATCACTAAATTTCAACTCTAACATATTACTCTAGAGACATCCTGTTAGCTTAAAGATGCAGGGGGTTTGAGGTCCTAGTCTCTGCGAAGACTACTGAATGACAGAAGATTGATGTGAATGAAAGGATAACTGGTATTTAGCGGCTCAATCCAACCCATCGCCACACAACATAAGTGATTTATTATCCATATCTACGCTTCTGTATTAGATGTTAATGCAAATTTATGCTACAGGTCACCTTTGGAAGGGCGGTGGAACTTTAAATGATTTGGTTCTGGAGTCCAAACTTATTTGCTACTAGGTTTATATTTGAGTGAGGTTGCATTTATCTTATTATCTTTGTATAAATCCTTGACTCTTAGGGTGCAAGGGTTGGCAACTCAACTTTCTGAATCGGGCTTTATGCTTCAATCTGTTCAATGTACACTAGAAGGAGAATCCACAATTTATTTATTAAAAACCAATGACAAAAATTGTCTAATTGCACCAAGAACAAAAAAATGTGCAGACAGCTTTTAAACTCAGGTTTAACAGGCACAAAACCCAATTAAGTTGTAGATCTTTATCAAATCACATTCATCACCAAAACTCTTAATGACGAAGACCTAATAGTGAAATTGGTCTAAATCCCTAAAATCCTACACCATTTGGTTATAAACCATGTAATGCAACAACTATCCCTAAAACTAAAGTTGTTAGGTGAAGATACATGAATGATTTTATATTACACTGCTAATGACAACTTTTGTGGGGATTGCTTATATTATTCCAATTAAATGGTTTGAAGTAATGTTTTAGAATGGAATATGTGTGACTTGTAGGTTTGGTTGTGAGGCACGAACAACCAATAACTGCATTATATTATGTGATATGAGTGTTATTCCATTTCCATGGTAGCTGTTATTAGTAGTCGCATGATGCAAAATACAATAATATTAGTTTCTTATAGCAACCATCATCCATGACACTTTGCCACATTGCTACAGTGCCACTATATTGTATTTTAACCATTGTTTCTGTTGAACGTAAAAGCCAGCTCTGACGACATAAGAAAACATAAGAAGCAACTTTATTTGACTTCAGGTAAAAGAAACATAAGATACGTAGCATTTTCAAGATTGACCACTATGTAGCATTATCTGAGATTGCTAACTATGATAAGTGCTCTTTTATAAAGTAATTTGGTGCTTCTATATCTTTCTTGTATTTGTACTTTATATAAAATACGTAAAATGATGATTGGTTATCGTGGAACAAGGAAAACATTACAGCCTGCAAGTCACTCTCTATTTTTTCTTTGCTCTGTTTGTTATGTTCATAAGAGGGTGCTTCTTTGCCTCATTTCATAGATCTAGCGAATATATTTCAGGATTGATATTGAACATACTGTCTACAATGTGGAAATAGGGAATTGTGTTGTTTCATGAACAATCTTTTCTATGGAATTATGTTTGTTTCCTACTTTTAAGATATTATATACTCTTCTCATTAGTGGATAAATGATTGGTCCTGTTTAACCCAGAACCTTGCACAAGACATTCCCCTACAATTCTTTTATGCACGGGTCTACTTTTTCTACTCTATACTATCACTTCTTGAAACCAATGAATGCAAGGAATAAGTTTATTTAAAAGAGTTTGTTACTGAACAACTTCCTTCAAAATAAGAAAGCTCATGAATGTTTTAATATAATCAAGGCTTTCATCTTATACTAAATTCATTTTTTAATATTAAAGGAACGAGGGTAGCAAAGATCAAACCCCTCATCACTTAACTATTCAACCTCTTTTGTTTGGTCACATGTTCAACCACAATGTAATTTTCAAAATCCTTCTCTGATATCCATGATTGAAATAAGTGATGATGATCGTGAAGCATCCCACCAAACATCAACCAAATTCAGATGTACAGAACTCAGTTGACTCCTCCTCCCTTAATGAACCTTCTCATCAGGACCAACAAACACTACCACCCGAACATACACAACAAACCATGATACCTCTAACATCATTACCTGGACCTACCAGTCTTTACCCTGGAACCACACAAAAACTTATGCCTCATGACCTTCATGAAGGAGTTAACTCGGAACCAGGAATCCACATTTACGAAACGGCTTCTTCATTCACCCTTGTTCCCATCGACCACCCAAAATTGAACCTACCTTGGGACTTCATATCAAAAGGCATTTCTCAAGTTCTCCTTTAGCCACTGTTAACAAACCAAGCCAAAGCATTCCCTCCTCCCCTTTACATTAGCCCAAATACCAAAATCTTATGGTACTCGGATTGCATACCAGCGCGTCAACCACCACTTCAACTAAGACTGTCAAAACCCCACAAAAACAAAGTCCTCATCGGACATACAAAAAAACCAACCCACCCTATCCATACAGAACCCACATTCAACTGGACAACAGTGTACGATCCAATTGAAAAACAATTCACACAATCATTCAGTGAAGTGGAAGCAACAATTTATTGGAATGATGGCCTCTATTACCAATCAAAAAAATCCTCCGAGACCAAAGCTACGACGATGTCAAACCTTCCTTCTTTGATGATGAAACTCACTTTGAAGTTGCCACGGACAATTTTTACTTCTTGTGACCTCAGCCATTTCATCGGATAGACGACAACATAACGGTTTTCTTGCAAAATTATGATGACCTAGTTCAAGCCTTTCTCTTAGCTATCCCACTAGAAGTTCATATCCCCGCTTATGTAGAGCTTTACAATACCACATTCAAAATGCTACGAAGTCACTCAATGAAAATATTGAAGAAGCTCTGAAAAAAATTCGAACTGCGAAAGAAACACAACAACCACTCCCTACAAAACAAGGACAACATCCATTTCAACTTCCCATGGTACAACCACACCATCCTCATCATCATACGCCATAACATCCTCAATTGCATAATCCATTGACTACTCAACAACTACAATCTCCATCAACTGAATCATAGACCAGTGAGACATTGTCGCCAATGCCAATATCCATGTTCACACCAAACTTTGCCACCATTGATATGGTTAAACAAATGTTGCATTCCCATCACCAACAGATAAACAACCAACTAAAATAGTATGAATGTAGATAGACAAAGACAATTAACAACATGGCATCCTTTATTGCTGACCAAATTAAGCAAAACATAACCTTACTTTTTAGAAACAACACCGACGCATCGCATGTCCTCCCTCCTTTACCATCCATCGACAATCATCAGACCCTTTAACAAAACACAACCGCAACACCTGCAAATGAGCCAAACAGCCAGTCGTCCAACAATCTATACCCATTTTGAATGAGTCCACACTTCTATATACAAACATGGATAACGACCAACTTCTACATGGGGCCACATCTCAATAAAATTCATGGACTTTCAAATGATTATGTAATGTCACTTTTGCCATCACAAACACTTGTTAAAGTATTTTAAACTTTTTTCCACTATTTCGGATCACATACACAACCATGGTAATATGTCAACTTTATTGTCAATTGTTATTATATTTTGCCAATATCTCATACAGGGCCATATATACTCTCATCATTTTAAATTCAAAACTTCACCTAAAGCAAAATAGATACTAACTAATCTTTTCACATTTTATAGTACCGACTGAAACCATTATTTGCTTCTCAACATTTACAACGTTATTTGCGAATTCAATTGCTCAATTATTGTCAACTAATATTATTGTTGCATGATTTTCTTCCATCGCAAATTAGCACAATAAATTTTTCATGCATATTGCCTGGATTAGAGACGAAGACATTTCACATATTTACATTCACATTTTGACATGTTCACAACATCAGGGTTACCTGCTTAAAAAAAAACTAAAATATGTCTCGCCTATAATGAACACTGATCGTCTACTCCAACTCCCAACAATAATATGCCTACAAATTTTTAGAGTACTTCCAATTAAAACCAATAATATCTTTAGAAAACAAAGAGACTTTCTGTTTCATACTCTAAAAATAAAAACTACTTTCTTACTTCTTACACAAAATACTCATCATCTATTCTTTAAAAAACAACAAGATTTTTTGTTTCATACTCTACAAAAATAAAGACTACTTTCTTACTTCTTACACAAAACACTCATCGTCCACTCCAACTACAAATAACATTGGTTGTGGGAATATGCAATGAACTTCTAATCTTACTTACAAACTCCAAAATCTAACATTATCAAACAACTTATATATGTATTATTTTAAGTTCCAAACTATGCCTACAAATTTTTAAAGTCCTTGCAATTAAAACCAATAATATCTTTATAAAATAACAAGGTTTTTCGGTTCATACAGTACGAATAAAAACTAATTTCTCACTTCTTATACAAAACAACCATCGTCTACTCCCACCTTAAATATTAGTTATGGAAATACGCAATCAACTTCTAATCTTACTTACAAACTCTAACAAAGCAAAATCAATGCATTTATTATTTATTAACTTTATGTAAGAACTTCTATATCTACTTTACTTTTTAAATTTGAAAGTATGCTCACAAATTTAAAAACACCTTGCAATTAGAACAAATAATTTGAATACAATTACATACTTGTTTTACCCACCCAACTTTTAGTTCACGCAATTGATGTCATTATGCTTATACATATAAGATTCATGAAATAACATCCATTTCGTTTCACACTACACAAATAAATACATAAATACTTTTACAAGAACAACCAAAACTAAATACCAAACCATGAACTTTATGTAAAACATATTATTCAATCGCGTGACTTCTTTCTTCAACAAATCCACCTTCTCAATCACTACATTTAAGTCTTTACTAATTTGATCGACATTCTCCAGTACATTTGAATTATTATGGGATGACTTACTACCCCGCTCTTTCATCAATGCACCATTCTTAACATCATTCAAACCATCACACCATGAAAAATAACTACAGTGACTATCATTACCACGATACTTTCCACACCCAAAAAGCAACCTCCCGCGGTTCTTCAAAGTCCTTGATCTCTGAACTTTGTAAGGAAGGTCACAATAGCAAATCAATATTGCTAACCTTGATGACGACCTATTATAGCTGCTAAAACAATCAAAATAGAATGAACATTTAACTCAATCTTTCAAACCCTAAACACTAAACAAAGACAAAAATCAGCCCCCAATAACACATGCAAATATAACGCCCACATATTATATGACAACCCCAAACGCGGTGGACAAACAATGGGGAAGAGGGAGGGACAAATGAAAATCAGAATATGCAAAATATAAAAGAATAATGACGACAACACAACTTCTACCACAACTTTGTGCATCACCTGTTCCACAAAAAACCTTTCAATTTTTAGGAGCTTTTCCAACTAAGACGGACAAACGATCGGAACCAACGAACTTTTTCACAGCGTTCACATAACAAACACAAAACCTTTATCACAGCCTTCACAGAACAAAGACAACCGATGAACTTCTTCACAGCTTCGAGAGAACAGAGGGAGACATTGATGAGAGGAATGAAGAAACAAAGAGAAAACTGTCCAAAAAATACGTTCAGACGTTTTTGAAGTACATTCCTGATATCGACGGCAGGCACAACTAGCAATATCCTTGGACAATTAAAACATGATTTGCAAATCAGACCCTATAATGTTGGAGAATTAAAAATTATTTGTAGATAGGTCTGCGTGTGAGAAATCAGAGATTGGGTAATGTGCAAAGGTAGGTTACACGTGCAGGAAATGACTGGAGACACGTACGAGGGGCACCAAAACATGTTATACGAAACATGTACCATAGCAAAAACCAACCATATAGATTAGTTTCTGAAAATAATAATCATTTTATTATATAAGTGGCATGTGGCAACCTTACAACTTGATTAGGAAAGGACATAAAAGTTTTATTATATCTATAGGTAGCGATGTTCTTATTAGATGTATATAGTTTTATCATACTTTCGATAATGATTGAGTGTAATTCTTTTCAATCTTGTCCAAGAATAAAAATGTTGGTTCCAATTTTTATTTTTTATTTTTTATAGTTTTGTTTATTAAAATGAATTTGTTATATTCCTTCTATTTTGAAAATCTTTCCAAATATTGTATGATGTGTTGATTATTGAGTAAAGTTTTAAACTTTTCCACATTAAAAATTGTAATTCACAATAATTTTGGAAATCTTAAATATCATCTTGAGTCTCGGACTTGTTTGATATTTAAGACTTTTATTATAAATAATTTCAGAAATTTTAAATATTATGTTGAGTCTCAGACTTGCTTGCTATTTAAAATTTTTATTATAAATAATTTCAGAAATTTTAAATATTATGTTGAGTTTTGGACTTGCTTGGTATTTAAGATTTTCATTCTAAATAATTTTGGAAATTTTAAATATCATGTTGAGTTTCGGATTTGTTTGATATTTAAGATTTTCATCTTAAGTAATTATGAAAATTTTAAATATCACATTGAGTCTCGGACTTTCTTGATATTTAAGATTTTCATCATAAGTAATTCTGAAAATTTTAAATATTATGTTGAGTCTCAGACTTGATATTTAAGATTTTCATCTTAAGTAATCCCATAAATTTTAAATATCATGTTAAGTCTCGAACTTGATTAATATTTAAAATTTTCATCTTAAGTAATCTTGAAAATTTTAAATATCACGTTGAGTCTTGACTTGCTTGATGTTTAAGATTTTCATCATAAGTAATTCCCAAAATTTTAAATATCGTATTGAGTCTCGGACTTGATTGATACCTAAGATTTTAGTCTTAAATAATCCCAGAAGTTTTGAATACCATGTTGAGTATTGGACTTGCTTGATATTTAAGATTTTTGCCTTAAATAATCCCAGAAATTTTAAATGTCATGTCGAGTCTCAGACTTGCTTGATATTTAAGATTTTCATCTTAAATCATTTTGGAAATTTTAAATATCATGTTGAGTCTCAGACTTGCTTGATACTTAAGATTTTCGTCTTAAATATTTTTGGGAATTTTAAATATCATTTTGAGTCTTAGACTTGCTTGATACTTAAGATTTTCGTCTTAAATAATCCCGAAAGTTTTAAATATCATGTTGAGTCTAAGACTTGCTTGATACTTAAGAATTTCGTGTTAAATAATTTTGGAAATTTTAAATATCATGTTGAGTCTCAAACTTGCTTGATACTTAAGATTTTCGTCTTAAATATTTTTGGGAATTTTAAATATCATTTTGAGTCTTAGACTTGCTTGATACTTAAGATTTTTGTCTTAAATAATCTCGGAAGTTTTAAATGTCATGTTGAGTCTAAGACTTTCTTGATACTTAAGATTTTCGTGTTAAATAATTTTGGAAATTTTAAATATCATGTTGAGTCTTGGATTTGCTTGATATTTAACATTTTCGTTTAAAATAATTCTGAAAATTTTAAATATCATGTTGAGTCTCGAACTTGCTTGATATTTAAGATTTTCATCTTAAATAATCTAAGGAATTTTAGATATCATGTTGAGTCTCGAACTTGCTTGATGTTTAAGATTCTTGTTTCAAATAATTCTGGAAATTTTAAGTATCATGTTGAGTCTCAAATTTGCTTGATATTTAAGATATTAATCTCTTCTATAATTTCGAAAGTTTTAAATATTATGTCGAGTCTCGGATTTGCTTAATGTTTAAGATTTTTATTTTGCATAACTTTGGAAGTTTCAAATATTATGTCGAATCTCGAATTCTCTTGATGATTAAAATTTCCATAGTTACAAAAATATCCACATTGAAAATTTAAAAGTAAAAAATATTAAACACACACAAATCTCTTTCACGGAAAGAACTACGTAAACCTTGATTTTCCATTGTGAATGAAAATACGTATGAGGAAGATCAATCATTGTCGGATCCAAATAAATATTTTCTTAATTGTTTTCTTGCTTGTTTAAAAGTAAATAAATAATTGAAAAACAGTTTTTACATGTATCTTTGTTTCGATTTTAGGGTAAAATAAATATTTTAAGAATTATATATATTTGCACATTTAATTAAAGGTTTAGGAAGAACGTCATAGGGTGCTAATACCTTCCTTACACGTAATCGACTCTCGAACCCAAACTTGGTTTCAAAGACCATTCTTTTTAGAGGTTTTTTTTGTAGTTTTCCTTAATAAACTATGGTGACGACTCCTCTATTTTTCGAACATGTTTTTTGCACCTCCAATCGAGACCCCGGTTGTGACAGCGGCCATGTGAAACCCCTTTGAGGTGTCATGCATTCCTTTTTTTCCCTTAGGTCTCCCTTACCTTCTCGTAATTCTTCCAACTCCTGATGCACCCGAACCAACACGTTTCTTTCCTTTCCTTTTCTTGGGTTAGAGGAAACCATCCCATACGAACTCCTCTCACATTCTCATCCTTTCCTTTAAAACTTAACCTTAACCCATGTCTATCAACATGCACATCATATATCATGCATCTCATACAACATGCATATGTAGTAACCAACATCATTTCACATGTAATATCATTAACCATTGTCATACAATTAATACTGCATAACTCATATTCATCCATACAAAGGTAATAACTACAAGACATATACTCAATCAAATCTCAAACATTACGACTACTGAAATACTTCATACACATTACATAAATATTGACAATTTCGAACACCCTCAAAACATGAAACACTTCACCCATATTATAGGCAAAATGAGATCATTACATGTTAAAACATATTCTTTATCCATCAAGATCCTTAAACTCCTTTTTCACCCATACAAGAAACTAGTTAAGATGAACAAGAAAATAGTTTCAATACCTCTTATATTTTCGCTCTCAATATAACCTTGACAATTTTGATGAATGATCACTAAAATATCCATATCTTCAGTTTAGAATCTTCTTTTTGAATGATTTCAAATGCATTAGAAAGCTAACATCTATGACTATAACTTTCATGAAGAAACTAACTTCAAAAAAGATCATCTTCATGCCCTGAAATTTTAAAATTTAATTAGTTATGATTAACACTATCCAAAAATAGTAGCTTGATACATGATCACTAAAACACCCATAACTTGAGTTCAGGACCACTTTTGTGAATGGTTCAAAATCTGTTAGAAAGATAACATTTAAGACTACAACTTTCACGAAGAAACCAACTTCAAAATAAATCATCATTATGCCAAAAAAATTTTAAAACCTAAGTAGTTAAGATTAACGCTGCCCAACATTGGCAACTTGATGTATGGTGACTAAAATACCCATAACTTGAGTTCACTACATCCTTTTTGAAGTTGTCGCTTTAGCACCACCCATGGCTTACTCCGATTCTATTCCTCTCCAATGGAAATTCTCTCAAGTACTCGGCCAACAACTTCCCGACGAGCCTCTCCAAAACGGTTAGTCGTAACTCGCAACTCTTAACTGTGTTTTCTCACATTCAATTGTCGTTGTTCACTGTTCGTTTCGCTTATCTTGTGCAGACGACATTATAACCACCGTTGCCTTCGACAAGCGCGGCGATTATCTTGCCGTTGGCGATCGAGGTGGACGCGTTATAATATTCGAGCGAGACGATCGGAAAAAGAATGTGAGTATCACGCGATTCACGCCGCCATTCACTGTCTTCGTTTCCATATACGAAAAGCTGTTTATCTGAAATCTGTTATGTGTTTCGTCGTTAGGTTTCGAGTAATCGAAGGGATTTGGAGCAGCGGAATTTCGCGACTTCGAGGCATCCCAAATTTCTTTACAAGACGGAATTTCAGAGCCACGAGCCTGAGGCAAGTTCGTAATTTGTGCTTTACTAAATTATCTATTCTATTTGTTCATGATATTTTGTGTTTATCATGAGAGTTTAATTGACACTTTCACCGTAACAAAATTTAGACTGAATCAACAGGTATGATTTTTAAATTATTTGCTGTAAAAGCTAACCAACAACATAACCTTGTAGCAATGCAGGATTCAATGACTTTGCATATCAAAAGATTCTTGACATATGCTACAGCACACTTTTATTATGAAAAAGGAAATATATGATACATGAAATGAAACTCGAGAAAATATAGATATTATAAATAACTATATTTATGTGTGTTCTAATCTTTATTATATTAAAGTATTATAATTTTTTAATGGTTTAAGTAAGTTTCAAGTAACTTATAAATTTAGTTATTTTTAATTAAATTTTTATTAATGAAATTTATTTTCTTAATTATTTAAAATATTTATATTTTTTAATTAAATTTGTATTGTTTGATTTATTTTTCATAATTATTACTAAATATAAAAATTAAAAATTGACTTAATTAAATTTTACTTTTTTTCATAAATTTAATATTTTTAATTGAGTTTTTATTAAAAAATTATTCTATTAAATATTTAAAATTTTATATTTTTTAATTAAAGTTGATTTTGTCCTCAAGTATAATTATGATATTCTAATTATCAATCAATTTTTATTGTTGTTAAAGTTTTAAAATTCAATTTGATAAATAAAAAATATTTTAACAAATAATTATTTAAAGTAATATTACAATTAAAATATAAATACATTTAACATATTTGTTTTATCTTTTTGAAATACATGACTTTTAAATATAATAAATATTACATTTAAAATATAAATAGCTTTAATAATATTTTTAGAAAATATTATATTTATTTTCATATTAAAATAATTATTTAAAATATTAAAAACTATAAAAATAATTTTTGAAAATTATTTATTTTAAAAAATAAAATGTTTAATGATAAATTAAAATATTTAATATTAATATTCAATTATTTATAATTAAAAAAATGATAAAATAGAATTATAAAATTTGGTAAATAATAAAATGTAAAAATTTTAAAATTTTGTATATACATTAAGTAATTAAAGTAATAAAAATTTAATTGATATTTTTAAATTTTTTATGTAATAAAAATAACATTGTAGTTGAGAAATAAATGTAAAATTGATTAAATAGTTTAAAATATTATTTGAAATTACAAAAGAAGTTTACGTAATCGAAATTTAGTTTTTGAAAAATTAAATATGAGTAAATATTTGACTTATTTAGAAAATTAAAATATGTAATGATACTGCCCGAAAATATCCATGTATTATAGATTTTACAGTTTTAAAGCTTGACTAATAATAAAATTAATTAATAATTAAAATTTAGAACTTTTTTATTAAGGTTCAAGTTTATGGTATTGTATATGAGAATGTAAAATCAATTGTTCATATTAATCTGTACAATCAAATTAGAATGATTTAATTAAAAAAATATAAAAATATTAAATACTCAATAAAAATTCAATTTAAAAGTTTAAATTTATAAAATATTTAAAATTTTATTAAGTTAATTTTTTTTAAAGATAAGTTAATAATAACAATGTAAGATAATAAATATATTATTACACTTAATGATAAAATGTAAAAAATTAATTGAAAATATATAGATAGTTTAGATATTTGAAAGGAATTCAGTTAAAAAATATTTAAATTTATAAAAGACTTAAAATTTAATTTAACTTTTATAAAAGACTTAAACTTTAATTAAACTTTTTTAAGATGTAAAAAGTAAATAAATTTAGAAAATCAAAAGTTGAAGAGTTATATAGTTATTTTTTATTTAAAAGAGATATATGTTATTATTAAGTTAAGTTGTGTAATTATTTTTGGATTGAGAGATTATTTGGTTATATATTTTATTAAATAATAAAATTATATTAATTAAATAAAGGTAAAATAGTATAATTAAGAATGATGAGGCAAGATGTAACGGTATAGATATAAATTTGATAGAAAAAGAGAAGGATAAAAAATTATGGATGTTTAAAAATAAGAAGTGTTTACCTACCGTTTTTTATTTAAAATTTATTGATTAAATCAAAGTATTATCCTCTCTCCCAAGTAATCTCTAAAGTAATATTTATGAATGATTGAATATTCATTGATTTGGTTGGCAATTTGATATATCTTATCAATATTCACCGACCAATTTGAAGGATTTTCTAATACTTAAAAGCATGATTTTTAATAGTTTTTTTTTTACTTGTAAAGACTTAGAAAACGAGATAATATATTTAGGATGAAATTGATAATAATTCTTTTTTATTGAAAATTATTTCCACTAAATAAGTATTTTTTAAGGATTTTTTTTAAAGTTTAATGTTAAGTTAATTATTTTTTATCAGTTACACTTTTATTTTTAAAATATAAAAAATAATTAAATAATTTTTTTATGAAAATTTAAGTGATTTATTGTTTTGATTAGTTAGTTGTTCTTTACCTTTTGATATATTTTCTTGTTAATTAATAAATTTTATTTAATTTAAAATATTTTAAAAAAATTATTATTTTTATTGATAAGTTTAATGAAAACATAAATGACATTTATTAAAACATTAGGAATAGTAATGGGTGGAACTGAGATTAGTTTTACTTTTTTATTCTTATTCATGTAAAAGAAAAGTCATCCTCATTCTTGCCCTCATAGCTAATGGGTTGGGTATGAAATTTTTATATAATATGTGTATGTATATCTCCATGGAATAATTGTATTTCTATATTGTTATTCCAAATCTTAATTTAATATTTTTTTATAAAAAATAAAAATCACAACAAGAAAACATAATATTATAAAGAATTCAATATAAAAATGACACATATAATATTTTTTTCTAATTATAAATATCAATAACTAAATTATAATGACATAAATTTCAAAAGAAAAATATTCAGATGTCACTCAAAGTCAATGTTACAGTGTCACACTAATATGGTAGCATTTTAAATAAAAATAAAAATAATTAATTATATTATTAAAACATAATACATGGAAATTTTTGAGATCACATAGGTATTGGTCAAACTTAAATGTATGTGTATCACCTTCTAATATCAAATTAGAGTATCATCAAATAACAAATGAATAAAGGTAAAATAATTAAGAAAATAAAAATATCAAATATATATTCTAAAAATAAATTACAAAACTAATAAAAAAGTTAATATAAGTTTTTTAAATTACTTAATAAAATAAACTAAATATGTTTTAGTAATTTAAAATAAAAATGTGTATGAGAACAAAGACGAGATATTAGGATGGGTATATGAATGGAGACATAACTGCTATGTACATCTTCATTCCTGTCTCTATATCCAATTTTAAAAAAATCCAGCATTACCTATACTCATACTCATGCCCAATCAATATCAATATTCCTTGTAAAAATCGAAACGAAATCCAGTAATACTCATAAGGAATGGTACATTTACCACTAAATTGATGATTTTAAAAAAAATGTGATTTTTAATAAATTTTAACTAATAATAGAGAATATTAACATAAATATGTAATTGTTTAACTTGAAGTTAACAACCTTAATTAATATATATATATATATATAAATAAAAGGGTTAAAAATATTTTGAACTATTTATTAAAATTACATTTCATTTTTGAAACAAATTTTACACTTTTTTTTTATATTTTATAAATTGATCTAAGTGATTTTTGATGTGCTTGTCTAATTTTGTTTTTATATTTTATAGGTTAATCTAAGTGATTTTTTATGTGCACCAAAATTTCATTTTATCTTTTCATTTTTCTTATTCATAGTTTTTCATTCTGCCACTTCTTTCTTTCAAGTTTCTCCATCTTCTTCTTCTTTTCTTTTCCTAAAAAATATTTTTATTTGTCATAGCATATAAAAATAAAATAAATTTAAAATTTATCTAAAAAATAAAACATAAATAGTTTAAATACAAAATATATTTAACCTTTTATGTATATATTTATATATATAACATATTTTAATTGGGAAGATATGATGAGAAGATACCAATTAATTATGAGTAAATTCAAATAAAATAAGATAAAGTAAGATAATGTCATATTAATTTCTATATTGTTCTTCATTTCCATTTGAATACCGTTACAAAAATCTTTGGGACTGTATTGTTTATTTTTTTTTCTATTTTTCTTTCACATTAACTATCTTATTGTAACTTTTTGTCTCTTTTCTTTCCATCCCTCTTTTATTAGATAAAAATAATGCAAATAAATTTTTTATCATCAGTTCAGTTATATGACACTATTATTATAATTATTATTGCCATATGCAGTTTGATTACCTAAAGAGTATGGAAATTGAAGAGAAGATTAACAAATTAAGGTGGTGGATGACCCACGACAGTTTGCAATTTATTCTTTCAACCAACGATAAAACAATTAAATTGTGGAAGGTTTGACCATGCCTTGTAATTTCTAATTCTGTACAATTTTCCAATTTGATTAAGGTAACCTGTTTCACCTTATGTTCCAAATTTGAATAATATCTTGCAGCTTTCTTTGTGTCCTGTGGTGTTTCCGGAGCAGGTTAAGGAGCATAAGGTGAAACAAGTTAAAGAAATGACCCCTCTTTTGTCCTCAGAAAACATGCTTTTGGCTGAAAGAAGTTTCGTACCAGGGCTGGAGACCAAGTCTGCTGCTGACGGCTATCGCTTGGAATGGATAGAGAAGACGCCTCAGAATCATTTGCCACCTCAGGACGTTGATACCGAGGTTGGTTCTTGTGGAAATACCAGTGCTTGAGTTTTGTCACTATCTCCTGTTGGAAAGAAAGACTGGGTACACATACATGACCATTGGTTGATATTTTTTGTTATCAGATTGGTGGAATGGAAAACCCTTTTCGTGCGAAGTGCCAAAAGGTGTATGCTTATGCTCACAGTTTCAATATTAACTCCATCTCAAATAATAGGTGCATTCGGCTTTCCTTTTACCATGGATGCTTAATATCCTGTTTTCCGTCACAGTGAACATAATATTATAGAAGAATTGTGATGGTAATTCTTGCCTTTATTCAGTGATATATACATCTCATTACTCCTATAATTAGGCTAACAGATTGCTACAGATTCCTATAATTTCTCCTATAGTAATAATCACCGATTTCCTCGGGATTTAATTTCAATCCCAATATTTTAGGTGATATAAACAGATTCTTACTAAAAATAAAATAAAATATGTTTAATATATTTAAATTGATACTGTATTACCCCTCAAGTTGGTGCATGAAGATTTCAAATATCCAACTTAGCAAAAGAGGGAGAGAATGTGCATGTCGCAATACATTAGTGAATATTGTTGAATAAACTTAAATGTAGAATAATATTTAAGAGATTTGTTAGTTATCCTGCTTTTATTAGGGAAATTATAATTAATTCTGTTTTTATTTTGAGAAGGCTTAGAGAAAAAAGGTCCACAGAGTGAGATTATAAATAGATGATATATTGATATTGAGAAAGACACCAGAAGAAATAAGAGAAGTGTTATTGAGTGATATACTTGTTGTCAACAAAGTGGCATCAGAGCTTTAAGAGAAGTCTGAGTTGCGACTGCGTTTGTCATGTGAAATGACTAATCTTGTAAATAGTTTGTCAATCCCTAAGTTGACAAACGACGTCAACTATGATAAATGGCGTCGGCAGAAGAAAGTGCTGTTTGGTTCCCAGGATGTTTGGGAAATTGTTGATGAGGGCTACGATGAGCCAGAAGAAGACGAACAAATTTCTAAACTCAAGCATGCCAAGCTGAAAGCATGCCAAGTGAAGGACAGGACGACTTTGTACTTGATGTACCGAGCTATTGACGAGTTCGGCTTTAAGAAGATAGCGAAAGCCGAAACTTCAAAAGAAGCGTGGGAAATACTAGAGAAAGCGTACAAAGGAGACAACCGAGTAAGGCAGATCAGGCTTCAAACTCTCAGAGACGAGCTTGAAACAATGAGCATGAAGAAGGATGAAAAGGTGGCCAACTACGTTTCCCGAGTTCAGGCTGTGGTGAATCAACATGGTACTAATGGAGAAAAACTACCCACTAGCTGAGTAGTTGAAAAGGTCTTGATTGTGAAGAGTGTGTACTCGACAAACATTTAAGGACGCCATTTTCGAGGACTGTTGAGTACCGTGCACGAGAACAACTTGGCTTGATACATACAGACCTGTGTGGGCCGATTACTCCTAAGTCCTTCAATGGTAAGAGGTACTTTATTTCCTTTATAGATGATTTCTCGAGGAAAACATGGGTCTATTTCTTGACTGAGAAGTTCGAGGTGATTGGGGTGTTCAAGAAGTTTAAGGCGATGATTGAGAAGGAAATGGGCAGGCCGATCAAGTTGGTATGCTCAGACTGAGGAGGAGAATACACGTCAGCCAAGTTCTCAAAGTATTGTGAGGAGCACAAGATAAGGAGGTTTCTGACAGCTCCATATTCTCCTTAGCAGAACGGTGTGGCAGAGAAAGAATATGACCATTCACGACATGGTCCAAGCTATGCACAAATGCAAGAGCATGCCGAAGAAGTTCTGGGTAGAAGCTGTACAATGTGTGGTGTATGTGTAGAATAGGTGTCCACATGCAAAGCTCGGCAGGAAGACACCTCAAGAGGTGTGGAGCGTGAGGAAGTCGAGTGTGTCACACCTCAAGGTGTTCAGAAGCGTAGCGTACGAGATCGTTCCAGCTCAACAACGAACAAAACTTGATGATTGGAGTAAGAAGTATATGTTCGTCGAGTACGATGAGAAGGACCTATAGGCTCTATGACCCAATAAACAAAAAGGTCATAGTAAGCCGAGATGTGCACGTGGATGAAGAGAGCGAGTAGAACTGGAACGACTCGGCTGAGGAAACTGCTAAAAGAGCGAGGTCGGAGATCGGGATTACCCCGAACAAAATGAATGAAGATATTACTGAGGACGAGGATGAACCTCGTCAGTCGAGGATGAGAAGCCTGTAAGAGATATACAATTCCACTGAGGAGGTGCACGTTGTACGTCTCTTGGCAGACTCGAAAGATTTGAGCTTCGATGAGGCCGTGCAGGACAAGAAGTGGAAGAAGGCAATGGATGAGGAGATCGGAGCAATTGAGCACAACAATACATGAGAGTTGACCAACTTGCCTAGAGAAGCTCGGTCCATTGGAGTCAAATGGGTCTACAAGAAAAAGATGAATGCAGATGGTGTGGTTGAGCGCTACAAAGCTCGGCTTGTAGTAAAACACTACGAGCAAAAGGAAGGTATTGATTACGACGAGGTGTTTGTGCCAGTGACGAGGCTGGAGACTATTCGGCTGCTGATTTCCCTAGCAACTCAGCACAAGTGGACGATCTTTTAGATGGATGTGAAGTCGGCATTCTTAAACGGAGTTATGAAAGAAGAGATGTACGTTGAGCAACCACTCGAGTATGTAAGACGAGGTAAAGAGAAGAAAGTGTTAAGGTTGCAGAAGGCGTTGTATGGCTTGAAACATGGCCCCCAAGCTTGGAATGAGAGGATTGATTCTTACCCCAAGAAGAACGAGTACAAGCAGTGTTCATATGAGCATGTCTTGTACATAAAGAGAGATGCATTTATGTGGATGATCTTATTTTTATGGGAAGTGATTTCATGCTAGTGGAGAAGTTCAAGTATGTTATGAAGAAGGAGTTTGAGATGACCGATCTTGGTGTCATGAAATACTTTCTCGGACTAGAAGTTATTTTGTGTGCCAGGAACGATATGTCGAGATATCTTAAAGAAGTTCAAGATGATGACTTGTAACTCGGTTTCCACTCCAATGGTTGTCCAAGTATGATGATGGAGACTGAGTTGAGGCAAGTAAGTATCGAAGCTTAATTGGAAGTCTTCAATATCTTACAAACACAAGACCAGATCTAATGCTGAGTGTTGGAATAGCGAGTAAGTACGTGGAGGAGCCGAGGTACACTCACTGGAAGGCATTAAAACGTATTCTAAGGTATGTACGAGGAACTATGTCAGGCCTGTACTATACAAGGTCGGCTGATTATCGACTGGTCGGCTACTCAGACAACGACTGGTGTGGAGACGTCGATGGTCGGAAGAGTACGTCCAGATACGTATTTTTCATGGGAGACACAACATTCACGTGACTTTCGAATAAGCAATCGATTGTGACACTATCAACTTGTGAGGCCGAGTACGTTGCAACATCATGGTGTGTTTATCATGTAGTTTGACTCAAAAACGTCTTGAGCGAGTTGGAGATGAAACAAGAAGATGAGAATGTGATCCGAGTTGATAACAGGTCAGCAATAAAATTAGCAAAGAACCCGGTCAACCATGAGAAGAGCAAACACATCAATGTTTGGTTCTATTTCATCCGAGAACAAGTGAGAAAAGGGAGTATAAAATAGGAGCACGTCGGCAGCCGAACTCAAGCTGCTCAGTAGGCACATATAAAACATTTTCCAGCTTCAATCCGCCTTAAAGGATGATTGTCCCTTCATTAGTTGCCATTGCTTGTTGTCCACTGGGCAATCCCACAGGACATCTTTGCACAGTTTTAATCTCATGAAAAGATCCCAAGTTTCCTGTCATATGATTGGAAGCTCCGGTGTCAATAATCAACTTCTTTACCTGTCAATTTTTCATTGGTGTTTCCTTGTGACTATTTAGGATGTCCACCAACAGTCGCCACTGCTCATCACTTAAACCTGTCAAAGCACCTTTGTCTGCCTTCGTTATTAGAGTGCTTGTTCCTGCATTTGTAGTCTGGACAGCGTTAGCATGGATATTTGCGCCTCTCCCACAACCTGTAGCGCCTTTTCCACGAGTAGTGGTGTTCCCTACATTTCGTGGCCTATCACCCCACCATTCTGGATATCCTATCAGCTTGAAACAAGTCTCGGCTTCGTGTCCTGTTCGGTTACATTGTTTACATACTACTCCTTTATCCTTTGTATCGATCTAGCCTTTTTTTCCTGCACCAACTTGTACTGTCAAGCCCATGCCATGACCATTCCACGTTCTTCCTTGGCTCTAGTAATTGTCTTCATTCGTTCTTCTTGCACTAGAGTCGCATAGACACGATTTAATGAAGGTAATGGATCACTAGCAAGCAAATTTGAACGTACCGTATCATACAATGAGTCATCAAGCCCCGTCAGAAATTGGTGGACCTTTTCCTCCTCCCTTCGTTTTTCTAGCTGCGTTTTGACATCACAGGTGCATCCTTTGCATATACATGTTGGTATCTGCTGGTAATTGGCTAACTCATCCCACAAGGTCTTAAGGTTACCATAATAATTCGTCATTCCGTTTTGTTTGCACTCAGCCAATTCTATTTTCAGTTGTTGAATTCTAGGGCCACTCACAACTGAAAATCATTCCTTAATATCGTTCCACAATTCCTCTGCATTCTACATGTAGGAAATAGTAGAACGTAAAGTTGGTTCAATGGTATTAAGAATCCATGACACCAACATAGATTATGGTCCAGCAATCCTCCATTTTCAGAAGACCCTTCTTTCAATTGTCGTATCGTACCATCAACAAAGCCCCACTTGCGTCGGGCACGAAATGAAGTTTTCATAGCCCTTGCCCATTCGTCGTAGTTCTCACCCCGGAGTTGGACTTGGGTGATCAGGTTTCCTGGATCAGGTTTTCAAATCATATGGAGATGGTATCTTCTTCACCATCTTAGGTTGCTCACGATCCTGTGCATCACGGGTTTCCACCATTTTTTTTTCTAGCCCTTTTCTTGATAAGAACCTGAGAGCGCTGGTACCATAAAGAAGAATTGTGACGTTAATTCTTGCCTTTATTCAGTCAACATGATTACATATATATATATACATCTCGTTACTCCTATAATTAAGCTAACAGATTGCTACAAATTCCTATGCTTTCTCCTATAGTAATAATCACCGATTTCCTCGGGATTTGATTTCAATCCCAATATTTTAGGTGATATGAACAGATTCTTACTAAAAAGGACATAAAATATATTTAATATATTTACATTGATACTGTATTATATTTGCATTGTTAGTTACAATTTTTTTTTAAAAAAAGTTGCATCATGATACTTTCACAGTGATTATGAGACATTTGTCTCGGCAGACGACCTTAGAATCAATTTGTGGAATCTTGAGATCAGTGATCAGTGTTTCAACATTATTGACATGAAGCCATCAAACATGGAGGATCTTACCGGTAGCTCTATTTATCCATTACTCCTTCCGAATTCTAATTCTTGTATGCTCTCATTCATATTTGCATCACTACATCCTAATTCTCTCCAACCAAGCACAATTAAATATTTTGGATTCCACAGAAGTAAAATGTTTAGAATACACTTATTGACATTGTTATACGTTGTATAAGCACATGTTATTGTTCTTTATCCTTTCTAGCTTTTGTAGTCTTTAATAAGAATTTACTTAAAACTGAATATAGATATTGTTGGGAAGTCCTGTATTGCCCACCTCAACATTGTTGAGGTGTAACTTATATATTTGTTGGTCAACTTTGTCAAGATCAAGATCATGACAGAACGATGAAAAAATTGTTTGAAAAGATAGAGCTGTCACTATAGTTTATTAAGGAAAATTATGAAAAAATTCTTAAAAAAGAATGGTCTTCAAAATCAAATTCGGGTTTAGAAGTCGATTATGCGTAGAAAAGGTGTTAGTAGAGCTGTCAAAATGGATGGACCATCCCTATGAGCTAGGTAAAAAAATCTGATAGTCTAGCTTGGTCTATATTTTAAAACAGACCAAAAATTTTGGCTCAGCATGGTCCTATGTTAAGTCTACGGGCCATTTTTGACCTAATTAAAATTAAAAAATATTACAACATATTACTAATATAATATTTTTTATTAGCAATAAATAATATATAGTTTGTGCAAAACTATTCATATTTAAATAATTTATAAAATAAATTTAGAATGCCTGTTAAACACTTCCAAGATAGTCAAACATTTCTAGTACTTCACAACCTTTGTTTTCTTAGTTTCTTCACATTTTTATTCAAAGTTATTTCTCTTGTTGTTATAGATGGATCATTAATTGGAGGAGTATCTTCTGTTGCTGTCAGAAGGAGTAAAAACTTTGCAGTACAGTAAACCAAAAAGCTTAAAAACCTATCTAATATTTTATAATAATTTTACTTTATATAGTTCATTAAATATTAGCAAAATAAGACAAACTCTCGTGAAAAATAGTAGTAAATATAGAGTTTTAATTAAAAAAATAACAAATGAAAATATAAATTAACAAAAAGTAAAGAAGAACCTAAACTAATGTAAAACAAAGAAGCTTTGATGGAGACACGTGAAACTGTGTAGAAGAGGAGAGGAAAGAGCTTGTAAGAGAGGAAAGAAGAAATGAATGAGAGAAGAGAAACTCTAAGACATTATTTCTTTCTTTGATATGACAACATAAAAATTAAAAATAAAAAGTTTAATATAAAAAATAAACGGGTCAGCCCATTATCCTACGGGCTAGCCTGCCCTTGGCCCATATAGGCATCAGACCAAATGGACTAGGCTAAAAAAGACTTATTGTTATTTAGGCCACTATTTTATAAACCTAGCCTAGCCTGAATCATAGACCAAACCGGCCGTCCTGTCGGACCAAACCCATTTTGACAACTCTAGGTGTTAGCACCTTGCAACGTCTGTCATAATGTGCAAAATTAATATAATTATTAAAATATTTATTTTTTCCTAAAATCAAACAAATATATATATATATATGTATATATAATCTATTTTTAGTTATGTATTTTTTAAAAGTAGAAAAAAAATTAAGAAATTATTTATTTGGGTTAGACAATGATTGACCTTATTCCTACATATTTTCATTCACAATAGAAAATCAAGGTTACGTAGTTCTTACAATAAACATTATGTGAGAATTGATCATTTTTAGTTTTGAAATTTTAATATTTCTTATGAAATTTATAATTCATGTTATTTAAAGTATGAGATAATGGGAGGGACTATACACTTATAAATCATACAATAAACAAATATAGTGTAAACTATATATTGATATTGTAGAAAACAATATAAATTTAATTTTATATAAGTTATTTTTAAATAATTAAATATTAAATATAAGATGACACAAGTGATCCTACATATATTTTTAAATAATTTAGTTTAAATTTATGATATTTTTATATATATTCTTTAAATTTTAAATAATTATTTTCAAAATTTATTTATTAAAATATATTTTTCAAAGTAAAATATAAAATACAAGATGAGGTGTACATATATTTTAGATAATTTTTAATTTTTAAATAATTATTTTTAACATTTATTTAAATAACTTTTAATAATAGTATAAAATAACACATGCGGTGATACATATATTTTAAATAATTTATAATTTTTAAACAATTATTTCTAGTATTTATTTAAATAAATTTTAATAAAAATATAAGATGAGCGATGACACATATAGTCATACATATATTTTAAAAATTTATTTATTTATATTTGTTATATTTAAATAGTTTTTTAAATTTTAAATAAATATTTTTAAAAAATTAAATTACTAAAATAAATTTTAAATAATAAAATATAAAATATAAGATGACGTGTAGTATCATATATATTTATTTATTCAGAATCATAAAGAAAATATAAAAAAGTTAATTAAATTAAAAAGAGAATGGTACATTATTTTAAATAAAAAATTCAAATTATCATATTTATGGCTTCAAGCATAAATAATAAAGAAATAAAGTGAAATAAATAGATAAATAAATAAAAGTAAAAGGTGCAAATATAAATCTGGATAAGATACATGTGGATGGGGTGTGACATTTGAATTATAGAAGAACTAAACATATTATAATAAATACCAACCATGACATGATTTTAAAATAAGAGAGAAAAAAAGGAAACAAAAAGAATATGGGGCTTTTATTATCCACATGATTTCTTTGTATTTTTTAACTCACATGTAATTGACAATTATGCACAGTGCACCACATCACCTGCAACATTGACAATAGGATTGTAAATGAATCTGTCTTGTGGATATTATTCGAATCCGTCTTGATTTTAACAGAATTTTTTTGTTGCATTGATTGGGTATGGATATAAGTATGTGTAATATCCAATTTAAAAAATTAGGTATGAGAACGGAGATGAGAATGTACATACCTGCTCCGTCCTTCCTCTCATACCCGTCCCAATGTCTAATATTTATTCCTGTTTTAAATTATTAAAATATATTTAATTTATCAAGTAATTTTAAAAACTTATATTAATTTTTCTTTAGTTCCTCGTTTTGTAATTTATTTCTATAGTATATATTTGATAATTTTTTTATATTTTTATAATTATTTGACCTTTATTTAATTATTATTTGATGATACTTTAATTTAAAATTTATGCAGTTATAATTTTTTATTGATATTTATTATTGAAAAAAATAATATATGTATTATTTTGACTTTGTTTCATTTATAATATCAAATTTTCTTTGTTAAGATTTTTATTTTTAGTAAAATAATTATTTAATTAATATTTGGAATAACAAAAGACGAATACAATTATACTCATTGTCTGATAGGGATAACCCATATCCAATGGAAATGGGGATGGGGATGAGAAAAAATTTTCATATCCGTTGGATATGAAGACGGGAATGAGGATAAATTTTTACTCCAGAGATGAGGATGGGAAAGTGAAACCCGTCCCCAACTCGCCTTGTTGCCATCCTTAATTTTAGTAGAATACAAAAAAGAGAAAAAAAAGAAAGGGTAGAAATAATTATGTGTACATACTAACATGGACAAAACTTTGACATCTTCCTGGTGTGATGATCTAATGGACTATGCAATAGTGTAAATGCCTTGGTGTGATGATCTAATGGACTATGCAATAGTGTAAATGCAAATGTAAAGACATATACCTTTCGTTTTCACGTTTCTAACATCCCGTCCCTCTTCTTTTGCAGTTTATATTCGCGCTCTACTACCTTCTCCTCTTCTTTGTGTATCTACTATTTTTTCAATCTGTTTTTGGTTCTCTCTACAAAATTTGATCTCTCCTCTTTTTCAATTCTAGCTTCCTTTTCTTTCTCAGCTTATACCTTTATTTATATGAGTTGGATCGAGAGAGAAAAATAAAAATTGAACAAAGTTGAGAGTTACTAGAATATGGATAGTGGAGAAATATAAGAAGAGTTGATCTTTTAAAAAGTGTGGAAGTTGTGGAAGAGAAAAATAGAAAAATGAAAACTATAAATTAAAAAAAATTATGATGTATTTAAATTAACAAGCTCTCTCCTCTTTTATTTAAATTATATGTACATATATGTTAAATATAAAAAAAAATATTCTCTATTATAAAAAACATATTTTCTTATTATAAAAATATTTCTATTTTATTATTATTTAGTTACTCATCTTTATTTTCTATTTAATAGTTTTTTGATTATTTTTTTTATATTTTTCAAATTAAGTGTATTTCATTAGTTTTTTATCTTTATTATTTTCAAGACGAAATGGAGTGTTGATAAACTTAATTTAATGTCTATTGATTTCGAGACAAAATCTAGCATGCTTCCAAAGTTGCTAAATCACCTACTCTAGGCTAACATGTTTTGGTAGACATCTTTTGAGATTTATTTTGGGTTGTTAAATGAGAAAGCATAAGCTGTATCCCTAATGTGTATTGATCACATAGGGTTATACATTTATGAATAGGAAAAATACAAAGAAATGGACCTAAACTTGTTACATCTAACACTCCCCTCAAATTGGTACATATAAATTGCACACGTACCAAATTTGTTACAAATATAATCAATTATAGATTCTCACAACGATTTAGTGAAAAATCTACTAGTTGATCATTAGAACTAACAAACTCAGTCTTGATATCTCCAGATACAATCTTTTCACAAATAAAATGACAATCAATCTCAATATGTTTGGTCCTTTCATAAAAGACAGAATTAGAACTAATAAGAAGAGCAACTTGATTGTTACATATAAGTGTCATTTGAGTGACCTCTCAAAATTGTAATTCTTTAACAAACTATTTAAGCCACATAAGTTCACAGGTAGAGAAGAAGGCCATAACTTTATATTTTGCTTTTGCACTAGATCTTTCCACAACATTTTGCTTCTTACTCTTCTAAGAGATCAAATTATCACCGATAAAGACACAATATTCGGAGGTGGATCTCCTATCAGAAGGAAGAGTTTACCCAATCGACATATGAATATCCTACAACTTTAGTGTGATTACTGTTCTATATAACAAATCTTTTTCAGGGAAACCTTTAATTTATTTTAATATACGAATGACAACATTCCAATGATCTGCACGTGGAGAATTGATAAATTGACTTACCACACCGACAAAAAAGGAGATGTCAGAATGAGTAAATGTAAGATAGTTCATTTTTTCAACCAATTTTCTGTACAATATGATAGTGGCTTCCCCTAACTAGGTAGAAGTTTGGCGTTATGATCCATAGATGTGTCAATAGACTTTGAATTCATTATCCTAGTTTCCTCCAAAATATCTAATGCATACTTCCTCCAAGAAATAACAATTTTGTTGTTGGATTAAGCTACCTCAATCCCCAAGAAATATCTGAGTTGGTCAAGGTCTTTGGTCTGAAAATGGTGACAAAGATATTGTTTTACCTGTGAGATGTCATGGTGATCACTGCCTGTAAGTACAATATCATCAACATATATTACAAGATAGATACATCTAACACTAGAGTGATGGTAAAAGACTAAATAATCTACCTCACTGTGAGTCATACCAAATTGTTGAACAATAATGCTAAATTTGTCAAACCATACCTTAGGAGGATTGTTTGAGGCCATATAAAAATTCACGGAGATAAGATACTAATCCAAAAGAAACAAAATAGAATGAGAAATTTCATTATCTAATATCAAAGATGACATGTGATTAATGAGATAACATGCACTGAGAACAACATCACCCCAAAAACATTGAGGAACTTGACCATGATTTAAATCGTACAAGTTGTTTCAATGACATGTCTATTCTTATGCTTAGCATCTCATTTTGTTGAGGTGTATAAGCACAAAAAGTCTAATGAAGAATGCCATGAGAAGGCATAAAATTTTAAAAGAATAACAAAGATACTCATGGGCATTATCACAATGTAAAATGATAATATAAACACCAAATTGAGTTTTAATTTCATTGTAAAAAGATTGAAGAGTAGAAAACAACACAAACAATTTTACATAAAAAACAACAAAGTGCATCTTGAATAATCATCAATAAAAGTAACAAAATAGTGAAAGTTGAAATTTGACTTAACACGACTTGGTCCCCAAATTTTAGAGTGAACTAAGGCAAAAGGTGATGAAGCACGTTGTGAGACTCTTTTAAAGAAAGAACTACAACTATGTTTTCCTAATAGACATGACTCACAAAAGAAACTTGATAACTTAAACAGACTTAGAACAAGCTACTGCATCTTAACAAGGATAAGATGACCCAATTGAGCATGAATGAGGGAAGGAGTATCCATTATTGAACCAACATGTGTGAATGCCCATAGATGGTAAAAACCATAAAACTCACATCTGGTGTCAATTATCCGTCCTGAACGTTTTTTACTGTAAATAAACAAAATCTTTGGTAAAAAAGATAATACAATAAGAGAATGAATGAGACAAATAAGAGATAATAAATTAAATGGAGACCCAAGTACATAAAGAAAATTGTCAATAGACGGATAAGGAAGAAGTTTAACGTTACTAACACCATGTGAGGGGGCTCTAAAGCCATTAGCCATGGTAATAAATGATAAATAACCTGAAGTAGAAAGAGAAGAGAAAAATGATTTAGTACTAGTAATGTGATCAATGGCTCCTGAGTCTAGAACCCAAGGGCCAAGAGAATTGGAATGAGTAAGGCCAATAAACAAGGTATCTATGTGTGCAATAAAAATAGTGGAACTAGGGATCTAATGATCCCCATACCATTTGAGAAAATTGTTGAAGGTAGTAGTTTATCCTGAATTATAAGATGGAGGGGAATCTGAATCAAATGGTTGCGAGGGAGCAACTTAGGCAATTGTTGTTAGAAATAACGACAGTGTAAAAATCAAGAGGGGGTTTGGTGAATTGGATTTTTAAAACAACTTTTTCCCTTTTAAAATAATTTTCCAGATTTTAAATAATACTTCTAAAATCAAGATTCGGATTTTCCTTAACCTTTGATAATAGCAGTTTGAATAACAATTGTTAATATGATCCGCAATAAAATAAAGAGATAGGGAAAGAGAGATAGAACACAGAGATTTATACTGGTTTGGATTTAGTCAATCCTAGTTCCCAATCACCACAAACACATGATGATCACCCCACTATCTTTAAATGCAATTATAAACACCAATCAGTGACACAGTGTAAAAACAATTAAAGATAAATAGCAACACCTCCTTAGACACACTAAGGATGATCCCCACCTCTCTTGACACACAAGAGATGAACACACCTCCCTTTAAAACAGATCCAAGGGATGAATTACAACAATCAATAAACAGTAAAGAAAACACTTGATGAGTGTTGGATATGAAAGCTTAAGCACAATACAATCACCACTTCCAAGAACTTAGATCAACCTTGAGAGAGCAGGAAAACAGTTTTGAAAACTTTAGCGCAAGAACACTGTATTTTCGTGTTTGATCAGATGTTGCTTAACCTAAGACGTTGCCTTTCATTTTATAATTTGAAATCAGCTCAAAGTTTCCATTCTTATGTTGATTCAACATTGAATTCACAAAAACATCGTATTTAATCGATTATATAAAAGGTGTAATCGATTATATCAGAGTAAAACTGGAAAACATATTTTTCCTGATATAATCGATTAGATTAAGGCCATAATCGATTATATGAAACCCAGAAGCAATATAATCGATTATAAAAAACACTTAATCGATTATTTTGTTCGTTAAACTCTTTTAATTCAAATTTTAAGTGATATAATCGATTCTATTTCGATTCCTAATCGATTAAAAGCGTAGAAAAAGGTTTTTGCGAAAAAACGACTTGCTCTCAAGTTTGAAATGACTTTGAATGAGATTTATGACTTACTCTTTTTATCCATCACCCAAAACTGAAACTTTTAAACTTGTATCTTCAGCACTTAAGAGAATTTTCAACAATCTTCTTCTTTGAAAGCATTTTATTCTCCTTTATATTTTGCCTTAATTTCCATGAAGCAACCTTCCTTTATGAGATAAAATCAAGTCTTTAATGTTGCAATAAAACTTTATATCTTCATCGTCAAAACTTCAATCTTCATGACTTATTGAGATAAAAAATTCATCAACACTTTCTGAGTAACTTTTTACTCATGCTTGAAATATGTCAACAATTATAGCATATTGTGGATGACGACATGTAAGGCACAACAATAATCAATTCTGTGACCGAGCTTATGACAATGATCAAACTAGTGACGCCTTTTGTCTGGTAGACACAATAGGGTAGAACAAGTGGAATTAAAGGTAGGGACAACTATGGATCCCAAAATTTGATCACAGACAATGTCCATGGATGATTGTAGAGAGAGAGAAAGTACTCATAGGAAAGAGAAACAAACCTAAAAAATAGTGAAAATTTTCAAACGAGGTTTAATCAAGATGGAAGTCACAGATCTGTAAAGAGGGTGGAAAGACGATTCTGTCATTGGTGGTCACTATAGGATAGGGTGCCAGACACAACAGGAAATGGTGGCGACGACAGTTGGGGCGACGTATGGGAGCCTCGACCATCGCAGTTGTTGTGGTTGCCTGGACTGAACGATCACAACTGTGGTCGATCCAAACAGTGGCGACTCGATGGTGGAAACTCTAATCCAGTGACTAGCAACGCATTCTTATTTTGATGGATGTGAATCTGGTGGTATGGTGGTCGCTTGGATAGGGCGATCACAACTGTAGTGTTGCCAATCCAAACGACAACAACAGTGGTGCTGGCAATTGCAGCAGTGCATCAGTGGCTGGAAGAGACCTAAAAGAGAAGATCTTACTAAGTAGTTTCGAAAATTAAAAGAGAGAAACAAATGTGAGAAAAAAAATTGCACAAGTGAACTGCTTTAGATATCATGTTAAGATTAATGAAAAAGAGACAAGCTAAATCCCTTGAACACATAGATTTATGCAGTTATAAATAGGAAAAGTACAAATAAATAGGCCTAAAAGCCCATTACATCTAACAAAGATGAAATTTGACATGGTATTAAAGCCTAGAACTCATTATGGTAAATTGCTTATCACCTATTCTAATAGGCTCGCCTGTCCTGATATGTGGAAAGGGATATTGCAAAGTTCCACATTGCCTACATTAATTCTTGGAAAGTGGCTTATATATTTGTTGAGAAACTTCTGATAATGTCAATTAATTTTGGGATAAAATCTACTTTTTTCTTTTTTGTAATTATTTTTTCCATTAAAGCAACAATAATTGTTTGCTGCAATTCTTCATGTTTTCCTTACTGATTATTTGCCAATGAAAATTAATCTTTTGGTCTTCTCTTATTCTCAATATTGGAGGATTTCTTGTTCTACCCTAGAAGCACTTCTTCTAAAGATGAAAGTCAAGCCTATATATCCAGTTTTATACATAAGTTATACCTTAAATCCATTATACTACTTTGCATCTGTAACTTGTCAGCCTAAGCTTGTTTTGGAGTCATTATTAAATGAGATCTATCTTATGTGAAATATGCATCATATGTTCATGGAATGTTATTTCTGCTCTCATTTCACCTTTTAATTGAATTATTTTATTTTTTCTAGAGGTCATAACATCAGCCGAATTTCATCCTTTACATTGTAATCTCCTGGCATATAGCAGCTCACAAGGTTTCATTCGTCTATCTGATTTGCGACATGCAGCAATATGTGATCATGCTTCTAGAATGTAAAATACAACTCAATTCCCTCGAATTTAGGTGTAGTTCATTTCTTTATTTTTACTGTTTTCTCATCTATTCTTATATTCTGATACTTCTCATTCAGCTTGATTATACAGATTTCAACATGGAGAAAGTTATGGATCAAAGTCATTTTTTACAGAAATCACTTCTTCCATCGCAGACATAAAGTTTTTAAATGATGGCCAACATATTCTAAGTCGTAATTATATGAATATGAAGGTTTTCCTATTATTACTGCAAGTTATGATTACAAAATTATATTCTGAGGCCTTCTTGTGTCATAGGTTTTATCTTCAAACATGGGTGGTTTGGTGGGGTGATCAGTTGGTCTAATAATTTTTTCAATAAATATAGTTAGACTTTCTCTTTCCTCGGCCTTTGGAATTTAGGATATTCTTTGGTTAAGTACCACATTGGAAGTTTGGAAAGTTAGAAGATGTTTCCTTTTGAAGTCAACATTATTTTTAACTATTCTCTTAATATACACACCCAAAAGAAATCATATTGCAGGTATGATGCCAACTAACAAATGCCATTTACATGTGCCCGCACTTATTATTGTGGTTTTGTGGACTAAATTGAAACAAATATGTTAAGTCACAATGAATAGACAGATGAAACAATCAATTTTAGTTACACAATTACTCAAAATGTAACGAAAAAGTACTATATACCTCCATTTCTTTTAGCATTAGAAGTATGCCTCTTACTTAAGGCATTTATATAATTTCATTTTTTATTTTAGCTTTGGGACATGCGTAGGGAGTCATCTCCAGTCGCAATATTCAAAATTCACGAGCATCTGCGTCCTAAGGTTTGTTGTAAAAGTTTGAATTTTAAGGACTTTGTTCACTCTATAATGAAAAGCATAATTGTGGGTAACTTTCTTCTATTATTAGTTTTGCATTTATCAATTCCAACCTTGACTAAAGTGGTAATAGAATTTTTAGGCATCCTTTGTCCTCATTCATAACATGTTGTCATTCAATAATCAACTATCATCCCTCTACAATGAATGATAGAGTAAACTCTCTAGGTTGTGCCCTTGTAGAATACCTGAGCATTTGTGGACTATAAGGGATTTGAAACATCCTGTGTCCCCTGCCTTTTTTTTTCTTCTGAAGTTTTGAAATAATTTCTCCTAATGGGAGAAGGCTTTTGTTATTGTGAAATTATTTTTGCTAGTTATCTACTTCATATGTAACAAACCTACTGATTATGTTTCCTCGTAATTGTGTACCCTATCTTACTTCAAAACTTGAGAGGCTATGAAAATTTTGGTTGTGTTGCCCATATTTCTACAACTTAATTTACTTGAATTTAGAGGGAAATATATAAAAAAATTATTTATTAGTTATTTTTATTACAAACATCAAACAACAAAAGCCTTTTACAACTAGGTGGGATACAATTGAGTCAAACGGCTCCTCTATATTTTGTCATAAACCAAAATTTCAGAAAGACCAGTGAGATCTTAGTCATTTTAATTGTTTGATATAGTTTTTCTTTGTTTCTTCGTCTCTTTCATCCTTTTAATCATCTATTTTTCATTGAGGCGTATCCTTCTCATATGAGACATAACCAAAACCACCTTAGGAAAGACTAAATTGTCTTTCCCTCAGTAGCTTCTAATCTTAGTATCTCTATTGCATTTATTCCTGATCTTCTGTCATATTGTGTGTACTCATTCATTGTATAACATCTTCGTCCTTGCAACACTTATCTTATGCACTTTTTGGCACCTTATGAACCCAACATTTAGTACTATAAAGCATTATGGATCTTAAAGACATATAACAAAAAGTATCTTGACCCTTGAGAGACAACTTTTCAGCACAAATATTACATTTTAATACTCCTTTTTACTTCTACTTGAACTATCTATTTCTAACTAGTTTACCATTTAATCTTTCTCTTGTCACTCCCATTATCATCTGCAAAAAGAATGCATTGTTGAACTAGCTCATGGATGTGTCCATTAAACATACAAGGATTCAAAAACCAAGGTAAAGAAGACAATGGCTCAAAATTGACCCTTACTATAATCCTATTAGCATGGGGTAATCTAGAGTGGCCCCACCATGTGTTTGTGGACTAATTTTAACCCCGTACATGACTTTGATTGCTTGAACATATGGTATGAATAAGACTTTTCCAAGTCAATGAAAACCATGTTGTAAATCTTTATAGTTCAGGTATTTTAAAATTGATTATTCCCTCTTTAGTTACCTCTATTCCATTGATATCGCCTGTGTTTTTGTAAATTGGATATATAGATAGCATTGAAGCATAATTTTCTCCAACATCTTAATTGAACTTTTCTACATTACATGATGAAGTTCTCAAAAGATCCTATAACTTTTTCCTTTGTGAGTGAGGGAAGCTCCAAAGAGTTTGATAAATTTTGTTTCATGGTTGATTGCTATTGGTATGCAGTTGCCAGAGCTATATAATAATGACTGCATATTTGATAAATTTGAGTGCTGCTTTAGTGGTGATGGACTCCATTATGCAACTGGCTCTTATAGGTTTGTTCCTTTTAAACCAAATGCAATATATCTTATAAGTTGTTATTGTGTATCAGTTTTTTGTGTTGTCTTAAGCTCGAACATGATTTTACAAAAACATTGTCTATTTTGTCATAGCAATATGTTGCGGATATTCTCCCCAGGTTCTGGAAGGGAGGAAGGGATCAAACTAGAAATTAGAGGAAATTCTGACAGGTAAATCCCTTAGACTGTATACAAACTTTATCAAATTTGACTGAATTCTCATGAAGAGAATCTCTTTTAATAAGAATCTTTAAGGTTATAGAAGAAAACTTTGCTTATAGTTATAGAAGAAAATTTTCATAATACATGATTAATTACAACTATTCAAATATGTCAATTAATGAAATGAAACAAAAAATAAATCAATTGTTCAAATCTGAGCAAACCAATATGTTCAAGTAAATATTGTAAAAAAATTATAGGGAAATCGATAAGGAAGTAATAAATCATGGATTTAGCTAATGTCGTTGTCATCCCCTTAAATTGATAGTGGAGGATTTGTCAACAAAAAATGGCAAGATAAAAACAAATCTTATTAAAGACATCAACAATTTGAAGATTAGTGAAGACGTGAGAAAGAAGAACAAGGTGATCATAAGCTTCGCTTATACAGTGACAACAATCAACTTCGATGTGCTTGCTACCTAACAATCAACATCATAGACTTCAACCAAGTGTACCTCACATGTTCTTAATTATTTGTTGAACAATAACTAAATGTAAAAAGTAAAGAGACTAAATAAATTGATAACTTGTAGAACAAAAGGCAAAATCAGGACAATTAATAATAAAATAATTAAGGTTGTTAACCAATTGAGGATACAGAGAATGATTGACCAAAGGCTTGCAACTCATATTAAATAGCTTCACCCAGCAAGCTTGGGTTGCTTCCAAAGAACCAAGATCTAAGCTGAACCAGCAATGAGATATGTGATCTCGAGCATGATTGATTCCAATTTGAGTTCTTCTCACTACTACACCAACATAAATATATAGAGAAATGGTGATTCTTTATGCACCTCCATCACTTCATGTTTCATCTTCAAGGAGAATAAAAATAAAAAAAGACCAAAACACCCTCAACCTTATTGCACCTCTAATTGATTATCTGTTTTTCATTTTTAGGGTTTACGGTTCTTCATCTCTAATGCAAAAGCCAATCTTTAATAAATTAGAGTAATATGTGTATTTAATTTTAGCTTTTGGATTATGTAATTCGGTCAAAATTAAATCCACATATTATTCCAGTTGATTGACTTGATTGACTTTAGGATTCCAAAATCTGAAAGTCATTTAAAAATAGAAGTCAAAATTTCAAATACACTCTGACTTCTAGATTGTGTAATCCAGAATGTCACTAGATTATACAATCCGTAATGAACTCATACCACTCAAAAAGTTGAGGATATAAGAATACTTTTGAGAATTTTTAAAAGGGTTAAATATGTTTTTAGTCCTTGAACTATTTGTCAAGATCGTGTTTCGTTCTTAAGGCAAACTTTGGACTTATTTTGTCATTATGCTTTATAAATTCGTGTAAACGATCCTTGATAATGTGTCAGAATTCATTTTTATCTCTTTATTTTTCTTCTTCATAGTTTCCTACTTCACTATCATTTGTCTCTTAAGCTTCTTTCACTCTTTTTTCTTTCTTTTCCTTTCATTTTCTTCTCCTTAAAGATGGTTTTATTTGTCATCAAGGATCATTTACACCTGTTTATAAATTATAAGGATAAAATATGTCCAAAGTTTATCTTAGGGACGAAACACAATTTTGACAAATAGTTCAAAAACAAAACATATTTAACCTTTTTTAAAATTATGGGGATGTAGGTTGAAAGCATGGAAGTGGAGAAAGAATCACCTTAGAGAAGGGATTGGCTTTTGATTTTGAAGTCTTATCTAGAGAAAGGATTGGATTTTGATTTAGAAGACCAATCCATGCAGTCTCAAATGTTTTCTCTCCTTTTGAACAATTTTAATTGTTGAGAATGCCCCATTGGCTACTTTTGTGTTGACAATATCATAATATTCACTCCACAAATTCAGGAAACTTAAGTAATACTACTCAATAAATAAAATTCTTTGGCTAAAATTTTCAATTCCTATTGGAAACTACTATTGTCCTCATTATAAATCAATTTCAAGTATTCTCATGTTTCTTATTGCACACCATATATGATTCAATTGAACCTAATATCTATCTAACATATGATTGGTGCATCTCAAGCCTACCCTTCGAGTTGTATGTGGGAGTTGGACTTACCCATAAACATGTCCCACAATTCATTCCCTTTCACAAAAATTTTGAATTAAAATTTATAACAAAAATAATTCTTCTAATTGAATGTACAATAGAATTTTATCCCAACATGAATAACTTAGAGGAACACATCTCCACCAAACTAGATTTCAAGACTCTGAACACTAAATAAGAACCCAAAAACAAAAGAATGGTTGAAAAGTGTAAAAGTGAAAGCCTTTTAGAACATAGCAAGAGATTTAGGTTTTGAAACTGAAGTTCAAATTGTTTCTCATTATTAAGAAAATTTCATTTAATATGTTATATATGCAAACTTTTGTCTATAGCTATACATGAAGACTTTATCTAATGAAAATAGAACTGCAAGAAAAATCGACTGAGGATTTAACTAATCCTGTTGACAAACTTGGACAATTGTCGAAATTAAAAAATAAATAAAACTATCACTGACCCCTATGATTTAAGCTTTTGGAGTAGTTTATTAACTTTTAACTCTATTGTCATGGATTTTTTTTATATTTGAGAGAACCTCCTCCCCCAATATTAATTTTGGCACCATTTGCCTACGACTGCAGTAGAGTCATACTTCTGTTGTATCATATTATCTTTTCTTTTAATTTTGAGGTTGCAAAGTGCAGACATTCTCCTTTCAACGTGACTAACAAACAATAATTCAATTACCATGTTTTGTGAAGTCTTCATGTTTGAGTATCTAACTAATTGCATGTTTTGACATACCTATTCATTCAAGTACTATTATTCTTTTATATTTTACCACTGTCAGGAAAGCTATTCACCAAGTTAAGTCAAAGATTAGAAGGTCTTCTCTAAGCAACATAATATCTCGTGGGATTTACCAGCATGGTTGGCGTTCCCTATACATATTTTCAGCCATTTTCTCCTTATCTCCTTTCGAACTTTATCTTTCTTTTTACTTTTATGTCAACCTGAAGCTCCTTTCTATTTTGCAGCTCACATTGATTCGGAGTCTAGTGGTGTCGACTTTTATTGTAATTTAAGCTCCAAGTTGTTACATGTAGCTTGGCATCCCACATGCAATTTAGTTGCATGTGCTGCTGAAAGTAGCCTAATCTTGTACTATGCTTAAGGTGTACTTTATACATTTTATTTGTAAAATTAAGTCAATACTCTAAATGTGTCACATGATAGAAAATTCTTTAAAAGCAACTTCATGTCCCAATTAACACTCTTTCAAATAATATATTCAAAAGGCCATTTGTGAAAACAAGGAAAATATACCAAAAAAGATGGTTGAATTGTATTTTTAAAACTTTATTTATGCTAGATACACGAATTATCTAAAGATTTTCGCCAATTTTTTTTTTTAAAAACCCTCCAACTTGCTAATCGTAATTGAATAACATGCAATGGAAAGGGATAAAGGTGGAGAGTGATTTACTCTAATATGTTTATGTAACTGTAGATTACAATTGAATATTGTTTGGATTTCAATCATGTCTTGCTAAACAACAAATTTTATTTGGACAATAGTCAATGTTGGCTAAACAAAAATTACAAAAAAGGTGATCTAAAAGATCACATGTTTGCTCTCTAGAAGTGGGTTTACTTAGAGGGATATAAAAAAAGATCACTCTTCTAGATAAGCTAATAAACATAAACATTGTTCTTCCAAAGATTTTAAGGATATAACACATGGATTAATAATCACTTATAGATTGCAAGAGTCGTCGTCAATTGTTTTTTTTCAACATATTTTCTATATATGGATGCTTAGAAGAAAAAGTCATTGAGATAGTTTATCTCACAAATTCCTTTATCTCTAGATAACTTCATGTTTATCGGAATCATAACTTTCATGTTCTACAAACTTTTCCATTTTTTAACAATTTTTAACCACAAAAGAACAATCTTTATGTAATTCTCCTATGAGAGACTATCACTTCGGCTGGCAACCATTAGCCACAATTCATATTCTTTGTAATTTCATTCCCATGACTCTTTCATCCATAGTTCTTCAATTCCTCTAGGTTGAAATATTTCTAAATGACTCAAAATCTGTTTTTACATGTTGTCACTGGATTAGTGTTTGTAATTGCATTTAAAGATAGTGGGGTATATCATCACGTGTTGTGGTGATTGGGCACTGGATGTAGGATTGGCTAAATCTGAACCAGTATAATTCTCTGTGTTTATTCTCTCTTTCCGTATCTCTTTATTTTATTATATTCGGATCATATTAATAATTGTTATCCCAATTGCTTTTATCATAGATTAAGGAAAATCCGAATCTTAAAATTGAATTAAGATTAAGTTTTGGAAAAAAAGATTAAAAGGGAAAAAGTTTTTGAAAACCCAATTCACCCCCTCCCCTCCTTTTTGGATTTTGACTGTCATTATTTCTAACATGTTAGTCTCTGAGTTCGGGCATAGTAGTTGTGTGTTTCGAAAGAGGTTTTTCTTTTTAGGACATTTTGAATGTGCATGAGAATGATGTGGTTATGTGTATTACATTATAATATTATTTGTGTTGTTACTTTTGAATTATTAAAGATGTATTGGATTTTAGGGCATTTAAGTATGTTCTATGATGAATGTGTATGAGAATGATGTGATGATGAATATTACATGATACTATTATTTTGAGTTGTTATATTTTTGAATTATTAGAATACCCTAAAATTGTCGATTGTTTGGCCTGCGATGATCGTGTTTTGCTACACGGGAGCAGATATTTTAATAGGTAAGAGGGATGCTTCTGAGTCCCAGGACTAGATTGGAAGATGAAGTAGTAGTTATATACATATATTTATATATGTTTTTATATCTCATAATAGAATTTTGTACTAGTAGAAATTTTCTTTTATATTGAATACAAATCATATACATATATAATATGTTTTATTATCAGTTAATGCAAGTTACATTTACACATTGAATATGATAATAATAGCGATTTCTTGGGTCGTTATACTAATCTTTTAGAATTCCATCCATGAGCTTAAACTTCCTCTCCCCTTCTCTATATATGGGTGTGAGTCTAATTTGTAACATAACTTTGAAGCTTGAATGAATTGCTAGAGCATTTTTTCTCTTTGAAGTTCAAGAGGTAAGTCCTTATTCTTGAATCTTATCTTGATTTTTCCTTAATTCAAGTGGTGATTGTCCTTTGCAATTATCTTTCTTCTTGAAAGCGACATGTTCTACTTCCTCTTGTCTCCTCCATGTTTTCTCTTTTCATTTCCCTGAATGTTCTTCATAGCCACATCATATATCTTGCAATTGATTCAATTTCTACCAATTAAATTACTTGTTTTCACTTTCTATGGCTTTATATGAATTCTATCTTGAATTTAATCGATTAAATCTTCATCTATCATGTTCTAATTGAATTGTACCAATTCAAACATCCATAACAAGGGTTGGACATGTTTTGTTTCAAGTTCCAATCTAATTGCACCGATGGTTTTGGTTTGCTAATCCTAAAATCATGTTTGATAGATCCTTATTTTCTTCGTCAAATTTGATGTTTATGGTTTTTTCAACTACCATAGTTCTAGAGTTGTAAACTCTACAAGCTTTGGATTTTTTTAAATAACCAAGGAATATACATGTGTCAAACTTTCCAATTTGATATTTGGTGTTAAGGATATAGCATGAAAATAGTTTATGTTGGGTTTTCTATTTCTCCATAATTCATATTGAGTCTTTTCCAGCATGGGTCTGGTCAAAATTCTTTTTTATACATATCAAGTAGTGCTGATTGCCTCAGCCCAAAAGTGTTTGGTCACATTGTTTTCACAAAGCATGGTCCTTGACATCTCCTGAAGAGTTCTATTCTTTCTTTCCACAATCCAATTTTGTTGAGGTGTTTTCGGTGAAGAAAAATTGTGGTGTATACCATACACTTTCACTACTCCAAAACTCCCTAAGGGTAAGGTAAACATGGTTTTTCACTTAAGACTTGTAATAAGCTTCAAAACAAAGAAAGGGGAACATGTAGGCTCAAAAGGAGTTATCAAAAGGATTAAGTCAAGGTAGGCTCATTTGGCTACAAGCTTATAAGAACATGAATGCCTAAATCATCTTCAAACATGCAAATGAACTATGAAGTATAAAAAAAAGTCAAGCCAAGGCCATTGTACAAGTCATCAGGAGTAAAATAAATAAATAAATGACTCAAAACCTTACAAGGAGTGAATCTATCACTCTTAATTTTACCTCTCAAACTTCAGATCTACTTGACATATAAAGAAAAACAAGAATTTCATTCCATAAAACACCTAGAAACTTCTATATAAGAGTCATGAAAGTACCCACTACTTATTCAAAACCTGCGAATAAAAAAAAATGCAATGTACATAAACACAAAAAAAATAGTTCAAAAAATAAACCTAAAATCCTACACTAGTCTCCCCCCACACTTAAACCACACATTGTCCCAATATAGCACAATCACAAGATGAAGACATTATATCAATCAATGAAACTGGACCACTGCAATAAAAATAGAGAAGGAGAAAGACAAAGAAGACTCTCTGATTCATGACGGGAGAAAAGTGGTGTTGACTAACGAAACCGCTTCCACAATTCCTTCCAGCTACAAGTGGGGCCTTGTTGGGGCAAAGGAAGCACATGGGCTCAAGGCCCATGAGTTAAGACCTCCAAGGGAGAGGAGAAGGTCAACATTTGACCTTCTAGAATGTGCTTATGCAGGTTTGGAGGCCAAGCTTAGACCTAGCTTCTAGAATTTTGTATCTTGCCCACCAATAGTAGAATACGCCTAGCATCTTTTTCATTGTAATTCCCTCTAGGTCCCCAACTCTTGCCTATATAAGGAGGTCTCCCCACCACTTGTAAAGTGTTAAATTTTGAGTAAAAATTAGAGAGCATTAGCTTTGAGCTTGTGTGTGTTCTTGGGAGTGTTCTTCCCTTCTTGTGTCTTTTCTTGAGCCTTGGCTCAAGTGGCGGCAATCACCACTTATCTTGGGTTGGTCCATCCCCCAAGTGGCTTGAATGCACACCATTCCCCTTCCCCTTTCTATCATCTCTTCTTCGAATATTTTCCATGTTCTTTACATTTTTGTCATTTAATTTTCCAACACCTATATTCAAGCTTATTACTTGTTTCTTGCTATCTTGTTTAATTTCTTGTCTTCCCTTCTTCCTTGAGCTCTTGTGAAGTGAACCTTCACACTTAGGTAACCTTTGGGATTATCTTCGTGTCCAGTGGGAATCTTCCTTGTTGTTTTCTTCTCTTTGTCTTTTTATCAAACACCTTATATGCTAAATATTAAAATGAACCTTATCAAAAGATTACTAAGGAAAGGCTTCAAGCAATGCCTATTAACTTTAAAGCTCTTATCTGTGGATTCACTTTTTATCTCTACTGAAATATAAGGAAAAACATTAGTCACAACAAAAGGGCTCATCCATTTAGAATAGAGCTTACCAACCATGAGTCCAAGCCTAGAGTTATATAATAACAATTGTTGTCTAACCACAAATTCCTTTCTAGTTATCAAGCTATCATGGAATCTCCTGGTTTTGTCCTTGTAGAACTTAGAGTTCTCACAGGCTTTTAAGCGGATCTCATCAAGTACATTCTGCTGGAGCTTCCTTTCTTCTCCAGCTTGATCAAGGGCCAAATTACACATCTTTACAACCCAATAAGCACAGTGCTTTATCTCTACAGGTAGATGACATGCTTTACCAAAAACAAACCGATAAGGAGACATCCCTATAGGTTCTTTGTAAGGAGTCTTATGCACCCAAAGAGCATACTCAAGTCTATTTTTCCAATCTTTCCTGTTGGGCTACACAATGGATAGAACTAAACTAGTAGCTTCTACAGCTTGTACCTCAGGAAGTAAGTCAGATTCTTGTGCAAGTTCTGCAACAGGGTTAGTACATTATGACTCTATAAAATGAATAGGTACATCCATCATATCAGATTCAACCAGTGCATTTACAATATCAAACTCTGATTCAAACACAGATTTAATACATGTGAGAGAAGAATTTAAATCAGACACATGCTCATCAAGCAATTCAACACAGAAAACAGAATGGTCCATATTTCATAGAATCAAGAATATTAAATTGGACCACAATATCACTAAACTCCATAGAGAGTGTCCCAATATGGACATCTATCTTGGTTCGTGTTGTCTTTAAAAACGGTCTCCCTAAAATGATAGGAACCGAGCCATGGGAGAATCCCTCTTCCATGTCAAGTATATAGAAATTAGCAGGGAAAATAAGTTCACCAACACGGACCAAGACGTCCTCTATCAACCTAGTAGGATGTGCAACACTCCTATTTTCCAACTGAATGACCGCACCCGTAGGTTGTAAGGGTCCTAGAGAAAGAGAATTAAAAATGGACAGAGGCATAACATTAATTTAAGCTCCGAAATCAAGCATGACATTCTCAAATTTGTTATTGCCTATGATGCAAGGTATAGAAAATGTACCTAGGTCCTTACACTTTTTCGGAATGTGAGGAACAAATTTACCTATAAGTGCAAACACATTTCTTCCTGTGTTAATCCTCTCATTGCCCTTAAGCTTCCTTTTGTGAGTCCACAACTCTTTCAGGAACATGGCATATGTAGGAATTTATTTGATGGCATTAAGCAGAGGTATATTCACTTCAACTTTTCAGAAAGTCTCTAGGATCTCCTTATCTACCTCTTCCATCTTCTTGCTTGGAACCAAGGGTGGAAATGAAAGAGGGATAGATGAAGGTTGTTTTCGTCCACCAAGTTGTGCACTGGGAGAGGAAATTTAAATGTTAAAAAATGTTTATTTCTTAGAATAGGAAATTTAAATAAGAAATAAAAGGCATAATTCTCAGAAAAAGCCGGAATTTTGACAATAAAAAGTTATGACCCTTTGTAGAAAAGCCAGGGTTTGTAAATAGCATAAAATAGCAAATCAGCACAATAAGTGTATCCTCAAGGAGCCAACAAATAAAAATCCTCAACGGATTATGCAAAGGAAACATTTCAAAATAAAAAGAAAAATGGTAAAGAGAAAACAATCTCCAAAGAAAAGCCAAAAAGAATGGGTACAAGAAAGAGAACCCAAGCAAAACGGAAAGAGCAAACGAAGAGCCCAGGAAAAAGAACATAAGAAAAAGGAAAGCAAGCAAAAGGGGCAGAGAAAATAGAGCTCAATAAAGGGGCAACAAAAAGAAGAAGTCCAAGAAAGGGACGAGGAAAGAATGACCCCCCAGTGAGTCAAAAAAATCTCTAGAAAAGAAAACCAAAAGAAAAATAACCCCTAGTGGATTTCTCAAGCAAAAAAATTAGCAGACAGCCTAGAACATGGTATCCCAAGAACTCCACCAACAAATAAATATCCTCAGCTGATTCAACAAAAGCAACATACAACAAAGAAAAAACTTTCCCAAGTGGAAATAGCACAAGAAAAATCTCTAGTGGAGAAAAGAAAAATCAACTAAAAAATAAGGCATCCAAGACCAAGCTCTGAAGCTATAGAAAAAGCAATATAATCCCCAAGCAGATAATAAGCAAGCCAATCAACCTATTAGAGGCATTAAGTTATCAGAAACATATCAACTGCAACAGAAAATCCTACCAGAGGCATAAAACACAATCATATCAGAGGTATCAAGTTCATCGTAGCAGAAGCATACAAAATATCAACATTCCATTTCCAGTGGAAAAATTATCCTATCAGAGGCATCAGCAAACAAATCAGAAGCATTCAGCTCAAAGATCGGAGGACCAAAAACTCACTCAGCTTAGAGTTCGGAGGACCGAAAACTCAATCAGCTTAGAAGTCGGAGGACTATAAACTCAATCAGCTCAAAAGTCCAAGGACTATTATAGACCCCTGTTTTTTTCTGGGCCGAAGACAAGCTAGAAGAAGTAATAGTAGATAAGAGAATAAGCTATAGAGTATTGTTTATGAAGATTCCTCAGAAGTTGCCAACAAAAAAGTGGTAACTTTTAGGACAATAAATGTAAAAATTCATAATTGTATTATAGCAGAGGTTGAGAACGGTTGTTCTCATGACAAGAACAACCATTATCAATTAAGAACGATCCGTTCTCAAATGCATGCAATGAAGCTGAGAACGCCCACTCTCAAGCTAAGAATTTTCGTTCTCAGAGTTTTTGTTTTAGGCTCATTCTAAAGCTGAGAATAGTTATTCTCAGAGGGAGAACGATCGTTATCCACCTCTGACGCAACTATAAATTATGACTCTTTACACTATACAACACACACAAGACACACAACATAGAATACTCTTGTAGTATCAAGTTGTAGCTCTGAACTTCTCTTTTAATAAAGAAAAAAGCTTGCTTAAGAGGTGTTTCTCTCTTTTCTCTCTCTCTTCTCTCTTTATTGCTTTCTTATTATAGTAGAAGTAGTTTAGAATAGAATATAATAGAATAGAGTATAATAGAATATATAATCATGTAAATAATTCATAGTAAGCATAATAATAGACAATGCTAATAACTGGGAGTAAATTTTAATTGTAAATATCATCATAGGGTACTAATAATGGGCTTTTGAAAAGCTCTTTCCTTTTTCCAATGTTATGAGTAAAATATTGGTGGCAACTCCTAGAACCCGCTTTTCAAAACCATTAACCTAGGGATGGGTGAGTTATCTAACATCTCTTGGTTGATACAGTTATTTTCAAAAGGAAGTCTCAACCATCGATTGTCGATTTGCAACAACTATAAATTCAATCAGCTTAGAAGTTGGAGGACTTTAAACTCATTCAGCTTAGAAGTCAGAGGACTATAAACTCATTCAGCTCAAAAGTCAAAGAACTATAAACTCAATCAGCTCAAAGGTCGAAGACTAAAAACCCATTTAGCTTAAAGGTCGAAGGACCAAAAACTCATTCAGCTCAAAGATCGAAGGACCATAAACTTAGTCAGCTCAAAGGCCGTAGGACCAAAAACTCATTCAGCTCAGAGGTCGGAGGACCAAAAACTTATTCAACTTAGAGGTTGGAGGACCAAAAACTTAGTAAGCTCGGAGGTCGGAGGACCAAAAACTCATTCAACGCACAGGTCGGAGGAACAAAAACTCATTTCAACTAAGAGGTCGAAGGACCAAAACCTCATCTAGCTGAGAAGGCAAAAGACCTGACACCCAACAAGGAGTGGTCAGCTGGAGCCCTGATTCCAGTCCAACTTGGAGAGGTTGAGCTAAAGGAATACTCAACCATCGAAGAATTGGTCGGCTGAAGCCCTTATTCCAATCCATTCTAGAGAGGTTAAGCTCAATGAATACTCAACTAACGAAGAAGCGGTTAGTTGGAGCCCCAATTCCAGTCCAACCTGGAGAGGTTGAGCTAAAGGAATACTCAATCAACGAAGAAGTGGTTGGTTGGAGCCCCGATTCCAGTCCAGTCTGGAGAGGCTAAGCTAAAGGAATACTCAATCAGTAAAGAAGCAGTCGGTTGGAGCCCCAATTCCAATCCAGCCTAAAGAGGCTGAGTTAAAGTAATACTCAATCAACGAAGAAGTGGTCGGTTGAAGCCCCGATTCTAGTCCGGTCTGAAGAGGTTGAGCTAAAGGAATACTCAAGAAATAAAGAAACAGTCGGTTGGAGCCCCGATTCCAGTCCATCCTGGAGAGGCTGAGTTAAAGGAATACTTAATTAGCAAAGAAGTGGTCGGCTAGAGCCCCAATTCCAGTCCATCCTGGAGAGGCCGAGCTAAAGGAATACTCAATCAGCTAAGAAATGGTCAACTAAAACTTGAACACTAGTATAGCATAAAGAGGCTAAGTCCAAATAATATTTAGAAGCAAGCGTCAAGCACCAAAATATACAACATTACAGACCGAACAAAAAATGTCTACGCCTTTACTTACCTTTCCTGATCAGCCAAAATTAGAAAAGGATAAGTAAAAGGGGGCAGCTATAGACCCTTGTTTTTGTCCAAACCAAAGACAAGCCAACAAAGAATTAGAAGAAAAGAGAAGAAGCTACAAAGTGTTATTTATGAAGATTCTTTAGAAGTTGTCAACATAAAAGTGGTAGCTTTTAGGACGATAAATGTAAAAAATTCAAAGTTGTAGGAGAATAGAGGCTAAGAATAGTCATTCTCAAACAACCGTTCTTTGCTAAGAACGGCTCGTTCTCAAATGCTTGAAACGAGATTGAGAGCAATCATTCTCAACCAAGAATGTCCGTTCTCACATGAGAGCGGCCGTTCTCACATGAGAGCGGTCGTTCTCAGATCAAGAACGACTCGTTATTAGAGGGAGAATGATCATTATTCGCCTCTAACACAACTATAAAAAGTAAATTTTATGTATTATACACACACTACTCAAAATACTCTTGTACTCTCCGCCTGTAGCTCTAAACTACTCTTCTAATAAAGATAAAGCTTGCTTTGGAGGTTTCTTTCCCTTTTCTCTCTCTCTCTCTCTTCTCTTTATTGCTTTCTCAGTAAAGTAGAAATAATATAGAATAGAGTAGAATAAAGTAGAATAGAACCTATATACCTGTAATTCATAATACGCATAATAATAGGCAATGCTAATAATCTAGAGTAATTTTTAATTGTTAATATCATCATAGGGTATCAGTAATGAACGAGAGAGGTGTCAAACACCTTCCCTATTCGTATCTGACCTTCGAACCTAATCTCTAGCTATAAATACTAAGGTTAGCTTACGAAAAACTCTTTTCTTTTTTCAGTGTTTTGAGTAAAATATTGGTGGCTACTCCTAAGAATCTACTTTTCAAAACCGTTAACCTAAGGAGGGTTAGGTTACCTGACATCTCTAGGTTGATGCGGTTACTTTAAAAAGGAAGTTTCAACCATCGATTGTCGATTTGCAACATATGTGACACGTAATGAGATATATATATATATATATATGTGTGTGTGTGTGTGTGTGTGTATGTATGTTCTCTTTTTTCTCTCTTTCTTTTTGTGTCACGTGTCTCTCATTGCATGTGTCATGTTTCATTACATATGTCACGTTATCATTCTTGTAACATCATCAACTCCAATATAATGGAAGAGACCATATTATCTGTTTTTAATCAAAATTAAGATTTGATTAAAAAAATAATTGAAAAAAACATTTAAAAATAATCTACAACTTTAAAAAAAACTCATTTTACCCAAAATAAAACATAATATATTACTATTGAAGTTAATTACACTAATAAGCATTATTCAATATAAAAGAAATTTAATTCCATTAATTATATTTAAAAAGTAGTTGTATTGCATTATACAAAATATTAATTTCTAAAACTAACTTAATAAAAATCTAGATGAATGGGTTCATTCAACATTAGTCACTAGACTAATTATATTATTAACCTTTTCAAGAATTTAACCTTAAACCTTATTCCTTTATTTATTCATGAATATATTCATATATAATTTAAATTTATTTTTCTTTATATATATAATTGATACATAGAAAAGTGAACATCAGAATCCATTCAATTTTAACAAAAAATTTATCTTATATGTAAATTATTGTTCACACTTTAGCTATAAATATTATAAAATCATGAAATTTTCTAAAGGCATTTAATATTTTTTTAATATAATAATACAAAAGGATAAAAATTTGCATAAATATTTTAAAAGTTTTGTAAATATTATTTTTCGTGGAAAACAAAAGTTGAAATTTTCTTATATAGATAAAAATATTTTAATATAACTTACATAAATTAAAACATGCACTAAATTAAATATAAATTAATTTAAAGATAAAAAATAATTAATTAATATAATAATTAATATAGAAATTATTTTATATATCTAAAATAGTTTTATTATTAATAAAATAAACATAAATTATATTTTTTTACTACTTGATCTTAAAAAAATATAAATTAATTTTCATGTAATAATAAATAAATTAATTTTTGGATTAAAATATAAATTAATTTCTAAAGTTAATTACCAAAATTTTAACTCCTTACTAGTAATCAATTTTATTATTTTAGATATCAATAATATAATTTTTTAGAATCCTAAATAATAAACATTCAGTAATATAATTCTTTTAGAATCCTTAATAATAAACTTTCAACTATTATTTTAAGAATAAGATTTATTATTTACTATTTTAAGTATAAGATTTATTATTTACAAAATCTTGCATTAAAGAGAAAGATATAATCTTAGCATAAAGAATAAGTTCTTTTATAATAATACTTAAAGTTTTGAAAATGATAAAATATTATATTTTAAATTCTTTATCACTATAAAATAATTGTGAAATCTAGTAAAGATACTTAAGATAAGTGAGATTTACTGTGAGAGTAAAAATTGAAAGAGGTATGAAATTATTCATTAAAGATGGTTTTTAGTATATTTTTTAATTAATAAGTTTTTAAATTAGATATTTTAAATAATGAATGAAAAGAATTCAAGAAATGTTTCTCTTTATGTGTATACATACTTTTCAATACATATTTCATTCTAAAATTAAATTGATTGTCAAATCAACATATTTATTTTGGTAATTATAGGATTTCTTTCCAAAATTTTAATTTAACATTCAAAAATGTAATTTTAAATTAAGAATATCACTAAAACACCACATGCTAAAAAATATAAAAACTGTAAATATGTTTTTTATAATTTAACTAATATCTTCAATTTTAATAATAATTCTAAGATAAAATAAAACTAAATATGTAACGTCGATTTGATTTATCAACTAATATCTTATTCGAGATTTCTATACTCATATTTATTTTTTCTGAGTTTAATAAAATATATATTTATACGGCATTAAAATCATAAGTCTTTAAAATACGTAAAATTTAAAATTTAAAATATATCTAGTAATAAGTAGTTCATTTCATTTCATGGAACTCACTTCTAGCTATACATATAAAAGAATACATAGTACTATCATAGCAGTGTCACTCACACATACGGGTGAGTTAATAGAATACATAATAAACATCATATAATATATCCACCAAGCATGTAAATAATCTCATCAACACCACAAAGTCATATTTAGTCACCATTCCTATTATGACCAAACATAAGACATTTTCTGAAAGACTTTGTCTATGGTAAACAAGTCCCACCAGAGACTAACATTTGATCCTCAACATGGACCAAGTCGGGTACCTAGGGTCAGGGTGACATAAAGCACCTACTATCGAGAGTCAGGTGTACATCTACTCCAAGAGCCTCATGTAAGTCTCCCTCAGCTTCTCACCATTAGATGTCGTATCTAGTGACTAGACATTAGTGAAATCGGGATTCCTCTTATCTACGAGTTGTCATATTTACCACCATTGCCTAATATACAATACCACCCTAGGTAACGTACCAACACCCTAAAGAGGCCATCAACAACACCCATAAAGGGTCACATCAAACACCTATCAAGGGGCTTTAACCCTTACAAGTGGATATACTATCATCATCATATATCCCACTGTGAGCAATATCAGTAACTACATACCCCTTTGATAAGTCACCAACATGAATTTCATCAATAACATATATATTCATCATACCTTATACGCAACATAATATTCATGATATATTTATATGGACATATCATCATCATCACATCATAAAACATTATTTAAACACCCATAACTTCTCACACCATCAAACACTCATCACTTGAGCGACTATGATCATAGATAACAACCCACTTTCATATCGCCTGAGCTACACCCATTGTTTAGACGATATAAAGGTTGAGAGCACCTAGGTACAAATCTCTCAGTCATCACTCAAGCGACCACTTATTGCTTGAGCGCAATATTGAGGCCGAGAGTAATTTGATCTTTGGTCTCACTCGTTGCTTGAGCGATGGACACATTGCTTGGATGACATAACTCCAGTGGAGAGAGAATAGTCTCGATCTCTTTCTCATTTGAGTTGTGACCATCACTTGAGAAATGGTCACTATAGCCTAAGCGACCACAACATCATACAATGAACCATAGATGCACCATACCAAGTATTTCTACAATAAAACATCCACGCAAGACATATATAGTTCAAAATTTACCTTATATACATCATATCATTAGACATCCATGTATATAAACATTAAATTATATCTTATCGTTGTAAACAGACCATGTAAATGATTTTGCTAGTAACATTGTATAATTTCACTACTAATTATCGTGTGTCTTGTCTTGTCGCCACGGCTTGAGCAATGTTATTGCTTGAGTGCTCGAAAAACACGTGTAGTGCTTTGAAATAACTCTAAAACATGTGTATACATTATTGTTGAGGAAAAGTTCAAACACTCTATTATTTTGAATAATGCAAGAAAATAATTATATGTTAAATGCGACGAATGAGCTTTAAGATGAAGCAACTTGTCAGACAAAGGAGTACCTTATACTTTTACATCAGATCATGTATATATCGTCTGTCAGACGATACCTAAAAGAGTCATCAAATGATACGTTTCAATCTTAACTAATGTTTGAAAGTTTGCTTTTGAAGCTTTCAGAGACATTTTTTATGACAATCTGGCGAACAAGTACAAGAGCAGTTCTCACGTCACATCAATGCTTTCCTTATGAAAAATAAAAATTTGCTTTCTCACCAAATTTCTGACACACCTAAAGTTTTGTCTTCTCTCAAAGTACACTTTCCATCTACGTAGGCATTTCTTTAATCAAAAAGGGTAAAGTCCACTGTCCTATGTAGGATAAGTGCAACAAGTTATCAGGTTTTTATGTGAAGTTTGGAGACACACAATTATTGCATAAAGAAGAGCAACCTAAAGCCCTCATCAGACGCAACAAGAAGTTTGCTCAAGACCAACCTAAAGCTGAAGATGTCAGAACGGATTTCTAATGGCTAGCTGCTTATACACTATATAAAGGAATATTTGCATCTTGAAGAAAAGGAGAGGAAACATATAGAACAAGCTGAGAAAACATGTTGTTGCAAAAATATTCTTTATGTTCTTTCCTTCTCTTCAAAAACAGGCTTTATAAGAACACTGCTAGAGTTTTGCTTAGCTACCTCTAGAAGCTATGCCAAAATCTCTTGTTCGTCTGAAAGAGCATTTCTTTTAGAATAGCACTCAAAACCTTGTGATTTAATCACAATCTCTTTTTATAAAATCCTTTGTAGAAGTCAGGAGTGGCTTTATGTCAAAAAATACTTATTGAAGCCTTTAGACTAACTAATATAAAAGTTTGAGTAAATCTCTTCTTTCTTAACCTTTTCAGATTGCAATGCAACTTATTGATTGTATCTAACATTTAAAAGGAATTTTTTTTTCAAGAAACAATTTTTGCAAAAGTTGTTTTTACAATCTTATAGACTTTATCATATATAAGATTCAAATTATCATCTAATTAAACTTGCATCTTTAGACAAAATGCAAAAAAATTAAAAAATTTTAAAACACAATTTAATTTTCCCTTCTTGTATCTTTCTTACTTTTCACAATTATTTTAACTACATATACATGTAAGCCAAAGTAGATGCATTTTCCAAAATAATAATTATAATATATATAACCATTAACTTTGGAAAATTAAATTTTGTTAGTGTGATTTAATATACACATTATTTTTACTCTTTTGTCTTTTTTATTTTTATATTTATTAACCAACATTTTAGTTATCATTATTTTAAAAAATCACTTACAAAAACTAAAAGTATTTTTATTATACAAATACAATAAATAATAAAAATTAAATATTTTATAACTATTTTTATGTATATATTTTATTATAATTTTAGTTTTTATTTTGATGAAATATCACAAACTTTTATTAGATTGATTGATCTTTATTCAAACAATATTTTTGAACTTTCTCTCCAAATCTTCCTTTAGGTTGATTGATATTTATTCAACCAATCACTTTTTAAATTTTTCTCTAATTCTTCTTTTAGATTCTCCCTTTTAGAAAAATCTTATTCACCTCTTATCATTCTTCATTATTTGTACTTGGAGGTTTTATATTCATGGTTTATAACATGTGGTGAATATTTTGACTTGTTACTTGTAGTTATAGTTGTTATATATGTTTGAGTAATTATTATGATTTTGAAAATCGAATCAGTCAATTCAATGGGTCTAATCAGAAAATAACTAAAAAATTATCTAAAACAATAAAAAAATTAAATATAATATGATTTAAATTAGACTGGACAAAAGTAGTTGAAAACTGATGAAATCGTAAAACTTTTATCCAATTTTTCTTTCATATATCATCCTCTTTCACTAACTTTAAGAAATATAAAAAATTAATTATAAAAAAAATTCACTAATTATAAAATTATTTTTAAATCTATAATAATAACGGTAATTGGGAGTAATAAAATATAAAGATTTCTAAAAATATGCATTCAGTTGCACAGTTTTGAACCATATTTTTTATAATTTTTATAATTATTTTATAATTTTTTATAATTTTTTAAATAAATTTATTTTATATTTTATATATTATTATTATTATTATTAAGAAATATAAAAAAATATTTTATTGATTTAGAATTAATCTAAATTTAATTTTGATTCAATTTTTAAATTTTAAACTTATATCTTTACCAATTTAATGATAGGTCTGATTTTAAAATTTTTTGTTATCCTTATAAATTAGAAGTATTAAACCGAAGATTCCTTTACACCCATCATTAATTGTTTCTAAACACACTTTTGATGATCTTATTTCATTAAGGTAACCCTTTAAACTAGACAATTATTTTTTTGAAATGTCTTGATTACATTTTAGTGAGTATCTATGTTCAATAGTGAATTTAGGTAGTGATATTTAATTTCTATAAATTATTTTACATATATTTTTTATTAAATTTTTAAGTTATTTCCCTCAAATTCAATAGATTATAATTAGAAATTACTTAACTTATAAATAATATTAATAATAAACTAATAAAAGATACTTGAAGCCAATTGTGATAATAATTTTCACTATTTACTAGTAATTTTCAAGTATTAACATAGCTTTAACTATACACAATTTAATTTAAATATATATATATATATATTAATTATAGTGAAAATTTATTAAAGTATTTTTTTAAGAATAATAATTACATTTTTTTAAAAAGTTATAATATTTAAATAAATTTTAATTTTATTTAAAGTATAATTATAAATAAAATAGAAATATAGAATATATATATTAAAAATGAAAACTTTTATTATATATTATTATAATTTTTTTATTTTAAAAAATAACCAACATGAAATAAAAATATAAAATAAAGATTATGAAAGTAAAAGATTCTTGTTTTATATATATATATAAATTCACACAGTTACATATTTATGTGTATAAAGAAAAATTAAAGATTGAAAAACCATCAAAAAGTAAGGTTGGTTAATGATATCTTAATGAACACCTCTACACAAATTATATATTTTAAGGTCTAAAATGTGTAAACTGTCAGAAAGAGACTAATGGGAAAATAAGATTATAAAGTCATCAGAATTAGATAAAGGGAGACATGTTGTTTTCTTGAATCTTGTTGTGTGTCCAACACATGCCCACTTCTTTTTGTCTCCTTCTTCCTACCATATTCATTCTTACTTTTCATAACAACAATATCTGTAATCCTTCCGCATTCCTCTTTCTCAATTTCTGGTAAGCATTTATTTGAGTTTTTTCTTTTATCAAAACTGAGAAATCCCTAATCTATAAGGTAGTTTCTTTTCTTTCCACCACGAATGATATTCTCTTTGTTCTCTACAGTTCTTTATACCTGTAATGGAATCATCACCGTAGTTCGTGATCTTATTCACTGTATGGCAGTTTCCTTTTGCCATGATATGTTTTTGAGTTTGTTAGGAGAGTGTTGGAGTGTTAGTGTTGTTGCCTACTCCTTTTTCTTTTGAAAAATAATTTTCTGTTTTCATAGTTTGATTTGTTTAACTAGACTTTCTCTCCTTAAAGTTCAATTGTTTTTGTGATTATTACAGTTGAAGCAACGCAAAAACTCGAATAAATTGTACAAGTTATGAATATTATATAGGACACAAGGACAAAATATATATATATATATATATATATATATATATATATATATATATATATATATATATATCATTTCCTGTTCATCAACATAAAAAAAACACTTTAACTCAATTTATTTAAAATTAAAATTAACAATTTTTAAGAATTTCACAATAAAAATAGATGAAAATGTTTCTAATAGTACATATATGTTCATGATTATATAAGATTTGGGTATTTTTTTCATATTATAATGAAAGCTTATAGAATAAAATTATAAATTTTTTATCTTTAACATGAATTCCTTTTCAACTTTAAGTTGTACCTAAATTTGTGTTGAATGTATATTCTAAGTGTTATTTGTCTAATCTACCTACTTATTCTAACCTAATTATTTATAATTTACTGTGATTATAGGGATAAATATGACCCCTACAAAAATCATGGATTTATCTAGTCACGACGAAAAAGTGAAACAGTTTGTTTAAAAGTTGTTAAGTTGAGGGAGATTTTCATATGAATAAGAGATCTCAAAAGTCATATTATTGGACATGATTCAGAAAAAAACATAAATTCTAATGGTACAAGTACATGTCATAGTAACTCTAATGTGTTGGAGCAGAAATCATTCTCGGTTGATGACACAAACATTTCTTATATGTCATCCATTAGTGCAACACCAGACAGTTTTGGAAAGCTAGAAACCATCATGGAATTCGTTCTAAAGTCACAATCCAAAAATAATCCAATATATTTTTTTATTAGATTGATATAGCTTTCTAAATTGGTTCATGGTCGCAACTCCATTATACAATGTTATGTGTGCAAGTACATAAATACATCTTGAATTGTTACTTTTTCTTCCTAGCTGAATTTCATGGGAATTACAGTTTTTATCTATTTGTTATGCTTTTTAGGTTGCAGATGCTAAAAATTATGTACACGTGCACCCATGTTCCTTTACTTGGCATAAGTGGCCATTTGGTGGTACGTTCTTACCATCTCTATAAACTAGTGTCTTATCATGACCATTTTAATTTATCACCTTTATGACATTTTTTTAATATGATTTTTTTTTTTGAAACCATAGCTAAGCTTCTTGATAATGCAGTTGATGAGATGATTATTCGTGATGTTTGAACTATTGAACTACATGATATTTTAAATGTCATTTTCTTTTGTCGTTTGTAGCACACTAAGCTATTGTCTAGGCCTGTTGATGGTACATTACATGAATTACTATGTTGCCGTTATTGTTTTATTTCTTTTCCATCTTTTTTAAACCATCATTACATAAGGAGTCCAGCATCGTTGACCTTCTCAATATGCAAAAGCATGCAAGGACATATAATGTAACCTGTGTTGGTTTCACTCAGAACTAACAAGTCTGCATTTGCTTTTTCATCATTATGGTGAAATTTGTTAGGTGGTATGACAACAGTCCAATAACGGGTGGCCCGATAGATCTAATAACTTTGTTAGGATAGACTTATATAACTCAGATATCATATTACAAAATGGACTTTAAGTCTAACTCAACTCCACAAAATCGACTTGTAAGGTGAGGTTTATACTTACTTATATACACTAATTTGACTTTATTTTTAGTCAATGTTGGATCTCCAACATGTACAATTGAAAAATATGTCACAAAATTATACAGTTTCACACTCAAGATGTTCAGTTCTCGACGTGAAGGAAGTGTTGGAGATCTCACATCAACTAGAGATGAAATCAAATTAGAGTATATAAGTGGATGCAAATTGTATCTTACAAGCCAGTTTTGTAAAGTTGAATTAGACTTAAAATCTACTTTTCAATAGTACCATTTGTAATTTATTTTGGAAACATGTAGTGTAGCTCAAAACAATGGTGACTGTCAAATTTGTTTCCATTATTGATACACCTTAGCTCCATTTTTTTTGTCGTGATTTGAAAGGTCTTTTATGTCAACTTCACCCTTGCCTTTTATGTAGACCATTGCAAGTCCAGCTGACCAGGTGGAAGACCAAAACAATTTACATTTAATTCAAAAAAATAAGCAACTACATGCAAAGTGAGTATATTTTTAATTGCAGTGACTTTGATGAGTTTTATTTATATGAAATATTGTTTAGCAAGTTGGACCGACTTCAAATTTTGCTCACTTTTCTGAAAAACAGCAACTAAGTGTTGTTCTATTCATTTTCTTATTTTGATTTTACTGATATCTGCCAAACTTTAGTTATGGCCTCCAATTTTTTCCCTGCAGATGTGTAGAATTTGAAAAGACAGGAGAAAAACTTAATCTCAAGCTAATTTTACGAAGTAATAAAGTTTGGTGAAGTCACTAAACATATTCTTTCTTGTTGCCTAATTCATAGTGAACAACTTGTTTATTCACAGAATAAAATATGTAATGTTCTGTTGGTTATACGGTGGTAGAAGTGCATTTGCATAATTAGAGAGCAACTTCTTTTTTCTTTCTGGTTTTTCAGATCTTTAAAAAGCCTAACGTACAAAAGTATTTTTCTTCCATTATCAACCGAAAGAAAATAGTAACATAAATCTCTATTAAAAAAAATGTATGCTTAAAGTTTATATCCCGAAAGTTTGTTACCTTCTATTTATTTGGTTGAAGTTTGTTAAAATAGAATGAATATCCATTTGAAAGAAATGTTTATTATGATTGTACAGGTGACAAAGCTTAAAAGTAAAATACAAGAAGCCCAAGATGAGTATAAATAGCTTTTGGCAGAAATAAAGTCCCTAGACGTCAAATAAGAGTAGTTGTGTGGCAGTAATTCTTTCTTTAATTCGTCGTTTGTAGAAATGTTGTATGTATAACCTAATCATTTTTTAGGTCTGCGGCTCACTAGGTTTTGAGGAATTTAAAGGATCATAGGGATCTGAGTCTTAGTTTTTCAAGGTTTCCTATTCCTGTATCATGTACATGGAAGTGAGCCACAACAATGGGAACTTCTATCTGTTCATGTAAAGTACTTTGAAACTTTAGCTATCAGCAATTAATCTTTTCTCGATAGTCATCTTGGTTGTTTTGTTGGATTGATTTCAAGTAAGTGTGCGCACGTATGTGTTTGTGTTGGTCAATTTGAACCACGACGAAATTCAGTTTAAAAGATTTATTGAGCACTACGAAAACTGTCTTTACAAGAAAAAAGAAAATGGAAATATAATTTACCCTTTACTATTTTAGTTTTTTCTAAAATGGCATTATTTACGAAATTGAAACTCATACTTGACTAAATTTAATTATAAAACCTATCATACGTAAAAGCTCACTTGTTTATGAACACATTCTTGCTAGTGTTAGGTACCTACAATGACCTTAATCTTTTTAAGAACAGAATCTACATCCAAGTGCCAACCTTAAATCTTTAACATTGTTGCTCCAGAGAGAAGTCTAATAAAGAAATGAACTTCTTGAGAGTACAAGAACATTATCCTTAAAACTTTATTTACAATTTCTCATGTCTTCAGTGATACATAATACGAAATTCTTAAGCTCGAGTAACAGAATTAGCAAGCTGAAATGATAGAACATGGGAGAAGAGAAGGAGATGAGTAAGTTTGGTGTTATATATATGTGTGTGTGGGAAAAATGGAAATGGACAACCCAGTAAATATATCTTAATAAAACACTTAAAAGTGATAATGGATTTTAATGTATTAAGCTATTGTGATTAGAAAACTACCAAAAAGGAGTTAACATTTAATATATTAAAACAGAATTTGAAACGGTAAAAAAAATACCTTTAAAAATCTATTTTCTCAAATACAATTTGAATTCAAAATTTGAACTCATAATTATAAAATATTTTAATAAAAAGTAATGTAAAATTATTTCTGAGTCTTTTAATCATACATTAATGGGAACAAATATGAATCTTTGCATTACATCAAACTCACAAGACCAAACTCATGCGAGGGAGTAATGCACCTTTTTTCTACTCACTTTGAAAGCATATATCACAAGTGATACATAAAGAAGTCAAAGCTGACCAAACCAGGCTGAGGGACACCACCTTTTGTAATATCTAAAGCAAAATTCAATCCCCCACATACAATAAAAGACAAAAGAAAAGATTTTTAAAAGAAGAAAATAGTTTTGTAGTTTTTTAGATGACACACGACATGCAATGCGTGAAATTCGCTACGACAATCAGACTTAGATTGGTAGGAAATTATACACTATGTAGTAAGTGTGTTGAACTAAAACCATTCGCTATGTTATTAAGTAGATTAATGAGCAGTCTTGTTATAATATAATGAAATGTTCCTACTTCACACTCATGTTTCCATCAATTGTATGTTTCCATTAAGTGTATGTTATAAGTCATAAGCTTTATGAGAAATATATAAATATTCATAAAAACTTGCATTTTTAAAGTTTTATGAGAAAATTTGGTCTTTGATTCTTGCATCTCCATACAAAACTTTTTTAGATTAGGGTGTTTCAAAATATTTTTGGATTGGATATTTCGGAATATCATTTCAAAATGAGTGAACTCAGAATATGTATAAGAAATTATAAATTTTTTTTCGAAAAGGTTTATTTGGAACAAAATTGTAAAAAATTTATTCTGGAATTTCCTTTTTAAAATATACATTATGAAAATATCATTCAGGAACACCTTTTTCAAAATATTAAAAGGATAAAACTATCATTTTCAAATTTATGGGGCACATCGAAAGATTATGGAGGTACAGAAACGAAAGGTTGAAAACTTAAATATAGCTTGTAACACATTTTTCATACTATAGGATGTTAATAAAAATAATAAAAATAATAAAAATGATTAAATTCAATGTAAGTGTTAAAAGAGTTTATATTCTTTTATTGAATATATTTTTATAGCATCTTCAATCACAAATGTTTAGGTGATGTTTTTAAACACATCACTTAGGCTTAAATTTCATTTATGTTTATAAACTCAATTAGCTCAAAAGTCTGAACACTATTGTATATTCCTGTTTCCATCAAACTAGCAGTAGTAAGAGTCACTAGGAGTTTGTAGAGTTTAAGGTAACATTAATTATTTTTTACTAATTATACTCTTATTTTTAAAAATATCAATAACAATTATATTATTTTTTAATGAGACTTTAAGTAACCTGTTGTTTATATTAACCAATTATTTCTTAATAAATAATTTATTGTTTCTACCTTTTCATCTACTTTTTTTTTAATTAATAAAATATATTTAATTTTTAAGAAAATACATTGGAGTGAAATTAGGAAGGAAATGAAAAGATCAAAAGCAAAATATCTGCACCAATATTCAAGTTTGACAATCTCTTGTTGAAATAATTTAAGCATCTTCATTCTCAATTTCTAAATTTTTAAATTTATGATTTGAACATTTAAATCTAGATCACATTGACAATCTATCTTCAATACTCATATCTATTTGTGGAATGATACTTTTTTTAATGTTTAGAATCAATATATATATAAAGAGTAAAACTAAGAGTGATATTAAATTTTTTAATGAGAACAAAAATCATCTTCAAATTTTTTAATAGGAACAAAAATCTTCTTCAAATTTTTTAATAGGAACAAAAATCTTCTTCAAATTTTTTAATAGGAACAAAAATCTTCTTCAAATTTTTTAATAGGAACAAAAATCTTCTTCAAATTTTTTAAATTAAAATTTCTGTTGATAGAAATTTTAAGGTTAAAAATTATAAAAAAAAAACTTATTTTCATGGAGATAAAAAAAAACATTTATAAAAAATTGAATAATTATTTTTTAAGTGGAGAGAAAATAAATTAAATATTTTTTTATCACAAAGAGAATAAACAAATTATGACAAATGCTTAGAAAAAACATTCTTTTAAGATTATTATTAAAAAAAATTAAAAATTTATTATAAATTATAAAAGTTACTATTTTTATTAATTTGTATAATTAATTCTTAAAACACTATATAAGAGAAGAAACCATAAGGTATTATTTATAAAAATTTCTCAAAACTTGCAAATACTTCCTCCGTTTCAAATTATAAGATGTACTTGACAAATTCTCACGTACCAATAAAAACAATTAATTTATTCAACTTTCTATAAATTTTCCATTTTTACCCTTATTAATTACTATTAAATGAATTAATAGAAATTTAACCAGAAGTATTTATAAATGAATTAATTTTTTAATAAAATTATAAATTGATTGAGATTAGAATTTGAACAATTTTGAAATTATTTCAGAATCATTTCTAAATAATTTAAAATCATAATTACTAATTATTTTAAATAAATTTCAATCAAAATTTTTAATTTCCACCAAATTGCAAATAACTATACTCAAATTTTATTTTAAAATTTCAATCAAAATTTTTAATTCCTACTAAATTATAAATGACTATGCTTAAATTTTATTTTCAAAATTTTCAATTCCCACCAAATTGCAAATAGAAATAGTGAATTAAAATTAGTTATTACTGTAACTTTAATACAAAAATTAAAATATATATTAGTAGATGATGGTAAAAGATGAAGAATCAAATAATAAAAGGGAATTAATTCTTAGTTTCTCATATTTAATTTCTTTTTCTACTATTTAATATTAATACAAATAATGATATAATTAATAGGGGTATATAAGAAAAAAAAAATAATAAAATTATTAGAATTCTAAAACGTCTTATATTATGAACCCAAAGTATTTTTTATAATTTTAAACGGTACTTATTTTATAGCAGTGGTTTATTATGGCCGTTCTTATTCCTAAACGACCGTTCTCCATATCAGACTGAAGAACGGCCGTTCTGACTACAAGTAAAAGCAAACTTCTATTAAGAAAGTCTGAATCTCAAAAGTTGAGAACGTCCGTTCTACTATCTGGAACGGCCGTTCTCAGGTTCTGTCCTTGTGTTCCATTAAGAACGACCCGTTTTAAAACTTTTGGTTGTAGAATCTTTTCAATGTTTTGAACATCCGTTCTCAAGTTGAGAACGGCCGTTTTCCGCATTGGACGAGACTATATATAAAGATTGTTCATACTGTATAATGGAAAAACCTAACCATACAAAATATTCTTGTACTATCAAATTGTAGATCTGAATTTCTCTGTTAAGAAGAAAAAGTACTTGTTTTGAAGGTATTTTCTCTTTTCTCTCTCTTTTCACTTTATTGTAGTTTTATTACAATAAAAATAATTTGAAATAAAATGAAATATAGTATTTTAGAATAGGATGTAATAGAATAAAATAAAATATATATTTATGTAAATAATTTGTAATATGTAATGTTAGAAGTTTAGAATAAGTTGTAGTTGTTAATATTATCATAGAGTACCGTTGCTAATAGGAGTATTGGTGTCTAATTCCTTCTTACTAGTAAGGTGTCTAATTCCTTCTTACTAGTAAGGTGTCTAATTCCTTCTTACTAGTAAGGTGTCTAATTCCTTCCTACTAGTAAGGTGTCTAATTCCTTCCTACTAGTAAGGTGTCTAATTCCTTCCTACTAATAACTAGTATTTTAAAAAAGTACTTTTCTTTTTCTAATGTTATGAGTAAAATATTGGTGACAACTTCTAAAACTCATTTTTTAAAACTATTAAATTAAAGATGGTTAGGTTATCTGACATTTCTTGATTAATGTAGTTATTTTTAAAAGAAAGTCTCAACCATCGATTATCGGTTTATAATAACTATAAATTCATTGGGAGTATAATTATAATAATGATTTATAATAAAATATAAAGTTTTCTTAAAATATATATTCACAGTTTTTAAAGTTCTAAATGTATATGTATAAATATTATAGTGAAAATTTATTAAAGTATGTTTTTAAGAATAGTAATTTCATATTTTTTAAAAAGTTAAAATATTTAAATAAATTTTAATTTTATATAAAATATAATTATAAATAAAATAGAAATATAAAATACATATATTAAAAATGAAAACTTTTCTTATATATATTATATTAAAATATAACTAATGTCAAATAAAAATATGAAATAAAGATCATGCAAGTAAACTATTATTAATTCTTAATATATTTTTTTATATATTATAATTTTTTAATTTTAAAATATAATCAATCTCTGATATAAAGATCATAAAAGTAAAAGATTCTTATACATATACATAATGTATATATAAATTCACATAGTTTACATATTTATGTGTATAAAGATAAATTAAAGGTTAAAAAACATGTAAAAAGTGAGGTTCATAGTATGTCAATGAACTCATCTACAAAAATTATATACTTTAGGGTCTAAACTGCGCTTGCAATTGTCGGAGAGAGACTAATGGAAGAAAAGGATTATAACAAAAGCCATCGGAATTAGATAGAGGGAGACATGTTGTTTTCTTGAATCTTGTGGTGCCCAACATATGTCCACTTCTTTTCCTTACATTCTTACTTACAATCTCTATAATCCTTCCATACTCCTCTTTCTCTATTTCTGGTAAGCATTTCTTCCTTACAATTCTGAAGATGCTGTACTCATTAGTGAGTGCCTGGTTTATGAAGATATTTTTATTTCTTTTCACATACAGAAATATGAAATTCAGACTCATATGACAAGCTATGGTTCTGAAAGAATCACTAATAAAATTCCACATCTAGAAGCCAATTTACTCCGAAATTTAGACAAAAACGGAATTGTGATCCTCGGGTCGTGGGTCGAAACGGGCGATGTTTTAGTGGGTAAATTAACACCTCAAATGGCAAAAGAATCCTCGTATTCCCCCGAAGATAGATTATTACGAGCTATACTTGGCATTCAGGTATCCACATCAAAGGAAACTTGTCTAAAACTACCCAATGTTTTTTCTTTTATCAAAATTGAAAAATCCCTAATTTATAAGGTAGAATTTTTTTTTCACTAAGCACTATATTCTCGTTGTCCTTTACAATTCTTTATGCTTGTCATGTTATTTCTAAACATCCCAGATTTTCATAATTGGTAACAAATGATGTTATATTTTGTATCTATTAATCACTATGAAGCTGGGACAGTGACACTGAATATGACATACATACGAACATTGTAATATTTCTAATTTCTAATAGATAGGACACATAGGGACACATATGTATAAATGCATCATTTCGTCATCATCAACATTGAGAAAAATACTTTAACTCAGTTTGTCTAAAGTCAAAATTAACAACATCTAAGAATTTCACAATGAGAATGGATAAAATTGCTCCTGATAGTACATATATAATTTAGATGTTATTGATTATATAGGATTTGGACATTTTTCATAATCATAATGGAAATTTAAAAAATAAACTTATGAATTTTTTATTCCTAACAAAATATGTTGTTTGTCATCATTAATATTGTGTTGAAATCATGTTATAACTCCATCAATGTTGTGTCAAAGATGAAAAAAAATTATTGAAATTAGATACTTCATGGGTACCTATTGAATAGGTATAAGTGTCCGATACATGTAGAACTTATGAGAAGTGTGTCCAAGATTCATATGTAGGTTACTCAATATTTTAGGTTCTATCAAGTGATGTGCATTCTGTTTCTGTATCAAATTTTAATGAATGTAAGTTTTGTAATTTTATTTTCATGGATACTTGCTTTCATGTTTGTTTTTATGAGATATGCCTACCTACTATTAATGGATTATGCCTTACTTTCAAAATTTAGTTCAATGACATGGATTCCTTTTCAACCTTAAGTTGTACCTAAATTTGTGTTGAATGTATTGTAAACATGTTAATAATTTAAGTGTTATTTGTCTAATTTGCCTACTTGTTCTAACTTGATTATTTATAATTTATTGTGATTATAAGGATAAATATGGGCCCTACAGCAATTGTGGATTTATCTAGTGACGATGAAAGTGAAACAGTTTGTTTGAAAGCTGTTAAGTTGGAAGGAGATTTTGTTATGAATAAGAGATCTCAATCTCAAAGTCGTACTACTGGAGATGATTCTGAAGAAAACATAAGTTCTAATGGTCCAAGTACAGGTCATAGTAATTCCAGTGTGTTGGAACAAGGACCATCCTCGGTTGATGACACAGGCATTTCTTATGTGTCACCCATTGGTGTAGCACCCCTGTGCAGGCAGTTTTGGAAAGCTGGAAACTATGATGATGAGATTCGTTCTAATGTCACGGTTCAAAGTAATCAATATAGTTTTTGATCAGATTGATATAGCTTTCTAAATTGGTTCCATGGCTGCAACTCCCCTATACAATGTTGTGTGTACAAGTTTATATAAATACATCTTGAATTGTTACCATTTTTCTTCTTGGTTGACTTTCATAGGTATTACAATTCTTATCTCTTTGTTATGCTTTTTGGGATGCAGATGCTAAAAATTATCTACATGTGCACCCCATGTTCCTTCACTCGAATGCAACATCACATAAGTGGGCTTTTGGTGGTATGTTCTTACCATCTCTATGAACTTGTTTCTTATCATGAACATTTTAATCAATCACCTTTGTGACATTTTTCTGGTATGATTCTTTTTTCTGTTTGTAGCCATAGCTGAGCTTCTTGATAATGCGGTTGATGAGGTGATTATTCCTGATGTTTGAACTATTGAATTGCATAATATTTTAAATGTATTAGCTATCGTTTTCTTTTGTCGTCTGCAGCACATTAAGCTATTGTCTATGCCTGCTGATGGTACATTGCATGGATTACTGTAAAACATAAATTGTTGTTACTATTTTGTGCCTTTTCCATCTTTTTTAAGCCATTAGTACATATTTTCATTTCATTTTTGTTCTTATTTTGTTTTGCATTGTTAACATTTGTTCTTAGGATAGATCCAAAATGGGGCTACCTTTGTCATTGTAGATAAAACTTCAAATCCAAGGGATAGAAGTCCAGCATTGTTGATTCAAGGTATATACTGCATGTGAAAATTTTCAATATAGGAACATATTTGTCTGAATCTTTATTGTGGTTTTAAACTTTGGTCTTAATCTTTCCTATTTACATTGAATAAAGTGATCCTAATTGTTTTTTATTTGATTCTAACACTTGAAATTAGATGATGGTAGTGGAATGGATCCAGAAGCAATGCGTCGTTGCATGAGTTTTGGATTTTCTGATAAGAAGTCACAGTTTGCTATTGGACGGTGTATGGATCTTGACTTAATTTTCTGCTATCATTTTTGTATTCCCTTCCATATTTATTTTTCAATTGAGTTTTATAGATGGAAATGGCTTCAAGACCAGTACTATGAGGCTTGGTGCAGATGTCGTAGTCTTCAGCTGCCATCTTAATAATAGGTATGTGTCTACTAATGAACATAACATTACAATAAAGTTGATGAAGGCAATGTGTCTCCTGTTGTATTTGCAATCACCTTATTATCAGAAAGAAAGTATGAGAAATATTGATTATGTAGATTCTAGAGGCCATATCCACATGATGTATTTATGCATCTATTTTTTAGTTGATCTTTTGTGGGAAGGAAATGAATACTTTTCTGTATATAACCTTAGAGAAATATGAAGATATAGTAAGCTTGTTTAGAAATTGAAATGATAGGCTCTTTATGTTAGTAACGAATCAATTGTATGTGTGCTCATTGTTATTGATAGCAAATTCCTTTTGACTTTTTTTTGACTATTTTTGCACTTATTTTCTTGGTTGGTAGATAGGAAGGTTTTTCAACAAGCCAATTGTATGAAGTTAATGGAGAATGAATTATTATCTTTTTTTATTGTTTTTGTTTTTATCAGGATTTTGACTCAAAGCATTGGACTTCTGTCATATACGTATTTGACACAAACACAACTTGATAGAATAGTAGTGCCCATGGTAAGTGGTATTTCTCATTTTTGACTACTTGAAGGTTTTGGTTGAAATTTACTTCTCAACCTCTCTATGCTTATACGATTCTTAACTTTATAGTGGACAACTATCATATGTTTCATTTTCCTTCTTGTTTGATTGGAAGTACATATGTGCGTTTCTTTTGTATGATTTTGTATGATTATTTTATAATTTTTATGCTAGATATCTTATGCATGACATTGTATTATGACAAATTGCTCAAGAATTTGATCCTTATTGCCCTAGTTCTTCTAAATGATCTACGTAGTTAGATATGTAGCTTATTAGTTTCACCTATCAACTTAAGTTTTCAAGAGAGTTGGTATTTGATAATTGACATGGTAGTGAGTATCATGTGCTACACAATTCAGATTGTATGATATGATACAATTCTCCTCCTGGGTGATGGATCATTTGAACACTTGTTTTTGTTCTTGAATCATTCTTATATCATAATTGCATTTGGAACCAGAAGAATCACGATTCTTGTTTGAATCGCACACTAAATCGTGGGTGAAACTACATTTGGATCTAAGTCCAAAACAGGTCAGGTTGCATGACTTGATTTGGAAGAGACCCTAAATTTGCTTCTTCTTTTTTGCGAAACTAAGTGGGAAAAGATGTGAAGTGATTGTACATTTCCTCCAACGATGCCCTCTTATTATTTTGCTCTTTCCTCACTTCTAAACTCAACCATAATTTTTATTCTCCACCTACACCTGTCACCCACTTATCCCTTTTGTTCCCATGTCTACTTAGTAAACTAAAATTTCGGTGGAGCTGTAAATGTTCCCTTCTAACACTTGAAGTTTTCTAAGACTAAGATCTAAAATCTTCAACTTGGCTAGACTTGGGTGACCTAGACGATCATGCAAAAGCTTTGGGGTTGAAGTAGCAACACATGACACAGATGGTGGACTTGTTTTCAGATAATAAAGTCCTCGTAATTCACGTCCTTCTCCAATCAGACGACCCGTACCATGTTCCTGTATAACAAAGGAATGAGCATCAAAGGTTACAAAACAGTTCAAGGAGCGAGTTAGCTGACTTAAAGAAACTAAATTATAAGGACAATGTGGAATGTACAAGCCATCATTCCTTTTTGTTGTTTTCCTCCAATAGCTTCACAACTATTTCCTTAACATCATTTGGAACATTTACACAATCACATTGCCTTCATTCGAACAGGATGGTGTTTCATTTTTGCAACACCACCCCCAACAAACATGTGAGCAAATTTTTCATTTCACTTGAAGTCTATGAGGGAGAAATCTTTCATAGTATTGTGAAGTAGAATCAGCTTCTTTCATCTTAGCTTGACCCATTCTTCAACAAAATACAGCAGCATACAACAAACAAGGGCCAGTCTGTAATATTGACGATGACACAAATAGTAGAACAACATAACAATACTAACTACACTTGTTGACAACAATGATTTGATGCACTGTTTATACTATTCATCTAGTAATAAAATTTCTATAGTGAAGTTTTTATTTGTTTCAATTTACATCACTTATCTTTTTCAATTTCAGGTGAATTATGAATTTAATACATTGACTGGATCGTTGGAAGTATTAAATGGCAATGAGCATTTTATGTCTAATTTATCCTTGTTGTTGCGTTGGTCACCATATTCATCAGAGGCAGATCTTCTGAAACAAGTTAGTTTCTACATTTTCCTTTTAACCCTATTATTTTACTTTGTTAAAATATGCTACCATCATGTATGGTGTGAGATTGCAATGTTTGGGTTGGGTTTAAAATGTCATTCATTTGTGCGTGTAAATTGATTTGTTGTGATATTTTGAGATTTGGCACTAAATGACACTAATTTTGTTTGTATTTTCACATATATGTTAAGTGTGTCTTGCATCAACATGTATGCAGATTTTTTGGTTGATAACTTCTTCTCATGATGCCTCACATGCATTGTTGAGTCTTCTAGTTCTAGGGTCTGCCCAAATATTCTAGTTACATATTCTTATTGTTGATTTGATGTGCTAACCTTGTAAAGAACGAAACAGAATTTGTGTAGTAATTGTATCATGTACAATCACTAATCTTAATGGAAATAAGAAAATTGGAAAGTAACTAAAAATAGGAAACTAAAATCCATTGATGTCCAAGATAAATCACATATATTATGTGACAGTTACAACACCCCCTTTAAGTTAGTGAATGAATATCAATCATTCCTAATTTGCTCGTGAGAACTTGAAACGTAGCACTTGGAAGCCCTATTGAGAACTTTTCTTTGATGAAGTGTCTATAGATCTTGTCGAAAGGAGTAACGTGGAGGATGGTAATGCTCTAGTATCATGTTGAGATGAGAGAAACCAAAAAGGAATATAATGAATTTAGTTGTAAGATATTTTCCTATGAAGTCATACATATCCCTACTTAATGTAATCGACTCATATCTCTAGCATAATCAAAACACTTCACCTTGAGTGAGAGCATATGTATTGCATGTAGAGCTGTCAAAATAGGCTTGGCCCGATGGGCTGGCCCGTATAGCCTATGATTTAGGTCAGGCTAGGCTTAAAAAATTGTGGCCTAGATAACAATAGACACTTTTTAGCTTGACCCATTTGGCCCGTAGGCTAATGGGTTGGTCCGTTTATTTTTTATATTAGTTTTTTATTCTTAATTGTTATGTTGTCATACCAAAGAAGAAATCCTAGTGTTTCAAAGTCTTTGTTCTCTTTTTCATCTCTTCTCTTCCTTTCTCACTTGAGGGAGAGGATCCATTACAGTAGCTCTTTCATTTCCTCTACTGCAATGTTCTTAATTTTGCACAAACTTTCATACAAATATATTGTCTATTTATATATTATTTACTATTGACAAAAATATTATATTATGGATATGTTGGGTGTTTGACTATTTTGGAAGTATTTAGTATGTGCTCTAAGTTTGTTTTACAGGTTTTTCAAATATAAACAGTTTTACAGAGACATTTATGTAAATATTATATATATATATATATTTATATTGTTGATAAAAAATTATATTGTAGATATATTGTAATATTTTTTTAATTTTTAATTAGGCTAAAAATGGCTCGTTAGTCCGTTGGCTTAAAATAGGGTCAGGCTAGGCTAAAAATTGTGGCTTGTTTTAAAATATAGGTCAGGCTAGGCTATCAAATTTTCTGAACTTGGCCCGTAGGGCCGAGCCAGGTTGGGTCAGGCCGTCTGTTTTGACAGCTCTAATTGCATGAGACAAACCTATAAATGTCATCAACATAAGACCCTTGAGAGACTTCGTAAACATGTCTGCCAATTGGTTATGATGTTGAGAAAATACTTAAGATTAAACAAATACAACAGAAATGTATTTAGAGGGTTTAATCACACCACTCTCATGATCTCATATATATAGATACAATGGAAGATGGAAAGCCAAAGATTAGAAAAGTCTAAACTTTTGAAAAATACTCTTTGGCATTGTCACTTTTGAAAAATTTAATTACTTGACCAATTTGATTTTTGATTTCATTCAAAAAGGATGTAAAGATGGATTACAATTTTGAACGATCTTTCATAAGGTAAACCCAAGTACATTCATTAATAAATGTGACAAAATACCAAAATCCAAAAGATCAGACATGACTTGGTCCCCAAATATATGAGTGAAAGTTCTTTTGGGAAAAGAGTTTCTAACATGTTTTCCTAGTTGGCATGACTCACTCTAAAGTCTGAAGACTACTAATTTTAGGTACCATTTGTTTTAATTTTGTCAAGTGTGGGTGACCCAAATAATCATGCAACAGTTTTGGAGATGAAGATGCAAAACAAGACAAATGTGGGTTGGCTCCAAAATAGTATAAACCTTTAGATTCATATCCTTCTCCAATCCATCTCCCCGTGCCACGTTCTTGCATTACAAATGAATTGGCATCGAAAGTTATTGAGCAATTTAAAGACTTCGTTAATTGACTTAATGAAATAAAATTAAAAAGACAAGAAGGGACAAAGAGGGCAGATTTGAGATTTAAGGAAGGAGAAAGAAAAACTTGACCAACTCCCTTTGATGAAACTTTGGAAAAGAAAGGGACGAGAACAAAAAGGTATTATCGGAAATGTGATAAGAAGCACTTGAGTCAATTATCCAGGAACTTTAACCTGCCACAATTTGAAGATGCATGTCATTGACGAATTGAGAGTCGTAGATGATTGCATCAAGCTGTTAGACATTAGCCTTAGATATTATTGGTATTCTTCATCTAAGAATTTTGGATCAGCAACATCGATTTTAGAGATATTGGCAGTCTTGTCAAGAAAACCATGCAAAGAGAAACAATTCTCCTGAACATGACTCATCCTTTTACAATATGAGATATGACCAAACCATCTTTAAATTGTGCAACTTCTGTACCAAGGAAATATCTAAAGTGTCCAAGATTTTTAGTATGAAACTTTTGAGCAAGATACTGTTTTAATTGGGCAATGCTCTCCTTATCATTGCTTGTGATAATGTTCTCCACATATGTTATGAGATATATACATTCTTGGGGAGAATTACAATAAAACACAAAATGATCTCCATCATAGGAGAGAGAAAAGAGAATCAAACTACCTAATAAAATCAATGCATCCGCCACCACATGGGAGGAAGCGCATAAAGGAGGTGACTTGGGTGTAGGTTGGTTGGCCATCAGATGCTTGAGGAATGGGATAGAAGACGCACGTGATGGTGTGTGGATGGATGGTTTGTGTCGACCTTTTGTGGGTTGGATAGATTGGCGTGGTGTGATTCCAACCTTGTAAGTTGTGCACTTAAACATAGGAGAAAGGTTCACACAAGATAAATCCTCCAGAAAGAGTGGGTCTATTGGGTTAAAACCATAGTAGTTAATCCCGGATAGCGGCGCGGAGCGCCCGAGCCGGGATGAAGCGGAGCGGGATAACCGCTATTTGGATATGTATTTATATATATTAAATAATTAATAATATATATAAAACAATACTATCAAACAATACTTTAAATAAAATGTTTACAAAACAAGATTCTAAACTAAAGATTGATTAAAAACAATAAACATTAGAGTTTAATCCTCTTCTTCATCTAGATCAAAGTTTTTCTCTTCTTCAAATTCATCATCACCACTAGCATTAGAATTATATTCATCTTCCTCTACTTCATCATCACCAAAGTCTTCTTCCTCCACCTCTTCCATCACTTTTTTTTCTTTGTCTTTCTTGGATGTTGATGCAACGGTTGCTGTCTTGTTCACTTGGGTATTTCTCGTAGTATATTTCAAAGGTTCACTAGCTCCACTTGCCTTGCCAACATCTCTCCAAGTCAAAACATCATCATCAAACACCAAGTCATTTTCAAAATCATTATCTTCATCAGATTCTCCCAAGAGCCATTCATTGTTTTCATCATCAACTTCATTTAAAACAATAGGATCAATTAGATCCTGACACTCAAAGCGTTCTTGAAGAGCTTCATTATATTTGATAAAAACCAAGTCTTGAAGTTTTTGATGCTCCAGCTTACTTCTCTTCTTTGAGTGAATCTATAGTAATTTAAAATAAGAAGGTTAGTTAAATAATTAAGTTTCCATTTTCAATGTACACTCAATTAAGTCATTAACTTACATGCTCAAAGGTACTCCAATTATGCTCACAACCAGACGAGCTATAAGTCAAGCTTAGAACCTTAATAGCCAGAATTTGCAATTGTGGTGTATGTCCTCCATACATCTTCCACCACTCAGCTACAAAGGAAGTATTATATAAGTAAATTATCAAATAACCATGAAATTAAGGACTTAAGGCTTAAAAAAAGTCTCACTTACCAGGAGCCATTTTCACCCTTGCTCTCACTGCTGGAGGAATACCAAACCTTCCTCCAGCCCTTTTATATATTGCCAATTGATTGTAAATGGCATCAACAATGTCATCATTTTCACTAAGCTTTTCAATACATTTGAAGAGGCCATCCACCACTTCATTATGCCTCCATTGTTGTTGGATTTCTATAATAGAACTCAGGATTTAGATAATGTCCTGCTGCATGCAAAGGATGATGGAGTTGGCAATCCCACCTTTTATCAATGATTGTAAATATGTCCTTATATTTTTCTTCATTATGATTGAAAAAATTTTGAATTGTCTCTTTGGCCCTTTTCATTGCTTCATAAATGTAATCCATTGCTGGTTTTTTTTCATTATCAACCAACCTCAACACACGAACAATAGGTCCCATAGCTTTTAAAGCGTAGATAACATCCTTCTAGAATGATGGCATAAGAACAACATCCATTGCTTTCTTCCCTTTAGCTTCCTTGGGTCCCTTTGATTGTAACCATTCATCGGAAGTAAACATATTTCAAAAGTTAAAAAATCTGAAAAGTTAAAAAAAAATCTGAAAAAAGAGAAAAAGAAAAAACAGAAGCGCACGCTACCTGCAGCAGCTCCGACTTCTGGTGACGCTTCCCGACGATGCTTCCGTGTGGAAGAGAGAAGTGAGAGAGTGAGAAGCGAGAGAGTGAGAAGCGAAAGATGAAAATGAAGAAGATGAAACGGAAATGGGAGAAGGGAGATTAAAAACCTATGAATAGTACCAGAAATACCCTTAATGAAGGGTAAATCGCCGGCGCGACGCTATTCCCGCGTTTCCGCCACTCTCGCGACGCTCCCACGACGGCCGATTTGGTTCCGCGATGCTCTTCGGCTGGCGTCGCGCCTCCGACCCGCGTCGCTCTGGCGTGGAGCGATAGCGGCCGCAACAGCCGCTATTGACAACGCTGGTTAAAACAATTTTGAAAAAGGCTCTAGATCCCATGTTAAACTATAGGAAAGAGAAAAACATTGAGTTGAAACTAAGTATTTATGAGACAGTATGGTTGCTTAATTTATGTATGGAAAATGGAATCAAGAGGAGATTTGATGTGCTCTAATAATAAAGATATGATATGGGAAAATAAAACTTTCTTAATTGTACATATATAATCTAAACATTCTTGATTGTATAAAATTTAATCTTTTTTCTATAATTATAATAAACAACACCATATCAACAATGTGTGACGAATGGAATTATACAAACAATACATGATAAATTGTCACAACGAACAATAGTAGTGAGCAATATTAAGCAATGGAAATCTTGCTCCCAGGATTAAGAGCTTAAATAGCAAGATGAAAGAAACAAAATTTGTGTCTCAATTGTTAAGTGATGTAAATCATTAATATCCCTTTTTGAATGGTAAAATAAATGAGGAAAAACAAAGAGTAGGACACTAGGATCTCATAATATCCTAAAGATAAATAATATCTCATGAGATCCAAAAGATAAGTCAAAGTGAGAGGAGATTTTTTGAATGTGCTCAAATATTTTTACCACTCAACAAATGGATTTCTTTATAACAAGAATGATTGTGAAGATGCTAAATAACAACTACTAGTTTTAAGAGAAGAATTATTAGAACAACAAAACTCTCTAAGATACATTGAACTATGTTCTGTTCATCATTAACTGAACTACTTGAAAGATAATAAATATTAAAATCTCCTATTCCAATTGTTACACATCACATGATATTTACAACAATAATATATTAATTTGTTTCATGATATTGGTTGCTATCTTGATATAGTAGTAGCTTATTTTGACTTGAAAAATTTCCGTTCTGTTGTAGTTTGACGACATTGGATCTCATGGTACTAAAGTTATTATCTACAATTTGTGGTGCAATGATGATGGGAATTTGGAGCTAGACTTTGACACAAATTATAAGGTTGTATTCGTTATTTTATTTGTTTTGTTTTTTCTTACTTTATTCTGTTGTTATAATCTTGCTTTGTTGCTAATGAGGGGTTATTCATATATTTAGGATATTCGTATTGCTGGGGATGTCAAGCGTATCGATACACTTAAAGCCTGGAAGAGTGTAAATGAGGATCACATTGCTAATCGGTTTCGTTACTCTTTACATGTATGCATGATTTTGAAAAGTATGGTGAACTGAAAATTTAGAGTTGAATTTTCTTGAGTCTAATATTCTCATGTTACTTAGGTATATTTGTCCATATTGTACTTGAAGATACCGGAAAGTTTTCAAATTATATTGCGAGGGCAAGTTGTGAAGCCACATAACATTGCTGATGATCTTAAATATCCTCAATTTGTTAAATATGCACCAATCATTGGTGGATCTGCAAAGGTAATTGCATAACTTTTGGAATATTTTTAATTATATATCAATTGAGAGGTATTCAAGTGTATACATTACTTGATTGTATCATTTGTTGATGCTCACACCCATTTTACTTGGATATACTTACTAAGTCACTGACCAAGTTTAAGCAATTTCAAGTTATGGTGTTTTAAAAAAACAACCATGGTATATTTAAGTGGTGGACTGATGTCTGCCACAACATAGTTAAGACAAATCAAGTTTTGCATGGCGGCTCATAGGGCCTTATTGGGTGTCGTAGAGTGGTGGTTCGGAGCGCTCGTTGTGGAAATTACAAGCCACACGATATTACTCTTCCTTAGGAAGAAGAATCCTCTAGTCAACATGACCCGACCTGAGGCACTTAAAACTCTAATTTTTCTATCTCAGATGTTTCTATTTTTGGGCTAATGCATATTAGGTCAGCCTAATAGTATTTTTTTTAACAAAGGGTTAGGCCATACAACTTGGCCCAAACCCAACAAACAACTGCATCATAAAATAAACCTATCACACCCACCCATAACCTCCTTTGGTTCTGGCGTAGCTGTGCTGCTATCCCACTACAACACTGTCATTGCCCCAATATTGTCATCCTACTACAACATTGTCATTGTCCCACCAATGGCATCCTATTGTCCTACCATTGTCGTGACACCACGACCACCTCTAGTTTCACTGCAAGTCCTCTTTTTTTTCTTATGTCCTCTTCGTTTGGTGCCACTAATCCTCTTAAATTATTTTTTTTTCTTTTGCGCTCAATAATTATTCTCTAAATATCTAAAGCATTTAATCACCTATTTTCAAGCAACCCCATGGTAACTGAACAAGGCATTTCAAGAACATCCAACATATAATGAGAAATTTAGTATATTTTTTTTATATTTAAGTCTGGAACTTTAATTTGGTGGTGTTTTGATTTGACTTTTTTATTAATTGAATTTCTAGACATGATATTATTATTAGTTATATGGTTGTCATTCATAATGTTTAGCATTATAATTATATTTCTGTATTTTTTAATTATATATATGTATGGTTGTCGTTCATAATGTCTCCATAACCTGTTATGGCTTCTGATATTTTTTCATATAGGATTTTTGGGGTTGCTGATTTTTCCGTTATCCAATATTTGATAACACTGGTTGAAAGTCAATTTCAACTTTTTGTAAAAGTTGTTCAAGTAGATTGGGCAAGTGAGTATGAACTGATTGTATCATATTTTGCATCACGTGGGATCACTAACAAGTTAATTTGCCCACTCACCCATCATCAAAATGAGATTGTGGCAAGAAAGCATAATCATATTGTGGATCTTGGCCTTATATATCGCGCTCATGCATTCACTACTAGTGTTTATCTCTTCATTTTGACATTCCATACTTGAAGCTCTTTGGTGTGTTACCAAACTACAACTTTTTAGCAATTTCGTCCTCAAAATAGTGCATATTTCTTGGTTATTCCATCTTCACCGAAGTTTACAACTACATGGTTATAGATGGCAAAATTTGTGTCTTTTTAAAGATGTTCTATTTAATGACCTTTGCTTTCACTATCCAAGTATGTTCTTGAACTATTCTCCAATTCTTTAGTCTCCCTCGACTGCTACACCTATTATCACTCCTCCACCATCCTCTCTTTCATTAACAACATCATCCTTTTATCTACAACTTCTCAATCTTAAGGTGCTAGTCCCGACTAAGCCCATCCCAATCACCTTCCAACACCAACCACTCAAACTCACCAGCTTCTCTACCTCCACTGCATGCAAAAACACCCAATGCATAGTACTTCCTTGGATTACAAACCCATTGGATGCAAATGGTTTTTCAAGTCAGCATGATGGGTTTGTTAGCAAATACAAAGCCCACCTTGTGGTTAAAGGTTTCCATCAACAATTTGGTAATGGCTATGATATAACTTTTTCTCTAGTCACCAAACAAGTTAATTGCATGTTTAATTGGGCTCTTAAGCAAAATAAAGTAAGTAATGCCTTTTTCAATCGTGCTTTTGTTGACAAACCCTTAGTCAACATCTTCACTGGGATATCTATGGAAAGCACACCCAACAAGACTTGTTTGACAAAACTATCTTGGGATGTAGAGAAAAAACTATCTTCTACTAGTTGTAGTTCTTGGCACTTTTAAGTACTGTTATTTGGGTTATCTTTGTAGGGAACTGCTTTGACAGTCACAACAATTGGATTTCTTAAGGAAGCTCCTCAAGTCAATATCCATGGTTTCAATGTATATCACAAAAATCGGCTTATACTGGTAATTGTAACCCAACATGTTATAATATTCCTAGTTGGTTATGTTTATATACATATATATATATGTTATAATATTCCTAGTTGGTTATGTTTATATATATATATATATATATGTATGTATGTATATGTATGTATGTATTGAGTTTTGTTTGTATGTATATATTTTTATTGATTAATTAGTAAATTCTCTAGAAATTTTAGTATTTGGCTGGGTAAAATTTTATATTTTGTGTAAAACACATGCATTTCCTATTTACGTTTTTAGGGTTGGGAGGGAAAAAAGAAGGGGTGAAGGATTCAAGCATGTATATATTCACCATTTACCTTGTTCATTGTGTTGTGTTCAGGGTAGAGTTCCCTAAACATGCTTGAAAATGAAAACCTTATTTATAAGTTTCTTTATGCTTTGTTTGGTTGACATGGGAAAATAAGTTATATTGAAATCAAAATTATGAGTTGGAATATGTGAAAATCTGATATGGGGTTCATTTTAGTGAATTACATTTAAGGTGTTTGATGAAATGACAATTATGAAGAAAAACTCAAGAAAGATTTCCATTGAACACGAAGATAATCCAAAGGTTATCCAAGTGTGAAGGTGCACTTTTTATGAGTTCAAGAGGAGGAAGAGAATGCAAGAAACTAAACAAGATTCAACAAGAGAAAGTGGTGAAAAATAAGGTGCTGGAAAATTAAAGAACATAAGCTTAAGAACATGGAAATAAATGGATGCAGAGGTTAAAGAGAGAAGAGGGTGCTACATGTCACTTAGGGGATGGACCAATCCATGATGAGTGGTGTTTGTTGTCACTTGAGCCAAGGATCAAGATAAAACACCAACGAGAATGAACACTCCTAGAAACACAAACAAGGCTTATGACCAAAGCTCTCTCTAGTTCATAAACATGTTCAACCCTTTTACAAGTGGGGAATACCTCCTTATATAGGCATGAGAAGGAGACCTAGAGGGAATTACAATACACATGATCCTAGGAATATTTCCTTCTAAAATCAGCCACCTAGAGACTTGGAGAGCAAGACACCAAAAAGGGGAGGCACCCTAACTTGGAAGGCAAGGGGTGCTACTCCCAATGTTCTAGAAAGTTAAAGGAGACCTCTCCCTCCTCCAAGGGTCGTCCAAGGTGTCTGGGCCTAGGGTCCAAAGCTCCCTTCTTCAAATAGGGCTCCCAACATGAAAAAGGCGGTGTCCTTAAGCAATCTTACAAAAACAAGACAACATTTGTCTAGAAATTAAGACATGATATAAATGTTAAACAAACTAAAGGAAGAGGATGTGGAAGAGGTGCCCCTTTTAATCATACTTCTTGTGATCCTCCTACTCTCCTTAGCGGGTCATAGGCTAATAAAAGACAAAGTGAAAGTTAAAGGTTTTTGGTTGTTTCAAAATTGTTTGACTTATTTGAATGGGTTAACTTGTTAGAATAGGTTAACTTTTCTGTACCTATTTGACCTATGTGTAGACTGATCAATACTTTTCTATATCTCTTTGATGTAAGGATTCTTATAAATGAATGAATTAGCCATGGTTTAAGCTGGGAGGAGAGAGAATCAGTGTCAAGAACACTGTGCAAGGGAGCTAAAGGGGAAGAAGGGCCAGAAAGTGTTGTACAAGCAAATATGGGATGTTGAAGGGGCAGCAATGCCACTGAAGGAAAGAGTAGAGGGAATAGACTCCTGAACACAGAAGTAAATGGAGGATCGTGCCATGTCTGTTAAAGCTAAAATTTTGGTATTGAATGTTTAGTTTAATCATAAAGGCAGAACAGGAGAAAAACATATGATTTGCAAATGAATACCTTAAGAGAGAAGTGTGGCTATACAAGAAAGGATAAGGATACAAAATATTATGTCATGATACCTATTGAGAAAAAGATACCAAAATAAATTTAGTTAGCATGGACACATGAAGAAAAGGTTACTAGAGTGTAGGGAGACACTAGTATGGAGACTCTAGAGGCAATAGCCTTATGAAAAACGGGTAGAGAATCCAAGAAGGGCACTATGGGAAATTCTTACAAGGGATTTTGTGCTGTATAATATCTTTGAGAACTTAGGTTTCAACCCAAGTTTAGCGACATTGTGTGAGCCCCATGTAGCTGACCTCACGTGGTGGGAAAAGGCTATTCTTGTTATCATCATTGTTTTCCTTCTCCAAAGGATTCCTTGTGCTATTTGTAGTTTCCCTTTCTCTATTTTGAATATATTCTTCTAAAAATATTGTAAAATTACAAAATTTTAAATTTTAAATCATTTTGTTTATTGTCTATTCTTTTACCATTTTTGTTTTCTGTTTTTACTCCTAATACTGTTGTTACCCTTTCCTTATACCAGCCATTTTGGCAGGTTGTAAGCTATTTGGACAGTAGGGGTAGAGGAGTTGTTGGTGAGTAATATGTTACTATGCACTTTCATGTTTTATTTGATATTTAGAGACGTACTGCACCTGCAGTGTATGGGTTCCTAACTACGATAAGTAATCTATGGTAATTTCAGGTATCCTGCAAGCAGATTTTATTGAGCCAACACATAACAAACAAGATTTTGAGAGAACTTCCCTGTTTCAAAAGCTTGAAGTGCGATTGAAGGAGATGACATGGGAATACTGGTATAGTGTTTTGTGTGATACGTGCTCCACTTTGGAACATGACAAGCGTTTGGTTTGTGTAAATTAAGTTGTGACAAGCAATCAGCATATGCTTAAATATTTTTTTAAGTTTTTAGGAATTAGTATTCTGAAAGGTTGCGTCCTGGTGCAACTTCTTGGCACCAGTTGATTGAGTTTGAATTCCTCTTTGCTAGGAGTGGCAATATGAGCCCAAAGTGTAAAATTTGCCATGCAGAATTAGGTTGTTAAACCCATAGACTGCCCTGCCAACCCTAGTCAGCCAGTCCGCCCTTTTTTTTTAAGAAAATGAAAATTTTATTAAGTGTGTTTAGGCTTAGGATTCTTGCTTTGTAATTTTATTTTTACTTTTTAGTATTTTTAAGAAATCAAAACATTTTTGTTATTGTTAGTTTGTTTTTAAACTCAATTTGTTTAGTCTAGTTTAGCTTTAATATCTGACATGTCCAGTATTCTATTTAAATTTCTGCAGGGATACACATTGTACATTGTTTGGGTACAAAGACAAGAGGAAGCTTACAGCTGCATCAATGCAAAGACCACTGGCTATAGAAAAACCGGTCCTATTGAACAAAAGTTCCTCATCTCTTGTCAATGCATACGGGAATTCCTTCCAGTGTTCCAAAAATCTGCAAAGATTGGAACAAGGTAACCGCTTTTATGAAAAACAAAACCTTACGCCATTAGCTTAACCAATTTTATCTAGTTATTGTTTCTTTATTCAGGTTCTCAGAATAAGAGGAAGAAGACACATGAACTTGTAGACCTTCTCAATACGCAAAAGCATGCAAGGACAGATAATGTAACCTGTGTTGGTTTCATTCAGAATAAACAGGTCTGCATTTGCTTCATCATTATGTTGAAATTTGGTAGTGCATATCATTTTGTGACATATTTTCCCATTATATATGTGTTGGAGATTCCACATTGACTAGAAATGTGGTTAAATTAGTGTATATAAGTAGGTGCAAAACTCATCTTACAAGTCGATTTTGTAGGATTGAGTTAGGCTCAAAGTCCAATTCGTAATATATATATACAGATGCTATCAGACCATCCACAAATATATAGTTTCACACTCAAGATGTCTAGTCCTCAGTGTGAGGAGAGTGTTGGAGATCTCATATCAACTAGAGATGAGGTCAAATTAGTGTATATAAAGAGGTACAAATTGTATCATATAAGTCAATTTTGTGATGTTGAGTTAGGCTTAAAATCTACTTTTTAATAATATCATTTGTAATTTACTTTGGGAACATGTAGTATAACTCAAAACAATGGTGAGTGTCAAATTTGTTTCCATTATTGATACACCTTAGCTCCATTTTTTTCTGTCATGATTATAGTTATGGTCATTTATTGTATCTAGTGTTTAGGAGAAACTCCTCAATAATGATTCTATTTATTTACTTGATTTCCTGTGAGTTCATATTCCACAATAAATCTTTGAAAGGTTTTTTATGCCAACTTCACCCTTGCCTTTTATGTAGACCATTGCAAGTCCAGCTGACCAAGTGGAAGACCAAAAGAATTTACATTTAATTCAACAAAATAAGCAACTGCATGCAAAGTGAGTATACTTTTAATTGCATTGACTTTGATGAGTTTTATTTATATGAAATACCATTCAGCAAGTTGGATCGGCTTCAAATTTTGCTCACGTTTATTCATTTTCTTATTTTGATTTTACCAATATCTACCAAGCTTTAGTTATGGCCTCCAATTTTTTCCCTGCAGATGTGTAGAATTTGAAAAGACAGGAGAAGAACTTAATCTCAAGGTAATTTTACGAAGTAATAAAGTTTGGTGAAGTCACTAAACATATTCTTGTTGCCTAATTCATAGTGAACAACTTCTTTATTCACAGAACAAAATAGTAATGTTTTATTGGTTATATGGTTGATAGAATTGCATTTGCATAAGTAGAGAGCAACTTCTTTTTTCTTTCTGGTTTTTCAGATCTTTAAAAAGCCTAACGTACAAAAGTATTTTTCTTCCACTATCAACCAAAAGAAAATATTAACATAAATCTCTATTAAAAAAGTGTATGGTTAAAGTTTATATCCCGAAAGTTTGTTACCTTCTATTTATTTGGTTGAAGTTTGTTAAAATGGAATGAATATCCATTTGAAAGAAATGCTTATTATGATTATACAGGTGACAAAGCTTAAAAGTAAAATACAAGAAGCCCAAGATGAGTATAAACGGCTTTTGGCAGAAATAAAGTCCCTAGACGCCAAAGAAGAGTAGTTGTGTAGAGTAGTAATCCTTTTTTTAATTCGTTGTTTGTAGAAATGTTGTATGTATAGCCTAATCCTTTTTGAGGTTTGCAGCTCACTAGGTTTTGAGGAATTTAAAGGATCATATGGATGGAAGTGACCCACATAGTAATGGAAACTTCTATCTATTCATGTAAAGTACTTTGAAATTTTCGCTATCAGCAATTAATTTTTTTCTCGTCAGTCATCTTAGTTGTTTTGTTGGATTGATTCCAAGTAAATGTGCACACGTGTGTTTGTGTTGGTCAATTTGAACCATGATGAAATTCAGTTTAAAAGATTTATTGAGTACTATTAAAATTGTCTTTAGTGTTTCAGTTTCTTCTAAAATGGCATTATTCACCTAGTGTTTCAGTTTCTTTTAAAATATATTATTTACGAAATTGAAACTCATACTTTACTAAATTTAATTATAAAACCTATCATATGTAAAAGCTTACTTATTTATGGACACATTCTTGCTAGTGTTAGAAACCTACAATTACATTAATATTTTTAGGAACAGAATCTAAAGTGCCAACCTTAAATTTTTAATATTGTTGCTATGAGAGAAAAGTCTCGTAAAGAAATGAACTTCTTAAAAAAACATCATCCTTAAAATTTTATTTACAATTTCTCATGTCTTTTGTGATACACACTAAAAAATTCTTTAGCTTGAGTTATTAGCAAGCTGAGATGATAGAACATGGAGGAAGAGAAGGAGATGAGTAAGTTTGGTGTTTGTTAGAAATAATGATTACAATAAGTTCTTTAATAAAATAGTTGTATCTATGTTTGTTTTAGTTTCTAAAATCAATCTCTTGACTTTCCATCTTATTGTATATGTAATCTTTCATTATAAATAAGACTATACAAGAAAGATGAATTAAACTCTCAAAGAACACTTTTTCTTTCTTTATTTTTCTCAAGTGTTATATATATATATATATATATATATATAAAAAATGACACCTTTAAAAATCTATGTTCTCAAATACAATTTGAATTCAAAATCTAAACTCATAATTGTAAAATATTTTAATAAAAAGTAATGTAAAAGTCTTTTAATCATACATTAATGGGAACAAATACGAATATTTGCATTACATCAAACTCACAAGACCAAACTCACGCGTGGGAGTAATGCACATTTTTTCTGCTCACTTTGAAAGCATATATCACAAGTGATACATAAAGAAGTCAAGGCAGACCAAATTAGGCTACGGGGGACACCACCTTTTGTAATATCTAAAGCAAAATTAAATCTCCCACATACACTAAAAGACAAAAGAAAACATTTTTAAAAGAAGAAAATAGTTTTGTAGTTTCTTAGATAACACACCGTTTTAAGGAGTGGTCTTTCTATAATATAATGAAATGTTTCTACTTCACGTTCATGTTTCCATCAATTGTATGTTATAACTCATAAGTTTTATGAGAAATATACAAATATCTATAAAAACTTGCATTTTTTAAAGTTTTAGGAGAAAGCTTGGTCTTTCATACCCTCCATACAAAACTCTTTCAAACTGGGGTATTCTAGAATAATTTTGGATTGGATGTTTCAAAATGAGTAAACTCAGAACATGTATAAGAAATTATAAAACTTTTTTAAAAAAGGTTTTTTCGAAACAAAATTGAAAAACTTTTATTCTGATTTTTTATTTCAAAATATAAATTATGAAATAACATTTATAAACATCTTTTTCAAAATATTAAAAGAATAAAACTATCATTTTTAAATTTATGGGGATTCACCGAAAGATTATGGAAGTGCAAAAATAAAAGGTCAAAAATTTAAATGTAGCTTGTAACACATTTTCACACTATAGGATGTCAATAAAAGTAATAAAAGTAATTCAATTTAATGTAAATGTTAAAAAAGTTTACATTCTTTTATTAAATATTTTTTATAGGATCTTCAATCACAAATGTTGTTTATGTGATATTTCTTAACATAGGACGTAAGCTCAAATCTCATTCATGTTTATAATATCATATTCCTTCATAAAAAAAAATTCAAAAAAATCTACTAAATTTTCTTTTCCAAAGAATCTACTAAATACTGTGTCCATGCAAAAATACTGCCACTAATATATTGTCACATTTTAATTTCATCATCTAATTAATATAATTATATCCTTTACTTATTACAAGATTCATATATAATCCAATGAGTTAAACAAAACATGTGGTATGAAAAACACATGTTAAATAAAAATACAAAAATAAAACCTAAGTTGGTTAAATAAATTTAATAATAAATATCTACCATTGTATAATGGTCAAAGAAGTGAAGTTTTTAAATTGTGATGCAAATATTTTGTTCAAGAAAATTTTAAAACTACTAGAATTAATCTTATCATTTTCAATCTAAAAGACCTAACAATATTTTAATAATAGATTTTAAAGTGAATTATTAATAATGTTTACATAAAATATTCTAACGTTTTAAAACGAGGATATGTTTATGGATATATAAACGTTATTAGTAATTCTAATGTTTTGGATTTCACCCTGAACAACATATTATAATTCATTCTAAAATTCTTTTTTTCAAAACTTTCTCTCATCTATCTGCATTCTCTCTCAAATAGAAGGAATTCCAACTGATGAAAACTTGCTAGATTACAGACACAAGGAGTTGGTGAAGTGTAGAACACATTTATCCAATCAAATTTTAGAGCAAATAAGTAGTTTATAAGTGTTTGGCTATTAAATTCTTCTTCTCCTTTTCTGATGGGATTAAGAATTAAGAGAAAATTTTCCCTGTTCAATTTGTAGTTTAGATATACTTGGAGCTGGTAGAGGTAGGAAGATAGCTTGAAAAGTTATCTTCACTCCAGGTAAAGGGAGCTAACTATTCTGTTTGTGAAGGAGAATTGTTTGGTGGTTTGTACATTTTGTGTGTTGAATGTTGAAGTAGCAATTGAATATACTTGAGGATAGTTGTTGTTTTAGATAGTTATATACAATATTGATGAGTCTAGAGTTGTGTAAAATTGTTTTATGGGAATTGATGGTGTGAGAAAATGGGTGGACGTTGTTCAGGGTGACTCTTGGCCTTATTTTTATTCAAGCGATGTACAATCGCTCAAGTGAAGGTGAGACGGTAGGTAATGATTACCTCCATTGCCTAGACTTGCTCAAGCAAAACCTTGTCACTCAAGTGAAAGTTGCATTTTCGCTCAAGCGAGAAGCTTTGAGAAAAAATTGCTCTCGGCCTCATTTTTGCTCAAGCAAAAATTCTCGCTTAAGCTAAAACTAGATTCTTGCTCAAGCTAAAATGACAACAAAAGTGTTATTGTCTCATTCGCTCAAGCAAGAGGATCTAACTCAAGTGAAAATGGTGTAGATTTAAACATGTTTTTGATGAGTTGAGAAGCTATTGATGTTGATTGTTGATCATATTGAGAGTTTATAAATGTTAAATGATGTTTTATAAGATGATGAATATGTTGGTATGTTCATATATAAGAATGGTGAACCTTGTGTTGTATATATGTAAATATTGTTGTTGTTGGATGGTATGTGTTGATCTTATAGATGTTGTTTATCAAAGGGGGTAAGTGGTTGCTTATATAACTCAGAGTGGGGATACAAGATACTAGTATTTCTACTAGTGAGTGTTGAAACTCTTTCATATATGAGTTGTTATGGCCTTGACGGGTGTTGATGTTGTTGTTGGCCCTTTATGGGTGTTGTTGTTGGGCCCTTTAGGGTGTTGGTATATTACCTGAGGGTATTGTATGATATGGAGCAGTGGTAAACTTGCTAGCTCATAGATAGAGGTATCCCGACTTCACTGTTGCCTAGTCACATAGATAGGGCATCAGGTGGTGAGAAGCTGAGGAAGGCTTAGTCAGACTCTAGGGGTAGGCGTATACCTAACTCTCGATAGTAGGTGCTTTGTGCCACCTTGATCCTATGTACCCCGGTCCGGACCATGTTGGGAGTCAAGTGTTAGTCTTTGATGGGACTTGTTTACCATGAATAGAGTTTTCCGATAGATGCCTTATATTTGGTTATAACGTGAATGATTATTGAGTATAACATTATGTTGTCTAGTTGAATTATGTTGTTTAGTGATATATCTCAATTGTGTGATATGTTGATTGATTATTAACTTGTTATTGATATAATATGTTTATAATAGTTAACTCACCTTTATTATCTGGTGAGTGACACTACTATAATCGTACAATGTATGTGAACAAATTTTATTACAAGTGTTAGTAGAAGCGAACAAGCTTCCAAAAAAGGAACAAAATAGTATAGTTTAGATAGTTATATTGTAATATATATATATATATATATATATATATATATATATATTAGTATAATAATTATTTTATGAAATAGTGATTATTTTGTATTTAATTTGTTAAATATAATTTCTAATTTATTTTAATAAATTACTTGTTTTAATTTATTTTAATGATGTAAAATGTACAAGTGACCGAAGGCAATATAGTTTTTAAGGAACCAAAATTCAAGAAAACTAATTCAAGAGCATATATGATAATTTTACAAGAATCTTCTGCCACAAAATGTTCCAAGAGATGCTACAATTCTATCAAATCATTCCAAATAAAAGCTCATGCAATTAGCATCATAATTTCAATGTTCATATATTTAGATAATGACTAAAATAAGGAAAAAGCAAAATCTTACAGTTATTTTCAATGCAGGAGAAGGTGCAATTAGTCTTGGCAACAAAACTTTGTTACATAAGATGTATTAGATCAGTAGGGAGCTGGCGGAAGATTTATAATTCATCTTATTCAATGTTAATAAATATTTTCTCTTTCTTTTTAATATCATTTTTCCTTTTTAAATTTATTTATATTTATCAATTCGTTGAAAATTATTCTAATAATTATTTGTTACTCATTTTATTCTTTTTCTTTCTAAATCATTTAGAATTAAAATATTTTTTTTATTAAAATTATAGTTTATAACTAACAACATTAATATTTCACCTTTTCATCTATATTATTTCTAATAAATCTAATTTATTTTATTTCAAAAGAAATATACTTAATTCCAACTATAAAGAAAAAACATGAAAATAAGAAAGATTTTGCAAATGTTGATCCTCCTTTCATTATAGAGAGGGTTGAAGACTCAATGGGAAGTAAAATTAGGTGGGATCTTAAATTTTCCATGAAAAGTTAAATTTTTCTAGTAATTTTTTAAATCAAAATTCGATACGGTAAACTTTTATGACTAAAAATTATAAAGGGAACATTATTTTGAGAAAAAATGTTTAAAAACATCTCTTTGATATAAAGAAAAAGAAACTTACATTATATTAGAGAGAGAGAAAACAATATAATAATTTATTATAGAGAGAATATAAAAAGATAAGGGTATTATTTTAAAAAATTAATATATTTATTATAAATTTAATAATTTAATAATTTTTTTTAGTTTGTGTAGTTTAAGAGTAAAAGACTACTAAAAAGAAATAGACAGAATATTATTAAATCATAAAATTAATTATAAGAAAAAATAAGAAAACTAATAAATGGTTATAACCTGTCTAGTCAATTCATTCTTCTTGTTAACTCATTTGTTCTAGAAAAAAAAGGTAACTCTCTTTTGCCCCACTTAATAATGAAAGAGAAAATAGTAATTTCAAGTATAACATTTTTCATGAGAGCTCTGAATATCTCTCATATAAAATAATATTTTTTTTGCATTTGTGTTTGAAGTTTTTTGTTGTCTTTTTTAATTCTTACAATCTAGTTAATTTGAGTATTCTTATATCTTAAAATATTTTTGTATGAAAATTTTTTAGGTACATAATAACATTTTAACTCTTATATTTTATAACATACACCATTAAGTATTTAATCATATTCTTATAGTTTATTTTTTAGTTTTTAACTTTCATTTTATTTAAATAGATATATCGATGAAGAACAAAAAATAGATTTATTTTATACAATAAATTAGATGAATTTCTTGTTGATAACATGGTTATTTATATTAAAAAAATAACTGATAATTTTAGTTCAAATTCAATTATTAATGAGTTCAACAATTTAAAAAATGAAGACAATCCCTTAAATAAATTTAATTTTACATATTATAATTATATTAAATTTCATATTTATTTTAGTTGTATTAGTGACAATAATTATATATAAATTTTAAGTATATTATTTTGACCTTTTCAAAATTATTGATCAAGATTTGTTACTGTAGAAGAATTTATATATATATATATATATATATATATATATATATATATATATATATAAAGAGAGAGAGAATAAACAAGTTTTAGAAAATTTTACACTAATATAAAAATGTGCTCTTTGCTTATATACTTTTATAGTATGCAAACCTATAGAATTCAATAATATTTCTTATCAAATCAATTACTTCCAATAGGAATTACGTCTCTTAATTAAGGAGGGATATATTTCCAACAATTCCATCTTTTGTTTTTGAATTGTTAGGTTTTTACTCAAATTTTGTTTCAATTTATATGGATTTGTAATTTTAAAACTATATCTTTATTTTAAAAAAACTTAAAATAAGAACTAAAAATAAATTAGAGTTGACACTTGAGTAACAACATGGATAGAGACTAGGACTGTCAAAATGGACGGTCCAGCCTAATCGGGTCAGGTCCTATGAGCTAAGGTTAAAAAATTTGACAATCCAAAAGTATATCTTAAAATGGGCCAATTTTTTTTGTCTAGTTTGCCTCTATGTTAGGTCAACAAGCTATTTTTTGCCTAATTAAAAAAATATTACAACATATTCATAATACAACATTTTCTATCAGTAATAAATAATATATGAATATATAACAAATTTTATATAAAAGTTTGTGCAAAATTATTTATATTTAAACAATTTATAAAACAAACTTAAAGAATCTATTAGACACTTTCATGATAGTCAAACATTTCTAGTACTTCACAACCTTTGTTTTCTTTTCTTAGTTTTCCCGTACTCTTTGTTCAAATCACTATTTGAAGAAGTAATTCTTGGTGTTATTATAGGAAGTAAGAACTTTGCAGTCCAGTAGATAAAAAAGCATATAAACCCTTTTAATACTTTACAACAACTTTATTTTATATAACTCACCAAATATTAACAAAATAAGACAAACTTCCATATTGATATGAGGAAAATAGAAACAAATATATATAAGAATATAAATTAATAAAAAGTAAGGAATAATCTAAACTAATGTGAAACAGAGAAGCTGTGATAGAGGCGTAAAATTGTGGGGCGGCAATAGAGGGGAGGAGGGAACTTGTGAGAGAGGAAGAAAATAAATGAAGGAGAGAAGAGAGACCCTGAGACACTAGGATTTTTTTTTTTGTATGACAACATAAAAATTAATAACTACAAATTTAATATAAAAGTTAAACAGACCAGCTCATTAGACTGCAGGTTAGCCTAGCCTTAACCCATATAAGCATAGGGTAGTCTCGTCTGAATAATAGGTCACATACACTGTCCCGTCAGACCATTTTGACAACTCTAACATATATTGTTATAACTGGATTACATATTATATGAATTAATTATTTGGTAGATAATTTTATATTTTCCAACTCATTACCTAACTTCTCACTTATTAATAAAAATTATACTTTTTCAGATTTTTTTTACGGCGATAACAATAAATCTAATTAAAAAAGAATATATTAAAGTAAAATTATAAAAGAAAAATGAAAAAAATGTAAATTACGATAATGTCTCACCAAAATAATAAGATGTTAAGGCTTGTATTATATAGAGAGTTGAAATTATGCGTAATATTGAATTATTTGGTGAGAAACAAAAACATTTTGAGTAATTTTTCAAATGAAAATTTCTAGTGATAAAAAATTTAAAATTAATAATTATGTAATGGAACTAATTTTCATTGATATGAGAAAAAACTGAGTACTTTTTTGTGGAGAAAAAAATGATACTTTATTATAATAAGAGAAAATAAAGTTATGTTATGGAAAGAGAAAATTAACACTAATAATAAAGAGAAATAATATAGGTTTAATAGACATTTTGGTTCTAATATTTTGAGGAAATTTGCAATATTTTTTTTTGTTTATTTTTTTTCTCAATTGAGTCCCAAATTTTATTAAAATCTGTCAATGTGATCTTTTCCGTTAGATTAGTGTGAAAGGCGTTAAGACGTGGCACACGTGTCATCTTGTAATTAGTTGGATATATTTTTTGTTTTAATGGTATCCTTCTCCCTCCTTCTTTTCCTCCTCCTCTCCCTTCCAATCCTCTCTTCTTTCTGGAACCCCACCCCCTCCCTTCCAAACCCTAATTAGATCAAGAATAAATGCCCTCAAGCAAAGTCAATTCACATCCTCTTCTCTTGGTCTTCGAGTGCTGGGAGAAATCCCTACCTTCTTTCGCTGGATTGGGCGCTACTTGCCTATTGACAGAAGTCATATCCGAAAAAGTCTTCGTACTCAACTCGCTTTGTTTGTTGATGTCACAAGGGCTGGAAGAGGAATTGCCCGATTCGATGTTGGAGCTGTGGAGCTTCCTTACCTTACCAATGAAGCCAGAGATTAGAGTCGGAATCGGTGAAGCTTCTTTCCGCTCCCCTTGATTCTTGCGTTTTGGGGTTGGTTGGCTACTCAATCACTGGGTTTGGGTGGGAGGGGATGGGATTTGGGAGGGAGGGGGTGGGGTTCCAGAAAGAAGAGAGGATTGGGAGGGAGAGGAAGAGGGAAAGGAGGAGGGAGAAGAATACGATTAAAACAAAAAAATATATCTAACTAATTACAAGATGACACGTGTGTCACGTCCTGACACAGTTAACAGTTAACGCCGTTCACACTAATCTAACGTAAAGGCAGAAAGGATCACATTGACATATTTTAATAAAATTTGGAACTCAATTGAGAAAAAAAATAAACAAGAAAAAACATTGGAAATTTTCACAAAATATTAGGACCAAAATGTCTATTAAACCAATAATATATTATTTTGATTGATTTTGTTATGAAAATAACATGATAAAAATATTATGGAAAACAAATTAAAATTTTTATTGAAATCCTGAAAGTTAATATTTTTATTAATTATGTAGACAAGCTTTAAACATCACGTATTAGAAAGAAAAAAAGAAAATGTATTAGTATTGAGAATTACTATATGTTAGATTTTTGAGGTGTTGAGATGGTAATTCTGAGAGTGGCGTAATTACAAATATCTAAATAGAATGATTACATATTAATAGAATTCATTCAAGAGAATAAAATTAATTTTAAATTAAATTTTTATTAAATGTTGAATATAAAAATATTTTAAAAAATTAAGAGATGTATAAATTTCAATAGAATCATTTTGGTAGATAAAAAACTTGATTAACTCAAAAATATATCATGTTACTCTTATCAAATAATTTAATACGGTAAAGAGATAAAAAAAATTAATACATACAATACACTATTTTTTAATTACTATTAAAATTATATAAATATTTTCCAAAAATATTTCAATCTATCAAACCGATTTTAGTCATTCATAGAATCAAAATTTTCAATATTCTATTATTAACGTCACTCAAGGTTTTCAAGTATGAAATATTTTATTCGTATTAAAGTCCCAGAAAAAAAATCAAAATTTATGATTTTTAATAAATTTTAATTAATACAAGAAATTTGCTAAAAATGTGCGTGAGAGAAAAATATTTATTTTCTAAAAAATAATATACATCGCGAAATGATTTTTTTTCTTATTTAACAATAAAAAAAGCAAAATTTTTACAAGTATCAATTTTCCCCTATATTTTATTTTCTAACCACAAAAATGTAGCAGTGTTGGAAACCGGAAAACCCGAATTCACAGCGCCCTTTTCCGTTTAAAAATTTTTAGAATGTGTTTTTTTAAATTAAATACGTACTTTAATAAATTATTGTAATTATTTAATCATCAATTAGAAACGGATATTAAAATTTATAATTATTTAATCCATAAATATTTCAGTAATTAATAAATATTAATAATTAAATTTTACTTACGAATTATTTAATTATTGAACTATAAACTTAGTAAATTATTAAATTTAGTAAAGAATATTAATTTTACTAATTATTCAATTAATAAATATTTTACTTAATTTATTGTAATTAAAACTGTAAGGAATAAATCAATAAATTATAATAAAAGTTTTAATTATTTAATTAATATCTATCCAGCAAAAGTTAAATTATTTTAATTTATTTATTTAAATATTTATTATTTGAACTATTAATATTCTTTATTAAATATTATTTATTAGTTAAATCATTATACTTTAGTATTTGCTACGTTAAATACAATAAATTTATAAAATTGTCTATTTAATAATTTATTAATATTTGCAGCTCGCCATTCAATGCTTGAAACTTACACTTTTGGACACCATCCTGCCCGCTGCCCGCTGCCTACTGCCCGCTGCCTACTGCCCGTAACCTAAGTAGCAAGTGGCGCAGCAGCCTCACTAATACTTTGACCTAGAAGAGTGCCTCTATATAAAGCCCTCATTCTCTTACACCTTCTTCCACTTCACTTTTCCCTTTTCGGCATACATCTGCTTCTACTTTCACTTCATTGCATATTCTCCTTCAATGTCAACTTCTTCCATCACACTTCTTCTTTATGCATCTTAATTTGGCTTCCATGGCTCAAATAACTTCAGATCTATCTGTTGAAAATTTCTTTTTCTGTTGTTTGTGTTCTTTCATTAACGTTCTTTTCACCCTTTTCTTTTCTACAGTGGTGCAAAAAACTTCCATCCGCATGTGACTCATGATGAGCATGACGGCCATATTTTGCACAAATCGAGTTTTGAGAGCTTGAGGCACCAAATCAGTGCTTTAAGCTGCTTCTAATGAGAGGTTCATGCGCTTCTTCCAACGTTTGCATAACCCTCTTTTAAGTATGAAGCATACACCTTTTTGTTTTTACCCTCCAAACTCTTTTGTTCACCTACTTTCTCTTCCACCAGTATGAGCTTCATACATGGAATCTTCTATCTAACAACGTTTGACCTAGGAGAGGATAAAAATGGAAAATAGATCAAAAGAGTAGTTGCTTTGGCTACCACCTTTTCACCTTTTCTTACCAAGCAAAAGGGCATGGATTTGGCAATTGAAAAAGACCCGGAAAAGGTATAAAAAAACATGTCTGTCGCAGAATTCCTTTTATAATAATCATCTTTTCTTTAATCTAACTATTTTGATTCAGTTATTGGTATGAAATTTGATAATTTCTACTTATGTTTTATTTTCTTAATAATATATATATATATATATATATATATATATTTGTATATTCTTGCATTTAATATTTTAGAAAACCCCATTCTGGTATATTTTAAAGTAAAATTAATTCTTAGAAAGGTTTACATGAACCTACAGATTATGCAGTACTGAAGCCATTAGCTATGAACAAAAGTCTATGATGAAGAAATATTTTGAAAAAATAAATATAAACCAAAACTAAAATTAAATTTAATATTTGATAGAGATAAAATATTTTTAAAAAAATACATTTTTATTGGACATGTTGCATGAGAAATGTTCCCGGTATAAATAACAGTCTAATGAAAAGATTATTAAGAAAATGTGACAAACGTTTTATCTTACAATAAAAACAAGGGTAAAAATTCCTTTGTTTTTTTAGTTTTGTTACAAGTAACAAAAAACATAAATGTCCATTTTATTTGATAAGCTGTAAATTATTTAAAATTCAAGTCTATGGTTTTTCTTTTCAGTGAAAATCAAGTCAGAGAAAAGGTTAAATAGACAGAAATAATTATTTTTTCTTCTGAAACAGATAAATAAAAAGAAATTATGAATATAATGACTTCAATGGCTATCTATTGTCAGTGTAATTTTGTTTTACACTACAAAATCATTAAATTGTTTTATTTGTGGTTGGAAAATGAAATTTTACACTTTGTTTGTTAATGAAGTAAAATTTCAGGAAAAAAATGTTATTATGATAAGAAGGATCCACCTAGTTAATTTGGTTTGGTAGTATGGAACAGAAGAAACTAGTCACTGTAAAATAGAACAAATTTTGTAAACAGAGTGATGAAGGAGGGTTAGCAGTCCTTAATCTCAAAATTGAAAACTAAGCTTCGTTTTGAAACTTGCTTGGGATTTCACAATCTTGGGCTGACTTCATGCGACACAGATTCCTCAACAAAGAGGTGGAATCCTGGTCGAATACACAACCTATTCTGCTTGGTCGCGAATCAAGAATAATTTAACTAATGTTCATCACAACACTACATAACTGTGGGAGATGGTAATCAAATCAATTTATGGAAAGATACATTGTGCTCACATACCCCAATCATTCATATCAACTTGTTGATCCTTAATCTAATATTAGTCATTCACTTTTATTCTCGTGGTTAAAATAAAAGGTTATTAAATTTTACTAAAATTTACATATAATTTAGGTTGATTTTTAAATATATTTATATTGTATTCAATTTTCACTATTGAAGATTTTTTTTATCTAAAACACAACATAAATGAAATAAATTAAATTTTTTTTTGGAGAAAATAAAATTGAGAAGATCAAAGAACAATTTACATATTAAAAAATCAAACAATTCTTTTCATTATTGTTGATTCAAATTTAAGTTTAAATAATTAATAGATTAAATTAAACTAGTTATATGAATAAAATTAAAATATTCTTCAATCTAATTTATATTTAATTATCAAACCACTATTCAATCAATTTCTAATTTAAATTTTAAAATTAAAAAATGAAATTTGATATCGAAAAGTACAATTTTAAAATGATGAAAGAGAAGAACAAACTCAACTTTATTTGGAATATTTGATGTTGATTTTGTAATTGATTTTTAAGGATTATTCCTAAACGGAAGAAGAACAAAAATCACGAAAGAAGAAAAAAAACTGAAAGACAATTTTAAAAATTAAGAGAAAGGAAAGCAAATGACAAATTTTAAAATTGTAAAATTAAACATTATTTCTCTCCTTAATTTAGAGCATAATTAAACTATTTATGTACTAACTAATTTGATCTAAACATGAACCTAATAGTGAGTTTTAGTTAAGTCCATAAGCCTAATTACAAATGTCCATGGAAAACCCAATTCGCATGTGTTTTCTTACCAAAAAATCAACAAATCTTCCTCAACTTGAAAAAATTGTAGAAAATAGCAAAAAAATTCCAAATTCAACATATGATATGTCCATTTTGAAGTCCTGAAAATGTAGAATACAATGGATTTAGAATCATCCAAAAATAAATTGTTTTAGAAAGAGGTATAGCCAAAAAAGTGAACAAAGACCAGATTAACTAAAAATACAAAATTAAAGCAACTATGTACAATTAATAGGAAATGATTTATTATTATTAATAGGAAATGATTAAAAAATTGAAAATAAAGCATCTTAGAAGTGTTCTCAATATACAATAAAGCTATAAAAGTATGCTAAAAATATATGTAATAAAATTCTCTTACATTTAAATGTTTGCACTTCCCAGTAAAAGAAAACTAAAAAAAGGAAATATGTACACTAAAACTGAAAACAAGAAAACAAACTTACTAATGGATCCTTTAAGAAAAATGTTGTGAATAAAAGAGAAAATTAATTATAGATTCAAAGTGTTAGAGAATGAAAACAATCACAAATCTATTCCAAAACATAAAAGTAAACAATAATTATAATCAAATTAAATCATGGATAAAAGATGGTAAAATTCTCACAAGTATTTCTATCACTCTTTCTCTCAAGTGTTTAGGATTGTGTTTACAGTCAAAGACACAAAATGAGAGCAAGGATTGTTATAGACTTGACAAACCTCTCTTTTACTCTACTTGAAATGCATGCAACTAATTCCCATACTTATTTTTAACCAATTCCCAAAACATTTCCAAATTTCATGTAATCCCTAAGGTTAGATATATCATGATTTTTTAGTTTCAAGGCTTTTAATGAGCTTTAAATAATCAAGAAAAAGGTTAATAAGACTCAAAGGGGTATTACAAATGGAATAAATGCAAGGTAGATCATTTGATTAAGTAAATGAAAATGAAAGACGACCTAAATCATATTAATAAAGCATGTGAAAAAGTAGTATCAGAAAGATTCAAGTCAAGTTTTTGAATACCAACCAATATGAGTGAATCACATCAGAAAGAAAAGTAGGCTCAAATCTCACTAAGGTATATTCTACTAAAAATTATCTATAACCTAATTATCATGTAAAACTTATTACATTAAATTATAAGAAACAAATTTATTATGCTTGAAACTTCTAACTAAGAATGATGAAAGTAAGAATGCTCACAAGAGTTTTAAAAAGATTGACAAGTATGCTAAAAAATGCAAAAATAAACTATCAATTTACCCCACACTTGAATTAAACATTGTCCTCAATGTAAGAATGTACTCTAAAAATAAAACTAAAAACTAATAAACCAAACAACAAAAATCAAAAGAAAAGAAAAGAAAAGAAGACAATGCAACAAACACAAAAAAAAGAAAAGAAAGCAAGTAAAAACTCATCCAATTCTCTAACGAGACACTTCATCAATTAGGATAGGCTCCATCAAAGATATGTCCATCAAATCTTGGGCCTCATCCATGTGTATTTTCTCTTGGAACAATTTCATCAAATATATGTCCATCAAATCTTGCTCTATTCAATAGTTTTCAACACACTAGATCTGCAAAAAATGTTATTACATTAGTCATGATCACCTCAGATTCCACCCATCTAGATGTTAGTATAATAGGACAGATAAAATAACCAAGAGGGGGGAGGGGTGAATTGGTTTTTTAATAAATATTAAACATTTTTTTATTTTAATAGAGTTAAAACAAATTAACAAGAATCCCAAATTAATTTTAAGTTCTACTTAATAAAAATCAGACTTTAAAATATATAAGAGCATAATATAAGATGAATATAAAAAGTGTAGGGATAAAGAGAATATAATATAAATATTTATACTAGTTCAGATAAAAGAAGATCCTATTGTAGTGATTTATCACCTCAAAGAGAGTGATTTCTACTAGTTATCTTAAAAACAAATTTAAAACTTACAGAGCAACGAAATCAATAAGATAGTAGGAATATTTGAAAAGACACCTCCTTTGTTCAGAACAAAGTATGAACAACACATTCCTTGAAGAACACAAAGAATGAAACACCTCCTTTAATAGTCACAGTAAAGGATGAACACCTCATCTAAATAACTCAGATGAAACAAGTTCAATCTTAACAGCAACACAACTTTTTTAAGTAACTCACTTAAAGAAAATAGACTAGGTTTTTCACAAGCTTAAAATAGAGCAAAAACACTTATGTTCTGTATAATATGAATTTTTTTTCACAAAAACATTTAGAATAATCGATTATTTCTTAGGATAATCAATTATTCCAGAAAGTAATTGAAAAATAGAAGTTTGCTTATGATAATAGATTATTTCACTAGATAATAGATTGTTTCGCTAGATAATCGATTATTTCAGGAGATAATCGAGTATTTTGACATTAAATAATTTTTACAAAAAATAAAACACTTTTTCAAGGTTTAAGGGAGGGTTGTGTGCATGCTATGATCTTTAACATGATTCCTAACTATTACAAGCAAACATATACAGAAGATACGAGTTTAAAACTTCCATAAGATTTCAAAACTTTAAGACTTCAATCATGAAAGTCCATCTTGTTCTTTTAGAGCCATCATCATCATCAAAACACTTATCCTTTATATATGCTAAAGATTCTTCTGCGTCTTTAGATTAACACTAGATTCCTAATAAAAAACAAATAAAATATAGAGAAACCAAAAGAATTAGGAAAAAGACCCATAAAGCCTATACCCGTAACACATAAAAAATCTCACAAAATATAATGGTTGTTGAGGCATCTCATGTCTTTGATTTATAGGCTCTCCTGCCTTCTGGCACATCTTACAAGTGATGATCATATGCTATGCATCTATAAAGATTGTGGGTCAGAAAAAATTGTTATATCAAGTACTCCCCTCTCTTTTCTCTAGGAACCAAAGTGACCTCCTATAGGTGTGCATGACAGAAATGACGTTTATCATGAAAGTCGTGGTTAGAAACACAACACCTATGAATAACTTGATCAATACAAAATCTCCACAAATATGAATCATTCCAAACATAATATTTTGCATCTCTTTTAAGTTTATAAAATTGAACCATGGATACATGAGGAGGTACAATAGAAGCAACATAATAATTATCAACTACAAACCAAGGTGTAGAATCTAGAGAGTACAAAGTTCAAAGAGTATAAAACAACAATTGTAGAAAGAAATACAATTAATAGAAAAAGGAAAAATTAAATCTTCTTTCACACTTAAAACCTGCAAAATGTTCAATGAAAGCAAGTTAGTAATGTAAGCAAGAATCAAGAAAAGAAGATAAAAAAAACATGAGATCTAACTCAATTTGCCCATTTGTCAAAGTTTGTTTTCTTTAATTTTATGTAATATAATTTACCTTTTATACTATTCACAAATATACTAACCACAATTATACTATATTTACAATTTCTACTTGCACCAACTAAAGGATATATTGAAAAATACATTAAAGCTCTACTACTATTATTAATTGAGAAGACAAAAAAAAAACACAAGAAAGGAGGATTGAATTTCATTTTAAAAAATTGCTTAATTTTTGCAAATCATCTATCATGAAAAATGAGCAGATGAAGGTTTAAGTCTAACAGACTTATTGTGTTTGTAGCTCAAGAATACTTTAAAGTAAGATAAAGATGTTTACTTGTTCAATTCACCCTTTAGTTAGCCAAATAATATGTAATTGAGAAAGGGTTAGGGAGAAGAAATACTAGACCAAGATTTTTATACTAGTTTGTCTGATAACAACAGACTACGTCCAATTCTCAATTCACCGATTGAATTTCACTAGCAGACTAACGCTGCAACGAACAAGTACTCTTTCGGAAAGTAGCCACTCCTAGCTAACTAACTCGTCAAGTATTCTTTACCACAAGCCACTTCTAGCTTAACCAAGTATTATTTCAACAAGTCACTCCTGGCTAACCCCTTTAAAGATAAAAAAGAGTGATTAAGCACTTAGTTGGATAACTAGTTTAGAAGCTTTAATGTCTTACAGGCAGATACAAGGGAAAAACTTTCTTCTAGAGTTTGCTAAGAAACAAAAATAGTTTTATTCTAAAGCTTTTAAAGATTGCGAGAGAAAATAATAGAGGTTCAACACTTGGTTAATAGATCACACTGCTTGTTTTCTTCCTTGAACTGGGCTCTTAAATAATGCTTGGAAGCAACTATCCGTTAGAATCTTGGTTTGACATCTTAAGTTTTAGGATGACTTCAACAGGTTGATCTTCGTCGTCTATTAGAGGCTTCGCATAGAATGTATTAATAAACTTCTTCATACATTAAATGCATTCCTATTATTTTAGCACTTCTCCCGATAACTAATAGTACTTATCCTTCCTTGGAAAGTAAGCTTTACATATTTTAGTGAAAGCATACTTTCATACATGGTATGTGTACTTCAAGAGTTGATAAAAACTGAGTGCATCAAGAATTTGGTGTCAAAAAGCAGTTTTAGCTCTTCTTTTAATGTGTGTTTCGAGAAGATGTGATATATCCTTGAGCTTAGTGCCTAAGACGATTTGAAGGAATGTTCCTGTACTGAAAAGGAATAAACATAAAGTTATTGTTTGTTGAAGCGTGTCATCTAATGAATCATAAAGAGTATTGTCTGACATACAATATGTTGTGAGGATCGTTTGACAATGTATATAGTCTCTCAGACAGAAAATTCTTTACATTTTATACTTTGATGTTCTTAAGCATTGATTCAATTATCGTCTGTTGAGGCGTATGATCTAAGGAACCATAAAGAGTATCGACTGACAGGATACGTTGTAGGGATCGTTTGACAATGTATATCGTTTGTTAGACAAAGAATTCTTTACACTTTATACTTTGATATTCTTAAGCATTGATTTAAAACTTTGGATGTTGGAATTTTCCTTAAAATTAACAACAAATGTAGGAAGTAAACATTGAATCACATTCAACTCTTGTTCAATAACTTTATCAATTTTATCCAAAATTGCACTGAGTCGGTTCTCTCTATAATTCTGTAGCAGCATCCCCTCTTCTAGATCCTAAAGAAGATTGATATGTATGATAATTGGAAGCATGTGATTTGTATCAACATGCGCAGAAGACTTTAAATTTAAGGAAGGGGATTGTTGACTGGATGTTAATGGAAATATAGGAACATCAATAGGTCTGCCATTAATTGCTGGAATCACTTCTTGTGGAAAAGGATTTGTACCTACAAATGGAATATAAACATTATGTATGAAGAATTAATTTCATCACATATAATACATGTGATAAAATTACAAGTACAACTTATATCATTTATGAAAACAATGATAAATCAAAATCAAATCTACTCGATTTCATATATTTCTTTCTTCTTCTTCTTTCTCTTGCTCAACCAAATCTTCAACATTTTCTTCTTTTTCTTTTTCGTCCTCTTCTATTAATACTAGTTCTTCAACCATTTATTTGCATCAAAAGACATGATACTTACATTGCTTGGAGGATCAACAAGTTGTGCACTTTCATGTATATGACTAGTGTGACGTTTCTCACTTCATTTTACTTCTTTATGAAATTTGGAGTTGTTTTTTTTATAAATTAACAAGTAATCATCAAAATATTGCAGTGAAAAAAATGGAACATTTAAACTTCACATAATGTAAAACGATTCCATAACATTAAATAACGAAACATATTCAAATTATAATAATAAACCCAATTAGGAAGCAATTAAAATATCAATTCAGCCAAGTATCCTTCCTAATCAGAGTAGATTCTAAACCACAACTCTAAAACAACAATAAATAACAAAACAAGTAGTCATCTACTTTCAACTTATTCTTCCCTTTCAACTTCATCTATTCCAGAAAATGGTCAACAAATAAGGTGAGTCGCCATGCCTCACCTCTACTCAATTTACAACCATACTTGCTAAATTATATAACATTAGCCACCAACTTGCAATACCTTAATCAACAACACAACATCATAATCATTGAGTACATTTTATTAGCAACGAAATACAATTAGCAATTTATCAACAAACCAAATCATTCACACTTAATTACTAAGGTATCATTTACATTACAATAAACATTGTATAAGCATACATATTAATACAATATACGCAACCGATATCAACTTACTTTTAACACAAATACCTCATTACATACTCACACATCATGTTTATCTTCACACATCATCATGCATCAATATTACACATAAACAATGTCTATAAAATCAGTACTCAATGCATGACTTTTTCTTTCCCTTTATGTTGAGACTTCGACTTTCACCATTCTCAACTCATCGAGTCCTGGACTTTAACCATTCTCGATGTAAATTGTATATATGTTAAGATTTAGACTTTAACCATTATTAACCCATCGAGTCTTGAACTTTAACCATTCTTGATTTAATTTAAGATATATGTAGAGACCCAGACTTTAACCATTCTCGATTTAATTTGGATATCCGTTATGAATAACACATAGTTTGGCTATTATAGCTGCTAGGAGTACTGAATGCACAATAATCCATTTCTGCGTTTATTCTAGTAAGGACCTTGGTCAATAGGTCATGTCAGAAAAGTGAATGTAGCCATGTGAAACCGCGTCAAGGTGTCAAACATTCCTTCTTTCCCCTAGCTCTCCCAAACCTTCATATACTTCTTCCATGTCTTGGTGCACCCCAACCAACATATTCCTTTCTTTTTTCTAGGCTAGAGGAAAATTTCCCATACCGACTCCTCCCCCATTCTCATCCTTTCCTTTAAAACTTAAACTTAACCCATGTCTATCAACATGCACATTATATATAATGCAAGTCATGCATCTCATGCAACATGCTCATATGTACTAACCAACATCATCTCACATGTAATATCATTAAGCATTATCATACAGTTAATAGTGCATAATTCATATTCATTCATACCAAAGTAATAACTAGATTATATATACTCAATCGAATCTCTCAAATATTACAAATACCAAAATCCTTCATATGCATTACATAAACATTGACAATTTCAAATACCATTAAAACATGAAACATTTCACCCATATTATACATAAAATTGAAGTCATTACATGTTAAAACATATTCTTTATCCATCAAGAGCCTTAAACTCCTTCATCTATACAAGAAACTAGTTAAGATGAACAAGAAAATAGTCTCACAACTTCTGATATTTTTGTTCTTAATACAACCTTGACAGTTTTGACGTATAATCACTAAAATATCCATATCTTAAGTTCAGGACCTCCTTTTTTAATGACTTCAAATTCATTAGAAAGCTAACATCTAGGACTACAACTTTCACGAAGAAACCAACTTAAAAAAAACTATCTTCATGCCTAAAATTTTATAAAATGTAAGTAGTTATGATTAACATTGTCCAACATTGACAGCTTGACACATGGTTACTAAAACACCCATAACTTGAGTTCATGACCTCCTTTTTAAAATTATTACAAATGCTTTAGAAAGATAACATCTAGTGCTACAACTTTTATGAACAAACCAACTTCAAAAATAAATCATCTTCATGCCCAGAAAAATTTAAAACGTAAATAGTTATGATTAACGTTGTCCAACACTGGCTGCTTGGTGCATATTCACTAAAACACTAATAACTTGAGTTAATGACCTCCTTTTTGAGTTATTCCAAATTATTTAGAAATACAACATCTAGGGATACAAATTTCATCAAGAAACCAACTTCAAAATAAATCATCTTCATGCCTAAAAAATTTTAAAAGTAAGTAGCTATGATTAATGTTTCCTGACACTGACACTTTTGCCTCTTCTGATTTAGACTTGAATATTCACTCTACATGTCCCAAATCACTATATTTTCTACACTTGATATATGGCCTCCACCAACATTCTTTCTTTGGATGATTTGTCTTTTTGCAATGTGAACAAGGAAGAAAGTTCTCACCTTGCTAATTGTAGAGCCTTCTTTCTCTTTTCTTCCATCCATTGTTCTTGTTTTTTCCACATTTAGAATTTTGTGCTTTTACATGAAAAACGTCCTTTACAATCTCCTCTTATCTCATTATTCTTATTTGTTTTCCAAAGTATTTATCAATTCTCTCAAGATAATAGTTGATAAGTCTTTCGAGACAAGTCTTTCCCCTCTTCGAAACTATGATCTTTTACTCAAATTTTTCTGGTACATAACCAAAACTTTTTGAAAAAAAATTTCGTCAGGATACGCTGCTTGCGAAAAAAGTTTATAACTATAATACAATTTACAACCTTTGATACACTACTTGCGAAAAAGGTTTTCAAAATATTTTAAATTCTATTTAAATCCCCTTTATACAGCTAATAATTTGCTTCACTCTTTACTTATTTATAATATTTCAGTAAACTTTACTTATATATTCAAACATGACTTTAAAATCTCATCACTTATTTAAATGTTTTCTAATGTAATGTCGAGAATTACTAGAGTGCCACATATAGGTTACCAATATTGCCGTGATGCACTCTATATAATAATCATACATAACAATTGAGTTGTGTTTTATAAATTTTATTTTTTTTATTTATTTTGAATGTGTTTTAAGAAGATACTATTCAACAAAAGTGTTGTAGATATATATTTGTATAAATGACAATCTTTTAGGAGTTATTAATAGCATATATTATTCTAATATCATGTTTTAAAATTTTAATTTTACTTTAATTTTAATTTAATTTAGTTTTAGTTTTAGTTTTTCTTTCTTTCAAATATATAAATTTGTTCTAATTTTTTTAAAGTATCTTAATTTTATTTTAATTTAGTAACTAGTCTAATAATTTCTTTCACAATCATCTCAAACTATTTCCGTTTGAAGTTTATTTGTTTACGCATTTTGTTTTTATTTCAATTTATTATTTTCATTTTTCTTTTGAAATTAAATTTCAATAAATTTTAAAAATTTATTATATCATAGTATAAATTTTTTAATATATATATATATATATATATATATATCTAAAAATATTTATTATTATAAATTTTCATTTTAATATATATATATATATATATATATATATATATATATAAGACTTGTTGAATAATTTTTATTTTTATAAATGTTTCTAATAAATGACGAAATAAAATCATTTTTTATAAACTTTTTTTATACATAAGATAAAAATATTCGACCTATATAAAAATTTTACATTTTTACTTACATATAAATTAAATTAAATTTATGAAAAAATTCACTTATTTTTCTTTATTTTATCATAAAAAAATTATAAAAATGAACGTACTTACCTTTATCTTTTAAGCCTCACAAATCACGTTACCGTGGACAGCATTAAAATCCTGATGATCATAGTGGTTTTCTAGATGATGTTAAGTATGAATAAGAAGTGCATTACAACTTATGAGCTATGTAAAGGTAATAACTCGACAATTTTCCACAGACTCATCTGGCAGAGGAAAGAAGCCATGGTAACCACATAAGCTTAGAAATGCTTAACGGTGTTAAGTCTTTTAGGATTTACTTACTAAATTTATAAAATCTTTCATAAGACTTTGTTATTAGTGTTGAAAATATGATATTAAACCCAAAATTTGGTTAAATTATGGATATATATTGATCTTATTTTAGGGTGAATAGGAGTAAAATATCTCCTGATTTACATCAATTTAATAAAAAAGAAAAGAAAAAGTAGTGAGAACCAAATTAGTATAAGATTGGCTCCAATAGGAGAACTTAGGTATACCTTATAACCATTTTGGAATTCAACCAATTGGATGATGATTTGGAATTGCGTGACTCGACATTTATTGTGAAAAACATGGCATATATGGAACAAGATTGATGGTTTGAGATGAGTAGGATTCCTCTTGTGTATATAACACATTTTTGAAACATGGTATGTTATGGAGTGAAATATTTGTGACATGTAAGAAATGATGAGTGTAGTGAAGAAGTTTGGAGTGTGAAAGATGAATGGAATGGTTAGAGAATTCCATGATGAATAATGGTTTATGAATGTTGTAAGAGAAGGAAGTAAATCTCTTAATGGTAAGATATGAGAGAAGTGTGTGTCTAGGTGTATTCCAACAATTGAAATGGTGCATGAAAGACCTCACTACTAAAGAAAGCACCTCTATTATGTATGTGATTGCATCATTTTTATCAACTTAGTTAATCTCTTTCATCTATTGTTTGATTACTTATACTAAAGAAATAAAAGGTTTATAAAAAGCTTTTTAATTTTATAAAATCATCTAGCTCACTCTGACTTGTTTCTATTCCATAGAAAAGGAAAATACATCTAACACATGTTTTATAAAAAAAGTAATGATGTTTTGATACTCAAAAAAGTTATTACTCCTATTCTATAACTCAAAATATTAATATTTTTGTTGAGTTTTTCTTGAACGGACAAAGTTCGTATAAAAGACCTTAACACCACTTTCAATACAAAATCTTAAAGCAATGAATTTGTGAGTCTTTCTCCTTAAATACTACTTTACTCATCTTGCTCATCTCCACCTAGAATTGTCAAAATAGGTCTGATCCGATGGGTCGACCCGTGAACCTATGATTTAGGTCAGGCTAGACTTAAAAAATGGTGGTCTAAATAGAAATAAGTCTTTTTAGCCTTAGCCCATTTGTCCCGAGGCCCATATGGACCAAGGTCAGACTGGCCTATTTTTTCTTTTATATTATTTCTTTTATTTTTAATTTTTATTTTATTTTAATACACATATTATGTTATATACATGAGAGACATTAATAAAATTATTTTAAATAATATTAGATCAATGAATATATATCTTATGGGCAGATGTTATTTGATATGTGTGTGAATGTAGAGGACAAGGAATAAATGTGTCTTGAGGTAAATGAGATGTGTAAAAAGAAAATTATTTAATATATTTTTATTTTCACATATGGGAATTGTACAAGATTAAGGATCAATTATTCTATGTTTTCACAATGGTGTTTTAATTATTGTATTTACTTAACAAAATTCCAAGGAACAATGATACATGTACATATAAAAGTCAGGTTGGGTGGTGTGGTAAAGAAAGACAAATTTGGGTTAGGTTGCATTATTCTTGCTTGTTAGATAAAATGTTTTCCCCCTTATTTTGGTAGGGTATATCTTGTACTATTTTCTTTCTATGATGTTTTAAGTTTTTTCATGATTCATTTTGCTTATGTGATGTTGTTCTATAATGCACTTAGTTATTGAATATTAAAATTTAAAGTTTTGGATAATAACATATCATGGTTTTTTGTATAAACATAGTTGTAACCTTTTTAATTTTTAAGAGAGATCTCGGTGGATGCAATGAGTCATAACCTAGTCCATATGAAAGACCTTGACACCACCTTTAACCTAAAACCTTAAGGTAATAAATTTGTGAGTTTTTCTCCTTATATACTGCTCATCTTACTCATCTCCATCCAATGTGGGACTCTTAAACTCCACACTTGAATTCTTCACAATTTTACTTAATAAATTAATTTATATTTTATTTTAAATACAACATTAAATATTGATGTTCCAACTAGAAAATTTGTATGGATTCCCATGGAAAATAATAAAAGTACTAATACAAAAGGACCAAAAGAAATAACTTGGGTATAAAAAATGGTTGGTTAACTTGTATTTCAGGTTTATCTAGTAGCTAGGAAATGATTGTCCTATTCTTCTTTGGTGGTTAAGGACATGTATATACAAAAGTCCTTTTTTTTAAAGATTTGTTCAATCTTTTTCCAAATTTTTTACTTGCTGTGGTTAAATCATATTTGTATATGTAAAATTGTTCTAATATATATAAGTTGTTGATCAACTTGTGTATTTGATATTCTTGTATGTATTAGAATATAACCTTAGTACTTAAATGTTTGTATATAATCAGATGTTTGACTGTGGATGTTGACGTGGCCATAACATCTTTATTTTGTAATTTGTTTACAATTTAATCAATTAAAGATAAGAATAATTGATTATTATTAATAAATAATTAATTGTAATAAGTTTATAATTAATTATATGGTTGGTTGATGAAATATATCAATTCACACTCAATTGATTATGTCACTAATAATTAATTAGGTAAGGATTTCATTGTGCACATAATTGACTATAATAAGTATTAATTGATTAAATATGTAAACATGCATGTGTATTACTTTTTTACATTTGATAAATGATGAGGTCGATATATAGTTGGTTATTTGGACTGTTTCATAAGTATTCATCTATAAGTAGTAATTATATACACGAGAAAAACTTATTTCTTTCATATTGGCTACAGGTGAACATGTCCTTTTTGACAAATATTTGTCATGACAATAGGTACATGTTTTGCCTTTCATTTTTTACTCATTTAATTATTTTCATCTTCTTTTCTCATCTCTATGACAAAAATTTAGTCTCAATACTCATTCTATCAACGGTTAAACTTTCTCTTCCCACCACATCATCGATATATTTTATTTTTTAAAATATAATCTTAAAACAATATTTTTTAAAATATAATTTAAAAAAATATTTTTTAAAATATAATTTAAAAAAATATTTTTTAAAATATAAATTTTAAAATATTAAAATAAATCTAAAAATTTAAGCATAACTATAATAGATGTATAATGTTGTATATGTCACAAAAATAGAGTATGAAAGATAAAGTTATAAAGACTAAATATTTTAATATTAAACATATTTTTCTTTTATATATTGTTTTCTTATACATAAATTAAAATTTATAATGTTACAAATTTTAAAATATTTTATTAATGAAATATATTTTAGTTTATTATTGTTATATTAAAATATCTATGTTAAAAAATGTTTGATAATGTTTTTTTTTGTTTTATACAGATCAAGTTTAATTTATCAATCTTCAAAACAAATAATATAATAAAAAGAAAAGAGTGTGGACCAGAAAAAAAAATAGTAGCCCTTTATGTGTGAAAAATAAAAAGATGCACTAAGAATAAAGTTGTTATTTTAGAGTTTATGTTTAAATTTAAAGACGGGGCGAGGTGGGGATTACATTACTCATCCTCAACCCCGAACCCAATTCCTGAAAATAGGGAAAACCCAAACCTATATCAAAATCCAATCAACTCAGTTTTTCCTGTCAAACTTGGGATGAGTATGGTTCAATCCCCATAGGTGCAGGTTTAATTGTCATCCCTAGCATACACGATTTTCATTACTAAAGTCAATTCATCATTCTCCCTTCCAAGAAAATTATTGTTGTATCGACTTTTTCCTCTTTGAGAATTCAATTAACTTCAAAATAACCTATAAAAGTATGGTACCTCCACCCTTTTTACCATGTTATAGTGCTTCATTCTTTCATGGCCTTGAGTATCTACACCACCATTCTAATTACCCTCTTCTAATTTCCTCTCATAGATTTGTTATAATTGGTTCAAATTGTTCCGTCATCATTATTGTCATCTCTTCTATTCTTTTTCTGAAATATCTCTTAAATTAACATATGCATTTCCTCCAACCTGTGTTCCACATTCTCTATGCAACTCTCTATTAGTGTCAATACCATCTAGATGCTTATATGATTGAGAGCTCTAATACTAGGTTTATGGGACCTAATAGTATTATTATGGAAAAAGAGAAAATAACTAGCGTTAAACCTTCAATAACAAAGAATATGTCTTGCCCCTTCCCTTCCTTTCCTTTTTCCGCCCTTGCAAATATATTTCCTCCATAGACTTTCATATCCCAACATTATTTATATCACTTGTATAGTTAGTTAGGCAACAAATCCATTCATGTCTTTGCCTTTGTTGTTGTAAAAAAGGATTTGAGGCTAAGTTAAACCAAGAGGGGGGTGAATTGGTTTTGGAACTTTCTTGAAAAGATGTCATTCTTAGACTTTTTTGAAAGTTATACCAATTAAGAACTAAATGGAATTAATTGAGGAATCCAAATTGATAAAGATGTGCACCTAATGTATAAAAATAACAAAAAATTATGAAATTATAGAGAAATGATGAGAAAGATTACACAAAGATTTAGACGGGTTTGTATCACAATAGATCTACATCCAACCTTAGCTATTCAACCTTAGAACAACCAAAATCCACTATCTTTATATGTTTATTACAAGCAATCAACAAATGCAAAACATATACAAGATAAGAAGCAAGCAAACGAACTCCTAAATACACTCAAGGAGGACATGTTTGTATCCTTGGATCACACCAAGAGGAAACAAAACAAACAACTCTTGAAAACTGTTAGAATCAGAAAGATATCAAGAAGGGGGATGAATTGATACTATTTTTTCTTCCAAATCTGTCAAGTATCAGATTTTACATTTGCTGTCAGGAACAAATTAGTTTACTTATCACAGAAAACAGCTGATTAGTTATATCAGAAAATTATTAAAGAATATTAGAGAAGAGAAAGAATGCACAAGAAATTATACTGGTTCACCATTTTTCAAGAGCTACGTCCAGTTTAAATCTGTAACACTAACAGATCACAATAACACTAATTGAACAAGTCTTTACAAGAATCCCTCTTCTAAAGACAATTTAAACCAAAATGATGAAATCCTAAACACTATAGAATTCAATCAAAACTAGACTCACTCCAAGTCTACAGTGATCACCCCAATCACAGAAATACAGATGTGGTAATTTTACTAAACTATCTCAAACTATGTAAGACACAATTCAGAATTCACTATTGCAGATCCTTTTCTTGATTCTTCCTAAAACTGAATTCTTCAATGAATTTGTGAATGAGATATTTTTCGTAATTCTCTCTTCTGTATGTTTTGGATCTTCCAATTGGCTTGTATTTATAGAGAATGAGATCTGACTCCAATAGCTGATATTTAGTTCTGTCTTACAAGAAGAGTCTGGAAGAAAATAGTTAGCTAAACATCAAACAGTTAGCTTAATTCATTAAAACACATTCCCAACATATTTCCTGTATTAATAAAAATAGAAGACTAATATATCAAATTAGCTAACTAAGCAAAGATAATCTGACATCAACTAAAAACTGCAGTAACATCATTGAATTATCAAACATTGCAGCAACATCATCAAATAAAAAATTATCAACAAACTCCCCTGTTTGATGATGGCAATCAACCTGCAAGAACCTGCTAAAATCAAAGAGAATATATGGAAGATTATCTCCCCCTTTGAAATTAGCAAATAGGCAATGTTTTAATAATAAAGCAGAAAATAAGTTGCAGATCATATTACAGACCATTAATTGTTTATCAAAAGACAACATAAAAATGAAGCTACAGAAAAACAATTAAATAGCATATTTTAATCTTCATTTTCATCATCATCATCATCATTATCACCCTCATCATTTTCATCATCATCTTCATCTTTATCAGCATCCTCATCCATGGCAGCAGCAGTTCCAGAGGTGCCTTCAAAAGCTTCAACAGAGACTTAAATTTCCGCAAGTTGTTGCTGTATGAGTTCAATTTCATAATCAATGTTTGTAAACCCGGCAACCATGGTTTCATGAGTATTGCACTGCATAGAACCAAGAACGTTAAGACGAGTAATAAGCATTCTTTCAAATTCAGATAAAGGGATACCTTGGTATGAAGGAGGAGTATATGGAACCATATGATATGCAGAGTAATCTTGAGGATTCCTTGAAGAGTTATCTTCTTGAGCTGATGATCTGGGTGCAGTGGAGGATGAACCAGCTTCAAACATCCATTCATCATCAACCTTTGAGAGCCTCATTTTTCTAAGATAATAGTTGTCAAAGATGTGTTTGTGATTGATGATCCTGGTTATCGCTCCTTCAGTGGAAACATTAAAGTGGTCCAGAACTTTGGAGATGAAGATTGCATACGGAAGTTTGTGGTCACTGAGATGCTTTTCTTTGAACATATATCCTTTGATGATATAAATCCAGTTGACCTTGATATTGTTCTTCATGCAATGAATTAGAGCCAAATCTTCTTCCACTAACTGTGCGTGATTGCTCCCCCTGGGTGTGAGCTTCCAAGCGATTATGAAGGCTAGAAGTCTATCATCACGTTTGATTTTTCCAACTTGGTATTTCAGCACAACCTCTTCAACATTGCGCATGCATGACTTGAACACAGAATCTTTGTTGAAACCAGGTACAGAAGAGGTGTTTCCTTTGCTTATTTTTACACCTTCATACTTCAAACCAACTAATCTTTTCCATATGGAGTTATCAATTTTTATCTCCTTTCCTTTGACTTGTGAAACTAGTATGTTGTTCTAAGCTTTCAGATTAGCATAAAATATATTAATAAAATCACTGTAAAAGTTACCTTCCAGCTCCACAAATTATCGCAGACCTTGAGTTTGCAGAGTATTCCTTATAAACATCAAATTCTCATTATGTAACCAGGTGAACTTAAGCACTTTGGGAGTCAAAACAAGTTTTCTTTGCATCTTCAGTTCCAGGGATTCAACAGTTTAAGCTTCTTCTTCATTTTCAGACATAGTGTCTTCTTCAGAAGATCCAGATTGATTTCTTTCATCATGCACAGGAGAAGGAATCCTTACACGTACTTTAATCCTCTTTGAAGGTTGACCCATAGTTGGGTTTGAAGGTGCAGCAGCAGAACCAGAGTTCCTGCAAGCTTGAGTAGGAAAAGCAGAGGTTAATCCTCTGTTTCATGTTTGCGTCTTGCAAACTTGGGAACTTGGAAGCATGAGACTTCATTCTGGTTCTTGAGGATCTTCTTAGTCTCTCAAAAACATTTACTAAAGGAGTATCTGAATCATCATCATCACTCTCAATCACGAAATAGTCATTAGAAGACATTTTGTTATAGAATATCAGAGAAAATATGATGCACAGGGATTGTGTGTGTAATGTTGAAGAAGCAAATTAATAGGGAAGGTTGAATAGATTGGTCAGAAGAAGCAAAATAAGTGTGAAAAGATTTTGAACAGATATGCACTCAAACCAGATGTTAGTAGTCAACTGTCAGAAATACAGAAGGAATATATTGAAAAATGGAAGTTTAGTTTTGGAAAAGAAATAAAGCTTTCTCACATATATCTATAAGTGTCTATGTTTTATCAGTGGGACCCAGTGCGAAATTTTGAAACAAAATAGATTTGGTTTAGATAGAATTGGAAGAATTAAACTAGTTAGTTTGAATATCCAATTGAATCAGATGTATTAAAATAAAATCAGTCAACTAGTCAAAGAAATTAATAGGCTAAACTGACAACAATTATAACAGTGTGTCAATTAAATGAAATAAGTCAGCTATTTCAAAAGAATTAACAAACTATATTATGCAGCAGTAGAACATTTGTGTCAATTAAATGAAATAAGTCAGCTATTTCAAAAGAAATAACAAACTACGTTATGCAGCAGTAGAACATTTAAGACATATTCTTAATGTTTAAGATTCCTAATTTATTTCTTAATTTGAAAAAGCTGTCACGACCTAATGGTTTAGTGAAAATATCAACTAGTTGGTCATTTGTTAAAACAAATTCAATCCTACAATTTTTCTTCTCAATATGATCTCTTATGAAGTGATGTCTAATCTCAATATGTTTTGTTCTAAAATGTTGAATGGTATTTTTTGTTAGATTTATAGCACTTGTGTTATCACAGGGAATAGGAACATCAGATAAATGCAAATCAAAATCAGATAGTTGTTGTTTTAACCAAAGAATTTGTGCAGTGCAACTTCCAACAACAATGTATTCAACTTCTACTGTTGATAATGCAACATAGGCTTGCTTCTTGCTGGTCCAGGATATCAAGCAGTTTCCAAAGAGATGACATGTTCCACTTGTGCTTTTTCTATCCAATTTGCAACTTGCAAAATCAGAATCTGTATAGTCAATTAAATTCAGTTCATTATCAGTGGAGTACCATAGTCCAACATACATTGTTCCTTTGAGATACTTGAGAATTCATTTTGCAACAGTGAAATGTGATTCTTTTGGATTGGCTTGAAATCTTGCACATAAGCATACAACAAACATGATATCTGGTCTGCTGGCTGTTATATATAGCAAGGAACCAATTAATCCTCTGTACATGGTGGCATCAACTGTTTTTCCTTTTTCATCCATGTCAAGATAGCAATTTGAAGACATCGGAGTAAAGGCTTCTTTGCAACTTTCCATATTAAATTTCTTCAAGAGCTTATTGCAGTACTTTGTTTGGTTGATGAATGTACCATTTGGCATTTGTTTAACCTGTAATCTTAAGAAAAAATTTAACTCTCCCATCATGGACATCTCAAATTCACCTTTCATAGTATCTGCAAATTCTTGGCATAGAGATTGATTAGATGAACCAAAAATTATATCATCAACATAAATCTTCACTAATATGAGTTCATTATCAACTTTCTTAGTAAAAAGAGTTTTGTCAATAACTCCTCTTTTAAAGCCTTGTGATATGAGGAAAGTTGTAAGTCTTTCATACCATTGTCTAGGTGCCTGTTTAAGACCATACAAAGCCTTTTTCAGTTTGTATACATGATTAGGAAATTTAAAATCAATAAATCCAGGAGGTTGTTCAACATATACATCTTCATTAATAAAGCCATTTAAGAAAGCACTCTTGACATCCATTTGAAAAAGTTTGAATCCTTTAAGACAAGCAAAAGCAAGTAATAGTCTTATAGCTTCTAATCTAGCTATAGGAGCATAGGTTTCATCAAAATCAATACCTTCTTCTTGATTATAGCCTTTAGCAACTAATCTAGCTTTGTTCCTAGTGATTATTCCATTCTCATCAAGCTTATTTCTAAACACCCATTTAGTTCCAATAACATTCATATTGTTATTTCTAGGTACAAGAAACCATACATCATTTCTGGTAAACTAATTTAATTCATCATGCATAGCAGTAATCCAATTATCATCAAGCAAGGCATCTTTGATATTCTTAGGTTCAATTTGTGAAACAGAAGCCATATGATTGCAGAAATCATTTAAAGAATTTCGAGTTGTAACTCCCTTTTCAACGTTTCCTATGATGTTGTCCAGTGATAGTCCTTTTTGAGTTCTCCATGATTTAGACACTACACTGTCTGTTGCAAAATAATAAACTATTCCAGAGTTATAGCTAGCTTTTTCAATTTGTCTGTCAGCAGCAACAGATTCTTTTGCACAGTCATTATTCTTTTCTAATTTATCTGACATATCATCATCTGTACTTGCTAGAGAAATACTTTCTCTCTCTTTTTAACATAAGAACTCATCAAATACAACATGAATTGATTCTTCAACAGTTAAATTCTTTTTGTTGAATACACGATAAGCTTTACTATGCATAGAATATTCTAAGAATATACCATCATCATCTTTTTCATCAAACTTACCTAAAGATGCTTTTCCGTTGTTTAATATAAAACACCTGCAACCAAAAACTTTAAAATATGAAATGCTAGGAGTTCTACTATTCAATAGTTCATAAGGAGTCTTTTTGAGAATTGGTCTTATCAATACCCTGTTAAGCACATAACAAGCTGTGGAAACTGCATCTGCCCAAAATACTTAGGAAGCTTAGATTCACTTAACATAGTTCTAGCACATTCTTGAAGTGTTTTATTCTTTCTTTCAACAACACCATTTTGTTGTGGAGTTCTAGGAGCAGAAAATTTGTGAGATATACCATGTTTTGAGCAAAACTTTTCAAATTGACTATTTTGAAATTCTGTTCCATGATCACTTCTTAAAGAAACAATGTTAAGATCTTTTTCACTTGAAATAATCTTGGCAAATTTCTTAAATGCATAGAAAGTTTCATCCTTAGAAGATAGAAATAATGTCCAAGTGAATCTTGAAAAATCATCAACAATGACAAGAACATAGGAATTGTTACCAAGACTTACCGTTCTTGATGGACCAAAGAGATCAAGATGTAATAGCTCAAGTGGTCTTGTTGTTGAGATGATGTTCTTTGACTCAAAGGAGTTCCTTGACTGTTTTCCCTTTTGACAGTATGCACAGACTTTGTCTTTCACGAATTTGACATTTGGAAGTCCTCTAACAAGGTTTTTGCAGCAGATTTTGTTTAATAACTGCATATTGATGTGTCCACATCTTCTATGCCAAAGCCAACCTTCATTCTCTTTGGTTAACAAGCATATATTCTTGAGATTTGAGGATTCAATGTCCAGCATATATACATTGTTTGATCTTCTTCCAATATGGACAATATTCGCAGATTTACAGTTATATATATGACACAAAATTCTGCATCAAAAGTAACTTTCATACCATTGTCACATAGTTGACTAATACTCAACAGATTGTGTTTCAATCCTTCAACAAATAGAACATCTTTTATCTGTGAAGATGAACAACTTCCAATATCTCCAAAAACTTTTATTTTTCCCTTGCTATCATCTCCAAATGTGACAGAACCTGCTTCATATTCCTTGAAATTAATAAGCTTGGATTTATCACCTGTCATATGTTTAGAGCATCCACTATCTAAATACCATAAAGCTTTCTTTGCTCTTTGACATATCTGCAAAACAAATTTAGTTTAGATTTCTTGGTCCCCAAAGCAAGTTAGGTCCTTTTGAGTTAGGAACAGCAGATAATCTTGGTTTCCAAAAATATTCACCTCTTGAAATACCAAAATTTTTAATGTAGCAATATTTAGATATATGCCCAGTTTTCATACAATAAAAACATTTTCTTGATTTGCTATTTGAGAAAGATTTATATTTTACAGCAGAAAAATGTTTGACAGATTCACCATAGCCAAGTCCAGTTCTGTTTAGAAAACTTTTTTGAGAACTTAATTGTTGATCAAGACTATTTTGTCCCAATTGAAACTTTCCTAAGGTCTTTATTAGATAAGCTACTTTTTCTTGAAGATTCTTGCAGTTTTCACAATTAGCAGGGTTATTTTTGTTATCAGTTTCAGATTTTTCAGATTCAATTTGATTTTCCAGTTTCAGTACTCTGTTTTCCAGCCAGCTATTTAATCCTTTTAGTCTGTTAATCTGATGATCTTGTTTTCTAGCTTCATCATGTAGTTCTTTAAATGCATCTAATAAAGTGTCATAGTTTTCACTGAGATCAGTGTCATTGTTACTCACCTGACTTGAGGTTTCTGCATTTGCTACAAGACATAGATTGGCTTGATTTTTAGATTCAGAATCTGATATGGAGGATCTGCAAGATTCACTATCATCCCATGCCATATAGGCTTTCTTTCTTTCTTTAAATGAGGATTTCGTTTTTCAGAGACTTTGTCTTTTCTTTCTTTTCTTTTAGGGCTTCTTTCTTTTCTTTGATTAATAAGAGGACAATCCATTTTTACATGTCCTAGCTGCCCACAATTGAAACAAGAGAAATTAGAAGTATTGAAATCAGATTTTCTTGTGTACCTTTTCTGGTGATCTTGAAATTTGTCTCTTGAATTGTTTCTTTTCTTTAGAAATTTTCCAAATTTCTTTACAAGCATGGCAAATTCTTCACTGTCATTTTCGTTCTCCTTTTCATCACAGTTTAAGCATTCTTTGGCTTTCAAGGCTAGGCTCTTATTCTTCTTGTCAGAACTTTCCAACTGATCAAATCTATTTAATTCTAGTTCATGCTCTCTCAATTTGCCAAACAATGTTGTTGTGTTCATGACTGAGAGATCTTTTGTTTCAAGAATTGTAGTAACCTTTGGTTGCCAGCTCCTGTTTAGGCATTTTAGGACTTTGATATTCAGTTCTTCATCATCAAACTTTTTGCCCAGACCTATCAAATGATTCACAATGTGAGTGAATCTTTTTTTGAACATCTTCGATGCTTTCTCCAGGATGCATTCTGAACATTTCGTATTCTTGAATCAATGTATGTTTTCTTGCTCTTTTCACTTAAGATGTGCCTTCATGGGTTACTTGTAAGATGTCCCACATCTCCTTTGCAGTAGCACACTGAGATATCCTGAAAAATTCATCAAGATTCAATGCAAAAGTTAAGATATTTTTGGTCTTACAATCAAATTGTGCTCGCTTGTTTTATGCTTCAGTCCATGTCTCCCAAGGTTTTTCAGATATTGTTTCATCCTCTGCTTTTATCTTTGGAATGTATGGACCATTAACTACAGCATCCCATACGCCTTTGTCCATAAATTCGAAGAAAATCTTCATCCTTGCTTTCCAGAAGGGGTAATTAGCCCCAACAAATAGTGGTGGTCTGTTGGTGGAAGCACCTTCAGCAAAGGGAAGCTTGTCAGACATCTTCTTGGATCAACCTTGAATATCTTTCAAGAACCTGCTTTTGATACCAATTGTTAGAATCAGAAAGATATCAAGAAGGGGGATGAATTGATACTATATTTTCTTCCAAATTTGTCAAGTATCAGATTTTACATTTGCTGTCAGAAACAAATTAGTTTACTTATCACAGAAAATAGTTGATTAGTTATATCAGAAAATTATTAAAGAAGATTAGAGAAGAGAAAGAATGCACAAGAAATTATATTGGTTCATCCTTTTTCAAGAGCTACGTCCAGTTTAAATCTTTAACACTAACAGATCACTATAACACTAATTGAACAAGTCTTTACAAGAACCCCTCTTCTAAAGACAATCTAAACCAAAATGATGAAATCCTAAACATTATAGAATTCAATCAAAACTAAACTCACTCCAAGTCTACAGTGATCACCCCAATCACAGAAATACAAATGTGGTAATTTTACTAAACTATCCCAAACTATGTAAGACACAATTCAGAATTCACTATTGCAGATCCTTTTCTTGATTCTTCCTAAAATTGAATTCTTCAGTGAATTTGTGAATGAGATCTTTTTCGTAATTCTCTCTTCTGTATGTTTTGGATCTTCCAAGTGGCTTGTATTTATAGAGAATGAGATCTGACTCCAACAACTGATATTCAGTTCTGTCTTACTGGAAGAGTCTGGAAGAAAATACTTAGCTAAACATCAAACAATTAGCTTAATTCATTAAAACACATTCCCAACATATTTCCTATATTAATAAAAATAGCAGACTAATATATCAAATTAGCTAACTAAGCAAAGATAATCTGACATCAACTAAAAACTGCAGTAACATCATTAAATCATCAAACATTGTAGCAACATCATCAAATAAAAAATTATTAACAAAAACTTAAGAGGACAACACTTCAACCCTTGATATAATAAGAGGAATCAAAAGTGATTAAATCCCAACAATATGGTAATGAAACGAGATTACCTTATAAACAAAAGAAATTACAAGTGCATATTTAATTCTAGCACACAACCTTTGATAATTTTATGAAAACCAAGAGAGTTGAAAGATTTCTTCAAAGATTTTTTATTTAACTCTTAGAATAGTGTTAGAAAAGCTCCAAAAGATAGTTTTCTAAGTGTTTAAGATTGCAATTTCTAATATTGACAAAAATTTTAAAAGATTGAATCAAAGATTCAATTTATAGAGTTTTCAAAACATTGTTTAAAAACTGATTTTGTTACAATTAATCGATTATCTTAATTTGGTAATCGGTTATATAATGTTAGAATGAATTTCAGAAAAAATCACACTTTTTGTTTTAATTTATTATCCCTCTATTTAATATATTAATTATTGTTTATATTTATGAAAAACTCGTAAAAACATTTTAATGGATTAATAAATTATTTACAAAAGTGAATTACCTTAAGGTCTCAACTAATTATCCTAAACACCCTCGAGTAGGTGAACTAGGAAGAACAAAATAATCTATTATTAATTTTGTTAATCGATTAAATCATAAACTTGTTAAAAACTCTTGTTTCAGCTATCAGTATTTTTAATTGATTATTAAAAATTGTTAATAGATTATTATATTTTTGTTGAATCTAGAAATCCTTCAAGAACATATTAATCGATTATCAAAACACTTAATCAATTAGACCATAATCAAAAGTTTTTTCAGAAACATTTTAACATTCTAAAAAACATGTTTTAAGTTTAAGGGTATGTATTTAAACTAAAACACTTGTGAATTACCTTGTGCGTAAAACACATAAACACATGCAATGAAAGCTATAACATTCAATACATTTTAAGCACTTTCTTCACCAAACATCACCATCAAAACAAGCTTCTTTGAGTTTTTCTGGAATGTTCACTTCTTCAAGTCTAAGACTTATGCCTTTGTGCCCCTTCTTCTATATGCATTCTTCAAAGGTTTAGGTTGTCATTACTCACATTACAACCAATTTGAAATATCTAAAATATTTAACTTATAGATAAATTTTAAATTTAAACTAACTTATTGGAAGAAATCATAGAAGATTAAATCTTCAAAAATAAAAAAAATCAGTATCTAAAATTTATTTAAAATTCAAAAATAAAGAAAATCTCATAATTCTAATAGTGGAGTCAAAGTTCACATGTAAAAACTACAAGATGTTAATAAAGTTTAAGTGTTTAGATCTTTGAAATTATCTAACTTTTGGGATTAAGTTTGTCATTTTTGTGTGTGAAGGATATGAATTTAATGAAGCTTAGAAAATTCTCTTTGAGTTGTATTATGAATAAATTTGGATAAAATTGCTTATATATCAAGTGTTACATTTAAGCAAAAATTAAAGTTGAAGGAACAATATATTAGTGTTCATAACACAACGAAAAATAAAAGATCTATTTTAAATCTAAATCATATAAAATACAGACATATCGGATAACACAAATGAATATGTAACTATTGATGAATTTTTGAAGAAAAAAAAAGTAAAGACTAATATTTTGTTATCAACTACTTTAATGTTCGAAACAAAAATAAAGACAATCTCTAAAAGTATTTTTTGTGTTCATCATTTATAAGAGAAAGAGGAGAGAGTGATCACCGTTTATATAAAATATAAAATAGAACCCTAACTTTATGATGTTTTGAAAAGATTTATTATTTTCTACTATGAACAAATCAATCAAGAAATCATAACATTTATTACTTTTTGTTATGAACAAATCAATAATAAAATTGTAACATTTGTTACTTCTTCATATAAACAAATCAATAAAAAAAACTATACATTGGTTATTTTTTAATGCTAACATATAACAAATCTCTCAACCATAATATTTTTTTATATTAATTGTATTTCATTGTGCTAACAAATAATTTAATAACATTCTATTTAGAATTAATTATTTATTTGATCACATTAAATTCTCTAAGTTAACTATCGAATATTAATTTCGCTAATAAAGAATAGAACATTCATTTGTGTGACTATAGATTCAAAACTAAGTTGGTAATACATTAATCAAGGTAGGCATCTAACAACACTAATTAATGTTCAAATAGCATGGAACAATACACTTTCTATAAAATATATAAATATTTTCTTCCATCTCATCTTCTCTAAATTAACTCTAGAATATGATAAAATTATCAAACTTCATTAAGTTAATTTCTTGTGAATAACTTAATCAAAACTCCTTTCTTTATTCGTTCAATTTACTATGACCATGATTTTAGTTTTATCATAGAGCTCAAACTCAATATTTAGAGTTGATGACTTCGTTCTTGAATAATCACTAAAAGTATAATAAATAACTTATCAATTTACATGATAATCTCATGTCAAAAAAAATATCTACTTTCTTTTTGAAAATTTTCTATTAACTTACTAAGATAATGTTAATAATTGAAAAAACTCCTTTTGAGTCAACTTAATTACCATATCCTCGTATATATCATTTATATATGTAAATTAATAAATAAGATCTATTAATATTCGTCCAATAAATATTATCATGGATATATAAATTTAGGATTTAGTCTATATTATTATTTTTATCCTATTCATAATAATCCTAGGATAAAAAATTATTTAAATTATAATTATAAAATATTTGTTTCTCGTTATCATAATTCCTATTACAATAATAAATCTTAAATTATAATAAAAAAACTTTATCAAAATATCTATTATAAGATAAAAAAATATTTTATTTTAGAGAAAAAAATACTTTATTATAGAGAATAGAACTGGGTAATTGGTTATTGGCCACACATATTTATTCCAACCAAAGTTTCAGTTTTATGTCCACTTTGAGTAAAAAAATTATTACACAGATTATTACGACACTTCGATTCTTATTTTGATAGTAGTAGACTTCAGCTCTAATTGGAAAATATCACCACGCATTGCTTCTACACGTAATCTTAATGATAAAACATACTGAACAAAACGTGTGGATAGGAAAAGAGTATCTATCTCTCTGTTACTGTACAATCTATGCAGTTTGGGTGGGTGAACAGTTCGGAGTGGAAATTGAAATAGAGTAGAGAAGGAACAATTTTATTAGAGTGAGAAAAATTAATGTGAGACAACTCATTGCAAAATTGAGTGACGAGTGGTGGTGAAAACAAGAATGAGATAAGCCTACCAAGTCTTGCTGAATGAGAGCACAACAATGAAAAGACAAAGTTTTTGTTCAACAAGTTTTATGCCAAACTAGTTCCTTTGAAGTTGACAGATGGGATGGAAGACTCTGTTGAAGGACAACGTAACGACAAGAGCTATCCTTTGTGCTCAAGTGTGTTTGTCTGTTCAATTCTTTGGAAGAGACATCAAATTTCACATGAATTTTTCTCTTGTAGGCTCTCATATTTGTGGTTGTGATTAAAAAAGGCTGATAAGGTTTTAAACTGTGGTCACGAATATGATTTTATCATAATTTGTGTTGTTGTGTAAAATTAGGCAAATGTGATTGATGCAGTTGCAATTGTAGTCAAAATACGGTCATAAACCAAGTCATGACGACCATGATGGCAAACCATTTTATAAAACCTTGCTATGAAATGGTATGTCCTTGAATATTTGGACTGGTTTATCAACATTATTTTGTAAAATTATCCAAAAAAAAATACTGGATTAACTTAGATCAATTCTTTATATTATTATAACCTATAAACGTATGTCACACTTCTGATAGAAGTTACTGAAACTATGCATGATTGGGTGCTGTACATTGCGAAAACAGCAGCTATAGCCATAGATTACATTGTTCAAATGAAAAAGGAGAAAACTATACGAGAACTAAGAAAAATAAATTACAATCAGAAGTAGGTTTTATCTGACCAAGGTATTTTCCCTGGCTGCTGCATCAATTTTGAGACTACAAATGCATGTTGTTGCTGAAAGTTGTTTATCTGGTGAAGGAAACAGCTCAGGGGAATTCATGTTCCAGTACTCTCCATTTCTTGTCTTTTGCTCAACCATGCCACCATCTTCACTTGAAACAGCTACCTTTATCCAGTTGCACCAGATTCTCAGCATTATATACAATAATACTAAGCATATCAGAGTCGAAGTAAGGACAATGGCTGCTATGATAGCTGCTACTTGTGAGTTTGACAGCCGCATTCCCATAGCTTCTGAGCACAAAGCTAGTGGAGGGCCACACAAGTGGTCATTATTCAGAAAAGAGCTTAGTGGGAACCCTGAAAAGGTTGAAGGAATGAGGCCATGAAGATGGTTATTTGAGAGATTTAGCACATGCAGGCTGGTAAGTTGACCAAGTGAAGGAGGAACTTGTCCTTGAAGATGGTTAAAAGAAAGATCAAGTCTTTCTAGCTTCATGAGATTTCCTAGAGATGATGGAATCTCACCAGAAAAAAGGTTTCTACTCAGGTCCAATATGACTTGCAACTCAGTTACTGATCCTAGTCCAACTGGTATAATACCCGAGAGGAAGTTCTCTGAAAGCCTTAGCTCATACAGCTTAGAGCATTGCTGAATTGTTGATGGAATGTGGCCAGAGAGACTATTCCTTTGTAAGTTGAAGACATTGAGTGAAGTAAGGTTTCCAATCTCTAGAGGGATTTCCCCTGAGAGATTGTTGTGATGGAGCGCAAGCTTAAGCAACTTTGAGCAGCCTCCGAGCTCAGCGGGAACTCTTCCATAAAACTTGTTGAATGAGAGATCCAGCTCACCAAGTTCTTGAAAGCTTCCTAACCACGGCAACATTTCGCCACCCAGTTTGTTATTATTCAGTAGTAGGTGTTCAATTTTCTTGCAGTTGGAGAGTTGAGGTGGCACATGTCCTGTTAAGTTGTTGAATGATAAATCAAGGAAGTTTAGCTCAGTGAGGTGACCAAGTTCAGAAGGAATGGTTCCTGTGAGATAATTGTTTGCCAGTCTGAGACGGGTGAGATCTCCAGAGTTGGCTAGAACAGATGGGATGGAACCTGAGAAGCTGTTGTTTGTCAAGTCCAAAACAGTGAGAGAATTTGAACCAGTCAGAGGAAAGATACTGCCACTGAACTTGTTATTGGAAAAATTTATGATTTTAAGGTTTCTAAGAAGAGAGAGGGAATCAGGTAGTGGCCCTTCAAAGGAGTTGTTGTAAAGGGTAATGGTGCTTAGTTGTGAAAGGTAACTGAATGTGGGGGGTATGGAACCTGACAACTTGTTATCTGCTAATGCCAATAACTGAAGCCTTTTACAGTACCCCATGCTTGGTGGGATTGGACCTGACAGGTCATTTTGCCTTAAATGGAGAACAGCTAAGCTCTTTAGCTTACCTATAGTCTCTGGAATGGGGCCATAAAAATGGTTTCCAAAGAAGTCAATTCCAGTTAAGCTTGTGCAGTTTGTTAACTCTCTTGGAATAGGTCCAGAAATTTGGTTATCATAGAGGTAAATTGTGTTCAACCTCTTTAGCCTTCCAATCTCCTCTGGGATTTTTCCTGTGAAAGAGTTACCGAACAAGAAAAGACTTCTCAAGCTACTAATATTGCCAATTGCTGGAGGTAGAGATCCAATGAAGCTGTTGTTGTTGAGCATAAGATCTGTGAGATTCTGTAGCTTGTCCAGGCTGGATGGAAGTTCACCTTCAAAACTGTTATCAGAAAGGTCCACCTGTTGGATTGAGGAGCAGTTGAGTAGCGCCAAGGGAAATCTTCCAGAAAGCTTATTCCTAGCCAAGAACAGTTGCTGAAGTTTAGAACCTCTGAGGCAGAAGTTATATGGAATACCTGTTAAAGCATTATCAGACAGAACCATTGTTTCAAGATTCTGTAATTTGACATTAAGGAGGGTTAGTGATCCAGAAAGGTTGTTTCTGGATAAGTCAAGCTTCTGTAGCTGGTTCAAACTGTTAAGCTCAGAAGGAATACCACCATTTAATTTGTTTCCAAGCAAATTAAGGTATGTCAAACTGGAGAGAAGACTCAAAGAGGTAGGAATTGATCCAGATAGAGTGTTATTGGCCAGGTTCAAAATTCTCAATGATTTCAGAGATCCCATAGAGGAGGGTATTTCTCCTTCAAGCATGTTGTTTGATGCTGCAAAATTCTGGAGCTCTTGACAGCCTTGAATCTCTTCAGGAATGAGTCCACTAAGAGTGTTCACTTGTAAATCAAGAGACACGAGATGCTTCAAGTTACCAACCTCAACTGGTATGCTTCCACTTAAGTTGCAGTTGGCTACACCTAACACTGTCAACTCACTCAAGTTGCCAATGCTAGGTGGTATTTCACCTGCCAGCATGTTATCTCCTAGTCTAAGAACTTGCAACTTACTCAAATTTCCTATCTCTTTGGGAATGTTGCGAGTTAGATAATTTGAGTACAGAAGCAGTATTCTTAGATTTTGAAGCTGCCCAAGTTCGGAAGGGATGGAGCCTGTGAGGTAATTTGAGGACAAATCTAGTGCTTGAAGAGCAATCAGGTGACTCAACTCACCTGAAATGGAACCCGATATTCCTGTGCCAGACAAATTAAGGCCTACCACATGTCTCTGGTCAAATTCACATGTTAGTCCATTCCAGCTACAAATATGAGTTGTTGGAGACCAGTTTCTCAGGGCTCCTAATGGATCAAGCAGTTCTGATTTAATTCTTAGAAGCCAGTAGGATTCTGTTGTGTTGTCTCCTAGAGTTGCAACAACAACAATGGTCAGTTGTAGAATGAAATGGCACATGCAAATGGAACCCATGGCTGAACGTTTGATCATGAACTCCCTGATAAATAACTAGACACCAGATAAAAGGGTCCAAAGGGTATGCTTTGGGAGGCTAGTTCCATATAAAGGAATGGAGAACAAAAGTTAAGAAAGGCTAAGTTTTGCAGGGCATAAATATAAGAATTAGGAAGTGATGGAAGAAATGATGAACAACAACTATACAAGTTCAAGTGCTAAGATGTAAAATCCGACTACAAAAGTAGTTCCAATGAAGCTACTCTGTAGAAAATGGCAGACGACAATCGTGCAGTTACACGTGGAAAATGAGGAGTTTCACATCAAAATGAAAATACTCACAACATTTACTTTTTAGACAACAAAACAAGGAAACATATACTCTAGTTTATTAATATTTTTCTCAAACATAGAGAGTGTGGTGATAATAGAATGTTTTGTGGGTTTAAATATCATCTTCATAAAAAAAATTTGGTAAGCATACCTTTCTACTTTTTTCAGTTTTACCAGAGGTTTGGTAATATTGATGCTTCTTCACCAACTCTCGGCAACAAATAGAGTATTTTATGATTCTCTTAAAAAAATTAATGAGTTATTTGAATTGTAACATTTACCAAAGTCAAAGCAAACTTCACGGCGTAAAAGAATACTTTATTTTTCTTTAGCACTCAAAGAATGTTATAGAATATCTATCATCAAAATTTTCATAACAATAATAAAATTTGAACTCCCTTTTACAAGTTTTATCTTTCCAAGTGAACTACCTTTTCCTATATTCTTTTAGAATTCTTTTCTGTAGTTGGTATAATTGGAAACTAATTATGCAGAGATAAGGCTAATGATGGTTTTGTCTTCTTTTTTTGGTGTTATTAGAGTTAAAGGGCAATAAGCTAATAAAGATATCCATTATGACTTGGATAAAAAGGTGACAGAACAAGTGGGGCACGTTCTGTAACCTTTTGTTGATCCTGAATTTTTATTCACACTACCACTATACAAATTCATCGTATATTCACTGAGATTAGAGAGAAAAAGAAACATAGTATGATTTGACTTTGCAAGAGTTTTGGCGAATTGAACTTCAAAATTTGTCAACCAAACGGGTATAAAGCCATTGTGGCATGAGAATACTAGATTTCCGGCTAGATCTTCAAGCTTGACACACGCGCACTGGCCTGGCTGGCCATTACTGTCTGCCAAGAGTGACAAAATGCTTCAAGTTATCTGAGGAAAGGACAAGAACAACCTTAAGGTGCCATGCCTGCATGATGATATCTGAGAAAGTGAGTTATTCATGATGATACGTGCGAAAGTTGAAGACCAATGCAATGATATTCATAATATACAATTTGATTTTTAAAAAAGTGGAAATTTGTTAGTTATTTTAAAAGTCTCCTTTTATGCAGATTAATATTATTGATTGAAAACATCATGTTCAAAGTTTAGCTTTAAACATGTCCATGACAGAGTGGTTTTATTTATACAGAAACTGTACAATTATACAAATTGATATTAAAACCTTCATGCATGTCGTTATTAAGTTTAGCTTTGAATAAGATCATGGAAGAGTAGTTTATACCGATGCAAAAGTTTCAGAATAAAATAATACAAGTTCTGACTCTGAAACACCAAGATATTATATATATATATATATATTGTAAGTTTAGTATAAGTTGACTTTTACATTATTTAATTAATGGTTCTATTAGATAATTTTCTTAAAATTCATTGTTAGAATTAATATATTTTAATTAGAATTGATGCAGTGTTTAATTTAAAAATATATAAAATAAGAATTAATATTTTTCTTATTCAGAATAACTCAATAAATTATCGGTGCAAAAATCATTGGGTGACTAGTTTCTCTCTATAAAAATATTTTCCATGCACATAGTGCAGAGTTAAATTTCTGACATCGAGTTATTTACCAATTATGAATTGGACCTTAGTCGTAAAAAATCAATATATTATTATTAGTGTTATTTGATTCTTACAAAATTAATTAAAATAAATAAATAAAGTAATATATAACTTGTAGTTAAACTGTTCAAATTGTCATTTGTGGAAAATTTAGTATAACTTATAATTACATCTTTATTATCCCTTTTCTTTATATCTATACACCTGTAATTATCTAATTTTCTTAAGAAAATAATCTTTTTTAAATGATTTTTTGACAAGTGTATTAACTATTTAACAACTTACTTTTTAAAATAATATAATCATTAAAGAAATAAATTTTTATATTTATATTAAAAAAATAATAAAAAATAAAATAATAAATATAAGATATAAAAAAACTACTTAAATAAATAATGAAATAAATACAAATACAGAACAAATTAAAAATATTAAACATAAAAAATATTTTATTCTTTAATCAAATAAAAGTTATTTTTATTTTTTTTAATTATAATTTTTATTTTTATTACATTATATATATAATACAATAAAAATAAGGAGTTATGAACAAAAGTAAAAATATAATCAAATCAAATAAGAATCTCCATAATTCTCCTTTTATTTCAACTTATCCAGTTTCAAAATATTTTTATTCTGAAATTAAAAAAATAAAAATTAAATTTTATAAAAATTTATTGATTGTCAATACATCATGGTCCTTTTAAAAAAAATTGTATTAACAAAATTACGAAATTCATATTTTTTTCACTTTTCCAGTTCTTTGTATACTAAGAAAATTCCAATGCTCACATCATATGCATAGGTTATAGTTTGAAAAAAAAAATCCATACACATCATGATGATCAAATCCAATCGTTATATGTTCATTAGAGTTGGTGTAATAGTGAGATGTATGAGATCATAAATTCTAGCTTTGGTGTTATGCACAAAACAAAAGAATCCTATATACCTAAATAGGGGAATTATCAACTCTAATTTTCAGTTTCATATGCTTTGCCACGTGTGAAGCACATTACAGCCATAAGTTATTGCCATTTGTATTCAGCAATGAAGTTGACTAGAGGATGCATGTGTGTTTCTTTTCTCTACTTTCATGTTAAAGATGGTGTGAAAATGAAAGAGGAAAACTAGGGCATACTTTGGTCAATTCCATATATAATAGAGACCTTCAGCTTCAATATTCAAGTTATGAGAAGAAGTTCAAAATAGAATCATTAACATGTGGACTTTGGTGTATTTAGCCTATGGTAGCTATGTGATTGAATGTCAAGTAGGGTTTTCCCATGTTCCATTCACCGCCACACATTTAAGCAATGTTTAATTTTCCTTGTTAGTCACTTTGTTTCTCATTTAAGATTTTGTTACACGACAAAAGTATTAACTTATTATTTATAATAAATTTTTAAAATTTTTTAATAATATTTTTAAAGAATTAAATATAACTTATTGATAGATAAAAAATAGATAAAAATAAAAAAAATAATTAATTAATACAAATAATTAGTTAATTAAAATTTTATAAAAAAATTATTTAATTATTTTTTTATTTTTAAAAACAAGAGTATAATTGGTAAATGATAATTATTATATTACAATCAAGAAATAAAATGAAACAATTTTTCTTTTCAAAAATAATACTTATTGAGGAAAAAAATAGAGTATAATTTTTTTAATTAATAGTTAATTTGAATTATGTTGTTTTTAATTTCATAAAAAAATAAATTAATGTCATACTTTATTTTGGTATATTTTAAAACTCTTCACTTTAGTAATGGATTCACAATATCTAATATTTAATCACAGTTGTGTTAGAATAATAGTGCAAGTAAAACAATCAAGAGGGGGTGAATTGATTTTTTAATAAAAATTAAAAAAAATTTGAATTTAATCTTGTTAAAACAGAATTTAACAAAAAACTCAATATAAATTTAAGTTCTGCTTTATAAAAAATCAGAGTATAATACAAATACACAGAATATAAGTTGAATGTACAGAGTATTTATACTGGTTCGGATCAAAGCAGATCCTACGGCTAGTAACTTATCACCTCAACAAAGAGTAATTTCTACTAATTATCTTAATAATAAAGTTTACAAACTTAGCGGAATGAGAAAGATAGCAGGAAAATTAACAAAACACCTCCTTTGTACAAAACAAAGGATAAACAACACCTCTTTTGAAAATACAAGAGATGAACAACACCTTCCTTGAACACCACAAGGAATGAAAACACCTCCTTTGAATAACCACAAAGGATGAACGATCAACCACTTCCTTGATCTCACAAAGAATGAAAGCACCTCCTTTGAATAACCACAAAGGATGAAAACACCTCTTTTGAAAACCTCAAAAGATGAACACCTCCTTTGAATAACCACAAAGGATGAAACAAGATTGAACACTAGCAGCAGAGCAACTTTCACTTTGATCTCTCTAGGTTAAATTTGAAAGCTTTGACCCCTTTTGTATTTATAAGAAAAAAGGGATGCAAGGTTATGTAGAATATGAAAAGGTTTTCACAAAAACATTTAGAATAATCGATTATTAGAGAGTAATTGAAAAATAAAAGCTTGCTGATGATAATCGATTATTTCGCAAGATAATCGATTATTTCAAGTATGATAATCGATTATTTTAGCGTTAGATGCTTTTTACAAAAAATAAAAGGCTTTTTCAAAGTTTAAGAAAAGTTTAGTACATGTTGTGATCTTCAACATGATTCTTAACTATTACAATCAAACATATACACAAAACTATAAGATTAAAGCTTCCACAAGACTTCAAGACCCCAAGACTTCAATTATGAAGATCCATCTTCTTCTTTTAAAGTCATCATCATCAAAACAATTATTCTTTACATATTTCTAAATATCCTTTTTCATCTTTAAATTAACAAGTGGTTTAATAATATTAGGATAGACGTTAATCCTAAATATCGAAATGTAATATTCACGATATCTAATATTTTTAAGAATTCATTAAAGACGCTAAAATAATTTGATGCATCAAAAATATAAAATACAATAAAATTAAAAAGATATTCACAAAAACTCAATTTTCATATATATATATATATATATATATATATATATATAATTAAAAAGATATTCACAAAAACTCAATTTATATATATATATATATATATATATATATATATATATATATATATATATATATATATGTGTGTGTTTGTGTGTGTGGGAAAAATAAATGGTGACCTCATTCGCTGCATAAAAGTTCCGTTATTCAATCCATACAAATTTATCATCTTCCTTTTTCTTATACAATATAAGCAAATTAGTGATGAGAGTGTTCATAATTAGTCTATCATTATGATGGTTACGTTAAAGAAGTTAATTTTGGGATCTTCAAAAAAGAAGACAATTTTAGTTAATTTTGACAAGATTTTAACTATTTAATATTATCATACTCATAAGAACTCAAAATTATTTCAATATTTATGCACTATAATTTTTTTAAACAATTAAAGAAGATAAATGTAAGATTAAACAAATAACGAAATTTTGTGTAAGTTTACAAAACTTCACAATTTACTTTTTTTTAGATACAAGAAAATAACTAAATATGATACTAACATGTGTAGTTAAGTATTAAAGTAATATTCATATCATTTAATTTATATGTCTTACAAAAGTAACGTCACCTATAAAAATGGATGGTATTTTTGAAATATTTGTAAACTTTTTTGTGTTAGTTTGTATTTTGATATAAAGTTTAAAATTTACATAAGACTTTTAGAAGTTTGATGTAAATTTTGAGCTTCAAGTCAGAGCAAAAATTAAATTGTCTAATGTAAAGCTTATTTTAAATTAATCTCAGCTCCTTTTCTTCTTTGAGCGTGTAAAGGTTTTATTGTGATTTCAAAACTTCTTTCTTCTATGATAACGACGACGAGACTATGGAGGTACTTCCTTTCTCGTGACTCATTTGTTGTGGATAATGTTTCTATCCAATTGGATTGAGGTTTTTGCGACTACCTTGTGGGATTAAGGTCAGTGCTCAATATCCTTATTTTGTAGTTGAGATTGAAAGCGTGATTTTTTTAGAGATTTCAGTCATAGTAATGCATGAATGTCTCCTTTAGATCGTTGTTGTTGATTGTGAGTTTATATTAAAATTTGTTGGGTTGGGCTCCTAACTATATGTCTAAAAGGCCCAAACTTATCAAGCTCATTTTGTCTCACTTAAGACAAGTGGAGAGGGGTCATCTAGGTTAAGAGAGTGTTATTTTTCACAGCCACTGGGAAGAGAAAGAAGAAAGAAAGAGTGCAGAAAAACTGGTTCGCATACACACAGACTGGTTCCCATAAAATCATGATTCCCATTTTGTTCACCGTTGGATCGGGCTAGAAATTTTACAACAGGTCTCTGACACATGATTATTGGGATCGTGAATTGGAGGTCTGCAGTTGAAGATATTAGTTTCGCACAGTTGCTCTGTTTTGAGGTTTCTTCTTCTTTTGTTCTTCAATTTGAAAGTTTTATTGCTTTGTGGTATTGACTGGCTGTAAGCACTTGTTTGTGCATTTGATTAGACTCTCTTGTATCCTTATTTGATCATAGTGGAGCTTCATTGACTGGCTTAAAACCCGTGAGTTGTTACTTCTCACTTTGAGAGGATTTTCCCACGTTAAAATATTTCGCTGCATACTTTGGTATTTTTACTTGGTGAGTTGTTGTTTCCCCCATCAAAATTGTTGTTTAATTTTGAAATTAGTTATTAAATTTAAAATTTGAAATACATAAATTAATTTTAATGTGTAGTATTATATGGAAATTATAACGAAAATTTAGTACTAGTAAAATGTATTGTAATATGTTTGGTTGATGTACTTGTTTTCATTATAGTGATTTAATTTATGTTTAATTTTGTTTTGGTACACATAGTGAGTGAATCTTAGTTCTTGTTTGAGATTTAGCATAAATGATTAAGTATTAATTATTTGTATTAAATCTTAGAATGTCTTATTAGATAGTTTGGGAAGATTATTTTTCATAATTTGTTAATACGTACACATGTGAAAACCAAGAAAAAACAAGAAGAGAGGATTGAATTGTGTTTTAAAAACTTTTTAAATTTTTCGAATATCGTCTACGTACGCAAGGTTCAACAGACGATAAATGAGACTAATAGATGGACAATGGCTATTACTCAAGGGCTATTTTGAAAACAAAGATTAATTGAGTTAAAAAGCTCCCTTTTAACGTTAGAACAATTCAATAATATATGCAATTGAAAAGAGATAAGGAAAAATAGAGAATATTCAAGTTTTATACCGATTCGTCTGAAACCACGGAGTACGTCCAGTTCTCAATCAACCCAATTGAGTTCCACTAGTAGACTAATGATGCAAACTAAAAGTATTCTTTCGACTTGTAGCCACTCCTGGCTAACCTGTACAAGTATTTTTTTTTCTTACAAAGTCACTCATGACTCAACTAAGTATTCTTTCTTACAAAGCCACTTTTGGCTCAACAACAAAAATGTTTGGAAGAGGTTGTGATTGAGAATCACAAAACTTTTGAGCTAGTCTAGAAGGATTACATCTTACAGAAGAAATATATAATTATAATTTGATTGGCTTTTAGAGGCAACAAACAAACACTAGCAGTGTTCTTCTAAAGCATATGAAGACTTGAAGAGAAAACAAGCAGAGTTTTTGCACAATATAGTATATCACATTCTTTTTGTCTTCAGGATGAACTTTATCCCTTTTATAGTGCATGAGCAACTAGCTGTTAGAGATTCATTTTGACATCTTTAACTTTAGGTTAAGGTTTGGCTTCTTCTTCTCGTAGAGTTTCATGAAGACTTCACGTAGGTGCATTAAATTCACTTCTTCATGCATTAAATGCATGCTTATTCTTTTAGTACAAAACCCTATAACTTATAGCATTTACCCTTCATTGGACGGCGAGTTTTTCTCCTTTTGGTGAAAGCAGTATTTCCATACATGGCATGTGTACTTTCGAAGTTGACACAAGAATTTGGTGAAGAAAACAGCTTTTACTTTTTATAAGGAGGACGTTGTAAGAGGACATGAAGATCGTCTTTGTACTTCATCATCAGATCGATCAGAAGAATGTTTTTGAAAACTAAGGAATAAATTTAATTTTAGTTAAAACAAAACATGTATCACTTGATGACTTATCATCTAATTATTGTTCGAGGTATCGTCTGTTAGACGATACATGCTTGATCTGATAAATGTTTGTCTGCCTAGAATATTCTTCTGTTAAGACTTGTCGTCTGTCAAACGTACAACATGTTTTTTCTTTTATACATTAATTGTTTTTAAGCATTAATTTAAAATCATGGAGTGTTGGACTTTCACTCCACGACATGCAAGCTTCAACAAATTAGCACTTGTCATGATCGTTTGAATGTCTCCCCGGGTGGCCAACATCCCATAATTTCGTTGTCTAGCAGCTTGCCAAGGATTATGTCATGAGAAGCGAAAAGTACCATCACCAGTAATATTGGAAACAAACTGGAGGGCTTGTCATCTAGAAGCTATGCGTAAGGAGGTGGTGGTGACATGGGAAACGCCTTATAAAATTTTGACACACGATGAAAATAGTTATTTGAGCATTCCACTCACATGATTTTTTTTCCTGTTTTACCCACTTGTATTTAATATTATCTCTTTAACCCTTAATCTTCTTTATCTTGTTATATTTCAAATATAACAACTTTAACATTACTAATACTCTTTTAACTATTTCCTTTCAGTATACTCTTTCAGGTATTTTTTTGCATTGATCTTTTTCTTTTTTTAATCGAAGAAAAAGTAGTTAAATAATTTTTTATTTAATTAAATTTTTTCATCTTATAATAATATATATTAATAATGAAATAACTTTTCATATCAAGAAATGACACATAAAATTTAATTGAGTAATTAATTTTTAATTTTCATAATAATATATATTAATAATAAAATAATTTTTTACTTACATGTAAATTTTAATTAGAAGTGGTTAATTTTTAATTCTCACTGATAGTCAATTTTAACTATAGTGAATTATTTTTAATTTTAATTAAAATGATACTAATAAAAAAAGTGTATGGAATACAATAAAGAATAAATTAAACCTTTTTTTAGGAATTATTCATTTTTTAAAAAAATATTTTTTATTTTATTGATTATTTTAGAAGCTACATAAAAATATTTACTATAAAATGATTTTATTAAATTTTATATTAATTTGATATTAAAGTCAAAGTTAGATTTTTAGTATTTGATAAATTTATCACAATAAAAAATAATATTGAGAAATAATAAGATTTGGAAGGAATGAATATGAGATATATTTCTAATTTCAAGTGATTAAAAAATGAAATCAGTTGAAATATTTGGAAGAACAACAGTAATATTAAAGTTGTTATATTTGAAAAATAAATATAATTAGATAAAGAAGAATAAAGGTTAGGCATATAATATTAAATGTAAGTGGGTAAAATAGGAAAAAAGTTATGTGAGTAGAATACTAACATTATTTTAATTACGTGTTAAAATTTTATTTATAGGACAAAGACAGAGACATAAATGTGATACATGTAATTTCTATCTCGCAAAAGATTTAATTTACTTTTTTATTTACCATATCATATCATTTTTAAAATTTTATATCTACTTTAGATATTATAATATGATATTTAAATTTATTTTTTTATCCTATTATATCATATTATTTTTAAAATTTTAAATTTATTTCTATTTTTTTAATGTATGACTTTATAATATTTTATTAAATAATATATTATTTATACTTACAAAAGTTACATTTAATAATATTTTTTTTATTTTATGATCCTGAGTCGTACTTTTATTATTATACTTTAATGTCAGGTCTTTTAAAACCTATATGTTAAGTGTTGCAATGAAGATGATATAAAAGATAATATTCAATGAGTGTGTTGGACAAGACCAATAAATAATATACTAATTTATTGAACTAACTTATAAATTAATTTAACCTATTAAGAGGTGGTTAATGAGTATCTCACAGTAATTTATTTTTTAAAAAATAGCTTATTAGTTATAAGCTATTTCAACTAGCTTCTAATTATAATTTATTTACTTTTTTTCATTGTTGTCTCTTACATTTTAATACATTTTGTTATTATTCTTAATTTTGTTTTAATTATTATTATTTATTTTAATTTTATAAACACAATTAATTATTATACCACTTTTAACATTTGATAAATTACATTTTAGTTTTTTATGCCGTTCTACTTTATAAATCTTCATGTTATATGAAAATTAAATCTAAATAAGAAATTCTACATAACAATAATTTAAATTAAGAAATAAAATATTTAAACTTTAAAAAAAATCAGATTAATAAACATATATAATTTCTAAAAAAATGAACAGAACTGCTAAAAGGTTTAATAAAATTTTAATTATTTTTAAAATATTTATAATTATTATTATATAATAATATATTTTTTTAAATGAAAAATTTTATTTATGTAATAATACTTTCTCATATCATTTTACATTTATTAAAAATTTACAAAACACATAATCTAATAAGTTAACTTACTAACTCAATTTATAAATTAAGATATAGCTTTCAATGATATCATATATCATTTTAGACGAAGCAACCCTAACATTTCTCACTCACCGGACAATGTATAAGCTTCTTTTATTTGACACTTGTTTAGTTATGCACAGGTCATTCATATCTAACTAACACTAATTTGGTATGTCAAATTTGACTGAACCAGTGAAGTATACTACTCAACACATACCAAAATAAATGTTATTTTATGCATTATTAGATTTTCTTGATTATCTCTCTACCAGGGCAAATGCACACTTTTCTATATCTATATCTATATATATATATATATATATATATATATATATATATATATATTATAATTTCCTGGTATAATTGTCAATTTTTTATTCACTTCGTGCAAATAACTTTTTTCTACTAGAAAGAACACGAGTAATTCGTTCAAAACTTTACCACAAGTAGAGTTATGAATATTCCTCAATTACAAATTCCTCTAACTATTTTTTATTCTAGACTAGTCAGAGGATTAGTGTCCAAATTTTCAATTAGACTGAACAGTTTTACACCACCAAAAAATAAACCCAAGTGCATCTACATATTCTATATGAAGATGAACTGGGGCGTGTTTTGATGCATGAGATGACATTTCACAAACTTTACAAGAAATTCTTTACTGCATAGTTGATGAAGCATAAGGGATAAATCTCATGAGGAAGCTAGACAGGGACCAAATGCAAATCACACCAAGAAATTGTAGGACATTTAGAAGGGTACCCAAAGAGCTGTTTATAGCCATGTTGTGTGAGGTCATTTCAGCTCCTCTCACTGTAAATGATAAAGCTGTCACCAGTTGTGCTGCTCTATTTAGTTGGTGAAGCCTGTACACCTGGTAATAACACTTCATTACTAATTTACTATATTATGGATAACAAATCAAAGAATGTTAGAAATATTTAAGTTCATTCAATCCAATAAGGAGGACAAAGCTAAATTTAAATTTAACAATTTATAGGATCAAGATAATCAAAATGTAAATTAGACTATCAAAGTATCCCTGAGGCAAAAGCAAATTTGTACCTAAACAATCTACCATGACAAAATATAGAAAGCAAATCAACAGAGGAATGGATTATCCTTACTTGAAAGATTAATGGAATGGCAGACCGCGACGGTGACTTTCTATATCTGGCGTACTGCTCAAATGCAAATTGGACAACTATACCAACAAGGTATGGAGCAAGAGTTGCAGAGGCTGCAGGGCCAGTCCATGGCCAGACCAAACCCATAGTTACCATTGGAATTACTAGACTAAGCACAAGAGTAGCAACAGAAGAGACTCTCTGTCCCAACTGTGGGGGTGGAGTATCACTATTGTTTGCAGTGGTATCGAGTAGCATGGGTCTTCTTAAATGATCCAGTAGGAAAAGGAATATTGCAACACCACAATAGAAAATTGCCTCTGTGAAGAATAAAATGAGGAAATCTGGAGATAAAGAAAGAAAATACTTCAGAGTTTAGAATTCAAAGAAAAAAGAACCATTCAGAGCAAAGAAGAAAATAAAAAAGAAATAGAAAAGAAGAATTAAATCAAGCAATTTAACATTATGAAGTTTGAGGATTGACCATCTCAGAACTACCATAGTTGCAGCACATAATACACTAGATTTACACCAACTGCAACTCTACTTTTCTCAGTCACTCCACAAACATTTTGAATTAGCAATTCCAAGTTTTGGAATGATTTGTTGATACTAAAGATACAAAAATTTTCATCAATGTGTCCCTATAGCTTAGTCTCCACTTTGGTCCAATCATCCAATGAATGATGTCATTCATTTTATCAAGAAACAAATAATTCAAAGTCAGACAATGAGCATCACATCCAATTTCTGAACATCCAAAAGGTTTGCCCTAGCATCACCAATTATCAACAAACCCAAATACAATTAATTACCCTTTTCTCCACAGTTTCATTAACGGACACTTATCTATATTGATTGAGTCGAGGCGATGTTACTAGCCTACTATGAATTACAACCAAATTATAGAAAATACTACATAAAAACATTAAGCTATGCAAATTACTACAGGCAAACCAATATAGCACAACAGAGTCTTTCTTATAAGGATAAGTCACCTGTTAACAACGAGTCCTCAAAAATGATGGACAGAACTTTGCGTAAATAGAGTGAAGGAAAAATGAAGGAAGCAACAAGGACTGCAGGGCCCAGAAACCACAATATGCTGTTTTGACTTCTCTCTGGATTTGATAAAAGGATCTTACTATCTCTTCTGTATGGCCGGTTATAAAATGATAATAAACCTGACTTTCCATCACTCCCTGATAAATCAAAATACGAGTTGCTTGCAGGAGAGATGCCTTCTGAGACAATATCATTATTTTCTGGCACTAAAGTAGTTGTTTCAAGTTCACAGTATTGTGACTGATCCTCGGATACAACAAAAAGAGCATTATGCTGCTTCTGTAACCTTCCCTTAAAGTTCGGCATTCCATGCATAAACTTAAGCTGGTATGATTTGTCTAACCATGATACAAATGCAAAACAAAAAGAACGTTAACAGAGACATATCTAAGGAGTTCATAGAAAATAAATTTCAAATTGCAGCTCACATCCTTCAACTTTGGTCCATTAGCAGATTAGGCCTAAAAGTTTTGAATTGCACAAATGACACCTTGGAACATCACACTTCGTGCCAAAAATACCCTCCATTAAACAAACTGTTAACCATGTAACAGAACTGTTACATGACAACAACAAGAAATAAGTGGGAAAAATTTCATTGTGGTCCTAATCTAAAATGCAGTATCCTTTCCATTTCTCAATCTTAAAAAATAGTATTGAGATCTTACTTCAACTATAGAATATAGATATGGCAAAAGTAGAACTTAGTTGGACAATCCTTGCCTCATGAACTAGCTTCCAAGTTGAGTTAATCCCTTTTCAAATTCAAGAAATATCATAATTAATGATGGTCTTAATAGAGAGTTTTCATAGTGTGAGGTTCGGCAATTATTTGCACCTTTCTAGAACCCTAAGGTCTAATCCACACAGGAGCCTTAGTTCAAGGGTGGGCTGCAATCTACACTACAAGTACACATTTCTTCGACAAATTTATTCAAGAAATATTGGAATCTTTAAAGGATGCATAGGAAATTGAGTTAGATGCTTAACGCAGAATGTTGAAATTCTAGAATCAATCAACCAATAATTAAAAAGGCTACCTTTAGTGTACATTTGCAGCTGAGCACCAGTTAGATGCTTGACAAACAACCCTTGTGATAAGCTCAACTAAATATTAGATGAAAAGAAATTATGTAAGAATAAATAAAGCAATACACAAAGATACAGCAGTAATCAATTTCAAATTAGCAGTATAATGAAATAGGTTTAATCCAAAAAAGAGCATTACTCAAATAGCAAATCAAAAATTGCTCAATAGGTAGTTTAAATATCAAGCAGAAAATGGAAAGAGTAATCAAGTCACGCCTCATGACCTTGTCATCATTAATTTTCATAAAAATACTATCTATATAGCCATTAATCTATAGCATGAACTATTTATATGAGAAATTTAATTGACTAATCATATTTAAATAGCATAAACCATACGATACACTAAATTTTCATAGAACTGGACTGGTGAATCCCAAACAGAACATAGTTTGCAATATACCTCAAGACATATATAGATTTGCGTAAGTGACTATAGAATGAATTCTTAATTTATTTTCTTCACTCGATGTTCATATTAAACATTATCATTAATCAATTAATACACAAAAAACTATTAGAATGTACACATCCATTTGATCAAGTTTCCGGTAATTGCAATTTGCAAACACCCATTTGACACATGTTGTAGCAATTTATTGCAAACTTGAATCTAACATGAAACTTAACAATTAACCACCTTAAGAAACGTGACAGAAAGAGCAAGGGAGACAGAGAAAGAGAAAGAGAAGAGACAGGAAATCAGTACTTTTACAAACCACTTTCAGCTACGAAACTCACCAAGCCAATTGCGCAGTTAGAAATTATTTAACTAACTACCCAACTTTCAGTTCACACCAAATCAATACCATTCAGTTCTACCTCCTATCACCACCTTAAAACTAATGCCTGTGCCTCACATATCTTCTAGCAGAGCACGCCACTGATAATTATATTTCACCTGCTAGCTGGTTATTGATAATTTTCAGTGGGCAATTACATAACTATTGGTGAAATAAATAACAGAAACCAAGCTCATAGTGTCGGTTTATCTTATTTGAGGAAAGATCCAACTACTAAATGTATATTCAGCAGTCTCCTTAATCATCCTCTTCCGATTCCAAATGCCTTTGAAATATAAAGCTAGTGTCATTGTTCAAATAAATTGACTAAATGAAGAATAAACATCAATCTTCAGAGAGCCAAAGTGTGAATAGAATACCAAGAATTTTCTTCACACGCCTTCTTCATTAAGCTACTTTTTTTCCAAATAACACGGTGAAGGAATCTAGTGTCTGCATTTCGACTAATGACTATTTTCAGTCAAACCCTACTGAAGAAGCAACATTCAGCAGTAAACCCTATCTTATCTAAGTTCAAAAGTAGCAGATACATTCTCCCAAACTAAAAAAAAATGTAACAAAATCAACTTTCAATTCTTAAGGTTTAAAAGGTGAAGTTCTATTATCCCAGTTCCACAAAATTTATAAACATAAGCCTAACACCACTGATGAAATACATAACAATTGGTCATTCTTGGTCAACTCATGTAGACAGGTACTACACATTAACTATTATTGCCAACGAAAACTAGAATTGAAAAGAAAAATCATTGTGAAATTGGGGAACGGAGTAAATTGATAAACAATTCCATAAATTCATAGGCATAAGTACCTGGGCACTTCTCGTGCCTTGGAAAGGAGAAGAAGAAAGAGAAGCCGCGGAACAAGAAAAGGAAGAACCGAACTTAGCATTTGCCATGATAACATGCGAATGAAGTAAGCAAGGAGAGCGTGGAGTCGAAGAGGGTCGCGTTGAATCACCGAGCCATCTGAAGTTAAATAAATAAAGATTAGAGAAATACTAAGAACCCAAAGTGGAACACACAACAGAGTATGAGTCTTACATCGTGCGCCACTTCCCTCAGCCGTAGGTTTCAGGGTGTAAGATTAAACCAAACCCCTTTGGTTTATGTTGCTGAGGTGCCTGGCAAATATTTTAATTTAAACCCCATCATCTACAATAATAATTTTGACAAATTATATTTTATCATTTTTTTCTAAATTTATTTTTCTCTTCTACTTTTAATTTAGTTTTAAATTTACTTTTAGTCATGTTAATTTCTTGGATGTGGAATTTTGATTTTCATCCAAATTTAATTACATATTTTTTGCTTTTTCTAATTTTTAATAGAGACATCATTCATACATATTAGTTATCGATGTTAATTACATATTTTTTGCTTTTCAAAAGTATTTTAATTCACTCTAATTTTTAATAGAGACATTATTCATACATATTAGTTATCGATGTTAATTTTTAATTGAAGAATAAAATGTGTGATAATAGATTTTAAAAATGATTTGAAAACTTTAAATTGTGTTCCCAAAATTGTATTTCGGTAAATTTTATTTATTGACTACTTCATTTTGATAAATATTTCGTAAAAAGAGTAGTTTCTCATTGGTCAGTTACTAGTCAGAAGAGATTGAAAAATTTTGTACTACAAAGTTTATTGGGTCTTGTTAGAAATGTTTATGATATAATTTGGTTTGATTTTAATTAAGAATATATTTGAATCGAATATATGCTTCAATTTAATTTAATTAAACTAAATGAAATTAATTTTTATTATTTAATGTGATTATTTTTAGTTTTATGATATAATTTTTTATTTATATATATTATATTTATATATTGTGAAATTAATATTAGATAATTAATATAATATTTCTCTCATAAATTTAATAAATTCTTTATACATATGTATAATACTATATAAAATTTAATTATAAATATTTAAAATTAATTTTTTTATATTGTCTTTTTTTAATAATATATTTTTTTAAACTTTTCTCTTTCTTAAGATTAACCATATAATATTTATTTTATTAGGATAATCCTTTTTTCTTTCATTTATATCTTCAAAAATATTGTATTAAATTGATGTAAAAGATTTATAAATTTGAACTAATTTAGATCTATTAATATCTTAAAAATATTATGTTAAATTGATATAAAATATTTATAAATATAAACTAATTTAGATTATTAATTTTTCTTTTCATATAATAATATTTAAATAATTTATTTCAATTTGATTCGATTTAGATTGATTTTAAAATTTTAAATCCAAACAATGCAGGTGTAAAAACCAATATCTAAATTGATGAAAAGAAATTAATTTTCATTAATTTCAGTTTTTTTATCAATTTTTAGTTATTATTTTTATCATATCAATTTTGCACACTCTTGCATAACTTAAAATGGATTAGGAGTACGTCTTCTTTCTTAATTGCATATCAACAACCTAAATGGGTTGAATTAGATCGTATTTGGTAATGGAATTTGTGGAGTGGGAGATATTAGATTTTACCCCATGAACATATGCTGAGATTAGGAGAAAACATGAAACCACAATTTTGAGTAGAAAGAAATTGTTTGACAACCACATGTTAATGCAAGCCAATTTTTTTTATCTTCCTTTTTAAAATTTTGTTTGCCATGTAAGTTTTAGTGTGGGTTTAATATATGGTTACTGCGTATTTACATATAGGGTTTCAGGATATTTAATTTTGAATTCTTTTTTTTATGTGAATTGTGACTTTCTTTTAGTTGACGTTTTCGGGGATGGTTTTTTATTTAATTTAAAAATATTTTTATCAAAAAACTCTTATTTTGTGGACAACACATTATAAATCACTCAAGTGTATCAAAATGTATTTTATTATTTAGTGAAATGTTATATATATATATATATATATATATATATATATATATATATATATATATATATATATATATTCCATTATAAGATTAAACATTATGTAGTTTAATTAAATGTCATTTAATCAAATACAGTGTTAATTAATTAAATTACATTTAAGTAATCAATTAGAAACTAAATTAAAGCACACTTAATTTATTCGTCTTCTTTAATAAAAAACGTTATCTATAATATATATTCCTACTAAATTAGTAATAGTACATAATATTTAGTAGTAATAGTACCTAATATCACACTTAGCATCTCACAATGAATCGCTACTACCTAGTCCATGATAAATTAGTCATCTAATTCTAACTCTTTTTCAATAATGTAGGAAATGTTTCATTAAGTTAAAAAATTACAAATTTAATCTTCTCACTAGACAATATTGAAACTTTGATATGGAAGAAAATTAAAGATATGTAATGAGCTACATTTACTGTAAAAACATATTGATGATTAATTGAAATATTTTCGGTCAAATAAAATAATTAAAATATAATATTAGGAAATAATTTTTAAGTCGTCTTCCAAAAATTGTATATCAAGTAAAGGTTTAAACACATGACATACTACTCATACACACATAAAATAATAATAATGAAAGATTTGAATATATTAGTTTAATTGAAACACATAACGAAATGACAAAAACGTGAATAATTAAAAAATGAATTAATTCTCTTATTTAATTGCAAATTTCCTTATATGGGTTATACAGAAAAATGTATTATGCTTTTCTTAATCCTCATTCCAACACAAATTAATCAATTAAATAAAGATTAACCCAAGATTTCTTTACACAAATTAAGCAAGCATATAAATCATTCAGTCATTACTCACTCACAGAATAAAGCAAACTGTGAAAACGAAGTTCATAGCAATTTTCTAAAGAAATCAACCTCTGAGTTTAGCCTTCCATGGAAATACAAAAGCAACACAAAAATTGCAAAACAGAAATCAGTAGAGAGAACATAAAAATTGAAAAATGTGAGAAAATTTAAGACAGAGCGTGAATGAATGTTTCTATCCCCTCTCTCCTAAGGTTTTTATATTCCTAGGTTAGTCACCTTCTCCAAAATGTCTAGGCTTCATAAAAAAATAAAGTCTGGTCCAATTACAAAAATAAAAGAAAACAAAAATAAAATCCTAAGGTGAACGTTGACGTGACAATGTTGATGTGGCAATAATCTCTTTAAGTCCAAGGAATTTTTTGTAGGCACCTATTTTTTTCCAGACTAAAGAAGTAAAACACATCAAAGACTCAGAGAAGTAGATCACGAAACAGAGCCTTTTCCCTAAAGAATCTCAAGGATCCATTGAAGAGACTTGGGTAGCATTTAGGGAACAAAGTGTACAAATATAATCTTTAGAGTCTAGGAGGAGAATGACCCGTTCTGTGTGAGAGAACAGCTCGTTCTCAGCTGCTTGATAACAATTCTGTGCTACAAAACGACCGTTCTATGCCTCAAAAAACGTGTACAAATAGGTTATCCTGTCTCACACATGAACACCGTGTAGAATACTAGTGGGCACACTTTGAAATTGAAATTGTAGCTAACACTTCTTCTCTTCTTCAAGTAATAAAAATTTTGCTTCAAATGTTCTTATTTCTTCTATTCTCTTGCTCTTCATATTGCTTTTATAATTTTTGTTTGTAACCTTTTCAAACTATTGGATACAATCTTTTATCACTTCTCCCCTTTCGGGTTAGGACATATTTGAACAGGGATAGGACAATAATAATATAGGTAATTAAAATTGTTGTTGTGTAATCCCCTACCCCTTTTGGGGGCTAAGGCAAATAAAGATTAAATAGAGAATAATACTCTTACGAATGTAAGCTCTTATCCTTTTAGGGTTTGGACAAATAAAGATTAAGGGGAGAGTTGTACTATTATGGATACACCTCTTGTTTGTCCTCCCTCTAGGGTGGGGCAAACTAAGGAGCTCTAATTATTGGATACACCCTTCTATTCATTTTCCTTTCTTTATTACCTTGTGTAAACCCTTTTACCCCCATTAGGTTGGGGCAAATAAAGATTAAGCAAAAAGATAGAAGACTTTCGTCACTAATTCATTTATCACTTTTATTTCTTGTAAATAAATAACTTTCTTCTTACAATGACATGGCGGATATAATAATTTGAAATTTGGTTTTGATTGCAAATTCATCATAGGGTACCAATAATGGGCGTTGTAGGGGTGCATTTCATCTTCCACACACGTAATCGATCCCCGAATCCCATTTCTGGTTGTGTTGGCCTAAATTTAATTTCTTCTTAAAAATATTTTTTATTCCAATGTTTTAAACAAAATATTGGTGGCAATTCCTAAAACCCTAATTTTCCACAAGGGAGTCTCAAGCGTTGGAAACCCGTTAGCGACACTTTCCATGCTCGAAATTGCCTCAACGTTGTCCTAAAAATAAAAATGAATGAAAATTGGACTACGTATATTCGAATTAATAAAAATCTAAATTATCGGCCCAATAAAATCCAACTAATAAAAATGTGTCCATAATGGACAATTAGGCACAAATCAACAGTTAAGATAAGTACAAAAAGGTAAAAAAAATGTGAGTAAACTATGATTCATCAATGATTATGATCATATGTTGAAAAAAAAATAGAACTTTTCTCAAATAATTAAGACCAAGGGTAACCACCTTATAAACATTAAAAAAACCTAAAAAGTTTATTGTTGGAAGAACTCATGGAAATCCTTAAAGTTAACAAGTTGGATCTTTAATAGGATGGACAAAGTGAAGAAGTAGAAATCTCTTGCTCTAAATACACAACGAAATGAAAGATAAACTCCTACTAAAGCTTTCAAAGTAAAAGACCCTTCAAATGATCTGACAAACATAGAAGAGTTAGACAATCAAGAAAAATCCACAACATGTGGAAAAGAAAATGAGGATTTAAAGGAGAGAATATTAAATAGTCTCAACCCAAAGACTATAAAAAAATGGAATATGAAAATTAAATCATTTGTTACAAGTGTAAGAAGCCTAAACACTTTAAATTAAAGTCTCTTAAATAGGACAAAGCCCAAGACTAACCAAAGAAACTCTTTAAGAAGGAAAAATAGAAAGTTCTCATGTCTACATGGAAGACCTTGACTTATCTGAGTCAGAACAAGGAAGACAAAACATATTTTCATTCGTTGTAGATACAATATCTAAACCATCTTTAGAAAACTTAGATAAAGAGGTGGATTTCAATAACTTACACTATGCTATTGAAACTTGTAATGAGTTCTCCTCGACTTTTCTTTTCTTTCAAAAAGCTCATAAACTTAAGAAATGAAGTTAAAATATCTTGAAAGAACTTAATGATTTAAGAAAAGCTTTCAAAAACACAATCTACCTCATTAGACGACTTGGTCAAAACTCATGAAGTTTTAAAAATGGGACATCATAAGGTGAAAACCAACAAAGAAAAATTGGAGTATGTTAGAGTAAAATACATCAAGCCCTATATATTTTTCTATTGGGTCCCTTGCAAACAACAAAGTATAAAAATGAGCGTACCAAAATCTATAGGAAAAAAAGGTAACATTTATAACAAATCATGAAAGTACATAGGTGTGCATCTAACCAACACTTATTATAAACAGCAAAGTATATGAATGTGTGTACCAAAGTCTGTAAAACAAAAGGTAACATTTATAATAGATCATGAAAGTATATAAGACGATACGACACTTATTATTTCTCATTATTTCTCTGAAAGAAAATGAACCCTCTCAGACGAAAAATAGACAGTACAAAAAACTAATGTTATTCTACCCTAGCATATTCTATTTTCTTATTCTATGTTGCAAAGAATGTTTACATTCGTCAAATCACCAAGATGATCTTCAAAGAGACATGTCAAAATCAACACATCTTGGAATAAGAGCTAAAATTGTTATGTATCAATAACTTCTTGACTCGCACCTTGCTAATGCTGAAAAGCTGTTAGGCACATACGATCTCTCCCTTTACTTAAATTGGAGTATAAAGCTCTTTGACCTAGGCTTGATAAGAATTGTCACATATTAGTATTTTGCTTGAAGAAAGGGATACGTTTTTAATGTTGCATGAAGTGCATTTAATGCTTCCTCAATTTGGTCAAATCAAGTAATGAAACACATATTTGATTTGCCCTTCTTGTATTTAATCACATATAGAAATTATTCTAAGAACTTCACCCACTTTTCATGTCGCTTTAAATATTTAAGTGACTCACAATCACTATGAATAACAAACTCCTTTGACACTAGATACTGTCCCAAGTTTAAAGGACCATAAGCCAAGGCATAACACTCTTTATCATGGGTGGGGTAGTTGAGGGGGGCACCATGATTTTTTTTCACTGAAATAAGTAATTGGTTGTCATTCTTGCAACAAAATTGCATCTATGACAACTCCTAATGCATCACATTCTGGCTCAAAAGTTTTGGAACATTCAAGCAAAGCTAGAACATGTGCATTGGTGAGTTGATCCTTAATCTTCTGAAAAGCCTGCTCATTTTTGTCCCTCCTGCAAAATGTGGATCTTTATTTACCAACTTATTGAGTGGTTAAGCTGGACTAGATAAGTTAGGAACAAACCTTTTTATAGAGACTCATAAACCATGGAACTCTTAGCTTCTCCACATTTTGTGAACTTGGTCATTCTTTGATGACTTTGATTTTCTCGCGGTCCATATAACCCCATTTTTTCTAACTTCAAAACCTAAAAAGATGACATTATCTTCACGAAAGGTACACTTATCTATATTACCAAAAAGATAATTATTCCAAAGAACTAACAAAACCTGTCTCAAATGACCTAGGTGTTCATTAAGACTCTAGTTGTACACTAAAATATTATAAAAATAAACAACTACAAATTTTCTTGTGCAATCCCTAAGGAAGTGACTCATAAGTCGCATGAATGCGTTATTTGCATTAGTAAAGCTAAAAGTAATCACTAACTACTCATATAATCCAAGCTTGATCTTAAAAATACTATGGACCCATGCACCTCATCTAACATATCATCTATTTTAGGGATTGTGTGCTTATATTTTATAATGATGTTGTTGATGACTTTGCATTCAAACACATAGTTTATTTTCTATCTTTTGGGGAACCAATAAAATAGGTAGAACATAAAAACTTAGACTTTTTTGTACCCAGCTCTTATCCAACAACTCTAGAACAAAAGAGACTCTATCTTTTTAGTTTCTTACGGATTTGTTATGTAAGTTGGTCTATTGGGTAGACTGGATCCAAGAACAAGATCTATTTGTTGTTCTATACCCCTAAAAGGTGGAAGCCTAAGTAGGCTCTCACTAGGGAATACAACTCCAACTTCTTTTAAAATATTTTAGACTTAAGTATATGGACTCTTATATTAGGATTTTTATAATATCAATAATTGTGTCTAATCACATACTTTTATACATAAGACATGCCAACATAAAACAGGATTAGTGAACTTATTAGAGATGTTTCTATTGAGTTTTGTTCTCTTCTATCTCTCATGTATTTGATATCTTAGTTAATTTCATTTCTTTAGTTTTTCACTAGAACAATTATGATCTCGAAGTCAATTCGGGGCAAGTGTTCGAATCTATTATGACATAACAGTGGGGCGCTCAATGGACCTTTTTTAATCTTCTAAGACCTTTTTGGGAATTCTGAATGGAAGTTCAATAATTTTTGGTGCAGCCTAATCAAAATCAAATGTATTCAGATTTTATTCAGAAGTTGCTAGAATCAAAATTACAGCACAATCAAAATTAATCATTATGAACCCATACCTCAATTCATTATGAATATAAAATGTAGAAGCGTACCTAGATTTACCATTGGAAATAATGAAGGTGATGAGAATAACCACGGGTATGTGATCTTCCAAATGTAGAGCACCTTAGATTCCTTCTAGGGTTTCTCTTCTGATGGGGATGAAGAGAAAGAAATAGGAATTGTACGTTCTGTCTTTTACTCTACAAAATGGGGACCATAACCCTTTTATAACTTTCAAAGTTTAATACTTTCAATTTGGCCCCTTATCAAATTAAAAATATTACTCATGGTATCTACAAATTAGTCTTTCATGACATATATGCTCTTAGCTATAATTTTAAATTAATTAGACCACTTAAATATTTTGGCTAATAAAATAATGATCCTAACACATTTAATTATGTAATATATATTTATATGACCCAAAAAATTCCTAACAGTCTCCCATTGGTCACAAATATATATATATCCTTACAATCCTTATAAATGTGTTAGACTTTATGAGCTCAAAATTTGCCATTATATTTCTTGAGCATATTCCAAAAATCTTGTCCACTGATTATATCCACACATAGAACCAAATCAATTTTCGTTGTATCAATCACAACTAAACCCATCAATGATCACTAATGCTGACAGAATAAAATGACATAGACTTATCATGAAATGTGTAGCATGAAAATTACATGAAGGTGGCCTATACACCTAATCCTACTATACCTCAATGAGATCATTTAATAACCTTAATATACAAAGTGTAATATCTGAATAATAAAGCATATATATATAACCAAATATGTCCAAAAGTCAATGTATGCATACATAAAATTAAACATAGAACATAAAATACATAAAAGTGACTAACTCCCACTAAACCAAAGATTCCTCAAACTGTAAAACACCCATGTGTGCAACATGCTCATGAAAGAACTTGGGTGGAAGTCCCTTAGTAAGAGGATCTGCTATCTTGGAGTTTGTCCCTAACTCCCACTAAACCAAAGATTCCTCAAACTGTAAAACACCCATGTGTGCAACATGCTCATGAAAGAACTTGGGTGGAAGTCCCTTAGTAAGAGGATCTGCTATCTTGGAGTTTGTCCCTAAGTGTTCAATGGAAATTTGTCCACTCTATACCCTCTCCTTAACAACTAGGAACTTGATGTCAATATGCTTTGACTTGGTCGAGCTCCTATTGTTGTTAGAATACAATACAATTGATTTATTGTCACAATATAACTTAAGTGGTCTTTCAATTCCTTCCACAATTTGCAGCCCTGTGACAAAATCTCTCAGCCATATTCCATGATTTGATGCCTCATAGCACGCTACAAATTCTGTTGCCATAGTGGATGAAGCAGTAAGGGTTTGCTTGGTACTGCACCAAGAAACTGCACCACCAGCTAACATGAAAATGTAACCTGAAGTGGATCTCAAACTATCTTGACATCTTGCAAAATTCGAGTCAGAATACCTAGTGATCTCCAACTAGTTTGACCTCTTGTATGTGAGCATATAATCCTTTGTTCTCTTCAAATACCTGATAACTCTTTTGGCTGCTTTCCAATGATCCATTCCTGAATTGCTTAAATATCTGCCTAATACCCCAATTATGTATGCTATATCTAGATGCGTACATACTTGGGCATACATCAAACTCCCTATAGCTGATGCATAGGAAATCTTCTGCATTTCCTGAATTTCCAAATTTCCTTTTGGGCACTGTGTGAGACTGAACTTGTCTCCCTTTGCAACTGAAGTATCCCCAGATTTACATTCCTACATGCCAAACCTTTTAAGTACCTTTTTGATATAGCTCCTTTGTGACAATCCTAGAATACCCCGAGATCGATCTTGGTGTATTTGAATTCCTAATACCAAGGAGGCGTCACCAAGATCTTTCATTTGAAAGTTTCTTGAAAGAAATCTCTTTGTTTCGTGCAACATGTCTATATTATTGGTGGCAAGCAGTATGTCATCAACATATAAGACCAAGAAAATATACTTGCTCCAATTGAATTTGTGATACACACAAGCATCAACAAGATTCATCTCGAAACTAAATGAGAGAATTACTTGATAAAATGTATGATACCATTGACGAGATGTCTATTTTAGCTCGTAAATGGATTTTGTCAGTTTGCAAACCATATTCTTTGGGTCTCCCAACACAAAGTTTTTTGGTTGCACCATATAAATTGTCTCGTACGAAAATTTCAGGATAACAAACATTTTCTAGAATTTCGCTTAAATTCGAACCCATAGCTGATGATAGAACTAGAATAGATATTTTCTGTTTCCTACTCACACGAGCCCATATCCTTGCTTTTTTATCAATCTCTAATTCTAACCTACCCCCCCAGTCTGATATTATAGTGCCAGTATAGACCGAAATTCCGTTAGGGTCCAATTCTGAACGGTAATAGATACCAGGACTTTGCAATATTTGATTGATTACAATTCTGTATATTCCATTTACTATAGAAGTTCCCAGAGAATTCATTAGAGGAATGTTTCCAACAAAAATAGTTTGTTTTTTTATGTCTCTACTACTTTAATGTTGCCATTGAGAAACATTGTCTTGACATCCATTTGATGAAGCTCCAAATCATAATGTGCAACAAGAGCCATGAGTGTCCTAAAAGAGTCTTTCGATGAGACTGGAGAGAAAGTCTCTATAAAGTCAATCCCTTCCTTTTGGGTATAGCCCTTTGCCATAAGACGAGCCTTATACCTCTCCACATTACCTTTGGAATCTTGTTTGGTCTTAAATATCCATTTAAAACCAATGGGTTTCACACCTTCTGGTAATGGGACAAGTTCCCAAACCTTGTTGTCTGGCATGGACTTATAATCCTCATTCATTGCTTCAATCCATTTATCTGAGTTGGAATCTTGCATGGCTTAACGAAAGTTGACTGGGTCATCTTCTTTTATACCATTATTTTCCTCATTTTCTTGGAGAAATACCACATAATCATCTGGAATAGCACTTCTCCTTTCTCTTGTGGATCTCTGCAAAGGTACTGGCTCATGAAGCATAGGTTCTTGAGGATTTTGAGTTTGTTCTTCATAAACGACCAATTTATCTTGAGTGGGAGATTCAATAACAATATCTTGTAGAGGTTCTAAACTTGCTTTATCAAAAGCAACTGTATGAATCGGATCTGGAATTGTTACTGATTCATCCTCTAAGACAAAGTCTCTAACCTTATTCTTCCCCCTAAACTCAATATCCTCAAAGAATGTGGTAGTTCCCGTCTCAAAAATTGTCTTCAATTTGGGATCATAAAATTTATAGCCCCTAGATATTTCAGAATAACCAATAAAGTAACTGCTCACTGTTTGAGAGTCCAATATCCTTTCATTTGGCTTATAAGGTCTTGCCTCAGCTGAACATCCCCATACATGAAAATGTTTTAGACTAGGCTTTCGCCCAATCCAGAGCTCATAAGGTGTTTTGGTCCTTGCCTTAGTTGACACTCTATTTAGAATGTAAGTTGTAGTCTTTAGTGCCTCTCCTCAGAGTGACTCTGGTAAGTTGGAATGACAAATCATGTTTCGTCTCTCAGCCACACCATTATATTAGGTGATCCCAGCATGGTGTACTGGGGGACGATTCCACATTCTTCTAGGTATTTGGCAAAAGGCCTCAGACTTTGTTCACCTAAACCGTCATATCTGCCATAATATTCACCACCACAGTCAGATCTGACACTCTTAATTCTTTTATTGAGTTGATTTTCAACTTCAACTTTAAATGTTTTGCACACATCCAAAGATTGTGACTTTTCATGTATAAGAAACAAGTATGCATATCTCGAGTAATCATCTTTGAATGATATAAAATATTGTTGACCATTCCATGAAGGTGTAGGAAATGGTCCACAAATATCCGTATACATCAACTCTAAGATGTTTGTAGCTCTATATGCACCTAATTTCTTTGTTTTTGTCTACTTACCTTTAACACATTCAACACAAGCATCAAAGTTTGTAAAGTCTATAGAATCCAAGATCTCATATAACACAAGTCATTCAACTCTATTTTTAGAGATGTGACCTAGACACATGTGCCATAATGCTATTGAGTTAGTATTGTCAATTTTACGCTTAGTACCACGTGATTCCGTGTTTAAGGATTCACTATAGGAAGCAATAGTGTCAAGCATATATAAATTATCATGAACCAAAAGTGAACCAGTTCCAACAACATTTGAATTAAAAGACAGATTGAACATATTGTTTCCAAATGAACATAAATAACCCAATTTGTCCAAATAAGAAACTGAAACTAAATTTCGTCTAAATGATGGTACAACAAAAGTGTCTTTCAAATCCAAATAAAAACCAGTACATAATAATAATCTAAAATGCCCTATAGCTTCCACTTCCACCGATTTGTCATCTCCAACATATATCCATCTTTCATAATCAATTAGCTTCCAGTAGCTTAGGCAACCATGCATTGAAACACTAATGTTAGTAGTGGCACCAGAATCTAACCACCAAGTGTTTCTAGGTACTGAAGCTAAATTGACCTCAAAACAGACTAAAGTAAAAAAATACCTTTCTTTGCACGCCAAGCATGATATTTGGTACATTTCTTCTTTACATGTCCAGGCTTATTACAAAATAAACAAATGTCACCCTGATTTTGTTTCTTTTGTGTTGGACCCTTAGCAGTTTCATTCTTGGGATCCCCAATTCTCTTTCTTTTTCCCTTATCTTTAGAAGTACTTACAGCATGAACACTTGATGTCCTTTCTTGCTTCAACCTCTCCTTTTCTTGCACACAGATGAGATGATCTCATTAAGAGACCATTTCTCCTTTTGACAGTTATAAGATATCTTAAACTGACCAAACTGTGAAGGAAGAGAAATTGATACTAAATGTATGAGCAAGTCTTTCGACAACTCAAGCTTTAGTGCCTTAAGTTTTGAAGCAATATTGGACATTTCCATAATGTATTCCCTCACATTTCCTTTTCCTTGATACTTCATGGAAATCAAGCTCTGAAGAAGAGCACTTGTTTCCACCTTATCGCTTTTTGCAAAGCGCTTTTCAATTTCAGCAAGGAAATCTTGAGCACTTGCTATTTCTTCAGAGATAGCATCCCTAAAGACCTCAGGAATGTCGCGCTTAATGATCATAAGACTCATGCGATTTGAGCGATCCCACTTCTCATAATCTTTTCTCTCTTCAGAGGTACTAGAGTCTGTAAGAGAAGTGGGTTGTTCAATCCTTAATGCAAGGTCAAGATCCATGCAGCCAAGAACAATTTCCATGTTCTCTCTCCAGTCCTTAAAATTTGTTCCATTAAGAACTCGAACTGAATTCAGATTAGCAGATAATGAAGCAATAATAGCTGAAAGGAGAATAAAACAAATAATTTTAAATATATGCTCACAAAATAATAAAAAAAATCAAATAATGGCATAACCCATCTCAAGATACCTAGTGCCTCATCAATATCAAGTCTTTAAACAGTAATATTAATTGCTAGTGGTACACTTGTTGTAATGATCAAACATTGATAATAAAACATGTCAAACAATAAACCTATTTTGGATTGATTTATCATTCACAAGCAAAACTTCATAATTATCACATGTTTACCATCACAGGTGTATATGCAATCCGGCCAAGAATTGACCTACATTTAGGTTGATTAATACTCGCATGGATAAATATACACACAAATATTTAATATTTCTTATGAACAATCTACCCAAGAGAGATCACTTTGGCAATATCTTGATTCAATTAAATCATTTAAATGTTGGATTTTGTATTAAAAAATACAAATAATAACTAAAATTTGAATATTGATATTCCATATCCAAAAATAAATAAATAAATAAATAAATAATTTCTGTATGGCATCATATATGCACCATGGTAACTTGATAGCATATAGAAAATTAAATTAATTCAAATTTAAATTAAATTAATTCCATAGGAATTGAATTGTAAATATGATTTGAAACAAGCATTGAAAATCAATTTGAAACATGCATTGAAAATCATAATGCAAAATCAATTTGAAACATGCATTGAAAATCAAATTGCAATTTGCAATCTGAAGATAAAAACAAAAACAACGCGCGAATAGCTATGATTAAAAAAACTAGCCATGGGAAACGTGCAATCATTCAATTGTAATATGCATTACATTGTGCACGCACTGCATTCCAATTTTAAACATTCGCGGTTTTCAATTGTTATGCAAAAACAAAAAAAAAATATCATATATATATAATAATTAAATGCATAACTCTTAACTAAAACCCGAAAAAAAAATCCAATTTTAAACCCTAATTACAAAATTTCCTAAATCATACACGAATCAAATATGGGTGGCTATGATACCAATTGTTAGGATTTTTATAATAATCAAATGCCTAATCACATACTTTTATCCATATAGAATCAAAATTACAACATAATCAAAATTAATCATTATGAACCCATACCTCAATTCATGATGAATATAAAATGCGGAAGCGTACTTGGATTTGCCATTGGGAATAATGAAGGTGACGAGAATAACCACGGGTATGTGATATTCCATATGTAGAGCACTTAAGATTCCCTCTAGGGTTTTTTTTCTGATGGGGATGGATGAAGAGAAATAAATAGGAATTGTATGTTTTGTCTTCTACTCTACAAAATGGGGATCATAACCCTTTTATAACTTTCAAAGCTTAATATTTTCAATTTGGCCCTCATCAAATTAAAAAATATTATTCATAGTATCTACACAATTAGTCTTACATAACATATATGTCCTTAGTCATAATTTTATATTAATTAGACCACTTAAATATTTTGGCTAATAAAATAATAACCATATCACATTTAATTATATAATATATATTTATATGAACCAAAAAATTCCAAACATCTTAAACTCACTTGTGATAATGTATTTAAGTATTCATTTATAAAAAGAGAATGTATGATGATTGTTCAATAAAGAGAACTCATTTTATTTCATAGGTAATAAAAAAGTATTCTCTTTGTGAATGATCTCTCGAGAAAAAAAAATTAAACTCTTAAATATTTTATTTCCTTTTATTTACTCGCTCACTAGAAAGAAAGATTATGCTTTTGCAGTATGTCTTTACCTACTTTGGATATATAAACTTGTACAAATACAAATATTACAAAAATAACATGTTTTATGTGGAAATTATCCTTATAAGTAGTAATATCAGTTAAACATAATTTATTGAAGATTGAGGACCATATTTGTTTATATCAGTAAAACTATATGTACATCCTATTGTTTTAATACTTCATTTATCTATATTTATACTTAAGCGTTTTTGCATGGATGATTGATGGTGTATTGTTATTGAACATAGAAGGTCAATAATACATAAAGTTTTGTCTCACGCTTAATTGAATTAATAAATTTCAGTGTATTTCTTATGACTATAATATATCTTAATTAATTATTAATATTTAAAAACTTAATTTTATTTTTTATAATAAAAAAACACTTAGTATAAGAATCTAATATACTTAGATTATTTGAGACTAGACGGTTTGAGTCTAATAATTTTAAAACTTTAAAAAATAAAATAAATAAGTAAGTTTTTAAAATATTTAAGATTATGAATATGAACTACTAGTTTCACATGATATGAAAAATTGGTATCCATAATAATAATAATATTTTTAATAAAAACTTTTATTAACTATATTGTAAAAAAATAGATTTCACTATTCACTTAAAAATAGGTTTTCAAATTGTGTTGCAACAATAGATACACTAAAAGTAAATATTAATGAGTATCTAGTACGAGATATTTTATCCAAAATTTGATTTACAACTTATTTATACTTATGCACTTAAAGTAAAGAAAAACCATTTTAGAGTCTTATAAACAATATGATCATTAAATAAAAACTGGAACAAAAGAATATTAAAAATTAAAAAAGAATAATTGACAGTGTATTTCAAATCTTACTGAATTTCTTGTATAACATTTATAATTTAATTTACTACAGTTATAAATAAACCCTAATTGGTCACCCCTTTTATAAAGAGTTCTTTATAGTTTTCCTATTCATACACTCTGGTGTAATCTTTCCTCTTTCCCATAAATTGTATTGTTTAAATTAGACTACATATCGTGTATGTTTTCTTTTTCTTTTCTAACTCTCACTAATAAATTGAAACAAATATACATATTAATTTAAATGATTATACTATATTATATTTAATATAAATAAGATACTACAATAGAAATATGAACACACATATACTTTTAATAAAATCACATTTACATCAACTTCAATTTTTAATTATATATTTATTTATCTTATATTTTTTAATAAATAATATTTATTTCACTTTTATTTTTAGTAAAATAAAACTCCTTTATCTTGTTTTATTTAAAGATATTATAACGACTTAAAGTTAAATAAAAAGTATAGATTTAAAAAATTAAATTTTAAAATAAGAATTAAAAACTTTTATAATAATAAATAATAAAAGAAGCGAGTGTCACATATAAACATCATTTATTAAAGTATAATAAGGATTTATACCTATTTAAAAAAACTGTAAAATATTAAAATTATTTTATTAAAAATATAAAAAAATCTTTATTTTAAAATTAGATTAGTGTAATTTTCATTTATAATAACTTTAGGGAGATAATTGCAATTTCTGATGAGCACTTTGTTACAGATAGAGACAACGTATATTTATGTTGTTTTATGGTACAGAGTGAAACAGAAGCACAATCATCTCAATTTACAAATGCAAAAAAACTGAGTTCGGAAGAAGAGAAAATCAAAATGGCGAGCGTGCCTCCACCCTCTCCTCCTCCACGCTCAGCCTCCGATTCCGGCAACGCCTCCCCCACCAACAAGGTGAGTCAATTCACGCTCTTCAACTTCACGCATGCACACGCGCCTCTATGCTAATTATCCCATGTTTTTCTCTTATAAGGTGGAAGCTGCTACGAACAACGGGATTTGTCACGTCGACGATAAAAAACCTAACTTCACCGATGGTCTTGAGTAAGTTTCCCTCTTTTTTTCTCTTTCTTTTTCTGTTTTGCTCGTTGTTCACTGTCGATGCAGATGTTCTGTGTATAAAGATATCTTTTTTATTTTTGTTTTGGAATTTCATGACATCTTTAAGTGATGGCATGCTAGTTTAACGCTGTTGTAAATTTCAAGCGGCTGTCGTTGCTATTATTTTCTTGTCATGACTATGTTATTGATGATTATGAGTAGGCTCCGATAACAGTATGTTTTTGGTGGATGGATCTGTATCTTTTAGGTCTTCTGATTCGTGTTTTTTTTTAAACTTAAATCTGGTTGTAATTTGGTGACGGAGTAGTTTGAAAATTCAGTGTGGGGTAAATAGTTAAAAAAAAACTCTATATTTTTATTGTTTTGACTACAACGTCGTTGTACAAGTTGATATTGAATTTCCATTGACGTATAAAGTGATGATTTATGTACCACCGCTGAAAAACAACATTCTCTAGCTGAGTTTTTAACAGTTTATGTACAATGGGTGCATACAAATGACGTACTTGGAAGGATTTGATACTACCACTGCAGATATTGAAATTTCGCAACATGCCGTACCAGGAAAGGTGTTAATATTTGTAGGAAAAATAAAGAGAGAAGGATGAGGAAAATATATTAAAATAAGGGATGGAGATTGAAAACATGCAGATGAAATAGTGATAAAACTTTTATCAGGAATTTAGGAGAATATGCATACCTTCTATATCTGGGATATTTTCTTGTTGAGATAGAAATTCTTGTTGGTCAAGTACTGAGTTTAGGGGCCTTGACTTGCTCACCTTCTGTAACTGGGCTTTTTTCTTCTCCCATGAGGTGCTTCCGCACCCTTTAGATGGGAGCCTAGCCCTCACTTAAATTTCTAATGGAATGGCTATGACCATCGGTGCTTCTTGCAAGACTTGAACACCTGCAATGTGGGTAAAGATTTCTCATGTAAAACTTCCGTTGCAAACTGAGTCGTCAAGTAGATGAAGTGCCAAGGTTCAAGCTTTAGTGGCAGCAAGACGTTTGAATTTATCTCGCCGTTGGAAATAGATGTGATCAATGGTAGAATTATTTCAAGCCATTTTGAGATACCGACGAAGGACTACAATGTTCTTCTTTGTGGTTAAACTAACATTGGTATCTGCATTTTAAAGCAGTGTTATCTGTATATTTCTTTTTTTGCTCTGAATGAGAATCTCCTTTAAACCCATTACTTTTGTCATAGCTATATGTAATTTTAGTTGGAAGCATAAATCTCTGTTTGTTCAAATTACCACCCTGCTGTGGCACCTTCTATGTTATGGTTTTAATTTATCACATCTTTTGGCATGTGAGCTCACCACAATGATTTTTTTTTTATGTTTCTCAGTTTATTTTACATAATATAATTGCTGATTCAGTTCTTCTCGATTGTGTATGGTTCGGAAACTAGGCAAAGTTTAAGAGTTTACTTCTATGTTAATATTTTAATATCTTCTTGTTTTGCATATATAGTCCATTCAAACTCCTCCTCACCATAGTGGTTTAGGAAGATCAGTGCCATTTCAGTATCTCATGGTGCTGACTGAAATTTTCATGGATATTTGTAAATAAATTAAACTGCGCATCTGGTCTCTTTAGTCATAATTTCATTGTCAGTTACACAGTCATCAGTTTTCCCATTGCGTAGTCATTAGTTTCCTCCAATATGCACATCACATCCACCTTCTGAGTGAGTGATATTTCCCTGACACCTCTGTTATCAGATTTAATTCTTCTTGCTCTTTATTTCATTTTATTTTTTGACAAGAATATTTTAGAATGCTGTAATGTATGTGTCTTATATTCTAAAGGACACAAATCTAAAATCTTTGGATTGAAAAGTGTTATTAGCTGCAAGTTATTTGTCCCGAACTGAAATAATTTATCATATTCTTCAATTTACAGTCACTTGGACAGTCCACAGTGCATTGAGAGGTTCAGAAAATATGATGATGATTACGCTCATCGATTGTTGGCAAAATATTTCTCTAACAAAAATCTTTATGGAGGTATGCAAACCATTAGCTATTTAAGAAGGACTATGTAGATAACTCACTACGCATTATAACATGTCTGCTTTCCCCACTACTATTGTTACATTTTCCTTTGATTTATGTGTGAATAGCCCATAGTGCTTTGTGAACATTTTGCTGCAGTTTGTATGTATTGCTTTAATTTATATTACAGAACATTCCATTTTATTTTATGATCTCATATTAATTAATAACATTTTTAAATAAAATAAAATAATTTTAGTTTGAGAGTGCTAGCAACACACTCTACTAAAGTATTAATTAAAATATATTAGATATCATTGTAGGTTCCACTTATTTAAGGAGTCTCCTTATTTTCTAGCTTTTTATAACTTTTAACCAACAATAGAGTTGTGCTAGAGAGTATGCTATTAGCATTCCTCTTTTAGTTTTTGAGATGATAAATAATTTAAAATACATTCAAGTATTTAAATTAATAATAATTATAATATATATAAAACTTATAGAAAAGCATAGAAACATGTCATTCTATATTTATCACCAAGTTCAATTACTAATTTTACCAAACATTTCAAATTCTATCAACTATTAACCTTAAGCTTGTTTTTCTATTAGCTAGTTTATTCACTATTTGCAGTTAGCTAGCTTATCCTCGGCCTAATAAGTGCTGCTTTGATGGTTAGGATATGATATGATGGGATAAGATACAAGTGTAGGATAGGAATTGTGATACGATAGGAGCAAGATAAATAATAATCTTATCTATTATTTGATGCATACCATGGTAAGGATTGAATATTAATAGGTTGTGCTAATGATGATGATGGTGGTGACAATGTTTTCAAAATCGAGAGTAAACTTGCAAGCTCGCTCAATCTCGCAAGTACAAAGGAGGTTGCATGTTGACGCACTAGATTAGGGGAGGATGTGGGTCGTTACAAGATAGCGATGTTGCTTACCAAATCGAGGGATCATGCCGCATTGATCCTTCCTAGCTTGAGACTCTAAGGTTCGAAAATCCATTTTGTTAGTTAAAACATGACCCGACCCAACCCTAAAAAAAGTCCAAAACTCATGTCATGTGACTCGTTTGTTCCGCTAAGGTTCCCATATGTTTGCAAATCAGAAACTAAGGAGACTCCCAACAACACAAACACACCTCTTAATGTTGACACCACTACGGTCTTTGTTGTCAAACGACCATCAGTGTCACCTTTGATAGCCATCAAAGCACTCATGCAGCTTCTATTGCCACTAGCTTCACCAATTGTTGGCATTGCAACACTCACGACCATCATCATCCATGTTGCCTTCACAGTCACCAACACTCTCTCTTTGCTTCTTCTAATGTTATGCCCACTCTCTCTTTCCTTCAAATTCTATAGAGAGCAAATGACCTATTTTTAGTTGTGAATTCGATCTTACTACTTATTATGAGTTATTTTTATCATCTATATAATTTTTAATGCTTGCACGAGTCTATGAATATAATTTTTCGTATACTTGTAACTCGACCCTTATGAGTTGAGTTATGATCTTCGAGTTATGATTTTTTATCTCCTTTTCAATCCTCTTGTGATCCTAAAGCTTGACAACATGGGATGGTGGTGACAATGATTACAATGATGTCAACAATATTAACAAGATGGTAGCAACAACGATGGTTAAAGTGATGATAACGGGTAATAAATAAATGATGGTGATTATGATGACGATGAATAATAATAATAATAGTGAAAGTGGTAACAGTTGTTATGACAACGAGTGTGATAGACAATGATGATAGAAATGGTGTAACTAAAGGTGACATGGTAGTTATAGTTGCTACAGTGGAGATGACATGATAATAACAATGATGATAATAATAGTGAGAATGTTGACAAAAGCTTTGACAACAATAGTGGAAGTGATAAAGGTTATCATGGTGGTGCTTATAGTGACGGTTGTTATGATAGTGATACGACGATGGTGGAAGCTATGAATATGAGGTGGTGATAACAACAATGATTTAGTGGAAGTGGCAGCGACAAGGGTGGTGGCTGTAATAGTAGTTGAAATGGGTTTGGTTGGTGAAAACAAGAGGGAGGTCAGTTATCCTGTACTGCTGTCTTTTAACCCAACTACTTTCTTAAGATAAGAAATATATTATACTGAATATAGGATAGGCAATAGGATAAAGAAATCCTATCATATTACTATACCAAACTACTGATTAAAATAGGGTAGGATAAGTTATCCTATCCTGTTTTATCATATCTTAGCCACCAAACAGACCCTAAGTGGAGCTTTGGTGCACGGTCAAATTGTTGCCATGTGGCTTGGAGTTTACAAGTTCAAATCATGTCAATAGCCTCATCACTCATGGGGTTAAGGATGTGTACATATTCCCTCCCCAAGACCTTGTGGGAGCCTCATGCATTAGGTCATCACCCTTTATGTGATTAATGTATAAATAAATTATAATATAATTCTGCAGTGCATAATTGTATATGCTCTTGTACTTCCTAATTATCTTTATTTGAATGAATCCTCTATGTTTTCAAATTTGAATGAATATAAACTAATGAAGGATAATAATACAAGTGTCGCCATGTAACCATAGACGGTTGTGGATAAATGCTGTAATGCACAAAGATTGCACATTGCTCTGATGCGGTAATTAATAATATAGGTCTTGCTGACTTGAAAAAAACCTTTTGTTTTCATTTTCAGCCTGCAGTTTTTTATTACAAAATTCTATCTTGTTTTCATACTTTTTGTTTTAAAGATTTGTATGGGAAACTGAAAAGAAGAAAAGTTCTCACCTATGAAAACAAAAAAAAAAGGAAAATAAGGTGACATTTCTGTGATTAAAGGTAAAAATAAGTAACAAAACATGAAACATTTTCTCAAAGTAAATAGGTCTCTATCTTTTCTTTGTTCATGATACATTTTGTTTGGCATCTATATCCGTTGCTTGTATATAATGGAATGACAACTTTAATCCAATATAACTCTTATAATTTAATGAGATGCGCTTGTATTGTGAACTCCAGACTACTGTGTGTGGCAGTGTTTACCATAACTTTTTTATCATTTGCATCTGAAAGCAGGCTAGAAGTAGAATTGAGGACTTAATTGCTTTGTCTTATTGACTTTGTATTATGAACTTAGATCTTTATTTTATATGTTGAAATATAACTTTTCCACAAAAACAATCCTGTGTCAATTGATAGTAAATATTTTTTTTTGCAGGTAACGTATTTGATGTGCAAATAAGAGTAAATGATGAAATCATAAGGTCAAGCGGGTAAGCGTGTGTATGAACTAAAATATCTCGTGCGTTCCATGTTAGAAAAAATAGAGAGAATAATACAAGTAAAGAATGCCTGTTTCAATACCGTTAGCCTATGCACTGAAAAATCAAGTTGAATACAAAAAGGATAGGTTCAGCTCCATTATAACAATAGCATTATAAACCTTTCCTCCAATATTCCAGTACTAATTCCTGCTCCTTCATTTTTGTCTAGCTTGACTTGTTACAGGTCATATGCAGATCCTGTGGTAGGTTTTGAAGATCAATCTAGCAATGGATCAACACCACCAGCAGATTCCCAAACTAGCATCCCCAATGGGAAGCATGTGGTGAAGAAGAACTGAATTAATATGCCTTGAAAAGCATCAATGCATGTCATCATAGAAACCTTAATGCAATTCAAGGCATTATTACTACCAGGAATTGTGGAACTTATGACTGAAATGACGGTCATGGCCTCAACCATCAATTTCCTTGCCTAAAACAGATTTTCCGATCATGATCATTCTTGGGTTACAAATATGTGCTAGGGGGGCATTATTCCTATAATGATTCAGCGTACTAATCGCTAAGTGAATAATTGCCACCATTTTATTTTCCATTTCATGACCATTTTCTAGTTGTCTTGTCCAGTACATTGAAAGTCCATAATATATTATAATTGGTACTTTGTTCCACGTTTCGTGCTTATTTCGATACATCCTAACATGAGTTTACATTAATGTTACATCCTAACATCTGTTTGCACTAATGAAAAAAATGGTTACAAGTCTCATTTTGTTTGGCTAAAATTTGCTTCTATCAAAGTTGAGTGGAAACTGAGAAAAGTAATTTTAATAAAATAAAAAGTCTTGAAGTTGTTGTCACAACAAAATCATAGTTGTTCCACGAAGATACACGGAGCTGAAACGAGTCCATACAACACGAACCGTGGTAGATAATAAATGTGACAATTTATCCAATGTGCCTGATCCCGACAGGAGCTGTGATAATGAGTTGCTGCACTGTAACGGTTGTGGCACAAGGTGACTATGCCATGGTTCCAGAAGGTGGAAGACTCTAATACCGTGTTCATAGTCGAAGGTTACGAGGGACGAAAAATAAATCAACCAGAAAAGAAAAACCTCAGGAAATATCATACTGCTTAAATGATAAATTGAATAGTAATGGTCCTATTTATTGAGTTTATTAATCGACTAGAAAATAAATAATTTCTTAACCGACTAACTACTGATCTACTGACAGGCGCTTCACCTCTGCTTTCTTCCTTCACCGTGCTGCTGGGTCATGTCTACAACCAACGGCTGACAAACGTTACCAGTGGAGCGAAGAAGTCTAAACAATCACCAATTCAGTCAGGACGAGGTTAACACTAGTTTCCTGACTTCAACAACATTACAGTAGATGATACAACGGAAAGACGGATTAGGGCTAAACTACCAAATGACCAGTTGCAGAAAAGAATCAATATCGCTTAGAACCTCGAAACACAAGTGATTCAACAATAAACAATTACAACCTAATCTAACAATAATGTAACGTTTCCAATATAACATAAATTAGGAACTTAACTTCCTCAACACCATTTACTCGGCTCAAAATACCAAAACCCCAACAGAAAACGGGATTGGCCATTTCTCATCAAAAAATTTCAACGCTACGGAGAATTCTCTCCTTCATCCCTCTCTTAGCCATTCCAGGAGACTACCCCCAAGAATATTTTCAATGTTCAAATTCAAACCTAAATAAGATTAGCCCTCTTCAGAAATCTGATCGTTCGACAATAATAGGGCCATATTGATTCGACATAATCAAGATATATCTCCACTATCCTTTCCTGCAATTCTTTCAACTTTTTTCTTGTTAGTTGTCTATAGTCTCTATTTTTTGCGCTCAATATAGGCTGCAAAACATTAGTTGAGATATCCTCTTTGAGCTTGCCGCGAAAAATGTAGCTATAGGCCAAAATGCAGTAAGAGGGAGAATTCTTGACTAATTTCACAGTCTGTTTGAAGCTGAAAGCATACAGTGCACAAAGCCAACGTATTATCATGACTTGCGTTGCCAAAATTAGTGGCCCCAAAATCCATAAAGGAGTTAACTCCTTGGAAACTTCAGCACCATATTTTACATTAACAGCCAGGTAGAAAGGAACGCTGCAGATAAAAGATAAGGTTAGAAAACAAAAGCATTGTTGTGTCACCAAATTCTCTGAACATTGTTTAAAAGGGAAGAAAGTTGAAGAATGATGCAGAACCTAATACTCTATGGACAAAGCAATAACGATGAACCCAAATATGAGACAAACTGAAAATTAACTTGAAGATGACACAACAAAACATGTATATGATACAACAAAAAATGCAAACATGTCCTTCTTCACAAAGACTGCATAACTTGTAGAGAGGAAGAGACCATCGTACTTACAATATCAACAAAGGAATCTTTATTGTCGCATCCAGGGCCAGAAAATGGGACCATGCCACCTTCAAAACCTCACCTCTTTCCTTAATTTGAGTCCCTTGAAGAGTTTTTGGTAAATCCCCAGTTGATGTGGGTTCTTCAAAAATTTTCTCCATTTCTTGGCTTGACGGTTGTGTGCGCAACATTGTCAGCCATTTATTGAAAAGCTTATGAATAGAGGATGATGTTGGAAGACTATCATTTGTTTCAGATGCATAAGAGAGTGGAACATTGTGCGCTTCCTCGCTCTCTCCTAGTCTAACAGATGTCTTGGGTGCCTTCAACCTACTAGCCCTGGTTCCTGAATCATCATTTTGGGTGTTGCCTTTAAAGGCTGAAATCCTCAAAGGTTTGAGCTTAGATACACAAAAGCAAGGAGGCCCTATACTGGAAACAATAAAAACCTTTATAAGAAGCAGAACTACAAGGTCGTGCACATTTAGTTTGGGCACATTTCTGCGGGTGCAACAATCACAAGGTTATGAGGTTATGCAATATAAATATTAATTGAAATATTGAAATCAATAAATATGAATACATATACAAATCAATAAATATGACTTTTAATATTGGTACTAGAAACAGAGAGAATAACATAATAAATGCATCAAACAAATGGTGCCAGTAGTAATGTTTACAAGTACAAATTGGTTTTTCTCTCTCCAGAAATGGTTTTCCTTGCTGTGATTCTACTAGCAGAAGAAAATTGTTAAAGATGACAAAAAATACCTCTAGTATAATGTAAATATAATTGGAAGACAAGACTTGGCATTTTTGTAATCATATTTCAAGGAGGCCCCCTTGGAGCAAAATGGACTTTTGATTATGCTAATTAACTCTTTATCATACAGCCACCTCTTACTGAAAGACACTTCTATCATTACACCTAGTTCTAAACTTCTTAAAGTGACCCAAACAACAAAGACCATATTTAATTTCTACCTTAGACAAATACTCCGCTTTACTAGGCAATGCCAGTCAGTTCTTCCATTCATGTGATGCTTTGTTAAACACTGCTTCAACTTCAGCCTTTTGCTCCATGGCAAATGCCTCGAAGAAGATGTCACGTACAAACCCTGCAGAAAAGAAAGCAAATAATCAATACAGTTCATAATTCATATACCCAACCATTTGAAGTGTGAACATGAAAATTTTCTAACAATTACCCTATAACAAACACAAAACACCCATTAAAATAGACAACGAGAATTGTCAAACCTTGTAGAATGAGAGAGAGAAGTATGTCTCAACTTTCAATAAAACTTTGATCTTCCCACCTCAGGACATTTCGAAACTAAAGGGTGAAATCTTGTTGTTCCAATTATTAAATTTGATACAAAAGTCGTATCCTTACCAGAAATTGCATCCTTCAAACCTTTTTTGTGAGAGTCTTTCTACTGTGAAAAGCTAGAAAGTACATATATCTCAGGGACACTAAACGTCGACGATCATAAATCACATCATTTGACATTTTTTCATTACATGGCCACTAATTTGACTAACAACAAGCATAAAACTATATAGTAATGGAAAAAAAAATTGAAAGTAAATTGCAAACACAATACAGGAAGAAGCCTTGTGAGCAAATAAATAAACTCATAATCCAAATACCTGAGGTTGATGTGCTACGAAGGCCATTTCTACAGTTTTATTCTTTATCCAATCCACTCAAACAAACAGGACCTACTTAACAATGGAGTTAAAGATATACATTAAAAAAACACAAAAATAAGAAATAGAAGCCAAATTGCACAAAAGTATAACAGTTTTACATTTCAAATTTTAAAAATGAATGCAAATTAATTTTACGGTACCGATTTTGAGAGAAGGTCGTGGATAATGCGAAATTTGAAGAAAGGCGAAAGAAGAAAGCACCGTATCGAAGAACGATGATGCAGAGTCGGTGGGGAAATGAATTGAAATTGTAGAAAGGGTGTGGGTGAAGGAAATCGCAAGCGTAGAACCCTAATCCAAAGATGAAAGAACAAAAAAGGAAGAATATGTGATATGATATGGTATCGGTTACAGAGTGCCACTACCCCTATCTCTTCTTCCCCCAATTCTTCTCTTTTTGTTTTGTTTTACTTTTATACAAGAAATGCAAACAAATAATGATACTACTTTTTTTTTGGAAAATTATCTTTTGAAACAGTTCAAAACTTTATTTTAATTTTTATAAAAAAATATCTCAAAAAGTTATAGTGTTTTTGTTTAAATTTTTTTATACGGCATTATTTAAGGAAAAAACAGTTATTAATTTGAGGTATTTGTTCTTTAAAATAAAAGTGCTTTTTTTAATCGTGACTAAATGAATTATAACTTTCCCTTTATATTTAAAAAAATATAAATTACTTATTTTATGCAGACTGAAAACACATTTAAAAAAAGTTAAACAAATAGAGCAAAAATTAATAAAAAATTATTATTTTTAAATTAATTTTTAATATTTAAATAAAGTGTTTTGTCGAAAATAATATTTCATATATTAAGGAATGAGATCTAACATAATAATTAGGAATGATAATAAGTTTATTTAATAATTAAAAGTATATTTAGAATGATGCATAAAAAAATGTGGTATATATATTTAGTTTGCCTTATTTTTTTAAAAGTAATTATATTTTTAATAGAGTTTTAAAAAAGTATAAAGTTCAGTTTTAATTAGATTATAAAATATGTATAATAACAATAACAAAATATATATATTATAACAATTTTTAACAAATTGGTTTATTCGATTAGGTTAGGAGTGTACACTTCAGTTATTATTAATCATAAATCGGTTATGACTTAAATAACCCAAAGTCTATAAAAATCTATAAATACATATTCATATATATATATATATATATATATATATATATATATATATATATTATAACAATTCTTAACAAATTGGTTTATTTGGTTAAGAGCGTGCATTTTAATTATTATTAATTACAAATCGGTTATGACTTGTTGGCTAACTAACTCAATCTTTTATCAATTACAAGACCTACAAGAGTCTATAAATACACATTCATACTACAGGAAGTACTCACTCTTACTCCTTACTCTCTATCTTATATAAATACTCTTACATACTTGAGCGTTGGAAAGTGTTTTACAGGTAAACCAGTCGTCGGTCCATCAACACCTCGAATAGTCGGTCTATCAACACACCTCGGATACCTCGGTGCCAACGTGTCATCGCTCTTGATCATAGTACATCCCCTATGCCTCATTCCGGTAAGAACATTTGGCGTCCACCATAAGGCTTGGATAAAACTTCTTTCCATACCACCAGGTTCACGGTTTGCACTCGCAGCAAACACTCCTACATTGTCTCTTCATCTACCAACATTGTTATGGATTCCTCCGCAGTAGTTACCATTAAAGAATACATTGAGAGCCTCGTCACCTGAAACGAGGCAGTCGTCCAGGCCATTGCTGAAAAACAAGACAAGAATGATCACGACTTAAAGGTCATGTATGACTAACATCAGGCCGAGTTACGAACTGTTCATGAACAGCTCACACTCCTCAAATGGGAGCATCGACCCCACAAATCAGAGCATCGACCCAACAAATCGGAGCATACATCTCCCAACACAGAACACATAGGCGAATCTCGCCCTCCAGCAGATAACTCAAGGGATCATCGATCCTACCACCATGCACCGCACCCTTCCCAGCACAAATCCGCTTCCAAGCACAAAGAGCCGCCCTCACGCCCCCACCATCTCATGAACGATCCCAGCGCCGAGGCCAAGATGCCTCCATACGACCATCTCCCTCGCATGACACAAAGAGTAACAAGCTTCACCATCAGACAACGCACAACAAGCAAGCTCGGGGCCTAGTAGGTTTCCACCCCTTTACAGACAACATCATACAGGTCGAGCTTCCCTACAATTGGAAATCTCCCCACATTGAGAAGTACGACGGTTCTTCTGACCTGGATGAGCACTTACAGGCCTATATGGTAGAGGCCAGTTTCTTATCTAAAGACCCTGTTGTGCACTGCCAAATCTTTCCGACCACTTTAAAGGTACCAACACTCAAGTGGTATTACTCTCTACCTCGTCATTCCATTGATTCCTTCGAAATGTTGAGTGCGAAGTTCACAAAGGGCTTCGTCGATAGTAAGCTATTAGTAACCAATACGGCTTCATTAAGCCACATCGTCCAAGGGCAAACCGAGTCCCTACGGCACTATATGGGGCGCTTCTCCCAAGCAACACTCCACATTCCCGATTTGAACCCCGCCATAGCCATGCACGCCTTGCTGGTTGGCCTTAAATAGGGTCCGTTCTTGGATGCCATGTATGTGGATTCCCTCACAAATAAGGACGCATTGCGCACACGGGCGGCTCATTATATTAGCATCAAAGAAAACTAGGAGATGAGAAGGAGGATTCCACAGGGAAGAGCACAACCTCCCACTGATCACACCTTCAAACGGAAACGGGGTTGGTTCGACAACTACACCCCCTTCAATGCCAGTCGCGAGGTTATTTTAAGGGAGACATGCAATCTAGAACTCATCTCAATGCCACCCCCAAAACTGTCACCTCCCAGTGCCAACCCCTCGAAAAGGTGTAGTTATCACCAAAACATCGATCACACTACCGAAGATTGCTGGAGGGTTCATGATCTGATTGAAGAACTCATCCGTTTTGGTGCCCTCGCCCATTTTGTCCAAGCCGAACTGGCAGGTCGTGGTCGTGGACGAGGAGGATGGCGCAGAGGTCGAAAAAGGAAACAGAGGAGACTACTAGGGCAGGGGACAAGGTGATCACAATACACAGCAGAATATGGAACCCACGCCACAACAACAACCCTGTCTTGATCCTGAAGTCAGGCTACCACCTCAGCAACACCCCTCCGGCTTAAGGGGTATTATCAGCACTATAGCCGGAGGTGGAAACACCAACTCTTCCCGCAAACGCCATCTCCGAAGCATCAATTCGGTAGAGGTATTTCCACTTTGCTCTCTCCGGCCAATTACCTTCTCCAACGAAGATTTCTCTCTTCACAACCCCGATCAAGATGATCCTATGGTTATTACCGCCATTGTGGCCAATTGGAGAGTTAGGAAAATCCTCATCGATTAGGGCAGCTCAATCGATGTCCTTTATTGGTCTACATTTTTAAAATTGGACGTCCCGACCTCATTAGTCAAGTCTTTCCCATACCCATTAGTCGGATTTGCGGGAAAAAGGGTTCACATAAGGGGATATGTCGACCTCCTAACCACTTTCGGAAGCTCCGAATCTTATCAAACTTTAACAGTGAGCTACATATGAATGGGGGCTGACACCTCATACAACGCATTAATCAGGCGTCGAACACTAAACAAGCTCGGTGCAATTGTGTCAACACCCCACATGACTATGAAGTTTCCCTCCGATAGTGGGGAAATTATTACAATAAGGGCTGATAATAAAACAGCTCGACAATCCTATGCTCAATTACTCAAGGTAAGCCCCTATACCTTGAAGAAAGTCACATCCGTCCATACTACCAAGACGGAGGCGATTGAACCTCCGGAGTACTGTACAAAAGATGTTGACGATAATCACGAGCAGTGCTTCATGATAGCGACCACTTCTGATGACCAAGCTGCTATAGCCCAAACCACTAATCCTAGGGTCGACCTCGACCCAAGGGCCAAGCACGAAGAAGCCGACCCCAATTTGACGAGCCAATGTACACATCAACGAAACACCACAACATGTAACCTGAATGGGTTACACATCTTCTCCCGGTTTACAGGATGAGATTAGGTGTACGATAATACAGAACGTCGACCTCTTTGCGTGGAGCCCCGCTTATATGCCCGACATCGACCCAGACTTCATGTGCCACAAGTTGGCCACTGTCTCGCATGCAAACCCAGTTTCTTAGAGGAAATAGAAGCTCGGCAAGGAAAGACATCATGTCATTAACCAAGAGGTCGGTAAGCTTCCTGAGGCAGAATTCATTAGAAAGATCACATATACAATGTGGTTGGCTAACATTGTAATGGTCAAAAAGTCAAGCGGCAAATGAATGATGTGTGTCGATTATACAGACCTGAACAAAGCTTGCCCAAAAGATACATACCCCTTGCCAAGCATAGACTAGCTCGTAGACAACATGTCTGGTTTCGCACTGCTCAACTTCCTTTACGCCTATTCAGGATACAACCAAATACCGATGTATCCCCCCGGATGAAGAGAAAATGCCATGGAATGCCCTTTAGATTAAAGAATGCGGGGGTCATTTGGTTAGGACTGTGCAGTTTAGTTATTATTAATCACAAATCGGTTATGACTTGTTAGGTAACCAACCCAATCTTTTATCTATTACAAGGCCCACAAGAGCCTATAAATACACATACATACCACAGGAAGTATTCACTCACTTTCACTCCTTACTATCTATCTTATACAAATATTCTTACTGACTTGAGTGTTGGAAAGTCTGCTACAGGTAAACCACCGACCGGTCCATCAACACCTCGGATAGTTGGTCTATCAACACCTCAGATATCTTGGTGTCGACATGTCATCGCTCTTGATTACAACATATCCCCTCCACCTCATCTGGTAAGAACATAATGGAATGATAGTTCCATTCCATATATAGTTCAAATTTGTGGGAGAGAAATTCTCATTATTATTATTATTGGCAAATTTTCATTCTCAACTAAAATATCTTTTTTAAAATATTAGATTTCTGATAAAAAAATATAAAATATATATCTTATTATTCTTCAATTTTTCTACGAATAATATTTATTAAACATGCTTGACCCTTATTATCACCGTAAAATTTTATTTTTCATAAAAAGATTTTATATACATATATATATTATATATACATACATATATTAGTTAAAGTTCTCATGAATATTTAATTGCCAAAAAAGTTCTATTCTCACCTTTTAAACACGAGGAAAAATTTTGCTGGACACATTTTTGGGACTTTCTTTCTACACCCTCCTTATTTTTATCTGCACCTCTATAGGTAGGTAAATGGCATAATTATCGACTATCACCCTTGCTGTCATCTTGGCCCTCCACCACCACCTTGGCCGACACGGCCATTCTGGCCATTACCACTCATTGCTAATTTAGAATACAAGAGAAGAAAAAGAAAAAAATCATGACAAAAATGAAAAAGGCAAAAAAAAATGTGTTATGAATTGTGTAATCTAAAGACACCATTTGAAAATATAGAAAGATTGTTTAATTTAAAAGTTTCTTTTATATTACATAATTTAAATTTTTTTTATAGAAATATAATTTTCAGATGATCTATAAATAAATTTTAAATTATGTAATTTAAAAATAAAAATTGACTTTCAGATTAAATAATTTAAAAGAAAAATTTACTAAGTCAATTTTAATTTTTGAATTCATGGTTTGAAAAGTTTCTAGAGATAAAATAGGAATGTTTGTGTATATGAAAATGAAGAAAGGAAGGATGGGCGTGTAAAAAGAAAAATTCAACGTTTTGAAGATTTCTTTTTTGAAGGTAGAAAGCCTATCACGCTAGAACACTCTATAAAACCGAGTCATTTGCTTCCTGTACCCCTTAATTAGTGTCTGCACTCATATAATTTACCTATAGTGGTAGTTTCATTGTTTGGGAAAAGAAGCAAAAGTTGTTAGAGAATAAAAAGAAAAGTCTCGTTCAACAATAAGTAATAACAGCAATAAGATGTAGCTATTTTAATCTTTTTAATATTACTATCGATGCAGGTGATAACTATGAGAGTACAAGAAGCGTAAACTCAAACCTAAACTAAAGACAATTATGCATAAGCACAAGCTAAAATTAAAACAAAGCTACCATTTATTACAAATCTTCACAGATCAAAGAATACAAAAAAATGGTTCTGTTAAATCAAGATGTTATGCGTTAGATTAAGTACTTTTACTATTTGCAGTAAAAAAATGTATTTTTATTATCTGCCAATCAAAATTTTACCACTTTCGAGTAAACAAACCTAGATGAATTTGAATTTTTAATTAAATAAGCAATAATGAATCGAAGTATATTCTATTATTTATTATGTTGTATATAAAAGCATTTTATAATAAAAGGAGATGTTATGTTATAACGCTGTATTACACAATCAATTACTAATTTTATAGAATATTTTATAATTACTTCAAACGTCTCATTTAATCTAACATATTAGATTACATATAGTGTAGTTATGATATCCATTATTATATTTATATATAATGGGAGAGAGTCACTTTCTACCTCTATATCTTAGAATTTCTTTTAAAAATAATAGTTGTATAAAAAGTGGTTATATTTTTTAAAGTATTTATAATTATTTTTAAGATTTAAATAAAAAAATTTATTTTAAATAATTTAACAATTGTGGTAATATTACAAAAATAAATAATTACATATTGAAGTATCTATGATTACCTTTATAGTATGTTTAAGGTTTAATGTGTTTAATAATGGGTCAGCTTGAATTAGATCCTCAATGAGTTAACTAGTCAGGTTGAGTTGGGCCTATATACATTAAGTCGAGTTGTGTCTCCGTTCATTGGGTTGAGTTTGGCCAATTTTGGCTAAGTTGAGTTGATCATCGGCCAGGTCAAGTCAGGCCTACATTATTTCGATTAAGTCGAGTCAAGTCTAAGTTGGTCGAGTCGAGGTAAGCCACATCAGGCGAGTCGAGTCAAGCGCACATGGACCCAGTCGAGTTGAGCCCATGTGAGTCTTGTCAAGTCAATTTCACGTCAGCCTAGTTGAGTCAGACTCACATCCTTCGAGTCAAGTTAGGCCAATGTTGGTCGAATTGAGTTAGGCCCGAGTTGGCTAAATAAAGTCGGACCTACATGGAACTGAATATAGTTGAAGTTATATTAGGTCAAGTTTATTCAAACTCTGTTGAGTTGAATTATACATATATATTGAAAAAATAAATTATTAAATATTATTTTAATATTTATATTTGAGTTATATTTTTTGTAAAGTTTAATTTTAAAAAAAGTAAATTAAATTTAATGTTGAAAGATAAATTAAGTTTCACAATCCAAACAAAAAATTGAAATATAAGATATTTTAAATAGTTTGTCTAAATAAACTATTTAGAAAAAATGAAGAGAATTCAATAGGAAGTAATCCAAATATCTAGCATTTCAATTGCTTGAAATGGTTGAAATACATCATCCAAATACATGGTTATAATTAGGGGTGGAAAAGTAAGCTTTGGCTAGTGGACTGACCTGCCAACCTGCCAAAATTTGGTAGGCCAGTTGGAATTATCCACCAGCCTACTTTGGTCGGCCCTCCTTAGCCCGCCATTTTGGCAAGTCAAAGGTGGGGCGGGTGAGTTGGTCCACTTTTTTAATTTAAAAATAAAATAAAAATAATTTAAAAGGTTAATTTTTTGTATTATATTATTTGAGGAATACAAATATACAATAATATTGTCACTTAAATAATTAACACTTACAAATTAAATTTCAATTATCAATTATAATAGAATAATTTATCTCCTACAGATAATAATCATTTTAATTTATCTAATTAGAGATATTAATTCATCAATTAGAAGTCTTAGAAAATATTTATATGATTAAGTATGATTTAAAATTATATATATTAAAATAAAAAAATAAAAGAATTAAAAAAATGACTAGCTGGCCCGCTGGCCCGCTAACCCGCCTTTGACAGGTTGGGCCAAGGAATCCAACCTGCATGGTGGTGACAGGCTAGCCCGCTTCTCCCCATTTTTTGTGGGCCACTAGTGGGCCGAGCCAAAACGGGTCAGGCTAGTCTGTTTTGTCATCCCTAGTTATAGTGTGTTTGGATGAAGCAATTCAATTCATTTATTTGAGGAATTTGAAATGTTTTGAAGTAAAATGACTTGTTTGGATAAGAAAATTGAAATTTTGGATTTTTTAGAAAGTATTTCAAATAACTAAAATAATAGAATTTGAAATACCCTAAGAAAAGAAGGAAATTGAAATTTCACTCCCTAGTCAGGTCATCCAAAGGCTGAGTCGATTCGAGGCAGTCCCCGACTAAGACAAGCGCACGCCAAAGGACGAGTCGAGTTAGGCCCACCTCCTAACCTGACCCGAGTCAAACAGGGCCTCCTCCACCTGAGTCGAGTAGGGTCCAAACTAAGCTAAGCCAAACTAGGCTCACCTTGGGCTAAGTCAAGCTAGGTCTGCCACAAACCGAGTCAAGCCAAGTTTACCTTGTCTCAACCCAAGTTGAACGAGCCCTCCCCCAACCCGAGTTGAGCAGGGCCCAATCCAAGTCTAGTGGAACTAGGATTCCTGTGGGCCGAGTAGATCTGAGCCAGCCTTAGGCTGAGCCAAGCAAGCCCACCATGTGTTGAGTTGAGCAAATCCACCTTGTGTCGAGTCTATCCAAGACCAACCCGAGTCAACTTGAGTTGGTCCCTGAGTCTAGTTGAGCCAAGCCTACACTAAACAAAATCGAACTAGGTCAACCTCGGGCCAAGTCAAATTGGGCCTGATCCAAATCGAATTGAGTCGGGCCTGATCCAAACTGAGTTGAGTCGTGCCCACCCTTGATTAGACCTGAGTTGAACAGGCCCTCCCTCGACCTTAGTCGATCCAGGCCGGGCTGAGTCGAGCCTGCTTGGGTTGTGGCTTGTCCTAGGATAAGTCAAGTCGAGCTTGCTTCGGACGAGTCGGGTCAGGCTTGGCCCAAATTGACTTATATTTTTTGTAAGGCTTAATTTTAAAATTTCATATTTTAAAAAAATTAAAATTAATTTTTATCCTAATAGAAAAATTAAAATTTTCTATTTAAACGGAAAAATTGAAATGCAATATATTTTAATTATATTTTCTAGACAAACTATTTAAGAAATGAAGAAAATTCAATTTCAAATAATTCAAATATCTTACATTTCAAATTGTTGGAGTTGTTGAAATTTCTCATCCCAACACAAGGTTATAGTGTTTTTGGATGAAGCAATTTAAGAGGGAAATTCATGTATTTGGGAAATTTGAAATGTTTTAGAGTAATATAACTTGTTTTGGTAAAGAAATTAGAAGAAAATTGAAATTTAGGAATTTTGAGTAAGTATTTCAAATAACTAAATAAAATTTGAAATACCCTAAAACAAGAAGGAATTTGAAAATTCACTAATAGATATGGTTAGGTCATCTCGGGGCAAGTCGTGTTTAGCTTGCCCCAAGCTAAGTTAGATTGAGTTTGTCCCAGGTTAAGTTGGGTCCGTCTAGGGTGAGTCCAGTTAAGCCCGCCCCAGGTCGAGTTGATCCGGACCTGTCCTAGGCCCAGTCGAGTCAGGCCCTCCTAGGGCTAAGTTGAATCAAATCTACCCAAGGCATGAATCCAATCGGGCTTAACCAATGCCAAGATGAGTCAAGCCCGCCCATAATGAGTCAGGTCAAGCCCACCAAAGACTAAGTCAATTCGGGCCCCACGGGTCAAATCACATGCTTGACCAGGGCCAAGCCGAGTCGAGCATGCCTCAGGCAGAGTAGAGTTGGGCCTATCCCAGGAAGACTCAAGCCGATTCAACCTCATGCTGAATTGAGTTAGACTTGCCTCTGATCCAAAAGTAGTCGCACCCGTCGATAACCAAATTGAGTTGGGCTCACCCTTAGAGTCATGTTGGGTCCGGTCCAAGCTAAGTCAATTTGGGCCCAGCCTAGGTCGTGTCAATTTTGGGGGTTCTTAGGCCGAGTCGAGTTAGGTCTGCCTTAGACCTAATCGAGTCAGGCCTACATGAGCTCAAATGTAGTGGGACCTATATCAAGTCGAGTTGAATCAAACTTATGTCAAGCTAAATCATAGATATATATTGAAAAATTAAATTATTAAATGTTATTTTAAAATGTGTTAAATATGTTTTTAGTCCTTCAATTATTGTCAAAATTGTGTTTTGTCCCTGAGGCAAACTTTGGACTTATTTCGTTCTTATGCTTTATAAACTCGTGTAAATGATCCTTGATGATTTGTCAGAATTCTTTTTATCTTTTTATTTTCCTTCTTTATAGTTTCCTACTTCAGTATCATCCATCTCTTAAGCTTCTTTCACTCTTTTCTCTTCCATTTCCTCTCATTTTTCTCTCCTTAAAGATGTTTTTATTTGTCATCGAGAATCATTTACACCTGTTTATAAAGTATAAGGACAAAATATGTCCAAAGTTTGCCCCAGAGAAGAAACACAATTTGGACAAATAGTTCAGGGACTAAAAACATATTTAACCCTTTTAATATTTAAATTTGATTGATATTTTTTGTAAACTTTAATTTTAAAATTTATATTTTTAAAAAATTATAAAATTAAATTTCATCTTGAAAGAGAAATTAAATTTCTCTATCCAAACAAATATTGAAATATAAGCTACTTTTACATTATCCAAACAAACCATTTAAAAAATAAAGAAATTTTAATTACAAATAATTTAAATATCTTTTATTTTAGTTTCTTGAAATTGTTGAAATTCTTCATCCAAACACTAGGTTCAATTTTGAATAATTTATTTTTGTTTTTATTTCAAAATATATTAAGAAATAAAATAGGAACATGAAAGAATAAAAAAAAAGAAAATCTCTTTTATATATTACTCTAGATCTTTATTTTAAAATATGTTAAGAGTAAAATAAAAAAAATAGACAAAAAAATTATCTTTATATATTGTTATAGATATATATTATATAAATTTAGAACATTAAATTCTTAAAATATAAACAAAAAATTTTAAAAAAATATTTATCTATAACTAATTCTTTCGCTAGTATCTTTAATAATATTATCTGTTTTTGTATTAGATTATACAAACATATAAAAATAAATTAATTTTAAAAAGTATGATATAATATTCATCGCAACAAAAATCATTTAAAGATAAATAAGAAAATTCTTCTTAAATTTTCACAACAAAGTAGAATTCCTCTCAACAAATTGCAACTCTAGATAAACTTATTTAGATTAGAAAAATTCGTTCAACTGATTATAATCTCATATTATAAATTTTCTAAAAGAATAAACTTTACTTACTTTAATATGATTATAATTTTAAAAATGTTATTTAAGTGTGATATAAATTGAGAAAATTGTTATGTTTCTGATATTTTACTTTCTTATGCATAATAAATCATAAGATGAGATGATATGATGATGTGAAATTATTGAGGTAATTGATCTAAGATATTAGAAATTATTAAGCTAAAACGGGTAATAATATGATTATATTAGTATGTGAAAACAAGCAAAATACCTAATAAAAAATGGTTGAATTGTCTATTTAAAGCTTTTCGTAATTCACCATCTAAAGGTATATCATCAAACGTGATTTTTGACTTGAGAGACACACTATTAAAGGATTTTTGTAAATCTTGTTTTCGAAAATCTCTCCTTCATTTTGTTAAACACAATTCAATAACATGAAATAAGAAAGAGACAAAGGCATAGAAGGATTTACTATTATATTCTTATATTGGTTCATCTATTAACAAAGATTATGTTTAGTTCTTGATGAACACAATTAATTTTTACTAACAGAGACTATCACTACAAATTATAATGGAGTATTCTTTGGACCCTAGACACTCATGGTTAAACAACAAAGTATTATTTAGGCAATAGTCACTTCTAGCTATACATACTAGTATTTTTTGTAACACGACCACTCCTTGATAAATAAAGAGATGATATGATCCCAAATCATGAAGAACCTAGTTCATTACAAGGAGGAGTTGTTATAAGAAGAGCCAAACAAGAATTGGAAAGAGAAAAGTTTACAAAAAGATTTGAAAAAAAGGAAGGAAGAAAAACTAGAGGAATGTACAAGAAATTGGAAGAAGACACTAGAAATATAAATAATTCTTGTAAATTCCTTGAAAATAAAAATAGTTTAGTCTCTTTTATGACTTTGAGACAAATAAACACAAGAGGAGGGGTGTTTGGACATAAGGATAGCAATTAGTGGGAAGGACCTTGTTTGGGAAGCTTAGGAGCATCTCCAAACATGGCCTAAACCATTCACCTTCCACCCATGTGCATGCATTTTCATTTTCCCCTTTCTATATAAGGGTGTGAGTCTCATTTGTAACATAACTTTGAAGATTAATTGAGAGCAAGAGTTAATTCTCTTTGAAGTTCAAGAGGTAAGCCTCATTTCTAGAATCTTATCTTGATTTTTCCATAATTCAAGTGGTGATTGTCCTTTGCATTTATCTTTCTTTATGAAAGTGGCGTGTTCTTCATTCTCTTGTCTTCTCCATATTTTCCTTGAATTTTAGCGATTGAAACCCATAACAAAGGGGCTGGTTGCGTTTTTGACATTTCTAAGTCAATTGAACTGATTAATTTCATTGGTTTCATCTTCTATGGCTTCCTATGGGTACTATCTTAAATTTAATCGGTTGAATTGAATTGTTTTGCAATTTCTAAGTGTGGGCCGAATTTGAACCCTAACATTTGGGGAAAAATCTGATTTCATGTTCTTCCATGCAATTTTACATGTTATTTTGATTTCATATGCTAATACACATGTTTGATAGATCCTACATCACTTGTAATGCCTCCTAGGCATCCATCAAGAGAGTAATATGAAAGATCATGGGTTTGCTCTCTAAAAGAGGATTTATGTCCTTAAACAAACACAAAGAGAAATCATTCTTTTAGAAAAACTAATGAACACAAATAATGTTCTTCTTTTCAACTTTTGAGCACAAGGATTCACAAGATACCATGAGTGTTGTAGCTTCAATATCATCGTCAATCGGTCTTCTTCAACATATCTTCTATATATAGAGGTTTGGAAGAAAGATTCGTTGAGAATCCTTTCTAGCCATTGAGATATTATGAGAAAGTCTTTTTCTTCAGGTAGCATTTGTTCACGTTCAAGCATGGAGATGTATTAAATTTTCTTCATGCAACATAGAATGTATAACCCTCCTTCAAGAACCACTTTGATCTACGATATTACCTATTGGGTCTAGGTTATATAACTTTTATCCAAACTAGAGTAAAACATTAGACCATACATAATTAATAGTCCTTGATATATTGTTAAGACAAAAGAGTTGTTAGTGTGGAGGAGTTTTAGGCTTGTTCTTTAAGAGATCTTTGATGTAGAAGGTATTTGCAATATCATCTTGTAAGAATGAGAAGATTGACACTCATTGCATACATAGAATAAACATTTATAGTATTTGGTATATACTATATAAGGCTTAAGTCTATGTATCCTTATTATTTGTCTAAAGTGTTAGTTTATAAGACGAAATTTATTATGTGTAATACTTATGTCTATCATGATCTAATGCTTATAAAAGTATGTTTTACACTTTGTTATAAAGTAATTAAACTAAAACTAATTTTGTATATGCTCAACTATTCTATAATACTGCGGTGTAAATATTGAATTACAAAGTATATGAATAATATAATCAAGTTTTTATTAATAATTCTAGTCATATAAAAATATATATTAGGTGATGAAAACTTATCACCTATTTAGACATGAAAAATCACATAACTCGATGAGTGAATAAAAAATTAGCTTATAGATGTATGTCTGTTAAAATTAATATCAAGAAATAATCAGATAGCTAAGTATATCATAAAGTATACGAGTATTAATATAAAAAATTACTTCTTAATATATAACTTTTTGAAAGTTTTTATATCATATATATGTCATGGCTTGAGTGAGTGTTAATTTTAAATATTACTTCTTAATATGTAATTTTTGAAAAGTTTTTACATCATATATTTATCATGGCCTGAGGAAACTATGATCGTGTTTAATGAATTCAATTGAATGATGGTTTTATATAATATTTTATAAATATGGCTTGAGGAAACTATGATCGTGTTTAATGAATTCAATTGAATGATGGTTTTATATAATATTTTATAAATTCTTATAGATGCATTATTATTTAAATATAATAATTTACCTTTTCTTAGTTTATTGTTTTAAAACGTGATGATCATATTTTGACATAGAAACAGTAATATTATAGATACAAAAATTTTAAGAGACAAATTAAGAATTATTTATGGTGATACATAAGGTTAATATATATTATAAGGTTAATATATGTTATGCATGCATCTTTTATATATATATATATATATATATATATATATATATATATATAAATATATATAAATAAAGTGCTAAATTTAAACATTTTAATTATATTATTTAACAAAATAGAAAAAAATTTATCTATTTTTTAATATTTATTTCTTTTTATTCTTTGTAGATTTTACTTTACTTGTTTTAGTTTAAGATTTTAAAAATTAGGGTTATGTCACCGTGGAACACTCCTTTTCCTTTTCCATGCATTAATTAATTCCTATTACACTCACTTTCTTTTCTGAAAAATTGAGTTGAACGCAAAGATGTTTATTATATAAATATATTAAAAATACTATTTACATAATATATTTACTATTTACAATGTTTGGAATCTATGCATTTATTTTTAGTTTCTTAGTTCTTATTTTATTTGTTTAGAGAGCACTGGTTGAGTGTAGAAAGGCGTTACTGTGTCGCTTTTCATATTTGGTTAGGGTTGCTGATTCATTCAATGTGAGACATCAATATTGCATTAAATGTAGATCAGTATGTTTGGGCCATTTTTGAGAAAAACAAGAACCAAAAGGTGAACAATCAAAGTATAGCCACCACCATATTTCAGATAGACTCCATGAAGTCCACATTTCCATCAATATTTTTTAATTTAAATAAATTAATTTCAATTTCTTGAAAAGTATTTTATTTTTTATTTTTTTCTTGTTAACTCTTTTTGAAAATATTAGAAACTGATAAGTTATAAGTGAATTGTATAAAAAATAATAATACCATCTATAATTTAAAATTATTTTTTGAATTTTTTATTCATTTTAATCTAACTTCTAGACTTGTATTAAAGTGAAGTTACTCCAATCATATATTAGGAAATTCTAAAAAAAAATAGATCACAAACATAATAATTATATAAATATCAATGATTCTATTTTTAACTTAAAATATTAAAATAATAAATGTATGAGTCTTTTAATTTATATACGAAATTTTATCATCACACTTATATTTTAATAATAAAATGATATAATAAATTTAGATTTACCAAACATTTTGATTTCAATATGAAATTTTTTTTATATTTATTTCTTTTTAAGTCTTAAATTTTATTTTATTTTTAATTAAATTTTAAATTTTATTTTATTTTTTAATTAAGTTTTAAATTTTATTAAATTTATTAATATAATTCTTGTTAAAAATTTATAGATTATAATCTTTATATTAATATTTATATTTATATTTTTTTATTCATGGGTCACAATTTAATTTAAATTATTATGTTTTATATAATTAACCTTATTAATATTAATATGAAAATATTATATTAAAAATTTTAATAAAATTCAAGATTTAATAAAAAAAAAATATATATATATAAAATATTATATATTCTTACAAAATATTATAATGAAAGATAAGAATATAAAATTCAATCCAAAACATATGCAGAATGAGTATGTCAGCTTTTTATCAAAACCAAGCAAACTGTTTAACCCTGAAAAAGCAAAAGAAACTGATTGCACATTTTTGTATATAAGAACCTCCCAGTATGCCCTAGAAAGTTAAAAAAAAAAAAGTATGTTGTCTTCATCATGGAAATGCAGATACTCAAATGCATTTCAATTAATAATAACTTTTGGTTGGGTTGCATTTACCAGACCTACTTTTTGAAAGGACCGTTTCAGTATTTTTATAGAAAAAAATAATAATAAATTTCTTTAAATATGGTAGGTTTTAGGTTGAAAATGACTCACTTGTACCTATATCAATAATAGTTGTAGTGATTGCAACAGTTTTTCTAATAGTTTCTATTCAACCAGTGGTTGTTTGTAAAAGAAAGAAAGAAAGAAAAAAAATAGAAAAAAGACAATAGTGCAATGGCCCATGCTTTTGTGGTTCCCAACTTTATGTAGCTCATGGGTCACAAGAATTTTTATATTATGATTCAACTAAGAATGATACCCTTACTAAATCTAACAACAAACAAATAAATATATAATGCGTACTTTATATCCTAATAATAAATTATAGTTTTGATATAATGGATTGTATTAATTGTACTTGCATCTTTTGAATATAAATGATTTATATATTGTTAAGTTAATTAACAAAAATATTTGGAAAACGGATTTGATAAAAAAATTAATCAACCTTTTACATGAATTAAAAAATAACACAATTTTGAATTTCATATCTCACCAAAATAATTTAAGACAAGAATTTCAACTAATACAATTTTACTTCTTTTTATCGTTTTTCTTATAATATAAAAATTCAACTGATATAATTTTACTTGTTTTTATCGTTCTTGTTATCATTTTTATTTTATCACTTTATCATCATTATTTATTATTGTTTTAATATAAAATATTTTAAGATAATATTATTACGATTAAATACTAGTTTAAAATATTGTCTATTTTATAGTTTAGAGTTTTATTATAATTTTGTTCTTAAAAGATATTTGAGAAAGTTTGAGGGGAATAAAGCTTAAGTTCTAATACAATTTTGTTCTTAAAAGATGTTTCATAGAATTTAGAGACGAAAATGTATATAAACTGTTATCTACTTTGACTCTTAAGCAATGTGAGATGATTAAACATATCAGAATAAACTCTCCAATTGAGATATAAAGGGAACAAAAGTTTATCTTTGGAACAACTTTTCCATTTTCCATAGACAATGTAAATGTTTCGACCTTAAGTTGTTAAGATAGACATCGTTAGGGTCAATCACCTTATCTAAAGTATTATCTACTTTAAGTCCAGAGTTCAATCATAGTTTGTTTTTAAACACATCAAGTTGAGAAAGAAAAATATACATAAATTACCATTAATTTCAACTCCCAAATTATGTGAAATTATTGGATGTCGGAACAATTATTATTATTATTATCTTAATCAATGTGAACATGAACATGTTATATGGTTACCCATTCTAAAAATAGAGTTTAAAGAAACACAAGAAAACAAATAGAAACATAGGAAAAATGAAACAATAAATTTTTCACCATCTTAGAAATGTTAGGGGTTAGGGTTTCCAACAAATGAAATTAACTTAAAATAGTCTCTCAATATAAGGTAAATAAATGTCTTGAAGTGAAAAAATATCACTAAGTAAAAAAAAAATCTTTGACAACTAAGTTCAGTGATAGTCCATATGTTACCATAATCAAAAAAGACGTGGAGACATTTTTGTAAATAATTATAACTTTAATACGACGAGTTGTCTAAACACATCGTTGAACTGAAAAAATTTCTCAATTGACAAAATCCTCGCTGAAGTTTTTTAGAAAACAAATCAACACCAATTCATTGGCAAAATAGCTGTCATTTGCTCTGTTTATCTTCCCTATTCAATGAAACAATGTTCGCGCTCTCTGTTCTCAGTTTTATTTTCTCTTTTCTCTTTTCCAAAATTGCCTTTGTCGCTCTTGGTGCCCATTGTCGATCTCGATGCTACCGTTAAGTAGTCTTCACTTCTCAATCTTTATTATTTGTGTTGCTACCACAACCAGTCAACATTATTTTCACCACCTTTATAGTCGTTGTCGCCTTATTTCTCTTTTGCTATTGATTGTTGGTCACTCGCTCCCATTTAGTCAATTTTTTATTTTGTTTTGTTTATTTTTTAATACTATTTATTGTTTACGAGAATATATATTAGATAGCATTTAAAACTGAGTTTTGTTAGAGATTATGAAGTAATTGAACTATTAGAGATTGTATTGATTATAAATATTATATATTTAACAGGTTGGTATTGGATTTGGGAGTGCCTAAACTTCAACAAATTGTATTGTTATATTTTAGAAAAAGTCATTTTTTAAGTGTCATGCTGCAAAAAATTTGTTAGAATTGTGTGCATTGAGAGATCTTTAGTTTCTTGTTTGATATTTAGTACAAGGATTTGTGTAGTACTTCTCCAATTTTTTAAAATGTTCTTATGTTTTACTTTTGCATTTTATAAAAACAAATGGAGGTTGTGCAAACACTAATTACATTGAATGTTGAATTGTCCAGTTGGATAGTTTGGGAAAATTAATCACTTTTTAATAGTTGACTAATCTACTTTTCATATATTTTGCTTACTTTTGGTTCATTGCATTTTGTGTTGATTTTCAAGTACATATTGAATTATGGAGATATGATGACACCACTTTCATTTCGTATCACCTAAAAATCGATGCGAAATGTTGTCAAATTTTCGTAAAATATATTAGATATATTGATTAAAATTTATGTACTATTGAAAGTGAATATTCCTAAACAAGATAGGGTGATACATGGAATAAAAAAAGTGAGATTTACATACAATGAGATATGATAATACCTGAAATAGGGTAATACTTTTTGATAAATCATTCATTCAATTTTGTATTGTCATTAATTGATCTAAAATATTTATTTTGAGTTTAGTATAATAAAAAAACCAAAACTTATAATTGTAACTAGTATAATAGATGGCGAACTAATATAAAAAAAAGTTGAGATAAAGTAATATATTTTAACTTACCAATACAATAAATCACAAACACAAATTTTTTAGTTGTACTAATTTAATACATTTGTTATAGTTTTCAATGATACTCAATTTAGAAATACCAATAATAAAATTTTATTATTAAGTGAAATTAGATATATAAATAAGGTGAATTGATTAAACAACAATTTGTAGAAGTATTATTTATTTTATTTTATTTTATTTTCTACTTCTCATTTTCATATTTTTATATTTACTTGCAATCAATTTTTGTAACGTTTTCAATAAATATGTATAGAAAAAAGAAGATAAAGTTTGTGGAAGAAATTGTTATTTTGAAGTTAGAAAGCATGGGATATCTTATAGCATTGCTAAATTGTCGGCACAAAAAGGACAATGACTAGTTTGACCCTCCGTTGACGTTAATATATAAAATCAGATATGGGTCCATTTTATTTCAATTGAATTGTGCTTGTTTAGGTATAATTTGATTTTCTTTTACCAATATATCATTCTGATATAAAAAACTTATACATATATATTTAAAATTTAAATCATATTAATGAAAATAATTTTAATATATAATGTATAAATTATAACATATATATGTTTTTATAAAATAATAATAATTTTATTTTTTAAAAGGTAATTATTATTTAAAAATAAGCTTATTTATTTATAAGCCTACGAATTGATTTGACCTAAACAGGACTAAATAAATCCAGACAAAATTTATGGTAAACTTTTTTAACCTAACCTAATCTAATTTCCTGACTTTTGGAAATAAACTAACATTAACAGTTTCACTTCCTAAAAAATTAACTAATTATTATATAGAATATTTTTATTTTATTTTAACTAACCTAGAGATCTTATCAATAATTTTGGATGAACAAAATAATATATTCAAAATTTATATATAATTAACATCATCAATATAATAAAAATAGTTATAAAAATATATGTTTTAAAAGAATTATTATTATTTATTTTAAATGTAAATTCATCGATAATTTAATTAAAATTTTAATTATTATTTTTTATGTATATTTAATAAAAACAATTTATCATTCATTCTATTTTATGAACTTGTTTTAATAATTTTTATTAAAATAATAATATTTCTTTTCTATTGATAGACATAAGAAAAATTAAAATATAAATTTAATTAAATAATTTATTAAATAAAATATACTCAAATTTTTTAATAAAATATATTTGACTTTTCTATTAAAATATAAAAATAAAATATAAAAATATAATTAAATATTAAAAGACATAACTTTAAAAAAATATAACAGTCAATGTTTTATTATATTCATAAAATAATTTTTTATGTAAAAATATTTTAAAAAATAAAAACACTTATATTAATTAGATTATAAAAATTTAAAAAAAAATATTTCAAACATTTTCTATAAATAAAAAATATAATATTTTTTATAAGAAACAATAAAAATTCATTTGTAAAAAATATTACAAAAGATCACTTTTATTTTCTTGAAAAATGAAATATAACATAACAACAATTATTAGAACAAAGTTTGTATTTTATTATATTAAAAATATAATGTGATGAACATAAATATGTTAGAGGAGATAATATAAATGTAAGATGAGATAATATAGAAAATATATTTTATTTTATTTTCTTTAACACTTTATTAAATTTTCTTTTCAAAAATTTTCTTAATTTAATTCTCACATAATTTTAAAATTTTTGGGACTGAGAACTTGCACCTTACGAGTCTATAAAAGAAAACTAATATGAGATAAACTAACTTAAAAACCTTGAGAAAAGAAGCTATCACTGATTTTGAACATGAAAACAATAATAGGTAATTATTATTTTTAAAATATTTATGCATTATATTTAATAGTATTTTTTATATTATCTCAACCTCAATAACTAATTTTAAGATTTTTAATTATAAATTACAAAATCACAAAATTCGGGAACTCTTACATATGCAACTTTATAATGATTAGTGGGTTTCGAGGAAATAATACTCTACTATTTATGGTTATGCTCAGTTTATTATTAAAACAATATAAATTTATATTTTAATTCATAATTATATTTATTATAATGTTGATAATATGTATGGATAAGAAATTTGATGAAGGTTATTTTTATGGAAATTTTAAAATATTTTTTGAGAAAACATCTTATTTGGGACGAGAATTTAAAAAAAAATATTTCTGAAAATAATTAAATTACTTAAAATTAAATAATTTTAAATTTTATTTCTAAAATAAGAATTCAATTTTTTTTATTTCGTCTCCAAATTTGTATAATTTTTTTATTTTAATTGAAACATTATCAACCGAATTAAGGTTACAACATTATTTTGTTTGACTGAAGTTTAAATATTAGAATCTCAACATTTTAGTTGAGAAAACTTTCAACCAACATTAATTAGATAATTTGTTGTCAGTGTTAATTAGATAATTTTGTAATCAATTTTAAAAAATTGTAAAAATAATTTCAACTAACAATCTCAAGCAGTGTTAATTAAGAAAAACTTTTATTAATATTAATAAAAAAATCTTAACAAATATTAACGACATTAATATCGACTAAAAATGACAATTAATATTAATATCTTTGAACTATTAATAATTATTTATTATTTTAATAATTTTTTAGTTTTAACAATAAATAAAATACTTTATTAAAAAATTAAAATTCAATACATTTAAATTTTTTATTTAAACAAAAAAATTAAGAATAAAATAAACTCAAAATATTTGAATATCTTAAAAATTATAAAATCTCCTATCCAAGTACAACCTATACAACTTTTTAGAGAAATAATTATTACAATAACTCTCAAAATATGCATATTTTTTAATTAGGTTTGATGCATTAAACAAGAGATTTATAACATTTGAACTTGTTAATTTTAAGTCGAGAATTTATTTTGATATATTAATTTTTTTTTCTATTATTTGAAAATAAATGATTCTCTATATACTTTCTTAATAAAAAAACAGAAAATAATTAAAATGTATGGTTCTTGAATTTAGAAAATTTGGTTTAAAAAGATGGTGGATAAAGTGAAACTTTTTTAACAAAATCTGAAGTGTTGTGGAAGTGTGAGACACAGAAAATGGAACCTAGTAGCAGCATTTATTAATTAATGAATTTAATGGGGTGGAGAGGTAGTAAGAATTTGTGATTGTAAATGTTTTTGGTGATGGTGATGATGATGATGATGATGATGGGGTAGTGGATATAATTATTAGGCATGGCCCATAACATATTTTCGCAATCTCTATTATGTAAAAAAATTGTTGGGCCGTATAGTGCAATTAATAATATGAGCAGAACAAAAAGTAAAAGCTGGTATAAGCAGGCCAGACTCAGACAACATTCCACCACTCAGATAACAACTTCTCCAATTTATGGACCAAAACAAATGCTTATCATCTTTAAGAAAATTCACATAATCATATTACCAACCTTTGCACACACATTAATTCCTAATTCTACTCTACTACTATCTATGTACTTCTACATCTTTATATTTTTTTATTCATTTTTTGTTTACAAACAATTTCATGTAAAATATGAATTTTTTAATATAATTAAATACTATTTTTAAGGACTTATTTATGATATGACATTTAAGTCATTAAGATAATAAAAATAAAAAATAGCTTTTTGTGAAAGTTCAATTTTGTGACAGCATAATTACACAATATCTAAGTTTGACCATGTCAACTATTAAAGACAAATATAAAATTTTATGTACTAGTACCTGTATACATCTACATGTTTATATATATTTGTATTTTACAAGCATTTAATATCAACAACTCAATTCTTAACTAATGTTTTCACATAGTATAAAGTAAGAGTAGTAAGTAAGATTAATGTTAATAATATATTTAATTTGATTTTTAATTAAAAATATAAGTAAAATAATAGATAATATAAGAATATTTAAATAATAATTTTTAATTTAATTTAGTTTGAATAGAATTTGAGATTTCAAATTACATATAAACTGTGTGATTTTGAAAAAGATTTAAATTAATTAATTTTTTTATTTTAATTGATTACCTATCTTTTATATTAATTTTTTTTTATTTTTTGAATCCATTGGATCATGAACATCAACAAAGTACTGTAGTAAAATATAATAAAAGAAGAATATTAGTTTTTTTTAAAATATAGTTAAACACTGTTTTAAGTACTTATTTATGATATGATAGATAAGTCATTTAGATAATCTACTAATCATATATCAATACTAGCAATACAAATAAATAAAAATAAAAATGAAAAGAAAATGTTAAATAAAATTTATAGTAAAAAAAACTTAATCTCCTTTATCAAAAAATAAATTTAACTTTTATAAAATTTCATCTTTTGTGTCCATAAGTACAAAATATTTAAGTTTGACAATATCAACTATTTAATTAAGACAAACATAGCATCCTGTAGAAGTGAGAAATTATATTCGTTTAAGGATTTCTATCAAAACTATTTAATTCCACTTGAAATCATCAATACAAATTTGTTGCAGAAGTTCAATTCAGAGAAAATAATTCTTTCTAGCCATAAATTAAACAAGGATCTACCAAGACATGTAAATTATTTTACTTTGAAATGTTACAAGTTACTTTTAATCAAACATGTTTATTTTATTCAAGCAAGGTGTTTAGCTACTGAAATAAGCTTTTAATTAGTTGAAAAGTGTTATCCACTCGTTAAATATTTTATTTGGTTTTCAAAATATATAATGGAATGATTCTCTTCATAATTTTATTTTCAATGATTTAATCATCAAATTAGTTGCTAAAAAATTCAGTTAATCTTTTAGATTACTTTTCCATCAAATTAATCATTTAAAAATATAAAATAGTACCAAATTCATTCTGTGTCACTGTTTTGTTTTAACTCTCCACAAAGACTAACATGGATGCTTAAATTTTTGAAGAATTAGTTGGGTGAGAATTTTTTCAAGACTAATGTGATGAGATACTGATTTTTAAAGAATCAATGTAGTTTGGAGAATCAACATTTTTAGAGTATAGATAGAATTACAATGACATGTGTATACCAAATATGTTGCAAAACACCAATAACAAAACCACAGAAAATCAAATCTATTGTATGTTCTGAAGTTATGGAAAAAAATAGCTGTGATTAAGTTATAAAGTAATCTAAATCGTACTTTATTTACTTCTAATTCAACATCTATGGTGTGCAAAGAGTTGGAAGAGAAATGGAAGTACAACCCCACCATGGGGAGGTATTTTATAAACCGGTTTCCGAATGTTTATGGTGTGGGCATGGATGCATAAATTTGGTTCAGACCACCACACTTTCTCTCTCTCTCTCTCTCTCTCTCCAGGACCAGCTGTGGAAGTAGTTATAAACAACTTGAAAAGGAGAAGGCAGCGAACAAACTTTGAGTTCTTCTCAGCAGTTTAGTTCTTCTTCAGTCACAATTGTGTTTAGTTATGGGCATGAAAAGACATTCAGAACATAGCAATGATCCATTTTTTGTTGTAGCTCACAACACAACAAGACAACACCACCAATGCACGCAACCAGACAATGATGGTGTCCCAGAACAGACATGTGCACAACAAAACCATTCTCCAAAATTGGCTTCTTTCACTTCCCAAAATGCTCCACCTGTGATACCTTCTTTTGTTGCCTTGCTGCTCCTTGTTACTTCAATTGCCCCAGCATTGTGCCACCCCCTGCAGAGTAATCACACTTTTAGGCCACCCCATGAGTTGCTCAAGTTGAGGAGAGTCAGAGCTCACTTGAAGAAGATTAACAAGCCTCCTGTCAAGACAATTCAGGCATATTTCTTTTTTGATCCACTACTTATGGTGACTGATGACAGTGACACTGTTATTTTCCTTTTTATTTCTTTGGTTTAGTGATGTTTTGGGGTTTTGTTTTTGTTATTTTGTTGCAGAGTCCAGATGGTGATTTGATAGATTGTGTATTATCTCACCAGCAGCCAGCTTTTGACCATCCTAAGCTTAGAGGACACACAACATTGGTAATTTCACCAACTCATTCAAGCCAAACAAAATGGCTCAGCTTTTGGATTTTTTTTATAATAAGAGGAGTTAATTCTGTTTAACTTGGGTGGAACCAATCCAAGTCACAGAACTCTTCTTCCGAACATTTGACTCAACTGCATATTTACAGAATTTGAATTCAATACTACTACTGGTTAAAGTGAAACTACCACATCCCTTTGATAAGTGGTTGCTTTGAGATTTCAAAGGTTTACTTATTTGTTAATGTGGTTTGAGTTTGAACAAATCATTATGGAATTCCTGTGTGGCTAGGGTGTTGTTTTTCTGTTATAGTCTAAATGACTGAAAGTTTTAATTCAGGCATTGAATTTTACAGGATCCACCAGAGAGGCCAAGGGGAAAAAACCACACCAAAGTAGATAGGGAAAGTGAGAGCTTTCAGCTGTGGAGTGATTCTGGTGAAACATGCCCAGAAGGAACTGTACCAATCAGAAGAACAACAGAGGAGGATATTCTCAGGGCAAGTTCTATCCGAAGATTTGGAAGAAAACCAAGACCAAGAGCTGTACGGAGAGACTCATCTGGCAGTGGTCATGAGGTTGTGATTTGACCAAAAAAGCATACTGACATTTCCTTTCACCAACAAATATTAGACACAGTTTTTTGAAGTGTTTTTTTAATCTCTAATGAAAACCAAAGCTTTATCTACATAATTTGTGTAGTAAAGGTTTATATTAAAGTTTATGTAACTTGTCTATGTGAATCTCTAATCCTAATTAGACAAAATATGAGTCTTTTCCTCTCATTTACTTTCAAAGGAATCTTTTTTTTTCTTTTTCATTTCTTATTTTGCAGTGCATTCATTAATGAATATGTTCTTTCATTTCCCGCTATTTTCCACCTCATAAAGAAAAAGAGAGACACTGCTTTTCCGTATTTGTCTACAGTTTGAACATGAGTTCCAAAAACAGCAGGGAACAGACAGTGAATGGACACCACCAGTAAAAGTTTGCTTCTTGTTTGCACCAAAAAGTAAAATCAAAATCATGACTTAGATGAGAAGTATCTCCCTGTATCTATGCTTGTTATTAGATACCAAGAATTTTCATTTCTCCAGCAAAATTAAATACAAAAAATCCCCTTTTGTTTGCTCAATGAATTGAAGTACTCGTTCATTGACATGTACCTTAAAATTAAAATTTTGAATTGCAGCATGCTGTTGTTTTTGTAAATGGGGATCAATACTATGGAGCAAGGGCAAGCATAAACGTGTGGGCACCAAGTGTTACTGATGAATTTGAATTCAGCTTGTCACAAATGTGGGTTATTGCTGGCTCCTTTGGTAAAGATCTGAACACCATAGAAGCTGGTTGGCAGGCATGTCCCTACTCTCTTAAATTATCACTCTCAGCAAATATCTTACTTCTCATTTATTATTTTTCAATCTTCTTTTTTATTCTTTTCCTATAACAACTTTATGCTAATAAGTAACAAGCATCCATGATTTTCATATTTTTCTTTTATCTTCCTTCAGGTGAGTCCACAACTGTATGGAGACAACTATCCAAGGTTCTTCACCTATTGGACAGTGAGTTCTACACATTTACATGCCTATTTTTGCTTCTTTCTACCTTGCATCTCACTCATCCATATGTTGTGTAACAGACTGATGCATATCAAACAACTGGATGCTACAATTTACTCTGTTCAGGCTTTATCCAAACCAACAATAGGGTAGCAATAGGAGCAGCAATCTCACCAAGATCTGCTTACAACAGAAGACAGTTTGATATTGGCTTAATGATTTGGAAGGTGAGTGTTTTTATTTCTTATTAAACCATCTATTTTCTCTTTTAACTAATTCATATTTAGTTTCTTAAGTAGATCCTAAACTAATCAGACCATTGAAATAATTCATCACTTTATTACTTTAATTAATGTATTTTAGTAAAACTCAAACACTAACTTGAAGAATACTTTTAACATTTGAATACTATTTTAATATTATTTACCAGAAATAATATCACTTTAAGATGAGATTGACGGGTTACTCTATTCTTCTTCTATTCAATTCAACAACAACTAAGGACAAAAAAGCAATAATCTCTTTTCTTTGCTTAACTCACAAGGTTTACTTAATTTAAGGTTTGAAAGTTGTTTTTTTTTTTTTTAATTTGACCTTTCTGCAATACTGCATATCTTAGGTAGCTTCTTTAGATAAGTAAAATATGGTCAAACAATAATTTAAGTGGTTCACTTTTTTCTGCTTTTCCTTTTTGAGTTTGTGTAAATGTGATGGTTAATTGTAATTTAAAATGGAAGATTCCGTTTCTCTGTGTCTTTTCCTTTCCTTTTATAAAGCTATGTATCTCACGCCTAATTTGCTTTTTTTGTGGTCTTACCCAAGAACCAAAAGTTACACACTTCACCATGATCTTCTTTTTTCTGGTTTCTACTTTTATCCAATAATGTCAATAATTGTAAACTAGAATAGTTTAACATAGGATATGAACTATTAACCAATGTAGTTCAATTCTCTCTAGGTTTTCGTGAATGTGTGGCTCCTAGGGGAGCACAAATGGTTACTTAAAGCTAAAGGTCCCCCAAAAAATTATGTAAAATGGGTTCAGTAAAAAGAAAAAAAATTCACACAAATTCAGTTGAAATAACTTTTGTCTGACTTGTTTAGTTTTGAGGTTAGGGTTGATATATTTTTAAAAAAAAATTAAAATATAAAGAATAATATTTTATTAAAATATATCCATTATAATTTATATATTAATCAATATATTTAAAAAATAAAATATGTTTTATTAGTGTAACTAAATATTTAAAAATACATTTTTTGGATTTAAAATTATTTTTAATATATTTTTTTCTTTGAGGAAACCAAAATCTCTCTTCCAATTGGCAGGATCGTCCATTTTTATACCCCTAATTTAAAATAATTATTACCTATTCTATGTTGAATGTTAAAGATGGAAAATATTTCAATCAAACATTTTAGTTCTTAAATAGTTCTGTCAATTGGAAAAAAAAATACATTGGTGATTTAGAATAGGAGATGTTGTCAGCCCAACTTTTTTAACGTATAAAAATGTTAAGATAAATATAGTATGTACTTCTAAACTATTATAAATGAAACATAGAAGAATACATGTTATTAAAATTAAAAAGTTCAAATAAAAAAAATTCCCAGACACTATTAATATTGGTAAGTCATCTTCGAAGTATTTTTTTGTTATAAAATTTCTTTATTATAGTAAAAATATTACTTTAATATATGTTTCAGAATAAACTAATTCTTTAAATTAAAGAGAATATTTTTAAGATATTTCCAATTTAATTAAATTTAAGATCTAAATCTTATAATAAAAAAAATTAATGCAATAAGAATAATATTTTAAATTTTATAATTAGAATAACATTTTTAATATTAATGATGTAAGTTTCATAAAACTTTTACATTTTAAAAAAGTTTAAAACAAAATCTTAATATAATATAATAGCAATTACTTATAATAACAATTAGTTTTAATTATTTATTAAATTAAATTCTAAATTCATGTCTAATTTAATTAGTGATATTTTATAGGTGAACAAGATTATCCAATAATAAAGACCTTTGGTGTTTTTTTTTAAACAGTTCTTGCATGTTATGGTATATGAATGTTGAAAGTGTTTGTGTACAGGATCCAAGGCATGGACATTGGTGGTTGGAGTTTGGATCAGGTGTACTAGTGGGGTATTGGCCAGCAAACATGTTCAGTCACTTGAGGAGTCATGCAAGCATGGTGCAATTTGGAGGAGAAATAGTGAACACTGGTTCAAGGGGTTACCACACTGCCACCCAAATGGGGAGTGGCCATTTTGCTGAAGAAGGGTTCAGAAAAGCAGCATATTTCAGAAACTTGCAAGTGGTTGATTGGGACAATAGCTTGCTTCCTCTCAGAAACATTCATCACTTGGCTGATCATTCCAACTGCTACAACATAAGACAAGGAACCAGCAATGTTTGGGGAACTTACTTTTACTATGGAGGGCCTGGGAGGAATGTGAGATGTCCATGATCAACAAAACAGAAAATTAGCATTCAATAGAGATCATCATACAGTTTTCTCTGCCACATCTATCTCTACTTTCTTCCATTTTTTGCTATTGGATTATTAATTTGGTTCCTATATTTGTTTGTAGTTACTGTTTTGGCTCTCTACAGGTAAAAATTGTAAGTTTTAGTCAGATGAGTAAAGTTATTGCATTCTGATTCCTGTCTCAATAATTTCTTAACTCTGTTAACTCTAACATTTACAGTTTTACTAGTGTGTACCTCTTTCTTTTCCTGTTTATTTCTCTGGTGAAATTCGAGAAGATGAGGATTGTTAAAAATTATAATAAAATTCCAAAATCTATCGTTTTTAGCAATAAGCTTGCATGCATTTTGTCCACCATTGGTGCATCATGAATTTTCAAATCTTCTTACACGAAACCCGATGCGAACTGTGGATACTTCCATCATTGGTGGCATTGCATGCGGGGGAACAAAGAAGCACTAAGCATGCTACTCCTATAAATAAATCTCCATGACTTTACTTGCTAATCAAGCTTCTATGCTTTGTTTTTCGAATTTCAAACCCTACAATATGAAGAAATGAATAAAAAAATGCTCCCTTCATTTAATAATAATAATAATAATAATAATAATAATAATAATGAGAAACTACACTTTTTTTCTCTAAAATAGTATTAAATAATACTTATATTTCTTTTAGATTTATAATACGCAATTCATTGAAATGTGATGGTTTTGCTTAAATTTATTCATAAAATTAAAAATATCTTAAAAAATTAAATGATACAAACTTAATAGATTTATCTGAAAGGCCGAATTGTGTTAATTAAGTACATTTCTAATTTTACATTTAAGTAAACATAATTTATTAAAAAGAAAATATTTAAAATCAATTTAAATATTAAAAATGTGCGACATCATTCATAAAATCACTCACACCCTTATATTATGTTTGGATGAGGGTGGGAGTATAAAGGGAAGAAAAGAATAGGAACGGAGAGAAAATAGATAAAAAGTGAAGTTATTTAAATTAGTCTCCTATTTCTTTTGACGGGTGGAAATGAATTGATTTATTGTTCATAGCGAAATGAATCCAAAACACATAAATCAAAATGGAATATTTTCCAAAATTAAGAAAAATAGAAGCCTTATACTTTCGCGATTTAGAAGAAAAGTGTGTATATAATAGATTATAGATAAATTTATAATTGATTATATATATATATATATATATTATTTTTTTTATAATTATATCTTTTAAATAAATAATTAAAATAAAAATATTAAATAATAATTTTATAAATTCATCAATTAAAAAAATAAGAATTAATTATAATTATATGATGTAATAAATAAAAATTATTAAAAACATTAAAAAATTATTTTAAATAAAAAATTTAATAATAAAAATAAATTTATGTAAATAATAAATATTAAATAACTATAATATAAATAAATTTATATAATAATATTAGTAACAAAATAAAAAATTAATAATAACAATAATAATAAATAATAATTATATTATAAATTTTTTAATTAAATAATAATTTTTATCTATTATATCAATCAAATCATTCACAAATTTTTATAAATTTTTATTCATTTTTCACTATCTTTTCCTTAAAACAAATAACCTCATTTTTCATTTTCTTTCCATTCAAATCCATCCATTTCTTCTCTTCCTTAAATCTACTATTTAAAGGGAACAAAGTCCGAGAAAAAGTGAATTGGGATAAAAGTTTGTATTAGATATGATTGAATTTTTTTTATAAAAAATATATATTATCTAATAAATTACTAATATGTCTTTTGTTGTATTTTTAAAAAAATAAATATAAACTAAATTTAAATTAAAAAATTAATTATTAAGAAATAATTAATTTATAAAATTGAAAATAATATTTAAATTTATTTTATCAATAAAAGTTTTTAAAACAATACAAAAATTTAAAAAATAATTAAATTTTAATATAATTTTATACTTTTATATAAATTTAATTTATTTTTTAATATTGTGTTAAAAAAATAAAATTAAAATCACAAATATTAGTTTTTTTCAATTAAAAAAATTAAGATTTATTTAAAATAGAAATGAATAAAAATATGAAATATTTTAATATATATATATATATATATTTTTCATTATAATTATTTATACCAATATATTTTTATATGTCACATATTTTAATTATATTTAATTTTTATATGTTTTAATTTGAATTCAAAAAATAAATATACATTATTTTAAAATGCTTTAAAATCTATCATAATTTTTCATTAATTGTATTTATAAATAGTGAGAAAAAAGTATGCATAATTCATTATGTTTTTAGACATAGTCGATTATCTAAAGAGATATAATCCATTATCCATTATACTATATGCAAATTTTCTCTCATTATTTATAAGTATGTGAAAATTAATCGATTTCAATTTCAATTTATGATTCAATTTACCATTTTAATTATATATTTAATTTAATCTTAAAAGTTATCTATTAAGAAATAATTAATTTATAAAATTGAAAATAATATTTAAATTTATTTTGCTAATAATATTTTAAAAATTAAATAAATTTAAAAAATAATTAATTTTGAATGTAATTTTATATTTATATAGAAATTTAATTTATTTTTTAATATTATTTTACAAGAAAACAAAATTAAAATCATTAATATGAAATTAATATTTTAATTTAAAAATTAAAAATTATTTAAAATAATGGAGAATTTTAAAGTGATTTATTTATTTAATGAAAAAAAATATTGAGATAAATTTATTAAACATTTTTAATTATTCAAATATATCTATATATAAAAATATATTTTTTATCATATGAAAATAAAAAAAGACAAATTAAAAAAATCAAAGAACAAATAAACAACTTAAACCTAAAACATGCATTTAATGTCAATATATAAAGTATATAATTATTAAATGTGCTTATTTAACGTTATAAATATCAAATGATGATTCAAAAGGAAAAGAGACAAATCAATTGTTAAAAATATAATTGAAAAAGTTTAATGGATTATAGTTGATTGCACAATTTATGATGTATCTTATAATAATCGATTATACAAGCAAATGTGCTTTTTAACACATCATTATTAAACAATATTATATATTACTTTTCTACACAACAATATTAAAGTTGCTATTAAATGTTATACATTAATATTATATATTAAGATAATTATTTGTAATTATTTTCTTACATATAACTATTTTTAATATTAAAAATACTTATAATATTTTTTTACATAAAAATTATTATTTTAACATTAATTTAATGTAATAAATTATTAATTACTTTTTAAGCATAAAAGATTAATTAAGAGTTAAAGTATTTACAGTATTTTTTTTCAATATCTTAATTCTTTTATATGACACTTAATATATTTTTTTTCATAACAGGAAAGCGAAAACGTCATGATTAAAACTGAAGGAGAAGGACAAAGTTATAAAATACAACTTACTACTTATATTTCCACTCTTTCCCTCCCATCTCTCATGTTTCTATGTTCACAAATCTCTTCTAATATTCTAATCCAAACTTCAAATCTCTTCTAATATACTAATCCAAACTTCAATAATAACACTTCATTCTACGATTTTCCTTTTAATAAGCAAAATTTAAGAAAAAAATACAAAAAAAAATATATCAAACATTTTTGTTAGAATCAATCATAAGTAGATATTAACAATATTATATATAAGTAATTATTTTGTTTTGTATTTCATTCAACTTGTTAGTGTGTTTATTATTATATATAAGTTTTTAAAAAGTTATGTATCAATAAAAGTAAATATTTTTTTGTTTTAATCTTTTTGAGTCTTTCACAATATAGTTTGAAGATGTTTTTTTAATTGAGTTCCAATTTTAATTAAAAGTAATTATTATAAATTCTTTCATTAAATTGTTCTTAATTATGAGTGACCACATGTCTTTAATATTAATATTTTAATTTCAAATGAATATTTTATATTTTAATGATTTAATGAGATGATAATGATATAGATATTTGTGTCTTATTACTCTCTTTAATCATCTTATCAACAAAGTTGGCATCATTAATATTCATTTCCAACTTAGAAAATATTATAATAAAATATAATTAAATTTTACAGATATTGTAAATATTATATATAATCACTTATTTTTTCATTTTTAAATATATTTATTATTGTATATAGTATTTTTTATTAAAAATGATACATTCTATTAAACTAATTATATTTTTTTCTTTTTTGATATTTCTGTTTTATATTTTTTTTTTAAAAACGAAAGTCATAACAACTTTTTTTAAGATTTTCTTTTGTAGTTACATTCACATTTCTTATTATAATTACAATTATTACCATAATTTACTAAGGTAGTAAGTGCAATATTTTTTAAAATTAATGATGTACATATGCTGTAAAAAGAGTGACGAATGTAATATTTTTAAAAAAATAAGAAAAAATAACGTCTAAATGTAATTTGTCGTAAAAAAATAATATAATATCTTAAAAGGAAATAACCATATCTTTATAATAGAATAAATTTATACAATCATTTGATACTTATTATTTTTTTTATAATTGCAAAAAATTACTTTTTAATAAATACATTATCCTTAAAACTAAATTATTAAGTTGTATTGTTGTCAAAACATTATTTTTCTTTCCTTAAAAAGAATATAGAATTTTGTGTTAAACAAAAGAAAATAATGTCCCAATATATTATAAAAACTTGCAAAATTTACTCTCTTGAAAGCACTTACCTTAAAAAGAAATCAAAACTTAATAAAATTTAATAAGAAATTGATGATTCGGTAGTATAGAACTATTTTTTCTCATCAGAAAAATTGCATGTATCCAGAAACTATTATCTATCGAATTAGTAAATTTAACTTTTATGAATAAAAAATACTAAAGTTAAGCATCATAGCCAAGCATAATGTTGACGATATTATCTTCCATGCACTATTTAAGAAATAAAAACCTAGTTCCTATGATCATACTAATTTTAATTATTGATAATAAATTTATATTTAATTCTAAAATATCTATAGAATTAAATTATTTAAATAATTATTGTAGTTAATAAGAATACCTTTTTTCACCAGTGAATATGGTAAATTTTGAAATTTCATTGCTACAAATTAATTTTCACTAGAATTTACTTAAAGCAATTAATATCTTTATATATATATATATATTATGAAAAATGAGTGAGTATCTCGTAACACGCTCTATAATAAGTTGAAAATCTAAATTGAACTGATAATTATTTATATTTCAGTTTGAAGACTTTGAATATACTTTGTGTAAAAAAAATGTTAAAAGATATTTTTAATCTCAAAGCAGCAAAATCTTCCTTGTATATTGAAATTCACAAACGTGTACAAATATATTTGAAAACAAATTTAAGTTTCTCATAATTTAGAAAGAAAAAAAAACGAGAATCACTTTTATGTGGTCAGTGTAAAAATTTATATTGAAAACTAATAAAAAATCTTAATATATTACTTAAGATAGTTATTCTAAAACATAACAAACCTATTAAATTTTAATTGATTAATAATATGTAACCATTTTTACACTACCAATTTATTTATTATTTTCTAAAAAAATAGTTATTTATTTTTTATGTAAAAGAAAAGAAATAACAGTAAATAACACTTTTTAATAGCAGAAGCTTGGTAGACACTTTTTTTTAGAGCAGAAGCTTTATACTCGTTAAACTTGAAAAAAAGTGACAATTTATTTTATTCATATCAATAATTACAAATAGTCCATTAATTTCAACCTTTTGTTTTTTAAAAAATAAAAAAATAAAAAATATAATACTATCATTTTTGTGTAAATTATTATGTCAAAAATTAAATACAATTATTTTTCGTAATTTTCAATAAAAATAAAAAGGGCGTAACGAAGTTTATTATCCGTACAATAATCAATTTTTTTACTTCTCATTTTTCTTTTCAAATGAAAAATCTTTTGTTACCAAATTGTCCATTTCATCTTTGCCCATTTAACTCTATATTTCATTTTCTTTTACAATATTCATTTTTTGATTTAAGTTTTTTATTAGGTTTTCTTCCACCATTTCTTCAAGGAAAAAATATACTATCAAATATTAAAATATAACTCACAATTAAAAGATATAATTTGACTATAATACTCAAATTTAATTCAAATGTTTTCTTTTCTTCTATATTTAATCTCCATGCAGATGAATTACGTTTTACCACGTATTAAAAGAAATTATCTAGTATCATCTATTAGCGAGAACTAAAAATATGCATTTTAATAAAATTAGTTAGCAAATGAAATATAATAAATTTATAAGAATTAAAATAAGAAAGGTAATTTTGCAGACAAAAAAAAAATATTAACCTTAAGCCTCAATAACTTAACAAAATTAGCAGACAGATCTTCTATATATATATATATATATACATATCGATATAAAGATAAGATTATTATATACATATACATATAAAGAATTTAATTTAGGTACACTGATTATTAACTAGAAGTCGTTATTAGAAAATGTAGTTTAAGTTTAACCAAACCTTTGGAAGATAAGATTTCCACTCATATTTCAGTTATAAATCTAGAGATGGTAAGATCTCCAATTCTAGGTTTTTTAAGGGATTACCATCATTGGATCAGAATAGAAAATTTTATTATAATTGAAATTACATATAGAAAACCAACAAATATAAAGAAAAACGCACAAGAGGGAAGGTATCTAGTGTCCACAACTGCCATGGTCTGTAGAAACCTATTGCACCACCTTCACACAACTACGATTGAGACCCAGTTGCAAAAGTAAATTGATCACAATAATACACATGAAGTTTAAAAAGTGATATCATCTGCTGTTTAAAAAATTGGCCAGAGTCAGAAGTCAATATTTTCTAAGGCATAAATATGGAAAATGAAGGGCCAACAACTATAAGAAACAGTATTGGTTTCTAAATAGCCAGAGAGGAAAGTAAGGAACAAGTAAACTAAGAAAGTATAGAAGCACAAAAAAGGGGACCCAATGGAGCATAAAATGAGGGATAAGTTAGACAAGCCAGTCAGAGTAAACATAAGAGTGATGAGTAAAACTTACTTAAACAAGGACCAATAGTCCAAAGGGAGGTCAAGTGGAATGAGACACAGGTTTGTGGTATCTGACAGTTGCTGGTTCTTGTCCCACTTGTCTAAAGTAAGGTATATGTAAATTCCTCCATAAGCACTAGTCTAAAAGACTTTCCTTTTTCCAGCTTTGGGCTAAGGAACCAACTCCTCTCCCTAATTTTTCACAACAAAAGCTATGACAAGTGCCAGTTGGGTGATAACTTTCTCGTCTCAAGAGAGTAGAAGCAATGAGTTGACAATTGTAAAACTGCAGTAGCTGGTCCCAACTTGAAGTGCAATCATTTATGAAAATGAATTTCAAAAGAACATTCAAGCAACACGATGTGCAGATGACTCCTCTTCTGCAACACCATTGTCTATAAATTTAATGAGATCTTCAGGTGTGTAGATCAGAGATACGTATGATTTCGAATCATTGTAGTCTACCAAATCACTCATTGAAGTGCACTCGAAATCAGAGGCCAAGTAGGATTGCTCATGTACCATGACATATGTTCTTCCTACATGCATGCATAATTTGGAAAATCTAGGATCTTCAAATGCTTTGATAATATCCACAACGCAATTATGATTTCCTTCTAGAGCACGTATGTGTTTCATCTCTGAAGCAATCTTCCTTAAACACCCAAGATTCATGAATAAATGCTGAGCTATTGTTGATGAACTTCCGGTAGCCCTTCCATATCTTCTATTTATATAACGAAGCAGCACCAAGTTGGCCAAGGTGAAGTATGACAGGAAAGTAAAGAAGTCATAAAAATTCATCCCTGATTTAAGAGAAAAGTCAGTTTAACTTGTATGGCCAGCTAAAGCATTCTCAATATTTAAATAAAGTTTCCATCAAAGTTAGAACAAAACTTATGCCGTGGTTAGGTCAATTGATCCAATGAGCATTATAACTTCCAGAAAAATTGTAATTGAGATTAAATAAACTAGTGAAATTTAATATTAAAAGAAAACAAGCCCTTTATTCGTTGTTGATCATCAAAAGACTCTAACATTTAACAATCATACCTAGGATGACCACTTATTTTTTTATTTAATTCTAAGATAGTTTACCCCCAATAGTATATAAAAAAAATTCATGACACATGGTAGGAAAAGGCAATCAAGTATATTGCACCTGTGTTAGCAGCAAGATTGCGCTGGCATAGACCTTCAAAATCATCACATATATCCTTGATGTCTTCTATGTATTCCTTGGCCTCGTTATAGTCCCTTAAAAGTAAATTCCACTGTCATGGATGAAAAGTCATGAGATAAACTTAGTTGATTTATATTTATCCTTGAGCTTGACTATCAAATATTTATTACATTGCATTGCTCAATTTACCACCCAAGAAAGGTTATAAGCGTTGAACCAATTGTGGTTTATAGATATTGTATCCTCCTGAAAGCACAATATACATCTTCAAATGATTAGATAATGTCAAATATCACAGACAAAATCATCAGATGATAAAGCTGGTGTAACAAAAAACTAATTTTGTTCTGGAAATAAAGGTTTTCAAAAGCTATTTGTTCCAATTGTGTTATTGTCCAGCTTATTAGTAACATCTAGAGTGTGTGTGCGTGTTGTTCAACTTAATATATTGTTATCAATTTCCTGGGAGAACTTTTGAAAAATAAATTATTATTTCAATTATTCACTTCTGAACAATGACCTGATGCAATCACTTAACTAGCAATGAATTTTTTTATGGTTCATACTGAATTATTCACCATGTGCCAGTGATTCTAATAGTGAATTCCTGGAAACCAGTCAAACTACATCTTTACATTACTAGTTCTGTTGTTCTAGCTTCCCTGAAAATTAAATTTAACAGAGATGCATTAAATCAAACAGAAGTTCCATTTAGAACACAAAAGTTTCTTCTTTAAAGGGAGTGAAGGACCGCCTTTCAAAATCAAGGAGAAATGTAACAAAATAACATCAATACAGATAGTGAGCAAGAATATACCAAATTATGAACTTGATGATACCATCCGCTGGGAACAAATATAATTTCACCTGCTTCTTGTGTGCATTCTAACCAGATAGCCTGCATACACATACAAACCCACTGGAGGCTGAAGCAGAAAAGTCTACTTGAAAGCAGTAAGATTGATGAGAAAATGTAGAAATTTACCTTGCTAAAACCAGGAAACTTTGAGTTTGATACTTCATCAAAGATATTATATACACAATTTTTCATATTCCTGAATCAAAGTTGAAAAGAACTTAGTTTTAACAACTACCCAAAAAGACCAACACATCAAAACACTCCCAACCCCACCTCTGAAGAACAACACAGCCACCAAAGGATCAAGAATGGTAATTTTATACAGAGTGAACCCAAACAAAGGAAGAAAGTGGGAATAGTGAGGGAATGCCAATTTCCAAGAATAAAAGGTTTGGTGAAGGAGATGGTCATAGTATATCACATCAGATGGATAATTTGAAAATTGACAGATCTAACTAGACATTTTGTTATCACAGTGCCCAAATTCTTGTCCGGAAAAATGCCATTAATATCTATTTGGAAGTGAATCCATGCCTGTCAAATATAAGATGACACTGGGAAGGATCTAGAAAAAGCCATCTCTTCTTTCCACAGACATTTGATGACCAGCTATAGGACCTGAAAACATCAGCATGAAGAGGAGTCCAAGATCCTGCCAGAATAATTGAAAGCAAGAGGTTACAGGTATCTCTCTGTAAAGGGAAGTTTAGCATGATCTGATACGCATTGCTGCTAGAAGAATTTATTACTCCTATAATCACACCTTTCACCCCAATGTAAACAAATCGATAGTCAGAGCAACAAACTTCCTCATTTGGTTGTTGTGTGTCAGAATCAATATGGATTCTGAAGTTGTCAAGATACAGATTGAGCCAGTCATCACAAAAGAACCTTGGAGTGTCATATGCTACATATTCAGGATACTCCTACCAGAGAGAGAGAAGAGAAAATTGCTAAGCAAAACATCATCGATACTAAAAAGAGAATAAAACATGACAGCTCTTGCCTAACAAGAGGACTCTCAACGCAAAAGGATCAAACATTCCAGTCATTTATTAAATTCGATTTGCTCTTGCCGATGGTATGTGTATTTTTATCTAAATAAGCCACATGCTAAAAAATGGATTGCACAGGAATCTTGCACATCAACAAATAGCAAAATGAACCCCTAAAAAATTCTATATACAATTAAATTTCAGGTAAAGCAACAATACCAATAGAAAATGAACTGCATAAAAGTGTTGACTAAGGACCAAAGGCGAATGGGAATGTTAATCAGTCAACTTTAGTAATCAACAATGCACAACCATCCCTGCTTCCCCAGGTTCATGCATGATTCAGATTGATGATATGAATGATGACGCTTCGGGAAAAGAGACAACGTAAAAGATAAAGCCTTAACTTTCCCAGTAAGTTTTGTACCCACTTAAAAATGGAGGAAACGAATTCTTGCATTCACATATTCATGAATCAGAACGCTTAATGAATAGAGAAGTGACAAAAGGCTAAAAGGCATACCTTTACAAAATGCCAATCCTTCAAATACGGTACAGATACAGAGGCACCATTACTTGCACAATTTTCATTATTACACCGAACAGCAGGAGCCTCCTCAGGATGAAGGCAACGCTCTATAAAATCGGAGACCAACATCTCCTCTCCTTTCTGATCAGTAAATTCTCTGGTGCCACAATCAGCAACCTTTATTTCACAAAATTTTCAGAGATTAAAGAAACCATACTCTTCCATAAACATGTTAAATTTTTCAGCACAATGAATCACCACCCAACAATAGAAGTTAGAAATATGAGTTCAAAACATCGCAACGAATGAAATTCCTTCAGTTAAACATTGATGGGTGCATTTTAGTGTATTGTATATAGGATATACCTGAACTTTAGAAGCTCCAAAATGAGTGGAGAAAAACTGAAAGTTGGGTAGGGAATGAAGTGTGACCCAATCAGTGCAGGCTCTCCAATGATGAGGGTCCATTAGCCCAGTGAGCACCACGGGCTTGTTCTTCTCCATATATCTCTCCACGAATTCACTGTATCTCAGTTCCTTCCCATTTACCCTCTCTATTTCTCCCTTTATATTGATACCCATACCCATAACCATAACCCTCTCACCCTTCAAAACCTGTTTTTACTTCTGCTCCCAGGAGAATCACCGAAGAAGAAGAAGAAAATGAAGAAGAGGAGTTTGGGATGTTACATAACTTCTGCCAATGGGCTTGAACCAGAACTAGGCCCAGTTAATGTTGTACGGCCCAGGAGAAATTTAATGAATAAAATGGGGTTTATTCTTCTTCCACCTCCCCCTTTTCTTCCTACACCTCCAAAAAACAAGTAAAATTATCAAACTATCTCTAGACCCCTTTATTTCATGTTGGTTTTCTTTTTGGATAGTGTAATCCAGTAAAAAAATTTGGATTGTACAATCCAAAAATCATATTGATTATTATACAATCTGAAAGTTATTTTCGACTAGATTTTATAATCCAAAAGTTATTTTTTATTTTAAAAATAATTTTTGGATTGCACAATTCGAAATTCATTTCCAAATCTAGAAATGACTTTTAAATTGTATAATTAAAAAAAATTATTGTTTAAATATGATGTTCTGATTATACAATCCGAAAACCTGATAAAAAAATTTGTGTTTCAATTCTATAATCTAAAAGTTAAAAAAATGATTTCTAAATCCTACAATCTAAAATACACCTTTACATTCCGAATTCTACAATCCAGAAATCAAATCCTAGTATCATAGAAGCAATTTTGATATTTTCACAATTTTGAAGGTGTGGGAAGAAAATAGAGAGGTGCAGGAAAAATTCTCCTAAAATGGAAGGTTTTGCTTCTACATCCCATAATTACTAACTGCACTCCCATATATTTTAAAATACCCCATCTATTCTTGTTATTTTATTTGAAACTCTCTTCATTTATTGAAAGGCTTCAAGAACACACATTTCATAAGGTATTTATTGAAAAAAAAATAGTCCTTTATTGGAGTTTCCAGAATAAATTTTAACTTCTCAAAGACACATTTCAAAAGAGTGATATTATTGTTTTGAATTAAATATTCTGAAAAACATAGAATAATTACCTTTCCGGATAAAATCACATGTTTAAAAAAACTTATTCCAAAATTTTGTTTTGGAAAACTTGTTTCAAAAAATTTGTTTTAGAAAACTCTTGAAAAAGTTTGTTCTGAATAATTTCTGAAAAGGTGATTCAGAAGTCACCATCAAAATATAACTTGAAAGATAAAATATTCATTTTAAAAATTAAAAAATATGTTGGTGTTGTTAGTAAGGGTTGCAGAAAGCAAAAGCTGAATGCGAAACACTCATTTTCTTTCTGTATTACACGCTATGAAACTTGTATTGTATGAAACCACACTAAGACTTGATTTTTGTCAAGTTTTCTTTCATATATTTTTTCACTTTTTTATAAAAATTGCTTGTGAAAAATATTCATCCAACCTTTATAATTTGTACATTTCGTTTTGTTTTGTTTGGCAACAAATAACATTCCTCTTCTAAAAAAAGATATTCATCCACGTTTATAAAGTAAATTGTTGTTGACTAAAATTTTCAAGTAGCACATAGTGTAAGATTAAATAAAAAAAAGCACTATATCAACTTAAGATTAAAATAAATAATATATCAAGAATGGAATAATTTATGTGTTAAATGCAATTAATTATACGGGCTTTGGCTAATCTTTTTGTATTTGAAATATTTATATATACATGTTCATTCTTGTAATTGACAAAAAGAGATATTATTATTTCGTTCTGTATAGTTAAGTATAATATATATTCAACTTAAAAAAGTGAAGATAAGTTATGCTTTTAATTTTGATTATGATAGTAAATGAAGATTAATAATAAAATATATTGAATGTTATAACTTTTATTGTATATATTTGAAAGTCTTTCATAAAACGGTAATTCATAAGTGCATTAACAAAAATACATGTCCTCAAAATTGAAATGAATATTCTAAGAAGATTAAAATGTTTTTGAATTTTTTTTATTTTGATTTAACCAATTAAGCATTTTAATAATCGATTTATGTGTTCTTGAAAGATTTTCATATTTCAACAAGAACATAATAATCAATTAACATTTCTAATTCTAAATTAAAATATTGATAAATCGAAACATGAATTTTTATGAGTATCTGACTTAATCGATTAAAAAAAATTAATAATCAATTATTTTATTTTTCCTAACTCACCTATTTGAAGGTGTTTAAGATAAATGATTAAGATTTTAAAATAACTTATTTTTGTAAGTGATATAATCGATTGAAATTTGAAATAATCCATTAAAATGTTCTTATGGGTTTTTTAGAAAAATGAAGAACAATTTAACATATCAAATAATGTGATAGTCATTTAAAACAAAATTTGTCTTTCTCAAACACTTTGTCTTTCTCAAACATTATATCTTTCTCAAAAACTCATTTTCACATTATATAATCGGTTAACAACTTAAATATAATCGATTAAATGTGTTAAAACAAATTTTTAATTAGAGTTTCAATATTTCAACAAAATGAATCTTTGATTTAATCTTTCAGAACTTTTTTGCATTCTTTCAAAATTGTGATCACAAACATTCAGAGCAATCCTTCAATACTTCTCTAATACTATTTTAAGAGAGCTATCAATCTTTCAGGAAATCTCTCATCTCTCTTACTTTTTAAAAGATGTTCAAAGGCTGTATGTTAAGATTAAGTCTATACCAGTAGTTCTCTCTCAATTCGCGTTTCAAAAAGATTCAAAAAAGTTTATTTATTTATTTGTTAATTTTACTTAACAGTAAACTTAAGGTTTAATAGGCATTTTGGTCCTAATATTTTGTAAGAATTTGTAATGTTTTCCATGTTTATTTTTTTTCTCAATTGAGTCCCAAATTTTATTAAAACCTGTCAATGTGATCCCTTTTGTTAGATTAATGTTAACGATGTTAACTGTATGAGGCGTGACACATCCATGTTAACTCGTGGTACGTGAATAATAACAAAAAGATACGAATACAAACACGAATAAGAACACTACAATATGTGAATTTTTGACAAAAATGATCACATTGACAAATTTTAATAAAATTTGGGACTCAATTGAGAAAAAAAAAATAAATGTGGGAAAACATTGCAAATACTCACAAAATATTGGGACCAAAATGCTTATTAAACCTAAAATTAATGGACCAGTTCAAATTTTTAATAAAATAAAACTTATCCAAAGTGTATAAAACTTGAGTCAAAGACAATTAATCTATTGAAAAATAATCTTAACAGATTAATAAACTTGTCTTAAAAATATTCAATATCTTAAGTATTTTTAACACATTAAACTGATGTTTTAACCAACTAAAATTACAACTGAAGTTAATTTTAATACTCCAGAAGTATTTTAATATATTAACGTGATCTTTTAATCTATTAAAAAATACAAATGATTAATATAATTTTCATCAACAAATCCAAGATTATCAAATGATCATATAAATAACTAAGTGAGAGATGCTTACAAGATAACCTAGAAACACAAAATTACAATCACACAAGGTCTTCATAGGCTACAATGAGGTTGACTTCATCAAATCTTCAAGGCTTTGACCAACCGAAAGGCTCCATTCTAATCAATCTCCCCCCAATTTGATGGAGACAATTGAATACAGCCATCTAGGATGTCATCCAATGTATAACCTAAAACAAAATAAAAAAGAAAACAAGTTAAGGCATCTATATACAAAAAAATATCATTTTACAGCATAAGATATTGCAAAACTGCATATTACAACATCATACACACATAGATTCCAGTACACAATAATCCTGCAATAATAATGATATAGTAAGGCATAATAGCCCTGCAATAACAACAACTATCCACAGTAATAGTGAACAAAAATTAGCCCTGCAAAAACAACATTTCATTTCAGTTATAATGTCACACACATCTTCTCCCCCTTTGACTTCATCAAATGGAAGAAGAGAATACCAAAACAAAACAGTTAGCACAGTTAACAGAGCAAAATACAATAGTTAAAATTGTGCAGTATAGCAGCAGTAGTAACAATATCACAATAATAACAGATTAAAACGCTGAGTAACATATTAAATTGTTCACTACAACACCAAATTAAAACCAAACTTAAACTGTTCTAAAAACATCCAAAATGAAATAAAATGAAAATGCGATGCAAATGAATGAAATGCATTATGCTCATGCATTATCTTCACGAACATTGAAGGACCTCATCTGCTCATATAATTTCTCAAGCTGAAAATCAATATGTTGAAACCTTGCTACACATATTTCATGGTGCATTTTCTGGTCTTGTGACAACTTATCCATCTGAGTCAACAACTTTTCACTATTTATGTTGCTATTGTCACTGTTTGTCATTTGTTATTGACATCACTATTCAACTCAAAGATAACACCATTTGAATCACCTTTTTTATGGTGCTTAAAGCAATAGATCTTAAACATGATCATTTTCAAAAAAAGGTGTCATAGATAAAGTTTTCACAAGCAGAACTTCAAAAACTATGCAAACTTATATGATAGGCAAAAAGATTGTCAAAATAGGTCTGATTGGACGAGTTGACTTGCATTATTTATAATTCAGGTCATGTCAGACTTAAAAAATAATGGTCTAAATAAAAATAGACTTATTTTAGCCTAGTCCTAATTCCCATATTGGCTAAGGCTAGACTAGGGGTAACAGAATGAGACTTAGCATGCGGTCTAACCCACCAACCTGTCGAAATTTGGCGAGTCAGATTGGGATTCTCAACCCGCCATTCCACTCTAGCCCACCTCTTCTAGTCTACTAGTTTGGCGAGCCAGTGGTAGGGCAAGGTAGTTTGTTGACCCATTTTTTTAATTTAAAAAATACATAAAAAGTAATTTAAAAGATTAGTTTTTTGTATTGTATTATTTGAAGAATACAAATACACAATAATATTGTAACTTAAATCATTAACACTTACAAATTAGGTTTGAATTATAATAAAGTAATTTATCACCAAAAGATAATAATCATTTTAATTTATTCAATTAAAGACATTAATTAGTAATTAAAAATCTTAAAAAATATTTATATGATTAAGTATGGTTTTAAATTATATATATTAAAATAGAAAATATTTACAAAAAAATTAAAAATACAAAATACAAAAAACAAAAATTAAAAAAAAGTGACGGGCTGGCCCCCTGGCTCACTAGCTCGCCCTTTGGCAAGACGAGTCAAGAATTTCAATTCGCTTTATTGTGATGAGCTAGTCTGTCTCGTTTCGTTTTTCACAGACTAAGCCAAAATGGGTCGGGTTGGTCCGTTTTGTCATTCCTAGGCTAGATTGACTATTTGGCTGACACATTTTTTATTTCATATTAATTTTTTGTTCTTAAGATTTTAACAAAATCCCCAAAACTTATTTTAAGTTCTTAGCAAAAATTAGAGTACAGTATATATATATAAAAGCAGAATATAAGCTAAATATAAATAAGAGTAAAGGACATAGAAAATTTAACACCAAGGTTTATAATGGTTCAGATAAAAATAAATCATACATCCAATGTTCAATCACCTCTAGAGTATGATTACTACTTACTATCTTCAAGTTAAAGTTTACAACACTTACAGAACAACGAAATTAAGACAGTAGAAAGATTAACAAAAATACCTCATTTTTAAACCAGAAAGGATGAACAACACTTTTCTTAAAGACATAAGAGATGAACAACACCTTCCTTGAATAAATACAAGGAATGAACACATCTCTTTTATAGACCACAAAATATGAACATCTCCTTTAAACAACCCTCAAATGATGAAACAAGCTTAATTTTGAAATACTTTTTTTGCTCCTAGCACCAAATGTTTTAACTCTTTTTCTTGGTGGAGTTTGAGAAGAAGACATGATTTCGCAGATTTTTTCAGAATGAGAGCATAGAAAGATAGTGTAGTATGAATGAGATGAAATGTGCAACAATAGAAGAAATCAAAATCCTATTTAATGGGTTATATGCGCGTGATGAATAAAGAAAATATTAAGTGCATTCAGAGGCTAAATCACCTAACAAATGCAATTGATGTGAAATGCAATGTATGAGTTGAATGGTGCAGACAAAAATAACACATTATCATTCTTTAAGCCCAGTGAAAATCAGAACTTGGGAAAAGACAAAATCAGTTGAATTCAAAATATATTGGTAAAAAAAGTAATTAATTCAATTAGCAATTCTAGTACAACATTCATCCAATAGAAATCAAATACGTGTATAATTTATAACAGACATTTACAGTGTAAAAATTTATTTATTGTGCAATTTTAAAGATATTAAAATGAAACTTAAAACACAGTACATGAATTTTAACATGTTATTTCGATAAAAGAACATATTAAAAACTAATAATAGTAAGCAATTAATCAAATTTAACATGCTAAAAACTCGAAATAACAAACAAAAATTCATGAAAGAGAGAGTAATGCAGTTATACAATGTTTGAAATATTAAGAATTCCTAATACAGTTCTTAGAAAATTAAATTTGTCTCTGGACAAAGGTTTAGTAAACAAATCAACCAATTGATTGTTAGTATTAATGAATTTAATTTCACAATCACCTTTTAGAATATTGTCTCTTATAAAATGGTGCCTAATTTCAATATGTTTAATTTTTGAATGATGTACATGATTTTTAGTCAAATTAATAGCACTTGTATTATCACACATTCACCATAATCTTGCAGTTGCTACTTGAGCCAAATGATTTGAGTACATACACTTCCAACAACTATGTATTCTACTTCTGTAGTGGATAAAACAACACATGTTTGCTTTTTGCAGCTCCAAGACATAAGGCTGCTTCCAAATATATGGCAGGTTTCACTTGTGCTTTTCCTATCTAATTTGCATCCTGCAAAATCAGAATAAGAGAATCCAACTAAAGACATAGATGCATAATTAAGATACCATAATCCAACATGTATAGTTCCTTTTAAGTATTTTAAAATCTTTTTGGCAGCAATGAAGTGTGATTCCTTGGGATTGGATTGAAACCTGAAACACAAGCATACGCTAAATATAATGTTAGGTCTACTAGCTGTCAAATATAAAAGAGAACAAAAACAAACTTAGAAGTAAGCCCTAACAATAGTACAACCTTCTCACATAAGCCAACTTAGAAAATAAACTACGTTTACCACAAGCTTTTATAGAGCAAAAACACTTATGATTTATGTTTTTAAAAAGTTTAAACCCCATTTTATTTTATAGGAAAAGAGGAACACAAAGGTCTAAAGAATATGAAAGATTTTCGTAAGAGTGTTCATAATAATGATTATTACATAGGATAATCGATTATTCTAAAGAGTATGATAATCGATTATTTTAGAGAGTTTAGTTTTTTTTTAAAAAATTTCAAAGCTTTGTATAATCAATTATCTTAAGGGGTAGTCGATTATTTGTCATTAAAATGCTTTATAGGAAAAATGAAAACTTTTTCTAAGTTTAAGGGAGAGTGGTGTGCATGCTAGGGTCTTTAACTTGTCTTCTAACTATTACAAACAAACATACACTCAGAATACAAGTTTAAATTTTTGCACAAGTCTTCAAGACTCCAATCAATGAATGTCCATCTTTTTCTTTAAGAGTCATCATCATCAAAACACTTATCCTTTTGATTTTGCTAAAGACCCATCTTTATCTTTAGATTAACAAGAAATACACTAGTGTCTTTCTTCTCCTTTTTATCTTTTTCTTTCTCACATGCATCTCCATCTCCATTGTCGCACCTCATGCCCTATGTCACATTTTGCCACAACTATCGTGCCTTAACTTTTATGTCACATTCAGTTACAACTATCACACCTAGTTCATTTGGTTTAATGTCCATATCATTCAAGTTAAGCTAACATATTGGGCTAACCCATTTTTTTATTTTATGATAATTTCTTTTGTTCATAAGTCTTATGTCACCATACAAAAGAAAGACACTCAAGTGTCTCTCTTCTCTTTTTCATCTTTTCCTTTCTCATGTGTACCTCCATCTCCATTGTCATATCTCATGCCTATGTCACATTTTGTCGCAACTATCGCGTCTCCACCGCAACTTCACACTTCCATTCACAACTTAGCGCCTTTGTTGCCAAGGACACACCAAGTACGTCGTCAGCATTTTTTCTTGGTTCCTCTTTCAAAGACATTGTTGTTATATCTTGTTATTGAGTATTAAACTATAGACTTTTGAATAGTGATATATTATGATTTCTTTTATGAGTAAACTATAATTTTTTTAATTTTCAATTAGAAAAAAATGACTTATTAACCCATAAATCTAACATAGGCCAGACCACATAAATTTTTTTATGATTCATTTATAAATATATGCAAAAGCTAGACTCTTAAATTTATTTAAATTGACTCTAAGGTCAGGTCAAATTAGACTAAGACTACTGGTTTGACCACCTAATAGGCAGTTAAAAGGGTCACTCATACCATGCACACATCTATCAATGAAATTGACATATCTTTTACTTTAATTATGTATACAAAATTTCAACTGAATAAGGGCATGTATATTATGAGATAATGACAAGGCAATATTAGCATGTTCCAAGTCCAATATGAAAGGCTTTGCCCTGTGACAGTTCTTCTATCAGCCATGAAGGATAATCATATTGTTCTAATTAAGCGATGGTGTCTAATCGGATACATGTATGTGTAGTACACCATTAATTGACTCTTTTCTCTAGAGTTGAATTCCGTGTGAAGCATGCAGAGTCATTGACAAACTGTTCTACTTACTCCAGGCTGTGTTATTTGGGAAAAACATACCCTCGTCGTTATCATGTGGGAAAGAAGGTGGTGGAACCAAATATTCACCACATTTTGTTAATTTTGGAACAATTCAAGTTTAGATAAGATACATAGAACTTTAGCTTTTTTATGAAAAAAAGATATATAAATCAAGATTTCAATGTAACCTTATGTCATGCTAATGAATGCGAATTAAGTTTTTGGTTTCTATTATTTTTTAGTTCGGTAAATGTACACGTCTCTATAGCTAGCTGATCATAGTTGAGTTTTCAACATGAGCATATTCATATCATCATATGTATGATAATGTTTTTCCTTTCATATTCCCATGTCATAAGTGCGATTCTTTACTATATATACACACAAAATTATGGGAGTACGACTATATTGTACTTGTTAAGATTGAAAGGAGATAAGAAAGCACTTATGACCAAAAATGGGTAACCCTAATTAGAGTCAGCAAAGCAATAGTTAGAATAGGATATCTATCATTATTAGTTCAACAGATGGATAACAAGTTCACAAAGTGGTATAGGAAGAGAATCATAATCAATTATCTGTGCCAGCTTCATAAATAAGTCATGAAGTAAATTATTCTTTTTTGGCTTCTTCACTATCATCTATAGTAGGAAAAAGAAGGTTGAAATAAATTTTCACTTTCAATCAATTTTCCATACCACAGTTCTATTAATCACAAACAAATACACACCCAGAAAGTAGGAAATGAGGAGTGGGATGCAGAACAAGATAATAGAAAATGAAACCATATTTAACTAATTGTCTTGAATCAGAAGCTGAATATTAGGGAAAGGGCTACTCAGTAACACTGAATATACTCATAGCCAAAACTGAAACAAGTCGGACCAAGATGCTTGATTCCCCAGGAGTTGATGAGTTGTTGGATCTTGAAGCGAAACCAAAGACTCTTTTCACTCAAACATTAAGTAGCTAGGGTTTACTCGTAAGCATGATAAGCAAACATTGTTTCTTCACCTTGTGAACTTTCTCTTGCGTTTGTTTGCGACCTTGTTTGGTGTGTGAAGATGGTTCCTGGTTGTGACGGTGAAAGAGATGATAGGCAAATACAAGAAGGGATTGGTGGATGATGATGAAAATGTTTGTGACAAGGGAATTGGTGGTGGCTATGAGAAGGTTAGGATGGTGATGGTGGAGAAGGGTGAGAGAGAGTGGAAAGGAGGAGAACATGATGATTATTGGTGTTGTGTGATGTCGCTGAAAGGTTGGAGAAAAATCCAAGGTAGTTTGTGTCATCCCTGATGAGTAAGAGAAAGAGACTATTGGTATGTGTCTCCTTGGGAGAAAGTAATGGCTAATATCATGGTAGCAACTTTTTCATACCCCTCCAACTCTTGTTGCCAAAGAAAAGGAAATATGATCTCATTTCGTTTTCTTCCCACAAATTATTGCCTGCAACTGTTCCCTCCTCCACAATACAATCCAACAAAATTTTACTGCATCTGAGATGATTTTGCTCCCATTTAATTACAACAAATGGCTGCTCTATTTTCAAACTGAGGGTTTGAAGAAAAGTGTAAATCTTTGTTTTGAATCAGAAATGATATTTTGACATCAGAAAAAGGTATGTAGAATTTTTTATTCAACTATTTTAGTAATAAAGAATATATCAGTAATTAGATAATATAAAAAACTATTAAAGTAATCAATAATAAGAGTTGCAATGGCTGCATAAGGAGGGGATGAAATGGTAGAGTTTTGTGGGTTGTAGACATTGGATAAAGATGGAATTTAGCAGGTGACTAGGGACAAAGAAAGAGCATTGAGAATAAAGAATGAGAATATGATGGAAAGAGTTAAGTGACAAAGAGGAAAAGGGTAGGAAAAAAAAAGAAAAAAAATGTAAGGAGAGACAGACAAAGTTAAAGGAAGAGATAGAAAATGTGACCTTCTGAATGTAATGGCTGTCCTTCTGCAAAAGCAAGAATAGTGAATAGAAACAATGAGGACAAAACTGTTAGTTACTGTTCACAGATGATGCAGTGATATTCCCCTCATTCTGAAGCTTGAAAGCAATAACTCATTCTTTAGGGAGACAGAGGAAAAGATTCCGAGAAAAGCATATTTTTCAATTGTTTTCCAGTACCCTCTTGTGATACTTGTGAACTAAAACTCAAAAACCCTAAAACAAAAAGTTATTTCTATTAGTGAATAAATGATAGAGAAATTAGTTGAGAATTTTCTACACATGAAAATATACAGATAAAAATATTATATTTAACTCTTTTTTTTTTATATTTTTCTCTTTATTCACATTCACATTTTCATCTCATCCAACATGTTCGTTGGATTACTTTGTTTAAACATCTATGAGTTTATCTTCAATGATGTCCATACTCTACTACTTATACCTTTTGAGAATATCTTTCCCAGTGTCTATATTTTAGAGACTCTAGACAAAAAATTAAAATAAAATTTATTGTATTAAAAAATATTTTAAATTATAAATATATTAAATAAAAAAATTATCACCTCATTTTATTAATTGTTATATTTTATTACATAAAATGAATACTACAATTTTAATAATTTTTTTAAATATATTAATTTATTTTATTCAATTATTGTTTTCTGATTATCTACTATTCAGTTATATAGTGCATATGGTATCCATGATGATGTCAAAGTCTATAACATGTTTCACCCTATTTTGTCACCTTTTGGAAAAGAAAATAAAGATGAGTTCAAAATTAAAAAAGAAAAGAGTTTCAAACTTACCTTCAGTGTATTTGATCATATTGGGATAAACAAATGTACAATCTGACACATTCTTTCTACAGATTTTAATCCGCTTGTATATATTTTAAAACATATTTGTTTACCTTTCTTCCAGTTTCTCAATTTTTAAAATGCTCATACACAATCATTCTAAGGTTTAATAAAGTTTATCAATTTTTGAAGGTGGAATAATATAATCCTTTCATATGCTGAAATTGACATAATTAATTTAAACTAAAACTATAAATATTTATTTGTAAACAATTTTATTATTAATTGGATTGGATAAAAGTTGTTATATGGTTAGTTTTTAAAAATTGAAGTATTTGATTAAAATTTTTATAAATAATAAGAACAAATTAAAAGTAGTTAATTTAATATTTATATTTTTTTTATTTTATATCTCAAATAAAATAGTAAGATTAGATCTATCAGTATGGTCAATTATTAATAAACATTATTCTATATTACAATCTACAACATATTTTATATATTACATGTTACCATAAATTGAAAACTCATTTACTACGTATTTATATATCTTTTTAACGGAATGTGTAAATAAAATTAAAAATCAATGTAATAATCTATAATCATATATTATATTTTAATTTAAAATAAAATAATCATAACTGATTTATAAAATAATATTAAATATTATTAAAAATTTGTTACATAATTTTTCATAAATAAGTTTAGTAGTATAATTTTTTTTCGTGTATATGATATTCATCCATTATGTCCATAATGACATATTTAAGGTACTATTTTACTTTTGTGTTTGAGATTTTGTTACGGTTATTTTTAATATATTAAAAAATTAAAAGAAAAATGAGTATATAAATTATTTTTAAAATTAACTTTAAATAATGTGAGACTAATTATTCTAATAAAACATTTGTATCTTACTTATTATATAATTACTAAATATTAATTAATTATTTATCAATTAAAATCTTTTGATGACTTATCACTAATAATATATAATAATTTTTCATAAAATGATAACAATCTATTAATATTTTCTTTTCACATTATTTATTAAAGTACGTAAAATTAATAACATAAGAAATACTCACTTGTTACATTATAATTTAATATACTTTCTATTCTCTTATACAAAATTTAATTACTTTGCATTGAAGAATCTTCTACAAGTGGATTACATTTTGGCCTTAAACAAACAACTTAACTTCAAAATTTTGGAAGTCTCAACTCATATCTCTCAAGTTATTGTTCTTCTCATCTCAAACAAACAACGCTCTTCTTTCAAGTAAGAACATTTGACTATCATCATGAGATCTATGTAAAACTTTTTTCATGCCACTAATTAAGTTTATAGTTCTTACTAAAAGTTGAACTACCATCTCGTCTTCGTCCATCCATGAGATGGACCCATCATTATTAAAAACCATCAAAATACACATAGAAAATCTTTTTCAAAAGAATGAAGAAACTATCAGAATACGATAGCCAACATGCAACAACAACAAGTGAAGGAGAATAAGAGGATTTAGGAACAATTTCAGGAATGATTGTTTGAAAAGTTTGATAAAGACTTGTAACTTGTGTGCAACCAACATGATATTGAGTTGTAGACTTATAGAATCAACTAGTTATCATTATTCAAGATATGCAAACACAAAATTCTAAGGATGACCAACAAAGTAGAGCTCTTTATCATAAAGACTGTTGTTGAATCTCAACCTCGACAGGACACCCTGGTGTAGAAAAAGATATTGAAGGTGCTTGACAACAAACAACATAGGTCAACTCTCAAAGTTATGGTTTGAGGTGCAAACACAACAACAAATCACCAAAGACCGTATGTAAAAAATGTAGGTGGAGGCTCGAATACCAAATGATGGTCATGACTTTGTGCTATGAAAGTAATCTTAAGAGTATAGTCAAAACAATACTTCAAAGTTGTTCCAACACCTTTGTTGGGTGACTTTATAGAATGAAGTCTTCATGGCTTCCATCCTTTCACTTATGATATCATCAATGTCACACTTTCTCATAAGTGGAGGTGTCCCACTGTCAAAAAGTACAATGGTTCATTCGATCCATATGCGCACCTAAGACATACATGACTCAAGCCAATTTGATTTTTAGTGACTTGACGGTACATTGCAATATTTTTTCAACTATCCTCACAAGTCCAACATTACAATATTATTTCCTTACCAAAAACTTCTATATACTCCTTTCGAACTTTGTACATAAGGTTTTTAACATATTTAGTGACCATCAAACCAATAGCCACAAATTCAGTCGCCTTAAATAGTATCACTCAAGGAGAAAATGAACCACTCTAATGTATATGGATTATTTTGCAAAGGCAAAGCTACAATGTTCATGTTTCTTAAAATTATGTACCAAAAGTTATAATATAACATATTTAGTTAACAAAGATGTGGTCTTGAATACAAGTTTTTTTCTCTATTCTCGTTTTAGCTTTTGTTTTAAAATTTTCTAAAGTTATCATCCACCCAACTAAATTTGTATAATATAATCTATAAAATCATAACATAAATTGTAAAATTTGTTATATATTCAAATATTAAATGAGTCTTTATCCTTCACTAAATTAATTTTAGTGTTGTGATTCTGTTATGAAATAATAATTTCTTTTAAATATATTTTTAAAAGAAAAAATTATAATGATAAATTAATGACTCGTTGTTGGAGAAGATAACAACAATTATCTCTCATGTGGAAAAAGTCATATTTTTCTAAAAAATACTATCTTCATTTAATCAAATATGTTTAGTTATCGTTACAAGAAAAGTTTATATTAATATTGGTTAAAAACAGATGCTAAAGACAAATAGTTGATCCTAGATTGGGACTAGAGCTGAGTATATAAGTAAAAGTACTCAGACTACTCGTATTACTCCCAACCTGCATGATGTGAGCTTGTATTTTTTAGTAAATTTTTAGTGTTAGTCTTTATACCTGACGTGCACAACCCACGGGTTAAACAATTTTTACTTGCGAACTACCCGCAACTCGCAACACCAAGTCATATTCAATAAAAAATCTAATACTTATTGCTTCTATAGGTTATTACCAAATCTAATTCAATCTAAAATCTAATATTTTCTGCTTCTATTGATTATCACCAAGCCTAGTTCAACCCAAATTTTATTGATTTTGTTTTTATTGATTGTAGATTGTTTAATGAATTGAGTAAATTGTTGTTATACAAATGAGTGTTAAAAAATCTCAATGTATCTTTGTGAGTGCGAGCTTACCCATTTAACCCACAGGTTTTGTAGGAGCGGATGCAATTTATGAAAATTAGAAACCATTCAAAATGCGGACTAAATGAATGGATTTTTTATAGTGTAGGTACGGGCTTATACAAGCGGACTCATTGGTATACCTAACTCTAATTGAGACTAGTTTTGGTATTTTGTTCGTGTACGAGCCAATTCTAAACACGTGGTCACTATTTCATTAGTATTGGCCTATATCACATATGCTACTAGAGTTGTCTTATGTGAAGGCTAAACCAACACTAATGAAAAATGTTAATTTATTATTTCAAGTTAGCTTTGGCTAAGCCAGCTTATATGATATTAAATTATTTTTTATTTTAATATAGTGTTCCCATACGTGACACTAGTTTTATAAGAGATTAATCTAAATTAAGATAGTGTCTTAATAGTCGACGCCAAGCATTATAGAAATAAAAAATTAAATAGCTAACGTCGGTGAAGTCGACACTATAAATTGTGATATATAAATATCTGTGAAGCGTAGTGTTCATGGACGCTTTAAAATATAGTGTCAGTGTAGCCAATACTAAGGGTAAGATTTTTTTAAATGAAATTTTACTTTCTATTTGCAATGGACTTCAATTTTATTTTTCAAAACAGTTTCCCATTTCAATTCAGTTTCCAAATTCTCAATCCTACCAAATCAAATTTAAATATACTCATCTTATAATTTAATTTGAAATCAAAATTGAATTTGCCCAAATTTCAATTCCAAATGAACAAACAATAATGGATTTCAAATGCAATTCTAAATCTAATTCCAAATTGAAATATGTTTCAGTTTTGACGACCTCAAAATAGATTCTATTTACACATGCTTATCAAAATTTATTCAAATCAAACTTCACTATAACCGTACCCAAAAGCCAATTTGAAACAAACAATTTGAATTATATCACCTCTAATGAAGTTCAAATCAAATTTAAATCTAATTCCAAATTGAAGTATGTTTCAACGGTCGAGTACCTCAAGACAGATTGTATTTGGAGACTTTCTTATCATATTTCTATCCAAATCAAATTGCGTTGTAACCATATACTAATTACTACTAATCAAATTTCAACCCGAAAGTCAATTCAAAACGAACATGCAATTTGAATTGTATCATTAGTAATGAAGTTCAAATCAAATTCTAAATCCAATTCGAAATTGAAATATCATTTAATGGTCCAATACTTCGAGAAAATTTCCAATTCTAGAATACCTGTAATGAAATTTCAATTTTATCGAACAATTAGACGATCTAAATGTGTTATGAGCACTAGATTATCTAGACCCTATAGTTCTTGCATAAGAGAAGTTTTGTTGATAAAAAAATAATGTATTTCAATATAATTATGATTCATTTAACATGTTTATTCTGTGCAACTAAGTGTTCTAGTAAACTATGGAAGGTCTAATTGAACTGTTAAACGATCTAACAGTAGAAATTGTAAGATAATAAAATCAAGAAAGCCGAATCACACTGAGATTTTATACCTGATCTTATAAAAATTTTATTCAAAAGAAAAAAATATTTTATTGATACACGTTAAAGGATTAATTGCTCATAATTTCCATGTTCAAATTGAAAGTGAAAAGGAAATGAATGATATTGCGAACAATGATATAATATGAGATATTATCCTATATTATTTGAATTTTTTGCTTTTAGAATAAAATAAGTGAGATTCAAGAGCATCAAGCCTTTTCAAATTGAGCGTCTAACGGTACAAAAAGTCAAGACTTCCGCTACGTGAAAGGATATGAAAGATATCAACTATGATGATGAAAAGCGCCAATCAAGGGAAATACAAAAAGTGATCAAGACTTCAAGCAACATTTAGATTCGTGAAAGCTTTATGAAGACTTGAAGATCTAAGTACAAGAAACAATAATTACAAAGAGATCAAATCCTAAAAGCAAATTCAAAGTGAAGTAATTAGAAAATCTAAGTGGGTGTATATGAAACTATTGTAATATTCTCTTAATATATCCAGTGAACTTAAATTGTTCTCTCCTTTATTTCTGAGAGAAATCTCTTTTTTTTACGGTCTTAATCTTAGGAGAGGTTAAGACGTAGTAACCAGGAGTGGTTTGTGTACTCGTTGTAATAATTTATTTGATTAATAGAACCTCTTAAGAATTTTTCTTGAGGAGAATTGGACGTAATTCGTGAGTTTTGATTAAATCGGTATGAACATCATGTGTTGCTCTTCCAGTGCTAGAAAATATAGTCTATCATATTACGATTAAACGGTCAGGTGAATTTTCGTGAGAAGAATCTAATAAACTTCTCTTTCTAGAGCCATATGTTTCAACAAATTCCAATTCAATTCCAAAGCCAAATCCAAATTCAATTTCAATTGTAATAGGTTGCAACAAATTTAAATTGTAAATCAAAATAAAATGAAAATTCAATTCCAAATATAACTAGTAGCCAATTTAAAGATGGAACATGTTATTTAAGCTTCATAATTCCAAACGAAATTCCAATTTCAATTTCAATTCCAAATCAAGTTTCGATGCCACACGAAAGTCTCCCTTTTCCCCATTTTCTCACGCTTGACATTCTTTTTTTCCCTCTCTTTGTCTAAAAATCTCAATCTTAATTGCTTTCTTCTCCACCTCATTTCTGAAATTTTGAAAGGGTTTGGTCTCATAAGTGAAGTGAGATTATCCGAAACTCAAAACCCTTGTAAGCAATCTTGCAAACTCTCTATACTTTGCAAACCTTAATACCTCACAATATTTGAAATCGGGTTTGGGTATGAAGGTCAAACATTATACACTATGTATAGTTGTAAGGAGGCTGTCGATAAGAGGACAAACAGTTGATAGTTAGTGTAAAACTTAGCCTTTCTCATTGTCCTAAAAGATTAGCTATTTTGGATTTGCACATTCTAAATTTTATAATAATATTAAATTATCAACTAACATAAATTACTTGAGTTATAAAGTTAAGGCAAAATCGATTTGTTGGTCTCACTATTTGTCAGATCTATTCAACGTGGTGCCACTACACTTTTTGTTCTCAATTGAGTCTCCATTTTAATCTAAAATAGCAACTGTGGTTTCTTTAACGTTGTTGCAATCACTAACTATAAAACGAGATATGGCATTGGTTTGACTTTTGTAGCCATTTAGTGAGGTGGAAAGTAGAAACCTAATTTACATAGATAGGGTTTGGTCAATATATACTTTGGAAGTACTTCTAACACTATGCGATGTTGTCAAAAGCGGACCTCGAAGGCTTGAGATCCTTCCCTTTGCCCATTTTCACAACCTTTTTAGTGGTCATCAAATACATTTGTCACTTCGCCTCCCTTCTCTCTTGTCATCGTCTTAACCCTTCTTCCTTTTCTTCATATGCATTCACATTCCAGACAACTATTTGTTGTTGTCCGCTTCGCCTGCAAACAACTCGACCATTTTACTGCAGTCAATGATGCTACCTTAATTCTCTGTCATGGTCTAAGTTTTCTCCTTGCTCTTATTTAAAAACATGTCTTATATATTTTATTATTAGTTTAAATAAAGAAACTATCTTTTATGGATAAATAAATAAATGTGTTGATAACATATGATAATTTTTTTTTAAAATTATAAAGAGTGAGATAACTGTTTTTTATTAAGTAATGTTGTTGTTTAGTTGCAAAAGCAAGGCAATACCGTTTATGTGGACTAGCTCAATTCGGAAATCTTGTGATAGTATTGTGGTATTATTTTGGATCAATTTTGAAACTGATTACAAAACTTTTATAAAGTCAAATCCCTCATTTTCATAATTTTCCAGGCCTCTTTTTTTATTGTTTCTCTTATGTCTTTTGGTTATTCTTCCGTAGACATTTGTCTCTCCATAACAAAAAGTTATAGGTTTATCATTGTATTTAATTGAAACTTCTAGATTATGTAAACGATTTAAATGAGACATTCTCATCTCTACACTTATTTTAAATTATATATAATGAGTTAATGTTACATCGTCATCACCATCCTACCACTAATTTAATCGATGAGACTGCATTAATTGTTTTAACCAAAATAAAAATTCAATTGAGAACCAAAAAATGTAATGACACAAAAAATGCAATGACACATCATTGAATAAATCCATCCAACAAATATTAGAACCAAGTATCAATTGTTTTTTTATATAAAATTAAATTATATTTTTAAGATAATTAATTTGGAAGCACTTCTAACTTGGTCATCAAAGACAGTTTCATTATGTTGAATTTAAAATCAAAATAAGTGTACCGCCAAATTCATATTCTCTATGTAAAATCCTTGGTTTTTCTACAGAATTTCCTTAATATCTACAGTAAAAATTACCCACAATGCCATTCGACAACGATAATAAACAACCACAATGTAGTTCTCCCGTTTTCTCATCCCTTGAGTCTCTTCTTAAGTAAAATGTACTTGAAAGCAAAACTTGAAGATAAAAAAACTTCAAATTGCTTTTTTTTCTTCAAAACTTCAAAGTTGCTTTAAATAAAAACATTATCACGAAATTCGTATCATAATTTATAGACATTACAACTGTGTTCAACTCACCAATGAATAAATACAGAGAACACAATCTTTCAACTTTTATAATTTTAGATCAGGGACACATGCTACATGAACAGGGAAGGAAACCATTCCAGCAGCATCAAAAGTTCTACTGAAGGACAAAACATCAAAAGATCGGTTAATGCGTTGGTTATAGTTACAGCCAATTATATTATGGCTGAGCCAATACAGAATCATGTTCTCTTGCTAGTCAAACTTTGACATAGACCAGTATGCACTGAACCAATATTAATAGTTTTCGGTCTGAAAAAATCTCCCACGACAAGTGTTCAACATGCAAAACCAGGATTTTGAACTTAAACTCAACAGTGTCTTACTTGAAATTATATAAGACGCAGAAAGAGACGGGCCGAAATCAGAGGCCATGAGACAAGAAAAAATAAATCTGGCATATTTTAAAACCAAAAACATTTAGCACTAACAAGTGAAGCAAGAGAGCATTTATTCCATTTCAGACATGGAAAATAAGCAGCACTATCAAGCTTTGGACGACTGTCCTGCTTTTACCAGATCTTCAAGTGCCTTAAAGATTTGTGCCTCTGACAAGCCTTCCAATTTGATGCTTTTCTCAACACCCAAATCTAGTTTTAAGTAACAAAATACAGGAAATCAGGGTTCATCACAAATATATAAATAAAAAATTATGCAAATAATAAAGATGGCTTACAAGGTATAATCAGAAAGGCTCATCAAAGATATAAAATATTGAGATCCAGGCAGTTTGGATGATATTATCAATATATACTTAATAAGAAGAAAAAATAAATAAATCAAAGAAGTGTATTAGGTCATCCCTAATACAAGGATCTTAGACATTCTTAGTTTTATTCTAGTACAAGGGTCGTATAAGACCAACACTTCTATAAATGTTTATTTACACTTCAATCTTTTATAACTTCAAAAGTTAAGTTATTAAATTCTGGAAAGATTGAAAAATATGTTTTAAATCCTAAGACCCTCTTCATGCCACATCAACATACTACAATGAAGATTTCTTACGAGACCCAAGTGAAATTACGACTTGGATCTTGAAATTAAGACTCTAAGGATGATCCCTACAATGGAGATGCCTTTAGAATCAAACGGTTTACAATTACTTGTGTGTGCCAAACTTTTTTGAGGCTCTCTTGTCTATCTTATCCATAAGCACCTATTATGAACAGAATTCTTACCTTAGAACTTTTTTTTTTTCGATAGTTGAGTTTTACAATCAAAAAGCTAGCATCCCATGAGCTACAAGCAAATCGAAACTAGGCCATTATCTCTAAACTCCATACCTTGCTTAAAGCAAGCGTGAAAATCATTTCCCTTATCTTAAATTCTCACCTGGTAGGAAATGTGTCATGCATACCTATTTTGTTTACATTAAAAAAGAAAGCATGTTGTGACTAAGTATTTCTTAAAATTCTCAATGATAATCTAGAAGTGCACAATAGGTAGGTATTTCTAACAACTAAACAAATGCGTGAAAAATCATTGATCGAACCTCATCTCTAATTATTAGATAGAAAGGGAAGAGAAGGTTTATTATTATTCATTATGTAAAAGAGATACATGAATTCCTTTTATATATAAGGAAAATATAGCTTAACAAAATAACAAACCTCCTAACAACCTAACAAACTAATGATAGTTTTATATATGCACATATTACGTACACCAATATCGCCCTTCAAACTCATGTGGAAGATTTTTTGCAGAGGAAAAATCCAGCACATGAAGTTTGTCTTTAAGAACTTTAAATCTAGAAGGAGATAGAGGTTTTGTCAAAATATCAGCCCACTGATCCAAGGCAGAAACATGTTGAATCTGTAATTGCTTAGCCAACACTTTCTCACGAACGAAAAACACATCAATTTCCATATGCACATCAATTTCCATATGCTTAGTACGGCTGTGAAAAACAGGATTATGAGCAATAGCAACAGCACTCTCGTGGTCACACAACAAGGTAGGAGGTAAGAAAGAAACATGGAGTTCCTTTAACAAGGCCTAAATCCAAGTCACCTCAGCAGTAGTTTGAGCAATAGCCTTGTATTCAGCCTCTGTACTAGACCGAGCAGTGACTTGCTGCTTATGAGACCACCAAGATATTAAGTTAGGACCAAGAAAAATGGCAGAACCAGATGTAGAGCGTCTTTCATCGACATCAGAAGCCCAATCAGCATCACACATTGCAATTAAATTGAATGGTTTCCCAAGATCAGCAGGTTTGAAATGAAGACCATGAGAAACAGTACCCTTTAGGTAATGTAAGATTCTTTTTACAGCAGTCCAATGAGTGCCCAAAGGTTGAGCCATAAACTGACAGACCTTATTCACAAAGTAGCTAATCTCCGGACAAGTCAAAGTAACATATTGTAATGCACCAACAACAGAACGAAACAGGGTAGGATCATGAAATAGATCATTGCCATTTTTGGAGAGTTTGCAGGAGGAAACCATAGGAGAGGAAATAGGTTGAGCCTCAGCCAATTTTGTTTTGTGTAACAAGTCCCCAATATATTTGCTTTGTGTCATTAAAATAGATTTGTCAGGAAAATATTTCACCTCAATACCAAGAAAATAATCTAGCAAACCAAGCTGTTTGAGAGCAAATTTTGCATTCAACTGAGTTGTAAGCTCCTGAATAAGAGATGAAGAGCTGCCAGTGAGAATAATATTATCTATGTACACCAAGAGGTAAACAACTTGTTGCTTAAGTGTAAGTGAACAAAGAAGGATCAGATTTGCTGGCAGAAAAACCAAACTGCAGAAGAGTAGTTTTGAGCCTATTAAACAACTGTCGTGGAGCTTGTTTAAGACCGTAAAGTGCCTTATTTAACCCGCATACCAGACTTTTATTTGCATTTTCAAAACCTGGTGGTTTGTAGCATAAAAATAGTTTCCTCCAACAAGTCGTTTAAGAAAGCATTGTTCACGTCAATATGAAATAAATCCCAACCATTTGTGAGAGCCTAACTGAGAATGATTCTGATAGTGGTAGGCTTAACAACAAGAGAGAATGTTTCATGAAAATCAAAGCCAGGAACTTGGTGAAAACCTTTGGCAACTAGTCGGGCTTTGGACTTGTTTATAGACCAATCAGCATTCTCTTTAATGCGAAAAACCCATTTACAACCCACTGCCTTCCTGTTAGGTGGAAGAGGGACCAAATCCCAAGTATGATTCTGCATTAAAGCATTATATTCTTGCTGCATAGCTGCAAACCACTAAGGATCAGCAAGAGCAAGTTTAATAGTTTCAGGTTCACAGTGCACCAGAAAAAGAGAAGGGTGGAGTTTAGGTTTGTGTATTCCAGACTTGGATCTGGTTTGCATAGGGTGATTATTGACAGTTCTTGGAATGTCCTCTGCTGAACTATTAGAAGTAGAACCAGAAAAAGAGGAAGTAGAAGACTTAGTAGAGGAGGATGACTCTGTAGATGTAGGATGAGATGATTGAGATGTAGGAACAGAGTTGAAAGAAGATGGTGATAAGTTAGGTTGGAGGGTGAAATATTGAGGTAGAGTGGAAGAGGAAACAGGATACTGAGGAAACAACTGAGCATAAGGAAATTTTTGTTCATTAAAAATAACATCCTTGGAGAAGTAAATTCTGCCAGAAGTTGAAAGACACTTATAACCCTTATGAGTATGAGAGTACCCTAAAAAAAGACATTCTTGTGATCTATAATCAAGTTTATGAGAATGGTAGGGTCTCAAGAGAGGAAAACAGGCACAACCAAATGATTTTAAAAAATTATAATCAGGAGAGGTTTTGAACAAAACTGTATAAGGAACAGCAAAATTGAGTGCAGCACTGGGTAACCTATTAATAAGGTAAACAACAGTCATAAAGGCAAAGTCCCAAAATTTTAATGGTAAAGAAGCATGATGTAGTAAAGTAAGTCCACTATCAACAATGGCGATGCTTCCTTTCGACAGATCCATTTTGATGATGAGTGTGAGGGTATATAAGTCTATGAGTAATACCATGAGTCGCTAAGAAGGATGTGAAAGGTCTAAATTCACCTCCCCAATCAGACTGCACACTTTTTATTTTATGATTAAACAGAAGTTCAACCATAGATTTGAAATGTTGAAACACTGTGAGAGCCTCAGATTTTGCTTTTAAGGGATAAATCCAAGTATATTTGGAAAAGGCATCAACAAATGCAATGTAATAGCTATAACCAAAAAAACTAATCACATGAGAGGGGCCCCATAAGTCTGTAAATTAATTCCAATGGAGTAGTGTAAACAGAATCAGAAATAGCAGAAGGTAAACGATGAGAATTGCCAATTACACACGAATGACAAAAGTCAAAGCTATTTTTATTTACTGAACCAAGTTTACATTGATTGAGAACAAGCTTCAATACATGTAAATTTGGATGACCTAGCCTAGCCTGCCAAAGATTACTAGTATGCGAGCTTAGAAAACAGGAGCTGAAACACCAACAGAAGTGACAGTAGCCAAGGAATGTACAGGGACAGGTTGTACAAGGACCTTATTATTGCAGGAACAAGTAGTAGAAATAGAAGAATTGTGCAGCCAGAGATTGGGAAAATAGTAGAGACCGTTGGGACCAATAGCACCTTGAAATAAGATTTCATGAGTCGCCTGAGATTTAACAAGACACAAGTGAGGATGAAACTCAAGGTAGACTGAATTGTCTTTAGCAAATTGGCTCACACTCAATAAATTTTTAGTAATGGCAGGAACATGGAGTAATTTATTAAGTTTAAAGGAAACTTGAGAATTAAAAGGAGAGATGAAAGATGAATAACCAGAACCCTTAATTTGCAAACCTTGACCATTACCAATGTAGATCTGATCAGGGCCATCAAAGTGGGAAAACTGAGTGATGTTTTGAACAGTATCAGTAACATGATTGGAGGCCCCTGAGTCTGGAATCCAAGTGGTATGAGTTTCAGTAGAAATTCCTTTAGAAAGAGATTCAGTAACCACAGCAGTAGGAGCATTAAGCTTGAGATTAGGGTTAGTCCAAGAGTTGGAACTTTTGAAATTAACAAGTTGTTGTGTTGTAGGGTCATACAATACCATAAAATCTGGTGGTTGATAAGATTCATTAGTTTGCAAATGGCAAACATTAGCAGTATGACCAAATTTTAAACATATCTAACACTGAAAGTTTGCAAAGTGACCACCACGACCACGAACAGAAGTACCACTGTGACGACCACCACGATCAGAGGTACTACCATCACCAGGATTTCTAGATGAGGCACCTCAAGAACCAGAACCACCATGTGTCACATAATCCATCGGAATAGACTGTTGACGAAAACGATTGCTGCGAGACTAAAAGGAAAGGAGTTGAGATTCGACTTCATTTATCACAGGCATTTTAAAATTACCTTCAATAACAACAACAGGTGCATAATCTTGTGGAAGATTAACGAGAATAGCATCAACATACTCTTCATGGTTTACTGGACAGCCAACGCCAGCAAGTTCATCGGCGATGCTTTTGATTTGTGAAAGGTACTCACGCGTTTTACCATCCATTTGAACCGAGCAAAGGTTAGTGCGAAGTTGATGTGCATGAACCTTAGTTTGCAGTTGAAAATACTCATGAATTGTCTCCCACACCTCGTAGGAATGAGTTGAGCGAAGGACACAAGATAAAACGGATTTTGACAATGTCGACTGAAGCCATGTGAGAAGCAACTGATCTTGAACCTCCCATGCCTCAAACTCAGGGTTTACTCAATCAGAAGTTCGATCAGTATTGCTGAGGTAGCGTGGAGGAATCCTCAAATTGACGACAAAAGCTGAAGTTTGTGGGATTTGATTACTGGTTCAACTTGTGGTTTCCAATGAAGATAATTGGACTCATCAAGACGCTTAGAGGTGGGAAAGGATTGAGAATTAGAAACCGTAGAAAGGGCCATGAAGATAGTTCCGATATGTGAAAAAAAAATTAGAGAGAAACAGGATCGTTTGCTCTTGATACCATATTAGATAGAAAGAGAAGAGAAGGTTTATTATTATTCACTATGTAAAAGTGATACATGAATACCTTATATAATAACAAACCTCCTAACAACCTAGCAGACTAATGATAGTTTTATATATGCACATATTTGCACATATCACGTACACCAATACTAATGAAATTATTCTCTCACTAACAATCCGGATATATTAGTGTAAGAAGGACTTGGCAGGATGAGATTTCAGCCATACAAATTCAACACCTGTACAGCTGAAATTTTAGCCACACTATTTTTCTTTAGGGAACAGTAAAAATTGGATACAATTATAAATTATTTTGTACAGACTACTAATACTATTATTTTTCATAATTTTGAAGTCCACGATAGGAGATTAAGGGAAAATATAGATTATCCAATCTAAGTGCACCAATGTCAATCTATAAATCCTTAAAGTTCCAACTATAAAACTAGCACGGGAAGGGTTCAGTAACAATGATACAGAATTTGAATGCAGGAACACGGTGACAAAAATGAAAAGGATAAGGAATCAAATTTAAGATGGTCAATACCATATCTTGCCCATAACTGAGGTTCAACTCCACTGCATTCACGGATTAATATTGGCAATTTTGGGTTCAATGTCTTCAGTTCCTTATAATTCCTTTCTACAAAAGCCCTGAGATATAAAAAAGGAATAAAAGCTCATTTATATTCAAATACATGTGACATTAAGAATAAATAAGCAATCAAACAATAAATAATGCTGAGAATTTTCAGCCCAAAGAAAGGTAAAATATTTGTTTATAACCTTGCAGATGAGCTTGCAGATGATGACTGGCACATCAAAAACCGAAGTTCTTTTATGCTTTTCGAAAGATGCCCTCTCCATGCCATTGCTTCCCTAGATCAAGGTAATAATTTGTGAGATTTTACCTCATCACAAGGCAGACAAAGAAGGTTGTAACCTAATAATGCTACCACTTGAAGTAGTATAACTGGAAAAGCGCGTATTCAAATTCTATCACACAATAACTTTGTAAAATGTTCCCAAATATCAAAAGCACACTAATACAAAGTACTGAATGGCTAAAACAAATAATTGACAATGAAGGCCACCTAAAATTATATTTTGTTACACAATGCTTTCTTCCTGCTTCAAGCTTCAGACACATTTTCCATGGCAACCGCTACACCCAAACCCTGACTGCAAAATCGCACTTCCACACGATTATAAAAAAATCCCCTTCCCAGCAAGACCAACCACAATCACCTTCTGATCCCACACATTTTCAGGCTCAACAATGGCAACATCAGCCTCAACCTTTCCAATTAATTTCCTCACCATAATCATCAACCTCGTCAGCAAGATGTTCCTCCTCCATTTCCAGAACATGTCCGAAACCATAATCAGTGGAATCAACCCCTCAAAACCCCAATTTTCAAACACCCACTTTTTAAAAAGCCCAGCTTTCACCCACCCAGTACCCCCAATCGATGGAACAATCAAAATCCTGCCACTCCCAACCAGTGTGATTTGAAAGCATCACAAATCATGAGCAAATTCCACAATACATCAATAAACTATAAGTAAATTTCAACCTGATGCCCCCAATAAATTAACAGAAGCAAATAACATCAATCCAACCACATAAGCAAATAACAAATTAACAGAAGAAAATAAAAATCTTACAAAAAGGATAGCGCTAGTATCGTCTCGTTGAGTTGTCGCTGAGTATGGTAAAGGATGGAGATTAGTAAACAGACAGGATTTCGAAGCTAAGTTGGACGGAATGAGAATCAAACAAATTGGGCTGTCTGTAGCCCAACCAACCCAACGTACTTGGGTCATGTTAAGCCTGTTTCTTCCCGCACCTCTATAATTTCTCCCTGCACTCTCATAGGTTATGTAAAATTACAAATATCTCCTAACTTAATAAATTATGTTAAGGATTATTCATTTCCAGAAATTTTACAGATTGAGTTTTTCTAGAACATTAAAATTTTTATTTCAAAGATATCTTTTTAAAACAAAATTATAAAACTTTTATTTTAAAATACATTTTCCATAATATATACTATATAAATAACATTATGAGACACTAATTCTAAAAATTTGGCAAAATATTATTTCTAGAATACTAAAAAGAATAAAATAATCCTTTTTACAAAACTGTTGCGATGAACGAAGAAACATCCTCATGTCAATCATCAAGTCATAAATATAACTTAAATAATAATTAAATAAAATATAACTTTTAAAACAATAATATGTAAATTATTCCCTAAAGGGAACTTTGGTATGGACAAAAAAAATTGTGGTACTTTTCTAGCGATGTGTAAAATAAATATTGAGAAGAAACATTGTTTTTGATGAATGTTGTTAAATATATATTTATATCATATTGTTCTCAACTTTTTTTAGTAGGAGTAAAGTTTTAATGATATAAAAGGATCACGATATTTTTATTAACTTATTTACTATAATTATATAAATTCTTATTGAATATGATAAATGATTAAATTTTTTAAAAATTATTAATAAATATTCTTATTATGTTTATTATAATTTTAAAAATAAAAATGTTTATAAAATACATTGTTTTAATATTCTAATATATTACATTTTATACCTGTTAATTTTTTTTCAAACCGTTACATACTAGTTAAAAATTATTTAAAAAAATATATATGTGTATATATATATATATATATATATATATATAAATATATAATAGATAGAATAAAAATTTCGTAATGTTAAAATTAATTAAAATATTTAAAAACATAACCAATGTATTAGTAATTTAAGAATTATAAATATCATTTTACATAAAACTTATCCAAACATATAAGTTATTTAAATTATTTTTAAGAATTTATCGTAATTTAAATAAAAATGTTATAATTATTATTCATATATATTTTTTTTACATATTATCCATATTAAATAATGACATAATGGAAATGCTACGTAACTAACATAAAATTAAAAAGAAAATTTCACAATTTTAATTATTCTTTAATTTTAATTCTTGTAAAATAGTATAATTATTACCTTATAACTCTTTTTCTCTCTTGTGAAACATACAATAAAATGACTTTCTTACATTCAATTAAAAAAATTCTTCACATCTGAATCAAATATAACTAAATCACGGGTTAATTTTGAAAATTCTAAAGCACTTTTTGGTTGAATTAAAAGTTATATAAACTTTGTTATATTGTTTATAAAATAATTTTATAGTCGTATGGTAAGTAGTTAAAATTTTGGTAGTTAATATTAAAAATAAATTTAAATTCTAATTTAAAAATTAATTTAGTTATTATTACATATAAATCAGTTTCATATTTTTTTTAAATCAATAATAAAAAAATATAATTTCTATTATAATAAAAATTATTTTAAATACTAATAATTTATAGTTTATAAAATAATTTCTAATTTAGTTATTATAATAATTATTTAATTTTTGTCTTTAAATTAGTTTATATTTAATAAATTTATTATAATGTACATAATCTGATTCAAAGATAAATATAACTTTTTAAAATAGTTTGATGAGAAGAAACTTAGTCTTATAAAGATGGATTGAATAGTAGTGATGAATTTTAAAACAAATGGAAAAATTATATAAAGATAAGTTGAATGAAAGAAGAAAATATAGTCGAATGTATAAATAATAATCTCTATAAAGAGATGATTAGGTGGATCGAACTCAGAAAATAAGTAGAGTTATAGATTTTGATTGGTGGAAAAATATATAAATATTCCATTCTAATACCTAAAGACATGTCATTACACATAAGTTTTCTTATCCCAACTTAAAGTAGTATTATGAAAATCTTCATTACTTAAAAATAACCTTTACTTGTGTTTTTCTTTTAAAATGTTGTGTCAAACACTTATCCTCTTTCATTGTAAGTCATTTTTAAATTGGTGTCTCTATAAATGACATTGGAAATGCTATTACTTACGATTCAGTTTTGTCTAACAATAGTATTTTTTATTCAATATACTTTAAAAAGCTTTTCGGGCATATATCAAATGTGTAGATTTTGTAGGTATTTTTCTTCTTTCTCGTACAAGAACAAGAAATTGAAAAATGGGTAAATTTTGTTTATTTTTATTCAGTCTCATTTGAAAAAAGTTTTTTAATTCTTAATTTGATATTGGTTTAACAAGTTGAATCCTCTCTTTGTATAAATAAAGAAGATTTTACTAAAACTTTTTTAATCATATTTATGCACTATTTAAATTTTTATTTAATACGGCTAACATTATTACTTTTTAATGATAGAGTTTGATATTTTGAAAAGTGTCATAGAGAGGAGAGAAAAGAATAATTCAGAGAAAAGAGAAAAAGAGAATAACAGACGTAGAGATTTAGAAATTGGTTGTATTCTTTATGTCCTCCCAATCATTAGGTGGTGTTTATAAAGTGTCATTCATGCAACATGAAATACAAAAGGAATATAAAGTTAGTTATGCTCCCTATGGCATAATTGAATCCTCCTATGTGTAAATAGTTGTCACGTTTTTACTTGGTCACGTAGTCTCTAAGGTAAGTAGGTTTGTTCCTGATTATCTATGGCCTCTCTCCATTGTCAACAACCTCTTGGCCAGTAATTGGGCCATGCTGTCCATCTAGTGCATTGGGCCTAACATCTCCTCACTGTTCGAGAGGCACCTTGTCCTCAAAGTGAAATTGGGCTTGAATTTGAGACCAAGGTTCCCAGCTAGCCTCTCCCAAGGGTAATCCCTACCACTAGATGAGTACCAATTGTTGAGGGTTCACTGCATCAGTTGACATCTTCCAATCCAATATAGCTACGAGGGTCAGTACTGGTTGGTTGTCTTCGATCTCCGGAGGAAGACTTAGTGGAGTCGGAGAGGGGGAAGAACCAAGGTGAGGGTGGAGGAGGCTCACATGGAAGACATTGTGAATCTTAGTGGATGGTGGAAGGTCCAACTTATACACAACCTCACCAATTTTCTCAAGGATTTGAAAAGGGCTAAAGAACCTCTTCTGCAGTTTACCAAGATATTGGCCTTTGACAGCTGTTTGACGGCGTGGGAGGAGGCGCACATAGACCCAATCATTGATGGAAAATTGGAGGTCGTGATATTTAGTATTTGCCCAACATTTCATGGTGGCTTGAGTTTTCTGAAGGTTGGACTGGAGCTTCTTGAGAATCACTGCCCTGGAAGAAACTTCAAACTGAGCTACTGCATTAGGGGATTTAGTATCCAAGAGGTGAGGAATGTTCAGAGGAGGGTGACCGAACATGATCTCGAAAGGGGTGAAACCAGTGGAAGTGTTCTTGGATGTGTTGAAACACCATTCAACCCAAGGAAGAAGCTTGCCCCATAGAGAGGGACGATGGTGAACAAAGCATCGTAGGTATTATTACAGTACCTTATTTGCTACCCCAGTCTGCTCGTTGGTTTAAGGATGGTATGCAGTAGACATGCGCAACTTCGTGCCACTTAGCCTGGACAATTCCCTCCAAAACTGACTTAAAAATATGGGGCCGCAGTAAGAAATTAGGCTACGTGGAAGGTCATGCACCTTGCAGACCATACTGATGAAAAGATCAGCCACTTTGGCACCAGAGAAGGAGCGAGGCAACATTCCAAAATGTGCCCCTTTGGAGAAGCGATCAACTACCACAAGGATTGTGCACTGTTCCTGATATGGTGGGAGCCCGATAATAAAGTCCAGAGACAAATCTTCCCAACAACATGTTGGAGGCGGAATAGGTTGCAACAGACCTAGAGCGCGTTGAATGGGAATCTTGGTTTGTTGACATGTGGTGCATTGAGCCACAAATTTTTGGATGTCCTTGCTCATGTTTTCCCACTAGGAGTTGGCCTGTTATTTGGACAAAGTGCCACTAATGCCTAGATGTCCCGCCAACGGGGTGGAATGAAATTCGTGTAGCAATAAAGGAATCATACTGCAAGACTTGGGTAACCATATCTTCTCCTTAAAGAGGATGATATTCTTATGTAAAGAATGATCAAGAAGGGAAGGAGGAGAGTTTAGTATCTTACCCTTGAGGTCCTAAAAGTCACTATCCACATTAAGAGATTGTTTAAGATCCTGTAGGAAATCCATCTGGGTAATGGAGATGACGTATAAAATAGGAAGAATAGAGTTTGCATTAGGTAGCACTCTAGAAAGTGCATCAGCTATAGTGTTCATTTTCCCCGGTTTATAATGGATCTCAAAATCGAACCCAAGAAACTTCGTTACATATGATTGTTGATCTGGTGTGAGAACAGTTTGGGAGAAGAGCTCCTAATTGTTGGTCAATGTATATTACAAAGTGGCGTCCCAATATATATTGGCGCCATTTTTGGACTGTAGAGGTGACTGCACACAATTCGCGAATGTAAGTCGACGAGTTCCTCAATTTGGGGCAGAACTATTTTCTAAAGTAAGCAATAGGGTGACGTTGTTCGAACAAGACAACCCCCATGCCTGTACTGGAGAAATCTGTTTGGACTGTAAAGGTAGAGTCGAAACGGGGTAAAGCCAACATCGGAGCATTAGTAAGAGCCTTCTTGAGATCATTGAAGGTTGTGGTAGCAAACTCAGTCCATATGAAATTATCCTTTTTCAGCAAATCTGTGAGGGCAAAAGCAATGGACGCATAACCTTTGATGAAAAGTTGATAAAACCTCGTGAGGCCAAGGAAACCATGAAGAGATTTCAATGACGATGGTGTGGGACAGTCCAGTATTGCTTGGATTTTAGAGGGGTCTAGACGAACACCTGCTTGAGAGACCACATGCCCAAGGTATTGGATTAACTATTTCCCAATTGAACACTTGGAGCCCTTGAGACAGAAACAGTGGTCGAGAAGGAGTTGGAATGCGATGTTAAGGTGGTCAATGTGTGCTTCTAAAGTGGGGTTGTAAACGAGGATGTCATCAAAGAAGACGATTATGAAGCGACGGAGGTGTGGACAAAAGAGCTCATTCATGGTAGTCTCGAAGGTAGATGGAGCATTACACAGGCCAAAGGGCATGACCTTAAATTAAAAATGACTAGTTTAAGTACGAAACATCATCTTTAGTGAATCACAGGGCAACATCAGTATTTGATGAAAGCTAGAGAAGAGGTCCAATTTAGAGAACCAAGAAGCGTTGCCTACTTCATCCAGAAGCTCATCAACGGTGGGAATAGAGAATTTTTCCTTGACGGTGACGGTGTTAGGACATGGTAGTTCATGCAGAAGCTCCAAGTATCATCTTTCTTTTTTACAAGAAGTACAGGAGAGGAGAATGGACTTATGCTGGGAGTGATGAAGCCAACATCCAACATCTTATGAACTTGTGATTCAATTTCTTGTTTTTGAAAGTGTGGATAATGGTATGGCCAAACTGAGACGGGAGGTGTGTTGGGGAGTAGGTTGATGGTGTTGTCAGTGTTACGGGAAAGGGGCAGGGAGGTAGGTGCAGCAAAAAGGAAAGAGTATTTTTGGATCAATATTTGTAATTAAGGGATGGAGGAAAATGGTGTGCCTGTGGAGGTCATATCAGTGGGGGGTTGTGTTGGGGAAGGAGGTGAGTGAGGGTAAAGCTCTAGAGAGAGTTGGAATAAGGCTTCCACACAGTTTGTGTGTTGGAGGCGCCGAAGCTGGTGGACCGTAATGGGGGTAGGGTTTGGGCTTTGTTCTCCTTTAAGCTCTACCATCTTATTTTCCCACATGAATCGCATAAAGGGCCCATTAGAGTCCATGATGAAGGGACTGATTTGAGGGAGCCATTGAAAATCCAAGATGATCAATGTCAGAGAGATCAAGTGGGTAAAGATCGACAGGAAAATGTAGGGAGGCAATAATGACTTGGGTCTGTGGACAAAAAGTTGTGCGTGGCAAAAAATCCCCATTGCCTACCATGACTCGTAATGGGCCTTGTATGGGTTTCAAAGTAAGGTTTAGAAATTGGGCTACCTTAGATTAGATGAAGTTATGGGTTGCCCCACTATCCACCATAATTTGGAGCTCATATCTATTGGTTGAGCTAGTGATCCGGAAGGTCCTAAGGCTCCACTGACCCAAAAGAGAGTGCAAGCTAATTAGACCCACTTCTAGTGAGGTGTCTTCCGGTGGTTGATCATCCAAATCTGTGTGAAGATCGGAGGTATCATCGTGGTCACCGACGATTAAGAGAAGGAACTGTGATTTGCAGCGATGGCCCCTTGTGTATTTCTCATTGCATTTGTAGCAAAGATTTTTTTCTTTACGGGCTTGCATCTTTGCTTTTGTTAAGCATTTAATGGGTATTTTGGTAGAAGGTGTGGGAAGTAGAGGGGGAAGTGGTTTGGGATAAGGTTGGGGGTGGTGGTGGTCTGGTGAATCTGGAAAAGGGTGGTGGTGACAACTTATGCTTGTCTTCGTGAAGCCTAGCAATTGCCACTTCTTGGGGCATGTTGGTGGGTTGCAGCGCTGTAACTTCGTAGTGGAGATGAGGCTTGAGACCGGAAGTGAAGTGTGACACCCTCTACCCCCACATTGTATATCATAAGAATAAAAGTAACACATTTATAAGTAACATCATAATTAATAAAATTTATAATAATAGTGTACATAGGGTAAAAGATTCATATTCATTAATAAAATTACATTATGTAAGATAAACCAACTAAAGTCTTAATTAAAAATAAATAAACAAAAGTTCTAATTTTCTAGTTCTATTCGAGTGTCATATATCCTATCAGAGCAGTCCCATGAATACTACATCAAACTGCATATCACCTGCAATACAAAAGGAAAAACATGACAAGGAAACAAAGGGAGTGAGAAATATCTCACTCAGGTTGCGGTGTAAAAACACTAAAGGATAGTTTTACATAAAAAATAATTAATCAATACTTAATCATATCCAAACATGAGAAACAAATTAATTTAACTTCAACAGTAATTATCCATAAGCTCAATATATCTATATCATAATTGCATCATATGCAATTCATGTCATACCCATATATACACTATGGCGATGAATGCATGTAACGCCAATCACATATCACACTTGACCACAAAAGCGATACACAATGATCTCACATTATGATGCATGTGGCGCCAATATCATATCACACTTGACCGCAAAAGTGATACACAATGATCTCACATTATGATGCATGTGGCACCAATATCATATCGCACTTAACCGCAAAAGTAATACACAATGATCTCGCATTATGATGCATATTCACATAAATCCAAGGACTTCTTATAGACTCATATACATTTCCCTTCACATAAGTTCACATTTACAATCACAATCACTTAACACATGACTCTTAACATAATCAATGGATAAAAAAATATAATAATATTCAATTAACACACATTATCCTTCATTCATCATTAAAACTATATCACCCTTATCTCATCCCTTTCATAGAGTATCACAAGAATTCTTAAGGTGTTCCAAAGCAATCAAAATATCATCAAATTAAGAAATGATACATATTATTCTTCAAATTCTTCAATTCACATCATAAAGAGTTTATAAGAGTAACTAGGAATCAAACAGAGATGAAAGAGGAAAACCCCTCTTTCAAGAACATACCTAAAATAATGAATTGGGTCAAACAATCAAAATATTATCAAATTAAGAAATTACACATATTATTCTTCAATTCACATCATAAAGAACATACAAGAGTAATTAGGAATTAAACAGAGATGAAAGAGGAAAATCCCTCTTTCAAGAACACACCCAAATCAAGAAATTGGAGATCAATTCCACTACCCAACAGATATCCACACCCCAAAGTGAGTTCTCACTCCCCACTTACCTTTTTCATGTGCAGATGGTGCTCCCAATACTCTAAAATTTCCCTCTTGCTCTTCTCCTCTCCCTTGTTAAATAGAGAACAAAGAAGATGAAAATCCCAAATCACAGCTACTGTGCGAATTGAATATCTCTCTACTCAGACTTTGTATCAACGATCCAACCGGTCATAATCAAGAACTAGGTGTGATGAACCCCCTATTAAATTTCCAGCCCGATCCAACGGCGAACGAACGTGAAACAGTAGTTTTACTGTAGCAGCCCTATGAAAAAACGGGAATGACTTTCTCTTCCTATCTCTCAAAGTGTTGGTGTTCTAAATGACCTAAGACTTTAATGTTTATTTAAAGAAGACCTCATATTCTAAAATTAATTATTTTATAGTTATGAACATGAATATTATATATTAAAATCACATAAAAAGAACATATATTAATTAAATTAAAAATCTTGAAATTTCTTAAAAATATTTAATTAATCTTATAAAAATTGGGATGTCACATGAAGCAGCTGAGGTATAAGCTTGCTGAGTAACTAGAGATCCGATTGGCAAGGGATTCAAATTCCGATATGTATTCTTGGAGCGTTTGAGTCTGTGAAAGCTTGCAAAGTGCAGCGATGGGGTCCTTAAATTTTGAGGGGACAAAACGTAGCTCTAGAGCTCGAAGAAATGCTTCCCAAGAAATGAGGAGGCGGTTGTTGTGCATCTACTAGTACCAAGCTAAAGCGAGTACTTCAAGTTAGAAGGAAGCTATTTGGGTGCGTTGATCGAAAGGAGTCTAGTGGTAGTCGAAAAATTGGGTGATCTTGAAGATCCACCCCAAGGTGTCCTCGCCATTGAACATGGGGAGATCAAATTTGAGAAGTCGTGATGCTGTTTGGTGGGATGGTGAAGGAAATGAAGAGAGTTTGGACTCTAGGAGAAAGGTGTGGGCATCAATGTTGTGGAGGTTGTTGGAAAAATTGGCTTGGGCAAGAAGAATTTGTTCTAGCTTTTTGTCAAGGTATGAAATGGCGTTAGAGGAATCAACCATGAGGGGAGAGTAGGGTCAACGAGAGCACCAATGAAAGGTGTCACAAAAAGGAGAGAAAAGAATAATTCAGAGAAAAGAGAAAAAAAAAATAATAGACATAGAGATTTAGAAATTTGTTGTATTCCTTATGTTCCCCCAATCATTAGATGGTGTTTATAAAGCATCATTCATGCAACGTGAAATACAAAAGGAATATAAAGTTAGTTATGCTCCCTATGGCATAATCGAATCCTCCTATGTGTAAATAGTTGTCACGTTTTTACTTGGTTACGTAGTCTCTGAGGTAAAAAGGTTTGTTCGTAATTCTCTGTGACCAGTATTTGGATCCTGTTATCCATCTGGTGCATTGGGCCTAACATATTTACTTTAAAAGTTTATCGATTATGATTTATGATATTGGTGGTAATATCATTAACGCAATCACTACTACAGAATTAGGAATCAACGTCGTCATTCTACGTCGGTTTAAATACAAACGACGTAGAATGTTTGATTTGACCATTCTACGTCGATTGTAATCTATAACCGACGTAGAATGTTTTGAATTCTACATTCTACGTCGGTTCTGTAACTAACCGACGTAGAAAGTCAACATTACTACGTCGGTTGTTTATTAACCGACGTAGAATGTAGAATTCAAAACATTCTACGTCGGTTGTTTCTTAACCGACGTAGAATGTAGAATTCAAAAACATTCTACGTCGGTTATAAATTACAACCGACGTAGAAACCCCTTCGACACCCCTTTAAAATCTATTCCCCCCTTTTCTTTCTCACTTTTCGTATTGTGGTCGACCCTCGAAGCTTCGCTCTCCGTCCTCTCTGCGCGCTCCTGCCGCTCCTGCCACCTGCCGTTCCTGCCGCCTGCCGCCCTTCCTCCTTGGGTTTTGGTTGCCGCCGTTGCCGCCCTCCTTGTGCCTTGCCGGTGCGCGTTCCTCCTTTGCCGCCACCGCCACCGTCACCGTTGCTGCCGCTGTCGCTGGCAGGTTAGTGGATTTTTTATTATTTTTATTGTTTTTTATTTTGTAGATAGTGTTTGTATGATTAGGTTATTGAAATGGTTGTAGTGTAGGCTGTGCCCATGGGGCTTTATTTGATGTTGTTTGATTTTGTATAAAAATTTGGATTGAATAAGAGAGGAATTATGACAAAAACCGTATACAAAATGATGCAATTAGGACAAAAGAACGCAACTATGAAATTTCTAAGATGTAATGGCATGATAATTCTCTGTTTGGTACGACACAACTCCACAAATTTTTTCAAAATTTTCTGACAAGTGCAAGTTAGTCACATAAATGGCCAAAATTTAGAAAAATAGGTAAAAAATAGTAAAATAATAAAAAAGTTATAGTAAATGGAGGATTTTTGAAAATTTGTCTGCCCAAATCCCCTTTGGGGATTTGCCAAGAGGTTCGTTGCGTCATTTCCAAAAACTTTCATTTTTTACGCATCTCCATCCGAGCTCCGTAGCAAAAGTTATGATCGTTTGAAGTTTTTCTACACCCAAATTTTGTATTTTCAAAACTATGATTATTTTGGGGGATGTGAGGCCTCTTTATCCAAATACACATCAAAAGAACATAACACAACAAAAATTGGCGGAAAATTCAGTGTCTAACTATTTTTTATGATTTTTTCAAGATCGATTAGATCCATCCAATAATGCTGTCTTTACATCAATCTTTCTTTTTTTAAATTGTTCTTCTAAGACAAAGCATATAGAACATAACACATCATTTCATTAGAGATCATATAGCTAAGGATTGCATTATAGAATACATAGATACAAAACATCAATTAAATTAGCTGATATCTTCATCAAACCTTTGCCTAGAGAGTTTATCTTTGAAATTTAGCTATTCGAAATGTATTATATATGAAATTGTGGTTGGTTTGCTGGTTTATTTAATATGTAGGTACTAAAATTTAGGGAAAATGAGAAAATTAGAAACTGCATTTCAGTTGTAAAAGTGACTTACAACGTCGGTTAGGGATACAACCGACGTTGTAAGTGTGGGTCATACTTACAACGTCGGTTCTAGCCCTAACCGACGTTGTAAGTCTTGTGATTTTCAACGTCGGTTCAATTTGAACCGACGTTGAAAATATTACTTTTAACGTCGCCTGATTCAACGTCGGTTTTGGGGCCGTCGTGAAATGATCCCCAGAACCGACGTGGATTCTGGTTCCTGTAGTAGTGAATTATCCCATATAAAATTATTCCAGAACTTTGAGGAATGGTTCCATCAATTGTTGAAATAATTACCATCATCGCCTTTATAAGTTAAATGTTAAATTAAATTTATCAACTTAAATTTTGTATAGTTTAGTTAAACTTGATTTGAGATACTACTTATTAAAAATTGTATTTTCTTTTTCTTTCTATTAACTAGAAATTAATTGAAGAAATATAATGGTTCTAAGAAACTTCACAATACCTGTGATTGCATTGTTTTAATATAGCTGAATAGTGACAAAAAAGATGACAGTGATGAATTTAGGAGTTTAATATCTTATAGTATTTTTTTTCAAGAATTATTAAAATAATAAGCGAACTTTAGAAAGAAAGTTTATTAGAGAATGATAATGTTTTAAAAAACATTAGACTCTAAAATAACAAGAAAGGTATACATGTTTATATGAGTTAATTTTAATTATAAATAATGTTGATTATAAATTGAGTGTAGAAGTTATGTTAGCTTTTCTTAATCTCTTACTAAAATTAAGAATTTTAAGAATTTTAAGAATTTTTATCTATAAGCAAAATAAAGGTTGAATTTTAAAAAACCTATTTTTGTAAAAAGGATAAACTATAAGATCTTCTAATGAGGATGCTTACTTTAGAAGTTAAAAGGATATTATAATTTTTTGATTCCCAGTTATACAATACTAAAAATACACTTAGACTTTCTTTGAATAAGGGTGAGAGTTGAAAAGAAAGAAAAAGAGAAGAAAGTTTGGAAAAAGTGAACTTCTTAAGATTAAGGAAAAGTGAGTAGAAAGTAAGTGGAAATAAGTTAAAAAATTATAATAAATTTGATTGATTTGATAGATTAAAAAGAAATTAATAATTGAATAATATTGTAAAGGACTAAAATACTCTTTACTTAATTTAAATAAAAATGAATGTAAATTAATAATTAAAGATGATTAATTTATAGAATTTCAAATATGTTAAAAAATATTTAAAATTTAATATATTTAAATAATTAATTGAAAATTATATAAAAGCCATAAAGTTTAATTAGATAGTTTAAAAAAAACTTTGATAATTATATTTTGTAGTCATGTGAGTTAATAATTATTAAAAAAAATTATTTTAAAATCATTAGAAGAATAAAAATATTACATAGGAAGAGAATAAAATCCAGAATAAAATCCATTATAGTATGTTTGGCATTGCATAATTGTAAAATTATACTAAATTATACCTAAGTAATTGTTATACTCCTGAATTTATTTTTTTTAATTATTATATTATTTTAGTTTTTTTAAATTTAATTATACATTTTATTATACAATTAATAGTTTTAACTTTTTTAATATTCATTTTAGAAAATAAATTAAAATTCACTAATATAATAAATTAAAAAGACTGATTGAAAATTTTAAGACCAGTTTAAATCAATAATCAAATATAATATATTTTTTCATAAAAATAAAATTAATTTGTATATAATTATAAAATGTAATTAATTTCTAATAATAACAAAGATATTACCATCTTTAAATTTGTGTAATAAAGTTTGCAATTTTAACATTAATTATAATTGTTATAATTAGAAATTAATTTCATTACACAATAAAATTACATTAATATTTAAAATTAAAGGTGCATAATGGATTATCTCTCAACACATAATCGATTATGTTCACACCTATAATCAATTATGGTTAACAGCATAATCGATTATTTAGCCACTCATATTCGATAATGTGGTCACCCATAATCAATTATGTTTCAGCTTTTGATCCCATACTTGAACCTTTACCTTCACCTTTCACCCCAGGTATAGTTTTTGAAGCACAAGTTCTCTCCAAGTATCATCTCTTGCACTCAAAAGCTGGAACAATACACGTTTGCAAGTTCTTGGTTCCAAACTTCAACCTTCCATGGCCGTTGAAAATGAAATTTTTAAAGTTTCATGGTTGGTATTTTCCTTCATTCCTTAGGATCACTTTTATTATATATCCAACGCCATATACATTGGTCATGAACCATAAAAAACCACAATCTTAACACTAACTATGAAATTGGTGTTCTAGTCTCACAACTATGCATGAAAAACAAGGGCTCACGCAAGAAGACCAAAACATGAGTAGAAAGAAGAAAAATGTAAAATGGGTTCATGCACTTAAACGAGAGAAATTAATGTAAAATAGTGGGTCCCATGCATATTTTCAAGGGCAAATGGGTCATCTCTTCACTCTCACCCTCATTTCTTCTCACATGGGAGGGGGGAACTCACCCACGCCCTTCCCTCTTTCCATCTCCGCAAATCACAACAAATTCATCAATCCAAACATGAACAATGCCACTAACATCTGCACCCGCATTTCTTCGTTAATAGGGGATCACCCCATCCAAACACAACATTAATATAGGCTAACAAAATTTCTTTTCTTATATAAGAGTAACATTTTTATGTGTGTCTCCATAAGCATTTTGGTCTTATGTACATAGGTGCTCAAATTTTTAATGAGTAGAGAAATCTTCTCAAGATGTTTTTATTGTAATATATTGTATACCTTCAATCTTATTATACATAATTATTTGAGTAAACTTAAGGACATTTGCATATTTTTTTATTATCTTTTAAGAGCATGGAGCTCCCAAAGAACATAAAATATCATTAAAAAAAAGAAAAAGGAAACAACATGAGAAATTATATTAATGCCCATATAAGTAAACAAAGTGGAGAAAATCTAAATTCATGTAACCCGAACCGGTTCATGAAAAAAAAACTTCCCCATAAGAAGGGGGCTAAAACTTGATATCACCAGAAATCAGTTTCAGTCTTAATAGCAAGATTATCTAACCTCTCTGTGGATTTGTAGCCCTCTCTAAAATTGTGACTAATCATAAGACACATGTTTTGATGTTTGGCCATACAACATTTGTACCTGTTTATGATGTCCTAAGGGTCTAAATATAGTTCGGAAAAAGCTTTTTTAACTAGCAAAGAGTCACATTCTAGCCACAAATTGATCCAATCTTGTCAACTACATTTTCAATTATCATAATAGCTCCCATCAATTTTGCTTTAAGGGTGAAAGAAGTCTCAATGAAGGCACTAAAACCACCCATAAACTTCCTAGAACAACCTTGGAAGATACATCCACTGGTAGCTCTACTCGATGCACCTGTAGTAGCACCATCTACATTACATTTGACCATACCAACAACCAGAGGTTTCTAGCAAACCATTATGATGTATAGAGCTTTAATGGGATGGATATTGATGTTAAAACGTTTAACAACAAAAAAGTCGTGAACATTATATTGAGAGTTCCTTTTGACATGTTGCTTTTCATTTTACAGCTAGTTCAAAGAATAGAAAAGGTAGAATTTAGAGCTATCAAACTATCATATTCGGACCTATTTCACATTTTTCATATTAGCCAAAAAATGGTGACGCAAACAACAATCTTAAGATATTTGAGTTAAGAGCTACATTTTTTTTGCATGAAAAGAAGCACATCTTGAAGGAAACTGCAGATAAAATTTGAGTTGAAGGAATCCGTCAGCCAAGACCAAGTGACAACAATGATGTTACAGTGAAAAAAGAGATGATACAAGGATTCTTATTTAGATTTGCATAAGTTGCATCTTGAACATAAAGAGATGTTAAAAAGTTACATCCTATTATCCAGAGGCAACTTATTTTGGAAGATTTTCTAGGCAATCAAACTTCTAGCTAGTGATATAGATTTGGACCAAATAAGCTTGTACTATATTGGCCTTTTAGAGGGTTGTTGAAGAAATTTTTTGCAGATTTAATAGTCATGACTTCGTCCAATTCCATTGACTAGACTGGCTCATCAGGGAAAGCCCTTATTGAGAATTTGTTTAGCCAACCTTGGAGCTGCAAATTCCTACTATTTACCTGAGGTGATAAACTCCATCCTCCATTTCATCCATCATATGTCTTGCTATAAGGTTAAGAGAGGGAGGAACTTGAAGGCATTCCAAAAAAGGCTGGAGAGCACACGAAAAGTCTTTTCAAACTCAATCGTTTGGTTGTCCTCAATGATCGCATCTAGTGTGACTAGCAACTATATGCAGTTGTGTTTTAATCCCAAGCCAAGAGAGGATGCAGTGAATCTAACTACCAAGGAGCCTTTCCTGTTGAGGAATCTGACTCTCATGAATTTAACCCACATAGATTGTTGAAAATTAAATTGCCAGAAAATAGCCTGATTATGCAACTGTAAATTTATAACACTCACCTCCTTGTTTAGATATGCATATATGATTTTATTTCGACATGATGAGTAGAGGTGTCAATTTGACCCATGGCCCCTTGGGCTAGCCTTAACCCACTCCTAAAAAAGTCCCCCTTTATTGGCCCCCAAATGAGTGGGTTGAAAAATCCCTATCCCATAAAGCTCCCTCATAAAGTGGGTTAGGGCCAGGCCAAAGTGGGCTTGGCCCACTACAAAACTTTAATTAATTTCAAGATGTGGGTCTCACGTGACTAGACCAATGTGGGGCATCTCGATTCGACTGACTTAGGTCTGACTCCATGACTCAACTCAACGGGCATTGCTTGACTTAGTCGACCGACTTGGGCTTGACTACATCGACGTCGACTAAACTTAACCAGGTCAACATCAACTCGACAGACGTTAGCTCGACTCGACCAGGTCCATGTTGGCCAAACCTGGTCCACTTGACGTTGGCTCGACCCAATCAATGTCAACATGGCCCGATCGACATAGGCCCAACCTAGTCCAGTCAACGTCGGCCCGACTCAGCTTGATCAACTTTAGCCTGACTCGACCCAATCGACTTCAACTTGACTAAGCTCAGTCGACTTTAGTCCGACTCACCCCGATTAACTTCGGCCCTACTTGGCCCGATTAACGTCGGCCCAACCTGGCTTGGTCAACATCGACCCGACTTGACCTGATTGATGTCGGCCTGACTTGACCCGGTCGATGTCGGCCCAACTCTATTGGTGGATGTCGGTCGAACTCGACCCTTTAAAGTCAATCAAAGTTGACCTTCCTAAATTCGACTGAAGTCCACCGGACTCGACTCAACCGACGTCGACCAAACTCGACTAGTTTGACATCAACCAGACTCAACCTAATCTCGACCCAACCGATGTCGACCTAACTTGACCCAGTCGATGTTGGCTAGATTCAACTTGGTCGATGTTGACTCGATTGATTTGCTTATCATAAGCCAGTTATCCCGACTTGACCTAGTTGATCTTAACTCGATTCAATCGAGCCAACGTCAACCCGACTCTACTCGACTGATGTCAACCCGACTCTACTCGACTGATGTCAACCCGACTCAACTTTGCTTACGTTAGCTCGTCATTCTAAGTCGATTCGACTGATGTCATCCTGACTCGACGAGTTGACCTGGCCTATGTCAAACTGACTCAACTTGGCTGACGTCTGCCCATTGTTCTTACTTGACCTGACCAACGTCGTCCTGAGTCGACCTGGATGAGGTTGACCTATCTCGACTTGACTAACGTTGACCTTTCATTTCGACTCAACTGGGTCGATGTTGGCCTAACTAAACTACGCGAGTCGAGTTGACTCGACTGACATGGGTCGAGTTGGGTCAATTGTTGGGTGCTTGATCCACTCGGTTGATGTGGGTCATCGACACAATTTACATGGCCTCAACTCGAATTAGCAAACATGGGCTTGACGTGAGCCCAACCCTACTAGATCTGACATGGGTCCATCTCAACCATCTTGACTTGATGTCAACTTAACTTAAATTGACCTAAGCCCATGGGTTAGTCCTGACCCATAAGGCTTTTGCGTGTATTTTGACCCTGTGGGTTTTTCATTGTGTGAGCTTTCTGGTCATGTGGGCTTCTTTAGCCCTAGCCCTATGAGATGAGCCAAATTGATACCTATAATGACGAGACATCTTTCATTAATGTTGTGAGACCAAATAAAATTTCTAATCCAACTCTGGATATCTTTAATAGTCTTTGTAAACTATTTATAAATCTTGGAGTATTGAAGCAGCCCTCCAACTATGAATTGACAAGTTGAATCCTCCTTATCATACTGAGCATTTTACCTTTCCAATTATTCAAAGTGAACTTCCACCTTGACCGCCAGCTACGCAAAGAAGACAACTTTAGGTGTCCTTTTAAAGATGTGAACTACGAGATAAATGAGAGGCAGGAATCCTCTTTGAAAACCGGTCAAATGTTTAACACAAATTGTTAATTAAGCATAAACTTTCTTCCCTACATGGAAATTACACTTATGCTTATTGACAATTTGACATGAGACTACAACATAATTGTCATGAATGTTGTTAACAACATAAATATAATCCTTTTGACCATATTACAAAATACAATATAGCAAAAAGACAAGAGCCCCAACTAACTCCACTGTTATATATGAAGAAATGCACAAAATTATCATTAACTATAAGTTTAAAAAGGTCACATTTCCTTTCATTTTGGTGCTTAAAATAAAATAAAAACAAATTGAAACATGGAATATTCCATTAATATAGGTTTTCCTTCTTAGAACCTTGAACTAAACACTCTTATGATTAAGATAAAGTTTTTCCATATTTTATGCCATTGCAAATAAACCATTTCAATAACATTAATTTATTAATTTATGTATAGAAATTTTATGCACGGGATGCTTTATTTTTAATATTATTTTTTATTTTTTGGAAAATATTTATAGTTATTCATATACACTCACAAATATAAAGAAACGTCAATAATTTAAAATAGGTATTAATCCAAGTATGATTCTACCGATGTCGATTTTGACTCGTTGTAATTTATAGTGAATTGTTTCATTATTATGTTTGCAGTTTACAGTCAAATTTTCAATAAATATATTATAAAAGTCGCTATTTAATGAATATTTATATTTCGTTAAGATAGAAATATATATAGTGATAATTTTTTTGTTAGAATTTAAAATGTATTATTATTATTATTATTTCAAAATAGAATCAACACTAAATAATTTAGTAAAGAATGAAGATACCTGTCATATGTGTTGTATATATATAGAAAATTTTAGAATTTGTATTTGCATTTTATAGATAATATTGTAGAGATTTAATTGTGTGGATGATAACTATAAAGAAAGTCAAAACAACAACAGAGAAATAGTAGGAAGAAACAAATTCATGCACTCGAAAGTACGTGTTGTTTAAACAGACATCTTAGATTACCATTCACTCATGATTCACTATTTTAAAAATCATGAAAATTATAACCATACCAAAATAGAAACGAGAAATCTGTACCAAAAGACCTTATAGTACAACAATATATATGCAACACAAAATTCTAATCTCCAAATACACATAGTTACCTACACGTTTTCTTATCCTAACATCATGAAGAGTTTCATTCTCTTTAGCATAATTGTTGCTTGTGGTTTCTTTAGAAATGTTGTTTCACGCGACAATCCCCTTCCATACAAAGCCATTTTAAATTTTGGTGACTCTATAAGTGATACAGGAAATTCTGTCATGAACGAACCATTTCCGACTGATAGTCCTTATGGTTCGACATTTTTTAAACATCCTGCAGGACGATGGTCAAATGGAAGATTAATAATAGATTTTTTAGGTACTTTTTCTCTCTCTTTCAAAGATGGCTTAATCATAGAGAGAGATAGTGTCACACAATATATTTTAGCAATCACACATTCTTAATTTTACTAACCTCTGATCATTTTCATTCTAGTTGGGGCATATGGGATACCTATGTTGCCACCCTATCTAAATCTGACTAAAGGACAAGATATTAAGAAAGGAGTAAATTTTGCATATTCTGGTTCAACTGCACTTGATAAAAGCTTTTTCGATAAAAGAGGGATTGATGTACCAGCAGCTGCTTATTCATTGAATACTCAACTAGATTGGTTTCTTAAGCTCAAGCCTTCCCTTTGTAAAAGCAAAGAAGGTTTCACCAAATCCCCTTTAATAATGTTTCTACAAAATGTTTGTTTTTTTTTCTTTCGATATGACTAACAATGTTATTCCTTTTTATGACAGAATGTGACAGTTACTTCAAAAACACATTGGTTCTGGTTGGTGAGATTGGTGGAAATGACATTAATGCAATTATCGCAGACAAAAATATTTCAAAAATTCGAGAATTTGTTCCACATATTGTTGAAAGAATTTCCAATGTCACTTCTGTATGTTGTATCAAATTTATCTTAACTTAAATTCCAATAGTTTAATTAAACTGGACATGCAATAAGATTGATTAGAAGAAACTGAATTTTACTTTTGTTTGTATTGAACAGAAATTAATTGAAGAAGGAGCAGTTCAGCTAGTGGTTCCAGGGAACTTTCCAATTGGGTGCAATTCTTTTGTTTTGACAACAATGAAAAGTGATAACAAAAAAGACTACGACAAATTTGGATGTTTGATATCTTACAATGCAGCCATCAAATACTATCATGAACAACTCAAGAAGGCCATAGAGACATTGAGACAAAAGAACCCAAATGTTAAGATAACACATTTTGATTATTATGGTGCTGCCAAACGTTTGTTTGAAGCACCTCAAGAATATGGTGGGTTGTGCTTTTATTTTGTTTTGTATGAGAATGCTATAATTTTGGTTGAATTTATATATTCTTATTATGTTAATTAATTTATGTAATGCAGGCTTTATTTCTGGTAAAATTGAGACCTTTTCTGCATGTTGTGGAAAGGGTGGAGGGTACAATCTCAAACAACGTTGTGGATTTGGTGATGCAACAGTTTGTCCAGATCCTTCAAAGCATATAAGCTGGGATGGACTTCATTTTACTGAAGCAGCATACAGACAAATTGCAAACGGACTACTTAAGGGTCCTTTTGCTAATCCACCTCTTAAACCTCCTCCTTTCAAGATACCTAATTAAGGATTGGAGAAAGCACAAAACATAAATTAATAAAGATAATATTTGTTTACATATATTTTTTTTGTATATATGTTCAAGTCTTTGATGACACAAAATAGGGTTGTAGAACATTAAAATTGTGTTCTGTAATGAAAATTCATTACTAGTAATACCAATGACACGCTTTTTCTCACTAGAGAAGAGGAGAGAAAGAAAATTAAGTTGAATAAGGAACTGTTGTTTCTCTAAACTTCCATCTTAAACTACATTATTTTTCTTTGAAGAAACACGTACTATAGATGGTTTACTAAAAAGATGATTAGTGCATCAACGTGTGTTAATCATTAAGTTTCTAATTCAATAAAAGGGCACCTTACTTTTATGTTGCACTAACACATATCCTTAAGTCTTCAAATTGCACAAGCAAGGGGCTGCTATTTCTGCCGCAGAATGGCGCTTCCCCGACTTTATAAAAAGCTTTGAAAGCATATTTTTTTATGTAAAGCACAACAATGACAGAAACTGAGAAACTTTTGCCGAGGGAAAAACACATGTAAAAGATAAACTTTAAGCTATACAAGTGATTATATCTCACTAGTTTCATATGTTTTAAATTTCATACAAGATTAGAAGTTTTTAATTTCATAAATATAGTTTTACATGTATTTGAATTAGTTTATTTTAAATTTAAACAAAATAGTTTAAATAATTGAAAATTTATATTTTTAAAGTAAATTAAACTAATCTAAACTCGCTTATACTTTTTGTGAATTTTTTAACCACTATATAGTATATGGTAGTTTTGTTTTAATGATTAGTTATGTCGGCTAGGTTTTGTTGACACGGGTTGTTGTGAGGATTTATATTTAGAAAGAATAGTTGTATATGATCTTTAATTATGGCAATTATCACGATTAAAATAATTAATTAGTTATAACAACTACCGTAATTATGATAGTTATTTAATTCTGGTGGTTACCATGATTTCCTTATAGTTATAAAGACATATTTTTTGTGTATATATCATCACATTTTACATTATTAGGCATTCAAAATAGTTCAGAAATAATATTTTTTTACCATGTCAATTTAACACAATATCGTAGAAATAATATTTTATTTTCTTCACGTTTATATAAGATCCTATGAGTTTATTCCTAACCAAATTGGCTACAAAAATGATAGATTTTTTGAGCCAAGTTTCAGTGTCATCATGTATTGACATTGATTAACATTAAACTGGATGACAAAAATTATCCTATTTATTCTTAGGAGGTTAAGATATACATATAAGATAAATAAAAATTGAGATACTCAATATAACCTCTTACATGGATCTTACCTTTCGACGTTGGTGAACTAACATGTGTTTATTATGGGATGACTTATTAAAATGATGTGTAATAACACTCATATAAACATATGAAATATTTACACTAGTGATAATAATAGGAGGGTAGTTTTCCGACTTATTCTAACATAATTTTGGCACTTAAATAATGTATTTATAAAAAATAAATAAAAATATTAATTATTAAATCTCGTAACTAAAGAAAATTTTAATAATTAGTCAACTCATATAATTACAGAAATATTTTATAATTGTGAAAGATATTTTAGAAATTAAGTACAAATTAAATAAATAATTCTAAATTTCAGTAATTTAGTTAAATATTATTGAATAATAAAAATATCTGATAATCAGAAGATAAATAAAACAAACTAGTCATAAAAATAATTATACTCTTATCTTATTTTTAATATTATTATTATTATTATTTCTAGAGTTGAAAGTTGATACTTCAACCACTAAGTTGGAATGATTTTCACTTAAAACATTACACACATATATATAAATACATATGCATACATATATACATACACATAAATATATAAATATATAAACATATAAATATGTAGATATATAAATATATAATATATATAAATTATCTCCGTACAACATCACCTTTGAACCTCGGTCGGGTGTTGGTGAGAGTGCAATCATTATCAGACTTCATCGTAGAGATGACTTAGTTGAGTGTTGAACCACTTGAGAACTTTGTTTGGATCCTCTCGATAAATGGAGCATCAAATCAACATGAAAGTTGAGTGGGAGTCATCCTAGAGGGACTAGATGGGGTTTTGCTTGAGTAGTCTTTGCAATTTGCTTTTAAAGCAAGGAACAACCAGGTCGAGTATGAGGCATTGGTAGCTTGTTTAAGACTAGCACAGGAAATGGGAGTATGCAACCTCGTAGTTCAGAGTGACTCCTAGTTGATGACAAAGTAGATGTTGGGAAATTTTCAAGCTAAGGATCCACAACAAGCACAATATCTAGGGTTGGCAAAGGAAATTTTAGATCATTTCTATTCTTTAACTATAGCGCACGTTCCAAGGCATGAGAATACTAGAGCAGATCTGTTGTCCAAGTTGGAAAGCACAAAGCCCTCAGGGAAATAATCGTTTCGTTATCTTGGAAACCCTAGATTCATCCTACATTGTAATCACAAGGGTCTTGTAGGTTGGAAGTAAGCCCAAATCATGGATTGATGTCTATAGAAGGTATTTAGCAGACAACATCGAGCCAAAGAACCCAAACGAGGCACTCGTGGTGAGAAGAAACACGACAAGATATTAGCTGATTGACAAAAATCTTTTTCAATGTGGTTTCGCTAAACCCAACCTAAGGTGCGTGGGGGAGGAGAACGCTCAACGGGTAATGAGGGAAGTACATGAGGGTGTTTGCGACAGTCACATCGAAGGGTGAGCCCTAGCAAATAACATTTTAAGGGCATGGTTTTATTGGCCAAACATCCGACCAGACTACATAAATTATGTCAACATATGTGACAAGATTCAAAGGCATGGAGACCTGATCTTGGCCCACTGGAACCTCTAGGGTCCATCGGGTCGGTTTGGCCGTTTGACAAATGGGGAGTCAACTTCCTGGGCCCGTTCCCACTGGCACGAGGGTAAGTGAAGTTCCTAGTTGTTGCAATGGACTACTTTCCTAAATGGATTGAATAAGAGGCTTTGGCCGTGATTTTGTCAGAAAAAAATAAAAACATTCATATGAAGATCAAGTATATGTCGATATGGTGTACCACAGGTTCTCACCTCAGACAATGGATGATAGATTACGGGGAACCTGTTGAAAAACCTCACTGCGACCTCAAAATCTGACAGGTTTACTCCTTGGTTAAACATCGACAAATTAATGAACAAGCAGAGACGACCAATAAAGTTATCTTAAGGTGAATAAAGAGAAGATTGAGTGAAGTGAAGGGAAAATGGGTAGAAGAGTTGCCGCATATATTATGGTTCTACCATACAACTTCACATTCAACAACCGACTAGTCCCTTTTTTGTTTGGTATACGGATTTGACGCAATGCTACCTATAGAGACCACTTTCGAATCTCCCAGAAGGGTTGCAAAATTTTGCAGAGGAAGAATGGTGAGCAAACCCAGATGTTGTTTTTGACGTCAAAGAGAGGGTGAGGTTGCGAGCTTTGGCAATCAAAAGGTGGGAGGAGTTGAAATTTTCGTCTAGGGTAGTGTAACGAAGTTTTTGTTAATCAGATTTGGTATTGCGAAAAGCAAATATGGGGTGGGTGGACAACAAGTTGGCTCCTAAATGGGTAGGCCCATTCCGAATCTGAGAGGTCCTGGGAAGGAAGCATACCAACTAGAGACACTTGATGGAGGAACAATACCAAGCTCATGGAATGCTGAAATTTTAAAATTTTATTATAGTTAAAACTTTCTAATTCATATTGTACTTTTTTCCTTGAGTTAGAGTTTTTAATGAGGCACATCAATAATCAATAATACACTACATTGCAGAATTTTTCAAGAACCCAAACCAAATAGAAAGGTGAAATAAGTGATTCGCCGAAAGGTCAATTGTGTAAAAACCAAAGAGAAAGGTGAAATAAGCAATTAGCAAAAAGGTCAATCGTGTAAAAACATATGAGAAAGGTGAAATAAGCGATTCCTCGAAAGGTCAGTCATGCAAAAATCAATGAGAAAGATGAAATAAGCAATTCACCGAAAGGTCAATCATGTAAAAACCAAAGAAAAAGGTGAAATAAACGATTAGCCGAAAGGTTAGTCGTGTAAAAACCAATAAGAAGGTGACACACAATAACTCCATAAGGGGAAAACCAAGTAGCAAAAATGAGGCACACAAGAATTTCAACTACTCAAAAAGCAATGAAAATGAAAGGTGCTTGCGTCAAATTTGCACTACACATCAATTTAAATATATGCATTCAAAATTAAATCATGCAACTAGCGACTAGATAATGCAATGTAATTAGTGATAATTATATGTAATGATATGGAAACGTTTGACCTATCCTATTAGTCTCCTTGCTCGCATCGTCACTCAAAGATTGAGGGTTATGAAGTGATAGGAAAAAGTCCAACCTAACCTAATAGTCTCCTTGCTCGCATCGTTGCTCAAAGACTAAGGTCTATGTAGTGATATGGAAATGTCTAACCTATCCTATTAGTCTCCTCGTTCGCATCGTTGCTCAAAGACTAGGGTCTATGTAGTGATATGGAAATGCCCGACCTATCCTATTAGTCTCCTCGCACGCATCGTTGCTCAGAGACTGAGGGTTGTGTAGTGGTAGGGTAGTTTTCCAACTCATCCAACACGATTTCTGCCCTTAAATCACATATTCATAAAAAAATAAATAAGAACATTAATTTTAAAATCTTGTAATTAGAGAAAATTCTGATAGTTAGATATTGAACTCATATAATTATAAAAATACTTGATAATTGTGAAAAACAATCAGGAAATCAAGCACAAATTAAATAAATAATTCTAAATTCTACTAATTTAGTTAAATATTATTGAATAATGGAAATATGTGATAATCAAAAGATAAATAAAAGAAACTAGTAATATAAATAATTGTTAATAAATAAATAAAGAGAATATTCGAAAAAAGTCTTATAACATTTAACTATAAATAAGGTTATTAAGTTAGACAAAGGTAGATAAATTCTTGTGCTTTATCTTAAGGGTCATCATATCTCTTGACTAGAACATTTACCTATGAACATACAATTTAAGTAAAAGTTGAATCTCATTATTTCAATTCACGAAAAACTAATAATAAACTTGAGTTAATTCTAATTACAAATTTATAAGAAGATTGGAAACAAATATAGAATAAGAAACTAATAACAAGAACATATAAGAAAAAAAATTAAGATAAACAACATAGCATAACAAAAACAAGACATGGACAAAAAGAAATATAGTAAATATTTGACCAAAAATAACAAGGCAAAGTAAGAACAAGAGTAAAGATTAAAAAAAAATACATAGAAGACTTATGGGATAAGAAATGACATGCCACTTGAGAAACATTTCCTCTTCTAAGATAAACATCATAAGATCCGATGTTACTTGACTCCGATGAACCAAGATAAGAATATATAGAAAATCCACCACTCTCCCAAGACCAAACTCTTAAGAATTTCTATAAGTCTCACAAAACTCAAAGTGTCTTGTTCAAAGGAGAGGGTGACTATTTATTACTTTTGAAGGCCAAGTCTTGGATAAGAATTTCAAGTTACAAGGAAGGGAAAATAAATTAGAAATTTAAACCTAGATCTAGATCAGTTGGTCAAAATTAAACCCATGCTTCCAATGTTTGAGTCACACTTTCCATGCTAGTGTAACATTTGTCATGCCTAGTATTCTCCCTTGACTTTACTTACTTTCAACCAAGAATTCTATGGGCTTTAAATAATTTTGGATGACTTCAAATTACTCCTTGCTACCTTGTAATCCAAAGCCCACATCCCTAGCACTTAAATAGGCTTATTTTCCAACCTAAGCTAAAAATTACATTTTGCACCTGTTGTACTAATAAAAAGAAAAGATAAACCCTACATATTGAGTCCAAGAAATGAAAAACAAAAAACTAAACAAAATATTTTTGTGAGTGAGAACATCTTCTCTTGTCATGTTCCTTGTTATATCCTCCTTGGAATGTTGTATTCTTGTTTATTTATCTTATCTTTGTTCATGTACTCATCTTCCTTTCCTTCTTGGAGAGAATTTGTCTATGAACGTGTAAAACTCACATAAAAAGAAGTAAGATCACTCACATTAAATGTAAAACTAACTTATATGCATTATTATTAGTTCATTTTAGCTCTTTAAGCATGTGCTTTTGTTCTTGCTTTGAGTTTTTATGCGTTTATAATCTTATCAAACTATGATTATTTTGGATCTTTTAAGCTTGAGAAACTTTAACTAATTCACACTCAGTACACTTATTAGATTAACTAAAACTTGATATTATTTGTTATCATAAAACCCTTGAGTGACTTTTTAGACAAACATTTAGATGTATACTGGTTTTTCTTCTTGAATAAATTGTTTATTCCTTAACAAAATGGGTTTCCTAAAGAGACTAATTAATGACATCATTATTGTTATTTGGGATAGGAATACTACATTTATATAGAGACTATGATCTTCTAATTAGATCTTTATTTATAGAATCTATCACTAAAATAAATCACGATTTAAAGATGAAATATTAGCAGGGAATCATAATTCGTTGGTAAAACTAGCATTATTGATGAAAATATGTGATGAACGACTATCTATCGATAAAATACCATTATTGAAGGATATTTTTGTTGATAAAGTAAGCACCAAGACTTCAAATATATTTGATTTTAAATCTTTTTGTTGTACTTATCCGTCAATAAATCACTATAAAAACTTTTCGTCAATATTATCCATAGGTAACATAAACGTCAAATATGAATGAATAGTTGGTAATATCTATTTGTAAATTATCATAAATCAATCTGTCAGTAAATTTCATCAGCAGTATAATTTAGTATTTCCAAATTGGTATCGATAGAGTAAAATTTGTTAGTAAATCGAGAAAATTAGGTCAAAACACAACTCATCTTCTTCCTTGTGTAAACTGGACATAAACGATGCCCCACCATGCCACTCACATCCTGCCCTTCTCCCTTACGTCATCTTTACCACTCTCTCGTTTCTGGTTCCTGGTTCCTGACCCTACTTCCGTTGGCCCATGCCACTACCCAGACCTTTCTCACTTGATACATCCGCTCTGAATCCATCCTTGTCATCGACTCCCTCACACCCTGCATGATAAGATCTCCTCTAACAAGGCCCTAACATTCAAGCTAAACAATTGTTCGATTGACCTGGTTCTCTTATACCTTTGTGTGTCTTCTGAAATAATCAATTAACATGTCTTATAATCGATTATCTCATATTTGTGTAATTTTTTTTTGGTATTTTTTCGTGACATATTCTATTTTTTGTAGTTCTTTTTATTCTTTCTTATGATGCCCAAGGGGGAGAATTATATGCATGCTTGGAGATGTTATTAGTTTTTTTTCTCCCAAAACTTATATTCTTGGCTTTGTTTCTTTTCCTTATATTTTATGCAAGGTGAGATTTGAACTATTTTATGTGTGTCCTTGCTATGATTGCATTTATTTTTGAAACTCATCGATGAAAGCATCACATGAAGAATGGTTCATCATCTCTAACAATCCAAGTTTCTATTCATGCATCAAGTGTTAAAGTGTGTCAGTCATCATAAAAAAATGTGAGATTATTAGACTTGAAGGCCAACAGTAGCGGATCTTGACCAATAATTTTGGATGAGTCAAAATAATATACATAAAATTTATATATAATTATTGTCACTAATACAACCAAAATAAGTACATAATTTAATATAATTATAATTATAAAGAATCATATTTGTTTAAAGGATTGTCTTCATTTTTATCAAATTCTTGAACTCATCAATAATTGAATTTGAACTAAAATCTTCAATTAGTTTTTTAATATAAATAACCATATTATCAACAATAAATTCATTAAATCTTCATCGTAGAAAATAAATCTATTTTTTATTCTTCATCAATATATCTATTTAAATAAAATGAAAGTTAAAAACTAAAACATAAAGTATAAGAATATGATTAAATACTTAGTGATGTAGGTTACAAATATAAAATTTAAAATTTTATTATGTACCTAAATATTTTTCATACAAAAATATTTTAAAATATAAAATGCCCAAATTAATTACATTGTAAAAACTTAAAAAAGGCAACAAAAAATTCCAAACACGGATGCAAAAAAAATATTTTTTTTACATTAGAAACATTCAAAGCTCTCACGTATGAAAAATGTTATACAATGAAATTATTTTTTTTATGAAATTAAAATTTCTTTTTTATATTTGATATTAAATCCTTAATAATATCATAATTATTTTTTTGTGATTTGTTTATTTTTTTATAAAAAAATATTGAATTAATATTTAGAATAATAAGATAATAAGAATGTGGATATAAGTATGAGTATGTGTATATACCCGTCACCCGATGAGGATGAGGCTGTTGGGAATGGGGATGAGGATGATGATGAATTTTTATCTTGGAAATGGAGATGAGATAGTGAAGGCCAAGACCCTATTGCCCCTAAGAAGCTCCGCCACTTAAGGCCAAGATACACTTTTTGCTTTTGATGATAAAGTTTCAAGACAATGAAGATGATGAAGACATGATTATAATGATTATGTGTTACAACTTTCATTGCACGTGATTGTCAGTCTTGCACAACAAGGTAAATCACAAGTGTCATAGCCCATCATACAACTCAATTTAAATAAGTTTTCAAATTTTTTTTATTATGTTTAATTTATTAATTTGTGTTTAACATGTGTTATATGGATCAAGTTAATTTAATTGATTATCTATTTTGATAACATATTATAACAAAGAGTAATTTTTAGAATTAGCTTGAAATAATCAATTAAACTTTAATATAATTGATTAATTTGTTCCTAAAGTTTTCCAAAATTGGAGAAGAATAAAATATTTGATTAAAATATAAAATTTGTTTTTCTAAAATACACATAAAAGTTTGAAAGAATTGATAAACAACTTATATAATTGATTAAATACTTTAGTATCTATTTCTAAATGATCGTTTTGAATTATGTAAAAAGGTAATCATTAATTGATTTTATACAATGAATCTCAAACAATTCAAAGTGCATTTCAAAGTGTTTTTATAAGCTTCAAATATTTTCTCCAAGAGTGCTTCAAGAAAGAGTTAAAGAAACCAAAGAACATCTTATGAATTTTTCGGGAAGTCAAAGAACTATGTTATTGAGTTAAGTTTGATTGCGAATTTGCTTCTGTTGTGATTTAGTAAGTTCTTTTCATAATCTTTTATTGTTTAGGAGTGTTCCCTCTATATCCTCTTGATTTTTCATGAGTTAATCTTTCTATACCCTCCTTAATATTCTTTAGGAGTTGACTTGTTGACTATATCCTCCTTGAGCTTGTTTAGGAATCGATCTTTTATATTTGTCTATCTTATATATGTTTGCTTCTGATGTGTGGTTATAAGAACATATAAAAATATTGGAATCCAACTACTTTAAGGTTGAATAGTTGAGGCTAGATGTATGATTAAGTTGATGTGAACCAGTATAAATATTGTGTGTTCTTTATTCTCCATTCTCTCATTTTAATATTAAGCTTATGATATTTTAATCTCTTACACATTTTTGTTCAAACTTAATTCCACAAGGAGTTGTATTCTAATTTTCAATTGAAAGTGTTTCAAAAGATTTTCAAAGGAGTTAAAAATTTTAAAGAAAAATTCAAAAACTAATTCACCCTTACTTTAGCTAAGCCTCAATTCTTTTCTTAACATTGAGAACACAATTTTGTAAAAGAAAATTATTGAGAACACAATTTTGTAAAAGAAAATCAAGTATGTAGCTAAGTTAAAGCACAAGAAGAGGGTTTATCAACTAAATAAATTTATTGGTTTGCCATGCAACCCACATATTAGGCCAAACCTATATTGGATTAAAGTTGTGTTACAAGTTGAGACAACTCATTCTATCTCATGAAAAATATTTTTGACAATGTTTAATGTAGGTTGATCAAATGAATTGAATGAGGCTTTCAAATTGAATTAGACCTTAAATACAAAGAACACCTTCATTTAATAAATGTTTGTTAATATATTAAAAAAATATCTTTATTTTCATTTGCTTTAAAATTAAAATTAAAGATGACAAATAAACTTGTTTCAATGTTGATGACAAATACTTGAATTGATTGACTGTGGATATGAATAATATTTGAGTTTTTAAATTGAGTAGAGAAATTTGATGAATATACAAATATTTACTTTGCTTTATATCGGTCTCTGATTAAACATTCTTAATTTATTTAATATTTTATTTTAAAATTTATGTAATTATATAATTAGAAAAAAGAAATTTATTTTTTAAATTATTGATAATATCCTGTTCCTTTACTTTGATTTTTATTTAATAAACATTTAACGAGTTACAAATATATTAATTTTCCAACGAAAATATATAATAAGACAAATTTCATATATATTAGATACTCGAGAAAAAAATAATATAAGGTTTTATTTGGAATCAAGTACATGTATAATCAAACTTACACACTAGTTTTGTCTCTTCTTATCATCTATTTGGAAAGAATAAAAGTATTTATAAATTTAATAAAAAAAATTACAAATACTCAAAAGAATCCAAGTCTAAAGAGAAATTTTGAAAAGCTTTGTCTTAAAGGTGCTGACAAATTATATATTTATATATATTTATATAAGAATTAGTAATAAAAATTATTTATAAGTTTTTATAAGCTGATTTTAACTTATTTTATTGCAACAACCCAGCTTATAATTAAACTTGTATTGAATGAGATGTTGTGGATAAAGTGTTTTGTGTCTCAAATGCGCCCTTAATTTAAACAATATATATTTACCAAGAAAACAGGAGAAGTAAAAGAAAACTAATATTCCATAATATTATTTTTAATTATGTTATATTATTATTTTTATTATGACAATAACTCAGAATTAGTTAAGTAAAAGGCAGTGGTTTTATTAATGTTATTTTTCTGTGATAACATATTTTTGCTAACACGAGATATTGATTCTGAATTAATATATTTGGAAAAATAGTCATTTATGTCTTTGAATCTTCCTTTATTCTCTATTGACCTGCTTTTTACTGGAGCTATCTAGAAGCTTTAATAATCAACATTAGCTCGTGCTCGGACCAATGAAATGGTTTGGTTTGCAATTTATGTGAGATATGATCACACGCCTGAGCGAAGATGTTTTTCATCGAATTATAAAATGTGATGAAATCACAGGAGGAAGAACGACACATTTTGGTATCGAGTTTCTTTTGAAGCGGCAAACCCTAAACTGCTCACTCATCACAAAGATGGGCACCATGACATGACCATTTAAAATAATAATTTGAGTATGCCACACGCCATGAGAATTGTTTGTTCCCAGAACTATGAATTTTCACTAAAAGTTAAACAGTCTCAGTTGCCACATCTTCATCTAATTCTTTAGGTGTGAATTTTCTAAAATGTTTAATATTCTTTTTCTTGCACACCATAACAAGTTCATATTTGTACCATTCACCTCTTTGCATAAGGCAATGAGAAAATCAATGGAGAGTTTTTTAAAGATAAGCTTAACATTAAATTGTAAAATTTAGGAGCTAATTTGTTAGTAAATTGAGAAGACATAATAGTATATTTAGAAATGTAATTAATATTTTGTTTTTTTTAAAGGAGTAATTTATCCCTTATTTAGAAGAATGATCTTCCAATAGACGCAGCATCATGAATTGGGAGTTTGGTTGAGTTGACCGGTGAAACTCTTGAGCTGGATGTGAAAGACAGAGAAGGACGATTTTGTGGCCCCGCAAAAAGGAAAGGAAACAGAATAGTGGTATTAAAAAAAAAAGGTTCGGTAATTAATTTAATTGGTATAGTTAACTCTGGATTAGGTTGGGGAGGGTCTTTTCACTTTCAGAGTTGTGGTAGACAAAATAATTAGTACTGTAACTTTCAATGAAGTATGAGAAGAAAGAGTAGCTAAATTCCTTAAATGCCCTCCCCAATAGAGGAAAGACAATGTTAGAGGAGGCTAAGACACGATAGAAGCATCTGTTATGGTAAAAGAGGAGAGTGAAGTGAAAGTGAGAGTTAGGAAGACCGAGTCAGGGAGTGGGAATGGGCTGAAGAGATAGATGAGTGAGGAGAGATAAAGTCTAACGGCATGCGCAACAACCTCAACCTCCTTCATTATAAAACTCCCAATCGACAACAATAAACAAATATTGATACACAAATGGGTGGCAATGGCAAGCACAGATGGAAAATATCCTTCCACCGTTCCTCTTCGCAATCCTCCAAGCTTCCTCCCAAGGAATTCACGTGCCCCATTTCCGGCTCCTTAATGTACGACCCGGTTGTCATCGCTTCCGGCCAAACCTTCGAACGCCTCGCTGTTCAAGTCTGCAAGGACCTCAACTTCTACCCCAAGCAAGAAGACGGCACCCGACCCGATTTCTCAACACTAATCCCTAATTTAGCCATCAAAACAACAATCATCAACTGGTGTCGCAAATCCCACGCCCAACAACCCTGCGCACCCGATTACGACTCCCTCCACCGCCACGTCAGACAAGCAATGGCCGTGTCAGTGGAACAAAACTGGCAACAACAACAAGAAGAAGAGGAAGAAGAACGAATTAGGGTTTCGGAAAAGGTGCTTCTCAACGCGGTCGCTGATAAACCCCCTGTCATTTTCTCCCACGCCGCCACTGAGTTAGGCCCTCGAGTCAACCATTTCAACTCCGGATCCTCCTCCGAGGAATCAGTCATAATTCCTCCCAGTCCGGGAACGCCGTTACCCTTCACCATTCGTCCAACCTGCTTCTCATCGTCCTCCTCCTCCTGCGAGATCGAAATCGAAAACCCTAGCGCGCCGCTATCAGAGGAAGAGGAAGGAATATTGAGGAAATTGAAGAGCAGCGAGGTGTTTGAGCAAGAAGAAGGCGTAATCGCGCTGAGGAAGATCACGAGGAGCAAAGAGGAGGCTAGGGTCTTGCTCTGCACGCCGCGGGTGCTGCTGGCGCTCCGCGGTTTGATCGCTTCGCGGTACGGCGTTGTTCAGGTCAACACGGTGGCGTCGCTTGTCAACCTCTCGCTGGAGAAGCAGAACAAGGTGAAGATCGTGAGGTCGGGGTTTGTTCCGTTTTTAATCGATGCTTTGAAGGGGGGATTGGGTGAGTCGCAGGAGCACGCTGCGGGCGCGCTATTCAGTTTAGCTTTGGATGATGACAATAAAATGGCCATTGGCGTTCTCGGCGCGTTGCAGCCGCTGATGCACGCGCTGCGTGCCGACTCCGAGAGGACTCGGCACGACTCGGCGCTAGCGCTGTATCATCTGAGCCTTGTTCAGAGTAACCGAGTGAAACTGGTGAAACTCGGGGCGGTGCCGACGCTTCTGTCCATGGTGGTGGCGGGGAACTTAGCGAGCCGGGTGCTGCTGATCCTGTGCAACCTAGCCGTGTGCACGGAGGGGCGCACGGCGATGCTTGACGCAAACGCTGTGGAGTGTCTGGTGGGGCTATTGAGGGCGAACGAGTTGGACTCGGAGGCGACTCGGGAGAATTGCGTGGCGGCGCTGTTCGCGCTGAGTCATAGGAGCTTGAGGTTCAAAGGGTTGGCGATGGACGCGAGGGTTGTGGAGGTTTTGAAGGAGGTTGAACAGACGGGAACGGAGAGGGCCAGGGAGAAGGCGAGGAAGGTGTTGCACATGTTGAGAACTCTGGGCGATGGAGATGGTGATGAAGGTGATGACTTTTACGACTCGGCCGGGTTGACGCGGCATCGGTACCGACTTGGTGGTTCCAGGAACCACAACATCGTCAACACGACCACGTTTTAGGTTTTGAATTCTTTTCGGTTTAGTCTTTTCCACAAAATTTGTTGGTTTAGGTTCGGTAGGAAAATGTGGTGAAGAGGATGAATAGGAAACTAGTTTACATGGTGTTGCTGGGTGTAAATCATGGAGGTGGTAAACTGGCAATCTCAAACTCGATCTGTTTTATTTATTTTTTTGAATTTCGGCTTTTGTTGATGGGTGTTATATTATATTGTGTATGTAATCAGGGTTTAGGTGAATTTTCGGTTGTTAATGTGTACATAGTTATACTCACTGTCTAGTGTCTGCAGTGGTACTCAGAAATGAGAAAACAGATATCTGTAGAGTGATTTGTAAATTCACTGGATTGGTTGTGTTTATATATGTAAAGGTGGATGTCACCTCACCTTGCATATAAACTGAGGACCAACAGCTTCTGTTTCTTTTCCTCACTGTGCACATCTCATTCCTTTTTAGTAGTTGTTTTCATTTCAAAATTCAAATGGCAGAATACATGAAAATTAGCAGATTGCAAATGAAAAAGAATTTGACAAAATTCGTTTTATCTGAGATAGTATTCTTGTCTCTCGCAAATGATTTTCTGTTTATGAGCTAAATCCTTTGTCTTTCATTAAATAATAATCAAAATTAATGCTTCTATATGGAAGAACCTAAACTCCTAATGTGAAAGATTGAAGCCATGGAGAGGCCGAACTATCTAGGCCTAGCTGCTTTCCTCAACCCAATACCCAGGCTCGGGCTGTGTTGTCCAACTGTACTGCACATTTGCCAAGGTTCTTCGGGTTTCCTTCTGGCTAAGAATCTAAGGTGCATATGTACTTGAAACTCCCTTTAATGTATTCAAATTTTTGCTTTATACTACACGGTTACTTCACTTACCTTAATCCAATGTAGTCAATTTTGTCTGTTATTATTGGTTTCGTTCTCCTGTAAACACTCTCTTTATTGTTGGTATTATGCATGACAGGCCTTAATCTTGATATGAAGTCAGCAGACTCGAGTCATACTCCAAATGCTTGTTCTTGGTTTTAATCAAAGACCCTCCTGTAGATCCAGTACCGTGAACTTCCTTCCCCTTCCATTACTTGCAATATGCACACACCTTTGCTAGTTTGGTTAAATTTTTCAATCAGTGTTTAAAGCGTGAAGAGAATAAAAATTCAAGAGAAAATTTAATTAAATTTCTTCCTAGATTTAAAATGAACTCAAATACCTCAACTTGTAAAATATTTAGATTTAGATGAGAACTTTTAAAAAAGGTTTATAAGTTAGTTTTAATTTGAGGGAAGTTTAATAAACTTACATGATTTGTTTTATTTAAAGATTTATTGAGAGGCTTACTTCGAAGTGGCCCTTAATTTAATACAAACAAGCTCTTACCATGGCATCCATCTTGCAATTATATATTTGATTGTCAACTATCACTTGGAGACTTTCACTTTGTTGAATTATATACTAGGTTGTCAGAAATTGCATAATTTGGTGATTCTGGTGGAATTATACTGTAAACTGTCTTTTTAAATGAGTCCAGGATGAGAATTGTTTGGTGTCCAAGGTCGTTGATGCTGACTGCAAGGAAGTATGTGGAAAACGTGGTTAGACAAGGGAAGAAGACTTCCTTTCTTGCCTCTAACTTTCTTGTTTGAGAGAAGATGCTAACTGAAGAGTATTTGCATGCCAAACTTGTCCGTTGATGCAATTAAGAGTAGGCATATCCTTTTCAAGAAGTTGCTACCCAAACAATAATCTTTTTTAATCTCTGACTCCTACCAATTCAGAAATTGAACTTGTTAATTGTGTTTTAGTTTTCTCAAAATTGAATTGTATTTAAATAAAACGGTTTAAACTAAACTAATGTACGATATTAGAATAGTTCTAGTTGCTTAAACAAAATTTTACAAGTAAAGTTTTATAAGCGATATAATATTAGGAATTAGTGTAAATAATATTTATAAGACATGTTTAATTTCAATTGCAAAATTAAGTTTGGATATCTGAAAAAGCTTTTATAAAAAAATTTCTTATTTCATTGTGATTAATTGAATTTTACTTTGCATAATTTAATATTAAGATTATTTATAACAACCAAATAATATCAATATAAATTTGAAAATATTTAAATTCCAAATAGCTATTAACAATTGATCCATGTAGCTAACAGATTTTGACTAAACAAAATCAAGTAAACCTCATTACATTTCAGTAACATTGAAATTTAATGATTTAAAACCAATGACTGAAGAATCAAATTAGAAAATTAACTTAAAAATTTAGAAACAACAAAGTATAAAAAAATTAAATTACATCATCGAAAAGTAAAAATATTAAAGTGTAGAATTTGTTACAAGTTTTCCAATGTAAAAGGTAGTATAGAAGAAAGCTTGTAAAGAACTAGAAATAATTTAGAGAAAATAGGAATTTTAGAAGATACACCCAAAAAATGCATTAAAGAAATGAAAAATAAATGCTAAGTGATTCTATAAACTCCTATTATAGTATATAATACTACAGAAGTTGTACAAAGTTCATGCAAGGGTCTCGGAAAAAGTTCAATCGGCTTTTAATTTGTTCTTAATGTGCTTCATACTGTATAATTTCATTTAAGAAAACCAGATTCGCTAAGTAGACTAGTCATTAAGTTGGTTATTGTTTTCTAAAATATTTTTGCTAGAAAAAATTGGATTCGATACGTACGTGAATTGAGTGTTAATTTTGTTAATTGTAATCTTAAAAGTTTCTTTACCCATATTTATGTCTTTATTTATCTATATAAAGAAGCTTAATCAATATCAATACAAATATATACATTTAAACTCATTTATAATTAATTTTTCTTTTATAGTTTATTTATCAAAACTAATCTAACTAAATAATTAAGCTCTTAAAGAATTGTAAATAATTTAAATAACTAAGCTAAATTTTTTTAAGAAAATGTGTTCATTAAAATCTACATACAATAAGTCATGAAATATTTACAAATCTTCAATATTACTTTTACATTAATAAAAGAAGCATATAAGGAAATTGTGGTAATGACTTCGGATTCTGAATTGGTGGAAGAAAATCATTTTTACCAATTGATATTTATTCTTTAGCCTCCTAACTCAACACTGAGGCTAGGAGGACAATGTGGTACTGATATCAAATTTTGAGTTAATGAATAAAGGTCGTCATAAAATCGAGGCATATGAAAAGTCATCTCTTAGTAGAAGGTTAAGAGTCATATTAACTATGAGAATAATGAAAGAAAGTTTAATACATCTTTATGGTCATCAAGTGTCTGTTATAACAATTAGAATTTAGAAGAGTAGCCAAACAAATAGGAAATATTAAGACAAGGGAAGGGATGTATAAATGGAGCCAGAGGATACAAGGAAAGGAGAGACAATAGTAAACAATGAGTGATATAGTTAGAGGGTCAGAATACATTTTGACCATAACATTTTTTGTGTGAGGCAGGTAAAAATTACATCCTACATTATCAACATAGTTTAAGGATGAGCGAAGAAGGGTGAGACCCAATTAGAGAAGGGGGAGAAACACCCCTTACCCTCTAACGTAGTAGTGATGATGGAGGAGTTAAGGAGACAAAATGTAGAGGCAAGAGAAAACATAGCAGCTTCCAATCGACGATTGGAGGAGTTGTTTGTTACCCAAAATCAATATCAAAGAAGGAATAAGGAGTTACAACAAGCATTGTGAAATCAGTTGATCGACAAACAAGAAGAAGTGATTGTAGACCGAGATTTTCAGCCTTTCTCACCATAAATTCTGGGAGAACCTATTCCCCCTCATTATGTTTACCCAAAAGTTGCAACTTTCTTGGGAATGCAAAATCCAGCAACCCATATAAAAAACTTTTGTGCTCAGATATTAACTTATGGAGGACCAGATTCAGTCCGATGTAAGGCGTTTGCAGGCACATTTAAATTGGTTCAGTAGCTTGCCAGAGGTGGGAGCATTACCTCTTTTGAAGTTTTTTCAAGAATGTCTGTGACTTACTTTGCAACAAATCGGTCAAAACCTCTTAGCCTGGACACTACAAAAAATTTATGTTTTATCGACAGAATATTACCAATGGAAAAATTTTCATAGATAAATTATATTTATTGATGGAATTTTACCTATGGATAAAATTTCGTACGCAAATTACCGAAAAGTAAAATTCCATCAGTAACATTTCCTACACATTATAATCAATAGGTAAAACAGTTGATAAAGTCAGCTTAAGAAATAAAATTCGTAGGTAAATCTGTCAGTAAGTTATTCCGTAGGTAAATCCGTCGGTAAGTTTTGATATAATTAATATAATAACATATAGTAATCAATGTCAATATAATATACACACACATCATTGTTGGGGCCGTTTTTTACACCTGTCACAATCCTACTTTTCCACCTAAAAAATATTCAAATTATTTTTTACCATTTATATAAATTTCAGAGCTCTTCTTTAGGCGACATGTGGCAAGCTCAGACAAACGCACGCACGTTGAAACCCTATTGACAAACGCACGCACGCTGAAACCCTATTGACAAACGCACGCATGCTCCTTGCCAACCTCCAAATGCAATGCATGCTCAACACTTCACCTCCTTCCATAGAAAGAACACTCTTCAGCTTCTACACAAAAAACCCTTCACCTTACACAAAAATAACACTTAAGCTCCCACTGAAAATACACTTCACCTTCCACAGAAACACTTCAGTTTCACCTTCAGATCACCAATGCATTGATGTTCCTTCTTCCTCCGAAAAATTCTACCATTCATCAATATCTTGTACACTGCTACGAAAGAAGAGTTCTTCCTCATGTAAACCAACCAAGCATGTTCGGACCGCTCTTCGTCCTTGTCCAAAAAACCCTATTGTTCATCTTCCTCCATTTTTTAGTTCTGTTCTTTGTCTCACAAATCGTACCCTTGATTGTCTTCCAAATGTGCTTTTCGTCTTCTTCCTCCCATAAATCCTAAATCCTATGCCAGAACAGCTACCTCTCTTCTCCAAAGAAGGTAACTTTTTTTTATTTTTTTGCTTCCATGGTAACGTTTCCTCCAAAGGTAACCTTTTTCTTTCCCTAGTCTAGGTTTCTTCACTGTAGTAGAATTTTTGGACATGTCCTGCTACATTTTTCTGCTTACATGGTGTACAATCGTGAAAGTTTCCTCGGTCTACTACTGGATTTGAACAGTTACTGTGAAAGGTAGCCCTATTCTTCAAAAAGGTAACTTTTTTCTATTCTGGTTACTTTCTTTACAATAGTCTAGGTTTTGTCATTGTAGTGGAATTTTTTTACGTGTGGTGTAACCTTTTTCTTCTTCTCATTGGTTCCTGTACAGTAGTCTAGGTTGTGGAAGCTTTGTAGAATTTTTTAATGTGTCGGGCTACTTTTTTGACTTCTAGTTTCTTCCTGTACAGTGTTTACAGTGAAATTTTTGGACATGTCTTCCTATAGGTATCACAAACCAAGAATGAAAAACCCAAGTAGGCTTCTTCGAAGAAAAACCAGGGGCAAATTTTGTGTCATTAATAGTTCAAATAAGGTACTTTTTTTTCACACATGTTCTCTGTCTTATATTGCTACTTCGTTAATGTCTTTTATTCTGGTGTATATTTTGTTGTATCTGTATTTGTATATGTTAAAGTGTTTTATTATTTTTTTATGTTGGAAAGATTTACCAGGTTATATTTTCAATAATTCTTCATTCGCTAAGGCATTCATATAGTGTTGAGAGCTATTTAATTTACTCAACACTCAATGTGCTTAGCTACATCAAATACCAATACCTCTTTAATGCAAATGTCTAAACCATATTATCAGATTTTGACTGCTCTCTTTAATTTGAATGTCCTTATGAATTTCCAAGTAAATTGAATTGCTCAGTGCATAGAAATATAGTTATGTATATGTTAAAGTGTTTTATTTTTTTAATTTTGGAAAGATTGAGTAGTTATATTTTCAAGTATTATTCATTCTCTAAGGCATTCGTATAATATTGAGAGCTATTTGTTAAATATAAACGGTAGTGTAAAAATCAAGAGGGGGGTGAATTGGATTTTTAAGAAACTTTTTCTCTTTGAAATAATTTTCTAGATTTTAAATAAATATTTTAAAATCAGGATGTGGATTATCCTTAACCTTAAATCAACGCAGTTTGAATTGTAATTGCTAATATGATCCACAATAAAAAAGAGATAGGAAAAGAGAAAGAACACAGAGATTTATATTGGTTCGAATTAGGCCAATCCTACGTGCAGATCCCAATTACCACAAATATGTCATGATCACCCTACTATCTTTAATTGAAATTACAAACACCAATTCATGCAATAACAAATAAAGATAAAGGAAACACCTCCTTAAACACACTAAGGATGAAACACCTCCCCAGACACACTGAGGATGATTCCCACCTCTCTTGACACACAAGAGATGAACACACCTCCCTTAGAACAGATTCAAGGGATGAATTATACCCGTTTAGAAAAACAGTAAAAGAAAACACCTGATTGAGTGTTGAATGAAAGCTTAAGCACAAAGATTACCACTTCCAAAGACTTTAATCAACCTTGAGATAGCAAGAAAGCGATTTTGAAAAACTATAGCGCAAGAACACTTTGAATATTGTGTTTTATCAGATGTGTTGAACCTAAGACATTCTTTTTCATTTTATAATTCAAAAATACATCAAAGTTTCCATTCTTAGGTTGATTTAGCATTGAATTCGCAAAAAAGACTTATTTAATCGATTATCTAAAAAGCTTAATCGATTATATCAGAGTTAAAAACTGGAAAACTCATTTTGCCTGATATAATCGATTAGATTAAGGCCATAATCGATTATATTAACCCAGAATCAATATAATCGATTATCAAAAACACTTCATCAATTATTTAGTTCGTTAAACTATTTTGATTCAAATTTTAAGTGAAATAATCGATTAGACTACGTATCATAATCGATTAAAAGCGTAGAAAAATGTTTTTGCGAGAAAACTACTTGCTCTCAGGTTTGGAAAGGTCCTGAATGGGATTTATTACTTACTCTTTTCATCGATCACCCAAAACAGAACCTTCTAAACTTGAAACTTCAGCTCTTGAGAAAAACTTCATCAATCTTCTCTCTTGAAAGCTTTAAACACTCTTTATGCCTTGCCTTTTTCGTCAAGCAACCTTCCTTTGTGAGATGACACAAGTCTTTAATGTTGTTTAGAGCACTTTAAATCTTCATCATCATAACTTTAAATCTTCATGAAATATCTAGAGGACTTCATCAACACTTGTTCTTGAAATATGCTAACACTATTTAATTTAATCAACGCTCAATGTGCTTAGCTACATCAAATACCAATACCTCTTAGATGCAAATGTCTAAGCCATATTATCAGATTCTGACTGCTCTCTTTAATTTGAATGTCCTTATGAATTTCCAACTAAATTAAATTGCTCAATGGATAGAAATATAATTATTACCCAATTATATGTTCTGTATATTGCTACTATGTTTTTACAGCATCTTTTTATTTCAATAATGAATGTTCTTACCATAAAGTTGTTGTCTTTTTCAAATTCATATTGTCAAATGTGTGATTAGAAACACTGTTATGTTGATCGTCGATTTGCACTTCAATTTGAAGAAGAGTTAGATGGTATCTAGGAATTGGTTGACACCAAAGGTAACCCACATGTGGTTCTATATAATTTGGATTTAGATGAGCCATTGCTGACCCGAGGGTGTTTGGAATTGAGAGAATTCTATAACCTGGAAGGCCACCACTAGATCTTATTTCGATATGTTGGGAAATCAACTTTTCAAATAACTGTGTTCAAAGTTCCGTGCACCATTTTGTCTCTGATGAAATACCAGAAACTTATCACTAGACAACTACCTTATGTTGCTTTTAATTTAAGATTTTCCAAATACCAGGCCAATGCCAGCCAATTGGTGAAACTCTATATATTTCACTTTCATTTCCATCCATTTCAATTTTTTAACTGAAATGAACAATTCATTCATTCATTCATTGATGTTTAATGTTTTCATTTCAGGATTTGGCTTTGGATTTTGCAAACCACATTTGCAAATATAAATTCCACAGTGTTATTCTTCATGGACCAATCAGTGAAGTCAGATGGATCAATCAGTAAAGTCAAATGCAAAATTCTCATCTATAATAAATGAGTGATGAATATACAAAAACACCTAATATTAATCAAATAACATGAATATAAAAAATTTTCTTTTAACAAATACAACTCATGTCCCACATGCCAATTTGTTTTATGTATGAAATATAAACATTTTAAATTAGTTTTATTATTAAAAAATACCAAATATAAAATATTTCTTTTAGACTAGTAGTATGAAATCATGAACTTGGATAACTTGAAAGTGTAATTAATAGTAAAATAACCTTATGCAAAATAATAAAATTTACTATAAAGCAAATGATTCCATAACAACACATTTTTAGTTTAAGAATAATCATATTCATAAATAAACACGTAATAGTAATTATTTATAATATAATATATAGTATTTATATTAGTTATTTATGTTTAGTTGAGTTTAATAAAAGTAATTTAATTTTAATGAGTTTTTATATTGTTAATGGTGAAATTAATATCACTTCAAAATTAGGAGAAATTGGATTGGGTTCTTTAGAGGTGAATGAGAACCCTAACATACTTAAAAATCATAAGGGTGATAATGGTTCTAAATATTTCCAAATCAAAAACACATGTCTCATTGTCTCCCTATCACAAGAGGAACATCAGGTCTTGTTGAGGAATCTCATGATTTGGCTAATGAAGAATATTGTACAAAGAGACTATTTTGCTGCACCATCCGATCAATGTCAAGGTGGATACAAATATATTTAGAATTCAAAAAGACCTTGATAATCTAATGCAATTTTTTTTGTTTGTAATTTGATAATTGCAAAAGAAATTTCAACATGTGGTGTAAAAGTCAACGTTGTTGTCAAATTATCCAAATTTGTGTGTATTCACACAATTACTATTTATGTGTATATAGATATAAATATATGAAAACATGATTTTTTGGTTTTCAAATTATGTTTTTTTTTCTTTTGGTAATTGTGTGCCTCGTTATCAACTCATTCAATTTTTTTTTCTTTTGTATCAATATTTTCATTATTATTATTATTATATATTTTTTAAATTATTTTATTTGTTAATTTTTAATTAAATTAGTTTATGTAATATATTGACAAAGCAATCTCTCTGTTATAGTAATTGATTTAATTAAACTTACATGAATATTAATATGAGATTATTTATGCATTTTTGTGCTAGGAAGACATAATTTGGCCAAATAATAACATTCTTGTGATGATAAATATGTAATAATTATAAAATGAATATAAGTTAGTCTATTATTTAAAAGACTTAACTATCAATATTTGATTCTTACATTAAGAGTACCATACAAATTGATTGGTACGTGCAAAGACTAAAAATTCATGTTGTGTTAGGTATCTTTTAATCGATTTATCATATGAATTATTTGCTTAATTTCTTTTATTTAAACATAATATTAAGTTTATCTATACTCTCTTTCAATTTTTTTTGCTAATGATGCTCATTTGTCTACTCAAATTAATTGTTTCTTCATGTTTAATGAGACAAACTTTAAGACCTAGAAGGAAATAATCGAGATAATTTTTTATTACGTAGATCTTGATCTTGCATTTTAAGTTGAGAAACTCACTCCAACTCTAGAAAACTCGAAGGAGGATAAGGTTGACAAGTGGGAATGCTCAAATCGAATGTGTCTGATGATCATGAAACAATATGTTCCAGAAGTTTTTTAAGGCTCTATTTCTAAGAGTCACAACACTAAAGGTTTCCTTGATGCTATTAAGTGCTTAAAAGCAATAAATTCTAAACTCAAAACAATGTTAGAAGCTCTTAACCATTAACACAATTAACAGGCACCCAACATGTTTGGTTTGATAACCTAAACTTGAAAATGCTGGAGAAGGAAACAAAACCAAAATGTGTACACAATATTTGAAAAGCTCTCACGAAAGCCTAGTTGTTGTGATGCAACTAGGTTGGAGTAAGTTGATTTCATTAAGAACTTCTCTCTCGAAAGGATCGGGGAGAAGACGTAGACCTGTTTTTGAAAAGATGTAATAGAAACAACAAAAAAGACATCCTAAGGAGGACTAATCTCTACAAACAGGTTCATCTTGGAGACAAGGCTTAACGGTTACATTTTTCTCCTCGTTGGAATGACTCAGAGCTTGAGAATGATGAAAAAGAGGGTATCTTTTTAGAATTAGTAGACACAAAAACATCATTTAGAATATCAAGCTTAGCTTAAGAGTAACAATTTCAATAATCCATGAAGAAAAAGACAATAAAGCAAGATGATGAACCTAATGAAGGCAACTAACAATTCTACAATAAAAACCCAAATTGACAAAAGAAGAGGCAAGACAAGTGATGAAGTAGAAGAAATTAGAGAAGAAAAGCATAGTAGTGTACCTGAGAAGAAGAAAGTGAAGAAGACAAATCTATCTGAAAGGATGGAAATATAATTGATAATCCACGTTTTCTACACACATTTTGAGTCTTATTGCATCTCTTAAGTACTTTTCTTTCCCTTAAACATCACATTTAGAATATATTTATATTTTTAATAATAAATAGTAGTTTTAGTAAATATATATTATATTATTTATTTTACTTTATTCTTTTATATTTTTGTACTGACATTTGCCTATTGTTTTGCTTATAACTTTTTTTAACATATGTCATTTTTTTAGAAATTCTTTTTACATTGAAAACAACACACTTGAATCACTATTTATGTTGGTTGAATTTTTAATAAATTCTAGAAATTAGGACAAATGCTCTTCTAGTGTATTTTGTATAGGAATTGGCTTTGTAATTCATTTTTTGTAAATGGGTCAAGTGCCTAGATCAAGGGCCATATGTTTTCAACCCAGTTAAATAACTTAATGAAGGCAAGGTACTAACAGATATGTTTCATTCATTCCAATCGACAATTTAGTTTTGTCAAGTTTTTACAATTTGTTCTTCAATAAAAATGTTTTCTTCACTCCCCCGTATCTTCTAAGATACATATAATAACAAAATTACGTTATTATAACAAATTCTAACAACTCGATTAATTCGGTTAGTCCTGCACAATTCGGTTACAGTTAAATACAAATCGATTATGACTTACTATCATAATAAATGAATAACCAAACCAATCTTTAACAATTACAAGGCCCACAAAAAACCTATAAATATATATTAAGACCACAGGGAGTGATCATTCTACTCTTCTATAAAAATACTCAAATTTATTTGATACACTTACTGACTTAAGGGTCAGAGTGTCTTCTGCCGGTTCAGCAACTCGAAGATCTAGCTCGGTTTGTCTTGGGAGCTCAGTTTCACCTAAATTCACCAATTCAACTTGCAGTGCTCTACAACTCTTTTCCGATAAGAACATTTGACACACACCATGGGCCTAGGTAAAACTTTTCCCAAACCACCAGTTTTATGGTTCTCACTAGAAGCAGGACCATCATATCCTCTTTAGGCAATCTTGACATGGATCCTTCCCCTATCGCCACTATCAAAGCACACACGGACAGTCTCCTTCAGAAAAATGAGAAGATCCTCCACCATACACTCACTAAAATGCAAGCCCAGCAGCAAGGGATCTAAAGGTTGTGTGTGATCAACAGGATTACGCCATGCAGGAGCAGCATCGTGTCGAGCTCAAAATGGTGCGGGAGCCATTAGCAACTTCATCGAGGACAATCATACATAGAGGTTGGTCAACAAGGCCACCCACATAAAACACAAATCTTGTCCATCTTGGTTAAAGCCTCACTCCACCAAGAAGGCTCATAACACTGAGGATCGTGAACATCCAAAGACAAAATGACATTCACTATCTGGCAGATCCCATCATCCTTGCCTCGATAGACATTCACTACACAAGTCGCCGATGGAACAGTCTCGTCGTCGCCCGTATGACGATGACTATTCCATACATTGCTCCACTCCTGGTCACCTAGGTCACAATGAGGGTTTCCATCTGTTCATCAATAACATTCTCAAGGTTTCCATTCTCCGCCATTGGAAGTCTCCTTCTATTGAGAAGTTTGATGAAACCTCAGACACATAGGAGCATATAAGGGCGTGCATGATAAAGGCCAACTTGCTCTCCAAGGATCCTATCGCACATTGTCAGCTTTTTCCAACCATTTTAAAGGGTCCCACACTACAATAGTATTATTATCTGCCTTGTAACTCTATTGATTCCTTTCGGACCCTAAGTTACAGGTTGTCGACTCGGTTTGCCGATAGCAAACCAGTGGTCACCAAAGCATCGCTCCACATTCTTAACTGTTGATTTAATTCAAGGAAGACTGTAGATTTATTTAGAAGATTTTTTGAAGCATTAAATTCAAAATGAATCATGAAGATTGGTGTTTTGATGATGAAGATACAAAGAATATTGCAACATTAAAGACTTCATTTTATCTAAAAATGGAAGGATTCATCATAAAGATTAAAGGAAAAATCAAATATTCAATCATGGAGATATAAAGTAATCAAGGATGGAGATCTTGAAGATTTGTTCAACATCTGAAGGATCATGTTTAGAAGTTTTAGTTTTGGGTGTTGGATAAAAAGAGTAAGTCACACTTTCCCCCCAAGACCATTTCAATCTTGAGAGTAAGTCATATTTTCGCAAAAAGTATTTTCTACACTTTTAAACGATTAGAAATAAAATAGAATCGATTATATAACTTAATATTTGAATTAATCTAGTTTAACGAATAGAATAATCAATTAAGTGTTTTTTATAATCGATTGTATTGTTTCTGGGTTGCATATAATTGATTATGGTTTTAATCTAATCAATTATGTTAGGAAAAATATGTTTTCCAGATTTGCTCTGAAATAATCGATTATGGGTTTTATACAATCGATTAAATACGACGTTTTTACGAATTAAATGTTGAATCAACCTAAGAATGGAAACGTTAAGCTAATTTTGAATTATAAAATGAATGGCAAGGTCTTAGGTTAACACACAACAGATCAAACACGAAAATTACAGTGTGTTGCGCTCAAATATTTTCAAACTCGCTTTCTTGTTCTCTCAAGGTTGATCTTAGTTCTTAGAAGTGGTGATAGTATTGTGTTTAAGCTTTCATATCCATCACACATCAGGTGTGTTCTTTCTTGGTTATTGATTGTTGTAATTCATCCTTTGGATCAATTCTAAAGGGAGGTGTTTGTTCATCTCTTGTCTGTCAAAAGAGGTGGGATCATCCTTAGTGTGTCTAAGGAGGTGTTGTCATCCTTAGTGTGTCTAAGGAGGTGTTATCATCCTTAGTGTGTCTAAGGAGGTGTGTTCATCTTTAGTGTGTCTAAGGAGGTGTTTCTGTTTATCTTTATTTGTTTTTACATGTTGTCACTAGATTAGTGTTTGTAATTACATTTAAAGATAGTGGGGTATATCATCACGTGTTGTCGTGATTGGGCACTCGATGTAGGATTGGCTAAATCCGAACCAGTATAAATCTCTGTGTTCATTCTCTCTTTCCCTCTCTTTTTATTTTATTATATTCGGATCATATTAAGAATTGTTATTCTGACTGCTTTTATCAAAGATTAAGGAAAATCTGAACTTTGAAATTGGAATTGAGATTAAGTTTTGGAAAATTATTTTAAACCAGAAAAAGTTTGTGAAAAACCAATTCACCCCCCCTCTTAGATTTTGCACCGTCATTATCGCTAACAATTGGTATCAAAGCTGGTTTTTGAAAGTTACTCAAAATCAAAGATCCTTATGGCAGGACAAAATCAAACTTTTATTGAATGTGCTTCTATTCATAGACCACCACTCTTTACCAGTAAAAACTATCCTTTTTGAAAAAAAAAGGATGGAGATTTTCCTTAGGTCAAATGATCAAGGTGTTTGGGATGCAGTTGTAAAAGGTCCTTTTATTCCTATAATTATTGTTGATAAAGTGCAGGTACCAAAGGAACGATCTAAATGGACAAGAAAGGAGTACAATGAACATCAATGTGACATAAGGGCATGTAATATGGTATCATCTTCTTTAACTGTTGATGAGTTTTACAGGTTATCTGATCATACAACAGCAAAGGAGATGCGGGACACTCTTGAAGTCACACATGAAAGCACGGAGGATGTTAAAATATCAAGGAAAAATACCTTGATTCAAGAATATGAGATGTTTCGCATGAGCAAAGGAGAAACTATCTATAATGTCCAGAAAAGATTGACCCATATTGTGAATCACCTCAAAGCTTTAGGTAAGAAATTCAATACTGAAGAATTGAATGTGAAAATTTTAAAATCTTTGGACAGGACATGATAACCTAAAGTAACGGCGATCACGAAATCAAAGAATCTTACAAGCATGACAATGACCACTCTCTTTGGAAAGCTTAGAGAACATGAGATGGAGTTAGGCCGCTTCAATGGTGAAGAAGAAGACATAAAAAGGAGAAGTATTACTTTAAAGGCTCAATCCATTAAAGAGGAAAGTAGTGATATTGATGATGATTCAGAATGTGATGATCTCAACAACTTTGTAAAGAAATACAAGAAGTTCATAAAAAAGAAAAGCAACCATAAGAAAGGTAAGAATTTTGAAAATTCAAATTCTAATGATAACTATAAATGTTATGGTTGTGGCAAAAAGGGACACATGAGATCAAATTGTCCAAATCCCAAGAAGTCAGAAGAGAAGGAAAAAAAAATTAAGAAATCCTTCATCAAAAGGAAAAAGAAAGCATATATTTCTTGGATGATAATGAAGTAAGTTCCTCCCAAAGTTCAAGTGAATCAGAAGAGGAAGCTAATATTTGTCTTATGGCGGATGATGCTGAATCCACATGTAGCGAGGTAAGTGATTCTTATCTTCCTAATGATTATGATGAATTGCTTGAAGAATTTCTTAATCTTTGTGAAAAGTCTGAAAAGCTTACATATCTCCACAATAAATTAAAAAGTGATTATAAAATTCTTGAAAAGAAAATTATTGATCTAGAGGAAGAGAAAAAGATTTTGAAAGATGATTTAGAAATGGCAAAAGTACCATGTAAATGTAAATCCCAAATTCCCACTTGTAAAGAATGCAAAGTTCTTGCAAATAAAATTGCTTATCTTGAAATGTCTCTTTCAAAATTTACTATGGGAAAACAAAGTTTGAATAATGTTTTAGATATGCAAAAAGGTATGTATCAAAAGGTAGGACTTGGATATACTTTTAAGGGTAACCAAAGACCCACTAAAACTGTGTTTGTGAAAGGTGAAACATCCAATACAAAGAAGTTTTTTGAAGAGAAAAAGTTTTCAAGAAAACCTAATGTTCCTACATGTTTTTATTGCATGCATAAAGGTCATACAATAAATAGATGCAATATCCAAAGTTTTAGTGTTCCTAATGGGAAATATATATGGGTTCCTAAAGGAAAATTGTCTCTAACTCATGAGGACCCTAATAAGTAATTTTAGGGGATCAAAACAATTCTTGGTTGTCTTGTAGGTTGGTTCCAAATTCAAAAAGTTTCTTTGGTGTTTTGATAGCGGGTGTTCAAGACTTATGACGGGAGACAAAAACATCAACTAGCTGATATATTTACCAAACCCTTACCCTGAGAAAGATTTTATGAGCTTAGAAGGGATCTAGGTATTGTTTATGGTAATTCTCTTGATTAATTTTTTTTAAACTGATTACGTTGATGTTTGAATGCTTAAAATTGATTGAAAATTCTTATAATTGATTAATGTTCTGTTATAATCGATTGATTTCGTAGCATAATCAACTATATGCGTTGTTTTGTGATTGTTTTGAAAATCTTTCTGTTTTAATCAATTATCTATATTTCATAATTGATTATTTTTCTGGGTTTTTTGTTCTAAGTAAGTTTTTGAGCAAATAATCGATTATACTCAAAACATAATCGATTAAATGCGTCGATATGTGTTTTTGAACATTGGAGTTTTGGAACTTGTGTTATTCGTCCTACAATGTTAATATTTTATCCCCAACGAATTTATTTGCATTAATTTCATAATTTGGAGGCAGATTTACACTTCTATAAATAGTAGATTTGAGAATCAAGTGGATTTTTTTTTATTTTCTCCATTGTATTATCTCAATCTTGAGTTCAATGATATGCTTAATTAGTCAAATGTGCTTCTGTTGTGTTTCAATATGTGTTGGTGTGACTCTCTGTTTTTTTTCTGTAACTTTTTTATTCTGTTCAAAAAGGGGGAGAAAAATATATGTGATTGATTGAGGGAATATCAAAAATATCTTAAGCATTAAAAGCAAAGATTAAGGGGGAGAATAAGGAAATATCTTTATGCAATATACTTCTGAAAATTCAACGATATTTGAATATTTGAAATTTGAAAACTCTGATTGCAAAATTAATTTATATAAGATTGCCTATATTATTTCCTTTATGGACCAACATTTATGATGGAGATATCCATACAATATTTTGTAAGTTTTTCTTCAGGATATCAATCACAAGTCTTTAAGTTTTTTATCATCATCAAAAAGGGGGAGATTGTTGATTTAATTGAAGGAAGACTGCAGATTTATTTAGAAGATTTTTTGAAGAATTAAATCCAAAATGAATCTTGAAGATTAGTGTTTTGATGATAAAGATATAGAGAATATTGCAACATTAAAGACTTGATTTTATCTAAAAGGGAAGGTTTCATCATAAAGATTAAAGGCAAAATCAAATATTCAATCATGGAGATATAAAGTAATAAAGGATGGAGATCTTGAAGATTTGCTCAACATCTGAAGGATCATGTTTAGAAGTTTTAGTTTTGGGTGTTGGATAAAAAGAGTAAGTCACACTTTCCCCCCAAGACCATTTCAATCTTGAGAGCAAGTCATATTTTCGCAAAAAGTATTTTCTACGCTTTTAATCGATTTGAAACCAAATAAAATCGATTATATAACTTAATATTTGAATTGATCTAGTTTAACGAACAGAATAATCGATTAAGTGTTTTTGATAATCGATTTTATTATTTATGGGTAGCATATAATCGATTATGGTTTTAATCTAATCGATTATATCAAGAAAAATATGTTTTCCAAATTTGCTCTGAAATAATCGATTACGGGTTTTATACAATCGATTGAATACAACTTTTTTGCAAATTAAATGTTGAATCAACCTAAGAATGGAAACATTAAGCTAATTTCGAATTATAAAATGAATGGCAAGGTCTTAGGTTAACACATAACAGATCAAACACGAAAATTATAGTGTGTTGCGGTCAAATATTTTCAAAGTCGCTTTCTTGCTCTCTCAAGGTTGATCTTAGTTCTTGGAAGTGGTGATAGTATTGTGCTTAAGCTTTCATATCCATCACACATCAGGTGAATTCTTTCTTGGTTATTGATTGTTGTAATTCATCCTTTGGATCAGTTCTAAAGGGAGGTGTTTGTTCATCTCTTGTCTGTCAAGAGAGATGGGATCATCCTTAGTGTGTCTAAGGAGTTGTTTCCATTTATCTTTATTTTTTTTTACATGTTGTCACTGAATTAGTGTTTGTAATTGCATTTAAAGATAGTGGGGTATATCATCACGTGTTGTGGTGACTCGGCACTCGATGTAGGATTGACTAAATCTGAACCAGTATAAATCTGTGTTCATTCTCTCTTTCCCTCTCTCTTTATTTTATTATATTCGGATCATATTAACAATTGTTATCCCGACTACTTTTATCAAAGATTAAGGAAAATCCGAACCTTGAAATTGGAATTGAGATTAAGTTTTGGAAAATTATTTTAAACCATAAAAAGTTTGTGAAAACTCAATTCACCCCCCTCTTGGATTTTGCATTGTCATTATTGCTAACACTAACTTGCATCTAATGATAGCAATGCATGCTCTCCCGGATGGGCTTCGTCCCAGCCCGTTCTTGGACACCTTGTTCGTCGATCCCCCAGCAAACATGGATGCCCTACGCACTTGGGCAACACGTTACATTAGTATTAAGGAAAACTCTAAGAAGCATGAAAGGGAAACAAATACCAATCGCCCCCATGGTTCCAACCAAAAAAAAACTTAGCTTCTTTCAAACACAAAAGGGTTAAGTTCGATAGCTACACGCCCCTTAGTGCAAGTCAAGAAGTCATACTCCAAGAAGCCTTCAACTTGGAGTTGATTCAAACTCCTCTTGTTAAGCCCTCTCCCCCTAATGTCGATCTATCCAAGTGTTGTAGTTGTTAAGAATGGAGCCTTTTAGTTGGTCAAAACTTTGAAGATTTAATGAAGTCAACCTCATTGAAGCTTATGAAGATCATTTTGTGATTGTATTTTTGTGTTTCTAGGTTGCCTTGTAAGCATCTCTCACTTAGCAATTCATATGATCATTTGATAAGCTTGGATATGTTGATGAAATCTATCTTGATCATCTGCATATTTTTAACAGATTAAAATATCGCATTAATCTGTTAAAATACTTTTGAAGTATTGAAATTAACTTCAGTTGGATTTTTAATGGGTTAAAGCATCAGTTTAATGTGTTAAAAATGCATAAGATCTTGAATATTTTTAAGACAGGTTTGTTAATCTGTTGAAGATTATTTTTCAATAGATTAATTGTCTTTGGCTCAGATATTTCACAGTTTGGATATGTTTTATTATTAAAAACTTGAACTGGTCCATTAATTTTACTGTTACGTAAAATTAACAGGTTAATTCGAGTTTTAAATAGGTTAAAACTATCAGTTTTTCTGAAAAACCTCTCTCTATATAAATTGTTTTAATTTCAAATTTAAAACAGATCTTTTACAAATCATTTTGAAATGCGAATTGAGAAAGAACCTTTCTGAGCAAGAAGAACTGTGTGGGCAATCCAAGACTTAAAGATTTTATCCTAGAATTTGGTTCTTGAAGAGATTACTTAGAAGATCCTCATTCAATTTCTGTTTTGATCTTAGTTTGTAAACCAGGTGATTTCGTTTCTTGTTTGTGTTTCTTGTAATTGTTTCTTATCGACGGATTTTATTTTGCACAATATGGTGCCAAGTTTACTGGCGAATTTTTATCGATGGAATATTTTACCGACGGATTTACGGACGAATTTTATTTCGCACAATATGGCGCGAACTTTACCGACGAATTGTGATCCGTCATTAAAATTTCGTCGATAATTTACAATTTTCTTGTAGTGTGAGTAGCCCGACGCTACAATACCAAGGTCAGAGAATGAGTTTTTCAAAAGGGTGACCTGACGTGGCAAAAGCTCAGAGATGCCCAACGCGACAAGAGTGAAGGCAAACTGGGTTATTATAACAAATCCTAATAGCTCGATTAATTTGGGTAGTCCTGTGCAATTCGATTATGGTTAAACGCAGATTGGTTATGACTTACTATCATAATTAATGAATAACCAACCCAATCTTTATCAATTACAAGGCCCACAAAAGCCTATAAATATATATTAAAACTATAGGAAGTGATCATTCTACTCATCTCTAAAAATACTCATACTTGATACTTTTACTGACTTGAGCATCAGAATGTCTTTCGCATATAAATCACCTTCCGGTTCAACAACTCAGAGATATAGCTCGATCTGTCATAGGAGCTTGATTTCACCTAAATTCACCAATTCAGCTTGTAACGTTCTCCAGCTCTTTTTGGATAAAAACACTTTCTTCTTCTTCTTCTCAAAATTGTCTCTTTCACTTCCTTGCTTCCCGTTTCTCAACCCATTTTTCATTGTTTTCTTGCGGCAAAGCTTCAAATTGAGTAAGAAGTAGAAGGTTACGTAGGCTACAAGTACCGAGCTTGGTGGTGATGCAAGTTGTTCTCTTCTCTTGAAACTTGTATGATTACTTTTCTTTGAGAATGGCATGAATGCTTACTGAATCTCATTGGTTTCGGTTCTACACTTTTAATTTCAAGAGAATCAAATGATACTTTGTTTGTCTAGAATTCAAGAATGGGAAAAACTTGGGGAAATGATCATGGCTTGGTTTGTTGTTTGCTTTAGTTTAGAAAAGTAGTTCCTATTGTTTGTATCTTTTCAATCTTGTCCCAGTTTTGCATTACGGTTCTTTTCTTTTAGCTCTTTCTTGTTTTGCAAGATTAGTTCATAGTTTGCTCATCTCAATTGAGTTGGTGTTAGGTTTAAACTGTTACTTGAATTTTACATTGTTTACACAGTGCAGTGTTTACTGTTTTTCGATTCAATTGCACCATGCCTTACTGTTTTTCGATTCAATTGCACCATGCCTTACTGTTTTGTATTTCTTGTTGTTCCATTCATCTTTACCCATTGTTACGTTGCATTTAATTGTTAAGTTTACTGTTTTAGTTAATTCTGTTACTTCGTTAGTAGTTAATTTCTGTTTTTAGTTAATAAGTAGCTAGTTAGGTAAGTAGGAATAAGTTACTTGTTCTTGCTTTAATTTTTTCAATTTCAGTTTTTCATTAACTTCAATTTAAAAGATTATACATGTACGTTTAACTAATACCTATGACATACCTATACATAAATTTTGATTTTTTTTTATAAAATTTGTGTTTTTTTCTACACATTCGTAAGATGGTATTAGATAAAGATAGATACATGAAAATGATTCATGTAAGATTTCAACTTAGTACAATCTTAAGATTGTGTACTTACTAAAAAGTAGGGTCATGGTCCCATCACACAAGCTTATTTTCTGTTAAAATCATAATCCATATATCATCAATAAAAAAATTAAAATAATATATTGAATATTTAAAAATATTCAAGTCATGTAATTATGAAAAAAAATAACAATTAAGTAAAATGGAAATAAAATAAAAAATAAAAAATAATTATAATTCCAATAATTTGATTAAACTTGATTAAATTAAAATAATAATTAATGAAGTAATTAAAAATTAAGTCCCTTAAATTCTAGAATATATTGTAATTATGAACTATAAAAAGAATAAATTATAAATAAGATTCTTCAAGTGAAAGAGTGAACCATTCTAAATATTGTGACTACATGTATTAATTTGATTATATCTTTGATTTTAAAATAATTTGGTGAGGGTAGAAATTTTGTATAATAATAATAGTTGTAAGAGAATTCCCATAATAAGTTGAAGAATAATTGAGAAAGGGAAAGTGAGGAGGGGAAGAAGTGGAACCCACTTTAGTTGAAGGGATAGGCATAGGCATAACAGAAATAGAATGAATGAATAATAGTGATGCATTGTCGTTTTATTGCGCGACATCGTACGGAAGGTACATCCCCTGTCAATCAAATCAAATCAAATCATCACCTGCCAATGTTTTTTTTTATATCTATTTAAAACATAACTACCCATTTTATTTATGCATCAAATCTAATAATAATAATAATAGATCTAATGAAAAAAACATATAAGATGATGTTAGATTTTATTTTGATAAAAAAAAGTTCAGTTTGTTATACGGTTCTATTTATAATTATTTTATTCATTTAATATTTTATTATTATAATATTTTTTAATTTTAAATATCTTCTGATTTTTCTTAAAATAAGTCAATATAATCTTTTTTTTATCAGTAAGTGATTTACTATACTCCCATGTCACGTGTTAATGTACTAAGGTCTATCATAAATTTAATAAAAATAATTATATTGACTTATTTTTTGGAAAAAAAATTAGACTAAGTTGAGAACATTCAAAAGATAAGATGAAACTAAAAATATTATTATAATAAACGAGTAAAAAAGTTGTTAAACTTATTTAATTTTTCTATAAAACTAAATATTTATCCTGTATATGTAAAAATTTGTTATCTACCATCAAATGTTACAAAGATATCTAACAAATTATTTAATAACATAAATATAAAATAAAAACTAATTTTTTTGTTACTATTTATTCTTCTGTATCGTAGTATTGTAAAATTTTGTATTACATCTCAATTAAAGTTTTTTTTTTCATTTTTCATCTACAAAATATTATAATTGTATAATTTTAATCTTCATACACCACTTACGAAAATTGAATTTTAACCCTTACAGTACTTTTTTTTTTTAAATTTAGCAAATTGAATTTTTAACGATACAGTATGATTTTCATTTTTTAAAATTTGTCAAAGTTTGTTAAGATAATATTCTTACAAAGATTAATATTGCTTTACAGTTCCATTCACTAAATTACCTTTTGCTTGATCTGATTAAAAAACACTGGACATGTATGTGAAATAATAAATGTATGATAATCAACCGTTATATCTTAATATTATTATCTATTTATATAATTTTTAATGAACTTTTATAAGCCCAAATGACTATTAATCTTAGTGATTATTAAAATTATATAAATATATAAACTACCAACAGATTTATAAATAAATTTGATTTTATATTATAACTTATTGATAGATTTTAGTTTGTATATCATGTTACCAGTTTTAGTAAAGAATTTTTACTGAAGACCAGTGATTTATAATAAAATACTAATAAAATTAAATTTTATCGACATAGTTTGCTAACAATTTTGTTTTTATTAATAATTTACAATTTTCTTAAAATAAATGCGTTAAAATAACACATGTTTTAAAGTTTATTTATATACATAATTGATTGGAAATGTTTTTTTTTATTTTTTCTATTATAATAATAATAATAAAATAACTAAAAATAATATTAAAAATAATACATAATAAAAGTTTAAATTATTATAATGATAAATAAAATTATTTAATCTCTTATATTCATTCCTTTTTCAATTCGTCTAAACAATCTAACTTTGGTACTCTAATTGTTTTTTTTTTTTACACCATCACTTGCACTTCGTTTGGATCATATTTTGGATCATATAAAGGTAAGTTTCTTAAAAAGAAAAAGAAAAAGAAAGAAAGAGAAATGTTAAATTTGATAAGATAAAAAGAAGAGAAAGTGTGAAAATGAAAAATGGTGTAGGATAAGAAATTTCAATGTAAATGTGAGTAAAAAAATATGAAAAGTAGAAATAATACAATGTAATCAATTACATTCTACTAAAAAAATCAGTGGTTATTTTTTCTTACCACAAGGTTACAAATATCCTCAATCCATTATATAATGACGAAATCTAATCATTCATTATATTGCTGATAAAAAAAAATATATATTATGATTTTATTTTTTATTTTTTTTATTTTAAAACCTTTTTTAAGAGAATAATAAGAATATATAAATAATAAAAATTTAAATAAAATAATATTACAATAAAATTACTTTTCTTATCTATCTTTATTTCTTCTCAACCAAACTACCTCCATTTCCATATCTATTTCTTACATCTTTTCTCTCTTTTTGATAAAATACCAATAGGATAAAATAATAAATATTTATTTTAAAGTCTATTACACACACACACACATATATATATATATATAATATTATTTCTAATCGATTATAACTTTTTTTCATTCTATGATAGTAATAAATATTATTATAAATAATAAATAAATTTATTATAACAACACACAAAATGGTCTAACTTCTTATTCATATCCATTTCTACCGGAAATCCAAACGATTTTACTATTTTACTTTTATTTTTTTTCATGATCTCTCTTAAGTAAATAAATGTTAAAAAGATAATCATATACATAAAAAAACTTTTATGTTATATATACTTATTTAATATTTATTTATTTATTTATAGTTTTTATTATATTATATATTTTATAAATTTATAATCTTTTTAAGTGTGTATTAGATAAAGATGAAAAATTTAAATTTAAATTTAAATTTAAATTAATAATTTTCATTTTAAAATATATTAGATGAATGGTAGGTAGAAGAGAGAAGAGTGTCCTAGCATAGTGTAGTAGTGTTCTGAGTTTGTTGTTTTGGAGAGGGATGGGTGGTGTCCTCTTTTTTTCATATCATGGAGTGGGGTTGAGTGAATGCCACTCCTCCAGCTTTTCTCCAGCTGTCTGCAATCAATGCCATTCCACTTAATATCAATGTCACCATCCTACCATTCCATTCCTCACATTTTTTTTTTCATTCAATTCTGCACATTCTCTTCCAACTTTTTTAATCTTATCTCACAACTCAATATTTTATACCACACTCCAATTAATTTTTTACCAACTTTTTCACACCACTTCACACTTCAAATGTTACTCAACAAATGGAGGAATGTTACTCAACAAATGGTTTAAATCAAGCAAGCACGGATATACCAACATTCATTTAACATGCTAATGGGAGTATAAATATAACTCACCACCTAGATATGCCCTTTTGTAAAATAAACTGAGAAACTGTACTCAGATACCTCTGTCAAATAAAACAACTTTAATTAAACAATATAATGAAATGGAAGAAACACAACATTATCATTATTTAATACAAAATTTGACATTTATAATACTCAATATAAAATATTATAAATGTAAAGATAACAATTAAAAACTTTATTTAGTTATGTATTATTTTAATATAATAACTTTTCCTTACATCACTCTTCCAAAAGGAATCCCATACTACAAATCTTATACCCTTGTCTGTCATATAATTTTAAAACATGTGAGATATTAATGCTAGAGATCTTGGTTATTTCGTCATTTCACTAGAAATATCCCATTGCTGCTTTTGCTTTCCTCTATATAATGCTATAGTGATGCGTGAAGTGAACTATGAGGTGTATTGGTTACAGGGTTACAGGGCTCTCTTGATATAGATTTGAAGTTTAAACTTCAAACCCCTTTTCCTTCAGATTCTGAGTCTGCTATGGCGCCACGCGTACTTCTTGTGTTGGGGATGCTGCTGCTGGTGTGCCATGTTAAGGTACACCAACACACCAGTGTTATCTCACACTAATTAGTTAGTAAAACCGTAGTTCCAAATTTTTTGCCATGCATGGTTTAGTTTACCAGCTTCTGTCAGCTGAGTATGATTTTATTTACATCTATTTTCTTCTAAGTTTTCATCTTCTGTGGTTTGTCATGCAGGTTTCGTCTGATCCAAAGATAGAAGAGGAAACAGTAGAAGAAGAACTACAGTTTCCCAATGAGCCAGTATGCTTTATATAATAAATTATAGTCTATTATTCGTTTTGTACTTTTCAGGCTTTACACATGTTTTTTCCCTTACAAATATGTTTTTATTAAAATTAATCTTTATATTTGACAAAAAAGACATATTTCAGTCTGCATTTAAGGATAAAAAAATTACCATTCTTGAAATTTTTAATGATAAAAAATTACATGAACTAAAAAATCTCATTCCATTACTATAAATTGTGACTCTTGTTTGAATTTTCTGCAGCTTGTGGTGAGAGACGGGAACAGAAGGCTAATGCTAGACATAGGTAATTAATCTGAGACAATAACAAAAATATTGGTAGTGAGGTTCTTTAGATACCCTTTAAATTGTGAAGCCAAGAAAAATAATGAAATGAGAGAAAAGAAAAATGAAGTTTGATGATGCTATTGGCTTACTTTTCAGATTGTGGTGGGTTGTGCAAGTCAAGGTGCAGTGCTCATTCAAGGCCGAACGTGTGCACTAGGGCATGTGGCACGTGCTGTGTGAGGTGCAAGTGTGTCCCACCTGGTACATCTGGAAATAGGGAACTCTGTGGAACTTGCTACACTGGCATGACCACACATGGCAACAAGACTAAGTGCCCTTAGACAAACAAATCTCATTGACCATTTCTTCTTCATTCATTATGCACTATTCTACTATGTGGGTGCATCTCTGTTTGCTATGGCAATCAATGTTGCTGCACTACCTTCGCTATGTTATTAGACTGCTAGTGTTTTATTTAGAGGGTGTGTTCTAGTTTGTGCCTGTATGATTAGTACTGTGATGAGTATAAATTTTCTACCTAAAGAGGGACATTACCATTTCTATTTACCCTCAGTGGGAACGCATGTCATAACTACTGTATCAAGAGGCTTGATTTGATTGAGTTTTACATATTTTGGAACAAATTTAAAATAGGAACAATTATGCTAAAGGATTAGTTTAGCCTTTTATAATAATAGATTCTGAAATCTGTTTAGGGTGATAACAGAAATGGGACCAAAGAGTGCGAAAGAATGTCATGGACCACTCCTTTTGGCGATGATGGTCTAAACTCTAAGGATGACCTTAGATTCCTATTTTGTTCATTTGCGTAAGTCTAATTTCAATAGTTTGTTTTGTGGTCCTTGATTTCCTGGCACCAGCCCAACAGCGACTGTGACGTTTATTTTTGTACTGTTGCTGCTATCTGATGGGGAAACAGACCATAATATGTTTTCATTGATACATTATTATGCTTCGTGATCACTAATCAATAGTATATAAATATATACACATAATCTTGAGTAATGGAATAGGCAATGAAGAAAATTTTAGCAGAACTTCTCTATATGTTAACTCTTTAATTTCATTTTACAACATGAACAAAAGAAGAAATTTCAGAAGTAGGCCAATTATGGCAAAGTACGTAAGCCAACCCCAATACCATTAACATAAATTCCAATAAATAAGCATTAGACACATTCTTTTTCTGGTAATAGACTCGCTTTATTTATGAGAAAAACACTAAATCATTATTTACTGAGTGCTTTCGGTTCTGTGCGATCGAATTTCAACAAAGTTAATGAGTTGTTCAAATCCAAATATCTTAAAAGACTAAATGTATTGACAAAAATATTGAGGTACATTTATCTAAAAACATATATCGCGTCACAAGGTCCCTAATAAAATTATACTACGAGACATTATTTGTGCTTTGTTACACTTACCATATTAAATAGCATAAATACTTCCATGAAAAATGTAAGAACAAATAAAACTAACCTTTCTATAACTTCTGTACATTCTTGTTCTTAACATAAATTAATTTAATTTTGGCATATAAAGAAATTAATTTTTATTTTTTATATCCTTAAAAGTGCTTATTGAGAATAGTTTTCGAATGTCTTTAAATTAATGATTTGTCAAAAAGTAAACTTAACACTGCCATTTCTTAAACATGATTGCCTTTGTTATTGTCGTAGTCACATCCGAGTGTTATGTTTCTGTGTGATTTCTGACCCATTTTTGCAGTTAAGCAATTCAATATTCCAAAGTTTTATATTTCTGTTGCTTCAGATAGAACCTGAGAAGTTCAATGAGTTAAATTTTGTGAATAGTTCAATTTCGCCGTGAAAATGATGAATGAATTAGTGAGCTTGCTAAAACGTTTTCACAGCATGTCAAGAGAGTAAAATAAAAAGTCTGGTTCAGATTTAAAGTAAACGATCACTTAATCGAACCAATTTGACCCAATTTAATTGTTTTTGTTTGATTTATCTGGCCAATCCAATACCATGAACACCCCCTGTTTGGTAGCTGTTGAATGCCTCCGAAAGTCTATGGCTACTTATGCCTGTTGGGCCAGTGGTTTCATCTGCTTTCCTGTACCAACCAGTCTCAGGACACATCTAATGGAGCAAACTTCTGGAAACCAGCAAGCAAAAAATACTTGATCGCTACAGACTTCACCAAAGTCCTCGGTATATGTATTATTCGGAGGCATGGGAACTAGCATACCTAAACAAACCAGAGAAATTGTGTGTGCGTGAGGTTGTGAAGAGTCTAGAAGGGATACAGAGTGATCCGGGTGATGAGGGTTTGGTGGTGAGTTGCTAACAGGCAAAGATAAAAAAAAGTGAAGATATTAAGAGGAATGCCTCTAAATGGATTGAAGGTACAAGAGCTGATAGTCCAGGTGGGAAGTCCAGAGAAAAATAGCAGCCGAGTTATAAAGGTTTTGATGACAGGTTTGGGTAAATATAATTGATTCTACTGGCAGAGATAAGGGAATTTCCAACAGTAAAACACTATCTGTCACCCTCAATAGGTAAATGAATGTACACAATATGAATTTGTATGTTTATATATATATATATACATACACACATATATATATATATATATATGTATCTACTTCTTAATATGTCCCCACAATGTCTGTTGTGATGACTGAAAAGCGTAGATGCTGGTGTCATGTAACTTGTACAATCTTGAAGAGTGTGCTAAGACTTAATGTGGTGACTACAGGGTGAACACAAATATATTTTATTTACACTACTATCCCTATGCCAGATGCACTGCAGCAAAATTTGAAAACGGTAATCAAATGCATATGCTGACAGGCGTAAAATGTGGTGACACTAATCTATGTTGGCTTCTTTTTGTAAATGAGATCATATAAAACCCTGCTTCAGAGGATGACGACCAAATTCGGGAACAAATCACATAACGAGCATTTTGGTACCTGATATTAAGGAAATTTACATCTTGCAAGCATTGCTGTCTTTGCATACTTCACCCTACAAAGACGACATAATAGATAAACACTTAGAATCACAAACTTTATATTATCAAGCATATCAAAGTTATACTGTAAGAACAGAAAAAGCATGGGTCCAGAAGAAATATTTAAAAAGTCAAATTATTCAAGAACTCTGTCATTCTAATCCATGTATACCATATTTCAGTGTTTAGTTGTGTTGGTATGAAGCAATAGATTAACATCATATATACTTTTGTCAATTACCTTATGCATTAAGTCTTATTTTGTTCATTGTAACGGGCAGAGGCACAATAATAAGTCCTTAATTTTCGCAGCTTAATCTCAGGTATAATTTAAATAAAAGGGATACAGACTACTAATAAAGGCAATGGATCATAAATTCAATCTGAATTATCAAATGTATTTGATGGCAAAGAATCCCATTCTTTCAAAATTCATACTGTTCTCTAACTTCGAAATTTTTTCCTATTAAAATTTCCTTGGCATCTTCACTTTTTATGTTTTATTCTGCAGACAAGTTCTGTGCTGAATTTAACATGATACTTTTTGAGCTGAATCTATGTACCTTCTTCTTTCGAGCTTCTAATATTTCTGCTATAGGAGGCCGTCCTGGAAACCAAAAATGGACAATTAACTTACAAGTTGACAGAATCTTAACATAGTCACACTGGTTACATAACCATAGAGGAATACATGTCTTGCTTTCAGGGAGCGAAAATTATTACTATATAAATAGTTAGAAATGAAAAATGTAACTAAAAGTGATAGTCTTTACTCATTGATGGATTGATTCAGCCATCAAATGTTTTAGGATAGCCTACCCCAATAATTCTGAGCTTCCGACACTTACTTACCTGTAATTTGAAGGCGGTATTTAGCCCAGACACCATATACATAATCAGCCATTTTAGCAATCTGAAAATGTTTTTCTCCATTAATAACATAATATATAAGGAAATAAGTTATATTGTTCTTCAGTAAGCAATAGAGAAAGGATTTGTCCATTTTAGATGAACAAGATAACAAGTCCTTCAAAAGTATGAAGGAAGACTTACTGGTTCATATTTTGTAATTGCATAAACCCAGCCAAGACCAACATGTTCATATAATCTCCTAAACGCCTGCAGAATGCCCTCCATAGTTAATTAAACACGTGCATACATAAATCTTTATTGCACAGAAAAGTAAAGACAGTTTCATATCGGGACAAGTAACAAATTTCATTCAACAAAAACAGATTCATATTTCACTATTATATATCCACTTATAGTCCTCTGGATTTTGGGATGTCTTTTTCCTATTGAATGAAGGTAACTAACTAATGAATCATTAGTGCTACAAAGATTTCGTATTTCAGCAGCAGGGTGCTGTTATCTTGAAACTGGATATTGATATTTAAGTAATACAGGTATTACACCATAATGCATATCGACAATGAACTGTGAGAGTCATTCAACTGCCTGCAGTAATGTTCTAATTTTTTAATTCTCTTGAATTCCATAAAAATTTCTGAACTTAGACTCGTGTGAATATTCCAAAGCATTTTAATCCAGATCAAAGATGACAGAGAAGTGGTAAAAATTCTCCAATTTTAGAAATGAAGATTAGGAAAGAAGCCATACTTCAACATCTGTAACAACAGTTCCATCTGAGAGAATAGCATGAATTCTTCCCATGGCCTAAAAAGCAGAAACAAACAGTCACGTATTATATCTCACGCACCTGCAAGAGATACTTGAAACCTCACATATCTCTGCACAACATCTATAAATTACCACATGTGAAAAAAAAACATCTATACATTACCACATGAGAAAAAAAACATATAAATTACCACATGTGAAAAAAAAAACATCTTAATATAATAAGACTCTTCAAATAAAACAACCAATTTTGTCGGAAGTTTTTAACAATTTAATGAATGAAACAAAGGCGTAGTAAGAATTTAACTTCAGTGCCCAAAAACAAATTAAAATATCAAGTCAGCAAGTAAAGTTTACACTCCATCATAGACCAGTTTGTTAACTTTTTTAATAGCCAAGCATAATTTATGATTGGTTGTCAATGTAAAAACTTTTCCACTCTTGTTAAAATCTTGTTAACTAAATACAATTTACGATTTATATAAGTTAACAAAAGCCTAGGAAAACATGGGAAGTGATTATTGGCACAGTACAAAACGTAGAGCAAAGACTAACAGTTTCATAGTCAAGGCTTTGATTCTCTTCAGGAGAGTAATCATCAGAACCTATATCAACAAACTTGATTGTGCCGTAACTCTTATTCCTCTCTCTTAGCATATTCACCTGATCACAACAACACGCAAAACAGTACTGTATCAATGCCAAAACTCAAAAGAAACGAATTACGAGCATAAAAAAACACGTGTTATGATTTGAGAAACAAAGGAGAACCTCGCGCATGCAGAGGGGACAATCTCCATCGTAGAGCATTTTAATCTTCCAATCTTTTGGTGAATCATCTTTTTGTTTCTTAGAAATTTCAGGTTCCACAGTTGCCTCGCTTATGGCTCGAATGTAGAGGCGAGACCGCGTGGGAAGAGCGTTGAGGCGTGGATGAAGAGAAGGTGACTTATGGAATTTGAGAGTGCAGTTGGAGAGCGGAAGTGAAATGAACGTTGGGTTTTTGGGCATTGAAATGAGAGAAACAGAAGCAGCTGTTGCGACTCTCAGAGGGAGAGCCATTGTTGCTTGTGTTTTGTGGTTGTGTTGTTGAAAGAAAGAAAGCAGAGGAAAGGTTGATTGAAACTGACAAACTTCATTCTTAACCGCAAACACTTGGAGTGCGTGGCAACTTCGGAGTCACCTATGTTAATTGTCGTCACAACCTCTTTTATGTTAAATTTTTTAAAATTATATTTTTTTTACTTACATATAAAATAATTTTAATTTAGAAAAATTCATTTAAATTTTTTATCTTTGAAAAATGTTTATAAAAAATTAACTTAAAAAAATTATTTGGTAATTAGGTACTTTAATGCATATATCATGTGGAAATAAATTGCAAGGAAAATGTCAATGAAGAAAAAACAATCTATCTAACGCCTTTTTTTCTAACTCGCAAAACTTTATTTCAAAACAATTTTTTAATAGGTGTAAAATCACGATATGCTATGCAAATGGTAAACAAAGAGAAAGAAAGATATTTTCAAAATTATGTATTGATAATTCGATGTGAATATAAGTAATAGAGTGAGTGGAGTAATTTTTGTAACTAAAAAGATAAATTAACTAAGATAAACATTAGTAAATCAAAATAAAATCATTATAACGTCATAAGTACATTTAAATAGAAGAATGTAAGAGAAAATACAAATCCAACAAATGATACTATAAAGTATGAGAGATATTAACAATGACAACTATCCCCAAAATACATTTTTATTTGTTAGGCTGTCGAAAAAAAAAGGTGATGACCATGTTTGTTTTTTTTATCATTTTATATATCGTTTTCTTATATATTATATTTAACGTAAACTTTTTTAAAACATACAAATAAAAATGAAAATGATAAATAAATGTCTTACATTTTTTAAATCATTCTAATATTTCAGATGTTGGTTTCTTATTAATGTTATTATATATATTAGTTTTTAAATTAAAATTATTATTATTTTATAGTATAGTTTGGATGTTTGAATAAATATAAGTGATATATATATATATATATATATATATCATTATCTTATAAAAAATTAAGTGAAGGGTACATGAATTTTTTTTTCTTGTTTTTTTGAATTGCAAAAACATACACTTTTCGTCCAAAAAATTGGTATTACATTTTTATTGTTATATGAAATATGCCATCAGGTAATATAATTAATTATATTATATTATATAAATAAAAAATAATAATAATAATAACAAAATTAGAAAATAATAAAATTATTAATAATAAAAATAGTAGCAATAAATTTATAAAATAATAATAATAAAATCCAAAATAATAAAAATATTAATAATAATAATAATAATAAAACTACAAAATAATAATAATATAATAAAAATAAAAATTTATAAAATAATAGTAATTAAATAAAAATATTAAAATAGTGATAATAATAATAATAATAATAAATATTAATAATGAAATTTTTAAAATAATAGTAATATTAAATTAATAAAATATTATTATTATTATTATTATTATTCCTATTACTATTATTATTAATGATAAAATTATAATTTAATACTTAATTAAAATTAATTTATAATAATAAAAACAATTTAGTCAATTTATTAATATATCGTTATATAATTCCTTTTAATGTTTATTATATTAATTAAATCATTCACAAATTTTTTTATAAAAAAATTATTTCTTTATACTTTTTACTATCTTTCTTCTTATTTTCATTTGAAGTCTCTCAAATTCATTCCTAAATTCATCAAATTTATTTTTCCCTTCTTTCTTTGTTTCTATGTTCATATTCTTAAGTGTTTTTAAAACTATATTAAATACCATAATAGATTATTTATATCATTATTCTCATACTAAATAGGGATGACAATCAAATTTGCAGACTACACTTGTGAAGATCAAACTATATTTATTTTCTGAGTTTGACGAAAAAATCAAGTTGACTAGATTCGTGTTTTTCTTGTTTTAAAAAATTGAATTTGAGGTTGGAGATGGGTAATGCAATCCCCATCTCATCCCCACACTGTCTTTAAATGTAAACCTAAATCCTAAAATTAATCTTATTTCTACTTAGTATCTCTTCTTATTTTTTACACATGAAGGGGGTTACCGTTTCTTTCTTTGTAACCTTATGCTTAGTGTTTGTTTTACACTCTTCTCTTTTCTTTCACTCTTCATTCAATCTCTTTTCATCTTCTTAACTTTGATTTTTTTCATAATTAAATTTTAAAAGTGTCTTCGTTATGAACAATATAATTGCTATAATTTTTTATAGTTTAGTCTACTTTATTAGGTTAGGTTTTGTTATATTTTATATAAGTGAACTGATGAAGAGCAACATTACTACTCATTTGGAAAATGATTATAAGGTTATCTGATATTTGTTTATTTGGAATTTGTTTATTTTATATAGTGTGTTTTGAATAATTAATAGTTAAAAATTATTTATTTATTAGTGTTATTAAATATGTATTTCATATTTATTTTGAAGGATTGTTAGACTTTATATACTCTGTTTTGAAGATTAATAAATTAAACTTAATATTTATAAAACAAAAACAACATTATCAAACACTTTTTTACATACATATTATAATATAAAAATAATAAACTAAAATATATTTTATCAGTAAAATAATTTAACATTTGTAACATTAGAAATCTTAATTAATTTATATAAGAAAACAATATATAAAAGAAAAATATGTTTAATATTAAAATATTTAGTTTATGTATATTTATTTTTAATCTATTTTTAGTAATATATATATATATATATATATATATATATATATATATATATATATAACGGAGATGTTCCGATCTCAAGTCCTTTGAGATAACATCGTTAGGGTCAATAACTGCATCTAAGGTATTGTCCGCTTTGGAGTTTAGAACTCCGTCACAGTTTTGTCCTTAAAAGATGTCTCAAAAAGTACCAGGAGGAAAGAATATATAAACTATTTTTTGTCTCAACTCCTTAACAATATGGAACTATTGGGTTTACTGGAATATAGGGCGAGGAGGCAAAGTTGGTTCCGCCCCGCCCCAAATACATTAAATTTGTATTGTTTTATTTTTCAAATATTTTGTTTAGATATGTTATTTTAAATATATTAAATTTTAATTTTCTTTTTTTGGATAAATATGCCAATGACCATCACCATAAAATATTATTTAAATATTAAATAATTATTGACAATTCAAAAATATTAGTATTGATAATTTTTTAGTAGTTTTTTGGTTGATGTTATTTTTTAGTGAATTTTTTTAAAAATATTTTCAACTTTACTCCTCAAGATTTTTCTGATTTTTTCGCAACATGACACTCTTCTATTATTTATTGTTCCAAATAGTATTCTATATAGCATGTCAGAATCTATAAATTAATTACTAAAAATTTATTTAAATTTGGATTTTCTAGGAATTAAATGTTGGGTTGGATTTTAATTTCTTAATTTTGTTTTTACAAATAAGATGAGAAAAAAAATGAAATATAAATAATTTTAAAAATAGACTAAATATTTTTATTCAAATAATGTTTTTATATTTAAGAATTATTATAAAAAATTAATATATAAGTACAATAATTGATAATATTTTTTAAAATTAATAAATGTAATTTTTAATTATTAAATTTGGAAAAAAAATTATGTATGCTAGAAATTCATTTTTAAGGGATTAAAATAAATAATAAAAGTTTATATTTTGATTTTTAAAATAATTATTAAATAGGTCATTTAAACTTATAAATGATTAAAAATGTGAAAAAATTAAAATTAAAATTTAAAGTTGATAAATTTTAAATATTATAATATTTACAAATTGTAAATTTGATACTGTTTGAAATATTTGTAAATATAATAATTAATAAATTTAAAATGTTAGTAAAATATTATTCTTAATTTAAATTATTAGTTTAAAATCTTTATCAATTTAGTTTCTGTTATTTACCTTTCTTTCCTAATGTTAAATAAAATATTTAATTATTTTTTAACTAAATACTAATATATTTTTCAACTATATATTATTTTATATATTTTTAGTTAAATTGTTTCTTAAAATATACAAAAAAACTTATTTGAAACATAAGTATTTCATGTTAATTTTTAATTATCTTATTTATCTTATTTTAAATTTTTTACATTGTTAATCATATCTAACTTTAAATTATCTATTTAATAATTATTTAAAATTAATTATTAAAATAAGTTTTTATTATTTATTTCAATTACTTAAAAATAAACTTTTATCAAAGTACAAAATTATCTATATAATTTTTTTCTAAATTACAGGAATATTCATATGTTGTCCATTGATTACGCCTTTGTATGATCTTAGTTGACTCACTCATAATAATTAAAAATTATATTTATTAACTATTACAGTTTTTTTAAATTATTATCAATTATTATATTTATATATTAATTTTTCTTTAAATAATTTATAAATTTAGAAAGTTTAATTTTTAATAAAATGATATTTAGTCCACTTTTTAAAATTAATTTAATTTATTAATAATTATTTTTTGTTTCTAAAATTTTTCTCATTTTATTTTTAAAAAAATTAAAAAAAAATTAGTCTAGATTTAGTTTGTGGGTAATTTAATTATAAGTGGTGTTTTAGTAAGTAATTGACCAATTACATTGATGATTGTGACTTATTACAGACTATTTTGAGAAATATTTACTGGGACAATAATAGGAAGAATATCATATAGAGAAAATGGATCAATTTTTTTGTATTGAAGTCAGTCAAAATTATATTTCATTGATGTTGATAACAATTAGTTAGGATGACATTGATCATTTTATGACGTTGTCGACTTTTCTATTGATGTCAGCTGAAACTTTTTAAAATTGACATTGGCAAAAGAAAATCCTAGTTTATGTTGTGTTAAATTTTTTCCCATCAACATTTGAATAAAGAAATCCTAATCAAGAATTTTTTTCTTCAAACAAGATTCTCAAAACTGCAAAATCCTTGACACAAAACACCATTTGGAAATCCTCTAAAAAAAACGATAATTCAAATAAGAAAAAAATGTATAAAACCTTGAGAAAAAATTATGATGGGAAACAACAACTTGACAACTAATAATACCAAATTATGCAGCGAAAAATTCTCCCAACTTGTAAGAATCTGTGAAGAGCAACAGTAATAGAAAAACTGCAGAAATAATCACAAAAAAGACACAAAATATTTTAATGTGGAAAACCCTCTCAAAGTAAGAAGTAAAAAGCCACGGACACAAGCCAATCAATCAAGCTCCACTATGATCAAATAAGGATACAAGAGAGTCTAATCAAACGCATAAACAAATGCTTACAACCAGAGCCAATACCACAAAGCAATAAAACTTCCAAATTGAAGAACAAAAGAAGAAGAAACCTCAAAACAGAGCTACTGTGCGAAATTAATATCTCTAACTGCAGACCTCCAATTCACGATCCCAACGGTCAGAATGAAGAACCACGTGTTACGGACCTGCTGTAAAATTTCCAGCCCGATCCAACGATGAACGAAGCGGGAATCATGATTTTACAGAAATCAGTCTGTGTGTATGCGAACCAGTTTTTCTGCACTCTTTTTCTCTTCTTTCTCTTCCCAGTGGCTGCGAAAAAGTAACACTCTCTTGACCTAGCTGACCCCTCTCCACTTATCTTAAGTGAGACAAAATGGGCTTGACAAGTTTGGGCCTTTTAAACATATAGTTGGGAGCCCAACCCAACATATCTCCCCCCTCACAACTATGTGGAGGTGATCACCAATCCGGCGATCTCACAACAAGCTTCAAGCTTCAACCTTGGTACCGCTTTAGTCATCATATCAGCACCGTTCTCATTAGTATGAACTTTATCCAACTCCAACAGTTTAATATCCAAAGCATCATGTATCCAATGATACCTCACATCAATATGTTTGGATCTAGAATGGAAAGTTGGATTCTTACCAAGATGGATTGCACTCTGATTGTCCACAAATAATGTATAATTATCCTGAACAAAACCAAGCTCCTGCAAGAATTTCTTCAACCATAACAGCTCCTTGCATGCTTCAGTAATGGCAATGAATTTAGCCTCTGTAGTAGACAATGCTACACACTTTTGTAGCCTTGATTGCCAAGCCACAGCTCCCCCTGCAAATTTAATCAAGTAGTCCAAAGTGGACTTTCTGGAATCAATATCTCCAGCCATATCTGAGTCTGAGTAACCTATCAAAATAGGCTCATCACCTCCAAAACAAAGCCTCAAATCACTAGTACCATGAAGATACCTCAAAATCCATTTCACAGCATTCCAGTGCTCTCTACCTGGATTAGACAAAAATCGACTGACTGTACCAACAACATGTGCAATATCTGGTCTTGTACATACCATTGCATACATCAAACTGCCAACCGCAGATGCATAAGGAACTCTACTCATATATACCTTTTCAGCTTCATTTGAAGGACTCTGTTTAATACTCAGTTTGAAATGAGTTGCAAGAGGAGTGTTCACTGCTTTAGCATTTTCCATCTAGAATCTCTGCAACACTTTCTTAATGTAGTTCTCCTGTGATAGCCAACGTTTCCTTTCTTTTCTATCACGCATAATGTTTATGCCGAGAATCTTTTTAGCAGCTCCCATGTCTTTCATGGCAAATGACTCGCCCAATTGTTTCTTTAACCTATCAATCCTGGAAACATTTTTCCCAACAATAAGTATGTCATCAACATACAACAATAGGATAATAAAGTCATTATCAAGAAACTTTTTAACAAAGACACAATGGTCAGAAGTAGTCTTTTTGTAGCCTTGGTCACACATAAATGACTCAAACTTCTTGTACCACTATCTTGGAGCCTGCTTTAAACCATATAGACTTTTTCTTAGTCTACACACATAATCTTCCTTGCCTTCAACAAGAAAACCATCTGGTTGCTTCATGTAAATCTCTTCCTCCAAATTACCATGAAGGAAAGCTGTTTTCACATCCATCTGCTCAACCTCCAAATCAAGAGTAGTAGCTAAACTTAACACAGTTCTGATGGATGACATCTTCACTACAGGTGAGAAAATCTCATTGAAATCAACACCCTTTCTTTGTCTGAAGCCTTTCACCACTAATATGGCTTTATACCTTGGAGATATAGAATTACTTTCTTGTTTCACCATGAAGATCCACCTGTTTTCTAAGGCTCTTTTGCCCTTAGGAAACTTTACTAAGTCATAAGTGTGATTATCATGCAAAGATTTCATTTCATCTTGCATTGCATCCAACCATTGTTGTTTTTCTTCACTCTCCAAAGCTTCTTCAAAACACTCAGGTTCTCCACCATCAGTCAAGGTCACATACTCATCAGAAGAGTACCTGGAAGACGGTTGTCTTTGCTTACTAGACCTTCTGAGAGGAACTTGTGGAAATTCAGGTGTATCATCAAGATCATCATCATGTCTCATATCATGTTCCTCTTCAGCATCATCAATCGGAACCTCTAAACCATCTCCAACTTGTTGATCATCAACATCATCATGTTGCTCATTATTTTGAGCATCAGTCTCAACATCACCCAGATTGTGAATAGGCAACCGCATCGGATTACCATCAGTCAGATTATTATCTTTCTCAGGTGTGGTCTTCTCCAACCTGTTAATATCTTCAATGGTCTGGTCTTCCATGAACTGCACGTCACGACTTCTAACAAGCCTTTTCTCAATAGGATCATACAACCTGTAGCCAAATTCATCCTGAGCATAACCAATAAAGATACATTGTCTTGTCTTCGTATCTAACTTTGATCTTTCATCCTTTGGAACATAAACAAATGCCCTGCAACCGAAGACACGCAGATGGTCATAGCTAACATTCTTGTCAAACCAAATTTTGTCTGGCACCTTAGTATTCAATGCAACTACAGGACTAAGATTAATAACATGTGTGGCGGCAAGCAATGCCTCTCCCCAAAAATTCTTAGGCAACTTTGCTTCAGAAAGCATACACCTAACTCTTTCAACCAATGTCCTATTCATCCTCTCTGCTAGACCATTCAATTGAGGAGTTTTAGGAGGAGTCTTTTTATGTCTAATACCCTGCTGCTTGCAATACACATCAAAGGGTCCACGGTACTCACCACCATTATCAGTACGAATGCATTTTAGCTTCTTGCCTGATTGCCTCTCAACCAAAGCATGGAATTCTTTGAACTTCTCCAACACCTGGTCTTTTCTTTGCAAAGCATAAACCCATAGTTTCCTGGAACAATCATCAATAAAGGTAACAAAGTAAAGTGCACCACTAAATGACTTTACCTTCAATGGACCACAAACGTCAGAATGCACCAATTCAAGCAACTCTGACTTCCTTGAGGGAGGATGCTTCTTAAAAGATACTCTGGTTTGTTTACCAGCCATGCAATGAGAACATTTCTCCAACTCTGCATTCTTCAATCCCAGAAGAACATCCTTTTTAGCTAAACAATTAAGCCCTTTCTCACTTATATGACCAAGCTTTCGATGCCACAAAGATGCCTCCGTATACACATCATTCACACTGTTCTTAGCAACCAAAGCTTTAGTCCAATATAATTTAGAAATTTTCTCCCCTCTAGCCATAACCAAATTACCTTTAGTGAGTTTCCATTTACCAGAACCAAAGTGATTATCATAACCATTATCATCAAGCAAATGCACAGATATCAGATTAAAACGAACATCTGGAGCATGTTTGACTCCTCTAAGTAATAACTGCACTCCCATGTTGGTTTGCAAGCAAACATCACCAACACCAATAACCTTAGAGACACCATCATTACCCATCTTCAACACTCCAAAATCACCAGGAGTGTAAGATGTGAAGAACTCCTTCCTCGGTGTAACGTGCAATGTAGCACCACTATCAATTGTCCACATGCTCTCATCTGATACAAGATTGATAGACTCATGGTCTTGAAGAAGAACAAGATCACCACTTGTAGTAGTAGTGACATGATCATTATCATGATCCTTCTCCTTTTGCTTGTCTTTCTTTTCTTTGTTCTCCTTTTTCCATCGAAAACAATACTTTTGGATGTGTCCAATTTTATGACAATAATGACACTCCACATTCTTGTATCTGGACTTGGACTTACTCCTGCTCTTCTCTCTACCACCATTCAGTTCCCTTTTCTGACTTCTCCCCCTATTTTCTGTGACAAGCACCTCAGACTGAGATGCAGAACCATGTGCCTTCCTTCTCATCTCTTCATTAAGAGCACCACTCTTTGCCATTTGGAAAGAAACAACGCCATTAGGGGCTGAGTTTGTAATAGAAACTCGAAATATCTCCCAAGACTCAGGTAGAGTATTCAGTAGCCATAGTCCCAAAACTTCATCATCAAATTTGATGCCCATTCCTGATAATTGATCTAAGAGCCCTTGGAAATCATTTAAATGATCTGAAATGGAAGAATTCTCCCTGTACCTCAAATTCATCAAGCAATTTAACAAATACAATTTATTATTGCCTGACTTAGAAGCATACAAAGACTCAATCTTCTCCCACAAAGTTCTAGCATGTGTCTCATTAGCAATGCGATTATAAACATTGTCTTCTACAAATTGCCAAATAAAACCACACACCTGCTGGTGTTCAAAGTCCCATTCTTCATCAGACATAGAATCTGACTTTTGTGTAACAAAGACAAGAAGATGCAATTTCTTCACAAAAAACAAGTCTTTCATCTTACCCTTCCACAAATGATAATTTGTACCATTCAAAGCAATCATCTTTGTATTTGCCTCCATAATTCAAACAAGTAAATATAACCCCAAACCAAAGAGCTTTGATACCACTCTGATGGGGGAAACAACAACTTGACAACTAATAATACCAAATTATGCAGCGGAAAAATTCCCCCAACTTGTAAGAATCGGTGAGGAGCAACAGCAATAGAAAAACTGTAGAAATAATTACAAAAAAGACACCAAATATTTTAACGTGGGAAAACCTTCTCAAAGTGAGAAGTAAAAACCCACGGGCACAAGCCAGTCAATCAAGCTCCACTATGATCAAATAAGGATACAAGAGAGTCTAATCAAACGCATAAACAAATGCTTACAACCAGCCAATACCACAAAGCAATAAAGCTTCCAAATTGAAGAACAAAAGAAGAAGAAACCTCAAAACAGAGTTACTGTGCGAAATTAATATCTCCAACTGTAGACCTCCAATTCACGATCCTAACGGTCAGAATGAATAACCACGTGCTACGGACCTTCTGTAAAATTTCCAGCCCGATCCAACGGTGAACGAAGCGGAAATCGTGATTTTACGGAAACCAGTCTGTGTGTATGCGAACCAGTTTTTCTGCACTCTTTTTCTCTTCTTTCTTTTCTCAGTGGCTGCGAAAAAGTAACACTCTCTTGACCTAGCTGACTCCTCTCCACTTATCTTAAGTGAGACAAAATGGGATTGACAAGTTTGGGCCTTTTAAACACATAGTTGGGAGCCCAACCCAACAAATTAGAACAACTGCAAATGAATCCAATGTGAATATTATGCAATTTCTCAAAAAAATCTCGAGGTATTGATTATGGGTTTTGCTTAATAAAGTTTTAAGAAGACTTCTTTAGCTTAGAGTGTATTCTCTCGTTCAAAAAGTTTTGAAAAGAATGTTTCAAAAATCAAGTAACATATAAATTTTAAATGAGATAGATATTTAAAAAATACAGCGTCACTTTAATGTGTTAATTTAATTCGAAGGTAAAATTAATGGATTAGCTCGTTATTTTAGTATATTAAAATAGACAGGTTATATATCTAATTCAAGTTCTAGAAAAATAATCAATTGAAGACACATTTTAACATATTAAAAAAATAATAGGACATTGAACTTGCTCAAGGTTCTAAGCTATTTTAATATATTAACATGATAATCTAATAAGTTAAAATGTTACTTATAGTCAATTCAGACTAATCAAGAACATTTTAATAAGTTAACACAATCTTTTAATCTATTAAAATTTTGTGTATTACTAACATAAGTTCTAATCCTTTACAAAAGAAGCTTTTCTACTAAATATGTGATCAAATCAAGTGATAGAGAAAAAGATTTCATGAGATCTAGTAATAAATATATTTTTCCTGATGTCTAAGATTTTCAATCTTAAAAACTTTAAGGAGAGAGGTTGGATTCATCAAATCTCTAAACTTGTAGTGCTTCAAATATTAACAAAAAGTAAATGAGTTAAAGTTGCAAAATGACAAGATCGTCAAGAAGGAGAATTTTTTCACCCACAAAGCTCTCAAAGTTTAACAACTCTTAGATAAGCCTTAAAACGATGAAGACTTTGAGTATAACAAAAAGATGAAGAAAAGAGGATACCTCAAAACATTAAAGCTCCCTCACAAGAAAAGTTGACAAAGAAAGAAATCCCTTGTGACAACATAGGAAGAAGTGTTTCAGAATCAAAAGTGATTGACCTATACCTCATGGAAAATATATACATTGATTGACTACTCATTAGACGAGTCTAACAAAGAGGTTGATTTACCATACTTGTGTTGTATTATTGAAGTTTATTATGTGATTCTTTCAAACACTTTTCTACTCTTTAAAGCATATAGAAAAAGGATTCAAAGTTTTTGTCAAAACAAACTAAGGAATTAAAACTTCACTATGTTGACTTCTTCTCTAAAGAAAATTTGTCAAATACAAATGAACAGTTGAACAATGAGTCTAACAACTTAAAAGAGAAAATTTAAAGTCTCATATTTTCAAAAGAAAAAAGAAGAAAATATATTTTCAAAAGTCTAAATGTTTATCACATTTCCCACAACTAATAAATTACTTACAAGGAGAATGAATAAACTTTGTACAATGAAGACTATAAGTATAAGATGTATGAAGTTTCTAGTGTCTTTATCTTTATATTCAAGTACAACCATTGATTTGAGAAATTTTATTACTAAAGAATCTTTGCATGCTAGATAATGTAATCAATTAAATCTTCATGTAGAGATATTTGATATAACTTGCTTGTATGATCAACATCTTCACATAAAAAGCCATATTTCCTTTCTTGGCTTAAAGTTGTATAAACAAAACCTAAGCAACCAGTAAAGTTGTATAAACAAAACCTATGCAACTAGGGATAACAACAGGTAGCTGTAGGTTTGACTATACATTTCTCGTCTTTGAAGTAAAAATTCATACACGTACCCATTGAGTATGAAATTTGTGTTTCTTGTTCTCATCAGGTAGCAAGTACATCCGTACCCACGCCCATACCCGCTCTTGCACTTTCCCATATATTAATTAAATAATTTTTTTACAAAGAATAAAAATCACAACAAAGAAAATATGGTATTATCCAAGACTCATTGTCAAAAGAACACATTCTTTTCTTCAGGGTCAAATTTCAAGGAACAAACTATAATTGCATAAATCTTAAAATAAAGTTTTAGATAATAATTGCATATGACAAGTAATTACAAAAAAGATTAAATAAATTACACATAATTAAACTTTTATAACATCTATTGTTCTACAAATGCTGAAAGTAGAAATGACAACAGGTTGGGTCGGGCGAGAGTAGTGCCTACTCACTACCCGTCTCGCCCAAAACAATTTGCCATGTTCATCGCAGGGTATCTGTGGAAAAAATACTTGCGAGTATCTATAGATAGACGCAAATATCTTTTATTTTTTTAATTTATTTTTTATTTTAAGATAATAAGACTATTCTAAAATAATTATTTAAAATATAAATTCAAATAAAAAATTAATTTTGAAATATAATTTAAATAATTTTTCATAATAAAATATTTGTGCAAATAAATTTGATCTTTCTAAAAGGAAATATTTAAATAAGTTGGACCATAAAGTATAAGTTTTAAAAAATTAATCTTTTTAAAACAACTAAAATTTTATAGACATAAATAAAAAATATATATAAATAAAATTAAACTCTGAACAATTATTAAAATATTAATATTTTTTTTATCAATAACTTTATTTTGATCACTTTATTTTAAAAAAAATTAATTAATATCCGTGAGTCAGACCATGATACCCGTACCTGCCCTATCAATAAGCGAGTAATTAAAATATCTGTATGTGTTACTCACAAGTATTCGTTTAAGATATCCATTTACTACCCATCAGGATATCCACAGGTGATTTTTTTTGCCATTCCTAGCTGAGAGGGAAAGTGGCTTAGAAATCAAAGTGAACTTTGTGGATATTGAATGAGTTGAACAATTGAGAGAGAGAATGAAAAAATGTATAGAAAAAAGTTCTTTAAATAAAACAAAACAAAAGATTAAAAAGAACAATGAAAATAAGTTCTTTTAAGTTATCCAAAAATCTAAGAATATTTTAGTAACTTAAAACAGTGACAGAGATGATAATAAAAATAGGAAAGATATAGATATTTTCATCCACATTCTCCATATCTAATTTAAAAAATTAGTTACTATCCATACTTATTTCTAATTAATATGAAATTTCTCATCAAAATTGTGACAAATTTGAACATAGTGGACGAGTTTATTTGTGGTGAGTGCATACAACACATATAAACATATAATATGTTACATTTCCATTTAAGACTAGTGTTGTTAGTGTTTGTAGTTGATTTGCAATCAATTGTTTCCTGATTGAGTTATATACGTTGCAGTAATAATTTTTTTTATGTAAAAGACTTGGTGTGTTAGATGCTCTTTTGAATGATTGCTTAATTCAAGTAGTGTGTCTTACCAAGTTCATAGAAAAATATATAGAAAAATATTTGATCGTGGTGGTTACGTATAATACATTAGATGCTTAAACAATATAGATTCTCTAGTGTTTATTATAAATGTATTAGAAGATTTTGTAATTAGCGTAAGATATATCAAAATATAAGGAATGAAATAATGAATTCAGACACTTAGTTGTATTTATAATTATCAAAACTTAAACTAAGGGTCACTTCTAGACTCGTATTAAGCTATTTGGGTCTTGATTTAGACAATCTTATTAAAACAATTTGACGATGATGATGTTATGTTTGTTCTTCTAGTTGGTTTTCCTTATTATTAATCTTCTTACATTTTTAGTACTTATATGTGTTTGTTAACATTAAACTACTTTGGAACTGTCATAACTAATTCTAACTTCTAGATTTTAATACCATTAAAATAAATTTATTTTGGGATAATACTCAAAAGAACAATATAGATACAAAAATAAGTAAATAAACAATTTTGATGAAAAACAAAATCCAATATTAGAAAGTTTTATATGTGTTTGTTAACATCAAAATACTTTGAATTTTCATAACTAATTCTAAGTTCTAGATTCTAATACCATTAAAATAAATTTGTTTTGGGATAATACTAAAAAAAACCATATAGATAAAAAAAAGTAAATAAGCAATTTTGATGAAAAACAAAATCCAATATTATAAAGTTTTTTATTATCGATTTTATCTCAATATATTGTATGCTTATTTCAATTTTTGATTTTCACTATAATTCTTATTAAAAAAATATGTAATTTCCATTAATTTTTCTTCATTTTATTTTTATTGAATTGTGATAATTACTAAACCAAACACATAATTCCTCTAGATTCTATATCATTACTTGACGACAATGTACACTTGGATTTTCATGCATAGCCTTTTCCACAACACCGCCATCTACATATAACACTAGGCAGGCATGATCAAAGGAGAACACCCAAAATGACCTAATTTAGTAATTATCGACTAAGACAAGAGCAATTAAAACATACTCAACCAAAAAGAATATCACAATGACATTAAAATACAAACGTGTGAGAGAAATTTCTTTACGTCCTTTTTCTTTTATTTATTTAATATTTTTTATTATTATTTTAAATTTACTTTTTGAGTATCTTTTAATTAAAAAAACTAGTAGCAATTTAATAATTAAAACAATTCATACACGAGTTATCAACTGAAAAAAAGAGAAATATGAAGAACTTAATTTGTGCGATTAAATAATAAAAGAATAAAATCATAGAAACCAAAAGTAGAATTCAATTTATATTTTAATTATTATAATGGATTAAAAAAAGTATAAAATAAGTTCATTAAATACTGTGGGAGTTACAAAATATAACAATTTAAAATACATTTTAATTAGTAATAAAATAAAAATACATTTTTAACGGGAATTCCCATCTTGAGGGTGGTTTTATTGGTTTAGTAATTTCTTCCTTAACCTGTCTCAGTTTATTTTTCGACGTCCTTTCACAGCAAAACGCTTGAAAATGGCGTTCTTGTTGAACAAAACAACCATTGCTTCCCATTTTCGATCCCACTCCCAGGTATTGCTATGCCATGCTTTTGTCTATAACATATTGAATCATAATAATTATCAATTTCATATATAAATTTCGGTTTTCTTTTTTCTTATACTGAAAATCCCTTTCGTGAAATCAGAAGACTGAACATTCAGCTTCTTTTCCGCGCCGTCGATTCCACGTTGAACCTGGGCCTCGTGAAAAAGCTGTAAGGTTTAAGTTTTGTTCATTATTACATTTGTTACAAGTAATATTTGCACCTAGATCACCTATTTTTACTCATAATTACTTTGATTCCAATTGCCAAAAGAAAAATTGGGTTTAAAAGACCTCTTTCATGAAGTTAGTCAATAAAAATGGAGGGTTTTCTTTTGATAGATTCATTTTTTAAGCAAATTTTGGCATTCGGATTAGGCAAATTTCTGAAGTGTGATTTTGATTCTGTCTCCACGAATTTGTCTTTTCACTTATGTGTTGCAACGAATAAGTAGAGCATTTGCTACTTGCGGTACCTTGAAAGAGATAAAACAAGTCTTTTGTATTTTTTCTAATATTATTTTTTTTGACCTTTTGCGAATTCGTTGTAGAACTTCACTTAACATGGTCATCGGTCTTGGCACATTATTGTTTAGCAGACATAAAGTTTGTGATTTCTTTGTTTGCTTGTGCATTCATTTTTACTGCCTGGATTTTTTGTTGCAGCTCTTAGCAGAAGATTCAGCTCTGAAACCATTCAAATCATACAAGAAGAGTGTAAAACAGCTCAAAAGAATTGGAGATGTTCTGACAGTCGTTGTTGTTGCAGGTGTGCTTTCTTTAAACTCTGATTTTGATTAAACGAGTGAGGGTTTGTGGATGGAAGTTGAAAGACTTTGATGTGAAAAAATGAAACTGCGAGGAGAACTTTATCATCTCTTAAGGATTGAAGTAGCTTGTTAAGGAGCTAAAAGATTCTATGCTTGTTTGAGCTGGACTTTGTTGTGACAGTTTACGTACTGGAATCTTAATTCTGGTAGTTGCTAACTTATTTGAACGGGCCTCATTATTTTTCTTTGTATGTTGTTTTTGTTTCATTTCAAATTTGTTGGCCTTACTCTCATTCACACATCATTCTAAATGTTAAATTTATCCTTGTAGTCTCAATAAACTAACTTCGAAAACCATAATTTTGAAGAGAACTTCATGATTTTTAAATTCTTTGTATCAATTTATCAAAGCAGTTAACAACATGGAATTGTTTTTTTCCAACATCAATAGCTTCCGTTGATTCTAAGTTGCACAATTTTAGAAAAAAAAATCCATGTAATTGCTTAAGTTGAGAATTTGATCTAAGTTTTGTCTGATAAGATATTGCCAATATTTTTATGATTTAATCATACCTGGTTGTTTGAGGAGGGCGTGTGTGAGAGGAAGTGGTCTTGGTAGTGTTTCCAAATCAAATTAACCAGCTAAATTTACATAAGGGAGTCTTCTTTTGGTAAGCTTCAGAGGAAAAATAAATTTTTCAAATCTGTTTGAAATTGGTTTTTCTGAGGTCAAACTTAAGAACAACTTAGATGGAATTATGGTCTGAGCCAGATTTGTTTTTTTGGCTTAGGCAAAGCCCTCGGTGATTTGGAACTACAGTATGCGTTATTGTATCTGCAGGTTGATTGCTGAGACATGATTACTTCGCAAGTAAATTTGGATTACGGAATATGATAGATTATAAAAAGTTTATTATGAAGAAAATTTCTGAAATAACATTGGAAAAGAGGGCACAGTACTCTTTAATCCTATGTGTGTGACTTTTAGTTTTTAGATATTGTCATTGTTACAGGTTTGTTTGTGATAGAGCCAATAGGGCATATTTCTTCCTCAGTAATATTCTGTGTACACGTTCCCTTTCTACGCAGATAATTTCCTCACATGTTAGTAACTATATCATTGAGCAATATCGTCATTGTTGTTAGAAATAACGACAGTGTAAAAATCAAGAGGGGGTGGATTGGATTTTTAAAAAACTTTTTCTTTTTAAAATAATTTTTCAGATTTTAAATAAATGTTCTAAAAACAAGATTCGGATTTTCCTTAACGTGTGATAAACACAGTTTGAATTGCAATTTGTTAGAATGATCTGTAAAAAAATAAAGAGATAGGGAAAGAGAAAGAACACAGATTTATACTGGTTCGGATTTAGCCAATCCTACGTCCAATTCCCAATCACCACAAACACGTGATGATCACCTCACTATCTTTAATTGAAATTACAAACACCAATTCATGCAATAACAAATAAAGATAAAGGAAACACCTCTTTAGACACACTAAGGATGAACTCACCTCCTCAGACACACTGAGGATAATTCCCACCTCTCTTGACATACAAGAGATGAACACACCTCCCTTAGAACAGATCCAAGGGATGAAATATACCCGTTCAGAAAAAACAGTAAAAGAAAACACCTGATTGAGTGCTGGATTGAAAGCTTAAGCACAATTATCACCACTTCCAAAGACTTAGATCAACCTTGAGAGAGCAAGAAAGCGGTTTTGAAAAACTTTAGCGCAAGAATACTTTGAATATTGTGTTTAATCAGATGTGTTGAACCTAAGACATTGCCTTTCATTTTATAATTCGAAAATACTTCAAAGTTTCAATTCTTAGGTTGATTCAGCATTGAATTCGCAAAAACGTCGTATTTAATCGATTATCTAAAAGGTTTAATCGATTATATCAGAGTTAAAAACTAGAAAACTCATTTTGCCTGATATAATAGATTAGATTAAGGCCATAATCGATTATATGAACCCAGAAGTGATATAATCGATTATCAAAAATACTTAATCGATTATTTTGTTCGTTAAACTATTTTGATTCAAATTTTAAGTGAAATAATCGATTAGACTTCTTGATCGATTAAAAGTGTAGAAAAACGTTTTTGCGAAAAAACGACTTGTTTTCAAGTTTGAAATGGTCTTGAATGAGATTTATGACTTACTCTTTTTATCCTTCACTCAAAACAGAAACTTCTAAACTTGAAACTCTAGCTTTTGAGAAAATTTTCATCAATCTTCTCTCTTGAAAGCATTAACCATCCTTTATGTCTTTCCTTTTCCATCAAACAACCTTTCTTTGTGAGATGACACAAGTCTTTAATGTTGTTTAGAGCACTTTAAATCATCATCATCAAAACTTTTAATCTTCATGATATATGGAGAGAACTTCATCAACACTTGAACTTGAAATATGCCAACAATTGTTACTTGCATAATTGTTTAAAGGTTTATTTATAGAATTACTTTCAGCAGTGAAAAGAATATTCTAAGATGTTTCAGATTTTTGTAAAAAAAAAAAATAGCTTATTGAAATCTTGATTTCTCGGTTGTTTCTTTTCATGGACCCCTTTTACTGCGTTTTGGCATTGTTCACAACTAAGAACATCTGTGAATAATGTCATGACAGCACTCATTAATTGATGATTTTGCGCACACTAAATATTCTGCATTACCTATCTCTGTGTATTTTGAATATATGCTAGTTTGTAGTATGTTACTCCTTCTGAATTAATCATACTAATTTCTCTTCCTGTTCCATCTTTTCAATGTTCTTGTTTGCTTATTTCTGATGTTTCAGGATGCTGTTACGAAATATATGTTAGAGCTGTTGCACGAGAGGAAGCACAGAAACAGTAGTAACATTCTGAAAGTTCTTGATAAAGCAAATATTGAGTTAGTTTTGTGTTTTGTTTTACGTTGGTGGCAACAATTTGGACTTTTATTGGCCATTTTAGAATAAGTAGAAAAGTATTTGAACCAAATTGCATGTGAATTAGTAGTTTTTTCACCATTCCAGATGTATACTGTCTGATGATTACAATTTCGTGGCTGTAGTGTGGGAAACAGAAAGGACTAGTTCAACTAAGTTTGAGGGCGAGCAGTTATCTAAGGGTTGGTTGTGATGATCTGTCAGATGTTTAATACAATTTTATAATCAGGCTTTGCCTGAAGGGAATTGTAATGTGGTGGTGGCCAATATATCTTAGCAGTATCATTTGCCCATCATTGTTTGGAGGTTAAAATTCCGCCTAACATTTTTTAAGGTTTAAAGCAAAGTTGGAGGTGATATTTTACTTTTTGAAAAAATTAATAATAATTTTTATTTTAAATTAATGATTAATTAATTTTCAACTCAGAAAGAGTAATGGAAAAATTCGTAGCTTTATGAAAACAAGTGAATTTTCTTATTTAGAAGGAAACTCCGTTCACCCAAAAAGCACACATTTTTTTGGTGGTATAGTATATTTAATTTTGACAGTAATTCCTTAAATTTGGAATAATTATAGTTTTGGATTTGTAAATTAAAAAAGCTCCCTTTTGTCCGAAATATTAAATTTGAATGACCAAAATCAGTTATTTAGGATTTGAAGAGGTAGGTTTAGGGTTTAAATATGAAGGTTTAAAATTTAGGATTTAACATGGACGTGAATAGAAATTTTTAAAAGAAATTGAAATTGGAAAAAATTATAAGAGTAATTTGATTATTTAAAATTAGAAAGTTTTAAAATTTAAGATTTTGAAATTATTTATTCTCTTCTCATATGACCTCCCAATATGGACGTGTTGCGTATGTGCGCGGTTATATCAACATTGAAGAAAATCAAGAGATGTGTAAGAGGATTGCACAAGGCACGACATAACTTTTTACTTCCAATCATCAAACCTTCAAAAGGAAGTAGGGTTGGTTCGACACCTATACCCCCTTAATGCTAGTCGTGAGGTCATCTTAAGGGAGGCATACAATTTGGAACTCATCCTGAGTCTACTGGTCAAACTGTCGCCTTCCAATGTTGATCCATCTAAAAGGTGTAGCTATCACCAAAACATCGATCACACTACCGAGGATTGCTGGAAGGTTCGTGACTTGATTGAGGAGCTTATTTGTTCTGACGCCCTCACTCATTTTGTCCAGGTTGGGCATGAAGGTCGTGGTCGCGGACAAGGGGGATGACTAGGAGGTTGCGGAAGAGGAAATAGGGGAGGCTATCAAGGTAAGGGACAAGGTAGTCATAGTACATAGCAAAATGCGGAAACCGACATCTACGAAGCATCAATTTAGTAGATGTATTTTCACTCCGTTCTCTCCCACCGATTACCTTTAATAACGAAGATTTCTCTCTTCACAACCCCGATCAAGATGACCCTGTGGTTATCACCGCCACTATGGCCAATTGGAGAGTTAGAAAAATCCTCATCAATCAGGGGAGCTCGGCCGATGTGCTCTATTAGTCTATATTTCTAAAATTGGACGTCTCGACTTCATTGGTTAAATCCTTTCCAGACCCATTGGTTAGATTTGTCGGGGAAAGGGTCCACATTAGAGGATACGTTGACCTCCTAACTACTTTCGGCAACTCAGAATCTTATCAAACTCTGACAGTGAGATACATATTGGTGGAGGCCAACACTTCATATAACGCATTAATCGGGCATCAAACACTAAATAACCTTGGCGCAGTTGTGTCCACACCACACATGACAATGAAGTTTCCCTTCGATAATGGGGAGATCATCATAATAAGGGCCGATGACAAAACAACTCGACAATGCTACGCCCAGTCGCTCAAGATGAGCCCCTATACCTTGAAGAACGCAACATCCGATTGAACCTCCTGAATAATGTACGGAAGACGTCGAAGATAATCACGAGTAGTGCCTCATGATAGCAACCATATTTGATAACCAAGATGCTGAAGCCCAAACCGTCGATCTTGGTGTTGATCTTGACCCAAGAGCCGAGCATGAGGAAGTTGACCCTCGATTTGACGAGCCAATGACGAACGTACACCTCGATGAAACACCACAACACATAACTCGAATGGGTTACACATCCTCTTTTGGTTTACGGGATGAGATTAGGTGTACGGTAATATAGAACGCCGACCTCTTCGCATGGAGCCCAACTGATATGCCCAACATCAACCCAGACTTTATGTGCCACAAAATTGGCCATTCTCTCGCATGCAAGCCTAGTTTCTCAAAGGAAACGTAAGTTCAATGAGGAAAGACGCCACGCCGTTAGTCAGGAGGTTGCTAAACTGCTTCAGGCAGGGTTCATTAGAGAGATCACATATACAACGTGGTTGGCAAACGGAGTAATGGTAAAAAAGTCTAGCGGTAAATAGAGGATGTGTGTTGATTACATGGACCTCAACAAAACTTGTTGAAAAGATACATACCCCTTACCAAACATAGATCGTCCAGTAGACAACACGTTCGGTTTCACATTGCTCAGCTTCCTCGACACCTATTCAGGGTACAATCAAATACCAATGTATGCCCCAGAAGAGGAGAAAACCATGTTCATGACCGAAACTGCAAACTATTGTTACCGAGTAATGCCCTTCAGACAAATATATACGACAACAAGCTTCATTTTACGCATGCACAATGGCAAGCTATTCCGACGAGGTATTGCATCACCATTATTGAAGTGCTTAGATTCAATGTATGGCCGCTCGTGTCATCTGAGTCGGTTACTATTGGCCAAGACTATGGAAGGATGCACATACTTTAGTGGAAAGATGTAACGAATGTAAAAGCCATGGCCCCTTACATATACTATCTGTCAAGGAATTACATTCCATCACTATACCATGGTTATTTACGACATGGGGAATGGACATCCTCGGTCCTTTTCCTTTGACCAAAGGTTAGGTAAAGTTCTTGATTGTCGCCATTGATTACTTTACTAAATGGATCGAGGCCGAGCCTCTAGCTACCATTACAGCACACTAGGTACAAAAGTTTTCTTGGAAGAATATCATTTGTAGGCACAGTCTCCCTCATTCCATAGTTACCGATAATGGCCGACAATTTATTGATGTCGGGCTCGAGTAGTTTTTGCAAAAACTCAGGATTAAACATCAAGTTACTTTTGTCGAGCACTTGTAATCTAATAGGCAGGTTTAGGCAACCGATAAAGTCATACTTAATGAGCTGAAGAAGAAACTTGGTCAAACCAAGGGTCTCTAGGCCAAAGAAATACCAGGCATTCTTTGGGGATATCATTGTACCCCCCAATCCTTAACCAAAGAAACTCCTTTCCGATTAACATACGAAACCGACACCATGATTCCAGTAGAACTCGGTGAGACATCGTGGCATCGACAACATTTCGACGAAACCAACAATGACAAAAATCTAAGAGTTGAACTTGAATTCATCCACAAAATCCAATAAGAAGCTCGAATAAAGAACGAAGTAGCTAAACCTCGAGCCTCCTGACGATATAACACAAAGGTTAGGGAGCAAACCTTCCATAGAGGCGACCTAATATGGCGCAAAGTCGGTGATGCAGACGAAATAGGAATGAATGTAAGTTCGCCCCTAATTGGGATGGCTCATACCGAGTCACAAACTCTCTACAGAATGGAGCGGATAAGCTTGAAGAGTTGAATGGTAAGCTTATCCCGAGAACATGGAATGCATCCCATTTGAAAATGTAATATAGTTGAGCTTCGAGCCAACACATGTATAGGTAGTCCTTCCTTAGTTCGAGTTTTATCTCGAATAAGGTTTTAACAAGGCTCGAATCCATCAATAATATTTTTACTTGCATATTTGACCTTGATGCTCATAATTTGTTACTTGGATCAAAGTTATCCGAAGTGTTTATTTGAATCAAAGTTATTTGAAACAAATTTATCACTCGGATCATAGTTATCCGAAGTGTTTACTTAGATCAAAGTTATCCGAAATGTTCAAACTACTCGAATCAAAGTCATTCAAAGAAATTTACTACTCGGATCACTAAAGCTAATCACGATAGTCGGTCCAAAATCATCCACACAGCCTACTCGAATTATGGTAAACATGCATATAAAAATATATAAATATTACATATTATTATTTTTCTAAAATTTATACATTGTCCACCCATTTCTCGTCCACCACATCTTTCTCAACATTAAACTTTGAAGAGTCAAGAGTGGGGACGAGGTGCATTTCCTGACACACAGCCTTCTTAAACCCTTCCTTGTAACCTCATAGAGCATCTGCAACCAAGTCCTCATTCTCGGACTTTAACACCTCTTTTTCTGTCTTCAAAGCCTTGGCCAAATCCTCGTTCTCTAACCTTAGAGCCTCATTGGTCTTGGCCAATTTTTCAACTTCCCCTTGAAGACGATTGGCGCTTTCCTTAGTTTGCTTTAGCTTTTCTTCCACTTTCCTAGCAACCTCAAGCCCCTTTCTCACCATAGCTACCTCGACTTCCAACATCTTTATTCTCCCCTATCCCTGGGCTATCTCCAACGCCTTCGCCAACAAATTGAGCTCATACTTGTCCTTTTCCTTGGTCCACTATTGCTGTTGCTTTTCCCTATTCTTTCCTTTTTTTCTTTAACTCTTCAATTTGAGAAGCCGTCCCAGCCTGCGAGGAAACAACGCCTTTCCAATGGTGAATAATGGCCATACTCCTGGCCAACATAATCTTTGTTGAATCCAAACTTCCGTAGGGACCAATGATGTTTAACAACTCCACGTTGTACGTCCCAGGAAAGCTAGGACTGAAGTTCATCTCTCCGACCTTCATATTTATGTACCAAAAAGACTTGGCATTAGCAACAACAGTTGACGCATGGTCAACTCGGGTCAGAGGCTCTTTACCCCTATAGATCAGACCAGACATGGGAGGTTGTTGAGTGAGATTAGCAGGTGGAAGCTGAGGAACAACTGAAGGTAGTGGTGCGCGACTCAGCTCCTTAGGGGACGCAGAGGCCTCCTTTTCAGTAACGATGATAACATCATCCCCAAAATTGGTTATGTCCTTCACCATCGGAGCAACAACGATGACTTCTTCAATGATCTTAGCCTTCATTTTCTCAGGATGATCGTTGATAGGTGGAGCACCCACCCTGGCTTGAAGATTTTTATAATCAAAGTCCTTACCCTTGATCTCTACAAAACAAAATAATCCAGCCCCAAAGAAACAACACCACACACAGAAAAAATCAATATTTACCTTAGAAAATGGCTAGAGGGTCCTCGACAAGAGGTACATTAAGAAGACATCGAGTTCTCATCGGAAAAGGAAGATTCTTTAGAACCTCTATGTCCACCTTTTCCTTGTTTGATAAAAAGTGTTCGTCTTGAGACTTAAATTTGATTGGCCTTTGCCAATATAGAGGAAATCTAGGAGAGTGGTCGGGATAAAAAGGTAGGCGCTTCTTAGAGTCAGACGATGCACATTTCAACTTGAAAAATTTATTTTTAAAACATTTGAAGGAGGAAGAATAAAGGGTAAAAAGAGAACCATACTGGGCATTGTTCAAGGATACCCAACCAACCTTAGCACAATGCTTAAGTTGATGAAAATACATAAATTTATTTACAGTAGGAGTGATAATGGAGACAACCACACAAAATTTGGAATGCTTTCAAAATGGTCCAACTATTAAGATGGAGTTGGCTAGGAGCCACATGTATGGCCGACAACAACCCACACTCAAACTCGGAAAGTAGAAAAACTATATCAAGATCTTTGAAAAAGAACTCATACGAAAATGAAATCCTCACCATCAATTGGAGGTTTCATATATACCCTATCCAAACTCTTACAATTCTCGGGCAACAATAAAATCAGCAATATTATCCACATAAATATCAAAAGAAGAAAGGAAATCTACAATAGACTCCCTAGTAGTAAATTCATAATGATATGAAGCAACCTCTTTTAACAACCAAGAGTACTCGAGATCAATAAATTCTGGGAAATTTCCCCTACCTTTCTTTAACGGACTCCGCTCCATAGCAGTCGAAGCAAACTTGCGCTTGTCTCTGAAGGTTCCAACGGCAGCAACAGAGGCTGCCATTGTAGTCACAGGGACTGCGACTAAGATGGTAGAGGAAGGATGCAGTTCTTCGAGAGAGTCTCCTTCTATGGAAAATGACTCCGTAGAACTAGAAGAGAGAACATCTTCCCCTATAGGTTCTACATCCCATTCAATTAAAGGGCACCTAGACCTAACCCTATTAGAATAAGAAAACGAAGACTGGGAAGACATGAAAACGTACCTAAGTGAAAAACGCAAAGAGTTAAATGAGGACCGAATTCTGAGTAGGCTTTTTTTTATTTAAATTTATAGAACTATTATATAATAATTTATATTATATTTTTTTACATTTTATATTTAATATATATATATATATATATATATTTTTATATTTGTTTTAAAATTTTAAAAAAATTATATATATTTATTATACTATATATATTTTTGAAATTTTATAAATATATTTACAATAATTATATAATAAATATGTAATTTATATGTAATTAAGTTTATATATTTATTATATATATATTTAAAGTTTTAAAAATTAAATAAATATATATATATATATATATATTAAATATATAATAGATGTATATAAGAAGGGTTTAGAGATTATTTATACAAAATAAGTTAAAATACTCAAAACTTCATCAATAAAATTTGTTAATGACTAATGCATTGATAAAATAAATGTGATTACTACAATAATTAATGATGAGAAGTAGAGACTTGCGTAACATTGGGACAAGTTCTTCTACTATGTCCAGGAGTGTGACAATATGAACAAGTTTTGACCTAACCTGACTTTGGTCGATCCTTAGATATTCTTTTCATTACTGGATTTGGGCACAAAGTTTGGCCTGTATAAGTTGGCCAGTAGTATTCACGTCTAAGCTCCTCAGATTGTCCTTCATATACCTTGAAGACCTCCTTTAAGGTGTACTTAAGAGCGATGTACATGTTGAAATCATGGTGGACATGTTTGCATGCAACAAAAACATGAGAGCATTACATGTGAACTTTTTGAAATTTGCCACAATCACACCACAACTCATCTAGCTTGACAGTAAAGCGCTGGTTAAAGTGCGAGTGACCCGCCCACCCCACGACTCGCATAATATTTTTTTTTAATTTTTTTATTATTGTGTAGTATTGTGTGTGTTGAATATGACTAAATATTTTCATTCATTATTTGATGAATACCATATATTTAGAAATACAAATTTAAATTTTATTTCGTGATCTAATTTAGTATATTTTTTCATAATATGTTTCCTTAATTACTTGTAATAGATAATAAATAATTAGTATTTACTTTCCATTTGGTAATTGTTATACTTGCATTCAATCTTTGGTTCTGCATTATACTCAAATTTGGGATTAAAAATTATAAAAAATAGTTTAGATTTTTTAATTTATTTTTAATTTTATATGGCTTGACCCGCGGATCAGCAAACCTGCACCTATGCGGGACGAGCCAAGCATTTTAACTCGCATTCATTATGCAGGCTGGCCCGCCCCGACCCATTTTTTGCGGGCTAAATTTGGGTTGGGCCAAAGCTGGGCAGACCGACCCACTTTGGCACCCTAGACCAAAGTGGGTGGGAAAGTTGGTCCAAGGGCTATTAATTGCATGCTGACTTACCCTAGTCCAACCTAGGGATGGCAATTAGACCCGCACCCGTGGGGACCGAACCGCCCCCGCCCCGAGTTTGACGGGGAAAAACCGAGTTGACCGGGTTCGGGGTCGGGTTCGGGTTTTCCCCGTTTAAATCAATCGGGTTCGGGGTCGGGGATGGGTAATGCAATCCCCGTCCCGCCCCCGTATCCATCCCCGCCCCATCTTAAATTTAAACATAAACCCTAAAACTATTCATATTCTTTCTTAGTGTTTCTTTTTATTTTTTATACATAAAGGGTTACAGTGTCTTCTCTGAAACCCTATTCTCTATTCCACACTTTTCTCTTTTCTTCTACCTTTCACTCATTCTTTCAACTTTCTCAATCTTTTCAACCAGTTTCAATATACTCTTCTCTTTCTCTCATCCTCTACACATTTACTTTTCTTAGTCCCTTCAACCAATTTGGTGAACGCATAACATAAGGTTAGTTCTTTGTTTCTTTATCAATTTTCTAAATATTGTGCATTGATAATAATATCTATTATTATTTTATTCTCTGAAATTTTTTGTGAGGACTTCATTTGAGGGATTTGATGAGCAATATTTTGTAATCTCATTGTGGCTAATCTATTACATCTATGGTTAGATACATAACATTTTGCACAATTTCTCACATACTTTCTACATTTGTTTTGTATACTGATTTGAGTATTCATACTTCTATTTTTATTTTTCATTTTCTAGTATTATTTTATTTCTATTTTGTTTTTTAACATCTTATTTACCATTTGATATTTAAATTTTAAAAGTGTATTCATTGTAAACTATGTAACCCTATTAACTTTGTTTGTAATCTCTTTGTGATTAATCTATTACATTTATGATTAGATACATAACCTTTTGTACAATTTTGCACTGATTTGTTATGTTTGTATACTCGGTGTTTCTATTTCTATTTTATTTTCATTTTCTAGCATATTTTTATTTCTATTTTCATGTTCTTAACTTTGATTTTCCTCAAAATTAAATTTTAAAAGTGTCTTCTTTGTTAACTGTATAATTGTTGTGATTTTTTATTAATTTTGTAGTCTATCTTTATCGGTTTTTTTATAATTTGTAATCTCTTTGTGAGTAATCTGCTACATTTATGATTAGATACATAAACTTTTGTATAATTTTGCACAGATTTGTTATGTTTGTATACTAGTGTTTTTATTTCTATTTTATTTTCATTTTCTAGCATATTTCTATTTCTATTTTAATTGTTTTCATTTTTATGTTCTTAACTTTGATTTTCCTCAAAATTAAATTTTAAAAGTGTCTTATTTGTTAACTGTATAATTGTTGTGATTTTTTCTATTAATTTTGTAGTCTATCTTTATCAGTTTTTATAATTTGTAATCTTTTTATGACTAATCTATTACATTTATGATTAGATACATAACTTTTTTGTACAATTTTGCACATATTTGTTATGTTTGTATACTGGTTTTGAGTGTACCTATTTTTATTTTTATTTAATTTTTATTTTTTAACATGATTTTATTTCTATTTTAATTGTTTTTATTTTCATCTTCTTAACTTTCATTCTCTTCAAAATTAAATTTTAAAAGTGTCTTCTTTATAAACTGTATAATTAATTACTGTAATTTTTTATAAAATTAAAATTTAAAAAATTATTGTTGAGAAATGTGATAAATAAATCATTTTACTTTTGTAATTGCAGAAATTTTATTTGTTGTTATGGAAAATATTGGAATATCACAAGCACATCAATCTGTTAGAAGAAAATGTAGACCCTTCAATCAGTGATCCTACTACTACACCAAATGAAGTTCCCCCAGCAACAGAAGATAATGAGCATGAAGAAACTGCACAATCAGGATCAAATAGACTTAAAAGTAAATAATGGAGAGGACAAGGCTCAATACAATTATTGTAAAATACTTTTGGGTGGAAAATAAAAAAATGGAATAAATAATTTGTAAATAATTTATACTAAAATATACTTCATTAAGAAAATAATTTAAAATTTGTAACATTATAATATATAAAAGAAAAAAATATTTAATATTAAAATACTTAATTTCTATAAATTTATCTTTAATAGTCTATTTATGTGATACGCTATATATATATATTATAGTTATGCTTAAATTTTTAGATTTATTTAAAATATTTTAAAATTATATTTTAAGAAAATAAAATGGAACGGGGATGGGGCGGGCGGAAACCCGACTCCTGATGGGGATGAGTGTGGGGACTAAATTGTTATCCCCGGCGGGGATCGGGGGCGGGGACGGGGATGGTTAAGTGAATCGGGGACGGGGGGCGGGGAGGTGAAACCTGCCCCGCCCCCGCCCCGCCCCGTTGCCATGCCTAGTCCAACCCATTATAAATAGGTGATGATCACTTTGCATTCTAACTTATATCACAATTCAGAGTTCTCCCTTGCACTCTTTCTTTCTACATCTCTGTTCTAATTTTTGACTTTCTTACTTCACAAAAAATGGATTCCATTTATGCCATTGTTTACTTGGATGGTTAGATCCAGAACGACCCATTTGAAGGAGTTTCCTTTTCCTCCCCTCAACAACAATGATGGCCTTATGCAGAGGTTTGACGCTGCAAAGGATGAAGTGGGTCATCCACAAAAAACTTGGAAGGGAGGCAAACAAAATGGTTGCAAACTTATATTTCCGCTACCCTATTAGGCTTGGGACTGGTGTTAATAATTACACAACCATGGAGTTGAAGGACGATGAAGACATTGAGGGCATCTACAACATTCATGATACCAATGTCCTCCAATAAGGTATTAAGTTGTATGTTACCTTTAAAGCTTCGACCTTTTCTTCTCATATTTCACCTCCAAGAAATGTTCATCAAACTTTTCCATAACCATATTCACCATACCCAACCCAAACAGTGTCTGAACAAGTCCCACCCTCACCCATGCCTACGGAAGACCCAAATTGGGAAACACAAACTTTCACTCAACTTCTAATTGGCCCTTTCCTAAACCTTAATGAATCACTACCAACTAACGAACCCCCTTATTGAAGAAAATAACATTGTTGACCTTTCAAATGAGGTCTTTGATCCTTTTAGCAAGGATGAAGACGAACTTCTCAGCCAACAACAAGATGATGACGAGGAAGAAGAACCTGCACCAATACCCGACATTCTTCCCATGACCCAAACTACTCTGTATAACCCACCACAACACTTTCTCAACTTCCCCACTGAGTCAGAACAAGACTTAGAGTTTGCTCATCATGTGTTGGAGCGGGGTGATGTGGCTTATTCAATAGGAACATTGTTTGTTGGACAACGTTTTACCACAAAAGAGCAGGTTCAAGATGCAATTAATAGATTTCGCATCACCAATCATTGTACTTACATAACCAAAATCTCTAGCCCTGTTTTATTGGTGGTGCAATGCGTTTACACAGATTGCAAGTGGAGGTGCAGAGCAATATTGCAACCAGACAATAATATTGGAAAATAATGAAGCTAGAAGATCAACATACCTGTATTTCACCTTTAATTTCACAAGACCACAACAAGTTGGGATCTTGAATCTTCCCAAACCATTCTTGAAATAGTGGAGGTTGATCCTGCTACACCAATCGCAACAATCATTGCCCATATCAAAGAAACAATAGGCTACACCATAACCTATAGAAAAGTTTGGTTGGCAAAACAGAAGGCCGTGGAAGCAATATATGGCAACTGGGAGGATTCCTATCACAAGTTGCCATCTTTGTTGCAAGCTATGCAACAATTTGTATTGGTTTCATTTGCAAGATTCACACCCAACCAGCATACCAAGGTGAGGTTATGACTGAAAGTTACAATTTTTTTGAAAGACTTTTTTGGACTTTTAAACTATGCATTGATGGCTTAAAACACTGCAAGCTCATTGTTCAAGTGGATGGGACTTTCTTGTATGGAAAATATAAAGGCATGTTGTTGGTTGCAGTTGCTCAAGATGGACGCAACAACATATTTTCCATCGCATTTGCCATTGTTGAAGGTGAAACATCAGATGCATGGTTTTTTTTCCTAAGAAACCTCCGGTGGTTTTTCTTTCCTAAGAAACCGAGGTATGTCACTCCACAGGATGGATTGTGCCTAATTTCTGACAGCCATGAATCCATAAAAAGTGCATATAGCAGGGACGATAGTGGTTGGACTGAAAATAATTTTGTCCATGTTTATTGCATCAGACACATTGCACAAAATTTCATGCGATAGTTCAAAAATACTGCCTTGAAAAAGGATGTAGTCAACATGGGTAATGTTTCCCAATCTCTTAACTTATTGCTTACATTATTAAACATGCTTATATTCATCAAATTTACCAATTCTTGTTGCAACTTATGGGATGATGGAGCCCAGGTTCTGTTATTATTATAACCTTCTAAGGCAAAGTGATGTGGAAGCTGCACAATGGGTAAACGACATACTAAGAGAAATGGACACTAGCATGAGACAATGGACGACGTTGGGGGCACATGACGACAAATCTAGCAGAGTCTATTAATTCGATGCTGAAAAAAATAAGGAATCTCTAAATTTGTTCAATGGTGATGGCAACATACACCCGCCTTAACAAATTTTTCATTAAAAGAGATATAGAGATTGATGTCATGTTAACAGCTAGTCATGTGTACTCGGAAGTGACAACTAGAAACCTACGAGATACCCATGCAAAGGCTAACACTCATAGGGTACCTTTGATAAATCTAGCACCAGGTTTGTGGTGGAGGAGACACAACATCCAAGATAAAGGCGACCAACAGGGAGGTTTACTCAAACTAGATGAGTTGTGGTATGACTGTGACAAATTTCAAAAGGTTCACATGTCATTCTTCCATGTTCTTACTGCATGCAAACATGTCCACCATGATTTCAGCATGTACATAGCTTCTCAGTACACCTTAAAGGAGGTCTTCAAGTGTATAGGGTGATAACCTTTGATAGATCTAGCACCAGGTTTGTGGTGGAGGAGACACAACATCCAAGAGAAAGGCGACCAACAAGGAGGTTTACTATCAAGCTAGATGAGTTGTGGTGTGACTGTGGCAAATTTCAAAATGTTCACATGCCATGCTCCCATGTTCTTGCTGCATGCAAACATGCACACCATGATTTCAGCATGCATATAGCTCCTCAGTACACCCTAAAAGAGGTTTTCAAGGTGTATGAAGGGCAACTTAGGAAGCTTAGACATGAAGACTACTAGCCAACTTATACAGGTCCAACTTTGTGCTCTAAACCAGTATTGAAAAGAACATCTAAGGGTCAACAAAAGACAAGTCGTATAAGAACGAAAATGGACATTAGAGAACACCAAGATCGGGTCAAGACTTGTTCATATTGTCATACTCCTAGACATAGTAGAAGAACTTGTCCCAATGTTGCACAAGCCTCTACTTCTCGTCATTAATTATTATAGTAATCATATCTATTTTACCAATGTATTATTCATTAACAAATTTTATTAATGAAGTTTTTACTATTTTAACTTATTTTGTACAAATAATCCCTAAACCCTTCTTATATACATCCTATTATATATTTAATATATATATATATATAATTTTTAAAAATTTTAGATATATATATAATAAATATATAAACTTAATTATATATGAATTACATATTTATTATATAATTAATGTAAATATATTTATAAAATTTCAAAAATATATATAATATAATAAATATATATAAATTTTTTAAATTTTAAAACAAATATAAAACTTAAAATATATATATATTAAATATAAAAATTAAAAAAATATAATATAAATTATTATATAATAGTTCTATAAATTTAAATAAAAAAAAACCTACTCAGGATTTGGCTCCCGAAAAACCAAATTTTGAGTGACAAAGAAAAAAAATTTAAAACAACTTACTCAGAATTCAGTTATCGGGAAACCGAATTTCAAGTGGCAAAATTTGTCAACAAGGGAGAGTTGCAGGTAAGAATTCGGTTATGCAGAAATCAAATTCTGATATGAACCCTAAACATTACTATCTGTGTAAATAATGTTTGCCGGAATATAGTTTTGTAATTTTTTTAAAGTAATATTATTTTAGAATAAAAATCTCTTAATAAATAGTATTTTAATTCAATTGAAATTTTAATTTGAATTATTTTAATTCCAAAAAGACAACTTCGAATAAATTAAAAAAATAAACCCAATTTGACTGTACCAACTTAAATTATTAATTTAAGTTATAACTCAAAATTTTCATTTTTTGATATGAAATATTTTTGTCACGATTAAAAAATTTAAATGTAATGAATTTTAAATCACAAAGTTTCATTAAAACAGTAATAGTATATTACTTAAAAAATTAAATAATTATAATATGTCACTTAAATTAAAGGAAGAGTATGCAAGAGGATGAGCAAATTCAAGACAAGAAAGTTCTAAATTTTGATATGGGAATTCGAATTGTAATAGACGCAATAGGTTATAGTCAAAGAAAGTGGGTAAGTATGGTAAGAAGGTTAGATTTCTTGACATTAAATTTTTCAATTTTAGAATGGTTGAAAAAAGATTCTAATTGCTGTAGAAGAGAGATATGAAGTATCAATAACTACAGTAGAAAATACAAAAGATTTGTCTTTCCAAATTCGCTTTGGCAGAGTCCACATATAAGAATAACCAAGACTTACTATGAAACAAAATTGTGCTTTACAAGCCAAGAGTTAAGACGATGGAACAAGTAAAAAGAAAAATTATAAGTTTGAGAGCATTGAAAATAATTGCAATAAAGAAAAAGGTAAAAGGAAAAGCTGATTTTTTTTTCGAAATATTATTTTTTTTTAAAAGTTTAAAAATTATATTTCCTCCCACATTATTTTTATAGATATCACATTTCAGAATTTGGTATCTGGAGAACTGAATTCTGAACAACGATACGACCTCGTTGGTCGGTTTTGCCATTCAGAATTCGATTCCCGAAGAATCGAATTCTGAAAAGACTATTTTAATTTTTTTCCTTTTACCACTCAGAATTCGATTTCCCGAGAACCGAATTTTGAGTAGGTTTTTTAATTTTCTTTCTTTTATCTCTATGACGACTGTTCTGCCCTTGAGAATGACCGTTCTGAAGTCCAAAACAAGGCTACAAAGGTTCACTTGGGATCTATACAAGAATATTATTTCAAGGAGTTTATGGCGCTAGCGAATCGAGTCTACGGTGTAACCCCAAATGCACTATTAGATTGTTTTATTAGCAGTCTAAAACTAGAGATACGTCGAAATGTAATTGCTCAGACTCCAACTTCTATGATTCGTACAGTTTCTCTAGCCAAGTTATATGAAAAAGAATACATTCCTAAACATAAAACCTATGAACCCCATAACCTACAAAAAAGAACACTTATATCTTGTTACCCAAACTCAAAAACCAACCAGTCTACCACCCTTACTACCCACACCTACGACCGCACAACATTATACCAAATTTTCAAATGTCAAGAATATATTAGCATTATATAATCAACCTTTATCCACCAATCATCAGCCAACAAAGTTTCTTTCACAAATTGGGCACTATCCACATTATCCTCTTTGTAAGAAGACCATTTATCACTAATAACCATCTCTTGCAATCATTTTTTCAAACTTCTAAACATTTTAAGTATGACTATAGTTGAAGCAAATCTTGTCGGAGCAACAAAAAGCAACTTAAGTGAGTTGTAGTTATTGAACATTGATAATCTCATAGAGTACCCCACAATAATTTTTTTATAAAGGTAGCATCATCAGCAGTTTGCGTGATCCAAGAACATTATTGGTAAGTATCACTATTTTTCACAGTATTTTCTGCTGAACAAATATTTTTCAGTGTAAGATTCAAGGTGTGCACTATACAAGGAGTCCAATAGATTGAAGGAAATTATGATTCTATGATCATACTTGCTGCCTTACATACAATTTCATTATCAGTTATAATTTGTACCACATTTTTTGGTCCAACCTCCATAATCGCATCTCTCATGTGTTTAGCAATAAAATCATTGTCCTTAATTTCTCCATATCCATCTATAGACTACAAAAACATTGGTCCACTCTTAGTATTAGCCATGAAATTTATAAGCGGTTTTTTTTAGGATCACTCCACCCATCACTAACAATTGTCACACCTTTTTGATTCCATGAATTTTTTATAGGTTGCAAAAGGTTTTCTACGTGACTTTCTTTCTTTTAAAAGCAAAGAACCTCTCAATTTATTGTATGTTGGAGGTACATATCCACTAAGATTAGAAGTATTAGCAACATAATAAAATGAACGCCTATAATAAGGACTCCTTGCTAAATGAAATGGTAATCCTGAAGAGTAAAACATCCTTACAATTTCACAATCAAAAGTGTCTCTAGCTTGAATATTGAAAGAAGCTTGTAAAGAACCTTTCGATTTTGGGTTGACACTATTGCTTATCTTATTTTCTTCACTAGATACACATGGTAGATGGACCTTCTTCTTCTTCTTCTTCAAATTTTCTATTATTTTTATTGTTGCTTCATTGTCTAATTTTTAGACCCGACAAGTTTTGACGGAGTCACTTTCAGACAAATTCTAACTTTTCCAGTAATTTTTAACAGCTCGTATGCGATCCATTGAATGAGAAATCACACAAACTGCACTAGATCATATTATTATTTCCACCACCAGGAGTCTTTCTTAATTTTGAAACATATCTCCACAAAGATTTTGTTTCATCCTCTTGTTTTCTAGCTTGATTATCTATATTCATCTTAATTTCTACAATAAAAATAAATTAAATATAAAAACATTAAAAATATTAAAAAATAACACAAATAAAAAATTAACTATAAATATAACATTGTACAAAATATTTTTTCCAACATAAAAGTTTAATTTATCTTTTCTTAATATTAAGTTTTTTTATGTTTCTAATTTAAATAAGTAATAGATAAAAATATATAATTTAAATTAAAAACAAATATATAAAAAATAACATAAATTAAATTTGAACAATTTGATAAAAACAAACAATGTAATATCAACTAAATATTTCTAAAGAAGCCAACTAAATATTTTTAAAAAATTCAATTTGTAAAAAATAAATGATTTTATATACAGAAAATATCAATTTAGTACGTCTTCTTTATTTCAAGTAATTAAAAGTAAATAAATAAGATAAAAATTTAATAAATTTAATAAATATAATAAATAATAAATATGTTAAACTTGTAATACAACTACATATTTAAAATTATGATTCAAATCATATTATAAATAATTTAATTATATTTTAAAAAATAGATATTTAAAATTATTATTTAAATTATATTATTATAAATGGCAGCCGTGTACGGTACATTGCAATGAATGTATTAATTAGACAGCAAGACAGTCGTGTAGCAGTAAATGTCCTAATGAACAACAATGGTAGTGGTGTTGCAGTAAATGTCAATGTCACAAGAGTAGTATATTAAAACTACAGTGCAATATGTTACCCAGAAAGAATATCAATAAAATATAGTATTTTATTGGGTTAAATATGATTTTCGTCCCTATAAAATACATAATATGTTAAAATAGTCCCTATAAATTTTTTTGGGTTTGTTTGGTATCTATAAAATTGAAACCTGTTATTTTAGTCTAATTTTTTAATGGGACGTGACGGAAGTTGACATGACAAATGGAGTGGTGACGTGACGGAAGTTGACATGGCAAATGGAGTGGTGACGTGTGAGGTGTTTACATTGACACGTGTAGTGACGTGGACGCCCCGTCATTGACAGGTGTTTAATACGTTTTTTAAGTTAATTAATTTTTTAAGTTAATACGTTTTTTAAGTTAATTAATTTCATTGACAGGTGTTTCTCACAACCCTGTCTGATCTTAAACCCTTGTTCCTCAATGGATTGTCCACCAACAATGGACACCACCTTGATGCCCAAATACTGCGCAAACTTAAAAGTCTCATCCTCGATCTGCTGCGCGAGCTCGCGAGTGGGGGCCATGACAACAGCATAGGGACCCTTAGCCTCGTTGTCCTCGCTCATGGGAGGAAGCCTGTGATGTAGCTCAACATGGGAAGCACAAACGCCGCGGTTTTCCCGGAACCATTCTCGGCAATGCCAATGACATCACGCTGCTGCAAGCCAAGGGGAATGGCTGCCATCTGAATCCGAGAAGGGGTTTTATAGCCAGCCTTCTCCACAGCCTTCAAGAGCTCTAGGCTCAACTTGCTCTCGATCCAGTTCCTCATGGGGGGAGGAATCTTGGAACCCTTGTAGGAGATATTGTAGTCTTCTCTCGATCCAGCTCCTCATGTTGAATTTCATTCTAACGAAAATAACAATAAAAGTAACAAATAGTTAATTAATCATTTCTTTCACAAATTTTATTACTGTATTTGTATACTTCCGGAGAAGGAGAGAGAACGCAACAAATAGGAACAAAAAATATAAAAATGGCGTAATAACTTAAATTAAAGAGGAAGAACATTTATCTTTGATTTCTTAATTTTCTTTTTTAAAAAGGGTTTACTATTTCTTTTCTTTTCTCGTTGGGCTGGTAAGGACTCTTTAATGGTTAAGTTGGCACGCGATTCTTAGCTTCTCCGAGTGTTTGTCTGTCTGCGGAATCCAAACCCTCCGAGGTTTCTTTCTTGTGTTCCTTCTCGTGTGGTGCACGCTGCGCACGAGCTCTTTGTAGTTACCATCGTGCCAATTAACATCGCATGTTTCGAACGCGTTGTGCTGCAACTGAAATCGAAAACCAGAGAAAGAGGAGAAGAGAGGGAGCATGGCTGATCTCTTCGCGTGGCTCATCTCCTTCAAGGGTTCCAAGCCGTTCAGAAAAATTAATTAACTTAAAAAATGTATTAAACACCTGTCAATGACGGGGCGTCCACGTCACGACACATGTCAATGTAAACACCTCACACGTCACCACTCCGTTTGCCATGTCAACTTCCGTCACGTTCCGTTAAAAAATTAGACTAAAATAACAGGTTTCAATTTTATAGATACCAAACAAATCCAAAAAATTTTATAGGGACTATTTTAACATATTATGTATTTTATAGGGACAAAAATCATATTTAACCCTATTTTATTTAAATACCTCGTCTTCTTACTAACACGCAACACAACATGCAATGCACCACGCAACATTCTGTTTCATTTTTGCACCACCATTCTGTTTCGTTCTCACACCATCGCAACACTAGTTTTGCACCACCGCAACACGCTGCTGTGTTTTTTTCCTTCTTCTCCAACTTCAGCTCCTAGCCATACAAAGGGAATGAGTGGAAGAACTAGTATTTATCAGACAAAATACTAGTGTAATATTTTCTCTATTTTTTATTCTCTAACTTATAATCATGTTCTTTGATTTTTGGGCTTCTTCTTTCTCTTAATGAGGAATGAATACTCATTCTTTTTTTTATCTATTTTCAGATTTAGGCTGACACATGTGTCTGGAGGAGTGGACCGTGTCATCTCCGACGTGTCCAATAATTGGGTCACATTCAGCCCAAAACCATACGTTTGACTTTGTGTTGTGCACGCTTTCGTTGCGTGTCTGTGTCAGGTAGGCGTCTGAAGCGTGGAAACGCCACAAAGAAGCCGTGTCAGAGCTTCATATAGTATTACAGATCAAGCCATCCAAACACAAGGCAATAAGTTTAATTACACAAACTACTTCGGTATGATGATTCCCCAGTAAAATATAAGCCAGGAAAGGATTCTAGCAAATGCTCTGTCAAGATCCTTTTTAATGGTGTGGTCACAACCCCAATGTGAGCTAACTCAAGCCATTAAGGCGTGTAAGAATTTATGTCTTATGTGAGAGACACCTGACTTGTTAATTAGATAGACCAATAAGTAAATAAATTAATAAGAAAGGATAAAATAGTAATTGAATTAATGAGGAGTAGTTTTCTTATGATAACTATTATTTGATGGGCCTAACAGAATAATAGAATTTTTATATCTATATAAAAACCATTATGAGAGATACAAGGTCCACTCCCTTTGAAGTACGTACGTTTCTCTACTGTCATCATCCATCAAGAAAAGAGATCGTAGAATAGAGGCAAAGGGAGTGAAAGCTTATATCATCCCTTATTTGATTTAATCTCTAGAGTAATAAAAGGAAATATCTTATGGAGAAAGGTACACATATTCTTTCCTTATCTGACGTGAGGATTTTTTATTTCAAGATTCTATTATTGAGTTTTCTTTTATATGATTACTTAAGAACCGTTATGTTTTACATGTGGTATCAGAGCATGTTGTGAAATTATATAATTGTCCTTTGTGTTTTTCCCAAATTGTATGAATCATAATTACAAAATTTGGGAAATTTATTTAGTTGATATTTTATATTCTACATAATCTCCATTTAGCTTTAATTCCGCTGCACATCAGAATGTATCATGTTTTATAATTATTTTTTGTTTTATGGAGAGAAAATGTAGTATATACAAATGCCAATTTCATTGAAATTTTGAATGATTGTAAGTGAAATGTTAATGTACTGGACCTTAGCCATCATAAATTTTTGTGACAGAAAAGTAAATAAACATTTTTTATGTTTATTTTATATCATAATATCAAATAATTATGGATAACCAAATGTATTAGGATTGTCTGTTCATTCTAATTTATGAATTTGGTTACCTTAATAATGATATTTATATTGTAAATTTCATACATGACTAGATGTCTAAGAAAATACTACACTTATAAAATTAATTGAAATTATGAGTTATAATAAAGTGTCATAAAGTTATTAGGTATGAATTAATTTTACTATAATAATTTTTCAACTATAAAATTAAATTTTAATTTAATTGAAAGGAAATTTTTAATTATAGAAGCTGATGAGATATAATGAACATTTGTTCCCTGTCTGATGAAATTATAAAAAATATTATGTATGGTTAATAACAATAAATATATTTGTTTGAAATTAAAATTTAAAATTATGATATGATGAATTTGTTAGTTACCAAAGTGGCCAAATTTGAATGTTTATTTAATTCTAAATTAAAAGTGTTATGTATGGTTAATACCATATGCAAGTATTATATTCGTTTGGAATTAAAATTAGGATGAATTTGTTAGTCACCAAAGTGGCTAAATTTGAATATTTATTTAATTCCAAATTAAAGGTGTTATGTATGGTTAATGGTTAATACCATTTGTAAGTATTATATTTGTTTAGAATTAAAAGTATGATGAATTTGTTAGTCACCAAAGTGACCAAATTTGAATATTTATTTAATTCTAAATTAAGGATAATATATGTCAATTACTCATAAAGTAAATGATGTTATATTATATGTTTATTTATTTATGAGTATATTAAAATTCATTATTATAAAGCATTTACGGATCACCTAAAAGTTGATTATTTGTTTTTATAATTAATGAATATAATTGTAGACAATTTTATGTGCACTGTTAGTTTTGCTTATATATCTAAAGGTAGTATGTGATTTTGATTGGTGCATGTTTTACTTGTTGTTGTTATAATTATAGTAGCATGGTTATGTTTGTATCTTGTATGTTGGTGTATCACCCAAAGGAGATCATCAATATATATGTATAACATGTATTTTGTGACTAAAAACTTATGTAAAGAATTTTTATTCAATACTAATTCATAACTTCATCATGTATTGTCTGTTCCAATTTTGAGGATGATTGTTGATGACAATATTAAGGTAGCTCTCCCCAAAACTAAAAGTGCTAAAGAGTTTATGGGGTTAGTGTGAGAGAGTTCTCAAATAATTGATAAGTCTCGATGGGACATTAACGAGTACTTTGACCACCATGAACTTTGATGAGTCACATACTATGCATGAGTATGTCATTGAAATGACATATATTGCAACAAGACTTAAGTCCTTAAGTATGACTTTAGATGAAAACTTTCTTGTATCATTCTTAACTCATTATCGTCTGAGTATGACTTGTTCTAAATGAGTTATAAGACCATAAAAGATAAATGAAATGTACCATAAATTGCACAGTATGTTAGTTCAAAAGAAGAAACAAGACTTAAAAATAAAAAAAGTAACTTAGTCCATTATGTAAGTCACTAAAGAAAGCAAAGAGCTAAAAAAAATTTATGAAAAAACATGGTAAAAGTAAAGGGCCACTAAAATTAATGAGACATTTATGAAAATTCAGAATAAAGCATCAAAAGGAAATAATTGTTATTTATGTGGGAAATTTGGAAACTTAAGGATTGGTTTGAAAAGAAAGGTAAGCTTAATGCTTATGTATATTTTGAATCAAATCTAACTAAACTTTCCCATAATACGTGGTGGATTGATTCTAGATGTACGAGTCATGTTTCTAATACGATGTAGGGATTTCTTACCATCCAAAGCATAAGACCAAATGAAAAATTTGTCTTCATACAAATAGAGTGAAAGATCCAGTAGAAGCAATCAGGACTTATTGATACTGGACATCATTTAGATTTATTGGAAACTCTTTATCTAGTTTATCTAGAAATTTGGTTTCATTATCTAAACTTGATGTTACTATGTACTCTTTTAATTTTGGTAATGGGTGTTTCAATTTATTTAAGCATAACCATCTCATTGTTATTGGTATTCTTTGTGATGGTTTATATAAATGGAATTTGAATGGTTTGTATACTGAGATGCTTATGACTCTGCATCATAATATTGACACTAAATGTAATTTAGTAAATGAATATTTCTCTTTCTTGTGGCATAAACGTTTGGGTCACACCTCTAGAGAAAATATGAAAAGATTAATAAAGAAAGAAATTATTCCGATCTAGATTTTAATGATTTAAATATTTGTATAAAAGAAAAACAAACAAAGCACACAAGAAAGAGGCTACAAGAAGCAATCGACTTCTTGAAATTGTAGACATTAAGATCTGTGGGCCTCTTGATGTCAATTCTTTTGTGAAGGAAAGGTAATTTATCACTTTTATTGATTGATGATTATTCACAATATGGTTATGTCTACTAATTGCATGAGAAATCTCAAATAATGGATGTAATTAGACACAAAGGTGAAATTTGTCAAGTCTGATAGAGATGATGAGTGTCATGGAACATATGATGAAATTGGGCAAGACCCAAACTAAACTTCTTCATAAATGTAGCGTTTGTGAATGTCAGGTACACAGTAACAAAATGGTGTATCAGAAAGACATAATAGAATACTAATGGATATGATTAGGAGTATGTTAAGAAGTTCTTCTTTATCCATATATTTGTGAATGTATGCTTTGAAAACTATCATGTATTTGTTAAACATGGTTCCTAGTAAGATACTTCTAAAGAAACTTTTTTTGAATAATGGACTGATAGGACACCAAGTATAAGAAACCTGCATGTTTGGAGTTATCAGACAAAATTAATGGAGTATAATCAACAAGAAAAGTAACTGGATGATGCAAGAACAATCAGTGGTACTTTATTGGTTATCCGAAAAAAATAAAAAGGGTATATGTTTTATTATCCTAATCAAAGAATGAGAATTGTTGAAACTGGAAATGCAAGGTTCATTGGAAATGGTGAAATTAGTGGGAGTTCAACTTCACAACAAGTGGAAATTAAAGAAGTTGGAGTGCAAGTTCCTTTAATTATTAGGGCAACACAATGATGAGTCAATGATTAAAAAATGAACCTATTGTAGAAGAACCATAAGAAGTAGTATCAAGGAGGTCTAAAAACTAAAATTAGCTATTTCAAATAACTATATGATATATAGACATAAGTCAGAAACTGACTTAAGCAACAATAGTGATCCAATTATGTTTTTACAAGCTATAAGTTGTGATAGTTCTGAGAAGTGGTTAGATATCATGAAAGAGAGTTGAAATCTACGGAGCATAATGATGTTCAGGACCTTGTAGAATTGCCATAAGGTTGCAAGAGATGGATGTAAGTGAGTTTTTAGACTAAATGTGACTCTCAAGGCAACCTTGAACGTTATAAATAGTTGTTGCTAAGGGTTTTATTCAAGAAGATGGTACCATTTCAGAATTATTATGACACTAGTAGCTAGCTCATTATGACCTTGAGATACATAAAATGAATTTGAAAATTGTCTTCCCAAATTAAGATTTAGAAGAGAATATTTATATGGACTAGCCAATGATATTTAAAGTTTAATAATACCATTATTTTCATTGGGTTTAGGGAAATTATTGTTAACCAGTATATACATGAAGGAGATTATATTTCTAGCTTTGTACATTGATGATCTAATTTTGTATGGTAATGATATCTTACTTGCAAAAAATTAATGATATTAGTCTTCATCTGTTCCAATTCAACATGGAGACAACTTTAGTCTCAGTCAATGTTCTAAAAATGATTTGGAACGAAAAGAGATGGAAGTAATCCCATATGCATTTATTGTTAAGAGCATTATGTATCCTCAAACTTGGATGTGAAAGCTTATGCCTGAGATATTTAAAGGGAACGAAAGATTACATGCTTACATATAGGAAGCCTGATCATTTTAAAGTGAAGGGATATTCAAACTCTGATTTTGCTAGATGTGTGAATTCAACAAAATCCATTCTTGGCTATGTATGTCTTGTAGCGAATAAGCAATATCATGGAGAAGTGCAAAAAAATTTATTGTTGTTACTCTCATAATGAAAGCTGAATTTGTAGCATGTTTTGAGCCTACAATTCAGGCTAATTAGCTACAGAACTTTGTTTCGGGACTTGAAATTCTTGATAGTATTGCTAAGCCTTTAAATGTGAGAAACACATGACTTGTTAATTAAATGGACCAATAAGTAAATAAATTAATAAGAAAAGATAAAACAATAATTGGGTTAATGAGGAGTAGTTTTCTGATAATAATTGTTATTTGATGGGCCTAGCAGAATAATAAGATTTTTATATGTATATAAAAACCACTATCAGACATACTCCTAGTAAGTACGTTTCTCTACCGTCATCATTCATCAAGAAGCAGAGGGAGTGAAATCTTATATCATCCCTTATTTGATTTAATCTCCAGAGTAATAAAAGAAAATATCTTATAGAGAAAAGTACACATATTCTTTACTTATCTAATGTAAAGATTATTTATTTTAAGATTCTATTATTGAGTTTTCTTTTATATGATTACTTGAAAACCATTATGTTTTACAAGACTACCGTATCCGAGGAAGAGAATTTGAGGTCCATTCGAGATAACTGCAGAATGGGGAGACCTCCACATCCTTCCATGATGACTTGTTGTACTGGAATGGGAGATTGGTTCTTCTTGATAATTATGCCATTGGGGGGACATGCTGGTGTAGCCCGTACAATCGCATGTATTGCTGCTCAATTTCATTGGAAGGGTATGCACAAGGATATTGCAATGTATGTCAAGAATTGTCTTATATGTCAGCAGGCTAAAGCCTGCAATACACTGCCTGTAGGACTTTTGCAACCTTTACCCATTCCTAACCAAATATGGGATGATATAGCCATGGATTTTATTACGGGACACCCCTCTTCGAATGGATTCACGGTGATATTTGTGGTAGTGGACAACCTTTCGAAATATGCTCACTTTTTCACTCTAAAATTTGATTATACAAGCACTCAAGTTGTTGAATTATTCATGAAGACAGTGGTTAAACTCCATGGTTTTCCCTAGATAGTTGTCTCAGAAAGAGATAAAGCTTTTATGAGTCACTTTTGGAAACAATTGTTCAAATTGAGTGGAACAAGCTTATCTATGACTACAACATATCACTGACAATCCAATGGTCAATCTGAGGCAGTTAACCGTTGCCTAGAAATGTATCTACATTGCTTCACCAATGAAAGTCCCAAGGCTTGGACAAAGTTCTTACCATGTTTGGTATAACATTGCCTATCACAGCAGAGATCCTCCTCAGGTGTGTTGGGAGATTCTGGGGAGGAGAATGAGCTACAAGCACAACCACACAAGTGTCTATGACACCACCTCCAACCCAAAACCTTAAGGCCATAGGTTTATGAGTCTTCTCACTTATATGGTGTTCAGCTTACTCGTTCCTACCCAATGTGGGACTCCAACATCACACTTGTATCCTAACAATCTCTCCCTCAAGTGTGAGTCCATCCACATTGGTATATTCCCCCTTTTTAACCATGAGTATTATTGAGATATTGTTATTATGCTTATTTATTATTGTCGTTAGCCATTATATTTAGGAGATATCATTTCTTCTATATTAGGAGTGTAAATATTGTCAGATATTTTTAGTCTAATTATTTATCCTAATTAGGGGCATGATTAGTGGCTGCAATTTTGTTGGCCTTAATAGGGTAATGGTCCCTTGTAAATGTATATATATATATTGCTGTCTTGATGAATGGAAATATACGCACATTTTTTCCTGTAGTAAACCTTAGTATGGTATCAAGAGCAAGAAAAAATCCTAGGGAGAATTAAAATATCATTTTTCTTACAGAACCATAAGAGATTATGGCTGAGAACAATGGTAATGGCGAGAAAAATAGTGAGAAGAAAGTCGACTTGATTTTTTTTCTAGGCCCAAGTGACAATCCAGGCAATATGATTACACCAATTCAATTACGTTGTCCGAATTATGATGAATGGGCAAGGGCAATTCGCACCTCATTGCAAACGAAGAGAAAATATGGATTTGTCGAAGGGAAAGTCCCAAAACCAACCACACATGAGAAAATGGAGGACTGGATCACAGTGCATTCGATGCTCATAGCATGGTTGCTCAACACTATCGAGCCATCACTACGCTCTACTCTTTCCTATTACGATGATGCGCAATCCTTGTGGACACATCTCAAGCAGAGTTTTTGCGTTGTGAACGGGACTCGTATATGCCAATTAAAGACATCTTTGGGAGAATGCAAGCAAGTCAAAGGTGAAGAGGTATCCGCCTACTTTGGCTGTCTATCTCGTTTATGGGATGAACTTGTGACTTATGTCAAAAAGCCGACTTGCGAATGTGGAAAATGTACGTGTAATATTACCAAACAAGTGGCTGATTTAAGTGCGGCAGACTACCTGCATCATTTCCTTATTGGTCTAGATGTTGCTTATACAACGATTCGCTCAAATTTGCTTTTTCAAGATCTATTACCAACCATTGATCAAGCTTATCAGCGAGTCATACAAGATGAAAGGCTGCTGCGAGAACAGTCTTCACCTCATCTGAACGGTGACAATGTCATGGCTTTTAGAGTTACACTCGATGCACGAGGTAAATCTAACCGTGTGGACAATTCTGACAAATTTTGTACTCACTGCAACAGAGAAGGCCACGATGCAAGCTTGTGTTTTCAGCTTCATGGGTTCCCCGACTGGTGGGGAGACCGTCCTCGGGGTGGTCGTGGACAGGGTCATAATGGAACAATGAAAGGAGCAGGGCATTCTGGAGGGCGTGGTGGGGCACAAACAACACACCTGTACATGCCAACAAAGCCACAACAGGTACCAGTAGCAACGATGCTAAAGGTGGGTAGTCTCATGCACTACCGAACTCAGGTGAGTCAACATGAATATCAGGCATCACTCAAGCACAGTGGCAACAACTTCTTGACGCTTTGAATATTCCCAAAACCAAGGATCGCCTTCACGGTACGAATAAAATTTCTTGGATTATTGACACAGGAGCCTCACACCATGTGACAAGAAATTTATCTTGTCTAATAAATGTGAAAAAGATTACAAACATACCGGTGGGATTGCCGGATGGAAAAGATGCCTCTGCTACAAAGGAGGGCAGTGTGATTTTGGATGGTGGTTTGTAGCTTGATAATGTTCTCTTTGTGCCTCAATTAAATTGCAACTTAATTTCTATATCTCAATTAATAGATGCCTCCAATTGTATCGTTCAATTTACTAATGCATTGTGCGTAATCCAAGACCGGAGGACGAGGATGTTGATTGGAGCGGGTGAACGGATCGATGGACTTTATTTTTTTTGGGGTGTTCCAAAGGTTCATGCATTGACATTTGATAGGGATTCCTCAATAGATTTGTGGCATAAACGTTTAGGTCATCCGTCAGAAAAAGTGTTAAAGTTCATTCCTCATGTAAGCCAATTTCATCGAAGCAATAATAACACAATCTGTGATGTCTGTCCACGTGCTAAACAACATAGGGATCATTTTTCATTAAGTGAGCACAATGCCAGTAGCTTGTTTGAATTAATCCATTGTGATTTATGGGGACCTTATCGCACTCCTTCATCATGTGGGGCACAATATTACTTGACAATTGTTGATGATTATTTGCGTGCAATTTGGGTTTATTTGTTATGCAATAAAAATGAAGTTGAGTCTATGTTTATGAACTTTGTTGCTTTTGTTGATAGACAATTTGATAAGAAAATCAAGAAAATACGTAGTGACAACGACACCGAATTTTATTGTCTGCGTGATTTTTCTTTAAAGCATAGGATTGTGTTTGAAACATCATGTGTGGGTACTCCACAACAAAATGGGAGGGTTGAAAGAAAACATCAACATATTATGAATGTGGCACGGGCACTCAGATTTCAAGGGAATTTATCAATACAATTTTGGGGTGAATGTGTGTTAACGCCATGTTATTTAATTAATCGCACACCATCCAATGTACTTAATTATCTAACACCTTATGAAAAATTATTTGGTAAAGCTCCTAAATTTGATAACATGAAAGTTTTTGGTTGCTTATGTTATGTGCATCATCAATGATGAATGCCTAGGAGGCATTATGTGTGTTGTAGGATCTCTCAAACATGTGTAGAAGCATAGGAAATCAAAATAACATGAAGATTATCATAGAAGAACATGAAAACCGAAATTCCCCCAAATGTTAGGGTTCCAATCGGTGCAAAATCTTTAAACTTGAAAACAAATCAATTCAACCGATTAAAATCAAGAACACATGCATAGGAAGGCATAGAATGAATTAAACTTGAATTTAATCGGTGCAAATGGCTAGAATTGATCCATATAGGTGCAGCACATGAAGAACAAAACAAGAACATGAAAAGGAAAACATGGAAGAGAGAAAGAGATGAAGAACACGCCACTTTTCAAGAGAAAAGATAAGTGCAAAAGACAATCACCACTTGAATTTAGGAAAACTCAAGATAAGATTCAAAGAAAATGAGGAATACCTCTTGAACCTCAAAGAGAATTGCTCTTGCAATGTATTCAAGCTTCAAAGTTATGTTACAAATGAGAGTTACACCCTTATATAGAGGGGAAAACGAAAATGCATGCACATGGGTGGAAGGTGAATGGTTTAGGCCATGTTTGGAGATGCTCCCTAGCTTCCCAAACAAGGCCCTTCCCACTAAATGTTATCCTTATGTCCAAACACCCCTCCTCTTGTGTTTATTTGTGACAAAGTCATAAAAGAAACTAAACTATTTTTATTTTCAAGGAATTTACAAGAACTATTGATATTTCTAATGTCTTCTTCAAGTTTCTTGTACATTCCTCTTGTTTTTTTTCTTTCCTTTTCTTCAAATCTTTTTGTAAGCTCTTTTTTCATAATTTCTTTTCCTTTTCTTCTTGTAGTGACTCCTCCTTGCATTGATTGAGGTTCTTCATGGAATGAGATCACATCATCCTCCCCTTCTTGAAAAGAATTCGTCCTCGAATTTGGGGCACCTACATCATACAAAGATAAATCACTCACATTAAAACTATTGCTTACTTCATATGTGGAAGGTAAATCTATTTTGTATGCATTGTCACTTATTTTTTCAAGAACTTGGAAAGGTCCATCCGCCCTTGGCAATAGTTTAGATTTTCTTTAAGTAGGAAATCTTTCCTTCCTCAAATGAATCCATACCCAATCACCAGGTTCAAATGTCACTTTCCTTCTTCCTCTATTGGCTGACTTTGCATATTTTTCAACCTTCTTCTCAATTTGAGCTTTGATCTTATAGAATGTAAATCTTTCACAAATTTTGCTTTTTCTAAACCATCACTACAAATCATAGCATCAAGATTGGGAAGAGGTAATAGGTCTAAAGGAGTCAAAGGATTAAATCCATAAACCACTTCAAAAGGAGAATAGGAGGTTGTAGAGTTCACCACCCTATGATAGGCAAACTCCACATGAGGAAGAAGCTCCTCCCACTCTCTTAAATTTTTAGAAATCAAACAACAAAGTAGTTGAGATAAAGTTCTATTTACCACCTCTGTTTGTCCATCTGTTTGGGGTGACATGTAGTAGAAAATAAAAGTTTAGTACCCAGCTTACCCCATAAAATTTTCCAAAAGTGGCTTACAAACTTTGAATCTCTATCAGACACTATGCTCTTTGGGAGCCCATGCATGTGCACTACTTCTTTAAAGAAAATATTCGCAATGTGACAAGCATCATCCACTTTGTGGCATGGAATAAAATGGGCCATTTTTGAAAAACGATCCACTACCACAAAAATAGAATCATTACCCATCTTGGCCTTTGGAAGGCCCAACACAAAGTCCATTGAAATATCAATCCAAGGCATATTGGGAATGGGAAGGGGAGTATACAGTCCATGAACTAAGACTCTAGATTTGGCCTTTTTACAAACAATACATTTATCACAAATTCTTTGTACATATCTTTTCAAATGTGGCCAATAAAAATGCTCTTTAACAACTTCTAAAGTCTTTGTGATCCCATCAAGCCTCCTTCATGAGCTTCCTTCACAATTAACATTCTTAAAGATCCTTGAAGAATACACAAGCAAGTAGATCTAAAAAGAAAACCATCATGAATGAAAAATCCCTCTTTAGAACCTTTAGAACATTCTTGAAAAATAGAAGAAAACTCAGAATCATGTTCATACAAACCTTTAATATGTTCAAAATGTTGGCATATTTCAAGACCAAGAGTTTTTGAAGTCCTCCAGTTTTTTATGAAGACCTAAAGTTTTGATGATGAAGATTTAGAGTGACTCAATCAACATTAAAGGCTTGTGCCATCTCACAAAGGAAGGATGCTTGGTAGAAAAGGAAAGGCATAAAGAGCATTCAAAGCTTTCAAGAGAGAAGATTGATGAAGATTTTCTCAAGAGCTGAAGGATCAAGAGTTGAAGGTTCTGTTTTGGGTGTTGGATAAAAAGAGTAAGTCATAAATCCCATTCAAGACCTTCCCAAACAAGAGAGCAAGGTGTTTTCTCGCAAAAACGTTTTTCTACGCTTTTAATCGATTATGATACATAGATAATCGATTATTTAACTTAAAATTTGAATTAAAAATGTTTAACGAACTAAATAATCGATTAAGTGTTTTTGATAATCGATTATATTGATTCTGGGTTAATATAATCGATTATGGCCTTAATCTAATCGATTATATCAGACGAAATTTGTTTTCCAGTTTTTAAACATGATATAATCGATTAAGCTTTTTAGATAATCGATTAAATGAGTCGTTTTTGCGAAATCAATACCAAATCAACCTATGAATGGAAACTTTGGAGCATTTTCGAATTATAAAATGAAAGAGAATGTCTTAGGTTAAACACATCTGATTAAACACAAAATATTCAAAGTGTTTCTGTGCCTTAGCTTTTCAAAACCGCTTTCCTGCTCTCTTCAGTTTGATCAAGTCTTTGGAAGTGGTGATCATTGTGCTTAAGCTTTCTATCCAGCACTATTATCAGGTGTATTCTTTTACTGTTTTTATAAACGGGAAAATTCATCCCTTGGATCGGTTCTAAGGGAGGTGCGTTCATCTCTTATGTGTCAAGAGAGGTGGGTTTCATCCTCAGTGTGTCTGGGGAGGTGTTTCATCCTTAGTGTTTCTGAGGAGGTGTTTCCTTTATCTTTATTTGTTGTTGCATGAATTGGTGTTTGTAATTTCATTTAAAGATAGTGGGGTGATCATCACGCATTTGTGGTGGTTGGGAACCTGGACGTAGGATTGGCTTAATCCGAACCAGTATAAATCTCTGTGTTCTTTCTCTTTCTCTTTCTCTATCTCTTTTAATTGTGGATCATTATAACAATTGCAAATTCAATCTGCATTAATCAAAGGATAAGAAAAATCCACATCCGAGTTTTTGAAAGAATTTCAAAATCCGAAAATTTATTTAAAAGAGAAAAGTTTATTAAAAATCCAATTCACCCCCTCCTCTTGGTTTTTACACTGCCGTCTTTATTTAACAATTGGTATCAGAGCTGGTTTTTTGAAAGTTACTAAAAAACAAGATCCTCATGGCAGATAAAAATCAAACTTTTGCTGAAGGTGCATCTATTCATAGACCACCACTTTTTACAGGTGAAAACTATCCTTTTTGGAAATAGAGGATGGAGATTTTTCTAAGGTCTAATGATCAAGGCGTTTGGGATGCAATTGTGAATGGTCCATATATTCCTATGATTGTTGTTGAAGATGCGCAGGTACCCAAAGCGAGAGCAAGCTGGACCAAAGATGAGTACAACCAAAGTCAATGTGACATAAGGGCATGTAACATGATAGCATCTGCTTTAACCATTGATGAGTTTTACAGGTTGTCAGATTGCACTACAGCGAAGGAGATGTGGGACACTTTAGAAGTCACACATGAAGGAACGAAGGATGTGAAAAGATCAAGGAAAAATACCTTGATTCAAGAGTACGAGATGTTCCAGATGAGCAAAGGGGAAACCATATATGACGTCTAAAAGAGATTTACTCACATTGTAAATCACTTCAAGGCGTTAGGTAAGAAATTTGATACTGAAGAGTTAAATGTGAAAATTTTGAAATCTTTGGACAGGACATGGCAACCCAAAGTGACGGCCATCACGGAATCAAAGAATCTCTCAAATATGAATATGACAACTCTCTTCGGAAAGCTTAGAGAACATGAAATGGAGCTTGGACGTTTCAAAGCAGAAGAAGAAGACGTCAAGAGAAAAGGTGTTGCTCTTAAAGCGGAATCCCACAAAGATGAGAGTAATGATACAGACGATGATCTTGAATGCAGTGACATCAGCTTGTTCGTCAAAAAGTACAAAAAGTTCATCAAGAACAAGAACAAAGGGAATTTTAAGAAAGGTAAGAAAATTGAAAATTTAAATTCTCTTGATAACTTTAAATGCTATGGTTGTGGAAAAAGGGGACACTTGAAGTCGGATTGCCCCAACATCAAGAAGGATGAAAAAAAGGTCAAGAAATACAAAAAGCCTTTTGATAAGAAGAAAAAGAAGGCATACATCGCTTGGGAAGATAATGATGTGAGTTCTTCTAGTGCAAGTGAATCAGAAGAAGAAGCCAACATTTGTCTCATGGCGGATGATGATGATGCCGAATCCACATGTAGCAAGGTAAGTGATTTTGGTCTTCCAGATAATTATGATGAGTTGCTTGAAGAGTTTTTAGAATTATGTGAAAAATTTGAAAAACTTACTTCTTTTCATAATAAATTAAAAAGTGACTACAAAAGTCTTGAAAAGAAAAATTATGATTTGGAAGAAGAGAAAAAGGTTTTAAAAGAGGATTTGGAAAAAGCGAAAATTCCTTGCAAATGCAAAACCAAAATTCCTATTTGTGAAAATTGTAGTGTTCTTGCTAACAAGGTTTCTTATCTTGAAACATCTATTTCGAAAATTACAATGGGAAATAATAATCTAAATAATGTTTTGAATGTGCAAAAAGGTTTATATGGAAAAGCAGGACTTGGTTTCTATTTCAAATATAATAAACCTACAAAAACTGTTTTTGTAAAAGGAGAATCATCAAATTCAAGCAAGATTTTCGAAATCCCTAATTCTTTTAATAAACCAAATGATCCTAAAAAGAAGTTTTACAAAAATGCATATATTCCAAGAAAAACAAATGTTCCTACATGTTTTTATTGTATGCATAAAGGTCATTCGGTAAATAAATGCAATATTAAACGTTTTAGTGTTCCTAATGGGAAATACAAATGGGTTCCCAAAGGAAAAACTGTTTCTAACCCATGAGGACCCTAATAAGTGACTTTAGGGGACCTAAATATTTTTGTTTATGATGCAGGTTGGTCCCAAATCCAAAAAGTCACTATGGTACCTTGATAGTGGTTGTTCAAGACACATGACGGGTGATAAAAGCAAATTCAAAAGCTTCAAAAAGAAAGAACAAGGTTTTGTAACCTATGGCGACAACAACAAGGGAAAAATCATTGGTAGTGGAATGATTAGAGAATCCCTAAAGATTCATGATGTTCTTCTTGTTGACGGGTTGAAGCACAATTTGCTAAGCATTAGTCAACTTTGTGATAAAGGTTTAAAGGTAACGTTTGATAGTGATCTTTGCAAAATTCATCACAAGGACTCAAATGAAATCGCCCTCATTGGTAAGAGACACAATAACATCTATTTGATTGACATTGATTGTGCATCTACATCTAGTAATTTATCTTGTTTAGTTACGAAAGAAGAGGATCCTTGGTTATGGCATAGAACAGCTGCTCACATTCATATGCCTCATCTAAGTAAACTCATATCTAAAGAGTTGGTAATTGGTTTGCCAAAACTGGTTTTTGAAAAGAACAAACTTTGTGCAGCTTGTCAAAAAGGGAAGCAAACTAAAAATTCTTTTAAATCTAAAAATATTGTTTCCACTTCAAAACCTTTAGAATTACTGCACATGGATTTATTTGGCCCCTCTAGAACAAAAAGTTTTGGTGGCAATTATTATGCTCTTGTGATTGTTGATGATTACTCTAGATTTACTTGGACTCTCTTTCTTTCATCTAAAAGTGATGCTTTCAAAGAATTTAGAAAATTTGCCAAGGTTATTCAAAATGAAAAAGATTTGAAAATCAAGTTTTTACAAAGTGATCATGGCGGTGAGTTTCAAAATGTTTCTTTTGAAAATTTTTGTGAAGAACAAGGAATTTCTCATAATTTTTCAGCACCAAGAACACCTCAACAAAATGGTGTGGTTGAAAGGAAAAATAGATCTTTGGAAGAACTTGCAAGAACTATGTTGAATGAAAATAATTTACCTAAATATTTTTGGGCTGATGTCGTAAGCACCGCTTGTTATGTTTTAAATAGAGTTTTAATAAGACCTATTTTGAAATTAACACCTTATGAGCTTTTCAAAGGAAGAAAACCAAATATTTCTCATTTCAGAATTTTTGGATGCAAATGTTTTGTTTTGAATAACGGAAAAGATAGCCTTGGGAAATTTGATGCTAAATCCGATGAAGCTACATTTTTAGGTTATTCTTTGCATAGTAAAGCATATAGAGTTTTTAATAAAAGGACTTTAAATGTTGAAGAATCTATACATGTTGTCTTTGATGAATATCTAGACCTTGAGGAAACCCCTCTTGAGTCAAAAAGGTTCTTTGTAGATGATGAAGGAGTACATCAAGAAGAAACTCCTTTAGAAGAAGCTGCTGAAGAAATCAAACTGGATCCTCCTCATGATGAAAGTCTACCAAAAGAATGGAGACCTCCTAGGAACATGTCTTTGGACAATGTCATTGGAGACATCTCAAAAGGTGTAAGAACAAGGAGGAACATGAATAATTTCTGCATGAATGTTGCTTTTGTTTCACAGGTTGAACCAAAGAATGTAGAAGAAGCTTTGATGGATGAACTTTGGTGTATAGCAATGCAAGAAGAGCTAAATCAGTTTGAAAGAAATCAGGTATGGGATTTAATTCCTAAAACTAACAAAATGCAGGTTATAGGTACAAGATGGGTTTTTAGGAATAAGCTTGATGAAGATGGAAATATCACCAAGAACAAAGCAAGGCTGGTTGCAAAAGGATATAGACAAGAAGAAAGCATAGATTATGATGAAACCTATGCTCCAGTAGCAAGACTTGAAGCTATCCGCTTGTTGCTAGCATATGCGTCCATTATGGGATTCAAATTATTTCAAATGGATGTAAAAAGTGCTTTTCTAAACGGATACATCAAGGAAGAAGTCTATGTAGAACAACCTCCAGGCTTTGAAGATTTCAAAAATCCTAATCATGTTTACAAGTTGAAGAAAGCCTTGTATGGACTCAAACAAGCCCCAAGATCTTGGTATGAAAGGTTAAGTAATTTCTTACTTGAAAATAATTTTAGAGGAGGTAAAGTTGATTCTACTCTTTTATTAAGAAATCACAGAAACATATTCTTATTGTTCAAGTTTATGTTGATGATATCATTTTTGGATCAACTAATGATGATCTTTGCCAAGAGTTTGCTAGTAATATGCAGGGAGAGTTTGAAATGTCCATGATGGGAGAATTAAATTTCTTTCTTGGTTTGCAAATCAAACAATTGAAGAAAGACATATTTATATGTCAAACAAAGTATTGCAACAAAATCTTGAAGAAATTTGAGATGGAAAGTTCCAAGGAAGCTGCAACCCCCATGGCCACATCTTGCTATCTAGACCAAGATTTAAACGGTAAGGCGGTAGATCAAACATGGTATCAAGGTATGATCGGATCATTACTTTATCTTACTGCTAGTAGACTCGATATCATGCAAAGTGTGTGTGTTTGTGCTAGGTTTCAATCCAACCCTAGAGAGTCACACCTAAAAGCCGTTAAGAGAATCCTTAAGTACCTTAGAGGAACAAAATCCTTTGGTTTATGGTACCCTTCAGGAGCCTCACCTAGTATTATAGGTTTTTCAGACTCAGATTATGGTGGCTGTAGAATTGATAGGAAGAGTACTAGTGGTACATGTCATCTTTTAGGGTGTTCTTTAGTTTCATGGCATTCTAAGAAAGAGGCTAGTGTTGTTCTTTCAACCACGGAGGCTGAGTATATAGCAGCAGGGAGTTGTTGTGCTCAAATTCTGTGGATGAAGCAGCAATTAGAAGATTTTGATATCTTTTTAGATCATATCCCTCTTAAGTGTGATAACACTAGTTTCATTAATCTGACTAGGAACCCTATCATGCATTCAAAGACAAAGCATATAGAAATTAGACATCATTTCATTAGAGATCATATAGCTAAAGGTGATTTCATCATAGAATATATAGATACCAAACATCAGCTAGCTGATATCTTCACCAAACCTTTGCCTAGAGATAGATTTTATGAGCTTAGAAGAGATCTAGGAATTGTTGATGATAAATCTGTTGATTAATTGATGTTTGTTGTTGTTTTTTATGTTAAATCTGTGTTTTACGAAAAATTACGTATTTAATCGATTAGGTTTCGTATGTTAATCGATTAAACGCGCTGTTTGTGAAAATGTTTTATAACATAATCGATTAAATCGCTGGAGAGCAATTTAATCGATTAAGGAATGCACATAATCGATTAAGTTTCTGGGTTTTCGTTTTCTAGAAAATTTTGAAGGCAAATAATCGATTAAATGAAGAACATAATCGATTAAATGCACCATTCTGTGTTTTTCTGCACACTGGTTTTTCGAACGTTGGCCTTAAATTCACGTGTTTTGTTTCTTTCCAACGACTATATTTGTTTCAAACGACTATATTTTCATTAATTCAACGTTATATGACCGGATTTCCTTACTATAAATAGTTGGATTGAGATTTAAAAGTGCTACACTCACTCTCTCTCACTCTTGTTGATTTTCTGCTGTCATTCCTTTTCTGTGCAAAATTTATTCTCTGTGATTACTCTGTTGCCTTGTTATTTCGTTGTGCATTTTCTTTTGTTTATTCTACAATCAAATGGCTGACCAAAGAAGGAGAAAGATGCCATCAAGGAGAAGAGGCAAGGAGCCAATGACCTCCCAACAGCAAGAAAGGAGACCTCCAACTCTTGCTGGTTGGATTTCTGATGAAGACATGCATATTGGGTTTGTCAACAAGTGGAAAGACAGGAAAATTCTTACTCCCAAATATCTATCTTGTGATTTTTTCAGATCTCACGGTTTTACTTTTCAGGAATGTTTAGTAGGTAGTGGGCTTCAGAATTTTGTGGAGATGGAAGGAGCATTCTATCCAGATTTGGTTAGAGTCTTTTATATGAACCTAACCTCAAGGACAGCTAGTCCAAGCACAAAGGTAAAGGGTGTGAGAATCCACCTTGATGAAGAGGTGTGGAATAGTGTGGCTGGACTATCTTCTCAAGGCATCAACATCACTTATGGCTTTGAGGATTTCAACAAATTGGTGGAGTTCATGCGAAGATCCAAATTTACAAGTGGAAAACTTGTACAAAGTTGGTAATGTTAAACTCAATGAGCGTATGTTGCACTATGTAATTGTTTGGGTTTTAGTTGCTAGAGGCACTAATCATGCCCAACTTACTAAGGAGGACATTCTTTTAATGTATGGCTTCCTTAATAATGTTAACATAGATTGGCCCTCCATTATTCTTGATAATATGTTTAAAGCCACTAGGCTTTCATATTTTGCTTTACCCTATGCTGTGTTTATCTCAAAGATTTTAGAATATAAGGGTGTAGACCTTGAAGGGGAGAACAAGCAGATTTTGCTAAGCAATAGCAAAATTGGGAAGAATGTTCTAAGGCACATGGGCCTTATAGAACAAGGAAACAGGTTTAGGCAAAGAGAAGATGAAGCTGCTGCAATGGAGGAAGATGATGAAGAACCACCACCTCAACCTCAATCTCAACCAGGATCAATGGAGGATCATATTCTTTCAAGAATGGATACCATGATGAGTCTTCACACAACTTAATATGATGATATTTGTCATAGACTTTCAAGGCTCAATAGGAGAGTTTATAGAGTTGAAAGGAAGCTACAAATTGAAGACATATCTCCAGAAGAAGACAATGCAAGATCCTCAAGAGGCAAACAGCCAGCAAATGATGAGGAAGATGAAGAAGATGAAGGAGATAGTGAAGAAACAAAATAGGCTACAAGTTTACTTACTCCTTAGCTTATCCTTAATTATTTTCCAGCTGCTGTAATTGTTTTTCTCTCTATAATTTCTGTATAATTAATTTGCTTCTGCTGTAATAATCTCTGAAAATGTAATCTTTTTGAAAATGATAAAAATAAAGGGGGAGAAAAATATTTGTTTTGATTGATAATCTATCAAGTTTTCTAGCATTTAAGAAAATTAATTTCAGGGGAGCTTTAGGAAATATTTCAAAAAAGTGCCTAATATAGCTTAAACATTAAAGAGCAAAGTTTAAGGGGGAGCTTTTAGAAATAATTTCCAGTCATTAATTTCTTTGAAATCTCTTTTTCAAAATTTAAATTGAAAATTAAATGCTATGTGACTGCCTACTTTATTTCCTTTGTGGACTAATTTTTTATGATGGAGATATCCATACATTATTTTCAAGATTTTCAGGATATCAATCACAAGTCTCTATGTTTCTTTTTATCATCATCAAAAAGGGGGAGATTGTTGGCATATTTCAAGACCAAGAGTTTTTGAAGTCCTCCAGTTTTTTATGAAGACCTAAAGTTTTGATGATGAAGATTTAGAGTGACTCAATCAACATTAAAGACTTGTTGGCATAAAGAGCATTCAAAGCTTTCAAGAGAGAAGATTGATGAAGATTTTCTCAAGAGCTGAAGGATCAAGAGTTGAAGGTTCTGTTTTGGATGTTGGATAAAAAGAGTAAGTCATAAATATCATTCAAGACCTTTCCAAACAAGAGAGCAAGGTGTTTTCTCGCAAAAACGTTTTTCTACGCTTTTAATCGATTATGATACGTAGATAATCGATTATTTAACTTAAAATTTGAATTAAAAATGTTTAACGAACTAAATAATCGATTAAGTGTTTTTGATAATCGATTATATTGATTCTGGGTTAATATAATCGATTATGGCCTTAATCTAATCGATTATATCAGACAAAATTTGTTTTCCAGTTTTTAAACATGATATAATCGATTAAGCTTTTTAGATAATCGATTAAATGAGTCGTTTTTGCGAAATCAATACCAAATCAACCTACGAATGGAAAATTTGGAGCATTTTCGAATTATAAAATGAAAGAGAATGTCTTAGGTTAAACACATCTGATTAAACACAAAATATTCAAAGTGTTTCTGTGCCTTAGCTTTTCAAAACCGCTTTCCTGCTCTCTTCAGTTTGATCAAGTCTTTGGAAATGGTGATCATTGTGCTTAAGCTTTCTATCCAGCACTATTATCAGGTGTATTCTTTTACTGTTTTTATAAACGGGAAAATTCATCCCTTGGATCGGTTCTAAGGGAGGTGCGTTCATCTCTTGTGTGTCAAGAGAGGTGGGTTTCATCCTCAGTGTGTCTGGGGAGGTGTTTCATCCTTAGTGTTTCTGAGGAGGTGTTTCCTTTATCTTTATTTGTTGTTGCATGAATTGGTGTTTGTAATTTCATTTAAAGATAGTGGGGTGATCATCACGCATTTGTGGTGGTTGGGAACTGGACGTAGGATTGGCTTAATCCGAACCAGTATAAATCTCTGTGTTCTTTCTCTTTCTCTTTCTCTATCTCTTTTAATTGTGGATCATTATAACAATTGCAAATTCAATCTGCATTAATCAAAGGATAAGAAAAATCCACATCCGAGTTTTCGAAAGAATTTCAAAATCCGAAAATTTATTTAAAAGAGAAAAGTTTATTAAAAATCCAATTCACCCCCCTCTTGGTTTTTACACTACCGTCTTTATTTAACACAAAACCCAAAAATTTTGTTTCAACCATAGTAAGCAATGTATGTCTCCTAGATAATGCATCTGCAACTATGTTGACTTTCCCTTGTTTGTGTTTAATGACATAAGGAAATTGGTCAATAAATTCTACCCATTTAGCATGCCTCTTGTTAAGCTTGCCTTGACTTTTCAAATACTTCAATGCTTCATGATCATTATGAATGACAAATTCTTTTGGAATCAAATAATGTTTCCATGTATTCAATGCTCTAACAACTGAATACAATTCCTTGTCATAAGTGGAATAATTCAAATTCCCTCCCTTTAACTTTTCACTAAAATATGCAATGGGATGATTTTGTTGTAACAAAACAGCCCCAATCCCAATGTTTGATGCATCACATTCAATTTCAAAAGATTTAGAAAAGTTAGGAAGTGCAAGAATAGAAGCAAGAGTCAAAAGTTCCTTCAATTTTTCAAATGCTAGTTGTTGCTCCTTTTCCCACGTAAATCCAACATCTTTTTTTACAATTTCATTTAAAGGAGATGCAATGGTACTAAAGTTTGGAACAAATCTCCTATAAAAACTAGCTAAGCCATGAAAACTCCTCACGTCATTGATAGTGGAAGGAGTAGGCCATTCTTGAATTGCCTTGATCTTTTCTTCATCAACCTGCACTCCTTTATCACTTATCACATAACCAAGGAATATAATATTATCCATGCAAAATGAACATTTTTCTTTATTAGCATAAAGTGAATATTGCCTCAAAGTACCAAGAACCATTCTAAGATGAGAAATATGATCATTCAAAGTAAGACTGTAAATGAGAATATCATCAAAATAAACCACAACAAATCTATCAATGAAAGATCTAAGCACATGATTCATCAATCTCATAAAAGTACTTGGAGCATTAGTAAGTCCAAAAGGCATAACCATCCACTCATAAAGTCCATGTTTAGTTTTGAAAGCGGTTTTCCATTCATCACCTTCTCTAATCCTAATTTGATTATAACCACTTTTCAAATCTATTTTCGAAAATATTTTTGAACCATGGAGTTCATCAAGCATGTCATCAAGACGTGGAATAGGATGTCTATATTTAATAGTAATATTGTTTATTGCTCTACAATCAATACACATTCTCCAAGAACCATCTTTCTTAGGCACCAATATCACGAGCATAGCGCAAGGACTCATGCTTTCCCTTATCCATTCCTTCTCCAAGAGTCCCTCAATTTGTTTTTGAATCTCCTTTGTTTCTTGAGGATTACTCCTATATGCGGGCCTATTTGGTAGAGTAGCTCCAGGAATTAAGTCCATGTGATGTTCAATACCTCTTAAGGGTGGAAGTCCCTTTGGAGGATCTTGAAAAACATCCACAAACTCTTCAATCACAGCCGCCACTTCTAAAGATGAAATAGATGGTGAAGAAAATGTAGAAGACAAGCAAACTTTGTTAGGCATAATTAAAAAACAAATTTTATTTTCATTAATTACCTTCGTAGCCTCTTTGGAGGACATGTAGAGGCTAGTTTTCTCCTTCTTTTCTTTATTTTTGTTTTCATGTGCAGATTTGGAGACTCCATGCTCATGGTTTGCACTTTTGCACTTATCTTTTCTCTTGAAAAGTGGCGTGTTCTTCATCTCTTTCTCTCTTCCATGTTTTCCTTTTCATGTTCTTGTTTTGTTCTTCATGTGCTGCAACTATATGGATCAATTCTAGCCATTTGCACCGATTAAATTCAAGTTTAATTCATTTTATGCCTTCCTATGCATGTGTTCTTGATTTTAATCGGTTGAATTGATTTGTTTTCAAGTTTTAAAGATTTTGCACTGATTGGAACCCTAACATTTGGGGGAATTTCGGTTTTCATGTTCTTCTATGATAATCTTCATGTTATTTTGATTTCCTATGCTTCTACACATGTTTGAGAGATCCTACAACACATGTAATGCCTCCTAGGCATTCATCAATCAACGTCGTGACGGGGATAAATTTGCAAGTCGAAGTCGTAAGTGTATATTTGTGGGGTACCCCTATGGGAAAAAGGGTTGGAAATTGTATGATTTGGAATCCCACGAATACTTTGTCTCTAGAGATGTGAAATTTTATGAACATGAATTTCCATTTGCTGTGTCACCAAACAACACTCTTTATACTCCTCCCATTCATTATGATATTGAGCATGTTGTTGATGATATTGGATGGGAGACTTTTGATGCATCACCTACACAAGGGGGTGCATCCGTGGTCTTTTTGCAAGAAGAGTCGTCACAGCTCCAAGGGGGTTGTGTGGAGGCTGTGATGGACCTACTGTGGTAACTGATGATGATGTAAGTATGAGTGGTATGAATGGCGAGGTAGTATCTCCACACAGAATTGATGGGGCTGAAGTTGTGGTGGTGCAAGAGGATGTGGAGACCAAGGAAGAAAATATGGAGATAGAAATGGGAAGGGGGATGAGAAACAAAATTCCATCAAGAAGATATAAGGATTTTGTCACTCATATCACTCAAAAAGTAAAGTCCTCGGAAAGTTCATCTGCTCAACAACATGCCTCAGGTACCCCTTACCCTATTACTTACTTTGTAAATTGTGATCGATTTTCTGCTAAACATTGAAATTTTGTTGCAGACTGCAGGGAAAGAACCTAAGAATTTTAAGGAAGTCGTAAAGGATTCTGGTTGGCGTGCTGCAATGGCCAACGAGATACGCGCCTTGGAAGAGAATGAGACATGGGTGCTGCAGAAACTCCCTCCCGGAAAGAAAGCACTCGGAAGTAAATGGGTATACAAAATAAAACATCACTCAGATGGGAGCATAGAACGTTTGAAAGCTAGACTTGTTATATTCGAACATCATCAGAGAGAGGGAATAAACTATGATGAAACATTTGCACCGGTGGCAAAAATGGTGATTGTCCGTACTTTCTTGGCAGTGGCGGCAATTAAAAAGTGGGAAGTACATCAAATGGATGTGCATAACGCGTTTCTCCATGGTGACTTGGTTGAGGAGGTGTACATGAAAGTTCCTCCAGGATTTAAACCTGAATTTGGTTTGCAGTTTGAAAAAGTCATTGTATGGCTTGAAACAAGCTCCTCGTTGTTGGTTTGCTAAGTTGGCTACGACATTGAAGCGTTATGGATTTGTTCAATCCTATTAAGATTACTCATTATTTACATTGCACAGGGGAGAAATACATCTCTATGTTCTGGCCTATGTGGATGACTTAATTATTGTAGGGAATGATATTTCAGCCATGAAAATTTTTAAAGCTTACTTAAGTGCTTGTTTTCACATGAAGGACTTGGGAGTCTTAAAGTATTTTTTGGGGCTGGAAGTTGCTCGTAATCCTGAAGGGTTTTATCTTTGCTAGCAAAAATATGCATTGGAAATCATTGAAGACGCTGGTTTATTAGGTGCCAAGCCGGCGGACTTTCCAGTGGAACAACACCATAAGCTAGCCTTGGCTTCTGGTACTCCGCTTGAAGATCCGAAACCCTATCGGAGACTTATTGGGCGATTAATTTATTTTTTTGTGACTAGACCTGATCTTGCTTACTCTGTACACATTTTGTCTCAGTTTATGCAGCAACCTCGTGAAGAGCATTGGGTTATTAGATATTTGAAGAAACATCCGGGACAGGGTATTCTACTTTGGTCTGATAGTAAACTGAACCTAGAGGAATGGTGTGATTCGGATTGGGCGGGCTGCCCACTTACAAGACGTTCTTTGACTAGCTGGGTGGTGCTTCTTGGTCTTTCTCCCGTGTCCTGGAAAACTAAGAAACAATCAACTGTCTCTCGCTCTTCTGCAGAGGCTGAATATCGCTCTATGGCGGCGACTACATGTGAGTTAAAATGGCTCAAACAGTTACTTGGTGATTTGGGAGTCAGTAATTCTAAAGGGATGTGATTATATTGTGATAGTAAATCAGGATTACATATAGCTCAAAATCCCGTTTTTCATGAAAGAACTAAACATATTGAAGCTGATTGTCATTTTGTCTGTAATGCGGTGACGGACGACATCATTTGTCCCTCATACGTTCCAACAAAGGTACAGCTAGCAGACATTTTTACAAAGGCCTTTGGGAAAAACACAATTTAAGTTCCTCCTCCGCAAGTTAGGCATTCGAGATCTCCATGCTCCAACTTGAAGGGGGATATTGAGATTATTGAGATATTGTTATTATGCTTATTTATTATTGTCGTTAGCCATTATATTTAGGAGATATCATTTCTTCAATATTATATGTGTAAATATTGTCAGATATTTTTAGTCTAATTATTTAGCCAGATTAGTGGCTGCAATTCTGTTGGCCTTAATGTAAATGTATATATATATTGCTGTCTTGATGAATGGAAATATACACACATTTTTTCCTACAGTAAACCTTAGTAAGTATCCTTCCTGGTGATCCTGTTCTAGGGATACATCACCTCACTAGTGACCCTAATCTGGAATCCCTAATCTGGGATACTCCACCTCACTGGTGACCCTCTTCTGGGACCTCTTAGGTACTCAGCCCGAACAATGATAAAATTTGCTGACCAGAAAAGGCGAGAAGTGGAATTTGAAGTTGGAGATATGGTTTTAGTCAAGCTGCAGCCATACAGACAGAAGTCTTTAGCTTTACGAAAGAATCAGAAGTTGGGGTTAAGATACTTTGGGTCGTTTCCAATCATTCAACGTGTGGGACAGGTAGCCTACAAGCTATTATTGCCATATTATGCCAGGATTCACCCAGTTTTCCATTGTTCACAATTGAAACTATGTCACAGACACATGAAAGATTCAATTGATCCATATTGATTTATGCTAATCACAACAAAGAACAACATCTTTCAAAACTATATTGTCTTCATTGATGATTTTACAAGATTTTGCTGGATTTTATTTTTAAAATTAAAGTCAGAAGTGGCTGGAGTGATTTAGAAGTTCAAGAAAATGGTGAAAAATCAAACGGGCTGCAAAATTCAACTTCTACTGTTATATAACAGAGAAGAGTACACCTTAGGAGAATTTAATTGATTTTGAGTATGTTGGCATAAAACATGAATTTATTAATTTCTACACTCCACAACAAAATGAAGTTAGTGAGAGAAGAGACATATACATTATAAAAATGGCAAGATGCATGTTACATGAGAAAAATCAACCAAAACAATTTTGGACAGAGACAACAAATACTATAGTTTTTCTTCATAATAGACTTCCTTCAAAGGGACTAAAGAATCTGACACCATTAGAAACATGGTATGGATATAAATCATCTCTAAACTTTTCTAAAGGTGTTTGGTTGCTTTTGCTTCACTTATATTCCTAAAGTTAAAAGGCTTAAAAAAAAATTCAACCAAAAATAGGGAATATTAATTGTCATAAGCAGGGATGTACACTTTATGGAAAATGAAGAATGTTTTTGTCGGAACAAAGATATCAATCCTCATAATAGTGAAACTTTTCTATCACAAATGCCGATGAACGAAAAGATGAAGATTGGAGGCAAGATGAGATAGTGGATAACATTCCAGTTAGAGACAATAATCTGCTTTATGATATTTATCAATCTAGTAACATTGCACTTTCAGAATCTGCAAGTTTTGAAGAAGAAAACATGACCAAAACTAGATGATTGCAATGGAGGAGGAGCTTTAGATGATAAAAAAAATGTGGTAACTTGTAAACAAATCTCAAGATAAAATAAAAGAGTTATAGTAACATTGCACTTTCAGAACCTGCAAGCAAGCTTTGGAGAAGAAAAACATGATCAACACTGAATGGTTGCAATGGAGGGAGAGTTTACATTATGGAAAAAAATAATACATGGCAACTTGTAAGAAAATCTCAAGATACAAAAGTCATTGGGGGTTTAATGGGTGTTTTGAACCAAGATAAATGTAGATGGCTAGGTCAATAAGCATAAGACAAAGACTTATGGTTAAAGATTATGCTCCTCCTCTAGATACCCAGACTCATTTGCATCAATTGATAGGCTAGATAACATCAAGGTGCTACTTGCTGTTGCAACACAAATGGATTGACAAGTGTACTACTTAGATGTTAAATCAACATTTTTGAAAGGTTTCTCGCAAGAAGAAATTTATGTTTAACAACCTAAAGGATTTGAGAAGAAAGAGAAGAAGAAGGCAAGGTCTATCATCTAAAAAAGGCACTCTTTAGGTTGAAGCAAGTTCCTAGAATTTGGTACAACAAAATAAACAATCATTTGCTAAATATAGGCTTTGCAAACTAATTTTTTGAGACCACTCTTTACCTCAAACACTATAAGTTTGGTAATGACATTATTTCTCTTCGTGTTGATGATCCTTTAGTGATTGAAATCAATGCAGTCTTAACTGATGAATTTAAGATGGAAGTGACGAAAGTTTTTGAGATGTCTAATCTTAGATTGATGACATTTTTTCAGAATGGAGATTAAGCAAAGTCAAGATGAGGTTTTCGTTTACTAAAGGAAGTATGTTAAAGAAAATTCTCAAGAAATTTCATATGGAAGAGAGCAAGTTAATATAAAGGAAAAGTTCAAAAAAGAAGATGAAACTAAAAGAATAGATGAGACAGAGTTTGATTGGATGTCTATACCTTACAACAACAAGACCAGACATCTTGACTGCTGTAAATATTTTATCTGAGATCATGCATTATGTATACCAAATTTTGGCATTAAACTCAAGAAACGCAAGGACTTCTAGTTGTTGGACTTTTCTAAGAGTAACTGGGCTGGTGAGTTGATGATATGAACAATCTACTAATGAAGCAGAGTTTAAAGGTGCAACTAGTGCTGTTAATCAAGCATAGTGACTAAGAAAAATATGGAGTGATCTTAATCTTGAGCAGAAGCAAGACATTTGTTCACAATCAAACTGCAATAACTACCTTTTACAATCCAGTATGAGAAAACTAAATCCTTTAGTATTAAGTTGTTTTTCTTAGGACAAGTGCAAAAGAATGATGCTATAACTCTTTGTCCAAGATTGAAAAGCAAAGGACTGATACTTTTTATTGATTCTCTACTGACAAACAAGTTTGAGATCATGAAGATGAAACTTCGTGTTTGCAATAAATCAAGAAAAAAAATGTATTAGTTGTTTAGGATTGCTAATTCTTGATGTCATTCATTTGTGACTTAAAGTAAATCTTCTCATTTTTAGGAGTCAGATAAATTTCAATTTTCTAAATTTGTTTAATCATGACCTCTAAAAAAAATTTGTTATTTGTAGTAAATTAATTTTATTAGTTATATATATATATATATGTTGAATCAATTAAATAAATATATCTCTGACTTTCACATATCTATTAGTATGGAACAAAGTTGCTCAGACAATATTTTCCTTTTTTTATATTATTTCTAGTTTTTTTCTGTGCAACTTCTAACAACCAATAAATACAATTTAATATCCATTTAAAACATATTTGAATTTTTTAATAGTCTTAATAAATGTTAGCCAGTCTCTTTTTAATTGAATTGCAAGTAGTTTTTTAATTGATTTAATTGAAAACAAAATGATTTAAAATTGAAGTTCAAATAATCTATCTAATAGTGGTTACTCAACATTTTGAAAAGGCTCTAATATAAATAAAGAGTATAAAAATATCTAATTTCAGAAGACCGGATAGAAATAGCTGTAAATTTCTTTAATATATCTTAAATTTTTATAGATTAAAAAAGATAGAGTGAAAAACTGTTATTAATATTTAAAGGTAAAAAAAATTCAAACTGAATACTTATAATATCTTTTCAGTTCTTAAATTTAATCATTTTTATATGCAATATTTTTGAATTTTGTTTTGTTTTAGAAACTAAATTTAGATTATTTTAGATGTCGGAATATAACCTAATTATTATCATTAGTTAGAGAGAATCAAAGCATCAATACGTGGTACAGACACCCACTCCATTAAAGGTCGGTGGAAACATGACAACTTTTGTAAACATCGCGATATGTTCGAATCTGTGTGCAGAAAATAGAAAGAAAAGTGTCACTACTGAATTTCAATGGCACTGTGGCCATTTAATTGCCCCAAATACGTCACCACCAATCTACAACTCACCAAACTAGTCATCATTGTGATTATGATTTACTAGTGCAACTTTTTACTTTTTTATTTTATTTTTGTCTCTAGTAAGTTTGAAAATAGGTGTGCATCATATGCAGGACCAGCATTTTCAACTGCTACACTGAATTTGTCTTAGTCTGAGCTGTTAATCTTACCAACACATAATTTTGTGAGTGTGAAAAAGAAAAGGTAACAGAAGGAATTGGGAGTGTAGGAAAACAAAAACAAGGGTATTCTCTTCATTCGGTGAGGTTCTGAATTGTTCAACTAGAGATGGCATCATTTGCAGGGACTACCCAGAAGTGCAAAGCATGTGAGAAGACAGTGTATTTGGTGGATCAGCTCACTGCTGACAACAAGATCTATCACAAATCCTGTTTCAGATGCTACCACTGCAAGGGTACCCTGAAGGTTCGATGATACTGTTTTTTTCTTGCTTTAGAACACACCAAGATCGAACTCTTGTCCATGCTCTAAACTTGAGTTTTCTCGAGTTTCTCCGTATGCATGAGTGAAGAGATGCATCGAGTTTCGTCCCCACATGTCTTATTAGAAAAACTTCATCCTTTTTTGTTAGTTTGACTATAACTATTTGTTTTATTCGCGTAGTTTCTTCTCTTCTATTAATGATGATTTAATCTGTATGTTATTGCTTCAGTGCATGGTGATTGTTTCATAAGGAAACTTGATTTGGATTGCCTAGTAGAATATTTATTCTATTCCTAGCACTTATAACACAGTGTTTTGTGCATAATTTCAATCTAATTTCAGAGAAAATGAGTAGTTTAGTCATAAAATTGATGATGGGAATTGAATAGGATGAAGTAAATACATGATTTTTGGAAAGATTTGGAAGATATTATGGTCCTTAGGAGTTGAAGGATCTTGATTGATCTAAAGAAATGGAATCAAGGCTTGAAGCTCAGGTTATATAGCTGCTATTTGTCCCTTTTCTTCATTTCTTGAACAAAATACACACACTCTTCTCTATATGTCATTTGCCATCCCAAATTTGTCTTTTAACCCTAGAATGTCTTGTTCTTGTATGATCATGCATTTGTATGCGTGTTGGCGTGGGAATTTTGTTTTAAAATGGGATACAAATTAAACTACAGCTATTCATTTCTAGTGTCCTTTTGATTAGTTTGTTTTTTTAATTAGATTCTGTTAGCGAGTCATGAAATAGAAACCAATGTTTATTTGAATGAAAAGTTGCTATTTTGTAGTAACTTTTTGGTTGAACCCGCAAAGCACACCGTGCCATTAGTCTAATTGCTGTCTTATTCAATGCTATATTTGAGATTGGAATTTATTGAATTGGATTTCAGATGTTCTGATTCTGAATGATAGAATCTGTAATCCATCACATAATAGGACATAATGTCAGTTCGTATGGTTGTTTTTCTTATAAGGGTAAAGATTGAAATTGCTAAAGATCAAGTTGGGGCATCTTTAATCCCCTTTGCTTCATGCATCCCTGCAGTTGAGTAACTATTGTTCCTTTGAGGGTGTTTTATACTGTAAGCCTCACTTTGATCAACTCTTTAAGAAGACTGGCAGCTTGGACAAAAGTTTTGAAGGTGAGTTGCTGTTATTTAGTTGTTTCTGATACATAAAGCTTACAATTTGTATCATTCAGATTATCCTGCTTCTAATCTTATTTCTTCTTGTTTTCTCTTTAACTTTTATATGTATTGCTTGTAGGTATTCCAAGAACTGCTAGACTTGAAAGAGCGGCTGATCAGGTTTTCTACTTCCTTTTAACTTCAAAATACTTCTTTTCATGTTAGAATTCTTATTCAGTCTTCTCAAATGGAGTTATTTTTTACACATTTCTGTTTAATTCTTATATGTAAATTCTCTCTGGGATTTTTCAGGTCCAAATCAATAGCAAAGTTTCAAATTTATTTGCTGGAACTCAGGAAAAATGTGTTGCTTGCAAGAAAACTGTGTACCCAATTGAAAAGGTAGATAACTATATTTATCAAAGTTTTCTTCATATCATGCAAAACTGACCGGTCTAAACTATTATAAACTAAGAAGTCCCAGAATCTCAATTCAAGTTCTCTGTATACTTTCATCAAAGTTGGATCTTTATACTTGTCAAGACACAAGACACCTATTTTCTTTGCTCAACATTATTAGCATTTAGTTCCCGTCTACAACATCATTTGATTTGTGTTCCTTATGCAAATCTAGATCTAGAATCTGTGCAATAACTTATTAGACTCAAATTCCGCTCATGCAGAAATGAAAAAAAAAATTTAGCCAAACCTCTGATACTCGTCATAGAGAACCAATCTTGGAAACGGTTGCTTAGAACCATAGGAAATCTGAGCTAATAATGCTTCAGCTTTGCCTTTGACCACTACTGTATTCCATGTTACAAAAAGACTGGCCATTAGTAAAATGTTCGAATCTAAGGTGACTTCTAATTGTTTGACAGTGTAAAATTTGTACACCAATAATGTATTAACACTCAACTGTAAAACAAAATGGAATTAATATACTAAATAAAAAAAATACTATCTTGGAGTAAACTATGGAAGACTGGCTTAAGTAACCACTTTCACTACAGTCAAGAAATTAGAGGACGATATTCTCATTTTATTATTGTGCAAACGGATCATTCAAGAAAATGAATAGATAACCCAGACTTGTTTCACTATGACACATTTTTTTTCTTAATTTGGGAAAAACCAAGAGTAAGTGCATTTAATATCTGTATACTTAATGGAAAATAGCATTGTGCCCTTATTCTTCTGTTTGTGGAGAAGGAGGCATAGCAACAACTTAGTCTAAATTCATGTCTTTTTTATTGTTATCATTATGAGGGTGGTTTTGTATGACAGAAAGATGAGGAAGAGAGAGAAAGATCTATTTTTAGAACATGAGTTGTTCTTAACTTTAGCAACAATTTTAGTGTTTTACATCATATTGTGTCTTATATTAATATCCACTTTTCTTTTTCAGGTAGCTGTTGATGGAACATCTTACCATAAGGCTTGTTTCAGGTGCACTCATGGAGGATGTGTAATTAGCCCATCAAATTATGTTGCCCACGAACACCGACTTTATTGTAGGCACCATCACACTCAGTTGTTCAAGCAGAAAGGTAACTTCAGCCAACTCGACAAGCAAGAAAATGACGAAGGGGTGACTGAGAACACAACAACTGAGTAATAGCAGGCATGCAACTTTCAAATTACAGTGGCAATACAAGTTCAGTTGGAGGCTCTTTTTCAAGAACAGATGTCATTGTTTCATCCCACATTTCTCTCTTTTTATTTTCTATGTGAACAATTTTGCGAGACAAATTTTGGGTTAATAATTGAGAAGTAATTAGTAGATATTTCAGCATAATCATATGGCTGGCAAGTCTGTATTTTGCTTTGAAGGTTTATGAAGTTTGTACTTTTCATTACTGTGGTAAAATCTTGTCTGCTCTTAAATTTCCTGTTCATTTGGTTATTCACATAAGAAAATATACCTTTGTATCAACATGATGAATTTCTTCATAATTTTACTTTAATTGATAACTAGGAATACATTAGAAACAACTATTCATGAAATTATCTAGGACTAGTTGAAGTATAACTAAAGTAATTGAGTATTTTTTTGTGTGCAGTGATTCCATGGAGGTTAGAACCAATATTTTCATGCTTACTATCCAAACCTAACCTTTCACCATTAGTCCAACTCTAGTAGTTCTACTAGTAGTTATATATTTGGACACAAGTACACATTCAATGATAAAATCAGATAAAAAATGTGAAACAATGTAAAGTGATTTGTGAATCTATGTGCAGTTTGAGGTAGTTAGTCCATATGTTAAAGTGTTAACGGATAAAATATCAGAGTAAATATGGAATAAATTTTGATTACACATGCTGAGCCTGAGACAAACTTGTGTAACAATATATTATGAGAAGATAATATTTCACAATCACAACAAAATCATTCTTTCTCTTATTATATTTTTTTATATAAAAAATGAGTAGTATTATATTTTTCTGATATATAAAAATAATCTTGAGAGAGTTCTGTTGCAGACTTGACTCACATTTACTTAATAAAAGATTATAAATTTTACGTCTTCTCATATGTTAGGAGAAGTAATTTATTTTAATTTAAAAAAGAAGTCAATGATAATAAAAACTCATGAAAATGTAACTTAAAAAAATTTTAAACCTTCAAAATTTTTAACATATTTTATATAATCATTTTGTTGCTTCATTGTAACAAATTGAAAAGAGCTAATTTTCATCAAGTTCTTTGTAATATTTCAAACAAAAAAATCTTTTACTATAAATCATTAAAAGACATAATCTTCTTTAATTCTTTATTAATATATATTCGAATTTATAACTTTCAAGGGAAAATTTGAGTTGTCGAGTCTCATGTGTCACAAATGTAAATCATCTTACCTTATTTACAAAGGTTTGTACCCTTTTTTCTTCCATTGAATTGGAATAGAGTCATCAACTCATTTTCAAATGGATCAAATATTTTACAAAAGAATAAACTATTTTATCTTTTCCAAACTCAATAGATTCTGACGAAGTTTAGGTGCAAATAAAACATTTAAAATATATTTTGTACATGTGGGATCTCAACAAACACTATTCTTTTATTTTTCGTACTGCTACATGTTTTCCATCGTCTATGGTGACTTTGGACATGTATGTATTGTCTAGCTCTTTGAAGATACTAATATTATTAGTCATGTGGTTTGTGTACCTATTATCTACCAGTCAAGCTTCTCTCCTCTCACTTGTTGAGTAGCAACTTGCAACAAAGAGGTTTTCCTTCGTCTGGTGGTATTGTTGGATAATTTGAGCAATTTTTCTTTGTTGGTTTGGTTTGTTTTTTGTAGACTTTCTTCATGTGCCTAAGTTGGTTACAAACTTTGTATTTAACATTTGGTTTGAACCAACAAAAATCTTTAATATGGTTGCTCTTTTTGCAGTATGAGCAAGATGGAAACTCCTTCCAATTTTACCCTTGATTTTATGATACTTAACTTTCTTTTTATTTTTATCACCAAAATGTTTTTTCCATTGTTAAATTTTACCTTTGGTATGTGCTACAAGAGCTCCTTCCATACTCTCTTCCATTATGAGAGATTGTCAGTGCTCAGTGACTTGTAAAACATTCACCAATTATGTCACTATTATCATAGAAAAATCTTTGTTATCTTTTAAAGAGGATATTTTTTTATTCAAATCTCTTAGGAAGACAAACTAAGATTTTCTCCACCACATTTTGGTCACTCAATTCTTCAACAAGTATTCTTATACATGTGACCACCTTTAAAACATTATTTGTGAACTCTATAAGAAATTCATTATCCTTCAATTTAATAGCTTCAAATTCTTTTCTCAGATTTAAAACCCACATCTATTTCGTTTTATCGCTCCCTTGAAACTCCTTTCCAATTGATCTTCAACTTCCTTGATAGTCTCTAGAGTAACAATCTTAATAAGAATATCATCATGTAAAGTTGCTTCTACGATGACAAGTGTTTTTTCTTCTTTTTTTGTTTCTTAATTATGATTTATGAGTTTTACTATTGTTGGGTATTCAAGTAATGGAGTTTTAATACTACCATCTTCCATTATATCCTTCAACCTTTTTTAGCCTTTTCTTTATGGTAGTCCCTTAAAGATCATTTAAACTCTTAATACCATGTTAAAGTGTTAATAATGGAGAAAATTATCATAGTAAATGTAGAATTAATTTGATTGAATATGAGATAGAATTTGATAAGAAAATATATTATCACAAGATGATAGATACTTCACAATCACAAAAAAACCACTCATTCTCTTACTATATTTTCTTTTATATATATATATAAAAGTGTGAACCCAAAGACAATTTAGCATTCTACTTATATATAATTTCTTTTCTTATTTTACTTATTTGCTTCAATGTTGCATATTTATAACTTTTATATGTCACCTTAATAAATTTTTTTGACATAGAATTAAAATTAATTTGAAATAGCTTTAACTTATTAAATTTAAATATTTTCTTTTACTAAAATAAAAATAATTCATCTACAGTTAAAAATTTACTATAAATTATGAGAATTAAAATTTTACTAGCTACTTTAAAAAATTATTTTATTATTAATATATATTATTATAAGATGAAAAAAATTTAACTAAATAAAAAACTAATTAAATAAGATGATTTTTTTTCTTAATATATTAAATTGACAAACACTAAAATGCACTAGCTTTATTTTGTTTTCATTTCTTTTATATATACACACAAGAAAAAACACACATGTATCTACCTTTTAAATATAATAAAATATAAAAAAATTATTATAATAATTAGTATAAAAATATTATTAAAATTATAAAAAAATACATTCATAAAAAATGATTTTTGTTAATTTTACAAATATATTGTAGTTAATTTTTTTATTATGAAAGTTTATTGAATTAAAAATAGTAGATATAAAATTTAAAGAGGAAAATCTATGTATAAAAAAATAATTATAAGAAAAATATTCTATGTTAATAATATAGATATTAGTGTGAGAGAGAAATTTGTGCCTTTACATTTAAAAATAAAATATAAATATAAAATAATTATACATAAAATAATAACTAAGACTTGTATGGTATAATTTATAATTATGTTTTAATATCAGTAATTTACATTTTAAAAATATATTAAAAATAAATAAAAATGTAAAAAATATACACATAAGAAGTTCATATTATACACGGTTATATATATTAGAAAAATAATATATAGATGTATATAAATTAATAATTTATATGTTATAATTTTGTATATAAAAATAGTTATATTTAAATATTATCTTATGACGATAAAATATTGAATTTTTATAATTTTTTGTTGAAATTAATTAAATTCTTTATAGATAAAATATTTTAAAATTATTTTATTAATTTATTGTTATTATTTTAAAACAATAAAATATACTGTTAAGTTTTGGAATAAAGAAGATTAAAAATTAAGTATAAATATAAGTTGTAAAATAGAAAAAATTGAAAATAAATAAAATGATAACTTTATATTTCAATAATACATGAAAAATTAGTTAGTGAAACAAGAAACTAGACACTAAAAGTAAGTGATTTCTATCCAGTAATAATTTAATGAAATAAATAATAATAAAAACTTATACAGATATAATTTAAATAAACTTTTCAAATTCTAACACCACAGAATCTCTTTTCTCCTGCATGTGAAAATTGAGCCTAATGGTTATGGGTGCTTTTATAGTTACTTGATTAGTTAATGCAAGTAGGAGAAAGAATTTGGTAATGCATGGCATGCTAGTTGACTTTGTCACCTGCATGCTTTGCCTGGTGATGCTTGGCAACAGAAAGTGAAAGATTCTGGATCAACTTTTAAGCCTATTGGTTTCCTCATTTTAGTGAAATATGAAATGTGCCCTCTTCTAATGATTGCTCTCATTCACTACTTCCATACTTTTTAGTCTGAGCTATGTTTGCTGAATTTGCTTTCAACCAATGCTCTTTGAGGAGAAAGGCAAAAAGAAGATAGAGATTTCTTTTCACCATCTTTCTTTCCCTTACAATGTACATTAAAGATGAAGAGAGTGAACCAAAATATGAGAGACAAACCATTTACAAACCAAAACAACACAACCTGGAATCAAACCTCTCATGTTATATCATGAATAAAATTAGTTTTGAGAAAATATAAGACATGGATCACATATAAAGAAAAAGTTGTTTCATTAGATTAAGGGTGCTGTGCTATCTTCTTCTTCAAGCTTTTTGAATTTCTTTTCAATACCATAATTTAAATTTTGACCTCTTAAATTCTTAATTTTTGTTCTCCACCACTACTTTTGGTGCCATTTTATTTTCAATAAACTGTTTTTTATTTATTTAAATTCCCTCTCTTTGTTTTTATTCACTTAAATATACTATATACTGTTGAGATTAAGTAATCAGTTATGTTATAGGCAAACCAATTTCTCATCTTATTTTGTGAGTTTTTCAACATTTTACCACAGAGAAATTGTTTCTTCTCCAATCATTTCTTACTTGCTTTATTTTTAATTACTTTAAATTTTCATAAATAATTTAAATTAAATTAAAATTTTATAATATAGATATTTTAATATTTTATACTCATTTAAATACTTTATTTTCTTCAATAAATGTACATATTTTAATATTTTTAAGTAACTTAAATATTTAATTTATATTTAAAAAACAGGGATATTTTAATATTCTTAATTGTTTAATTGTTATAAAAGTATTATTTTTTAATTAAAAAATGTTTTATTTTTTTACAAAAACATTTTTTGAATAGTGATTATTTAAATTTTTAAATTATTTTAGTTTTAATCTAAATTTTTTATATAGATATTTTATATATTTAATTAATTGAATTATTTAATTTTCTTCCATAAATACATATATCTTAATATTTGTAATTTATTTATTTATTTATTTTTCATTTACTAAACACAGATATTGTAATATTTTTAATTATTTAATTTAAAAATATTTTATAAATAATAACAATTTATTCAATTCTTTAGAATTTTTTAAAAATATTATTAAGAATAATTATTATTAATTTTAAATAATGATAATTTTAAATTAATAATGCAGAATTACAATTAATATAAATATTTTATGTTAGCAATAAAATCTTAGAAAATAACAATCTTAATTTATAATTATAGTAACAAATCAAGTAATTACATTGAAATATACTATTATAATTACAATATAATTGAAGTTTGTAATAATCATAAATAATTTATATTAAAAGAAAGCATATACAAAAGAAACATACTAAAACATAATTGATTACTTTTGAAATCGATTACTTCTTCATTGAAAATATTACTTGTTGATTTTAAAATCGTTAACTTAAACTTTCAATTAGATTTGTTTGGTTTAAAACTCTCTATATGAAAGGACAATTATTCTTAGAATGTTTTGGATTTCTAGATACAGAATATCTTTTTTGTTCATATCCATTTTGTTGTATATCCAAGGTGATTTCAAATGACATTTTTTATTTTTGATGTGTTTTGGACAGGATAATATTTGTGGTTCCCCACAATCTTATCAATAAGATTTATTGGATAGTTCCCTAAATAATGTTACAGGTAAAATAATTAAGAGGAGGTGAATTGGTTTCTTAATAAAAATTAAATTTTATTGTTAAAACAGAGTTTAACAAAAACCCCAATATAAATTTAAATTCTGCTTTATAAAAATCAGAGTATGACACAAATAAGCTGAATATAAAGAGAGTAGGGATAGAGAAAAATATACAAAGTATTTATACTGGTTCAGATCAAAGCAGATCCTACATCCAATGACTTATCATAGCTCAACAGAGAGTGATTTCTACTAACTATCTTAATAATAAAGTTTACAAACTTAAAGTGCAACGAAATGAAAATGATAGCAAGAAGATTAAAAGGACACCTCCTTTGTACAGAACAAAGAATGAAATAACACCTCTCTTGAAAACACAAGAGATGAACAACACCTTCCTTGAACACCACAAGGAATGAAAACACCTCCTTTGAATAACCACAAAGGATGAACAACCACTTCCTTGATCTCATAAAGAATGAAAACACCTCCTTTGAATAACCACAAAGGATGATAACAACATCTCTTTTGAAAACATCAAAAGATGAACACCTCCTTTGAATAACCACAAAGGATGAAGCAAGTTTGAACACTAGCATCAGAGCAACTTTCACTTTGATCTCTCTAGGTTAATTTTGAAAACTCTGACCCATTTTGTATTATAAGCAAAGAGGGGTGCAAGATTTTGTAGAATATGAAAAGGTTTTTTGCAAAAACATTCAGAATAATCGATTATGACTTGGGATAATCAATTATTCCATAGAGTATTTGAAAAATAAAAGTTTGCTGATGATAATCGATTATTTTGCAAGATAATCAATTATTTTAAGTATGATAATCGATTATTTCAACCTTAAAAGCTTTTTACAAAAAACAAAAGGCTTTTTCAAAGTTTAAGGAGAGTTGAGTGCATGTTATGATCTTTAACATGATTCCTAACTATTACAATCAAACATATACACTAAATACAAGATTAAAGCTTCCACAAGACTTCAAGACTCCAAGACTTCAATCATGAAGGTTCATCTTCTTCTTTTAGAGTCATCATCATCAAAACAATTATCCTTTAGATATTTTTATAGATATGTCTCCATCTGTAGAATAACAATCTCCCCCTTTTTTATGATGATAAAGATTCTTGAAGACTTGTGCAACCTGTATATATTTATATTAAGCAAATAGATAATTAACAAAAATAAACATGCAAAAGTCTAACTTTTCTCCCCTATTTTTTTATAAGAATAAAAAAGCTCCCCCAATTTGAAAGAAACAATACTTCCTCTTAATAAAATGCTCCCCCTACTTAGATGAAGTACATAAAAAAAATATAAGGAGCAAACAACAAAGGCATAAAAAGATTGTTAGAGAGAAAGTGAAGACATTAAGGGAATATATTTCATAATCCAAAAAAATTTCAATTATCTCCCCTTTAATTAAAGTTGTAACTAAATCATTTTAGGAGTAGAAAAGAAAAATTCAACAGCAAAACTTCACCAATTCTTTCTTGTCTCCTCTCAACATCTCAAAACTCCTCCTTCATTAAATAAGAAAATTTTCTTCCAAAAATTCTTATGAAGTTACCAAGAGACATCCTTGCTTTTGAGATAGCCTGTAAAATAAATGAGAGAAGCTTTGGTTCCAAAAAAGTTGATTGAGTCCTTTAGGGTTAGAAGAAAAAATTATTTCAATTTTGGAACCCAAGCATATTTTCCTTTAGGGACACCAAAATGTTTGATTTTGCACTTATATGAAGAGTGTGCCTTCTTCAAACAGTAAAAACAAGTAAGAATCATATGCTTAGAGGATGTTTCACCTCTAACAAGCTTATGAGAATTTTTAGTTTTAATACACTGTTTATTTTTAAAAAATTTCTTCTTTAAACAAGAAACATCATTGAATTTATTTTTACTTTTAGAAAATTTGTAACACATTTTTCAAGTTCACAAACTTTTGTTTAACAAACTTTACAATTTGCACAATCAACAATTTCTTGTTTTTCTAGACTAGATAAATTTTTAATAGTAATTTTTGCAAGGTAGTTTTCAATATGAATACTTTTATTTTCAGAAACCTTGCAATTTTTGCATTCAGCAATTATAACTTTTTCTTTTTCTAAACCATTTTTCTCTTCTTCTAAAATTTCAATTTTTTCTTCAAGAGCTTTATATTCAAGTTTCAGCTTATTATGTAAAGTTGAAAGCTTTTTAGATTCAGCACAAAGTTCTTGAAAAGCATAAAGTAATTCATCATAATCATTTGAAAAATTAAAATTACTAACCTTGTTACATGAAAACTCACTTTGCGCCATAAAACAAAGATTTGCTTCTTCATCAGATTCATTTGAGCTAGAAGAAGAGCTTGAGTCAACATTAAAATAGACTTTCTTTTTTTTTATGACTCTCTTATCCTTTTCATTGTCTCCTTTCTTGAGAGTTTGGCAGTCTGTTTTGATGTGATCCTTCTTTCCACATCCATAGCATTTGTAATTTGAAACATGAGTATGGTCATCATTTTTTAACTCTTTGTGATGACTCCTACTTTTGTTTTTCATGAACTTAGTGAATTTCTTCAACATAAGTTTCATGTTTTCGCAATCAGAGTCATCTTCTTCCTCGTGACTCTACTCTTCAGAAATTTCATATTTGAAGGCTATATTTCTCCTTTGTCTTTCATGTTCTTTTTCAGTTAGCCTTCCTAATTCCAATTCATGCTCTCTAAGCTTTCCAAACAGAGCCGCCATAGACATGTTCTCAAGATTTTGTGATTCCATTATGGCAGTAACTTTGGGTTGCCATGACTTGTTCAAAGATTTCAAAATTTTAATATTTAACTCATCAATATCGAAAGACTTACCGAGACCGACAAGATGGTTTACAATGTGTGTAAAATGTTTTTGTACATCATAAATATTTTCTCCTTGTTGCATTCTGAACATCTCATACTGTTTGATGAGAGTGTTCTTCCTGGCTTGTTTCACGTCATCTATTCCTTTATGTGTGACATCCAGCACATCCCACATATCTTTTGCAGATTTACAAAGACAGAGATCTTATAAAATTCATCGAGTTAGTGCAGAGGAAATATTCTAGCTCTTACATTATAATGCGCTCTTCTATTTTCCTTGGTTGTCCATGCAGAGTACTCTTTTGGTTTAAGACCATTCATAGTCACAAAAGCACCATTTGCAATAGCATTCCAAACTCCACGATCAACATACTTCAAAAATATTTGCATCCTAAAGGATAATTTTCTCCAGCAAAAAGAGAAGGTCTGTTAATAGAAGCACCTTTAGCAAAAGTTTGATTTTGACCTGCCATTACTGATTTGTTTTGAAATAACAATAAAAAAACCAACTTTGATGCCAACTCTAATAGGGCAGGTAAAATAACCAAGAGGGAGGTAAATTGGTTTCTTAATAAAGATTAAGCCTTTTTCGAATTTAATCTTGTTAAAACAGAATTTAACAAAAACCCCAATATAAATTTAAGTTCTACTTTATAAAAATTAGAGTATAACACAAATAAGCAAAATATAAGCTGAATGTAAAGAGAGTAGAGACAGGGAAAAATACATAGAGTAGGAATAGAGAAAAATACACAGAGTATTTATACTAGTTCGAATCAAAGTAGATCCTACATCCTGTAACTTATCACCTCAACAGGGAGTGATTTCTACTAACTATCTTAATAATAAGTTTACAAACTTACAGTGTAGGAAGATTAACAAGACACCTCTTTTGTACAAAACAAAGGCTGAAACAACGCCTCTCTTTAAAAGATAAGAGATGAATAACAACTTCCTCGAACACCACAAGGAATGAAAACACCTCCTTTAACAACCACTTCCTTGATCTCACAAAGAATGAAAACACCTCCTTTGAATAACCACAAAGGATGATAACACCTCTTTCGACAACATCAAAAGATGAATAACCACAAAGGATGAAGTAAGTTTAAACACTAACAATAGAGCAACTTTCACATTGATTTCTCTAGGTTAATTTTGAAAGCTCTGACCACTTATGTATTTATAAGCAAAGAGGGGTGCAAGATTTTGTTGAATATGAAAATATTTTTGCAAAAATGTTCAAAATAATCGATTATTACTTGGGATAATCGATTATTCCAGAGAGTAATTGAAAAATAAAAGTTTGTTGATGATAAAGATAATCGATTATTTTAAGTATGATAATCGATTATTTCAACATTAAAAGCTTTTTACGAAAAACAAGGAGAGTTAAGTGCATGCTATGATATTCAACATGATTCCCGACTATTACAATCAAACATATACACTAAATACAAGATTAAAACATCCACAAGACTTCAAGACTCCAAGACTTCAATCATGAAGGTCCATCTTCTTCTTTTAGAGCCATCATCATCAAAACAATTATCCTCTAGATATTTCTAAAGATCCTTCTTCATCTTTAGAATAACAAATAATTCTTTATATAAATTAGAAACATATTCCAATGTGTATATTAGATCCATATAATTTGTGTAATGATGGTGAACATACTTAAATGTAGCATCCTCATGTGAGCATGACATGTGTATTTTTTGAAAATTGACAATGTCACACAGTTCTCATCTAGTATAAATGTTAAAGTTCAAGTTGTATGTCCTTCCCTTGGATTAATTGTTTCCTGCACTAGAAAACATGTATTTCGCTAATCAAACTAAAGCACATGGTGACTATTTGTCTTGGATTATGTATCTCTCTTGACCTCATTTATTATTTTTACATATACTTGTTAAATTCTTTGTTTAACATCAACTTACTTTCCTAATGAATAATGTATTTCACCTCTTTTATGTCATCGTGATAGTTGCACTTATTGGTATATTTCTGGCTTTTCTCATAATGAATTTATTGTCTTTACTAGGTTAGTTGTCATGTGTCTCCATTATTGACCATCGTCCCATGCAAGAATCAATTTCTATCTATGAATAGTGTTGAGTCAATTAATAACATGTTCACTTTCTAGTTCATTTCTCGATATATTATAGTAATAATTGAACATGGACCCCTCTCATGCCATAAAATGTAAATTTTTAATAAAAATAATCTATTAACTAAAAGTTATTCAAATATAGTAAAATAAATTTAATTGCTCTTGCAATGTGTCCAATGTAAAACACATGCACTGAAATTTTATGGTGTTTAACCACTACCAGGTTTCGAGTTGGCATTTTCAATTACTTGTACCTATTTGAGATTAAGAAAATACCATCTTGAGGGCAAACATGTTTTTTTTAGATAATGGAAGAAGAAATACCATGCATCTTTTGTGCCAAATCGAAAAGATTTTGTTGTTGTCATCTTGTGCAACAACCATAAATAAAGAGAGTCCAATTATATTTTTTATATAGAAATGTTCCATTAACTTGAACAATGAGTTTACAATGTGGTTTAACAGTTCAAAATACTTTATTATATTGGACATATTCATGAACCAACTCACTTTGTTGGTAGTATAATAGCCTTGTTTTCTTTTCAAAGGAAAATTTATTAAGATATTGTTAATCTAAAGACGAAAAAGGATCTTTAGAAATATCTACAGGATAATTGTTTTGATGAATATGGCTCTAAAAGGAGAAGATGGACCTTCATAATTAAAGTCTTGAAGTCTTGTGGAAGCTTTAAACTTGTATTTTATGTATATGTTTGATTGTAATAGTTAGGAATCTTGTTGAAGATTATTATCTTAAACTTTGAAAAAGCTTTTGGTTTTTCGTAAAAGGCATTTAACATCCAAATAATCGATTATTATCTTGAGCAATAATCGATTATTATAAGTGAAATAATCGATTATCTCGCGTTGTTTTGTGAAATCAATTTTTTCTCTGGAATAATCGATTATCTTAAGAAATAATCGATTATTCTAAATGTTTTTAGAAAAATATTTTCATATTCTACAGAACATTCCGTCCTCTTTGCCTATAAATACATAAGGGGTCCGAGCTTTCAAAAATAACCTGGAGAGATCAAAGTGAAAGTTGTTCTATTGCTAGTGTTCAAACTTAATTCATCCTTTGTGGTTATTCAAAAGAGGTGTTCATCTTTTGAGGTTTTCATAAGAGGTGTTGTTTTTATCCTTTGTGGTTATTCAAAGGAGGTTTCTTCATTCCTTGTGGTATTCAAGGAAGGTGTTGTTTCATCCTTTGTTATGTACAAAGGAGGTGTTTTTGTTAATCTTCCTGCTATCTTATTTATTTCGTTGTACTATAAGTTGAAAGCTTTATTTAAAGATAGTTAGTAGAAATTACTCTCATTTGAGGTGATAAGTTATTGGACGTAGGATCTGCTTTGATCCGAACCAATATATCCCTACTCTCATTTACATTCTACTTATTTGTGTTATACTTTAATTTTAATCAAGCATAACTTAAATTTATATTGGGATTTTTGTTAAACTCTATTTTAACAAGATTAAATTAAAAAAAATTATTAAGAACCAATTCACCCCGCCTCTTGGTTTGTTTTACCTGTCTTATTATTCTAACATATATTTTTTCATGGGATTTGGCAACATGGGTAAATCATGGTATGATTTTTCCCAATAAACATGTAGGTCTTCAATTACCTTTTACTTTTTCATTCATGTTTTTCAATAAAAGACAATATAACTCTTTGTACTTTTTATGTGGCCTATCAATATTGGAATTGAAATTGATGAAAACTCGTCAAGGTCGTCCTGGTCGGAAAGGAAAAACAATAGATCAAGAAACACTAGATGTTATTGTAAGTTTATTTTAATCTATGAAATATGAGTAAGTGCTCCCTTTCTAATTATTAAATTATATATATATATATATATATTTCAGTCCAAGCTTAAAGGTTCTATGCAAAATTCAACAACTGAGACTGTGTATAAAGCATTTGAATCAGTGTTTAGGAAAGAAAATTTTGGACGAGTTTATTGCTATGGAAGGACAATGACCCCAACCTCATTGGAAAAAAATCAAGAAATTGTCAATATCCAAAAAGGACATGCGCTTGAAATAAGTGGTATGGCAAATAAGATTGAAGGTTTAGAAGCAATGATGAAATTCATGCTTAAACAACAAAACCTTGACTTGAATGAGGGGGATATAGAACAAATGATGTCACGTGTTTTAGGGAAAGAAAATAGTGTAATTGGTCCACATTCATCAGCTTCTACTCATATTCCTAATTTTGACCAGGTATATTTATGATTTGTGTCCTTGAATTATGACCTAGGTCATTTCTATACTGCATTAGTTCAGGGAGACTTAATACTTTTGTCTAAACTCATTATAGTAATGGGTTTGTGTCAATCATCGCCTTTTCAACAGAGACATTGCTCATTATGGTTTTTTTCGAGCCATATGGGACTTGGTCAATCACCACCTTTCCCATAAACATATTTCTCATTCCTACATTCCAATCTTGTTGTGCCTCCAATTCCTGCATTCGCCAAACCATTGATAAGAATGGAGCCTTTTGGTTGGTCAAAGCTTTGAAGATTTGATGAAGTCAACCTCATTGAAGCTTATGAAGATCATTATGTGTTTGTATTTTTGTGTTTTAGGTTGCCTTGTAAGCATCTCTCACTTAGCAATTCATATGATCATTTGATAAGCTTGGATATGTTGATGAAATCTATCTTAGAAATTATCTTGATCATATGCATATTTTTAACAGATTAAAAGATTGCGTTAATCTGTTAAAATGCTTCTAAAGTATTAAAATTAACTTCAGTTGGATTTTTAATTGGTTAAAGCATCAGTTTAACGTGTTAAAAATGCTTAAGATCTTGAATATTTTTAAGACAGGTTTGTTAATCTGTTGAAGATTATTTTTCAATAGATTAATTGTCTTTGGCTCAGGTATTTCACAGTTTGGATATGTTTTATTATTAAAAACTTGAGCTGGTCCATTAATTTTACTATTACGCAAAATTAATAGATTAATTCGAGTTTTTAATAGGTTAAAACTATCAATTTTTCTGAAAACTTTTCTCTATATAAATTGTTTTAATTTTAAATTTAAAACTGATCTTTTACAAATCATTTTTGAAGCGCAAATTGAGAGAGAACCTTTCTGAGCAAGAACAACTATGTGGGCAATCTAAGACTTAAAGATTTGATCCTATAATTTGGTTCTTGAAGAGATTGCATAGAAAATCATCATTCAATTTCTGTTTTGATCTTTGCTTGTAAATCATGTGATTTCGTTTCTTGTTTGTGTTTCTTGTAAGCATTTATGGATTGGAATTATCCAGTGGAACTACAGTAGGGTTCTGCAGTGGTTGGGTGGAAGTCTTGTAGGGTTCAAAACTTGTGTTTTTGTTTGTTCTTAGGCTTACTAGGGTTGTAAGTATGTGTAAGAACAATTTTTCAGATTAGTGAAATTTTTTCTGTGGTTGGGTAACTGCATGTAGCTCTTGTGAAAGAGTGAACCAGTATAAATCATCGGTGTACCTCTTTATTTTCAGTTCTGCACTTTATTGGTTTCTTGTTTTTGGCAATCTGCACCTTGTTCCTTGTAATTGAATCTAATACGATAAAACAAAAGGTTAATTCGCGTTTTTAACATGTTAATTTTTTGAAAGATCTATTCACCCCCCTCTAGATCTTGTTTCTGCATTTTATCAACCATCTCTTTGTATGACACCGCCATATGTTGTTCTGCACGAACAAGCACACAATACATTAGCATCTCATACATGTAGAGATGTCAAAACGAGCGACCTAACCTGACTTGGCCCTACGAGCCAATTTAAAAATTTGATAGTCTTACTTGACCTATATCTTAAAACAAATCATAATTTTTAGCTTGGTTTGACCTTATGTTAGGCTCACAGGCCAATAGACCATTTTCCACCTAATTAAAAATTAAAAAGATTACAACATATCCATATGAAAAAATCCATGATATATCATTATCCAACATTCTAAAGTTTAATATTCAATAACTAAATACATTATAAAAATTCACAATTTTGTAAATATACATATATAAAATATACAAAAAATGAATAGTTTGTGCAAAATTACTGAAAAAACCTAAAACATGATACAAAGGAAATGGTACAAGATAAACCTTAACCAAAACAAGGGAAACAAAATACTATATCTAACCAATAAGAATAAGAGAATCCAGTGTTGGTTCCAAACTTGTTTTCTCTACCACATCATCCAACCAGAATTTTATATGTACTTGTAGCTTCCTTCCTCAGAATTTTGTTAAATAAAGTCCAAGATTAAATGATGAAATCATTGATAGAACCTCCTTAAAGACAATGAAGGAGACTTGGAGATAGAATAAAATTTTTGTATCTTGTTGTAATTTTGTTTTGGGCCTTTATTGGGCCTTGAAATTGTTCTTTTTCTATTTGATTGTATTGGACCACTATTGGGCTTTTTACGTGTTTCATGTAATAAGAGACTTTCTAAACTCTAGTGTTAAGAGTTGTGTTAGATGGTCCTTAGTAGTGTTTGGGCCCATGAGTGCATGGTCATAGTATATAAGCCTTTTGTAGATTCTTGTACTCATAATTGATCATTTTGGAATTTGAATAATTTTCTACAATGCAAATTCTCATAAGTTCTTCATTGAAACTTTTTGTCCTTATCTTTCAATTTCCAATTCAATGGGGTGAATCTTCCTCAACTCATCAATTTCTCTTGATTGTGATTTTCTCCATCTTTAATCTCTTCCACGTTTTTCGTTTTGTCAATTGATCGGTGGAAATTGTCGGAACGATCCTAATCCAAGGTTAGTCTTTCATCATTAAAACACCATTGTGAAAACATAGGGAAATTTATTTTGTCCTCACTCTTATATTACTCCCATATATGAAAAATAATTTGTTGAATAATCTCCTCTTCACACATCTCCTTTGCATTCATGCCCATTTATTCATTGTCCTTTACACATACCAAATAATCGTTGTCCATGACATATTCCTTATCTAATATTACTTAAAAAAATTTATTAATATCTTTCACATCCATGCCATAATATGTGTAATTAAAATAAAATAAAGATTAAGAACAAAAATATTAACATAAAAGAAAAAATAGGTCATTCTATTAGCTTACAGGTCAACCTAGCCTTGACCCATATGAGCCTCAGGCAACATAGATCAGGCTAAAAAAAGTCTATTTTTATTTAGGTCACTATTTTTGAAGTCTGGTCTTACCTAAATCACAGGTCACGTGGGCTGACCAGTCAGGCCAAACCTATTTTGGCAGCCCTACATATGTGTCATATCTTTGGTAACATAAACAACACTAAACATCCTACCTATATATACTTGCATGTCTATCCTTTATACTCTAACTTTTGTAGAGTATTTTTTTTCAAGCACAATGTTTCTTCCTTATTCAACTCTTGTATTTGACTACAATTTCAGGTGATTGGTTTCGCGGTCCAATACAACATAAACCCTTTAGATATAGAAAGGTTGAACTTTTATAAATTGCTCCTCAAAATGTTAATATGAGGACTGAAATAAAGTTAATAAATCTTGTCATGATGACCAATACTCACACAATCCTTTTAAACATTTTGTACTCAAAGATATAGAAAAAAAAATATTGACTATCAAAATCATGTCATAAGTTGTACAAATTATGTGAAATGCATGAATAAAGACCTGACTATGAGTGTCTAGTTATGTGGGAGCTACATTTAGCATTAACAAAATCTCTTTCTCAAAGGGTCAAGAGGAAGTCACTATCCTACTTTTATAAATAATGTGCTATATAAATAATAAAAGAATCCTCACATTACAAAAAATTTATTAAATATAAACTAATTTAGAGACAAAAAATAATTAATCATTATAGTGACTAAATTAAAAGTTATTTTATCAACTAAAAATTATTGGTATCTAAAATAGTTTTTATTATAATAGAAACTATATTTTTTTGGTAGCTACTGTTTTAAAAAATTATGAAATTGGTTTTTATATAATGATGACTAAATTAGTTTTTAAATCAGAATCTAAATTTGTTTTAACATTAACTACTAAGGTTTTAGTCACTTAATTAGATTCTAAATTAGTTTCTGATTCAATTAGTGACAAATTTCATTAATTTTTAAGTGCTTCACAAAAGTAATTTCCTTTTTAGTATCATGTCAGCCTATTGATAATTTGTTTGTCATTCCTCAACTTACTTAATAAGTATTTAACTTTAAGTTGCCTGAATATCTTCATAAAGATACTTAAAAGTCTTTTTAGAAGTCTTTTGGAGAATCTTTGCCTTGGTCCAATGATACAATGTGGTAATTTAAGGAATACCCAAAATCCTCGAGAACAATTAGAAACGTCCAAAAAAACCCCAAAATCACTCTAAGGATATCTAGAAAAAACTCTTACGAACAAAAACCTAGCACATACAAGAACCACACAAAATACTTAAAAGAAATCTTAAAATACGTGCATACAAGAGCAACTCACAACACAAGAATCTTTATTAGTACATGAATTGTGCAGAATATACTAGAGGCTTAAGATTTTGCATCATACCTAAAAGTTTGTTGGTGAAGAGCTTGCAAGAATAAGAAAACACGTTTCGAAGGCACTTCCAAAATGAAAAATAAAGTGGGAATGTTCAAGTAATAACGTAACGTTCCTTTAATATATGGGGTATTTATGAGGAGTGTTTTGATGTTTTGGGAAAAGGTGTTGTGTGGTGAAACAACATTTTGATGTCCCAAAACGTTACTCAAAATTGTCACATTGTTTCTTTTTCACCATGGAAGGGACCAAAAAGAGGATACCAATTTCAGTTTTGTTTCTCGATACAAGTTTATAAATTTCCCTTATACACAATCAAATGAGAAATGCATCGTATTTAATTGAATTTCACCCGATAAATATAACTTTGGATACTAAAATTTACAAATCACGTAATAGTTCCAACAAAACTCATTGTCCCAAAATAAATAAGATATAATTATTTTAAAGTTTACAAGTAAATCATTTGGTCATCATTTTAAATTATTTTATTTTTAAATCTCTATCTTATACAACCTTACACACTATAGAAGTCTTCTTGGTAGAGCAAAATTTAAACCTTATATCAATCATGTTAAAAATACATTGGTTTGTTTATTTCAAAAAGAAAGAAAAAAAAAATATATATATATATATATGTATACATATGAAATGTTAAACTAAGACGGCACTTGCATTGATTATCCATATCGATAATATGAAAAGAGAAAAAGTATTTGTTTGGTGAATTATGTATTGGCATCTTGCATGATTGTTGATCATATTTTAGGAAAAAGAAGTGATATAGAGAAAGAAAGAGATGGAAGGAAAGGAAGAATTGCGTGATGTTGCTGAATTTTTAAACAAGAACAAAGCAATGAGGGAGAGAGAAAAGAAAAGAAAGTGAAAAAGCGAAAGGGTTGGTGGGGGCAATTGGAGGGAATTCTATGGACTGTTTGGGGTCTCCTCGTGCAGTGAAACAAACTTTTTGTCTAGCAAGTGCACGAGTGGAGTGCATGTCAAATCCTGGGATGCAAATCAACTTCATATTCATAACTTATACATAGCTATAAAATTAAATTCAATTATTTAAATGAGTTCTAAATTTAATACTTCTAAATAATTATTTTAATTGTTCTAACTTTAAGATAATATCGCTATGAAGAAATAAGTATATAAACTGGTTTTTGCTTCAACTTTTAAACGATGTAGAACTATTAGGTGTATTGAAACAAACTTAATAGTCAAGGGCTAAAAGAAATAAAAGTTCGACTTTGAAACCCATTTTCATCCCCATAGACAACGTCAATGTTTTGACCTTAAGTCCGTTAAGGTAACATCGTTAGGGTCAATCACCGTATTCAAGGTAAAACAAACAATACCTTGAATGCGGTGATTGACCCTAACGATGTTATCTTAACAGACTTAAGGTCGAAACATTGACGTTATCTGTGGAGATGAAAAAGGGTTCCAATGTCAAACCTTTATTTCCTTTAGCCCTCGACTGATGGGCTTGCTCGAGTACACCCAATAATCCCACATTGCTTAGGAGTCAAAGTCAAAGACAGTTTATACATCCCTTCCTCCCTTAGCCCTTCGAGGTGTCTTTTAAGGACAAAACTGTGATAGAATTCCAACATTGGTGCCGTCTATGTGGACAAAAGGGCGTTCCAAAGTTGAACCCTCGATCCTTTAACCCTCGACTGGGAGGCTTGTTCCAGTACACCCAATAGTCCCACATCGCTTAGAAGTCGAGGACAAAGACAACTTATATACCCCTCTTCCCTTAACCCTCTGAAATGCCTTTTAATGACAAAACCGTGAAGAAACTTCAAGTTTCAAAATGGACAATACCTCATATACGGTAATTAACCCTCACGATATTACCTTAACAAACTTGAGGTCATATATATATATATATTATAGTTCCATTAGACTATGTGACAATTAATAAAAATAAAAAAATATATTTTAAATTAAAGTAAAACCGTTAAAAAAAATTGCCAAAATTACGAATTCGAAAATTATGAATTATAGGAATACTCGAGTAACATTTAGCCCACTACCAAAATAATGTAGTATTGATATGGTTATCCATAATTTTGATCGGTAACAATTTCACTGTCAACCATAAATTATTATTATAATTAAGATTTTATTGTTTTACATCTCATCTTAAACTATTGGCGTTTTACGAGTCACAGTCACGATATCTCAATCATATTAGTTTATGGTTCCGTGGATTATAAGAAAGATGTAACATAATTAAAAACACTTTTTAAATAAAATGATTTAGATGTGATTAATTATTTTTGTATAGTTCAACTCCGATAACAAAGTGAAATTGGTACGAATTTTAGTTTTTTTCTAAACCAAATCAATATGATCAGTTTTCTTAAAACATTTAAATTTATATACTCTAAACTTTTACATATAGACCAATTCTCAAATTTTTCATTTTTATTATTTGTTTTGACTTTATCCTGTGTTTTTAAATGTCTTAGTGTTTTTAACGGAAAATATGTATTTAGTTATGGTAACAGCATTCAACTTCTTCGTCATTTCTAGATATCAATAATAATTTTAATGAAATATAATGATAAAAATAGCATCAATGCTTAGAGCTTATATAATTATTGTCTAAACCTATTGAAAATGAAAAATAATTAATTCATAGTAAAACTAAAAATTAAATATTTTTTTAATTTTTAAACTATTTATTAAAATTATATTTTTTAAATAAATTTTAAATCTATTTTGTTTTTATATTTTATAAATTTATAAATTTATATAAACGATTAATATGTTAGATTTTTTTTTATAATTTTTACTGTCATGTATTTTTTAAACTTTTTTCATTATTTTTTTATTTTTTAAATTAAAAATTATTTACATAAATTTATATAATATAAAGATAAAATATATCTAAAGTTTATTTTAAAGATGAAACACATTACAAAAGATTAAAAATATATTTAATTTTAAAATTAAAAATTTGATATAAAAAAGATAATATATCATAGTAAAACTTAATAAATAAAGTTTTGAATTTAATTAAGAAAATTTTCTAAAAAATTAATTTAACTAAAAAAAATCTATCATTTTTAGGAATTTTAAGCGCATAAAAAATTATTCTTATAACATTATTTTCAGTGAAAATAAAATGGAAAAAATACTCTATAAACCAAATTCTCCTTGGAAACAAGTTGAAAATAATGACTAGGTTATTATGATGGAAAAAAATTGACGAAATAGAAAACTTCAAAGAGTAATTAATATGTAACAAGCGCATAAATCATAATTAATATTTAAAGAAAGATAAAATAAGTTATATATTTACATTAACTGTCTTTAAATTGAAATAAGATTTGGTTAAATTTTACATTAATTGCTTTATTGGCCACGCCACAACCATTTTCAATTTTTTTAACATAGTAATTAATCTAAAAATATTAATTATAAAACTATTTTTAAATTTAATTCAAAGGTTAAAAAGAGTTAACGGAAAGAATAAAATATTCAATATTCCATTACACTTTTTCTCCTAATATCTCATGAAACTTTCAAAATTCACATAACAAATATGCAGAAAATATATCTTTTGTGAATTTTATAAAAAATCTCCATAAAAAAAGTCTCACATGAAAAATTATAGTAGTACAACAATTAAAAATAATATTTAAAAAAAATAAATCTAGTATACAAGAGATTCAGAAACAATAAGTATAATTTATTTTAAATGTATTAATTATAAATTATTATTTTAAAATTAACAATTTTTTATAGTTAACAATTTTGTATGAAGTTGTACTATTTAACTTTTTAATAAAGTATAACTGTTTATATACAATATTATTAAGATTTTATTTTAAAATAATTGGTTAAAAATTGTTTGTTATATAAAACATCTATTATGCAAGTAAAAAAATGATTAAATAATTTTAAAAAAAGATTTTTCATAACGGAGTAATTTTAAGTGACATAAAATACAATACATTTTATGATGGTTAAAATTACACTATCATAAAAAGTATTATTTTTTATGACAATTATAATTATAACAGTCATCAAAAGTCAGTTTTTATGACATACAATTTTATCAATCATAAAAAGTAAGGTAACAGACATAAACATCACATTGTTTCATATTTTTTTTATGACAGGTGTAATTTTAAATGACATAGAATATAATACATTTTATGATGATTAAAACTATACTATTATAAAAAATATTATTTTCTATAACAGTTATAATTATAACAGTCATCAAAAATTACTTTTTATAACATACACAATTTTATCCATCATAGCAAGTAAGGTAACAAACATAAAACATCACATTGTTTCATATTTTTTTTCTATGACAGATCTATTATGTCAGTTGTTCAATCGATATAGAAAGTATTCTAAATCGTCTGCATTTATATTTGTCTTAAAACTGACATAAAAAATCTATTTTAATTGTTCATGAATTTTTTTTCATTATAATTGTGATGTAATGAATTAAGAAAATGTTGCTATGGTCATCCTTCCCTAAATGTTTACTTCCTTAAACAAAACAAAAATAACTTTATTTATACGATTTGGAACAAAATCTATCACCAACTAAGACATAGAAAACAAAAAAGCAGCATAAAGAGAAAGAAGTTATGCAATTTTTATGAAATAAAGTTCGGTTCAGTCAATATATAACTGCGTTCCTTATTTATATATATATATATATATATATATATATAGATAGATATATAGATATATATATTAATTAATAGAAGTTGAATCTTTGGGATTAATTATTCGGAATATTAAAATGTATTTAGAAAATCGACCTATTCCAATAAAGACATAATTATATAATTTTAAAATTAAATATTTAATTATATAAGAGATAACTATCCACCTACCATAATATGTTGGTAGTACAGAAGCCACTTTGATTGCAAGTGTTTTAAAAAGGTACACTTGTTACGTCAGGATCGATATTCTTTCCTATCATTTCAATAATAATAATAATTATTATTATTATTATTATTTCTACCACAATGAAACAAAAGGTGAAAAATAGTCCCTAACATATATATATTTTTATATTTACTTGTCTAATTCATCATCCTTAAAAAAATATAATATTTTATAATTTTCTTCTTATATACTCGCATATTTTATCATATAAAGGATCAAAATTAAAAATTAATAATGATTACAAACCGCTTTAACACTTATGATGATATAGACGTTATTTGAATCATGTTTTCGCAACAACTTGTTTTCTTTTTCCATCATTGATATTTAAGTTGTATGATCAAGATTTACAATTTTTATTTATTACACGAGAGTTTTCACTTTAAAATGCTTTCTTTTAACTTATATTCTTTTTTCTAACGCACAAAATACTATTTATTTATAAATTTATATGTGCCTGATTTAATCTGTAAACATGAACTTATACCTTGTTAAGAGTTTTATAATTCAATTTTAAAGAGAGTTTAAAGAGAATTTTTTTTAACAAAGCTTGAGTATCTGTTAGATAGAAAACAAATATATTGGTGCTTAAATTAAAATATTGAAATATTCTTGGCGATATTATTCTTCTCGATGATTTAAAAAAAAATTGTAAGATTATTCAATGAATCGTAAAATTAATGATTAAGATTAGCCAATAATCGTGGCCACATATATTCTTCAAACCTGCACAAGATCTTCGTGCCATATATAATTTTCTTAACTTCACTAGATCATCTTCGCGATTAAGAATTGACTCTTTATATTATAAACATAATAATTAAATAAGTTGAAGAAAAATAAATAATAAAAGGCCATTGTTGGATTAATTTATACCCTATGCAGATATATTTTAATCGCAAGCGACTCCATTCGATGTTTTTCGTTGTGGCCAAATTTATGCCAATAATTTTAATGAACAATGCTAGGTAAATAATATTATAAATTTATACATCAATCACATTAGTTAATTTTAATCTTTTAACTCGATGTCTATGTCAACGTTCGAAGTCACAAGAAAAAATAATCATACTAATATTCTTCAATATAGTTTTTTTTTTAGCAATTTTGAGTTGACCTATCTATAATAGAGAAATATCATCTCCATGAGTTTGGTATGTATATTTTATAAACTCATATCACAAAGTTAGGAAGTAAATTTTAAATGTATTTTAACTTTATAATACCGATTTATTAATGAAGTTTATATGTAGTTATATACAATATTTTGAGCATAAGTAATTAATGTATTGAATTCAAGAACAAGTGGTTAAGATAGAATTCAATTTTTAACAAAAAAAGGATAATTGATGGATTATACTTTACTTATTTCTATGAATAAAAAAGAAATATACTATATTTCTTGAACAATGAAAGATTTTTAAAGAAACATTATTTAATTATTAATATGTAGAGTATTATTATTATTATTAAGTTTTTTTATTATGTCTTTTGGTTAAACTTAAAAGATACAGAGACAAAAAATTGAGTTAGGTTCATGAGAAAGCAAGAGAGTAGAAACTAGAATAGAAAAAGTGGTGATGCCGAAGGTTGATTTGAATGGAGAGTAAAAGCTAATTACACTAACAGATAAAATATGTCAACTTTTTCTATACACAATTATGCCTCAAGTGAGGGGAATTTTATCATCTGGGTTGGTTCTGGCGTCCCCTGAAGCTCAGTGAACTATGATTAATTTCCACATGACTAAGCAATCATGGAGTTTTTTTTTTTCTTTTGCTGTTTTATTTTCTTCTGAGTTGCTTCTCTGTCCCTCACACCGCATGTGGGTAACATTGAAAACACAGATCAGCTGGCAGACTCTGAGATACTTTGTAAAGAGGGTTGCCAAAATCTTGTCTTAGCTGTGGCACCAGCACCATTATTAGTTGGTCCTGTTATCCTTGGTCGACCTCTTTCAGGTTTGATCATTACCTGAAAAAACAAATACAGCTATTAATCATATGAATGGCACCACCAATTACCAATTAGCATACCATGGATCTCTATGAAAATCCAGTAATTTGGCATACAACAACTACAATGATGAGGTTTGAACTTATCTAAATTGTCCAAATTTTACTACTAAAACAGACCGTAGTGGCTGATTGTTTGCATATTTTGAAATCCAATCCTTGTTTGTTCATGTAAATTTTGTTATATTCATGTCTCACCTTTCCAAAGGGGAAATGGATCAAGTGGCTAAAGCCTTTTGATAAGCAAAAAGGATTTTGAATAAATTTACCAACTCCTATAAAATTAATACCCCAATAATGAAATCTACTGTTTACAAAAAATACGATGTTTCGTGATGAAAAAATTATTGGCATAACGAGAGAGACTACACATCAAGCACCACCTGTTCTACAAGATATAACAAATCTCTTGCTGAATGATGAACTATAATTGGAAGAGAAAATAGTAAAATTAAAATGAAAAAAAAAGGGAGAAGAACACATTTTGGTTGGGGTTTTCACCTTACTGTCCTCCATATCAGACCTCCTTGCGACTTTCTCCTTCTCCCAATCTGGCTTGTGAACTGACTCTGACACGTTTTGCTTCATCTTTGCCTTTTGCTTTTCCCTGAGACCCTTCATGACCTCTGAACCAAAGAGGAACCACTTTCAATCAAAGGCTCAAACTTGGAATAAACAGAGAAAAAGTGAAAACTTTTTAGACTAGTTGGAGCTAACCTTGAGTTGTGATGAGCCTGTAAACTTGTCCGAGAAGAAGGTTGTCAGTGGGCTTGAGAAGCTTGATGCGAGTTAGGCGAACTGGGTTGATCTTGTTGGCGTTGTGGTCACTCTTACTGGGGCAATTTTCTATGTGTTTGGTTGGACAGAATGTGGTGGAGATGAGAAGAGCAACGTAGTGACCAGGGTTGGTTTTCATTACATGTGTGGCACTCACAGGTGCATAAAACTTGTCTACTTTCCCATTTGGGTGCTGAATCACCAGTGTTGCTGCATCAATGGCTTGGCAATTTCCCATCTCTTTTTCTTCTTGCTCCCAGGGACAAACAAAACGAGAGAATGGTGGATGGGAACGTTTAACACTCACTACTCTTTATAGCACCCACTCACTGGCACAATTTTATTTAATATTTATGCCATGGACTATGACTCCTTAAATACACTACTCATAAAAAAAGAGCCTTTTCTATTAAAATCTATAGCATCTGTTTCTGTTCATAATTGCTGCAAGTATAAAACTTATTAGTAAACAAAGGGAATGTAAGTGAAAACAGGGCGAGAGAAGAAAAGTGGTAAGGTATGAAGGGGGTACACGTGGGAAGCAGGGATTGGATGCATGAGGCTGTGAGCGAACACAATGGGACCAGGGCAGCTTATATGATGTGATGTGCACCTCTCAAACGTTACATTCCCTTGGGTCTACAGTGTTTGGGTGAATCACATGTTCCTATTCACAAGTAATTGCCATGCATGTGACAACCTAAACCCAATTACCTTAGCCTTGTCTCTTGTCGGTTACAGACATTATTTTTTCTAAGAAAACTTAATCTCAAACTGATAAGGTTTAGATTTACATTGTTATCATGTGTTTCCTTTAGTGCATGCCACAGCACCCTTTAACATAAGTATCTTTAATGGGGCTAAATAATTATCCCGTTTAGTACATGATTATGTCGTGAGCGTGTTATAATTTTCCACAGATCTACTTTATAGTACTTTGGTAATACATAATAATTTCCTTAATCGGCACATCCAGCACAGGAGGTTGTTGTTGTTGTTGTTGTTGCAGGAAGATTGAAAGAAGGGGAAGGATTACATACACATGAGGGTGGTTTTGATTTGAGTGACAGTTATTTTTTAATACATGGGTTAGTCTTTCCACGGATTCCAACAGGGGTGCATAAAATATGGACATTATCAATTACTCACTGCTTTTGGTCTCGTTTACTTGGGAACAAGGATGGTGCAGTAGTGGTCAAATAGCCATGATCAACCCTGAGTTGCATCCCATGTTTGACAACCACAACCACCTATGCCAATCATTATCGCCAAACCTTGGATTGCATGACAATTTCATCACTCCTGTTTACACTTTAGACACTATTCTTCATCTTCTTTCATCATCATGCTTCAATCGGAATCCATAACATATACACTACACTCTAATATATATATATATATATATATATATATATATATTAATTAGGGTTATTCATGTCTGCTTATACCTGTAAAAGTATGCTTAGAATTGACCTGTACAAATACAATTCACAAATATTACGTGTCTCGTAAATCAAATTTAAATTTAACCAAAATTAAAACATTTTTCAAAATCAAAATAAAAATAATAAATTACATGAAAATTATTTCAAAACAAGATAAAATATTATCATATATTTAATATGTTCGATTCAATTATATTTGTGTAATTTACTATTTTATGATATACAAATCACGAGTAGTTGGAAAGTCTACCACTTAAATATGTTTAATCTATAAAAAATGCGACTCAGGTTTAATAAAACCTATATTCAAAATAAACTTCAATTTCATGGAGATTACAAATTAGAAAAACTTAATTCATTAACTTTTTTTATCTAAATATATTGAGTTCTAATTATTTGTCATAATTATTATGAAAATTAGTCACATTTTGTTTTATATCAAATGTGTGTTTACACTAAAAATAATATAATATTTATGAAGGTTAGAATTGTGAATTTTAACGGTTAAAAACCGTTGCAAATAAAATTTTTTACAATTAAAATAACCGTCAAAATTATATATTATAAAAAATTTTGTGACAAGAAATAATCAAATGCTGATATTTGTGTTAGAAAAGAAAAACAATTTATTAGAAAAATTGTCACAAAATTTACTCTTATTTTATGGTTTTTAAATATTTTGATAATTAAAAACCGTCACAAAATATATCATAATTTATTATGGTTTAATATTTATTAAAAATTTAAAACCGCCAAATATTGTTTAAAGTATTTTCTAAAAAAATCAAAACTCAAAAAAGAATTTATTAATTATTTTTTATAATTTTATAGCCAATAATTAAATTATCTATTTTATTTAAAATTATTTTAGAAAATGATGATAATAATATTAATAATTTTATCATATTAAAAAAATTGTTAATCTAATATATAGTATAATAAATAATTGTTTTAAAATAATCACTCTTATGCTTCTAATATGACAATGTATAAATGATTAGCTTAACTTTCTTTTAAAAGTAATTAAATCAATATTTTTTTGAGAAAATCTAATTTGACAAATTATTTAGCTAAATGTATTATAAACCAACCCATATTCTTTACTAATAAAATGTCCCTAACAAAATAATGTCAAATCTATTTACTAGGTCTAGAAATATTAGAAGATATACCACATCAATTTATTAAGCCTAAAAATACAAAAAAAAAATATCAAACCAACTTACTAAATCTAGAAATATCACGAGATATATGTCAAATTAAATTAGTTTAACTAAGTCTTGAAATATTATAACATATTTGTCAAACTCCATGAAAATTCCTATCAAGTGAAGATCTTTATTTTGATGTTGACACATCTTGTCCACTCCCTTCATCATGTGAAATTAAAATCATATTCAGTTAGCATAATTAAAAATAATACACAAGATATTAAATTATATTAAAGTATTTAAAATATAATTTTATTTAACGCACAAAATATAAAGTAGTTACAAGTACATCACTCACACTACCAAACATGACACTCAATTCAGGAGGAATATGCCCTTCCTTCGTTTGGATGTATGCAAGCATGACACCTTCTAATGTCTTTACATTTTCTTCAAAAGTTGCTAACTTTTCCCTTAAACTAATAACTTCTTCTTTCAATTGAGAAGTTCCAGTCGAATCAAAATTTGAGAAATTGTGTCTTGCACTACTAAATCTTGTGGTGGACTGAAATGCAACAGTGTGAAGACTTCATAGTCCTAGGCAACGTACATGTCCGGGATGATCTTTTCCCAACACTTTACTAACACAATCATTAACTAAGATTTCAGTAAAATTGACACTTTGACTCATTTCTTGTGTCATTTTTTCCTGTAAATAAAAAAGTACTCAATAAACCATAGTTGCATAAGGACCCTACAAGCTAGTTCCAAATTTCTTTTCATCATTATCAAAAGATCAAACCCAAAAGAGAAACAATTTACCAACCCAATTAAATATACACATTTTTCAAGCAAACAACTAATGAAGTGAACTTATCACAATAAACCTTGCCTCTTCATTGACATAAGATCCATATGAGTCTCAATATACAATTCCCCTCTTCCCACAACACGTCCAAGATTTAATTCCTACTACACATGACAAATAAGTCCAATAGAACACTACATAATTTTTTTTATTAAACTCAACAATAAAAAAATATTTACCATCTCATGTTGTTTTGTAGACAAAAGTTTTGTACCACCAGTATGTGAAATTTTTTGCTCTTTTCTTACTTGATTATTTCTCTTGAATAATTCCTTAGAACAAGTAACTTATTAATTAAAATAAAAGATAAAAAATAACTATTGGTAATAATTATTTGTTAAAACTACCTTATATTTTTCACTTATATGATAATCAACAAATGAAGAGACCACTGATCTTTGTGAATACCATCAGGGACACTAGCAATTAATTGCTCTCTTGATAATGAGCTATCATAAACATGGTTCCAAAAATTTATCTTTCCATTTCTATACTTATCTGACATGCAAAGTGAACAATAACGCTCAACAAATTTTTCTGATGCCTGAACATGAAACAAATTCTAAAAAAAGAAAAAGAATTAGTATATAATAACTATAGAGAACAAGGATACAAAGTTTTGGTCATTCATGCACCTTTAAAGTGTTAAAGCAATCATCCTTGTATGACTTTAGAACATTTGGCCAACTATTAAAGTTAATGGAAATATTGTTTGAATTTGTTGCAATACGACCACAAGCTGAAGAAAGAAGTGAAGTTGCTTCTCCATAGGCTCGTAATTGCCTATCAAATGGCATAATTATACGTTCACCACGAGACATCTCAAATATGTGACACCCTCTACCCCACATCGTATATCATGAGAATAAAAGTAACACATTTATAAGTAACCTCGTAATTAATAAAATCTATAATAATAGTGTACATAGGGTAAAGAATTCACATTCACTAATAACATAACTTTATGTAAGATAAACCAACTAAAGTCTTAATTAAAAATAAATAAACAAAAGTTCTAATTTTCTAGATCCTGGTGTCACATATCCTATCAGAGCAGTCTCATGAACACTACATCAAACTGGAGATCACCTGAAATACAAAAGAAAAAAAAACACGACAAGGAAACAAAGGGAGTGAGAAATATCTCACTCAGGTTGCGGTGCAAAAACACTGCAGGATAGTTTCACACAACAAACAATTAATCAATACTTAATCATATCCAAGCATGAGATACAAATTAATTTAACTTCAACAGTAATTATCCATAAGTTCAACATATCCATATCATAATTGCATCATATGCAATGCACGTCGTACTCGTAGATACACTATGATGATGAATGCATGTGACGCCAATCACATATCACACTTGACCGCAAAAGCGATACACAATGATCTCACGTTATGATCTCACATTATGATGCATGTGACGCTAATATCATATCACACTTGACCACAAAAGTGATACACAATGATCTCACGTTATGATCTCACATTATGATGCATGTGGTGTCAATATCATATCACACTTGATCGCAAAAGCGATACACAATGATCTCACGTTATGATCTCACATTATGATGCATGTGGCGCCAATATCATATCACACTTGACTGCAAAAGCGATACACCATGATCTCACATTATGATGCATGTTCACATAAGTCTAAAGAATTCTTATACACTCATACACATTTTCCTTCACATAAGTTCACATTTACAGTCACAATCACTTAACACATGGCTCTTATCATAATCAATAGATAAAACAATATAATAATATTCAATTAACACACATTATCCTTCATTCATCATTAAAACTATATCACCCTTAACTCATCCCCTTCATAGAGTATCACAAGAATCCTTAAGGTGCTCCAAAGAAATCATAACATCATCAAATTAAGAAATTATACATATTATTCTTCAATTCACATCGTAAAGAGTCTATAAGAATAATTAGGAATCAAACAGAGATGAAAGAGGAAAACCCTTCTTTCAAGAACACACATAAAATAATGAATTGGGTCAAACAAGTTATCAAATTAAGAAATTACAAATATTATTCTTCAATTCACATCATAAAGAACATACAAGAGTAATTAGGAATCAAACAGAGATGAAAGAGGAAAACATCTCTTTCAAGAACACACCCAAATTAAGGAATTGGGGGTCAATTCCACTACCCAACAGATATCCCACATCCCAAAGCGAGTTCTCACTCTCCCTTACCTTTTTCATGTGCAGATGGTGCTCCCAATACTCTAAATTTCCCTCTTGCTCTTCTCCTCTCCCTTGTTAAATAGAGAACAAAGAAGATGAAAACCCTAAATCATAGTTACTGTGTGAATTGAATATATCTCTACTCAAACTTCGTATCAACAATCCAACCGGTCATAATCAAGAAATAGATGTGGTGAACCTCCGGTTAAATTTCCATCTCGATCCAACGGTGAACGAATGTGAAACTGTAGTTTTACCATAGCAGCCCTATGAAAAAATGGGAATAACTTTCTCTTCCTATCTCTCAAAGTGTTGGTATTCTAAATGACCTAAGACTTTAATGTTTATTTAAATAATACCTCATATTTTAAAATTAATTATTTTATAATTATGAACATGAATACTATATATTAAAATCACATAAAAAGAACGTATATTAATTAAATTAAAAATCTTGAAATTTCCTAAAAATATTTAATTAATCTTATATAAATTGGGGTGTCACAATACACTTGGTTTTGTTAATTGAACCTTTTTTGTATTTCCTTGTTCATCTATCAAATGGTAACATAATGAGTAAGAAATTTTACAAAAATTGTAACTTCTCATTTTATAAGTAAAATAAAACTTAAAATTACCTATAACATGTACAATCCATACTCTACTCGACTCACGTCCTGTATATGGCTATGAAGTAGGAGCCATAGGAGGAGGAATATATGGTTGTGTAGACACTGAAGGAGGAATGTTTGGTTGTGGTGTTGGAGCCATAGGAGGAGGAATATGTGTTTTTTGAGTGGGAATGTGGTTGTTGAGTAGGAAATATAGGTGGAGAAATATGTGGTTGTGAAGTTGGAGCCAAAATGGGAGGAATATGTAGTTGTTGTGTAGGTGCAACTTTTTTAAGACGTTTGGTTTTAGGAGCCATGGTTATTTAAACTAAAGAATTCCAAACAACTACAAATTAAGACGTATAAGAAAAATTATAACAAAGTAGTCAAGTGTAGTAGCAATATAATTTAGATTAAGCATATCAAACAAATATTCATTCTAGGTGAAAATATGACAATAAAGTAAACATCTTACCATGGTACTTTTGCTAATTATTCAGACATTTTTGTATCTCCTTGAAGGGGATTTTCAGCATGAGTTGTAAAAACAAATTCATTATCTAAATCATCCCTCCCCAATATCATTGTCTTTTTTTCATTTGTAAATAAATTGCTTAAATCTTGCTCATGGTATGGTTCACTTTCAAATGTAATATCTTCTCCAACTTCTCCCATATCATACAAATCCCTTGGCATCATGTGGGCTACAACACTCCAACCTTTATTTACCCCATCATCAACATAATACACCATTTGTGCTTGTGAAGCTTCAATATATGGGTCATGCTCTTCACGCTCACCTCTATGAATACATTAGGAAAAGTTTACCGAAGTAAATTGTCATGCATCCTTTCTAAATCCTCTAAAACATGTAGTATCTGCCCACTTGCATCTAAACAGAACAACTCTAAGAAAACTATAATAGTTAAGCTCAATTATGTCTTCTAACTTCCCATAGTATGACAAATTTGCTAGCCTTAAATTTTCATCAGTATTGCTTGCCACACATGATGTGTTTGAAGTTAGAAAAACTCCACTATTTTGTGTTTTCAAACCTTCATCTCGCCCTACAGTTCTAAACCTGTATCCGCTGATATTATATACAACATATCTTTTTGCAATTTGCATTGGGCCTCTAGCTAGATACTTTATTTCATTTGGTATTACATCTGTATTGTCTGGATTTATAACCTATATAAGAAATCATATTAGTCACAAAAGTAAATCATAACTTTCACGTCAATACTAATTTGATCAAATATATTCTTAAACTTACTCGATTGAGAAACCAATCTGCAAATTCTTTACTAACTATCTTTTCTAATTCTGTATTTGAAAGTCTTCGATTTCTTGACTTCCTCTCAGTGAATATTTTGAATTCATTACCATAAAAGAATATCATGTTACATTTAATTCATGGAAATATATTACTTTCACCATATATAAGATATCCAAATACTTACTCAACATATGGTTGGACTTTTGAACAATTTAGTAGTAAATATAGATGTTCTTGTATTTTTTTCTAATGGTGTAAGAGTGAAAATTGATGAAGTCCCCACTGATCTGCCTATTTGAGGATAAAATTTGAAGATGTTCACTATCATTAGGACGATCATCAATACGTCGACTTCTATTCAACCTTGACTCAACTTCTTCATACAATGAGTAAAAATTGAGAGTCTCTTCAGCTAGATAACTTTCACTTATAAATCCTTCAGGTTGTGCTCTATTTCGTATAAAGGACTTCAAATTTCCTAACATTCTACAAAAAAGGAAAACAATAGTTTAGTCAATAACTTTTTCAAAAGAAATGGGTTAAACATAACAAAATCCATTTACCTTTCAATTGGATACATCCAATGATAATAGACCGGTCCTCCTAGTTTCACTTCTTCTACTAGATGACAAGTTAAATGGACCATCACAGTGAAGAATGATGGAGGCAAAAGAATTTCCAAATTACAAAGAGTAAGTACAATTCAATGTTGTAGCTTGTCAAGATCTGAGACATTTAATCTTTTAGATCATAACTTTTTGAAAAATGAGCAAAACTCTACCAGCACCGCAACAACTTGGTTAGGTAAAACATTGCGTATAGCTATTGGAAGTAAATGTTGCATGAGGATGTGAGAATCATGACTCTTAAGGCCAAATATCCTAGAGTTTTCATCATCAATGCAATGAGATATGTTACTTGAGTAAACATCTGGCATCTTCACATTTTTTAATGTATTGAGAAATATCTTTCTTTGTTCTCTTGTCATTGTAAATAGTAAAGGAATATATTTTCCATTTTCATCTGGCCAAAGGTCTTCTTTTATCCCGATATCTTTTAGATCTTGATGAGCTTGAAGATGATCTTTTGATTTTTCATCTTTGAGCATTGTATATAACACATTATCACACACATTCTTCACAATATGCATAACATCAAGATTATAACGTAAAAGATTGTCCTTCCAATAAGGAAGATTAAAGAATATGTTTTTTTTCTTCCATTGGTTCCCTCTACTATTTGACTTAAGATTGCTATCAAAGGTTATAAAATCAAGTTGTTTCAAAATTTTTAACCCAGATAATAAATTTAGTGTATCTCTTTCTTCAATTGTGCCATGAAACTGTTTCTTCATCAATCTAAATTTATGGCTTCTTTCTAAAAATCATTGATGACCCATGAAACATCATTTGTTACTACGTCTGAAATGACAAGGGAAAGCATCAAAATTACACGTTGGACAAGCATAGCCAGTATTAGTATTCCACCCAGATAGAGTACAAAGTCCAAGAAAATCACTAATTGTCCACATAAGAGTCGTTCGCATTACAAACACTTCTTCTGAAAAAGAATCATAAGTTTCCACTTCTTCTGTCCTTAGCTCATTAAACTCTTTCACTAAAGGTTGCAGATACACATCTATCTTGTTTCCTGACATTTTTTTTCCTGGAATGATCATAGAAAGAATAAAAGATGATTGTTTCATGCACTCCCAAGGAGGTCGATTGTATGGAACTAAAATCATTGGCCATATACTATGGCTATTATTCATATTTTGATAAGGATTGAAGCCATCGGTTGCAAGGCCAAGACAGATATTTCTAGGTTCTAGGGCAAACTCAGGGTGAAGTTGATCAAAACTCTTTCATGCTTTAGCATCTCTTGGGTGCCTCAACAATCCATCTGGGTTACTGTTTAAAACATATCATCTTATGGATTTTGCTATTTTGGGACACATGAATAATCTTTGCAACCTTGGTTTCAATGAAAAGTAACATAAAACCTTTGTTGGTAGTTTCTTTTTGACACTAGTACCTAAACATTATTAAATACAAAATTTCAGTTAGATGTTTAAGTCAATCTTTTTAAAAAAGTTATATTCATTATTTTTCGACGATATAGTCTACTCATGAGTCATTTTTCTTAGTTCAATTAAAACACATTAATATTTTAGAATCTTTAAAACTTTAACTTTTTTTGTTGTAAAAAAACATTTTAAGAAATTTATTTTAACTATTGATATGCATAACTTAACAAATAAAAGTACTAAATATATTGGTGATTAAATTAAAGTTTTCATCATATAAATAGACAAAAGGATCTTACTTGTACGAAGTTGGATGGCCAAAATCAAATAAAATAGCTGAATATATCAAATCAGTCAAAATCAACAAATTTCTGAATAGTTTTGGACATAAACTAATGAAGTTAAAATATGTATTATACTCCAAAGAAAATGAACATGCCTTTAAAGGTAAAGTCTATGAAAAATAGATAAGAAACAAAAAAATCACGACCTCAACAATAACTATTCACTACATACATTTAGATAACTATTCACCATATACATTAAATAGTCATACATTTTGCAATTGTGTTGGTGTGTGGATAAAACTATAATACTCCTTGAAAGATTGTACTATGAAAAGGAAAGATTGTACTATGAAAAGGGTGAAAAGAGTAAATGGATGGAACACTTATTCAAATTGGTGGTTTCCCTATTTTGTTTCCTTATTATTTCATCTCAGCACCCATAAACCTCAACACCACAAACAATAACATTCATCCAAATCACTCATATGCTTCAATACTAGCATTTATCTACCTCTCAATTGGCCTACTTTTGGCATTCAAAAAACCCACAAATTCAACAGATTATTCAAAACCTAGGAGAACCTGTTATAAAAAAAACTCTCAATAGTATCATTATATAAACTTATTATGTTGATGGTATAATACCTGAACAAGAAATTTTCCCGTGATAACACCAATCTTGACTGATATGTATTGAGAAAAAAAGTGCTGCAAAAATGAAGATAAGCGTGAAAGTAATCAGGTAAATACATAGTGCTCTAACATTGATATATGATTATTAAACCAACACACAATAGGAACAAAAACAACCAAGATGCGAGTACCGATTTTATTTGACAGTAGTAACTATTCATCTGCGAACAAAAACCTAATTATTTATTATGAACAAAAATCCTAATTATACAAAAATTAAAATGGATGGTTTCTAAATGAAAATAGATGAAAAATTAGGTAAATAGATTACAATAGATCGCAAATGAAATGAAGCCTAAAATTTTTGAAATTTTAAAATATTTATACAAACAGAATCCAAAATAGAACGAAGAGAAGAGAATATAAATCAGAGCAATAGTTTTGTTTTGCTTCAGCAAAAATGCGATTCATCAACCTAATATCTCTTTTGCTTCATCGGGAGCACTGCTTCATGAGAAAAATCTGATGAACTAAGTAAGGGACCTATTCTGCTATCTGTTTTCAAAAAATATTATTAATAACTATTATAGACATAATAGTCATATGTTCAATTCACGTCAAGCGCCTATAGCAATATGAATATATATGTTTTAATACATTTAATATAAGTAAAAATTTGTAGCGGTTAAAAGAAACTATCAAAAATAAAAATATTTCTAACAATTTAGTTTAACCGTTAAAATATAATCGCTAAAAATATTTTTTTTTTGTAGTGTTAAGGAAAAAAGCTCTTCTTGAAAAACAACCAAAACTTATTTTCACCCATATTTAATGACTAAAACCTAAGATTTTCCATTTTAATAACATGTTATTTGAATAATAAAAAACGATAAACACAATTATTAAAAAGACTATGACCTAAAACACTAATATGAAACCATAAAATACCTACTCATTTTTCTAGTTATTACTCACTTTATTCACAAAATATCTCTTTTGAAAATTTTAAGCACTTTCATCTTCTTTTCATACTTTCTTTCTCATTATAGAAGCTTGGAACTTCAAGGCCTCACATTCAAGGTCATAGATGTTTTTACTAGAAATGAGTGTGATTCTTTCAAGGTAAAAAGTAGTGCTCTTGAGAATCAGGTACTAACCTTCCGATGTATAGACATTAAGTTGTTAATGAAGATTGAGGATCCTCCTGTAGTAGATTTTTCGATGGTTAAGTTAGTAAGAGATTAAAATATCGAGTATATATGATTATTGTGTAAAGAATTTAGTGAGTACTCCCATATTGTCATGTATTTATAGGTTTTTTGGATTCCTTATAATAAGGTTTTGATAACCAAAAAGATATAGTAGGATTTATTTGAATAATATCTCATATAATTTGTGTTATTTCAAGTTATATAGGAATATTTGAGATATTTAGATATTGATGGATTTTCTTCACTTATATTATGTTATTTATGGTATATGCAAGATTCTCGAGTAGGTACATAAGCCCCCAAGCTCGAAATACATAGATTTGGTTTTGCATGTGAACTGAGTTATATGATGAACGAGTTATATTGTTTAGACCAATTTTAGGTAAGATGTGAGTTGTTAAATAAGGTTGAATATGTAACCATTCTTTTCATGTCTAGTTTCTTCAAAGATTGATGTTTCGCAATCTTCTTTTCAGAATCGAGTTTCTATGACAAGTGTCATGTTAGGGTTCTTCCCCTACAAATTTTTGAGTTGTTTTTAATTTTAAGGGTGAGTTACACTAGTTCAAGATGTTACATATATGGATGGCTTTCAATTTTTTATACATTGTCTTAGAAGGTGACACTTTAATAATTGTATTATTTCGAACTTAAAAATGAAACATTTTAAACCTTTCATTTCCTATTTATTTTAAGTGACCTTAACACTTTCACAATTTCTCTTCTAGTTATCGGACTTCATTATGCAAGTATTTCTCTTTGTTCTTTGTCATCCTTGATCATCTTTTTTGTTGTCATCTTCCTTTCATTCATAGGTACATTCTCATTACTTTTTCTTCTTCTTTTTTCGATTTTCCCAATGGAGATAGTTCTCTAATGTGCAGGGAGATTGTCATGACTGGAGAAGAATTGTCGTCCTCAAGTCATATTGACTCTGTTTCTCTACGAAGGATTTTGTGGAGGGACTTTCTTCTCTACCCTTCCACCATTACAACGGTGGCTATCACTACACCACCAGTTAGGGTGGTTGTAGTTAGTCCTTTTAAGGGGACTAATCAAAAGGCTTTCTTTGAAATTTTAGAAATAGTATAGTTGATCTTAGTTAAACAAAAAAGGAAGAATAAATTTCCTCCTATTGTCAATCCCGAGTACTATTGGTTACTTGGTCAAGTCACAATTTATCCCTTAGAGTTCATCTTGACACTTTTTGAAATCTTAGAAATAATAGAGTCAAGCTTAGTTAAACAAAAAGGAAGAATAAATTTCCTCCTATTGTCAATCTCAGGTACTACTGGGTACTTAGTCAAGTCACAATTTATCCCTTAGAGCTCACCTCTAGAAAACCTGTGAAAGAGCTTTTGTCTTCCTCTAATGTATGTTCAAAGTGAATGGTCTAGTTAATTATGTCAAGGCTTGTACTCTTTCTCATATGTTTTTCTGAAACTATCAAATAATGGTGAAGACTTTATCTTTATGTAAGACTTTATCTTTATGTACCGGTTTTTAAAGCAACTCGACATCTTATTCTCTTTGTCCCTTACGAATGTAAGATGTTGATAATTATGAATATGGCTCCCATTTAACTTTATCTAAACAAATAAACTTATTTGAAAGTCTTCCAAATTCTTTATTACTAACTTCAAATAAATTCAACTATAAATAAATTTGTGTATTTTTATTTGTTAAACCACGATCCCAAAGTCAAATGAATATCCTTTTTGAATTATTCTAAGCATGAGTCGGTCTTTTCCATTTATACATTTCTTTTTAAAATTTCGGAATATAATTTTTTAAATTAAAATATATTATTTATGTTGCTCTACCATTAATAATGTATATATTTAATTTAACACGCACAACGAGTATCAAGTTCTTATTTGTAAAATAATTTATTATGAAATTACCTTATGTGCATAAGTGTAATATCGCATTCCTAGAATACTTATATGTAATGTCATTTATCTAGATTCAACTAGGAAAAACATGAATCTTCATGTTTTTATCAGTAACTTCTTAAGTTATAAGTCACATATTTTCATATGTATTGACACAACATTGTACTTATCATTTAATAAGGTTATACTAAATATAGTGGGGATAAAAGGAGAGATTTTTGTTTACATATTCCTTTATTAATCTCCAATGTATTATCATATTGCATATCACATTTGGAATATGTATTCTCTCTTATGCTATTAATTCAGAATTTTATCACTTTATATAATATCTTATGTAATTTAAGGTCCTTTCTTCAATATTTCTAAATATTTTTTAGTTTACCTATTACATTTATCGTAGTACTAGAGTCTCTTTAAATTTTTAAAATAAAATGTTACAATATATTTAATATTTACGTTTGCATAAACAATTTCAATATTGTGCATCGGGACATGGATGGTGTACTAGTTACTAGATATAAAAAAAATCTCAGTTTAATAAAATCTATTACAAAAATATCAATGTATTGTTGAAAAATTTTAGTTTATATTGGTATACTTTGTAAGTGACTCACTTAATATTTCATCTTATAGATATTGATTCGATCTGAGTTATTGTAGATTGAGAGTTAAACTCAACTAAAATTAAAATAATTATTTGAAAATAAAAAATTTCGCTTTTCAATATTATACGTTTAACAAAACACAATAAATAAAACTTAAGAATTCGTAATTAAAAATTAAAGATTTCGCATAATTTATAATCAAATAATTGAAAATGTAACATTAATTTATTTTTTAACATTCATTAACTCCAAATTTTCCATTTTTAACATTATTTTTATGCATTGATTTTAAGTTTAACATAATTCATAATGATAATAAATATTTAAAAAAATTATTTTATTTAATATTATATTTGTAATTAGATTGTTTAAGTGGATAAATGGACCAATCTGATTTATCGTTAGTCAAATTTATTTAAAGGTGTTTTTAGAAATAATCCGAAACTCGTGGTGGTTGAAATTACCTCGCTAAATTTGAACTTCTTTTGACAACTTTAGCTTTTAGAATTTCAAAATTTTACAAACTAATGTTTATTTGATGATAAATTATAAATTAACTGAGCTTATTAAAATTCTTTTCATATTAAGTAAAATCAGAAGAATTATTTCTTCATAAGATCTAATTGTGTAAACGAAAAGAAAAAATGCAAATAAATTTCTAAAATGTTTAAAATCTAGCTAGACAATAAATACGATGTGTTTATATATTTAAAACCTTGTTTAGAGATCCATGGTATGTAGTAGAGTTAATGGAACCCTTGATACTCAATTGGGTTGTAAATTAATGTTTTGAAATTGGAGAAAACTCAAAGCTATGAAATAGAGGTAGGTTCATTAAAAAATGAAGGAAAAGGTAAAAAAGTGGAGAATTACACTAGAGTAGTACCAATACATAGGACACTTTTTTACATATTTTAGGTATTTCACGTATTGAAACTTTGACCTACTAAGAGATATAGATTTACGTTAGATCTAACGTAAAATTTACGTCAAGTTTGATGTAAAGTTAGACTTTTTTTAAAAGGAGTTGGTTTTGACATACAACCAAAACTTGCAATCAAAACCTAAACATTTCCAACACAGCAGATATTCCACATAGTCCAAAATTCATATTTATTCTTCCTTGTTAACATTCTGGTACTACTAGAATTCATTCCCTCTTCTTGGTTAATCTTTCTATCCACCATTATTTTCCTCAAACCTTCACTTTCTTTATTTCTACAAAATAGAAAACCAACTTTAGAATTAGACACAACATCCACTTCGTTCTACATAGAAAGTCCATTTTCAATATTATAAAAAGTAGTCTACTATAACAAGGAAACAAACATCTAAATAAGGACAAGTAATATAGTAATATTACTATAAAATATAAAGACTTGAAAAGCTCAAATTTTATATATAGGATATGAAGCATATAGTAGTATTACCTCTAGAGGTTTGTCGTCACCTTTAACATAAAGACATATAGCACTAACCTTAATACACCCAAATGCTTCAATCCAATCGGAAAGAAAAGTCTACAACCACAAATGGGACAAAAGGATGTCTTTACCACTACTCATTGTCACCAAGAAACACCGACCAAGTCACTAAAAATTACCGTAGTCACAAACCCTTCTTTAACCCTTGTGCGCGCAAGGGAAAAAAACTCCAAGTATATTAAAACTATTAGACAAATAGCATCAAGAGGGGGGGTGAATTGATGTATTTAAGAAGATTACCCTTTTTCGATTTATCCTGAAAAACGTTAAGCTGAGCGGAAGCAGTAAACAAAATGAAAAAGATAAGGGAAGAGAAGAACACAAAGATTTATACTGGTTCGGGTATAGCCAACCCTACGTCCAGTGCCCAGTCACCTCAATTCGAGAATGACTTCCCAAACACTATCTTTAGAAAAGCTGTTACAATCAATATTACAATTGAACTTGTAAAAGAAAATCTAAAGACTGAACACCTCTCTTAAAACCCTCAAGAGATGAAAACACCTCCCTTGAAAACTCACAAGGGATGAACCACTACACCAACAATGGTGTTTGGCAGATATATATAAACAAATACTGAAACAGTATCACCTGGAAAGAGAGATTCCAAAACAACGTTAATGATCGTTAGCTCCTTTCACAAGTGATAAAGAATGTTGTAGACCAGAGAGTGTAAACAAATGATTTTTGTGCTCAAGTTAGCTCTGTATCTATCAACGTGTATTTTTCCTCTTTATATAGGAAATAAAATCTGAGAAAACCTTTCACAATATTAAAAACAATTTATGAAATCGTTTATGCATTTAAAATCTGTTTATGATGTTTGACAACGTAAGATCTGTACAATAATTGAAAACGTTCATGATTTTAAATGCCAATTTGAAATTCAAAATACTTTTCGAAAAACTGTTGATTTTGTTAAGTATAAAATCGATGATGTGAAAAGATTGTTTGAAAACAACATAATCGATTGTGTTAAAAACCATCGAATATGTTATATCGATCGATTTGTTAAAAACAGTTTTACTCTTTAAAAACTATCACGAGTGAAGGAGTGCTGGATCAGTTTGTTGGTTTCGATTTCTCTTATTCCATAATGATTCGACACAAACAACACCAACTTCGATCTGAGCTTCACCGATTCTTCAAATCTTCAACTCTTCGATCTGGTTTACATTGAGAACTCATCAAAACTCGATACATCTTCAAAGAGACTTGACTCGATCCTCTTTGGTAACATTCTCCCCCTTTTTTATGATGATCAAGAAAACCTATTTGAGAAGAGTTTGAAGAAAAAAAATTGCTTGACTTTGAAGTCAGCTCAAGATTAGTACAGAGTTAGCATAAACCATAATTAAACTGTACTCCCCCTACTTTGGGTATTACAGTACTCCCTTTTCAAAAACATATTATATTTTTCTCTTTTCAAAAACATATACATTATATTTTTCTATTTTCAAAAACATATACATTTCTCCCCCTTTTTATTGATAATCATCGAAAAACATATTACAGATAAAACAATATCGAATGAAAGCATGTTATCGATGACCATACAAAACATGAAATATCAAAATGAATTACCATCTAAAATTCCTAATGTGATACGCAAATCATAAAACCTATCTCTAGGCAAAGGTTTGGTAAAGATATCTGCTAACTGATGTTTGGTATCGATGTATTCTATTATGCAATCTCCCTTTAAGATATGGTCTCTAATGAAATGATGCCTAATCTCTATGTGTTTTGTTCTAGAATGCATTATAGGATTTCTAGTGAGATTAATGGCACTAGTACTATCACACTTAAGAGGGATATGATCTAAGAAAATACTATAGTCTTCTAACTGGTTTTTCATCCACAAAAGCTGTGAACAACAAAAACCGGCTGCTATATACTCAGCTTCAGTTGTGGATAGAGCAACACAAGCATGTTTCTTAGAGTGCCAAGAAACAAGTGAACAGCCAAGTAGGTGACATGTCCCACTTGTACTTTTTCTGTCCAGTTTACATCCTCCATAATCTGAATATCCTATAAGGCTAGGTGAACCTCCAGAGGGATACCAAAGACCAAAAAAATTAGTTCCTTTTAGATATTTTATTATTTTCTTAACAGCAACTAGGTGTGATTCCTTAGGATTAGATTGATATCTAGCACAAACACACACACTATGCATAATATCTGGTCTGCTTGCTGTAAGATAAAGTAAGGAACCAATCATACCTCTGTATTTGATTTGATCCATCATCTTACCTTTTTCATCTTGATCTAAGTAGCAAGATGTTGCCATTGGGGTAGCTGCTTCTTTTGTGTTTTCTAAATCGAATTTCTTTAATAGCTTCGAGCAAGTACTTGATTGTGATATAAAAATACCTTCGATGTTTTGCTTAATTTGTAGACCTAGAAAATATGTTAACTCTCCCATCATCGACATTTCGAACTCACCCTGCATTATCTTAGCAAATTCTTGGCAAAGATCATTGTTAGTTGATCCAAAAATAATGTCATCAACATAAATTTGAACTATAGTAATATTGTTCTTCGATTCTTTAATAAAAATAGTTGGATCTACTTTACCTCGTCGATAATCATGGCTTACCAGAAAATTACTTAGCCTTTCATACCATGATCTGGGCGCTTGTTTAAGTCCATATAGTGCTTTCTTTAACTTGTAGACATGATTCGGATATTTATAATCTTCAAAACCAGGAGGTTGACAGACATATACTTCTTCCTTGATAAATCCGTTCAAAAAGCACTTTTCACATCCATTTGAAATAACTTAAACTTCATGATAGCTGCGTAAGCTAGTAGGATTCTTATTGCTTCGAGCCTTGCAACTGGGGCATATGTTTCATCATAGTCGATTCCTTCTTCTTGACTATAACCTTTCGCTACTAGTCTTGCTTTATTTTTGGTTATGTTGCCATTTTCATCGAGCTTGTTCCTGAAAATCCATTTTGCTCCAATTACTCGCATAGAGTTGTTTCTGAACTACATCCCACACTTCTTTCCTTTTAAACTGATTTAGCTCCTCTTGCATCGATTGAATCCAGTATTCATCTTGTAAAGCTTCTTCGATGCTTTTGGGTTCGACTTGTGAGACAAAAGCTACATTCATACAAAAGTTGTTCATTTGGCTTCTCGTTGTAACTCTTCGATCAACATCTCCTATAACATTATCCAAAGATATTCCTCTCGGTGTTCTCCATTCCTTTGGAAGTTCTGGAACTGTTGTCGTTTCATCGAGATTCAAATTCTCGAGGCTTTTTCTGAGATCCTCGATACTTTCGTCTTGAGGTTGATCTTTCTTGATAGCTCTTTGTTCTTCTTCGATATCTATTAATTTCTTCCTCGACTCAAGAGGGTTTTCCTCAAGGTCCAAAAATTCATCAAACGTTACATGCACAGATTCTTCTACATGTAATGTTCTCCTATTATATACTCTATATGCTTTACTGGTTAAAGAGTATCCTAAAAATATTGCTTCATCTGCTTTTGAATCGAATTTGCCAAGATTAATCTTTCCATTATTTAAAACAAAACATTTGCACCCAAAAAGTTTAAGATGAGAAATGTTTGGTTTTCTGCCTTTAAAAAGCTCATATGGAGTTCGTTTCAAAACGGGTCTTATTAAAGTTCTGTTCAAAATATAACATGCAGTAGACACTGCATCTGCCCAAAAATATTTTGGAAGATTGTTTTCATTTAACATGGTTCTGGCTAATTCTTCCAAAGATCTATTCTTTCTTTCTACAACTCCATTTTGTTGAGGGGTTCTTGGACAAGAGAAATTATGAGAAATTCCCAGTTCTTCACAAAAGGTTTCAAATAAATCATTTTGAAATTCTCCACCATGATCACTCGAATAAACTTGATTTTTAAATCTTTTTCATTTTGAATAGCCTTGACAAATTTCTTAAAAGAGTTGAAAGCATTATTTTTAGTTACTAAAAAGAACGTCCAGGTAAATCTAGAATAATCATCTACTATAACTAATGCATAGAAATTACCACCTAGGCTTCTTGTTCTAGAGAGACCAAATAAATCCATATGCAAAAGCTCTAAAGGTTTTGATGTAAAAATGATTTTCTTACTTTTGAAAGATGTTTTTGTTTGCTTTCCTTTTTGACATGCAAAGACAAATTCTATCTTTTCAAAACTTAATTTTGGAAGACCAATTACCAAATCTTTTGAAATTAAACGACTTAGATGATGCATGTGAATGTGTGCAGCTCTCCTATGCCATAACCAAGGATCCTCTTCCTTAGTTACAAGACAAGAGATGGTCCTAGATGAACTACTAAGATCAGTAACATAAATATTGTTTAGTCTCGTACCTGTTAAAACAGTTTCATTTGATTCTTCCTTGATAATTTTGCAAGTCTTTGACTCAAATATAATCTTAAGTCCTTTGTCACATAATTGACTTATGCTTAAAAGATTATGCTTTAAACCTTCTACCAGCAAAACTCCTTGAATCATAAAGTCATCGTTGATCTTGATTGTTCCCGAGCCAAGAATTTTTCCTTTGTTATTGTCACCATATGTAACATAACCTTGGCTTTTCTTTGTGAGACTTTGAAACTTTTCTTTGTCACCGGTCATGTGTCTTGAACATCCACTGTCAAGAAACCAAACCGATTTTTTTTGCTTGTAGATTTCCTGCAACACAGATATAATTATTTAGGTACCCTTTTTAGTCTTGGGTCCTTAGTAGTTAGTATAAATAACTTTCTCAACCCAAAAAAAAATTAATGCGAGCAGTTTTTATATCTTTGATTTTTAGGAATCCATTTAAATATGCCATTAGGTATGCCAACATGTTTTACAAAACATTTATTTGATGAATGACCAATTTTCATGCAATAAAAACAACTTAACCTTTGTGGAGGAGTTTTAAAAGAATTTTTGTGAAAATGTTGTTTTTCTCGAAAACTTGTTTTCTTCGATTCTTTTACAAAGATAGTTTTATGGGGTCCTAGACTTTTCTTTGGAATATAACCAAGTCCAGCTTTACTACAGCTCCCCCTATGTAAACTTAACATATTATCGAGATTTTGTCTTGAATCTAAAAAATTATTTAAAGTCTTCTCGAGTTTCAAAATTTTATTTTCGAGTTGAATACAATTTTCACAAGGTTTGATTACTTCTTTATTTTTCGATATAGATTTAAATTTTTCGAATTCATTTTTCAAACCTTCTTTTTCCTTCTCCACAAGACTTAGTTTATTTTCTAAAGCATGAAAATTTTGTTTCAAAACTGAATGCTTTTTAATCAATTTATTAAAATTTATATAAAGATTTTCATACTCTGCATGTAATTCATCATATTCATTTTCAGAGTTAGTAGAGCTTACCTTTGACGTGGCTTCATCTTCACTGTTTGCCATTAAGCACAAATTTGCTTCTTCCTCTCTATCACTGTCATCTATTGAACTTTCAGAGGTTGTCGATGCATTATCCTCCCATGCAACGTATGCCTTCTTTTTGTATGATTTGAAGGGCTTCTTTGATTTCTTCTTTTCCTTTTCCTTGTCTTCCTTTTTGGTATAGGGACAATCCGATTTTATATGACCAAATCGATTGCATCCGTAGCATTTGTAGTTCATTGCTTGGTCATTTTCCTTCTTTGTAGATCGACCCTTTTCCCGTTCTTCATGAACCTGGAAAATCGCTTTTACCATTAAAGAAATATCACTATCGGAAAACTCACCTTCGATGTCATCTTTCGATTTCTCGACTTTGAATGCAATGTTTTTTATTTTAACATTGTCTTCTCCATCTTTTAACCTCCGAAGCTCCATCTCATGTTCTCTCAACTTTCCAAACAAAGTTGCTACGCTCATCTTCATCAAGTCTTTAGACTCGATATGGCAGTTGACTTTCGGTTGCCAATTTCTATCAAGAGACTTGAGAATCTTGGTGTTCAACTCCTCATTTGAAAAGCTTTTTCCCAGAGCTTCTAGATGATTTACTATATGGGTGAACCGCGTTTGGAAATCACTAATACTTTCGTTTTGTCCGATTGACAACAACTCGTATTCTTGGACAAGCGTGTTCTTCCTTGCACGTTTTACTTCATCCGTTCCTTCATGAGTCACTTCCAGAGTATCCCACATCTCTTTGGCAGTTTTGCATCTCGATATCCTGTAAAACTCATCACGGGTTACAGCTGAAACAATAGCATTACGAGCACTTACATCATATTGTGCTCGTTTGTTTTCGTCTGAAGTCCACTGATGAAACGCCTTTGGTGTTTCTCCTTCAGCACCTGTCACCATCGGTACGTAGGGACCACTTAGGACAGCATCCCAAACTCCATAATCGAGAGTTTGTAGGAATATCTCCATTCTTGACTTCCAGAAGGGGTAATTGTCACCTTCAAAGAGTGGTGGCCTGTTGATGGATGCACCTTCCCTGTAAACCTGATTCTGCATAGACATCTTAAGGATCTTTTAGAAAATAACTTATCCAAACCAGCTCTGATACCACTTGTTAGACAAATAGCATCAAGAGGGGGGGTGAATTGATGTATTTAAGAAGATTACCCTTTTTCAATTTATCCTGAAAAACGTTAAGCTGAGCGGAAGCAGTAAACAAAATAAAAAGGATAAGAGAAGAGAAGAACACAAGGATTTATACTAGTTCGGGTATAGCCAACCCTACGTCCAGTGCCCAGTCACCTCAATTCGAGAATGACTTCCCAAACACTATCTCTAGAAAAGCTGTTACAATCAATATTACAATTGAACTTGTAAAAGAAAATCTAAAGACTGAACACCTCTCTTGAAACCCATAAGAGATGAAAACACCTCCCTTGAAAACTCACAAGGGATGAATCACTACACCAACAATGGTGTTTGACATATATATATAAACAAATACTGAAACAGTATCACCTGGAAAGAGAGAATCCAAAACAATGTTAATGATCGTTAGCTCCTTTCACAAGTGATAAAGAATGTTGTAGACCAGAGAGTGTAAACAAATGATTTTTGTGCTCAAGTTAGCTCTGTATCTATCAACGTGTATTTTTCCTCTTTATATAGGAAACAAAATCTAAGAAAACCTTTCATAGTATTAAAAACAATTTATGAAATCGTTTATGCATTTAAAATCTGTTTATGATGTTTGACAACGTAAGATCTGTATAATAATTGAAAACATTCATGATTTTAAATGCCAATTTGAAATTCAAAATACTTTTCGAAAAACTGTTTATTTTGTTAAGTATAAAATCGATGATGGGAAAAGATTGTTTGAAAACAACATAATCGATTGTGTTAAAAACCATCGAATATGTTATATCGATCGATTTGTTAAAAACAGTTTTACTCTTTAAAAACTATCACGAGTGAAGGAGTGCTGGATCAGTTTGTTGGTTTCGATTTCTCTTATTCCATAATGATTCGACACAAACAACACCAACTTCGATCTGAGCTTCACCGATTCTTCAAATCTTCAACTCTTCGATCTGGTTTACATTGAGAACTCATCAAAACTCGATACATCTTTAAAGAGACTTGACTTGATCCTCTTTGGTAACAAAAACAACTTTTACATCAAACTAGCGGGGACTATACATAAAACTTGAAGTTTAGGTCAAAACCCTTACCATTCCAACTAAACATTAAGTTTTACATCTAAACCTCACTAGTCCAACATAAAATAATTACAATTATTTATAAAAATACCACTACATTTTAGTGATGTCGGAAATGAAGGGATCAATGAGTTATATTTTGTAAGGGTAACAATGTTATAAATAACTTATTTTACTTATCAAAAGACTAAGATAAGTATGAAGAGAAAAATTAGATGCATCAATGCATCCATTACTACCAATATGGGTTGAAAACCATCTGGCTCACAAATGTAAAAGTCTAGAATTGGTCCAAGAAGCTTTAAAGAGTTTAATGAAAACAAAAAAACGGTAACCGAAACTAGCCAAAGTAAGGGATCCTTTATTGCATAGATGATCCTAAGTTAAGTTAATTAAAAATTTAAAATTATAAATAAACTCATATATACATTAATCAAGGTTGCAATAAATTAAATGATGCCATGCAAAATCTTGATAGCAAAAGTAGGAAAAGGACCTTATTAAATTAGGTATTTTTAAAAATATATGGTAAAATGAAATGCTATTTTTATTTAACTATTCGGCTAAGAAAAAGGACACCGCTCAAATAATAAGAAAGAAGAGTTCTCCTGAGAAACTATTTAGACAAAAAAAAATTGTCTAATGCTATGACTTCTTTACTTTTATTTTACATTAATGCCATTAATTACTTAGTTCTAATTCACTTTGACGCTACAATTTTTCTACTTAAACATTGAAAAAAAAATTATAGAAACTCTTAGCCATACCTTACCAACATCCTTTCTTTATTTTTTATTTTTTATTTTTTCTATATTTAAATTATGTTTTCATATGCTATATGAAGGTGTTGATAGATCATACATCAATGTCCAACATCATTATGCATGAATTCCACAGTTACAATTTCTTATATTTAATGAGAATTTTCTTAAAAATTTATTATAAAAATTTAGAAGAAAAGAGTTTCTTACTATTTTTTCTATAAATATTTTATAAATTTATAAAAAAAATTTCATAAAATATAAGAAACTCTAATAGTGTTCATTATATTTTTATTTATGTATCAAAGAGTATGTTAAACTAATATAAGAAAGTGAGAGAGCACATTATAAACAAGGAGAGTTATAACTTTCGAAGAGATCCAAATATGTTTTGTACTCTCCCAATTGCACTTGTTTCAATATGTTAGAAATGATGAAATAATTCTCTTTCTAAATACAAGGCAAAGGAGTTCTTACATTTGTAGCATATGTTATATCCTTTAGAGCACTTTTTGCATTTCGGTGAATAAGGTGGTGCACTTGGCACGTTTTGATAGTTACATGGATCATCATAATTTTTGTATGGTGCTTAGTGTGTAATGTTGTATGGTACATCATGTTTAGGTAGCCATGCATTTTTGGGTAGAGAAGGTAATCTAGTGTACATTGTATGATACTTTTGTTAGGAGTTTCATCATAATTTTGTTGTGTTGAAAGATTTTATGTACAAATTGATAGATGTAGTCTTTGTCACACATTCAGAGCTCTTCATAAATCAAATATCCTTATTCGAGGTGTTTTTATTGGTGTAGAACATTTTTTTTTAAATATTTTACTATATTTCATACAAATTGTTCATTTTCTTTTGTGTGCTTCTCTTTTCTTATGATAATGTTTGTAGTTTTTACGAGTATCATTTGTAGGACAGTCTACCTTTTGATTTATTTTCTAGCTTGTCTTAATAAAATATAAGATAAGTCATGATAAAAAAAAACCACAAACAAACCTAAAGATTAAAAAAAAAGATTTTGAATGTAAGTCATGTGAGAAACTTTTGAAGAAGTATCAAATTTACTAAATGACAAAAACTTTAATATTACACTTTAGATGCAAATCTATAAATGTGTTGAATGATTTCATTTAGCCTTATGTTAGAGGTAACAAACGTCCAAACTTTTAAATTAGTTACATGTTGTACATAACCTTTAAATTACCTTTTTTTATTTGTATGTGTGAATGTCTTCACATATAACATTTTTGTATAAACAGCGACCAAATTTGATTTAGTAATAAAAAATATGTTCAATGACAGTTTTGATTCGACTGTTATATAAATTTTATATAAAGAAAATATATATTTAAAATATCAAATGAGTATATTTCATGAAAATTCAAGTTACTAAACCATCAAATAATTTTTTTTATCAATATAAGGTTTAATAGACATCCTAATATTTTATGAGAATTTGCAATGTTTTCCAATGTTTATTTTTTTTCAATTGAATCCCAAATTTTATTTTTTTCCTTAATTGAGTCCAAAATTTCATTTTTTTCTCAATTGAGTCCCAAATTTTATTAAATCTGTCAATGTGATCCTTTTTATCATAAAATTCATAGTGTTCATATTCATGTTTATATTCGTATCCTTTTGTCATTATTCATGTGCTACGAGTTAACTTGAATGTGGTACGTCTCATATAGTTAACGTCGTTAACATTAATCTAACAAAAGATATCATATTGAAGATTTTAATAAAATTTGTGACTCAATTGAGAAAAAAATTAAATATGGGAAAACATTGCAAATTCTCACAAAATATTGGAACCAAAATGTCTATTAAACCTTAATATAATTAAGAGATGATCATGTGTATATATAATTTAAATTTATTTAAATTAGTTAATAATGTTCTTATTATATTTATATTTATAATAAAATTATTCTAATTTAAAGTTCATAAATAGTAAAATTATATATTTATTATATACACAAATTAAACAACAATATATATAAATTTTTAAAATATTATGCGTACCACGTATTAAATATATTTATATTTTAATAAAATACAAAAAAAATTAATATATTTAATAGTATATAATAGTTATATATGTTTAGGATAAATTAATTCTCTTAATTTTCTTAAAAAATAAGTAAAATAGGTTTTTTTTCAATTAATTCTCAATTTTTTAAAAAAAATATGTAAAATAGGCTCAAAATATTTTTTCCTCTTTCTCTACCTGACACGTGTCTTGTGTTTTCCAAAATTTTTCTCAACAATTTGGTAATGATTTGTTTCAAATGTGATTTTAAAGCCTTTATCACACAACTGGTTAATACTAAGAAGATTGTCTTTCAAACCATAAAAAAATAACATATTTTCAATAAAGATTGAAGAAACATCACCAGCATCACCACTTCCAAGTATTTTGCATTTGTTGTTATCTCCATATGTGAAAATCTTACATTCTTCAAGGTAAGATTGACAAACTTCCTTTTATCACCACACATGTATCTTGAACAACCACTATCTAGACACCATAATGATCCTTTGGCCTTCAAGAACACCAACAAAACACAATCAATGGAGAATGTTTGGTATCCACATCAATTTGGGTCCATAAAAATTAGTTACCTTTTTATCACATTTTGACTTCCAAACATATTTGCCACTAGGAACTCCAAATTTTCTGATATTGCAAAACTGAAACATGGCATTTGTTCATATAATAGAAGCATGTAATGAATGAAGTGTTGGATGTTTTTTCATGTGAAAAAAAAAATCTATAAGGCTTTTACTTTTTTTGAAAACCATTTCTAAATCCAAGTCCAGCTCCATTTATTAAACCATTTTGAAAACTTAAGAAAGAGGGCATCCAAATTGGCTCTTCCCACAGTTAATTTAGCTAGAGCTTTATTCAAATACTTAATTTTATTTTCCAAAAATTTACAGTTTTACAAGATTTTTCTGCACAATCACAATTGCAAGTTGAGGCTTTATAAATCATTTCAGGAGTTTCCAAAAATCAATTTTTGAATTTTCAAGCTCTTTCTCTAGCCCTTTCACTTTGTTCTCCAACCAATTATTCATATCTTTAAGCTTATTGTTTGAACAAGCAACTTTGTTGGCTTTATCATGAAGTTCTTTAAAATCATGTTGCAGCTGATTATAATTGACACCAAATTGAGTGGTTGAGGAACTTACACTACTCATGGTGTCACAATCACCTATAAGAAAAAGATTGGCCTCTTCATCCTCACTTGAAGAATCACTACAAGAGGAGAAATCATTCTCATCCCGTGCAATATATGCCTTCTTGGTCTTGAATGATTTTTCTTGTTTCTTTTCTCAATTCTTCTTTTTGTTTTGTGAGTATGGACACTCAACCTTAATATGTCCCTATTTACCACAACCAAAGCAAGTAAAGTTAGGAGAAACCAAATCACATTTTTTACTGTACCTCTTGTGTTTGTACCCTTTGTTTTTGTGTTTCAAAAACTTGTTGTACTTTTTCACCAAGAGGGTTAGATTTTCAGCATCACTCCCTTCATGAATATCATCATCACTTGGTTCCTGTTCGTGCACTACAGTCTTCAAGACAAACCCTTTCTTTTTCTTATCACTTTCCTCTTGTTCAGCAAGTCTATTCAGCTCAAATTCATGCTCCCTAAGCTTCCCAAATAGTGCAACTACATTCACTGATGTTAGATCCTTAGATTAAAAAATTGTTGTAACTCTAGGTCGACAATTTATGTTCAAATAGACTTGTTGAGTTGAACATGTTGAGCTGAAATTGATTTCCTGGAAGCATCCTAAACAATTCATATTCTTGGATCAAGGTGTGCTTCCTAGCTCTCTTGACATCAACCGTGCCTTCATGTGTAAGTTCCAATACTTCCCACATTTCCTTAGCATTAGCACACTGTGAACTGCAAAAAAAATCATCAAGATTCAATTCTGAAGTTATGATATTTTTTTCTATACAATCATATTGCACTTTCTTTTGTTCTTCTTAAGTTAGATTATCCCATGGTTTCTCTTCATCATCATCCTTGTTTTTAGGAATATATGGTCCATTGATTATAGCATTCCAAATACCTTTATCAATTGATTAAATGAAATCTTCATTCTTACTTTCCAAAAAGGATAATACACTCCTGAAAACATAGGTGGCCTGTTTATTGAAGCCCCTTCAGCAAAAGGCAATTTTTCCTCACTTATTTTAAAAAAATAGAAAACTTGAATATCTTTCAAGAACTTGCTCTTGATATCAATTGTTAGAATAAAGGGCTGAGTTTAAGAGGACGGGGGGTGAATTAAAATCCATAAAAGTTTTTCCATAATCTTGGCCAATTTCACAAAAAATATCAGATTTTTACTCACAGCAACAACAAAATCAATTCTTTAAAAGTTCTTGAAATGCATTGATTAATGCATCATATATTTAGCCATTTTAACAATTCAATTAACAATTTTGGAAATTAGAAGAGTAAGGGAGAATAAGATCAACACCAGTGATTTTTATACTGATTCACCTTCATAAGAAGGCTACATCCAGTTTCCTAACCTGCAAATTAATTAATCCACTAATTCAAAGTTTTTACAAAACCCAACATGTAAAATACAATGAATTTCACAAACACCTTAATCTTGAACCCTACAGGATCTATCTACCCTTGTAGAATCCTATTATAAGAACCTCTTAATCACCTTGATCAAGAAGGATTATACCCAACAAGTAATTACAAAAGATTATGAAATGAATTCACTTTATTACAGCAGTAGTGCGTAATGTAAAACAGAGCACAATTTCAGGTGATAACTTCTATGGAAAGATTATCAAATCAATTAGATCTTGGAATCGTTGATGAATTTCGAAAATTGATTTAGAACACACGAAAAACTCTTTCAAAACGATGGGTTTCTTTGTAAGTGATTTGTTGCCCAGTTCTTCAAAAACTCAACTATTTAAAACAGAACTGGTATCAATGGTTTAAAACTTCTACTCAGAAAAATAGTTGGTTAAAATGTGATATAGCTGGTTTATTTCACTCAAGAATGATTTTCCAAACAACACCAAAAATTGGAAAATTGGAAACAGTTGGCTGAAAACACGATTAAACAAGTGTAAATCATTAAAGATAAATTTTAAGTGATTTTACCCTGTTTAAATTGCGAATCAACTAGATTTTCCAGTGAGTATGTATTTTTCAAAAACAATAGCTCTAGAATTTAAGTTGATTCAAATTTTGAAAATAGATAGTTGAATTCAGCTAGAAGCAAAATTTAAAAACAAATAGTTTCAGAATATCAGTTAATTGAAATACATGTTAGTTGGTTAAATTGTTTAAGTTTTACTTATCCATCAAATTAAGAACATTTTAACTTACTGAAAACATATTTTTAATGAGTTGAAAACAACTTATCATTCTTTAAAACATTTTAAAACATTTTAAAAAGCAAGATTAAGTCCAAGATTAAATGAAATGCATCCTACACCAAATCCTAAGACACTTTAATACTAAGACAAAATTCTTCATTCTTCAAGCATCATCATCTTCATCATTAAAGTGGTTGGAGACATCAAATTTGAATGAAGCCTAAGTTTTCAATTCCAACAAAAATTTCAAGCATCACTCACAAACTTTTAGCATATGCAAGAACATGCACATCTTCCTACACTATGATCACAAATTCATGGTACTCAAAGTACCTTACTACCTACATGCCTCCCTACTCACATAAGTCCCACGCAAGCATGGGTAGTTGTCATTCATACAAGCCACTAGAAATATAATGTGTGCCCCACCAGTATCTTCGTCGATACAGTGTAGCCCAGAGGCTCATCGGGAATGGAATGTGAGGTTTGTGGTGATTCTTACCCTAGGAATTGTATACATTAACATAGAGTAATTCTCTCACCACTTTCCATTTTCCCAGGTTCCTATAAACCTTCTCTAGCATTCATACCCCAATGTATGTTTGATTCTACCACATACTTTCAAACAAATATTTTCAATGGCATTAAAGTTTCTCACAATAAAACTTTGCTACTTCAAGTAGCTCACTTTTTCCAAAAGAATTGTATTTTCACCACTCTTATGCCACTTCAACTATTCACACCACAACTTTCTCTCAAAAAAATTCACTTAATTACACATATCCATTCATGCATATATATTTAACTTAGACAAGTAAGGCTACAATTTCTAACAAAAATTCTATATCATAACGAATGTAATTCGGACATCCAAATTTAATTAGAGAGAAAACTCAATAGCAAACATTGAAATCCATAATCCCAATCAATCATTTAAAAACAATCCAAACAATTGTTAGGGATTAGGTACACAATACTTAGCTTAACACATCTTTTAATTAAAGAATAATTTAGCAAACAAAAGTTGTCTACTCTATGATTCATCACATAACCAATCTCTATCAAGTATATCATCACCTAGGTTTGGATAGACGCCATAAGGAAGAGTAATACAAAGTAAAATAGGTATAACTCCCAAATTACTATGCTCCTAATTTTTCATGCATGTTTTTTGCTATACAAGTTGGTTTTAAGCCATCTTTTAACCTAATCCTAGGTTTTCATACTCAAAGAATTCATTTCTAGTCTCTAAAATTCCAAATTCCAACTCTAGAATTCGAAATAAGTGCATGGAAAAGTACCAAATTCACCTTACCTCAATAAGGTCTCCCAAGAAAAGATCACAAAGTAAAGTGGGGAAGAAGATAATTACTCTCGAAAAATGAAGATGCTGGAAACCAAAAAAAAGAAAAAAAATATTACTAATAACTCATAAAATAGAAGAATGAAAAGGAATAAGCCTCATTCTACTACTACCACTCCAACCCTAATCTTAGGTGAAACACTAGCACAAGGTTTAACTTGTGAAATAGCAAGGAGTATCAATCAAATACAACTTGAAATTATATTTTTCTTAGAAACACTCAAAAATGGATATGAAGTCCATTTCTATTTGGTGCAAACATTTATTCAATGACTAGAAAAAAAAACTAGTTTATTGTTTTGTAGTTTCTTGATGAATTAATGCATAGGAATCAAGATAAAGTGATTAGTCACTTAAAATTGATTGAAACTTGTGAATTCATGGAAAATTCATCTCGTCGAAGACTTGGAATGGGTAAAATAATGAAAAAAATTGAAGAACAACACAATACAAATGATAGAATAGAAATAAATGAACAACATGTCACTCTCACAAGGAAAGATAAGCACAAAGGAAAATTGTCACTTGAATTTAGGAAAACTCGAGATAGAATTCATGAAAAAGGAGTAACTAACCTCTAGAGTTATCAAAGAAGAAAGAAGCTCTCGGTTTTCTATTCAATTATTCAAAAATTGTCTTAAATGACTCTTACATGCTTATACAGACTCATGGTTGCAATGTGAAGGGTTAAGGGTGTCTTTGGTTGTAAGGGCCTTGTTTGGTTGGTGCTTCTATTTTGCCAACCAAGGCCCTCATTTTTATGTGCTATTTATGTAACCAAACTACTTGGGTGGTCGAGGTGGTCATTCATAGATGTGGAGGTCTTCTTTTGAAAGACAAGAGTTCTTGGTTGGGGAAAAGAAAATAAAAACAATTGGAATGACTTTCCAATCACTCACCATTTTAGCTTCAGAGGAGGGAGGAGAGAAAAACTTTGGTCAAATGTGCACCATACCTTGGACCCACAACCTAGCAACTAGTTAGACTTTCACTTCCCTCTTCTTTGTTTTCTTTGATTGATAATTTTATCCAACAAGAGTGTGTGTTGGTTTGTCTCTTCTTTTCTAATGAAACTCTCATTTCTAAAACAACTTAGCCCAAAAACATATTGGTCTATGTCTACAAAATTTTATGACTCGTCTTCCTTGTAATTAATTAGTAAAAGCTTCTAAAAGACTTATGTCTTATTTCATTTCTTAATTTAATTATGTCTTAATAAATATTTATCATACTATTCATATTTAAAATTAAAATTTTATTACATTTTATTTTAATATTTCTAAAACTTCAACTTGCACTTAAAGGAAAACATAAATTTCCAAGATAACATGCAAGGATTTAATACATCACTCCACTCATACAAATAAAGTTTCTACATACATATATACACACATGATATTAAAAAAATGTGTTATAGGTGTCATATGTGTGAAAATAGGCAAAAACATAAGAAGAGGAGTTGAATTGTGTTTTATAATTTTTTATAATAAAAAACAGTTTGTTTGTCAAATAAGACTGAGCAGACGAAGTTTGATTTCAACATACATATAGAAAATGTTGGTGAAAAATGTTTGGTTAAAGAAAATTCTTTAAAATTAATTTTTTTTTCCTTTTTGTTAGTAACAATAATAACATATAATGAAGTTAAAATTTAATTGAAAGAAAATACTAAATTTAGATTTTTTTTCTATAGTTCCGTTAGTGACAAATTCAGCAATGAACTTAGATATAGTGACAAAAGTTTAGCTAATATATATGTATCGATTTAAAATGCATATAGTAAATCAATTAGTAAAAAAATTTAATTTCAAAAGTTGATAGTAATAAATCTAATTAATTTAGATGGAGATTGTTGTGTGTTGAAAAAATAACTTAACTAGTTCACTGGGATATAATCGTAATTATTAAAATAATTATTGGTCAATTTTTAATTTCATGAGACTTCGGAGGCTAATATGTAATTATGAGTTAATTAATTAACAAAAAAAAACCGATTTCTTATACTATAAATTAATTAATTATCATCACAGTGTTATAAGGCTTTTCTTTATTTTTCTCATCAAATTTCTCCATTTTAAAATTATTTTAGTAAAAGAACAATATCTTTCTTAGGTTCAAAGTTAAAATTTGAATAAAATTTTCTATTGTGTGCTCACTTTGTTGGTTTATGTGGAATGGTAAACAAATTAACAATTGAAATTAGAGTTAGCATCATGGAAATTCGGTTTGATCTTGGTTACTTTTAAGTTTTTGGGTGATTGAGTTTATGTTTTTGGCATCTTTGCTTTGACGAAGAATATAGGGTTTTATTAGCTAACACAAATTCTTTCCCCTACACAACTCTTCCCCTCTCTATGTAACGTGTAACGTAACCGTCTTTCCAACTTCACATATATGTTTCCCTTTCATGCAAACACAACTCTCACCCTCCATCCACTTCAACAATCAAAAAACACACGAGCACTCCTCATTATGAACTTTTTACGCTTATCTATAGCAAATTTTGCTTTATTTTTTCCCATCTACGTATAATTTTTTAGTGAAAGATAAATATCTGTTAAAATTAAGGTTGAAATTTTGGTGAAATGTTCTATTATGTGTTAACTATGTTAGTTTATTTTTAATTATGAACAAGCCAACAATTGAAATTGGACTTGGCATCGTGAAAATTTGGTATGATAATTGTTTCTTCCATTATTTTTTTTATTTGGTAAAGCTGTCTTTGTAGATAACTTCATTTTGTCAACGAAACTCTTTTCCTGTACACACATACTCTGTTATCTTTTCATTTTTTTCATAATACGCAACTAGGCATGGCAATGGGGGCAGGGACGGGGTGGGTTTTGTCTGCCTGCCCCTCGTTCCCGATTCACTTAATTATTTCCGTCCCGTCCCCGATCCCAGTTAGGAATAAAAATTTAGTCCTCACACTTATCTTATCAGAGGTTCGGTTTTCCAACCCCTTCTCATCCTCATCCAATTTATTTTTTTAAAATATAATTTTAATTTTTTTTTAAATAAATCTAAAAATTTAAACATGACCAATAGATATATCACAAAAGTAGATTACTAAAGATAAATTTATAAAGACTAAATATTTTGATATTAAATATCTTTTGCTTTTATATATTAATTTTTTATATATAAATTAACGTTATAATGTTACAAATTTTAAATTATTTGACTTGTGAAGTATATTTTAGTTTATTATTTTTATATTATAATATATATGTAAAAAAGTGTTTGATAATGTTTTTCTTTTTTGTTTTATACCTATGAAGTTCAATTGATCAATCTTCAAAACACATAATATTAAGTCTAAAATCCTTCAAAATGAATATCAAATACATATTTAAAAACACTAATAAACAAATAATTTCTAACTATTAATCCTTCAAAATACACTATATAAAAGAAACAGATTCCAAACAAAAAATATCAAATAATCTAATAACTATCTTCCAAATGAGAAGTAATGTCACTCTCTCCATCAGTTCACCTACATAATTCAAAATAAAATATATCATTGAAAAAGAAAATAAATAAAAGTACTTTCACAAGAGTAAATAAATAAATAAAGTAGTATTATCTCTTAAAACAGTGCCTTCATCACCATTGTCCATTTAGTTGAATAAAGTAATATAGTCATCAACTAATTAAGAATTCACTTAACCTAAAACTAAAATATATAATACTTAGTTGTTAAAAATAAAAATAAAAAAGACATAAAAAATACATTTAAAGAAGTATTTAAAGTATTACCATTATTTTCAGAACTGCATAACCAAGTTTTAGCACACATCAAAGCCTCTAAAGTACTCTAATGAAGTCGACTGCGATGAGGACTTAATATTTGACCACTAGTGCTAAATGCAAATTCAAAAGCCAGAGTAGAGATAGGAATAGCTAATGTATCTTTAACAATTGATTGAAGTGTTGGATATTTGACTCCATTCAACTTCCACCACATTAGAATATCAAAATCAGCTTTTCTTAGCAAAACCTCCTCATCTAGATAATGATCTAACTTTGTTTTAACATAAGTACTTCTTTCTTCCTCAAGATATACCTATCATACTCAGTTAATGCATCACCAGAAACATTAGTACCATCTCTTATTGGAGACTCACAACTAATGTCTCTATGCATTTTCGTTTTATATTCAAAAACCAAGTCATAATACAACTGGCAAATCCAAAACAGTAGCAACTTCCATAATAGCATGAATGACATTCCAATATTTATCAAATTTGAACAACATTTTCTCTACCATTTTTTGAATCAATTTATTAGGAGAGACAATCCACTAAGTCAATGCCAATTTGATCTCACATATATTAGGAAAATATACATTAGCAGTTGGATGTTTAGTGACAAAAAATAATTCAGTAATAGAATTGAACAATTTCAACTTTTCACAAACATCATTTGCGAACTGCCATTGTAAATTACTTGGAAAAGAAGTATATTAAGAATCATGTTGCTTTAACCAACTGAATACATCCTTATATATTATGGCAATTTCAAGCATTTTTTTATGTTGAATTCCATCTAGTTGGACAATCCAAAACCAAGTTCTTAGTACAAGATATCCTCAACTATTTTGATGTTTCCATAAACTTTTCGTTTCTTTTAGGTGTTGCAGTCTATGCTACACTACTTCGAATCTTTTCTACTTCATCTTTCACCACTTTCAACTCATCTTTAACTATCAAATTTAATATATATTCACAACAATGCAAGTGAAGTAAATCTCCATCCTTTAATAAAGTGTATAATTGTAATTTATCTTTAATTTTGTCAATCATGGTATCTTTTATGATACAATTATCTAAGGTGATAGTGGACAACTTGGTGTCAATATTCCAATCCATTAAACATTCAACTAATGCATTATAAACTTTATCACTTGTGTGAGGAGCTAGAACATAAATGAACCTAACAATAATAAAATATAAAATTCATATAATCAAGATTCAATCATTTTATCATATAAAAATAACATAAAATATGATTACAAAAAATATTTGTTCCTTAAAATGTGACTTTGTAAATTCCAGAAGTCATTAATGTAGTGAGCAATAATAGTCATTACTCAAAGTCCACATGTCTGATGTAATAGTTACTCTTCCTTCAAGGCTATCCAATAACTTCAAAGTTATTGATCTCACAAAATTATAGACTTTGAATATTATATTTCCTTTTTAATTGTATTTCTAGGAGGAACTTGAAATACTGGTTGAAGAGCATATGAGTATCTCTTGAAACCAACACGATCCACAATTGAAAGTGGATATTAATGCATAATAATTGCATGTGCAAGCTCTTTTCTTGTATCCTCTACATCATAAGTTCTTGTGTCCAACTCTTACTTACCTTGGATGACCTTAGGAGTAAGAAATGTTTGGTCTTTTTTCCCTTTCATAATAATCTTGAATTGAAGACAACTATTGTTGTGTTTCCATAAATGCTTTGTTCCATTTTTTCATTTTCCACCCAAAAGCTTCTTACAATAATTGCATCGAGTCTTGTCCTCTCCATTAATTTTAATCTTTCAAAAAAGAAGCCAGATCTTCCTTTTAAGCCTATTTGATCATCATGTTCATTATCTTCCGTTGCTGGTAGAACTTCATTTGGTGTAGTAGTAAGGTCATTGATTGAAGGGTCTGAATTTTCTTTTGACATTGGTTGATGTGCTTGTGATGTTCCAATATCTTCCATAATAAGAAATAAAATTTCTGCAATTACAAAAATAAAACGATTTATTTATCATGTTTCTCAATAATAATTTTTTTAATTGCCATAAAATTTTAATTTTGCTAAGGAACAATGAAACCCACAAAACATGACATAACAAAAACCTGATAATGAAAAATCACAACAATGATACAATTTACAACGAAGACACTTTTAAAATTTAATTATAAAGAAAATCAAAACAAAGAAGATAAACATAAAATAGAAAATAAAAATAAAAAAAAATAGTACTAAAAAATGAAAATAAAATAAAAATTAAAATAGACATACAAAAGCAATAAATCTATGAAAAATTGCACAAAAGGTTATGTATATAACTATAAATGTAATAATTTATCACAAAGAGATTACAAATTATAAAAAAACCTGAAAAAGAAAGACTACAAAATTAATAAAAAATCATAGCAATTATACATTTTACAAGAAAGACATTTTTTTAAATTTAATTTTGAAGAAAATCAAAGTTAAAAAAATGAAAACACGTGGAAAAGATTAATTTGAGAGAGATTTTAGAAAAAATAGGAACATGTATAACTATTTTGGATAACAGTTACTTTTATTGATATTATAAATAGGTGAAACAGAGTAGAAGAGAGGGATAGGCGCATAGATTGTGAAAAGCCAGACAACAAAAAAATGACAAAACACTGTGCAATTTTAGTTTGAGTAGCATTATTGTTCAATTTCCTACAGAAGTTCTTGTACTATCCCCTGGTAAAGATTTCCTTACATTCTAAATAAGATGTCTCTCTTTGAATTTCTTTAAGATTCTCCAGCATCTGGTTAATGGGTTAGTTCTGATAATGGGTTAATACTCTATCAATTTGTCTATCCTTTTGTGTTATTCCAATAAAAAGAAAAGAGAATATAATTTCATTCCTAAAAAACATGAGTTTTAGATTGAAGGTAATAACACTGCTAGTCTAAATTTAGATCCATAATCGTATTTGTATGTAGATGGTAATTATCTAACTACTATTCGATTCTCAAACCGATTTCGATAGAACATCAAAATTACATAAAAAAACAGGTGGTGAATTAAACGTTGAAGGTGGTGCAAATAAAGCTAAAGAAAAAAAATATTGGAGAAGCACATATAACATGATCAACAAATAGATGTATTACATTACTTTCTCATTGAGCGTTTAATATCAACCCTTGCTCCACCGCCAAATACTACTACTGCATATGATCTCAACCAATATGTTGATGGTGATCATGACAATTATATTAGAGAGATAGCATATGAACCTTAATTATTTGAGTTTTAATTTGTATTAACTTTTATTTAGTTATTTTGGTCATTGTTGATAATTATTTTATTTTTAAAAGAATAAAATTTTGCAGTTGTTAATGGCAAAATTAACATGATACATATTACACAAATTGGTGAACAAAATGATTTTTAATTAGCCTTTAATAACATCCATAAGATTTTATTTCAAACTTATAATAAAATATAAATAAAATTATCACATCAATATAATGTGAACTTCGACAAATTTATAGACAAACTAATTAAAAGTGAGAATTAGAGACCAAAATTTATATTAATTTTTAAATTTTGTGACAAAATATGCATTCAATATTTTCTTTGTTGCAAACATTGGTCACGCTTAACCTGCAACCAATATCGTAGTGATCGATAGTTTAAAAATAGCAGCCAAAGAATGCAATCGCTAAATATTGATAACACTAAATTGGTTGGGTTACTAATCAAAGTAGCAACCGAAATAACCTAAATAGCTACCAATTTTGTGGGTTACTAAATACTAGTTTTGTAGTGTATTCTACAACTATTGAAGTTAATTTTGCAAGATTCAAAGATTTTTTAAAAGGATAAAAGTTGTTGGTTGTATTCTACAACTATTGAACAATCTATCTAGTCTTGTAGTTGAGTGAAGAAGTGGGTTAGATATTTCATATCATTTAAAAATATAACACAATATGACCCTATAAGTTAATTTTATCAATTTTATAGGATTAAGCTCAACCTTAAATCTTAATATAAAAGAGGTTAAACTAATTAATCACTAATTCAACCCCTCAATCGGGTGAACGATAGACGAGATTTTTAAAACATTATCACGTAACTATTACAAGTAGAAGAGAGCATTATAAAAACAAATATATAGTTAGATTTTGTATTGAGTTGAATATAATAAGTTTATGGCATTGAAAAGAGCAAAGAAGATGTGGAGTGAAAGGAGAGGCGTGAGTGGGGAATGAGAGAAAGATGCGTATGATATGCATGCATGGTCATGGCGTGGTGGGTGGTGATTGTAGCTTTTATCATTGATTGAAAGTTGTTATGCTTTTGTTTGTGTGGTGGCACCACTGCCGTCACCGACACATAATGAGTGGATGGTAGCGTTGTTGGGCTTTTAAGTGTATTTGTATTGCAAAAGAAACAGCATGCAACTGTGGTCCAACGCACCCTTTCCCCTTTAAGCCCCACATTTTCACTCTTATTCTCCCCACTTGTCTCCTCTCTCTCTTCAACTACAACAACTGCTCTATTCATTTCACACTTTTCTTTGGGCTAGTTACCTTCTACCATTTCTCATGGGAGACCTTTGCTAAAGGATCAATCACAATATCCATGTTCAAAAGAATATAAAAAGATTAAGTCTCAACGCAGTTCAATATATCCAATTTATTATATACATAAACAAAAGCGTAGTTGTAAATATTTTATAAAATAGTATAGAATTTTATGAGTCTTAATTTAAATATAGTAATATAAAATAATTGGATCTTATATTTAGACCAATAAGTATAGATTTTTGGACCAATATTGGAACCATAGTAAATTAGGATTAGTAAAGGAGAATTAGAGTTTCAATTAAGTACCTTAATCTCAAATCAAAATCTTAGATCGCCCACATATTTAAAAGTGGCACTTAAAGCATAGTCATGTTTCTCATATGTACTCACATTTTGTTCATGAAGATGTGTGGAACATGTAATTATGTCATGTGGCATTTTTTAATTTGAAAACCAACTCCAAGTAAGGTTTTTTAATTTCCCTCCTTTTTTATCTTCTCATTTTTGGACTCCCTATCTATAAATAGGAGTGTTTTCTTCTTGTAAAATCACTTTGAAAATTAGTAAAACGTTGTCCATTTTTTGCTATTATATTTGTTCTTAAAGTCCTCTTTGTATTAGTCTTCAAATTAGGCTACTTAAACTCCTTCGTAGAAGAGTTGGTCCCATCTTCCCTCTTCCTTGCATCTATTATGTTTTCTTCATCTTCTCTTTGTTAGAAGAGCATGCTTCCACAACTCAACTCTCATTCCTCCATGGATTGCTCATCTACTCCAAACTAGAAGAAGAGCCTTGTGTATCAATTTCTAATGCATCCATTCTTCCACAACTTTTACTCCTCCAAAACTAAATTTTATCTCTTAGTCTTTCATAACACCTTTGCTTTTAGAGTTCAATAGTTTGATTGCATCTACACAAAAAATCAATCGTATAATTAGTCTATCTAGTCCAACAAAATCAGTTCATTTCAAAATAAATAAAAATCAGGAAAGAATTGATCAAAATAGCGTAAGAAGTCAGTTTGAACCCATATTTTTCAACTTAATTTAATTTAAATGTTCTTAAAATTCATAAAAACACATATTTTAGGATCGCACTAATTATCAGTTAAAATATACTTTAATCAATAAACTGTAAATTTGTGTCCTCTTTTGGGTCTTTTGACGGAGGATACGCCAGGAGAGATGACACCAATTGAGTCACGAGCCAATCTACATAAGGAAATTGACACCACCTTCAACCCAAATTCTTTAGGTAATGGATCTCCCCCTCAAGTTACTTTGATATAGGGGTCACTTCACCCACTACATTTATACCTCGTCTTAGCTAATTAATCATCGGCTTTGATACCACTGTTAGGTCTTTCGAGGGAGGATACGCTGGCAGAGACAACACCAATTGAGTCACGAGTCAACCCACATAAGGGAATTGACACCACCTTCAACCCACAACCTTAAGGCAATGGGTTTATGAGTTTTCTTCCTTATATGCTGCTCAACACACTCATTTCTCCTCAATGTGGGATTCAAACTCACACTTGAATTCCCAACATTCTCAATTGAATTACTAGTTCAATTTTAAAAATATTTATAGTTACCTTAATTTTGTAGTGATTAAATATTTTAGAGTGATTGTACCTTGATACATAATCTATGTATTTTCACACTTCAAAAGAACTTTTCAGTAGAATATTTTTCTTTCACAAATATTTACTTAACCACTTTGTAAGACAAAACTCACTTAACCACTATTTACTTACAATAAAACATTTATTTTCACCAATAAAATATATTTATTTTCAACTCATAAGTCATTTCTTGTTACAAAATAAAAGAAGTGGGTTTGTGCTTAAGACTCTTTAACACATATATCAATAATTAAAATTGGTAAAATGTTGATAAATTAACTCGAACTTGTTTCTTGTTTATTGGATTAACATAGTTTCTCTAGTAGAGCATAACTATTGTAGAAGTAATAATATCGGATTATAATTTATTTTTCTTATAATGTTTTTAAAATTTTACATATAGTTTTTCTTTAATACAAAGGTTTTATAAGATTTCATTTAATTATAAGTTTTTATATTTTAACTTAAAAATTATATGATAGAAAAGTTTTTTTTTAATGTAAAAATAATAATTTTTTATTCCTATAACTCAAGATCCTAAAATATTTAGCCACAAGGTGAGTTAAGATGAATAAAATATCGATTATTACTTTTGTTAAGTGATTAATGCAGAAACTTATGAAAACTCATGTTTCAGATTATAAATCCTGGAAATCCCTCTAGAACATATTAACCAATTATTAAAATATATATTGATTAAACCATATTAAAAATTTATAGTAATTAGTTCGGGCACAACTCTTTTTACTTAAGAGTGTAACAACCCAAGCACTACGATTCAATTATGATTAGGCCCATATGACCTTTGACCTGTCTGGCCTTCGCCATGGGGCAATTGATATCAATTGCAACAATCTCCCCGTCAACAATTTCCCTCTGGGAATCAAACTCGTGACCTTGACTCTAATACCAATTGTTGGATTGAACGCTTATCACTAGGCAAAAATTATAGTTGTTAGTTATGGTACAACTCTTTCTACTTAAAAGCATAACATCTCAAGTGTCACGATTTGATTGTGACTTGATCCATATGGCCTCTATATTGGATCAAGCACTTAAAAGCAGCTCAGTTTATCCAACACAACACTTTACAAATTATCTGCTAGGTATTTTGGTCCTTTCAAATATTAGAAAGGATTGGTTAGGTTATTTATAGACTGGAACTTCCACCTGGTACTAAGATTCATGATGTGTTCCATGTATCCTTATTAAAAGCACATCAGGGTCCTTATCCAATCTCATAGGAACTACCTATTTATACCGATGAAAGTGATTTGGTACCATAACCATTAGTAGTCTTGGATATGAGAATGAAGAAAAAAGATAATAGGGTTGTCACTGAAGTTTTGCTGCAATGGAAGTTTACAAATCCAAAGGATGTTGTTTGGAAGGAACTCCATTTGCTGAAGCAATAATATCCAGATTTTGTTTGGTGACAAGACAGGATTTGAGGGCAAGTCCTTCTTTATACGACGAGAAAATTGTAATAAGTCATATTCATATCTTAGCTGGCAGGGTTAATTATTTTTCTATTTTAAGTCAAATATTAGTTGCTTAGTTGTTGAGTGAGTAAATTCAAATTCTTAAGCTAGGAGTTATCTTTATTTAGATAAGAAAGTTCTTTTCCTTTGGATATAAATATACATCTTATGTACATGTTCATCCATTCATGAATAAAATTTAGTTTATTCTTCTCTTGTGCCTTAAGAGTTGAGAGAGTGTGAGGATTTCAATTGGGTCAATGTTGGCCAATTGTTACAAACACAAATATTGTGTAGAAGTAATAGCGTAATACTTCATACAAATCCCACAAAAATATATAAATTAAGATTAACTCACTTTACCAAAGCAACATATAAAGTAATAGCAAAGTGGATTAGTTGAGGGTCATTTTTCTCGTCTACTATTAAATCCTCTCAATTTGATATGGCTTATAATTGAAACAAAAACTGAAGATAACTTAATAGAAATAGGATTTGTCAATGCATTTTATTCATGTTTTGATAACCAAAGATTACATAAACACATAATTAATGGAATAGGAATTATGTATTTATCAATGGATAATATGTTTTTAATTATCACAAAATCTTAAAATGCTTTCTCTATCTCTGCATTGCACGTGACCTCAATGGGTTACTACCATGAATGAAGAAATGGGTTACTGCCATGAATGAAGAAATGGGTTAATTATTGTAGAAGCATCTAAATGTCCTCAATGGGTTACTGCCATAAATGAAGAAATGGCATCTCTTGAAAGAAACAACACTTTGACCATTACTTCCTTATCCAAAAATAAGAGTGTCACAGATTGCAAGTGGGTGTACAAAGTTAAACACAAAATTGGTGGATCTATTGAGAGACACAACACATGTCTTGTTGTCAAAGGATACACCCAACTTGATGGTCTAGATTTCATTTATACATTCTGCCCTGTGACAAAACTAACCATAGTCCATCTTTTTCTAGTTGTAGCAGTAACCAACAATTGGTTTTTGAAGCAATTAAACATCAACAATGTCTCCTTATATCGTGACTTGCATGAAGAGTTACATATACAATTACCTTCCTGGTATGATTAAAAAATATAAAGGGTAGGTCTATCAGCTACATAAATCTCTTTATGGTCTCAAACAATCAAGCCGACAATGGTACGCAAAACTTTCTTCTTTTCTTCATTACATGGTTCTAAACAAGTTTCTTCTTATCAATCTTCATTTTTATAATTTACTAATAACAATTGTATTTCCCTTCTCGTATATGTTAACAACATTGTCTTGGTTAGGAATAACCTGAATGAGATAAACGATATAGCTAAGAGTCTTGATGATGCTTTTAAGATAAAGAATTTGGAATATCTCACTTACTTTATGGGGCTTGAGGTTGCTCACAATTCTAAAAGCATTCATCTTAGTGTCGACATATATTGGACAATTTACAAGACACTGGAATGCTTGCTTCAGCCCCTCTTTCCCATGAATGTTGGCACTTATCTTTCCACTAAAACTGGAAAACTCCTTTATGATCCTAGTCCTTATATGAGATTAATTGGAAGTTTGATTTATCTCACTAACACACAACAAGATATTACTCATGTCATTCACCACCAAATCCAGTTCATTTTTGCTCTTACTAAGGCTCACTATGAGGCTTCACTCAAAATTTTGAAGTATCTCAAGGATTCTCTTGGAAAAGGAATTTTTCTTGATGTAGAAAGTGATCTTCAACTTCGTGCCTTCAGTGATTCCAATTGGGATGGATGCCCCGATACTAGGCGATTTGTGATAAGATATATCATCTACCTTGGATAGTCTCCTATATCTTGGCATTCAAAGAAACAATTGACCGTTGCACGTAGTTCATCTGAAGATGAGTATAGAGCTCTCACATCCTCAACATGCAAGTTGCAATGGCTATTGCATTTAATGAATGATCTTCACCTGCCTCATCCAGGACCTTCTTTACTTTATTATGATAACCAATCAGCCATGAAAGTAGCTTCCAATCTGATTTTCCATGAGAAAACCAAGCACATAGAGATTGATCGTCATATCGTGAGGGAAAAGCTTGAACAAGGTATTATCAAACTCTTCCCTATGAGCTCGAAGTTTCAGCAAGCAAGCGTCTTCACAAAAGCTTTGCCATATTCAACTTTTAATTCCCTATACACCAAGCTAGGTATGACAAACATATTCTCCCATCTTGAGGGGGCTCTTAAAATGATTTCTCTATCTTTAAACTACATGTGACATGCTTTATGTTTTTTTCTTAATGTTCATGCATTTTTATAAAGTCATTCATGTGTTTCTGTAAAGAGTCTGATGCTCTATTTTTTGTATTTAACCACTATACTTTTAGTTGTATATGATATGAGAGAATTTTTCCTCCCTTTTACATACGTTCTTTCTCTTTTCTCGTTTCCCTTGCATTCATTTTCCTTTCCATCTGAATAGCTTCAGATTCTCTTTATGTTCATTGTGTTCTGTTTTTAGTTTTCGTGCAACGCTTCCGCCACGCACAGTAGTGCTTCTAAGCCAAAATTAAAATTTGTATCTTTTGGTTTAATATGGACAACATACTTAGAAAGAGTGCGATTAAAATGAAAATAAATATTTAGAATAGTAATTCCTATTAGACATAGTTATTACCATTATTTTTTTATTTAGATATGTGGGGTATTGAGACTTTGAAACTTGTGTTATACATACACAAGTTCTCTTTGTATGAGGGTGAAATATATACAATACATAAAGATTTTTCAATTCTATTCAATATTGTTCTTTTCTTTATTCTCTATTTTTCCTCAACAGCTGGTATCAAGAGCAATAATCCTAGGAATCTAAGATCAAGAATGGGTCAAAACGGTGGCAATTTTCTGACAAACATATTGATCCTCGATGATAAGAATTAGCCTCGGTGGTATGCAAAAATGAAGGTGATACTTGGGTATCAAGAAGTCCTCGAGATCATGGAGAAAGGGTATTCACTACTTGCAAAAGATGCTACATGAGAACAGAAGGTAGCATATAAGGAGAATAGGAAGAAAGATTGCAAGGCCTTGAGTTTGATTCACTAGTGTGTGGACAATGCTCGCTCTGAGAAGATCACTCAAGCAAAAACCTCATCAGAGGCATGGAATATCTTGGAAAAAGGAAATACAGGCGCAAATCAATTGAAGAAGGTGTCTCTTCAAGCAATGTGCAAACAATACGAGTTGATGCAAATGGAAGAAAATGAGAGAGTAACTGATTTCTTTAACCATGTCATGAGTCTAACGAATGCAATGAATTTCTATGGTAAGAAGATCACTTATCTCACCATCGTCAAGAACATTTTGTGTACCTTGACCCCCAAATTTGACCACATTGTGGTGACCATTGAAGAATCAAGAAAACTGGAGATCCTGGAAATAGAAGAAATTCAAGGCTCACTCAAAGGTCATGAACAACGACTTCTTGAGTGCTCAAGTAGGAAGGCACCAAATCAAGCACTCCAAGCACAAACGTCCAAAGAAGGGGAAGCTCGTTGTCAAGGAGGAGGACATGGAGGAAGGAGTCATGGTAGGGAAACCAGAGATAACTCAGGAAGAAATAATAGAAATCAAGAACATTTCAAAAGTGAGCAAGATATACCTAAATCTTCAAGAAAAGGAGGGAATAAGGGGTATAGAGGAAAAAAAAAAAGGTTGATCGGGGATAAAATATATACAATACATAAAAATTGTTTAATTATGTTTAATGCTATTCTTTTCTCTATTTTCTATTTTTCCTCAAGAAAAATAAGATAGAATAATGGTTATATTTTAAGACTGGCATCTTGATATAATATTTTGCCTCTTCTAAACATGAACTTTTGTGATGGAAAAATTTTTATATGAATTTTATTGTATAAAATATTAACTTAATTACATTATTAGTTTATGAAATTTGGGAAAATTTACTTTCGGTAATTTCGAATGAAAAATTATTTTAGTTCTCAAATTTAAAAATAGGTTTAATAGGCATTTTGGTCCCAATATTTTGTGAGAATTTGCAATGTTTTTCCACATTTATTTTTTTTTCAATTGAGTCCCAAATTTTATTAAAATTTGTCAATGTGATCTTTTTTGTCAAAAGTTCACATATTGTAGTGTTCGTGTTCATACCCTTTTACCATTATTCACATGTCAAAAATACGAACATTTAGGTTATATTATTAATTTCATGAATTTGGTAAAAAGTGTAAGAATACAAACATTACAATATGTAAACTTTTGACAAAAAGGACTACATTTATATATTTTAATAAAATTTAGAACTTAATTGAAAAAAAAAATACATAGAAAAAACATTGCAAATTCTAACAAAATATTGTAACAAAAATGTCTATTAAATCTTAAAAATATGATATTTTCGTAAGTAAATATCAACTTTATTTTATTTTAAACTTAGTTAAAAATGTTTTAAAAAAATATTAAATTTATAATAGAATTCATAATATAAAGAAATTTAATAATTGTGTTATAGAATATAAAAAATTCAGAAGTTACGGGATACTTTACCAAATCTTATCATTATTCTTATAGTTGTGTACACCAAATTTTTTATAACTTACACTTTCAAAGTTGTATAACTTAAAAATGTTTTATATTTTAAATAACTTATTATATGTTAAAATAAAATAAAGATATATAAATTAATAATATTATTAAGATATATTCCATTAGTTTTGTTGATCTTCTTTGATTGGAAAACATAAAAAATCATTCACGTCCTACTAAAGATTATATATGACAATAAAAAATAACTATGGAGAAGTGACTATAAAAATGTATCGATACACATATATTTCTGGGTTTGACCCCTCCTTTAAAAAAAATAGATACAATATTTCAAACACCTATTAACGTATTTTGTTGTTGTCTTATTCTTCTTATCTCTTATTTCTCTATCAGGATGTCAAATATGAAGTCTCCATTCATCTTTATTTAAAGCATAAATTACTTATAGCTAGTGGTAATTCTTTACAAGATAAGAGAAAAACTATATAACTATAACTAATATTTATCAATTAAGATACCTCAATTTATTTTCATAATATTGATGTTAATAATAGAAACTTAATCCCTTAATTATATAGTTAATATTAAATCAAAAAATAAATAATCATCACTCTCCCATTTAAGTAGCATTAGTTTAATGATTGAAAATTAAATATTATTACAATAAAAATCGCTTGTATCCATGATAATAATAATAACAGTCATGTAAAAAATTATATTCTATGTATACGAGCATCATACATATCCATAAAGTCATAATATATATAGTTGGCAAACTCATTGTCACCTATGAGTTTGTGTAACAATACTAAGCTCTCCTCTCCTAAATTAATGTAGTATAGAAATAACTTGGCTTATACTTCACGAAGACGGACATTTCTCTATGTCCATTGTAGCATGTTCATCTTCAAATCAAATTAAAAATAGAGGATTTGAAATGGGAAAGCACTAAAAGAACATTTAATGAACTTAATCAATGAAGCAAGAAAGAATAATGCAGGAATTGAAAACCAAACTAACTCACCTATAAGAAAGTAAATGAAAGCTAAAAAACATAAGTTGTAAATTGAATTACAAACAGAGCACGATTCAATTATAGAAAATAGAAAAAAAATACAATTGAATTAAATTCTAACAATTGAAAACAAGAAGAAAAATGCTTTGGACTCATAGAACACAATTCTACGAATACAAGTTATTTTACTGAATTGGTTCTGAGTCTAGATTGTAAAAAATTCAATCAATCGATCAAATAATTTGTGTTGAGGTTGATATGAAATTCGATCAAATTACACATATTTATCATATCATTCTTAATTAAGAAAAATAATTTAAAGAGTTCAAGATTAGAAAAAATAATTGGAGCACCAATCGATTCACCATTCTTACTTCAAGTTGTGTGATCCAATAAATTCCTCTATTCTATTATACTTGAACGGTTAAAGAAACTAAGTTGTAGAATAAAAAAAACATACAAAGAGAAAACTTGTTGGAAAATGTAAACTAAGAGAAGAGAGAATTTAGGAGGAAAATATGAAACTTGCATATGTAAAAGTTAAAAAATGAACTAACACCCTAACTTTGAGTACTTTGGCAATTATATAGCAGTTCTATAGACAAAGGAAATGAAAGGATCAAGTTCTGAACACAGTTACAAAAGTCAATCTATAAGAAATTACATTAATTTTGGTCTAAACTTCTAAAAGTCATAAAAAATAACTTCAAATTTCAAATGCAATATTCTAGGTATCCAAATTGAAGCTCTGAAAATATAAACACAAAAAAAATCATTTCAAAATTACACCTACAAAAAAGTTATAAACAAAATAAGGAACATAAAATAAATTAAAAAATACAAAATATAATATAAGAATGTTTTTTTAAAAACTTTTATCTATTGCGTAAAATATAAATATATGTTAAAACTAAAAAAATAAGGGAAAAAATATTTAGGAGATGTAATAAAACTGTAAACGTGTATATAAAATGAATTATCAATGATTAAAAATATTTTTCATTAAATTAAATAAAATATATCATTTTTAATAAAATTACATATCTTAATTTTTATAAGTATTTGCTTACAATTTAAAATACTGGTATATGAGAAAGTGGTATCTTGTTTCACCCCAATTCTTAAAATTTCAAGATCAACCTTAAAATTACATTTAGTACTTATCTTCCCACTAAAATTTCTCCAACAATCCAAAAGTTACAAGGAAACTACAAGTTCCTAACATCTACAAAAATTATTTGTACTTCTCTCTTCAAATATTTTTGTCAGATATTCTTTAAACAAGTTTGCTCATTAATCATCTTAGACTTAACATGATTCTTTCAGAAAAAATAATAAGCATCAACCTATTCAAAAAGATGATAAATATATATTTCATATAAAACATTCCGAAGTGAAAACTTATTTTGTGAAGTTAATAAACCATGCCTAAAATTAACGGCAGAAAAGATATTTCAAAATAGGAGTTAGGGAGATCACAATTTGGGCTCAAGCATGGGCCATGTTACATGTAGATATGAACAACAAGGGTAGATTTTTTAACACCTTCATGCACTTCTTTCAAATGCATGATTTAAAAATTTATTTCAAATTATATAATTCAAAATTAAAAAATATATTTAAGATTATATAATTTATAAATATATTATAAATTATACAATCTAAAAATATATTATAGATTTATAATAAAAATACATTTTCGGATCCAAAAATATATTCTCAATTATATAATTCATAATATATTCTGAATTATATAATTCATAATATATTATGAATTATGCAATCCAAAAATATGTTTTTGAATTTTATAATTCAAAAGCATATTTTGTATTATGTAAATCATAATAAAATTTTAAATTACAAAATTCAGAAATACATGTAATTCAAAAATATAATACATTTTAGGTTATACAATTTCAAATTATATAATTTGAAAATATATTATGCATTGTATTTTGGATTAGATAAACCAAAATATATTTTTAGATTATAAAATCTAAAAATTTAAAAATATATTCTGAATTATATTATCTAGAATTGCATTTTAGATTTAACAATTTAGAAATTTAAAAACATAATTTAGATTACTTAATTGGTAATATATTTCTAGATTATGCAATATAAAAATACATATCAAGATCATATTTCCAAATTCTAAAGCATGGGTTTTTTACACCTTTCCAATACCTCATGGAAGTACTGGAAGTAATTGTCGGACAACAATTAATGGGCCAACAAGGTACAAGCATTCGTAGATTCCTCGTAGGTCCTCTACCCAACCCATTAAGATCAGTTCAAAAGTTGTGTTGTGCCATGACCCAAAACTTGTAGTATATGAATCTAAGGAGCTAGTTTTGAAAATAATTGTCCAAGAAGAAGGGAAGCTGCGTGGAAATGATCTCCTTCAACCGCTCACGTTAATGTTCAAGGAAGTTATATTCACACTATGTTTCATGGCCAAAAATCTCAACAAAAAAAAACCAAACACCATAAGACAAGGGAAGAAACACAACCATATGCAATGGTGAAAAGGGATCCATACATGACAATCATCTCAATAATTTTTTTTTCTAAATTTGGGAAGAGAAGTTGCATTTAAAATAAAACTATTTTTTTATTTTTATGGTCTAGGATCTTAAATTTTGTATCTAATAGAAAAATGTTATGTTATGACTTCATTTTTAGATTTGTTAAGTTGATTCCTTCAATGAAAATGTCTTCAATATAAACTATTGCAAGGAGGGTTAAATGGGATAAATTTTTCATTGAAATTCAGAATCACTCAATAAACTAAAGAATTTATTAACTTAACGTTAAGTCCGAGTGGTGTGCTTCCGCGCGAGATCTCAAATTTATATTTTCGGCCTTCTAAATTTTATGTTAATGTAACTAAAGCACTTTCTGAATTTTCCTATATCCCTATAGTAAAATCCATTTTCCTATCAAATATAAGAAATCTATTAAGTTTTCAAATAATATATACTATCATATTAACTACAACAGTGTGAGTTCGTGAGACGAAATTGTAGCCATTAAAATGCCACTTGTTCTCGAAAAATATTACAGAAATGCCACTATTATAGTTTTGAACGGAAACGAAGCTCCCAAACGTTGACACGTGTATATAACTATTGATAAGATTGTCTTCCTAATTCACCGTTAGAACTGAGTGGCTGAGAGCCTGTGATGTGACATGAATGTGATGAGAGTGGAGCTATGACATTAACTAATAATAGCATAATACAACGTTAAAACACGCATTACATTAATTCTTCAACCATTTCTTTATCTACCTAGATTAATACAACACAATCTGACATAGTAGAAAATAGAGTACAAAATGCATTGCATGGAGGTGGTAAAAGTGATTTTAAAGTGAACAAGAGAAGATAATTTAGCCATGCGCATTTGCTAGGTGAATCCAACTTTCTTCTTGATCAGATTTACAAAAACAAAGAGGCATAAAATAAATGTATTACAAAATGCTATAAATATAATATAATATAATATAAGATAAGAGGGTGGAGTATTGATAGAGGTATGGAGTGTAAGAAGATTTAATTGAATATTAGAAGAGGAGCGTGGTGAAGATGAAGCCACCTTTATATTTGAGGTCTTGTGCAGAATTAAACAGAGGGGAAGTACTTGTTTAGATTGAAAGGCAGTGAATAGAACTCCTCACTTCTTGTGTCTCCCTTGAAGGACTTGTACTTGTCCCACCAATGTTTCCCTCTGTCCTTCCTAATGCTTGCTTCTCTCTTAAACAATGTGTTGTCTAGAAAATATGCCACAACACCCGCAACAAATGGTTTTGATTGGAATGGCACGTTGATTATATCATTGAACTGTCATGTGCACAAACATGTCATTGTAAGTAAACTCAACAAAAACTAATAACAAATCCTTCAAGTATAAGTATGTTCTATTGTATACAGAAATCCTTCAACAAAAACATGGCTGGATTATAAAGAGAAATTAGTCCTAGCAGGAACTTCAGGGACTGGTTACTTGGGTGACCAAATTGTTTTATTCTATTTAATATTATATACATCTTATGCATACCCATCTTGCGCCTGTGTGGACTGGACCAAAACCATTAATGGCTGTGTACTCATTGAAGTACTGTGGCACAGACAAGCCCATGAAGATTGAGAAGCCTAAAATGAATTTTGTTCTAAAACTGTTGAGGTTGCAGAACTGAAGAAAACTAAGACCACCAGCACCTACAAATGATGAGCAAAAGTGGAACATAACATTATATGTGATGTTTCTTGTAGGGTCATGATAAATCAAAGTATAAATAAATGTACGAGTATGTTTTGAAGAATCAAACATACCAACATAAGCAAAGAACAAGCAGTAGAGGGCAGCAATAATGGAAGGTGGGATGGAGGCAAAAACTGCTCCAAATTTTCCTGTAGAAGAAAATGAGCCAGTGTTAAAAGGAAAGAAAATGTACTAGGATAAGGTAAAGTAAAAAACATGTTTCATCAACTCACCAAGAATTGAAAAGAAAATCATAAATCCAGCAGATATTTGCACCACTCTTCTACTTCCAACACGTGTCAAAGCCAAAAGACCTGCATTTTCTCTGTAGGGGGAACCAACAAAACTCTTTTCATCTACAAGAAAGTTTTCTTTCCTAGTCAGGTAAATAGGATACAAACAGCAGAATTTCAATCTTACACGGACACAGAGGATCCATTGACTGTTCCAAACAATCCTGATAACAGAATGCCAACTCCCTGAGAGCATAGGATAAGTTGAATGAGGAATTGTACTCCTGAGTGTACTTAATTTCTTGGTAAAAAAACTAATATAATCACTAATGGTCTTATACTACTATTATTTAAAAATGTGCAATTTTTTCCACAGATATTTAAATATTTGTAAGTAAAAGCCACTTCTGTACCTGCCAACCAATACCCCTGCTGAGAATAGATGGTGGTAATGGTGTAGCACTTGCATACCTATAAACAGCAATGAAAGCTCCACTGGACTGCTTGTGACAAATGAAACAAGTATTAGCAAATAATTTAATCCAAGTATGGTAACTGCATAACACTGATACTGAGCCAACGAGTAAGTATAAAACCCAGATAATTCATGAATGTCATCACGCAAGTATGGCGAGACTATTATGTTCTGGTTGAATTTTAGTATAATCAATGCCTATATATCACTTGAAAATGTAATTTGGACAAAGCTTTCCCCTCCCCTAGCCAACTATATGGATCAAAACACCAAATCAGTTTCACGTTGCTCAATGTAATCATGAAACTCATTATATAGACTAAACATCATTCAGCTGTTTCCATGCCCTTCTGGAGAACAAAATCAACCATTTATGACAAATGGAACACTACTAAAACTTGTTTCATGATAAAAACTTGATTCCATTACAAGAATCTATTAAAGCTCACATGATATTTACTAAATTATGATAGTTATCAGTATTTTTGCAAGGATAATTTCCCTAAAGGTCAAATGGCACAGAGAATGTAAGATGTAAGATATGTCCAAAGAAAATGATAAATATAGAATATAACTGAATAGCTGTTGTTGTGCAAGAAAGAAAATAGATTAATAAACAAAGAGGAATGTTTAGATGAGAAAGATCTAATGAAAGAAATTACCTCTACAAGAGCAACAAAAGCTGCCATCATCATGGCAAAGGCTTCACCTGCATCAAAGGAAGGTGCACCCCATTGAAAGGGATATGGAATTCTTATCCTGCAAACTCAAAATCCGTGACAAATTCTTCTCAATAAGTTTCAACTCAGAAGCCTAAGCCTATTAGATTCCCACCAATTACCAATTAAAAAATACAGTGTATCAAGGATCCAGTTGAATGACTTGAGAAATATCAATATGCTTATGGTATAGATCCAGATCCGTAATAGTGATAAATATTAAAAGATATTAGACTGATGCATATGACATGAATGCAGTACAGTGATCATCTAAAAGTTACCCCCTCAATAAAGTTAACTTAGTCCCCAAATAAATTTTTTAATTGGGACCCTATCACGACCAGTTGCTAATAATTTAATGTTGAGTTCATTTTGCCACAGTGGACTAGATAGTGGCCAAAACAACCCATTCATGACACACTTACAACAATCCCAGCAACACACCGATATGACTGTGTTTCTTAAACAAGAAATGGATTAAATTGGCCACCCTCTAGTTCACAAATGCAACATAGGTTATCACATTAGGAATACCAACTGCAACCTGGGCAAATGCCAGACTGTTTACGTTCATGGTAGGGAACCAAATAGATGTTTTTCAATTGTGGGATTAACGTTAAAACATAGTAAAATTATTGGGTCAACACAATTTCCACAGAAATAAAAATGCCATTAACAGTTAAAACTCAATGAAATCACACAACTAACCAAGGAGCAGCATCTATAAGTCCAGCACGATCAGTGCGGCATGATGTCTGAGTTTTAGGTGGAGCATCATTATAGGCCCCTCCAACAGTAAGTAGATGAGCATATACCCACACAATTACAACTGTAAATATCACAGCAAATCGGTCGAATATATTTTTCCCTGAATGTAGCACATGAGGCACATACTGCGTGTGACAACCAATAACCAGTTATGAACTCAAATTTATACAAACCATCATGTAAGGAACTAGAAAAATGAAGAAACCAAGACGACAATGACAATCAACTAAGTATTAGAAAGTAAACTTTAAGTGTAATTCAACCTCACAAAACTAGCATATAAAATAAAATTTGTACTTACTTATATACTATAATTTATTCGTATCTCTAATCAATGCAAAATTAGATATTTGTCAGTACTCCAATAATAAGTGGCACGTTACACATAACAAACTTCATTAGGATAGACTCTATTACCATCTTAGAAACTAGACTTTAAGTTTAACTCAACCTCGTATAACAAACTTATAAGGTGAGATTTGCACCTACTTATATATTATAGTTTGATCATATCTCTAATGGATATGAGATCTCCATCACTAAGATCTTAATTCAAATATTTAGAAAATTTGAAGATAATATGCATATGCAACTCTGTCTCTACCTGTGAAACAAATACGAGCAGTATAAGCTGGGGCAGTCCGATCTCTATACATTTAGCAACCTACAGCCATGATAGGAATCAATATTGAAACTTTGGTAAATTAACATTATACAACGAGCATTGTAAATTTGTAGCAGAAGACTTACCCCAGGGAACCCTAACTCATACAGCCCAAAACCAACAAGAGATACCAAAGGAACTGACGAAAGTGGACTTAAGAACCTGAAGAAACAATTGAACTTAAATAAGATGAGAATGTTATAGCCAATCACATGATATCACCCATTTCCTTTTGACTTTTGTGCTAGTTAATCCAAATCCAATCAAACAAATCACATGAGCTATAGTACCTCACTTCAAAGATCAATTTAACTTGGTGGAAAAGTGACAAATGAGCATACATAGCAACCACTTTCTTAAATATGGCTTACAGTTTTAGTTTAGACATTGTCAAGACAAGTAAAGACATAAAAAGGATGATGCACTGACTAAGTAAGAACTTTGGCCAACCTTGCAACATTCCGCCAAAGACCACTGAAGCCCAGTACTATTTGAAGTGTCGAAGCAACAATAAGAGCACCCTGGATTGACCTCATTATCCTCTTAAATTTCTGATTAGATAAAAAACAGGGAAAATGGTTATCAAAAAATTCCAATCAAATAAGCACAAAATCTAATGTTTAATGGTGGTTCTTGAATCAAATTTATACTTCTATTTCCAACATTAAGTACATAAGAAATGGATGTACAATGTGATTACATATATGGTAGTCTCCATTTAGGTTAAATGTAATTGATTGCAATGTAAAATAATATAGCAAACATATCAACCATTCATTATTTAGTACATAGTTAGATTTGTTCTGATCACAAGACCTCTATAGGATCTGGTTCACCACTGAATCGGCCAGCGAGGATAATTGAGATAGTGGTTGGAACAAAGGTGTAAGACCCTCCAATAACCGCAGGCAGTCGAGTTCCAAACATTGTTTGCAACAGTGTGTTAATACCAGCTACAAAAAGTAGTGTTTCAATAACTCTTGCCTTCTCATCCTGAAAAAATAGAATTACTATCTTTTTATAATTTTGGCTAGGAGGAAAAATCATCTTCAATCATATGGTTAGATATTCAAAACATTCCCTATCAAGTTATTCACAACCGCTTTAAATATAATTAATCTGTAGCAGCTTACATTGCCACCTCCCATCTGGGGAACAAGAGCAGTGGGAATCAGCACAGTTGTGCCAAGCATCACAAGAAAATGTTGAAAACCAAGAAGTATGGCCTCAGCTGCATCAGAATGACCCAAAATTTCTCGTCAAAATAAAGAAAAAAATACAAAGCAAAGTAAACCTCAACTAAAAGGGGAGTCAGGAATATTCTTAAAATTATATACATAAACTACAAATGATCAAAGTATATGCCTTTAAAGTCGACCAAATACTCCACATACCTAAAATTCATTAACCACATTGTTCAATACTGGCTGTTTGGAAGCCCCAAAATCCAATAATATGAATAACATAGTTTTTTTAAAGATAGTAAAATATTTAAAAAGTAAACCAGTAGGGCAAATTAGGAAGTAGCAATCAAATTGTTTCCAGAGCACCAAATCTGGATCTGGAAATACCAGAAAAAGGCCGTTGGCTTATATATATAATTAAAAGGATTTCAAATAAATTGGAAACAGCACTTCAAATTGTTTCCATTAATATTAAGAGTAAAAAGAAGCCTGAGTTGCCACTGGCATATAAAAGTACAAAACCAGACTCAAACCCCCACAGCAGAAAAGGCACTTCTTTTCCTGTGATTTCTCAACCACCTGAATAGTTTTCACTCAAAAAAACAAAATCCCCAACCTCGGAACTGAAAAGAAGCAATTTTTTTATTTTCAATAGAATATTATTATTTTCTGCACTTTTGAATCTAAACAAGGTGAACCACTCACGCCATGGAGGAGGACTAGTAATGCAGTAAGAAATATTGGGAAGCTGATCCTTTGGAGGGTGAGGCTGTGGCTCATCTGCTTTAGCTGGACCTCCTCCTCCTGCCATAACCCTTTTTTCCTTCTCTTCCTAACTCTGAACAAGTGAACAAACAACAACAATTAACAAATTAATAAATCTACAACAAGTCCAAATCTAACATGAGCCCAGATCCCCTAATGCCACAACGAAAAACACCCAGAAGAAGAAAAAAATAAACAAAAAAGAAAAAAGGGAGCTTTCTTACAATGACTAAGCCTAGAAAATGAAAAATGCAACAACTATTGTTGAGCTGAGCTGGGAGACTCTCTTTTGTTAAGAAGTGAGAGTAATGACCACAATAATTGCACAATTTAAGAAGTAAGTTAGAGTAGAGAGTAAAAAGAAAGCACCTTTTTCAAGTGAAGGAGTAGTATTATGAAGTCAAAAACAAAATGAGGTACCCCACCAGAAAAGAAAGGAGAAAAAGGGGTGAAAAGAGAAGGGAAAGGGAATGCAGACGATCTTTGTTGTGGAGTGTGGAGTAAAGCAGACTCCAATGCGGGGAGAGAAACGATAAAGGTGTACACAGAAATGAGCAGAAAAAAATGAATGAAGATTCTCTTTCTTCTCTAGCTAGTTGCTACTACCAAAAAGTAATGTTTCTCTGTCTCTCTCTCACTCCCTAATAGGCTTGTGTTAAGTTACATTGTACCTATCTAACACACCCTAATTTACTACTTTCCAACAAATATTGCTCACATTTATTGTTTTGTTTCCTGTTGTGAATTTGCTATGGAAGAATGTTTAGGTAGCATTCTCGTGTCATGCACACATAGCAACTCAAGTATGCACATATATTTTAATACATAAAAACACTAAAATCTTCTGCCTTTTTAATGTTGTGCATACGAATTTTATACATAAATTAATATGTTAGGTTCATCGCACAACTAAAACTATTAAGAAGTGAAGTGATTAAATCTATATATAAATAGCATTCTGAAAATTTAAGTAAGTGAGACGAGACTTCTGAATGCTATTTATTTATCATCTATGTCTGTCAAAAACAGAGTAATCTATTAAAATAAGCAATTTATTAATATAAACTATAAACTCTCCCACCTTATTGGAAAATATCAAAGATAAATTTGAGTAAAACTACAAGTCAAGCAACCATAAGTAATTTGAAATGAAAGACAGATAGTTTGTATAGTTTTTTTCTGGATCTTCTCTAATATAATATGCCTAAGAAGAATAGTTCCTCAACTTTTAATGTATTTTTTTCTAATTTTATTGCGTTTTTTTTTAACTTTGTTTGGTGCAAGTCTATCAAAGGTTTTAAAGAAAGAGGAGAAAAGAGAACAAATTCATTGATTTTTTTCAAAATAATTATAATATGATTTTTAATATTATAAAGGATTGAAATTTTAAACTTCTCTTAATTTATTATTTTTAAAAATGTCAAATTGCTTATTGAAAAATAAAACCATTAATCTATATGTTGGGTTTAAATTGTATACAATTTATTATTTATGATGCTGTTATGTTTGGCTGAGAAAGGAAAGCTGAAAAAGAAGGAAGTAAAGAAAAGAAAGAGAAAATAAAATTATTTGATTAAGGAAAAAATAAAATGGAAAATGCAATCATATAAAATGACATAAAAGATATACTTTCTTGAACTTTCTCCTCTCCTTTTCTTTTCAATTTGGATAGATAAACTTTTTGTGGAACCCATTAAAATATTTATTTTCTTAAAATGTAAATGGAGGAAGGATTATAAGTTCACATGTTTTGTTTCGGTCGTCAATCCTTTTCTCCTTTTTTTTCTGAACCAATCCTGATGTTAGTGAATTGTCATTTAATCCTCATTATATGTTTTATTATTTAAAATAAAAAAATGAAATCAAACTGATTTATTATTTTGTAATTTTCTTTTATCCCATCTACTTCTTATATAAATAAAATTTTGTTTTATTTTATTTATAATATGTGAATAACATTATCACAATTTTACTTGATTTAACTTTTTATCATTTTACGTCAGTTTACTTTATTTGTTATTAAATGTCAAAACAGAATATTTATTGGCCATTGTTTTTAACGATAGAATGAAAACAAAAATTCGATAGTGAATCTTCCTATAATGGGATTTTGGATAAGAAAAAATTGTAATAACTTATTACTTTATTTTTTTTTTTTACATGATTTATTAAATATTCTTTATGATGTAAGAATCCAATTGAATATACCGTTGAACTGATCCAGTATCCCGTTCATTCCAAACATAAAACTAGTCTCAAGTTCAATTGGTCTGATAACTAAATAAATCATTTAAAATCGGTCAAAAACTAGTTCACAACGATGCAGTGAAAAATTATTTTTTTAGAAAAATTACTATATAGGTACTATTTTAATTTTCTTCTTAAAAATAAAAAATAAAGTATTTTTTATTTTTTTCAAAAAAATTGTTAATTTCAAACATCATTGTGTATACTTAAACCTTGAACCTAAATATGAAGAAATATTTTATTTTTATGTTTATTTTAAATATTAAAAAGTTTTAAAGTGTGTTATTTTTAGATTTTAAAAAATGTCATTTTAATATCACTTAATTATTAGTATTATCTTATAAATATTGGTTTAGTTATCAATTACTAGTAAAGTTTAATAAGTGTTTTGAAGAGTTTAATTATTGATTCATATTTCAAAAATACATAAAATAAAATTATTATTTATTTAGACATAACTTATTAGAAATATATTTTGAATAAGTATTTATGTGATTTTTGAAAGATATTCGAGGTGACTTGTAGATTCAAGAAAAAAAATTTAAGAAACTTTGTAACATTTGAATTTCTTCAATTTTATCTTCTTATCACATTAGTTATTTTTATGCTCAATTTTTAACACTCCTAAGTGTAAGTGTAGCATTTGTTCTTTCTTTTAGCTTATTTGTTTGATTTCTAGATGTTTTTTCATAAGAGATTCTTGTATTTTCATCTCATCTACTCTTGTTTTTTATTTTAATATTTCAACTATAAGTTCAAAACACATTGGATTTGAGCTTTGGCTAAATGAATGGTAAAGAAGAAGAAGTTATAAAAATGTCAAACGAGAAGTAAAATTTTTATCTAAACAAATCATATATTTGAAAAATTGGTCTATGACCTTCTACACAAAAAATATCAATTTGTCGAACTAACAAAAAACTAAATAGAGAGTATAAAAGTTTAGAACAAAGTTACGACACCCTAAGTTCAAAATTTAAGGAAAAACAAAAAGATAACAACTTTCTTCTTCTAAAAATCAAAAAATTAATGAAGAGATCGTTTAAACACGATCATTCTTTAAGAACAAATTATTTACTCTTAGAAAATGAGACACTAAGAGAGGTCAAACCCGCAAAAGAAGGCAAAAGACTCAATCTTTTAATGAAATGTAAACCTTCTCATAAATGTGAATTAGGCTTTGAGGAAGGGAGAGCTTCAAAGGAGACAACACATGCATCATTTAAACGAGGAGTTTCTAAACCCTTAAAACTGACAAAGAAAAAAACATAATATACTTAGCATAAGTCAACTATGTAACTATAAATATAATGCTTCTTTTCACAAAGACTAATGTGTAGTCAAAACTAATGATGGGACAATAATTTTTTCTACTAAAAGACAAGTTAAATTGTACTATATAGATGTGAATGAATTATCAAATCGATAAGTCTAATGTCTTCTCTCTTACAAATAATGTTAATGGATATGACATACAAAGTGTATCATGCAAGCTTGAGATTAAGTAGAAGCTCAACCTCATGAGATACTTACCACAAACACCATTCAAAGAGGATTTTGTTATGATGCACACATAAAGGGATAAGCATGTTAGAACATATTTTCTTAATAAGAACATAGTTTCTAGTGAAATCCCTTTGAACTAATGTATCTAGATCTATCTAGACCAACAAGAATTGTGTCTGTTAGTGGTATAAGATACGGTTTAGTCATAATAGATAACTACACTAGATGGGTATAAGTTATATTCCTTATACACAAGTATGAAGCTCAAAATCTTTTATAATTTCTATAAGAAATTTCAAAAATGAGAAAATTCTATCTGTTGTCTCAATCAAAATTGATCATGGGAAGAGTTCGTAAATGAGTGTTTTCAAAAGTTCTATGATGAATACCACAACAAAATAGTGAAGTAGATAAGAAAAATAAGTTATTGCAAGAGATGGATTCAACCATGTTGAATTCTAATTCAACTCCCAAGCACTTTTGAGTTAAAACTGTAAACACAATATGTTATTTATAAAACAATTTATATTCGACCTTTATCCATATGAAAACTCCTTATGAATTATAAAAAGGTTGGAAATCCAATATATTGTATTTACATCCTTTTGGTATTCAATGTTTTGTTCAAAACCCTAAGGATAGTCTTGGAAAGTTTGACTCCACAAGTGATGAATGAATCATGCCTAAATACTCTAAAATATCAAAATCCTATAGAATTTATAGCTCTAGGATGATGGTAATGGAAGAGACAATTTATTTTAGATTCAATGACCACATGTTTGATAAGAAATTATCAAAGTTAGACAAGGTTTTCTCTAATATGCAGATTGATCAAAGCATTAAAAATTGCTCTTGTGTTAAAGCTTCTTAAACAAGTAAATTTTTGTGCATCCGGGGAAGCTTCAATGAAATTCATGAAGACAAGTTCCATCTAAGGAAACAAAGATCACCCCATGAAGATCTTCATTAAAAATTATGTCAATGTAGAAGAGTTTGATGTTAGAGGACTTGTCCCAACATGGACTCTGAATCAATGTGGTATTAGGGTTTTCTTTGCTAGAAAATAAACAATCCACCATGAACTGATTAAAATGTTTTGGAAATATGTGAGAGTACTAAGGAAGAGAGACATCATGTCTCGCATGTTGGGTCACAATATTATTGTCAATCAAGTGGTTATCAACTAGGTCACAATATTATTGTCAATCAAGTGGTTAACCAACATCTACATGGACATTCATTTGTTTGAGTCATTCTGCCTCTCTAGGCTAAATGAGAAGATGGTTAAGCTTACAAGTGAGCAGGAAGTGGGCATTTACAAAAGATTCAAAACTTGTTACTCTTTAATCCAAACGAGAGGTTATTGTTCAATGCCTAACCAAGGCCTAAGTGAAAAAGTTTATGAAACTTGAGTGTCTAAGCAACCAATTAGAGTCGACCTTGAGCCCCATACCCGAACATTTAAGGACTAAGGATGAACCAAGACTGTCACACCATATGCAACCCCAATCGTAAAAGGAGCAACCTCTTCCATAATAATAACAACAACCTCCTCAAAAGATGAGAAAAATAACAATTCAATATAAGTCTCACCAGATCATCCAATCAATAATAAAAAGGTCTAATGACTCTAAAGAAGGACAATTGATTAAGAAGAGATAAACAAAGTCTCACATTGTTCAAGTGCATGAAGCACCTCCATCACCTGCAAAAGAGTCTTTCCCTTTTCAAGTATTCATCACATGCACATCCTAACCTTCACCTAAAGCAAATTAGTGATGATAGAGATGAAGATGACTAATCAATCTATCATTCAACAGTCTCTCATGATGACAACTTTGACTGAGTACCACTCATAGATGAAGAACCATCAACCATATATTTATTAAAATTACTCTGTCTTTTACTTGAACTTTTACCCAAACCAAGAACATTTATCCTGCTAAACTTATCAAAAAATACCTCAATAAATAAACAAATTTAACATATGTTGGTACCCCATCATCCTATATGTTTTTCCCTCACTAAAAGTTCATAAACTTATTTGTAAGACTAATTAAAACATATAGTGTCTACCCAAAACTTTTTCCATTCACCTAAGTTTAGTTGGAGTGATGTATCTAAGAAATGATTATGTTATGTTATTTATTTTGTGAAAGCTACAGATATAATAATAATAATAATAATAATAATAAAATGTTCTATCAACATTAACAAAATGAGTAAAAATGTACAAAATAAAAATGATGTAAAATTTGATATATTTTGTGAGTTTTGAGAAAATTTATGAGATTTAAGTTAAACTAAAGAAGAAGAAAATGGAAATTAAAATATTAACTTAAAGAAAATAAAATAAAAATTAGAGGAAATTAAAATATTAATTAATTAAAAATATTTTATTATAAGATAAATAGTGACACTTTTCCAAAATTATCATCTAAAATCTTCATATTAATTAGTTTTGTTAATATTGTAACTTTTAAAAATAAAAATGAGTGTTACTCGATTTAGCTTGTTTAATAGTAGTAAGGTCTTGAGTATACTCTCAGAAAAGATATACAAAATCGAAATGATTAGAATATTCTTAGAAAGGGATTGGTAACATGGGTGAAAAAAGTGAATAATTTGAAAGGGAACTTAGATTTCTTTTTGGGAGGAACATTACGAGGAATATTGGAGCACCCAATTGCCTAAAAGCCATTATGAGAGTTTGTGAAAGATGAAAGTGAAATAATAATTGCCACATACCAATATCTATTGTTATCCAAGATGGAAAAGAAAGAGAAGAAAATTTTAATGAATCTAAGGACAAATTCAAAAATAAAATTCTCTTATTGTTATGTTTTAATAGAATGAGAGGAAAGAGAGGCAGGGCCTCATGTTTATTTATTTGCCTTCCAATATTTGGAGATTTTGAGAGAAAACAATATTTTATAATTTGTAAATTGTGTAGCTAAATTATTAAGATATTTTATTTTATTACTATACATGAAAATATTATAATTACATGTTTTTAAAAAATTTCTTGGTGGATGATGTCTAAAGTTAAATCATATTTTTGTTGTCACAAATTATGTTAAAGTGGGAATACAAAATATTAAATATTTAATAATTGATTTAACATGACGTTTTAAAAGTAAAAGAAAAACAGAAATTATTAAAATTTTGATATGTTTTAAAAGAAAGTAAGAGAAAAATTTGAGAACCGACAAAATGCTCTTAAATCTTATCCCTAAAATCGCTGAATGAACGGTGTTGCCTGTCCATTATTATTATTGACTTCCAACTGGCATTGCCTTTTTCATTTGCTCACTTCCTTCAAAAACTTTCTCATTGGATTAACCTTTTCAACTTTCATACTAATCAAACTCTTAAATAATACTCCTTTAATAACATTTTTAAATTTGTGTAGCTGAAATTCCTGATAATAGATTTGAGCAAATATATTTTATTTTAAAATTTGAATAAAACATCAAAAATAGAAAATAATAATGAATGTTGTTTTCCTTTTAGTTAGAAGTGGATATACGGATTAATGTGTTTTTTAATTCGTTGTTGTATAAATTTATATTATAAAAAAAAATTATTTAATTTTTATTTTAAATAATTTTTAATTTTTATAAATTATATTCATATAATAAATTTGTGAGTTAAATGAATTAGTATTATAATAACAATTTATTTAATTTATCCAACAATATATAACCAATAAAATATAATAAATATTAATAAAAATATAATAAATATATTTTGAATTAAATTATATTTAATGATAATCGGTAAAAAAATAGATTTTATGATAATCTATATAAATAATTAATATTATATTTTTTTAATTTAACTAAGTATTTCCGGTAATATATATTTAATCCATAAATTATACAAGTAAAGTATAGAAAAATAGATAGTGATACACATAGTTAGGTATGTGTACACAAATTCAATACATGCTTCCTCTCACATAAAATACATATAATATATTTAAAAAAATTAAAAATTAAAATTAAAGTGTAATATGGATATGTAACAACAATCCATATAATTCTTTTCAAGAGAAATGGTAGTAATTCATGAATCACTAGAATATGTGTACACTAATTGAACACATGGATAGAAATCATATCTCTTACATTATTGTCTCCCTTCTTCTCTCACAAATAAAATTTTGAGACATAATTAAAATAATCATGTCAATATTCTATTTACATGATTATTTCTTATTTTATCCACTTGTATTTAATGTTATTTCTTTAATTTTTTTATCTTATTATATTTTAAATATAATAACTTTAACATTACTCATACTCTTTTAACTATTTCTTTTTATTATACTCTTTCATATATATTTTTTTCATTCATCTTTCCTTTTTTTAATAGAAGAAAAAATAATTAAATACTTTTTATTTAATTAAATTTTTTCATCTTATAATAATATATATTGTGAAATAATTTTTCACATTAATAACATACACACATTTTAATTTTGAGTAATTAATTTTTAATTATTATAATAATATATATATTAATAATGAAATAATTTTTTATATCAATAACTTATATGTAAATTTTAATTAGATGTGATTAATTTTTAATTTTTATAATTAAAAGTCAATTTTAATTATGAGTGAATTATTTTTATTTTAATTAAAATGATATTAATAAAAAAATATTTAAATTTAAGAAATTAAAAATGTATGGAAGACAATAAAAAATAAATTAATTTTTTTAAAAATATTTTTAATTTATTGATTATTTTAAAAATACTTAATAATATTTACTATAAAATAGTTATATTAAATTTTACATTAATTTGATATTAAAATTAAAGTTACGTTTTTATACTATTTGATAAATTTATTGTAATAAAAATAATATTAAAAAATAATAAAACTAGAGAAAACGTTAAATAAAAAAATAAAAAAAAATATTTAAATAGAATACTAACCTGACTAGTTTAATTATATGTTAAAATTTTATTAATAAAACACAGAAAAATATGATATAAATAATTTCTATCCTAAACACATGCTTCCCTTCACATAAAATACCATATAACATATTTGGAAACATAAAAATTGAAATTGAGTTGTATTGAATAAACACACACATGCAGAGATTACAAAATAATACAAAAGTTCCCCAAACTTTTTGCCAAAATAATTCCCGATATTTCTAATTTCTAATGCATAACTTTTAAATAGAAACAATGTAAAAACAATTAAAGTTGACATCTAACAGAAGAATAGTATTTGTTATACAGTTGGGAAATGTTTTGTTTCTGCTACTAAAGTTGAACTATTATGTATGATCTTCAATTATTCGATATTAAAAAAGAAAAAATAAAAAAAAGTTCCAACTCAATTCTCATGCCATTTTGTAAAGAATACCAATTCTGAGATATCAAGGTCCATAAAAATCTGTATCTCATCACATTAAAACACCGACACAACGAAAGTAGTCACTGTGTCAGTTCTCATCTGCAGACTTGTCATAATCTCATCTTTTTGTACCCCTCTTCCTCTCTTATATTTGGTTTCAAAAAATAAATAAAATGCGAAAAAATGTATCAGGGTTTTTAAATCAAATGTATCAGGGTTTAAATAAAATAAATTTAAAGATGTATCAGGGTTTTTAAATCAAATGAATGGATGCATAATAAGTCATTAATTGCGTATCTCTAATAATAATTCCATTCAAAGTTTTTTAAAATCATTTTATGTAGTTGATATAATGAAAAATTGTGTTGAATATGCTTTCTATCTCTAAATTTGTGTATTTTATCCTTATATTTATTTAAATTATATAAACATTTTTATTAACAAAATATGTAAAAACAAATGCTATGTTATTTTGATAAAATCTGAAAAATAGATATGTAATTTAATTTAAATATAAAATATAATTTTTGAAAATAATCCGAAGACAAGAAAGTATATTTAATTATAAAAGAAATTTAACAAATTCATTCGTTTTTATATTTTATTCTTATTTTTATTTAATTATATCTTAATTAAAGTTTAGCGAGAAACGTGTTTAGCTTTATTTAGAAATTTGAGTTTTTATTTTAAAGGAATAACTCTTTATACAAGAACTTTTCTTAAGTATAAAATCTCTCCAACTTAATAATTGATTTTTTTAAAATTAAAAAATTCATTAAGAAACTGTCACTAAAAACATTCATCACTTCAAAAGCTATTTAATTTATTCTGTTCTTTTTTCTGATGCTTTTTTTAAAAAGTGCAACATGTGATTCTAATAACATTTTCATCCAAATTCCCTGAATATTTGTATGATCACACACATCTCCAACAAAATGTTGTATTTGTTTCTCCCATAATGAGAAAATTCAAATGATAAGTTCCATGAACACTTAAAAAAAATAAAGTCAAACTAATCCTCAGATAATAACAAATTACTTATAAAGTTGGTCTCTAAAGCAGCCCATGTTTTTTTTTTAACATCTTCAAAAGTGCTGCCACCTGATTAACCGGAATCACATGAGTAATAACTACCTGTGGTGTATACTATGATTAGAATTATTCTTAATTGGAAATTAATTATTAATTATGAGAGAATAAACCAAAGATGTAGAATGGAGGAAAAGGTTAATAAAGGAATATGCAGCTTACTTTTTGGTGCTAATTCTTTGGTTGTTAACATGATGACAAGGGAGTGTGGGATTAAGAAAATAAGTTAGTGCATGCTCCTTTTTCTATAATCTCTCATACAATTATTAGATTATGTTCTTTCTAATCTCAATATCACTCACCTTCTCAATATTATTATCACCATAAAGTTTAAAGTTATCAAACATTAACATAAAAAAACATAGGGTAGCTCTTCTTTTAAAGAAAATTTAGTAAATTATATATGATTGAATAAACAAAGGTTTGAATAGAAAATAAGAGGAAATGTAAAGTAGCAATTATTTTGTGATCAAATATCTATTTATTTTTTAGTAGTTAATCTTCTTCTGCAAAGATAATTTTATCACTTTTATTATATTTTTTTATTTATAAAATATAAATCCAAAACTTTAATTAAAAGAATGTATCACTCAATCAACCCAATAACTTATTAGTTTGTAAACTATGTTTCCTGATATAAAAACTTCAGAGACAAACCTTTTTATTGGGAAACTTTTTCTCCAATAAACTAATTTTAAACAAAAATTCTCCTTCTATATTTATTTTCATCTTATTTATTTAAATATAACTTTTTTTAAGTTAGAATTCGGATATTGTGAGAGATATCCAATTCTGAACCTTATTTTGCTCCTTAATCCTCGTAGAGACGGGTCAGAATTCGACTAATGAGATAGTGAATTTCAACTTTTTTTTTATATTTTAAAATTAATTTTTAAATTATTTGAAAAATATTGAAATAAATATTATAAATTTAAGTCAATAAAAAGTAATAGTAATAGTTTGAAATATTAAATCAATAATAAATATTATGAATAAAAAATATAATATTTTATAAAATTAATAACTTATTAGATTTATTATATTTAATTTATAATATAATTATATTTATTAATACAGTAACAAAAATAAATATTTTGAATTTATTATTGTTGTAAAGTTGTGCATATATAAAATTAAAAGCGTAAAATATTAAATTAAAAATAATAATTTAAATATGCACGAAGAATTTAAAATTCATATTTAAATTAAAATTGGCAATTTTATTTTATTAATAGTAAAAAAATTATTATTATTAATAGATTGATTATTAATAACTAGAAATCATTATTATATTTTAAATTTTTTTTATTAAAATAAATAATTTAAAGCACATATAATAATAAAAGAAAGAAGTTGATAATAGATAAATATAATAAAAAAATAAAATAAAAATTAAATATATAATTTCATATTCTTATAATTTAATTATTTTTTATTAAATAATAGAAATAACTGAAAATATTATTGAAAAATATGTAAAATAATTTAATAATAAAAATAATTTAAAATAAAATAAATGAATAATAAAAATAATTAAAAAGATAAATAAGTAAATAAATAAAAATATTTAATAGAAAAATATTTAATATATATAAGTTTATTAAGATTAGATAAAGACAAATAATTTTTAATACTTTAATTTATATATTATCTCTTGGTTAAAAAAATCATTGTTCTAATACATTTTAACCAAGTTAACCCATTAATTTTGAATTATTACCAAAATATAATATGTAAGAGGATATTTCATCTAACTAAACCAATTTAGTAAAATTAAAATATGAACATGATTTTTCTTTCTGCACTATATGTACAATTATGGATTATACGAGTTCAGATACATTGGGTGAGTACTAACTTCCTTAAAATGAAAAAATCAAAAGAAAACGCATTTTTTATAGTTCTGTAACAGTCTTTCCCCTTTTTGGTGGCCTCTACGACAGATCAAGTTGAATGAGAAAAACATGGCAACATGCAAAGACATAGTGAATATGCTTTTTCGTATATGACCAACAACGAAAGTGCACTTATAGAGACTTGGTACAAACATTGTTTTAAAATTCATTGTTTGTTGTTCATTATCTTCTGTCCTTCTTCTTCGAAGATATATATATATCGGTTACGTGTTATTCCGTGGATAAGTAAATACTAAACTAAATGTTAAAAATAATATTTTGTAATGAAGAAATATATTTGAATACATTTAGTAAATAACTATTTTGTATCATGGATAAAGTAAAATACGAACCTAATTTTAAGAAGAAGAAAAAATGCAGAGAGAAAGTATAAGGGGCAGAATTTGACATTTTGATGACAATAATAAGGTTCAAATTTTAGATCTTATTTAAACTATTTTGATGTCTATCACTAATGGGTAAACTATAAGTATAAACAATAAGTAGACATGTTTTATTTTATTATGGGTAAACTATAAGTTTAATGATGAAAGTGTTAATGTTAGCATCTATAATTAAGAAAATTTATGTTATCAGTCTCTAAATTTAAGTATTTATCGTTATTTTAGTTTATAAAGTATGTTAATATTAACATTTAATGTTTACACTAAAATAAATTGTCAATATACTTTAAAGATTTTTTTTTAATTTTTTTAATTTGAGGAAGTAAAAAAATAACAATATTACCACTTTTAAAGATCAAATTGAAAATTCACTCTCTGGACTGTGAAATTTCTAATTTTATACAACTATTTAGCTCAAATTTTTGTTGAGTGTAAATGGTTTTAGTTTAAGTTTAATTTTGTTTACCAACTCGCACATTTGTGGGATTATTGAAGCCAGATGTCATTTTCAAATAATTTTTTATACGTTTATTTTTAATTTCATGACTATTGTTATATTTACTAACAAAGAAAAACATGTTTCCTTAAAATCTTTCTTGGTTGATAAACAAAAATGTTTCCTTAAAATCACGCCTTTCATTGGTTAGCTGTGTCTACCAAGTTTAAACTAAAATTAGTGTCACGAAGAATGGCTCTAAATGAGCCAAATTATTTGTCTACAACTATATATATTCGAGTTACATTTGCCAAATAAATCGCCCCCATTTTATCTCTTTTTTACTAGTCCACATATAATAACATATATACCATATAATATTAATAATGTACTTATATAGTATATATTATATATTCTTAAAATATTAAGTTACTAAAATAATATACATATACAGTCTAAAAATTAAAAATAAATGTGTACTTGTATATGTAACATCGTGTAGTCCCATATAAAAAATGAAAAAATATTTATATAATATTAATGCAAAATGAGCTTTCATATTTGTTATATATACATATATAAGTATATTTAGCGTGCATTTAATAAATTATAATTCAATTATTTTTATTTAAGATTGTAAAAATCATCAACTTAAAAAAATATAATTTTTCACATTTTACATTTCTTGAAATATATTTATTAATTATATCATACTATTCCTTGAAACATATTAAAAAAACTCATTTCTTAACTTTTTTATGGGAAGGTAATTCATGTCCATATTTTATAATAACATATACGTAAAATTCATTTAATTTTTCACTACTTCATGTCTTAATATAAATTATCAAATTATTAATGAAGTATAATATATTTTCTTTATTAATAAACTTTATATTTAATATTATAATTTTTGGGACTATAATACTTTTATGAGTATTTCATTATACACTCTGAAAAGACAATATATCATACAAATATAACATATAATATAAATACAATATATATAATAGCAATTCATGTATTTCATCATATCAATAATACATATGAATATATTATATCACATATTCATCCTTAATATTATCATCCCCATACAGTACATGTTACTTGAGAAAGTTCATCTCATTTGAGCGATGTTGTTTTTCTAAATTGAGGAAGACTTCATTGTTTGAACGATCCTACCTTATTTAAGATATAAAACTTCAAAGAGAATGGTTGGTTATGTCTCTTCCTTGCTCAAATGCTCAGTCAATGATTTAGTTTCATCACTTGAGTGTTATCCTAACGCTTGAGTAATGCATTCGTTGCATCACCTAACGAGTTCCAGAAGCATTAATTTCACCATTTCATCAACGCTTAGGTAACCACATTGTGAGCATTAACATGTAGTTGCACGGGTTCACACATTTTAAAATTTCAAGCCCCATTGCCTCTTCGCACTTGAGTGAACTCACGTTGCTTGAGCGTTATTCACTCTGGTGAAAAGATAATTGTTTCAATCTCTCTCTTGCTCAAGCCTGTAGCCATCACATTAGCTATACATTCTATCAATTGAGCGTCCATGCTGGCACTTGAACGACAACAGTGATGCATGTAATTATGAATCATCACTTAAGTGTCGCTTAATTTGGCCCATCATTTGAACGATGGAAAATTGTCACAAGAAAACACACAAAATACCAAATTCACCCATCCCCTATGTTTACCACTCATTATCAAAATGTAAAATTTAATATATCACATTAATATGTTCGAAATCATAATATCAATCTCCAATAAAACATATATTTGTATATTCATACTCATTTATACATTCATACTATCATCTTAATTTAACATTTTTTTTTCAATATTCTTTTGAAGTAGATATTAAAATTAACTTCACTTACTTAATGGTAACGTGCCTACTAACAAAATTTCCCCACTATCAATATTTCCATTAACAACATCTCCCCTTAGCCAAAACTTTAAAAGAAGAGAAAGAAAACAAATTTTTTAATAAAGATTGAACTACTCACCTAAATCGATAATCTAATCAATTTACCTTGCTACTTCCTCGGGGATGTAATTTATCAGCACAATGGTATTCAAATTATCTTTATATTTTAAAGAGATAAGAGATTTAGAAAGATTCAATTTCTAATAAAATAAAATAAATGATCCTCTATAACCCATTTATAGACTTTCTATCTTTTATCCATTCAAAATTTATCTCTATTACAATCTCAAGTCTTACATTGTCCCCAATAAAAAACAATTTTGTCTTAGAAAAATCCCTTACCATGTAAAAGGTATGAATAAGACTCTCTCATCTTGTCTTCCAACTGTTAGGTAGAATCATTAGTCTTGTCTTCTAACTGTTAGGTGAAATCATCAATTTTATCTTCCAACTCTTAGGTAGAAACATCAATTTTCATATCCTATCACTTTAATTACATTGATGTCTCTACCTCTAAGTTGTCTCCTAAGTCTTCTTTGATATGAATCTTATTAGGTTTTAGAATATGAGTTGAATCTAGTATATATTTTATCAACAAAAATATATGAAATACATTGTGTAGTCTAGCATGATGAGGTGGTAAAGAAACCTCATAAACTACTAGATTTATCTTCTAGATAACCTTATATGACCTAAGTCTTCTTAGTTTTGATTGCTCGTCCAACACCCATAATAGGAGAAGTCCTAAAAAGCACATGAACACTTGTTGCAAACTCTAGGGGTTCTTCTTCTCTTGTTTGCATATGATTTATGTCTTCTATGAGACTAAGATGGTTTAATCCCTATAAAGAGTTTTGATGATAACAAATACTTAATATGATATGTGTGTGTGTGAGCCTTCTAATTGACATATAGTTTGTTACCATTAGATAGAGACTTGAATTTTAAGAATACTTGTGATTGAGGGGAAATAATATTTATCAGAGCAGGTATTATTGTAGTGCCATGGGATGATATTTTTACCTGAATTCACGAAATTGTGAAGAGTGAAAAAGGAATTTATATAACATGTCATTCAATTTAAAAAACCTATATTTTAATTGTTCCTACAATATTGATATGTAGTTTGTTACAATTAGATAGAGACTTGAATTTCAAGAATACCTATGATTGAGAAAAAATAACCTTTATCAAAGCACGTATGGTCAGTAGTACCAGGGGTTAATATTTTCACCTTAATTCTCTTTGTTAGTGAAATTATCATATGAGATACTAACATGTTTGAAAGTGTGGTGAAAGGAAGCAATTTGTGATTAATTGTTGAAGAAGAGTTACAAATTGTTGATATTGCTTATGAGCTAATAATTTTCTGGTATCTATTGGATCTTTTTTACCAAAAATTGCATCTTTTTAGGATTTCTTTAGTAAAATATATTGAGAAACAATAATCATTGCAAAATTGTTGATAGGATAAATACAATAGATGTTGGTTTTTTCAAATCTCTAAACACCAAAGAAAATATGTTCATATACCTTGTTCCTACTACATGCAACCATATAATACTTTAAATATATAAAATATATTAACAATAGAACTCTTGAATAAATATAGAACAATTATTCTATTTTCACTCTTTTATCATTTTCAAACATAAAATTTCATTTTTTGTATTCCATCTCACTTTATTTTCCTCCACATATATCATACAAGTCCAGACCACAAAATATATCACACACCTTTCTTAAAAATTTGTTCCTTGTCATATCCAAAACTAAACATAATTTATACATTTATTTAAGTTTTGGTCCCAACTTCTAAAAACCAATTTTGTAAAATAAAAACATGTTGTATTTTTATTTTAAAAATAATTTTAAAAGCATTTCATTTGGGACGCAAATATTACTATTATAGTCTTTGTTTTGATGGAAGATGAGTGAGAATGAAAATAAATAATTGTTAAAAACTTAAATTTTATTATATTATCTTTTACATATTTTTATTTTTTATTTTCTATTTTTTTAGTAAAATATTTTTACTCTATTAACTTATATTCATTTAATCTATTTGTCTCTTCTTTATCAAAGAAATCACAAGTGAGTTTTTAAAATTTCCTTTCACCATAGCAAATACATTCTAGCAAAGATATATAAGAAACTAAAAAGTATATCAACAACATAAAAGACTAATAGTTACAAACGCATACAAGATTTTTTTTGTGTATTTTCTATCAAGCTATTTTATTTTAATCAATTAAAATTTAATGTTTTATGTTAATTTTAATTATATATTTTTTTAATAAAAATATGTATAGTTTTTTTTCTTCTATTATCTTTTTATTATTACTATTTAAAGTATTTTATTATGTTTATTTTTATTTATTTAATTCTTCATAGTGATTATTCTTCAGTGTGAATTTTGTTTGTCAATGAAACTATTTTTGTGGTGATTTTCTTTGTTAGATATATTTAAGATTGTGGAATATATATAAGACCATCTCCAATAAGAATTGTTTAAGATGTATCTTAATAGTAAGGAACATAACTTATAAGGACATCTCCAGTGGGAGTTGTTTGATAAAGTTGCTTATATGTATATTGTGAGTCATATAGCTAAGGTAACTCTTGTTCAAATTGGCTTACACAAGTAACTATTAAACAATTATAAGGACATCTCTAATGGAAGTTGCTTATAACTTAAGAACTGTAAAATGTGGATTATTTAGCTAAGGAACTCTCTTTCAGAGTTACTTAAATAAGTAACTATCAAATAATTTCAAGCAACTTACAAAAAGTTACAAACATCTTTTATGCCTTATCATCCATTTTAATAATAAATTTCCTAATTCACAATTTGATGATAAAAAAAAATCAAATTTTGAATGTCCACAATCTGTTCTTGCTCAGAAAATACTTTCTCTTAATTTGCTTTTTAAAAATATATGTAAAAGTCTCTTTAATTTTTGTAATTGAAACTATTTATATAGAGAGAATTTTTTATAAAAAGTGTCAGTTTTAACTCATTAAAAACTCAACTTAATATGATAATTTTACTTAACAGTAAAATTAATAGATCAATACAAATTTTTAATGAACTGTAAATGACAAACATGTTTCAGAGACTTACAAATTAATAAAACTATTGAGAATTAATCTCAATAATTAAAAGTTGTTCTTAAAACTTTTGAAGATCCTAAGAAGTTTTAACACATTAAAATGATATTTTATTTAGTTAAAATACCAGCTGAAGTCAACCTTCTTACTTCAAGTGCATTTTAACATCTTAACGTGATATTTTAATCTATTAACGTGATATTTTAATCTATTAAAACTGTGCAGATGATCAAGATAATTTCGAAGATAGTTCATATTATGAAATCTGATAATGGAAAAAAACTTATATAACATCCTGAAAGAAGAAAATATAGACAGCAAAATAACATGAGTTGAGTATACTTCATCGAATCATCATCAATCTTCAATCTTTCTTTATGCAAGTGACATGATCTTCATCAAAATTATATGTAAAACTTATGCTGAATAGATCCAACCAAAATTAAGAAATTCTAACATTTTAAAAGTAAGTAAAGTCCTCCAATTTCCAACTCAATAAAAATAAAATGGTTCAAGTTTATAATATTCTACATACAAATTAAGTCAAATAGATAACATGCAACCATCTTATCTAAACATCTTATTTTTATTTCAAAAAAATTCTAATTTCTATTCTAAATCTAGTAACCATTCCCACCAAACCTGAAACATGTTCACAAGTTTATATTTTTACTCATTACATAATTTCTACCAAAAAAACACATACAAGTTCCCAAAACAACTTCCATAATCACAATCCACCAATCATAATCTCATAATAAAACAATCCACCAAAAATCACATCAATATACTATCATTACAAAATTCATCATTGTAATTAAGTCATATTCATAAAATCTAATTCGTCTATCCTATAAAGTGTTATGAAATTATAACTAATTTCTTTAACTTGAAAAATCTAATTATTCTAAGCTGCAACAATTCATAATTTAATATAGGAAGCTAAAATTTACTCACTGAAAAGTCCTAATTCTAGCCAAAATACTACTATAACCTAAATTAATAAAAATTCATTTTTACCCACAAAATTACATATGCAAATACATATTCCTAAACATGCAAGTCACCTTGTATGCAATCAAACCAAGAAAAAAACAGTAAAGAAAAATTTATTCTAAACAAAAATTTGATTGATTTCTTTCTATTCATTTTATTATCACGGACTTAGATATTAAAAAGAAAGAATAAATAATTCAAAAGTACTTTACATATATAATATTTTTATAAAATAAAATTTAAATAATTAATTTATAATTTTTTAATTTAGCTAATAAAATATTTAGACTTCATGATAACTAAATTAGTTTTACTATTAAACAGTTTTAATTTCAATTTAATCCTTTAAAATATTATTTATTAAAAATATGAGTGAGATGAATATAATAAAAAAAAGTATAAATGTCATCATCAAAGAGGTAGACGTTGATTTTAAAAGTAGGAACAATATGAATGTGATTTAGTATAATTTCATAGTTTCCCCAAACATTTAACTCTATTTTAAAAAATTATCTCTCTAATTTTTTTAGCGTTTTATTTAAATTATTAAAATGTTTATTTTATTTTAATACTTAAACATATTATTATCATTTCGGTTTCATACTAAAGAAAAAGTTTAATAATGTGATCGTAAAACTTTACTCATTTAACAACGAGGAAGGAAGTATAAATATTTTAAAATAATAATTATATTATATCTGTATTTCACAATTTTATATTCCTATAGCTATGATATATTTTCTGCTTTTTTAAAAAAAAAAATACCATTCTCTTTTATATTCAATATTGATGTTTATAAATTAGTTTTATTATTATATTAAAATCACATCTTATATTGTAATTTTTATCATATTTTCATGTGTAAAGAGTATCGAATGAATGCCTCATATCCTATTGTTGTTAATTATTTGAACATGGCAATATGACAAGCTTAAAAAAATGATTGAATAGTCTAGCACGTGTTAAGGAAAATTGATGAAATTCAGTGTCGGTGAAGAATTTCTTTTATACCATTCATGCATCCTTGTTCCAATTTGGACCAATCATGTATATTAATCTATTCTAATGTTATCAGTTTTTTTTTTCAATTTTTTCATTACAATAGCTAATTTTGTTTTAAGAATATTTTTATGAGTAATAAAAAAATTCTCCAGGTATTGCATACATTTATGTATTTTGAAATTTATTTTTATTAATGCAATATCATAAATATGTAATTTTGATCTTTATACAAATTTAATTACATATTTGATCAATCCTCTAAAATTAGATAATTTTGGTTCGTAAGTGTCCATCAACAATACAATAATAATAATAATAATAATAATAATAATAATAATAATAATAATAATAATAGTAAATTATTACTACTATTATTGCTTATTCCCTTAAAATATTAATTATAAAGAACTTCGACTATCCTAATAAATATAATAATACTTTTTGTTAATTTTACACATTAAATATAAGACATAAAAGATAAATTTAAATCTTAATTTAATATTTAGATGTAGCTAAATCTTGTAAAATTATTTAGTTAAATAAAAGTTACTTGATTGTGTGTTCAAATTTATCCTCTAACAAAAAAAATTAACATATTAAAAAATATACTGTATAATGAGCTATAATTAATTGAAGTAACAAAAGTTAACACTATATTTAGTATTAGAAATGAAAGGAACTAACTAAGTGAAAACTATTTTATATAAAGATGATTTACTGTATTGGATGTAAATGTAATTGAGGAAGTCATGATTATTCAAAAAGAGAAAAAAAAGTTGTTGAAATAATTAAATAATGAATTAAAAGCTAACTGAGGCAGGTTTCATTAACTATAATTAAGATGAAATGGTGAATGGTTTAGAAGAAATTAGCCGTTGGTGATTTGAAAGGCAAATGAAACATTGCAATTGTAAATTCTTATGGCACATGATTGTTTCAATTATGTGACATTGAAAAGATTAGTTGGAGATATTGATTGGTCCCTGACAGCTATTAGATAAAGAAAATAAAGGCATAAATAAAGAAATTAATAAATAAGATTTGAAGATATTAGAAATTGAGCTGCCTAACCTTGTCCTTTTCCTAAACATATTTATATCTGTCCTTGTCAACTTTCTCTTCCACTTCAAGGCATGTCCAAATCATATGGGTGTGGATCATTACATTCTTGTCAACACCACAAACATTGGTATTAGTAGGATAAGGTTGTTGGATTTACCAAACCTTAACATACACATCCATCTTTATAACACAAACTTTTAATTCTACTTTTTACTTTTTCAATGCCAATTTAACTAGTAATGCAAGAATTAAGTATTTTTAAATAATTACATTTTATGAGAAATAATATTATATTTAAAATTTTAATAAATAAATATTTTTTAACATTTTAATTCATGGTAAACAATTTATATTGTAATAAAAAATAATTTGTTTTTAAAATATTAAATTTTAATTTAAAAATTTAAAAAGAATATATTGAGAGAGATCAGTGATTAAGAAATTCAAATACACAAATGAAGATAAAAAGAGAGAGTAGTTTGAGGTAGTCAAGAAAGACTTTTTTAGGTAATTATTTTTTATGAGTTGTTAAATCAAATTAAGGTTAAAAATTATATTCTAAAGAAAAAAATTCAATATTTTATATTAAGATAAAATATGTGTCTTCAGAGAGTGATGAACTACTTCTCCCAACTTTTATTGAAGTTTTTTTAATGTTGTAGTTAGCTTCTAAAAGTATTTTCTTTCATTATATTTATCTTAATTTACAAAGAGAGAAGATTTTTCTCTGCATATTTATATAACACTTGATTGCATTACGCACATCCACGTTGATATATATGAACATTTTTGTTAAATAGCATGCTTAAAGTAAGTTGATGAACCTGAACTACACAATAATATACAGAGCAAGAACAACAAATTTTCTCAAGAAAATAGAAGGATGAAATGAAATTTGAATGGCAAGAGGAAGAATAAAAGCACATATAATAAAAAGAAAATGGTGGTATGGAAAGGGAAAAAAGTGAGAATAGAGAGGGTAATGGTGATGATGAAGCAATGGAAAGAAGACAAGTGACATGGTGGCATGGCACAAGATAGGGTTTGGCATCACTTTCACTAGGGTTACCCATATAAACTCATATGCATACACCTTCTCCATTGCAAGAATCTCTAACACACTATGACCTCACAACATTGGAAAGAGGAGAGATATATGGTTGTTGGTGCCTCCTTTTCTTTCACAATTAGCACACTCTCTCTTTCTCTCTTCTCTAATGCTCACCATGTGCTGAGGGAGAACAAATTAACACAATCCATGAGTTTTTGCTGTGGCTACATTGCAACTGTCTAAAGTGTTCTAAGTCATAATGTCACCCCGACCATTATTCCCATCCAACAGGATCAACCATTTTTCTCTCCTTTTCTTCTTTTAAATATTTTATCTTTCCCATTAATCTAACCCTATCACCAATCTAACTTCACGTTCTGGGTTATGCACATTGTACTTGTGGAAATTATCTACACATAGTAGGAAATTTATGATATGATATATCACTCATACTTAGACTTCACTATATCAACTGTATACTCTTTTAAGTTCACATTGTTTTAAATTCATCATATAAAAAACTTTCATTTAGTTTATACTTTAAGTCGTTTTTAATTTTTATAAATTATATTCGTCTTTTCCAAATTTGCGGGTATAACGTATCATTCTGTATTCATAAAAATATATTAAAATATTTTATTATTTATTTAAATAATAATAATAATTTAATTAATCAATTAAAAAAACATAATTAATAAAAATAAAATTATGTTAGAATTGGATTTAATCACATCTAATAAAAATAAATAAATTTATAATTAAATTAAATTTTATAATAAATAATCTATAGAAATTTATAAAAATTTATATTAAATTTTATTAAAGATGATTTACAAAATTTTATCCAAATATCTAATTCTAGTAAAAAAATAATATTGTAAATAAAATTAGTACTTCATATTTTTCTATTCATAATTAATCTTCAATATATATATATATATATTATGAACTATCCTTAATCCATAGAATAAGTTCCAAAAAGAAATATAATTTTTTTCTAGTAACTTGAGAGAATTTTGGGTTAGATAATTGAATATGAAACAATAGTTCATTTTAAAAACAATCATTGATATATATATAAGATTAGGGTATAGATATATTGACACTGGTATTCTCGTATATACAGTGTAAGTGAGAAATTTAATGTTACTTTATTCTAAAATTTCATTTATGTTTTAATTGAATATTTTATGGAAATAAAGGAAAGAAGGGTTTTTATTTATGTTGTTGGCTCTTTACTTTCGTTGAACATGAACTTTAACTCTCAATTGTTACACAACTTAAAGAACATGAACAAAACCAACCCCTGATAAAAAAAAATAAACAATATTATAAAGATGAGAATGATAGAGTTCAAAACATGAGGAATTTTAAGTTTTGGAAGGGAATGATTCCAACATTAGGATATGAGTAACCATCAATCTAACAAGCCATCTACTGTTATAAATTGGTGTGTATTTATAAACTTTGTGACAGTGTGAGCACCAATAATTTGGCAAAATATAATGAGTTGATGAACAGGACCACATGAGAAATGTACAGGAACATTCCATCCATCGTCACCCATTCTTTCTTGTTCAAAATAAATAAACAATTGAAGAGTTGTTGTTGTTGTTTTCCCCTTGCCTTTTTGCTCAAAGGAGCATTGTCTGAGTCACAAGAGTGTAATTCCTTTAAAGTTTGACTCATCTTATTTGGATTAAAACCAGACATGACCTTAGACCACTAAAACAGTGAAAAGTTTCTTCTATGTTAACTAAATTGTATGTATAATGTCTAGTCATATTTATTGGTACTTGTGTATAAAACTTAATTACTACCTTGTACTTATTTCACTAGAAAGTGACTGTTTTCAAATTGAGTAAACTTTCTAACATTTGAACGTAGTTTCTGATTCATAGCATTTACGTTGTGAGAAGACCTAGTTAGGGTTGGCCCAGCATTGTTCCCCTATTCTAGCCCTACCTCAACTTCTCCACCCCAATACAAAAACAACTGCATCATTTCAACCAAGATCTTTTTCTACTAATTTTTTAACCAGATCTTCTTTCTCACAAAATAAAACTGAAACCATTTTATGTTAAGTCGTTTGGATGATAAGATCAAGTTTATTATTAGAATTTCATGACAATTTTTTATAAATTTATAGAAAAATTAGTAAAAAATTCTTTTTTTATAAATTTTTATAAAAAAAATGAAAAATTCTAATAAAATATAAGAAATTTTACTAATTAGTCTTGATCTTTAAGACAATTTCTTCTTCCTCCTCCATATTTTCCTCCTATATCCCTACTTTTTAAAAATACTCTTTTTATCTTCTCAGTTATTCATTCAACCTTCATTTGTTAGTTTTTATTTTGGACATTCAACTGAAAAAAAAAAAGCATGGTCAAGTGAGTATTGAAGTTAGTCAATCTTTAGGGTTTAGGGTGTTCTTTTTTTAAAGAATTTGAACAATTCTAAACATGACCCTAATTTTGAAATTATTTTTAAATTGATTCAATTCGAATAATAATTTTACAGTTACTGAAATTACAAAATAAAATTTTAATTTTTAAATTGTGGAATCCATAACTTATATCTAATACATTCCATCTTTAAATATAATTGTGAATTTTGAATTATTTAATTTAAAATATATTTTTAAATTATTGTAATTTATTAATATGTTTTATATTATACAATGTAAAATACATTTCTAAATTTTAAAATATATTATAAACAAAAGAAATTGAAAAAATATACCAAATTGTATGTATTATGCTGTATCTAGAATATATTTTTAGATTCTAACCACATTTTGAATCATATAATTTAGAAATATATTTCATATAACACAATTTAAAATAAATTTTAGAAATGTATTTAAAATACAAAATTTAAAAATATATTCTAAATTTTACGATTGAAAAATATATATCTTTTACAGTCTACATAGCCCAGGAACTGCTGGGATAACATCCGCAGAGTTGTTCAGGAAGTGTTGGGATAACCTTTGTTTATTGTTTTTAAGATTTTTCTTCTTCTTTTTAATCATAAAATTAAATAATACTTAATATCAATTAAATCCTTAAAAAACAAAAAATTAACAGTCCCCGGACAAAAAAGTTAAAGGGTTCAAATTTATGTTTTCAAGACTTTTATACATTTTTCCTTTTCTGAATTATGATGATATTATAAAAATAATTAAATATAAAAGTAAATATATTTATTTTAACTATTTCCATTAAAGAGTTAATCTACAATATATTATTTGAGTTTATATTAATAAACTAAACATTATAATAATTATTATATACTTATTTTTATATGTAGGCAAATATAATAAAAGATGTCTCATGATAATATACTTATTTTCAAATTTGTGTTTACTTGTTTCTTAAGGAAAATATAAAAAAACGACTCAATTCCTCAAGGTAGAATTTGTAGAATTATTTTATCGGTTGTAGGATTGTACTTGAATGAGAATAAAATAAAATTTTAATAATTTGAAAAAACAAGTGGACAAGATTTAGAGAACAATGAAGATAGAGTGGGAATAAATTTTATATGATTTTTATATAAAAGGAAATATGGGATAACAAAAATGTACTTAGAGGTATGTTTAGCAATTAAGAGGGTACATATAGCATATGCCAGCCATAAAATTTAGCTGGCCCAATCAACTTCATAAATACTAGCTCGTAGCAATATGGCCCCATGTGCTAACTTGACCTGAATTGATAACCTTAAATTAGAGAAGATTGGTTGATTCATTGATATTCAAATATCAATAACCATGACACAGTATATATATATATATAGAGAGAGAGAGAAATATAGAAAGAGAAGATAGAGAGATTGGATCAGTTTCAGAATTATAGTGGACCCAAGATGGAGACAGAGAAAAGGGTTTGTCTTCCAAAATAAAGTTCTAACTTTTCTAAGGTTGGAGGATTAAAGTAAAGAAAAATACATTTGGGTTGATTTTAACATGACTTCAACTAGTTCTTCCTTAGTTAGTGCCTCTTTTGATGACCTTCTTTTATGTGTATAATTATATCTTTTCAAACCCCTTTGCAAAGTAATTTAAACTAAACCTGTGTAAAATTGAGTTAAAAGTTTAGAAGTAATTTATTGAACTGAATTATATAGTTGTTTGGATTAATTTAATTTAATTAAACTTTAATTCATGTGAATTAAATTAAATTGTTTTAATTATCCAAATTTTTGAATTATTATATATATATATATATACTATTTTAAATCATATTTTTTTATAATCTGTAGTTGTTTAATTTTAACATTTTTTATTTTGGAGTATTTTAACATTTAAAAACTAAATTAAAATAATAATTCAGTTAATTTTGCTTTAAACTATTTAATTTTTATACCATTCAATTTAATATTAATTTAGTCTAATTGAATTTTATGAATTTTTATTTTAAAATAGACAAAACTTAAAAAGAATTCAAAAGACAAATAAAAAGAAGTAAAAAAGAAAATTAAGTCGAAAGATATTACGTATTATTAAGGATAAAAAATGAATTAATTTTTATGGGTATTTTCCGACCTCATCTCGACTTTGATGAAAAATTCTTATATTAAAAGAGTGTGAGTATAAGTAATACCTCACCTTTTAAATTGGGTATGAGGACAATAATAGGATGCACATATCTCCCCCATCTATGTTGGACCATATCTGGTCCAATACTTTTTGTCTTGATATTTGTTCTTGTTTTAAATTACTAAAGCACTTTTAGTTTATTAGGTATTATATTAACTTCTCTCTATCCTTAGTTTCATAACTTGTTTCTAGAACATATTTGATCATTTTTACTATTTTCTATAATTATTTGACCTTTATTCAATTGATATTTGATACTTTAATTTGAGATGTATGTAATTATAATTTCTTTATTTATATTTGGCACTATGTGCATCTTTTTGCCTTTCTTTGCTTAGTTTTCTTAACTTTGCTTCAATTGTTCTTACTATTTTTTCAACTTCCTACTCATACAATAGATCTTTTGCAAATACTTGTTCTATTAGTAGCATAAATAACTACAAAACTTCTAGCAAAGATCAATGAAGGAGTAAAATGATAAAAAAACATAAAACAGAAAATGAAAATAATCTAAAATCCGATTTAATTACTATTTTTACTTAGGAAAACATAGCTACTAAATATTTGAACTAATACCTAGCAAGAATGTTAAAAACAACTTAATAAATTCTCTTTGCAAGTGGAATGAGTGTTTTGTAGTAGAATTGAAAAAGGAGTTGTTATATACTCAGGGATTAACAAATAATTAGATAGTCAATCGATTCCTTGATTAAAAATAACAAATTTACACTTGAGCCTTTTTGTATATTCTTGCAAACACATATGCTAAAGATTGAATAATTGAAACAAAATAACTTAATTAGAAAATTCAGATGTGATTGAGAGTTTGGATTGTATTCACTTGATTGCTAATATGCAACTTCTTGTTCATACATATAATTATATACATAATTTTCTATGTTCCTTAAACTAACCTAGATAATTCCTTACTCTTGATTATCTAAGAATCTAATATCAATTCCTTGATTTACCTAAGTTTATCCCTGCATTAAGCACTGACCATTTATGATCGGAAGCATTAACTTTGTTCCTAGTAGTTGATGCCCTTGGTGATTTAGCTTAGATAAGGATGAGAAGATATTTTCTAATAATAATCTAATCCCAAAATCATTAATATAGATCCCAAGCACTAAGATCAAAATTAAATCACAAGTGTAGAAAACAAAGCACAACCATTTATATATATATATATATATATAAATTAAGAGGTTACAGTGAAGTTATAGTTTTCATCCAATCCCAACAAGAGGATGATTAGTTACTCCTGATTTTGAGTAACACACTATTCTATCACAATCAAGGAAAGAGAAAGATGGTACAAACAACTTCGCTCTAACTTCAACCTTTTCTCATTCCAAGCAAAAAGATCTCATTTAAATTCTCTTTTGATCTTCTTTTGTAATCCTAGAATCCAACTACAAAATAGGTGAATTTGCTCAACACCATCATCTGGTGCCTAACATACATGTTTCTTCACTCTTAAGTCTTCTGAAGTGTTGAGCATACAGTCTAGTTGCCCAACAAAATTGAGTTTCAAATTTGCAATGCTTTCTAAAATACATCCACTTAACACTAAGGCGATGCGCTCATCACCAAGAATAAAAATCTTGTAGTGTTCTCTACCTCCAATTCGTTCAGTACTAACATCTAGTGCTTAGTGGAATTCCTTGCGTTAGCTTCTGATTCTTAGTAGATATTAGTTGTCTCAAGGACTTTTTGTTGCACCAACATAAAGAACTCTATTAAATTCAAATAATTTCTTTTAAAGCAAGATATTTTCCATTCCTAACACACTTAGGGTTCATTTTACAATAAGGATATATACCTTGACAAACATTGAGTGCCTATTTTAAAGATAAAAATGTGTATTATTTGCAGTTACCATTGTGATTTTATTATTTTTAAAAATATTATTTAATTAATATTTAAAATAGTAAAGGGTACAAGTATGTGCAACCCATTATTCGATGGGGATAAGGATGATACAAAAATTTCATATCCGTTTGGTATGGAGACAAGATAATGATGGGTTTTACTTTGAAAATGGCGACATGAAAATGAAACTTATCCTCACCCCATCCATTGTGATTCTTATGTATGACATATGACTCAAAATAAAATAAAGAAAAACTAAAAGAAAATACTCAAAGTGAGTGAAACTAAACAGCTAGTCTTACAATAAGATTTATGTTAGAACATACTAATGAAAATCAAAGAAATAAACAAATTTTTGGATATAAAATTGATGGAAGACACCTGAGCAAGGGACCAAACACCATGGCTATGACAAAAAAGATCCCAGAAGATTAGGCCTATATTGAGATCACTAGGTCCAAATTATTATTTATGTGCGCCATCTTAGAAGAAGTGTAAATAGAAGAGTAAGAGATGTGAATAGTATTTTGTTTGGGTTTGTATTTTGGTCCATTAGCATAGGTGACCAATAAAGAAGTGTATATATAAAAGTAGAGGTGTGCATAAAGAATTGTAAATAGGAAAACAGAATTGTGCATAACAATTTGTTTGGGCTTGTTTTCTGGCCAAGTAGTATGGCTAACAAAACGTAGGTGTGCTTAGATAAAAAAGGTGTGCAATTGGAAACCTAAATCCAATCTCACACCCCTTGGGCAGTTAGGTTTAATGAGCATTCTAGAAGCTCTCTTTGGTGCATCACTTGAGGAGCTCAATGAGCATTCAATGCGTCGCTTGATGAGCTTTGGACGTGGACTCACACATGCTTGGATAGCCTTAGGTCTTCCTATGCCTCTGTATATATACCTCTCTCTCCCCTTGTAAAACTCTTTTGAGTAGAGTATTTTTGTGTTTCCCATTTGTGTCGTCCCTCTCTTGAGTCTCCCTAGGGTTTTCTCCCTTGGCCTAGGCTTGCAAGGAACATTTCTTGTGCTTAGGCACTTCTCTAGTTCTTCGAGAGTCATTTGAACCGCACAAACACTTCTTTTCCACCATTACCACTTATCAAAGTTCCTTCTCCTTCAGTTTGATCGAACAACCTCCATGCTTTTGCCAACCTTTCATCTTCCAAGCAAGGATATGGAGGTAGTTGCACCACAGGCTCCATAAAAAACCTATACAAAATAAGTGATTGTTGATAAAATTGATTGAGTTGAAGAGGGAAGTGAATTGAACCTTTAACCAAATTCTTTAATCTTTCCAAAACAAAAAAGAAACTTAGATTTTCCTTGAATTAATTATACAAGATAAAACTTCCTAGTTAAGGTCTTTGAGTTGATATACAATTTTATTTATATTTAATGAAAAAATGTAAAGGAGATAAAAGAGTAAGAAAAAAAACACAAACAATTATATTAGTTCACCTTATAAAAAAAAGTACATCTAGTTATCTAACCACATTAATCAAGTCAATCTACTAAATTCAATTTTTTACATGAAATCTACAAGAAAAAAAATAAGAAAAGTAGTACAAACAACAGATCTTGAATCCTACAAAATCTTTACACACTTATGAAACACTTTCACAAGCCAACCTAATCACCCTTATTAATACAGTCAATAAAACAAGTTTTGGAACAAGATCACCTAGAAATAAATTGCAAAAAATACAAGATCTTATTAAGAGTAATGAAAGATCATTTTCACCAAGGAAAATGAGTAAAACAATGATTGAATCTTGATCTTGATAATAATTTTTCAAAATAAGTTCCTAGAATCCTTTTAACTCAAAATAATCAGACTTAGTTTTCTAAATATTGTGTTTTGATATGCTCAAACCTTTTGAATTTATATGAAGACATGTAAGGAGTAAAAACACCAAACCGATAATCAACCAGTTGAAATCGAGTTTAACCGATTAAATAAAAATGTTTTATCAACAATTGACATTCATTAAAATTAGGGATGACAACAGGACGGGGTGGGTGCAGGTTTCATTATCTCATCTTCATCCTCAAGATAAAAATTCATCTCCATCCTCACTCCCATTTTCAACGGGCATGAAAATTTTATCCCATACCCATTCCCATCGGGTAATTGGTATACTTATACTCATGCCTACACCCGCATTCTTATTATTCTAAATATTAATTTAATAATTTTATATGAAAAAATAAACAAATCACAAGAACATAATTATGATATTATTAAGAATTTATTATCAAATATAAAAAAATTACAATTTCATAAATCTCAAATCAGAGTATTAAATAACAATTGCACTAGATCTTTCTTTTATCCTAATAAAGATTATAATACACTATGTGAACAAAATTACACGGACAAAATTAAACTAATAATAATAAGAATTTATAAATGCATCTTTTATCTTTTTAAAAAATATTTATGACAATAAATAATTATATCATAGTAAATGTAAAAGAGTTAAAAAGTAACCACACAATTATATAAAAAATTAAAGTTTATTCAAAATTAGAAATTGAGAGTGATACATTCTTACCTACTAAAAAAACAAATAAAAATATTAGAAAGAAGTCAAAATAATCAAATATGTGCCCTAAAAATAATTTGATTCAATGAAATTGAGAGTTGCATTGTGTTTCCTAGAATGCAATATACCATTTGAACAAAATTACATAAAGGAAAAACATGTGTATCAAGGTTGTGATGAAAGGGAACGTACCTTAAAAGTATGATTACACTTGATAGATATTGAATGAGTCTTATTGGGATAGAACGAAAAATATTGTAGCAAAATATTTAAGATTAAGAGTTAAACATTCTCATGTTAAAATATAAATAATAAATAAAAATATTATAAAAAAGTAAAAGTAATCAAATTTGTAACCTAGAAAATATTTGACTCAATGGAATTGAGTTTTGTGTTTTCTGAAATGCAATATTTGAACCAAATCGCACAAAGGAGAAAAAAGCATAATCAAGGTTGTGCAAGAGGGAAAATACCTTGAGGATCTGAGCGAACTTTGTGTATTTTGAAAAAGTTGAATAGTTGAGAGAGAATAAAAGAATTGTGCAATGAAAGAGAAAAAGAATGGTTTTAAAACTAAGGACCAAAGAGAACAATAAATATATAAAGGTTTTAGATTATCTGATAAATTATGGGTAAGGCGGGTATGATGATAGGGTGGATATGTACATACTCATTCTCGTCTCAATACCCAATTTAAAAAATCGGTTATTATCCATACCCATGCCTAGTTAATGTAGGGATTCCTTGTCAAACTCGGTGCGTATTCGGTTAATTTCCACGAGAACGAGTTCACTTTTCATCCCTAATTAAAATCAATTTAAGTAAATCAAAATCAATTCTTAAAAATACGAGATATCAATATCTAGCATTACTTACTCACTCACGCAAACCTTAAGCTTAAGGATTACAATTTAAACAAACCAGATACAATGAAATAGTAAAATCTTCTTAAAGAATTCATCAAGGCACGTGTTCAAAGAGGTTAGAGACATCAAATCGACTCTTCAAATTCAACAAACTCCAGCCATTTGATTATGATAACCACTTTGAACACTAGAATGGATTTGTATGAATCTTGATTCCTAAACACAAACAAACCTAGTTCTTCCCCTTTGGTATAATCAAAGGCATAAAAGTAGAAGTAAAGGTAGAAGACATTGAAATCAGAAAAGATAAAGTTCATTGATATGAGAAAGGGATTACAAGAATAACATGAAAAACCATAGCAAAAAGTAGCACAACACAAATACTCAAGTAAAAATCCTAATCATCATGGCTAAGAAATAAAAAGAAACACATAAAAAATAAGACTCTAATCCTCTTGATCATCATTCCCATATCTATAAGTAAGCTACATAAGGTATGATATCTTTAGGTGATTCTTCAGTTTCTTAAGGATCAATAGATCCACTCGACTCTCCAACTCCAGGTCTTCCACTAGATGAAAATATTGAGAATATTCACTCATTCTCAACCTTTACAAAACCCATTTTTTTAAAGTGACATTGTCAAGCTAATTGGTTTTGCTAATAGTAGTAGAGATTCCATATTTGATATCAATATTAAAATGTTCAATAATCTTTGAAATCAACACAACATATGGAAGATGATAGTTAGTTAGTCATTTGGACTTTATCATGTGATTCTTGATCACATAAATCTAGTTCACTTTAATCCCTTTTAGAATACCATACATCAACAATAAATCCCCTTCATTCAAAATACCATGATTGCTTCCTCTAGATGTGAGAATCTGAGTAATCAGGAAAGTTGGAATTCTTTCATTTATTTTCGTACCTCCAACATGAACACCCTTAATGAAACCTTGTGGATCCTCAAGGTAGTTGCAGAGCACTTGGATTTTGTTAAAATCTTTTGCAACACTAGTAGACCATCAATTAATGTTAAATTTTTTACCGAATTAATGTTAAATGAGTTTTCTGTAAGAATAATTTGAATGAACTAAAATTATAAACATTCTAACTATTTTTAAGAATTAATTTATAATGAAAATTCTTTTATATATATTCATTTACATTCTGTTTGAATTTATGAATATATTATACTTACAAATATGAAAATAAGGAAAAGGGTGGAAATTGATACATTAAAAACTAAAAAACATATAAAACAATAAAAAATTACGTAGTTATACTTTCTTTGTTGTTATAAAAAGATGTGAAGAAAGTCGGTTATAATTGATTGTACAATTCAATATAATGTATTATGTAGTCTTGTATGAAAATAAAATATTTATGAATATGTTTTATTATATTATAATAAAATGAATACTTAAAATAATTAATAAAATAAAATAAGATAAGATAAATTTGAAGTATAATAATTTTTTTTCTAATATTTTTTGAATTTTTTCAATGTAGTTCAATCAAAATCTTTTTAGCAATTGAGTTCCTATTTTAGTTAAGAATAATTAATATAATTTTTTTATTAGATTGGTGTTAATAACATTAAGAAGGTGACGACATATTCATATAAAGGACAAAAAGTAGAGAAAGAATATTTTTCTTACGTGACAAATTCATATCTACGAATCCATCAATTCCTCCAAAACCTCACACTTCACCTTTCGTTGAGGTTGACAAGACCATGAGTTACGTCACCTCCTACACTAGAATCGATTTAAGAAACGTCCTTCATTCACTGAGATCTAAGATATTCCACGATACTAGATTCGAATATCACCACTCTCACTTCCTTCATGCTTGTTTGCTCTGTAAAAAACCACTTGGAGACAACAGAGACATCTTCATATATAGGTCAACAACCCACAACAACACCCTTTGTTGCAAAATTCATTTCTTTCAAAAAATTGGGTTATCAAAAGGCCTTTTTGGTTGTGAATTAGATTTGAATGGTATTAGAATTGTTTGTCATAGAAAGGACATGTTGTTTTGTAACCAGGAGTGCAAGCAAGAATAAATAGAGATAAATGAAACGAAAGAGAAGATCATGAACCTTTCTTTATTAATGAACACTTTGAGAAATAAGGAACAAAGAAAATTGAAGTTTTCAAACAAGGTGCAACGTTACTCGTTCAGTACGGGGGAATTTATGACGACTTAGTTAGTTGACGAGGTACATAAGTGATGAGTCCTTGATCACTTTGACCACCAATAATGGAGAAGAGTGCCCTAGGGGGATCACAAAAAGCATGATTAGAATAGACACTTCCTCTTCACCCTCTTTCTTTAGTTTATTTAGCATCTCCCTTATGTATTATTTTCCTAATTCGTGTGCGAAAAAAGGAAAAACACAATAAAGGAGGGTTGAATTATGTTTTAAAACTTTCCATAGTTTTTCGCAATTCGTCTGAAGATGCAAGTTTCATCAGACAATAGGTTGAACTTATCAAACGAATAAATCTATTAATAGAAAGAAATTTCACAAACAAATATTTTTGTTTAGAATTCTCCTATTTTTAACATTAAGAACAAATGATAAAGGGTGAGATAAATTACTCAGATTCTTATATTAGTTCATTTGAAACCACAAACTACGTCCAATTCTCAATCAACTTGATTGAGTTCCACTAACAGTCTAACACTGCAAACCACAAGTATTCTTTCGACTCATAACCACTTCTGCTTAACTCGTACATGTATTTTGTTCTTACCAAGCCACTTCTGGCTTAACCAAGTATTCTTTCTTGCAAAACCACTCTGACTCTACTACAAAAGATTTTTAAAAGGGGTTGTGATATAAAATCATAAAAATTTTGAGCTAGTCTTAAAGATTTATGTTTGAAAGATGAAAGGATTGAAAAGATTTTGCTTCTAGAGATAGCTTAGAAACACTAGCAGTGTTCTTCTAAAGCTTAGATAAGAGATTTGAGCAAGTACAAATTTTCACGTGTTTTTCTTAACTTGTTTCTATGTCTCTTCGTGATGAACTTGATCCCTTATATAGTGCATTCGCAACTAGTTGTTAGAGATCTGTTATGACATCTTCAGCTTTAGGTTGAAGTTGAGCACATGTTCTTGTTGAGTCCAATGAAGGTTTCATGTAGGTACATTAAATTCTCTTCTTCATGCACTAATGTGTGCTTCTAATTTTTGTACAAAACCTGATAGCTTGTTGCACTTACCCTCTATTGGAAAGTGAGCTTTCCTTCTTTTGGTGAAAACAACACTTTTGTACATGGTAGGTGTACTTTGAGTATTGACAAAACTTAGATGCATAATGAATTTGGTGAAGAAAACAACTTTTATTTTTCATAAGGAAGGCGTTGCGATGCAATGTGAGAAGAGAGCTTGTCTACTTGATCATCAGACTGCTCGGAAGAATGTTTTTGAGAACTAAAAAGTAAAGTTTCAAACGTTACTTAAAACAACATTTATATCATCTGATGATTGTTTGAGGTATCATCTAACAGACGATATATGCATGATCTAATGAGAGATAAAGCTTTGAGACTCCTTCGTGTGACAGGTTCCTTCATCTGAAAGACTCATCATCAGTTAAGACTCTTTGTTTATCAAGACTCTTTGTTTATCAAGACTCTTCGTCTGTCACGATTTAACATTAATTATTTTTCAACATAATTTAAAATTATGGAGTATTGGACTTTTCCTTAACAAGACTCATGTTTCTTTTGTCTTGTTTGTAGGGTTACTTTTGGAACACTCCTTTTTCATCATGTGGAGCCTTGTTGTAGCAAAGGAGCACTTGGGTGGTCTAGGGATCCAACATCATGGACAACCATGAAAAGGAAGAGAGGTCAACTTTTGATCTTCTATAAGGGAAGAAGAGGCACACCTTGCCCTCTAAGCTAGGGTGTCACACCCTCATGGTTACCTACCTTATATTGGTTGTGGCAAGTAGTTTCAATTTAAAAAAAAAAACTTAATACAATGAGAATATCCTTTCTCTTGTGTTCTTTGTCCATTTCTGATGTTTGCGTTGATTGGGTGAAAGGTGAAAAAATGGTCATTAGGTTTTGGTTGATTTCCCAAACTTCACTCATAAATAATCTATGTGATGTCATGATTATAACTCATAGAAAATATGACATGTATAATGATATGTCTAAAATCATCTAATGTGTTACACTACATTTGCCATATTATCACTCTCTTAATGTTGTTAATACTAATTTAACAAAAGATATCACATTAACTATTTTTATCTAGAATAGGAACTCAATTGATAAAAAGAAAAATTTAGTGGAACCACATTGAAAAAATTTGAAGAATATTGGAATAAATCATGCCTAAATTTAATAATTTGTTAATATATGTTTTATATTAAAAATAATTAATTTAAATTTTGATGATTTATTTTAATATTTTTATTCAAATTTTATAATATTTTTTTTAATTTAAAATTGATTATAACTTTTATTTGTATTTCCAAAACTTTCCAAATTTAATATAAAGAAATTCACTTTTCCCTATCTTTTCATTTTTTTTCCTTTTTTTACCTAAATAAATTAGAAAAAAACTTAAAATATGACGAGTCCACACTTTTTAAATGAAGTTTATTTGTAGTTAGGGATGACAATGAGTTGGGTTGGACACGAATAGTGCCTACCCGCTACTCGACTCTCCTAAAAAAATCAGTTCATTATCTGATCTGTTACCTGTTGGGTATCTACAAAAAAAATAGTCACATATTTTTATGCTCCTAGGTACTAAAGGATACCCACATATATTGTTTTTAATTTTTTTATTTAAATTTTTTTATTTTTAAATAAAATTATTTAAAATATAAATTAAGATAAAAAATTAATTTTAAAATATAATTTAAACAAGATTTCATAAAAAAATATGTAAATAAATTTAATTTAAAAAAAAATTGGACTATAAAATATATGTTTTAAAAAATTAATCGTTTTAAAATAACTTCAATTTTTTGAGAATAAATAAAAAATATACATAAATAAAATTAAACTCTAAAAAATCTATAAAATATTAATATTTTTCTCTCCAATAACTTTAATTTGATCACTTAATTTTATTAAAAATATTTAAATAAAATTTATTAATAATAATTAGCAAGTAGTAGATACTTGCGAGGGCGAATACCATGATATCCATATATGTCAAATCAATAAGCGGATAATTAAAACACATGTATTCATTATCCACAAATATCCGTTTAAAATATTTATTTAATACTCGTTGCAGATTTTATTCGTGGATATCCACGAGTACAAATTTTTTTGTGGTTCCTATTTGTACTAATATTGTTTATTATTTATATTAATAAACTAATTTGTTAAAAACTAAACAAATAGCGTAGAAGACGAAAGAAAATATAAAGAAAAATAAGTGAAATATAAAGTAAAAGTAGAAATATTTAATTAAAAATAAAGTAAAAAATACCAATAAATTTTATCTGTCTCCATTTTATTTTTAATCTTTCTTATCTTTATCCCAGCAAACACGAGCTTAAGATCTTAAAATATTACTACAAAGATATGGATTTATAATTTCTTTATAAGTTGAATAAGTTTTTTTATATAAAGTACATGGATTTATTAATTGTGAACTTTAGGGCAGGGCCGGCTTAAGGGCCAAGCAACTAAAACACTCGCTTTAGGGTCCAAAAAAAAGGCCCCAAATTTTTTTTAGTAATAAATATACCTCTATTAAATTAATAGGTCTTCTTTCATTGTTTGAGAAGTACAAAGGAAATGAATTTAAAAATGCATTAATTTCTGCTAAAGAAATTGCTATCGAAATGGATATAGAGCCTAAGTTTCGTGAAAAACGTATGAGTCATAGAAAGAAACAATTTGATGAAAATGTTGAGAATGAAATTGTAAAATCTCTTCAAGAATATAATTTAGAATTAGTTACTTTTTGTACATTGTAGATAAAGCAATTACCACACTTCAAAGTAGATTAAACAATTTAAAATATATGAAGATATTTTTCGTTTTTTATTTAGTGTTAAAAAATTTAAGTCATTAGACTCTATACTTTTGAAAGAAAAATGCTTAAACCTTGAAAAATCTTTAAAATATGATAATTTGTTGGACCTTGATGGATTAGATTTATTTTCAGAATTAAATATCTTAAAGGAAATTATAGAATTAGAAAATTATAAACACATTCTTAATTATATAAAAAGAAAATATTTTTTTTCAAATGCATATATAGCTTATAGAATAATGTTAACAATTCCAGTATCAGTTGTCTCAGCTCAAAGAAGTTCTTCAAAACTAAAGATAAAAAAACTTATTTAAGATCAACAATGTCTCAACAAAGATTAAACGGATTGGTCTTGTTATTTATTGAAAAAGAAATGTTAAATGAAATTAATTACGATAATTTAATAAATAGTTTTGCATCGTAAAATGTTCAAAAAATAAATTTTAAATAAAATTATAGTATATTTTAGTATAAATTTTTTTTAGTAAATAAAAAAGACCTCATTTTTTAAGTTTACTTTAGGTCTCCTAAAATCTTGAGCCGCTCCTGTTTTAGAGATTAAATTAAAATAGAAGTGTTTAAATTTGAAAATGTATATATTTATCTCCTATTCAAAATAAATAACTGAGTTCTCGGAGTGTGTAGAAAAAAAGTGAACTAATATATATTTCTCATTATTGAGTGATTTTAATAATTAATTAGGTATTCGAGGGACAAATTCAAATATTAGAAGAAATGAATACAGCCATTAGAAGAAAAAAAAATGTTGATAATAATAGCTAAGTGTTGACAATGACATTTTCACATGCAAGAAGCATAACGCTATAATTATTCAGTTCAACGTGGGGAAATTTTATATGCTAAGGAGCCATTTTTTTTTTCGAATTTATAAGACTAAACACTAACATGCACAAAGGGTGGCATTGGCAACAAAACCAGTTTAGGGTAATAGCCACATTCAATGACCCTTTTCACCATTGTTGAAAGCACATCCTTTTTTCTACCTATTTTTGTTTTTCTTTTTTCGTTAAAACACTTCACGTGATAATCTATTTCCATTGATTATTGTGAAGCATAATTAAATTATGTCCCCCTTTATAATTTTTTTTTATTATGCTTATTATTCACTTGTATTAATCAAGGTTGATATTTCTTTCAATTTATATTTGAAGCGTGTGCATATAAAATTATTCCTGTTTTATATAAGAAAATAACATAAAATGAAAATACATTTTGTTTTATATTTATTAAATGTACTTTATGTTAGTAAAATTGTAAATCTAACTCTTAAACAAGTCTAACATAATATAATAATATAAAAAAGTAATATTATGAAATAAAACTTATATGACAGTTTTTGTCCCTTTATAGCTAAAATGGATTTTGCACTTACTGAATTTGTAAAAAAGCAAACATAAGAACTGGACCTAATGATATTGGGCCTAAATCTTGGGCTTACACGAAAAATACCCAGTCGAACTTGGATTTTTTACTTACAATTAAGTCTAATTATAGGCAATTGCTTTTTGTACCCGTAAGTTCTTCATGCACTTCCATAAATTTGAAAATTTGAAAATTTCTATTAAATGAGAATGAAGGATAAGTTTGTGGTTTAAAGTTGTTTCCATATTATATAATTTGTAAGCAAAAGGTTGTTATTTCTAGATCCGAAAATTTCTATTAAATTAGAATGAAGGATAAGTTTGTGGTTTAAAGTTGTTTCCATATTATATATTTTGTAAGCAAAAGGTTATATATATCTAGATCGTATAATTTATAACTTTAAAATATTATTTTGAATTACACAATTTAGAATAATAATTTGATATTTAAAATTAGTTTTTCTATTACACAATTTGAATTTGAATTTTCATATTATACAGTCTAAAAATCATAATTATATTCTGAATTGTGTAAGCTAGAAGTCAATTTGTGTATTCTACATGGAAAGATGATGAAAAAAGTATCTCCTTTAATGGATTGTGATAAGTAAGTGAAGATATGGCCTCTATTATCCAGTTGCCAATGAATGACTATTTCCATGCATGATGCACCCATTATCAAAGAAATTGCTTGGATTACTTAATAGTATGTTTGGATGAGGCAATTTAAGAGGGTAATTCATTTATTTGAGGATTTTGAAATGCTTTGGAGTAAAATGACTTATTTGAATAAGGAAATTATAAGGAAATTGAAATTAAGGAATTTTGAGAATGTATTTCAAATAACAAAACTAATAGAATTTGAAATACCCTAAAAGAAGAAAGAAATTAAAATTCCACTACTAGCTCTGGCCAAATCATCCCAGACTGAGTCGAGTTTGGCTCACCCCAAGCTGAATCAGGTCGAGTTTGATCTAGGTCAAGTTTGACCCCTGACTGAGTCGACTAGGTCGAGTCGGATCATCATCAGTTGGGTAGAGTCAGACCATCACTGGTCGGGTCGAGTTGAGCTAACATCCATCTATAGAGTCTAGCCATCGTCAACTTAGACCGACGTTGGCTAGGTTAAGTTAGACCGACATCAGCCAGGTCAAGTCAAACCGACATTGGTCGCGTTGACACAGGCCATTATCCGTCGAGTTGTGCTGGCCAATGTTAGTCAAGTTGAGTTGAGCCGACGTTGGTCAGGTCGAGTTGGGCAGACGTCGGTCAGGTTGAGTTGGGCGAACATCAGTCAGGTCGAGTTAAGCCGACATCGGTTAGGTTGATTCGAGTAATGTCAATCAGGTTGAGTCAGGATGATGTCAGTCGGGTGAAGTTAGGCATCGACCAGGTTAATTCGGGCCTACATCAACCAACTCGAGTTGGACCCCTGTCCAATGAGTTCAGTCTGACCAACATTGGCCAGGTTGAGTCGAACCCATGTACACCTAGTCAAGTTGTGCCTCGTTCGTCAAGTTTGGTTTGAGTTGGTCAGGTCGAGCCCATGTGAGTCTTGTAAAGTCAATCCCACGTGAATCTAGTCGAGTTAGGCTCACATCCGTCAAGTCGAGTCAGGCCAATGTTTATCAAATCAAGTAGAGTCCAAGTCGGCCGAGTCGGGTCGGACCCCAAATATAATTGAAGTTATATTTAGGTCAAGTTTAGTTAGACTCATCTTAAATTAAATCATACATATATATTGAAAATTATATCATTAAATATTATTTTAATATTTAAATTTGAGTTATAATTTTTGTAAAATTTAATTTTAAAATTTTATAATTTAAAAAATGATAAATTAAATTTGATGTTAAAAAAGAACTTAAATTCATCTATCCAAACAAAAAAATTTGAAATGTAAGATATTTTAATTACATTATCCAAACAAACAATTTAAAAAATGAAAAAAATTTAATAGCAAGTTACTTAGAAATTCAATTACTTGTTGAAATTTTCCATCCAAATATATGGACCAAATGTATCCCTTAATGGACAAGTGTGATGTCATAGCCATCGATGTAATGAGGGGATGGCTTGCTTCCTAACTCTTGCCCTTTGCTCCTATCCAATTGTGGAAAAGTGAGGAGGAAAATCATACGAAGAATTGCAATGAAAATTTGTATAATGAGAAAATAAAATATTATAAATTTTAAAAAACAAGATATTTTTTTATACCCCACTTTCTTTGTTGAGTTTGAAGAAATTTGAATAGATGTTATAGTTTTTTAAAATAATTTTAATATACTGAAAATAATATATAATTGTTTAAGATTATATATATAAGATAATAAATTGTGTATAAATCATTTTATAATATATTTATATATAAAATAATTATATTTTTATCAATTTCTAATATTTTATTAATATATATTATAATAAAAGGTTACTAAAAATTAAAATAATAATATTAATAAGATAGTTATAATTTAATTATTTATAATTATATCATTTTATATTTTTTTAAAATTTATTATATCAATCAAATCATTCATACACTTTTATAAATTTTCTTTATACTTATAATAACTTTTTGATGTATTTTTTATTTTTATTTTTATTTTTTTAACTTTAATCTATATTTTAAAAAAAATTATAAATTATTTTCTAAATACATTAATATACAATTAAATTTAATCTATCACATTAATCAAATTATTCACAAACTTTCTATTAATTTCTCTTCACTTTCTCTTAATACAAACAACTTCACTTTCCACTCTCTTTCCCTGCAAATCCATCTTTTTCCACTCTCTGAAATCCCCTCCATAAAAGAAACGAAGCCTTGGAGAAGAATTTCATATTAAAGATCCCATCATTGTAACTTTGGGAGAGAATCTAGTGCCAATTTCGCAAGTGTCTTCCACCTTCCCTTCCCATGAACCAGTCCTTCATTCTGTAGCAGCATTGCTCCAAATACTCAATTCCACTCACACAGAAAACGCACCACAAACTCCTCAACTTCATTCATTATGTTTATGTTCTCTTGAAGTGTTCACACCACCAAGCTTCAACATTTGCAAGGGTCTTCTTTCCATTTCTTCTTCATTTTCATGCATAAAGAAACCTTTTTTATTGAACATTTCGGAATAGGCTTCCAAATCTAGAAGAGTTTTCTAGATTGACTAACCCAAAAGGTTTTTTATGCATAGCAATGACTTTTGGATTGTGCAAGTTAGAATACTCTTCCAAATCTAAAGATCTATTCCATATTGCATAATCCAAAAGTTACTCTTAACTTAAAACTCTTCCATACTATAGTATTCTTTCCAAAAGAAAAAATTTATTATTAAAAAAAGTTCATAATTTCTATATGAGAAGAGCATATGCTATGTTGCTTAGATTTAAGAAGTATTGTGTAGAATATCTCTCAAACTAAGGGAACTCTGTGCAAGATCCTTAGTCATAATAGAAGTAAAATGAATAAACTTGAATATAAAATTTTACTTAAAATTTTGATATTTTGAAAATCAATCAATTAATTAATTTCTTAAATAACTATTTTGACTAAAAATTATATGTTAACAATGATTTTTTTATATATTTATATTTATTGTGTTTGATTTTGGATCTACCCTTATTTTCATTGGTGATGACTATAATGATCTTGTAAATAAATTACTTATAAATTACATGAGGAGCATATATAGAGGAATAAAATTTATAGTTGCAGAAGATATTTTTTTGTGATTAGAAGATTTTATATTATAAGATTGAGTTTAATTATGTTGTGGGGATAAGCTAATAGGAATATCAATTTGAACATGTTTGAAATTAAATGACTTTTGAAGAACATATTTTGAACTATATTTCATATTTGATAATATTTTATTCAGGCTTTCGAATTTAGTTTGAGATTTTTTTACCTTTTTGCTTATGATAATAATAATAATTAAAAATGGAAATAAATAGTGGGATGTTAAATAATACAATTATTTCTTGAATCAAGATTGATAAAAATGTACAAGAGATACAAATATCATAAGCTAAATATAGAAGATAGAGAGAGGACAAGAAAGAACACACAAAATTTATACTAGTTATCAAAACGATCCTACATCTATTCTTAACTGTTCAGCCTTATAATAATTGGATTCCACTATCATGATAACAAGCGTACAACACAAGCAAAAATATACAAGACAGAAAAATACTCAATTAACTCCTTAAGATCTCAATCCACCCTCCTATCCTTTCCATTTAAGCAAATCACTAAGAACTAATAGAAACAAATAATGCTTAAGATTCATATACATTCCACATTTTTAAATACAATGATGTTCTCTCTTAAATTTACTCATTATTATAGTTTTTTAGCATTATTGTTGTATGAATGGATCTACCTCAATTTGTAACAATTCATATTCTATTTAAACAATTATTTCTTTAATAATGTTAAAACCTATAAGAAAATTATACAAAATGAAACAAGTAAGGATTATATTTAACATGATTTAAAATGAATAGTATAGTTCACAACACCACCCAACAATGAAAAAAATCTTTTAAAAATTCTAAAAATTATTTTAGTCATATTTCTAAGTGAAAATGATGATCATTTGATAACATTTTTGGCATATTTGTCTAGTGTTGATATGCTGAAGCTGACATGTCAAGGAGTAAAGGGTCTTTCCCATCAGAAGATATGTCCTTCAAAGGCATCTCTAGAGTCACTCCTGTGGTGATTGACTCCTCAGACGATGAAGATAGAACTCCTCATCCTTTCCTCACTGTTGCTCCTTTACAAGTGGCTCAACCTTCTTCTCACCGCCTACTAGATGGTGCCAACACCATCATGTGCTACAACAACAATAGATGAGTGTTTCCTGAGATTGTGTCTGTTTGGAGAATGGTAGGTTATGGGACACATATATTCCTATTTGGCACTCCTCTGAGTCTCATTGAGATGATTGCCATAGGAGTTACTTGTTGGTTCTATCCTCCTTGGATAATACCATATGCTCCACAGGACTTCTATCTCATTCATCCAGTGGACCCTCTCAACCTTGAAGAGACTAAACAATATGAAGTACGACCTTAGCACGGAGACATGTTCACTTTCAAGATGATATTGCAGATTCTTGCTTAAGAGATAGAGATGAAAAAACACGAGTGTTAAAGAGATTCTCTATGGGCTGATGCATCATTGGTTATCTGTCTACACAAGGTTGCATCTCATCCAACACAACCTTTCATGAGTGCCTAAATGCTCCTATCACCAAGTTGCCCTTCTCTTTATACAAAGGGAAGGAAGTTCTAGTAAAGAATCCTCACAAACACTGCCTTGCTTGTGATCCCCCCAAGGTTGAAGCTTTATGCCTATAAGGAAAAACGAAGAGACTCCTTAGCCTCTCGTGATCTCAGACGCCTTGCTCATGTTAAGTACATAACCGCGTTGACGTCTGGTTTGGAACCTAGAGAAAAGGATGAAGCTCACTCTATTCTTCCTCTCCCACGAGTTCCATATGTTGATCTGTGTTTCCCAAAGTCTCAATCTGGTTTATATCGTCCCAAATGAAGATTTCTCTACCCTCTCAGATGAATACAAGTTTCATTGTACTGCTGCCTTGGTATGAATTCATCTTCTACCTTCAAGCACCTACGACACTATCGTCTCTCCTCTTGAAGAATAAACGTTTGAAGGTAGAACTTGAAGCTTCCAAGGCTGCATTGGATGCCCAACATGCGCTCTCCAAGAAGCTGCAAGATGGAAGACCTACACTCGTTATCTTCTAGGGTTAGGACCTCAAGATGATCTTATGGAGGAGCTGGACTCATGTTTTAGTTGGTGCTTAATGTGACACCCCAATTTTTATAAGATTAATTAAATATTTTTAGTAAACTTCAAGATTTTTAATTTAACTAATATATTTTCTTTTTATGTGATTTTAATATATAGTATTCATGTTCATAATTATAAAACAATTGATTTTAGAATATGAGATCTTATTTAAATAAACATTAAAATCTTAGGTCATTTAGAACACCAATACTTTAAGAGATAGGAAGATAGAGTTATTCCCGTTTTTTCATAGGGCTGCTATGGTAAAACTATTGTTTCACATTCGTTCACCGTTGGATCGAGCTGAAAATTTAACAGGGGGTTCTTCACACCTAGTTATTTATTATGATCGATTGGATCGTTGATACAAAATCTGAGTAGAGATATATTCAATTCTCACAATAGCTGCGATTTTGGATTTTCATCTTCTTTGTTCTCTATTTAACAAGGGAGAGGAGAAGAGCAAAAGGGAAATTTTAGAGGATTGGGAGCACCATCTGCACATGAAAAAGGTAAGGGGAGAGTGAGAACTCACTTTGGGGTGTGAGATATCTGTTAGGTAGTGGAATTGAACCCCAATTCCTTAATTTGGGTGTGTTCTTGAAAGAGAGGTTTTCCTCTTTCATCTCTGTTTTATTCCTAATTACTCTTGTATGTTCTTTATGATGCAAATTGAAAAATAATATGTGTAATTTCTTAATTTGATAATATTTTGATTGTTTAACCCAATTCATTATTTTAGGTGTGTTCTTGAAAGAGGGGTTTTCCTCTTTCATCTCTGTTTGATTCCTAGTTACTCTTATAGGCTCTTTATGATGTGAATTGAAGAATAATATGTATAATTTCTTAATTTGATAGTATTGTGATTGTTTTGGAACACCTTAAGGATTCTTGTGATACTCTATGAAGGGGATGAGTTAAGGGTGATATAGTTTTAATGATGAATGAAGGATAATGTGTGTTAATTGAATATTATTATACTGTTTTATCCATTGATTATGATAAGAGTCATGTGTTAAGTGATTGTGACAGGTGATATAGTTTTAATGATGAATGAAGGATAATGTGTGTTAATTGAATATTATTATACTGTTTTATCCATTGATTATGATAAGAGTCATGTGTTAAGTGATTGTGATTGTAAATGTGAACTTATGTGAAAGGAAATGTGTATGAGTGTATAAGAAGTCCTTGGACTTATGTGAACATGCATCATAATGTGAGATCATAACTTGAGATCATAACGTGAGATCATTGTGTATCACTTTTGCGGTCAAGTGTGATATGATATTGGCGCCACATGCATCGTAATGTGAGATCATAATGTGAGATCATAACGTGAGATCATTATGTATCGCTTTTGCGGTCAAGTATGATATGATATTGGTGTCACATGTATCATAATGTGAGATCATAAAGTGAGATCATAACGTGAGATCATTGTGTGTCGCTTTTGCAGGTCAAGTGTGATATGTGATTGACACCACATGCATTCATCATCATAGTGTATATACGGGTACGACATGCATTGTATATGATGCAATTATGATATGGATATGTTGAGCTTATGGATAATTACTGTTGAAGTTAAATTAATTTGTTTCTCATGTTTGGATATGATTAAGTATTGATTAATTGTTTGTTGTGTGAAACTATTCTGCAGTAATTTTACACCGCAACCTGAGTGAGATATTTCTCACTCCCTTTGTTTCCTTGTCGTGTTTTTCCTTTTGTATTGCAGGTGATCTCCAGTTTGATGTAGTGTTCATAGGATTACTCTGATAGGATATGTGACACCGGGATAGAAATAGAAAATTAGAACTTTTGTTTATTTATTTTTAATTAAGACTTTAGTTGGTTTATCTTACATAATGTAATATTATTAGTGAATGTGAATCTTTCACCCTATGTACACTATTATTATAGATTTTATTAATTATGAGGTTACTTATAAATGTGTTACTTTTATTCTTATAATATACGATGTGGGGTAGAGGGTGTCACACTTAATCCAAAGGGAGAGTAGTTTGTGTTGAAGAGTTTTTTCAAGAACAGTAGATGCTGAACGAAGCCTAGAAGATTAGCCTACGGGAGAAGATGATCAAGTTTAGGGGGAGCTCATAAAGTTTAGGGGGAGTTCTTTTGTAAATTCTTGATTAGTGCTTTTGTAATTCTTTGAATGGACAATGTTCTATAATGTCTGATTCTTTTATTTGTTGTCTTCTTTTATCCAAAGTCTTGAATTGTACTCAATATGAACATAAGACTATATCACTCTGATATAGATCTATATGAATAAAATACGTCTTTGAGATCATCATAAGAAAGTTTGATTACTTATCAAGCTGTTTTATGCTTATTTGATATCCTATGATAAAAATAGTTTGAAAGGTATCTTCTGAGAAAACTTGATTTGATAAAAATCCTTTACAAAAACTCTTGCCCTTTAAACTTAATTGTATTAAGCATCAATAAAAAATGGGAGATTGTTAGGAAAAAGTCCAACATCCTTTAGGGTTTTGAATATATGCTTAAAAATAATGAAGCTTAAAAAGCAAAAGATGTTGTATCTGACAAAGGATGCTTAGTTTGACAGATGATGCTTAATCTAACAGACGATGTTTAGTCTAACAGATGATTATTCTTTTTCATCAAATCATGTACATATCTTTTGACAGATAATATGATTCCACGTCATCTGATCCTAAGATCTTCTTGATCAAATGATATGCACATACATCATTAAGTTCATCGAACATCCTTTTTGTGCAAGAGCATTCTTCTAGGTAAGACAATCTCATGTCCCCTATTAGTGCGCCTCAAAAGAAGGGCCAAAGTTGTTTTAGTTCACCGAATTCTTGAGAAAAGCAGTTTGTCAACTCTTGAAGCACACCTACCCCTGTATGAAAGTTATCATTCACAAAGAAAGAAGTAAAGCTCCTTGCTCAATGGAAGATAAGTGCAACAAGCTATCTGGAGTTGCACCAAAAGAGGGACATGCATTTAAAGTACTTTACATGAAGTCTCTTTAGATGATAGAAGATTGAGTTGTTGAAGCCAACCTAAAGCTAGAAGATGTCATAAAAGGACTCCAACAACTAGTTGCCTTTGAGTACTATGTAAGAGTCTCCTTTAAAGGAAGATAAACAAGAGAAGCATTCAAAAAGAAAGAACGGTGATCTTAAGTCAGTGTTATCTTTGTGTTTCTCCTCTTCATCTTTGAAAAGCTTTATAAGAACACTTTGTGTGTTTACCTAAATCTAGAAGGATATATAAATCTTTCTATTAAATGCAAACACCTTCTAGACTAGCATTCTAGTGGTTGAAAAATCACATCCTTTTTGTAAAAAGTTTGTTAAGCCAGAAGTGACTTTTTGTGAGAGAACACTTGGTTAAGCTAGAAGTGGCTTGTTGAAACTAATACTTGAACATGTTAGTCAGAAGTGGCTACGAGCCAAGCAAATACTTGTATCTTTGCAGCGTGAGTCTGCCTAATGGAACTCAATTTGGTTTATTGAGAATTGGACGTAGTTTATGGATATAAGACGAACCAATATAAATATTTTTGTGAAGTATGTATTTTATTTATCTTCCTTCAATTACATTTTATTATCATGTCTAACTTAAAGGGAGACTTTATTTTAAAATAAAGAGATTTTATAACTTATTTTCATCAACAGACTCTGTATGTCTATTGAACTCCAATTATCGTCAGGTAAACCTTTTTAACAGTCAATAATCAAAATATTTACCAAAAATTTTCTAAAACACAATTCAACCTTCCCTTCTTGTGTTTTACTTATTTTTCACAATAAGTGACTTCAAATAAGTGTAACCTAATTAATTAGTATTTACCTTAAAGAAGAAGTTGAATATGATATTGTTAAATATCATGGATGGTATGGTATAACTCTACTAGTAGGTTGGACAAGGAATTCGTATTCCAAGCTAGTGAAAATGACTTCTTTAACGATGGTTCTAAACATAATACAATGATAGTTCAAGAACGGTTGTTGATAAAGACATCATTAAAACATTAGGTTTTTTATGACGGTTTGGACTATTGTCTTATGTCTCACTTTTGACGATGGTTATTAATGAGAACCGTCATTGTATCTTTTTTAAAAACATAATTTATTTGTTCTAGTTTTCTCGGTTACACAATTGCATAAAGATTTTTACAACCAACAAATTTCTCAACTATTAAAAACATAAACCAAGCTCAACTAAAAACAATTAATCATCACAAAATAATTTTTAAAAAAATTAAAAAATACATGAGAGATAGACCTACTTGGTTTGTGGGTAATGCTTGGGTGAACACTGCGTGGTGTTAATACCAAAGCATTGCATGGTGGCAGGAGTCCTTTACAACAGTGATACTAATACATTAGAGAGAAACATGTGACAACCAAAAACACGACACACTGAAAGAGAAGCATTGTAGCACTATGAAGCCACTAGAGGGAGCTGCAAAATTGCCAAAGAGAGGCACATAAAAGAGTGTTATGTGAAAGCATCGAAGAGAGGCTGACGAAATTGTAGAAACGAAACAGTGGCGAGAGAGAAAGAAGGAAGAAATAACGTAAATGAAAGAATGCAAGTAATTGTACAAAGGAAAGAACATGAAAAATCTATATAAACAAACTATACACTGACAGTTGCTAACTAACCATTATCATATAGGGTTCGTGATGACGGTTATCAGAATAACTGTCATTGTAGACCCATACAACGATGATTTGTTAGCAACTGTCGTGTATAGTTAATAAAAGTTATAAAATTATTACTACATAATTATCGATGACGATTTTGAGAAACTGTTATTATTTAGTATTGTAAAACTGTTATTTTGCACACTTTTACACTAGTAAATATTTACAACATACTGTAATTAAAAAATTACAAAAGCATTGAAGATACCAAATATACATGTAGTACAAAAAAATCTAAAACATGAATTACTTAAAAAAGAAAAAAGAATTTAGATAAAAATAAAAATTGTAAAGTTCTTAATTTAAATATATTATGGAGATAACCACATAAATACTATTTTATTAAAAAAATAATATTATGAGAGAACCTAATATGTTCAACTCCAAGTATTTTATAAAGTAAAAACAAAAACTTAACTCAAAACTTTTTATAAAACAATTCAAAGTATAAAACCAAATGCATGATGAAGTTGATGTACTTATAGATGAAGTTTTAAATTAGAATTAGTATAAGTGATTGCTCACTTAATAAATAAAAAAATAATAATATGACCCTTCAATAAATATTTGTCTAGGATATTTAATATACATTTATTTATATAATATTAAATAATGATTAACTAATTTAAACATGAATTTATCAATTAACCATGCTAATTAATAACATTAATATAAGCATTCACAACTATTTTGATGGAGTAATAATAAACTAATTAATAACATTAATATAAGCATTCACAACTATTTTGATGGAGTAATAATAAAATGATTTATACTGAAAATATTATACATATAAAATAAAACACTCACCCAATCTAGCATAGTAAAGGGTGTATAAAATGTAAAACAAAAATAAATAATAATAGTAATAATAATAATAATACTTTTTCTAAATTTGGATAATAAACTGATAATTTCCTTTTCACTGAAGAAAAAAGTTCTATTTTTTTAACGGCTCCCACAATGTTTTTTCTTTCTCAACCCTACTTATCTACCTAGTTAAACTACACAAAACCATTTTTTGCCACCACTTTTCTCCTCATTTTCTTCTTTCTCAGTCTCTACTGAATCAAAAGGAAAAGAAACATGATTAAGTGTGATCCGTTTTTTATAAAATTAAGATGGTCTGATTGGTCATTACAATTTCTTTTGAGAAATTTCTTATCTTGATATGCTGAAATCTATGTATGTATTGGTTGTGGCAGGAATAGGTGGAGCATAAAATTTCCTGGACAAACAATAAAAAATATATTTCTCAAGGTAACAGGTGTTGGAACATCCGAAGACAACCTTAACTTGCTATCATATGCTTCCATGTGGACTGTAGCAGGCCAAATTACTCCTCTGCCCTTCCCAACTGGACCAATAACAGCACATTCAGTAACCCACTGTAGATAAAATAAAAAAGAGAAAAAAAAAGGGAAAAAAAATTGAAAAAAAAAGGAAAGAAACAAACAAACAAAGAAACTGGCATTTGTCAGCGAGAGAGATCAGAGAGAGAGAAAGTAAAAGTCAAATAAAAAGCAGCAGATGGACCAGTCAATGCTGGTGACTCACTTCCCAAGGCACCAATCTCCAGTCTCATTCTCCACACGTCGCCTCACCATCCTGTGACGTTATCATTCTCCCTGCCCGCACTGCCCGTTCTGCCCGACCCCTATTAGGTAAGTACCCAAGTACACCCTTCACCCCTTTACCCACACGCTTTCTTTCTTTCTCTCTCTCACATACACAGTCTCTCTCTTCCATCTTCTTTCTCTCTCTAGATTCTCGCACTTTCCCTCTTCCCACATCCAAAGGCGGCTCCCAATTCCTTCCTTCTTTCCTTCCTTCGATTGTTCCTCTTTCGCATTTTTCTTCGGCTGGATCCGATTCTCCCAATTCGAATTTCCAGAACTCAGTCCTCGCTAGGGTTTCGGGGAAGCATGTTTGTAGAGCTAGGGTTTTTCGCGGATCTAGGGTTTCGCGGTTTCTGAGGGCTTCCGGTGTGGAATTAGGAGGGGATTTGATGGTACGCGTTGGGGAAAATGCAAGGCTATGCATGGACGTGGAGGTGAGAAGGGGAAGGGGACTCGGCACATGTGGAAATCCCCCACACGTGGCGACTCGTCTCTGAACGCCGATGTTTCTTCATCTTCTTCTTCGTCGTCGTCGACAGTGAAGTCATTCTTTAAGGTATTGGGTCACGATTGTGTTTTAATTTTTCGTTTTCTTCGCTGTAAGGAAAAGCTGTAAATGATTCTGTATGTCTCACACCGCTTATGTGAATTAATGTGGAAATACATTGTATGTTTTATGATGAGCGTGTTGTGTGTAAGTATGTGTCTACAGATGGGATTAAGATGGAAACTGCTGAATTCGGAACCAAAATGCGTTTAATAAGTCCCTTTTCGAACAATCAGGAATTTAGGATTAGAGTTATTATTTATTTATTGGTGGATATACTTCTCAACCAGCACCGTTGAATGGAGTAGACCACATTTCTTGCCATTACTGCAATAGTTTGATTTTAATTGTTCTAACTTTTAATTTATGCGGGGGGAGGGGGTTGATATGCCTCTTTATCGGAAATAAGCATCATAGGCCACAAAAAATGCTTGTTTTTGTGTCATTTATTGTTGTTGTGTGATCACCGGGATCTCACTCGTTAGGATGAGACTATTGTTATTTTTTATTCAGTGTCTTTTTGTCTAGGAGTGTGAAATCACCTGGTTCAATGGCTGTATCGTACTAATATCTGCAAGCTTATGTCATTTTGATGTCTGGTTAACACGATTGTTCCCTGACTGGAGATATGTGTTTGTATCCTGTATGTTACTCTCCTCCATTTCAATCTGTCATCATCCCGAAGTTTTACCTTGATTCAAATTGTTACTTCTGTAAGTCATGAAAGTGTTAGTATTTTACTTTATTTTTTAACTCATATCATTGTCTTTTAGTATTTCTACTAATTAGAATGAGAGGCCAGCAATGGAGTAGAAGGATAAAATAGTCTGTTGTACTTGTATTTTCCTAAAGTTGAGGGTATATAATGACTTCCTTAAAACACTTTTTATGTTAAAATTAGCTCTTTTTACAAAGGGTAATTAACTGAGAAATTATTAATTGATTCCATTTGTAAGTCTGTCTGTTTTACTCTATTTTTCGGTCCTTCATAAGTGGTTATAAGTGAACACTTCTACTGTTGTGCTCTAGTCTCCATGTTCTGAATATGCATAGAACAATCTATAGTGCTGATGCATTAAAGGATGTAGCAAGAGAAGAGGTCCAGATACTGGGCCAGTGATTGAAAGGACCTAGAATGAGTTAGGTAGCCAGGTGAGGTGGTTGGTGGTTTACATTGGAGAATGGTTCACGTGAAGAAGGCAGGATTTGGGAGGCTGTGTGTGTCTGTGGGAGTATATATAGATTTAGATACAGTTGTAAATAACAGTGTGAATCAACATTGTGGTTTGTTTGGCCTATGATTGTGCAGTGAATATACATCCCTGAGGAGTTTAGGTTCTGGCCTTTTCGAGTCACTGTAAAAGCTCTTTGAGCTCCTTTTTAAATTTAATTAAATTCTTTTAATCAAAATTCCAATCTTGGTTTCTATAGTACCACCATACTTTTAACTTACTTGAAACCCCCTTTCTCACATGATTTTTTTTTTGAAGCTTTACTTCAGGTTTAGTGGTGATTTTCTTGCTTCTTCTATTAAACTTGCTTTAATTCTAATGCCAAAGAAGAATGTGTACTTATGAATATTCTGTTTAAGGGAGCAGCTGTTGAATAAGTGTAAAAATAAATAATGGGAATACCTAATATGACTTATTCTAGATGCAAAGCACTGAGATATTCTGCTTCTTTTGATTGAATTTTAATAGTTCACTAAGGATTTCCTATCTTCTCAAAATATAGGACGGTCGCAAAATTAGTGTTGGTGAATGTGCTCTTTTCAAACCATCTGAAGATCGCCCACCATTTATTGGTATAATTCGTTATCTGACAACTGGCAAAGATAGAAAGTTGAAGTTTGGTGTTAGTTGGCTCTATCGATCCATTGAAGTAAAACTCAGCAAGGGTGTGCCATTGGAGGCTGCTCCAAACGAAATCTTCTACACCTTCCACAAGGATGAGATTGATGCTGAAGCGTTGCTCCATCCTTGTAAAGTTGCATTTCTTCCTAAGGGTGCTGAATTTCCACCAGGGATTTCTTCATTTGTGTGCAGGAGGGTTTATGACATTGCAAACAAGTGTCTATGGTGGTTAAATGATCAAGATTATATTAATGTAAGTTTCTGCTCTCTGATGTTCCCATATGTTATAATTTTTTTGTAGTGCTCAGTCTTTTTGTCCTCATCGTCTCAGGATTGTCAAGAAGAAGTAGATAAACTATTATACAGGAATTGTGTAGAAATGCATGCAACAGTGCAGCCAGGTGGCCGATCTCCTAAGCCTATGAGTAGTCCAACATCAACATCACAGTTAAAATCTGCTTCAGATAGTGTCCAGAATAGTACTTCTTCGTTTCCATCCCACATTAAGGGGAGAAAAAGGGAAAGGGCAGATCAAGGCTCGGAGTCTGTCAAGCGAGAACGATCAATAAGAACTGAGGATGGGGATTCTGGTAATTTCCGGCATGATAACATTTTCAAGACAGAGATTGCAAAAATTACAGAGAAGGGAGGGCTTGTTGACGGTGAAGGAGTTGAAAAATTAGTGCAGCTGATGGTTCCTGATAGAAATGAGAAGAAGATAGATTTAGCTAGCCGGTCATTGCTTGCAGCTGTCATTGCAGCAACAGATAAGTTAGATTGTCTTAGTCAGTTTGTGCAGCTAAGGGGTTTGCCTGTATTTGATGAATGGCTCCAAGAGGTCCATAAAGGAAAGATTGGTGATGGTGATAAATCTGCTGAGGAATTTCTGTTGGTATTGCTTCGGGCACTTGATAAGCTTCCTGTAAATCTTCAGGCTTTACAAACATGCAACATTGGAAAGTCTGTGAATAATTTGCGAACTCACAAAAACACTGAAATTCAGAAGAAAGCAAGAGGTTTAGTTGATACATGGAAGAAACGCGTTGAAGCTGAAATGAACATAAATGATGCAAAGTCTGGTTCCGGTCCCAATGTCCACTGGCCTGCCAAATCACGTCCTTCTGATGTTGGTCAAGGTGGGAATAGACATTCAGGTGCATCATCAGATGTTGTCATGAAGAGTTCAGTTACACAGCTTTCTGCATCCAAAACTGCCTCCGTGAAGATTGTTCAGGGAGAGAATATTACTAGATCTGCATCAACATCTGCATTTCCGGGGCCTGCAAAGTCAGTGCCATCACCTGCAGCTGCGGCTGCAAACTTAAAAGATGGCCAGCCTCGTATTGTTGCTGTTAATGGAGGTTCTGATCTTCCCATGGCAAATGCAAGGGATGAGAAAAGTTGTAGTTCTAGTCAGTCGCACAACAACAGTCAATCTTGTTCTAGTGACCATGCTAAAACTGGAGGTCACTCGGTAAAGGAGGATGCCAGAAGCTCTACTGCTATGAGTGCAAATAAGATATCTGGAGGCTCTTCACGACATCGGAAGTCCATGAATGGATATTCAGGTTCAGCTCCATCTGTAGGGCAAAGGGAAACTGGATCAAGTAGGAATTCCTCCTTACACAAAAGTTTAACTTCGGAGAAAATATCTCAACCTGGATTGATGGATAAGGCAGTTGATGGAACTTCTCTTGAGGGGAATATTCCTAAGCTGATTGTTAAGATTCCAAACCAAGGTAGAAGTCCTGCACAAAGTGTCAGTGCTGGTTCTTTTGATGATCCTACAATCATGAATAGTCGAGCCTCATCCCCTGTTCTTCCGGATAAGCTTGATCAGTCTGATCACAGCCCAAAGGAAAAAAACGACCTCTATCGAGTGAATATTGGCTCAGATATTAATACTGAATCTTGGCAGAGCAATGATTTTAAAGACGTATTGACTGGCTCTGATGAGGGTGATGGATCACCTGCTGCAGTTACTGATGAAGAGCAGTGTCGGACTGGCAATGACTCTAAGAAGGCATTGGAGGTATCAAAAGCTGCTTCATCATCATCTGGAAATGAAAATAAAGCTGGCAATTTGCAGGATGCTTCATACAGCTCAATAAATGCTTTAATTGAAGGTGTCAAATACTCTGAAGCTGATGATGGTGGAATGAATCTTCTTGCTAGTGTGGCTGCTGGAGAGATATTGAATTCCGAATTGGTAACTCCAGCTGGATCTCCAGAAAGAAACACAGCTGCTGTTGAACAGTCATGCACAGACAATGGTGTTAAGTCCTCTGAAGAAAATCTTGTTCGGGATGAATGCCAATCAAATAATGGTCTTGATGGTGAACATAAGAATCTGGGTTCTGTAACAGGTGATCTAGCGGCAAATGATGAAAGTGATTCTGATTTTAAAGCTCCTGGAGGGAAAGCTGCAAGAGAGCTAAACAAGCATGTTAATGCTTGTAGTACGGATTTGCCACAGGTTACTGAAACTACTTTGGAAAGCAAAGGAAACTTAAATGAAAAATCTGGACCTACTTTGCTGGGTGGCCTTTCTGAAAATTCTGTACAAGATGCTAGAGATGATGACAAAAGCAAGAAGCTCCCGGAGGTTGTTCTGGGAATGAATGCTGGTGAAATTCATAATAAGGTCAGTTGTGTTGAAGAAGTTGAGGCGGAAGCAGCTAAAAAATTCTCACATAAAACTGTGGAAGGGAATCTACAGAGTGATAACTGTACTGCTGATGGATCAAGTGGTGGTGGACAGATAGTTAAAAAGCCTCCTGCTATACTTGTGCAGCCTGATTTGGCAAGAGGAAAAGATGATAATGTACTCCATTCTTCTGGTTATACTGTTGAAAAGGTTCCTAAAGACTTCACTGAACAGGAATCTGAAAAAACTGATGATGTTGATGCTGAGAATCATGTTAATCAGTCTAAACATAAAAGAAATGAGTCTGAAAGTGATGCCTTGACGATGCCTGAGAAAAGAGGTTTATGTTCTACTGTGACTGGTCTTGTTGCTGAACATGTAGAGGAGAATTTAGAAACGAAAAAGGTTCATGACCAACCTGCTAGAGAGGATCTTCCTGAAGATTCACTTCGTTCACAAGAAATGGATAAGCATCTTGATTCTAAAAGATCAAAATTGACTTCCACAGAAGCAGAGGATGCTGAGGAGTGCACCTCTACCACTGCAGATGCTTCTTCCATGTCTGCTGCAGCTTTGTCAGATGTGGATGCAAAAGTTGAATTTGATTTAAACGAAGGGCTCAATGCAGATGATGGAAGATGTGAGTTCAACAGCATTGCCACTTCTGGATGTGCACCTGCTGGTCGATTGATCAGTCCTGTGCCATTTCCTGCTTCATCTATGTCTGGTGGTATTCTTGCCCCAGTCACTGTGGCTTCTGCTGCAAAGGGGCACTTTGTGCCTCCTGAAGATTTATTGAGAAGTAAAGGGGAAATTGGTTGGAAGGGATCAGCTGCCACCAGTGCATTCAGGCCAGCCGAACCCAGAAAAGTTATGGAAATCCCTCTTGGTAGATCAACTACACCTATACCTGATGCTCCGGCTGGAAAGCAGAGTCGAGCACCATTGGATATTGACTTGAATGTGGCTGATGAAAGAATACTTGATGATATTTCTTGTGCTCGTCATGCAAATTCTATATCTCTTGCAGCTGATTGTCACGATCCTGTATGCAGTAAAATACCATCACCCGTTCGTGGCTCTGGAGGGCTTGGTCTTGACTTGAACCAAGCGGATGATGCTTCTGATATGGGCATTAGCTTGAGTAGTAATCATAAAATAGATGTGCCAACTATGCAGGTGAAGTCATCATTGGGTGGTCCACCAAATAGCGAAGTGAATGTCCACAGGGACTTTGATTTGAACAACGGACCTTGTATTGATGAAGTCACCACTGAATCCTCATTGTTCTCTCATCATGCCAGAAGCAGTGTGCCATCTCAATTACCTGTTTCTGGACTTAGAGTGGCTACTGCTGAGCCAGGCAACTTCTCTTGGCTTCCTTCCAGTGGCAACACCTATTCTGCTGTCACAATATCTTCAATTATGCCCGATAGAGGGGATCAGCCTTTTTCTATAGTTGCTCCAAATGGGCCACAGAGGTTGTTGGCTCCTGCTACTGGTGGCAACCCATTTGGACCTGATATTTATAGGGCCCCAGTATTGTCATCTTCTCCGGCAGTGTCATATCCGTCTGCTCCATTTGAATATCCTGTCTTCCCTTTCAACTCAAGCTTTCCTCTTCCAACAGCTTCTTTTTCTGCTGGATCAACTACTTATGTATATCCAACATCGGCCAATCGGCTTTGCTTTCCTGCAGTAAATTCACAGTTAATGGGGCCTGCTGGCACGGTTTCGTCTCATTACCCCAGGCCGTATATTGTTGGTCATACAGAAGGTAGCAATAGTGGTAGTGCTGAGACCAGTAGAAAATGGACAAGGCAGGGTTTAGATCTTAATGCTGGACCTGGGTGTTCAGACATGGATGGGAGAGATGAGAGTTCGCCTCTTCCATCTAGGCAACTTTCTGTTGCTAGTTCACAGGCCCTAGCTGAAGAGCAAGCAAGGATCCAGCTTACAGGTAGTGTTCGCAAGAGGAAGGAGCCCGATGGTGGGTGGGATGGCTACAACCAATCCTCATGGCAATAGCAATCTGTAATCATACAATCTGATGACCACAAATGCTTGTAAGTGTTTAGTTTTGTATATTTAAATATTTGTAACACTTGGTCACTTGTGGGAGAAGATCTGAAAATATATCCTGTGTCATGCTGATGTAATTCAGTGGAGGTTGTTACTTTTTTCGTTAAGAAATATATTTAAATGATAATGGAATAAATGCTATTGCAATTTCTCTGTGGGCAGTCTTCTGACCCATTTTCATTGAGAAATCCTGCTCCTTTGGAGCCCACTGTGGCTCTCATATTTTTCGTTGATTTTGCTAGTTTTTTTCACTATTTTTTCCTTTTATGTTTCTTTGGTGATTCTCAATTAAATGTTGTCATGCCGCTGAAGTTGTTGTATGCTAAATGTGTTGTGTCTGGAGTGATTTGTGGATATGGGCAATGGTCAATTTCCAGAGATCGTCTAATTAATGCTTTTGGGGGAATTGGGTGGTAAGTGGCGCGCCTGATTATGCTAGTCTCCGGCCCCCGTTCCTTTAGTTTATCAAATATATATAAAAGGAATCTTTGGGAGGGGAAATAGTTTTATCCCTTACATCATTTCTAGGTGGCCCGATCAATTTTTCCTTTGTAGGCAGGGGGGACCGTACTTTTTGCATCTATATCTAGTGGACCAAAACTTTCCCTTCTTACTCAGCCCTTCCAGTAATGCAAGTTGGGTTGTAGAACTTCGTCCAGTCCAACTCTCTCTGTTCAGATGCTAAATTAAAATCTTTGCTTTTCCTTTTCATCTCTTGCTCTCGCGTGCGTACATCCCCCCCATATATATATATATATATATATATATATATATATTACACACACTCACACATAGATATATACATAGATAAGATGCTAGCTGGGCCTGGGAACCAACAAATTTTGGCACCTGAGTTCCTCGGTCTGCTGTGATCGATACATGTTGGCTCTATACCAGTTTCCTTTACGTTTACTCATTAAACTTTTTGGTATAATTTCTCCTTGATTTTGTTGATAATTGCAACGGGTTGCCATCGCCAACCTTAGCTAGCGTCGTGTATTCATTATCACTGGAATTTTGTTTTTTTATTTAGTCGTTTAAATTTAGCGTTCCTAATTTTTTTGCTCGATTTATAAAATCAAACCTGGAACACTGATTTTAATTTAGAAAACAAAAAGAAAGTATCGGAAGTCCTCTTTAGATATATTGAGAAAATACGAAACTAAATTTAGAGGATAATGTAAGATTTGCGATAAGTTTAAGTTGTCGTTTTTCTGGATCTGTCGAATTCCATGTGTTTGAAAAAAATTTCTATCCACGCGCTCCAGTCTGTATATCATTACTGTTTGTTAATGTTGTGCGATGTAGTGTAAGAATTTTCGGTGCCATTTCATTGTCAATGTAAAGTTGGAAAAGGGTATAAGCGGAATGAGATTGACCTGGTTCTAGGTTGTGTAAAAGGGGGGATTAGCCGTCGTTTTCTATGAAATAATTAAATTGGAAACAACTTAAGCAAGCCGGTTTAAAGATATTTTATTATTTTGATTAGTAATTTTTAAAAATTGTTTTCAATATCAACGGAGCAAAGAAATTATTTTTTAAAATTGTGTATTAAAAGTTAGACATCGATAAAATAATTTAGATAATATTATCATTAAATTTGTTCTAAATAAAGGATTTCTAATTATTAAATAAATGTGAATGTAAAATTCATGCATATAGAAATTTTAAATATAAAAAGAAAATCAGTGAACAGAAATTAAAATTGATTTTTTTACAAGTTTTTTAAACGAAGATGAATAAGATTGAATATAGAGAAAATTTATTTTAAAAGTAATATAAATTTAAAGTAGTAACCAATAAGGGATTAATAAAAGTATACGCCAAGATTAAAATGAAGTAAAAGAGTAGAAATTACTGAAGAAATAATAATATATGGAAAAACATAACTCGGTAAATATGAATATAAACACTATTGCCTTTTTTATTATTTTTATTTTCATCTTTTTAGAAATGGGTCTTCACTAAAAATGTCGCATTTAATCCCTACACGGATTATTCTACCTGGTTCCTGAAGTACATCTTCGTATCTCTAATCTATGAAAAGCATTGATTTTAATAGAGTTTTATTGGCGTCTTTTTATAAGTATTTTAAAAATCTTTAATCACTTTTTACATTAGTCATCGAAGACTTTACATATTCTCAAATTAAAATTTCGCAGCTTACGGAAGAAGGAATCTCTTTATGTTAAGTTACGGAAACTTTCATAAATTTATTTGAGTAATTTTTGAAGAGAAAAAAAATTATAAATTGAAATTAGTTGATGTACAAATTGAAAAATAGAAATTTAAATGTTAAATCAGAATTTCTTTTAGAAATTAATTTATATTTCATCTTTTCTTAAAAGTATTTATACAAAAACCTGCCTATACAACAGATCCATTGTAAGCTTTCTTTTCTTTAATTGAAGATATGTAGTCGGAGGCCCAGATTTTCTTAGAAGGCGAAAGAAACGACTAGAATAAAACCATGCCTTTCTCAAATAGCTGCATGCATAATAAACTGCTGATATTCGTCTATTGAGAACAATGAAGTTACTTCGAAATTAGAACTTTTTTATATAAAGATTTTCAACAATACAACAATTCAGCACGCTTTAGCCAGTATTAATCATCTGAAAAGCTAACTTAGCATAGCACCAGATAATGGCTCCTGATATATGTACACTGAAACTAGATCATGTTCAAAGAAAATAATATAAATAAATGGTAGCTAGCCAACAAACTCACTTTGTGCCTTCTTTACATCCTATAGGGTGCAACTGTTTTATACTTGCTCAATACATAAAATCCTATCCTGAAATCCAATTCAAAACAACCAAATGTAAGTACCTGTACTGCAAAATCCACCTAACTCATTATAATTCAACTTTGATATTCTTCTACAAGGCGTTAACACATTTCTCCCCCTACCAAGTCAAACCTTTGCATCTTTCATTTAAGACGAACAATGTTCCTTCCACACAGCACGTTTCTGCATTTTCACTAAGATAGATCAAATCCAAGCACATAAAGTTATGAAAACTAATTACAATCTGCAACTATGACTTGAGTACAATTTTATCATGTGGATATATACATATATTTTTCTCACACTATAACTGCCACTAAACAACACAAGAATAGTACACTCCCTTTAATAAACTAAGGTGGTTTAATGGGAGTCGCCACGTTATTCATTATTGTTTTCCTCAAGTGTAGGTAACCTAACCTAACCAGTTATTAAATATTTTATCAGTTGTTGATTCTCAATAAATTTTGGGTGAGTACAACCAACCAATAAAATATTTGACTGCTAAAGTGGATTTCAATGAGAGTTCAAAATTTAAAATTGTTGAAATGGAAATAGTGTGGTGTCAAAGGAAAAGTGTAAGCCCCCAACAAAAGAAATATGTAAAACTGTTTAATATATAATACGGAAAAAGTGCACTGACAGGAAACAGCCTCGTGGTTTTTTCTTCCTCTTCTCGTTTTGCTTTTGTGGAGGCTTGATGACCATTCTTATTGCAGCATCAAAAACTCCCTTCACATTCTGCAATGGTATTACGGATACATTTGGTTTCAGGCAGAATATTTGTGAAAACATCAAAGTATCTGCAAAACTGATGAAAAATATCTGGCATACCAAAATTGAGACACACCAATAGTAGACCTAACAACAAACACATCAAATGAGTAAAACTAAATGATATTTGCTCCATTTCACAATTTTTTACAGCTATAAAAGCATCTAATTAGAGTAATGGTGTTCTGGCACCTTTTGGATAATTTTACAAATATTAGCCAACACCATCTCCATCCAAACAACTCACTTTTACCTTTTGACGTTCTTAAATTAAATGGATCTCATAATCAGTTATTATTAGCCAAGTTTACTTTTTATAATTTAGCAAGGGTTTTTCTTCTTGCACCTCACAGGTTTCTTGTAGCACTTTCCATACACTTCGGACGGTATGAAATACATTTTAGAATCTGTCCAAAAAATATGGAAAGTGCTAGAGAAATTGGGTCCATTAAGTAACTCACTTCTCCAATCCAACAATTCTAAACTTTATTAAATGGGTCCATAAGTAATCCCACATCGTTCTTACATTGCATTTCATCAACTTTTTTTAATAATTATTTGATATATGAAACAACAAAATAATAAAACATAGCTAAAAAACTATAGCTATATCGCATGAATGACATTATAGCACACCATCCACACATGACCCACCAACCATAATTTATTTTATTTTAAATTGCATTCCTCTGCAAGATGCATCATAGGTGGGGAGTATAGTTTTCTTCATATGATAACATGTCGTATTTTTTCTTATGCAAACAATTTCAAGAATAAGATGGTACTATAAACATACCTGTTGAGTTTTTGAGCTGCATTCGATATAATAGGTAGCTCCAATCTGTTTACGGAGTTCCTCACCCTAGTAATGAACAAAAGAGTCAGCATTTTATAAAAATCATTGGCTGTTGAATTCTATACACATTTAGTGACGGAAGATTTGTACTTGCTCAGTAGTCACGGGCTGCAAGCCTGGATGATCAGCCATATAGTGCTTGTCTTCCCGAAGATCTGCATGAATATCATACACATAGTAGTACTACCACCATAAATTGAACATTGATATCCAAATTGTTTTCATTTTCCCTTTTACTTTTACAATCCAATTAGTTGCTATAATACCAATATTCTGTTCACCGCATATGAAAGAGAAATATCATCTGAAATAGAAGCTATGTCGCAGTACAAGTTATGTTTTAGGATGTGATGAAATAAAAAATCGCAATGATTACATCTTCTGTAACAAGAGACTGAAATTGTTTGATCAAAATACTAAATTATGCAAACTGTCAAATGAATCAATATAAAATAAAGGAGAACAAGATTAATTGTTGACTAATCAACATTCCGCCTCATGAAGTAATTGTCATGAGGCTTCTTTACCATGACCCAAGTTCTTTATTATTACTTCTTAAATTTTGGTGAAAAAGATTAGGCTTCCTTTTGTGAGAGGGATGATCCGATATTGATCAATTAATTAAAGGGATTAGAACATTTAAGCTACACTATGACAATAGCGTTTAAAGCTTATAGCACCAAATTCTCTTTTACTCCAATTAAAGTAGATGGCATCAATGATACAAGACATGGCATCGTTGCAGTAGAATATTTTGGTCTAGCAATCTGCATTTGTAATATCTGATTGCAACTTCCTTAGTGGATCACCAATATGTGATGAAGGAGATGTAAACTAAAATGTGTCTTCACTATAATAGACATGCAAGGACAAGTTAGGAGGTGCCCATATAAGCACACTCCACTTGATAGCCAACCTTCATAAATTTGCGACAAATGAGTTTGTTATGTTTAAAAATGTATACTCTGGCACAACACTTTGTGTATATTTTCTGATGAACTCTGTTGTTAAAGAGTGGTCATATGTGGGTGATGCTTGATGAAGAATTTGATACAAAAAAAACTATAATTGGAAGACAAATTAGCACGAGAGTAAGACAAACATTAACACAAATGAAGGATGACTTACCCAATTTGGTGCCAACTAATACCACTGGGATGCCAGGGGCAAAATGCTGGAGTTCAGGGATCCACTGGAGAGTTCATACAAATTAGAGAACAAAAGAGAAATCTGCAAGACATCAAAATACCAATTCAGAGATACAAGCCCTGAAGCATACCTTCTTCAGCACATTCTCATAGCTTGCGCGACTAACTAAAGAAAAAGCCAAGACAAAGACATCTGCCCCCCTGTAGCTCAAGGGCCTCAGCCTGTTGTAATCCTCTTGCCCTAAGGAAGGTATTGGAAACAAATACAATATAACAACCTATGTTTTTCAACATACAAACCCCATAATCAACCCCTATTTTCCATTTGAGTTAATTAGACTTGTATCTCTAGTGGTTTATTGAAATTCCACTCTAAACCACTACCTTAATAAGGTTCCAGAAACTCTCCTGTTGGGAGTACTCGGTGTAAAGTGTTTTAGAACAGCAGGAGTCAGTTTAATATAATCTAATTTTTTTTAAAAAAAGTATTGTGTGCAATCTCAAGAAACTTTAATTTAATCTTTTCATTTTTACATGAACCCCTCCCCCTCCCCAGATAAAATAAAATAAGAAAAACATTACAACAAGTCTCAGTAAGTATACCAGCTGTATCCCAAAGGCCTAAATTGACAGTTATGCCTTCAACAACCACATTTGCACTGAAATTATCAAACACAGTGGGAATATAGTCCTGATGATCAACATAGGGGGAAAGCCAAATCAGATAAACCCAATGGTGAAATTTTTACAAGATAATAAATGGGCTACTTTCTGTATTTAAGACACATACAAAAAGAATTTGCTTTAGGCGAATTAAGATGATTTCAACGGAACTGAGCAGAATTCAGGATGCACACACACACACACACAGTGAACATTTGCAGCATAACAACGTTAAATGGCAGAAATTCAGAAAATTGATCCCTTCAAAGCATAAAAAATGTGGAAGAAAGCATCCACACCGTGGGGAATTTGTTGCTGGTGTAGCAAATGAGCATGCAGGTCTTCCCTACAGCTCCATCCCCAACGGTCACACACTTGATGAATCTTGGGGCAGTAGCAGCCATTGGAACAAACACAAAGAACAAGAACTCAGAATAGCTCAAACAAAAGGAAACAGAAGTGGGTGGATTGTTGGATTGTAAAAGATTGAAGCTTTTGATTGACCCAGAGACAGATGGAGAGAGAGAGAGAGCAAGAGTGGCGGCACTTCACATGATTCTCACTCATTCCCTCTTTTTTGTACCTGCCAATTGCTTTTCTTTTTTAATCTTAGTCTTTGCAAATGCAATTTTTTTATCTTTCTTTTTTCTTTTGTATTTTTTTAATGTCGGGTACAATTTTTTGTCATGGAACGTTGGAAGGGAAGATAAGCAAATGAGAGAGAAAAAAATCATTTTTTAATTGAAGCAAAAGATAAAAATAAGTTGAATTTAGAAAATTAAAATTTTTATTCTTTTCACTTTTTTAATTTAACTTTTTTTTATCATTATCACTTGGTTTTTAATTTTTTTTTTCGTCTTCTTACTTTCCTAATCTGCATCAAAAATTGGGATTGAGTATTTAATTGGATATTTTCTAAAAGAGTTTTTCTACATACATATTAAGCTTGATTTGAAAAACAATTATTTAATTATATTTAACAATTTAAAATTAATTTTATGAAATTTTAAGAGAAACAAATAAAACACTAACTTAAGCACAATAGCTAGATTTTACTTTCAGTTGAAGTCGCACTAAAACATTTCCAAATTGGAAGAATGATTTTTTTCCTAAACCTCAGAAACTGACTCTTTTAATGACCAATTATAGCAAAATCGTATATCACATAACTTGTATGTATTTATTAACACATTAGTGCCTTTCATCATACATAGAGATTCTTTTTTTATAAATTTAAACAAATTAAGATATAAGTTTTGTTTTTATTAGTATAAATTTATAATCGGTGTATTTATATTACTTTTTAAATAGCTACTAAATTTAAAGGGCTGTCGTAAGTGTTAATAAACCTTTACAAGTCACATGATCGATTTTGATTTGTTCATGGGCAAAATGATAGATGTGGGAAAAAAAATGAGAAAGAAGAAAAAGTAAAAAGTAGTTATTATGAAATGTCCTTAAAGTTTCATAGAACTTATTTGTTGCTGATTATTTTAAAATTAGCAATTTTTAAAGGATATTTGTCCACTGTCATTATTTTTTTTTAATGGATTAGGTTGAGTAGTTTTAAACTCATCTCGGTCTCGAAGATAAGATTTTTTTTATGGAGGCAATTGTTTATTGAAATAATAAGTTATATTACATCTTATTTCATTTTAAAACTTTTAATATATATATATATATATATATATATATATATTTAAAATAAAATTTCAGTCCAATTATTGTATCCAGAAAATTTTTTATTCAAGAACAAACTTAGTTATACTGATTATGATGTTTAGTTGGATAATACTTTTTTACAAAGGATATAAGTTGTCTTAGGAAAAAAAATGATCGATTACCTTCAATATTGTTGTTAAAATTTTATTCATCTTATTTAATTAAATTGTTACCCAAAGAATTTTATGTTATCATTGCAAGTGTAACAGAAAAAAAATTCTGCGTCCATACAATTTTATTTTATTTTTTATTCAGAGTTATTTTAAAATAGTATTTATATATTTTAAAATTAAAATTAATAAAAAAATATTTGTACTATTATTTTATTTCCTTTTAGGTTTAGTATTGGGTGTGAAGTTGGTGCAGTTATTATTCATACGCGTCATAGCCCATGAAAAGAGTGTTTGGTGGTCCAACTCTCTGCAAGCTCTCAACAGCATTTGGTTTGGAGGTAATTTTTTGTACTTGGATTTATTATTATTATTGTTTAATTTTGATATGTTATTAATGAAAAAATTACGTATCATAGAAACTATTTTAAATAATTATTTGTATGAAATCTATCCATTTCATCATGCATATTAATTTATATTTGTCAATTCTCAAAATACGGAAATATTGTTTTTTCTAGAAAAAGTAAAATTCACTGTTTAATAAAGGATAAGTGCAACAAATTATAGAATCTTATGTAAAAATCGAAGATGTTAGAATGAATCTCTAATGATTAGTTGTGAGTGTATTGTATAAGGAACTTGAAGAGATATAGAAACAAATTAAGAAAAATGCGTTGTGATAATTTGTGCTTGCTCAAATATCTTTTCTAGGCTTTAGAAGAATACTACTAGTATTTCTTAGGTATCTCTAGAAGTAGAATCTTTTCAATTCTTTCATCTTCCAGACTAGATTTTCTAGATTAGCTCAAAAAGTTTTGTGATTTTATATCACAACCTTTTTTAAAAATCTTTTGTAATAGAGTTAGGAGTGACTTTGTGAGAAAGAATACTTGTTGAGCTAGGAGTGACTTTGTAAAAGAAATACTTGTATGGGTTAGCCAAAAGTAGCTACGAACCGAAAGAATTCTTATAGTTTGTAATGTTAATTTGCTAGTGAAACTAAATACGTTGATTGAGAACTGGACATAGCTTGTGGTTTTAGATGAACCAATATAAAAATCTGAGTAATCTCTCTCACCTTTGAACTCCTATATATTGCAGTTCATCATTCTATATAAAATATTTGTTTGAGAAATTATTTTTTGACTAAAGATTTTATTCTTTTGTTAGTCCAACCTATTTTATGACGAACCTTGTGTCTTTAGATGAATTGTGAAAAATTGCAAATTTTTTTAAAACATATTGAACTCTAAGAAATAGATAAAAATTGTTATTCCTGTTTTTCACAAAAAATCCTCAAGGTATATCGAGCCAACAAGGTTTGAAAAAGACTTTAATCCATATTGAACTCTAAGGAATAGATAAACATTGAGACGAAATTATGTGTTTATAAGATAACATGAGTGCTTTATTTATATTGAGAAAAAAATCAATACAATAAATAGAAGAAATTTGATATCCTCTATAGGGAAATAAAAAAGTTCTTAATAATACATATATAATCTAAATATTCTTTGATTATATAATATTAAATTCTTATTCCAATATTCCTTATTTCCATAATTATAACACAAAAAGAGTGCAATCATAGGCTACTTCCACTAATCAAACTTTTCACCCCTAAACAAGGGTGATATGTTAATGGATGACCTTCATTTTTCATAACAGACTAGGATCTGTTTCTCAAGTCCTACAAATAACTTACTTTAGTAGGTTAGCTTTCAAACTTAAACAAAAGGTTAGATCTAGCTAGGGACGAGAGCGGAGTTTGAATAGAACTTAAAAATAGTGTTGGAATTTTTTTCGTAATAAGGCTTATTAGACACTGTAAGTGGTCATCTAATGGTTTTACAAATATTTTCATAAGGGCTTTCATAAATTTTTTAAAGATGACTAAGAGTATAAGACTCATGTAATAGAAAACAAAAGTGAACACAAAAGAGAGTATTAACTCTAAAATCGGAGAGGTTGAATAGAGCTTTAAAAATGTTTTAGAAAAATTTCACAAGCTAAGCTAATTAGATGTTGACAGAGTCGTCTAATAAAACTAGTTCACAATATTTTTTGTAAAGCTTTTAAGATGATGATCGAGAGAGACAATTCAAGCAATGGAAAAAGCAATGAACAAATAGTTTTTACTAGTTCACCTTAATATGAGTTACATCCAATTCTCCTTCACTACTTTCGAAGGGTTCCACTAGAAATAAGTGATGTAATTAGGATTAAAGAGGAATCTATTGAAGAGGGAGAAAAGCAACATAAAGAAAGAACAAGAATAAATACAAGGAGCATGACAAAGAAAAGAAGAAAAAGAAAAAATAAAATAAGATTTACAAGAAAGAATATTAAAAATAAAGGAAAAGATAAAGAGGTGTTAAAGTAAAGTCCAACAAATCCTTGTTTATTTTGATTAGGTGTTTTTATAACAAACTATAAATCATAAAATTTGCTAACAAATAAGTGAATAGTTAGACAAATTACGGGAACATAGTCTTAAGCTTTCATAGTACATTTCAAAATATATTATGCTTACTTTATGTTGTTCCAGAAAATGTTTCTCCATATGTCTTCTAAGAGGATCTCACAAGCTTAGTCAACATCAAATGATATCTTGAAGTAAGCAATGAATTTGGTCACACAAAAACCATCTTGACACACCTTTATGTCAACCCTAGAAGGACTATCTGTCTTGTACAATCTTATGCTTTACTCTAGTTTAGATAAAAGCTATTTGACTAACGATTGATAGGTCGCACTACCTGTCAAGATGTTGCTTAAAGAAGAGATAAACATTTAATGTTGCATGAAGAACATTTAATGCATATGCACTCTAATGTGGACATATGAAAATTGAAGATGAAGATATTCTCTAAAGCTTACAATGGCCAGAAGGATTTCCAACAAATCTTTCTTCATACCCTACATAAAGATGTTGATCTAGTTGAAGGAAGGTTGTTGTGTCAACTTACATTGAAAGTAATCTAAGTGTTTATCTTGTATGCCTTTTGTGCCCTAAGCTCAATCTTGAACATTGTTTATGTTTGTTAACAAATAAGAAGAATCAATATCTTTTTTTATCCATCTTAGGACACAACCTCTCTTTCTATTGGCCAAAACCTTCTGATATTTTAGATACTCATCTTTGTAAACCTAAATTTTTTTAGCCAGAAATGGACGTGTTCTAGATAATACTCTAGGTTTAGCCATGAGTGGTTACTGTCCAAACAATACTTGGATTTTTAGCCAAGTATTGTCCAAAAAAGATACTTAGATTGTTTAGTCAGGAGTAACTGAGGTCCTGCATCTTTAGTATGCATAAATGGAACTTGACCTAGTTAATCAAGAATTTTACATACATAAAAGCTTCAATGTAAATTTCTTTTCTCCTTATCTCTTTGTATTTGCATGTTATTAAACTATCTTTGACCAAAGAAGGAGAGTTTTTATAAACAAAGATTTCAAAAAAAAAATTGATAGTGTGTTTGTCTAAGAAAAATGCATTTGACCATATTCAATAGATGATGAAATTGCGAAAAGTCTCCAAAATTTTTAATACATAATTTAACCCTTCCTCATTATGTATTTCACCTATTTTCACTAGAGACAAAATAAAATATAAGCCTTCTAAAGATTTTAGAATATTATAAGGAAATCAAAGATATTCTAAGAGCCTTAAAAGATCTACATGGGACATCCAAGAGCCAAAAGACACATGAAGAGTTTCTGCTTTCACATATCACTTTCAAGACCATGTGCTTGTGTAACACATATCACTTTCAATTTTAATAAATTTTGTAACCATTTCATGTGATGAGCCCTGACCACAAATAAAAGAGAGGAGTGTCCAAGGAGGATTACTAGAAGCATGATGAGAAGGGACACTTCCTCCTCTCCCCTTTTATTTATCCTTTTTAGCATTTCTATTAGTTGTTAAATATTTTCTAAAGTCATGATTTTTTTAGGTTTTGCAGGATTGTTTTTGACACCCCTTTTTCTACAAGTAGAGCCTTGTTTGGAGCAAAGGAGCACTTGAGCTTGACGCCCAAGTTTGGGACATCCATGGGGGGGTGAAGAAGTCAATCTTGACCTTCTAGAACCCTTGGAAAACGTCCTCTCATCATCCCAATCATTGGTCACCCGGTTTTTGTGCCCTACCTTCTAGAATGTGTGAGTCTTGGCCACCAAGAGTGAAATATGCTTAGGAATCTTTTCCAATGTAATTCCCTCTAAGTCCCCACCCCAACTCTATATAAGGAGGCCTCTCATTCTTGTAAAAGGGTTGAACATTAATGAAATAGAGAGCATTCTTGCATAGCCTAGAGCTTGTGTTGTGTTCTTGGGTGTTCTTACCCCTCTTGGAGTCTTATCTTGAGCCTTGGCTCAAGTGGCGGCTAATACCACTCATCTTGGGTTGGATCATCCCCCAAGTGGCGTGTAGCGCTCCACTCCCCTCCCCTTCTCTCAATCTCTTCCTCCATTATTGTTTCATGTTCTTTAATTTTCAACACTTTACTTTCATGTCATTTACTCTTATGTCTTTATGATTCAAGCCTTGTCTTAAATTGTGTTGGCTGGTTTTTATATTTTATCATTCTCTTCTCCTCTTGAGCTCCTTGTGAAGTGAACCTTCACACTTAGATAACCTCCGAGATTATCTTCGTGTCCAGTGGGAATCTTCCTTGAGGCTTTCCTTCTAATTGACATTCCATCAAACACCTTATATGCTAAATATTAAAATGAACTCTTATCATTTGGTAATCAGAGTTTTGGTTTAATTTTCATGCTTACAAGGTGTTTGTCTTCTTGTTTCATCCCTATATTATTGGTAGCTTGTGCAAATTGTGAATCCGTGACAAAAGCTATCCAAATCATGTTCCATAGCTAATTTTCGTCAAAAAATACTGCACCTATTTTGGGTTATGTTGCTTGCTGTTTTTTGAGCTTTTGGCTGCTGGAATTTGTGTTTTAAATTGCCTAAATGCATGCCAAGTGACCTTTTATGAAGTATGATGAGTATATGCATAACTAAGGGCCATGGAACATTATTTTTGGACTGAAAATTGCATGAGAGCTACATGTTTGATCATATGCTTGAGTCAAGTTTAAAGTCTTTTTGTGTTTTTTCCCTTTGCTTGAGTCACATGTCATATAATTTTTCCCTTTGAGTTTTCTTATCCTTGCTTCCAATACTTGAATATGTTTGATAAAATGTTTAGCTAAAATTGCATGTAACTTGAATTGATTGGTTGAACCTAAACATAGGAACTAAGTGCTTCATAATCATCTACAACCATTGCAAGTGTGTATGTTAAGTCTAGAATCAATTAAAGAACATGGAGAAGAGCTAAAAAAATATGAAGGTCATGAGCTATATATGTTGTTTTGAAAAGAAAATTGCAAGAAAAAGTGACCAAGTGCATGATTCTAGAATTTAACTACATGGTTGTATGCTTAAGGATGAGTATGACAAATTAGTACCATCATTTGTAGGATCCTAATATTCTTGATATGTGTGGTTTGCTGGAAATTTTTTCTGCATGTTCTAAGTGTTTCCATTGAGTTTTCTTTCAAGCTTTTCTCTTTTATAATCTCTTGTTAAGTTGATTATATTTTCCTTAGTGTGCCTCTTTCTTGTTTTGAACTTTTCTTGCTTTGTCTTTAGGAAATTATATAAGTATTGTCTTTGAAGTTTTCTTTCTTGTTTCTTGAGTGTGGTGACCGAACATCCTTCATTTGAGTCCACTCAAGATTAAAAGTTCACCATTAAGGGTTGGAACACTCTTGATACACAAGAGAGTTGAGTGAAACATACCATCAATCTTTGGGAAGTTAGCCAAACACTTTGAGAGTTATATTTTTTTTTGTTTCCTTTCTAACCATTAAATCTTTTGTTTTGGCCTTTGTCTAGTTGTTTTTGGTTATTTTATTTTTGATTGTAGGAATCATGTCTTCCACATCTTCTCCTATCTCACCTGAGGGAGCCAAAGAGAAGAGCATCACCTTAGAGGCCCAACTCAAGTTCCAAAATGAATTGCCTCTCATGGAGTTGCTAAGGGAGATGGAAATCTCAAGACAAGACAGTGAAAGACACTTGAGAGAGACCATTGAAAGACTTGAGCAAGAAAAAGCTGAAAGGGAGAGAAGGCGGGCTCATTCCCCACCTAGCTACAATGGAGAGGAAGAAGAAGATTGGGGCTACTATGGAAGAAGGAGGGCTAGGCGCAACACCCCTCAAAGGAAGCCCAACCACAACATCAAAATTCCTAAATTCTATGGAGACAACAATCCGGATGTCTACTTGGAGTGGGAAGCAAAAGTAGAGCAATTAATGTATGTGAACCCTCTTGAGGGACAAGAACAAGTTGATGTAATAGTGGTAGAATTTGAGGGTTATGCCATGACATGGTGGCATAAAGTTTGTATGGATAATTACCAAGGGCCACCCGCGGCCTCTTGGATGGACATTAAACATTGGATGCGCGCTAGATTTGTTCCTTCCTTCTATAGGAGGGAACTCCTTTTGAAGCTCCAACGGCTTCAACAAGGAAATTTATGTGTGGATGATTACTTTAAATTTTTGGAGTCTTTGTTGCTTAAGGCTGGTTTGCATGATGAAACTAATGAGGCCAAGGTAGCTAGGTTTGTTAGTGGCTTGAGGAGAGACATCCAAGACTTAGTAGAATTGTGTGAGTACTCCTCCATTGAAAATGTTTTACACCTTGCACTAAAAATTGAATCTCAACTCAAAAGAAAAGATAGTGCAAGGAGGGGTCACTCAAACAATGACTATTATAGCTCTTCTTGGAAGGATAGGAACAAAGAAAAGCATGATAGTAAGCCTTCCAAGTCTCACCAAGAGTCCACTTCTAGGAGCCATCCGGCTAGGGCACTCCCAACCCCTCCAATTCCCAAAGGTCAAGTTCAATCAAATGTTTTAAATGCTTAGGGTATGGGCACATTGCTTCAAATTTCCCCACTAAAAGAACCACGACCTTGAGGGAAAATGGTGAGGTTGAGAGTGAACATTCCTCTCCCCCTTCCCCTTCAAGAGAGAACTCCTCCCACTCCTCCTCTAGTGATGAAGAGGTTAAGCCTCGTGAGGGAGATTTGTTGATAGTGAGGCGCATGTTGGGACAAGTTCAAAAGGAACTTGATAACTCCCAAAGAGAAAATATTTTCCACACCAGGTGCCTCATTAACAACAACCTTTGCTCACTCATCATCGATGGAGGAAGTTGTGTCAATGTGGCTAGCACAAGGGTGGTAGACAAACTTAGTTTACCTACCATTCCTCATGCCAAGCCCTACAAGCTCTCATGGCTTAGTGAGGAGGGTGAGATTGAGGTAAATAAACAAGTCTTTGTTAACTTCTCAATAGGGACTTATGAGGATGAGGTACTTTGTGATGTTGTACTTATGGAAGCAACCCACATTCTTCTGGGTAGGCCATGGAAATTTGATAAACAAACCTTCCATGATGGCCTTACCAACAAATTTTCTTTTAGCTTCCATGGTAAGAAGATCACATTAGCACCCCTCTCCCCTAAAGAAGTTAGTGAGGACCAAAAGAAAATGAAAAAAAAGAGAAAAGAAGAAAAGAAGGAAAAAGAAAAAGCAAGCAAGGAGGCCAAGAAGAAGGGCATCATGACCTCCCACAAGGGGGTTAAGAAGGTAATGCTTGCCAATAAACCCATGTATGTGGCTTACCCTACCTTAGAGTCATGTCCATCTTTTCATGAATCCTCAAGTTGTTCTAGGGGATTGGAATTAGTCTTGGATGACTTCAAAGATGTTTTTCAAGATCCTCCTTAGGGGTTACCACCTCTAAGAGGAATTGAACACCAAATTGATTTCATTCCGGGGTCATCCTTGCCTAATAGGCCAGCCTATAGAACTAACCCTGAGGAATCTAAGGAGATTCAAAAGCAAGTAGAGGAATTAATGGATAAAGGGTGGGTGAAAAATAGCATGAGTCCATATGCTATGCCAGTGATTCTTGTCCCCAAAACGGATGGGAGTTGGCGCATGTGCATAGATTGTAGGGCTATAAACAACATAACCATCAAGTATAGGCACCCTATCCCAAAACTTGATTACTTGCTAGATGAGCTACATGGTGCCACCATATTTTCTAAGATTGACTTGAAGAGTGGTTATAATCAAATAAGAATCAAAGAAGGAGATGAATGGAAAACCGCCTTCAAGACAAAGCTTGGATTATATGAGTGGTTGGTCATGCATTTTGGGCTAACTAATGCACCAAGTACCTTCATGCGACTAATGCATCATGTGCTTAGGCCCTCTATAGGGAAGTTTGTTGTGGTTTATTTTGATGATATTTTAATATATAGTTTGTCTATAGAAGAACACATGCATCATGTGAGAAGGGTGCTTGAGACCCCTAGGAAGGAGACTTTGTATGCTAATAGAGAGAAGTGCTTTTTTGGCATGGATCATGTAGTCTTCCTAGGGTTTGTGGTGAGCTCTAATGGAGTTGAAGTAGATGAAGAAAAAGTGGCAGCTATTAGGGATTGGCCAACTCCTAGGAATGTGAGTGAGGTGAGGAGTTTTCATGGGTTGGCTAGTTTCTATAGGAGGTTTGTAAAAGACTTTAGCACCATAGCTGCCCCCTTAAGTGAAATAGTGAAGAAGGATGTGGGCTTCAAATGGGGCATTGATCAAGCAAAGGCCTTTGCTAGTTTGAAAGAAAAGTTGATCAATGCACCACTTTTAGCACTACTCAACTTCACCAACTCATTTGAGGTTGAGCGTGATGCCTCTAATGTAGGTGTTGGAGCTGTCTTACTTCAAGAAGGCCACCCCATAGCCTACTTTAGTGAGAAGATTAAGGCTATTCATCTCAACTACTCCACCTATGACAAGGAGTTGAATGCCCTTGTGAGAGCTTTGCAAACTTGGCAACATTATCTTCTTCCAAAGGAATTTGTGATCCATAGTGATCATGAGTCCCTTAAATTTTTGAAAAGCCAAAGCAAGCTTAGCAAGAGACATGCTAGATGGGTAGAATTCATAGAACAATTCCCTTATGTGATCAAACATAAGCAAGGGAAGAGTAACATAGTGGCGGATGCCTTATCTAGGCACCACACTTTGCTCACTCTTCTTGAAACTAAATTTCTTAGTTTTGATCTCATTAAGGAATTGTATCCTCATGATGATGACTTCTCTATAGTCTACAGTGAATGCTCCAAAGGGGGTTACAAAGACTTCTACCTACACCAAGATTATCTTTTCAAGGGTAGAAGGCTTTGCATACCCAAGGGGTCCTTAAGAGCATCACTAGTGAAAGAGTCTCATGAGGGAGGTTTAATGGGACATTTTGGGGCTTCTAAGACTCTAGACATTTTGAATGAACATTTCTTTTGGCCACACATGAGAAAGCATGTAGAGAAACATTGTGAGAATTGCATCACATGCAAGAAGGCCAAGTCTAGAGCCCAACCCTATGGACTCTATACCCCTTTTCCTATCCCTACTTTGTCTTGGATAGACATATCCATGGATTTTGTGCTTGGGCTTCCAAGAACAAAGAAGGGAAAGGATTCTATCTTTGTGGTAGTGGACCATTTCTCAAAAATGGCTCATTTTATTCCATGCCACAAAGATGATGATGCATGCTTAGTTGCAAATCTCTTCTTTAGGGAAGTTGTTAGGCTGCATGGGTTGCCTAGGACCATTGTATCTGATAGAGATACAAAGTTCTTAAGCCACTTTTGGAGGACCTTATGGGGGAAAATTGGCACTAAACTCCTCTTTTCTACCACTTGCCACCCCCAAACTGATGGTCAAATTGAGGTGGTCAATAGAACTTTGTCTCAACTCTTGAGATGCATGATCTCCAAGAACCCTAGGGAGTGAAAAGATCTTCTTCCTCATGTAGAGTTTGCATACAATAGGGTGGTTCACTCCACCACTTCTCACTCTCCTTTTGAGGTTGTTTATGGGTTCAACCCCTTAACTCTTCTTGACCTCCTGCCTCTCCCAACTCATGAGGCTTGGACTAGCCAAGATGGGTTGGAAAGGTAAAAAATGATCCAAGACTTGCATTCTCAAGTCAAGGCTAGGATAGAGAGGAAGGTTGGTCAATACCAACAAAGTGCCAACAAGGGAAGGAAGGAAGTCATTTTCCAACCAGGGGATTGGGTATGGCTTCACTTGAGGAAGGAAAGGTTCCCTAATCAAAGGAAGTCCAAACTTAACCCTAGAGGTGATGGACCTTTCCAAGTTGTGCGCAAGATCAACAATAATGCATGAGTTAGATTTAACTTCAGATTATAATGTTAGTAGCACTTTTAATGTTGGTGATCGTACTCCTTTCGATGTAGGTTTTGCAAATTAGTGGTTGAATTCTCTCCAAGAAGGGGAGGATGATGAGCCCCTGACCACAAATAAAGAAGAGAAGTGTCCGAGGAGGATTACTAGAAGCATGATGAGAAGGGACACTTCCTCTTCTCCCCTTTTATTTAGCCTTTTTAGCATTTCTATTAGTTGTTAAATATTTTCTAAAGTCATTTTTTTTTGGGTTTTGCAGGATTGCTTTTGACACCCCTTTTTCTACAAGTAGAGCCTTGTTTGGAGCAAAGGAGCACTTGGGCTTGAGGCCCAAGTTTGGGACATCCAAGGAGGGGTGAAGAAGTCAATCTTGACCTTCTAGAACCCTTGGAAAACGTCCTCTCATCATCCCAATCATTGGTCACCCGTTTTTTGTGCCCTACCTTCTAGAATGTGTGAGTCTTGGCCACCAAGAGTGGAATATGCTTAGGAATATTTTCCAATGTAATTCCCTCTAAGTCCCCACCCCAACTCTATATAAGGAGGCCTCTCATTCTTGTAAAAGGGTTGAACATTAATGAAATAGAGAGCATTCTTGCATAGCCTAGAGCTTGTGTTGTGTTCTTGGGTGTTCTTACCCCTCTTGGAGTCTTATCTTGAGCCTTGGCTCAAGTGGCGGCTAACACCACTCATCTTGGGTTGGATCATCCCCCAAGTGGCGTGTAGCACTCCACTCCCCTCCCCTTCCCTCAATCTCTTCCTCCATTATTGTTTCATGTTCTTTACTTTCATGCTCTTTAATTTTCAACACTTTACTTTCATGTCATTTATTCTTATGTCTTTGTGATTCAAGCCTTGTCTTAAATTGTGTTGGCTGATTTTTATATTTTGTCATTCTCTTCTCCTCTTGAGCTCCTTGTGAAGTGAACATTCACACTTAGATAACCTTCGAGATTATCTTCGTGTCCAGTGGGAATCTTCCTTGAGGCTTTCCTTCTAATTGACATTCCATCAAACATCTTATATGCTAAATATTAAATGAAATTTTATCATCACGTCTTTCCTTTAAATCAAAGAACTTCTTATATGCTTGTTCATGTGCCTCTCTACCTCATCCATGTGATGAATAAGATTAAAGACTTAACTTTGTGTTAATAATAAGACTATTGAGACATAAGTATAATCATTATCTTATGTTCACACTTTGTGTCATCATTAATTTTGTTAATTATGATTCCTTTTCTTATGCTCAAATTGTTTGAAACCCATTTCTTTGGGCTTTGGATGAAATTCTATAGCTATAAATAAGGATAAATTCTCTTGTAAAACGTACTTACTTAAATGATTGAATACAATTGACTTTATGAGATAACTTTGAATGTCTTGAGAGTGTGAGTTTTGTCTTGATTCTTATCTTGGAGAGCTTTTTCAAGTGGTGAATCCTCCTTCCACTTATCCTTTGGAATTCTGTTCAAAGGTGGTGTGCTCTTTCTCATTCCTTTCCTTAATCCATTTTCTATTTTATTTTCCAACTTGTTCTTAGTTTTAATTTTGAAACATTGTGTGCCACTATCATGGATGTGTACTCTGTAAGCTTTTCATGTCTTCCATGGGTTCTTGGCTTCACCAACACTTCTTGAGTTAAAATTTATGCATCCTGCTAAGAATTACATTAATAAGGGATTACAAGTATTGTTTTCTACCACTTTTGGCTTACAAGAGTACATAATGTTGATATTTGAATAATTCCAAGTTCAAAGATTTGATGAATCCAACCTTTCTTCTTGAAGGTTATAAGATGAAAGACTTGAAGTTTGAAGTTATGAAGATTGATGATTTGAAAAGCTTTGGTTCTGTACTATATTTGTTATGATATATGTAAGTTTTTCTCTCACTTGATTTGATCCTATTATTGTGTCAGAAAGCTTTTCTAGGTGATAGGAAAATTTTGAATAGATTAAAAGGTTGTTTTAATATGTTAAAAATCCCTTTTAGTCTGGATTGACTGCAATACACATTTTAATTGATTAGGTTATCAATTTAATATGTTAAAACAACTTAGAACAGTGGGTGATTTTGTGTTGTCCTTTTTTAATATGTTAAAATGTTCTTTTAATATATTAAACTTTCTAAAGCTCAGTATGTGAATAAAACCTCATTGTTTTAATATGTTAAAGTGACAAGTTAACCCATTAATTTTACTAACAAGTGATATTAACATATTAAATCACAATTTTAATTCGTTAAAACCTACAGTTAGTTTTATATACAACTATCTCATTTATAAACCATTTGACACGAAATTAGAACCATCCTTTTTGAAATCTTTTGAGCAATTAGAGAGAGTATTCATATTGTAATGAAAATCTTTTCTTGGAGCTTTCATAACTCATACACATGATCAATACCTCATGATTTGGAGAAAAACATAGTGTTCAACTTAGTTTGTTTTTTGTTGTGCTGTGATCTGCCAATGTGAACTTGTTTTATTGTGTGATTCATTTTTTTATTTGTTTGTGGGTTTAGATAGGGTTTCCATAATGTGTTTGCATTTGGGTGTTCTAGTGGTGTGAATCTTGTCTTGTGGGATTCAACATTTAGATTCTTGATTTGTTTTCTTACATTACTAGGGTTGTGTGGTAGTAAAACTTGAAGTTTTAGTGGATAACTTAACCGGTTTGGTTGGACAACTGGATGTAGCTCTTTTTAAGAGTGAATTAGTATAAATTTTCGTGTGTGATCTTCTTCCTTTCTCTCTCTTTAGCTTGTTGTGTGTTGTTATGCATATATTTGTATTCACTTATACAATTGTAATTCAAATTTCAATTGATCAAAGATACTTAAAGATTTCATTTATTGTTTTTCCAAAGTATTTAGAATTTTTTTTCCATGTTCAATTTAGCCCTACTAAAATTGTCACATAAAAACTCTCCAAGACATATGGTAATCTCTCCTTGAGATTGGGCGTCGAGTACATAATGAATCTTTGACTAAGTACAAAGCCTCTTCAAGCTATACAACAATAAGTTGTTTGTTCTTTTGTTTTACAAGAAAACTCTCACAAAGAGGATAATACAAATAAATGCTCATTTCTTGTAGAGTCTTAATGTCATTAAGTGAAGAATTTACAAACATGAACTCTCTAAGTGGTCTATCAAATGCACTAGAACTCTTTAGTGCTTGGGAGTTGTTAGGCTTTCATTACATGTAAAATTTACACAATACTAACGTCTATCATGCATTCATTAGTTGTATATGTATGTAGAAGCTTCCTTTTATAAACATTCTAAATTGGACCATTGAAACTTAAGTGTTGTACCTTGTCCTTGTATTAGTGCCTTTGAAGAACATGCTTCACTTTTGATTGACACTTTTTTTTAAACTCAAGGTGTTGTAGAAAGGACAACCTTTTTCTTTGCTACTTCTTTACTATTCTGAAAACACTATGATAAGCATGCAAACTCAAATGGTTAAAGCTCTTTGTCAGAATAATCCTTAGGATGTGTTCTTAGGAAACTTTAACTCTCAGATTTCTTGCATTTTACAATACATCTTGTGTTGAACATGTGTATATCGTGCTCAAGGGTTTACTATATCTTTTTAGTCCTCAATTAGATTGTGTCTTGCATATTCTTGTAAGAGTTTATATAGGCTATGTCTTACTATTTTCTTTGGCTTATATCTCGTAAGTCTTCATCTCATGAAGATGTGAATCTAGCCCTTTGAGCATATTGATTGTTAGACTAAACATTACATCTTGGCCTTTGATGTGTCTTGCTTGGAGACTTTATCTTAATTAGATATGTGTTTTGCACTTTTATCCAATTTTCAAAGTCTTTGTCTAAGCTTTATAATCAATCACCTTATGTTAAGTTATATTTTGTTTTAACACTATTTTTCGCATTCAAACAAGTTATTAGACACAACAAAACATGTTATTATATATTATCAACAAAACATGATTATTTTGGACATGAAATAAGGATCGAGACTTACGTCTTATCATAAAAACTTGTCTATCTCTTAACACAATTTAGTAGCTTTGCCAATAACTTATCTCTATTGAAAAATCTAAATTATGATATATAGAGGAGTCTCCCATTCTTACCTATCTATGATGTTCAAATTCAAGAATTTGCTTTAGGAAATTAAGTCAAATACCATTGGACCAAAAAAATGTTGGTTTCAATATTTTAACTTAACAGAAAAAGAAACATAAAATAAAATTTAAATTAATTGTAACGTAAAATAAAAAGAAGTTATATAATTATATAATACTATTTAAAATATAGACCATTCTTTTTTTAGTCACATTTTTAATGAAACACTTAAGATGTAATGTAATTAGGGGTGTTCAAAATTGAACTGATCAAAAGAAAAAACTGAAAATCGATCTAAACTAAATAGAATCGCAAATAGACTGTAAGTTTTTGGATCAGTTTCAATTTTTTTTAAGAGCCTTACGATTTGGTTTAGTTTGCAATTTGAATTTTCAAAATCAATCCAAACCAAACCAAACCGTAATATACATTCAACATATATTTTTATTTTTAATATAATAATAATAATAATAATATTACTAATAATAAGAATAGTAATAAATTATACATTTTAACCTAAATCTCCTTATAGAGTCGTTTGGTCTGTTTCATAATTTTGATTTGTAAGTTTCTTGATTCCTCTTCACCATCAACAACATTTTCAATTCCTCTTGAGGTGGTGTCATTAACTCCAATCTATTGTGTCCACTCTCGCTTCACTCCGTCATGTCATTGATTTTAGTTCACCAGAAATCCTTAGAGTAAGAGTACTTACAATTAAGGTAAGAGGAGAATATTTTTGCAGAGAGTAAACAAAAATTAGATAAGGCTTGATTGCAGTAGAATCATATACATAAAAAGTTGATTGATTAGACAAAACAAGGATAAAAACTAGTTGTAAGGAGAAATGAGAACAACTAAATTTCATAGGTTTTGATTGATTTATAGATCTAGATCAATGTTGTAAGGGTGAAATACTTAAAAAAAAAATCTACATTGAAATATTTTATATCTTTTTCTTGTTCAATTATGAATGAATTTATATGTATCTTTATAAATGTTATTATTTAATATATTTATTAGATTTTGAGTATATTAAAAATTAAAAATTACATAAATCGATCTAAATCAAATCACACAACTTCATTTGATTTGGTTTGAATTTTTTTTCTTTCAAATCGAATCAAATCAAAGTACATATATTTTTTATGTTTGGTTTAAATATATTTTTAACTAAAGTAAAAACCTCCTTCCGAACCCTCAAAAACTCTAATTGATGGTTAATGATTATGGATATATAATAACTATTATGAAACATTGTAACGAAAAAGAAATAAAAGAATATAATAATTCAATAAGAAATTAAAAAAGTGTTATTCCATAATTTATTGAATTATAAAAAAATTGAGTTTTTATCATTTTTTTTCACTCTGTGTTGTATCATAATTTTTCAAAATTTAAACATAAAATAATTATATTAAAAAAAAAATCAAAGACTATAGAAATGCATTGCAATTAGTTATAAAATATGATTAGAGTCTCTTTGGAATCTGTAGGAACGAGAAATGGAAAATGATACCTCTTCCAAAGCTGCCAAGGAAACATACTCCTCTTGTAACCTTCTACTGTCGTGAACTGAGACGCGACTCATAACCAACCAAAAAGAGAAGAACAAAATTTTCTGGATAACATTCACCGTTGGTTCATTTTTAATTATTTTTCTCATTTTCCAATGTTGGCTTTTAAGGAATTTGACGAAAGATCAGTTGTTTTTCATCACACTACGTGCCGTTCTTCACTAATTTTTCATCTCCTTAATTTTAATGGAACACAGAACTGATCTTAATAATAAAAAATATATTGGCCTAATTTTACACATTTTAAATTATTCAGAGTCATTACTTAATTTTCCAAAATTATTCTTGACATTTGAATAACATTTTAAAGTATTCTTTTAGGTTTCAAGTTTTTTGCATCGATGCTAAATCTGAAGAAAAACAATATCTCCCTAATTGAAAGTACATATTCTTTGTTTTAATCGCGTTTTTAAAATTTAAACATTTTTGTTTCCATTCTAATTGTAAAATTAACTAGCTTAAGTTGAACAGATGGTAATACATTATTTCAAGAAATGAATAATTGTTCTTATATCTTTTTCTTCTTCTAAATTTTAATTTCTGATTTTCTTAATCCTTATAAAGCATTCTAAAAGTGACTATTATATAATATATGAGTGGTTCTATAAAAAAAAAGGATTGGTGGTTAATTTACAAGCTTTTTAAATTTTATTAATTATTATTTTTTAAATTTTAAAACGACCAATTTTTTTAATTTTTAACTAAACAATATTATTTTATTCTTAGTTTATTTTAAAATAATTACTTTTCTATATAATAATAAAAATGTATTGATTAAGAGAAGGAATTTATTTTAGTTAAAATTTTTTTTATTGTTATTATTTGTTGAAGATCTCACATAGTTTAGAGATTAAGTCAAATATGTATATATAAATAGGTGCAAACCTTATTTTACAAGTTGATTTTGTGATGTTTAGTTAGATTTAAAATTCATTTCTTAAGATAGTATCAAAGTCTATCACTAATGCATGTAAGACTTTTTATTCTGTTGGAATATCGACATAATAGCGAAAGATGTAACTTTACATTAGAGCTATTAACAAAAGTAAATTTTTGTCAGAGATTCTTTTACTCAACATAATTTTACGTCGAACTCAACAAAGCTCCAACGTATAAACTTTTAAAATAAAATCACCAAAAACACTCAACTTTACGTCAAACCATATCACGCTCGATGTAAAGTTACGTTAGACTGCACCATATTCTATTTAACTTTACATCAGACTTGGTGTGGTTCGACATAAAATTGTGTGTTTTTTTAAAATTGAGTTGGTTTTGACTTACAACTGAAACTTGGACATTTCAAACAATACAAATATTATAGGCAATCCAAAATACGAATTCAAATATAATAAAGACAATCTAACAACAAAACAATCAACTCAATTATCTCACTATCCTAAAAACCTAAACAACATAATAAAATACTAACTAAACTTAGAAAGCTAAGTACTATATACTTTAAACAAAAAAGTTTTCCATTATTCCCTTATGTTTGTCATATCATTATCGGACAATGGGAATGGATCTTGAAAAAAGTAAAATATTAATTGAACTCTCACTAACATACAAAACTCATAAGTAAATAAAGTTAAACAAATGTTGAAATGAATTACCTCCGTCCAAAAATCAGTAATACCTGCACAAACTATGACTCTCATCCAATACATGATGTAGTAGTCATATTCAAATGAGTCTATTTGGCAATTACACTAAAATGAGAAACAAATCACAATATTATTTATACTAATTTATAAATTCAATAATTATTGTCTCAGGTAAATAATTTCCTAACCTTAGGGTATATGAAATTCAATAACTTTGTTCTACCTCTTCCACTTATAATATTAGTTCCTAAAACGATTCTAATTGAAATAAAGACATATGTTAGCCAATATATGCATACACTTTTAAAACATAATGAAAAATGATAAAGGTAGATGTTAGCCAATATATGACTACATTTTTTATCGAACACCTCTTGACTATGAAGAGTTAGTAGTGCTTCTCCGTGATGGTGGACCAAAGTAATCACGGAGACCCCAAGATCCACCGGTGTGATGTTCATATTGTATAACTCTTGAGAATACCAAAGAAAACATGTGATCACGTATGTCCTCTAGTTGCTTACATAATTGATTCATACAACGAACACATGAATAATAAAATGTCTCGTTGATAGGTTTTCCATTTTTGTGAGCAAATTACAACTCCCTTTTCATACTCTTGACTAATGTGACGTGTATTCATCCAAATTTGGTCCATAACTATGTAAGTTACAAACTCCATCATCTTCAGCCATATAATGTGATTCTCACTTTTGTAATTGAAGGTGGGACCCTACCCATTTAGGAAAACATTTTCCATAATTTTCTAAAACTAATAATCCAAGTCTACTATCATAGATTTGATAAAATTTAAGGTAGCATTTCGCATTGGTCTCCAAAGTACACAAAAAGAAAGTGATGACAAAGAACAAAACATAGTCAAGTATGCACATGGAGAATAACACAAAATGATCTTAACTAAAATTATACCAAATGCAAGCTTAGATTGTAATATGTATGTATTAAAAAATTATAAAAAAAAATTGTATAATCGGAAAACTCAAGATTTAATACAAATAAATAATGTTTAATTATTTGTACTAAATCTCAAACGAGAACTAAGGTTCTCTCAATGTGTGCATCAAAATAAATTGAAGCATCAATTAAATTTCCACAACAAAATCAAGTACATCAACCAAAGATATTACAATATATTTTAATCCTTTGATTGGTTTAAACTAAACTTTTCGCTATAATTTTGATAAACACAAAATACCTATAATTTAGTCCCTAAAATTTTAGACAAACTAATGAATAAATAATTTAGTCACTTTAGAGACTAAAGTACATCTTAATATTCACATGGTTTACAAATTATAAATTTATAACTTAAACCACTAATTTCAAAATTAAAAAAAAAATCCAATACAATCAACGTTTAACAACGACAATTCAATGAAGACATTCATGCATTATCATGACTGAGATCCCCAAAAACAATCACAGTTTCCATTTCAACAAAAAAATGGGGATATAAAGCAATTGTACCTCAATCCCACAATGTAGCTGCAAAATCCCCAATGCAATTGTACAAAAACGCTTTCCACAACAAATGAGTCACAGGGATGGAAGCACCCACGCCTTACGGTCACTAGAGACACTCATAGAGGTTCATTGTCGCTGTCGCCAAAGAGAGAAAAGAGAAAACACAAAAAAATCCTCACACACACGAGGAAAAAAAGCCACTAAAATATTATAAAACGAGCTTTACGTTGGACCATTTGAGCTCCGACATAAAGTTCAAAATAATACCAAACATAACCAGGATATCATGTATCTCCCCAAGTTCTTAACGTATCTATTGAGAATTTAAGTGTGAGTTTGAGTCCCACATTGGTGAGAAATGAGTATGTTGAGCAACATAAGGTTTTGGGTTAAAGGTGGTGTCAATTCCCTTATATGGGTTGACTTGTGGCTCATTGGTGCCATCTCCCCTGGCATATCCCCCCTTGAAAGATCCAACAGTGGTATAAGAGCCGATGGTTAGCCTACTAGGACAAGGTATAAATAGAGTGGGCGAAGTGCTCCCTGTATCGAAAGTCTTCCTAATGGAGGTTTCAAGAAAGTTTGTCCCATTGATGAGAGACGATACAAGTAAGGGTTCCCACTAAGGTACTCATGGTTAAGTAATGCTTCCACTCGAGGGGGAGGGTGTTGTCAATTCCCTTTCATGACTCATTGGTGTCGTCTCCCTTGGCATTTTCCTCTTCGAAAGACCCAAAAATTTCTGAATCCAACAACAAACACAAGGATAATAATATGTCCCCTTCACATGTTTTTCCATTTGACGAGCAAATTGCAAGAACTATCAACATTTTCATACTCTTCACTAACAAGACGTGGTTTCATCCAACTTCGGTTCATAACTATATAGGTTGCAAACTCCATCATCATCAATAATGCAATGTGAGTATCACTTTTGTAATTGAAGGCGAGACCCTACTCATTTAAGAAAAAATATTCCATAATTTGTTCATGCATACAAACTACATCAATTATCTTAAATTTGATAAAATTTAGGCAACATTTTGCATTGGTATTTGAAGTATATGAAATGAAAATGGTCACAAAGAACACACCACGGTCAGGTATGCACTCAGAGAACAACCCAAAATGGTTTGAACCAAAATTTCACCAAATTCAAGGTTAGACATATAATGTATACGTATTAACAAATTATGAAAAATAATATCCCCAAATTGTTTAATCGACAATTCAAGATATAAAAATGATTAATGTTTAACCATTTTATTAGATCTCAAATCGAAACCAAGGTTAACTTAATGTGTTCATAAAAACATTTAAATATAAATTAAATTACTACAACAAAAAAAAGTACATTAACCGAACATACTACAATATATTTTACTCATATGGTCGATTTAAACTAAATTTTTACCTGTAATTTTCCTACAATAAGTTTTATAAATTTCCTAAATTGAATCCTGAAATTTTAAATAAACTAATGACTAGATATTTAGGTCACTCCTAGGAACTGAAATAATTAATTAGTTCGTATGATTTTTACTATTCAAAGTCTAAATTACAATTGTAAACATCTTATAATTTTTAGTGTTACACAAAAATTAATTTTAATATTTCAAATTTAAACAACTAAATAACACATTTCAAAATTAAACAAAAGTTTCAATATCAATAAATGATTATATCAACAACAATATAATGGAGACATTCATGCATTGTCGTGATTTAGATCTCCCAAAGTTTCAATTCTAATAATAAAATAAAGATATGTAACATTAACCTCAATGACATATGGTGATCCACTAATGCTCGAATGCAATGAGAGAGAAATATCTATGGCCACAAATTGGACATAGAGATGGAATGAGAATAAACTCAGGGTCATGAAATAGTGCAAAACCCTCTCACCACCACAGAGAAGAAGAATAGAAGTAATTTTTCATCTCACGCACACTATAGTTTAAATAGATGTTGCACGTCATAAAATCTAATGTAAAGCTCTATATTTAGATAAGATACTACAAGCATATTCCACACCAACAACTTTATCTTTTATATGTCTTTAAGAATATAATTGTTGCTTGTGTAATATTTAGTTATAAAATATTTCGTACTTGATAAGATGATCATTTGGATTTTTGCACAAAGATATGCTTTATATTATGTTGCACGTAGATGAATGTCCATGTATAAAAACTAAAATTTCTTTATTTTAATTTATTTCAATATCAAATTATTCCTTAAAAACTCTTTATGAACATTGTTAGAATAATATATTTCTGTTGATGAAAAACATTACACTTAGACTTAGGGTGCTAATGATTAAGATTAATTTGATTTGAGAAAATATTCATCTTACTAAATATACGTGGTTTTTAAATGGAGAAACAATTTTGATTCAACTTTAATCACATGCTTGTTTATAGTTAATTCATTCATGTAACATATAGATTGTCTAACTTGAACTATTTGCAACACATTATGAAAATATATAATCTCATACAAATTTTAAAAACTATTCTTTTATAAAAAAATATTTTTTTTAAAAAAACTATATAACCTTAATTTTTCATCATGAGTAAAAATATATAAGAATGAGGTCCATATATCAGATTCTAATAATTTTTTTAATAAATATTTTCTTTTTTGAAAAATTAAATAATTAATTAATATTTTATATGATTCAAGGGTAAAATTAATATTTTTAAAATTACATTAACTTTATATATTTAATCAAAGATAACTATATTAAGATATTATAATATGCTAATATATTTCTTAAGTATAATCAACTTTCAAATCTAAATTTGATTTTAATTTTTGACGACTCCTTTATTTTTAAAAAAGTATTTGATTGTGAAATTTATATTATTATTATTATTATTATTATCTCGTTAATACGATGATAAATGATATTTTTAAGTATATTTTAAAAAATATATTAGAATCAACAAAGTATGAAATAATTTTAGATGAACATTAATTTTTTAAATATAAGAAATTAATTTTCAATCTAAGAACAAGTTTTGAGAAGACATAATTTAATCGAAACATTTTAAATGATAAAATATTCAGTAAAAGTGTTATATATATATATATATATATATATATATATATAGTTGAATTCCCTTTTTTGTAACATTGAAGTATTAGTTAGCAATAGGTACAGTAGAAGTGGTCCAAATGTTGCTGTTGAGGGCTTGTAGCACCTCGTAAATGGTGCACCGATTATGTGCTAATACTGGCATGCAACTGAAGCAATGGAATTCATACATAGAATTGAAAAATTAGAGTAAAAGCATCACAAAGCAATAGCAAAAGGAAAAAGGCGTTGACGTGCAAGCTAGTAGTGCCACTGTGACCATTTCAAAATGCCAGCTGCAGAAGCCACTATTCTGCCCTTTGGCTCATTTCCAAGGGTTCTCAATGTCATTTTCATCAACAATATTGCACAAGATGATTGTTTCGTATCGTCCACTTGGCAATGTAATGTGATGCCTTTGCACGTTGGCCTTTATTCACTACAATGGAGTTCAACCCATTTCACCATTTTGATTATCCAAACCAAGACAGAATATACTTTGAAACAAAAAATCTAGCCACCAAACACAGAAAAATGAGTGTAAAACCCATCTGGGTATTCTTCATTGGCATCTTTTTGTTTCTTCTACTGGCCAATTCAGAGGAAGAGGAGGTGATCAGGGCCCTAGTCACATTCATGGATAAATTGGCACCAGGATACGTACCAAGAGACCCTACGTGGGGTTGGAACCTTTCATCAGATCCCTGCATTCATAAGTGGCACGGTGTGAGCTGCTATTCAGACAACCAACACGTTAAGAGTGTGATTCTTGAGAAGTTCAATTTTGGTGGAGGTTTAGACGCCGGTTCTCTTTGCATTGCAAAGTCTCTTCAAAAGCTTAGCCTGAGGGACAACACTTTACATGATTCCATACCAGAGGATATAGGAAAGTGCAAGTCCTTGACTCGTTTGTTTTTAAGTGGGAACCAATTTTCTGGGGACCTTCCTATTTCTATTGGCAAGCTAGGTAACATGAAACGGCTTCATATTTCGGACAACCACTTCACTGGAGAGCTTCCTAACATGGTTCATGTTTCAAGTTTGATATCCTTCGTTGCTCAAAACAACAACTTCACTGGGAAGATTCCTACTTTTGACTTCTCCAACCTTGATGCGTTTAATGTCTCTAACAACAATTTACATGGTCCAGTTCCTGATGTCAGAGGCAAATTCCATGCTGACAGCTTTTCTGGGAATCCTAACTTATGTGGACAACCACTTTCAAATGCATGTCCTCCTCCACTACCACCACCACCTCCTCCACCACCACCTGAAAAGAAGGACAAAAAATTGTTCCCCAATGATTTGTCCATTTATTCAGGTTACTTAGTCCTTGGTTTAATTACGCTGATTTTCTTGACCTTTAAACTGTTATGTAAGTTCAAGACCAAAGAAAAAGAATTGGATGTTGAAAAGAAGGAAAAGGCACAAGAAACTGTTGGTATTGTTGCCAAGGCTAGTGGAATATTCAATTCCAATGGATCAAAGAATGGCACAGGGATCAGATCCGAGTATTCATTGACATCTTTGGAAAGTGGGATGACAACATCAGGTCTTGTTCTTCTTTCAAGTCGAACCCTTAGAGGATTGCAATTTGAGGACTTGCTTGGTGCTCCTGCTGAATTGATTAGGAGGGGAAAACACGGAAGCCTCTACAAGGTTATGCTCGATAATGGGGTGCTGTTGGCAGTGAAGAGGATTAAGGATTGGGGGATTTCAAAGCAAGATTTTCAGAGCAGGATGAATTTGATAGCCCAAGTGAAGCATCCACGCGTATTGCCACCTGTTGCGTACTATTGTTCTCAGCAAGAGAAGCTCCTAGCATATGAATACATGCAGAATGGTAGTCTCTTCATGTTGCTCTATGGTAAGTGGTAACTTGTAAACAAAATAAGCTGTCATTACAACCATTTTACATTGAAAGTAATAAAGCATATGCGCCTATATAGTCTCTGCTAAATGGAAGCACTTTTAAACCAGGAAAAAGGTGTCTTGCTGCCTGTGATAATGAAAACTAAAATTCGGTTGCCATCTAAATGATGTTGTCTAATACATTGCTTATAATTAGTTTTCCTTACATGATACTTATTTTCTTTTGGACAAAACTTAGACATAGTTCTTTAGGTACTTTTAATGTTAGTTTTCTAAATAAAATTAAAATTTCATATCGATAATTAACCTAATACAAGTTTGTATTGAAATTTAATTTATATTAGATAAAACCAGTTAGAAGTTATGAATTGAGTAGAATAAACTATTTGATATAATATTTATGTTTTGATACATCAATTTCACCTAATGAATTAGTTATTTGACTTAGATGCTCTTGTGATTAAATTCCAATTGTAGTAAATAGCAGGAATTGTATATATAACTTCACTAGGTCTATTATTTGCATTTTTAAGGCCTAAGAACTTTTTTCAGTAGTAGTATGCCTGCATTGAAATGTAGCCTAGAGGAATTAATCTAACCAAATGTGTGTCTTCACCTTGAATGATTTTAGGATCTCAAAGTGGCCACTCTTTTGACTGGGGAAGCAGACTAAATGTTGCTGCTAAGATAGCTGAGGCTTTGACATATATGCATGAGGAGCTTCTTGAGAATGGAATAGCACATGGTAACTTAAAGTCAAATAACATTTTGTTTGACAAGAATATGGATCCATGCATAAGCGAATATGGCCTAATGATGGCAGAAAATCAAGATCAATTTGTCCTTTCGCACAACAAAGGCCTCAAAAGGAAAGATCTAATTGCAGCCACCTTCAAAGCTGATGTATATGCCTTGGGTGTGATACTTCTGGAGCTGCTGACAGGGAAAGTAATTAAAAACGATGGATTTGATCTAGTTAAATGGGTGAATTCAGTGGTCAGAGAGGAATGGACCATCGAAGTTTTTGACAAGTCCCTAATCTCACAGGGTGCTTCTGAAGAGAGGATGATGAATTTGTTGCAGGTAGCATTAAAATGCTTAAATCCTTCTCCAAATGATAGGCCAAGTATGAACCAAGTTGTTGTGATGACAAATGCTTTGATAGAGGAGGAAGAAAAATCCATATCCTTTGACACATGACCAAGAGTTGATATATTCTTCTACACATCAAATTATCCAAAAAGAAAAAGGAAACATCTTTCAGGAAGTATGTAAACTACTCTAATTTTTGTTAGTTTGAAGCAGATCGTGATCACAACTCACTAATATGGGAATTCATGTAGTATGGCAAATGATTGGTTGTAATTTCAACTGGAAAGACTGTTTTTTCTTTCAGTGAAAACAGAAAGGTTTCACATTTCTACACCTTATCGTTCATTACTATTCACAATGACATTTATGATATTTACGTAATTCCATGCCTCACAAACTTAGCCAAACTGTATGCTAATTCAACAAATATGTAAAACAATGGTACATAGATACCCAAAATAACGAATGACACCTGGAAAGAGAAAATAAATAGAAATTTTATTCTGTAATATAAAAGTGTTTTAATTTTTTTAAGTTTAATAATCTAGCATAAAATATTATAAAACATAAATAATTAAATTTTTATTATTAATATGAAATCAACATTGATGTCACAATCGATACAACATAAGAAAATATAGACATCAAATATATTAAATAAATATTAAATCCTAAAATGTAATTTTAATTTTCTATTTTTGGATAACACATAAACAGAGATAAACTTTTACGTGGAAAAAATGAAATATTTTTCTTTTTATAAGATTTTTGTTAAAATGTTCATAAAGAAGTAAATATTCGAATGTAAATTGCTTTGAAAATTTAAATTGCTGAAACGTGAATCTGCAGAAATGATAAATTTGCTTCAAAAGATATAAATATGCTTTAAACGTAAATATGCTTTGAAAAATAATTTGCAAGAATGTAAATAACTTGAAAGTAAGACTTTTGAAAAATAATTTGCAATAAATAACTTGAAATTAAAATAACTTGAAGAGTAAATTTCCAGAAAAGTAAAATTGTTTGAAAAGATATTATTAGCCAAAGAAATTAAAATACTGAAACCTAAAATTGCAAGAATGCAAATGTGCAAAAAAAATATAAATTATCAATGATAAAATAAAAAATTGTAAACAAAATCAACAAAAATGGTTATCCAAACTACTAGTATTCTCAAGAATTTCATTATTTTCTCAGTTTTCTAAGTATGTTCTCAAAGGTTTGCAATTAGAAATTATCACCCTTATTTTATTACAATAATTTTATTTATAATTTTGTTTTTAAATGAAAAAAGAAAATAAAAAATTACAATAATTTAAAATGTAATTTCCAATAACTGCTCCATGTTTCTATTTTTCAAACCAATGTGGGTGTGTGGTTACGACTCTCTTTAAAACTTCCTCTTCAATCATCTCTTTTATAATTTCTTTGACATAAACTTTTATGTGATATAGCATTTCTAAAGTTTATCTTTAATACTTAACATTCTTTTCTAAACTTCCTCTTCTTAATGCTCTTTTCTCACATAAATTAACCTTACCTTTTCCTTTAAAGAAAATTTTACATATTATTTTCAACTTTAATATTATGACCATCAATGATACTTCTTATATATGATGAAACACTGTACTATTACACTCGATTATCGCATATATAGTGAAATTACCAACCAACTATTTTTCTCTCGATTAATTTGTTAATATATTGGTAACACTATGATAACAACATAATCCTGCAAAATTGTGTAGCAATAGCAATTATATATGGTCGAAAGCAGTGGGCAGAGTTACACTGGTAAAAGAAACAAGCAAAGTTTAAACTCAAGTAGAGTCTAGAGTATTTGAATGAAAAGCAAGTGACTTTACAAATATTGAATGCAAGAAAGCAAACTCTCACTAGAATCATTTACATCCTCGGGAGATAATATGTGTTCTTGCTAGGTCAAATGACCTTTGCAGAACTGACGTGTGATCTTAAGACAATGGATTTATGGGTCTTTTTATTTATATGGTGTTCAACTTATTCATTCTTATCCAATATGAGACTCCAATATCACACTTGTATCTTAACAGCGTCTACTCAGATTGAGCTGATATATCTCTCCGCTGAGCGAACATGACAATGATACATACATGTTCAAGTGAATGGAAATATATGTTAGTGAGTAAACATCAATTTAATCTAGTTAAATTATATAACTGTAAATATTTAGTGAAAAAAAGAGAAGACTTAAGTTGAAATAATACAAGCATTTTGTATCCCTTAATGTTAAGGACCCCATAGTAAATCCCGTAGGCTAGTTTTTCTTCGAGTTAAATTCTTCTCAACTTACCCAAAATAATTTATATAAATAGTTTGGTACTTCTATTTTTAGCTTAATATTAAGGTCTTTATATTTAATATCAATGAATTTAATATTTAAATTTAAAAAATATAAATTGTCTTTTTTTTATAACAATTCATCATGTCTTTTATGCAGTGTTCCTTTCGAAGCGCGGATATGCGAAGACGGAAAAATAGTAAAGAAAGTTGGAAAAACGAGGTGAATAAAAATTGAAAACACGAAAAACGAAGCAAATTCATCGCATCAAACTTTCTTCGCTATATTAAAGAGATTTGCGAAGAAAGTATCGCATAATCGATTATGTTTTAAATCATAATCGATTATGCTTTTTTATTTTCTTAAATTAAACTAAATTATTATATAAAATTAATTATTATTTAATATATAAATATTTATATTTTTAAAATAAATAAATATAATTAAATATATAATAAATTATAATACAAGTAATTAAAATATATTTTTAAAATTAATAATATTATATATTATAAAAACATATAATCGATTAGATAAATAGATAATCGATTATATACATATAATCGATTATATGAATATACGTATTACATATAATCAATTATATACTTTTATAATATATAATATTATATTATAATATAATTAATTTTAATATATTATATAATAAAATAAAATTAAAAAATAGTTAAAAATTTATTTTAAATAGAAATTTAATAATACAAATAAATAATATTAACATAAATAAATTTATATAATAATGTTAAAATTAATAATATTAAATAAAAATTATTATTAATAATAATGAAATAATTTTATTTATTAATAATAAATAAATGTTTAATAAAAATAAATTTATATAATAATTTTAATAATAAAATTTAAATTTAAATCATAATATTAATGAAATTAAAATTTAAAAAATAAAATTATTTTGTAAAATTTTTAATTAAAAAATATTTTTTATATATTATATCAATCAAATCATACACAAACTTTCATAAACTTTCTCTTCATTTCCACTCACTTTCCCTTAATCCAAACAACCTTACTTTCCACTCTCTTTCTCTTCAAATCCATTTTTTTTCTCTCCCTCAAATCCCCTCTTTAAAAGGAACAAGGCCTTAAAGTTAAGAATGACTAAAATTACATTTAAAAATTTAAATATCTTATTTGTATTAGTATGAAAATATAATAACTATGATCTCCCATAAAAATGATGTAGAACATAAATTACTTTTTTTTTCGGGTAACGGACAATGAGTTTTGTGTTTACCTGATACTACTATATATTATGACAACGATACTCCTGCCTCTTTACTTCATATACACGTATACACATATGTAATACTTATTTATTTATTTTATCTTTTTTCCCTTATTATATCATATATTCTATAAGTGTATAATTTTTCTCCTTTTTAAGTATGTAAGTTGAAGATGGAAATTAATATTAAAAAATATTACTAAAACATAAAAAAATACTATAATACGATTTAGTAACATTTCATAGAAACTAAGGTATATCCTATGTTACTAATAATTTTTAATAACAATTTTACAAATTAATAGAAACATTTAAAAATATGTTACTAAAAATTTTTAGTTGATTTTTTTTAATTGAACATTTTAAAAATATTATTGAAGTTATTTAGTAACATTTTTTCAATAAAAAAGAAATATTATAAAAAATTATAAAAATGTTACTACATGAATTTGTTTATCTTTTTATCTTTACTCAATGTGAGACTCACAATGTAGGACTAAGAATGGCAATAGGAGGAATAAAAACGACATTCACTTTTCCATTCCTATCCATGAAGTAAAAATCTATCACTATCTTCATTTCCATATTCAATTCAATGGGTACGAAACTTTTGTCACATCCCCATTCCTATTGGATATGGGTATCTTCATCGGGTAACATGTATAATTGTACTCGCCTCTTGATGTTCTAAATAATAATTAAATATTTTCTTACAAAACAAAACAAATCACAACAAATGAAAGACTATATTATGAAGGATTCAATAACAAAATGATACACATATTCTTTTCTCCAATGACAAATATCAATAAAGAAATTATAGTTTCATAAATATCAAATTAGAGTATCATCAAATAATAGTTAAATAAAGGTAAAATAATTATAGAAAAAAGCAAAAAAAGATTAAATGTATGCTCTAGAAATAAATTACAAAACTAAGAATCAAAGGAAAGTTAATGTAAGTTTTTTAGGATACTTAATAAACTAAATGTGTTTTAGTAATTTAAAATTAGGGATGCATGAGGTGAGGACGAGGTATTGGAATGGGGGTATAAGCACAAAGACGGGACAGACAGGTATGTACATACACTTCCTCGTCCCCATACCCAATTTAAAAAATTAGCTATTATTCGTACACATACCCAATCAATGCAATAGGTTCTAGTAATACCCACAAGGACGAATTCATTTGTCAACCCTGTGTAAGACTATCAACTTTACATTTGAATGCCTCACAATCTTCCTCTCAAGTGTGAGTTTTGGATCCAATGAATCATGGGTGAACCCATATAAGATATATGACACCACTTCCAACTCAAAATCTTACGACAATAAATTTGAGTCTTTCTTCATATATATTGCTTTTCTCACTCATTTTCATTCTATGTGAGACTTCTAACTATTGTAGACATGTTTTGGATACGTCTTATCATTTTTTTTCCTTAAAACCATAGTTTTTTTAGAAAAAAATTATAAAGAAAATTAATGTTTTTAATAATATATTGTTTTCGTTTTAACATTTTCAAATAAAAAATGTAACTAAATATTCTTTACTAAATATATTAAAATGTGATTAATGAAAAAGTTAATAACATATTTTTTAAATTATATTTTGGTAACCATTTTTAAAAATGATGCTATGTAGTCAATTAATTTAATTTACAAGTAACATTTATTCAAAAATCATCACAATATTATGTTTATATAATTTATAATAATTTTTATTTTAAAAGGTGTTATTATAATGTGTAAAGTTTATCTATGGTGACATTTTTAATAAATATAATTAAAAAAATGTTACTAAAAATGTAAAATAGTATAATGGTGGTTATTTATATATGTAAACATGATTAATTTGTTTCGTATACAGTTAGTTAATTTGAATCATTTTAATAATTTCATGACAATATTAGATATTTATAAGATATTTGACTTGACTCTTTTATAATTTTGGCATACTATTTCACATGTTAATAATTGATTTAGGGTTTAGGGTTTAGGGTTTACAACTTCATTTACTCTTTTGGGAAAAGTAGTAATTTTCCTATATAAGAGTTTGGAAATTTACTGCAAGCATATGTACAACAACATGCTTTTAACCACATCTAGAAACAGGAATAAAAGAATTATTTTTATCTTTATTCAAGGATAAACTTTTTTGTATTAACAACTCTTATATGAGTTTATTTTTGTAGCCAAGTCAGTCTAGTTTAGGAATGGATTGGCTATTTGCCAATTTTATCCTAATAGATAATGATAAAAAGGAGTTGGTGTTTTCTAGTCTTCAAAATGAGGAACTAGTATTAGTTCACCAGTTGTTAAAGAATGTTTTAGACGGGACTGAGTGTTATGTTTTATTGGCTTTGGCGTCAACCGGTGGTGAGGGATTTGAGAAGAATATGAATGTTGTACAGAAGTTCATGAATATTTTTCCATATAAGATTCCAGAGTTACCTCTATAGAGGGAGATTGATTTCTCCATCGATCTTATTCGTGGTGTTGGTCCAATGTTTATGGCTCTGTACTGAATGACGTCTGTTGAGTTAGTTGAGTTGAAGAAACAGTTGGAAGATCTGTTAGATTTACTACATGTAGCTGAATAAGCTAACTTTAAAGAATAAGTACCTGTTACCTAGGATTGATGACTTGTTAGATCAATTACATGGAGTAATAGTGTTCTCCAAGATTGACCTGAGATTTGGTTATCGTCAGATCAAAGTAAAAAATGAAGATGTATAGAAGATAACTTTTAGAACAAAGTATGGTCATTATGAGTATGTGGTTATGCCTTTTGGAGTGACCAATGCTCTTGCACTGTTCATGGATTACATGAACAAGATATTCAGACCATACTTATATAAGTTTGTAGTAGTATTCATAGATGACATTTTGCTTTACTCTCGTTCTCTTGAGGAGCATGAGGTGCACTTGAGGACTGTACTGGAAATCTTGAGGGAAAGACAATTATATATAAAACTCTCAAAATGTGAGTTCTAGCTACCAGAGGTACAATTCTTGGGACATGTGATCTTAGTCGAAGGGATTTCTGTAGATTCTGCTAAAGTTGAGAGTATGTTGTAGTGGGAGAATCCTAAGACAATATTTGATGTGAGAATAATAGGGCAGGTAAAAATAAACCAAGAAGGGGGATGAATTAGTTCTTAATAAAAATTATGACTTTTTCGAATTTAATCTTGTTAAAATAGAGTTTAACAAAAACCCCAATATAAATTTAAGTTTCTGCTTTATAAAAATCAAAGTATAACACAAATAAACAGAATATAAGCTGAAAGTAAAGAGAGTAAGGATAGAGAAAAATACACAGAATATTTATACTGGTTCGGATCAAAGTAGATCCTACATCCAGTGACTTATCACCTCAACAGACAGTGATTTCTACTAACTATATTAATAATAAAGTTTACAAACTTACAGTGTAGTGAAATGAGAAAGATAGCAGGAAGATTAATAAGACACCTCCTTTGTACAAAACAAAGGATGAAATAAAACCTCTCTTGAAAACACAAGAGATGAACAACACCTTCATTGAACACAACAAGGAAAGAAAACACCTCCTTTGAATAACTACAAAGGATGATAACGACACCTCTTTTGAAAATCTCAAAAGATAAACACCTGCTTTAAATAACCACAAAGGATGAAGCAAGTTTGAACACTAGCAGCAGAGCAACTTTCACTTTGATCTCTTTAGGTTAATTTTGAAAGCTCTGACCCCTTATGTATTTATAGAAAAAGAGGGACGCAAGGTTCTGTAGAATATGAAAAGATTTTTGCAAAACGTTCAGAATAATCAATTATTACTTGGGATAATCGATTATTCCAGAGAGTAATTGAAAAATAAAAGTCTGCTGATGATAATTAATTATTTCGCAAGATATTCGATTATTTTAAGTATGATAATCGATTATCAATAATCGATTATTTCAACGTTAAAAGTGTTTTATGAAAAATAGAAAGTTTTTTAGTTTAAGGAGAGTTGTGTGCATGCTATGATCTTCAACAAGATTCTTAACTATTACAATCAAATATATACATAAAATATAGGATTAAAGCTTCCACAAGACTTCAAGATTTCAAGACTTCAATCATGAAGGTCCATCTTCTTCTTTTAGAGCCATCATCATCAAAACAATTATCCTTTAGATATTTCTAAAGATCCTTCTTCATTTTTAGATTAGCGATCTCCTCCTTTTTGATGATGATAAAAAATTCTTGAAGACTTATGCAACCTGTATATGTTTATCTTAAGCAAAAAGATAGTTAGCAAAAATAAGCATGCAAAAGTCTAATTTTTCTCCCCCTTTTTTCATAAGAATCAAAAAGAAAATGAAAATCAGAAAACTCCCCCAATTTGAAAGAAACAATACTTCCTCTTAATAAAATGCTCCCCCTACTTAGATGAAGTATATATAAAAAAAATATAGAGAGCAAACAACAAAAGCATAAAATGATTTTTAGAGGGAAAGTAAACACATTAAGAGAATATATTTCATAACCCAATTTTTTTTTTCAAATATCTCCCCTTTAATTTAAAAGTTCCCCCTAAACAGATGCAATCTTCAAGACAGAAAATGCAAGCAGAGACAAACATTGCAACTAAATCTAGGAGGAAAAAAAAACAACAGCAAAACTTCACCAATTTTTTTTGTCTCTTCTCAAATTAAGACATCTCAAAACTCCTCCTTCATTAAATAAGAAAGTTCTCTTCCAAAATTCTTAAGAAGATACCAAGAGACATCCTGCAAAACAAATGAGAGTAGCTTTGGTCCCCGAAAACTTGTTTGGGTCCTTTAAGGTTAGAATAAAAATTATTTCAATCTTGGAACCCAAATATATCTTCCTTTAGAGACACTAAAATGTTTGATTTTGCACTTGTTTGAAGAGTGCCCCTTCTTCAAATAGTAAAAACAAGTAAGAATCATAGGCTTAAGAGGATGTTTCACCTCTAACAAGGTTTTTCTTATGACAAATTTTTTTTAGTATACTATTTATTTTTAAGATTTTTCTTCTTTAAACAATAAACATCATTCAATTTATTTTTACTTGTAGAATTTTTTTTAATAGATTTTTCAAGTTTAGAAACTTTTGTTTAACAAACTTTACAATTTGCACAATCAACAATTTCTTCTTTGTCTAAACCAGATAAATTTTCATCAGTAAATTTTGCAATGGAGTTTTCAAGACAAATAATTTTATTTTCAAATACCTTGCAATTTTTACACTCAGTAATTAGAACCTTTTCTTTTTCTAAAACATTTTTCTCTTCTTCTAAAATTTCAAATTTTTCTTCAAGAACTTTATATTCAATTTTCAGTTTATTATGCAAAGTTGAAAGTTTTTTAGATTCAGCACAAAGTTCTTAAAAAGCATAAAGTAATTAATCATAATCATTTGAAAAACTAGAACTACTAACCTTGCTACTTGAAGACTCACTTTGGGCCATAAAACAAAAATTTGCTTCTTCTTTAGATTCATTTAAGCTTGAAGAAGAGCTTGAGTCAACATCAAAATAGACTTTCTTCTTTTTCATGACTCTCATATCTCTTTTATTTTCTCCTTTCTTTAGATTTGGATAGTCTGTTTTGATGTGACCTTTCTTTCCACATCCATAACATTTGTAATTTGAAGCAGGAACATGGTCATCATTTTTGAACTCTTTGTGATGACTCCTACTTTCGTTTTTCATGAACTTAGTGAATTTCTTCAACATAAGTTCCATGTTTTCACAATCGGAGTCATTTTCTTCCTCATGACTCTGCTCTTTGGAAATTTCAGATTTGAAGACTATATTTCTCCTTTTCCTTTCATGTTCTTCTTCAGTTAGCCTTCATAACTCAAGTTCATGCTCACTAAGCTTTCCAAACAAAGCCACCATGGACATGTTCTCAAGATTTTGTGATTCCATGATGGCAATAACTTTAGGTTGCCATGACCTGTTCAAAGATTTTAAAATTTTAATATTTAACTCATCAGTATCGAAAGACTTACCAAGACCGACGAGGTGGTTTACGATGTACGTAAAGTGTTTTTGCACATCATAAATATTTTCTCTGTGTTGCATTATGAACATCTCATATTGTTGGATGAGAGTGTTCTCCTGGCCCGTTTCATGTCTGTTAATAGAAGCACCTTAAGAAAAAGTTTGATTTTGACCTCCCATTACAGATTTGTTTTGAAATAACAATAAAAGAACTAGCTCTGATGCCAACTGTTAAAATAAAAGGACAAGTAAAAATTAACCAAGAAGGGGGAGTGAATTGGTTCTTAATAAAAATTAACCCTTTTTCGAATTTAACCTTGTTAAAACAAAGTTTAACAAAAATCCCAATATAAATTTAAGTTTCTACTTTATAAAAATAAGAGTATAACACAAATAAGCACAATGTAAGCTGAATGTAAAGAGAGTAAGGATAGAGAAAAATACACAGAGTATTTATACTGGTTCAGATCAAAGCAAATCCTACGTCCAGTGACTTATCACCTCCATAGAGAGTGATTTCTACTAAATATCTTAATAATAAAGTTTACAAACTTACATTGTAGTGGAATGAGAAAGATAGCAGGAAGATTAAGAAGACACCTCCTTTGTATAGAACAAAGGATGAAATAACACCTCTCTTGAAAACACAAGAGATGAAAAACACCTTCATTAACACCACAAGGAATGAAAACACCTCCTTTGAATAACCACAAAGGATGAACGAACAACCACTTCCTTGATCTCACAAAGAATGAAAACACCTCCTTTGAATAACCACAAAGGATGATAACGACACCTCTTTTGAAAATCTCAAAAGATGAACACCTCCTTTGAATAACCACAAAGGATGAAGCAAGTTTGAACACTAGCAGCAGAGCAACTTTCACTTTGATCTTTCTAGGTTAATTTTGAAAGCTCTAACCCCTTATGTATTTACAGAAAAAGAGGGGCGCAAGGTTCTGTACAATATGAAAAGATTTTCGCAAAAACGTTCAGAATAATCGATTATTACTTGGGATAATTGATTATTCTAGAGATTAATTGAAAAATAAAAGTCTGCTGATGATAATCAATTATTTTAAGTATGATAATCGATTATTCCAAGAGATAATAGATTATTTCAACGTTAAAAGCTTTTTACGAAAAAAAGGATTTTTCAAAGTTTAAGGAAAGTTGTGTGCATGTTATGATCTTCAAAAGGATTCTTAACTATTACAATCAAATATCCACACAAAATACAGGATTAAAGCTTCCACAAGACTTCAAGACTCTAAGACTTCAATCATGAAGGTCCATCTTCTTCTTTTAGAGCCATCATCATCAAAACAATTATTCTTTAGATATTTCTAAAGATCCTTCTTCATCTTTAGATTAACATTTGAGATCGTGAGTTTTGTCATGGTAGTTAGCTATTACGGGAGGTTTATTGAGGGGTTTTCTAAAATAGCTGCCCCATTAACTCAGTTGACATGCAAGGATCAACCTTTTGTATGGAGAGACAGGTGTGAGCAGAGTTTTATGGAACTGAAGTAGAGACTAACCATAACTCCAATATTGGTGATTCCTAATTTGAGTAAACCCAATATTGTGAATGATTTGATTGATGTGATAATTTAAAATTAATTTTATAATTAATAAAATTATATAATTACTATTTTATCCTTTATAAAAAGTATATTTGACATAAATATTTATAATTTATTGAAATTTATTTTCCAATTTTTTTATATCATTATTTTCATCCCACATCGAATAAATAATTTTGAATTATTTAACATGTAAAAATATTAAAAATATATTTTATAAAAATTATATTCAAAGTGTTATATGAAATTTTAATAAACATATTATATTAAAGATTGAAACATCGTCAAACTTCAAATAATATAATATAAATTATGTTTAATACACATTTGATTATGTAATTAAAATTAAACACACATATATTAAAATAATTAAAATAAAAATAAGAAATAAAAAAATAAAAATACCATAAACTCATTTATTTAAATTTTTTTAAAAACTATAAAATCTTTATTTGAAATCATTATATTTTTTTAAAAAATAATTATAAATTATTTGACATGATTAATATATAAAAAATATAAAATATATATTTTAAAATAATATAAATTTATTTAAAAATTTATAATAATAATTATTATTATTTAAAGTTTACTTTCATATTATTGTTTATATTAATATTTTTTATATAATATAATTATTTTTTGTTATTTTTATTATTTTATAAATTTTTAATAATTTTATTATTTTATTATATTATGTATATAATATAATATATAATTGTATACAATATAATTGATTATATATTTTTATTTTATTGTTATTATTATTACTATTATTATTATTATTTATTATTATTATTATTATATAAATTTTATATATATAATTAATGTTTTTTATTTTGTAATAATATTTTTATTAGTATTTCCTATATTAGTAAATATTTTAATTTTACTGATATTATTATTTTATTATATAATATAATATAACTATATTTCTTTTATTTTTATAAATAAGAAGACAAGAAAAATAGTTTTTATTAATTTTTTTATTATTTAATATTTACTATTTAATATTTTATTAAATTATATAATTAATTATGTTATGTATAAATAAAAAATAGTGTAAAATATTATTTGTATATGTATATGTATTAAAAAATGCAATTTTATTACAAATTAAAGAATAAATAAGTAATTTTTTGGGTTCAGCATGTTTTTTCTTGTATTTCTTCTCTAAATTAAAAGTAAGTTAGAAAGTAACTTTATGTTCAAAATCATCTTTTCAAATTAGTGTTTTTAAATAGAAACAAACACATAACATTATTTCTAGGTCCAACCTACAACCTACCTTTTCTTGCATTTCTTCTCAAAGTTAAAAAGTAACTTTTTGTTCAAATTCATCTTCACAAATTAATACTTTTAAATAGAAGCAAACACATAACATCATCTCAAATCTATCTACATGAACAATATATTTATTGAAACAAACACAAGATTACTTATACATAACTACTTTGTTAATAGTTGATATGGAAATATAAATTATAATATATATATATATATATAATTAAATGACTTAAATGTAAATTTAAGATATTTTAAAATTATATAATAAAAAATTTTAATTAAAAAACTAAGTCAAACATAGTTTTTTTTTTAAAATCAATTTGAATATTTATTTTTTAAGAATCAATTAAAATATTTATTATTTCATACAATTATAGTATTAAAATGTCCAAAGTGTTAAATTTACTCAACAAAGTGTAAGGATGAGGATAGAACAAAGTCTAGATAGAATTTATTTTCATATTTTCATCTCGATTGCAAAAATTCATCCATCACTACTACAGAAGTATGAATTAACGTCGTTATTCTACGTCGGTTTAAATTTAAACGACGTTGAATGTGTGAAGTGAACATTCTACGTCGGTTATTGGTGCGAACCGACGTAGAATGTTTTAAATTTTACATTTTACGTCGGTTAGTTGCAGAACTGACGTAGAATGACAAAAATACTACATCGGTTGAGACAACAACCGACGTAGAATGTAAAAATTAAAACATTCTACGTCGGTTCACACCAGTAACCGACGTAGAAAGGTTATTATTAAAACCTATCCCGCGCTCTTCCCTCGTCAGTTTTCCTCTTCGCGCCGCTGCTGCTCGTCATCGTCTCCTCCGCCGCGACGCTCCCTTTCTTCTGCGACAGCGACGATCAGCTCCCCTTCATCACCGGCGTCAACCCGTGACCGGCTTCTGTGATTCTCCTCCGTTTGGTCGTTCCCGTCGTTGCCGCGAAGCTTGTTGGAGCTCCCTTCGTCGCCGGTGAGGTTCTCGTTCCTTGCAGGTCTCCTCTTGACTGCTGCCGCAGTCCCCTCCCCTCCCCTTGCCGTCAGCTTCCCCGCCGCCGCCGTCGTTGTCGCGCCAGGTTAGTCCCTTTTTTTTAATTTTATTGTTTTTTTTTATTTTTTGTTTTGTAGAATATAATGTTTGTATGATTAGTTTATTGAAATGCCTGTACAAGATTGTTCTGATAATCTGGCTGTGCCCATGGGGCTTTTTGATGTTGATTTATTGTTGTTCAAAAATTTGGATTTAGTCAAATAACAGAGGAAACTCTGCTGATTCGTTAGAATGAGTTTGTCTCTCTGATAGAGTAAACTGTACTAATTAAATAATGTTATAGTGTTTGTATGATTAGGTTATTGAAAAGCCTGTAGATGTTGTTTATGTATTTGATTTTGTATAAAAATTTGGATTTAGTCAAATAACAGAGGAATTAGGACAAAAACCGTATGGTATGTTGTATGCAAAATGATGCAATTAGGACAAAAGAACCTGCAACTATGAAATTTGTAAGATGTAATGGCCTGATAATTCTCTGTTTAGTACAACACAACTCCACAAATTGTTTCAAAATTTTCTGACAAGTACAAGTTAGTCACATAAATGGCCAAAATTTAGGAAAGTAGGTAAAAAATAGTAAAATAATAAAAAAGTTATAGTAAATGGAGGTCTTTTCCTCTTCGTTGGGTCTTTTCCAAAAACTTTCATTTTTTACGCATCTCCATCCGAGGTCCGTAGCAAAAGTTACGATCGTTTGAAGTTTTTCTACACCTAAGTTTTGTATTTTCAAAACTCTGATTATTTTGGGGGATGTGAGGCCTCTTTATTCAAGTACACGTCAAAAGAACATAACACAACAAAAATTAACAGAAAATTCAATGTCTAACTATTTTTTATGATTTTTTCAAGATCGATTAGATCCATCCAATAATGCTGTTTTTACATCAATCTTTCTTTTTTTAAATTGTTCTTCTAAGACAAAGCATATAGAAATTAGACATCATTTCATTAGAGATCATATAGCTAAGGATTGCATTATAGAATACATAGATACAAAACATCAATTAGCTGATATCTTCACCAAACCTTTGCCTAGAGAGTCTATCTTTGAAATTTAGCTATTTGAAATGTATTGTATATGAAATTGTGGCTGGTTTATTTGATATGCAGGTACTAAAATTTAGGGAAAATGAGAAAATTAGAAACTAAATTGCAGTTTTAGATGACACTTTCAACGTCGGTTGTACGCACAACCGACGTTGAAAGTTTGGTCCACTTACAACGTCGGTTATGTCTATAACCGACGTTGTAAGCTATGTGATTTTTAACGTCGGTTCAAATTGAACCGACGTTGAAAATATTACTTTTAACGTCTACTGATTCAACGTCGATTTTGGGACCGTCGTGAAATTATTTCCAGAACCGACGTGGATTCCGGTTCCTGTAGCAGTGCATATTCAATTAAAAAATTAAATATTATTTATACTCAATTAAAAAATTAAATATTATTTATATTTATATTATATTCAACTAATAAAAAATTTACATTAACATCAAAATAAATTTAGAATTTATTTTACATTTGTAGACTTTTCTATCTTTTGAGATTAAAAAAATTTAAAAATTATAAATATATGTTATTTTTTTTAAATACAAAAGTCGTAATATTATAACACTGCTAAAAGATAAAAAAATTAAACAAACTTTCACTTAAAATTTTAACAAAAGTTATAATACCTAAATATTACTTTATTTTTTAATAAAAAATTTAATTTTTTTTATTTTTTCATTCTACCGTACCAAAATCGTCATTTGTGAGCAAGTCTTCTTAGTTTTATTGGGAGAACAGTTGCATGATTGCCTTGGGTATTGAGCCTGATTTACCGAACTGATGGGTTAAGTGGAAATGCGTGTAACACGTATTTTGGATTAAAATGTCATAATTCGTTTACACTTTTTTTTCTTCACATAATCCTTTCACAGTTTAAAAAAAATGGTTTTAAATTAAGATATGATCGATACGTAAAGTTTAGGGCAATTGCTTTTCGCAGGTGTCGGCAACCTACCAAAAATAAGTTGTCCTTTTACGAATACTTCTTTCCAATTATGAAGACAGTTTGTCTGTTCCCCATCCATCTGCAATAATTGATGTCAAACAGGAGGAAATATATAATTGAAAAACAAATATCTTGTCAAATAATTATTATCGTTAATTTATTTATTTATATTATAAAAATATAAATAAATAATAATATTTATTAAAAAATTTATTAAATATAAATTAATTTAAAAATAAAAATAATTAATTGTTATAATAAATAAATTAAAAATTATTTTATAAACTAAAAATTATTAATATTTAAAATAATTTTATTATACTAAAAACTATATTTTTATAATTAAAAAATTTAAAAAAATTATAAAATTAATTATTATATAATAATGACTAAATTAATTTTTAAATTAAAATATAAATTAATTTTTAACATTAATTATCAAAATTTTAGTTATTAAATTAGATTCTAAATTTTAATCAATTTCATTATTTTATAATAAATTAATAAGTTTTTTTTAATGATTATATTTTAAACTAAAATAATAATTATATATATAAAAGAAATTGAGTACAGCTTTTAACAAGATAATGAGTTGAATTACCTTTTATATATATTTTGAATTGTAAAAAAATTCCACAAAAAATATTAATTAAAAAATTTCATAATTTTTTAAGAAAATTAAATATAATAAATTTAAATTGATTTAATTTCAAATTATTTTATTTTTAAATATTTTATTTGAATAAGATAACTCAAATTTTGAATTTTAATTTTTTTATTTAAATAAAGTACTTTAATTATCCGTACATGCAAACAATTGTTTGAAAATTAAAAACATTTTTATAATTTAAAATATTAATATGATGATATTTCCTGTGACTTTTTATTTTCTATGCATGTTATTTTTTCAATTAAAGTTTATTAAGATATTTTCCATTTGATATTGATAAAGTTTGTTTCTCTATTTACATTGTCCAAACTTGTTTTCAAATGATATCAACCTAAATTAGTTTGATTAATATCGATTAGGATTAATTTTATGAGGTTGTTGGTTGTTTTTCTTGTTAACTTTTCGATTAGTGTAAAATGAAAATCTTCTAATTGACATTTGCCAAACATAACTATAGTTAATATTGCCTAATAAATTTTCACTCGAAAAGACTACAATATTAGTAAATAATAACATTGGTGTCCACAATAAAAAAAATAACACTGGATATCAATAAAAAATAATTATAATAGTTTAGTCAATAAAAAGATGTAATGAAGATAAAAATACAATCTCTTCTACGTTGATAGAAAAAAATCCTAACTAATATTGAACCAAAAATAATAGTGTCATACAACAAATAATAAAAATAATTTTAATATTTTAAATAAAAAATCCACATTAATAGAAAAATAGTCATTCCAACAATATTTTGTCTTAGTCAAGTTGATAATATCTAAATTGAAATCAAACTAACAAGAAAATACAAAGAGAAGACATATGAGATTTATAAGTAGTGTTCATTTTTATTCTTTTGTATTCTTATGATTGTATTAATGTTTAACTAACTTTACTCATTTTTCCAAGAACTGATCAATTGTGGTAAGAAGGTTTAGAGACCACTTGTTATTCATAAGGATGACGAAGATATGACAAAATGTGGGAATGATGCTTTAACTATGCTTCTGTCCGTATTGTCACGGTTGAAGAAGAAACCAGTTCAAATACAATGGAACAACAGAGTTTTTGGAGTTGACAACTCTGTTGTTCCATTATACATCTCTATGCCCAATGCATTAGAGATTGTTGGGAGAAACTCCATGTCAAATATTTCTATTATACGATTGTGGGCCATGTAATTCATACTTCTAACCATATTTTTGTTTACGTGTCTAATAGTACAATATGTTTAACGAATAATTCATTGTCTCCTGTAAATGGACAAAATAAGTGTGGAGCAACAAAGATCAGAAGTATATAAATTTGCCTTAGTCCATACAAAGATATGGGAATATAAAGGTTCAGATCCAACAATACATGCAAACATGGATAAGTGAATCATAGAGAGAAATATACTTGGCTCCATACATTGAAGTGTTAGTTCAATTAGTTGTTTTTTAATTATTTGAATTTTATAACTAATTTGTTTGTCTTACAATGCAAGTCCCATTAGAAGCTATTTTAATCCTTCCAAGGGATTACATTGTGGTGTGATTTTGTTCATTGCATAAAAAACCAAGCCATGAGATGAAAGTCTCTTACAAGGGTAACTTTATCATTTTTCATTATATTTAAATTTTTTTGGTATATATAGTCTAACATCTGTGTTTATTTCAAGTAGAGTTGTATCTGGAACAAATATTCTATGCGGAAAAGATAGAACAAACACATTGAACTACGTCTACCCTAAGGTTAGAAAATTATTTCATAATTATTATTGAATGTATAAAGTAATGAAAATAATATTGTGCTTTCTTTCTCATTTCAATGCAATATGCAAGCAGGCTCGTACTGATGTGGCTACTACGTGATGTATTGGATGGGAGCTATAGTTTGTGTGAGTATTACTGATAATTGGATACAGGTAATTCATTTAAATAGTTTTTTTATATTTGTTTACTTTTACGATTCTTGAATGTTAACAATAAGCATATTAATGTTTTAGTACTTCCGATATCCATCCTCATTGGTCGAAAATGAAGTGGCAAACATAAGGGAACAAAGTTTTTCTTTCAAAGCATATAGTGTTTAGTTTTTCTATTAAGTTGTTTAAGTTTTTAGGCTAGTTAGATAAATTGGTTGATATGTAACTTGTTTTAGTTAGCCTTTGTACTAGGTTGTTTAGGATTTAAGATAGTTAATTTGTGTTGTTTAATTACATAGATGATAATTTAAATTTGCATTCTAGATTGGCTAGGATATTTGTAGTGTAAATGTCCAGACTTTGTAATTATAGGTTTTGGTTGCAAGCCAAAACCATATCTCCTTTTTTAAAAAAAACGCAAGGTTTACATCAGGGCATACATACTCGACGTAAATTTACATTGGAAACTCTCACTTTCTAACGTAAATTTATGTCGGGATGTGTATGCCCCAACGTAAAACTGTCCATTTTTTTTAGTTTCAAATAAAAGTAGTCTACGTCAGTGTTATTCTAGTCCTACATAAATTTATTTCGGGGTAAATATCTTTTGACATAAATTTACGTTTGTTATATCCTTTGAAGTGAATCTATATCTTTTGATACGACGTCAAAAAAGGACAAACGTAAAAAGTTCAAAATAATATAAGTAAAAATCCTCTTCTCCACTAGTGGAGTTAAAAAAAAAGAATGACTGAAAAATTAACTTGTTTGAATAGAGGGGAAAAAACGCAAAGTAAAAGAAAAAAGTGAAAACTGAAAAAAATAGGTGAAAAATTTGTAATTATTTTATTGATGTAATAAAATCATTTTTGTATGTATTAATATATTTAAAAAATAATTTTAAAATAATTTTTATAAATAATTGATGTAAAAAATAATTTTTAAAATATTAAATAGAGTTCAAATAAATTTTAAATTAAAATAAAAAAATATTATACATTTTTAATAAATAAAAAAGTTATATTTCAAAATCAAATATATTAAAATAAATTAATTTAAAAATATTAAAATTTAAAATAACTAATTTATTTTATTTATCATTTAAACATTTTTATTTTAATTATTTATCTTATGATATTATAAAATGTAACTATTAATAAAATATTAAATTACACCATTTTATTTTATTTTCTATTTTTTTTATTTTAATAATTTATTTCTATAATATAAAATGTATATTGATAAATATTAAATTATTTTTATCTTTTATTTAGTATTTTTATTTTTGTTAATTATTTTATTATAATATACAAATATATATTTAAAAATTGTCAATGTTTATAATTTAACCGATCATGTAGAATAATAAAATATTTATAAAACAAGCTAACTGATTATAGTAAATATTTTATTATATTTATGTATATAATTGATGACGGAAAGGATATAATCTTTTATTTATATATATATATATATATATTTTCAAATCGTTGAAGACATGAATAGCCTGCCTACTTGTATTATATATTTGATGAATCTATTTATATGGTGTTTGGTACAGGTGAAGATTATTACATTTTGAATGGTTTAACTATATAGTATTATTTAGGATATTTATATGGTGTTTGGTACAAGTGAAGATTATTACATACTATCTTTTGAATGGTTTAACTATATAGTATTAAACATGTTTATTTTTTATTTATGCAGTAAAAATTTATTTTTATTCTCGTTTTTATTTTAAAATTATTTAAATGTGTATGAAAATTTTATCCTATTCTCATCTTCATTCTCATCTCCATCCCTATTGAGTACGAATATATCTACATTGGATAACAAGTATAATTGTATATGTTCCTTGCTATTTTAAATATTAATTTAATACTTTTTATGAAAAAATAAAAATCACAACAAAAAAATATGATATTATAAAGGATTTAATATCAAAAGGATACAATCTTCTTTTCTTCAATGAAAAATATCAATAAAGAAATTATAATTGCATAAATCTTAAAGAAAAATATTCGCAGACCACTCAAAGTCAATGCTACACCCATATCATACCAACACTATAACATTTTAAATTTAAATTAAAATAATTAATTGTATTATTATGGAAACTTTTGTGGTCACATGAGTTTTAGTCAAACTTAGGTGCATGTGTACACTCTCTAATATCAAATTAGAGTATCATCAAATAACAATTGAATAAAGGTAAAATAATTATAGAAAAAAAGTAAAAAATGATCAAATACATGCTCTAGAAATAAATTACAAAACTAAGAACCAAAGAAAAGTTAATATAAGTTTTTTATATTACTTAATAAATTAAATGTATTTTAGTAATTTAAAACAAGGATGCGTATGAGGATGAAGACATGATATTGTGACAAGTATGAGAATGAGACATGACGGGTATGTACATCCTCAACCCCATCCCCATACCTAATTTAAAAAAATCAGGTATTACTCATATCCATACTCAATCAATGCGATGAGTTTTTGTCAAAATCGGAATAGATTCAAGTAGTACCCACGAGGACGGGTTCATTTGTCATCCTTAATATTATTCATGATGAAGCATCAACATGATGCAATGACAAGTTAAAAATGATTTAAGAATATTTTTTTATAAGATCTTAGGATGATGGATTTCTAATGGTAAGTTTGTTTTGTCTTGAATTGACAAATTGTTGAGGTGGTAAGCTTCTTAAAATGATATAGACTCTTTTTTTTTTGGTTTGGTGATGTGTTTTAATTGATTAAATCATGTTTCTAATTAATTAAAATGTATTATTTTGATAGAGAAGTTTTAAGAAACATTTTAATTAATTAAAGTATCAAATTAATTTATTAAAATCACTTAATACCTAAAGTTAAACATGTCATTCCATACTAATAGATTAAAATCACTTGAGTTTCATTATTATTTTGTATCATATTGTTTTAATCTATTATAATGACAAATTAATTTAATAAAATCAAGTTATTGTAACACATTAAAGTGACATTTTAACATGTTAAAATCATGAGAGTTTCTTTCAAAAATCTATTTTAATAGATTTAAAAAGGTTTTACTCTATTAAAGCTATCAAGTGTGGAATTTATATATCTTTATCTTTTAAACCAAAAGCAATGAAAATCAATTGCAACATTTTGAAAATCTTTTTTCCTTTTGATAAAGACTTGACATTGAAGTAAACACATCTTCTTGAAGCCTTGTTGCTTGAACCTTGTGATAAATACCTTGGTACAAGAAGAGAAACCTAGTTTGTTCAATTGATTTTCTATCATTCCTGTAGTGCTTAATGTAAGACTCAATAATATTTTAATAATAAATTTCAAAGTGAATCATAGATGTTCATTTTTAATTCATTTTAAAATTTATCTCTCTAAAAGTCTCTTTCTCAGTCTTTACATTTTCTTTAGCTTATAGGAGTTTCTATAGGAATTTTACCAGATCAGAGACAAAAGAAACTTGTGAAGAGTAGATTGCATTTACTCGATTAGAATTTGGTTCGGGTAAGTGGTTGGGTGTGTTTTTTATGTTGAAGTATTTCTCCTTTTTCTTTGTTGGTTGAGAGTGTAAGAGGAAACTTTACCCGTGTAGTGTGCAAGTTGAAGCTTACCTAGGACTAAGTAGAGTGGGAAGCATGCTTTGAGTTATTATGCTTCAATCTAAGTAAAGAGAGTTAATAGTTATTTATAAACTGGTTATTCGGAGTAAATAGATGAACTTTGTGATAGTTGTGTAGTATTATGGTATGATATTGAAAAATATGATAAAATAGGTTGTTATAAATTGTTGTACACATTGTTGGATACTCATATATGTGTAAGATCACACTGGCAGTGTAGAATACATGATGAATGTGATCAATTGAGCTGAACAGGGCCACTCTTGACCCTTATGTCACTTAAGTGACGTAGGTTGCTCAAGTGATGGACAAGTAGTGAGTAATCGTTACCTCCACTGCCTTTGATTGCTTAAGCAATGGACTAGTCACTCGAGTGATAGCTCGTGCCGCTCAACCAATGCAATAGCTCAGGCGAGGGAAATGTCAAGACTATTCTCTCTCCACTAGAGCTACGTCGCTTAGGCAATGTGTTGGTCACTCAAGCGACATGTTGCTCGCTTAAGATAGGAAGGGTCTGAGAGTGGGTTGCTCTCAGCCTCGATATCGCTCAGGTGACAGGTGATCGCTTAAGCAATGACAGTGTAGAAAACATGATGAATGTGATCAATTGAGCTGAACAGGGCCGCTCTCGACCCTTATGTCACTTAAGTGACGTAGGTTTCTCAAGTGATGGACAAGTAGTGAGTAATCATTACCTCCACTGCCTTTGATTGCTTAAGCAATGGATTAGTTACTCGAGTGATAGCTCGTGCCGCTCAACCAATTGCAGTAGCTCAAGTGAGGGAAATGTTGAGACTATTCTCTCTCCACTAGAGCTACGTCGCTTAGGTAATGTGTTGGTCACTCAAGCGACATGTTGCTCGCTTAGGATAGGAAGGGTCTGAGAGTGGGTTGCTCTCAGCCTCGATATCGCTTAGGTGATAGCTGATCGCTTAAGCGATGGCAGAGATCTGGAACTAGGGTGCTCTCAACCTTGATATAGCTGAAGCAGTGGGTGTCACTTAAGCAATATGAAGGTGGGTTGTTGTATATAATTGTGGTCACTCAAGCAAGGTTGTCACTTAAGCTATGAGGTTTAATGGTATAAGTAACCTTGGGCTCTAGGTAGTAGGTACTTTGTGTTATCCTGATCCTGGAGAACCTTGGCTTAGTTTAAGTGTGGGGGATCAAATGTTAGCCTTTCGTGGGACTTGTTTACCATAGTTAGAGCCTTTTGGAAGATGTCTTATATTTAGTCATGACGAGTGAGGTGGCTAAATATGGGGTTTGTGATATTATTTATTGAGATGATTACAAGCTTGGTGTGAATGCATGATTGTTGTATATGATTGATGAATTTTTTATTTATGATAATTTTGTTAGCTCATCCTATTATCTGTGTGGATGATACTGATATGATCGTAATGTAAGGAGCACACTCTTATGTAAGTCAACTGAAAGTGAGCAAACTTCCATGGAGGTGTAGATAGGTGAATATACATGATTAGATTATTTTGTATTAGAGTTTTAACTTTGATGTATTTTGGGGACCTTTGATTTTGTTGTTGTATATATATATATATATGTGTATTTACTAATGCGAGTGAGAGTTATTTATTATTATATAAATAAGACAACCAATATGATGGTTTTTTAGATAAATCGGGGCATTATGTTCAACATTTTCCAAGTAAATTTGTTCATGTAATTGCTTTGTTTGTTGTAAGAATGTATACTTGGATAGGGTTTCCAAGTTGTTCTGGTGATAGGGTGTCACAATAGACTGAACCTAGTCTTGTAGGGTTCAACACTAGTGTTTTTAGATTGCTTTTCTTTCTTGTTTGTTGAGTGTTTGTAAAACTTGTAAGAAATAGTGAATACACTTGGTTGGTGTGATTCTCTCTTGCTCTCTTTTTACCTCCTTTGGTTAATATCTTGATTCTTATCTTAAATTTTTCTAATTTAATACATATTACTTATCATTGTTCTTAAACAAATGCCTTCTTTCAAAGATTGATTAAAGTATTCATTCACTTTTTTTCAAAAATTTGGAAAAAATTCAATTTATCTTGAACTTAACACTTTAATTCTAACAATCATCTCATTTTATCACAAAAAGTCTATTGTAAAACATTCGTCTCATTTTTTGTGTTTTTTTTATTTCATTTTCACACATTTACTTCTTCTTCATCTTTGTAAATAATAAATCATAAAATACAAACACAACATTAAAGTTGCTTCAAACAAACACAATTTTATTATCCAAAAAAAAAAATTATGCTTTCATAAAGTAATTGTTTTCTTTTTCATCCTTACAAATGCAATATGGATCTCTTAATCTCCAATTAAAAAGTCTTGATTTTTCACATTTGTCACATAATCCTAAAAAACAAAGCAATATAAATGAATCGTTAGATAAACATGTAACTTGACTTACTTATCTTCACAAAATTGATATTATTTATAATGATAAAAATAGGAAATATTGGTAAGTCATAAACGATTTTTTACGATAAGATGAAAGTCTTAAACGTAAATATCATATGCAAGACACTCATATTTTTCTAATAACAAATTATAACTTTTTTGTGTATCTAGTAATTTGCGTATAGAACTAGATAAAATCCTCCAAGCAAGATGGGTACAGAAACACTAAATGTATATAAAGATGCAAGGCAAAGATAACAACTTGATGTAGTCTAGTTGAAGATATAAAAGACACAAGATGCAAAGATCCTTAAATACAAGTTATAAGTGCTCAACATGAGATGCATCTTTAGGATGAAAGAACTTATGAAGAAAACAAGTTGAATTAGAACACATTCTGAGGATGATTTTGACACAGTGCACTAACCATCTTAGTTTATATGCTCAAAATAGTAATGTCATAAGTCCCGAGGAGTTACAGAAGAAAATATTGTCCTTCCTACAATAATTTGAGTGCAACAGATAAAAGTGTCAACATAAAGTTAACCATGTTTCAGAAAGACGTTAACACAAGGAAAAACTACAACGTTTACAATTTAATGGTTCTTTTGAATACAAAATACACTCTCCCTTTAAAGAACTTTAGAAACATTTTGAAAAAAGTTTAGAAGTTTATACAATTAGACAAGAATCCTTTCATTGACCTTCATTCTGCTAACATGAAATCCCTTTGTTGAACTTGAAAAGTGAAGACAAGTCTTGCTTTCTTAAAAGTTGAAAAGTCTAGTTTTGATAATGATGATTGATAAAGATTATGTTATAGACATATTGAATGTTATAATTTTCATTACATATGATTAAGAGTCTTTCATTCAAGATATAATTTACAAGTGCATTAGTATTATTTATATAACCTTAAATTTAAAATAATTTTTTAAAACTTTTTCTAAAAATTAAAATGTTTTTTAAAATGTTTTTAATATAGTTTAATCGATTATAATCTATTAATATGTTCTTATAAAATTTCCAAAATTAACAATCTAAAATATGAATTTTTGTAATTTTGTAGGTTAATTGATTAACAAAAGTAACAATCAATTATTTTATTCATCTTAACTTATCTACTTAAGAGTGTTAAGAATAAATAATTAAGTCTTTTAAGTAAATTATGTTTTTCTCTAATTTAATCAATTAAATATTAAAATATTCTCATAAGTTTTTTTAAAAAAACAATTTAACATAATAATAAACAGAGTGATAATCCATTAAAACAAAAGATATGTTTTTCTCATAAATTATTTTTAATAATATATAATCAATTAATAACTTAAGATAACAACTTTAATAAATAGTGAAAATAAAAAAAGAAAAAGAAAAAGAAATTAGTATACATCAAATAAGATTTTTTTTAAAATGAAAAATAAAAAGAAATAAAGTAATGTATTCAAAACACATTTATAAAAATAGAAAAAGTAAAGTTAAAGTTTTTAAAATATAATTTCTTTTTTTAATTTTTAATGTCGTGCTTTATTTATTTAATTTTTAAAATTTACCGATAAATTTAATAAAAATTGCATCATGATAAAAAGAAAAGCCCTTCATCTGAACTAACATATATAGTAATTTAGGAAATATAGTTCTGAAAAGATATTAGTAATAATCACATAATTCTTCCATAAAGCAATAGCACAGTTTCATACAAAGACATACATGGTAGGTCACATGCCTACTTATTTAAGGACACAGCAGCAACCGAGAGAGAGCAAAGTAAGCTATTTGGCAAACCAGAGAAGGTTGCCCTCGGGTAAGATATGGCACACTGGAACTGTTCCAGGCTTAACTTTAAGTGCCTGTAAAAACCCGTGGTTTGGATCCCATTCTGATGTATCTTTGTGGCATACGGCTACAGCTTTAACCCTACTCCCATTTTCTCCCTCCAAAGCCATTGAACGTGCAGTAGTATTTGATATCTTATGGCAGTAAAACACAACATATAGGTAGTTCATTGGATGACACACTATCACATTCTCTTCTGCTAACATCTTCACTCCATCTTTCACTAAGAATCTTTCGGACTTGCTTTCCTTTTCTGCCTCTGTAGAAACAACTTGGGCATTCTTCCCAAGCTTAGAACTGATAAAATCTACCATGGATTCCAATGAAGTTGCACACTGTTTTTCTACTCCTCTTATTGAAGGCATTTCGCACAAACTAATGGTTCTCTTTACAATCTTTACATTCTCTAACTCCGGTTTCACAGAAAGCATCTCAAATATTTCTTTTATCTTTGCTGATGCGAATGGTATGCGCTCTGCAATTTGGCGAGGCAACAATGGGGTTTCACTTTTTCTTTTCTTGAAGATTATATCCAATTTTGTGTCTGGCCTCAATTCTTCTTCAAAGAAAGGTGGGTTTGTTTTTATGTTGTAATGTTGATGATTAGCATCAGAGATCATTTGACCTTCCTGTGAAAGTCTTCTTTTTTCACCCTCTGATTCAGTTTTCTCACCATGACGGAAGGCTAAAGGAGGAATCTCATCTTCTGATTGAATTTTCTTACCATTTTTATAGAAGGATAATGGAGGAATCTCGTCTTCTGATTGAATTTTCTTACCATTATTATAGAAGGATAATGGAGGAATCACGTCTTCTGATTGAATTTTCTTACCTTTATAGAAGGATAATGGAGGAATCACGTCTTCTGATTGAATTTTCTTACCTTTATAGAAGGATAATGGAGGAATTTCATCTTCTGATTGAACTTTTCTAACACCATAAGACTCTTTCCCGCCTTTGACACCATAGAAGAAAAAACATGATATTAATGTTACGATGAAGATAGATATGATGTATCTAATTGTAGTGGAAGAGATATCAACAAGGAAAGCTAGATGGAGTTACAATTATGATAACTTGTATTTTTTAATTCATATTTAGTTATTTTGATTTTTTTTTAATTTTAGTCACTATACTTAAAATATCATAATTTAAAATTTGATATTAAACGAAATTAAATATAAAATTTTAAAAATAAGGTGATATATTAAAAAAAAAGTAAATTAAATACAAATCTATTATTAAGTACCAGGGTTTCGATTTTTTTGTACATTATATAAAATCTTTATTAATAGTATTCTTCTCTTAGCATGTTTCCTCATATGTGATGAAGGGTAGGCCTAGGATCATAATGTAGTACAGAGTCCTCAAGAGTCAAACTAAACATTATCTTCTTGTTTTTTCCACAAAAAGTTGTGATATAAAGAAAAGGAGAATCTGTGGAAAATTGCAAAAGAAAAATTTCTATTTTTTCTTTTTTATATTTATGAATACTGTTATACTATTCAACATTTCTGCATCTGTAAAAGTACTCTCAACATTAACTTGAGTAACTAACCAAGCTTGGGAAGATCTCTGATTGCTTTGGGGATTGGTGTGTTTGGAAGCATCCTTGCCCAGTAAAGCTCTGGAGGTAAGGCAGCTTGAGCTGTAATCAGGATCGCCTACATCCAGTTTATAAGACATAATGAACAAAACTTTCTTGGTTTTTCTCAAAATAGCAATCAGATGAAATATAAAATTAGTATTAAACCTCACATTGAGAGAAAAAAGCAATGGAAGAAAGTGAGACTCCATGGCTGAAGAAGAGTAGTTAGAGATGAGAAGATGACCGCGAGACCAATATATTTATAGAGCTTTGGAGGAAAGTGAGTGTCATATACATTTATGATTGTTAAAAATAATGAGAGTGTAAAAACTAAGAGGGGGTGAATTGGATTTTTAAAAGACTTTTTTTTTTAAAATAATTTTTCAGATTTTAAAAATATATACTTCTAAAATCAAGATTCAGATTTTCTTTAACCTTTGATGAGAGCAGTTGAGATAACAAATGTTAATATGATCCGCGAATAAAATAAAGAGATAGGAAAAGAGAGATTGAATACAGAGATTTATACTGGTTTGGATTTAGCCAATCCTACATCTAGTACCCAATCACCACAAACACGTGATGATAACCCCACTATCTTTAAAAGCAATTACAAACACTAATCAGTGACACAATGTAAAAACAATTAAAGATAAACAGTATCACCTCTTTAGACACACTAAGGATGTTCCCCACTTCTCTTAACACACAAGAGATGAACACACCTCTCTTTAGAATAGATCCAAGGGATGAATTACATAAACCAGTAAACAGTAAAGAAAACACCTGATGAGTGCTGGATATGAAAGCTTAAGCACAATTGCAATCACCACTTCCAAGAACTTAGATCAACCTTGAAAGAGTAAGAAAGCGGTTTTGAAAAACTTTAGCGCAAGAATACTTTAATTTCGTTTTTAATCAGATGTGTGTTAACCTAAGACATTGCCATTCATTTTATAATTTGAAATCAACTCAAAGTTTCCATTCTTAGATTGATTCAACATTGAATTCGCAAAAACGTCGTATTTAATCGATTATATAAAAGCTTTAATCGATTATATCAGAGTAAAACTGGAAAACATTTTTTTCCTGATATAATAGATTAAATTAAGGCCATAATCGATTATATGAAACCCAGAAGCAATATAATCGATTATCAAAAACACTTAATCGATTATTTAGTTCGTTAAACTCTTTTAATTCAAATTCTAAGTGATATAATCGATACTATTTCGATTCCTAATCGATTAAAAGCATAGAAAAATGTTTTTGCGAAAATATGACTCGCTCTCAAGTTTGAAATGGTCTTAGATGAGAATTATGACTTACTCTTTTTATCCATCACCCAAAACTGAACCTTCTATACTTAGATCTTCAGCTCTTGAGAGAATCTTAAAAAATATTCTTTCTTGAAAGCATTTATTCTCCTTGGACACTATATTTAATCGATTATATAACAAGTAATTTGTAAAACATCGTATTCCAGTGGACACTAATCTTATTTATTTTTAATATTTATATTTATTTAAGTTTCTGTAGGCTAGGCCGATATTAACATAATATATTTTTAATATTTATTTTAGTTAGCATCCGCTAAGCTGACGTTAACTGAAATAAATATTAAAAAATAAATAATGTTAGCATTGATCTAGTGGATGCTAATCTTATTTATTTTTCATAATTATATTTATTTAAAGTAGTGTCGACCTAGCCGACACTAACATAATATATTTTTAATATTTATTTAAGTTAGCGTCCGCTAAGCTAATGCTAACTTTATTTATACTTGAATCCATGTATTTTTGTGAGATTGAATATAAACCATGGATTAGTTTTAATCTAAAGGCCCACATCACCAGTCAAAACACAAAATTGTTATATAGGTTAGCGTCAGCTAATTTTATTTACATGAATCCAAGTATCTCCGTGAGATAGAATATGAATCGTAGATTATCTTTAATCCAAAGGTCCATATTTAACCAAAAAAATTATAAAATTTCTTTCTCTCACTTTTCTACATAAATCACGTCACACTCATCATCTACACTCATTTTCTCACATTCATCTTCATCATCAACACTCATCTGCTTACATTCATCTCTTTCACTCATACTCATCTCCTTCATCCACACGCATCTCCTTCATCCATACTTTTCTCCTTCAACCACACCCATCTCCTTACACTTATCTCCTTCATTCAATTAAATTCATAAATTATTTTGTTTAAATTTATTTTTAATGTTTATTTTTTGTTTAAATTTTATATTTTATATTTTTAATCTTTATTCTTTTGGTTTTTTTAATTTTATTTGTTTAATGTTTATTCTTTTTTTATAAATTCTTTTTTTTCTTAAATTTTATTTCTTTTAATACGAGAATGAAGATACTGTATATTTTTTTTAATTTACTGACAGTATCGTTAGCTAAGCGGACGCTAAATTAAATAAATTTTAAAACAAAAAAGGTGATAGGGTCGGCTAAGCAGACACTAAATTAAATAAATTTTTAAAATAAAAAAGGTGTTAGAGTCGGCTTGGCCGACACTACTTAGAGTCAGCCTTCAAAAATCAACCCTAAACCCTAAACAATTATACTAGAAATAGAATGAATAAATTAATAGATAAACACCTATTAAGTTGGTATATTTTCTCACATCCCTTCATCATGATCACTTCGAATAGCATGCATGTCGTCCAATTTATTATCGTCAACGATACCAAATGTTTTACTTGCGAAAGACAATGTCTCATGCATATCACCACTGACCATTTCTCATTACATGGATCCCTGACATAAAATATTTGTCTCGCTTGATATGCCATAATAAAAGGTTCATCCTTATAACTAACCTTGTCCAAATCCACCAAAGTAAATCCTAGATCACTTGTTTGCACACCTGTATTGTCATAAACTCATTTATATTAGAACATAAACACTCTAAAGTAACATAATTAATGTCCCATATCTTTTGTGTGACTCTGGAATAACTCATGGATGTTGTAATGAGATTTTTGTCTTTAGAACTAGCGAAGTGCAATGATTGTAACCCCACTATTTTGTAATAAAATTTTGTCATCGCCTATCTTTGAATAGAAACAATAGCTGTTATTGTCATACCCACCCAATGTAATCACATTATTGTTAAGCCCACGAGCGAGTCTCAAAATTGTATGAGAAACATTAACCTCAACATATACCTTTTTCTTAAACCAAACTAAGAAACTCTTGTTATGTTCATTAGATGCCCTTTTTCATTCATTCAGGGTTTGCTGCCTTGATTGTGTTTATTTGTTGCGATATGTAAGAGATTACTTCATTAATGTTGTTCAATATGCACAAATGTGCTTGGTCAACTTTTTTTTACTCATATTTCTAATCTTTAAATTTCAAGTACCCTTACCTTCACATCTTCCATTATGTCAACTCTTAGGATATTGTTTTTGATTTTGACATGTACTTAAGAAAAACTCAATGACTTTTTTTGCAATGTACCTCTCCATAATAGAAGCTTTTGAATGGTACTGATTCATGACATATTCTTTTAAGATCTTCATGTATCTCCCAACATGGTACATCCATCTAAAATTAATCGGGCCACACAATTGAATGTCCCTAACTAAATGAACTATCAAATGCACCACGATATAAAAAAATGAAGGTGGAAAATACATTTCCAGCCAAAACAAGATTTACATTGCTTCATTTTTCAACTCGTATAACTGTTGAGGGTCAAATACCTTTTTGCAAATGGCATTGGAGAATAAACACAATCAAGTACTTGAAGCTCTAACAGAAGCTAGTAATATTTACAAATAGCCACAACTAAAAGTTGTTGCATCAACACATGACAATCGTGAGACTCTAAACCAACTAACTTCATATCTTGCATAAACACTAGACTCTTAACATTTGAAGAGTACCCATGTTGGAATTTAACACTGCATAAACACTCACAAGAAGACTGTGGATGTAACAAGAAATGTATACCTATGTTCGTCAAATCTTATCGTGCTTTCACTCCATTTTTTGTCTTTCCTTTTATGTTGAGTAATGTTCCAATTACACTATAACAAACATTTTTCTCCACATGTATCACATTTGTATAATGTTTAACATCTATCTTGCACCAATAATGAAGATTAAAGAATATTGACAGTTTCTTCCAGAAGTTTTTCTCAATAAACTTTTTTTCATCTTTCTAAAGACAATGTTAAAATTCTTCACTTGCTCATGCACTTGTTTACCATTGTGAAATGTCGATGCATCTTCAGCCTTTTGAGCTCTATTAAATGATTTCTTCAATCTACTGTATAGATGACTACAAACAAGGACCTTATGATGCCTAGTGTACATGGTCTTTTGCCCATGTTTCAAATGGGTATAACTTTTGTTTTGTTCACATATAGGGAATGAATAATGATCTTTCACACCGTAACCACTCAAGTTACCATATGCTGGAAAATAATTTATTGTGCAAAATAACATTGCACGCAACTTAAAACTATTTTCACGTTATGCATCAAAGACTTCATCTTTAAATCATCAAGCAAAGGATTGAGATACACATCTATGACATTTCTTGGTTGTCGGGGTCCTGAAATCATCATAGACAACATAACATATTTTTCTCTTCATGCATAGCCAAGGAGACAAATTGTTAATGACCAACAAATTGGTCATGAATTGTGTTTACTAAAGTTCTCAAAAGGATTCATGCCATCTGTAGCTAGATTAGTTCTCAAGTTTCTTGACTCCACATCAAATTTTGTAAATGTTTCATTAATCCTCTTCCATTGTGAAGAATCAATTGGATGTCGAAAATTTTGTCACGTTTCTACTATTTGAACATTTGAATCCAACAATCAAGCATAATAACATATTCACCTTTAGTCCATTTTTTCTTGAGCAAAAGTGAGGTTGGAGCATCCCCCCATTCCTGGTCTACAAAACCTTTCGCTTGAGAGAAAATGAGACAGAGAGAAATTTTAGCTCTAAGGCCATTTTAACTTAAAGCAAAAATTAGTAGCGCGATATACTTGTCTCTTGAAAAAATCGTTGCTTGAGCAAATCTATGTGGTGGAGGTAATGATTATCCATTATTTCACTTTCACTTAAGCAACTGTATGTCACTTTAGTGAAAATAGGACCGAGAGTCACCATAAATAGGTTATCAACCTATTTTCATTCAACCTATATACAACAATTCTATACAACCTAGGCTTATCAACAGAGTATATATCAACATTCAACAATATATATTCTCAACTACCAACCTACTCATTCTTTTTAATCAACACCACCAACAACAACAAGAACTATTATTATCTAACAACTATATATAGAAAGATAGTTACTTTCTCATACTTGAATTAAAACATAGTAACTCCTAACTCCTGCTGTTGCTCCAATCTATTTAGGTAATCTTCCAAACTATACTTCAAACGAGAAGAATCTCCTCTTCGAAAGAAATCAAACTTTAAAGGAGGATAGAAAGAAAATTTAAAATATCAAAAAGCGTCAAAGAACTTGCATAGAAGTGGTATGCTATTCACCAATTTTTCAAGACTCTAATATGATCAATAGTTAGAATGAACTAAAAATGATAATTAGAATAAATGGGTCTTACATCATCAAATATAAAAAAATGCATATGTTAGATTTAAATAAATATAAAATTTACAAATTAATATAAATATTAAATTTAACTTATTAAAATAACACGTCATAATAAAAAAATCAGATAAACACAAGCAATAGTTTAATATTAATAAAAATATATAATAATAACATTGCCTTGTAATAAGTTAAAATTTTATAATAAAATAAATAAAATATTTTAGAAGAAAAAGATGTCAATCATTATCTAACAATTTTTCATTCTCTTGTTTCTTCATTTTATACCAAAAATAAACTCTATATCCAAATAAATATGTTCTAGGGGCAATAACAAGGCATTTTTTATACATTCATTTTCACAATTATGAGAAAACATTCAGAAAGAGATGGTTCGGGATTGAGGGGACCATGAGCCTGGATAAAGTATATATTATATATCTTCCATAAATATTTATGCTTTCAATTTTTAATAACCACAGGATATAAATTGTCAAAAGAAATGCTGCAAGAGACCGTACGAGTATTTTGTATATATATGAAGAGCCAGTAGTACCATAGAAAGCATTGAAAGTATTTATTTAGAAACAAAAGAATAGAAACAGTGCTTTTAATATGTTTGTTGAAGTTTAGTTGAAATCACTATAATGTCAGTGTCCAATAATGTATGAGAAATAAGAGATACACGTAGAAGAAGCACCATTTACAAATTACAAAGTGCAGTTTCTTTTAATGTAAAAAATACACTACCACTTATAGAAAGGATTGAAAAAACCATTCATTTATGTCGGGTGTGTTGGATGGGTGAAACCGAAGGAGAGAGAGAGGGGATGGAAGAGAGGGAATTAATGGGAAATGGTCAAATGGATGAGTTTGGATTATATGAATTTCGGATGAAGTATGAGTGGCTTCAGTTAGAAATCTAGATTGCGGATTTCACAGGTTTAAAAACTCAGTTTTATAAAACTTATATAACTTCACAATTGTAACATTTTAAAAATTTATAATATAATACTTTTCTAAATATAGTGTTTTAAACATATTATTATTATTATTGAATAATTTAAATATTTATTAGTTATATAAACAATTATTTAATCAAAAGATTAAAATATAATTAAATTAAAATAAATTAATTAATGAAAAGTAATATAATTTTATCCATTGGTACCAAGAAACAAGAGAAAAGATTAAAATTTCTTCACAGTAATCATTACTATAAAAAAAGACATTTACATACGAAATCAAGATTCTTACTCCCCATAAATAAGGGTAAGATGTAGAAGCAACCGTTAAAAAGTAAAATAGAGAGAAAGAGGTAGGAAACAAAAGCAAGAAAGAAAAAAATAGAATTATAGAAGATGTAGAAAATTAAGAAAAATATTATTAGTTTAATTTTAATATGTTATGAAGTGAAGATCTATCATCTTATTTATTTATTTATTTTATAATTATTTTTTTATTTAGTATATATATATATTTCTAATTGTAATAACACTATTTTTCTTTCACAGGCAAATAATTATTTTTTATAATCTTTTTTAATTTTAATAAGAAGAGATAATTTTCAAATTTAAATTTTTTTAATAGGTATTTATTATAATGATTATTAATATCTAAAATTGATAATAACATAAAATTAAAAACGATAACAATATTATTAATAAAATAAGAGGTCTGATAGAATTGTAGCTGAAATTTAATTTTGGAGATTCTAATAAGCAAATAGAAAGCTAGATGAAATCATCTTTATTATTTTATTAATGATAGAAAAATTCATTTATTTCAACTAGTCAATATAAAAGTAATTCAATTTTTTTATTAAGAAATAAAATAAAATTGATGAAATTATAAAAGTTGTATATATTGTTTTATTTTTATTATTTGATTATTTTATTTAGATATATGTTTTTTTATATAATAAAAGTTGAAATATCAATTTAAATAGATGGAAGTATCCAAATCCATTCACAACGATCCTTTTCATAGTTTTTTCGGATACCAGTTATACAAATATACCTGCAAACTCAATTACTTCTAGAGTCTAGAGGGACTGGATTATCAATCTTAACTTTCTCTTGGGATATAATTGTCCAAATCATCCTAAAAAGATTGATAGCTGTCACTTTTTTTTCCTCCCACCACTCACAAATCCCTTAATTAATGTTTCTGCCAACATTATAAAATAGCAGGATAAAGAAAGAAAAGATTTTGACTAAATACAACTCCTTTTTTCTTTTTAAATAATAAAAAGATATGTATGTATGCATGTGTAATGTGAGAATAATAATATAAATGTTGTTATATATATATATATATTTATCTTATATCTTGATCTTTTTAATAAATTGTAGAAAATAATTATGTATGACATGTTTAAAATATAATAATCATGTTATATTAACAAAAGGTGTTACAATTAGATAGTATTAGAGCGACATTTTATGTTACCTGAGAAATGAGTTCATCACAAAAATTTTGTATGGACTCTAACATATAATTCCATATGGAACAGAGGAACAATGAGTTGACAAAAGCGTTACAAGTTATCAAAGACATGGTTCTAACACTATTAAGAAATCAGAGATTTGAAGGACCCGTTAAATCTCAAGGTTTAACTTAATTTAGAAGAAATAAACCTTCGTAGTGGAAGGTTATAGCTTAGAAAAAACTTAATTATAGATTAAGGAACAACCACTTCTTACAACGATATATGACGGTTCTGCATGTTACCTTAAACTAATCTAATGTAAAAATTTGTGACAGTTTGAACTGTTATAATGTTTAGAATATTTTTTTTTAATGTAGGTTGTATTTTTATTTTATATTAATATTTGTTGGTAATAATTAATTTTTTTATTTAAATATATACAAGTGGAGGGGTGTTTTAATTTTTTGATTTTACAAAAATAAATGTAAAAAATTAATATAAATACAAATTAATTACAAAAAAAATGTAACAAATTAATATAAATATCCTTTATAAAAGTAAAATGAACAATGTAATTAATATAAATTATTCAAAGTCATTAAGTAAGTCATACATATTTAATTGTTCTTATAAAATGAAAAAGTACAACATTGCAAAACAAAGTAAAAAAATCCTATTGTTATTCTTGCTCACTGCTTGCTTCAGATGCATATCGTATATTAGGCTATGGAGCACCACTTGCATCCTATGCGTGAAATAAAATAAAGTTATATAATTATTTTCAATTCATTTGCAAAATTACTTAACATGTAAATATTTTATGTATGGTTTATTTGTACCTAATTAATAGAAGTGTTAACTAATCCATTAGCATTTATAGACAAATCTACCAAAATATTTCTCCCAGATGCAATGAAGGCTAGAAGTGATTGCATTTGTCCCTTCATAGTCGGAAGTTTGTTTTCCATCTTCAAAACTTTTTGTTCCATTTCTATTGTACTATTTGCATTTGACGAACCTAGGTTCATACCACTCAGTCTTGTGCCCGAGTTCTTAAAAGAAAGTGTTGGACAAGCTTCCAATGACAATCCTCTAACCCGACTTGGGTACTCTTTACCAAAGATCAAACCAATTGGGTCATGTGGAGATATATCAGATGAAGTTTTTGAATTTTCCAATAATAGCTCATCAATTTTGTCCTGCAAATATAAACCAACTTCTCACATTTTTACACAACCAATATATTCTAGACAAGAAAGTGTTGTATTTCTATTAATTAATGATTGCGGTAGTTCAACACTAAAATATATCAATGACACCAAACCCATCACTTAATAGATAACAAAGAAAATAAGGTGAAGTAAAAATTGAATACAAATATGGTTGAATGCTTATGTTTGATTGGAAGTATGATTGAGAAAAATGTAGAAAATTATTAAAATAAGTTAAAATCCTTTCAGTCTTGTATCTATAACTTTTGGTATAACAATTATCCTACAAGTTGCTATCTTGCTATAATGTACTTGGGGTATGCCATTCTTTGTTGAGATTTGGTATTGGCAATGGCATGGCATGGCATAGTGATTTAGGTTTGGCTTTCACATAGATTGCACCCTACCATTTGGTTGCGGTTGTGCAAGAGTCGTCCAAGAGACCAATGTGTTGATTTTGTTAAAACGACAATGTGCTGATTTTGTTGAAACGGGAGGCTCTAGAAGGGGGGTTGAATAGAGCCTTATATTCTTTCGTGAGAACACTCTAGACTGTCTACTAGATGATATGATAGACTAGACATCTAACATTGAAAGAACCAACACAAAATCTTTATACTGGTTCACCCAAAACTCAGGCTACATTTAGTTCTTCCTTAAGAATTCTTCTTAAGAGGTTTCACTTAATCAAACAAATGATCACAAAGAGTACACAAACATTCCTGGTTATACCATTTTTAACCTACCCCCGAGATTAAGACCTTAGCAGAAAAGAAAATGATTCTCTCTTTTAACAGATGAGAGTATAATTTAACTCACTGGGTATCGGTCAGAGTATTACAAGAATTTTAGCTCACACCCACTTATATAACTATTAAATGCCTTGCTATCAAACTATGGTAGCTTGAATACTTTGATCATTTTCGCTCTTGTACATATGTATTTCTATCTTTTTAGGACTAAACAAAAGGATTAGCAAATAAAAGTGCTAATGCTACAACCAGCCCGTAAATTGTTAAAGCTTCCATAAAAGCCAGACTAAGTAATAAAGTACCCCGTATTTTTCCCTCTGCCTCTGGTTGTCGTGCAATCCCCTCTACAGCTTGCCCTGCGGCAGTGTCTTGACCAACCCCAGGTCCAATAGAAGCAAGCCCTACGGCCAATCCAGCAGCAATAACAGAAGCTTTCAATCTTCAAGTCTTCTTATAGCTTTCACACTTTCGAACGTTGCTTGAAGCTCTAATTTTCTTTTCAATTTGTCCTTGATCTTCGCTTTGCAATATCCTAGATGATATTTGATATGTTCTTCTTGCACAGTGGAATCTGCGTTCTTAGTGTCTTTAGATGCTTGATTAAGAAAGACTTTATGATTTTGAAACTAGTTAGCCAATTTCTGAAAGGAAACAATTCAAACAAATACAAATAATATCATGAATATGTGTAGTATCGTTTGTTTCCTTGTTCATTCTTTCTTTTGAACGTTGTTCATTAATTTCAAATTCTTTCTCAATTCGTAATTGATTTAAAAATGATTTTGTTCCAATTAACTCGTTATGAATTTTGAATATAAAATCCAAGTGTGATTCGGCTTGCTTATTTTAAATAAAATGAAGTTCACAATGGTAGACCGTCTCATAGGCTTAACTGAGACCTACTAGGGGTCTTATACTTGTTATAGTTGGTCAACTGCACAGATCAACTTGTTAGATGATAATAACATAGAAAATACATTGTTTTTGTTATCAGCAAAATATCTCATACTAAAGAGTTTGGGTGTTAGACTGTTGCATCACAACAACATTAGACCATCTAGGGGTACTAGACCATCTAAAGCTCCAACAATCTCTCCTTTTTGATGATGAGAAAAACTAATGTTTAAAAACAAGTAAGTTCATTAGGGAAAGAACATAGATATATATAATCATACTTCATTAATCATAACATCAAGTACATAGATGATGCAGTTACAGAGTAGAGGATGAATACATCAAGAAACTAATGCAGATGATGACATGATTACATAACATGTTTTTATACCTAATCTCTCTCCCATTTTTGATAAAATCAAAAAGAGTTCATGGAAGAAATCATAATTGTTATGAGGGTGGATGGTTAGACGATGGTTGTTGATGGTAGGTTCGATATGAGCTAGGAGCTGAGAGAGGTTCTCTTGAATTTGGTTAGCTAGGTAGTAAAACATGTCGTTCTGGCATTCTTCGAGGGTTTGAAGGTTAGCCGGATAGGCCATCCTCTCCTCATGTAGAGTGTCTTGGACGATGGCCTGAACTTGTGATACAAAGTCTGATGGCAGTGGGATGACGTTCAACGGAGTTAGGGTTGGAAGTGAAGGGACTAGGGAGAGGTGGTCTGATGATATTTCTAGGTTATCAGAGTGATGGGTAGAAGGTTGCAAAGAGGGGAAAAAGGATGTTGTGTGGATGATGTTAGGTTTAGAAGTTTCTTCTTCCTCCAGCTTTTTCTTTCTAAGGTTATCCATGATTTCTGTAGTTCAGCTTTGAGTTGGGTAGGTGCTATTTTTGAAGAGGGTGGGGGTGTGGGTTTCGAGAAAATATAGTCGTTAGGGAGTTGCAGCTCAAACTTGACATTTTCAAAAACCATGTGTTCAAATGCCACGTAACCTTAAATTGTCTAATGTAAGCACACATTTATGGATCATCTAACAGAAGCAAGCATAATATGCATGGAATGTTTGATCATCTAATGCATGAAACATGTGATCCTTATATACCACCTAATGCATGAAGCATACTTAAACCGTTTAATCCATGGTCACTTAGACCATCTAATGTGTGATGATGTGAAGACTATTTAATGCATGAAACATGTACATGGTCTAATGCTTGGTATATATTGATTAATCACCTATTCAACAAAAGTCATGCCCAAAAGGTTTCCCATATGATTAAATCACTCTTCTATAAGAGGTTTTATAAAGATATCAACAAGTTGATCGTCTATGGGTACAAATTGTTGTTGGACTCGAAGACTTGGTTTCAAGTGGATTTGATGTCTCCAACCACCTTTGATGATAAAGATGATGGTGCTTGAAGAATGAAGATTGTGTCTTAGGATTAGAGTGTCTTAGAATGTGGGGTAAGATGCATTTCAATTAATCTTGAACTTAATCTTGAGTTTTAAAATGATTTGAAATGTTTTTAAAAGGTTTTAACATGTTTTCAAAAGTCTTAACTGGTTTTTAACTTGTTAAAAATGTGGTTTCAATCAGTTAAACTGTTCTTCATTTTAAAGCTTTGTTTTTGGCTAATTTTAGCTAGCTGTTTTTCTGAATTTAAACCAGTTGAAATTCTAGAGCTATTGTTAAAAATTCTAGCTCTCTGGAAAAGCTAGTTAAATCGTGTTTTCAACTGACTGTTTTCAAGTTTCAAAAAAAAGGGTACTCTTTGGAAAATTCATTTTAATGAAAACAACTAGTTAAATCGTGTTTCAACCGACTGTTTTCATCAGAAACAGTTTTAAACCACTGGAACAACTTTGTTATAAATACTTTGATTTTCAAAGAACTGATTGACGAATCAATTACAGAGAAACCCACTGTGCAAGAAAGCTTTTCAAGTGTTCTAAATCAATTTGCGAAATCAATCAAGAAGTCCAAGATCAAATTGAATAGAGAATTTTACATAGGATTCATACTCTATTTTTTGGTTGCGCGTGCTCTGTTTTTCGTCCTGCACTGTGTTTCCAGGTGATTTTGTTCCAAACTCTTGTGTAATTGATTGCTTCTTTTACTTCTCTTAATCAAGGTGATTAAGGTGTTCTTGTAATAGGGTTTTACAAGAGTATACAGGTCTTGTAGGGTTCAAGATCAGGTGCAATTTTTCCGGTTTTAGTTTTTTTCATGTAGGGTTCATGTAAAAACTGAAATTTAGTGAATTGATTTGATTTAGGTGTTTAGGAAACTGGATGTAGCCTTTGTTGAAAGGTGAACCAATATAAATCTCTTGTGTTGATCTTCTTGTTAAATAAAGACGACAGTGTAAAAACCAAGAGGGGGGGAGGTGAATTTGATTTTTAATAAATTTTTCTCTTTCTTTAAAAAAAAAACTTTTTAGATTTTGAAATTCTTTCAAAACTAGGATGTGGATTTTTCTTATCCTTTGATTAAGGTGAATTGAATTAGCAATTGTTATAATGATCCAAAAATAAAAGATATAGAGAAAGAGAAAGAACACAGAGATTTGTACTGGTTCGGATTAAGCCAATCCTACGTCCAGTTCCCAACCACCACAAATGCGTGATGATTTTCCCACTATCTTTAAATTGAAATTACAAACACCAATTCATGCAATAACAAAAGATAAAGAAACACCTCCTCAGACACACTAAGGATGAAACACCTCCCCAGACACACTGAGGATGAAACCCACCTCTCTTGACACACAAGAGATGAAACACCTCCCTTAGAACCAATCCAAGGGATGAATTTTCCCGTTTAAAGAAAATAGTAAAAGAATACACCTGATACGTGCTGGATAGAAAGCTTAAGCACAATGATCACCACTTCCAAAGACTTGATCAAAGCGAAGAGAGCGAGGAAGCGGCTTTGAAAAAGCTAAGGCGCGAAACACTTTGAATATTTTGTGTGTTTTCCGATGTGTAAAACCTAAGACATTCTCTTTCATTTTATAATTCAAAAATGCTCCAAAGTTTCCATTCTTAGGTTGATTTAATATTAATTTCGCAAAAACGACTTAATTAATCGATTATATAAAAAGCTTAATCGATTATATCATGTTTAAAAACTGGAAAACTGAAATCGTCTGATATAATCGATTAGATTAAGGCCATAATCAATTATATTAACCCAGAATCAATATAATCGATTATCAAAGACACTTAATCGATTATTTTGCTCGTTAAACATTTTTAATTCAAATTTTAAGTTAAATAATCGATTATCTACGTATGGTAATCGATTAAAAGCGTAGAAAAATGTTTTTGCGAGAAAACACCTTGCTCTCTTGTTTGGGAAGGTCTTGAATGGGATTTATGACTTACTCTTTTTATCCAACACCCAAAACAGAACCTTCTACTCTAGCTCCTTCAGCTCTTGAGAAAATCTTCATCAATCTTCTCTCTTGAAAGCTTTGAATGCTCTTTATGCCTTTCCTTTTCTATCAAGCAGCCTTCCTTTGTGAGATGGCACAAGTCTTTAATGTTGATTAAAACTTTCTAAAACTTCATCATCAAAACTTTAGGTCTTCATAAAACTTTCGTCTTGCAAAATGCCAACACTTCTTTCCCTACTCTTTTAGATTCTATAATTGAAATTTGAATTGCTAATTGAATTGGATATATGATACATTGATAAAAAGCATTTCAAGAACCTTTAAAGAATTGATTTTCCTCTTCATTTTTAATCTGGTTTTTCTAAATAGGCCTTGAATTTCGAAAATCTTTAAGAGTTTAATTCACCCCCCCTCTTAAACTCAGCCATTTATTCCAACAATTGTAAATCCACAGTTCCCTTTTACACATGATCTCGTATGAAATTATGTTTAATTTCAATATGCTTAGCCCTAGAATGCAATATGGGACTCCTAGAAAAACTAATGGCAACACTGTTATCATATAAGATAGGAATGTTACTCTCGTAGACGCTGTAGTCTTCTAGCTAGTTCTTTATCCATAGAATCTGGGAGGAGCAGCTACCAGATGATATATATTTTGTGTTGAGAAGAAGTCCAAACGCTCCATAATTTTGAATTATGTTGAAAACAATTAACGTTATTTTGTGACAGATGAATAAGCTTTCAAACAAAGCAATCTGTCAGACGAAGGAGTATATAATTTTTAATCTACATTAGATCATGAATGTATCATTTGTCAAACGATACCTAAAATAATCATCAGATGGTAAGTCATCAGATTATACGCTCTTGGTCTTAACTAATGTTTGAAAGTTCACTTTTTAGCTTTCAAAGACATTCTTCAGTACACTCTGATGATGAAGTACTGAAGCAATTCATACGTCACATTAATGTCTTCCTTATAAAAAGTAAAAGTTGCTTTCTCACCAAATTCCTGATGCACCTGAGTTTTGTCAACTCTTAAAGTACACCTTCCATGTACAGAAGTGTTGCTTTCATCAAAAGGAGTAAAGCTCACTGCTCAATGGAGAATAAGTGCTACAAGTTATCAGGTTTTGTGTGAAAAATAGAAGCATGCATTTATTGCATGAACAAGAGAATTTAATGCATCTATGTGAAAGCTCTCATCAGACGCAACAAGAAGATGTTCTCATGACCAACCTAAAGTTGAAGATGTCAGAACGAATCTCTAACGACTAGTTGCTTATTCACTATATAAGGGACCGAACACATCTTGAAGAGACATAGATACAAGTTGAGAAAAATGCACTTTTGCAATTTCTTTTCTTGCTCATTCTATCTCTTCATAAAAGCTTTAGAAGAACACTGCTAGTGTTTCTTAGCTACCTCTAGAAGTTGAACTCTTTTTTTATCTCGTCTTCAAGACGTAGCTCTTCTAGAATAGCTCAAACCTTTGTGATTTAATCACAAATCTTTTTCAGACCTTTGTGTTTAAGCCAGGAGTTGCTTAGTAAAAAAGAATACTTAGTTGAAGCCAGGAGTGACTTTGTGTGAAAGAATACTTGAATGGGTTAGCCAAAAGTGATTACGAGCCAAAACAATACTTGTACTTTGCAACATAGTCTGCTAGTAGAACTCAATCAGGTTGATTGAAGAACTAGACGTAGTTTGCGTGTTCAGATGAACCAGTGTAAAAATTTGAGTAATCTTTTTCTCCTTAACTTCTTTAGATTGCATATTATAATATGTGTCTAACCTTATAGAGGGAAGATTTTTAAGCAAAAACATTTGTTTACGAAATTATTTTTCAACTTTCAGACAACTTCGTCTGTAAAGTTCAAACTATCGTCTGACAAACACTTGGTCTTCAAAAAAGTTGTGAAAAGCTTTTAAAACACAATTCAACCCTCCTTTCTTGTGTTTTTTCTATTTTTCACATTTTGCTTAGCTGTTGAGAGAGCAATTGTTCCTTGCTTCTTGCTAGTCCAAGATATGAAGTTTCCACCAATAAAGTGACATCCTCTAAAGATGCTTTTCCTTTCTACCTTGTCTTCAGTATAATCTGCATCACAAAATCCTGCAAATGATAGCTTTCTCTTCCTTTATAACATAGAGCAAGGTTAACAGTCCCCTTTAGATAGGGAAAAATCCTTTTAATAGCATTTAAATGGATTTCTCGTGGATCAGTCTGAAAACGCACACATAAGCAAACATTGAACATTATATCTAGCCTAGACGCTGTGAGATATAAGAGAGAACCAGATGATATCTAATATGCTCTTCTTGCATAGTGGAATCTGCGTTCTTAGTGTCGTTGGATGTTTTATTAAGAAAACCTTTATGATTTTGAAACTTGTTGGCCAATTCCTGGAAGGAAACAGTTCAAACAAATACAATTAATATCACAGATTGAATTCGTGTAGTATAGTCTGCTTCCTTGTTCATTCTTTGTTTTGAACGTTCGTTGTTCACTAATTTCAAATTCTTTCTCATTTCATAATTGATTTGAACATGATTTTCTTTCTATTAACTCGTTATCAACTTCGAATATAAAATTCAAGTGTGATTCAACTTGCTTATTTTAGATAAAATGAAGTTCACACTGGTAAATCCTCTTATAGGCTTAACTGAGACCTACTGGAGGTGTTATACTTGCTATAGCTGCTTAACTACACAGAGCAACTTGTTAGATGATAATAGCCTAAAAAATACATTGTTTTTGTTATCATCAAAACATCTCATACTAAAGATTCTCATGGGCTAAACTGTCTAGCACATAACAATAGCATGAGACTGTCTACGGGTACTAGACCGTCTAGTGCTCCAACATATTCATGGGGTCAAAGTGGGTGGCTTGCACGTGGGTCCATCACCACTCACCACCTCACCACGCCCTAAACCCTTCTCACTCTTTCTCCCTTTTCCATCTCTCTTTTTCTCAAGTCTCCTTTATTTTATCCTTATATATTTCATCTTTCCAAAACAAATCTCAAATAATTAATGCTAAAATATATAACTTTTCCCAAACACCAAGGGAAATGAAACGTGATTCTTTTTCTTTTTATGTTTTGCCATTGTTTATTTTCTTGGCTGACATATAATGTTTCTGTGATTTGGGATTCCACCTTCAATCAAACACCAAGGTGGGTCATGCTCTTACCTTCTTTGGTTCCATGTGCACTTCCAAAAATATAGGTTCAATATAAAGTTCAAAGTTCAACACATATTAAGATCAGTACATATACGTGTTGTAATTTTTAATGACTCATTATATCACTTTTTTATGAGCCATCATATAATGCTTTCTGTATAAAATAAAACTCTACTAGTCTTTTGCTTTTAGTTATATCTAAAAACTCTAGTTGGCTCCCACTCCTCAAATTATATATATATATATGACTTAAGGTTATTACATGTACTTTTTGGCTTTTGGTGGATGAGAAGGTTTATATACGCTATCAACCACTCATAATGCTTAAGAACAACCAGAGTTATACACTGTACTGATGTCACTACACTTAAGTACAACCAAACTCCATCTAAGTTTATTAATGCTTGAGCTAAGTTTATATTTCACACATAAACTCAAGCAACTATACAAATAGATTACAAAATTAGTTTCAGAATACTCTAGCATTACAAAATTAGTTCCAGAATATTCTCACATTATCGAATCAGTTTCACCAATACCATATATAACAGTTTTATTACAAAATCGGTTTCAAAATACTCTAGCATTATAGAACCAATTCCAAACCATCCAATATATCTAACACAACCTGAAGTAGTAAAAAATTATCCTTATTTCCATATCCTCATCATTCACATAGGTTCCATTCTTCCTCTTATGTGTAATATTTCACATTTTAGCTCGACCAACAGTCTTACCAGTCTCAATTTTCTGTAAATTTCAAAAAATATATATCAGTAAAATTAACCTAATAATTAAAATTAATGAACAAAATCAAATAAACTACCAAGTTCTCCCTTCTCCTGGACAAAGACATGGCACCTCCGGTGTGAGGAATACTTTGTTTTTTCCTTATCTCTTTATTTCAATTACAAAGGTCCTGTAAGTGCAAAATAAAATTAGATTGTATTAGTACATGACATAACTAATGTAAATATACTGAATAGTACACTTCATACAATTGTAGACGGTTTCAAGCGATAATCAACAAATAGTATCCATTGTTCCATGCTAAGACCATCTGGAACATTCTTCACAAGATCATTTCTACTCATAAGCATATCATAATATTTATTCCAAAGATGACATCTATGCTCCCTCCATAGTTTTCCAATTTTAAAGATAACATTTCTTTTTTCCAAATCTTCACTAACCTTGAAACCAAATTGAGTCTTGAAATGATAGAAAGTTAGTTTAGAGGAAAAATAAAAGAATTAAAGAGAGATGGAATCCTACAATGTTTGTTAAATTATCTTGAGTGCAGAATTCCAGACATTATCCTTGTAAATATTTGGGACAAACGATCAATAATGAAAACTTATAAGAAACAACCCAGTGTTTTCTACCAACTGCCCATAAACTCCTACAAGTAATCCAAATGCCTTCCCAATAGGTTGATACATATCATCATACTCCACCACAACACGCAATCCATGTTCTAAGATATGAATATCCTTAACCTTCATCTTAGATTACTTAGTAACTCCATGCTCATCTATAAAAAAGTAAAAACTTTGATTCCTTAGTAACTCTATGCTTAAATTTAGATGAAAAGTAATTAGAATTTCATAATAAAAAAAATTACCTATAACATCTTCAAACCAATAATTTGTTCATTGTCTTCTACTTTTTAGTTGCACTATTGTATTTTGTGGTTGTGTAGATTACTCTTGAGAAGTTTGACCTTAGGATTTTTTACATTCCTCAAGTAGTTGATAGTTCTGAAAAATCTTTTGTACCTTGTTCTGCACTTTGTTGTGTACCTTGTGTTTGCACTTCGTTGTGTACCTTGTTCTGCACTTTGAAAATGTGCATAATTAGTTTGTGCAGGTTTATCATTACTTTTGAATGAAAATTATGTTAGTTATAAAAGTGTCATATTTTATAGTAAAATATGGCAGTTTTCCAAAACTACCACATTAAAATCACTACTTTTAACGCGATTTTTTGTAGTGAATGGAGAAAATATTTTGAGTTATAAATTGTCTCAATACCCGAAAGGTAAATTATGTTGTGTTTATGTTCATAGGAGATACTAAATATTGATGGGATAGTACATGAGAAATTAGTCTTTTATATTAATTAATAGTGTATTTAATTAAAGAAAGAGAAAGGAGAAAGAGAGGTCTTATTTCTTAAAGAAGTTTCCTAATGGAAGAGGTTTTAAGTCATGCACCTCTTGCTATGGTACAGATGAAGGTAGTGAAAGCAATTTGTATGGGAGGAAAGAAATGTGAAGGTTGTGGAAGAAAGGAGGTGTTATGTGGCTAGCTAATCTTTTGATGACTAGATGAACCCGAACATCACAAAGAAGAACCCTTGCATCTAAGACTAAGAAGGTTAGCACAAGACAGACTAAAGAGAGGAAAATTGTAGCACAATTTTGGCAACATTTTATTATCCTCATCCAAAGTTGTTTTGCAAGAGGTATATGCATATAGAGAGAAAGATAGGAGCTAGGGCCTACCACACTTGGCAACAAAGAAGGGTGTGGCACAAGCTTCTAGAAGTGCATCCAAAACCTTAGTCTCCCCTGATACAAGCACCTTAGACGTCCCAAGGGTGTTGTTGGGCTTAGGCTTCTCAACACACCCCTTTTATGTCTATACCAACCTCTTTTAATGTCTTCTATACTAATGGTCTAGAATACAAGCCCCAACAAATTATTGTACACATCTCTACTTTCCTATATACACTTCTTTACTATGCACACCTCTATTTTTCCATATACACTTCCTTATTGCTAATGGGCCAAAACCACAAGCCCAAACAAAATATTATTCACACCTTTTGTTCTTCTATCCACACTTCCTTATTTACAAACTAAAGCTTGGCTTCTTCCAAGGTTGATTTGGGCCTTCACACTATTAGTTGAACCCAATTTTCTAAAAAGCTCTAGTCCAAGGCTTTAGCTCTTATTAATCTTTACTTTACAAAAAATAAGGTTGGGTGTGTTTCCAGCATCCCCTCCCTGTTAGAAAGGATCTGTCCTCAGATTTGCATGGGTCTTTATAGGCAACAACCTTATTATTGTATATTTTTTGCCTGCTTCCCCTTCATGATCAAAAAGTTTTCTGCAATAATCATCAAATATCAAAGCATGTTTTATTTCCATAATTCCCTTAAGAATAATAAATCCTTATAAGGTTCTAAGAAAGTAATTCCTAAACTTCATGTTCTTATTTTCAACAAAGAACTCGAAGAACATGTAGTGTGGACTTATTTTATTTCTTTTTAGAAAAAATTTCTTTATTCCTAACTATCAATGATGCTTATACTTTCCCTCAAAGATAGGCATCTCCTCCACAAGGTTTGAAAGAACAAGATTTTAAAGTTTGAGTATACTTGTCAAAAATTTCATACTCTAATTTTAGAGTTTTCTTTTTATTTGAAAATTTTTGCTTTATTACTACTACAATGTATGGATGCCTAAAATCTTCCTTGAAGAAAAACATCTTAATATAAGAGTGAAAGAAGAAAATTTTGTGGATTGAAAAATCTTCACAGAAGAATTAGAAGCATGAATTAAAGGACAAGAAAGTTCAAATCCCCCTTTAAGGATTCTTTTTCAAACATGTTTGAAAGGGATTTTATGAAAGACTCTTCCTCTTATCTAGTCTTTTCTAACATTTGTTTTTCTTCTTTCTCTCCTCTGTCTTTCTCCTCTTTTGTCTTTCTTTTCTTTCTTTCATTTTTTTTAATTTTTCTTATTTTTCAGATATTATCCTAAGCTTCTTTTCTATTACAACAAGCTTATTTTCTCTCTCATTTTTCTTCTTTTCTTTTTCCATTTCTAAATTGGTTTGTACTAAGTCCATTACCAGTACTTGTAGATAGAACTGTACTTGTTTTTATGTTAACCTATTTGTGAAAGAATGTCTCCATATAAGTTTGATAGCTAATGCGTTAGGTAGTTCCTAGGAAAGAGAGATGGGTCACAATGGACACTCTTAAGAGTGTCTCCTAAACATGCCCCTCTACTTGGTCGTTAAGAGAACTTTCATAGACAAATAGATGTGTGGATTTAAAATTGTTTTAACGTAAGCACAAGTTTCAAAACCAATTTTAACTTGAATTAAAACTTTAATTTGACCTAAAATAAAACGAGTATTGAATCAAGACAGTAGTCATATCTAGGTGAAATTGAAATGAAAATTATAATTCTATTTAGATGAATCTTAAGGGTGAACTGTTAGCTATTTGGAAGTTACCAAAACATATTCACCATCTACATAAATTTAAGCTATTACAAAACTTAGTCCCCTTAGGAGATGGAAATATACCAAGATATTTCCAAGACACTTAAGGAAAAAGATCCAAGTTAAAAGAATGCAAAGAAAATCTAGAAAAAATTATGTCACAAAGGCATGAGTTGTTATAGTTTTCCAAACTGTGAGAAATTTCGAATCTGTCACAAAGGCCGTGACTAATTTGGTCTTTAATGATGTGTTACAAATTTTTCTTTTCTTTTCTATGGATTTCTGAAACTTGCTCTTGTCCTCTACAAGTGTTTCTCTCTTCTTGAATCCCCTTCCTCCACTTGAGTACTCCACTTGTTGATAACCCCTTGCCTTACTACAACATCTAAAATACTATCTCATATAGTTAGCTGTTCATAAAGAGAAATAACAATTCACACAACAAGTCCACTCAAGAGTAGAAGAAATATAAACAAAAGCACAATTTGGAAAAGGCTAAACCAAATAGAGAGATATACTGAAAAGATACAAGTGAATGTCGAAAATTTAAAGCTAAAATTAAGGTTCACAAAAAGTCTTAGGCATACAAAAACAAAACCTAGAGATGGGTGCCAGAATAGATGAAGAAAACAAAAAGAAGATTACTCAACAAATATCACAAATTAACAATAATGGATGTTCTTTTTTATTCAAGATTTTAGGTTCACATTTTAAGTCATTTTTAGGTCTCGATCCTTGTCATTTCCAAGGGTTATGTCAAGGTATTCAAGTAAAAAATCCAAATCCGAATAGTCCAAAGGTCCAAGCCAAGGTCTAGTATTGTTCAAGTCATGGTCTAGTAGTGTCCAAGTCCAATAATAGGTGTTCTCATTTGGCTTTTATAGTTTTCTTTTCTTTTAGGAGAGATGCCTTTTCTTTGTATATATTCACATTGCACAAACACTACTAGAGCAAAGCATATTGAACATAACAAAGTCGACAAGGTGAACTTGAACAAACAATGGTCAAATAGTCTAGAAATTCTTAGGAGTCCAAATAAAGCAACATAAAACTTCAAGATATAAGAGAAACCTATGTTATGAATTTACTAATGAAATACTAGCAAATATGAACACAAAATTGTAAAGTAAAAACACCAAAATCTACCTGTTGACTGAATTAGTAAGGAACACAAAATATAAAACATCAATCGGTTAAACTCAAGATACATGACATTCAAGGACTACACATGATTTTTCTAAAAAAAAACATGAGATCATAAAACAAAAAGACTTAAATCCAAGGTGTTTTCACCGAACAAAATTATCAAAAACTCAAGAAAATAGCAAAGAATACATGGATCTAAGAATAAAAGCTTAAAAGAATAACAAAAGAAGGTTCAAGGATAAAAAAATTTTTTGAACCAAACAAAATAACAAACAATGAAATATAATCAATAGAAACACTCAAGACAAGTAAAAACAAGATGAAACAATATTGATCTTACAAAAAAATATGAAAAGGAATGAAAAACCTAACTTCTTTTTTTTTGTTTAGGACGAACCAATGCTCATGATACCACTTGATGGAAGGTGCTCCAAGCCATGCACATCTTGCTATGGTGTAGATTAGGGTGGCAAAACAGGCTAGCCTAGCCCGTTTTGGCCCGCCTCACCTTTGTCCCACCAAAATGACAGGCTAGGCAGGATGGGCCAAAGTGGGCTAGTGGGTTGTGGGCCCATTTTGGTCCATCCCGCCTTTGTCCCACCTAATTTTGGCTGGATGATGGGCCGACTTGTGTGTCAAAGCCCACTTTGTCACCCCTAGTGTAGATGAAGGTGGTGGAAGCAATTTGTATGTGAGGAAAGAAACGTGAAGGTTGTGGCAGAAAGGAGGTGCTGTGTGGCTAACTAATCTCTAGATGTCTAGAGAAACCCTAACTTCACTAAGAAGGACCCTTTCATCTAAGGCTAAGAAGGTTAGCACAAGAGAGACTCAAGAGAGGAAGGGTGCAACACAATTTTGGCAGCATTTCATTATCCTCATCCAACATTGTTTCACAAGAGTATATGCGAGTATATATAGAGAGAACATTGGAGCTAGGGTCGGCCACAATTAGGGTTGGCAAAACGGGCAAGCCCGACCCGTTTAGGCCTGCCCCGCCATGAGTCCGCCAAAAACGGGCTGGGCCAGGCAAGCCCGCCACGGTGATACCGGCCAAAATTTCTAACCCGCCCCGTCATAAGGCAGGCTGGTGGGGTGGCCCGCCTATATTTTTTGTTTTTCATTTTTTGAAAAATCTATTTTTTGGGTTTTTTATTTTATTTTTGGATCTTTGGTTTTAAATTGGACTTTTTTTTTCTTTGCAACTATTTTGTTTGTGTCCAATTTAAATGAATTTTTGTAATTACAACAATATATTAAAGATGTATATGGTGACATGGCATTTTAAAAGTGCAAGCTAAAAGACATAATGTTTATTACAAAAGAAATTGCAATCAGTGAGGTGTTGAAGGAACCCTAGGTATAACTACTTTCCCAAATCTAAGGAGAACGAGTGAAAGTGAATGAGGTGTTATATTTTTTTCGCGGGCCAGCGGGTTGGCCCGCCCCGCCCCGCCTGTGGCCCGATGGGTTGGCGGGCTAGACGGGCCAGACTGATATAGGTTGGCGGGTTTAAAATGCTAACCGCCCCGCCTATATGCTATCGGGCTGGCGGGCTGGCCCGCCGGGCCCAACCCACTTTGCCGCCCCTAGCCACAATTGGCAACAAAGAAAGGTGTGACACAAGCTTTTAAAAGTGCATCCAAAACCCTAGTCGCCCCTCATACAAGCACCCCAGACGTCCCAAACAAATTGCTATACACACCCCTCTTATCTCTATACACACTTTTTTTTATGTCTTCTATACTAATGGGCCAGACAAGCCCAAACAAATTGCTATACACACCTCTACTTTTCTATATACACTTCTTTACTATGCATACCTCTATTTTTTCTATATACACTTCTTTATTGGATAGCTAAGCTAATGGGCCAAAAATACAAGCCCAAACAAAATACTATTCACACCTCTTATTCTTCTATCCACACTTTTTTATTTGCAAACTAGATTTTGGCTTCTTCCAAGGTTGATTTGGGCCTTCACACTATCAGTCGAGCCTAATCTTCTGAAATGTTCCACCCAGGTCTCTAGGTCTTATTAGTCTTTACTCTGCAGAAAATACGGTTAGGTGTGTTTCCATCATCTCTCCCAAACCCTTCCTCCATCCTCTTCCCTCCCTATTGCTACAAATTTTCTAACATCTCCACCTCCATCCATCTTTGAATTGAAGTTCAGTTGTGTACTCTTGAGGTGAAGAATCCTTCTACCACTCCAGAAATTTAAAAATTGTAAGTTTCATCCTATCCATTTCCTTAACCACATACATGAAGGGATCATTAGGCTAGGTTTAGTTTGGGTTTGCAAGTGGAATTTTAAGAATTTTTGGGAACCTGCTAGTTCCAATTATGCAATACATGATTTAACCTTTATTTAGGGTTATGGAATTTTGATTTTTAGATTTTTGGATCTGGGTACCAGGGAAGAACTTTGGAAAATTGTGAAAAATTTGTGTAAGAAGAAGAGTAAATTCAAAGATAAGGGAAACTTATCTAGGTTTATATTAGGATGTAGAAATTTTGAATCTTTTATGAAGTGCCTAATGGAATTTTATGTGTTTTGAATTGGATTTACTATTATTGTGAATGTGGTCGACTTTTGATACTGATTTCAAATTTGAGTGGTAATATGAAAAATGAAATAATGAATAGAGAAATACAATTACAATGAAGTATTTTGATTAGGATTGAATTGGTTGATCCAATTTTTTGAATTTGTGTTATGAATGGATGCTAGGGTGGATTTGAAATGGTGTGGTTTTGATTTGTGTAGCTTCTCTATTGCTGATTGTTTTACTCATGGTTAAGGAGTATAATAAAATGGTGAGCAATAATGGTAGATTTGAAATGGTATAAGGTGAATTTATTAGACTAAAAATAAAGTAATTAGAAAATCTTAATTGATGAAAAACAAAAAAGTATTGGATAAGGTGAGGGAAGAGTGAGTCTATAAAATTGAAATTTTTAGCATAAAATCAATTTATGGGACAAAGAGCGAGAGTTAAATGATTTTGTCGTCGGCCTTTTCATAACCTGCTCAGAGACCGATGGTCAAATAATTTCGTCATTTCTTTATTTATCATCCTTTTGATGTCCTGCTTAAAGAGTAATAGTCAAATGATTATGCCTTTGGCCTTTTGAAGACCTGCTCAAAGAGCGAGAGTCAAATGATTTTGTCATCGGCCTTTTGATGACCTTATTAAAGAGAGAGATTCAAATGTTTTCATTGCTTCTTCATTTATTGTCCTTTGATGACTTCCTCAAAGAGCGAGAGTCAAATGATTTCATTGTAGGCCTTTTGTTGACCTGCTCAGAGAGTGAGAGTCAAATAATTTCGTTGTTTTCTGTAGTATATGCAAAGAAGTGACTATATGATTTTTGATAATAATAAAATTTTAAATTGGAATTCTTACATTGGTCAAGTGACTTTTAATGAGAAATCTTCCATTGATTGCCCTAGTAACGTGGAGAAATGGAAAATGGAACCATACAGTTTTTGCCACATGTAATATTGTTGCAACCATCATGTCATTCACTATGCTTAAAAGGTTTTTCTCATATAAAGGGAGCATTGGGAAATGTTTCATGAGCAATGATGTTTCTTTTTGCCTTCATGCTCTTTTTTTTAAAAAAATGTCTCACAAGACTGAATTTACCTACCTCATGGTGGACGCCAAATGTTCTAGCCAAGAGATATAACGACCCCTAAGCTCGAACACTAAAAAAGTTTGTTTCTATCTAATCTTAATAGTCTTACTTATAATTGACAACGTCTCTTCCCTTATAACCATTTGTTTTATTTTATTCATTATCTGAGTATATTATCAGTTATTTCCTTTAATAAGATTTAGCTATTGGTATATGAAATTATGTATTTAATTTTTACTTTATTTCCTTATTATGCTTAACTATTATTAAATCTTTCTATAATTATACGAGTTGAATGTTTAATTTTCTTAATAATGAGGCTTAAGGTAAATTGAAATCTTAGTGAGGAATAATATCAGGTATCTAGATTGGAATCCTACTTACCAATATACTGTTGAAATGCATAAATGAGATCTAAAGAAGGATGAATAGATCTTTCGAAAAATTATTCTCTTGAAAAAGCAATTTAGCTTATTAATTTTTCATTTCTAGATTTGATAGATTGAACAATGATGTTGATTGCAAACCCCATAATTCAATGTAGTACCAAACAGAAAATAAAAAGGTACACAAATGATTTATACTGGTTCACTTTTTCAAGAGCTACATCCAGTTACCCAGTCACAATTAAACTTTTCACTAATCACAAAAATGTTCTTACAAGTACTTACGGCCTTAGTAAGCCTAAGAACCACCAAGAACACAAGTCTTGAACCCTACAAGACTTTATTCTTAACCTTTGCAGAACCCTATTGTAGATAACCTGGATAACCCTAATCCATAACCAAAAACAAACAAGAAAAATAAGAATTGAGATCACCTGGACAGATTACAATAAAAAAAATTCAGAATTAATGGGTGATGTCCTATGCAACTCTTAGAAACACAATTCATTGATCAAGATTCACAGTTCTTGGATAGCCGATAAAGATCTTCTTGCTCATAAATGCTCTCTCTCAATTAATGTTTCAAAAAATATGCTAAAAGAATGTTTTAATTTTCATAAATGAAACTATTTAAATGAGAGAGGTTTTCACTAAAATTACTAGTTTTAACATATTAAAAACTTGACCTAATATGTTAATTTTACTTAACAATAAAATTAATGGATCAACTCAATTTTTTAATAAACTAAAACTTAACCAAATCATTTCACAACTAAGCCAAAGATAATTAATCTATTGAGAAATAATCTCAATAGATTAATAAACTTTTCTTAAAAATGTTCAAGATCTTAAGCATTTTTAACATATTAAACTAATGCTTTAACCAATTAAAAATACAGCTGAAGTCAATTCTAATACTTTAGAAGCATTTTAACAAATTAACATGATCTTTCAATCTATTAAAAACATGTAAATGATCAAGATAATTTTTTAGATATTTTGTATTAAGAAATCCAAGAGAATCAAATGAGCATATAATTGACTAAATGAGAGATGCTCACATATCAACCTAGAAAGACAAAATTAAAGACACACAAGGTCTTCATGGACTTCATTGTTTCAACATTAAGAAAGTTGACTTCATCAAATCTTCAAAGCTTTGACCAACCAAAAAGCTCTATTCTCATCATACACAACCCCTCAATCTTAGATATTAGTGTGAGCAAAAGGATTATAAGTTAGGTTGAAATATTACCTAGTAGTACAAAAACCAAATAGACAACATTCAGAGTGTCCAACCATAATGACTATGGACTTAGTCTCCTTGCTAGGAAAAAAACATTGACAGTTTTGATTTACCATGCTTTAAAGGGTATAATATAAGCAAAAAAACATTGTTTGTTGATATTTTGTCAAGAATTTGTTGAAGGTGCATTAAATCGATTTATCCATATTAATTTATTGATAAAAATTATTAACTATTTATCTTTAACAACTCAATTTTAGGTTCTATTACTATACACGCCAATTCCTTAATTATTTACCTTAAAATTCATAAAGTGGAAATGCTTACAGAGGTAACCATCATTACATTTGAAAACAATGACAATTAATTTAGACAATTGTCACTAGTCTTTTTAATTTACATTTTATGAATATATTTCTTCTACTTTCGTGTATCTTTGTCCTCACTTTTGTATATCTTTGTCTTTGTCCTTACTGCACCCATGCAATTATTGTCCTCTTCATGTCATCTTATTTGTTGTTGCCACTCTCCTTCATCTTTTGTCGCCACTATTACTGAGCACACTGCTACTGCTATCATTGTGTTCCCTTCATTGTACCACAATCTTTGTATTACCTTCATTGTGTCACCATCATTGTTCCACCACCTTTACTAACATTAGTATGCCACCAATGTCACCACTGCTTCATATCACACGTCTACGTTCTTATATTTTAAAAATGGTATTTTTTATTGTGAATTAGACTCTCAAATCATGATCGTCTAATGAAGAGTACAAAACATCGTCTACCAGAGAGCGATATGTTAGTTTAGAGTAGTTAGATCGTCTGTCGATACTAGATTCTCTAATGGTTTAGTGGATGGTTTTTATTGTAACTACTATAACATTTTTCTATTTTGTTTGTTTTTTTGTTCATTAGCTCTATATGTTTACAAAAATAGAGCTTCCAAGAGATATAAGAGGTATGATTTGTTTTTTAACATTTCAAGAGAGAACTTTGTGTAATTTGAGTTTTTTAATAAAATTCAGTTTCTTCCTTCTTGTTCTTGTGTTATTTCTTGTTTGTTGACACCAAATCTAACAATTGGCGTCATCTATGGGGGCAAGAGAGAAAGAAAGTCATGTAAAGTTTAGATATAGCCACCAAGTTTGACACTGAGAATTTTTTTGGTGATAACGACTTCAGGTTATGGAAGGTCAAGATGGATGTTATCTTGATACAATAAGGATGTGTTGAAGCTATAAAGGGTGACTCGAATATGTCAGCATCATTGTGTTAGAAGGAGAAAATGTGTTAAATAAAGACGGCAGTGTAAAAATCAAGAGAGGGGGTGAATTGGATTTTAGTAAAATTTTCTCTTTCAAATAAATTTTCAGATTTTGAAAAACTTTCAAAAACTCGGATGTGGATTTTTCTTATCCTTTGATTAACGCTGTTTGGATTTGCAATTGTTATAATGATCCACAATTAAAAGAGATAGAGAAAGAGAAATAACACAGAGATTTATACTGGTTCGGATTAAGCCAATCCTACGTCCAGTTCCCAACCACCACAAATCTGTGATGATTTTCCCCACTATCTTTAAATGAAATTACAAACACCAATTCATGCAATAACAAATAAAGATAAAGGAACACCTCCTCAGACACACTAAGGATGAAACACCTCCCCAGACACACTGAGGATGAAACCCACCTCTCTTGACACACAAGAGATGAAACACCTCCCTTAGAACCGATCCAAGGGATGAATTTTCCCGTTTAAAGAAAACAGTAAAAGAATACACCTGATACGTGCTGGATAGAAAGCTTAAGCACAATGATCACCACTTCCAAAGACTTGATCAAACTGAAGAGAGCAGGAAAGCGGTTTTGAAAAAGCTAAGGCGCAGAAACACTTTGAATATTTCGTGTTTAATCAGATGTGTTTTAACCTAAGACATTCTCTTTCATTTTATAATTCGAAAATGATCCAAAGTTTCCATTCTTAGGTTGATTTAGAATTGATTTCGCAAAAACGACTCATTTAATCGATTATATAAAAAGCTTAATCGATTATATCATGTTTAAAAACTGGAAAGCTGAAATCGTCTGATATAATCGATTAGATTAAGGCCATAATCGATTATATTAACCCAGAAATCAATATAATCGATTATCAAAAACACTTAATCGTCTGATCCTTCAGCTCTTTGAGAAAATCTTCATCAATCTTCTCTCTTGAAAGCTTTGAATGCTCTTTATGCCTTTCCTTTTCTACCAAGCAGCCTTTCTTTGTGAGATGACACAAGTCTTTAATGTTGATTGAAACTTTCTAAAACTTCATCATCAAAACTTTAGGTCTTCATACTTGAAATATGCCAACAAGATGGACATGATAAAAAAAGCCAGGAGTGCCATAATCTTGTGTCATGGACATAAGGCCTAGAGGGAAGTCACGAAGGAGAAGATTTTTGTGTCAATGTGGTTGACATTAAAGTAATTATATATGACAAAATCTCTTAGCACATAGACTCTATCTAAAGTAACAACTATACTCATTCAAGATGAGTGAATCAAGAAAGATGGTGGAACAACTAGCTGATTTCAACAAGATTCTTGACGATCTGGAGAATATTGAAGTAAAGCTTGAAGATAAGGATAAGGCTTTACTTCTTCTCAACGCCTTGCCCTAGACGTTTGAGCATTTCAAAGACACTTTGTTGTTTAGGAAGGAACATACTATTACCTTGGAGAAGGTTCAAACCTTAATTCGAACTAAGGAGTTGTAGAAGCTTCAAGAGTCTAAGGGAAAAGATAGTGGGTTGAGTCTTAATGTGTCAAAGTCAAGGGAGAAGGAGAAAAAGAAGGAGTCTAGTGGGAAGAAGACGAAGGTCCCATCAGACGATAATTATCACAAGAAAGGTTATTTCTTAGCTGATTGTTTAGAGTAAAAAAGAAGGGGTAGAAGTTACCATAGCGAGAAGGAAAACATTTGGTTGTTATGAGTCTATTGGAGTACTGGTGGCATCAACATCTAATACACAGAGGAGATGAGTCATAGACTTAAGGTGCACCTACCACATGTGTCAATGAAGAAGTTCTTTGAAACCTTATAACTAAAGGAAAGAGGAGTAGTTCTACTTGGGAACAGTAAAACCTATAAGGTGCAAGGCAATGGGTCGATCAAACTAAAGATGTTTGATAACCAAGAGATGTTGTTGCAATAAGTAGGTATGTTCCAGAGCTCAAGAGGAATATTTTGTCAATGGTATGTTTGATATCATTGGTTTGACAACCAATATTGAACAAGGAGTGATAAACATTCAAAAGGGAGCGTCTATAGTCGTTAAGGGGGTGAAGAAGAATAGCATGTACCTGCTAGAAGGTTCTACAGTAATCACGCATGCGTTTGTGGCTAGTCATAAGATGCAAGATAAGACGAAGTTATGGCCTTTGAGACTAGGACACATAAGCGAAGGAGGTTTGGTGGATTTGAGCCAACAAAAGCTTTTTGCTGCTGATAGAATGGAGGAACTGAGTTTTGTGATCACTGTGTACTGGGAATGTCTCATAGATTGAAGTTTGAGGTTGGTAAGCATGTGTCCAATAGACCATTCAAGTACACTCATGCAGACTTGTGGGGTCCAATGAGAGTAAAAACTCATAGAGGAGCGTTTTACTTCCTTTCTATCATAGATGATTACTCAATGAGGGTATGGATCTACATCTTGAAGAGTAAAGATGAAACTTTTGAGAGATTTAAGAAGTGGCACCCCATGGTTAGTAATCAGCTGGGAACCAAACTGAAGGTGCTGAGGAAAAATAATGGACTAGAGTTCATCTCTGAGAAGTTCTACAAGTTTTGCAGAATAGAAGGTATAGGAGGCACAAGACAGTAGCAGGTATACCACAACACAATAGTTTGGCCAACAGGATGAACAAAACCATTTTGGATAGGGTGAGGAGTATGCTGTTAGGAGCTAGGTTGCCTAAGACTTTGTGGGGAGAAGCTGCAAACACTGTAATTGATTTGATAAATAGGTGTCCACTGCCCTGAATTTTAAGACTCCCAATGGAGAAGTGGAGGAGTGAAAAGCCAATAGATTATTTGATTTCCTATGCATTGATTGTTGGTGAAGAACTAGAAGGTGCAAAGCCTAGAAGCTTCAAAGAGGTAATAAAGGGCATAAAAGGCCAACATTGACAAACTGCAATGGAGGAAGAAATTGAATCGCTCAAGAAGAACCATACATGGATGCTTGTTAATCCACGATGAATCCAAAAGGTGATTGGACGCAAGTGGGTATTCAAGAAGAAGGAAGCATACTAGGTGTGGAGAAAGAAAGGTTCAAGGCGAGACTGGTGGCAAAGAGATTTTTACAAGTGGATGGGATAAATTATAATGAAATCTTCTCACTTGTAGTAAAACATTGTTAGACAAGGATTCTTATGTCAATTGTTAACCAGTACAATCTGGTGTTAGAACATTTGGACGTTAAGACAACATTTTTGCATGGAAACCTCGAGGAAACCGTCTATATGCATTAGCAGGAAGGATTTGTTGAAGAAGGAGAAAATGTGTGTCTCTTGAAGAAGTCACTGTATGATTTAGTTTGAATTATTTATATGATTTTCTTTATATAAAAAAGAGGATATTGTAGTCATAAATATTGTAGTGAATCTTGAATTATGTAGTTAGATAGTTTGGGAGAATCAATCACTTTTTAATAGTTTATTAGTATTGATGGTTTTATCTACATTTCATATATTTCATGAATTTTTGGTTCATTGAATTTTGTGTTGATTTTTGGGTGCATATTTAATTCTGGTTGATACTAAAATTGATACTTTCATTTGTATCACTTGAAAACTAATGCAAAAAATATTTTTGAAATTTTGTGAAATATAAAAAAAATGTTCACTAAAAATCAACTATAAAAAGTGAATATTCTTGAACCAGATAGAGTTACATCTTTTTTTTTAAAATGTGAGATGTACATGCATGGTGAGAAAATTTAAATGTGAATCAAGTATATCTATGGAACAATGTCATGTAAGTTGGATTAATTTAGCATGAATAATTGATTAAAAAGTAGAAGAATTTTTTCAATTTGCATAATGTAATGTTCGTACGAGAGATAATGTAAGAGGATTTGTATTTATTTGTGTGAATTGTATCAATTGAATAAAAACTAAATGTTAATGGAATTAAAGAGCATCTTCTTTGTAATAGATTTCTTAAAATTTGTATGACATGGACATGACATGGGGAGTTGTTGGATTTGCCAACCATGGACATAATCGGTTATGTTTTTGAATGATTTTTAGCAATTTTAAGGTTGGTGAGTTTGAAGGCAATTAATGGCGAACTATTAAAAGCTTCACGAAATTGCTTCAATTGTTCATGAAAATACACTACCCAATCATTATTGTGAGGCGAAAAAGATACTTTGACCAATGGTGATGAACTATCAAAAGGTACATGATCTCCTTAATTATTGAATATCATATAGAAAATTTGAAGAGTTGAAAAAATGTCACAACTTGGGTTATCACATTAGATGATCAAACACAAGATGAAGACAATATTGACAAGACAACAAAAGAGAACCCCCAAAAAGGTTGTTTGGTATCTTCCAATAATTTCAAATATTAAGTGTTTATTTGCAAACCCAAATGATTCTAAAAACCTTAGATGACATGCAAATGGGAGGAAATATGATGGAATGCTTTTGACATTCAACTAATTCTTTCCAATGGAAAAACTTTGATACTTATTATCCCCAATTTGGACATGAGTCGAGAAATCATAGGCTAACACTAGTTATAGATGGAATGAATATGTTTGGTAATTTAAGTATTAATCATAGTTCATGACCTATTTTGGTAGTTGTTTAATGCTTACCTCCAAGACTGTGTATGAAGTGCAAATATAATATGTTGTTTATGATGAACTCTAGACCAAAATAATTAGGAAATGTCATATATGTATATCTGAGTCCATTTATTGAAGATTTGATATTTATGTGTTATTAGGGGGATAAAGTGTTTAATGGATGTTGGAACAATTTATTCTAGAAGGGCGGGGGTTGAAAAAAGTTTGAACTCATCTCACAAAGGACTAGACTAGACCATCTACCGAGCAAGCAACACAAAACATCATAACAAGTATTTATATTAGTTCTCCCTTAAAACAATGCTTAAGAGGTTCCATTAATCAAATATATGATTACAAAGCGAGTACACAAACCACTTTCGGTTACAAACCACCCTTGATTATCATGTTTCAATCTCCCTCGAGATTTAGACCTCATAAAAAATATTGAAAAAAACTTTCAAAGATATGGCAGTTTAAGATTATTGGGTAGCTTCTCATAAAGAAAAATTACAAAGGTTTACGCTCATTCACAAAGAACACTTATAAAGCCTAAACACTAGAAGGTATAAGCTTTTGAATTATAGTTTTATGTATTCTTCTTCTTTGTCTTTAAAGTCTTCTTATAACTTCTGCAATTTGATCATTGGTTCATATTAGATTTGATTTGATTTTCTTTAATTATGTTTTTATCATATTAGAGTTTATTTTAGTTTGATTTATCTTGAATGAGAGAATGTGATTCCATGATATGTGTACATTAAAAGATTGATGAGGAAAGTATTTATATGCTAAAAAGACATGACAGAGGTACCATAGGTATCTCTTCCCTTGTTTCGATTAAAAATATTTTATATGTTGAAGGAATCAAGTACAACCTATTGAGCATAAGTCAGTTGTGTGGTTATATGGTCTCTTTCAACAAAGACTAGTGTGTAAGCTCATCGTTTGATGGACAAATTATCTTTACTATCAGAAGATAGAATAATTTGAATGAGATTGATTTTATAGATCTAAGTAAGCAGAAGGTAACATGCTTGCTTTCCATAGAAGATGAGAGATGCTTATGGCATAAAACTCTTGACTATTTAAATATAAAATATACTTCTAAACTTTGAAAGAAAAACCTCATCAAAAAGAAAATTCATCTTCTTTGTGAAGCCTGAAAAAAGGGAAAGTAGGTAAAAATTTCTTTCAAATCCAAAATCTTCGTGTCTACTAATAGGTCTGTTGAAACAAGAGGCTCTAGAAAGGGGGTTGAATAGAGCCTTAGATTCTTTTGTGAGAACACACCAAACTGTCTACCACTGAAAGAGCCAACACAAGATCTCTGTACTAGTTCACCCAAAACTCATAAGCTACATCTAGTTCTCCCTTAAGAATTCTTCTTAAGAGGTTCCACTAATCAACCAAATGGAGTACACAAATCACTCCTAGTTATAACTAGTACACAAACCACTCCTGGTTATACCATTCTTAACCTCCCTCTAAGATTAAGACCTCAGCAAAAAAGAAAAGGAATCTCTCTTATAACATGTGAGAGTACAATTTAGCTCACTAGGTATCACTTAAAGTATTACAAGAATTTTGCTCACACCCACATATAACTACTAGACGCTTTGTTGACAGACTTTCGTAGCTCGAATGCTTTGATCGATTTTTTACTCGTGTTTTGTTGTCTTTAACTTTCAATCTTCAAGTCTTCTTATAGCTTTCGTAAATCTAAATGTTGCTTGAAGCTTTAATTGCATTTCAATTCGTCCTTAATCTTCACGTTGCATAATCAAAGATGACATCTGATATAATCTTCTTGTGTAATGGAATCTACGTTCTTAGAGCTATTGGATGCTTCATTAGGAAAGGTTTGATGATTTTGAAACTCGTTGGCCAAATCCTAAAAGGAAACAATTCTTACAAATACAAAAAACATCACATATTGAATTCACGTAGTATCGTTTGTTTCTTTGTTCATTCTTTGTTTTGAATGTTGTATATTAATTTCAAATACTTTCTTAATCTGTGGTTGATTTAACCAAGATTTTGTTCCAATTAACTCGTTATCGATTTCGAATATAAAATCCAAGTGTAATTCAACTTGCTTATTTTAAATTAAATGAAGTTCACATTGGTAGACCATCTGATAGGTTTAACCGAGACCTACTAGGGGTCTTATACTTGTTATAGCTGGTCAATTGCGTGGAGCAACAAGTTAAATGATAATTGCATAGATAATATTGTTTTCGTTATCATCAAAACATCTCATACAAAAGAGTTTGGGGTGCTAGACTGTTTAGCGAGTCACAACATTGTTAGATTGTCTAGGGGTGCTAGATTGTCTAGTGTTCCAACAAGATCCCTTCAGCTTTTGCAAATGGATCCACTTGGACTAACTGAAATGTTGAGTTTAGGAGGAAAGAGGGATGGTCCGGTCATTGTTGATGGTTATTCTATGTTTACATGGGTTTTCTTTGTAGCCCACAAGGGTGAATCTTAGAAATGTTATGTAAGAGAGTACAAACGAACAATGTTTATGTATCTCTAGCATTAGAAGTTATCATGGCTTTGAGTTTGAAAATAGAAAGTCTTGAACATTCTAGTTATGTAAAACAAATTATTGTCAATACACCAATCATTAAGATACAATGTTGTTAGATGATTTAACTCAATAGACATTACTAATAAGTAAGACACTCTATTATATGATCTAAGCTATTATTAGACTTTAGACATTTTTATCCTAGAAAGTATTTTAGTACACAAGATCATACAAACTCTAATACTTTAGTCTTAATTGATCTCATTAAGTTCTATAAACTCTAATAAAATATATAATTTAACACTTTCCAATGACTAAAGTAGAATATGTGCTTAAAAAGAAAAATATTTTCATAAAATGACTAAAATAGAATCATCATCGTATTTATTAAAAATATTATCTCTTTTTCAAAGAACCAAGTAAATTAGACAAGTAGATAAAAAAGTCAATATTCATGTTTCCTTTTTTACAAAATTGACATTATTTATGATAACAAAAAAGGAGAAATTGTTATCAGATATATGATTCTAGTCTAAAAGTCATGCCAAAGAAACATATGTTTTGATAATAACGAACAAGTTAATTTTGGTATGTCTAACAGAGTTACCTAATGTGTACTAGACAAAACTCTAACAAATAAAAAAAATTCTATCTTAAAGATTAAAAAAGTAAGAAAAATATTATAATACACAGGACATACTTAAATCTCTAAACGTAAGATGCAACCTCACAAGCTCTCGAAGAAGTTACAATCCTCAAATTAGTCAATCTCTATGAAACATTGTGAAGACAAGACACATCTAGTAAAGGGTTAGATGAAAGGGTCACAAGACATAAGTACTATGAAGGTCAAACAAGTCTTAGTAGCGTGAGATATTGCATATGTTACAAGACTAAACAAGACTTACAAAAGCACTACACAAAGTTCAAGATCAAAAAGTAAGACAAGTATATTAGAAATATAACACAAAATACAACACTGTGAAGTGGAATCTTCTAATAACTATTAGAATGACCATGGATGCTTCTCAAGAAAATTCTAATACATTATACCAATCATCAATGTGTGTATGCTTAATATGGTACTATAAGTTGAAGCAAAGTCTTAACAAATGTAAAAAGTGTGGCTCAAACACCTCTTCAATGTACAACAACAAAAGATTTCAACATAAATTCTTAATCATTTGATAAATCTTTGAAACAAGATCTTTTGAAGCACACAAGCTATGACGTTTCTTTTTGGATGTCTATAAAAAGAAGTTCCCCTTTGAAGGCTAAGGATCTAAGACATATAAAAAATTGTTACATGCATGTAAAAGGCTAGAAAAACTTCAAATTCCTAGTATATTATTATTCTTCTAGATGACATAAAGAGAGAACTCATATCCTTATATCATTCACTTATGTGAATTTATATCTCTGGTACAAGGAGTGCATATTTCATAACTTCTTTGTTGATAGTAAGTCTTGTAATCTAAAGAACATTTTGTATAGCCTAGATAGGCTTTGTGTACTTGGCATAAAGAGGTATTGTGTACTTGGTGCTTAATCTTAGGTACAAATGAGTATATAGCCTAAAAAGGTTTTGTGTACTTAGCCTGTAAAAATATTGTGTACTCAAACAATTAGGAATGACTTAATGTACTTGTTGTAAGTTATACTACAAAAGAAAATATTTTTAGCAACTATATTAGTGTCCTATAAAGTGATCAAATTGGTCACTAATTGAATTAGAGACTAATGTAGAATCTAATTTAGTAAGTGACTAAAACCTGGGTAGCTAATATTAGAAATAAATTTATATTCTAATTTAAAAACTAATTTAGTCACTGTTATATAGAAATCAATTTCATTATTTTTTAAGATAAATAGCCATAAAAAATATAGTTTATATTATAATAAAACTATTTTAGATACTAAAATTTTTTAGTTTTTAATTTAGTCATTATAATAACTAATTAATTTTTGGTCTGTAAATTAGTTTATATTCAATAAATTTTTTATAGTATTAAAAGTAAGAATGATAATACTTGTAATATTTATTGATTAGTGAAACATTTTGTAATTTATAAAAGAGAACCAGACATAGTTCAAACGAAAATGAATTAGTATAAAAATTGTATTATCATTATTATTTTTATTATATGTCAATATTAGTTTATGGATATCTATTAAATATAAGCAAATATTTGTGAGCATGTTTCATAACGCATTAAACAACTCCTTAACAATGTCTAATAAATGGCTTTGTTAAAAAAAGTTCAAGCATTTTCAAACTTTATTTTTAACTTTGACTAGTATTAAAGCATACAAATATTATGGACGAAATAAATGCATAATATGGACGAAATAACATCTAAAGGTATATGGACGAAGTACTAGCATATGACTATTGTATTGTTACTTGCATTTGAACAACTTGTTTATTAAGTTACTTGATATATTAGAGTGTTAAAATGTTAGTTAGCTTGGCAGCGCATTGAGGTTAACTCATCACAAATTGTTCAAGTATGTGAAGTACTCCAACTTAACTCGGTTTTTTATAAGTAAAATAGTTAACTTAAGATAATATTTTAAAATAAAAGAGATACTCTTCTAAAGTAACAACAATCATATAGTTTCTCTTAAAAACCTTGTCAAATGCATACACAATTAGAATCGTGGTCACTCTTCGTACCAATGAAATCTTACGTTCACTTATTACAACTAACATGTCTCAATAAAAACGACTGTTCAATCCACCTATATAACAGTAATAACCTGAAAACGATAAAATATTCTGAACATATTCTTCTTCGGTTCAGATCTCCTTTTCTGTTTTTTCTATTTGTCTTTATATTTCCTGTATCTTCTTTCCCTTGTCTTGAAACTCTAACCTTTTTATAATCATAGACTATAAATATCTTCTATCGAATACAATCTTATTTTGAAACGAATAAAATTACTAGGAGAACATAGCTTATTTCTGAAAGCACAAACAGAAACATGAAATCACAGGGTGTGAAAATAGGAAATTTTTTTGATTGAAATTCGAACGAATCTCTTAGATAATCTTATTGGTGCAGGGGGGAAGTGGAGAGCCACACAACTTAGTGTGAAAATAGGCATATTGATCGAACCTTTGCAATTCACCACCCTGAGGTATTTGGCCCCTTAACTGAGGATTATAACTAACGTTGAAATGTTGCAAATGTTCCACTTTGGTCAAGGCCACTGGAATGCCCCCATAAATCTTATTGTGATTGAGATCCAACCAAATCAAGCTTTCCTTGGGAAACGTCAAAGGAGACAGATCAAAGGAGAACATGTTCCTGGAAAGGTCAAGTTTCTGAGTCTTTTTCTTGCTCCCGAAAAGCATGGAAGCATCGCCCTCCAGCTTGTTCCTTGACAAGTCTATCCTGTCTGGGTCTAGGTTGCCCAAAGAAGCAGGAATGGGCCCGGAAAGCTGGTTGTGAGACAGCATGAGATCTGGCCCGGGCTTCTTGAAGGATCCGAATGAGCCCGGGATTGGGCCAGTGAGTTTGTTCCTATCCAACTGTAGAGACTCGAGATTAGGCAGCTGGGAAAGTGAGCTGGGAATGGAGCCCGAGAGGCTGTTAAAGGAAAGTGCGATCAACTCGAGGTTCTTGAGCTGTGCCAGAAAATCAGGTATTGGGCCTGAGATACCTGTGTTGGTGATAGAGAGAGATTTTAGTTTTGTGAGTTTGGCGATGGTGGGCTGAATTGGGCCGACCAGGTTGGGGAGCTTGTGGAAGGTGAGGGACTCCAGGTAAGGGAGGTCACCCACAGAGGGTGGTATTTGGCCGGAGAGATTGGTATCTGGAACAGAGGATACTAGAAATACTTCGTAGATGCGGTCCGTTTTATCGTCACACCTGACACAGTACCAGGTGCAGCAATCTTCCTTTGGGTTCCAAGAGGCTAGAAAATAAGGGTTGTTGAGTTCCTTTTTGAATCGCAGGAGCACCTTCTTGTCCTGTGGGTGGCACCGCTCAGAAAAAGCAACAGGAAATGGGGACAACATTAGGACGCATAGTCCCAACATCATTAACATGCTTCGCATTTTGCTTATGAATGTGAAGTCACAAGTTCAGCGTGGAGACCTTCATCAACATGCTTCTCAGTCTCTCAATTTAAAGAACACAGGGACAGGGACATCCTCACGTTTCCCACGTTGAAAATAATGGCCAATGACACGTCAAAATCATCCATGTGCGGGTGTCTGCTCACAAAAGTATCCGTGTTTTACTGCTTTTTCCTGTTTCAGTGCTGGCAGATATATATCAAAAAAGTAAAAAAGCAAATTACTTGAAAAAAACAAATAATGTCACTTATAATATATTTTTCATTATTTAACAAAAACAATATTTTTTAGTAAGTGTTATTTGGATGGTGGGTTGTAAGAGATTTATGATAGAAAAATAATTTTTTAATAATTATTAAATTATTGATCAAACAAAAAAAATTGTATAAAATTATTAAGATTTAATAAGTTTTAAAATATATCAATTTTTATAATAATATTGATTAGTAATTTAACATATTGAAACCATAATTATTATTATAATTTTAAATTTATTAAGATTTTTATTAATTTCTGAATTTTAATTAGAGATTATATCAATTTTATTATTGACAATTCAAATCAAAGATTCATCAGTAAAAATATATAACTTTTAATAAGTCTAGCAAAATATAAATAGATAATTACTTAAAAAAACAAATAATGTTACTTATAATATATTTTTTATTATTTAATAAAAACAATATTTTCTAATAAGTGTTATTTGGATGGTTAGGTTTTAAGAGATTTTTTTTTCTTTTGATAATTACGTATTTTAAAAATACTTACTAACTACAAACTCTTTCTGATAAATATTCTGCTGTTTAAATGAACTGCAACAACGTGAAGTTGTATCTCATGGTCCAAAATTTTAAAATTAAAATTGTATTTATAACTTTCTATAAAACTGTTTAAACATTTTAGTGGTGAGATCTTGAAATGTACACCCTGGAATCTTAAAATGACCTCTAGGGATCCAATCTACACTATTTTACACATATTGGGTAAAAAAAGTTATCGAAATCTCAAAAACATTACGCTTTTCGCGAGGACAACCACGGCTTTCCTATCGCATACTTGAGCAAATCATTATAAACACTGAATTGGTATTTTTCGTTCTTCCAAACTTGAAAGGGACAAATCATCGTTTCTTTTCGATACCAGCAAAAACATATCGTCTAATCTGATTTTCAAATTTGTTCAGTAATTCATATTTTAAATAAAAACAATAATATAATAAAATTATTTAATTATAAACAATAATCATTACTACTTCGATTTCATAATGCATTAGTAGAAAAATAAGAAGTAATGACAATTTATTATGACGGATGTCATTCATCTCTTATCATAAACATCAAATATATTATATTAGTTAAAATTAAAACTAGTATAGTAAATACCTATTATAATTATTCACTTCAGGACTATTATAATATTTTAAGTTATTATGTTAGTCTTTCTTTATTTTTACGTCTACGTTTCTAAATTTTGAGTTCTCTTCTTTATTTTCCATCAACAACATCGTCATTCTCCATCAACATCACCACATCTCTCAACTAGTTGTGGTTGTCATTACATGCTCACATTTCGTTCCCGTCATATTCGAACCCTAATCTTTCTTATTCGTTTGCATTTGGGATTCATGGTTGCAACTAGGGTTCGTGGTTAGGGCTTTGTGGTTCATGGTTGCGATTGAGGTTCGTGGTCGATTCTTTGTGGTTCGTGGTTTGTGCTTTGTGGTTTGCACTTTGTGCTTTGTGGTTTGTGGTTGCGGCTGTGATTCGTGGTTGTGGTTGGGGTTTGTGGTCAATACACCATGTGAATAAAACTTCCCTAACAGGCCCATTTTGATTTCACTTTCTTTATGCAATTGGTAAGCATGGTGCATTTGAGTAGCTTACAAACCTTTTTACTAGGGACGAATATATAACTTAAATTGTTTTGTAGGATGAGTAGTTTTCTACTAGTGTGAATGGCCACACAGAGCTTGGTTGGGCCTCAAATGTTTGGATTAATTAATTGTATGCTAATTTTTTGATGAATTGCTTCATTACTTGTGAAACAAGAATATACTACTACTATAATCACTGCAATAATGAAGAAATGAGGAAGAAGCTTGAACACTTTTTGAGTTGAAACTGTCTTCCATTTGAATGTTGAAATGTTTATGATATTTTATAGGTATTATATTTCGTGCCTCCATTGTTTAATTTATAGCAAACCAAAGTGAAGGAGTCTCTTAGCATGTTCAACCATGAAAGTGTAGTCACTGCAATTGATCAATTCAAGAGCTGGAAGTACTATCAACTTTAAATCTTATAAGGTAGCATTGAGGAAGGAGACTCAACAACAGCCAGAGCCATTGTCGAAAACAAAGGTGTATGAGATTAATCTCTAAGGTTGGTTATTATACCATTTTTGTCTTTTGAAAAGAAAGAGAACATAGAAGAATGAAAATTGGAAAATTGAAAATCCTTTGTAAAGTTGAAAATATGGTTTGTAATTGATGGTTTGGAATTGATAGGTGATTAATGTGGTGTGTTTAAAAAATAGGTGTAAGAGGGTGTTTTTGCATTGCAGTTGGTCTTTTCCATCTCTTTCATGACATGTTTACATGACGTCATGTATCATGCAATTTTTTTAACTAATATTTTAATTTTAACAATGTGATAACTATTATATATAGATATGCAGGGACTTCTTTATTGTCTTCATAGAGAAAGAAAGGAATCCAAACTATGGTGATTCTAAAGAAAGAGTAAGAGAAAGAAAAGAATGGTCAAAGAGGGATAAGTTATTGGTCCCCACAGCGTAATGCGTGAAATGAACATATCGAGAAGAGAGAAGAGTCCAAAAAATTGGTTATTTTTTTCTCCTTAACTTAATCTCTAGTTTCGTTTTCTCATTGTCCTTTGTTAATTTGCACATGGATATGCACATTAGGTTTTATGTTAAGAAAAATTTCTTTGTTTTTCTTTCCTTGAAGGATGATTTTGAGTCGTCAATGTCAACTCTTGATTCACTTATAACTCAAATTTGTTAATTTTGCAGCCATAAATAGTTTGAATCGGTTGTCAGTAATGTTGTGGAAACTTCAAAATAATCAAATATAATTAATTATAAAAGGATTTTCAAGTTGATGGATGAACTTAAGATTAAACAGGTACACAACATATTTTTACTTTTTAATAATAGTTGACAAGTGCTGGATTGTTTTGTATTATTCTCCACAGTGGTGGTGTATCCCTTTTAGATTTTCTAGATGAAAAATTAGTACTTTTCCAATGTTATGCTGACTATGTTCTAAGTGAGAGTTTAGGTGTTGAATCTCTCTTAGATTTTCAGCATGAGCTAATAGGTCATGTCTAATGGTATGATAATTGCCTAATGGTATAGTGATCTCTTGATTATCTATTCTTGTAACATGGTTGTTGGTTGGTTGGAGATCATTGTATTGTGTCTTCCATAGTTGTTTCTTTCTTCGAGTTCTCTTGTATAGTTGTTTGGTTAGATAGCTTAGAGATAGGATTAGATTACTCTTTGGTTAACATGCAAAGGACGAAGATCTTGAATATAGATACAATTGTCTACCTGTTGGTGCTAGAGTTATTCTCTTTGTTAAAATGCAAACCTCCAATTTTAATCTAATAAGGTTAAAAACATTATCTAAAGAGTTGTACATTTTAACTGTTTCAAAATCCATGTTTTGTTTGTCTGTCTTTTGATTTGGTATTTAATTCATCTCTACAATATGTAATAACATAGCTTCATATCTAACTCTATCATTTGTATAAGGTTTTTGGTATGATTAAGCATGAAGTTTGTTACAAATATAACCGTTTATTATTTTGATTAGCTGATTTAATTGTAAATTGTGTGAACATAGAAAAATGGTAGTTGGCTATCAGTGTCACACTTTGGAGAATGAGATCAAAAAGGCTAAGTGTCATACTACTCTCTTGATTTCTAAAGATCAGGGAAGCTAGGAAGCAGAACAAGACAAACATTTTCATGGCAAGTCTTGGAAACAAGAGTTCATTGATTCAACCTGCAGCAGCGTAAACATTGGGCAAAATAGTGAGCACTCGCAACAACACTACCATCAAATGGTTTCTCCAATTATGTAAGATTATCGAGAAGCTTCCCCGTTCTTTGTTATGTTTTTTTCCAAAAGGATTAATTTAATTGTTAAAAAATCTAAAATATAGTATTTGAAATTTTTTTACTCAAATATTATATTTTTAAAATGCATGAGACCCCATTTTATTGATACTCAAGAAAAAGCTAAGTTGTAGGTAAATTTGTCTCTTCTATATTTTTAATATAGTTTTAAATGCTATGAAAAGTTCTTATATTTATTATATATTGTTGTTTTAATAAGTAAAGTTGAGAATTATTTCAAGCTTGTGTATAGCTAATAACTTCTTTGTCGGATTAAACATAAGCCTTGGTTTTGCTTTTGTTATTTTAATTATTTAACTGTGAATTTTATTTTTTATTAATTAAGTCAATTTTTTTGTAGTTATTCAACGATCCATCTCCCTTGAAGGATATGAAATGAAAACGTTAGGATGTAGTGAATTTCATTTTTTTAAGTGTTTTTGATAAATTATAGAATTCTTTAGTTTATTTAAATATACAACTAAATGTTATATTTTATCTATTTTTGCATAATATTTATTGGATAATATCATTTAATTATCAATGAATTGGTTTGTTTTTTGATTGTATATTTTTGTTATATGCATGTGGATAATACTATTATAAAGGGATGAAAATTAGTAAAATAAAAAGATTTTATAAAAAAAACCCTAATTTACTGTGATAGTTATTGTTATAATAATCCTAAAAAGTTTATCTTACTATGACGGTTGAAGTGTTAAGTGTCATAGTAAAATAAACTTTCTATATCAGTTATAAAAATATTTGTCATAGAAAATGACATTTAAAAAAATTATTTTTTACATGCGCTAAAAATACTATGATAGTTATTATTAGACCTATCATAGTAAGTCAGACTTACTATGACGAGTTTTTAACTGACATAGAAAGTTCACACGTACAATATCGTCTACATCTATGATGGACTTAAAACCATCATAAAAAGTCTTGTAGAACTATAGAAAGTTTTATCTATAGTAGTGATGACTCAATTTACCGTTATTGTCCATGTATTAAGAACAATAATAAATATTTTACTTTATAAATTAATTTTTCGAAAATAATAAACTTTTCTTATATATATTACTTTGAATGAAAAGGAAAAAATAATTGAGATGATGACACATTAGGAAGAAAAAGAACATTATTTTTTTTGTTGGAAAGTTCTATAAGCTTTGTTCTAGTTTCATTTAAAGTAAATTTTACAAAAAATTCAATGGTTTTGTTTCGAGAAAAAACATAAAATAGTTTAGTTGGTTCCAACTAAAATGAGATTCTAGTAACTGCCTGGCTTAATTTAGTTGAGTTATAAGATAAAAATTTACCTTCAAATTTTGGTATGCTTTTCTTGAATTTAGAACTTCTCAAAGAATCAAAAAGTAAAGTGAAAACAAAAAATATATATGCTCAACACAGCCAATGCTCACAAATACAATGTTCTAAGCTAGTTTTTTTCTCACAAATTCAACATTTATTAGAATCAAATATAATAAAATATTACATATATTATAAATATTTTAGATATTATAGATATTATATTACAAATATTATAAATATTTTATTCAAATAATAAAAATTGTAATTGAATAAGAATGTGATGTATTAAAGCACGCATAATCAAATAAATAGAAGGGTTTTTTAGATATTCTCGATGATCTCTGAACATAAGTTAAGTCAACCAATATTATTTATTGATATTTCAAATAATCATGGTCCTTAGCCAATGAACCAACCACAAAAGTCATGTTCAAGAGGATTCATGAAAATTGGACCTTAATTGAACTCAGTAGGCCCAAGCTTTTATATGCATGAACTAAGCTCTAACTTGTAAATATTTTGTATAGTAGAATAGGATTTTGTAGGCCTTTAGGCCAAGTAGTATAGAATAATTGGGACATGTGAGTTCCAAGTAGTGTAGGATTTTTTGGGCTTGTATTTAGGCCTTGAAGTTGTAGATAGTAAAATAGGGTGAAGATAGAGGAAGGATGGTCAGCCAAGAGAAGGAGGGGTGACATTTAGCACTCATAGTTCTCACATGTAGCTCATACTTTATGTGTGAGTAGTGTGTGGGAAGCTTGATTTGTTGGACTTGAAGACTTGGTTTCAAGTGGATTTGATGTCTCCAACCACCTTTAATGATGAAGATGTTGGTGCTTGAAGAATGAAGATTTTGTCTTAGGATTAGAGAGTCTTAAGTTGTGTGGTATGATGCATTTCAATCTATCTTGATCTTAGTCTTGGAGTTTAAAATGTTTTGAAATGTTTTAAAAAGGTTTTAAAATGATTTCAAAGGTTTAACTGTTTTTTAACTGGTTAAAAATCTGATTTCAACTAGTTAAACTGTTCTTCATTTTCAAAGCTTTGTATTTGGAAAATTTCAACTGACTGTTTTCGAAATTTAAACCAGTTAAAATCCTGGTAGCTTTGTTTCAGGAAATTCAGTTTTCTGGAATAGCTAGTTAAAACGAGATTTCAACTGACTGTTTTCAAGTTTCAGTAAAACAGGTGCTCACTGGAAAATTGGTTTTTAATGAAAACAACCGGCTAAAACGCGTTTCAACCGACTATTTCCTGCAGAATCAGTTTTAACAGTTTTCTATATATATCTTGAAACTTAAAGAACTAAGTGACGAAACCTTTTCAAAAAGACCCATTGAGCAAGAACGTTCCTAATACACTCTAAAACATTTTGCGAATCACTCCAAGACGATCAAGATTCATTTGAGTGCGAATCAAATCAAGAATTGCATGCTCTGTTTTTTTCTTCGTTCTTGCTGGTGCTCTGCTTTCGTTTCAACGATTGAATTTCCAGGTGAATTCAATCCAATTCTTTGTGTGTTGGCTAGTCTGCGTGTTTGTATCTTAATCGGGGTGATTAAGAGATCTTGTAATAGGGTTTTACAGGTGTTTAGAAGTCTTGTAGGGTTCAAGACTTGGTGCAGCTTTCTGGTTTCGGTTTTGCATGTAGTGTTCATGTAAAAATTGGTTTTTAGTGAATTGATTGAATTTGTTTGTTTAGGAAACTGGATGTAGCCTTTGTTGAAAGGTGAACCAGTATAAATCTGTTGTGTTGTTCTTCTTCCCTTGAACTCTTTACATTCGGTAATTGAAGTTTAACTTGAAATTGAATTGGGTATATGATCAATTGATAAAGAGCATTTCAAGAACCTATAAAACTGGTTTAAAACTTCATTCCGCAACTGGTTTTTCATAATTGGGCATTGGGTTTCGAAAATCTTTGAAAGTTTAATTCACCCCCCCTCTTAAACTCAGTCATTTATTCCAACAATTGGTATCAAGAGCTGGTTCTTGAAAAATATTCAAGTTTTCTGAAAAATTTCAAACATGGTCGAAGGAAAATTGCCTTTTGCGGAGGGTGCTTCTATAAACAGAGCCACCTATGTTTTCTGGGTAAACTATCCATTTTGGAAAGTGAGAATGAAGATTTTCATTGAATCAATTGATATAGGGATTTGGAATGCTATAGTCAATGGACCGTATATCCCTAAAGAAGAAAAACCATGGGAAAGTTTAAATGTCGATGAACAAAAGAAAGTGCAATATGATTGTAAAGCAAAGAACATCATTACATCTGCACTTAATCTTGATGAATTCTTTCGTGTTTCACAGTGTTCCAATGCTAAAGAGATGTGGGAAGTGTTGGAGGTTACTCATGAAGGAACAGCTGATGTTAAGAGAGCAAGAAAGCATACTTTAATCCAAGAGTATGAGATGTTCAGAATGCTTCCTGGAGAAACTGTTTCAGATGTGCAAAAGAGGTTTACACACATAATAAACCATCTGATCGGCCTTGGAAAAGTCTTTGAGAAAGAGGAGCTGAACATCAAAGTGCTGAAATGTTTGGATCGAAGTTGGCAACCCAAAGTTACAGCAATTTCTGAATCCAAAGACTTGTCAACAATGAGTGTTGCTGCACTTTTGGAAAGCTAAGGGAACATGAGCTTGAGTTGAATAGACTTGCTGAACAAGAAGACAATGACAAGAAAAAGAAAGGGCTTGCCTTGAAGACTTTGGTTCACAAAGAGGAGAATAGTGAGGATGAAGGACATGGAGGAAGTGATGCAGAAAATCTGAACCTCTTAGTTAGAAAGTTCAACAAGTTCTTGAAATACAAGAACAAAGATTACAAGAACAAGAGGTATAATAAAAAATCTGATTTAGCTTCTTCTAACTTTACCTGTTTTGGTTGTGGAAAACAGGGACATATAAAGGCTGAATGTCCAAACTCACAAAACAAAGAGAGAAATGGAGAAAAGAAGCATGAAAGATCATTCAAAACCAAGAAGGCTTACATAGCATGGGATGAGAATGATATCTCCTCTAGTGACTCTTCAAGTGATGATGAAAGAGCCAATCTTTGTCTTATGGCTAATGGTGATACAGACAAGTAGTGTAAGTTCCTCCACTACTCAAAATGGTCTTCCTTATGATCACCGCTGCAAAATTTTCTGGAATTACATGAAGAGGCTAATAAGGTTGCTTGTTCTAACAATAGGCTTAAAGGTATGAACAATTGGCTAGAGAACAAGGTGAAAGAGCTAGAGAAAGAGCTGGAAAATTCAAAAACTGATTTTGAAAATCTGGAAATGATTTACAAAGCTTCAAGTTGCAATGATGAACATGCTGGAAAAATCTGCACAAACTGCAGAACTTTAGAAAATCAAATTGAGTATTTAAACAAATCTCTAGCTAAATTCACCATGGGAAGAGCCAACTTGGACACACTTTTAGAATTTAAAAATTGTGTAACGAATAAAGCTGGACTTGGATTTAAAAACGATTTCCAAAAGAAACAACAACCTTATAGAAATTTCTTTTCACATAGAAAACCGTCCAGCACATCATCCATTACTTGCTTCTATTGTATGAACAAGGGACATACTTCAAAATCATGCAAAATCAGAAAATTTGGTGTTCCTAGTGGTCAATTTATTTGGAAGCCAAAATGTGGTAGAAAGGTTATTAACTTTGTTGGACCCAAATTGATGTGGGTACCAAATTCTCTCCATTGATTGTGTTTTGCAGGTGTTCTTGAAGGCCAAGGAATCATTGTGGTATCTTGACAGTGGCTGTTCAAGGCACATGTGTGGTGACAAAAGGAAGTTTGTCAAACTCACCTTGAAAAATGGAGGTTTTGTCACCTATGGAGATAATAATAAAGGGAAAATCCTTGGAAGTGGTGATGTTGGTAACATTTCTTCAATCCTCATTGAAAACGTGTTATATGTTGAAGGTTTGAAGCATAATCTTCTTAGTATTAGCCAACTATGTGATAAAGGTTTTAGAATCACTTTTGAATCAAATCATTGCAAGATCATTGAGAAAAATTCTGATAAAATCTGCATGTTAGGCAAGAGAATTGAAAACATTTATATGCTTGATCTTGATCATATGTGTGCAACTAATCTTACATGTCTCATGTCTAAGGAAGATAGTTCATGGCTTTGGCATAGGAGAGCTGCACATATTAACATGAACCATTTGGAAAAACTGTTTTCAAAAGAACTTGTTTTAGGGTTACCTAAACTGAAATTTGAGAAAGATAAAATCTGTCATGCATGCCAAAAGGGTAAACAAACCAAAGTTTCTTTTAATCTGAAAAATTATGTGTCAACAACAAAACCTTTGGAACTGCTGCATTTGGATTTGTTTGGTCCATCTAGAACAATGAGTATTGGTGGAAACTATTATGCTTTGGTTATTGTTGATGACTATTCTAGGTTTACTTGGACTTTGTTTTTGAAAAATAAAAGTGATGCATTTCATGCTTTTAAGAAACTTGCCAAGGTTTTACAAAATGAAAACAGCTGCAGACATAAGTGCTCTTAGAAGTGATCATGGAGGGAATTTGAAAATGAAAAGTTCAATCATTTTTGTGAAAAATATGGGATTAAGCATAACTTTTCAGCACCTAGGACTCCTCAACAAAATGGTGTTGTTGAGAGGAAAAATAGATCACTTGAGGAACTAGCTAGGACAATGCTTAATGAATCAAACATCCCTAAATATTTTTGGGCGGATGCAGTAAATACTGCATGTTACATAATAAATAGGGTTTTGATAAGACCTATTTTGAAGAAAACCCCTTATGAATTATACAAAGGAGAAAACCCAACATAGCACATCTTAGAGTGTTTGGCTGCAAGTGTTTTGTTTTAAATAATGGCAAAGAAAAACTTGGCAAATTTGATGCAAAAGCTGATGATGCATTGTTTTTAGGCTATTCTTTACATAGCAAAGCATATAGGATCTTCAATAAGAGATTAGCTATCATTGAGGAATCAATACATGTTGTTTTTTATGAGTCTAATGTGCAAAATGAAGGTGCAGTGAGTGGTGCAGGTGCAGGTGAAGAGAACTTAATTGAAGGTGTATCAACTGGACATGTAGAAACTGAAAAAGCTGCTGCGGGTGGAATTTTAGCTGGTGAAAATCAGAAAGAATTGACTGAAATCCTGGCACCAGAATTAAATTCTGCAGAAAATGATCTTCCTAAAGAATGGAGGGTGCCTCGCAATCTGTCCATTGGAAATGTGATAGGAGATGTCCAAAGAGGTGTTTCTACAAGAAGGTCTATGCATGATACATGTTTAACTGCTGCATTTGTTTCCCAAGTTGAACCTAAATGTGTTGATGATGCTTTATTGGATGAAAACTGGATTTTGGCAATGCAAGATGAATCGAACCAATTTAAAAGGAATGAGGTTTGGGAACTAGTCCCTTGCACACCTAACATGAATATAATTGGCACAAAGTGGGTGTTTAAAAATAAAATGAATGATCAAGGAGTAATAACTAGAAACAAAGCTAGGCTTGTAGCTAAAGGGTATAACCAAGAGGAAGGAATAGATTATGAGGAAACATATGCTCCTGTTGCTAGGTTAGAAGTCAGTTAGGTTATTACTTGCTTTCTCATGCATGATTGGATTCAAACTGCATCAAATGGATGTGAAAAGTGCATTTTTGAATGGATATATAAATGAAGAAATCTATGTTTCACAACCATCCGGATTTGTTGATCACAAATTGCCTAACCATGTATATAAGCTCAAAAGGCTCTTTATGGACTCAAGCAAGCTCCAAGACAATGGTATGAAAGGTTAAGTAACTTTCTTATCTCTCAAAATTATGAAAGGGGCCAAGTTGATAAAACTTTGTTCATTAGAAAGTCTTTAGACAGCATTATACTGGTGCAGGTTTATGTGGATGATATAATATTTGGATCCACTAATGAGAAGCTTTGTGAAGAATTTGTTGCAGCTATGCAGGGGGAGTTTGAGATGTCAATGATGGGTGATCTAAACTTCTTCTTAGGCTTACAAGTCAAGCAATTAGATCATGGAACATTCCTCAATCAGTCAAAATATTGCAAAGAGTCATTAAAGAAATATGAGATGGACAACTGCAAAGAATCAAGCACACCCATGGCTACCAGTAGCTATCTTGATGCGGATGAAAGTGGTAAACCTTTTGATTCCACTAAGTATAGAGGTTTGATAGGTTCACTATTATATCTAACTGCTAGTAGGCCTGATATAATGTTTAGTGTATGCATGTGTGCTAGGTTTCAATCTAATCCCAAAGAATCACATTTCGCAATTGCCAAAAGAATTTTGAAATATCTAAAAGGAACTATTAATGTTGGTTTGTGGTATCCTAAAGGTGCTTCTTTTAATCTAGTGGGCTATTCGGATGCAGACTTTGCTGGATGTAAACTTGATAGAAAAAGCACTAGTGGAACTTGTCATCTACTAGGAAGTAGTCTAGTATCATGGCATAGCAAAAAGCAAGCTAGTGTGGCTTTGTCTACTGCTGAAGCTGAGTATGTTGCAGCTGGGAGCTGTTGTGCTCAAACTCTTTGGTTAAAATAGCAGCTTTTTGATTATGGTTTGAAACTAGATCACATTCCTATTAGGTGTGATAATACAAGTGCTATCAACTTAACAAAAAATCCTGTTTTGCACTCTAGAACGAAACATATAGAAATAAGGCACCATTTCATTAGGGATCATGTTCAAAAAGATGATTGCATAATTGAATTTGTTGATTCTAATAACCAACTTGCTGATATATTTACCAAACCACTCCCAAAAGATAGGTTTTTCCAATTAAGAAATGAGTTGGGTGTTCTTGATGTTTCAAATGTGATGTAATTCCTGTATATGATTCATTTCTGCTGTTAATCATGCTGTATTTGTGTGTTTGAATGCTTAAATCTGCATAATTCTTGATTAATTACAGTTAGATTTGCATATTGTATGTTATAAGTGACATCTGCAATATTATTCAGGATTTTAGCTAGTTGTTTCGGGCTTTTAATCAGTTGTTTTGCCTAATTTGGGGCTGCAGTGGATGTGCAGTAATTTCGTCTCTGTTTTAGTCGGTTGATCTCGTCGATTTAGTCGGTTAAAATCGGTTATCTCGCATTAAACCAGATGATCGGATTTCTGCTTTAATCAGCTGTTTTTCATAAATCAACCGACCGAAATTGCTCGTCAACATGCAAAATTTAAAATTTGTGCGAATTTGCTGTTATACTGCATTGATTCATATTCAATTGGTGCATTTAAGTTGATTAAATGAGAATTGAGCATTTAAACATGATAGATAAAGTCGATTCAAAGAATCTTGACTCGCTGTTTTGTCTTGTAGTGCCTTTGCTTTACTTTTTAACTGGTTTCTCTCTCCAAATACGTGTTGCATTGAACTAATCGAATTCTCTGGTCAAAACTGTGCCTACTGCATATCTCTCGTCCAATATATTCCAACTCGAATGCAATTGATTCCTTCTTTGATCGAGCAAAGCACTAATTTCTTAATAAATTGAAAATCTGCAATGTTAAATACATGTGGGTAGCATTGTTACTTTAGCATTCACTTTACTCGCGCAAAAACTCTGCATATACTATGTTTCTGTGCATTTCTTTTTCTGCAATGGCCTCCTCTAGCAACCCAAGGAAGAGATCAAAAAGGCTGGGTCATCCAAAGGTAAGGAACCAGAAATTCCAGCAACTCATACTTATAGACATGGGTCTATAGAAGCTTGGTTTGAAGGTGATGAAGAGAGGATTGAGAAGTTTCAATCTCATATCAGTAGGAAGGCTGTAAACTCACCCAAAGTGCTTAGTTCTCGATGGTCTGGAAGATGAAGGACTGACCGATATTATAGCTATGATTCAACATCGGGATCTGCAGAAATTTCTGGAATTAAATGGGTTCATATACCCGGATTTGGTGAAAGTATTCTACACAAATCTCAAACATGATGGATCTGTTTTAACTTCCAAAGTGAAAGGAACAGAAATGGTTATAAACAATTCTGTCTGGAAAAGAATTGGGGGGTTCAAAACTGATGGCATTGTGGTTAGCAGGGGTTTGTGTGGTTCATTGGAAGATTTTAACAAGGTGCAAACATACAGAGAGTGTTTGAGAAATTCTCAAGGTTCTGTTCGTGGATTCCAAGTTGGTGGACTTACATTGACAGCAAGGGTGCTTACATTTATCATCACATGGATGATCACTCCAAGGGGCAGCAATCATGCTACAATGAATGAAGGTGATCTTCTTCTAATTTTTTGTCTAATGAAATCTGTAAAGATTAACTGGATTCATATCATCAAAGATCACATGATGAAGTCCAAAAGGCTGCCAGATTACCGTCTTCCATATGCTGTGATTATCTCCAAATTCTTTGAATATTTTGGTGTGGACATTAGAGGTGAACAGAAAATTAGTATAGGGAGAACCCACCAGCTGGACAATAGCTTTCTCTTTAAGTTTGGATTTACCAAAAGCAATGGAACTTGGATCTGCTGCACAAGATACTCGTCAACGAAGGGCAAAATTCTGCTGGAACGTCTGCTGGTGCTGGAACCGCAATTGATGAAGCTGGAAATTCAAGTCGGTGCGTAAGGATACTCCATGGGAGATATTGTACCTTATGTTCCTCCAGGTTGACCGTGGACCTCCACTTTCATTGTTTGAACAAGCGAGTGTTCCAAAGATTTGATGCCATCCAATCTCATCAACAATATCATCACAACTCATCGCATTAATAGGTTTGGGCGCATTGATCAAAGCATTGAAGATTTACATGCCCAACTTGCGCAGATTAATATGGGTTCTTATGCTAATCCTGGTGATGATAGTGAAGAAGATAATGATCGATATCACTGCTGAAGTTCCGCTTTGCTGTCACTCGAATCTGTCAGTAGTTGATTTCAGACATGTTGTCCCTCATGCTATTGTTATTTTCCGTGTATCTCTTGTGCCTTTTAATTTCTATTAGTTTGTGTTGCTGTTTGTGTTGTTAATTGGGTTAAATTCCCATGTATCTTGAACAATTTAAAATTTGCTGCATATGCTATGTTATTTCTTTTCTCCTGTGCTATTTGATGATTCCAAAGGGGGAGAAATTGTTGAATGCATTTGAAGGCACGTGAAGAGCAAGTGAAAGATGAAAGGGGAGAATCTGAATCTGCTAAGGGGGAGAATCTGCTGCTGCTGATTTTTTTTCTCTGCTGCTATTTCTCTGATAAATTGTTTTACCACACTGTTATGCTATTTCTGCTGCTGTTTTTTGTTTTGTACAGGACTCCTACATTCTTCAAAGACAATGAATGCATCAAGTGGTTGTCATCATCAAATAGGGGGAGTTTGTTGGACTTGAAGACTTGGTTTCAAGTGGATTTGATGTCTCCAACCACCTTTAATGATGAAGATGTTGGTGCTTGAAGAATGAAGATTTTGTCTTAGGATTAGAGAGTCTTAAGTTGTGTGGTATGATGCATTTCAATCTATCTTGATCTTAGTCTTGGAGTTTAAAATGTTTTGAAATGTTTTAAAAGGTTTTAAAATGATTTCAAAGGTTTAACTGCTTTTTAACCGGTTAAAAATCTGATTTCAACTAGTTAAACTGTTCTTCATTTTCAAAGCTTTGTATTTGGAAAATTTCAATCGATCTGTTTGAAATTTAAACCAGCTTAAAATCCTGGTAGCTTTGTTTCAGGAAATTCAGTTTTCGGAATAGCTAGTTAAAACGAGATTTCAACCGATCGTTTTCAAGTTTCGAGAAAAGCAGTGCTCACTCGGAAAATTGGTTTTTAATGAAAACAACCTGGCTAAAACGCGTTTTAACCGACTATTTCCTGCAGAATCGGTTTTAACAGTTTTCTATATATATCTTGAAACTTAAAGAACTAAGTGACGAAACCTTTTCAAAAAGACCCATTGAGCAAGAACGTTCCTAATACACTCTAAAACATTTTGCGAATCACTCCAAGACGATCAAGATTCATTTGAGTGCGAATCAAATCAAGAATTGCATGCTCTGTTTTTTTCGTTCTTCTCTGGTGCTCTGTTTTGCTTTCAGAGCATTGAATTTCCAGGTGAATTCAATCCAATTCTTTGTGTGTTGGCTAGTCTGCGTGTTTGTATCTTAATCGGGGTGATTAAGAGATCTTGTAATAGGGTTTTACAGGTGTTTAGAAGTCTTGTAGGGTTCAAGACTTGGTGCAGCTTTCTGGTTTCAGTTTTGCATGTAGTGTTCATGTAAAAACTGGTTTTAGTGAATTGATTGAATTTGTTTGTTTAGGAAACTGGATGTAGCCTTTGTTGAAAGGTGAACCAGTATAAATCTGTTGTGTTGTTCTTCTTCCCTTGAACTCTTTACATTCGGTAATTGAAGTTTAACTTGAAATTGAATTGGGTATATGATCAATTGATAAAGAGCATTTCAAGAACCTATAAAACTGGTTTAAAACTTCATTCCGCAACTGGTTTTTCATAATTGGGCATTGGGTTTCGAAAATCTTTGAAAGTTTAATTCACCCCCCCCCTCTTAAACTCAGCCATTTATTCCAACATGATTGACAAGGTGGCACTCTCCCTCTTAAATTCATGGCCAATTGTTTGAATTTTGGAGGGAAATTTGAATTTTCCACTCATGCCTCCTCAAATTTTGGATCCCTTGCCTATAAATAGGGATGTCTACCTCTTGTATTCTTTGAGTTTGAGTAAAGAAATGCTGCCCAACTTTGGTCATTCAATTAAACTTTGAGTCTTCCCTAGGTTAGTCGTCTTCTTCTTAGGATTTCCTAAACTTCTTCCTAAAGAGTTGGTCACACCTTGTTAAATAAAGACGGCAGTGTAAAAACCAACAGGGGAGTGAATTGGATTTTTAATAAACTTTTTCCCTTTAAAACAAATTTCCAGATTTTGAATTATTTTCAAAAACTAGGATGCAGATTTTCCTTAACCTTTGATTAGTGCGGTTTGAGTTGCAATCGTTAATATGATCCACAATAAAAAGAGATAGGGAAAGAGAAAAAACACAGAGATTTATACTGGTTCGGATTAAGCCAATCCTACGTCCAGTTCCCAATCACCACAAATGCGTGATGATCACCCCACTATCTTTAATTGAAATTACAAACACCAATTCATGCAATAACAAATAAAGATAAAGGAAACACCTCCTTAGACACACTAAGGATGAAACACCTCCTCAGACACACTGAGGATGAAACCCACTTCTCTTGACACACAAGAGATGAACACACCTCCCTTAGAACAGATCCAAGGGATGAATTTTCCCATTTAGAAAAACAGTAAAAAGAATACACCTGATAATAGTGCTAGATAGAAAGCTTAAGCACAAAGATCACCACTTCCAAAGACTTGATCAAACTTGAGAGAGCAAGAAAGCGGTTTTGAAAAGCTAAGGCACAAGAACACTTTGAATATTGTGTTGTTTTCAGATATTGTTTAACCTAAGACATTCTCTTTCATTTTATAATTCAAAAATGCTCCAAAGTTTCCATTCTTAGGTTGATTTAGCATTGATTTCACAAAAACGACTCATTTAATCGATTATATCATATTTAAAAACTGGAAAACTAATTTTGTCTTATATAATCGATTAGATAAAGGCCATAATCGATTATATTAACCCAGAATCAATATAATCGATTATCAAAAACACTTAATCGATTATTTAGTTCGTTAAACAACTTTGATTCAAATTTTAAGTGAAATAATCAATTATCTACGTATCATAATCGATTAAAAGAGTAGAAAAACGTTTTTGCGAGAAAACAACTTGCTCTCTTGTTTGGAAAGGTCTTGAATGGGATTTATGACTTACTTTTTTCATCCATCACCCAAAACAGAACCTTCTAAACTTGAAACTTCAACTCTTGAGAAAATCTTCATCAATCTTCTTTCTTAAAAGCTTTAAACACTCTTTATGTCTTTCCTTTTCCATCTAGCAACCTTCCTTTGTGAGATGACACAAGTCTTTAATGTTGATTGGAGCACTTTAAATCTTCATCATCAAAACTTTAAATCTTCATAAAAACTCTGGAAGACTTCATTAACACTTGGTCTTGAAATATGCTAACACACCTCTCTCTAGAGTTTCTCTCCTTGATCCACTTAAATTCAAATCCTCATCCAAGCTTCCACATCAATCAACTCATCTTCCTCCATGGATGATCCCCAAGCTATAAGAAGGAGTCTATCACATGGGGCTCATTAGATTGATGAACAACAATAGTATTCAATGAGAAATTATTAGCAATGGGCAAAGAAATTTTCATATCATCAATAAATGAGGAAGAATATGAAGAAGTAATTCCTTGAAAGGAAAAAATGTTTCATAAAAGAGCACATTTCTTGCAATAAAAAATTATTTTAGATTTTAGATTGTACAATTTGTATCCCTTATAGCCTCCAATATAACAAACAAAAATGCATGGAATAGCTTAAGGAGTAAATTTTTTTCTAAAAGAGGACAAATTTATTCCATAAGCTAAACATTGAAAAGCTTTTAAAAAGTGATAATCAAGTTTGGATCCATATAGAACCTAGTAAGGTGATTTCTCTAGTAGGACTAAAGAGGGAATCATGTTGATTAGAAAGATGTTAGTGGAAACACACTCACCCCAAAATTGGACTGGCAACCTAGATTGAAAAAATAAGGGTAATCGAAGCTGTATTGGTCAAATAAACAGTTACATGTAATACTAGGAAGTGATCCCTAGGTCGTCTCCTAAGGACCATGTTTCAAGAAAAGGTTCCCAATGTAACATGCATAAACAGTAAAGAAAAAAGGGGGCTGAACGGATTAGTTGAATTAAATTAAAATGTAGAATGATTTCGCAAAATGTAAACAAATATAAAAAATGGATTGATTCCCTGATTCAATTGAGATTTCCCTTATCCTCGGTTACACAGAAAAACACACTTTGTTCATCTTAATCCTCATTCTAGCGTAAATCAATTAACTAAGCGAAGATTAACCAGAGATTTCCTTACACAAACTAACCAAATGTATACATCATCCCATCTTTAACTATTCACAGAATTAAGCAAACTGTGAAAACTATATTCATTAAGCATGAACGAAAATATAAGATTAGAGATTAGAAGATGAAGAATCAAGAAGAACAAATGGCAAACTTGAGTTAAACCTCAAAGTTCATAGAAATCTATTTAGGAAATCAACTTCTGAAAATTATCCCTCTATGGAGTTGCAATGAAAATTAGAAAAGAGAAAAAAATAAAGATGAAAGCCAAAAGGCGGAAAACAAAAGACGGAAACGTGAGCAGTTGAGATAGTGTGTGGATGATTTTGTCTCCTTTCCTTAGGGTTTTGTAACCCTAGGTCAGCCTTTCTCCCACAACGTCTGGGCCTCATAAGAAAATATTGTTTGAACCAAATTACAAAAATAAAAGAAAATAAAATTAAAATCCTAAGTGAAGGCTGACATGGTAGTAATTTCTTCAAGTCCAGGATATTTTCTGTGCTCAAAATCGCCCCAAGATTATTCTGAAAAATAAAAGCAAACAAAAATTAGATAAATAATTTTGAATTAATAAAAATCTGAATTTCTGGCCCAATAAAGTCCAACTAATAAAAACATGCTAATAATGGATAATTAGACACAAAACAACAACGAAGATAAGTACAAAAAGGTTAGAAAATATGGATAAATATTATATACTCCCACACTTAATCTTTTGCACTACTGGAAAAAATCATGTAACGAAACAGGAGAGAGAAAAAGAAATAGTATATACTCCTCAATGAATCCTAGGAAATAAAAGGAATGGGTGGCAATCAACACAAAAAGATTCAAAGAACCGTGACACTCATGAATATCACCCAAGCCTCTCAAACATGGCAAAATGTCAATTAGCTCAAGAGGTGAATCAAAAGCAACAGAACCTCACAAGATACACACTATCTCTCAAGTGTCTAGGCTAGTGTTTTCTCTCAAAACACCCATGAAAAACAAGCATCACATAGACTTGGCAAGCCTCTAAGATCAACAATCACAACACATGTACATAAAGATCAAAAGGTCTTTTAGGATTGTAATGTGGCAAAGGACAAGGGCAAAGGATAAAATATGTGATAAGTAGCTAAAAGCAAAGGGAATAATGGAGAGATGGGAAAAAGTAAAAAAATTAAGCATAAGAAGTAAATCCCAAAACCTGTAATATCAATCCTATCAATCCTTTTTCACATCAAACAACTCCTCTTTTATTAAACTTCAAATTCTTTTTCTTTTTTTTCTTTCTTATTTTTTATTTTTGAATTTCTTTTCTTTTTTCAAGAAGAAAAAATGCATCAACTAGCCCATATACACATCAAGCATGATAATTTTTATTTTTTTTAGAATTCAAATTCATCATCCAATGAAGTACACCCTCACACTTATGCAAGAACTTATTCCTAAAACAATTCCAAAGCTCCAAAACTCCCTAAGGGTAAGGTAAACATGGTTTTTCACTTAAGGCTTGTAAGCTTCAAAACAAAGTAAGGGGAACATGTAGGCTCAAAAGGGGTTATCAAAAGGATTAATTTAGGGTAGGTTCATTTGGCTAAAGACTTATAAGAACAAGAATGCCTAAATCATCTCTAAACATGCATATGAACTATGAAGTATCAAAAAGAGTCAAGCCTAGGCCATTGTGCAAGCCATCAGGAATAAAATAAATAAATAAATGGCTCAAAACCTCACCAGGGATGAATCTATCACTCTCAATTCAACCTCTCAAACTTTAGAACTACTTGACATGTAAAGCAAAACAAGAATTTCAATCCATAAAATGCCAATAAGTTTCTATCTAAGAGTCAAGAAAGTACCCATTGTTTATTCAAAACCCAAGAATCAAAGAAAAGCATGCAATGTACACAAAAAAATAGCACAAAAATCTTATGCCTACACTAGTCTCCCACCACACTTAAACCACACATTGTCCCAATGTAGCACAATCACAAGATTAAGACATCATATTAATAAATGGAATTGGATAATTGCAATAAAAGTAAAAGAGGAGAAAGACAAAAAAAACTCTCTAATTCATGACAGAAGAAAAGTGGTGTTTACCAACGAAACCTCTTCCACAATCACATCTACCAAGGAAAGATTATTGGGGAAAGATTTCAAGCGGTGCATTAACTTTAAAGCTCTTATTTGTGGATTCACTTTAAATTTCTACAGCATCATAAGGAAAAACATTAGTCACAACAAAAGGGCCCATCCATTTAGAACAGAGCTTACCACCCATGAGTCCAAGCCTAGAGTTATACAATAACACTAGTTGTCCAACCACGAATTCCTTTCTAGCTATCAAGTTATCATGGAATCTCTTGATCTTCTCCTTGTAGAACTTATAGTTCTCATAGGCTTGTAAGTGGATCTCATCAAGTTCATTCAGTTGGAGCTTCTTTCTTCTTCAGCTTGATCAAGGGCCAAATTACACATCTTTACAACCCAATAATCACGATGCTCTATCTCTCCACAGGTAGATGACATGCTTTACCAAAAACAACCTGATCAGGAGACATCTCTATGGGTGCTTTGTAAGCAGTCCTATGCGCCTTTATATGCCCAAAGAGCATCCTCAAGCCTGTTGCTCCAATCCTTCCTGTTAGGCTGCACAATCTTCTCCAAGATTCTTTTTAGTTTCTTGTTCAAAATTTCAGCTTATCGATTAGTTTGGGGATAGTAGGGTGCAGAAACCTTATGAACAACCCCGTACTTCTTTAGCAAAGCTTGCATGGTTCTGTTATAGAAATGAGTGCCTTGATCACTAACAATAGCTCTGGATACACTAAACCTGCAAAAAATGTTAGCTCTAACAAAATCCACAACAACCTGAGCATCATTAGTCCTGGTAGCCTTAGCTTCCAGCCATTTATAAACATAATCAATGACAAGAAGAATATATGAGAAACCAAAAGAGATAGGGAAGGGACCAATGAAATCAATACCCCAAACACAACCTAACAAAATAACATTGATTGTTGAGGCATTTGTTGTCTCCAAGATAGGGCACCTCCTGGTCTCTGACACTGCTCACAAGTGTTGCAAACTCACCACATCTTTAAAGATCGTGGGCCAATAAAATCCAAAATCAAGAATCTTGCATGCTATCCTTTAAGGTCCTAGATGTCCACTAGGTGCAGAGGTATGAAAAAACTGCAGGACTGACTCAATTTCATGAACCGGAATGCATCTCCTAGTCACCTAGTCATTACACAGCTTCCACAAATATGGATCATCCCACATATAATATTTAGCATCACTCTTGAGTTTATCAATTTGAGCTCTAGATGCAAGTGGGGAAAAACAGATGCAACCAAATAATTCACAATGTTTGCAACCCAAGAGGTGGGAAGAGAATAAGAAATATTAAAAAGTTGTTCATCAGGGAAGTTATCCCGAATAGGAAAATTATCAACAGATCTTTCGATTTTGCTCAAATGTTCCGCTACCAAATTTTGTGCTTCGCTCCTATTACGAATCTTCAAATCAAACTCTCAGAGCAAGAGCATCCACATAATTAGCCTTGGCTTGGATTTAGCCTTCTTCAATAGGAACTTTAAAGCCGCATGGTTAGTAAAAATAGTAACTCTAACACCAAGTAGATAGGATCTGAACCTATTAAGAGTAAACACAATGGCTAAAAACTCATTCTCTATGGTGGGGTAATTCACTTGAGCTGTATCTAAAGTCTTGGAAGCATAGTAAACCACTCTGGGCAATTTCTCAACCCTCCAAGCAAGGACAACCCCTAGTGCAAAATTGGAAGCATCACACATCAATTCAAAGCGAACTGTCCAATCAGGTGCCTGAATGATCAGAGTGATGGTCAAAGCCTGCTTGAGGCAATCAAAGGCCTTTTTGCATTTGTCATGAAAATCAAACACCACATCCTTTTGCAACAAGTTGGATAGTGGCAGGTCCTTCTTGCTGAAGTTCTTAATGAACCTCTTGTAGAAACATGCATGGCCAAGAAAAGAACGAACCTCTTGCACGCAAGAGAGGTAAGGCAATTCAAAAATAACATCTATCTTGGCATAATCTACTTCTATGCCCTTACAAGAAATGATATGGCCTAAGACTATGCCTTTCTCTACCATGAAATGACACATCTCATAATTCAAAACAAGGCTAGCCTCAATGCATCTATCAAAACTCTATCCAAGCTATTTAAACATGCAACAAAAGAAGATCCATACATGGCGAAATTATCCATAAACACCTCTATCCAATTCTTTAAGAAATCACTACAAATGCTCAACATACATTGTTGGAATATACCAAGGCGTTGCATACGCCTAAAGGCATCCTCTAATATGTAAAAGTGCCAAAAGGGCAAGTAAATGTGGTCTTTTCCTGATCCCTGGGAGCAATATGGATTTGGAAATAGCCAGAAAAACCATCAAGAAAACAGTAGTGAGATTTACCTGCCAATCGCTCAAGCATTTGATCAATGAAGGGAAGGGGAAAGTGATCCTTCCTAGTTGCCTGATTCAACTTCCTATAGTCAATACAAACTCTCCAATTATTTTGCACTCTAGTAGGAATCAACTCATCCCTCTCATTTTTCACCACTATAATTCTCGTCTTCTTGGGTACTACTTGAACTGGACTCACCCAACATGATGGAAGCATCCTCAAGCAGTAGAAGACTCATGAAAATTTTAACTATTCCTAAGTTCCTCTTGGGAACTTATGATTGAGTTCCTCTCTCACGGAAGGTTCCTTGGAGAAGATCCCATGAGGAGAATACTTCCTTTTGGTGATTTTAAAGAACAAGAAGACAAGAAATTTAGCTTTATCAAATTCTCATTCAATTGAAAGTGCATTTACAAGAGGCAAGGGGTTCTATTTATAGCCGCACCTCTCCCTTTGCTCCTATGCCACAAAAAATGTGGGACTAAACATAAGATAGCAAAATTGTGCAACTGCATACTTAGTATTTTCAACACTCTAAAACCATCCCTAAGACCATCCAAACAAGGCCTTTGCACAATTACACTAAAACACATATATTCTAGCCTATGTGGAGCTAGTTTTCTTCATGTAAGTCTTTACTAGTGTTTGGCTTCAAAAGTGTTTTTTCCTTATTGAATGTGGACAATCCAAGGGGGAGTGGACAGCAACTATGTGACATCCCAAAAAAGCTCCAAGGGGTGTGAAGAGCAAGCCCAAAATTCGCCCCATGTGTAGCCCAATTAGCGACCGAATTGGAACCCAATTAGAGGCCCACTTACGCTATTCAAATACAAGTGAACCTATTTTATCTTATACATTTTTCTAAAACGAAAACAAGAAAATAAAACTACTATACAAATATTTACAAGACTAAGAAGAAAGAAGAAAAATCCTATTTCTACTCTCCAAAATATAAGAGTCTTCATCCTTGAATCTTCATTCTATTCTATCTTTTTATCCATGGAATGTGGGTTGGATGGTTTTCCATCACAACAATTGTCAGAGATAGGGTATATGATCCCAGCTGGTAAAAGCTTGGTGACCTCATTCTTCACAACATCAAGAATGACAGGGTTGAGTCTCCTCTATGGTTGCCTCACTAGTTTAGCTCCATCTTCCAAGAGTATCCTATGCATGCACATGGATGGGATAATATCAGGAATGTCAGCTAAGGTCCAACCAATGGCCTTCTTATGCTTCTTCAGCACTTGCAACAACTTTTCCCCTTGATCATCAATTAGGTAGGTGGAAATAATCAGAGGTAACTTTTCATCATCCTCCAAGTAAGCATTCTTGAGGTTCTTAGGTAAAGGTTTAAGCTCCAATGTAAGGGATGGTTGCACGATGGAACTAAACTAGTAGCTTCTACATCGTGTACCTCAGTAAGTAAGTTAGATTCTTGTGCAAGTCCTATAAGAATGTTAGTACATTCTAACTCTATAAAATCAAGAGGTACATCCATCATATCAGATTCAACTGGTGTATCTAGAATATCTAACTCAAACTCAATGGAAGAATATAAATCAAACACATGCTCATTAATTAGCTCATCAAACAATTCAACATGGAAAGCGGAATGGTCCTAAAATGGATGTTTCATAGCATCAAGAATGTTAAACTAGATCACAAGATCACCAAACTCCACAGAAAGTGTCCTAACATGGACATCTATCTTGGTTCCTATTGTCTTTAAAATCGGTCTCCCCAAAATAATAGGAACTGAGCCATGGGAGAATCCCTTCTCTATATCAAGTATATAAAAATCAGTAGGAAAAATAAGTTCACCAACACAAATCTAGACGTCCTCTATCAACCCAGTAGGATAGGCAACACTCTTGTTTGCCAATTGAATAACCACACCCGTAGGTTGTAAGGGTCCAAGAGAAAGAGAATTAAAAATTGATAGAGGCATAACATTAATTGAAGCTCCCAAGTTAGGCATGGCATTCTCAAATATGTTTTTACTTGTGATGCAAGGAATGAAAAATGTACCTTACACTTTTCAGGAATGTGAGGAATAAATTTACCTATGAGTGCATACACATTTCTTCCCATGCTAACCCTCTCATTGCCCTTGAGTTTCCTTTTGTGAGTGCACAACTCTTTTAGGAACTTGGCATATTTAGGAATTTGCTTGATGGCATCAAACAGAGGTATACTCACTCAACTTTCTTAAAAGTATCCAAGATCTCCTTATCCGCCTTTTCCATCTTCTTGCTTGGAATCAATTTTGGTGGAAATTGAAGAGGGATAGATGAAGGTTGTTTTTGGTCACCAATTTGAGCACTAAAAGAGGGATCACTCTCTTGAAATTCTCTATTGGTGCCTCCCTGTTCTTCTTGAATAGGATGCTTCCTCTTTGAAGCAGCCAGATCATTTGCTCTTTCATTTTTAGTTACAGAGTGGTGAATTATAGGATTTGGAATAGGCACTTCAATCTGCTTGCCTGGCTGCAAGGTGATGGCATTGACATTCTTGGATTCACCATAGTCTGGGAAGGTAATCTGTCAGAGTTTTGGGACAGAGCTTGATTCAAATGAGTAGTCATCTTCCCCATCTAATTTGTTAAACTCTAAATGGAAACTCTAGTCTCTTGCTGGAACTACATGTTCTGTATTGTCATTTGCTTGACAAAATCCTCTAATGAAGGTTTTGCAAAAGTAGGTGGAGGTAGAGTTGCTTCCACTGGCTGTTGTTGTTGCTGGACAGGAGGAGGTACATATGGTCTACTTAATCCAACATTGTTTTGAAATGGCACTGGTGGAGATTGTTGTGAAGGATTTGCCCATCTAAGATTGGGATTATTTATCTAGCCAGGATTATATCTATTAGATAAGAGATCATAATTATGTTGTTACTACTATTGAGGCCTGTTGTTGTAAATATTAGTAGCATATGCTTCAAGTTGCTCATCAACTCTGGTCTATTGCAATAAAGGGCACATGTTCGTATGATGATCATTGGAAGAGCAAATGCCATAGTTCTTGGCAAGGGAAGACTTCTGATTCACGACCAAATAAGTGACCATGGAAGTTAAAGCATCAAGCTTACTCTCAAGCTTCTTTTCAGCTATATATGTCTCCACATCATTAACACCTCTAATAACCACAACATCACTTCTAGAATTGAAATGTTGAGAGTTAGAAACCACCTTTTCTATTAAGTGTCTAGCTTCTGCAGGGGTCACATTACCCAATATACCACCATTAGCAGCATCAATCATGTTCCTCTCCATGTTATCCAGACCCCATAAAAATATTGGAGGAGAAGTTCTTTAGAAATCTGGTGATGAGGGTAGCTAGCACATAATCTTTTGAATCTCTCCCAGCTGGTAACGGATTTGGGGGACTAGTAATTTCTCCAGGAACACCTTCTTCAAGTCATCCCAGTTGGTAATGGACCTAGGGCCCAGTAATAAAGCCATTCTTTAGCAAATAGATATGGTCTGCTTCAACATTATGCGGCTTCATGGTCTAACAGAAAATGTGGAATTCCTTCATATGCTTGTGAGGATCCTCACCTGCAAGACCATGAAACTTAGGCAATAGGTGTATCAGTCCAATCTTAAGCACAAAAGGTACCTCCTCAGTAGGATACTGGATGCACAAACTCCCATAAGTAAAATCAGGTGCAACCAGCTCCCTAAGGGTCCTCTCACATGGAGGAGGTGGTGGAGGAGGAGGTTGAGCCATATTTTTAGTGTAAAAATCAAGAACAAAATTCTCAGAATTAGTAGTATACGCAACAAAATGCACATATGCTAACAATATCAAAATGCTTAGTATCCAAGGATGAATTCCTAATTTTTCTATCCAATCTGTGAAGTGTCCTATCTATCTCAGATCAAATGGATGTAAAGGACCTAGATTACCCCTAGTGAAGTGCTAAATACGATATTTTTAAAAGCGTAATGTACAGGAGCAAAAATGGAAATTGACACAAATGATGAGCAAATAACAGGAAATTGGTCACTAACATCCTATGATCACAAGAAACAAGCACAAAAAATATCAAATAAAAATTCAAAATATAATAATTTGAAAACCCTAAAAAATATTCAAAAATTGAAGAAAAACAATAAAATAAATACTTAAAAAATTTAAAAAAATAGAAAATGACGTTTTTTTACCTAAATAAGAGCAGTTTCTAATTTAGTGAGAACAAGTGGATAGAATGAATTTTTCTATCCCAAAAGCATGAAAAAATCGTCGAATTTCAATGTCCGAGTCAAAATTTATGGCCGTTTAAAATTTTTACTATAAAACGGTTCACACAATTTTATAACTCACAACCATAAACAAATTAAGTGGGTTTGAGTATGGAATAATCAAATATGGAATACAAGAAGTATTGAAACAAAATTTTATGCAAAAATTCTACCCATAGCTATGCAAACCTAAAATACTAAACTCGAAAAAAAAATGAAATATTGAAGTGGCATGTGTTGATGTTAGTGTTCATTTGTTGTACAAAGAATGGAGTAAATGCTTTGATTCTTCAACCAAATCAACTTGCAAAATTAAACAAGAAAAAAAATGACAAAATAGGAAACAAAAACAAAAACAAAAACCTAAGAAAATGGAAAATCAAAACCATAAACGAAAATGAAAACGAAATAAACCCTAAAAAAATTAAAAACCTTTGAAGAAAACTGATGGTCCCCGGCAAAGGCACCAAATTTGATCGAAGTCGTATCTGGTCAAATAAACAATTAAATGTAATACTAGGAAGTGATCGCTAAGTTGTCTCTCAAGGACCGTGTTTCAAGCAAAGGTTCACAATGCAACACGCATAAATAGTAAAGAAAAAGGGGGGCTTGAACGGATTTGTTGAATTAAATTAAAATGCAAAATGATTTTGCAAAATGTAAACAATTATAAAATGGGTTAAATATGTTTTTAGTCCCTGAACTATTTGTCAAAATTGTGTTTCGTCCCTGGGGCAAACTTTGAACCTATTTCATCCTTATACTTTATAAAAAGGTGTAAATGATCCTTGATGACAAATAAAACCATCTTTAAGAAGAGGAAAATGAGAGAAAATGAAAGGAAAAAAGTAAAAGAAGCTTAAGAGACAGATGATAGTGGAGTAGGAAATTATGAAGGAAAATAAAGAGATAAAAAGGAATTAACTAAGCAAAGATTTACCTAAGATTTCCTTACATGAATTAAGAAAACGCATACACCATCCAATATTTAACCATTCATAGAATTAAGCAAACTACAAAAACAATATCCATTAAGCATGAACAAAAATATAAACATAGAGATTAAAAGATGAAGAATCAAGAAGAACACAGGGAAAACGTGAATTAAACCTCAAAATTCATAGAAATCTATTCAGGAAATCAACCTCTAAAAATTAGCCCTCCATGGAGTTGCAACGAAATTTAGAAAAGAGGAAAAATAAAGACGAAAGCCAACAGGCGAGAAACAAAAGACAGAAACGTGAGTAATTGAGACAGTGTGTGGATGATTTTGTCTCCTCTCCTTAGGGTTTTGTAACCCTAGGTTAGCCCCTCTCTTCCAAAATGTTTGGGCCTCATAAAACAATATTGTTTGAACCAAATTACAAAAATAAAAGAGAACGAAATTAAAATCCTAAGTGGAGGATGATATGGTAATAATTTCTTCAAGTCCAGGATATTTTTCGTGCCCAATCGTCCCAAGATTATTCTAAGAAATAAAAGCAAACAAAAACTAGATAAATAATTTTGAATTAATAAAAATCTGAATTACTGACCCATTAAAGTCCAACTAATAAAAACGTACAAATAATGCATAATTAGACACCAAACAACAATAAAGATAAGTACAAAAAGGTAAGAAAACATGGATAAATAATGATTCATCAAAGGGTCAACCTACATCGAATAGGTGTTGATGTTTTCTTTCAACTATTGAATTTTGTTGAGGTCTCTTCACATAAGAAAATTGATGCAAAGTGCCTTGTGCTATTAGAAAATCATTAAGAGCGAGCTCTTTTGCATTGTCAAATAAAAAACAATTGAGTTTAAATAATTAGAGAATAGTCTTTTATAACATTAACATCTTCAAACTTGCTTGTGAGAAAAATATCGAACTAAAACGACTACAATCATTGACCAAGATTAGAAGAAAAAATTTTCATCATAAGTAGGCTTACCATAAGGCCCCCAAAATGTCACAATGTGATATATCAAATAATGATTGAGACACATTGTTGAGTGAAGTGCATAATAATCTTCTAAACTTAACAAGAGGATAATTTGACAATTGAAAGTAGAACAACTACTTGGAATATCAAAAAGAATTTCATTACTGAAAATTCGAAGAACTTTACCATAGACATCCGAATCTAGAATGCCAAACAAAAGTATTCTTACAAGAATCAATATTTTGAAAGGAAAAAATTATTTTTACAATCTTTCAATAAGATTACTACCAACAATCTTTTCGGAGTGAAGTATCTCCTGGATAAAAAAATGATTTTTAAGAAAAGTGATGGAAAAATCACTATAAACCAACAAAAAACTAACAGACAACAAATTAAAATTGAATTAAGGTACGTATAAGACATGATTAAGCACCAAAATAGGAAAAAGGTGAACAACACCAACAACTAATACAAGAATAATTAGATTGATTATATAATACAATTATTTTATCAATAACATATATGTAAGATAAACATGATAAAGAATGAACAACATAAGTATTGACACTTGAAACAATGATCCATCTATATTTAAACAAAAGATTGGTAGAAGTCGTAGAAAAACTAAATCATTGAAAAAAGAACTAGCATCTAAAGTAGACATAATAATACCATCATGAGAATTGAACTGCGAAACATTAGAGTTTTCATCCATGACATCCATGGGATAAAACAAATAAAGAAATATTGGGATGAATACAAAAAATTAAACTTTAAGACCATATTAAAACAAAAAATAAATAAAATAATTTATTAAATTGAATGTCATTTACAAATAAGAAAATACTATATATAATAACAAACATATTAGATAAACTGAAAAAAGAAACAAAATATCCATAATATTTATAATATAATAGTTATAATATCATAAATATTTATAATATCCATAATATCTTATTATATTTGATTCTAATAACATTCGAACTTATTTTCAACATTTAATTAAGATAAACATGCAAATAGATGGTTAAGACTCCTAAAACACAATCACTTTTTAGTCTAATTTTTTAAGTAGTACTACTTTTATTTGTTTTCATTATTTTTTATTTTTTACTCACTAGTTACATTTAATTACTCAAAACAATTTTCTATTTTTCAAACTAAACAAATAAATTTTGATTGAATATTTTAATTAAATTACTCACATAAGTTGAAAATTTTAGTGCATTACAAATATCATGGAAAGAAATTCGATCAAATTTCCTTAGCATCGTGACTTCAAGCCCACACTTACTAAGCTTCTTGAATACAAATTTTCCATGAGTTATTTATTACAGTTATTGTCAATAAAATCTATTGATTATTATTTGTTGAATGAGTACAAAAAGTGGGATGCACACAAGGATTAAGGTGTGAGAGACTAATATTGTTGACTGCAAAAGTGAATAGCAAGGATGGAAAGATAGTTAAACATGGGTTTATCGATTAAACATTGATAAAAGAGTTATTAAGTTTAACGAACAAAAACTATAGAAGGTGAAAGGCTTTCACCAGAAATAATCTTTAAAAGTAGAAGTTGTTAATTCAAAAGTCTAAGAGAAGTTGCAAGAAAATCTGAATTGTCGAAATTCATTGGTAAAATAATATTACTCACGAACACAAATCTATGTAAAAATGAATAATTATTTATAAATAAATTAAAAAAAATATTTTTTTCTGAATTATTTATTTAGAGATCTTTTATTTTAATTTTAACATATTTGTTGTTCTTTTAAAAATTTGAATATGTATATTTTAGACAAATGACATTAGCAGAATTTGAATCCAAGACTTAAATATTGATACTAAAATCACTAAGTTATAATAATTTTCAATCAAAAATTTACAAATACATATATATATAATATAAAAATATTTATATATATATAAATAAATATAATATATATCATATTTATATATTATTATATATATTTAATTATATTAAAATTTAAGGACTGTTTTACCGACAAATTCTATTTTCAATCGTATGTCACTAATTTTACGCATGATTTACAATTCATTAGTAAGTTATTATCAAAATTTCATCTATCGATAAAATTTTATCGGTAATTATAAATTATAGATGGAGAATTTATTTTCAGTAATACATAAATTTTTTGTAAAGTTATTGAAATGTGAATTAATCGTAAGTTTTCTATGAAGAATGATCATGAAAATAACTCTATCATTCAAGATGATATAATGATATTGTAAGCATAATGTACAACATATTCCTTTAATCAATTGTTTAAGAATTTGTTGTTAATTATGTAAGCAGACATTGTAGAGTAAAACTGACAATTTCAAATTATAGGAATGCTCTCCTAATACTTTCTCAAGTGGTAGTATGCAGATTCTAAATGCCCAAATTATAATGAATGAGTTTAAATCGATGCTTCCTGAGGGCCTTTGTAAAATTATCTGCAAGCTATAGATTGGTATGAAAATGAAAAGTAGCGATGTTGCCAATTTGAATTTGATCTGAAGAAAATAGCAATCAACCTTAATATGCTTAATACCTTCATGAGAAACAGGATTTGCGGTAATGTGGAAAACTTTTTAGCTATCAAAAAATAAATGCATGGGTATCAAATGGTGAACACTTAAAGCAATGACAAATAAAAGTAAAATGGTGAACACTTAAGCAATGACAAATAAGTTTACAACTAGTAGTGATCATAGAACAATATTCATTCTCTATTGAAGATCAAAGAACAATAGACTACTTCTTAGCCTACCTAGACATAAGGGAGACCATTACCAAAAAAAATATTTATTACCTCCATATTCTTTTATAAAAACTATTTGACAGCAAATATGTGACTTTTTATATGAAATATTTTTATCAAGAATGACTTGTAGATCTTTTTGGTGATTTTTTTTTTTTCGCAAGAAATACGTATAGATTTTCTTGTGTAAAAGTATCTGCAAAAATTTATTAAGATTTTTTTGAAAAAAAAAATTATAGCAAAATTATTAAAATGTTAGAAATTATTTGGTGGAGATTTTTTATAGATATAAATTTGGATTTATTTTGTCCTTATACTTTATAAACTCTGTAAATAATTCTTAATGATGTGTCAGAATTCTTTTTTATCTCTTTGTTTTTCTTCTTTATAATTTCTTATTTTACTATCATCCATTTCTTAAATTTCTTTCACTCTTTCCTTTTCTATTTTTTTTCATTTTTTTCTATTTATAGATATTTTTATTTGTCATCGAAGATCATTTACACTTACTTATAAAATATAAGAACAAAATAGATCCAAAGTTTGTGATGAAATATAATTTTGATAAATAATTCAGAGACTAAAGACATATTTAACCCTATAATAAAAAGCCACTACAAAGAAATTTATTTTTAAAAATTATATTATTAATCTAAATAATAAAACTAGTTACTAATTTAATTAGAAACTAATTTAAAATTTAATTTAATAAATAATTAAAATCTTAATGTGATAAAAACTAATCTAAATTCTAATTCAAAAATTTATATAAACACTAATTTATATTTTTATAAGATGTTAAAAAAATATAATTTTTATTTCTTTTATTAATAATAAAAATTATTTTAAATATTTGTAATTTTTAGTTTATAAAATAATTTTTAATTTAATTAATATAATGACTAGTTATTTTTATCTTTAAATTAATTTATATTTAATTAAATTTTTATTAATAAAAATTATTTATTTATAGTTTAAATAATGTACTTTTTATTATCAATTTTTTATAAAAAAATAATAAAACTAATTTTGACCGAAAATGGAACATTTTACATATTTAAGAAAATTACAGTTTACTAACTTAAATAAAGAAAATCAGCAAAGTTCGCAAATATTTAGGAACAAATTCTTATCGAAGATAACTAAATATAGAATTTACTTGCACTCTCTTTCTATGTTTGAATTCAAACGAAAAAATATCTCAAAGAATCTCTCAATTAAAAATATAAAAAAAGGAAAAAAAATACTCTCAAAAATATACCTAACACGACGTCTCATACACGTCACCGACCATTAAAAAGTACGTGTATGATATTGACCCATAAAGGATAACTATGAGTTTTAATGTACACATAAAAATATCCACTAAAAAGAACAAAAAAGAGAGAGTAGATAACCCGAATAATGCTTTAGAAAGGTCTCAAAACAATATTAATTAAATAAAATATAGTAAAGGAATATACGATAAGAAAATCTAAAATGCTATCACTAATGATACTATAATAAACTACACAAAACACGTAATCGCCTTTTTCTAGCCCAAAACGGCGACGTCTTGATTGGAATTCGTAGAGACGGACTTTAACGGAGGAGCCGCGGCGTAACGGGTGGAGAAATTCCGTAACCCGTCGAAACCGTCATCGTCGAAATCCCCGTTATGGCCCTCGTCGAAGTTCAAGGCGTAACTCAAGGGGTCGTACTGGTATTTCCCCGGCGCGTGGCGCGAACCACCGCTCCGGCTCCGGTTGAACCGCCGGATGAAGGTCTTCCACCGGGGCCCCGCCGCGAGCTCTGACCACTCGCGCACCTTCAAGAAGGCGGTGGCGCCGGGCGACCACCAGCGCCGTCCAGCGGAGCTCCCGGTCGCCGGTTGCACATCAGAGTGCGAGTCGGAGAACGACGAGGACGTGGCCCGCACGCGCTCCCACCACGCGAATCCGACGGTGGCCGAGCGGCGGCGGGAACCGAAACAGAAGGTGAAGCAGAAGCTGCAGCGCGCGTTGGCTAAGAGAGAGTTGGACCTCTCGTCGGCGCTGCCGGTTGAATCATGCTCCGTGGGTTGCGAATTGGACATGCCAGAAGCGGTTCTTTCTATGTTTCAGTGATAGTGTGTGATACCTATTACCAATGCAATAGGAGAGTGTCTAATATACTATGAAATGGATTAAACCTAAATCAATTATTTGCACTTAGCGACTTGGTCAGCGCCCACAATACAAGTGTGGTTTTAGAACGTTAGTTTTATAAATGCTGATTGTTTATGTTATTGTTTGGTGAGGGCAGTTTCGTAATTGCGTAAGCATAGGTAGGGGCCGTTGAAGTTGAAGACTTTTTATGCATCGTTGACAGCATATGCTGTGCTGGATCGTATATTATTAGGTGTCAGAATTTCGGTCTCATACTCATACATATCCTCTTCACAGCTGGATTATTAGCTTTCACGTGCCTTCTTATCCCAATTTTTATTACATTATTTATATAACTATTTTTATTTTTATTATTAAGAAAAGTACTGCTAAATTATATAAATATTTCTAAAACTTACTGAATAAAAATATTGTAATAACATATATTATTAAAAATGATTACTCAATTTTTCTATAAAGTAATCGTCAAAGAAATTAATAAATATTTGTACTCATAATATGGTTATTTAAAATAATTTAGAAAAAGAATATCACATTAAAAATTGTGAAATAAAAGGTAAAATAACTACTAAAATCTATAAATTTTAATTAATAATAGAGTGCGTTTGAGAGAATATGTCCTCGCTATTTTTTAATTGTATAATTTTATTTTATAGAAGTTTAATTTTTATTTTAAATATAGGTATAGACGTTGAACATTATGTATGTCTGTTGTGCGGGAGAATCCTATGAAAAGTGAAAGTACTGAAGACGAGTCAACCGACATCCAATAATTTATTTCACTGATTAATTTATCTATAAACCGATCAATCATATGATGAAAAGAATAGCAAACAAAAGCTGGAATGTTTTAATTCTTTCATAACCTACATATATAACATAATATTGGTCAACAAGGGAAAGTTCATATATAGGGTAAATGGTTTGGTGAATTTTATTTTCTTATGTTACTCGTGTAAAATTACTTTTTCATATTTAACATGCTTGATTTCTAGGTAACACATTTTACTGTTGTATTGAAAAGTGTCATGAGAAAGTAACATATTTTACTTTTATATTTAAAAGTGTTAGTTCTAGTAAAGAGATACTCCTAACTTAAAGTACGTTACATTTACATAACTTGATCTAGTTATATATATATATATATATATATATATATATATATATATATTTATATATATATATATAAATATATTATGTTTTTAATTTAATAATTTTTATTTTGTATTACACTATTAGTTATTTTTTTTAAATTAATAATATTTAACTAAATTAATAGGATTTTAGAATTATTTATATAATCCGTACTTTGTTTTTCGATGATGTTTAATAATTATTGATCATTTGTATAATTATATGGGTTAAGATCTTATTTAATCATAATTTTTTTTATTACAAGATTTAGTGCTTTTATTTACTTATTATTATTTATTATTTATGTTTTAGGTGTCGAGGTCATATCAGATTTTATCCTATTACTATAGAGGTTGGATTGAATTTTATCCTATCACTACACAGACCTCAATTTTTTAGCGATTTAAGCGAGCGAGAAGACTAGTGTGTTAGATCAAATTTTACCCTATCATTACACAGTCCCTAATTTTTAAGCGATGTAAGCAAGCAAGAAGACTAGTGTGTTAGATTGGATTTTACCCTTTCACTACACAGTTCCCAGTCTTTGAGTGATGTAATTGAGCGAGAAGACTATTGTATTAGATCGGATTTTACCTTATCACTACATACCCTCCGATCTTTGAGCAATGTAGGCGAGCGAGAAGACTATTGTGTTTAGATCGGATTTTACCCTATCACCACATAGATGTTAGTGAGAGGAGAGATGTCGACATAGGCCGAGCTTAAATTTATCATTATTGTAATACGCATAATTATTACTTATTTTATTTTATCTAGTTGTTGCCTACATATATGTGTGTATATATATATATGAATTGATGTGATATATAAATTAGATGCACGTACCTTTAACTTTCTTCATCTTTATCGACATTCGGTATACTTTTGTCTCCCTTTGGGCGTTGATAACCCAAATGTCTTTGCGAGTCACTTTGGTTTTTACACGATCTCCTTTGGGGGAGCCACTTATTTCACCTTTTTCATTTTCGAGTCGCTTTGATTTTTACATGGTCTTCCTTTGGGGGAGCTGCTTATTTTACCTTTCCTGAGTTGCTTTCATTTTTACATGGTCTTCCCTTGGGGAAGCCACTTATTTCACCTTTCTCAAGTCGCTTTGGTTTTTACACGGTCTTCCTTTGGGGGAGCCGCTTATTTAACCTTTCCCGAGTCGATTTGATTTTTACATGGTCTTTCCTTGGGGGAGCTGCTTATTTTACCTTTTTCATTTTTGAGTCACTTTAGTTTTTACATGGTCTCCCTTTGGGGAGCCGCTTATTTCACCTTTTCCGAGTCACTTTGGTTTTTACATGGTCTTCCCTTGGGGGAGCCGCTTATTTCATCTTTTTCATTTCTGAGTCGCTTTGATTTTTACATGGTCTCCATTTGGGGGAGCCGCTTATTTCACCTTTTTCATATTCGAGTCATTTTTGGTTTTCACATGATCTTCCCTTGGGGGAGCCGCTTATTTCACCTTTTCCGAGTCACTTTGGTTTTTACATGGTCTCCTTTTGGGGAGACACTTATTTCACCTTTTCCGAGTCACTTTGATTTAACACGATCTTCCCTTGGGGAAGCCGCTTATTTCACCTTTTCTGTGTAATATCTACAAAGAAGTGATTAATTTTAAATTAGAATTCTTATGTTGGTCAATGCATAGCCTTCCCGAGCTATGGTAGAAAGATGGCGCATGAATAAGTTTACTTGCCCCGCATCTAGCACAATTCATCTCGTTCCTTCACAGCTTCCTCCATCATCCTTTGTATGTCTGCCTCTCTCCTTCGTGGTTCCACCTGCTCCCGCCAGGCCTCCTCCATCAATTTCGTGAACCTCTCGCCTTGCTTTCGTACTTCCTCCATTAAAGCTAGGAGGTTCTGCATATTGGATTTTGCCTCCCCTTCTTGCGTTGCTGTTGCTCCCTGGGTTCCTCTCATGGTTTGAAAAGTAGAATCAGAAGCTTACAGAAATTAATTTACATGTCCCATGGTGGATGCCAAATGTTCTAGCCAAGAGATATGATGACCCCTAAGCTAGAGCACTAAAGATTGCCTGTCTATAACCTGACCTAGTTGGTTTTATTTATATCTTTTTCTGTCCCTTGTGCTCCTTGATTTAATAATTTTTATTCTTTATTAAATTATCAGTTGTTTGCTTTAAATTAATAATATTTAACTAAATTAGTGGGATTTTAGGATTATTTATTTGAGTCGTGCTTTGTTTATCGATCATTTCTATAATCATACAAGTTAAGATATTATTTTATCATAATTTCCTTTTATTACAAGATTTAGTTCTTTTATTTACTTATTATTATTTATTATTTATTATTTGCGTTTTAGGCGACGATGTTGTAGCGAATTTTATCCTATCACTACAGATCTGTTTTTTTATCATATTATTACAATTATGATGAGGATAATCTTTTATTTTTATATTTCCTTTTTAACAATAATAATATTAAACATATAAATTACAATTTTAAATAACTAATGTGTTATATCATAATCTTTTCTATGTTGAGTTTTAATTTAAGTTTTACAACTCTTAGACATCTAACATTTTGTAATGTGTCTTATGTTAAATATGCGTAAGATATGTATCTAAGGTTTAGAGTATTTAAGTAATGTGGTTCTATATATTGAGTATGTCTTATGTTTTTACTAAAACCTAGTTTTTTTTTTCTTCCATCTCAAAAGTCTTTGTCTCTTAAAGGAACATATTTCCCTTTGAGCATGTTAAGACTAAGACCTCATAATTACATCTTAGATTGTTCTAGTGTCTTGCTATAAAGACTTCATCTTGTTTTGTTGAGCATCTAATGCTTTTATTTATTTATACTTTAAGATTTTTGTATAAATTTTATAACTAAGTGTCTCGTGCTACTTTAAATGATATGTAATACCTATCTTCATATTCAAGTAAATTAGTTAGACATACTAAAACATGTTACTATTTTGTTATTAAAACATGTTACTATGTGTTATTATTAAGACAAGGATGTCATAGATTTGATACATATTAAGATTTGCATCTTATCATAAAACATGTTTTTGTTTTAACACTTGTAACATCAACCTTCTTTGTAACTTCTATTTTAATTTGAATGATTCATTTTTTAAACATATAACTTCTCTTTTAAGTCTCCAAACAATAACTTCTTTTTGCCATTTGTACTTTTTTTTATCAAAATAAAAATCTCACATTTGTTTTTTTGTCATTTGTACTTTTTTTTACCAAAATAAAAATCTCACATTTGTTTTTTTACTCATTTCATGTTGTCTATCTCCATAATTTTACCTTATAGTTATTTGTTTTAACTTGATATCTTTTAACAAGTCTTACATTATACCACCTTTGAAAAATTGAAATCCACCACCACATCTTTTATGTCCTCAATTTTTACTATTTTAATAACACAACAAATAGGTAAATTAAAGGAAAATGAGTAATGTACCATCTATTCTACCACTAACATACACTTTCATATAGGATTTTTTTTTCAAAAGTTTGACTTGTTTTCTATGAGAGGAAAAAAATGTGTGAGAAAGTGGTACATACTACACAATGTTACATGTATTATCACTAGGATTGTCAAAATAGGTCTGACTATGATTTAGGTTAGATTAGACTTAAAAATTGTGATCTAAATAGAAATAGACATTTTTAAGCATGACCCATTTGATCCAAGACCCATATGAGACAAGGTCAGACTGGCTCGCAAGCTAATGTATTGACCCACTTTTTCTTTTATGTTAATTTTTTTATTTTTAATCTTTATTTTATTTTAATTACATATGTGTTATGGACGTGAGAAACATTAATAAAATTGTTTCAAATAATACTAGACCAAAGAATAACTTATGGGTAGAGGTTATTTAGTGTGTAACATCTCAAAATTTATAATATAATAATTTTCAAATTTGATGTAATAAATTATATTATTTCTAGATAATTTTAAATATTTTGTTTGATTTGATGAAATTATAGTTGGGGGTTTGATCTTGAGGATTTAAGTGAATAGATATTATCCAAGATGAAATAATCTTGTGGTATTCTGTTAACCATGACAAAACTCATTTATCCTGACAAGTCACTACAAAACTAATTCAAATCATTCAAATATAAAATAAATGGAATGTATTGATGAAATTGTGATATTGATGAATTTGTGAATGTGATATTTATATATTATTATGTATATTTATATATTATTATGTTTTGATATTAAATTATTTTACATGATATTTGTCCTCACTTACTTGTACCAAAAAATATCAATATAAATAGATGGAGATTCCAAACTTTCTAAGGTAACTTCTGACTCCAAACCTACCCTACCCGAAAACAAGTTTCAACTATTGATGTAGCTTCTTCTCACTACCTACTAGATAAATCCCTTCTATACCACTCAACAGAAGGAAAAATCCCATTAAGATAGATTAAATCGACGACCTATACTTCAACTAAAGGCACAAGGAAATCAATAGTTCAAGAGCATAAAAGAGAGTAGTAGGAAAGGAAAATCCATTCCATTTTAGCATGATCCTACGCCTCTTCTCTTATAACTCATCCACCAAGTCAAGGTTGATTCTTATTTTTTCGGCATTTTATTTATTGTTCAAACTTTCCACTCTCTACTCTCTAGCTTGACATTCCTATCTCCACCGGTACCGCCACTAGTTGGAATATGGATACATGCCAATTCAATTTATTTGAGAGGAATAAGACGATCAATCTTAATTTTTTCTTTCAAATATAAGAAGTTGTGTATATATGTGTAATGAGGGGATAATAATGTTGTAATGTAAAAACATATGTATGAATGTATTTTCATCTTATATTTTGATCTTATGTGTGATTGGAAAACAACATAGAATATTATTTCTTAAAATATAATTAAACTAATGACCATATATTTGGAAAAAAGGGTGTTACATAGTGTGTGAGTATGAAGGACAAGGAATAAATGTGTCAATGAGGCAAAGGAGATATGTAAAGAGGAAATTATTCAATGCATTTATTTTCATATATGGAAGTGGTACAATACTCAAAACAAAATCAATTGCCCTAAGTTTTCACAATGGTGCTTTAATTTTTTATTGTCTAACAAAAGTGCGAGGAATAAACTGTACTTATTAAAGTTAGGATTGTTTGATGTGGTAGTGAAAGACAGACAAGTTTGGATCCAATGCTAAGTTGCATTATTCTTGTTTGTTAGATAGAGTGTTTTTGTTTTGTTTCCTTTATTTTATGTAGGGTATATCTTGTACTATTTCATTAGTATGGTGTTTCAAGTTGTTTTCTTGATTCAATTTCCTCTATTCTATTATGAACAATTTTGAACAAACTTTTCATTTTTTGTGTATTATATATATATATATATATATATTATTGCTAACAAAAAAATAATACTAAATCAAGATATGTGATGTTGTTGCATAATGTATCTAGTTGTTGAATATTTAGACTTTTGAACAATAATATATCATTATTTTTGTATAGACATAGTTGTAATTCTTTTAATTTTTAATTAGGCCAAAAATGGCATGTTGGCCCAAGGACCTAACATAAGCTCAAATTAGGCCAAAATATAAGGCCCTGCCTTCGAGAATGTACAATCTAGAAGAGAAAAATCTCAACCTCTATCTTACATCCCGTCTAGCTATGTATGCAAGAGAGAATGGAAGAGAGAATAGAAAAAGAGGTGTGCAGGGGAAAAATTAGTGTGTGGAGGACCAGGGGACTAGAGTGGGCAACGGTGGCTGTGACAAGAACACCAACATGGACTGGAGTGGAAGGGTTGCAATGAAATGAAGGTGGAAATGGAGGATTAGAGGTACAATGACAACATAGTGCAATGTTACGTCCTTGGTAAGCGTACCAAATCGTACAAGTAGTAAAATGGAAAGTCCAAATATCATTTTCCCAAGAGACTTGCACAATACTAGCAAAGTATACAATTCCTTACTATCTAGACGAGTTAGACTACAAGAGCTTGTTATAAAGGTGATTATGGAATCTTTAAGAACAACTAAAATACTAAAACATGAAAAACAAGTGATCTAATCAAGTTAAGTTCGTGTAAATGGAGGGAAAATGTTGGAGTTGGACTTCACTAAACACCTCTCTCTTACAATGTGATACTCAAGCAAAAACGTTTCCTTTCAACATTAACATCAATCATCAAATTTATCCAAAAACCACAATTTCTTAAGTGAAAAGAACCTAAATTCCTTTAATAAGCTCCAATTCCTTTTGTAACTCAACAAAGCAATTTGCATTAAGCTCAATGATTAAAAGATGCCCAATAAACCATGACTCATTCCTAGATACATGATTCATTGAGTGTTTTATCTCAAGTGAAGACAATGAAAGTATTTTCCAATCACAAACAAAGTCCTAGAAAAAGTTATGAGTGATATGCATAGCAACATAAAGCATAGAAGTAAAACACTGATGTTGAAGCACAAAGAAAATGATATATATATCAACAAAGTATAATAGTTTTTGTAGTTACATCTAACACCGAAAAAAGGTTTAGCTACTTATGGATGAAAGAGGGAGAAGAAATGATACAAAATTAAGAAACTAGATTGAGGAGCCATGGAAGCACAATGGAAGATTTCCAGCTATTCACCAATGTATGAGAGATTCTTTTCTCCCAAAACCTAGGTGTGCACCTCCAAAAACACCAACTTCTTTCTATGGGTATCAAAATCACTTTTAAAATACTTCATTAAGCCACATCAAACCACTGATACTGAACATCAAGACCCACGCTCAGTTTAGTCACACTCAGTCTCAAAACTGATGCTCAATGTCAAAATTCAAAAATGCTAACTTTGACTTTGAAACTCAAAATTTGCTTCCATAATGAGTTTGACTTCATCCTTCCAAGGTTTTTCTACCAATTTCTCCAATTCTTCCTCTTTTTCTACAAAAAAAAATAAATTTATAATAACATGTTTAAGTAGGTAAAAAAATAAACTTACTCCTATTTAATGGTTGGATAACTATCAAATCTGATTAAAACATAGTTTCAAGAAAGAGAATGACAAGATAAATTATCTAAATATAAGTATATAAAATATTTATCATGCGACAACAACAACCTTAATGTGATAGTAGAAACCTAAATGTAGATTAGATTAGACTATTAGATTTTTTTAACTTGATTCATAGAATTAGTAAGACTAGACTAAATCATCTATTTTGACAATTGTAATTGTTATCTAAAATTAAATGACAATATATTCTCTTGAAAATAGGAAAGGATTAATAAAATGATTTATTTGATTTAACGAAAGGAAAAGTGAAACAAACAAAAACAAAGTAACTAATAAATTACAATTAATTTTAAAAATAATAAATGCATTTACATAACATTATATTTATATTTCCTATGTATTTTTAACTCTTGAACTTGGTATTACATATATATATATATATATATATATATATTCTGAACTTATCTTTTTTCTGCTTCACTGGAAACAAAAATATTTTGGCAGTCTTATTTTTCTCTATTCTCAGTGACGATGAACGACAAAAAAATTAAAAATTTAAATATATAATTAAAATAAATATAAAATAGTTTTAATCATTAATGTAGCATAATATTATATCGCCTACATTTAGTACTCTCACTTATTAATAAAACAAATATTCAGTGTGGACACATGCATTCGTCAATAACAAAACCATGGACTGCACACAGGAAAGCAAAAGCAAATAAGAAAGTTTAAATTATTAAATAATTCAATATATATATGACAGTTAAAAAAGGTGTTTATATTTTTTTTCTCCAAAGGTAAGAAAATATTGAATCAATTTTAGATGGAAAACTATTACTATTTAAAAAATCATAAAATATAAAATAATTACTTTAAATATAAATTATTCAAAATATGCAATATGGAACACAGGAACTATCTTGTTCTGGATGGGGTGTTTTGGAGTAATAAGGGCCAAAACTCCACTCACTTTATGTACCGCCAGACTTCTGGTCATAAACGAGAGAATTAACATAAACTATTTTTTACATCTATAAATAAACTCAAAGTCTCTTATAAATGAGTAGAAAAATAAATATGCACTTTAAATATTTTTAAAATGAGAATTTTCAAAATATTTAGCAGAAAAATGTCAAATATATATATATATATAATTTTAAGGTAAAAGATTTATTATATAATGTTTCAAAATATTAATTACGTTAACTATTTATTATATACATGACGTCATGCACAAAAATTATCATAATTGAAGTTATATTAAAAATTTCAACTTTTTTTTATCAATGTATATTATTATACAAAAATTTTAAAAATTTATTTTCGATCTTGTAAATTGTAATTTTGATTATATTCAAAGCTAGAAAAAGGCGTTATGTAAGTGATAAAAAAAAAGTTAAGTATATTTTTAATCCCTAAACAATTTGTCAAAATTGTGTTTTGTTTTTTGAACAAACTTTTGATTTGTTTCGTTCTTATACTTTATAAATAGATGTAAATTATCATCAATGACAAGTAAAAACATCTTTAAGGAGAGAAAAATGAGGAGGAAGAGAAGGAAAAAAGGTGAAAGAAGTTTAGGAGACATGTGATAGTGAAGTAGGAAACTATGGAGAAGGGAAATAAACAGATAAAAAGGAATCCTGACACATCATCAAGAATCATTTACACGAATTTATAAGTTATAAGGATGAAATAGGTCCAAATTTTACCCAAGAACAAAACACAATTTTAACAAATATTTCAAGGACTAAAAACATATTTAACCCAAAAAAAATATAATTAGAAACTTGTGGTTTTCTAATAGATATAATAATCTTACACATAATATGATAAACCTTTTTTCCAGTTTTTACGACGAATGATATTGACTAGAAAGAGTCACCAATTTTTCAAAACTCAAGAACTTTTCTGTCGTATGTTCAAAAGGTTTAAAGTTATATCCTTAGTAATGTCATCTCATATTATAAATAAAATTTTATCATTATTTCTTTAAATTAATATAATAAAAAATATTTTAAAAGGTGTTTAATTGTAAAGAGTGTGGAGAATAATGAGGTTGGAAATGCGCTTGTGCAAGGTGGTTATGATGAAATGGAGCAATGGGATGTGGAGACTAATGACTCAGATTCATATTACATTGCTTATTTGGAGAAGTATGGGTTGAAAAATTAGGTAATAGGTATGAATCAAGAGGTTTAGGCAGTGTGAATTTAGGTAATGGAAGTGCAGCTTATGTGAGTTTAGTTTATAGGGATTTAGGTGAGATGGATTTAGGGAATGAGTGGATTTAGGGAATGAGAATTTAGGTAATGAAGGTTTAGTTGATGTTCAGGAGAGTGATGATGGTTTACTTGTTGATTAGCCTGAGGGTGTTGTTACCAATAACCTAATGAAGTTTATAGGATTGAAGAATGTGTTAATGTTTCTGAAAATTCTACAAATTTTGAGTGTGTTAATATCTCTGAAGATTTTTCTTGGTTAGGGGACAAATGAGCAATTAAATTGTGATCCATATCATAATAGTATTGTAGATGAACAATCTTTTGATGTGCATATTCAATGTGTTGTTGATAAGGAATTAAATGAAGAGTTATGTGAAGATAATGTACAAGTTGATGTGTTGTATGATGAAGAATCGAACGAGGTAACAAGTACATACAAAAGAAAGAGGAAAAAAGTTGGAAGGATCCATGAAACACATGTGGAAGATTATGAACTAGATGTTGAAGAGGATTTGAAATCTTTGGCTAATGAGTAGAATTGGGTATTTGGACAATTGTGATACCCAACTTGCATAATCTGTGGGTTAAACAAATTTTACCCACAAATTTCGCTAGTTGCCCGCAACCTACATCACAATATCCAATTCAACCTAAAATCTAATACTTTTTGCTTCTATTGGTTGTCACCAAGTCTAATTCAACTTAAAATCCAATATCTTTTGCTTCTATTGGTTGTCACCAAGCCCAATTCATCCTAAAATCCTTTTTTTTTTTACTTTTATTAGTTGTACATTGTTTAATGGATTGAGTAAGTTCTTGTTATACAAATGGATGTTAAATTCTCAATATATCTTTGTGGGTGTGAGTTGATTTGTTTAACTCGTGAGTTTTGCGAGACAGATGTGGTTTGTTAAAAATAAGGATCATTTAAAATGCAGACTATGCGAACGAGTTTTTACTGTGCAAGTTTAAGCAGGTGAGAGCTTAAACAGGCAGACCCTTCCGCATACCGAGCTCTAGTGATGAGGATAAGTCTAGTGATGACATAAGTGTTACACATAGAGGACTATCAAATATAAGTATAACTCAAAAGATTTGGATAGTGGGATACACAATGACAAAGATGATGATGTAGAAGAAAGTAATGGTAAATTTGGTACTTTTAAAATGCCACCAAACATGAAAGATTACAAGTGAGAAGTATGAGCATTTTTGCATACACGAGGCATTTTAAGGATGTGATAAGAACATATGTCGTTCATTTAGGTAGAAATTTGAAAATTTTTAAAAATACAGAAAAGTTAAGGTTTGATGCAATGGGGTGCAAGGAAGTTGTAAGTGGAATGCATATTATGGACAATTGCCACTACAAAGATCTTTGGTAGTTGAGGATACACATACTTGTAATAGACAATTCAAGGTTGATTTATTTACCACTAAGTGTTTAAGTGGGAAGTTGGAATCCTACATAAGAAAAAATTCCAAAGGTTAAAATTGTTGACATTCACAATAAAACTATAAAGGAATGGAATACAATCTATTACAAATTTTATGGCTCAAAAGACAAGAAAAATTGCAATAAAGCATGTTGAGGGTTCATTCCAAGAGCGATACCTAACAATTTATTATTATGCACACAAACTATTAAGATAAAATCCTATATCAATAATCAAAGTAAAAGTTGAGGAAAGTGATGCTCTGCCAATATTCAAGAGGTTGTATGTTTGTTCTAAGGTCTGCAAAGATAGTTTTTTTTGTCATGTTGAAAAGGTATTGTGGAGGTGAAATTTTTAGTAGGAAAGGATCCTAATGACCAAATGTTTTCTCGAGCTCATGCTATAGTTGAGAGAGAACAAAAAGTCATGGTCATGACTCTAGCAACTGTTAATTAAAGATGTAGGGGGTGCTAATAATGTGTGCATCATACACATTTATATGAGATAAAAAAAGGTATTACTCATAAATTCACTCATTATATATGTCTTGCATATGACATGGTACGTCTTCTATCTGATAAGGTTTGCTGCCAATAATATAAGGGTTTTTTTTTCCTAGAGTTGATCAAAGGTATTGAGTTTGAAATTTGTATTCAAAATTTAGAAAGAAATCTCTAAGGAAAAAAGCTTAAGAATATGATATGGAAGGTAACAATAAGCACGAGAGAGGGAAATAAGGAAAATTAAGGAAGTTAATATTGAGAATTTCAAACACTTGTTAGCAATTTCCTCAAGGTATTTATTTCAAACTAAAAAATAATTTTAAATCACTGGTTATTATTGTATTTCTTATGTGGTTGTAATTGAATTAGGTATTGTTCCAAATCTAGTTTACCTTTAGTGCTATTTGTGACACACTTGTGAACAACAAGAGTGAAACATTCAATAGTGTTATTGTCAATGCAAGGGCTAAACCCATTATAACCATGTTAGAGGTATTATAATGTAAATGATTGAGAGATGGGCGAATAAAAAATTAAAAATTGTTTCATTTAAAGGAGACATTTGTCCAAAAGTTCAAAACAAGTTACAAAAGGAATCAGATCAGATAAATGTTTTCAATACCAACATACTTATATTCAGTTTTGTTATATTATTTGGAGAAGTAAACATTTACTTACATATGACCATTTTTTGTAACAGTTAATATGGGGACAAGTTAGTTAAGGTGAGACATGTAAGGCAAATTAGGGACAAATTTATCATTAACTTAGGCACTAGAGAGCGAAGCTGCAAAAAATGAATGGTGAATGACATCCCTTGCTCTCATTTACTCTTTACCATGAAATTTTTTATTGTAAATGCAACTGATTATATCTTTGAGTGCTTCAAGAAGATTACCTAGGAAACAACATATGCACCCAATCATCTACCCAATGAATGGTGAGCATGTGGAAGATAACAACATGCACTAATCTATAACCACCAAACAAAAAGAGAATGTCTGAAAAACCCTAAAAAATTAGAAGTTTGGAACCTTGGGAGTTGCAAAAGGATGACACTCAATTAAGAAATATTGATATTAAGAAAAAGTGTAGCATTTGCCAGAGGATTGAACACAACTAAAAATCCTGCCTCTAGCTCCCCACTGAAGCCCCTGAACCCTTAAATCAAGCCACCCACATGAATCAGATTAGTCATATCATCCAACTTAACCTCCTCAATTGTCTCAACCAACTCAACCTTCTTAACTATCCCAATCCAACCAACTAAAACATTTCCATCAAACCAACCATCAACTACTGATAACAATGAAATTACAATTGTAACCAAAAGAGTCTTCTCATCAAGAACCACATAACAGAGGAAGGATGTTATTTGGAATCCATGATGTTTTTTTTGTGTATTTTGATGTATTTTTTTATTTAGATGTATTTTGAGATATAATTGGGATACATATTTTAACTGGATGTATTTCCATGACAATTTGGATGTACTTAAATGTTGCTCATAACTTATTTGATGTCTTTTGAAGAAAAAAAATTATTACTATATATGGAATTTAACCACACTTAATTGTGTTGTCCTTTACCTTAGTTTTTTTTTATATTTTCTTGTTCTTATCAAATTATATGCTAAATTCATGTTCTCATTGCTTCCATTGATCATAAGCTCAATACAAAAATAGCAACCATCATATATTCATTGCTTGCAGTAAGATTACATATATTGATTTCTTTCATTAAACATTACATTACAAAATGGTACATCTATCAAGTACACTTAACATCAAATAAATCTAGGTTTTACAACATCTCATCATAATTTCACCAATAGCGACATCGTAAGTATGTTAATCACAAAAAGAAAATACCCAAATTACTAACAACAATTGTACCTATTTTCTCAATACCTTTCCAAATTTCTCTAGATTAAATATCTTCTTCCTTTGTATCTTGATAATTGAGTCTCTTTCATCACCAATCTCTTTAATGCACCATTAAAAACAATTACAACCCACCACTTCTTCAACGTCACTCTATTTTTTAATAAAACCATAACACAAAACAAATCAACGATACACACAACTAACCTACACAAAACAAAACATAAAACTAAAAAAACTTATAGAAATTTAACAAAATAGAACCTCATAAGTCTAATCTTGTAGTTAGGACAATCCCAAAATTATTTCAAAGAATTTTTAACAATTGTAGTTGTTCTCAACATTAAAAAAGTCCCCATGATGACAAATGGGTGCAATGCCACAAATCCTACTCCCATGAGCATGAGAAATATACTGATTTTGCAACCCTCAAGTATTATTTATTGTGGGATTTCAATTACGGTTTTATGACGAAGATAAATGGTAAGAAGACATGGATGAGGAATGTATGATTATAACACACAATACTAGAAGAAGTATAAATGCAAAGGAGAAGAAAGTAATCTACTTATTTGAAAAGGAACACTAACATTTAACAATATGTGTTGATGTTTTAAATTATTGTCATCTACTACGTTATTGTTATTCTATTGTATTGTTGTCCTTGTCCCTCTCCTCTCATTTTCATCTCATTAGGAACATTTTAATTTGTTACCAAGAATTATTTACACCAATTTATAAAGTATAAATCAAAAATTTATCTTAGAAACAAAACACAATTTTGATAAATAGTTTAAGGACTAAAATATATTTAATTCTTATTAAAACACCTTTACTTGATTAAGTAACCTAATATATTAATTTTTCTTTTAATTTTTAATTTTGTATTTTATTTATAAAAAATATTCTAATTTTGATATTTATGAAATTATAATTTTTTATTAATATTTGTTATTAAAGAAAAAATAATATAATTTTAATATTAAATATTTTATAATATTATATTTTATTTGTTATGATTTTTATTTTTATATAAAAATTATTTAATTAATATTTAAAATAATATAACATGTATAATTATATTCATTATTCTACCTCTACTTTACCATGAAAATGACAAAAAAAATTCATACTTAGAGGAATACTTCACCCAAACTTATGATATAATAAGTAGAAGAAATAACTTCAATACAAAGTTAATACTTATATGTCAATGACTTCAACAAACTCATCTTTGAAATACAAATACACATTTTAGTTTGAGAATATGGATATGATGAATCTGACAACCCAATATGTTTGAACTAAATCAAACAGAAAAAATCATACGAATTTGAATTTTAAAACACGTTTCTTTAAACTCAAAAAGTGACGAAGTTTAGGCTGTGATACTCAAACACGTTTAATAGCAAATTGTAGATTCTGGGAAATAAATTGTGTCTAAATTTTGGGACCTGCTTCATTTTCTTCGATTTCAACGGTTAATCAAGTACGAAAAAAATGTTGCATCGGATTCAGGGACCCATTTCTCCCAATGAAAAAAAATAAATTAGATTCTGAATTACATGAATATATATATAAATAAACCCATCAAATATACAACGAATGAATTCCTGGGAAGAATGCCTAGATTCTGTATCTATGAACATCTTCAGTATCCTTTCAAAGCTATAGATACACCCATTTGTCCCACCTAACAATCAAAAAGACCAATCACTCTAATTCCTTGTGTTCAGTTTCTGAGACCTAAAGCTGCTAGCAACATTTTCTATAATCAAAAGTCAGATTCAAAGTTTTTTCCCTTAAACCATGCTTTTGTACATCGTACCAAAAATAACCAATCAAAACTGTTTCTGTCTCCTATGCTGGTGCCTACACCGCTAAAGTACCTTTTACTTTAAAGGATATTCTCAAAACATGCTTCTCTTTTCTCAAAAGGGGTTTCTGTGGAATATCTTGATTTAGGCACTGAAACAGCACCAAGACCCTCAAGTAATGACATCACATCCATGGTGTCATCCAGGTAGTATTTAGCTTTGCTTGGTTTTTGTCCAACAGTGCATGCAAAGATTTCTGGTGCTGAGGAGGAGGTACCACTGTAAGGTTTGGTTAAAATGCTCTCAAACATATCCTCATCAGACCTATCATCACCAATGCACAGTACAAAATCTGGCAATTTACCCTTCTTGGTTAACGTAGAAAGAACTTCCTGTGCAACTAACCCTTTAGTAATGCCCTGTAATGCATTGATTAGTCAATATTAGATTTTGAGAAAAAATAATAGCTTGAGATGAGAAGAGATAAGTATATAGACCTGAGGCTTGACTTCGATGATATGTTGTCCTTTTTTTACAACAACAGGCTCATTTGCAAGTACATTTTCAAGGTGATCCAACAGCTCCATGGCTTGCCAAGATCCAAAATCAGGATCTGCATCACGGTAATGCCATACCAAGGCACTCTCTTTGGTCTCTACAAAAGAGCCGTCTGTGGCCTCCATATAAGATCTCATCACAGGTTCAGCAATTCTTTTCCAGGCAAAATCTGTATCTACACGACTCATTTGCCAACTAGCATGCTTACCCCACCTATGGTAAAGATCAAACAAGGACAGCTTCAGCTTTAAGAAGCAGAAACATGCACTAAAAGGAGAATTCAAATTTACTCAGTACAGAAAAGATCAAACAAAAATACCATTAGTTTTAACCACACAAACCCATGAAAAGCTAAAACACCCACATAAACATGTACTAAAAGGTGAATTCAAATTTTAACAGTACACAATATTATATGCCAATGCTGTAAGCCCAGGATAAAAGCCAATTTCATTTTCACTTTTCCTTGTTTTTTCTTTTAAGGGGTATATTCTGGTACGATCAAAGTCATTTAAGGGAAGTCATTATGATTAATAGGTTGAATTTGACATAATCGACTATAAATCACTAACCTTATAAAATAACCATGCTCAGCTGCTATACCAAGATTCTCAGACTGATCAAACCATTCACTCAAAGAAATTTTTCCCCTGCCACTAACAATAAACACAGTGTTGTTAACATCACTGCAAAGATTATTTAGCACAGATATGACTTCAGGACTTGGGGCTTTAACAATGGATGCTTGAGGTACAACTGTACCATCATAATCCAAAAAGATTGCCCTGCAACTGCTCCTTTTATATGCAGGGACAATGTGGTCTATGGATAGCCTCCTGAAACTAGGAGACAGAGACAAAATTCTGAAGTTCAGACCAAAGCCAATGCCCCAGCAACAGTTCCTACGGTGGTCCTTGCACGAAAACACTAGATCTTGCTCAAAACTTTTAGCCCAGTAGGCCACATCATGAGAACTAACATATCTATAGTGCTTCTCATGTCGAAGCTGCTTCTCACCATCAGGCATTGTGATTGCCAAATTTAGTGCTTCAGCTACGGCATCAATATCCCATGGGTTCACCCTTATTGCCCCACTAAGAGATGGAGAGCAACCTATAAACTCAGAAACAACAAGTGCACTTGCACGCGGGGAGTCAGAAGCAATTTCTAAGGCTTCATCCATTTTAGAACTTCCCTGCCTACAAACAGTGTACTTGTATGGAACCAAATTCAAACCATCGCGAACTGCATTCACAATGCAACATTCTGCCAAAGCATAATAGGCTGCCTTCTCATAAAAAGGAACATGGCGGTCAATGATGATGATAGGTTCATAACTTTCCAAACCAAACCTTTCATTTATCCTTTTGGCAGTAATGTAGGCCTCCTCCTTTGCATTCTCAACATCGTTGTCAGAACTACTTGGGGGGTTTAAAATTTGGATCAGTATTAATTCACCTTGCATTTCTGGATATTGCTGCAGGAGTTGTTCTATGGCCAAGAATTTTAAACTGACACCTTTAAATATGTCCATATCATCAACACCAAGAATAAGCTTTTTCCCCTTAAATTGTTGGTGGATTTCTCTGACTTTGTTTGAAGAGGAAGGGTGATCTAAGGCATATTGAAGTCGACCCATGTGAATCCCAGCAGGCAAAATTTTAATGAATATTGTGCGGCCAGAGTATTCAAGCCCAATGTGACCCCTCTTGGATTCATGTTCCAAGCCTAGCATTCGCCTGCAGCAGGAGAGGAAATGGCGAGCATAATCAAAGGTGTGAAAACCAACTAAATCTGCATTAAGCAGTGCTTTCAAAATTTCACCTCTGACAGGTAGAGTTTTATAAATTTCTGATGAAGGAAATGGACTGTGGAGGAAAAAACCAAGCTTGACTCGACTACACCGCTTACGCAAAAATGTTGGAAGGACCATAAGATGATAATCATGAATCCATACATAATCATCTTCTGGATTAAGGACCTCCATGACTTTATCTGCAAAAATCTTGTTAGCAGAAACATAAGCCTGCCACTGTGACCTATCAAAGCGGCGATTGCCTGGATACATGGGCAACTTGTAATGGAATAGAGGCCACAAATGTTGTTTGCAGAATCCATCATGGAATTGTTTGTAGAGTTCTGAAGGAATAAAAGTAGGCAAGCAATTGAATTCCTCCAGCAACTGAAGGGAAACTTTATCTTGCTCACTTGCATCAACATCAACCTTCAGAGATCCCACATACACAACATCAGCATCAGGAGAGAGACCATCCTTTAACTGCCAAAAAATTGAATCCTCATCGTAACTAAAGCACCATCTGCCAGATACTCTATCCCTTTTTGCATTGAGAGGAAGAGAATTTGATACTATAATTATCTTGCGACGGTTTTCAGATGAGAAAACACCTGAATCATCATCATTACTTTGTTTACCATCTCCATGAGAAATGATTACTGGATCAGTCATAACTCGTGGAAGAGATCTGGGAGTTTGAGGGAAATTCAGCATATCCCCTGATACCAGGTCTAACAAATTCAAGCATGACCTTGCCACCATCTTTACTTCAATGTTTTTGAATATATACGAGTGTGGATATACTGGTGCGGTTTAGGAACGGGTATCTACACCTGAAAATATCCTGAAATCAACCCAAAGAAATGCAGGTACCTGCACAGATGGAAGAGAAGTAATTGTTATCTATATACAATGCAGCAGCATAGGACATAAATACATTACTCAGTCATACTCTACAAGTTCATTGGTTCAGTAATTTTAACATTGGTAGATTGTCATTTCTTTCAGTAGATGTGTTTACACCATGGGTTGATTTGGAAGTTCGAATCAATTTTATGTTATTAGACATGAGACAAGCACTTGCAAAGTAATATTTACTATGGTTGAATCATTGATTGTTGAAATTAGAAATCCAACAAGTGGCAGAATCATTCAAACTTACAAACGTATAAAGCAGCGTGTTAGACACAACAATACAGTTACAAATTCTTCAAACGTCTTTCAGTAACTAGCAACAATTTAATTTAGTAGAAGAAATAAGTAACAATTTGTACATTACACAAGAAATAGAAACATCAACTTAATTCTCAGTTACTAATTAGAAGAACTAAGATGACTCTGATCAAAAGTTAAAGAATAGAAAAGCAGAAAACCAAGTCTTAAGTAACTGTGATCACCAGATTTTCAGTATGTTCTGCGTTACTTTTACAAAATGATTCACTTTTTGGTCTTGGTAACGAGGAAACTTCCTGGCACGTTAGCTTTTACATGTTTTTCACACATAGTGTACGGTTTCAACACGACTCAGAAACCAAATACACGACATATGTGTTCTATACTAAGATTTCAGCTTTGGATAGGAGATTATATCTCTCTAATTCAGGCATTATGGCATAAAATCCCACCCCACCTAAAAAATCTAGGATTCACCACATTTTGGGTTATTTGCTGGCCACCCAAGGCCTAAATCAGGCATGCCCCTTCCTCTGATTTTGGGATGAAAAATTAAGATCATGACCTTTTCAATTACAAATTTTCTGTTGAACCTCCCAAACCTCAAAATAAAATAAATTGAATTCTCTGTTTCAAAAGAAAAGAAGAAAATCATAGATATAAAAAAATGGGTTTAGTAGACTTCAAGCAGATTCAGCCGAAAAATCCATAATCATCAAAGCAAAACTAAAAGCTATAGAAGATTAAATTGCATACAAGATAAACCGCACATTTACCTTAATTTATCTCATACTCAAGCAATCAATGTCATGAATGTCTCTTCGATTTCATCACTCAATTCTACACAAGCACATTCAAATTTAATCAGAAACACGGCCAACAAACCTAAAAACAAGAAATTGCTCACAATAAAAAAAACATATACAAAAACCTTCACAACTATATCTAGATTGAATTTTCACTCAAGAACATCACTTTTCAATCTCAGTTTGCCACTCATATAAAGCCTGTGAACCAGAAGGCATTTAACTCAAGGACGGCTAGGTATAATACTTCTAAGCAGGTAACAATTTGTTCATTCGATTCAAATATATATTACTCAAACACTGGCAAAACCCTTCTCCCAATTAGGAAACAAATCCATCCACCCAATTGCTCTAAAATGGAAATAAAGTGTGTCACTGCCAAATAAATCAGAACACAACAGGACATCTACATAAAAAGTGATATTAGTAAAAGAAACAGAAAAAACAATGTTGAATTAATACAATGGTGGAGGGATAAAGGAAATCTTTGAAAACTTTTTCTCCTGACAACCCATATAAGGGAATTTGATGCTCGAACGCAAAAAGTTAACGAGGATAAGCTAAATTATTAAGCAGGTTTTATATGTCAATCATCACTAACTATATAAAAGATCTAATTTACAATTTTACATAATGCATTACAATTTTTTGTTATTACAAACATTCACAGCCATCAAGTTAAGAATCAAGTGACAGCATTTTCATTCATGTACATTTGTTTCTGAGCAAAATACCTTCTCACCAAGGAAACAGCTCCACCACATGCAAATAACAACAGAACCATGAATACGGAGAAGAGCATGCATTTACCTTAATAGCATCAAATTGATCCAAGCAACACAAGAATAACACGCACAAAACAGAGAGAAGAAGAAAATGAAACCAGGTTTCAGAAACTAATGTCCCCGAAATCTCCTGGGGAAGCTAATGAAATGGAAACAAAAGGTCTTATCTTGGAGAAGATAATTCAAACCAAAAGAGAACTAGTCAATGAAATCTCAAGTAGTCATTTTACCTTCTTCTTGGCTCTCAACAACCAACAAGACCTTTGGATATGTACTGAAATAACAAAAGCGAGAATATACAGGTGTGAACTTGAATTGTGAAAGGAAGTTGCAAAGAATAAAAAGAATTGTTGTCAGTGAAAAGATTATTTCTTTCCAGTTTATAGATAAATATGAAATAACGGGATAAGTGTGTTAGGTTCGAAGCTGGTGAGATTTTGTAGGAGTTTTACGGATTCTAACATCTAAACCGACCCAAAGGAAAAATATTTTTAATAATGAAAATAGGTGCTAATTAAGTTATGATTTTGATTAAAAATAAAAAACAAAATTATGTTGGGAATTTTGTATCCTAGGTTCCGTTTGGTTCGGGTGCCTCTGTTTTTGTCAACTTGGAAAGTGTTTATTCAACAAAGGATGCTGTCGGAAACAACGGATTAGAAAGTCAGAAAAGAGAAGCAAAAATAGTTGGACACATTTTTATAATATTTTATTGTTGTGATTATTATTTTGGAGAGAGAAAGAAGAACCACAGTTGGACATTTTGCAATCTAGGTGGTTTTACGCTGTCACTATAATCCTATCCCTCCCCACTTTGCTTCTTCCCAAACTGCCCTTACAATAAATTCTTCAAAACTATTAATTTTTTATTATTTGAGAATTGTTTGAATAAATATATTATTGGTACTGCTCTCCATATTTAGTACATTAAATTATTACATAAACATTAAATTATTACATAAATGTTTTATATACAGGTATATCTGATTGTAATCATATCTTTTTACTTGATTGGGTGTATCAACAGGGTTTATGGTTATTGTAATTCTTGGATCTCTGTCATCAATATTAGTTAATGTTGTTCATTAGTATAGAGAGATTTACCTTATGGAATAAGATTTACCTTATGGAATAAGATAACAAGTTATAATAATTTTATGGTTACGATTCTGTGATTAAATGTACTGGTAGGCAGAACTAATTAGGTAATTATTTTAATTTCTCACTTAATTATTTCTTAAAATTAATTATTTTAAAGGATGATTAGAAGATAATTTTCAAACAAAAATAGTTTATTTTTAGACAGTTCTTATTTATGTTTGATTATATGGTAAAAATATATATTTGTTTTAAAAAAAAGTTATTTCTAACTTGTTTGAATATGATAATTTAAGATTGTTTTCTATTTATTATAAAATTGCAACAAAAGAGTTCAAAAACGCTTCTAAAGTGTCCACTCTTTTATAAAAATATCATTTGTACTGTCATTAAAATAATAATTAATTTTAACAATTTTTTATAAATAATTAAACATTTTTATTGAAATATGATTTATTAAGTATTTATGCATTATAAAATTACCTCACGTATATGAATTAATTAAATAAATAATAAAAATATACATTTTTACTTCTTTTCACACCCATCCTTCACAAGTACATTACAATCATTTTTTTTTCTTTCTCATTTGAAACTTTTGTCTTTTATTTATTACGATTTTGGATATAATTTTTTCCTGTGTGCATAAAATACAACAAAATAATTGTCTTTTTGTTAGTGGAATTTCTTTTGTTTTATTTTTTAATATGATATTTTTTAAATAGACATACACAGCTATAATTTTAAGATTAAAAAGGGAAAAATAAAAAAATAAACTAAATTTTTATCATTAATAATCTTATTTATTATTTTAATTATTTTTAATATATTTTAAATTATTTATTTTAGTATAATAACTAAAAATATAAATATTAATAAATATTAAAGAGATATATAAAGGATATAATATATTATATAATATACGTGGTATTATAATACTTAAGGCATAATCATAAATAATTGATTATGTAAAACATATAATCAGATAATAAAAAAAGTCGTTGTAAATTCTTTTTTTCAAAATTCATATTTTTATATATATTAAGAAAAACAAATATTCACAATTTTATTTCTCTGATTTGAAATATTTTTCAATTCGTTTAAAATATGATTTTTTAAGAAATATTTCATAAACGCTTAAAATTTAACTAAATATTTATATATAATAAAATTATTTTAATATCAATTAATGATATAAAAATTAAACAATTACACTTTAACTCGTACTCATATTTAGACAACTATGCATGTATATATTTGCATATTTGTCATTCTCATTAAAACTCTTTATTTTTTCTTCTTTTAATATAACTTTTTATATATTACGTAACTTTTTTAATAAAAAGTTTAAAATTAATTATTATAATAATTATTAAATAAAAATTTAATATTCTTTTATAATTTTATTATAGTAATTTATTTATTATATACATTACAAAAAATAATTAATTATTATAATAACTAAATTAGAAACTATTTTATAAATTAAAAATTATTGATATTTAAAATAATTTTTATTATAATAGAAATTATATTTTTTTTTGTAATTATTGATTTAAAAATTATGAAATTGATTTTTATATAATGATAACTAAATTTGTTTTTATATTAAAATCTAAATGTGTTTCTAACATTAGTTATGAAGGTTTTAGTTATTTACTAAATTAGATTCTATATTAATTTTTAATTTAATTAGTGATAATTTTATTGGTTGATAAAAATAATTTTTATGGTGATATATAAATTTTTTATTATAAATAATTAATTAAATTTTAAAAAAATTATAAAACTTAAAATCTAAAATAGTAGAAAGTTGTATATATCAAATAAATATATATATAGAGATTTAAATATAAAATAATCTGTTAAACCAAATATATTATCATAGAAAATATTTTAGATTAAACAAATTTAAATAGTAAAAAAATTAATTATATAATATCTTTAATTTTAATATATCAAATAATAATTTTAACTTTCTCACATTTAAGAAGTAATGTTTGAAAGCAATACTTTTATTTTTTTCATTTAAATCATATTTGTTCATTTTTTATATTTAAATGATTTATCTCTTTCAAAACTAAATGACAATTTTATCTTTCTCACTTGAAATCACATTTTTTTATGTGTTTCTAATGATTTTTCTCTTACACATGTGAAAAACATTATTTATTTGTTAAATTTTGTATTTCCAAAAAACATGTGTTTGTAGAAAGGTGAGTCTTTTTAACTCTAATTTCTTAAACATATTTACATGAATAAATTAAATTAGTTTTTTCATAAAAAAAACTATGGTTTTGATAAATAAACTACTTTATAATAAATAGTTAAATAATTTTTAATGAAAATGATTATACCAAAGTATTTACATATATATCAACAATTAGAATATATATATATATATATATTTAAATTAATCAATTAGTTATATAAAAAAAATCCACATTTAAAGTCCTAGTCAAGTTTAGATAATCACTCCACTACTAGTAATTTTGTTGGGATCATACATAGAGATAGAGAGATGATTCTTTTACTATTCCTATACTTTCAAGAGATACCTCCATAAAATATTTTATTCAAACAATATCTTTCTTCTTCATGTGTTGGACAATAAATCATAATACGCTTACTTGGGGACTTTTTACTTCAGTTATTCCAAGAGTCTTTGCTAATGGAATTCCGTCCAGTAAACTCCATGTTTTGTCCATCCCTTCGTTAGTTGTTTGATCTAGGTTCCTAAACTTGAAATGGATGGTGGAACGTAGATGACAAACAATTATATCGATACAGAGAACCAAGGACAAGTGGGGCCAATAGAGGAGAAGAAAGTAAGGAAGGAATAAAATGCAGAAGTCAAATATAATGTGCAAGAGAAAGAAATTTCAGTGAAATAAAATAAATGATATTTTTTGATGATTCACCTAACATATAGGGTACCTATTGAAGGTATGGAGGTGCTGAAAGAATCTCCCTACATAGAGCTGTCAAAATAGGTTTGTTCTGACGGACCGGCCCCTGTGACCTATGATTTAGACTTAAAAAATGGTGGCCTAAATAGAAACAAACCTTGTTTAGCCTAACCCATTTAGCCCGAGGCTTGTATGGGTAAAGACCAAACTAGTCCGCAGGCTAATGGACTGATCCGTTTGCTCTTTTATATTAATTTCTTTTTTTAATATTTATTTTATTTTATTTTATTTTCATATATTACATTATAGATGTGAGAGACATTAATAAAAAAATTGTTTCAAATAATATTATATCAAAGAATATATATCTTATGGGCAGAGGTTATTTGATTTGTTGATTTGTGCATGAGTGTGGAGGACAAGGAATAAATGTGTCATTGAGGCAAAGGAGATATGTAAAGAGAAAATTATTCAATATATTTATATTTATTTTCATATATAGGAATTTTACAAGATTAATGACAAAATCAATTATCTTATGTTTTCGCAATGGTGATTTAATTATTGTCTTTATTTAACAAAATTGTAAGGAATAAGAGTAGATGTACTTATAAAAGTTAAGTTAAATGGTGTGATAAAAAAAGATAAATTTGGAGTCAATGTTAGATTGTATTATTCTTGTTTATTATAAAGTGGTTTTCCCCTTATTTTAGGTAAGGTATATCTTGTATTATTTTTCTTGTATGATTTTTTAAGTTTTTTATTTATTTATTTTGCATTGTTCTGTTATGAACAATTTTGAACAAAAGTTTATATTTATATATATATATATATTGAGGAAAAAATAATATTAGATAAGATGTTATTCTATAATGCATTTAGTGATTGAATATTAAAGTTTAAACTTTTGAACAATATATCATTATTTTTTGTATAAACATAATTAAAAAAATTTTAATTTTTAATTAGGTAAAAAATGTCTATTGACCTATTGATCCAACATAAAGCTAAATTAGACCAAAATTTATAGCTTACTTTAAAATATAAACCCAACTAATCTGTTAGATTTTCTTAAAAGATTAGGTCAAATAAAACCAAACTCTCAGTTTTGAGAATCTAAATCATACATAAATTGGTGTGGGCTATGCATGTACATGGTCCAAATTTTGTTTTAACCAGTGTAACACTATTTTTTTTCTATTATTGTTTGTTGGTTTTTGAATATGACTCTTTTTCATATATGTACCCAACAAAAATTTTATCTTTTTAATGTGAAACTATTTTTTTCATACCTTTTAGTTTTTAAATTTAATTTTTTTTCACATGTGTATAGAGTGATAATTTTGTCATTCTCATTTAAAATAATTTGTTTTATGTTTTGTTCTGTATTGGCATGGTTTTTTTATCACATGTATTCAAAATATTGATATTGTCTTTTTCATTTGAATTCAAATATATTTTTTTATTTCTAAATATAATTTTTTTGATAATTTTGTTTCTTTATTTAAAATTATTTTTCATGCTTTAGAATGATTTATGTTTTCATGTTTTAGAAGAATTTCTTACTTTTATATGCATATACAAACTAATAAGTCTTTCATATTTCTTAGGTGAAACCACTTGTGATATTTTGAAATAATTTCTCTCACACATACATTTTTATAATAATAATTATGTCTTTTTATTAAAAAATATTTTTTTCAGGTTTTTAATTATAATTTCTCTCTTTTATTATATTTTATTGACTTGAGAAAACATGTATACACAACTTCTAAAAATAAAAAAAAGTTTGCACTAAAATTTGAACAATAAGAATTGTGTTAAGCTAATTTTCACAAGAAAATTACAAATAAGACTATAGTCAAATAACACATCAACAACATATGTTTCTGGAGTAGCACTTGAACTACCATTAAAACTAACACCAAGATCAATGTCAATGTACCAAGATAAGATAAACATTGTAATCAATACCATGGTCAATTTCTTTGAGCAAGTTAGATTTTGGAACAAGATCAACACCATAAAACTAGAACTCGAACTAACATAAAGATCAAGATCAATAATATTGACCAAAACCAACTCTAGGATAGACACTCGGTAAAACATAATGTTAAAAGTATCCAACTAAATTTGTCTAACAGCAAAACAAAGACAAATTTTTTTAACAAACTTTGTGATGAATTTTCAAAATTGCATTAAAACTAGAATGATTCACATAAGTCATACAATGAACTTTGCTTTGAATACAAAATAATGAAACATCAATAGTAGCTCCTCACTTTCAATAACTTGAATTGGCAAGGTGAATGAATTAATTAACTCAACACATTCTAAAATGAAAACTAAAATAAAAATATACTATTTTGTTTTATAATTAAGTGAAACTTAAATTGGATGAAATGATAAATACAGATTCCATAATAGGAAATATATGAAAATTGAATTAAGGCATAAGTAATAAAAAAAATAAAAATAAAATTGTGACTTGAATAACTCAAGATAAATGAGAGATTAAATGACCACTTGAACTAGTAGAACCTACAAAATAAGACTCGTATTAATAGATTTTGAATGATTTCTATATTTGACAAACAATTTATATCACGGTTTTTAAAAGGTTTAATAGATATTTTGATTTTAATATTTTGTGAAAATTTACAATGTTTTTTATTTTAGTTTTTCTCTCAATTGAATCTCAACTTTTATTAAAATTTATTATTATGATTCTTTTTGTCAAAAATTTATATATTATAATATTCGTATTTCATATCCTTTTATCATTATTCACGTGTCACGAGTTAATTGGATACATCTCATACAGTTAACATTGTTAACATTAATCTAACATATATTTCAATAAAATTTGAAACTTAATTAAAAAAAATAAACGTAATAAAATATTATAAATTTTTACAAAATATTGAAACAAAAATGCTTATCAAACCTTTTTAAAAAATATGAATTCTTTCTACCATGTTTAATTTATTTGATAAACATGTAGATATATATATAGCTTCTAAAAAAAGTACTTGTTTATTCTAATTCGCAAAAAACATTTTCCTGAACATTTTACAATTTTTATAAATATTTTTTCATACAAAATTTAATATTTTTGAAAATATAAATTTAATCAAAATACTTTTAATATTTATTGTGGATCAATTCACGTTATGTTATCCCTAATTACTTGTAATATCGAATTCAAGTTTCTAAATATACAAATGGATTAAATATCTACGGTTTCTGAATATAAAATTTAAATAATAAAATCTTTGACTTGAAAATTAATCATTTATATCAGCGTAAGTTGGTCCAAGTGATAAATTAAGAGTTTGATTTTCTTTAAATAAGATTTTTATTTCGATTCAGTTAATTTAAAAGTAGTATACACATAAGCTTGAAGGTCTAATTCTAGTGTAATGTAAATATAGTAAGCAAAATACTAGGTTTGTACACAAAATTAAGTTATATTTATAAATTATACTTGTCAAAAACCTTTTTTAGTTATGCTTAAATTTGAGTTCTTTTTTAAATCAACATGCGTGTAAAATAAAATTACATTCCAGCTAAATATAACTGCAGAGAATTTGGATGACAGTGACACATAGGGTTGTTGTATTGCAATTTCAGAAGATCATGTCCCAAGATAAAAATAAAAGTATAGTTTGTAAATTATAATAACACATTGAATAAAAATAATAACAATATATTATTAGGGTTATAAAAATAAAATTATAATAACAATACTTCAATAGCTCTCGTTAAAAAATTAATAACTAAAATATTGTTAAGAATCACGATAAAATTTATTAGTAATATTAAGTATTATCTTTCAGAAAATATTTTTATGCAATAATTTATACTTTTTCTGAATCATGAAAGGATGGATAAAAGTATGTGATGAATAGATGATGTAATGAGAGAAAGAGAAAAGGAAAAGCAGTATCATAAAAATTATTGTATAAATAATATAATAAATCTTGCATTAGTTTATAAAAAAATTACCCTTAATTTATATAAACTGGACTCATAAAAAAAATAGAATTTTGCTACTTTTGTTATCTTAATTCTTTATAAAAGAGATACATAACTATGAAAAGGAAAAAAAATGAATAACAGCAACCAACTTTTTTGTTTGCAGAAAAGTGGGTAAAACAGACATTTCATATGTTGTTTAGAAACATTAAAGGATAAACAGAAATGTTTAGAAATGGGTTAATGAGGTTGTTGAAGTAGATATCTATCCTGTGAAAAATAAGGTCTTTTATTATCAGAATAAACAATAAATTTTGGTAAAGTGATTGTTTGCGTTTAATTACAATTGACTTTGAAATTTGGTTGATACATTGGTTTTAATATAAGAAGAATTGACCATGTCAAACACCTCAATTCTGAATTATTGAGAACACGTCTAAATTTAAAAATTTAAGTGATGTGTGTGCCTTTCCTTCCTTGTGGATAAACATAGACTTGTCCCACAAAGTCATGTCAATAATATAATACAAAAAATACATGACTTGGGTTCCACAAGCTATTATAGGTTGTTAGAATGTTCTTTTTCTTTATCCGCTCACCTCTGCTAAATATTAAATTCTTGTAAACTTGAAATACAACTTAGAATATATACATATTATATTATATTATATTATATTATATTATATTATATATATATATTATATATATATATATATATGGTTTAGGGTTTAGTGAATTTAGGAGGGTGGTATACTCCAAACAATTGAGAAAAAAAATCCAAATAATTTAATAAAAGAAAAAAACTTATACGCATAAATTGTAATAACTAAATTTAAATGGCTGCTAAATACTTTAATAAATATAAATGTTTTGAACATAATTTTTTATGAATATAGCTATCTTAAATATCGTTATTATTATTGTTTTCAGTGTATAATAATACTTTGCATTAATTGATTGAATATAAAATATACATATTATAATTGTGTTCCTGTTAAAAAAGGAATTCTTAGTCGTAAGAATTTTTTTAATTACAGAAATACAACTTTTATATATATATATGATAAATTATCATATACTTTTTTTGTCCTGAATCTTCGGTCAGATCACCTGACAAAGTATCTATTCTTGTGCACACGGACTTGCAGGTCATAAGACGTGTTAAGGTAAACATTTATTTAAAAACAATAATATTCATAAATAATTTGACAGATAAAACATTAACAAAAATATCATAACAAACTAAACCCCACACAAATCTCCCCATATTATACCAACCAGGTCTATATATTCATACAACATACACACATATCATGATTGTCTTCTAGAAAACTAAGACTATTATACCTGAACTCTGAGGCTAACACCTGTGGGTCTCATTGTGATCACTTACTACACTAAGCGCATCGGTCAACTACAAACCAAACCACCCTACCCACATAGTAGGATCACTGACCCCATCAACCACTCTCGATGCACCTCATTTTGTAGCCCTGGATAGGTCCGCTAGTGATCCCCCTATCAGTTCCTCACCATCTGGTATCTTAATCTACGTGACTAAGACTACCAATGGAATCTAGGACCTCATTGAATCTGTACAAATATAGCTCATCATACTAAAATAGTGTACCACCTTGGATACCATACATAATATACATGTATCACATCTCAATCAACAAATAGTCTATAAGATCTTACCCTAGGCTTCACACGACCTACCAGAACACTCAGTAGATTTTGGACAACAATCCCAAGTTCTACTCGACCTATCAATCACATAGTAGGTTTTAGATAATGATCCCAGACTCTACTAGGCCTAATTTGTCTCTCATAAAACGATGTTGAGCATCACACATTCCTAATTTATCTCATATCATTAATATCCCATGTGTATAAGCTTTAAATAATCTCACGTCATCATAAAATGAACATGTATAAATTATTTTACCATAAAAATAGTGTAATTTCACTACTAATTATTGTTCGTCCTATCGCCACGGCTTGAGTATCCAACCGTAACTTGAGCACCCATATCTGTAGCTTGAGTGCCTGTCTGTGACGTCATCGCTTGAGCTTCCAAAATGGCACTTGAGCACCCGAAACACACATGCCATGCTCTGAAATACCTCTAGGACACATGTATATTATCCCCAACTTCGCTCAAGTGACCAAAACCTCGCTTGAGCGACCAAAAACATGTCACTAGCGCGTCAAAACCAATGCTTGAACAATATTTTTTGCAATGGAGAGAGATTCGTTTCGGTGTCTCTCTCACTAGAGCAACCTAAGGTGATGGATGAAATGATTTCACACTGTTTAAACCTCGCTTGAGCGGCCATATGTTGCTTGAGCGAGGTTGCTCAAGACAGCAAATCCAAAGATGAAGAAACCATGGTTTCAACTCCCCAACCAACTAAAATACATGTTGCATGCATCATTTAACATCATACAAATCAATCAAAAAATCATATGAATCATTCCTAGCAATTTCATCAATTCATATATCTGTTATATTTTCCTTGCACCATTCAAAATACGTTGAATCTTATTTATGTTGTTTTCAAATGAAAGCTTTCCTAACCTGGATTCCTTTGGCTTCCTAGCTCCTCCAAAGAATAGTCTTCCACCATCATATCCTTTGTCCAATAAAATTCTGGGCACCATTTTAGCTTACCACTGGTTAGTTCCTCGTCCCCAGGAAGCCGAAATACACTTTCAACTAAAACTTAGAAAATGATAAAAAAAACTTACTTGTTTTGCAAAATTGATCGGTCAGAATCCTTTCTTATGCCTTCAGCTCTGACCTGCCTCTTTCCATTCTACAAACTGATAATATTTTTGGAGAATAAAATTATTATTATTATTATTTAAATTTCTATTGTTACAATGCACATCTTTAAATTTATTTTTGTCCTATTTTCTTTTAATTAATTTTTTTATAATTGCACTTTAATTTAATTATTCAAAAAAAGCATTTAAGTGATTAAGAAAATTTAAGTGAAAATACTCCTAATTTTAAGTATTTGAATTCCTTTGTTATTTAAATTTTTTTTTTCATAAATCAATTCATTTCTTTAAGTGTCGAATTGATAGTTTGAATAAGATAATTTAATTTTATACAAAATTTATTTTAAATATACACTTAAAAATTAAAAGTTTAATATTAAAATTTCTAAAAGGTTGTTAATAATTTTTAAATATTTAATTATTTAATATTAATACTAGATAATATTTAGTAATTTAAGATTATATTGTCATTTTTTTGTTGATATTTAATAAAGTGAAGAGATGAAAAAAAAAGAGAGGAGAAAATGAGAGGGAAACGAGAAAATAAAGAAAGTAAAAGGAATCATAAAAGAGAGAAAACAAATTGAAAGTTAAATATGAAAGTGAAAAAATATATAAACTTTATAAAACAACTTACTACTTTTCATATTAGAAATTTTATAATTTAAATGATAAATATATTTTTAGTTTCAAAAATTGTAATTTCATATTAAATTTTCTATTCTAAAAATATATTTGTCGAGAAAATGTAACACCCAAAAAAACTACTTTTATTTCATAACAATATATATATATATATAATTATTACAATACCTCTTGGTCCTCAAAATACAAATACGTTTTGATTAAGGATTTATATTTCTACATAATATGTTATAAACATAATACAACTCACACATTTATATCAACAATCATATCATCACAAAATTATATAAAACAACTCAACAACACAACAAATTTTATATTCAGTCACCATTCTCATTATGAGCAAATATGAGACGTTTTCTAGAAGACTCATTCATGGTAAACAAGTCTCATTATAGGCTAACATTTGACTGCCAACGTGGGTTGGGCCAGGGTACTTATGGTCAGGGTGACATAAAACACCTGATGTCGAGAGTCAGGTGCACGCCTACTCTGAGAGCCTGACACAAGCCTCCCTAAGCTTTTCATCACTTAATGCCCTATTTACATGACTAAACATCAATGAAGTTAGGATACCTCTTATCCATGAGCTGACATGTTTACCACTACTACCTAATGTACAATACCACACTGGGTAATATACCAACACCCTAGAGGGGCCAATAACAATTGTATCAACACCCATAAGGGCCAATAGTGCCACCTATCAGGGCCATAACAACCAACTATCAAAGGCTTTTAACCCTTACCAGAATACTAACACCTTGTATCTCATTGTGAACTATGTAATTGACCACGTACCCCCTTTGATAGATTTACAACATACATCATATAAACAACATACAATATCAAAAATGTATTTATGATTTAAACATGCTAACTTCATCATCAATCACCAAGAATATATCTTCAACATCAAAGTTCATAAATATCAACAAACTTACATTGCTTGAGTGTCATCCTTGCTTAAGCGACCATAAAACTTACATCTTCATATTGCTTGAGAGTAACCCATCTCCCAACCCTTTTTGTCGTTTGAGGGACTAACACGTCGCCTGAGCAACATTAGGCTGAGAGTAACCTTTCTCAGAACCATCTTATCGCTCAAGCGATCAACTTGTCATTTGACCGACGTGGCTCTTGTGGAGATTATCATTTTTTAAGACTTATCGTCTATCATGACTTATCGCTTGTTAGACACTCATCATGCTTTTAATTTTTATATTAACTATTTTTAAGCACTAGTTCAAAATCATGGAGTGTTAGATTTTTCCCTAACATAAGTACTATAAACCCTCTCCTTATTCTAAACCTCTTCACAATTCTTCTTCTTCTTCTCAAAGAAAACCGCATGTTTCTTCTTCTTCTACACCGAAACCCAAATTTGAAGAAAAAACAAGTACCTTAAAATGTTTTAGGTGCTTGGGTTATGGACACATTGCTTCCAATTGTCCAAACAAAAGGTTGATGGAGGTGAAGAATGGAGGAGTAGAGTCAGAACCTTCTTTTTCTTCTACTCCTTCTTCTACAAGGGCTTCCTTTAGTAGTGATGAATGTGAACTTTCTCCTGTGGAAGGAGACTTGTTAATTATGAGAGGCATGCTAGGCCATGTCCATAAGGACTTGGGTGAAACTCAAAGAGAAAAATTTTTTCATTCTAGATTCCTTATAAATAACAAAGTGTGCATACTCATCATTGATGGGGGTAGTTTTACTAATATAACTAGTCAAAGGTTGGTGGAAAAGCTTAATCTCCCTACCATAACTCCTCCTAAATCGTACAAGCTACAATGGTTGAGTGAAGATGGAGATATCCATGTTGATAGACAAGTGGTTGTGTACTTCTCCATTGGGAAGTATAAAGATGAGGTGTTATGTGATGTTGTACCCATGGAAGTGAACCACATTTTTCTTGGGAGGCCATGGCAATTTGATAGACATGTACATCATGATGACCTTTCCAACAAATTCACTTTCAAGCATGGAGGAAGAAAATTCTCCCTTAGGCCTCTAACTCCAAAAGAAGTGAGAAAAGATCAATTAGTGATGAGGCAAGCAAGGGAAGATGAGAAGAAAACCTCCACAGGTAAGTTAAAAGAAGGCAAAGGGACACTCATGGTTTTATCTAAAGAAGTTAAAAAGGTAAAATTACCTTATAAACCTTTGTACCTTCTTTTACCTACTAATGTTTGTTATTTGTCTTTCATTGTTATTCTTTTTTTCCTTAGATATTACAAAAAGAAAGGATGTGTAAGAGATAAAACTTCCAAAAAAGGGAATCAAAGTACTTTATGGGCTTCTTGACCTCTCCATGACCCAACTTCTACTAAGGATGAAGGAGTTTCAACATCCTATATTATTTAAGAGAAGAAAACTTTGTTACTTGAACAATCTTGAAATTTTATAAATGTTGGAACTTGTGACATAGGACACTCTTTTATAATCAACATGTGCATGCATAAACATTACTATCAACATCACCATCTTATGCATGTTCCAAAAACAAATAAAAACATCAATAAAAATAAAAAGACAAATCCTTCAGTTAGATCCAAAGCTTGGGATATAAGCATACATTCCATATATACACATGATATTCAAAGTAGTTTAGATTTTGATCTTGGAGGATAATTAATAAATATTTTTCATTGGTAGGTGTAGCAAATAATAGTCATAGTTTCAATGTATATGATCTTTCTCTATATGATGCAGGGCTTCAGAATTCGTGGACAAATTCTCTCCTATATGGGGAGGATGATATGATCTTGGATGAAGAAATATTTGTTGAAGATAAAGAAAAAGAACTTCAAGAATAAATACATGAAGCATGACAAGGAAAACAATAAAAAGAAATAAAAAGGAAGATTTTAAGAAGATTCTCTGAAAGCATCATAAGAGGGGGCCTAGAAAGGAGGGAGAAAAAGAAATAAAAAAGAAATTTGAAGGAAAATTGGTAAGAGGAAGACTTTAAAATTTAGAAGAGGAGATTAGAAGAAAATAAATAACATTCCAAAGAATATTCAACGAAAAATGAAGTCTAAGATTCCTCAATTTTTGAAGTAGAAGAAGTGTCTTTTGGAAGGCTTGAAGAGTACCTTTCGGAAAGTTACCTTTCAAGCCTTGAAGAGTCACTTCTCCTTAGACTCTTGGCACATGGGGCGCACATCACATGCCTCTTGGAGCTCTCTTAACCTTTTCCACATGCAAGGGTTCAAATGTAATCATTACTTTTCCTAGATTCAAGGAACATCCATGTGACTTCTCCTAATTTTGTGGAATTAGATGTGCTAATCTTGATTAAGGAGAGTTAACTCTAGGATTAGGAATTAACTTTGATTGACTCTTGACACTCCTTTTGGACGTCACCTAGGCCTATAAAAGTAGAGCTTGCCTCATTGTGAAAATCACTTTTGAGTGTTGAATGAAAATCTCTTTGTGAGTTCATATCTCGAATGCCTTTCCAAGGGTTTTTCTATCTTATTTTGGTTCTTATCTTGAGAAACTTTCTCAAGTGACGAATCCTCTTGCACTTATCCTTGAGTTCTCCCGTTCAAGGTGGCATGGTCTTCCCATTTCTTATCTCAATCCATTTTCTTTTTTAATTGGTTACTTGTTCTTGTTTTACTTTGTTGTTTGGAATGAAAACGCAAGTTATCTTCCTGGTTTTCTATGCTTCCGCAACTCTAATATCTTCATCCATGGAGGATTGTGTCTTCTACATCTTCTTAGGTTGATCAAGATCCATCCATCCTTATAAAAATTATATAAAAGTATTTCTACCTTGATCTTTTGATTCAAAAAAAATCTTACTTTTTTGAAAAGTTTTAAAAAAGATAATTTTTTTTCTAAGTCCAATAAATCCTCCTCTTAAATTTAGACCATTTAGTAAAAAAATTCAAGTTATACAATCATGTGCAAAATGAATTTGTATGATAACAACTACAATATTTCAATTTCAAAGTAACTCTAACTCACATTCACAACATTTATTAAAGTTTTAATACATCTAAATCAAATAAATGGGACAAATGGAACCTCTAATATTTTAGCTTATAAAATTAACATTTTCACTTATTCAAATTAGTACGATATTCTCACCCGTAGTTGATTTAGTCATATTAAGTATAAAACTTTCCCAAACTTAACAAATTGAGAAAAGGGATGAGATTCACACTAGGGTAAAAGAAGTTTAATATTCTGATTTGACTATCTTAATCTCCTCTTTACTAATTTTTATTGCTGTAATCTGATTATAGATAGATAGATGATAAACTTAGAGTCTTAAAACGAATAGAAAATTTAGAAGTATAAAGATGAAATATAAAATAATTGAAGAATGAATTATCTTTTAATCTGTTTATAAATTTTTCAAAGATACATTCATTTTTTATTTACTTTAGAATTATATCTCTTAACCTAAAATTTTAGAGAAAGGATAAAGTATATAGAAATATAGAAAAGTAAAATTTAAAATAAGTAAAGAATAAATTATTTTTAATTTATTTATAGATATTTTTTAAAAAGACAATTCATTCTTCATTTATTTTAAATTATATCTCTTCACCTAAATAAAGTGGGTCTTACAAAATTTACCAATTTCAATTAGAAGAATTTTTATGTCATCCTAATTTATCAAAATTAATGCACATTTACAATAGTTAGCTTCCCCTTTAAGATAAAATAGTATCAGTTACAATATAACGTGACAAAATTAATGGACAATCATACCTTTTTTTAAAATATATAATCAGAGTTTATCTTTAAGTTATATATATAATATTATTATTTATTAGTGGATAGTCTTTTCAATAAATATTAATATCTTAAAAGAGTAGATATCTTCACCAATAAAAAAATGTGTGTATACCTGAATATAATATAAATTTATGCGAGAATAATTCAGCCACAGCAACATCGCTCAGATTATGCAAAGAAAATCATAAACCTAAATTACGTAATTGTGAACTGTGTCAAACCATGCATTTGACTCTTTTCAACATGTTATTTTAGTAAAATCTTCTGATATCAATGCCTCGTCATGCTGATAGTGTGTCATCAATATTTCAACATGTTGATAAATAAAAATAGTTTTATATATTTTCTAATTTTTCAAAGAGTTAATTTATAATTTTTGAAATTTCAGAATTTTAAATACTTTTTTATTTTCTAGGTTGTGCATACCGAAAAATTCATTCGCAAGGATACAAAAAAAAAAAAAAAAACCTAAAAGACATACAAAGCTATATGTTTTTTTTTTATATTTGCATGTGCTTGATTTGAACGTTTCTTATTTATAATATATATACTTTATTGTAAGACGAGGATTAGCTAACTTCAATTTTATTTTATGCACCCATTTATAGAATTTGTAAGTAAGTTTAAAGAATTGAAACCCTTGGATTTCTGCAACTGCCCATAAAAAATTGCAAATAAGATGAGTTTAATAAGAAAAAAAAGGGAATGGATAAGAATACTTTATTTATGGAGTGAATATGACATTGTTATTTTAAAAGGTGATATGATATCATATTAGTTTTTAAAAACGTATTTTAAAAAATTATATATTAACATTTCAATTCTTAAACTCAATTATTTATTTTTATTTTAGTTCTTGAAAGAAATGAATGATTTTTAAATTTTGGACAAAAGTAGGTGATAATTTATATTTTCAAACGTATTAAATTTTATTACTTTCAGGTTAAAATGCGTTTTACAATTTTAAGGACCAATTTAAGTTTTTATCCTTTATTATTGATTTAGTGAACTTAGATTTTTCGCCTAAACTAAATAAATACCTAATGTCAAAATTCATGAATATTTTATTAATAGATTTTGAAGTTAATTAATAATATATATATATATATATATATATATAAAGAATTCTAATGTATTTTAGTTAATTTTAAAATTATTTATTTTAAAGTTCTTTCTTCTTTGTATACATTCTTTCTTCAATAAAAAAATTTATAATCAGTAAAACTTGACCAAATTAGAGGTACAAGAAGTTAATAAAAACTTGACCAAATTAGAGGTACAAGAAGTTGATAAAATGTAAAATATATCTCTCCGATCAGATTTTAGAACGGATAAGTAGTTCATAAGATTTTGGTTGTTAAAGTAAGGGGAGTTAACTAACTTTTTGTGTATAGTTGATAGTTGTTGTAGTTTTGGTTGTTGATTTGATTAAATGAAGATGAGAAATCAATTATTGTGATTAAATGTTGATATATGTTGTTATATACTCTATTTATGAGTTTGAGATTGTGGAAAATTGGTTTATGGGAGTTGTTTGGAATTGGAAAATTTTCGCTCAAACGACCTATGATTGCTCAAGTGAAAGTAAGGTAGTGGGTAATAATTACCTCCACCGCGTATACTCGTTCAAGCGAAACGTTGTCGCTCAAGCGAAACGTTGTTGCTTTAGTGAAATGTTGTCGCTCAAGTGAGTGAGGAAATCTCACTCAAGTAAGAGAACTCTGAGAAATAGTTGGTCTCAGCCTCATTTTCGCTCAAGTGAAAAATTCTTGCTCAAGCTAAAACTGAATTCTCGTTCAAGCTAAAACAAAATTCTCGCTTAAGTTAGAAATTTTTGCGCATAAGCTAAAATGACAACAAAAGTGTTATTGTCTCAATTTCGCTCAAGGGAGAGGATCTAGCTCAAGCGAAAATAGTGCAAATTTAAACATGTTTTTGATGAGCTGAAAAACTGTTGATGATGATTGTTGAACATGTTGTGAGTTGATAAATGCTAAATGATGTTTTATAAGATCATGAATACGTTGATATGTTCATATATAAGAATGGTGAACCTTATGTTGTATATATGTAAATATTGTTATTGGATGGTATGTTGTTGATCTTATGCATGTTGTTAGCCTATCGAATGGGGTAAGTGGCTACTGATATAGCTCACAGTGGGATACCAGGTGTTAGTATTTTTACTGGTAAATGTTAAAAGCCTTTGGTAGGTGAGTTGTTATGGCCCTAATGAGTGTTGATGTTGTTGTTGGCCCTTTATAGGTGTTGGCCCTTTTTGAGTGTTGGTGTTGGCCCTTTTTGAGTGTTGTTGTTGGCCCATTTGGGATGTTGGTACATTACCCATGATAGTATTGTACAATGAAGAGTGGTGGTATGGATAGAGAGGTATCCCAACTTTACTGATGTCTAGTCATGTAGACAGGGCATTAGGTGGTGAGAAATTGAGGGAGACTTACGTCAGACTCTCCGAGTAGGCATACACCAAGCTCTCGATAGCAGGTACTTTGTGCACCCTGACCTTAGGTACCCGGCCGGACCACGTTGGAGGTCAGATGTTAGTCTCTAGTAGAACTTATTTACCATGAATAGAGTCTTCTGGAAAATACCTTATATTTGGTCATAACGGGAACGGTGATTGGGTATAAGGTTATGTTTATGTTGCTTGATGTTATGCCTTAATTATTGAATATGTTGGTTGTATGTTATCTTATTGTTGATATATTATGTATATAATAGTTATGAGGTAATGATGGAAGTGAGCATAATTCCAAAAGATGAGTGTAGTAGTGATGTTTTAAATTTGTTTGAAAATTTTGAAGACTTTAAACCTTATAGTTGTATAATTTTGTAATGAAAAATGTAATAAAATAATATTTTGATATTTATATTATTAGTATAATATAATTAATTTGATTTATTTTATGAGATGTTACACTAACTAAATTTATTTAAAAAAATAATATCTTTCAATAAATAAATATTTCTAACTTCACTATATGTTTTACGAGTTCATTATTATTATTATTTTACAAAAAATTTTACTTTTGGTACATTATTATTATTTTTAAAAAAAATTGTACATTTTATTAAATTGTTAAATTTCTTATATTATGAATATCATAATATTTTTTTAAAAAATTAATATTTTATTATTAAATTTTATTACAATAAATGACAAAATAAATTTAGTGTAGTGAGCCCAATTCCTACAATTTAGTAGTGTAATTTGATATTTTTAACTTAATAATAGTCTATTCTATTAAACTTTGTCCCTAAACTTTGAGATACAGCGAAATAGGAGAGACTGACCTCCCATTACTTTTGTCTAATTAAATATTAAAATGAAAGAGTATTTTAGAAGAATAACATTTTTATTATATTATGTCAAAGATGCAAATGAAAGATAGTATTGGATGTTATACCATTAATCATTACCATTTAAATTTAAATTATTCATTACAATGAAATTATTTGACATATAAAAATAATAATTATTTTAATTTATCTAATTAAAATATAAATTAATTAATTTTAAATTTTAAAAAAATTTATATTATTAAATATATTTTAAAAATACATATTAAAATAACAAGAGTTAAATATGTTTTTAATTTCTAAACTATTTGTCAAAATTGTGTTTTGTGCTTAAACAAACTTTAAATCTATTTTGTCTTTATAATTTATAAACTTATGTTAAAATTGTGATTTGTCACTGTTCTTAAAGACGTTTTTATTTATTATCAAGAATTGTCTCTACTAATTTATAAAGTATAAAAACAAAATAAGTCTAAAATTTATTTTAAGAAAAAAATACAATTTTGACAAATAGTTCAAATACTTAAAATATATTTAATCCTAATAAAAATTAAAAAAAAAATTTAAAAGAGAAAATGCCTATCCCATTTTACCATGAATTGAGTTTAAATTATTTTTGACAAGTGGTGATTGTATAAAATGTAATAATAAAATAGGTAATTGAAATGATAAACCAAAAATAATTAAGTGATAGCATATGAAATCACCATAATGTTTGGAAGAACATGTTTAAGAAACATATGTGGAATGTATGAGAATTGATTGTGGTATTTATTTATGGATTTGATTTGGTATTATTATATAGGGGCAAGACAATGTTGTAATGGAGAGAGAGTGTTGCAAAAACATATTTTCTGTGATCCTTATCCATTGAATGGTAGCCATATAATCCACTCATCTTTGGAAACTTCCACTCTTATCCTCATTCCTTTTGTTTCATCTTTTCATCTTTTCTTTTCTTTTCTTTTCTTTTCATTTCATTTCATCGTTCCATTTTCAATTCCTTCACCCATCAATCCTTCTCTTCGTCGTTATCTCTTCCCTCTCCAGTGCTTCTTGGAGTGCAGCAGGTCTCATTAGATTTCAATCCTATTAAGACCTCTCCATTATCACTATTTTAAATATAATAATAATAATAAAGAAATTATTCTAATTCCTCAACACATTTCTTCTCCCTAAATTATTCTTTTTCACCCACATTATACATAAATTTTTCTCTTGAACTTTTATTTAAACTAATTATTCTTACTTTTTAGATTAAAAGAAAAGCTAAATGAAAAATTGCATATTATTCTAATACTCAACAAATGTTAAACAAAAATAAAAATTAACATTAAATTTATATAACTTATTTAGATAAAATATCATAATTAAGGAGGGATTTTAGGAAAACATGATAAAAAAATATAGTTGGATCAGTGTTACACTAAACGGGTAAATGGGCACAAAAATGAGAATATATTCTTAAGAATTTTCCAAATAAATATTTGTTTTTTTTTTATCTCAATGAATTCGTGGAAAATGTTAATTGAACACATTATTCTTTACGTTGTCATCTTGATTTTGGAAACAAACCAACAACATATACAAAAATAGTACCAAAAAGGCCTAACTTTTTATTTATTTTTAATTCTTCACGTATTTTATTCCTGTGGGATCTAATCTGACCCACCATTAACTTGCGTGCTTGGGCCTATGCCACTGAAATAAGATAATGGTTTTCTACATTTTTATAGCTTTTTCAGGAACTCTTTGAAAAATAATCTTACAAAATCTATACAATTTATAATATATTAAGAAAACTTTCAAATTACATATTTAACCTTGTAAAATATTTATAATTTCAAAATACAATTCAAAATATACTAAAAAACTTTCTAAATACATATTTCAAAAGCATTATAAAAAAGTATATTTCATAATGAGGATTTTAAAATATATTCCAAAACATATAATTTAAAATTAGTAAAAATAACCTTGTAAAATCTTTATATTTTGAAGAAAATAAATTTAAAATATATTAAAAAAATTTAAAATAATTATTTCAAAAACATTAAAAAAATTAGAACGAGATTTCAAAATGCATTTTCAAATACATAATTCAAAATTAATTACTAAATATGTTAACTAGATCATTTCAGCACGCGCAATAACATTCCCAAAACATTTTAAAATATATGAAATGTTTAGTTTGAAAATATAAAATATACAGTATAAAATATTCTAAAATGCTTTATACGGAAGCTTTTTAATGATATTTCTCTACTGAGTTATTTCATTTGTCCAGAAAGTTTTATCCGAAAACATGAAGTTTACGAATTTGTTTTGAAAATTTATCCGGAACACATAGTGTTTTTGGATTTATCGGAAAAGATATTTTCAAACAAAGTTTATTTTATTTATCATGGTTTATTAAAAAATAACAAATTTTGGGATGCTTTTTCTCCTTTCCCTGGGGAAGCTAGGTTTTGATTCTTTTGCACTTCTGCTTACAAAATAATGATTTTATATACCATAAATAATATAATATAAATTAATGTTATAATTGTGCAATACTAGTTCAATAACGGAATTATGAGTGAGACTATAACGTGTAGATGATGACTATTATATGATCTCATATGGATAGAGATTCGAATAAGTAATACGTTATAACTCATTAATATAATGATAAATTACAAAAATTATTTATTTATATACTTGTGTTAATTTTAATATATATGTTGTAATTTTTTAATGAGATCCAATTCCTAAACTAGATAATACTTTACGTTAGATGACAAAGTAATTTAAATTTTTTTTTACACTTTTTTTATGTTTCCACTAGTTTAAAAATTTTAAAAATAATTATTTGAGTTTAATTATAGTATAGATATGTTTCTATTCTACCATATAATCTGCCTGCTATGACATCTTCTATCTTTTATGACATCTTCTACCCCACTTCATATGTAACTATAATAAAAGTAGTACATTTCATAAGGTATAAAATAATCTTATAATTAATAAAATCTATAATATTAGTGTATACAGGGTAAATGATTTATATTTACTTATAACATTAGATAATGTAAAACAAATCAATTAAAGTCTTAATTAAAAATAAATAAACAAAAAGTAAGGTTCTAATCAAAGCAGTTTCATGAAAATTAAGTTTCACTACTAAAATTACTAACATACAAAAAAAAAATAAAGAACAAAGGAAGTGAGAAATATCTTACTTTGGTTGCAGTGTAAAGATATTGCAAGATAGTCTAATACACAAACAAATATGAATTAATACTTAATCATATCCAAACATGATAAACAAATTAATTTATCCTCACTCAGAATTATCCATAAACTCAACATATCCATATCACCATCACACTACGGTAAACCTTTTCCTTTTCTTTTGCGGACCTCCCTTTGAGGAAGAAGACCATATGCAATGCATGTTGTACCCATATACACAGTATGATGGTGAATGGATGTGGTACCAATCACATATCACACTTTACCGCTAAAGCGATACACAATGATTTCACGATATGATCTCAGTTTTGATCTCACGTTATCATCTCATTTAATGATGCATGTTCACATAAGTCTAATAACTTCTTATAGACTCATACACCTTTCCATTCACCTTAATTCACTTTTACAATGACAATTACTTAACATATGACTTTTATCATAATCAGTAAATAAAATAAATATAATAATATTTAATTAATACACATTATCCTTCATTAATCATTAAAATTATATCACACTTAACTATCCTTTTCTTAGGATATTACAAGAACCCTTAGGATGCTCTAAAGAAATAAAAATATTCTCAAATTAAGAAATTACACATATTATTCTTCAATTCACATAATAAAGAGTACACAAGAATAATTAGGAATCAAATAAAAATAAAAGATGAAAACCTCTCTTTAAAAAACACACCTAAAATAAGGAATTAGGGTCAAACAATCAAAATATTATCAAATTAAGAAATTATACATATTATTCTTCAATTCACATCTTAAAGAGCATACAAAAGTAAATAGAAATCAAACAAAAGTACAAAAGTAATTAGGAATCAAACAGAAGTGAAAGATGAAGACCTCTCTTTCATAAACACCCCAGAGGGATTTCTTATTCCCCCCTTTACCTTGTTGATGTTTGAAAAGTGCTCTCAATACCCTAAAATTTCCCTTTTGTTCTTCTCCTCTTTCTTGTTAAATATATAGAGAACAAAGATGAAAAACCTCAAATCACACCTTCTATGCAAAAACTAAATATCTCCCTACTCAGATCTCGTAAAAATAATCCATCGTTCAGAATAAAAACCATGTGTGATGAACCAACTTTTAAATTTTTAGCTTGATCCAACGGTGAATAAATATGTAGTAGTGATTTTACCGTAATAGCTTTGTGAAAAAATAGAAATGAATTTCTTTTTTTTCTTTCTTTTTCTCAAAGTGTTGATGTTCTTCTGAATGACCTAAGATTTTAATATTTAATTAAATAAGATGTCATATTCTAAAATTAATTCTTTTATTATTATGAAAATGAATACTATATATTAAAATCGACCTTATAATAAATATTAAAATAATAAAAATATTAATTAAATTAAAAATTTAAAAATTTTCTAAATATATTTAATTAATCTGATAAAAAAAATTGGAGTGTTACACCTACTTGGAAAAATTATTTGCAAGTTAAGGTTTAAAGCAAATCAAATGAAAAAAAAACATGAAAATGATGACGGTTGAAATCAAAACTATTGTCACCATTGAAGTTTAGCTCCCTGATTGGTTGACTTTGGTGAGTTTTGCCAATGAGTTGTATCTACTCATCGTCATTTTTTACTTCAATATGGTGACAGTTGTGACATGACCATCATCGAACGGAAAAAATAATGATGAACTAGTACATTGTTGTATTTTGAAAATTACAACACAACAACATGCAGAATAACGAAGACTCCAAACCTGTCTTCAAAAATCATTTTTGACTATTGTTAAAAAAGTTGTATATAATAATATTATTAGCCGATTTTAATATGATATTAAAATAATTATAAAATTTAAAGTCAATTAAGTCTATTATTTACTAACATAAAAAATTTTAAAATAAAAATAATAAGAAATAATTTGTTCCAAATAGAGTGACATATAAATGAATGTTATTGTTCTATTTTAATTTAGAATAATATTATAATATTAGTTAAGTGCAGAATAAAATTTTCAAAATTCGATAACTATATGTATGAATTTAGCTAAGAAAATATATTTTTGTTACATATAGCATAAGTTAAATGAATGTTTTGTTTAATAATAGGTTTGTTTCAGTTTAAACTATACTTATTCAGTTTATGCAAAGAACAAATGATTTTAGAATTATCTAAAACTTATATGTATTTCTCCTTGTTGGATCTTCTTGGAGAGATATGTTTGAGAGATTTAAATTTGGAAAATTATCGAACCATGTTTAATATAAAATCAGCTACCAAGAAGATAGAAGAAAATAGAAGAAGATGAAGTTTCAAAAGAAGAAGACATTACTACTCTAAAAGTAGAATTTTAGATTTTTTTTTTTGTAGTTTTGTAAAAGTTTTGGTACATATTTTCTTGTAATTGTTCGATTTTGTAGACATATAAGTGGATTTATCTTTCAGCTTTAATTAAACCTCCAAATGAGTCTTATATGAGACAACCACACTCTTAAAGACGTCCAAGCATGGAAAAAGAGCATTGAGCAAGAAGTCCCACTTGAAAGAATTTCTTTGTGATGGATATTTTGGTTTGTGAGGGAAATTTCCATCTCAAGTTTGGACAACATAGTTTTAGTCCTACATCACTTGAGACATGCCACATGTTTGTTATTTTGTGTACTAGCTTATTGCTTTGGATGTCCTACATTGTTTTTTAGTCTCACATTGCTTTGACTTAGCTTTTAAGGAAAGCTAAGTCGTTTATTTGTAAAACTTTTGTACCATATACAAAACACTTTTAATTGAATGAGAATAAAATTGTTTTTACTTGTTTCTTGTTTATTTGAAAAAAGGTTACCTTTTTCTTCTAATTTCTTCTTCAAGGATTCTTCATTGAAAGAGAATCAAACTGAGTTTCTTCATAATATGAAGATGTAGAAGCGAGTTCCATCATTTGAAATCAAGAGCTTAGGTTCCCGGTCTTCAAGAGATAAGTAGTAAGTTCTTGAGTTCTTTTTTTCTCGTTTTATCTCTTAATTGTTTTGAGTATTTTAGTTATTTCTTTCCTTATATGTGTCATTTCCATACTTGTTTTTCTAACACAAAATTCATGGCTAAATTTTGATAAGTTTTGTTGTACTAGTTTGCTACTTTTGTAACAAAGTTATTTTGGTCACAAAACTCTAACTTTTGCTTTTGTGTATTATTTGGTTCTTTTTGGGTATCTTGGGAAAATATTTGGTATTCTCCATTCTCCCTAAGTGAATTGAGTAATAGTAAAGTGTTTAGACTTGTGAAAGTGTACTAACGAGCTCTTAATTGTCACCTAGACTTTCACATAGATATCCCATCTAGTTTACATTTTGTTAAGTCTTACTTTCTTAATTTTATGCATTTTACGAGTTTCTAACTCCTTGGCAAAAGTTAAGTCTCTTTTCAATACGCTTTAGAAAACTTAGAAGAAATAGTGAAAAATGGAGATGAGAAAATAAATGAGATAAAAGGAATGTTTGCTTTAACTCATGCAACAAAATGGAGAAAACGATAGGAGCAAACATGGTGAGGGATCACTCAGAAGAATAGAACATCATTCTATCTTTTACTCCTTACCAAGTGCATGTTAGGATACAAATGTGAGTTGGAGTCCCACACTAGGTAGGAATGAGAAAGCTGAACGCAATATAAGTGAGAAAGACCCATATACCATTGTATTAAGGTTTTGGGTTAGGGATGGTGTCATAAACATTTATGTGATTGTGTTTATAGTCCATTACCCTCTCTAGAATCTCCTAACAACGGACATAAAAAATTTGTTTAAATTTTATTTTAAAAGGAGTTTTTTATGTTTGTTGCATTTGAACAAATGTAAAAGATCTCTTTCACATAAGATATGATGTCACTTGACTTAAAAGAGTTCTTTTACATTTGTTCAAATTCAATCGACATAAAAATATTTGTTTAAATTTTAAGTTTGTCAACATGTATTTTTTAAATTGATTTTTTAGCTAATAGATGTAAAAAGAGTGACATTAATAATTTCTTTTGAATTAGTATTAGGATTTGATATTATGAAGATAATGAATAAAAATCAAGTGTAAACTTATATAACAGGACAAATAAGCATCTAAATCATAAAAAACCATTAAACAATATTCTAATTTTAGCAAAAAAATCTAAGTTTCAGTTTACATGGTTAAAAGTATAGTAAATAATTATATTAAGAAATAAAAACAGGAGCGACTCAAAGGTTTGGGAGGCTTAAAACAAACTTAAGAATGAGACCTTTTTATTTACTAATAAAATAATTTATGTTAAAATCTATAACAATTTTATTTTAAATTTATTTTTCAAGCTTTTTGTAATGCAAAATTATCTATTAAATTGTCGTAATTAATTTCATTTAATATTTCTTTTTCAATAGATAATAAGACCAATTGGTGTTGTTGAGACATTGTTGATCTTAAACTACATCTCTTTCTCTATTATTGCTTTCATCTATATCGTTATTATTTTGTTCATTCAAAGAGCACCCACCTATATTTTCTAATTTATTTTTTATCTATTTTTTATAATTTTATCCATAGCTCATTTTTGTTATGCAATTAAAGCCTCAATTGTTCTCTTCTTCTGGAATTTTGAATATCCTCATTCATATCTAGTTATCCATATATTTTTATATGAAATAAAAAAATTATAATATATAAAATATTACTAAAGATAAGTATATAAAAAAGAATTAGTTAAAATAATAAAACTTGGTTCTAGTTGTCAAGAAAATAAACTCGATCGTAGAGATAGACTTGTTGTATCTTGAAATCTCTAGTCTCTTTATCTTTTTTAGTAAGTGCATAAATTTAATTTCCAAATTTCAACTTTTTAATAAACCTACATAGTTTATTTTGAGATTAATAATTAATAAAACAATTAAAAGAGTTATTTTGAAGATCAATCACATAGTTGATTAGGATTTGGGATAGATGTAACATCCAAAAAAAATCTAAACAATAAATATGTATGTATATATATATATATATATATATAGATGCCAATACATAAATCCCTCTTCTTAGGAAAATTATATATCCAAACTTTAACATGCATATTGATGTCAAAATAGTTATTTTTGACTTTGAAAGAGATAATTGAAGACTAAAAATTTGAAAGAGAGAAGTCAGAGTTTCTCTAAAGTTAAGGTTGAAAAGGAGAAGTCATCGAGAGAGAAAAGAAGAAAATAAAAATAAAAATAAATTAGTAAGATAATAAAGATAAAAAAAGTTCTTAAGCTTTTTTTAACTATTAGTATTAACTAATCAATCTTTTTTACTTAAACAATTATGATTTATTGAAAAACTTATTCAATATCATTTTTAATACTAATAAAAATTAACAATTACTTATAATATTTTAATTAAAATTTGTTTTAAAACATAATTTTATAATTAATTTAATAAAAATATATTATTATTAAAAAAGGTTTTTGAAATTTTTTTTAAGACACTTAAAACAAGAACTTTACTTATTCGCACCTTTAAGCCGACCCTGAAACAAAAAGATGATAAAGAGTATTGCATGATAAGATAATTAAATTTATATTGACTTACATTTAAAAACTACATATTTTTTTTTTTCAATCTAAACCAACTTGAATATGTGATAAGGCGGGATAGTTGATGGGTTTGAACCCATTTTTTAACCCTTATACTCAACTGTGGTCATTTACACATGATAATTCTGAAACATAGATTCGGGGATTTGATTCCACGTTGTGCAATGATTGAGTGTTTCATAGTTTCAGCTTTCAACCACTGAGAACATGTCACGCACATAATTACCCAACCTAGAAAAATTCAACATTTTCTCGTGATAATGAGGAGAAATCTTGGACACGCAGTGGCGTTAGGGTTGAATCGTGTTTTCAAATTGCTGACTTTGATGGAGACAAACTAGCCACGTCGGATGTGTTTATACTCCTTTTAGCCAATTTTGGATATAGACGCACCAACCTCCCATGGGTTTAGGATTAATTACAGGGACAGTGATAGATCTCATTCCATCATTTGGTCACATCTTAACAACACGGAGAAATCTACTCCAATAGAGGATCAGCACCAAGATCTTGTTTGTTAAGCGCAATTATACATGTTAGGTTTACCTACAATATCTCATGTGTTCTTCCTAGATAAATTCAGTATCTCAAGGAACTAATTTTCTAAATACTTTGGATTCAACTAAATTATCGGATAATTTGTTTTGACCTGAAAAAATAAATTTAGCCAACAACTCTCAAAACTGTCTAAGTAATAATTTAGTTCACAAAATTGATATGGCAAGTTCATTTCATTTCATTTCTAACTCTAAAAAATAAAAGTATTTGGTGTCTGCTATTAATAGATTTTATCCTAATGTTATAGACACAAAAATTAGTTATATTTGTAATGCCAGTAACTAAATTGATTTGTAGTTGTGAAGTTAAGCATTGAATATACATTTTCTTAACATAAAGAACTAACAATAAACCAGCATCACCATTGTAATCAAACAAAAATTAAGTCTAGTAATTTAAAGAATTTATTGATGTTTTGCTCAAAATAAATGAAATATTGATTCTGTCTGAATAATGACAACGCATGTGGAGTAGTTATTTTTGAAGGCATGACACACTGGAACGTTGAAGTATAACAAAGTACGAGTTTTTTTCAAAAATCTTGGCACAATAATGGCATGAGTTTTCAAATATTGTCGGAATGGGTATGAATGAGGCATGCAGTGTTGTCGGTATCAGTACACATGCTTGCAACTGCATGAACATGTCTCTGTCTTGCTCATATTACGGCCTCTCAGCGGTGCCATAGCTTTGGCATTCGAGAACCTTTTGGTAAAAGATGGCAAGCAAAACGCAGCTGAATGAACCTGAAAGGGATACGCAACATTGAAAATTTAAGCAAAAAGACAAAAAGATTGTGTCAATTTTAGATTCTTATATATACGCATGCTTACTTCTGAGTTGTAAAACTTCAAGGGTTGCTTTGAAATGCCATAATTTTCAGGATCGATGGGGTTAATTGGATTTCCGAAGTCGACATATGGACCTTCGGTGGAGCATAGCAAGAAACCAATGACCCCACTGAAAGAAAAGAAATCAAAGATGCAACATTTGATGGACGTACTAACACAAGAACGAACATTACATTAGTTTTATTTTATGTTTGGTAAGTTTTAAAATATAGATATGATTTATAATCACACTGAGTTCCACTAAAAGAGGTGGAAAATAAAAAGAAGAAAATGGAACATGATGTTCTTTTGTGTCTACACAACAAATACTACTAAAGAAAAATAATGAATGGAGAAACTCTACTATAGTTTCTTCATTGTTACACTAAGCACCAAAGAAGGTGCGATGAACTTAGGTTAGTTATATTCTCATGGTAAGTCAAAGTCAAGCTTATTTATAATTTTATTGAATAAATTTCTTATGAAATACATGAAAATAAGAAGATATATATTATTTTTTTAAAATTTAATTTATGAATAAGTTAATTTATAAAACCTCTTAATTTCTTCATAAACTGATTTTAGTACAAGCTAAGTTAACTTAAGAAAAAAAAAATATTTAGTTTCCTATCATAAGTATTTTAGTGAAAAATTTATCAGAATATAACTTTGGTACAGAAGGTTGAATGATGCTTGCCTTGGATATGCAGGGACAGTTGTCCATGCATAATCAGAGGAACCTCTAAAAGTTTGACGACATTTGGTGAGGAGTTCTTCAATATCCAAGGACTGAAACCAAATACTCTCTGCTTGGATGCACAGAACTCCCCCAGGTCGAAGAGCCACAGAAACCAGTTCAAAGAATTCAGATTCAAAAAGCTCATGATCAGGCCCTGGAACCATAGTATATACATACATTGTTAAATTATTATGTAAATTTTTAGATAATTCTAAAATATTTTAAAAATTTCTTTTAGAAAGTTGTAAAAATTTTTAGAAAATTTTAGATAGTCTTATAGATTACTAGAAATAAAAACTCCTATAATTATAAAAAATAATCTAAAATAAAAAACATACTGCATAATAATTTTTATATATATAAAATAATCAAATTCTAAAAAATTTTAGATCAATGTAAAGAAATATCTCCTATCTATATCTATATATATATATATATATATATATGGTAACATCTCACATTGGTAATGAGAATTCAACAAAACTATTTTTTATTAAATTAACTATTATTTTATTCAAAATTTTTTTTAAATATCTCTAATATACTTTTTACTATATTGTTACTCATCTTATTAAACCTAATCATCTTCACTAAAATTCTAACATATATATATATATATAACAGTAATTAGTATTAGTTATCATTGAACAAGATGTTGTTAAGATTCAGAAGGAAAACATAGAAGAGATGAGACACACTTATTGGGTCGAAAGCATCCACTATTATCGCATCATAGGTTCCTCTTGGCACAGAATTCAAAAAAAGAGTTCCTGCTAGTTTAAAAAAAGAAACACATAACACAACTTTGATGAGAATAATACGATAATACTAAGCTATATATTTTGAATGTACCGTCTATGATATGAAGCTTGACTCGAGGGTCCTTGTACCCAACAGCCACGTCTGGGAAAAATTCTTTATAGACCTGAAATCATTAGTTAAACCCCTTTAGTTTAATTAAAGTTCTCCAGTTCACCATGTTTTGTGTAATTCATTTCCTAATTCAATAAAAAAACTTGACATGGATCTAAGTTTTATCTTATAATAATAATAATAATTTTAAACTTGAGTGCAGTTTCGTAAGTGTTATTCTGTCAAAATTGTAACTTCACTCCAATAGTGTGTACAAAATTTTATATTAAAGATTAATATAATTTGTTAAAGCGAAATTGTGATTCTAATTAAAGATTAGTACTGAGGAGTGGATATATATAGTATTATTTATATATCAAATGGACACATTAACTAGGTTAATTATATACATAAAGTAAAAGTTTTCTCTCTTGGTTAACGAAAAGGAGGTAAAACATTGTGCTTACGTCAATGAGCATTGTGTCTATTTCACATATGTCTATTTGTTCAACAGACGAGTGACGGGAAATTTCCCTTAGGATGCCACCATCTCCACCACCTATAAGCAGCACCTAAAATTGAGAAGAGAGGGGAAAATATGTTAAGAGAGGTCCATAGATTTGGTTTGACAGTCATAGCTTAATGCGATATTTAAAAGCTTATAGAAAAGTGAAATAATGAAATGATTTGAATCGTAAGACTAATTGTCTCATGCATATATATATATATATATGGAAACCTTTTTTGGGTTAGGGATAGAGCAAAGAGGAAGGTGAGTCATCATTTCTTGGTAAGCACATTCGTCCTTCTCTGTGAGTTGGAGTGCTCCATCAAGAACAAAAACCTTACCATAGGTTGATGACTGCAATGGAGTTAACATTGAAGAACCGTCAATTACACAATAAGATCAAGAACCGAGTGATCAAGAACCGAGTAATCAAGATATAATATTATGTTTTTTAACTATCATCATCACCTGAAAAACTAGCATATCCTGGTATTCAGATTTCCCTTGGAAATAAATCTTTTCTACCTTCAAGAAGTGCGCTTGTCCTATAATACATGTACACGTCAATCAATTTGGATAGCTTTACAGAAACATGCATAAATATTATATATGTAGAAACATGATGATCATCTCCAATTCTCGGTCAACAAGAACAAAAAACGTGGATTATTAAATAAGGTTGTTACAAAGTGTCTCAGCAGGAGGAGTGACACGTTTGATCCTTTTGGTAAATTACATGAAAATCAAGTACGTGAGGTTGATTACGTCGGCAATAATCTCTACTTACATTTGTTATTCCATGCGACAACATATTTAGATTGTTCTTTAAGGAAGGTCTGTGGGGAAGGGGAGGCATTAAAATACCAACAGTTTATTAACCTGATATGCATATGCATATGCAGAACATAATGACAAAAATATTATTACCCTTGCACTTGAAGCATGATCAGAAGCCAATGAAAACGTATTATGGAGGCGGGGCATGCAAAACATTTTATGACTAATGAATAATTTTTCTTTTTTATAATTATGGCATGCAATTTTTTAACATTAATAATTAATTCAAGGATATCTACAGATGCACCAAATTTACAATATTTTAAAAATAAGCTTCATAAAATTTGTTTAATTTAATTCAATAATTCCCCTGCATTTTCTCTTAATGAGTGAAAGATACATATTCATATATGTAGAACTGGATCTCAAGTGGATGGGGAATATAACACAATATATATATATATATATATATATATATATATATATATATATATATATATAACATATATGTATATATATATATATATATAATTCAAATTCATTAATGTAACCCACCTGGCCACAGTGAAGAATATTCTGAAAACCATCCTGGAATCCGTGGATGTACACGAATTTCATGTTGTCCACCATCTCCTTCATGTGTGAAACTTGGAGTAGAGAAACCAGTTTTGCCATTGCTGATGACACCTGAAGGATGGCTCTCCATCTTCTAGGATGATTGATTACTTGGACTATAAAATGTTGGCTACTTTATCTTTCTATTGCCGGTGGCTTGTTCTTTAATGCGACCAGTTTCAAAATACTTTTTCAATTTCAGAAGTCTAAATCACTATGAAAAACCAAAACGTGAGAAAAACTGTTAGAAAGATGGGAAGATATTCGGAGATCTAAGTGTGGATACTAAAAGTTGAAGCATTTTGATTATGTTTGCATATATATACATGTTTTTGCAATGATACAACAAGGCAAGACAAAAGGATCAAGATTTAAAAGGAAATTAGGATTCAACGTATCAAAGAAGAAGAAAATTAATCATTGGAGAACAGCTTTAATGACTAAAAAAGATAAACATGTCGATAAAAACCACTTGGGGCTGCTTGGTTGTTAGAAGTTTTGATAATATAGCCTATAGCTACATGTCTTGCACGATGAAGAATATTATATACAGATGTTATTTTTGGATAGAAATGGCATTCGCACTGCAATAATAATAATTGAGTTAAAACAAGGATTATATGTAAAAAAAAGTTTTTATTTTATTTTGAATATTTAATATTTTTAGGTAGAAAGCTTGGAGGTGAATATTTTTTCATTAGAGAGCCACAATCATAATGAAAGGCATTACTTATATCGGTTGTAAAGTAATTAATACAAATAAAAGTGTGCTCATACTATTAAATGGACACTTTATATCTGCTATAAAAAAAATTTCTCTATCGATTATAAATTTAACCATTGTAATAAACACAAATGCAACTAATGTAAAAATCCAGAATTCAATATTTAGAGAACTCAACAGCCTTCATGCACTCTCCCATTTTGTTCTTTGCTTTTGTGTTTTTTCCTTGTCTCCCCTTTTAAGATAAGATGTGATCATGGACAAAAAAATAAAAATACATGGGTTATAAAAGAAATTAGGAAATAAATGAATTTGTAAAATTTTAGAAGATTTTTTAATATTTTAAAGAAATTTAAAATATAGTGAAAATTTTTAAGAAAGAGAAGTAGACCTATAGACCTTATTACAAATATGTACAACTTATTTACAAATTGAGAATGACCCACGATGAAAGCAACTTGGATCTACTGATATTAGTGGAGACCCAATTTTCCTACATTTGTCTGGCTATGGTCCTAGTATTGAGTCTTTTGTTTTGGGGTCTTCCATCATCCCTTCCCTCTTGAGGAGGATTTGATAAATCTAATGTGGCTACCTCATCATCTATTCCACTTGCAAAAGGAATCAAGTTAGAAACATTAAAAGTGAGATTTACACCATAATCATCAAGCAGATCTAGCCTGTAGACGTTATCATTTATATCTTAAGGACTTGAAAAAGCCATCTCCTCAAAGATTAAGTTTGGACTTCCTAAGAGTAGGAAATATATCCTTCCGTAGGTGAAGCCAAACCCAATCCCTTTCCTTAAAAATTATCAACACACGATTTGTGGTTGCCTTTGAGGACTATCCTCAACATAGTGGACAAAGATCTATTCACTACCTCTGTTTGCCCATCTATATGAGGGTAAAAAGTGGAAGAGAATTGCAACTGAGTTCCTAGTCGTATCTAGAGTGTTTTCCATAAATGAATAATGAACTTAATATCTCTATAAAAAACTATTGTCTTAGGTGCTCCATGAAGTAGAACCACATCTTGGAAGAAGAGTCTAGCTAGCATCATCCACTTTGTGGTAGGGTATGAAATGGATCATTTTAATAAAATGATCCACTACTACAAAGATGGAATTAAAGCCCCTCTAGATTCTAGGTAAACCAAGGACAAAGTCCATACTAATATCTACCCAAGGCAATGTAGCAACAGGTAGAGGAGTGTAGACTCCATGAGGCATTATTTTAGACTTGGCTTGTAAACATGATATGCATCTAAAGTAATGTCTTTGGACATCTTTCCTCATATAGGACCAAAAGAATTTCTCTTTAAGCATACCCAGAGTTTTCTCAACTCTAAAGTGATGTTATGCAGAAACAAGATCTAAGGGGGTAGAGTGAATAGATCTTTCAAAAAATTAACTTGTTGAAAACACTAATTAGTTTGTTAAAATTTTGTTTTCTCCCTTGATTAAGAAAACTAGGATGAAGTTTACAAAACCAGTTCTTGATAAAGTGAAGAAAAAAAATTAATATATGTGCAAAGATGATTTTATACTGGTTCACTATTTTCAAGAGCTACACCCAGTTACCTAATCACAAATTAGGCTTCCACTAAACACAACAATCCTTAAAAGTAATTACAACCTTATTAATGCCTAAGAATACACCAAGAACACAAGTCTTCAACCCTACAAGACTTGATTACAACCTCTGCAGAATCCTACCGCAGACCCATTGGATAACTCTAATCTAGTAACATACACAAACAAGAAATCAAGGAACAAAGTCACCTGGGGAACATTTCAGCCCTTGCACAATTTCATATCCAAAGAATGATCTTCTATACTACTCTCAATTCACAATTGGATGATCAGAGACATAAATCTTGAATTGCCCAGTACACTTTTTTACTCAAAAATATTCTCTCTCAAAAATGTTTTTTAAAAAGTGTGTAAAAGATGCTTTTAAAATTTGTAAAATAATTTATTTAAATGAGAGAGATCTTAAAAGAAAACTAGCAGTTTTAATAAATTAAAAACTCTACTTAATCTGTTAATTTTACTTAATAGTAAAATTAATGGATGAATTCAATTTTTTAATAAACTAAAACCTAGTCTTACAACCTGAGGCAAAGATAATTAATCTATTGAATTTAATCTCAACAGATTAATAAAATGGTCTTAAAAATATTCAAGATCCTGAGTAATTTTAACACATTAAACTGATGCCTTAACCAATTAAAATAACAACTAAAGTCAAACCTTGATACTCATAAGCATTTTAACATATTAACGCCATCTTTTAATCTATTAAAAATGTGCAAATGATCAAGATAATTTTCATGATATTTTGCAGCATGAAATCCAGATTAACAATATGATCATCTAATTGTTTAAAAGAGAGAAGCTTAAATAGCAACCTAGAAGAACAAAATTACAAAGTTCATCAAATCCTTTTAAAGTCTTCATGGTTTTCATGCTTCATCATGATGGAGGTTGACTTCATCAAATCTTCAATACTCATGCAAGCAACTTCAGCTTCGTCACAAAGTGTCCCATGAGACCTCCTTCAAGGGTGATGAATCATTATTTATCCACATTTTCTTACATTTTTGTAGTTATTTTAATTATTGTTTTGTGTCTAATTATCCATTATTGGCATGTTTTTATTATTTGGACTTTATTAGGCCAGTAATTCAGATTTTTATTAATTTGAATTTATTTGTCTAATTTTCATTTGTTTTACTTTTTCAGAATAATGTTAGGGCATTTTTGGGCGTATGGAAAATATTCTGGACTTGAAGAAATTTTTGCCACGTTAGCCTCCATTTAGGATTTTAATTTCGTTTTCCCATATTTTCGTAATTTGGGCCAGACAATATTTTTTTATGAGGCCCAAGCATTTTGGGAGAGAGGGGCTGACCTAGGGTCACAAAACCCTAAGGAGAGGAAGCAGAATACAGATTCACACACAACTGTTCACGTTTTCGTCTTTCGATTTCGTTTTCTGTCTTTTTGATTTTAGCCTTTAGTTTTCTATCCTTTGATTTTCGTTGAAATTCCACGGAGGGCTAATTTTCAGAGGTTGATTTCCTGAGTAGATTGCTATGAACTTTGAGGTTTAATTCACGTTTTCCCTTTGTTCTTCTTGATTCTCCATCTTCTAATCTCTGTGCTTATATTTTCGTTTATGCTTAATGAATATTGTTTTCACAGTTTGCTTAATTCTGTGATTGATTAAAGATTGGATTATGTATACGTTTGCTTAATTCATGTACAAAATTCTTGGGTTAATCTTCGCTTAGTTGATTGATTTGGGTTGGAATGAGGATTAAGATGAACAAAGTGCATTTTTTGTGTGTAACTAGGGATAAGGGAATTTGCAATTGAATCAGGGAATCAATCCGTTCTTTTATAATTGTTTACATTTTGCGAAATCATTCTATATTTTAATTTAATTATACAAATATGTTCAAACCCCCCTACCTTGTCTGTACCATTCACGCATTGATCCTTAATCTTTTTCCTTAACCACGGTCCTTGGGAGACGACCTAGGGATCACTTCCTAGTATTATATTTTAATTATTTATTTGACCGGATACGACTTTAATAATGGGTCTCCTTCACAAGGATTTTTCTATGTGAATCTTTGGGTATACAAAATTTGCCTTCTTTAAAAAGGTACCCCTCAGACACAGAACTCACCTTGTGGTTTATTAAGAAACAAGTAGCAAAAGTGGTGGAAATCAAACCAAGAATTTGGGCACCAAGGGTTGCAAGTAGTGTGTGCTTCCTGAATAAGGCATCAACCACTATATTAGTTTTGTCCTTCTTATCTTTGTTCACATATGGAAATTATTCTAAAATTTTTACCCATTTCACGTGTCTCTTGTTTAAATTATCTTGGTCCTTCAAATATTTAAGCAACTAATGGTCACTATAAAAGACAAAATCCTTGGACACTAGATAGTGTTCCTAAGTTTGAAGGACTTGGGCAAGAGCATATAGCTCTTTGTTATAGGTGGGGTAGTTGAGGGAGGCACCATGAAATTTTTCACTAAAATAAGAAATGGGGCATCCTCCTTGCAATATAAGACCTCACTTATGCCTACTCTTGATGTATCACATTCTAGCTTAGAGATTTTGGAAAAGCCAGGTAAAGCTAGAATGAGAGCGTTAATGATTTGGTCTTTAAGCCTTTGGAAGGCTTGTTCATGTTTCTCCTTCCAACAAAATGTGACATCTTTTTTCACTATCTTCATTGAGTGGTGAAGCTAGAGTGGTGAAGCTAGACTGGAGAATTTAGGAACAAACCTCTTGTACAAACTTGTTAATCTATGGAAGCTTGTAACTTCTCCCACATTTTGTGGAGTTGGCCATTCTTGGATGGCTTTGATTTTCTTGGGGTTCACATGAACCCCATTTTTGTTAACTACAAATCCTAAAAATATAATACTATCTACAAAAAAGGTGCATTTATCAACATTTTCAAAAAGCTTATTCTTCTTGAGGATTAACAAAACTTCTCGCAAATGCTTTGAATGCTCCTCCATATTCCTACTGTATACTAAAATGTTATCAAATTAACTACATCAAACCTACCTATTAAATCCCTTAAGACATGATTCATAAGATGCATAAAGGTGTTGGGTGCATTAGTGAGCCCAAAAGGCATCACTAGCCATTTGTATAAACTAAAGTTGGTTTTAAAAAATGTTTTTTACTCGTCACTCTCTTTAATCTAAATTTGGTGATGACCACTTTTTAAATCAATTTTGGAGAATAATAAGAACCCATGCAACTCATCCAACATGTCATCAAGTCTAGGGATTGGGTGCTTGTATTTAATGGTGATGTTGTTGATGACTCAAAAGTCACAAGACATCTTCTGTTTCTCTTTTTTCTTGGGAACCAACAAGACTAGTACAACACAAGGACTGAGACTTTTCTGAACTTAACCCTTATCCAAGAACTCTTAGACTCAAGACTTTATCTCCTTGGTTTCTTGAGGATTTATCATGTATGTCAGTCTATTGGGTAGACTAGCTCTAGGAACAAGATCAATTTGATGCTCTATCCCCCGAAAAGGTGGAAGTCCTATTGGACCTTCACTAGGGAATACAACATTAAATTGCTTTGAATATTTTGAACAAAAGGTGGTAATTTCGTAGCCTCAAAGGTCGTGGCAATGCATGCAAGTGTTTCTTTAAAAAGGAGGAGTTATGGAGATTGTTCATGTATGAGAACTTGTTTGAAGTTGTTTTCCAAAATGTTCTCTTGATGAATGACCTTATGGAAAGGAACACTAAGCTCTCACACCTCTTGTTCCTCTTTAGTGACCATTTTTGGGCTTTGTAGACTTTTTCTTCTTCTCTCTTTGCTTTAATTTGTACTTGATCCTCTACCACTTGTGCAAGAGTTAGAAGATGAAGTACAAACTTCTTCTCCTTATAGGTGAAGGTTATCTCATTGTTGAGATCATTGTGCATGATTTTCTTGTTAAATTACCATGATCTTCTCAACAAGATGTGACAAGATTCCATGGGAACTATGTCACATAGGACATAGTCTTCACGGTTCCCTATGGATAGTTTGACCTTCATCTATTTATCCATTGTCATGTCACCATCTTCATTAAGTCAATGATGTTTGTAAGATTTTAGATGGGCCATGACAATGAAATTTAACTTATCAACCAACCTAGTGCGACAGTTGCAACAAGACCCATTGTCCACAATGAGAGAACATATACTATTCAAAATCTTACATCTTATAGGAAAGATGTCTGTTTGCAAAAGGTGTTCGGGATTAGGTTGATTGTTAAGGAGTCTTCTTATGATAAGTTCTCCTTCACAAGGAAAGGAGTCATCACTGCATTTTCTTTCTCAACCTAACTTTCACTAATAAGCTCCTATTGGCTACTATATTGGTCAACACCTTGAAGAAGCAAGGTCTTAGTGGGGCATTGAGCTAACACGTGTTGATGAAGAAGATGGATTTTTAGCTAAAACAAAAGGATAACTATTTTGATGATGATGACTTTTACAAATGAAGGTGTTGAAGCACGACTTAGCCTTAACACCAAAAAATAATCTTGAACTCTTGTGAAAGCATATTAAGAGAGTTTTCTAAGTTTATTTCTTGCATGTAATGTTTGAATGAAAAGTTGAAAACCCCTGCAAGCAGTCAAACCTCACTCAACCTTGGAGAAGTTTACGCTTTTTGTCAAAATCATTTTCTTTTCAAATAATCAATTATCATCTAGAATACTCGATTATTTGTTTCGAAATAATTGGAAAGGGGTCTAAGGTTTCATATTACCATAGAGAGATCAAAGTGAAAATTGTTCTGCTACTAGGGTTCAAATTTTTTTTATCCTTTGTGTTTGTTCAAAGGAGGTCTTCATCCTTTGAAGTTTGTCAAGGGAGGTGTTGGTTCATCTTTTATGATTATTCAAAGGAAGCATTCATCCTTTGTTGTTATTGAAAGGAGGTGTTGGTCATTCCTTGTGGTTGTTCAATGAAGGTGTTTGTTCATCTCTTGTATAGAGGTGTTACTTCATCCTTTGTTCTATACAAAAGATGTGTCATTGTTAATCTTCCTACTATCATACTCATTTCGCTACTTTGTAATTTATGAATTTTATTTTTAAGATAGTTAGTAGAAATCACTTTCTTTGAGGTGATTGAACACTGGACGTAGGAGTCTTTTGATCTGAACCAGTATAAAAACTTGGTTTTTATTCTCTCTATCCCTACTCTCATTTATATTCAACTTTTTCTACTATACCTGATTATTTGATAAAGCGAATCTTAAAATAACATGGGTGCTTGTTAAACTTTGTTTTAACAAGATTAATTTTTTGAAAAGGTTAAAATTTTATCAAGTAACCAATTCACCACCCTCGTGGTTTGTTGCATCTGCTTGTAATACTAATAATGTGGCCTCAGCCTAAGCATTTAAAGCACTTGATATCACTAGTGCGAGTGTGCGAAGATGTTCTCTCTTTATCCTTCTCTCTGCTAGGCTTTTGAGAGGTTTTTCTTTAGATTTCTCTATAGAAAACTTCCCTCCCTCTTGTAGTTTTTCTTGGGATAGGAGTTAGAGTTGAAACTATCCTTTTTAAAAGATTATTTCCTTAAATTTTTTTCTTTTACCCTTATGCACAATTGCACCAAGTCATTCAAGTCTTGGTAAGGTAGAAGTTTCATGTTATTTCATTATCTCTAGGTTAATCCCACTCAAACCTAGCAATGGTCATATGCTCAACTTTCCTAATCTCGACCCTCATCATGTATAGCTCCATATTTTGCCTATACTCTTCGACACTTAAGTTCCTTTGATGGAGTCTTTGGAGTTTAACTATAAGCTCGCAGTTATAATATGAGGAAACATGCCTTCTTCTCAAGGTGCTCTTTAAACCATTCTAGTATAGAACTAGAGGATCATTGTGTAAGCATCATTCCTTTTCAAGGGAAGTCCACCAATACATGGTCTACCCTTAGAAGCTAAGGGTAGCTAAGGAAACTTTCCTTTCCTCACTAACTTGGTTGCAAGAGAATAATTGTTCTACCTTCATCTCCCAATCAAGGTGAACCTTTACATCATCCTTTCCATGAAAGTGAGGAAGGGTGACCCTATACTCCTTAGGTTGATTTTCCCTTCGATGTCTCCTAGGTGGGGAGGTTGATATTATTCATGGATTCCTAAACTTCTCTCTCCTTTATTCTCAATTGACTCACTCACTTGAGTATAATTGCTTCTACTCTTATGAGACTTTATTTTACTTTTTACTTTTTCTTGATTTTGTTTTAAAACTCTAAGTTCTTCCTTTATGATTACAAGATTAGCTTCTCTTTCAATATTCTTTCTTTTTCTTTTTGTAAAGTCTTTTGTTTTTGCCTTAGTTTTAGTGATTTAAGATCTCCTACTAGTTGTGAAAATCTCTTTGGAGATTAGCTTGAATCACTATCACTATGGATAGAGGTATTCTTAGACATTTTAGAACAAAAGTGTGGATGTTATTGTTGGACTTGAAGAATCTTTAAAGAATTGAAGACTTGGTTTCAAGTTAACTTGATGTCTCCAACCACTTTGATGATGAAGATGATGATGCTTGAAGAATGAAGATTTTATCTTAGGATTAGAGTGTCTTAGGATGTGGGGTAAGATGCATTTCATTTAATCTTGGACTTAATCTTGTGTTTTAAAATGTTTTGAAATGTTTTAAAAGTTTTTACTATTTTTCAACTCATTAAAAATGTGTTTTCAGTCAGTTAAAATGTTCTTAGTTTGATGGCCAAGTCAATCTTAAACATTTTAACTAGCTGGTATGATTTTCAGTTAATTAAGTTTCTGAAGTGGTGTTTTAAAAGTTTTGCTCTGGCTGATTTCAGCTAGCTATTTTTCTAAATTTAAATAAGCTAAAATTCTGGAGCTGTTCTTAAGAAATCCAAGCTCTCTAGAAAATCTGGTTGATTCGCATTTAAACAGGCTAAAATCACTTAAGGATTTCCCTTTAATGATTTCCATTAATTTAATCGTGTTTTCAACTGACTGTTTTCAATTTTCAGATTTGGGGTGCTCTCTGGAAAATTCATTTTAATGAAAACAACTAGCTAAATCGCGTTTCAACTAACTAATTTTATCAGTAACAACTTTAAATCATTGAACCAGTTCTGTTTTAAATACTTGGAGTTTTAAAGAACTAGGCAACGAAACAATTAAAGAAAAAACCATTGTTCAGAAAGACTTTTCAAGTGTTCTAAATCAATTTTTGAAATCAATCAAGGAGTCCAAGATCAAATTGAATTGAGAATCTCTCCATAGAAAGTCATCACCTGAATTTTGTCCTGTTTCATTTTCTGCAAGTGATTATCATGTGAATTCATTCCATAATCTTGTGTAATCTTGTACTAGGTTTGTTTCTTCTTAATCAGGGTGATTAAGGTGTTCTTATAATAGGGTTTTATAAGGGTATACAGATCTTGTAGGGTTCAAGATCAAGTGTATTGTTCTGGTTTTTAGTTTTTCATGTAGGGTTCACGTAAAAACTAAAATCTAGTGAATTGCTTTGATTTGGGTGTTTAGGAAACTGGATGTAGCCTTCATTGGAAGGTGAACCAGTATAAATCTCTTGTGTTGATCTTCTTTCACTGCTTCTTTAAATTCTGTAATCGATAATTGAATTGCTAATTGAATTGGATATATGACACATTGGTATAAGCATTTCAAGAATCTTTAAAGAATTGATTTTCACCTTCATTTACAATTTTTTTTTCAGAAATTGGCCAAGGATTTCGAAAATCTTTTAAGAGTTTAATTCACCCCCTCTTAAACTCAACCATTTATTCTAACAACACTAAGTAACTATTGCTAACCTTTGGAACTTGCCAAGTTACTATACCTAATCGTGTTAAGCTAGAAGACTAAGCGTGTTCCTATGTCAAGGTCTAGGTGACACCTTTTTGACCTCTTAGCATGCCTTCACAACACTACTACAAAAGTATTGTTCGACGTCAGTTCCTCGGAACATAGACATAGAAAGAAACATGGTGTCATACGTGTAAATTTTTGCAAGTTTATTAATTCAAAGTAAAATTACGTAGAAACTGACGTAGATAGTGAATTAAAACAATTAGGGTCATCTTCTTCTTCCTCACTTTTGCAATGCTTAAAGATAACAAAAAAATTCGTACCTGTAGGTAAAATTCATAACGAGTACTAAATGAATATCTTTAATAGAAATGGTTACAAATATTTTAATTACCCGCTTGTTGACGGGGCAAATACGAGTATCATGGTTTCTGACCTGCAGAGACCCGCTACCCACTAATTATTATTAATATTTTTTATTTAAATAATTAAAAAAGTCAAGTTATTAAAATAGTTATTGGTGAAAGAAATATTAATATTTTAAGGATTGTTTAGAGTTTAATTTCTCTATGTATATTTTTTTTATTTATACCTATAAAATTGAAGTTGTTTCTAAAAAGATTAATTTTTTAAAACTTATACTTTATAACCCAACTTATTTAAATATATCTTTTAGAAAGATTAAATATATTAGACAAATATTTTATTATGAAATTTTATTTAAATTATATTTTAAAATTAATTTTTTATCTGAAATTATATTTCAAATAATCTTGTTTAAAAATAAAATAAAAAAATTTAAAAATAAAATAAATATTTGCAAATATGTACAAGTATAGAAAATTTGTAGGTATAAAAAAATTCGTGGATATTTCTTTCACGAATACATCGATAACACATAGATTTTTTTAGGTGAGGCGGGTAGTGAGAAGGCACTACCTGCGTCCGACCCAACCTCTTGTTATCTCTAGTTGCACTTTTCTCCCTTCCCTTTCCTTCATCGGATTTTTATGTGATTCTATTCTTCCACTTACTGCCACCACGAGCTAGTTGTTGCCACTACGAGCCACCTGCTGCCACTATGAGCCACTAGTGCTAACACGAGTCGCCCTTGCCAACAAGAGCCAATGTAAGCCCTCGCCACTAGGTAAGTTCCCTTGCTCTTGACTCTTGATGAAAATGTATATATTTGGTGCAAGGTTGTAATATAGTCCTGTAGGTATAGGAATTACCTTTAAGGTCCAAAAGTATAGGACCAGAGGTTGAAATTTGAGAGTGGTTTGAGTTGCTTAGTCAGATTGCTTATTATTAATACAAATGAAATAAATTTTCATTAGAAATTTAATTAAATGATTAATATAGTATTAATCGTTTGATCTTTTTATTAACCCTTCAATTGTAATGTCATATTAGAAAATGAATTGAAGTTGGATAAATATAAGTCACATCTCAGAAGAATACAAGAATGGAGTTGAAGAATTTTTTAAATTTTCCGAACGAAATGGATCGAACATGAAAGGAAAATTGTATTACCCTTATGTTAATTGTATTAATGGGAGAGTACAAACCATAAACATAATACGAGAGCATCTTATATGTGATGGGATCATGAAGAATTATATGGACATGGCATTATGAAATGATTGATGTTCCAGCTATATCAGAAATTAAGGAGGAGAATGTGACTATGGAAGATCAAATAGAGAACATGCTTCGTGATGTGGGTCAAGAGAGGTCTGTTCGAGCACATGCACTTATATATGACAGATTGAAGACTGATTCGAAGACAGATTTGCATCCCAAATGTAAAACTTTCACACAATTGTCATGTGTATTAAGATTGGTCAATTTGAAGGCAAAATATGGTTGGAGTGATAAAAGCTTCACTGAATTACTAGAAGTTTTGAAGGATATGCTCCCAAATGATACCAGACTATATTCAAAGGATATGTTTCCAAATGATAACACCTTACCAGATCGTATGTATGAAGAAAAGAAGATACTTTTCTAGATGGATTTAAAATATAAATAGATACATGCTTGCCCTAATAATTGTGTATTATAGCAAAAAGAGTTTGAATCTCTACACAAGTGTCCAACATGTGGTGTATCATATTACAAAGTGAAGGATAGGGATGATACTGGTGAAGAGGGTGATAGGGTGATAGAAATGGACCTTGTGCAAAAGTTATATGGTATCATCCAATAATTCCAAGATTTAAGCAATTTTTTTCTGATGAACAAGATGCAAAAAAATTTATATGGCATTCAAATGCAAAACAAAAAGGTGATGGACAACTTCGTCATCTTGTTGATTCTCCACAGTGGAAGAAAATTGACCGTCTATTTCCAAGTTTTGGTAGTGATGCAAGAAACCTTAGACTTGGACTAGCTACAAAAGGAATGAATTTTGGTAACTTAAGAAGTAACCATAGTTCATGGCTAGTTTTACTAGTGATTTACAACCTTCAACTTTGGTTGTGCATGAAACACAAATATGTTATGTTATTTATGATGATTGCAACTCCTCTAGTATTACTTCTCATGATCCGTTTCTTTTGTTATTATCCCCTATAGTTCTTCAACAGTCCTACCACATTGTCAAATTGCTTGTCTTGACCTGTTCAACTAGCTTAACCTTCTTCCAAAAATTGATGCAGTTGACAATAGATATTCAAGGCTTTAGTATACTTACCTATGAAAATCCTTGATGCATTTTGACGGCAATTGGCACACAAAAGGATACAACCATTGATTATTCGAATTGTTTCCATGTAATTTCTTTTTGTACACTTATTTTCAACACCTCTATTGCAAATATCCTACAAGAGCAAAATATAGGCAACAATGTTTGATACAAGCAAAACCTTATTATCAGGTGAAGAAAGGTTGTATATATACAATACACACTTGACTATACCAGTTCACCCTACAACATGCAAGTTACACATACATACATCTATTATAGACTTCACAATATAGGCAGTTTCCATAAACCCTTACGTAGTTGTGATTCAACCCATTACTACCAACATCGCCATAAAATGTTCTAGTACTGTACTCTATTACTCTTTGACAATGCGAAGGGTATAACTTCACCTAAGGAACAATTTAAGTATTAGCTACCAATATAATTAATAGAACATCAAATTTCACATTGTCGAAGTGTCAATCCCATTTACACCCTCCCTACATCTAATCCCAATAGTCTCATTGACACGATAATATTATCATGTGCACCCATTTTATCATAAACCACATCAAGTAGCATGATTAACATAATCCATGTTCAACAACATGCTTACATCCTACGATTGTAAGTTATCAAATGAGTGTTTATTTGTTGGAAAGGTGTAGTATCACTAGTCTTTTAAAAAATTTCAAAATATTAGAAGAAAAATTAAAGTAAGTCTTGCTTGTAGATATGGTTTTTCGTCATCTTGGGAGCTTTCTAAAACTCCTTTAGTTTTCGCACAAATATGAGCATGTATAAGATACTTAGTACAAACTGTTATGCAAAAGAGATTCTTATGAATATTTATTTCTTAATGATAATCATCTTTTAAAACCATTAAAAATTTGTTCAAAACTAGTCACATTTAAACAAATTATAAAACAAATTTAGAGTATTTATTAAACACTTTTAAAATATCTAAGATTTTTTGTTCTTCAACATTTGTTTACTCTTATACAATTTGTAAAAATCTTTATTATATTGACATTTCCTTTTATGCTAGAAATTCAATTGAATATAGTTGTAGTGATGCAAAGCTTAAACAAACATTTTCCTTTCAATAGGTGTTTCTCCTACTAGTTTCATCATTCATGAAATTTTTATTCTTTATTTATGTTGGGTTCAATGTCAATAACCAAGAGAAAAATATAAAAACAATAAAGAAGAAAGAAACTGAATTATATTAACAATTTGAGATACACAGATTTTTCTTGAAACATTTAAACAATGATCACATTCTATGTCCCCTAATAACTCTATTTATAAAAATATATAGAGCTAACAAACAAACAAAAAACTATTAAAGTAGTTACAACAAAAACCATACACTAAACCATTTGACAATCTAGTGTCATAAGACGGTCTAACTATTCTAAACTACCAGACGATCCCTGGTAGACAATCTTATATGCTCTTCATCTGATGATCATGATTTAAGAATCTAAACATCACAATTCTCTACCTAGACTCCAAACCATGAAAGAGCATCTAAGTCATCTTCTTTATCCACAAACAAAAAATTGATAGCCCCAAGCAACATTTGAACTTTGACCTAGGTAAGGACGTTGTAAAAACATCTGCAGGATTCTCCTCCAAAGTTAACGTCTCTTACAAAGTGTAGCCTTATGTTAATTAATTTAGGTCTCTCATGGTAAATATGATGATCTACTAAGACTATAACACTCTGATTATCATAGTGAATAGTCACAAACTCTTGCTTAATGCTTAGTTCTGCTATCATTCCCTTCAACCATAGAGTCTCCTTCACCCCCTCTATGAGTGCGATATACTTCGCTTTGGTAGTAGATAAAGTCACAACTAATTGCAAACTGACTTTCCAACAAACTAGAGTTACAAACAATGTGAACACATACCCATAAGTAGACCTTTTGGTATCAACTTTCCAAGATAATCAACATCCACAAACCCCTTTATAGCAGCTTCACTATGGGTAAACCTTCTATACACTAGATCAGACTCTACTGTTCCATTCAAGTATCTCAACACCTATTTCAAAGCCTCCCAATGAGCACGTTTAGGATCTTCCATGAATCTTCTAACATCACTAACTACATGTGCCAAATTCGGTCTGCTACACACCATCCCATACATGATACCCCCTACTTCATTAGCATATGGAATAGTCTTCATCACTCTTCTCTCTTCCTCTAAGCTAGGAACTTGGGAATTTGAGAGCTTTGTATGGTGTCCCAAAGGTGTACTCACAGGTTTGGATTCATGCATCATAAACCTTTCAACAACCTTCGTGACATACCCTTGATAAGATGGACGCAACACTCCAATCGTCTGATCCCTTTGTATGTCCATCCCAAGTATTCGCCTCGCGGGACCAAGGTCCTTCATTTTAAACTCTGATCTTAATTTTTTTTTAGCTCATCTAAATCATTTTTATACTGGTTTCTAATAAGGATATCATCTACATATAAAAGCAAGAACAACATAGACCTTTCTTCTCTTTTTAGCATGTAGACGCAACTATCATAACTGCTCCTTTGAAACCCTGTCACTTTGAGGAAATCATCAAATCTTTTGTACCACTACTTTGGCTTTATTTCAAGCCATACAGTGACTTCTTCAAGAGACACATCTTTCCTTCTTCTTCAACAGACTCTTCCAGTTGTTGCATATAGATGATTTCTTTAAGGTTTCCATGCATAAATGTTGTCTTCACGTCTAATTATTGTAACACCATATTGTATCGGTTAACAATCGACATAAGAATCCTTATCGAACAATGTTTTACCACGGGTGAGAAGGTTTCATTTTAATTTATTCCCTCCACCTGTGAAAAGACCTTCGTCGCCAGTCTCAACTTGAACCTTTCTTTCTCCACACTTGGTATCCCTTCGTTCTTCTAGAATGTCCACTTGCATCCAATCACCTTCTGATTTCGTGGTGGATAAACAAGTGTCCATGTGTGGTTCTTCTTCAGTGATTCAAGTTCTTCTTCCATGGAAGGTTGTCATCGTTGTCCTTTTATCCCCCTGTTGGCTCTTTGAAGCATTTAGGCTCTAAACCTTCTAGCTCTTCACCTCAACCAACGCATAGCAAATCAATTCAGCATATCCAAACCTCTTTGTAGGTTGGATTATCCTCCCATCCCTATCAAGCATAAGCTGATAGCTTGAATCAAGATCTGCACATTTTGGTCTTCTTGAGTAAGAGGTAGAAGGTCGTTCTCCATTGTCTGATGTCTCATCGTCTGACACGCTTAGATGGTTTAATCCTGCTAGACAATCTAAGCCTCCTAGATGGTTTGTTCCAGCACTAAAAGATTCCATCTCTACATGAATTTTCTCCTTGCCTTTCTCAGGATCTCTACACATCATAGGCATTCGAGTCTCATCAAATGTGACATCCCTACTAAAGAAGCCTATAGCTTCACCAGGTTCCAACCTCTGCAACTTATACCCCTTCACTCCTTTATGAAAATGCACCTCTCAAACCTCTTATTTATCCTTCTTTGCATGTGCAACTGCCAAGGCGCTGAATATCCTCAGATTCTCATAATTTGTTGGCTCCCCACTCCATATCTCCATGGGAGTCTTAAAATTTAGGGTAGACGGTGGACACCTATTTATCAAATAAACTGCAGTGTTTGCAACTTCTCCCCTAAAGGTCTTAGGTAAGTTAGCTCTTAACAACATATACCTTACCCTCTCCAAAATGGTTTTGTTCTCCCTCTCAACAAGGCCATTATGTTGTGGTGTACTTGCAACTATCTTATGCTTCCTTATACCTTCTATTTTATGAAACTTGTTAAACCGCTAAGAGAAAAACTCTTAGCAGAAAAACTCCAGTCCATTATCTATCCTTAGCACTTTCAATTTGGTTCCTAGTTGGTTACTTACCATGGTGTGCCACTCCTTAAATCTCTAAAAAGATTCATCTTTGCTTTTCAAGATATAAATTCACACCCTTTGTGAGTAATCATCCATGATAGAAAGAAAGTAAGACGCTTCTCCATGACTCTTTACTCTCGTTGGACCCCAAAAGTTCGCATGAGCATACTCAAATGATTTATTGAAAACCTGCTTACCAGTCTCAACTTCAATATATGACACTTTCCCAGTAAGCAGTGATCACAAAACTACAATTCCTCCATTCTGTCCCAAGCAACTTCTGCTTGCTCAACTCCACCAAACCACTCTTACTTATATGTCCTAGTCTCAAATGTCACAACCTCGTCTTATCTTGCATCGTCTGACTAGCCACAAATGCATGCACAATCATTGTAGAACCTTTTAGCAAGGACAAACCATTCTTCTTCACCCCTTTAGCAAATATAGACGCTCTTTCTAAATCTTTATCACTCACTATTCGATCTTGATTGTCAAACCCATGAGATCAAACATATTCATTGACAAAAGATTCCTCTTAGCTTTGGAACATACCTCGCTTCTTGCAACAAAATCTCCTAATTGTCAAATGTCTTCAATCTGATTGATCTCATGAATTGCACCTTACAGGCTATATTGTTTCCAAGAAGAACTACTCCTCCTTCCAGCGGTCCTATGGTTTTGAAGAACTCCTTCACTAGATATATGTGGTAGGTGCACCCTAAATCCATGATCCAACTCCTCTATGTATTAGACGTTACGCTACTAGAAAACTTCTTTATGTTAAACTTGGTGACCACTTAAATCTTGCAATTCTTTTCTTTCCTTTCTTGTTCCTACAAACGACGCTAATTGTTAGATTCCTCTTGAACGAAATTCATATAAGAGACCTTGATACCACCTTCAATCGAAAATCTTAGGGCAATGAATTTATGGGTCTATCTTCTTATATATTGCTCATCTTGTTTATCTTCACCCAATGTAAGACTCTCAAACTTCTACACTTAAATTTCTCACAATTTCAATGGAGACAAATATCTCACAATACAAACCAAAAGTAGGGACCATAACTATATAATACACTTTTGACATTTTTAAGGCTATAAGACAATTTTTTATATAACGATTAAAAATAAAAATAAAATGTTACATTATAAAATATAGATAGAATCTTTAATTATCTTTGAGATATGTCATTTATATATTTAAACAAAAAACACCCTCAACAACAAAATGCTTACATGTAAAAGTAAAAAATAAATCAATCATAAAAAAAATCAGAGTTAAGTGCAATCAAATTCTTACATTTAATAATGGAGAACATATAATTTATATGAATATCTCTCAGCATAAGGATCATCATATAGAGTAAACTTGAGTTCTGTTTCAATAGCTAACTAGCTTTAATCTTACTTTGTAAAGTAGCATCTGAAATGAATATTTTAGTATGACAACTAAAAATGAGCAACACAAGGCACGGATTAAGCAGGGACATAAGATGAAGGTAGGTTGCTATATTTATCCACGTTCTTTTCTGATTTAAGGACCCAGTTTCCCTCCCCCACTTTTTTGGAATTCTTTTCTCTCTCTTCCTTGGTGATTTTCCGAGAAAGAGAATGTTTGGTCCGTATTGTGGCATTATGATGTGCAAGATGTGGGGTTGGTTGGTTGAATGGTAAGGAAAGAAGAAAAGAAAGAGCAACGATGAGCAGCGATTTCTATCGACTGGCAGTTTCATCTCACTTCAGCAGTTTCCCGAAATCCTTCTCTCTGCGAAAGAAAGTTCCATGGTGGTACCAAATCCTAAACCCTCGATCGAAGTTCGTGGCGAAATGGAACCGAACGTTCCTCTATGTCTGCATCGCAGCGCTCTTCCTGGACCCTCTCTACTTCTATTTCCCCATCACGGGGGACAAGGCCTGCATGCAGACCGACCTCGTCCTCGGAGTCTTTGTCACCTTCTCGCGCACCGTCGCCGACCTCTTCTTTCTGTTCCACATGGTGCTCAAGTTCCGCACCGCCTATGTCGCTCCCACCTCTCGCGTTTACGGCCGCAAAGAACTCGTCACGGAGCCTCGTGAGATTGCCTCACGCTACCTCAAATCTGATTTCATTATTGATCTCCTCGCCACCCTTCCTCTTCCTCAGGTAATTACTTTATTTTCCATTCTCGTATTCTTTCAACTTATTCACCTCTGTCATGTCTATTTTTCTGTAATTTTTCTTAGTAAAACAATGCCCATTGCTATGTTTTATGATTGTGCATAATTTTTATAAGAAATTTATATGGAGGGTTAACTCAATACAAAGAGTCATCTTTAATTATTAGAATACAATTAAGAGGTGTTATTGAATTTAAATACAATTGATAATTATCAAGTGTTTGTTATAATGGTATACTATGTAATCAATACCAAAAGTGTATAAAGACATGCTAAGACATAGGAAAGGAAGAAGGAAAATAATGAGTGATATAGTTAGAGGGTCGGAATACTCTTTGACTATAACATTTTGGCGCCGGGAGACTCGGTGAAACATTTCCCGATGCCCTTTTTCATTAAGAAAAAAAACTCGTGATCATAAAAAAAGAAGAAGAAGAATAGATGCTACAAAATCACGTTATGGAATAAAGACATGGTGATGAAGGAAATCGCATTAGGAAACATGTAAATGTCCACAAATGGGTAAGTACAAGTGTTTATACAATTTTTAGATTTTAAATTACTACTTCAATTCTATAAAATTAATATGTAAAAGACTCATAATTTTGTATTTATATATTTAATCAATATAACATGGATGATTGCAATAATTTTGGATGTAAAATAAATAAATAAAAATTGTGATAGAATGTTTCTACAGTTTGAGAAAGAGTCACAAAGCACGACTACAGGTTGACCATTTCGTGACCGAGAGTCACTTAACAGTATAACGAAGAGTCATAAGGCGATTACGGGTCGACCATTTTGTGACCGAGAGTCACTCAATAGTATGACGAAAAGTCATAAGACAACTATGGATCGACCACTTCATACTCAACAATATGATGAAGAGTCATAAGACGACTATGGGTCGACCACTTCATGACCTAGAGTCACTCAACAGTATGACGAAAAGTCATAAGGCGACTATGGGTCGACCATATTGTGATTGAATATCGCAGGTGAATACCAAAAACTGAGTAAGTGTCATAAGTTGATTTTTTTGCATAAAAAATATTTAAGATGCAATAAAAAAAATCGGAGTATTAATATATAATGATAGGCGGACTACAAATATTTTACTACAAATCAGCGTATTTATAACACAAATCAAGATAGTTAAAAGAAGAAAAATTAAAAAGAAAATGAAGGATGTTTCATGGAGTTTATCAAGAATCCACCAAATATTTTCCATCATCATATACCATGTTTGGTGGTGGTGATAGTTGGGATCAAATTTTTTAAAGACAGTTAATATTCTATAACTTGTTTAGTGTATTTCTACTATTCTTTTTATATATTATAGGTTTTTTATATTATTGTTATTTTAAAAAAATTATGATTATATGCTTTAACCTCTTAGCTTGATGTTGAGGCTAAGAGGCTATGTGGTAGTAGGTTTGGATGCTGAACAGACAATTTAAGTCGTTATTAAATTGATGTATATAGAGAATTAACTCAATACAAAAAGTCATCCTTAATTATTAGAATACAATTAAGAGGTGTTATTGAATTTAAATATAATTAATAGTAATCATATATGTGTTATAATAATATACTAAGTAATCAATACCAAAGGAGTATAAAGGCACGCCGAAAACATAGAAAAGGAAAAAGGAAAAAGGAAAAACAATAGAGGAACATAATACTCTTTTGCTATAACAGTATCTTTTATAGATAATTATTCATTGCTATATTATAATTCCTCTTGTATGTCACCATTCACACTACCCTAACATTTCACACATTTACACTCATTCAACCATTTGCATTTAAAAATTAGAATAAAAGATTAGGATTTGAATCTTTGTTTTTCTCATAAAAGATAGAGAATTGGAATGATTTTGAGATTGGGTTCCGACACTAGTTCCATTGCAGCTGAATTACGAATGTAAAGTGATATTTCGTCTGATAAATCGTTCTTTTAATCGGGCACAAAATGGATAGAAATAAAGGGTTCCAGTAAAATAGTAATATGACAATTAAAACAATGAACATGTCTTTACATGACGTAACATTTAAACAATACCATAAGCTTGTGACTTTATCGATGAGAGAAGAAAACAAGCCAAGCCCCATGCCAAATAGGAAAATAGGACGATTAAGGGTAGTGATATAAAATCTGTAAGACAAAATCCTACTGTTCAAAATAGAGAAAAAGAATCTTAGTGGGTTTTAAAATTGAAAGGAAAGGAAGAGATAGATACAGAAAACAAACTTATAGATGATTTGGTCATTTTTGAATTTTTAGAGACAGGGTAATTTGATATATTGTTTTCATTGTATGGAATTGCAGATAGTGGTCTGGTTCGTGATTCCGGCGGTGAAAGATTCTACGGTGGCTCATGTAAACCACACCCTGTCCTTGATTGTTCTCATTCAGTTTATTCCTAGGTTGTTTCAGATATTTCCTCTGCAACGGAGAATCGTGAAGACTAGTGGACTTATTGCCAAAACTGCCTTGGCAGGAGCTTTATACAATCTTGGTTCCTACATGCTTGCCAGCCATGTAACTATTCATACACATACTTCCATTTTTTCCAAGCAAAAATTACTAATACATATTCTACTACATTTCTTGTTATTAAATTTCACTAAGAAAAAAGAGAGACGTAAAAGGAAATGAATAATGTAATAAACAGATAAAGCCTATTACTTATTTAATTTTTTATAATTATATTAAAAATATTTTTCTTTATATTTTGAAATATTGTGGTCAGTGCAGGTTTTAGGAGCTTCGTGGTACGTGGCATCCATTCAGAGGCAGTACGAGTGTTGGATAATAACATGCAAAAAGGAGATGAACAGAACGCACTCTCCATCTTGTAATCCTTCGTTTCTTGACTGTGCTACCCTCGCCCACCACGAAAGGCAAGCTTGGTTCAAACGCACCAGAGTGCTTAGTGATTGCGACGCCCTAAATTTCAAAAACGAGTTTCAGTTTGGACTCTTCGCTGATGCTTTTACCGATCATGTTTCCTCATCAAGATTCGTCCAAAAATACTTTTACTGCCTCTGGTGGGGTTTGAAGAATCTAAGGTACATTCATGTTCCAGTTTGTTTACTTTTGCCATATTTGATGTTAAATATAATCGTCTCTTGAAGATTGGCTTCAAATTGAAGAGACCATTAGGGTTCTCTAATTCGTTTCGAATCCCTTTTCCCTTGTGCAGTTCATACGGACAAAATCTTCAGACTAGCACTTACAGTGGTGAAACATTGTTTTCAAGTTTCATATGCATCGCAGGTCTGATCCTGTTCGCGCATCTCATTGGTAACATGCAGGTAAAATATTACAAACCCTATCTTTTGTTGACAAAAATTTATTAATAGCTATAAATGTATAAATGAGACCCCACAACATATTTTATGACTTTAACCTTTTTGTCAATAATAAAAAAGATGTTTGAAAGTGCATGCTAACAATGTGGATTGATTTTTCCTTCTTTTGAAAAAAAAGAATTATCTGCAATCTTCGACCGCAAGAGTTGAAGAGTGGAGACTTAAACAAAAAGATACAGAAGAGTGGATGAATCACCGGCAGCTCCCACCAGAACTGCAACAACGTGTTCGGAGGTTTGTTCAATATAAATGGCTGGCCACCAGAGGAGTAGACGAAGAAGCCATTTTGCGTTCTTTGCCGTTGGACATTCGCCGCCAGATTCAAAGGCATCTCTGTCTTGACATTGTTCGTCGGGTAAGTATCTTCTTATATCACTACAAAATAACGTGTATGTATGTAAATTAAGCATTGGTGAGAGTGAGAAAAATGGAGATGGAGCTCTATTGTGGTGGTGTTGTCTGCTTCAGGTTCCATTTTTCGGGCAAATGGATGACCAGCTTCTGGACGCAATATGCGAGCGGCTGGTGTCGTCGCTGAACACGAAGGACACGTACATCGTGCGCGAAGGGGATCCGGTGAGGGAGATGCTGTTCATCATCAGAGGGCAGGTGGAGAGCTCCACCACCGACGGTGGCAGAACAGGGTTCTACAACTCCATCACCCTCCGCCCGGGCGACTTCTGCGGCGAGGAGTTGCTCACGTGGGCTCTCATGATCTCTTCCAGCCTAAACCTCCCCTCCTCCACTCGCACCGTGAAGTCCCTCACCGAAGTCGAGGCCTTCGCGCTCCGCGCTGAGGACCTCAAGTTCGTGGCCAGCCAGTTCAAGCGCCTCCACAGCAAGAAGCTGCAGCACGCCTTCCGGTACTACTCCCACCAGTGGCGGGCCTGGGGGGCCCACTTCATCCAGGCCGCGTGGCGCCGCCACCGCAAGAGGAAACTGGCCATGGAGCTACTGGGGAAGGAGAGCCTGTACTACACCAATGTGATCGAGATAGAAGATGATGATGATGATGATGATGTTGGTGATGGAGGTGGCGGTGGTGAGAGTTCGATTGAGCAAAGTGTGGGGCCTTTTCAGAATCTTGGGGCTACCGTTTTGGCTTCCAAGTTCGCTGCCAACACCAGAAAAGGAAAGGTTCAGAAGGTCAAAATTAACCTTCCTGATTCTGATAGTTTGAAGATGCCCAAGATGTTCAAGCCTACGGAACCCGATTTCTCAACTTTCCATGATTAACTGAGACTATATATACATGAGTCAAAGATTGATTCCTTTTTCTTTGTATATATCTAGTCAAACAGAAACAAACAATTTTCTATAACTAGTTAAGCTCACCTATGTAATTATTTAGCAGATTATATATGTGCTCTGGATCTCGTTGGGAGCCAAGATAAGTTGATTCTTGGACCATCATATATTCACGGGGACTTATTAACGTAACCGGCAGTGAGCGCTACCCCCTTGCAACACCTGTTTTCTAACCTAAATTCAAGTTTAAAATTTTACAAAAAAGAATGAAAATGAAATGGTGTAGTTCAGTGGTATATAAGAGATCCATTAAAAAATTTCCTACATTCACACCTTTCTTCTTGGGGTGTGATTGATGGACACTACCCATGCTACCGTGTTCCAATACCCATCATCATGCCTTCAAAATTTTTTAAAATATTAAAAAGATTAAAAAAAAAGTTGAATGAACACTTCAATGAACTCTATCCAACACCTTAAATTTATTTTTTAATTTTTTTTAATTATTCTCTCCATATATAAACTGGATATGGTAAAGGTATATATCCAATTTGGATATCCACCTATCATTACCCTAAAAAAAAACATGGAAGTAGTGTTAGTAGAAAGATTCACTAAAATTTTTCTTTCTTTAAATACATTCATTTCATAGTTAAAAATAACATTATTTTATTTTAAAGTTTTAGTTATATTTATTATTATCATATAAATAAAAATATTTTATTATTACAACTACTTGTATAAGAATTGTTTTAAAAAGAAAAAACATTCATGAATTTCCCAACTACACCCATCCCACACCCTTATTTTCATTTTTATTTTTTTTATCTTTTTAATTGTATTTTTGTGTGTAAATCTTGGGTGTGGGTAATTGATCATGTACTTGGGTGTACATGTATCACTTCCCTTTTAAAAATAAAGAAGTGACAACTGGTACCACCATATTTAGCACTCTCAAAAGTAATGCATTCCTTTTTTTTAAACTTAGAAAAAAAAATTAAAATTATATTTAGGGTGTGGATGAGAGGTTAAGAGAGGTTTGTGCAATTTTTTTTATTTCTTTATTTTTTCCAAATTTTTCCTCCATTTATAAACTTCAGAATAATTATTTTTGTCTAATTAATCTAATTAATTGCACATTTTATATATTTGATTTTAAGAAAGTGAATAGTTATCAAAATTATTTAAAAGTAGAGGTGCTCAAAATCAAACTAATACAAAAAATTAGAAAATTGATTCAAATAATTGATAACAAAAAAATTGTAAGTTTTTGGATTTTTTTAGAACATTTTCTAAGAATACGCAATTTGATTCGGTTTATGATTTGAATTTTCGAAATCAAACCAAACTAAATCAAATTGCAATGTCTTTCATATATATATATATAATATTACAATAATAATAATAAGTTATATATTTTTAATCAAAATTTCCTTGCAAAGTTGTTTGATATGCTTCATAGATTTGATTTGTAAGTTTCTTGACCTTTGACAACATTGTCAAATCCTCTTCAAAATAGTAAAGTGTCAACTAATGAAATCGCAACTAATGATTGTGTTAGTAAAGTGTTGGGAAATGATCATCCTGGATGTGTGTGTTTCCTAGGATTAGGAGTTCTTCATAGTGTTGCATTTCAATTCACCACAAAACTATTGTAGTGCAGGACATAGTTTCTCAAATTCTGATTCGACTAGAAGTTCTCAATTGAAAGATGAAGTTATTAGTTTGAGGGAAAAGTTAGAAACTTCTAAAGAAAATGTAAAGACATTGAAAAATGTCATGTTTGCATACATCCGAACGAAGGAATGACATATTCCTCATGACTTGGGTGTCATGTTTGGTAGTGTGAGTAAAAAGTTAAACTATATGATATATTTTGTGGTGATTTTCAATTGTCAACAAATAATACAAACTTATAAAATAAGATAAACTTTGTTGACAATTTTTAATTGTAAAAATGAGAAAATGAACATAAAGTAAGATAAACTTTGTGATGGTTTTCAACTGGTAGTAAACCTTTTTCTTTTCTGGCAAAAGCACAGCATTTAAAATATTTTTATCACAAACTGTTTTTTACATATGCAATTCTGATGATTATTTTAATCGTAAGAAATTTTATTTGTTACATTTTTTAATCGCTAAAATTTACAATTTTAACTTTCACAAATATCATTTTTTTCTAGTGTTAGATCCTTAACTTTGAAACTGTAGTCCAAAAATTCTTTGTTCTAATAGATTCAACAATGGAATTTCTGGCCTAAATCACATCCACATAAATAATGAGAGTTGTAAGGTTTGTTCTTTTTAGAATGTAATAAAGAATTATCTTCACGAAATTGATGATAGCATTAGCTTATCACTGATGAAATAATCTTTTTATACCATGTTCTACTTTCCTGATTGAAACCATATTAAAAATTGAGTAATTTGTAGACTTGATTGGGTTTTAAGAAAGTAATACTAGTGGAACAATCATGTGGACATCTTCATGTAAATCTTCATCTAAAAAAGCACTGGTTACATCAAATTGGAGTATATATTAATTGTAGGTAAGTTATAGTCAATAAGGTCCTTATAGTGTTAAGCTTAGCAACTGGTGAAAAAGTGTCAAAAAAATCTAGACCTTTCTCCTGATTGCAACTTTTTTCCACCAACCTAGCCTTGTATCTTTCTATATACGTTATATTTCACTTCATAGACCCATTTGTTGTAAATTGGTTTCATATTCCCTAGTAGATTAACTATTATCCATGTACCATTCTTTTCAAGAACATCTAATTTAAACTTCATGGCACTCATTCATGCTTATTAGCTTCTAGGTATTGTGTGGTTCATAAGTGTGTAATATACAACGAATAATCATAATGTGAAGATGAAAATTTGAAAAATGAATTGAAATATTAAATGGGATAAAGAATTTAAAAAACAATTGCATCTATTGAATTACTTGAAAGTTTACACACATAGTAATTCATAAGTTTTGGTGAATGACAATTAGACCACTTTTGCCTCTTCAAAATAGTAACCTAGTTATCAGTCTAACAATGATCACTAATATTAAAGAGGCCTTTCACAATGGTTTTTTGAGGCAAATTACATCATATAAAAGTCCAATGTGAATGCGGGAGATGTAAATTTACGTCGAACAAAGTACTAGATGTAAAAATGTGTAGGACTGTGTCAAGTCCAACGTAAATTTATGTTATACATTATCATATCCAACGTTAATTTATGTTCAACAAATTCTAGATCTCACAATTTGAGGATGTAAAGGCTAAGTCCTGCCAAGCAATCCTTAATTACAAATATAAAGAAAACATAACCATCAAGAAAAATCAAATCTTTAAAGAAAGCAAGTGACCAAATATGTAAAACTCTACTCATTCCCTCACTAACTTCATTGCCTTCTTCCGTTCTTGGACAACTCTCTGATGAACCACTGCATTAGCCTGTCTCCACTATCTTCAAAAGCTCCAATTGGCCAACTCCTCCCACGAATGTTTCGTCATAAAAGGGAATATCTAAATCAAACCCTTGTTCATGGAGATAAAGTAGAGTGCCACAACCATGAATATCAACATTAGTAAAACATTCTCTGAGGAAAACACTTTGAGGTAGAGCAAGAGCAAACAGACGCTGAGGAAAAAAGACCGCCATAGGCAGACGACCAATGGGCTTGGGCTTGAGGTCGCAGTCGGGCTTGGACTTAGGGCTTAAGTACACCAACTTCATTCAAATCGAAGTCTTCGTTACTGTGATATTGTCCTTGTTAGCGAAATCTATGGGAACCATTAGCAAAACGCAAGAACCATTTTTTAAGAGAACATTGTGTAGAAGGCTCTTGAAAGAAAGGAAGAAAATAAATAAGTTGTTGTTTTGAGAGTAAAAGTGATGCGAGCATGGAATAGGTTCCCGATTGTATGTATAAAGAAGATATTTATGTCAGACTATATAAAAGTGAGATAGAAATTTTGAGTTTTATGTTGGATCATAGGACGTCCAACAGGAAAAAAAAAGTTTGAAAATATTTCAAAAATTCTATCACGTTTTTTTATTTCACATTTTTATATTCAACATAAAGGTTGTGACATAATACATTTATTTTTCACTAGTGAATCCATCTAACCTTGAGGATAAGGTTTTGGTTTTTAATAAGAGTATTGTTATCAATAATTCCATTACTAATCAACCTACTACCAACCAACCTAGTAGTGGCTCAACAAGAATCAAAATAAGCAAACATAAATCCTTTTGACTCAAGGATTTCATCTATCTTCTTCATAGCTAATTCTTCCTCCACCCCATACTTTTTTTTCTCTCACCCCATATATATATAATGCATTTGCCAAAATGCTCCTTCTATTAAGGGTGTTTGCTATAACACTCCGATTTCAGCAACTACTATCATATTATTGAACTTGTATATAGATATATATATATTAATACAATACACTAACAATGGACTACTAGTTCTTAAAGCACAACTATATATAATTATATATATAGCAATATAATCCTACTTGGCACCCTTCTGCGAAGCTTGTTCGCTTCCACTACCACCTGCAACAGAGTATGCTATCATACATAGTACAATCATAGTAGTGTGAACCACATAGACAACCAGGGTAAACTAACATAAAATAAACAAACAATCAGATGTTTATCATTAACATTCATAAAACACACAACCACGCCAGACACATGATCATCAAACTGAATACAACATCAACAACATACAACAACACTAGAAACTTCATATTTAGTCACCATTCCCGTTATGACCAAATATAAGGCGTCTTTCGGAAGACTCCATCCATGGTAAACAAGTCTCACCTAGAGGCTAAAACCTAACCCCTAACATGAACCAAGCCAAGGATTCCCAGGGTCAAGGTGGCACAAAGCACATGCTATTCAAAGCCAGATATACATTTACTCCACGAGCCTGATGTACGCCTCCCGCAGCTTCTCACCACCTAATGTCTAGTCTACATGACTAAACCATCAATGAAGTCAGGATACCTCTTATCCATGAGTTGACATGTTTACTACCATCACCTAACATACAATACCACCCCGGATAATGTACCACCACCCTAAAGGGGCTATCAACACCACCCATAAAGGGTCATATCAACCACCTATCAAGGGCTTTAAAACCTCACAAGTGGATATACCATCGCCATATATTTCACTATGAGCAATATCATCAACAACATACCCCCTTGATAAGCCATCAATATATCAATATCATACATCTCAACAATACATATATATTCATCACACCTCATATGCAACATAATATTCATCATACATGCATATGAGCATACTATCATCATCATCATCATCATCAAATGATAAAACCTTATTTAAACACCACCTATCAAGGACTCCAAATCTTACATGCATATACAACATAACCATATACATGTACGTAAGCAATTTATAAAAGAGCACATCACCCTTGATAGATTCCAATTACCACCCACAAAGGGCTCTGAACATACATACCGGAAGTCCCGCATCACAATAACAAATATATATCTATCAAGAGTATATATATTTCTAACTCACCTTTGATAAGAATGGAGCTTTTTGGTTAGTTAAAGCCTTGAAGATTTGATGAAGTCAACCTCATTGTAGCCTATGAAGACCTTGTGTGATTATAATTTTGTGTTTCTAGGTTGCCTTGTAAGCATCTCTCACTTAGCCATTTATATGTTCATTTGATAGTCTTGGATTTGTTGTTGAAAACTATCTTAGAAATTATCTTGATCATCTACATATTTTTAATAGATTAAAAGATCACATTAATCTATTAAAATGCTTCTGAAGTATTAAAGTTAACTTCAGCTGTAATTTTAATTGGTTAAAACATCAGTTTAATGTGTTAAAAATGCTTAAGATCTTGAATATTTTTAAGACAAGTTTATTAATCCGTTGAGATTATTTTTCAATAGATTAATTGTCTTTGGCTAAGGTGTTATACACTTTGAATAAGTTTTATTTTATTAAAAATTTGAACTGGTCCATTAATTTTACTATTAAGTAAAACTAACAAATTAAGTCGAGTTTTTAATAAGTTTAAACTATCAGTTTTATGAAAATCTCTCTGTATATAAATAATTTGAATTACGAAATTAAAACAGAGTTTTACAAATCTTTTTGAAATGCAAATTGAGAGAGAATTTTTCTGAGCAAGAATATCTTTGTGGGCTATCCAAGAATTGGATCTTGATAATTGAATTTGGTCTTTGAGAAGTTGCAAAGGAGATCATCCTTCAATTTTTAGAAATTGTCTTTGTTTGTAAACATACCAAGTGATCTCGTTTCCTGAATTGTATTTTGTGTGCATTTCTGGATTAGTGTTATCCAGAGTTATTGCAGTAGAGTTTTGCAGTGGTTGGGTTCAAGTCTTGTAAGGTTTAAGACTTGTGTTCTTGGTGGTTCTTAGACTTATTAGGGTTATAAGTATTTGTAAGAACAAATTTTTTTATTAGTGAAAGTTTATTTGTTGTTGGGTAAGTGGATGTAGCTCTTATGAAAGAGTGAACTAGTATAAATCATTTGTGCACTTCATTAATTTTTGTTGTACACTTTATTGATTTCTGGGTTTTACAATTTGCATCTTAATTCACTCAACTGAATCTGGAAATGAAAAATCAACAGGTTAATTTGTGTTTTTAATAGACTATTTTTTTGAAAGATCTATTCACCCCCCTCCCCCGTCTAGATCTTGTTTCTGCATTTTATCAACCTTATGTATATCATATAATTAACAAGACATACATATACGCCTCTATTTTGCAGTTCCAACAAACCCCATACATCAATTTATTCAATCAAATCAAATCATCCATCAACAAAAACTACTTAACGAAAGGTAGTTAGCTTCCCTTACCTGTAAAATTACCTAATTTTAATATATCCCAAGGAATAATGGAGAAATCTCCACAAAAATCTAAGGATCTAACCAACATAACAAAAACCAACTAAACTTCAGGCAAAGGTTAAACTAGTTGAGAGGATCATTTTTCCCAACTATCAAAATTGAAATTGATGTCAAATCTAACGAGAAATAAGGATCTAAAGATTTCTAGAGAAAAAGAGCACTTACTCTGATGACAAATTGATCAGGTAGAAATGATCCTTATCTTACCAACTCGTGAAAGGTGGAGTCTAATATTGAAAATGATAACAAACAAAATAAGATTTTTAGAGAGATTAAGAAGAAAATCTAGAGAGAGAGAAATGGTGGTTTGGGTGAGAGAATGAAATGAAAGAGAGAGAGAATCGTAGGGGGGGTGTTTGCAGGGCCTCACATTCGCGATGTAGTTTGATTCGATTTTTTGTTAAAAGTACATTTGAGCCAAACATAAAAAATATGTGGTTCGGTTTGAAAGAAAAAAGTCCAAACTAGTTTGTATGGTTTGGTTTGGATCAGCTTATGTGATTTTTAATTTTTAATTTTTTTATTAAATATTTTCTCATTATTTTCATCTTTTAAATTAAAATATAATAATATAATATAAATTATATTAATTAAAATCGAATAAATATATTTAATAATAAAAATTAAAAAGGTACACATAAATTCATTCATAATCGAACAAGGAAAAGATATGATACAAATATATTTTTAAATTATTTCACCCACACAACATTCGTCTAGATTTATAAATCAATTGAAACCTATGAAATTTGGTTGCTCTCATTTTGCTTAATAGCTAGCTTCTATCCCTGTGTTGACTAGTTAATCTACTTTTTTATGTATATGATCTTGTTGTAGTCAAACTTTACCTAATTTTTATTTACTCTCTACCAAAATATTTTTCTTTTACCTTAATTATAAGCACTTTTACTCTAAGAATTTCTGGTTTACTAAAATTAATGACATTTTGGCTAAATGAAGTGAGAGTAGATTTAATGACAAAGTCAAGCAAGAGAGTAGATTTAGTAATAAAGTCAAAAAAAGAGTGAAATTGATAATACAACCCTCAAGAAGAGTTGAAAACATTGTTGATAGAGGAATAAAAAGCTCACAAATTAACTTTGTGAAACAAATCATAAGTATAAGTTGACACTTTTAGGAGCTTAATCAGTAATCATCATATAATAACATATTTGACAAGAATATGTTTAGTTAATTTTACTGATCTCTTAATTATATTTTATACTTGTAATTGGAATTGAGTTTATGTTAACTTAGAATTTAAAATGTCGTTCTGAACTCTAAACTTTATTATAATAATAAATTGAAGAAGTCTCTATGCAGTTAGTTGCTTTTGGTCAGGAAGCACCACACCTCAACTCATATGTTCACTGTAAGGTCGGTTCTTGTTTTAATTGCCTCTTTGGTCACTGTTCCGCACCTCTCCAATGGAATTTCTTATCAATTTAATTTCAAATTTAGTAACAATAAATTAAAAAGACTAAATGTTCAGTGAAAGATAATTAAATAAATTGGGGAAGTTACTAAGTTGTATGGTTTTTTCAATAAATTTTAATGAATTAAATCATTGAACTCTGATAATAAAGTATTTAACAACTACATGAATGCTTTTAAATTATTTTTCAAGTTGAAACAAAAGTTTATCTTGATCATTTTGTGCAACAAACATTAGATATTCAGAAACTCTGAACTGATAAAAAGAATGAATGGCTCCTAGACTCAGTAATTCAACTTGGATTTCCACGTTACCTTTTAGAAGATCTTTCTCTTGATGCGAGATGTTCCTGCAAAGACGCGCACATCTGGATGCTGATGAAATCTCAACACATTCTGCATTCTCATTTGCGCATTGACCAGTTGAAAAATTTCTTTTAAGGGAGAATTTAACCCACTGGAAGATAAATGTGTATAAGAAAATTTGAAATATTTCTAACATGAAATTAACATAAAATTTTAAGACTTAATGTTTATGAATTTTTATTTTTCTTATATATTCTTTAATTTTATTATTTTTATTCAATGTAGAACTTTTTTTACTTATATTTTCATACTTGAATTTTTAACAGTGACCTTCTTAAGTGTGTAAGGCTATTCTAATTGTAAATGTTGTTGGGTTTATCACTGAACCAGTCACAAAGACAACCAAAATTAAAAAAAAAATTTAGGAAAGATTTTAACACATATCAAAAGAGAAGCATATAAGAAAATTCGACATCACTTCCAACATAAAACATTAAGGTTTAATGTTTATGGGTCTTTATTTTTTTTATATACACCTCAACTTTAACATTTCTATTCAATATGAGACTTTTACTTACATTCTCACACTTGAATTCCTAACCGCCATCACCCTTCACGTGTTGTCCCTTAGCAGCAGGGATGTAAGTGCCAAGTGAAAGACATAGTGGAGTTGGTAACAAAGCAAGTGAAGAGAGGGAAAGATGGAACTCCACCAAAACGATAAGCGCGAACTGAAACGACTTTGTCTGATTTTTTATCGTCTCGAGAGAGGAATTGAGCCTAATGTGGACATTGTGAAGGTAGTACTGAACTACCAGGAGATAAAAATTGTTGTATTTTTGTGTATGATATTGTGAAAGCCGAAGTACCACATACCTAATTCTCACTCTTTCAAAGGGTTTATATACTCAAACACACTTTGCATGAGTAAAGTGGGTAGTAAGGAGGTGACTTTTCGTTTATTCACGATTTAGTTCAAATCTCCGTCGATTCTCCCCTTGTGCGTTTGATAAGGAGGTTTATGTCCTTTTTAACATTTGTTCTATTTATTTTTTGCCTTTGGAAGCCTTATTTGGGATTCCTATTTTTAAGTCTTCCAGAAGATGGATACTAAATGTTGGAGACTTGGTCTCCAAGCTGCCTTACATGTTCTCCTAAATGTTGGAGTTTTCCGCAACATTACTCCTTCATTTGAGGGATCATGAGAGGGTTCCAGTCTATATAAATAGACTCCTTTACTCCTCTCCAAATCACACCAACACTTACTCCTCTCCTCTTTCTCTTTAATGGGTTCTAGGATCCTTAGTATACCACCCGAGAAGTTCCTGTTGTACTTGGGGGGCTTGCACGATACACCGTAGATAAGTCCTTACGGGCACTACTCTCATACACGCCTCAAGAAACCTACAATCGCTCGTCCATAGTCAGTCGTATCCAACAATCATAAGGACTTATGGCTGACAACATGGAACTTGACCCCTCTACTCTGTTGAAGTCAAATCCCACACCGAAAAAATCAAACGGTGTTATGGCAGCTCCAACCATCTATGCCAAGCCCTTTCCAGATGTCTCCAAGATCGAAAAATTTTCTAGTAGGAACATGTCTTCGCACTAGTGGACATATACAGAGTTGCATTTGCTCTTACCATCGCCAAACCCGACTCCGGCACATCAACAAAAGTTGTCGATGACTGGATGCATGCGAACAAGGTATGTTGAGACACATTGTTAAGTGCATTGTCTAATGAGTTGTTCGATGTTTATTGTTTGTACAAGGAGGCAAAGGCTATTTGTGACTCCCTACTCCTCAAATACACTGTTGAAGACGTAGTTTGACAAAGATTCTTCATTAGTAACTACTACTGCTGAGAAATGATTGAAGAAAAGGATATAAAGATTCATATCAACGAGCACCACAAGCTATTCGGAGATATAAAGGCTAAAAAGATTGCACTACCAGATGAATTCGTCTTAAAACTACTCATTGAAAAATTTCTGGAATCATGAACAAATTATAAACAACAGTTGAAGCATAGGCACAAGAAAATGTCGTTGTCTGATTTGATCACCGACATCATCGTCGAGAACACCAACAAAAAAGAATGTGTTGTTGCACGACAAAGACATTATCTGTCAAAACTAACACAGTGTTAGAAGACAATCCTCCTAAAACATTATGTGTTATACAAAAATTAAAAAAAAATCCATCGAAAATCAATTATATTATTTACTTAAACAATATGAATTTACTTATTTTTTAAATTTAATAAATAAATATATTATAAAAAATTACTTTTTTATGAAAACTCCAACACATGTCAACACTAATTTTTATATAGTCTCCTGGTTAAAAAAGAAGTCAATTTTACACAATTAATACTTTCTTCTTTTTCAACGTAGCATAGAAATATATATTAAAATTTATAATAAAATTATACTTCACTTTTATTTTTAATATTTTTTTTTATATATTATAGTACAGCTTCAATACAACACATTAAATCATATAGATAATTATATTTTTCTATTCTATAAAAAAGTAAAGTCACGTGCAATAAAAGTATAGTTATATTTTCACTAATTATAATATATTATATTAAAATAAGATAATAAAATGCCTAGCAGCTATTGTATTTTTAATATATTTAAAATTTAAATTTAAATTTAAATTCAATAATATATTTTAAATTTTAAAAATATACACTTAACTTTTTCTATTTAAATTATTTTGAAACAGACCAAAATATCCCGTTAATTCAAGAAAGACCCATTGAAGCCTAAAAGAAATTACAACCCATTATAAAAAGAACCGAAGCACAGTAGAATATTTTTAAGTGGTTCAGAGGTGTAGTTATTAGCAAGCGCTCTTCCTTGATCAAATATACGCACTTAGGGTTTCGAAATAACTGCTGATTCAGGTTTATCCATGGCGACCGAACCAAAAGCTGTCACCGATGACGTCAAGATCGATCTCTTCGAAGACGATGATGAATTTGAAGAGTTTGAAATCGATGAAGGTAACGCAGTTCTTTTGCTCTGTTTCAATTTCAATTTCTTATTTATTCGTCCCAATTTTTGTGGCATGTTTTCATCTTTCAAATCGATCTCAGTTTATTTCTCCAGTTCATCGGCCTCTTATAAACCGAATTTTTAGTCGGAAAAGTTGTCATGATCCGATTTTCACTTTAGCTGTTGTTTCCTTTTTCTTCTGTTTATTCTGCTACATATCTTATTTTTTTACTGTTAAAATTCGTTCAAACTATATGCTTTTTGTTGTAAGATTGGAGCCAATCAACCGGATAGTGCAAACTAGATGTTTAATAAATACCGAATATTAATCTCCACATCTAGCTGATTCCTTTTACAGAAATTTAATGTATTGGTTATTTGTTTCTGATCCTTAGACACTTCAGTTGAGATAATCAACATAGTTGACCTAATACATGTTTTATGCAGTTCCTAATAGTTAATAGTATTTACTCATGTATTAATTTTAACTGTATTGCTGTTGGGATTAATCCTTCCTCGGTGTAAATTGCATTGTTCCATCAATTGAAGAAAAAAGAAATTTTCTAGTGAATCTTGTGTGTTGCCATGTCCTTGGTATTCCACACGATTCTTGCTCATTTCTTTTTATCCAGTGGTATCTACTGATTCACAAAAAAAATGTTTCTCCTCTTTTATGTATTTTTTACTTCTTGTTTTATTGTCTTTTAGTTAGAAAACAACAAAAAGTAGACTCAAAAGATCCTTCATCCTAACCTTGCATTACCCGAGTCTAACTGGACGTATATACACAGACAGAGTCAGAGAGAATACACTTATTTAAGAGTCATAAACCTAGAAATGCACATGAGGTAGGATTAGCCCATCTTTATTGGTGCTCAGTGGAATAAATAATTGAAGGATCATAATGCACGTTAATTACAAGCCTGAATTAATGACCATTTTTATTTCCTCAAGGCTAGCTGAACTATAAATATTCCAAGGTAATCTAAATTGTAAGATACCTTTCAAGTAGTTGGAGCTTATTAAAAGTCCATGTAGAAACCTCAACCAAAAATCTATTATGTAGGATAGTTAAATCTGTTAGTTTGTCCCTGCTTCAATTTTTCTTTTGTCCATTCAAACCCATTGTAATCTCTTCACCCAACAAACCACATTTCATCCTACCAGCAATTAGAGCTACCATCTCACACCTTGTCATGAAGCTGTGGCATTTCTGCCACAAAGCAACACCACCTACATTAAACCCACATCTCGAACCTGCATGCCTACCTCCTCCTTCAGACAACAAAGCTCCCTCTTTGTCTTTTCCCATTCTCTGGTAGTAGTATTTGCAGTTCTTTGCTTTCCTTGCCTTTTCTTCACTAGTTATTCAGGAAGCTTTCCTCGTTATAGCAAATATGGTTTTATTCAAGTAGCCACTGCGTACTGGGCTGAATCTTTCTATCATTTAAAGAATCATCTGCAATGCTTTCACCCAAAAAACACTTGAGATTGGTTGATGTTGGTTTATTCTTATCTATAGATGTATAAATAACATGGACTGTGTTTCTGAGCAGAAGAAGATTACTGAAATTTATAGATAATCACTTAGGCAGGCTATTAAACCTTTGGACTAAAATTCCGTTCCATGTCGGAAGTAATAGTGCTCAGATTTGTATTAACAGAAGCCATGTGTGAGAAAGGTGGACTGCATGAAAGGACTTTATGCTTACAGCAAACTTCTGGGGCTATGCCCTAGAAGCCACCCATTTATGTTCTGTTTTATTTACAAAATTTACTGAATTACCTTAGTACATCCAAACGAGGCATTATACTGTCATTAGTTAGCTCGTTATGTGGTTCATCCTGTTTCTGGTTTTTAATAAACACTTGTGTCCGCATATAGTATTAGGATTCATTTTTTTTATTGTTTTAATTGATGGTACTTGGAAGTTCTCGGGGTATAGAGATGCTAAGTCTACATTTGTTTGGGGTTTGGTGTCATTCTAATGTTTCTTCTTTATATTCACTTTATTATTTTACAACTTCCAGAGTGGGATGACAAGGAGGAAGGGAAAGAAGTGACCCAACAGTGGGAGGATGATTGGGATGACGATGATGTTAGTGATGATTTTTCTCTTCAGTTAAGAAGGGAGTTGGAGAGCAACACTGATAAGAATTAAACCACCTGAGACTTGGTTATTTGAGCTCTTGGAAGGAGATGAAAACTATGCCTTGTTAAGAAGGAAATTAAGAACATATGAACATAATTTTCTATTCTTTCCTGAATATCTGTTTAGAAGTTATTGAGTGCTTGTACATTAATCGAATTCTGCATTATTAGAAGTTGAATGATTCGTTGTTATTTTCATTTTGGGGTTGGGTTGGCGTGCTTTTTCTGTGAACCGTTGTTGCGAATAGTGCAGTTAGTTGCACGTTCTCCATTTTCTTTTTGGCCCCTCGGGTTCCAAATCTAGTAAAGCCTGAAAACTAGAGTAATCAAGTAAGCATTTTGCAGACAACTTAATTAAATACTTAACCATAAGTTAAAAAAAATTATAAAGAAAGATAGAACTCATTTGAATAACAAAAAATTGATGTCTGATTGTGTTTTAGTTTTCATTTTTTAATCTAAACCAAACTATAACGAACTTGTATTTCTATGATTTTAGATTATAGTCTTCATAAGAAATTATGAAAAGCTAACTTGTAAGTCAACTATTGATGATTATTAGTTAAATTATTTTCGGCTAATTTGTCGAGGACATGGGAAGGAATTCACGAAATTCAAATTGAGCTTAAGAAGAATGTATTTAATACGTTTACAGGATTGAATCTATCTGAACTGCTTGGTTTTGATGTGTTTTTTCCTTTTATGAAATTGGATTTCAAGCACGTACAAGAATTACGTAACAAGTGTACAGATTGTGCATCTTCATCTTTAACAATTTCCTTAAGAACAAACGTCTTTCTCAAGTATGATTACTTAAAAAGATGATTATGTTTCGACTTCCTCTGAATATAAAAACTTGATAGTTAAAGCAAAGAGTAATTCCAAATTTCCTTAAAAGCCTTTTAAGAAGCTAGTGAGTCGTAACCCTTTTATTTGATCAAAATGAAAGGATATTAATAACGCAGAAGCTGAAATTTTTAAAATAATTGTGACTGAAAAAAAAAATCTCACTTAGGCATCTGCAATGCATTTTTTTTAAAGAATTTTTCTACAGTAAAATTCAATTCTTATCTAATTTTTTGCATTGGAGAGGGATTAACAGACAATTATCTGTAGAACCGATTGTTGTACATGAACCTTGAAGAACTTGATTTTGTCTTACATAGGATAGAGAAAGAGACCAATTTGAAAATATAATATATTAGGGTTCACTAAATAACAATTAAGTCTAATTAAATTTTCGTCATTGAAGCATAAAAACATTAAAAATTCTTAAATTATATGACATTTTTAGAGGTATTTTCGAAGTTATGAGTTATTAAGATATTTCTTATAAATTATACATATTGCTTAATATGATTAAGATAGAAGATAATGATTTATCTACCTATAAGCATAGTGGGGACGATAAAGCACAAGATATGGTAGATTTTTACTGAATAGTTGTTGCTAAGAGCGTTTTATGTCTATATACAATTGACTAAGACAAAGACAAGTCACATGATAATGATTTATGCCTGTACAGGTATATTGACAGCATAACAAAAAGTCTTAGCAACAGGATATTGCAATTATCCACGGAATATTTCCAAAGAGCATTATCTATTATAATATCTATGCACAGTTAGTTAAGACAAAGATAAGATAATGATTTATCTACCACATTAGAAGATCCAGAATGGCCAAAAATCTGAAGATAACAGTGTACATTCAAGTACCCAGAACCACATCATTGTTTGTGTCCAAACCAAAATACAATGAAACAACCAGTAACAGGACAAGGAACTTTTGTTGTATCCAGTCCATGAGATAAGACCAAAAAGACAAAGAAACATTCACTATTTCGTTGTTGTTCACATTCTTTGGTCTCAAAATCTGTCCAAGATACCCAGCTGTCTGGAAGGATAAGCATTTCGTATAAACCAACTCAATAAAAAATGATTGTTCATGACTCAACAATGAAATTATTTTGTTAATCTAACAATTAGTGCTAAACATATGAAACGCTGAAAATATTCTGATAACATGACTAAGTAACAAAGATCTCTTACACACACATTGATAACTTGGTTTTACATTTAGAGATTTGCATTTAGTTTCCCATCAAAAAGTAGAAATTATGTAAAACTAACTTGAATTTAACATGAATCTGCATTTACCATAATGAAAAGCAGAGAGATAAAGGAATATTTAGTGATGTTACTACACAAAGGCAAATTTGGGCAGAAATTAACCTAACCAGACACAAAGAAACTTTGAATAGGTCTATGTTGTTACAATTTCTACATTCTGAGAAACATCATCACTTTGTTGTTCTGTTACTGAAAGAACCCATGTTCTACAAGTGGGACAAATGGGTGTGTGGAGAATCCAGGAGTCTATACAGTGCACATGGAAGGTGTGGTTGCAATTGGGCAACAACCTGCACACATCACCAACCTTGAAACTCTCCAAGCAAACAGCACAGTCCACGAGGCTACACCCTCTTCTCTCTGTTGCTGCTGCCTCCTCGTACACAAAGCAAGGAAGGTTTTTGAGGTCATCAATGTTGTCTCCACCCAACATTCTCTTCATTCCATTCATGTTCTGCCCCTGTTCAGTACCACTTTCATCATTAGTGTCCCCTCTGAAGGCTCTCCCGACGATGCAAACATGGATAATCACCAAAATCGCTATCCCCACAAACAATATGATCAAAGAAATCACAATCTCCATCACAATGATCTTCCCTAATTTTCACCTTCTTTTCCTTCAAACTTGGAACCCTCTGATTCTGATCATTTATGTTTGCTCCTCAAAGACCACAAAATGAAACCCGGGTCAAACAACCACCGATTGTAGCAACGCTGAACCACTGGTTGCTTTAACCATAACGCATATTATATATATTAAAAAATATACTGTTCAACATTTACCATATAAAAGAAGTGAGAAAATTAATTTGAAGACTTAGAATTATTACTACCAGAAGAAAAAATAGCAATCCGAAAACTGGAAATTTTTTTTTCTTTTTGTTGTTGAGTAGTTAGAACGTGAATCAAGTGTCATCTATAGTGTGAAGACCCAATTCAAGGAGTACTCAAGCTCACTAGAATCCAAAACAGAGCTAGATTAGATGATAACAATGACAAAATATATACTTGGTGATTGCTTTTACCGCTATCTCAGTTTTGATATGCATATTTCAATAATAAAAAGCCTAATTATATTTTAGTCTTTAAAGTTTAAGATGCATTTTTGCAAGTGTTATCAATGGGAAAAAACTCGATAAAGCTTCTGAGATATGATTAATCATCCATTTTAAAACAAACATCAATATCTGTAAGTAAGTATCATCTATTTGTTGAAGATTAATGGACACTTCTCATCTAACATAGGTGTCACGTTTAGATAGGGGTTGCAGAAATAATCATCTACGAATATATCTTGCAGTCTTAGTAAAGACCACTAGACAAATTGATTTGATAATAGACACCTTCAAATAAAACAATAAGGAAAATAGTGAAAGACACATTTAACTACTAATAATAGGTTAAGAAAAAAGAAAAGATTATATCACTCTCATCATAGAAGTTAAGATTAAGACTAACACTGATGTTCTGCACTCCAATTCTTCTTATGAAAAATTCTTATATTAACTAAATATAAATATGAATATAGATAATACATAATTCTTTAAATTAGGAATGAAACGGGATAAATATGTAGATATATGTCACATCTGTTAAATCTTTGTGTATGTTTTATGTGACATCCAAATTTTGTATGAAATTAATTAAATATTTTTAAGAAATTTTAGAATTTTTAATATAATTAATTTATGTTTTTTTATTATTTTAATATATAGTATTGATTTTCATAATTATAAAATAATTAATTTTAGAATATGAGGTCTTATTTAAATAAATATTAAAGTCTTATGTCATTTAGAACACCAACACTTTGAGAGATAGGAAGAGAAAGTTATTCCCGTTTTTTCGTAGGGGTAAAACCATTGTTGCGCACATTGGTTCACCATTGGATCGGGTTGGAAATTTAACATGTGGTTGGTCACTTCTAGTTTTTTATTATGACCGGTTGGATCGTTGATACGAGATCTGAGTAGAGAGATATTCAATTCACACAGTAGCTGTGATTTGAGATATCTTCTTTGTTCTCTATTTAACAAAAGAGAGGAGAAGAGCAAGAGGCAAATTTTAGGGTATCGAGAGCACCATCTATACATCAACAAGGTAAGGGGGAGTGAGAACTCGCTTTGGGGTGTGAGATATCTGTTGGGTAGTGGAGTTGACTCCCAATTCCTTAATTCGGGTGTGTTCTTGAAAGAGGGGCTTTCCTTTTTCATTTCTGTTTGATTTCTAATTACTCTTGTATGTTGTTTATGATCTGAATTGAAGAATAATATGTGTAATTTCTTAATTTGATAATATTTTGATTGTTTGACCCAATTTATTATTTTAGGCGTGTTCTTGAAAGAGGGGATTTCCTCTTTCATCTTTGTTTGATTCCTAGTTACTCTTGTAAGCTCTTTATGATGTGAATTGAATAATAATATCTATAATTTCTTAATTTGATAATATTATGATTGTTTTAGAGCACCTTAAGGATTCTTGTGATATCTCAAGAAGGGGATGAGTCAAGGGTGATATAGTTTTAACGATGAATGAAGGATAATATGTGTTAATTGAGTATTATTATATTATTTTATCCATTGATTATGATAAAAGTCATGTGTTAAGTGATTGTGACTATAAATGTGAACTAATGTGAAGGGAAATGTGTATGAGTGTATAAAAAGTCCTTGGATTTATGTGAACATGCATCATAACATGACATCATTGTGCATCGCTTTTGCAGTCAAGTGTGATATGTGATTGGCGCCGCATGCATCATAATGTGAAATCATAACCTAAGATCATTGTGTATCGTTTTTGCAGTCAAGTGTAATATGTGATTGGCGCCACATGCATTCATCACCATAGTGTATATATGGGTACGACATGCATTGCATATGGTGCAATTATGATATGGATATGTTGAGCTTGAGTGAGATATTTCTCACTCCCTTTGTTTCTTTGTCTTGTTTTTCCTTTTGTATTAGAGGTGATCTCAAGTTTGATGTTGGTGATTTTAGTGATAAACCTTAGTGTTCATGGGACTGCTCTATAGGATATGTAACACTAGTATAGGACTAGCAAATTCGAACTTTTGTTTATTTATTTTTAATTAAGACTTTATAGTTGGTTTATTTTACATAATGTATTGTTATTAGTGAATGTGAATCATTTACACTATTATTATAGATTTTATTAATTATGAGGTTACTATAGATCTTATAAAATATGTTACTTTTATTCTTATGATATATCATGTGATGTAGAGTGTGTTACATTTTAAATTAGTTAAACACCTTCAATTTGGGTAATATAAAAAATTTATATAAATTTTTATTTGGTTATTAGTTTTATAACTTATATTTAGGACATATATTTAATATTTTTATTCTTTTTTATAATTATTTAATATTTATTGAATTATTATTTCATATTTGATTTGATATTTTTTAATTATAATTTTTTTCTTCATATTTAATATTGATTTTGACATTTAATTATCAACATGTTTTTTTAATATTTACTTTTTAATTTTTTAATTAATATTTAAAATAATAAGAAGTTTTACAAATAGTAATTTTCTAAACAAAATCTCAGTATTAAAATATTAATGTTTAATATGATAGTTAATTTTAACAAATGATGATTTTTTAAATAAAAATTGATACACATTTTAAGCTCATAAATTTTGTAAAGGAATTATGTAATGAAAAACAGTACAAACAATTTGTTTGATTAGTTTGTGATCAATGATACAGAGAAATCTATAGTAGTAAAAACACTACTAGAAAAGTGTTTATTATCTACAAATTTTTTTATAAAAAAATTTGGCATAAAATATATGTAATTTTAATATAAATATTTTTAACAAAAGATACTAAAAGAATTTTTAGTAATTTTTTTCACAGAAGATACATGCAGATTTTGTTATAAAAATTTATTTATAGAAAAACATATTTTGATTGCTTGCGAAACTATCTACCATGTGAGTTATGTAATTCTTTTTACCAATACAACTTTACAGTAAATTATTAAAATAGTTAAAAATTATTTATTGAAGTTTCTAATATAAATTTGTAGAATATTCTAATAATTAACAAAAAAAACTAATTAATAATATTTTCTGTCGTTTCTTACAAATTATTTTGTGCAGAAAAATTAAAATATTATTTTAATATATTATATTTAAAACATGAATTAATTTATTAAACTTTATTTTAATTTTAATTTAAATTTTATAAAATATGTGCTCTTAATTGGAATATAATCTTCAATTCGTTTTCATCCTGCATTCAATTCTCAATCGTTTATAGGTAGGAATTTTTTTCCTTTTTAGTTTGATTTTATTTAGTTTTTGATAATTTATTATTAAGCATGTGGATTGTTTACCTCTCATATGCTGAAGTTGATTGTTATTTAGGACTGAAAAATTCTAGTTGAAAACTGTCGGCTCCAGTTATGTGAAATTTGGGGTTGAGATTTGAGAATTCTTTAGGTTTCAGTGAACTTAATTAGGTGGGTGCAGGCTTTGGTTTTTGGGTTGTAGTCTCGAATTCCGAATTAATGATTGATAAATATCTTCAAACCGATGTACTCCAAAGTAAAGTACATGAAAAGTCTTCCTATTATAAGAAAAACAGAGAGTCATCATAATGTAGAAATAAATAGAAACTTAATATAATTTTATGGACATTAAGAATTAATCAACGACCAGAATTTAGAAAGACAATAATAACACATAGGAAAAAACCAGACCTGGAGTGTATAAATAGAAGGAAATAACACAAGAAAAGGCAGAGACAAAGACATAGTGAGTGATATAGCTGAGGGGTCAGAATACACTTGGCAAGTAAAAAAATTCATCTCCTACGCTGCCATTAACATAGTTCAACCTGAGTGAGGAGGGACAAGGTCTGGAGAGAGAACGGGGAGAAATACCCCTCCCTCTCCAACAAGTAGTGGTGATGATAGAAGATTTGAGGAGGCAGAATGCAGAAGCAAGAGAAAATATAACTGCAGTCAACCGACGCTAAAAGTATCATGTCATTTTTCGATAGACCAATCATAAGACAATCCCTTGTCGTTTCTTTTTCAAACGAAGATATGGAGGATGTGGTACAACATGAAGATGATCCAATAGTAATCTCAATTCATGTAAAGCAAAGAAAGGTTCATAGAGTTCTGGTGGATCAAAGAAGCTCAGCAGTTGTCATTTTTTGGGATTAATTCCAAACAATGGAATTGTCGGCAAACAGTCTCGAACCCTTTCACAGAACTTTGGTTGGATTCTCAGGGGAGCATGTTCAAGTGAGGGGATATATCGAGCTTCGTACAACATTCGAGGAGGAAAGAACAACAAAATCGATAATGGTAAAGTATATGGTTGTCAATGCATCGCCTTCCTATAATATTTTGATAGGGAGACCAATCCTAAATAAGTTAGGAGGAGTAGTTTCTATTGTTCACTTAAAAATAAAATACCCAACCAATAGTGGGGAAGTGAGAGTTCTAAGAGTAAATAAAAAAATAGCCAAAAAATGTCATGAAGGGAGTAGTCAGAATAAAAAAGAGTATTATAGAGAAAGAAACAAGGAGGAGGTGAGAGTTTTAAAAATGGAAGTTGACCTGAGGGTAGTATATGAAGAAAGATAGCCTTAACCAGCAGAAGATATGAAGGAGGTAGAACTGCAAGGGGGGGAGGTAGTGAAGATAGGAAAAAATATGTGAGAAAATTAGGAAGTGAGGTGGTTGAATACATAAAAAAGAATGTAGAAGTTTTCGCATGGTCGGTCGCCAACATGCCAGGAATCAACCCTGTTGTAATCTGCCACAAGTTGGTCACAAACCCAAAATTGAAGCCAATGATTCAGAGAAGAAGGAAGCTAGGAGGGAGAAGAAAGAAGCAGTGAGAGGTGAGATAAGAAAATTGTGTGAAGTAGGGTTCATAAGAGCAATCCAATATCCCCACTGGCTGTCTAATGTTGTCACGGTAAAGAAGTCGAATGGAAAAAGGAGGATATGCATTGACTTCACTGATTTGAATAAGGTGTGTCCAAAGGATTCATATCTGTTACCAAACATAGATTTCTTAGTGGATGGAGCTTCGGGAAACGAGATTTTAAGTTTCATGGATGCATATTCTGGTTACAATCAGATCAGAATGCACCCCATGGACGAAGATAAAACTTGTTTTATGGGAGAAATATCCACCTATTGTTACAAAGTTATGCCTTTTGGGTTAAAGAATGCGAGAGCTACATACCAGAGGTTGATGGACCAGCTGCTAAGAAAAATGTTGGGAAGGAATGTGGAGGTGTATGTAGATGATATGGTGGTAAAGTCGGTAAATGAATCAGATCATGTTATCGATCTTGAGGAGTTGTTCAACTCCTTAAACAAATACCAGTTGAAATTAAACTTGGAGAAGTGCATTTTTGGGGTCAGGTCGGGAAAATTCGTAGGATTCATGCTTACACAGAGAGGAATAGAGGCAAATCCTGACAAATGTTCAACAGTGATAAATATGAGAAGCTCGATGAGTGTAAAAGATGTTCAATAGTTAACAGAGAGATTAGCACCCATTTTCAGATTCCTACCTACTGTAGGTGACAAGAGGTATTCTTTCTTCGAATGCCTGAAGAAAAATGAATGTTTTACCTAGACAAAGGAATGTGAAGAAGCCTTCAAGAGTTAAAAAATACATTGGCCCATTGCCATATATTGTGCAAACCCATAACCCTATATTGTAAGCTCGGTACTAGTACATGAGGTGGAACAAGAACAGAAACTGATCTACTTTGTCAGTAAAACCCTATAACCGAAAAAAGGTACTAGAAGATTGAGAAAGCAGCCTTAGCAGTGATGGTAGCAGCTAAGAGAATAAGGTATTATTTCCAGCATTTTTAAATAATAGTAAAAAGAAATGTTCCCATTAGGCAAGTATTGAATAAGATTGATCTTGATGGTCGAATGATGAAATGGGCTATAGAATTATCTAAATATGGCTTATGCTATGAAACTCGAGGGCCGATCACAACACAAGCACTTGCAAATTTTGTCGCAGAGTTAACCCCAAGAGATGAACAACCTGTGGTAACCTCTCAGTTGATATTATCAATGGATGGGGCTTCCAATTTAACCAGGAGTGGAGCAAGAGTGATACTTGAAGGACCCGATGGGGTCATGATAGAACAATCCATCCGATTCGCCCTCAAAGCAAGTAACAATCAGGCAAAATATGAAGCTCTATTTGCAGGAATGTGTCTTGCGTTGGAGACGGGAGTACTGAATTTGATAGTCAGAAGCGATTCACAGTTGGTAACAGAACAAGTGTCGGGCCAATTTGTTGCAAGAGACCCACATCTAATCAAATACCTGGCAAAGGTAAAGGAAATGTCAAAATTCTTCCACACTTTTAACTTAATCTATGTGCCTGGGGAACAAAATGCTTGAGCTGGTCTTCTGTCCAAATTAGCAAATACAAAGAAGTGGGGAAATCACAAGTCACTAATCCAGGAAAGTATAGAAAAACCAAGTGTGGTAGCAGGAGATCAAGAAGAAGGGAAAATGACAGTCCCTATCTTGGAGATCAAGGAAACTGAGTCATAGAAGACAATGTATGAGCAATGGTTACGAGAATGGAAAGAACCCGATGATCTTGTAGCATCAGAAATTCTCAAAAGAAATATTTTCAGGTATGTTATGGTAGAAGGAATTCTTTACAAGAAAGGTTTCTCCATGCCCCTGTTGGGATGCGTGAAGGAAACACAAGCTCAACACATAATGAAAGAAGTTCATGAAGGTGTTTGTGGAAGCCACATCAGAGGCCGAGCCCTTGCCTCGAAAGTCTTGAGAGAAGGTTTTTTTTGGCCTTCTTTGAGAGTTGATTGTATTACATATGTAAGAAAATGTGATGTTTTCCAAAGATATGCAAATAAGAATGGACCTCCTGCTAAACAATTGTATTCAATCATAACCCCATGGCCATTCCATAGGTGGGGAATTGATATCTTAGGTCCTTTTCCACAATCAATCAAACAAGCGAAATTTCTAGTAGTGATAGTGGAATTCACCAAGTGGATTGAAGCAAAACCTATAGCAAAGATAACAGTAGAAAGAATTGTCAAATTTTTATGAAGATCGGTCGTGTGCCGATTCGGGGAACCTAAGATGCTTGTATCAAACAATGGAACGCAATTTAAGAGTAGAAAGGTTAAAGAGATGTGTGAAAACTTGGAGATTCAACAATTTTTTTTGTCAGTAGACCACCCTCAAACAAATGGTCAGGCAGAGGCTGCAAACAGGATAATCTTGCAATGGTTAAAGAAAGTTGTCATGGCAAAAAACATTCCCTACGTTGAGGTGTTACCTCAAATTTTATGGTCATACCACACAACTCCTCAATCAACCACAAAGGAAACTCCTTTTGGTGTACGAAGTGGATGCTATGTTGCCAATTGAGCTAGACATTCCTTCCCAATGAGTACAACATTTTTTAGAAGAGAAGTCAAAGGAAGATCGTCGAACAAATCTTGACACCATAGAAGAAGCACGAGAGAGAGCAAGAACACAAACAGTGGCAAGGAAAAGAAAAGCTGAAGCACAACATGCAACGAAGGTAAACCAAGGAGTTTTAGAAAAATAGATCTCATCCTAAAGAAAATAAGTTACACACAGGTAGAGAATAAGTTATCACCAACCTAGGTAGGACCGTACCGAATTTGAGAACTAGTAGGGAAAGGAGCATTTCAGCTAGAGTCTTTAGATGGAGGAGAAGTCCCTCGCACATGGAACGTATCCAATTTACATTTCTATTACAGCTAGAAATCCATAATATGTACTCTTTTTTCCTTACAAACATCTGTAAGGTTTTTAATGAGGCACAATAAAAAAAACGAGTTTGATGAGAAAATTTGACCACTTTGTGACTGAGAGTCACTCAAATGTATGACGAAGAGTCATAAGACGACTACGGGTCGACCACTTCATAATCGAGAGTCACTCAAATGTATGATGAAGATTCATAAGGCGACTACAGGTTGCCCACTTTGTGATTGAGAGTCACTTGAAAATATAAGGTAATCACACTAGATAGATCACCTTACTATTTATTATACACAAACGATGGAGTAACCAAGCAAATTCATAACAAAACAATTCAAGCAACTACACATATTGTTTAAAAACAATACAAGCTTGAAACACAAAATTAAAAAGTGTTCATATAAACAAAGGAAAGAAAAAATCAAGTACTTAGTTCGGCCACAATTTTTCCATCAACAATTATGTTGAAAGGATCCAACAAGGAAAAATCCAAGTTAGGATATAACACACGCACTTGATCAGTAGCCTCGCCAAAACCTTCAGTGAAACTACGAGTGATTTCATTCTTCGCATAATTAAGAGCACGTTTAAGATCATTTTTAGCAGCAACCCATTCTTTTTCTTTTTCCCCCCAAGCAATAGCATCTTGCTTACGTTCTTCCTAGCACTTAAAAAGGTTTTCAAAAGCTCGTTCAACCTTGATGTTACAATCTTCCTTCTCCTTACAAACAACTGCCAACTATCTCTTCAAATTCCCGATCTCATCATTCACAGCCCCCAAATCTTGTTGGTATTCAATAGATTCAGCTTGCACATGCGCCTTCATCCACAATAGCAATCTTTCCATTGATTGCATTATCACGAGCCACTGAGGAGGATTAGTTGAACTCTCAACATTCAACAACAAATCAGTATTATCACTTGTATGCAAAAAGAAGCCTCCAAAAATAGAATGCTTACTACCGACTTCCTTGTCAACATCAATCGGCATACTAGTGGTGGCGTCAACAACATCTTTCTGACGTCGCCTCATCTTAAGTTGACTAATTTCAGTCTCTTATGAATCCACAACAAGAGCAAGGTTAGCCTGAGGTGTTTCCTTCATCTGTAACTTTTGCATAGAGTCGTTTCACACCGAGTTAGCGACATTGTATTATCTGGATGAGAAAACAAACAAAGTTAAACAGATAAGGTAAGAAAACGGATAATAATGAAGAAAGAGAGAAGTATCGATGTAAACTGTAAGATCTATAGGACAATATTCAAATTTTAGTGGGATGGAAGTGTCGAAGATGGTGTTCAATTTTTGTAATTTTTCACATTAGGAAAATTCTTCTGAAGACAGATCTTCCTCCTACTGAGAAGGTTGTATTCGAGGGTTAGGTGTCCAATAAAGTGGAAAACCCTCCAGTAATGTGGGTTCAGTCGGAGATGGGCAAATTTTTAGTAATCACCGTTTTAACGATTTATAAGATAATTGGAACAAGGTAAGTAAAGCTCAACCAACTACACCATTAACCGAAGCTCAAACCGACTTTGCCAAGTTTTTAAATTAAAAAAAGTATAGAAAAATATTCGCTGAGGGAACTATTCTAAAATGAGTACACAAAATATGGAAAGTCCTAATGAACGCCCAACTATTAGGATGTAACTGAGCAGGAGAAACATTCAAAGCAACAAGAATTTCTTTTTCGAAGGGATCAAACGGAAGATGCAAACCTAACTTAATAAAAACAATATCATAAACATAAAAGAAGGGATTATTATCTGCACAACGAGAACAGATAGGTTCTTCAAGAGAACAAGGATCAATTACAATGTCGCTCTCAGAACCTGAACGACTTAGAGATTGGGAGTAACGAAAATGTCGAACTTTTTTCACAGAAGTATATATTGAAACTTCCCTAACAATATTTACGTTAGCTCAAGGGTATAGACTATAATAATCCATGGCAGCAATATCTGAGAGATTGAAACTTCCCTAACAATATTTACATTGGTCCAAGGGTATAGACTATAATAATCCATGGCAGCAATATCTGACAAAGAGAAGGATGAGCGAAACATACTTGGACAAGGAAGAACGAGACAAGACTGGTAGATATAGAAAAGAGAGAAATGGGAAACAACCGAGAATGGAAGAAGAGAAGCTCAAGTACAAAAATGAAAAAGGAGAAGCCCGCTGATGATTAAGTAAGCTTCCACTCAGATATTAAAACAAAGTAAGAGATCATTTAAACAAAGTGAACATAAAGGTAATTAAACAACTTAACTCGTATTAATGAAGTTTAGCAAAAGAGAAATCGAGGAGTTTCAAATTGCGAAACCTCCCAATAAGAAGTCAACACATGGTAAGTAGGTAAGTGTGTTCAGAATGATGGGACAAGGGAAAAATTTATTACAACTATGTCAACACATAGGAAAGATGAAGCATTCGAAAAAAGTGACCACCATAGATTCATTAAATACAGTAACCTCTAACTTAACACTAAAGTTAGGAAGGCAATGTGGTAATAGCCTCATATTCTGAATTAATGATCGATAGTCATCTCCGAACTGACACACCCATCATAGATTCATTAAATATAATAACCTCCAACTCGACACTCAGGTTAAGAAGACAATATGGTAGTAATCTCATATTCCAAATTAATGATTGATAATCATCTTCACATACTCCAAACTAAAATATATGAAAAGTCTTCTTATTATAAAAAAAGACCAAGAGTCATTATAGAAATAAATAAAAACTTAATATAATTTTGTACATATTAAAAATTAATCAAGTGTCAAAATTTAAAAAAATAATAATAACACTTAGAAATTAAAAATTAATCAAGTGCCAAAATTAAAAAAAAAAATAACAGTTAGAAAAAAATCAGACCTAAAAAGTATAAATAAAAAGGAAATAACACAAAAAAAAACATAAAAAAAAACACAATTATTAATATAGTTAGGAGTGGGTAATACTTTTTTACTATAATATTTTTCCTGAAGGAGAAGATTGATGGTGGCCGCTGTAGGAACTTGTAGCCCAGGACGTTGCCTACAACCATGAAGAAGGAGAAGAAGGCGTTGGCATTGCGCCTCTTGTAGTGGTCATCGGCGGAGAGCTCGGTGAGGAGGGCGCGACAGGGGCCCTGAAGCATGTTTTTGGCCACGTCCAGGATCCAGAACCCGACCACGAAGATGGCGATGGCACGTGCGCGGGTTTTCTTGGGGAGGCAGTGGCCAAACATGTGACCGAGGTCGACGGCGATGGCTACTGCCGAAGCTCTTGCGGCGATGGCTACTGCCGAAGTTCTTGCGGCGATGAAGGAGCGACGACGACGGAAGCGGGAAGTGCAATGGTCGCTGTGGTAGCCGACGATGGGCTGGAGCAGCATACCGGAGATTGGGCCGCAGAGGCAGATGAAGGCGGCCCAAGTGTGGGGAATTCCTAAGAACTGGACGTACGGGGTGAGGAGGGAGAGCTACAGGGCCCAGCCGAAATTACTTTCTTCGTTAATTACTGGGTTTATAAATTATTAATGTTGTCTCTGTTTCAAAATTTGTAGCTTGGTGGTACAAGCCAGAGTATATTATCAACCAGCTAAACATAAACTCCGTCATAACAACGCCCATCTTTTCCATCAACTCATGGACTACTCATATGCCTTAATTCATCAAGGGTTATACCTATTCCGGTCAATTTTTCTCTGTCCCATTTTTTTCAAATTACTTTGTGTATTGGGAAAGTAATCGAAGGTGGTTTTATTAGCAGTTTGAATAATTGATATGAGAATATAAGTTAAAAGATTATTATTACAATAAAAAATTATGGAAAGTTATAGTGGAAAATACGAAACGGAAAGAATAATTACAGAAAGTAATATTTAAAAGGATATAGATGGAAAAACAATTTAATTGTGACTAATATTTCCAGACTCACTCGCTAATTATAGTTACAAATTTTTCTTTCGTAACATGATATGTAGAACACCACCATACAGTAAAAATATTGAGAAAAGCTTGGGAGCAAAAGAATTGATACCAATTTGGTGCATTTGACCTCGGTTTGGTATGTTTATTTTCTTGACCAAGTGTTTTTCAATCAAATTGTTTCTTTTAAAAGATTCACTGAGAGTTTAGTTAAGTTCATTTTCTTTACATTTACTCATTAAACTTTTTTGTATAATTTCTCCTTGATTTTGTTGATATTAACCGTGTATTCATTATCACTGGAATTTTGTTTTTTTATATAGTCGTTTAAATTTAGCGTTCCTAATTTTTTTGCTCGATATATTAATCAAACCTAGAACATTGATTTTAATCTAGAAAACAAAAAGAAAGAATCGGAAGTCATCTTTAGAGATATTGAGAAAATACGAAACTAAATTTAGAGGATAATGTAAGATTGCGATAAGTTTTCGTTTTTCTGGATCTGTCGAAATCCGTGTCTTTCAAAAAATTGTGTAAAATTTTTTAGTGCCATTTAATTGTCAATGTAAAGTTGGAAAAGGGTATAAGCGGAATGAGATTGACATGGTTCTAGGTTGTGTAAAAGGGGGATTAACCGTTGTTTTCTAAGAAATAATTAAATTGATAATAATTTTTAATAAAAACAAGCAGGTTCAAAGATATTTTATTATTTTGATTAGTAATTTATATTGTAATTAAGTAGTTTAGTTCAATTTTTTTGAATTAGTTTATATTTTAGTTTATTTGTATATAATATTGTTTAAAATATAAATAGTTTTTAATTTTTATAGGCATTTTGGAGTCAAGTTAAAAATAAAATATCTACACATTAAACATTGGATGTTAATAGGTTTCTTCCTATACAAAAGGTATATACAAATGGATTTTTAAGTGGTCATGTAAAGGTTATAGTTTTTGCTTGTTGACAACCAAATTTTTTGAGTGAAAGAAAAATAAGGTGTCCATACAAAGAATGTAAAAGTGAGGAATTTTAAGCGAAGAAAAGATAAGGTGTCTACCTTCATCTCAAAATAGTAATGAAAATGAGTATCAAATAATGATTATATTGAAGGTGATATTTGTCTTTTATACTTTACATATTATATTACTTTGATTTTGTTTTGTTTTGTTTTTTAATAAATAAAAATTTGTATTTAAATTTGTAGAGAGTAAAAGGGTTTAATTTTTCTTAAGAACCAATTCAACTCCCATTCTCATATGCCTTATTAATCTAACACCTAGTCTATTTTAGTACCTCGGGTATGCTGACCTTGACTACATGGATCAGGGTAGGTTTAAAGTATATCCATACCCAAACCTCAACATGTATTCTAATTTACTTTTCAAATCTCGACATGCATTCTAGTGATACAACAAACTTTTCTTCAACTTCTCACCACCTAATGTCTTAGTTTATTTCTTAAACAATCAGTGAAGCTAGAGATCTCTTGTAGCTATTTACTTAATACACAATATCAAACAATGGTTTACAATAATCCCAGATTTGTGACCTTAAATTCATACCTTTTCATTTAACATTCATAAATATGATTTATTATGTAACAACTATTAAAAGTAACAATTCATACTAGATTACATTCATTCAATCATTCTCAAATATAATCCATAAGAAAATTAAAAGAATAAGCTACAACTCCTATGAAGACTTCTAATTCAAAAGGAATACTTAGCTTAAAATATAAAAACTACAAATAAAACTACTCACACACCTCAAACATCAACTATTATGGTTCAAAATTATCATAATAATCCAAACTCAAATGAGAATCAACTATAAACTACTATCTATTTTTTAACTCAACTTTCAATCTCAAGTTTAACCTTTAAAATACAATCAAACAATACATAATTCTTGCATAAAACTAATGATATTGTGACCACGTCACCTTCACATACAAATCATCTACCTAAGATAATATCAAAATTATAACTAATTTTCTTTATCTATAAAATTGTTTGAATTCAACATATTCCATGGAAGAATTGAGAAATCTCCACAAAAATCTAAGGATATAAACAACACAATAGAAAATAATCAAACTTTAGACAAATGTTAAAAAGTTGAGAGGATCATTTTTCTTCCAACTATCAAAACTAAAATTGATGTCAAACATATTGAAAAATAAGAATCTAAAAGATTTTTGAAATATAGTTGGTGAGAAAGAAAGTACATATTAAAAGATAGAGTCTCTTTTATCCTCTCTTAAATAATGAATTCTAATTAAATGCTCTAATGCTTACAAAAGGTTATAAAAAATTCTCTCACTCTTAAAAACATGTTACTTTTTCAATTTCAATTTATTATATATACTTAAATTAAATATATTTTTATTAATTTTTATAAAAAAAATTAAGACGATCATAAAAAAAATACTCCTTTTGAACTCAAAATTTGCAAATATTTAACCAATTAAAAAAATAGTTATATCCTTTAATTCAACTTATCGTATTTTAAAAATACCTTTTTAAACTTTCCATTTTTATAATGTAGTATATCAAAATTGATAAAAAAATATTAAAAAATAGAATCTTAATTAATTTAAAAGTATTATTGAATGATGTCATTAATTAAGATTAAAAGTAGTTATAACTTAATTATATTTGAGTCTAATTTTTTATTGTTTATAATTTAGTTTAGGGGAGTATAATAAGTTTAAGAGAAATCTACTAGCTTTAATTAAATTAACTAACTTTATAACCCTAGTGAAAGAGACGGACAGAGGGTCTAACTTTATAAGCATTCGTGAAAATTAACCAACAAAGAAAGACATGTTTAAACATTCTTCACATCTCATCATGTCTTATGTTTCTGAATTCTGTCAATATCAACTATAACATGTCTCAAATGAACAAGTTCATCTCTAATTATTATAACATATGCAAGATTAAGACGAAGTAAAAATATTATTTTTAACTGCTAACAGAAAAACAATTTATAATTTAATTATTCAAATATTAACCTTTTGTTCTCATACATATGTAAGAAGTGTTTTCTACAAGTAAATGTGTTAAAAAAAAGATAGATATTTAGTGAAACAAGTTTTTATAACAAGAGAGTGGAAATGAATTTTGACTATTAAAATGATATCAATTAGCAAGTTTACTTTAAAAAATTAAAAAATATCTTTAATTTAGTAAAACTTAAATTGAAAAAAAAAATATAAGAGATGAATTATAGTCTTATATAGTTAAGGAGTTAAAATTGAAAAGATATAAAATAATAAATTGATGAAAAACAGAATTAGATGATAAAGTTAATAAAATAACGATTGTCATATAATGTGTAATTTTTATGGACGAGTGAGGTTTTATGTAAGTTGATGTAGATTCCCGTTTGCTTTGTGCCACCGAAAATAAAGACAAAGAACACACATGTTCCCAAAACAATAGTCCAACGCAACGCTGAATAAAAGTACATGTTCTTGGGCACAGAATAGAATAAACACGCAAGGTCAAAACTAGCACGGAAATTATGCGCGTGCTAAGTGTCCATTAATTCTAAACATTTTGCAAACAAATGCGTTTCTCTTTAGAAAATTTTAAAGATATGTCACTCTTTAGAAAACTGGTCGACACACGTGTACATTAGGAATATTGGGATGAATTTATTTACACTTTTTTTTTAAAAAAAAATTCAATGAAATAACTAAATCTTAATTCTACTCTTCTTATTTAGAAAACAATTTTCTTTTAATAGGAAAATTTTATATGTTATTTAAATCGGTAATTACTTTTTAAAATGTTATATTAAACATGCTTCTTTTAAATTTAACCTAAATGACATTATTATATCTCTATCTCAAATTTCCTATTTAAAATGTTACAATTTTTTATTTCGTATAAACGATTTAAAGATAATAAAAAATAAAATTATAAATTACACTGAATATATAAATTAGAATTTTAACTGCTTAATTATTTATTTGTAAAATTTATTATTTTTCTAAACATATTTTAATTTTTTTAGTAATTTTTAATTTTTTTTATCATATACTATTAATAAAATAGTAATAAAAGAAAATCAATTTTAACCTATCAGAATTTCTTTAAAGTAAGTTCATTTATACTCTATAAACTCTTTATATACTAATTTTTAAGTTTCTATAGATGTTTTGGATTCTGACATGTTTACAGGTTAGAAAGTAATGTTTACTAAGATTAATTTTTGATTTTAATGTTTTGGTACTTTTGATGTTCTATAAGTCATCAGAGTTTGATAGATTAGTTCCAAATCTTTATCATTCTTTTTTAATTAGGTAGATATTACAACAGGTCAGAAGGTAATGTTTTACTAAGATTAACTTTTGATTTTAATGTTTTGGTATTTTTGATGTTTTATAAGTTATCAGAGTTTGATAGATTAGTTTCAAGTCTTTATCATTCTTTTAATTAGGTAGATATTATCATTCTTTTTTAATTAGGTAGATATTATCATTCTTTTTTAATTAGGTAGATATTACTGTAGGATATAATGTCCTAAAAAATACCTAAACAAAATATATTTATTACTACTTGACATCTTTCTTATAAGTTTGATCACTTCCACCAACACCTATAGCAAAATATGCTTTCGTACATTGTACGATCATAACAATATCACTCACCAAACAACAAGGATGGGTTAACTATTACAAACATAATTATCAGCAACCAAATTATAATCAACCAACATATCAAACAATCGAGATAAAACATTAAACAACATAATTCAACTAGAAACATAACTTTATACTTCGTCATCATTCCCGCTATGACCAAATATAAGGTATTTTTTGGAAGACTCTTTTTATGGTAAACAAGTCCTACTAGAGGCTAACACTTGACTCCAACGTGGTCCGGACCGGGGTACGTAGGGTCAAAGTGACACAAAACACCTGCTATCGAGAGCCAAGTGTACGCCTACTCCGAGAGCCTAATGTAAGCCTCCCTCAACTTCTCACCACTTGATGCTCTGTTTACGTGACTAGGCAATAGCCGAAATACCTTATATCCATGAGCTATCATGTTTACCACTACTCCCTATTGTATAGTACCACCGCGGGTAATGTACCAACACCTCAGAAGGGCCAACACAACACCCATGAAGGGCCAACAACAACATCAACACAACTCACCTATCAAAAGCTTTTAACACTCACTAGTAAGAATACTAACACCTCGTATCCCACTGTGAGCTATATCAACAACCACTTACCCTCTTTGATAGGCTAACAACATGTAAAAGATCAATAACATATCATCCAACAACAATATTTACAGATATACAACATAAGGTTCACCATTCTTATACATGAATCTACCAACATATTCATCATCTTCTAAAACATCATTTAGCATTTATCAACTTACAATATGATCAACAATCAACATCAACAACTTTTCAACTCATCAAAACATGTTTAAATCCATATCATTTTTCAACTAGTTGACAACTTGACCTTTGCTTACTAAAATGAGCATAACTAGAGTTTTAGACCTCCTTTTTAGTTGATTCCAAAGCTATTGGAAAGCTAACATCCAAGGCTACAACTTTTATCCATTCCACTAAGCCTAATTCCAAAAGCTTGACTCTCTTGAGCAAAAATGAGGTCGAAAGTAACTTCTGTTCTAGGGGCCATTTTCACTTGAGTGAGATTTTGGTCGCTTGAGCCAAATCTGTATCGCCTCTACATCGCCTTACTTTCGCTTGAGTGAAAAAAATTTCTCTTGAACGAAAATTCCACCGCCTTGATTGTTAATAGCACCTACTCACTTTCGTTTGAGTGATAAAAGCTTCGCTTGAGTGAAAATAGGATCGAGAGACACCCTAAACCATATATCCACTTGTTTTCCAATTCCAAGCAGCCCCCATAAACAAATTTCTACAATCCCAAGCTCAAAAATAGGGTATATAACAACATATGTTAACATTTAATCGTAATAATTGATTTTTCATCCTCATTTAATCAAATCAACATCATCAAGAAAAAAAATACAACTATCAACTATACATAGAAATAGAAGGGTTAGAACTGGTATGAATATATATAGTACATTGTTCTTATTACATTTGTGTACAATACACCCATAGGACCATAAGTCCTCAAAATTTAACATAAATACGTCATAGAATTCTCAAACTACATCCCTCTAGAAGTTTGCTTACTTTCAGTCCTGTAAAAGAACTTGTTCCCATACAAAGAATGATCGTTGTAGTGGCATCCACACACAACAACAAGGGTGTTTAACAAAAATAACATATCAATCACATGCTCTCATCAATATTATCAAATCATACACCAACACCAACACCAACATGTGATTCATCAACAACAACATACAACAACATCAACCCCACATTTAGCCACACCACACTAAATATGAGACATATTCTAAAAGACTCTATCTATAATAAATATGTCCCACCAAAGGCTAACACTTGACCATTCCAAATTCGACCCTAATTCCATGTGGTTAGGATAACACAATGCATCTGCCATCGAGATTTACACCTATGTCCAACGCCTAGTGTAAGCCTCCCTTAACTTTTCACCACTTGAAGTCTTATCTAGGTGACTGAACAACAGTGAAGTCGGGATAACCTTGTTAAGTGGGTATCATGTTTATCACCACCACCTAATAACAAATTCCTCCTTAGGTATCCTCCAGCCATCCATAAAGGGCTCCAAACATCACTTATCAAGGGTTCCAAACTTACATGCATACACACCACAATCATATACATGCATGTAAGTAATTTATAAAAGAATTTACCACCCTCGATACCCACAAAGGGATCTAACACATAATACTGCAAGTCATGCATCTCAACAACAAATATATATCTATCGAGAGCATATATATTTCTAATCTACCTCATATACATCAATAACAATGAAACATGTATATAGCATCTATCAACTCACAACATGATCAACATTCATCAACAACAACCTCTCAACTCATCAAAATATGCATAAATTTTGCTTGATCGAGCTTCTCGCTTGAGAAAAAATGAGGCTGTAAAATTTTTTTCACTTTGTTGTCATTTTAGCTTGAGCGGGAATTTTCTAGCTTGAGAAAAAGTCACTTTTTAGCTTTTTAGTTTGAGCGAAAATCCAATTTTAGCTTGAGCAAAATTGAGACCGAGAGCAACTCCACTCCAGGCTCTTTTTGTTTGAGCGAAATGTAGTCGCTTAACTGAAAATGTAACTCTCACTTGAGCGAAAACATGTTGCTTGAGTGAATCTAGGCGACGAATGTATATTGCTTGAGCGAAAACAGGGCCAAGAGTCACCCTAAACAACATATCCATTTATTTTTAACTCCAAACATCCCCCATAAAGCAATCTTCCACAACCCCAGACTCATCAACATAGTATAAAACAACATATGTAAACATAATCCCAGTAATTGATTTTTCATCCTCATTCAATCAAATCAACATCATCAACAACCAAAACTACGGATGTTCAAAACCAAACCAATTCAAAGGAAAACCCGCAAACTGATCAAAATCAAATCGAACCGCAAAAAGACCGCAAGCCTTTGGATTAGTTTGGATTTTTTTTCTAAGAACCGTGCAGTGCGATTTGGTTTGCAGTTTGAATTTTCAAAATCGATCCAAACCAAACCAAACCACAATGTACATTCAACATATTTTTTTTATTATTAATATAATAATACTAGTAATGATAAGTTATTGTTGGAAATATTTGTTTACTGTCTTTTTATTTAAATTAGTTTATAGGAAATTTATAATTTTTATTTTAGAATATCTTTTAGTAAAATTAATAATATATTCAATTATTATTTAGATTTAAGGAGTTAAGATTGAGATATTGATAATATTTGATACTTTATTACATTTTTGTTTTATATATAGAGTACATGAATAAAATAAGGTACAATTCATCCATATAATATCTCTTATATCTCATATATATCCAAAACATATTTTCGATCACTATCACTTCACTTCGTTAAAGTTATTGATTTTAGCATACCAAAAATCCGTAGAGTAAGACTGCTTACAATTAAGGAAAAATGAGAATATTTTGGCAGAGCATGAACAAAAATTGGATAAAGCTTGATTACAATAAGATCATATACATAAAAAAATAATTGATTAGCCAAAGTAGGGATGAAAGCTAGTTGTTAGGCAAAAAGGAGAACAACAAAGTTTCATAAGTTTTGATTGGTTTATAAATCTAGATGAATGTTGTATGGGTGAAATACTTAAAAAAAAATCTTCACTAAGATGTATTTGTATTTTTTTCCTTGTTTGATTATGAATAAATTTTTGTGTACCTTTGTAATTGTTATTATTCAATATATTTATTAGATTTTGAGTAACATATTTTATATTATGTTATTATATTTTTATTTAAAAGATGAAAAGAATGAGGAAATATTTAATAAAAATTATAAATTAAAAATTGCATAGACCGATTTTGTGCGGTTTGGTTTTGTTTGGATTTTTTTATTCTTTCAAACTGAACGAAAACAAATCGCATATATTTTTATGTTTTGTTCGGATGTATTTTTAGCCCAAAATCAAACCAAACCACGCTGCCGCAAACACCCCTAACCAAAACTACCAACAACTATCAATTACACAAAAAGAGTTAGTTAGCTACCCTTACCTGAATTGAAGCACGACTAACTCTACTTCCACTATATACTTCAATAAGTCCCAATAAACCCCTCCAAATAGACCAAAATTCTAATCGGTCCACTTGGTTCCACTGTTCACCAATTCCCTGTGGCTCTCATATGACAAAATACTTTGTATCCTTGAAGAGAAAGAAAGAGAAAATCTAAATAATAAATTTTAAAATGAATTAGAAATAAACGTTAAACTCCTATTTATACAAATTATAACTAGTTTATTTTAAAATTTATTATTAAAACAATATTGAATCTTACATTGTGCATATTTAAAATAAAATTTTCCAACTACAATTTTTTATTTTATTTCTATAATAATTTTGAAGTTTTATTAACAATATTTTTCACAATTTTTTATGTAAACAATTCAACTATAATTAATAATGTTTGAAACTAGTACTTTAAATTTTAACAATTTTACACCATCTAATATATTTCTCAATATTACAAATTCACATTTCAAATTTTAATGATGAAACAATTGTAAAATCTCTAATACATTTTAAAATATTACAAATTTAGATAATGCATTCTTTTCCTTCATTTATTTGTTTCATTGAATTTTTTAATAATAATTTACACTAAAAATTATAATGTATCAATTATTATTAACAATGACAATTTATTTCCTTTAAATAATTTTATTTTATTATTTTAATTTATTTTTAATATTACTATTATTATTTAAAAACCCAAAAAAAAACAGTTTAAATATTTTTCTATTATTTATTTTTTAATTTTATCCTTTTTCTACTTTTTCAAATTTCTTACAAAAAAAGTCATAATTCAGTTCTTGAAAATCCTATACCCTAAAAAATTGAATTCCTACAAGACCAGGTAATTAATTATTCACATGCCAGAATTCAACTGCCTAAAAAGTGAATTCTCACTTACAATAGTAATCAGGTCTTGTAGGCCACTTCAATTTGAGAGAGATTTACTTGTGTAATTTTGTCAATTGGAGATGGATTTATTTTTGTAATTTTTTTGGAAAAAATATTTATTTAAGAAAAAAAATTAATATAATTATATCTATATATATTAAACCAAAAGAATCTTCACATAGATTACTCGGAGTGCTTTCTAAACTTTTGGCCTACTATCTTGATGCTTCCCATCCATTCATAAACTGTCAAGTCTTATGAAAATAATGATGCTGACCTTGTTCACACATACATGGAATTAGGTCGAAATTTTAGGTTCAGTTCATAGACTTATGCCGCAAGATCTCTGGCGGCGCAACAAATTCACAATTAAGTACGCAATTGATTGATGAGGCTTCAGGAAAAAAGATCGACACAGATCACAGTAATGGTGGTTTATTTCTGTTTCTAGAAAATTTCTCTAACGCATGTGAACATGTGGTTACACATTCTCTTCTTCAAAATTATTTGGCTAAGTTAGTTTAAAACCTACCAATTTCAGTAATTTGATTTTTCTTGCAATAATTCTCTACAATTTTTTAATAAACCAGTCCTTTTATAGTTACTTTCTTTTGTAAATTCAACAAATTCAAGCACGCAATATTGTATCACTTCTTTTCAACTCGGTGACTTTCTTTAAACATTATGGTTAATTATTTATTCACTTAGAGGAGATGTCTTTCTGTTGACCGGTCGCTGTTGCATAGTTTCTAGTTTCTACCACGAATTTTGTGTCAAATTGAGAATTCATTATGGGATTAAACTTATGATTATTTTTTTAATTTCAATTTACTGAAAAGAAACAAATAGACATATTCCACTTTTTTGTTCTTTTATGGAAAGCTAATATATATTAATATTTTTGGCACACAGCTAATACATAGCTCTCAAACTAGTAATTTCGTAAGCCACAGTGCATATATGGCTAGCTAGTTAATGAGGAGGGACAGAGTAGCTATTAAGCCTCAGATGTCTTCCGACCAAATTTCTAAGGGAGCAATAAATTCTTGAAGTCTATCCTTTACCCTTGTTGTCTCTACTCCAACTCTTGATATTTTAACCTGGCACCACAAAAAACCAATCAAATTACATGTTAGATATAAACTTATATGTTACATCAATCTTCAAGAACTTTTACAAACTTAATAGAAAACAAAGAACAAAAATTGATCAGGTAATTCAATTCTTGTTAATTTACAAACAAGCATTTCAGATGGAAATGTTGTAAATAGTTTAAGACAGAGAGACCAATAAAAGAAAAAGGGGTGAGGTGAATAAAATTGATGATGTAATAGTGTACCTGAGCATGAACAACGTAAAATAACTTGTCGCCGACAGTTGAGAAGCTTGCAGTGACAACTTCGGCACCTTCTTCCTCAAGAACGCTAATTACTTCGTACAACATGAATGTCTTGTTCAACCCACTCACCAGCATCACTTCGATGCCGGAACCCAAGTCTCTTAGCTCGAGTATTGGCAATTTGGTGTCAACGTTTTTATCCGACATTTTTCTACCACTGCGTTGGTCTGACATGGCTTGCTCCTTCTGCCTCTTCAATTTCTCTATTCTCTCTCTCATGTGTTTTATATACCTTGCTGCAAGATCCAGCTGGTCCTGCTGCCCTAGCATCAGCTGAAAACATTCAATCACTTCGTTAACCTCATCGGTTAAGGATATGTTTGCTATACAATTCATCAAACAGTTAGGAACGTGATTTTGGAAATCTGAGTTCGTGTTTCGCATGATGAGATCATGTCCCAATTTTCACATTTTCACATTTGAATTCGAGACTTCAAAACATGACGAGTCTCCATTTTCAAATTCTTATACACAGGCAAAGAAAATTTGTTTTTTCTTTTTAAAAGAAAGTGCTTTTTAACCATCCCAATTGACATAAAAAACTATACTACGCAGGTAACAACTGGGTGAAGGGTTCAACGAACAGGGGTGGCAAACAAAATGAATAGATTAGCGTTTTTCGCTAGTTTTGTGATTACCTTGGATTTGGGTGGTTTGAGGTTGGGAGGAATAAGAGAACCAAGCTGATGGCAGAGGGATTTCATGTGGATTCTGCGGTTTCTTTCGATGGTTTTGCGATCAAGTTTAGTGGAATCATTGCTGGAGCTTGCTAATCTCTTCTTCATCTTGGTCGATTGTGACGTTATATCTTAAATTGTGTGAAAAAAAGAGTGATAAAAGAAGCAAAGAAGTGAGTGGTACATAAACTGAGGGCTGGGGTGTGAAGGAGCTAGGAAGTAATGATAAGAAGAAAGAGAAAAATAGATAAATTGGAGTGTTAGAGAAGTTGAGGTGTTTAAATAGAAGAAAGTTGGGGTGTGTGGCAGTCCTAATCATTCAGATTAACTGAGATAAAGTTCTGGCAGGCTGTGGGTCACACATCCCTATGATGCGCACGGTCGGGACCCTACAGCCTGTATTCATGCTCATATGAATTATTTCTGTTTATTGTTCCATTTCAAAGTTTAAATTTTGAGGAGCCAAAAGTCAAACCGGAATTTTCATCTCAGGAAATTGGTCTTAATTTACTTTTGGAAAGTCGAATTCTGGTCAAATTTTGTTCATCTTTCTTTTGTAAAATATGGATAAAAGGAGGGAAAAACAAGTAAAAATAAATGGTTTTATTTGGATAAATAAATTCTGGGAAGATTTATTCGAGGTTCCTTTTAAAAAAAATAGGTTTATTTATGAAAAAAAATTCAAAATAAAGCTAAATCCCTCTCATAATTATTTTTATTATTTACCTATAAAGAATTATTAATCTAACTAATCATCCATAGACTACACAATTTATATTTTTAGTGACAATTTTTCAGTTACATTTATTAAAATTGATGTTATAAGTAAATTTTACACAATATAATAATATTTTTTGAAATAAATATAAATATAAGTGATATAAATATAATATTATTATATTTTTCTAAATAAATATTAATATAGATGAAACTAACTTATTAAAGAAAATATTTTTAACTTTTTTATTTGATAAAATGTCACTAGAATATATTAATAGTATTTTTTAACATTTAAGTATTATTTTTTAATATTATTATATATGATATATCTAATAATATACAACTTACATTGTCTTCTCGAATCAATATAATTCTATCATATATTAACAATAACACATCTCTTCTTTGGATTGACTTTACAATAAACATATTCTGATAGTATATTCAAATAATACAAACATAATTAAAAGTATTCAAATTGTGTAAAATAAAAATAATAAATATATGTGACATCATATGCAACAAAAATAGTTTATACGATAATTATTAAAAATAGAAACGATGACAATGACTTGAAAACAAGTTGAATTTAATTTTAAAAATACTATCGTTAGGACAGTCCTTTAAGGGAAAAATTACATGAAGCATGAGGAACATATGACCCACAACAATAAATATTTTTTAATTATTTTTTAAAGCTTTTAAAAAAGATTTGTAACTATGCAGTTAGTGTGAGTAAACGGTACTGCATGTACCCGTGTCCGTGTATACGCTTCCGTCGTTTAATTCTCATGGAAAGATGTAAAATAAGTAAATTAAACTTGAATGTAATGTTGTTATATTATTTAACCGTTAACTTTAATGTCTTATCATTATAGCTGTATGAATTAAAGTTGATTTAGTCGTAATAATATAATAAAAAACATCTTAATTCTCTTGCTGTTTCCTTTCCCTAGTTTTTACTGTAAAAAAAGTTTAATAGATATTTTAGTTTTATGAAAATTTATAATATTTTTTATATTTTTTTATTAAATCTTAAATTTTATTAAAATCTTCAATATCATTTTATCTGTTAAATTAATATTAATGATATTAATTATACAAAATGTAACACATTTAAGTTAAATAATGAATAATGATAAAAGAATATGGATATAAACATAAATATAAACATTATAATATGTTAATTTTTGACAAAAAAAAATCATATTAATAAATTTAATAAAATTTAAAAATTAATTGAAAACAAAATTTAAAACTCAATTAAAAAAAATTTAAAATTTAATTAAAAAAAATAAACATAAGAAAATATTATAAATTCTGGTAGTGACACCAAAATATTTATTAAAAAAATTGACACAGCACTTAATAGATATATTATTTTAATATATTATAAAATATTAAATTAAAAAGGAATTTAATATCTTAAAAATATTAAAGCATTCCGTACTGAATTACATAAACCGACCAAGACTTGAAATGTAAAAGAGAGATAGCGAATGACGAAGAGGATGACGAAGAAGAAAGAGAAAGAGAAACCCGGAGATCTGTTTTCGCTCAAAACTTACAGATCAAAATAATTGATTTTGTTTTTCATTTAAAAAACCAAAACACTTTTTCAAAATAAAATAAAAATTATTATCATGTATAAAAAAATAAATTTAAAATACATTAATTTGAAATTAATATTGAAATGAAGATGAATAGTGAAGATTGATGCAGTGTCAGTAATAACGTACTCGATTTTATTTTACTCTTTGTGAAGTAGAGCATAGGAGTATCTATTTATTAAAACATGTTGTAAAAGTATTTATTTAGTTTAATAATAATAATAATATTATTATTATTATATTTTACAGAGGTGTATTTAGAAACACCGCGTTGTGGTTGGTGGGGTCCAGTTCCTGCTTCACATTATGCAGATTTAGACAATAAATAAAGAACATTTACTAATGTCAGTGGTTCGTTTGAAGATCAGTGAATACGAATGCTTAACGAGACTCACTCGTGTTCATGTTTTTTGACTTGACCGTTTTATTCTCACCACTTCACCTACGAAAACCACGCTTTCACCGACCACTGTTAACTTTCATATTTATCTTCTTACCTCTTTTCTATCTTCTCATCTCATTTTTAAATTATGTATTATTATCTACCAACTTTTATTTTCTTCTAAACATTTTTTTAAATATTCTTATTTTTGTAATTTCTATATATACTACTACACCATTATTCTTATTTTGTTTATTATACTATGCGATAAACTCTATCTACATAAAAAAGTACGAGGAAACATGAAAGTGTGAGAGTTTGTTTGAGTCTTCCTAATTTGTCATTATATAAATTTCTTTTGTTAAATTACTATCAATCTTTTATCATATTATATTTATCAGTTTATTATATAATCTAAAATATATTATAGATAACAAGGTATAGTCGTTGAGATTTATATATTACATTGTAAAATAGTAGTTGATTTATCATATTGAATATGGTATATATAATAGGTTAATTAGTTAAATTTACATTTAATCAAAGAAAAGTGTTCGTGTTAATTCTACTTCATTTTCGAAAATTTTCTAAGGTAATGTTTGGCAAAGTTAAGAAAAATCGAAGGAAAGAGGAAAGTTATATCAATAGAAAAAATTACATGTAGAAAATAAAATCTAAATAGACTTACCTCGTCTTTATGACATAATTGGATCGTTACATATATAACTCGTGATGATATTTGAGCCTCTTATAAACCATTGACTTCAAAATAGACCAAAGCATAGAACGCAACAGAATCCTTTGCCAAGAAAGTCTATAGATAGATAGTCAAGAAACAGACACGTACGTATTTAAATTTTTGTAGAACCGTGGACTGTTATTTCAAGTATTTATTAATTATTTTTTAGTAATAAACATAAAAAAAATCTTCACAAGTACCTTAGAAGGTAATATTTAATTACAAATTCTATTTTTTTTTTACATATTATTTGCGTATGGTTAAATATATATATCCCCGAATACTTCTTAATGTAACTGGAGATTAAATGAATATTTTTTTTCTTAGAATTATACTATATTTTATTACTAGAACTAAGAATAATATCACCTGTTGTAACATATAAGAAAAACTAGCTATATATAATATTAGTCATATAAATATCAAAATATTATTATATTATATATTTTATTACAAAATCAAACAATTGTAAGATTTAAGATTCTCAAAATCTTTAAGTAAAAAAAAACATTCTCTATTCTTCTTTTGGAAGTCTGTCTATTCTTCTTTTGCAAGTCTGCTTATTTTTATTATTACTTGTAACAAAATTTGTTTTTGTACATTGTACAATTATAACAGTGTTGCCCACCAAATAAGAGTGAGCTAACTATTATAAGTCATTTTTTGGAAGACTCTATTTATGGTAAGCAAGTTGTTATGACCAAATATAAGTCATCTTTCGAAAGACTTTATTCATGGTAAACAAGTCCTACCAGAGACTAACATCTGACTCCCAACGTGGTCCGAGTCGGGGTACATAAGGTCAGGTGACACACAAAACACCTGTTATTGAAAACTAGGTGTACACTTATTCCAAGAATCTGACTTAAGTCTCCCTCAACTTCTTACCACCTGATGTCTTATCTATGTGACTAGACACCACTACTCCCTATTGTACAATATCACACCCTATCATACAATAACACCTTGGTTAATGTACCAACATCTCAAAGGGACCAACAACAACACTTATAAAGGGCCAACAACAACATCGACACTCATCAAGGCCATAATAACTCACCTATCAAAGGCTTTCAACATTCACCGGTAGAAATACTAACACCTTGTATCCCACTGTGAGCTATATTAGCAACCACTTACCCTCTTTGATAGGCTAAACACATGTATAAGATCAACAACATTATTTACAAGTATACAACATAAGATTCATCATTCTTGCATATGAGCATACTAACATATTTATCATTTTATAAAACCTCAATTAGCATCTATCAACTCACAACATAATCAACTATCCTCACCAACATCCTCTCAACTTATCGAAACACATTTAAATATGCAACAACTCCAACTAGCTAACATCTTGACTTTTGCTCACTAAAAAGAACATAACTAGAGTTTTAGACCTCCTTTTTAATTGATTCCATAGACATTAGAAAGCTAACATCCAAAGCTACAACTTTCATGAAGACCACCAAGTCTACTTGTAAAATAATATTCCGCTTGAGCAAAAATGCCTCGTTTGAGCAAAAATAAGACTGAGAACAATTCTAATTCCAGTGCCATTGTTGCTTGAGCGAAAATACCACTGTTGCTTGATTGAAATATCGTCACTTGAGAGAAATTTAGGTGGTGGAGGTCATCATTACTCACTGCCTCACTTTCACTTGAGAGAAAATAGGACCGAGAGCCACCCTGAACAATATATCCACATGGTTTTCAACTCCAAACAACCTCCATAAACCAATTTTTCACTACCCTAAGCTCATCAATAGAATATATAACCACATATATCAATATTTTGTCCCAATAATTGATTTCTCATTCTCATTTAATCAAATCAACATCATCAACAACCAAAACTACAAACAACCATCAACTAAACACAAAGAGTTAGTTAGCTTCCCTTACCTGGATTGAAGCACCTCAAACTCTACTTCCATTATTTGCTTCAATGATCCCAACTAAACCTTCAAACTATTATTCAAAAGGACATAAACTCCTCTTAGAAATCCAACTTAAAAAGAAAAGATAGAAAAAACTTAAAACATCAAAAGAAACGAAACCACTTACTAGATCAAAATTCTAATCGAATATGAGTGATCTATCCTTCACCAACTTTCAAATACTCTACTTTGGTAAGATTTCTACAGTCAGAAACTCTTTTATCTTAGAGAGAATGCAGAGAAGGAGAAAGAGTGTTTAACTAATAGATTTTAGAACAAGTTAGAAATGAACGTCAAACTTCTATTTATAAACGTCATAACTAGTTCACTTTAAAATCTACTATTAAAATAATATTGGGTCTTACACTTATAATAGTTGTAAAGGTGTTAAAGGGGTGTCTAACTTTTTATAAAACTAATAAATATATGTAAGTGATTATATTGTGTTTATATAATCGTTGTATGAATGTAATAAATCTTTAAAGAAAATGATATGAATACACTTTCATTTGAAATACACTTATTCAACACTTATTTATTCTTTTTATCTTTCTTCTCTTGTCACATCATATGCCCAATAAATTTATAATTTTTCTTCTCTTTCTATTTAGGTGAAGATGAAAATTATGGCTGTCCCTCTATCATTTTTCCATCTCTACACCTCAAAGGCAACTTACATAAATATTAAAGTTTGACATAAAAGTGTTAATGAACATATTTCTATAGCTTCGAGTATATTTTATATGTAAATCACCTTATGTATCTTTATGTTATACGTGTTATATTGTTACATAGTACCATATGCTCCCACCACATACCCATTTATCACCTTCCACCATTTCCCTAAGAAATGCTTTCACCATATATCTTCATGTCGTAATGTTGAATCCTAGTCAAAGCATTGACCTTAGCTGTTGTGGAGACTCTATATTGCACCTATTATTTGAGCTAATTGATTTCTTAATTGTAGTGAGACATGACATAACAACTTTTAAAGTTCCACACTTATCAGCTTTGTTAGACACAGGTAAGGGAATAACACCAGTTTATGAAAGGGTGTTGCTAATTTGGTCTTGTTTTCTTTCTCCACTCCTAACACAATTTTGACCTAATGTACCACTTCCTCCACACAAAATTCCACTTCATGCAACACCATGAGATTTCTACTCTTCCCTATCCCACACAACTGCACACCATAGAATGCTCCATCCTTGTTTATCTATCCTCCCAGCCACTGCCCAATGTTTCCAAAAGTGATATTCTTGGTTATCTAGTAGGATAATCGACATATTTACCAAACTATAACACACCTTCCAAATTTCATAGGCTTTGCTATGTGAACATGACATGCAAATTCATCAACAATTCCATATATAGGGCAAAATATTACATCATTCATAGACAACATGTTATATTTCTTAGGATATCCCTAGTTTGTAAAGTGTTGTGGAAGAGTCTACACATAAATACAACTAGCTTGAGGAGGAACTAACATCTCCATCATGTCTTGCACAAACTATTAACTTGACTGACCATGTTTAATTTATGAATGTTCCCTATATGTAAACTTCACAGTGTAGAACCCACATTTTCTACACACCAAACCCACTTATTATCCACATTATGCTTTATACTCATTCCACCAATTTCTATAATTAGATTGTCCAACAGTACTTCTTCCCATTCAAAGAGTTTCCTTCTCAATGAAAATTACCATTCCCAAATATTATCCCTCCACATACCCATTTCAACCACTTTAGCTTCACTTTGATTTTTGTGGAATATAATATGTTGTATCTTTCTTTAAAACACTTATTACTTGATCATTTATGTATCCAAAACTTTGTTTTCTTCCCATCCCTTATGTCATTTTGTATAGTCCATCTCCACTTTCCTAGTAGTACCTTATTGGACATCTTAATATCCTTAACCTATAACCCTCCATTTTGTTCTAGAAACATACTTTTTGCCAATTAGCCTAGTGAATCTTTCTTCTGTCTTCTTTTGTCCCTTAAAAAATGTATTTTGTATTCTTATTAATTCTTTTGCCACTTTTTCTTTATAAAAAAAGATATTTAGAAGAGGGAATAAATCATAAAACAAAGTTAATTAGATCTATTCTTCTAGTAAATGACATCAATTTATGATTCCAGTTGGCTAGTATTTTTTTGTGAACTTTTGAGCAACTAATATTTATGTGTTATATCTCCTTGGATTGCCTCCAATAGGTATCCCTAGGTATATAAATGGTAATGTGAGAATAAAACAGTTAAGAGAATCAACATATGATATGATTAAATTTCCATTTAACCCAAAGGAACCAACACCACTCTTGTAGAAATTTACCTTTAAATATGAAATAAATTCAAAGCACCTCATTATACTTTCAATCACTTATACGTTTTGAGATTTTGATTCACCTATAAATGAGGTGTCATTTGCAAATTGTAATATTTCAACCCCCACCTTATCCCCCCACACAAAAGAGATTTTTTCCATTTCCTCCCTCACCAACCCACTTAAAACCTCCCTTCTATAATGAAGAGGAATAAGGCTAACTGGTCCCCTTTTCTCAGACCCTTCTTCATATCAAATTCCTTAGTTGTGTTTTCATTAACCAAAATTGATGCCCTACTAGATTGTGGACATTCTTTTATCCAAGACATCCAATTCCCATAAAAGCTTAATCTATAAATCATATATAATAAGCTTCAGTCAACTCAACTTAGTCTTATCTCTTTTCATAATTAACACTTTTTTTTCCTTTTAGCCTCATCCAATATTTCATTAGCCACCAAAATGCTTTCCAACATGTTTCTCATTAAAAAAAAAACACTTTAAGCTTGGTCAACTACATTAGGTAGAACTACTTTAATCCATTTAGCCAAGACTTTTGCCAACATTTTGTATATACAACCCACCAATGAAATGAGTCTATATTCATTCAAACAATCCAATTCCCTACTTTTGGAATAAGAGAGATAAATGATACCTCTAGGAACTTTTCCACATTGTGAAATTCTTCAAGAAACTTCAAAAATTCGTCTTCCATGACATGCCAAAATTCCTTGATGAACTTGAAATTAAACCAATCCAAACCCAAGCTTTTATTACCTTTATACTCCCATACAACCTCCCTCACCTTTTATGCATCAAAGTTTGCAGTTAATTTATTGTTGCCCTCCTCTTGTAATTTTTGAAACATACCCATTCTAATATAGGCCTACACCACTCTTGGTTATTACATCCCCGTTCGAAAAAAAGATTCATACTTACTCCTAGTCCTTTAGTGGTTAACTTATCATGTGCCTTGAACTTGTAGCCCCCTCAACAAGCATTTACTTCTCTTTCAATTAATAATTTTATGGGAAACTCTTGTATTTAAATCACCTTCTTGTAATCATTGTAATTTAGCTCTTTTTCTACTAATAGATTCATTATGACTAGTAATTTCTCAAAATTGCTCCTAAGGTTTATTCCTTTGATAGTCCTCTTCATGATACTATAGTCTTCTTTCCTAATATCCAATTCCTTCATATCCTTAACTATTTCCTTTTCCTGCTTAATTTGGTTGTCAAACTGATAAGAGTTTCAAACTAATAAGCCCTTTGACTTTTTCTTTTAGATTAGCTCCTATTGACTCATGTATCATGTTATCCTCCCGACCTCTCTTAACCAACTCTTTAAAATTTCTATTCTCCAACCAATAATCTTGAAGGGTATTGACCCCCAATCCTGCTCTTCAGCTTTTAATAAAATGGGACAACGATAAAAGAAGCTCCTCTCAAGGACATATTGTGTACTGTCACCCAACACAACGTACCAATCTTTAAATACCAAAATTTTATCAATCTTGCTTTTGGATCCACTATTAGACCTGAATAATATAGAAGACTATCCAACAATATGAATATTCTCCACACTCATATCATTTATAAACTTATTGAACTCATTTATTTTCCTCCTCCTATATTCACCATTATTGTTCCTTTTTTTCTTCCACTTTGACTTCTCACATAGTTGAAGTCATTCATTAGGCACCATAGGTTGTAGGCACTAGTATGTTCCCTCTATCTCTAAGTTCATTCCACATGCTTAAATTTTTTTCATACTCGCTCGGACAATAAACATTTACTATAACTATGTTCCTTCCTTTTCTTACCCGTAGCCCTTCAAACTAATAAAACCACTACCTTCATATGAGTCTTTTATATTATTTCAAATTTCTTTTGTCCCATAAACATAACAATTAGGGGTGATTATGGATTGGATTTTCAATCCAGATCCAGTTCAATTTGACCCATCCTGACATGGACTAGCTTTGATCAAGCTTAACATGGACTCGCTTGACCTGACCCATAATGAACTGGGCTCGATTTGACTCAGTCGAAGCTTGATCTAGGCATGACCTAACCTAATTCTATTTGACTTAGGTCTGACCTAACCCAAATTATATGTGGGCCAAACTTGACCCTAACTCGGCTTGACATTGAATGACTTGGGTCCAACTCTACATGAAATTTTTTGACTTGGACCCAATGTAACATAGGCCTAACCCAACTAGACCTAACCTGAGGCCAACCTGACTTTTCTTGGGCTCTTCTCAACTTGGCTTGACTTGACCCTACTCGTCTAAGTCCTACCTTGACCCGACTAGACTTGACTCGATCAGACTCAACTTGATCTAAGCTTCAATTGACCCAACTTGTCCTGGGTCTGGCCTAACCTAGGCTCAACCCAATTGGAATAAAGTGGGACCAACCTAATTAACCCAGCATAGGCCTGACTCAATTTGAGCCTCAATGTCTCAGCTTGACTCAACTTGTGACATGATTCATTTTTGTCCTATCTAGACCCGACCCAACCTAGACCTGGTTGGACAAGGGTCAACTTAGGCCCAACACAACCTGGTTCAGATTGAACTTGAATTGACCTGGATCGAATGTGGACCTGCCCTAGCTCGACTTAACTTAGACCCAGGTTAAATCGGCTTGAGCTAGGTTCGGGTCAGCTCAACTTGACATGGAATTGGGCTAACTTGTATTTACGTGGGCTTAACTTGACTCAATTAGAGGTGGACATGCACTCACTCGACCCAACATGGACCCGAGTAGCTCATATTTACCTAGGCCTAACTCAACTCAATTGGATGTGGACATGCACCCATTCGACCCGACATGGACATGGGCCATGCCCAACTTCCCCAGACTTAGAACCATTCTATTTTGGCTCAACTTAGATCAACATGTTTTAGATTGACTTGGACCCATTGACTTCGCCTGATTTAGGCTCAGCCCAGCTCATCCTGAGATGGGCCAACCTTGATTCAACCAGACATAGGGTTGACTTGACTCGTCCCCATTTGGGCCCGACCTAACTTAGCCTAACCTAGACTCGAGTAAACCTAACTTGATCTCTAACCCAAACAACTTGAGATGGTTCTAGCCTAACCTAACTAAGTTTTGGATTATTGTTTTCTCATCCTTTCTACTAGTCAGACCCATTTCCTTACCTAAATCCTATGACATTTTTACCTCAACCTCATCATGATTTAACTAAAAATTCTTGTTACAATTAACAATATTACCATTAGATAAAATATTAGTTGAAGAATGCAAAATAAAACCTAAATGTTGCCTATGATAAGAACTAGCATATCCATAATGTGTAACTTTGTCGTTGCTGCTTCGACATTGCCCTACGAATCGTCTGATTACTCCTATACCATTTTGCCAACTACCATTACTACACACCATGATTGATGTATGGGACCTTATTATTGTCTTTTCTCCATCATTCTCCTTTTCAAACTAGCCTACTACTAATTGCCTACTCTTCCAACCATGAAGCCATTTCCTTCATAGCCAAAAGTGTTTCTAAAACCTTAGTGTTGCCTAAAGTGTTTATACATATTAGGTGATAAAATGCTTGGTTCATATCTCTTAGGTGTCTGTAGGTGTATCTGGTGTGAAATGATTTCCTTTCACCTTCTCCCCCTCAGTGAAATTCATAGAAGCCCAACTTTTTTCTAGCTTATTGAAAGTATTATCTAGCCATGTTGATTTTAAAAGGTTTGTGTTACCTCCTTTCCATGCCCTTGTTCTCATTTGAGTTATCATGTTGGGTCACATCTTTATCATTATGGTTGTCCTCTTATTTATTGTTTATATCCTGCAATCCAATTAGCCTTTGTAGCAAAGTTTCTTTGCTTTATTCCCTCCTTTTTCATTATCCACCCTTACATGATTTATTGGGCTCAGCTTAAGAGGCCCATTTATTCATATATCCACCACCTCCTTACTTTTGAAATCGTCTGTTCTATTCTTACCCCTTCATAATGATGTTCATTTGTACTCTTGTCTTAAAAGGGAGACTTCTTTACATCACTTACCATTTGACCACTCTAGGAGTTTGTGCTTTACTCCTTATGACAACTGTTTTCGTACCACGTTTGTTGTACTAAAGGTTCTTTATTCATCAGTACTTATATCATGTGTTCTTCATCCTCCTTACCTTGCCCTTTATTTTTTCTTGCATAATGATTTCTTCATCCCTCACCACCTCCTTGTCACCTTCAATATCTGACTAGTTTAATTATTTTTCCACTCCAAAATTTGCAACCAACGACATACTTTCAAATTAAGGTATTATGTATGGCCATGTTACACACTTACACGCTGCCTAAACATCACCTTCTTCGTCTCCAAACCATACTTGTGAAATCACATCAATAAATTTGATTTTTTTATGTATAACTCTTTGTGGGACCTACGTTCTAATTAAGACACAAACATGGAACATACTCTACGTTTGTCTTAATGCTTAATTCCTCTTCAAAATTAACCACACTACCATGCATCCCTACCACCTAAGATAAAATCACCTTATCTCTTGCAAATATTGGAATTTACTAATGCCAAATTATATTAATTTAATATTTGGTTCATGTAATTTAAAGAATGAGTTTAATGTAAAGTATCTAATGTGATGATTGTTAGATTGTTAATGTTATTAAAGTTATGGGGATTATTTATTGATTCACTCTCTTCTCACTTCATAAAAGGGCTTATTGATCTTTTAATAAATAAATAATTATTTATTAAAATAAACTAAAGGTTATGAGAAATAGATAATAAATATCCTTCTCTCTCTGTGTGTTCTCTGTTATATGTTTCTGTTTTATGAAAAGAGTTTCTGAAAACAAGAGACAAAGGTATACCACATTATCATCATAAGATGAAGCCATAAACGAAGTTAGAGAAGCGAAAAAGCGTATCTCTTTTCTATTCAAAATATCATAATGGATCCAGGAAAGTTCTTGAACCCTTCTAATAATATATATTGTGAGAATTATAGATCCTAAAATTCCTATGAAATAGAGTATTTTCTTGAATTGATTGGAATGTTTGAAACTACTAGTTAACAATTGGTATCATAGCCAGGTTTATAATTCTCCATGAATGGTGTTTTCCCCAAATTATAAAAACTCTAATTTGAATTTATGAAATTTAGGGATTTTATTTATGGATTTGTTATTTATCAAATTGGGTGCATGGTCTATTCCTAAATATTGCATTTCACTTTTATGATTGTGAATTGAAAGTGAAAATTAGATGTCGTCGTGCATTGGAATTGAAACTGGAAGCCTTATATTAGGTGAAATTGAAATGCAATTACGTGAATTTCAAAGTTTCCACTGGTGTTCATGAATACTTTAAAAGTGCATAAAGTGCATTCTCTCCGTGACGCATGGTGCTATGCTTTATGAAATTGGATCTGTAAATTGGAATTCAATATGTGTGTGAATGGACAATTTGTATCTTGTGCTTATGATTCATTTTATGGAGGTGAATTTATTCACCTACTTTGTGGTAAATGCCCAATCGTAGAAATTAATTGTATGGTAAATTTGTAATCACCAAAGTAATCAAATTTCATGCTTTAATTAATTAAAGTTGAATTATGGCAATTAACCATAAAATAAAGGATGCCAAATTATGGATATATTAATTGGTTTATGGGTTTATTGAAATTTATTGTTATAAGGCATTTATGGATTACCCAAAGGTGGACCATTGCTTATAATTAATGACATTAAAGTGAGACAGTTGACATACTTAGTAAATATGTTTGTATATCCAAAGATAGCATACATGTAGACTTAAGTATGATTAATTGCCTATTGAATTATATTTATTTGAGCATCTTAATTGTATGGAAATTTGTCAATTTAAGCATAACCCAAAGGTGAACTTATATGCATGACTAGTGTAGTTATTTGTCTGAATCCATTAAATTTATCAAAGCATTAATGTGTGTAAGCTTAGAAATTCTTTAGAGCTTTAATGAATGTGTGTGGTCTGGACAGTGGTGTGGTCAAGTTCAATGGTTTAAACTATGTTGATTGGTATGAACAAATCAAATTTCAATTGGGTGTGTTTGATTAGGATTTAACTATAGTTCTGAATGAGATGCCCCAAACCATCAATGAGACCAGTACTTCAAATGAAAAGTCTCTTTATGAGGCTTGGAAAAGGTCTAGCAGGTTGTCTTTGAACTTGACACGCATGACCATGGTAGAAAATGTGAAGCCATTGCTGAAAATGTGAAGCCATCTATGCCCAAGACTGAAAATGCAAAGGAATTCTTGAAATTAATTAAGGAGTATTCACAATCAGACATTACTAATAGGTCTATTGTGGGAACTCTTATGAGTGAGCTAACAACTAAGAAGTTTGAATGGTCACAACTCATTCAAGAACATGTAACAAGAATGGCAAATACAACAACAAAGTTGAAGTCTATGGGAATGGAGGTGAGTGAATCTTCTAGTACAGTTTATTATGAACTCTCTTCCTCTTGAATTTGGCTAGTTCCAGGTAAATTACAACATCCTTAAGGATAAATATGGAATTTTCAAGAAATTAAAGCCATGTTGGTTCAAGAGGAAGGAAGATTCAAGAAGATGAAGGATCATTCAATTAATCTCATGACTCATGAAGGTGCTAGCTATAGTAAGGCCAAGCTAGGAAAGAAGGACAAGAAGGACAAAGCCCCAATGAAAGTTTATGAGGGCAGAATAAAGAAGGACCACAAATGCTTCTTTTGCAAGAAGGTGGGTCACTCCAAATTGGATTGTCCAAAAAAGAAAATCTTGGTTTGAAAAGAAAGGTACATTTTATGTTTTTGTAAGTTTTGAAACAAATCTTATTGAAGTACCTAACAATACTTGGTGGTTGGATTTTGGAGCTACCACTCATGTTTCTAATATTATGCAGGGATTCCTTTCAATCCTGTTAAATAAAGACGGCAGTGTAAAAACCAAGAGGGGGGGGGGTGAATTGGGTTTTTAAAGAAATTTTCTCTTTCAATTAAATTTTCAGGTTTTGAAAAACTTTCAAAAACTTGGATGTGAATTTTTTTAATCCTTTGATTAACGCTTTTGGGATTAGCAATTGTAATAATGATCCAAAAATAAAAGATAAAGAGAAAGAGAAAGAACACAGAGATTTATACTGGTTCGGATTAAGCCAATCCTACATCCAGTTCCCAACCACCACAAATCCGTGATGATTTTCCCCACTATCTTTAATTGAAATTACAAACACCAATTCATGCAATAACAAAATAAAGATAAAGAAACACCTCCTCGTACACACTAAGGATGAAACACCTCCCCAGTACACACCGAGGATGAAACCCACCTCTCTTGACACACAAGAGATGAAACACCTCCCTTAGAACGGATCCAAGGGATGAATTTTCCCTTTACGTAAAAACAAGAAAAGAATACACCGAAATGTGCTGGATAGAAAGCTTAAGCACACTGATCACCACTTCCAAAGACTTGATCAAACTGAAGAGAGCAGGAAAACGGCTTTGAAAAAAGCTAAGGCGCAGAAACACTTTGAATATTTTGTGTTTTATCAAATGTGTTAAACCTAAGACATTCTCTTTCATTTTATAATTCGAAAATGCTCCAAAGTTTCCATTCTTAGGTTGATTTAGAATTAATTTCACAAAAACGACTCATTTAATCGATTATATTAAAAGCTTAATCGATTATATCATGTTTAAAAACTGGAAAACAATTATCGTCTGATTTAATCGATTAGATTAAGGCCATAATCGATTATATTAACCCAGAATCAATATAATCGATTATCAAAGACACTTAATCGATTATTTTGCTCGTTAAATATTTTTTATTCAAATTTTAAGTTAAATAATCGATTATCTACGTATGGTAATCGATTAAAAGCGTAGAAAAACGTTTTTGCGAGAAAACACCTTGCTCTCTTGTTTGGGAAGGTCTTGAATGGGATTTATGACTTACTCTTTTTATCCAACACCCAAAACAGAACTTCTACCTTTGATCCTTCAGCTCTTGAGAAAATCTTCATCAATCTTCTCTCTTGAAAGCTTTGAATGCTCTTTATGCCTTTCCTTCTTTATCAAGCAACTTTCCTTTGTAAGATGACACAAGTCTTTATGTTGATTTAAACTTCCTAAAAACTTCATCATCAAAACTGTAGGTCTCCATAAAACTCTGGACTTGAAATATGCCAACAATCTCCCCCTTTTTGATGATGATAAAAAGAAACCTAGAGACTTGTGATAATATCCTGAAAATCTTGAAACTAATGTATGGATATCTCCATCATAAATATTAGTCCACAAAGGAAATAAAATAGGTAGTCATATAGCATTTAAGTTTCAATTTGAATTTTGAAAAAGAGATTTCAAGGAATTAATGAGTGGAAATTATTTCTAAAAACTCCCCCTTAAACTATGCTCTTAATTGTTTAAGCTATATTAGGCACTTATTTGAATTATTTCCTAAAGCTCCCCTTGAAATTAATTTTCTTAAAAGCTATATTAACTAGACAGATTTTCAATCAAGACAAATATTTTCTCCCCTTTATTTTTATCATTTTCAAAAGATTACATTTTCGGAGATAATTACAGCGAAGCAAATTAATTCACGTAAAATAATAGAGAGAAAAATACAGCAGACTGGAAAATAATGAAGAACAAGCTAAGGAAAAGTGAACTTGTAGCCTATTCAGCTTTCTTCACTATCTTCTTCATCTTCCTCAACATTGGTCGGTCTGTTTGCCTCTTGAGGATGTTGTATTATCTTCTTCAGAGATAATTCTTCAATGTTCATCTTTCTTTCAACTCTATACATTCTTCTATTAAGCCTTGAGAGTTGATGAGAAAGGCCTTGAAATTCCTTGGAGTGAAGATTCATCATAGAATCCATTCTTGATATGAGAAGCTCTTCCACTCGATCCCGGTTGAGGTTGAAATTGAGGTGGAGGTTGAGATTGGTCTTCATCATCTTCTTCCATGGCAGCAGCTCCTTCTTCTCTTTGGGTAAACCTGTTGCCTTGTTCTATGAGGCCCATATGCCTTAGAACATTCTTGCCAATTTTGCTATTGCTTAGCAAAATCTGTTTATTCTCCCCTTCAAGATCAACACCTTTGTATTCTAGAATCTTAGAAACAAACACAGCATAGGGTAATGCAAAAGAGGAAAGCCTAATGGCTTTAAACATATTATCAAGGATAATTGAGGGCCAATCTATGCTCACATTATTAAGGAATCCATACATTAGAAGGATGTCTTCCTTAGTAAGTTGGGCATGATTAGTGCCTCTTGCAACTAAAATCCAAACAATAACATAATGCAAGCATTCTTTCATTTAACTTTACATTACCAACTTTATACAAGTTCTCAACTTGTAGGTTAGGATCCTTGCGGAATTTTCTCGAATTCTACCAACTTGTTGAAGTCCTCAAAGCCATATGTGATGTTTATGCCTTGAGTTGAGAGACCAGCTACATTGTTCCACAAATCTTCATCAAAGAAGATCCTCACACCTTTCACTTTGGTGCTTGGACTTGCAGTTCTTGATGTTAAGTTCATGTAGAACACTCTAACCAAATCTGGGTAGAATGCCCCTTCCATCTCTACAAATTTTTGTAGTCCACTTCCTACTAAAAATTCCTGAAATTGAAAACCATGAGATCTAAAAACTTCACAAGACAAGAATTTAGGGGTAAGAATTTTTCTATCCTTCCACTTGTTAACAAAACCAATTTGGAGATCCTCATCTGAAATCCAACCAGCTAGAGTTGGAGGTCTCCTTTCTTGAGAAGTCATTGGCTCCTTGCCCTTTCTCCTTGATGGCATCTTCCTTCTTCTTTGATCAGCCATTTCGGTGATATAAAAGACAAGAGAAATTGCACAACAAGATAATAGAATAACAGAGACAGCACAGAGAATTAAAAAAAAATTCGCACAAGACAGCAAATAACAGCAGAAACAGCAAGAGTGAGAGAGAGAGTGAGTGAGTCACTTTGATTCTCAAACCAGCTATTTATAGAATGAAATCCGGGTCATAAAACGTTGATTTAATGAAAATATATCCGTTGGGAACGAATATAGCCGTTTAAAAAAGACAAAACACTTGAAAACATGGCCAACGTTCAAAAAACCGAGTTGCAGAAAAACACAGAACGGTGTATTTAATCGATTATATTCTCATTTAATCGATTATTTGCCTTCAAAAATTTTCCAGAAAACGAAAACCCAGAAATTTAATCGATTATGTGCATTTCTTAATCGATTAAATTGATTTCCAGCGATTTAATCGATTATGTCATAAACTTAATCGATTATGTTTGAAAACATTTTCACAAACACCGCGTTTAATCGATTAACACACGAAACTTAATCGATTAAATACGTAAATTTTCGTAAAACGCTGAAATATCATCAAAAACAACAACAATACTTACCTGGATCCTTTCTAAGCTCATAAAATCTTACTTGAAATAAAAGATTGGTAAATATGCCAACTCGTTGATGTTTTTGCTTCCTTTCATAAACTTGATCACTTGCTAACTCATCACCAAAGAGGCCTTTTGGATATGGAACCAGCCTGCAATATAAACAAGAAAAATTCTGGTTCCCTAAAATCACTTATTAGGGTCCTTATGGGTTAGAAACATATTTTCCTTTGGGAACCCATTTGTATCTCCCATTAGGAACACTAAAACGTTTAATATTGCACCTATTAACATAATGACCTTTATGCATACAGTAAAAACATGTAGGAACATTTGTTCTTCTTGAGAAATATGCATTTTTATAAACTTTCTTTGTAGAAACATTTTGTTTAAAGGAATTAGAATTTTTAAAAACCTTATTTGAATTAGACGATTCTCCTTTCACAAAAACAGTTTTAGTAGGTTTATGATTATACCTGAAATTATAACCAAGACCTGCTTTTTCATATAAACCTTTTTGCACTTTCAAAACATTGTTTAAATTATTATTGCCCATCGTGATTTTTGAAAGAGATGTTTCAAGATAAGAAACCTTGTTAGCAAGAACACTACAATTTTCACAAATAGGAATTTTCGTTTTGCATTTGCAAGGGATAAGCGCTGTTTTCAAATCATCTTTTAAAATGATTTTCTCTTGTTCCAAATCTGAAATTTTCTTTTCAAGAACTTTACAATCATTTTTCAATTTACTATGGACCGAAGAAAGCTTTTCAGATTTTTTACACAGGCTAAGAAATTCTTCAAGCAATTCATCATAATCATTTGGGAGATCAGAATCACTTGCCTCGCAGCACTTGGATTCCACATCATCATCTGCCATAAGACAAATGTTTGCTTCCTCTTCTGATTCACTTGAACCTTCAGAAGAACTCACTTCATTGTCGTCCCAAGCGATATATGCTTTCTTCTTCTTTTTGAAGAACTTCTTACTTTTCTTTTCCCTTTCTTCAGGTTTCTTGGAATTCGGACAATCTGCTCTCATGTGCCCCTTTTTGCCACAACCATAACATTTATAATTATTGTTAGAATTTGAACTTTCAAATTTCTTACCTTTCTTATGGTTGCTTTTCTCCTTGATGAACTTCTTGTATTTCTTTACAAATTTATCAAGATCATCGTCTTCTGAATCATTAGTATCACTACTCTCCTCTTTGTCGGATTCCGCTTTAAGAGCAATGCCTTTTCTCTTGACGTCTTCTTCTTCTCCTTTAAAACGTCCAAGCTCCATTTCATGTTCTCTAAGCTTCCCAAAGAGAGTTGTCATATTCATGTTTGACAGATTCTTTGATTCCGTGATGGCCGTCACTTTAGGTTGCCAAGTCCTGTCCAAAGATTTCAAAATTTTGACATTTAATTCTTCAGTATCGAATTTCTTACCTAAGGCCTTGAGATGATTTACGATGTGAGTAAATCTCTTTTGTACGTCGCATATGGTTTCTCCTTTGCTCATACTGAACATTTCATATTCCCGAATCAAGGTGTTCTTCCTTGATCGTTTCACTTCTTCCGTTCCTTCATGTGTGACTTCTAGAGTGTCCCACATCTCCTTTGCGATTGTGCAATCCGATAACCTGTAAAACTCATCAATGGTTAAGGCGAGATGCTATCATGTTACACGCTCTTATGTCGCATTGATTCTGGTTGTATTCGTCCTTGCTCCAATTTGCTTTCTTCTTAGGTACCTGCGCTTCTTCAACAACAACCATAGGAATAAAAGGACCATTTACAACAGACATCCCAAACGCCTTGATCATTAGACCTTAGAAAAATTTCCATCCTCTTTTTCCAAAAAGGATAGTTTTCACCTGTAAAAGTGGTGGTCTATGAATAGATGCACCTTCAAGCAAAAGTTTGATTTTTGTTCGCCATAAGGATCTTGTTTTTGAATAACTTTCAAAAACCAGCTCGAGGCCAATTGTTAAATAAAGACGACGAGTGTAAAAACCAAGAGGGGGTGAATTGGGTTTTTAAAGAAATTTTCTCTTTCAATTAAATTTTCGGGTTTTGAAAAACTTTCAAAAACTTGGATGTGAATTTTTTAATCCTTTGATTAACGCTTTTGGGATTAGCAATTGTAATAATGATCCACAAATAAAAGAGAAAGAGAAAGAGAAAGAACACAAAGATTTATACTGGTTCGGATTAAGCCAATCCTACATCCAGTTCCCAACCACCACAAATCCGTGATGATTTTCCCCACTATCTTTAATTGAAATTACAAACACCAATTTATGCAATAACAAAATAAAGATAAAGAAACACCTCCTCAGACACACTAAGGATGAAACACCTCCCCAGACACACTGAGGATGAAACCCACCTCTCTTGACACACAAGAGATGAAACACCTCCCTTAGAACAGATCCAAGGGATGAATTTTCCCTTTACAGAAAACAGTAAAAGAATACACCTGAAATGTGCTGGATAGAAAGCTTAAGCACACTGATCACCACTTCCAAAGACTTGATCAAACTGAAGAGAGCAGGAAAGCGGCTTTGAAAAAAGCTAAGGCGCAGAAACACTTTGAATATTTTGTGTTTTATCAAATGTGTTAAACCTAAGACATTCTCTTTCATTTTATAATTCGAAAATGCTCCAAAGTTTCCATTCTTAGGTTGATTTAGAATTAATTTCACAAAAACGACTCATTTAATCGATTATATTAAAAGCTTAATCGATTATATCATGTTTAAAAAGTGGAAAACAATTATCGTCTGATTTAATCGATTAGATTAAGGCCATAATCGATTATATTAACCCAGAATCAATATAATCGATTATCAAAGACACTTAATCGATTATTTTGCTCGTTAAATATTTTTTATTCAAATTTTAAGTTAAATAATCGATTATCTACGTATGGTAATCGATTAAAAGCGTAGAAAAACGTTTTTGCGAGAAAACACCTTGCTCTCTTGTTTGGGAAGGTCTTGAATGGGATTTATGACTTACTCTTTTTATCCAACACCCAAAACAGAACCTTCTACCTTTGATCCTTCTGCTCTTGAGAAAATCTTCATCAATCTTCTCTCTTGAAAGCTTTGAATGCTCTTTATGCCTTTCCTTCTTTATCAAGCAACTTTCCTTTGTAAGATGACACAAGTCTTTATGTTGATTTAAACTTCCTAAAAACTTCATCATCAAAACTGTAGGTCTCCATAAAACTCTGGACTTGAAATATGCCAACAAATCCAACCCCTAAAAGAAACTGAAAAGTATTTATATATGGGGAACAAAATGGAGACACAAATAGAAGGAATTGGGACTTATAGATTGATTCTAGAAACTGGATATTGTCTAGATCTTGAAAAGTATCTTTATGTTCCTGGTTGTGCTATGAATTTATTTTTGTTGCAAAGTTGGATTTTTTAGGTTTTAATTTTAAGATTGGAAATGGTGTTTTTCATTTGTATAAACTTACGTACTATTATGGTTTTGGTACTTTATGTGATGGTTTATACCGTTTGAATCTTAATGCTAATTTTACTGATTCTTTGTTTAATGTTGGACATGTTTCTAGTAGTAAGTGTAATACACAAAATGAATATTTTGCTTTCTTATGGCATCAAAGATTGGATATATCCAAAGAAGGATGATGAGGTTAGTGAAAAATGGAATTTTACCTCAATTGGATTTTGGTGACTGGGATGTATGTGTTGATTGTATTAAAGGTAAACAAACCAAACACATATCAAAGAACTCTGCCAGAAGAAGTAATTAACTTCTTGAGTTAATACAAACTGATATTTGTGGTTCGTTTGACATTCCATCTTAGAGTGGTGAAAAGTATTTTATTTCCTTTATTGATGACTTCTCACATTATTATATATATCTACTACATGAAAAGTCTCATTCAGTGGATGTCCTTAAGGTGTTCATAAATGAGGTTGAAAGGTAGTTAGATAGAAAAGTAAAGGTAGTGAGGTTTTATAGAGGTGGTGAATATTATGGTAAAACTGATAAGAGTGGACAATGTTCAGGTGTATTTGCAAAGTTTCTGAAAAGTCAAGGTATTTGTGCATAATATACAATGCTAGGTACACCACAACAAAATGGTGTAACAGAAAGGTGGAATCATACTCTCATGGATATGGTTAGGAGTATGTTGAGTCATAATAATGTTCCTAAATCTTTATGGATGTATTAATTTAAGACTCTTGTTTATCTTCTTAACATGGTTCCTAGTAAAGCAGTTCCTAAGACTCCTTTTGAACTCTGGATTGGAAGGAACCCAGTTTAAGACATCCTTATGTTTGGGGATGTCCAATAGAAGTAAGGATATATAATCCATATGAAAAGAAGCTTGATGCAAGGACTATTACTAGTTACTTCATCGACTATCCTAAAAAGTCAAAAGGATACAGGTTCTATTGTCCTAACCATAATGCAACAATAGTTGAGTCTGGTAATGTTAGGTTCATTGAGAATGACCAATTCAATGGGAGTGAGAAATCACGTATAGTGGACATTCAAGAGACTAATAATAATGTTTCTACACCTATTTGTTCTCAAGTTGTTATCCCTCTTGTTGTATCACAATCACACAACAAGTAGAGACAACAAGTTGATGTTCCAAAACCACAAAATGAACATATTAATAATGAACCAAGTGATAATGTGCATGTCACTAATGCGGAAATGGTAGAAGAACCACAACAAGAAATATTAAGAAGGTCTGTAAGGAAAAAAAGACCAGCTATTTCAAATGACTATGTGGTTTACTCAATTGAACATGAATGTGAAGCATTAATGAGGATCCAGTCTCATTTAAACAAGCCATGAAAAGTGATAATTTTGAAAAGTGGTTCAATGCAATGAAAGAAGAGTTAGAATCAATGGATGACAATCAAGTTTGGGATCTAGTAGAATTTACTGAAGGTTCTAAACAAGTGGGTTGTAAATGGGTCTTTAAGACCAAACGTGACTCAAAAGACAATATTGAAAGATATAAGGCCATACTTTTTGTCAAAGGTTTTACTCAAAAGGATGACATTGATTACAAAGAGACCTTCTCTCCTGTTTCTAAGAAGGACTCTTTGAGAATTATTTTAGCTCTGGTGGCTCATTATGATTTAGAGCTTCACCAAATGGATGTAAAGATCGCCTTTCTAAATGGTGACTTAGAGGAAGAAGTATATATGGATCAACCTGAAGGGTTCATTTCCAAAGGAAAGGGAAATATGGTGTGTAAATTAAAGAAATCAATATATGGACTAAAACAGATTTCTAGAAAATGATATCTTAAGTTCAATGATACTATTATGTCATATGGTTTTGTAGAAAAAATTATTGATCAGTGTATCTATATGAATGTCAATGGAAGTAAGTTTGTAATTCTAGTCTTATATGTTGATGACATTTTACTTGCTACTAATAATATTATTATGTTACATGACGTAAAGAAGTTTCTCTCTTGTCACTTTGAAATGAAAGATATGAATGAGACATCTTATGTGATTGGAATAGAAATATTCCATGATAAATCACATGAATGACTAAGTTTGTCTTAGAAGACATATATTAATAAAGTGCTAGAGAGATTCAGAATGGATAAATGCTTTGCTGGATAGTTCCAATTCAGAAGGGGATAAATTTAGTCAAATGCAATGTCTTAAGAATGATTTGGAATGAAAGGCCATGAAGACAATTCCTTATGCATTAGTGGTTGGGAGTTTGATGTATGCTCAAGCATGTACTCGACCAAATATCAATTTTGTTGTTGGAATATTTGGTCGATATCAAAGTAATCCCAATATGGACCACTGGAAAGCTACAAAGAAAGTTCTTAGGTACTTACAAGGCACCAGGAACTATATTCTCACCTACAGGAAGTAAGATCATCTTGAAATGGTTGGCTATTCAGATTCAAACTATGTTGGATGCGTGGATTCAAGAAAGCCACATTTAGATATGTTTATCTATTGGCTGGAGGAGCAATTCTTGTAAACGTGCAAAACAATCAATTATTGTTACTTCTACCATGGAGGTTGAATTCGTAGCATGCTTTGAGGCTACTGTTCATGCTTTGTGGTTACAGAATTTTGTCTTAAGACTTGGTATTGTTGAAAGTATTGCTAGGCCATTAAGGATTTATTGTGACAATTCTGAGTTGTTTTATTCTCTAAGAATGATAAGTACTCGAAATGAGCAAAACTTATGGAATTGAAGTACTTATCGGTTAAAGAAAAAATGCAGAAAAGTAGGATGTCAATTGAGCATTTTGGTACAAACTTAATGATAGCAGATCCATTAACTAAAGGTTTACCACCCAAAATATTTATTGGTCATGTTGAAAGGATGGGTGTTATGGAAAAGTCCTTGTTATAAATGTAATCTAGTATATATACATATATATTATTGCTATAATGTTTCCTTTGTTTGACACTTGTGAATTCAATTACAATTATGTTTTTATTCATTTATTTGTCAATCACAATTCAAGACATACATTATTGTTTTGTTTATGTGGAATGACATGATGTATCTTTGAAAAGAAAATAAAGATACATATTCTGGTATTAATTAAAGTGAAATTGAGTTAGATGATTTGTGATACATGGAAGGAACCATGTTGTTGAATAGCTTGCAACCACCATGATCCATCATTCAATTCAATTATTAATGAAAGTTGACTTGATAATTCCAATGAATGGCATGCACTTAAAGTTTAGTATTGGATCTTCAAGTTATTACATGAACCAAGTGGGAGAATGTTAAATTATATTAATTTAATATTTAGTTCATGTAATTTAAAGAATGACTTTAATGTAAAATGTCCAATGTGATGACTACTAGACTCTTAATGTTATTAAAGTCATGGAGATTATTTATTGATTCCCTCTCTTCTCACTTCATAAAAGGGCTCATTGGTCTTTTAATAAATAATGAATTATTTATTAAAATAAACTAGAGGTTAATAGAGATTATGAGAAATAAATAATAAACATCATTCTCTCTTTCCCTCTCTCTCTTGTATGTTTTGTTTTCTGAAAAGAGTTTTTGAAAACAAGAAACAAAAGTAGACCACACTATCATCATAAGACGAAGCGATAAAGAAAGTCAGAGAAGCGAAAAAATGCATCTCTTTTCTATTCAAAATATCATAATGGATCCAGGCAAGTTCTTAAACCCTTTTAATAATATACATTATGAGAATCATAGATCCTAAAGTTCTTGTGAAATAGAGTAGTTTCTTGAATTGATTATAATATTTAAAACTACTACTTAACAAATAACACCAAACTCACATCAGTAGAAATATTTCACTTCTGTGCATATTTAATTAGTTCCTCGTGCTCCTTCTACTTCATTATGTATAATTGTAATGCTTGAGCTTCATCATCTCCCATGATCAAAACCATATAATTATCTAGATATTTTAACTTGATGTTCCCCTAATCTTCTTTGTTTTCATTAGGCCTAGATAAATTGTCATACAACATATGGTCAGCTAAAGTCCCCATCCAACATTTGTACAACCATTATTTTAACTTGATGTTCGACTTGATCACACCTTGTGTTAATCTTTTTTTTTCGTCTCTATGCTTTATTTTGTTTTTGTCTCATTACTACTCATGCATAGGTTTAATACCTTATTGTATTGTATACTCCTTCTTTTCACTCATGCTTCTAACATCTTACATATTTTCTTTCCTATTCAACTCCCTTCTACCTTGAAGATTTCTCTCACGTTAGGGAATGTTGTCATCTTCATGTTCCTTATATGGATATGATTTAGTTAGTTCTTTAACCTTTCGTCATCTATAACCCCCTTAAATCTTAAAAAATCAAATATTCTTTCTCCATGATTCGTTGCTTTTTACATGAAAATTTCTCATACATCTCTAGAATATTTTCCATAAGTCTTCTTTATATTATTCTAAAAATCTAATAAGAAAAAATGTTGAATCATCGATATTTTGTTGTGCATATATGCATAGAATAAGAACATTAATACATATGTTTTAGAATTGACAAACTTGACATACTAAATTGACACATAAATCAATTCTTAAAATTTAGACATTATAATTAAAATAATAAACAAAAATAATAAAAATTAAAACAGTTGTTGGAAATTAACATCTTGTCATATTTACTTGATAAAAAGAATAGCATAAAGTTATGGACTTTATTTGATTTTAGTTAAAAAAAAATTAAGAATTTAAAATAAAAACTAAAAATTAAAATAACATTAATTGTAATTTCTTAAGTCTTTTAGTTTCCTACAAAATAGTGAGATTTATTAAAAAATTTAAAAACTTTTAATTTATCCTAAATTTTAAATTCTAAATCCTAAAAAATATATTTATATATAAAAAGTTTGTGTAACTTTAACCTAGTTCTTATAAAATTATTTTTATGATAAAAAATATTAAAATTCATTTATTTAAAATTTTAATTGAAAGTTTTCAAAAATGAATTTATTTGATATAAAACTATTTTAATAATAATTTAAAAATAATATATATGAATTTAAGAGTATAGAAAGTAGAAAAGAAAATAAAAAATGAAATTACTTAAATTGAATGAAAAAAGTAAAAAATAGAAATAAATAAATAGAAACATATAGTAAGTAATTCGATAGATGTAATAAAATAATTTAAATACGTGTTAAAATATATATAAATTAAAATATTATTATATAAAAGTTATACTTCTCTGCTTGAGACCAATAAAAGCTTTCACATTTACACATAAGCTTTGGATGCTCTTTTCCCCGCCTTTATCCAAACAAAGGAAATTAACTGAAATGAAACTCACTTTTTCTTACTTGGATTTGTGTGACAAAGTTTGGGCTGTAAGGAAAAGAAAACTGAATGTACCATACAAAAAATTAGGTACATAAAACGTACATAAAAAGTGTCATGCACGGATTTGCATGGAAGTTCGTGTAGAAAAGTTCCATTCAAGCTTTTCTTGAATTAAATTTTCAAAAGCTCCACGTTTGACATGGTTTCTTGCTAAAAAATAAGTCACTTAAAATTTAAAATGTTTTTTGGTTAGTTTTTTTATGGTTGACCTAATATTTTTTAAGAAAGAAAAAACAATGAAGAACTAATTCACACCAATATAACATGTAAATATTGAAACACTCCGATTTCAATAATTATTATTATATTAATTGATATAATTTCATAACTTATTATCATGGGTTAAATAAATAAGTTATCTGTTAAATATGTTTTTAATTTTTGAATTATTTGTCAAAATTGTGTTTTGTTCTTGAGTCAAATTTTGAACTTATTTCGTCATTGTACTTTATAAACTTGTATAAACGATCATTGATGATGTGTTAGAATTCCTTTTTATTTTTTTATTTTCCTTTTTCATAGTTTTCTACTTCACTATCATCCATTTCTTAAGTTTCTTTCACTTTTTTTTCTTTCATTTCTTTTCATTTTTCTCTTTAAAGATGTTTTTATTTGTGATCAATGATTATTTACATAAGTTTATAAAGTATAAGGACAGAATAGGTCCAAAATTTGCCCCAATGACGAAACACAATTTTGATAAATAGTTTAGGGACCAAAAACATATTTAAGCCTATTATTATTATTACACTTTTATATACATACATACATACATACATATATACATAATACATCAATATGATTATTCGCTCTTAAAATACATGTAAATATATACAAAATTTAATCTTAGTCAAGGTCTCTCTTAGAAGTTTACTTGTTTCCAGTACCACTTGCAATAAAGTCTACTCCCATACATAGTATGATCATCACAGTAACACTCACACCAGTACAATGGTGAACTAACAACAACAAGATGATATTCACATATATACATGTATATTTCATCAACATATAAAATCATATAGCACATCAATTTACAACAACATCAAACCCCATATTTAATCATACCATCGGTCATGACTAAATATGAGGTATCTTTTGGAAGACTCTATCCATGATAAACACGTCTCACCAAAGGCTAATACTTGACCATTTCAGAATTGACATAGTTCCACACGGTCAAGGTGTCACAACGCATTTGTCATTGAGGACACCAGATATACACCTATGTCCAACGCCTGGTGTAAGTCTACCTTAACTTCTCACCACCTAAAGTCTTGTTTACATGATTGGACAACAATGAAGTGGAGATACCCTTGCTAAGTGGGTCTCATGTTTATCACTCTCACCTATTACCACATACCTCCTCGAATATCCTCCAGCCACCCATAAAGGACTTCAAACACCTCCTATCAAGAGCTCCAAACTTTACATGCATATACACCACAACTATATACATACATGTAAACAATTTATAAAAGAATTCACCACCCATGATAGGCTCCAACATCCACCTATAAAGGAGTCTGAACATGCATACTACAAGTCATGCATCATAACAACAAATGTATATCTATCAAGAGCATATCTATTTCTTATTCACCTCATATACATCAAGAATCAATGAGACATGTATAATAACATCAATCAACTCACAACATAATGATGGATAAACTAACCTCGGATTAGGATCGTTCCAACAATTTCCTTCGATCAATTGACAAAACGAAAAACGCAGAAAATATTAGGGTTGGAGAAACTCACAATTAAGAGTAATTGATGAGTTGAGGAAGATCTGCCACCTTGAATTGGAAATTCAAAGATAAGGACCAAAAGTTCCAATGAAGAACTTAGAGAGAATTTCCATTCTAAAAAATTATTCAAATTCCAAAATGCTCAATTCTGAGTACAAGAGACTACAAAATGGCTTATATACTATGACCCTGCACTCATGGACCCAAAGACTACTAAAGCCTATCCAACAAGCCTCTTAAAACTAGAGTCTAGAAAGTCCCTTATTATAAGAAAATATAGAAATACATAGAAGGCCCAATAATGACTCAATACAAAACAAATAGAAAAAGAACAACTACAAGGCCCAATAAAGGTCCAAAAAAAAATTACAAAAAACTACAAAATTTCTATTCTATCTCCAAGCCTCCTTCATATTCTTCAAGGAGGTCTTATCTATGATTGCATCATTCCCTCCTTCTTGAAGAAAAATTGACCTCAAATTTAGCTCTTTATTATCTGTCAACAAACATACACACATAAGTGCTAAAAGAGCTCATATATCTAAAAAGAATAAGAATCTATCTAAATTGAGATTTGGATCCTATGAGAGGCAAATATCTTATTATCAATATGATTGAGAGACCTTCCTCCTGGATCAAATACCAACCTGTAAAATACATGAAACAATATCACAAAAAACATTTTATTTACAAGAAAACAAAGAGGAAACATATACTCTCAAGCAAAAATATAGAAAAAATGTCCTTGAAAGTTCATACAATCAAATGAAAAATAAAAGGACAAATTATTAGAATCATATTTATTTATCTCCAATAAATTTTCTTTTTTTAACTCCTTTTCTTTTCCAAATTTTTTTTGCCATTGCTCTTTGATATGCAAGTCTTCCCTAGGCAATAAAAAAAAAGGAGACAAGTTAGTAATTATTTTAAAGAATAATTAGAATCAAGAATTAAAGGAGAAAAAAAGTTCAAAGTTGTGCAATCTCCCTTTAAGGATTCATTCTCAATCATGTCTAGAGTGGTTGTTATAAGAGACTCTCCCTCTTCTCTAATTTTTTCTAGCATCTCCTGTTTTTCTTTTTCTTTTCTTTCTTTCTCCTCTTTTTCTTCTTTCTTTCTTATCTTGTTTTACTTTTCCTAGCTTCTCTAGTTTTTTCAATGCCTTTTTTTCTACCTATTTCAAGTATTCACAATAATTCTTGAGGTCTTGAACAATTATTGGCATATGATTCCAATTAGGACATTGATGAGTTTCATGTCCATGACCTTCACATTTGGAGCATATAATAGAACTTGTTTTGATCCTTGAACTTGATTTTTCTTTATGCTTGTGCTCCTTTCTATGATAATGAAGTTCACTATTCAACTTTGTGAAAACTATTTTGAACAAAAATGAGTCATCATAGTAAGCATTCTAGCATGCATCGTAGCTATAGGGACCATCATATGGAGAAAAATTTGAGAGATGAGTTAAAAAATACGAAAAGAGACATTAAGGATTTGAAAAACATGTTTGGTCAATTTATGCAAAGCGAGGATCATAAAAACAAACATGGTGAAGGTTTAAGTCATAAAAGAGAACATCATAAGAATCCTTACTCCTCACAAAGAGAAGAGGTGTATAGGAGTTATCACAATGATAATTACTATCCACACACCCCTCCATATCATAGGCATAGAAATAGTGATTACAATAAAGAGCCTAGAATAGTCCTTCCTCCCTTTGATGGAAAAGATAATGTTCAAGAATATTTAGAATGGGAGATGAAGGTAGAAAAACTTTTTTCCTGCCACCATGTGCTTGAAGAAAAGAAAGTGTCCTTGGCTACCTCATGTTTTGAACTATTTCGCCGATATTGGTGGAGCAAAGGCAAAATGACGTTATAGTTGGAAGGAAATTAAAATAAGGAAATGGAAGGAGTTAAAGGCATGCATGAGGAGAAAATTTATATCGCCATCATATGATAAAAATGAAAAACTTAGAAGAGATAAAAGAGCTTGTTGGAAAAGGGAGAAATGTTCCAGAAATAACACATACAAATCAGACCTAGAAATCAAGATAGAGTCAAACACAAACAAAGTGGGAAAGTGATGATGAAATGTTCAAGAATTAATGCATATGCTTTCAACGTACATGCACTAAGTATATAAAAAAAGTATAATCTTAGAATTAATTTCTTCCAATAAAACTAAGCCAATATGATGGAAACCGATTCAGCCCCTTACTCCAAGGCTAAGAAGATAGAAGAAGATTAAGCTTCAAAGATGAAGACTATCCTATTTTGGAGAGTAAAACTACAAATTTTCTTCTTTCTTATTAGTCTTGTAAATAATTGTATAAGAGTATTATTTTCTTGTATATTTTTCTAGAAAATTTTATAGGATTAAAAATTTCTTTTGTAAAAATAGGATGTAATTGGGTCTCAAATTGGGCTTCAATTGGACCACAATTTGGGCTACATATGGGCTGACCAAGCATTGTTAAAGAAACCTCCCTTAGACAGCTAAGGCATGGAGAATAATTCATTTTTCATCTAAAAAATTCAAGTGAAGATGGTGAAGGAACCAAGTCCCACACCAACCAGAATAGGGTGGATTCAGACAATTTTGGCAAGCGCCATGTTTAGACTTGTGGGTTGAAGGAACCAACATCCCATTATATTTCAACTACACTTTTTCAGCTTTGTATCATTTAGTTTCACATCATTATTTCACTCATGCAAGGAGAGTTATGTATCTATAAATAGAACACCTCGCCTCTTATAAAACTCACCTTTGATAAATGAGAAACTAGCTGAAAAATGCTTATCTTCTTGTTCTTAAGGCACTTAACAAAGACTTTTCTCTTATTTCCTCCTCAAGGAACATTCATTGAACGAGGACAAAATTCTAAGTCTTCCATTAGGCTTGGAGAGGAGTTGCATTTAATGAACTCTATGTGAAGCCTCAATAGATGATCGAAGATCAAGCTCTTGAAGCCTACTTAAAGTTGAAAGATGTTTGAACAAGACTCGAACAACTAATTTCTTTTGACGCATTATATAAGGGTCTAATTCAAAGAAGAAAACAAGAACACAAACTTAAGATCAAATGTTAAATCTTTGTTGTTTTCTGTTCACGTCTTAAAATCTTTAGAAGAGCACTTTTGTCTTCATTTAGCAACCTATAGAAGTGTTTATCTATCTTATCTGTCTATAACACGCTCACCTTCTAGACTAGCTACCTTGTGATATTTTAATCACACATCCTTCTTGAAAAGGGTTTGAGCCAGGAGTGGCTTGGTGAAAGAATACTTAGTAGAGCCAGAAGTGACTTGTGGAAAGAATACTTGCACGGGTTAGCTGGGAGTGACTATGAGCCGAAAGAATATTTGTAGCTTGCAATGTTAAACTACTAATGGAAATCAATCAAGTTGATTGAGAACTGGATGTAGTTTGAGAGTTTCATATGAACCAATATAAAAACTTGTGTTAAGTGCCTCTCATCTTTATCTCCTTTCAATTAAATATTATTATATTGTCTAACTCGCAAAAGGGAGATTTTCATCTAAACAAGTGAGTATTTTAAAATTGTTTTTGACCAACAGACTCAATACATCTGTTGAACCTATCTATCCTATGATAAGTTCACTTCATTAGACATATTCGAAAAGTTTGATAAAAAATTTTAAAACACAATTCAACTCTACCTTCTTATGTTTTACCTGTCTTTTACAATGTTCATATACGTTGATAAATATACTGTTGATGAGTCTGGAATTTATAAATCTATTGTATCGAGACTGGATGTGTGGAAAAATATGTTGGGTTGTTCAGGGTAGCTCTCAGTCCTATTTTTGTTTAGCGATGTATGGTTGCTCAAGCGGGCCCCATACACCCACCGCCTTAGGTCGCTCAAGAGACATGTTGGTCACTCAACTGACGTCCCACGTCACTCAAGTGATGACCTATTGCTTGAGCGAGAGAGACCCTGAGAAGAATTTCTCTCATTTAGAAGAATATCACTTAAGTGTTGGTTTTAGTGCTCAAGTGACAAAAATTTTGCTTGAGTGAGGATGGGGTTGGTATACATGTGTCCTAAAGGTGTTTCAGAGCATTACACATGGATTTCAGGCACTTGTGTGTCATTTTGAACACTTAAGCGATGATATCGCTCGAGCTGTGGATTAAGCTCTCGAGTTGTGTCGTCGCTGAAGTAGTGGAATAGATACTCAAGCCGTGGCAACAAAAAGAGCGATAATTAGTAGTGAAATTACACTATTTTATTGGTAGAATGGTCTATACATGTTCGTTTTATGATGAAGTGAGATTGTTTAAAGTTTATATACATGGTATAAATGATGAATGATGTGTTGTTGTTGGTAATGTCAATAATTTTGTAAATGGAATAAATTCTTATATACATTTATTTGTTGATTTTATGATGTATATAAGGAAAGTTGGAATTATATATGTTTTTGATAGATATATAATTGTTGATATGATGCATGATATGTTGTATGCATGATGGAACCTTTTAAGAGTGGTGATTAGAGCCTATAAAGGGTGGTGATTAGAGCCTATAAAGGGTGGTGATTAGAGACTATCAAGAGTGGTGAATTCTTTTATAAAATTTCTTATATGCATTTATATGGTTGTTGAGTATATGCATGTAAGGTATTTGAGCCCTTGATAGGTGATGTTTGGAGTCCTTTGTGGGTGGTTGGAGGATACTCAGGGTGGTATCTGGTTAGGTGGTAATGATAAAAATGAATACCGCTTAATAGAGGTATTCAACCTCATTATTGTCTAGTCATGTAGAAAGGACTTCAAGTAGTGAGAAATTGAGGGGAAACTTACACTAGGCTTTAGAAGTAGGTGTGCATATGGTATTGTCAACCGTAGATGCATTATGCAACCCTAAACGCGGGGAAACCTTGGCCCAGTTTTGAAATGGTCAAGTGTTATCCTCTAGTGAGATGTATTTATTGTGGAAAGAGTCTTTTGGAAGATGTCTCATATTTAGTCATATGACATGTTGTGTGGCTAAAGGAGGGGGTTTGTTGTTGTATGTTGTAGTTTGTCAAATGCTTGATGCTATTGTATAATTTAATATTGTTAATGATAAGGATGTGATTTTATGTTGTTGATATTAGCTCACCCCTGATTGGTGTGGGTGTTATTGCGATGATAATACTATGTACATGAGAAAATTCTTCTGCAAGTGGCTCTAGAAGTGGACCAACTTCTAAAAACGTGTAAATGTGAGTTTTTAGTTTCTATATATTATTTATTTTGAGGATTAACAAGTCTTGCGGGTATAATATATTATTATATACATGTGTAATATAAGTAGTATTTATATAGTATATAAACTAATATGATAGTTTATATTTACAAATCGAAATGTTACATTTTTGCATGGATAATTTGATGAATTGAAAAGGAGATAAAAAAGAGCAGTTGTTTGACAAAATTACAAGTATCATTAAAGAAGGGATTATCATAAGATAAGATAAGTAGGATGCGTAAGACCCGTGCCTTACCTTCATTCTCCATTTCTCTCTCTCACAAAAACACCTTCACCCCCTTTCTCTCTCTAACTTCTCACCCAAACTTCTCTCTACCCCTATCTTTCCAATTCTTATCTTCTTCATAATTTGATCGCGCTTTATAGTAGTTGGAGAGATAAGGATCATTTCCACTTGATCGGTTTCTCAATCAGAGTAAGTGTCTTTTTGCTCTAGAAATCTTTAGATCCTTCTTTCTTGTTAGGTTTGATATCAATTTTAGTTCTGATAGTTGGAAAAAGTGATCCTCTTAACTAGTTTAGCCTTTGCATGAAGTTTAAAATTTTTTGTTTTGTTGCTTAGATCCTTAAATTCTTGGAGATTTCTCAATTCTTCCTTATGATATTTTAAGTTCAAGCAATTTTACAGATAAAGGAAGCTAACTACATTTATTTAAGTAATTTTGATATTTGGTGATATTGATTTGATTGAATGAATTATATAAATTGGTATATAGGGTTTGTTGGAGCTGGAAAATAGATTAACTGAGGGACTCTAGATGATGGTAGTTGACCATGTTGTGAATTGATGAATGCTTATATGCATGTCTTGTTAGTTTTATGATGTATATAAGGTGAGTTAGGAATATATATGCTCTTGATAGATATGTAGTTGTTGTTGTCATGCATGACTTGTGGTATGCATGCTCAAAGCCACTTTATGGGTGGTGCATGGAGCTTATCAAGGGTGGTGAACTCTTATAAATTACTTACATGTATGTATAGGTTGTGGTGTATATGCATGTAAGGTTTGGAGCCCTCTATGGGTGGTTGGAGGATTCCTAAGGAGGTATCTAATATTAAGTGAAAGTTATAAATGTCATCCCTACATATCAGAGGTATCCCAACTTCATTATTGTTCAGTCAAGTAGATGGGACTTCAAGTGGTGAGAAGCTAAGGGAGGCTTACATCAGACATTGAACGTAGGTGTACATCTGGTGTCCTCGACAATAGATGCGTTGTGCCACTTTAACCACGTTGAAATACGCCAATTCTAAAATGGTTAGGTATCAGGCTTTGGTGGGATGTGTTTATCATGTAGAGAGTCTTTCAAAAGATACCTCATATTTGGTCATGACTAGTAGTATGACTAAACACGAGGTTTATTGTCGGTGTATTTAGTTGATAATCATATGTTAAGTTTGGTTGTGTGATTCGTGAAGGTTGATGATAAACATGTGATTATCTGTTGTTTTTTGTTAGCTTACCCTAGTTGTCTGTGTGGATAACATTACTATGATTGTACTATATACAGACTCTATTGCAAGTGATAGTAAAAGTGAGCAAGCTTAAGACATATCAAATAAGATTAGATTTCATATATATAGTTGTATTTTAAGGATAGGTGGCCATGTTGATGTATTATATATGTAATAGTAATAGTACAATATATAATTATATCGACTAATATGATAGTAGTTACTAAAATGAAAATGTTTTATAATGGTTTTAAAAGATGTTGAGATAAAAAAAATGGAAAATATAGCTAAAGAATAATTATTCTTTTTTACATATTTTCTCGTATTATTTTTTTGTATTTAATTAATATGTTAGAAATAATTATTGACTAGCGTTTATATGTAAATGATTTTCATACTTTTCTAATGGTGAAAAATTGGAATAGAACATTATTTTTTTAAGGCAAATGAGAATGACTATGAAATGTTTATGATGATATCTTCTTTGTTCAGGAGTTTCATTCCCAATGCATTCAATCTACTTAAGGTATATGCGGTTTATTTACAGCAATATAATTCTTTTGTGCATTTTGTGCATTTCTTTTTCATATTTCATGTTAAATCTTTGTTAAGTTTTTATACACTATAACTAGAATTAAAAAAAACAAACCAATGTTTAGTAATTTGTTTTTATTTATCAGTTTATTCATTTAAATAGGACTAACTACTTTAAAACTCTTTAGATTTTTAAAGTTAATTTTGAATATTTAAGCAATTATTTGAGAATCAATAGTTAAAATCCCTAAAAGTGTACAAGTTTTATTTGTACACAAACAAGTTTTGATTAAAATTAATATAAAAGTATTTTTTTTCTAAATTCTGATTGCTATATTAAAACTTACCGTTTTTTATCGCTTAATTAGTACATATGTTCATTTAATTGAATTAAAAACTTTAAAATTGTTAGTCTAAAAAAGTTCACACTCATTGTCTATTTCAAAGTTAGAAGAAATTTAAAAACTTAGTTCCTGGTGTATGTTTTACTTGTATCTTTTTTAGTTGAAAAGAAGCAAAAAAGTTACAATTCAAATAAAGTAATCACTTTTTACATGCAATGAAAGGGATATTCACAAGACAATAACACATTTCGACAACGTAAACTATTTTTAGTTTGAGGTCTCTTAAAATGTGTCTCTTTCTTCGACAAGATAAAACAGAATGGATGTTTGGAAACCCTTACAGCTAAAAAAACCTATAATCGAGCATATGGAAAGTTAGGAAGAAACATTTTTAATATTAAATTGACAAATAGAAAAAGTTAGTCCAACATGAGTACTGTGAGTTACAATATCTTGAATTCTTCAAAGTACTTGCTGATTTATCCCACCAATCCAATAACATTCTGGCACATTATAAAAAATTGAAAGGAAATGGAAAAGCCAATTTTTTTAATAATAATATTAAGGAAAAGGAAAATTTTAAGTTTAATAAAGATTTTAGTTTTAATAATTTGTGAAACTTTATAATATTATTTTATGTTTATTTTTTTAAATTGAATTTCAAATTATGTTAAAATTTATTAATATAATTTTATGTCAAAAATTTACACATTATAATACTTTATTTATGTTCGTATTAATATTTTTTTTTATTATTCATGTGTTATAAATTAATTTAAATATATAATTTATATAATTAACATAGTTGTTAATATTAATTTAATAAAAAAATCATATTAATAAAATTTAATAAAATTTTGAGATTTAATTAAAAAAATAAACATAATAAATTTTCACAAAATATTAAAAATAGTCTATTAAAACAAAATTTAATAAATAATTTTTTTTAAATGTTATCATATATATTCTTTCAATTATTAGATCATATATCTTTGCTATCAAGAAAGAGAAGTTTAGTCGAAGTGTCCATGTCTAATAATGAGAAATAGAAAAAAAAAAAAAAAAAAAAAGTGGGGAAGGATCCTCCAGTGACAAACATGGAATATTTTATTTGTAAAGAAAATTTCAAAGTTAGTGTGTCTGGAAAAGGACCCATTCGTGTAAACTCAGCCGTGTGAACCCTAAAAAGTCATGCACCCTAGGTTTTAGGGTTCATCATTTCATATACAGTGATAAAATTCAATGAAAATATGCTAGGGATCCGAAATTGACAAAAAATATTAATAATAATTCAAATATTTTATCTGAAGGATATTTAGATTGTATTATTTTAATTATTAGTTATTTTTCCATATTTTTAAATTTTAATCATCTAAAAAGGTTTTTTTTCTAGTTTAGTTATACTAATTAATTGACCACTTAAACATTTGAATTTAAATTAATTTTTTTGTTATTAACTTCAAGTTGTAATGCTAACTTTAAAGTGGGGACTCTCTACTTTTCCTAAAATTTTAAAAAGGAAAACATCATTGTACAAAATTGTTTCATTTCAAACATCTTATCATGATTTTGGTTATATAATTAACAAATTTTGTAAACTAAAACTTATTTTAATGTGTTTCTATTATTATTGACTTTAATTTATAAAATAGAAACTTATTTGTAGTGTGTTTCTATTATTATTGACTTTAATACAATCTCCTTACAAAAGTAAGATATAAAACCGTTAACAAACAAATGAAATTGGTTTGAATATAGTTTTTGGAAAATATTAATATACATTCATTTTATTGACTTAAATTTATTAAAAAAAATCTTGAGAGATAATATTTCTCATAATTTATTTTTTTAATATTTTTAAACTAATGCTTCTTTGGAACTCAAAATAAAAAATTTAATTTTACATTAATTATTAATGTTAGTTTATTTTATCTTACAGAAAATTAAATTATTATTTAAATAAATGTCAATTTAGAATTAATTTAAGGTTATACTTGAAATAATTAACTTAAAGATAATTTCTGTGAAATTTAAATGTGTTTTGACTGATATTTGAGTAATGAGAAAATAAAAAAAATGTATCAGAATAAGATTACAGAGAGTTTACTACACTCTGGTAGCTTTTTAAATGCAATAGAAGTTATTGTTTTGGTACATGGGAGGTAATGAAAGGAAATAAAGGACCATGCTTAATTGATGACTAAAATTGACTAAAATTGACGAAAATCTCATGAAGTAGTAAGATGTTCTAAACCAAATTACTTAGTTCATCTCTAATTAAGAACAGGTTAAGAAAACTTCCCATTTTTTCTTATAAGAAAAAAGGTAAATAAAATAAAATAAGAATTAACTTATAAATAAATTAATTTATAAAAACTTCTGCAAATGACTTTTTTATATTTTAGTTTAATATGTGTATAAATTAATTTAATTAATAAAAAGATTATCATTTTTCTTATTTTTTTCTTCTAAAAATGCTTACATCTTCAAAAGAAAAATTCTAAAAGTCGTAGTAACATTTGCATAAACAAGTGAAAAGTTATCAAACACAACATGCATTAGAAATATGATGATGAAATTATATTATATAAATAAAGTACAAAGTTTAGTATATAAATCATATAATTAAGATAAACTCAAAGTGTCTTTACTATAATAAGTAGAGACAAAGGTTGAATTTGATCCAGCTAGCTATGTGAAGTTGTTAAGAAGTCACTTAATTATAAGCACTAGCAGTAGTGCTATTCTTAATCACCACAAATTTGACCATCCCAAATCCAAGATCTCTGAAGTTACATTTATGATCTCTTCAAATATCCTTGACTTGAAGAAAAGTTCTGCAGCCTCTCATAAAGACCCACAGTTACTCCACTCAAAATAGCAAAGGGAAACCCACCTTTACCCATTCTTTAGATTCACTTTTATTCATCTATATAGATTCTCATTTCATCATCCAAAATCATATGAAGATATGTACTAATTAATATTTGTGCTAATTGGATAGTATCCGAGTATGTAGAGGTAATTTAGTAAAAAACCAAGGTTGATGACCACAAAGAATAATATGGAAAAATATCGTCATGGTTAATGAAAAATTACAGAATTTAATTATAATTAAAGAGATCTTACATACATTAGATATAATTAATGAGAAGTTATAGAATTTAATTGTAATTAAGAAAAAAATATACATTTTTAAGAGATTATCAAATCTACCTTACAAGAATATGAGACGAATGGGAGAATTGGAAAAGGAAAAAAAATACAAAGATTGATGAATCCATTTTTGTGTTGGATTTATTTTCTGATAAAATCTTAATAGTTTTTGTAACGAAGTGTTTGATGTATTAAATCAGTATTTCTTTTAATATGATTAGTACAAATAAATGAAACTAAAGTATTTATTGATGGGTTTTTTAACATTTAATAAGATTACACACAAGAATTAAATATCACATTGATAATTTTATTACTTTTAAATTAAATATCATGATGATAATTTTATTACTTTTAGATTATATATAGTCTAATACTATATTAAATGAGTATTTGAATAATTTATTATCTTGCATTTAAGTTTTTTTTATTACTTTTAGAATTTTATCAAAGAATCATTCCTCCTCTAGTTATATATATTGGATAACTCTTCTTCCCTATAATCAATAATAACAATTATATTAACACCATTGTTTCCTCTAGTGAATATGAAGAAAAAGGAGGTGAAAGAAACAATCTTAAAAAATAGTATCTAAAAAATTTTTAGAGGAGTAGATCTCTTAAGAGGGGTTGTTAATCTCATGTGGGGTTTTGAGTTTATATGAATAATTATTTTTAAAAAGAATCTAAAAATTAAGGATTCATACAAAACAATAAATTATTGAAAGACTTGTAGAAGTCATGTAGGAGTAATAAACATATCATCATAATAGCTATTGTTGGATTTCTATTAAAAGTCACATTAACGAAAAGGACTTACATAAAAGATAATAAATATTCAAATATTCATTCATATGAGAATTTATTCACAAACTTAGTAGTTAGCATCTCACTATTTTAAGAACCAAAAAATTCAAACACTCATTTTTCATATTAGTGTTCACATTGTTGAATATTTGTCTCAATGTTAGTTTTATTGTGGTCCAGTACAAACTAATTTCAAACACAAATCATATCTTGTGAACCAAACCTCGAGCCTAAAAGACCACGATTTTGTTGTCACTAATAAAAGCACAAACTATGTAGTACTTCTTTGTTGAAAACAAGCACAAACTATTTGTTTAGGCCTTGGAACCACTTGGACAAGTATATTCTTTATACCTTTTAATTATTGAGGGTAGCTAAAAAATTTACACTAGTCTTTTATTTTTACTCTTTGATGCTTTGTTTTATAAAATACAATCATATTATATTATTTTAAAATGTTAAAACTGCACTTTTATTTTTCAATATTAAAAGTGGAGGGATCGAAATACTTTTTTTTTATTAGAAAAGGAACTCCAAAAATTTTAAGAATTATGCAAATCACCCATTAATAAATTGCTTGGCCATGTAACTCTTAAATATTTAAATATGCAATTACATCAACAGGAAAACATATCGTTGCCCATAATGATTTTACTTATCTCAACATGATTATTTCTAGTAAATTATGCCTACATATAAGAAAAAATGTATTTAAAATTTAATATAATATTAAAAAAACATTGTATATTATTAAATTCAAATAAATATTGTTAGGGGGAAAGAAATTGACTTTAATATGTGAAATGAGGATGTATAAAAAAATTGAGTACCCTTAAATAATAATAATATGTATTTTGAGAAAATAATAGGAATCGAGATATTAATTATAGGATGACATATATATATGAATATATATGAATATATATCTATTCAGAATCATTACTTTTAATACTCCATCCGTTTTAAATTATAAGGCGTACTTTGGAAGAAAATCTTGTTTCATAATATAAGACATTTTAGAATTTCAATAACTTTATTACTTTTTTTTCCTTATATATCCCTATTAATTATATCATTATTTGTATTAACATTAAATAGCAGAAAGAGAAATTAAATATGAGGAACTAAGAATTAATTCCTTTTTATTAGTCTGACTCTTCATCTTTTACCATCATCTACACTAATATATATTTTAATTTTTGTATTAAAGTTGCAATAGTAACTAATTTTAATTCACTATTTCTATTTGCAATTTGGTGGGAATTGAAAATTTTGATTGAAATTTTGAAAATAAAATTTAAGCATAGTCATTTATAATTTAGTAGGAATTAAAAATTTTGATTGAAATTTTAAAATAAAATTTGAGTATAGTCATTTGCAATTTAGTGGAAATTAAAAATTTTGATTGAAATTTATTTAAAATAATTAGTAGTTTTGATTTTAAATTATTTAGAAATAATTATGAAATGATTTCAAAACTGTTGAAATTCTAATCTCAATCAATTTACAATTTTATTAAAAAATTAATTCATTTATAAATACTTCTGGTTAAATTTCAATTAATTCATTTAATAGTAATTAATAAGGGTAAAAATGGAAAATTTATAGAAAGTTGAACAAATTAATTGTTTTTATTGGTATGTGAGAATTTGTCAAGTACGCCTTATAATTTAAAATGGAGGGAGTAATATTTAAGAGAAATATACCTTGAGTAAATGTTGGATGAAGCTTAATGGACATATAAAAAATTTAGTTTGAGAAGTATCAAGTAAAATATTTGACAAAACAAATATTTAAGCATGTGTCACATGCATGTCCAAGACAATTATCCAACCTTTGAAAGGTTATAAGATGACAGATCATAATAATTTCTAGTTGGTTGATATATTCTCTCAAAAGAGTGACCATTATACTTTATCCTTTAGTGCAAAAATAATGGATAATTTTATAATGTTGGTCAATCAAATAGCTAAGTTTGATGCAACTTTAATTTTGTCTCAAGAAAAGAAAAATATAAGAAATCAATGAATAAATAACAAAATTCATCAAGAGGAAAATCCTTAAGGTATAGTTAGAGGGAAAAATGATGAGATGATGACTTATTACATCAAATGAAAAATAATTCTCTGTTAGGTTTGAATAATAATTTAAGCAATAATTATACAATATTTGGAAAAATTAATTAACTTATGGTGAATGATATTTTTGAACAACTTATAAATCAACAAGAGATTGAATTGCAAAAACATGAAACCTTATTTTATTTCTCCATTTCAATACTTAGTTTTGAGGGATAAAATGCCTTAAGGTATAAAGTATCAAAATTTATTAAGTTTGTAGGAGAAATGGGTGAATCTACTTCGGAACATGTAGTTGGGTATCAAATTAAATGTCTAACAATCAATGAATATTTAAAAATGAAATATTTGTCAAGTTCTTTGACTAAGAATATTTTTACTTGATTCACAACTTTATCACCTGAATCGGTCTTTAATTGGATTCAATTTAAAAGGAATTTTCATGTGAACAATTCTTTATAGTTGAAGCTAGGATAATTCTTATCAATGTAATGAATAATAAGAGATGTCATAATGAGAACTTAGATAATTACTTAAATTGATCAGACAAATGAAAATCAAGATAATATACACAAATCCATATGTATGTGAATTAGTTAAAATGACAACTATTGGATTAGAGTTCTCAATCAGATAAAAAAAATTAGTAAATCAACCTTTGAAAGCTTTGGATCATGTAGCAAATAAATTAAGGAGAATCAAACATATTATTTCTGAGAAATAAAGATTTAAAAGGTTCAAGAAACATTTAAGAAAAGGAAAGATTGTTTTTGTAGACATTGAACTTGAAATTGAGTATGAAAATCAAGAAAGGGATATATTATACGATGAACAAGGAGTTAATATGGTCGAATTAAAAAATGGATGAACAAGGAGTTAATATGGTCGAATTAAAAAATGGACCTCCCTGTGTTCAGAGATTATTGTCCCCTCAATAAATGAAAAATGGGTTAGAAAATGAACATGCATCTTTGACATTACGAAAGCTGATAAAAGATTTCATATTCTCTTTAAACATAAACAAATTGAATTGAATAATGATCATAAAATTCCTTCAACTAGACAAAATAAAGGCAAAAAATATTGGAAGTATCACAATGTATTTGGTCATTTGACTAACAATTGTATATGTTTCAAGAATATGATTCAAGAGCTTATTAATAAACATTGAACCTTCTAAGATAAAGTGTCATTTGTGGAGTTTGTTATGATGGTGGATATTTTTTATTATGATATCTCAAGACATAAAAGGTTGGAACTCATTGAGGACACTATTGAGAGGGAGGTGGCTCTTTTTGAAAAAGAGGAAAATGAACTATATCCTAAGCTAAGGGAAACTTTGCTCAAGCATTGATTTTCAATTTTCGTTGTTAAAATCAAATATTACCAATTTTTCACTAAATTTTGCAATACATAGCACAAATCATATCAATTCTTAGATGACATAATTATATTGTATTTAATTTTCACTTTTCCTATACAAATTAATTTGTTTTTTTTTATCTAAAAACGAAATTGAAATGAAATTGAAATGCTAAAACATATTGTAAAAATAATATAAGAAGATGAAACATCAATCCACAAATTCAATAATCAAGCAATTCATCTTATCACAGTTCTTTAATTCAGATCCAATTACAATTAACTAATTCAATTAAACAATTAAACCAGTTATACAAATCAAGCCAAAGTACCATTCAATCTACCTCATATCTAATTATTAGGTCAAGAATAAATCAATTCTTAATTTGAATTCTAAAATCAGAAATGCAAAACGATATCATAAAGAGAAAATATGAAATTGGAAAGAAGAAAAACAAACTCAAAGAATTAAACAATCTGTGCAAAACTCAATTTGGAGCGCTAAATAATGAAATACCCAAAAGAAAAGGGATAATAAAAAAATAGTTCTAAAAATTGAGAGAAAAGGAGAGCAAAAGACAATTTCTAAAATTGTAAAACTAAACAAATGATTTCTCTCTTTTCTAGTTTAAAGAACAACTAGACTATTTATATGCTAATTAATCTGAACTAAACATGGATTTTAATTAAGTCTATAAGTCCAATTACATAAGTCTAAGGAAAAACCAATTTACATGGGTTACTTTACAAAAAATTCAGGAAATTTTCCTCTACTTCCAAAAATCGTAGAAAATAACACAGAACTTCAAATCCAACAAATGATATGTAAATTTTGAAGTCCTGACAACGTAGAATTCAATGCACTTAGAATAAAAAAGTATTTTTATAAAATGTTACTGCCAAAATAGTAAGCAAAGGTCAGACTACCTGAAAATACAAAATTAAAGCAAATATATATTGATGGAAGCATCCTCAAGTAACGGAAGACTCTTGGGAACTTAGGATTGAGTTCCTCTCTCAAGGAAGGTTCCTTGGAGAAGATCCCATGAAGAGAATACTCTCATTTGGTGACTTTAAAGAACAAGAAGACAAGAAATTTAGCTTTATCAAATTGTCATTCAATTCAAAGTGTTTTTGCAAGAGGCAAGGGGCTCTTATATATAGATGTCTAGGCTCCCTTGCACTCTTTGCTACAAAAGATGTGGGACTAAAAGTGAAAACACAAAAGAATGGGTTGAATACTAGCTAGGGACGAAAATCCTCTTAGCCAAACAAGGCCCTTCCCATTTTAGTATAAAATGACACTAATTTGCTTTATGTGGGACTTGATTCCTTCACACTCTTCCCTTCACTTGTTTGGATGAAAAATGAGTTTCCTACCATGCCTTAGTAGCCCCTAGGAAGTGTATTTAGAAACCTTTGGTCAGCCATTGGAGGCCCCTTGGTCTGCCCCATGTCCAGCCCAAAATGTGGCCCAATTGGAGCCCAATTAGAGACCGAATTGGAACCCAATTAGAGGCCCACTTATGCTATCCAAATACAAGTAAACCTATTTTATCTTATACATTTTTCTACAAAGAAAACAAGAAAATAAAACTCCCATACAAATATTTACAAAACTAAGAAGAAAGAAGAAAAATCCTAGTTCTACTCTCGAAAATAGAAGAGTCTTCATCCTTGAAACTTCATTCTCTTCTATCCTCTTAGCTATGGAATGTGGGTTGGATGGTTTTCCATCATATACAATGAACACAATTTATTAATATTAATAGGAAATGACTTAGAAACTAAAAAACAATCTTGAAAGTGTTTTCAATGTACAATAAAACTATAAAAGTGTCCTCAAAATATGTATCAGTTTTTGAAAACTGTGATAAATCAAAATCTAAATCTAAATCTACTCATTTTTCAGATACTTCTTTTGCTTCTTCTTCTTCTATCTCAAGCAACACTTCAACATTTTCTTCTTCTATTTCTTTTTCGTCCTTTTTTATTAATACTAGTTCTTCCTCCTTTTCATTTGTACCAAATGACATGATACTTACATTTCTTGGAGGATCAATAGGTTGTACAATTTTATGCATACAACTAGTCAAAATTGATCGATTTGATCATTATGAGGCCCTTTTATAGTTTGTTTAAATTTCATAATATTTACATTCATTTGTCTCACAAACTCCTCTAAAGATAGTTCTTCAAAATAAGGAGTTGTATAAATGTCAGATTGTACAAATTGTTCAAGTCAAAACATTGAGTGTTTCGTTGAAGGACAATATGATTACTGAAAGTATGATTGTGGCTACTGAAGATATGACTTAGAATGCATTTCATAATTATGTTGTTAAACATGTTGAAATGAATAATAACTTCCATAAAAAAAATTAATCAAAGAAACCAAATCCATATCCATATTTACAAAAATGAAAAACAAAAAAATTTAAAAAAAAAAACAAAAATATAAAAATCACAATATTTTATTAATCTACCAAAACTACACTACAGTAGACACTAAAAGAACTACCACAAAAAATGGGACAAAAGTCAATTTCTAACTACTTTTAATAATATTAACAAAATTAGATGAATAGTAAAAATAAAAAAATATATATAAAAACAACAAATGAATAACGAAAATAGTAAAAAAATACAACAACAACTAAATATAAATAACAAAAAAAAAAGACAACTGAATACAAAATATAGTATAAAAAATAAAAAAAAAACAAATACCAAAAATAGTAAAAAAATAGAAACAACAGCTAAATACAAAAATTAATAAAAAAATAAAAATAATAACTAAATAACAAAAATAGTAAAATAAATAGAAACTTCAACTTACTATAAAAAAAATTAAAAGATATAAAAATAAAAAATAGAAAAATAGAAATGACAACAACAAAAATTAGCAAACAGAAAATAAAAACAACAAAAAAATAGAAAAAAAATAGTAAACAGAAAATAGAAAATAGTAAAAAAATATAAAAAAGAAATAATAAATGAACACAGTAAAATTTAGTGATAAAAAAATAAAATAGTTGAAAAAAATTGTAAAACTTGAAATAAAAGAAGACATAAACAAAAAAAATCAAAGAAAATAATAATGAAAACAAAAACGAAAATTGAAATAAAAAAAAACAAAATAAAATATTTGTAAAAAGAATAAAAATTATAAAGAAAAATAAAAAAAACACTAAAGTAATTAGACATAATAATGTCCCAGCTACAATATCATTTTTATTTTCAATTGTTTGATTAAAATAAAAGGATTACTAAGTTCTCAATAATTCATAATAATGAAAATGTCAATATCAATAAGTTCTTGCAATGATGTAAGTTGTCCACAAATTCAACAATAAAATTATTAGCATAATAAAAAGGGTTAAATATATTTTTATACTCTAGACTTTTGGTCAAAATTGATTTTTTCCTCTAGGACAAACCTTAGACTTATTTGGTCCTATGTTTATGAAAGTGGCATACAAGATCTTTAATGGCAGACAATGTTAATATCTTTCACACGTGTCTAAGAGAATTACATAGTGACGTCCACATGGCTGCATCATTTAATCGTATCATGTCACGTGGCAACAAATCAAATGTTTCATGCTCGTTCCTTGGTGCCACACCCTAACCACCACCAACCCCACAATTGCCACTACCCACACCAAAGCAGACTCAATGATGACTCTTTCTTTCATGTTGTTGCTGCCATTGTTTTCTGGGCATCTTTTACATTCTCAGTGCCTTCCAAAGATGCATCCTTTTTAGGGGTGGCAAAGTGGGTTGGGCCTGGCGGGCTAGCATTTTCAACCCGCCAACCCGTATCAGCCCGGCCCGTCTAGCCCGCCAACCCGTATCAGCTCGGCCCGTCTAGCCCGCCAACCCGTCGGGCCAGGGACGGGGCGGGGCGGGCCAGCCCGCTAGCCTGCGAAAAAAATATAACACCTCATTCACTCTCACTCATTCTCTTTAAATTTGGGAAAGTAGCTATACCTAGGGTTCCTTCAACACCTCACTGATTGTAATTTCTTTTGTAATAAACATTGTCTTTTAGCTTGCACTTTTTAAATGTCATGTCACCATATACATCTTTAATATATTGTTGTAATTACAAAAATTCATTTAAATTGGACACAAACAAAATAGTTGCAAAGAAAAAAAAAAGTCCAATTTAAAATCAAAGATAAAAAAAAAATAAAAAACCCAAAAAATAGATTTTTCAAAAAAATGAAAAACAAAAAATATAGGCGGGCCAGCCCGCCTTATGATGGGGCGGGTTAGAAATTTTGGCCCGTATCACTGTGGCGGGCTAGCCCGCCCCGCCCCGTTTTCGGTGGGCTCATGGCGGGGCGAGCCTAAACGGGCCGGGCTGGCCTGTTTTGCCACCCCTAATCCTTTTGTCTTGTTTCAAGTGTTTTGGCTAGAATGAACCTCCCCCAAATATCATAATCACATTCAACACATCAAAATGGAATTACAATTATGTATCCACTTTCTTCAATCATCATCATCACCTCTTCTTACAATCATTCTGATTAAAATTGTTGGAACATTTCCCTGAAAAAAGAAACAAATTTATTGAAATTTAGTTTATCAAAAACAAAAAAGTTACGATCATTATGACTCAGATTGTTAGAACATTTTCTTGAAAGAAAAAGCAAATTTTTTGAAATTTGGTTTATCAGAAGCAAAAAAGCTACTACTTTCTTCTCTAGTTTGAATTGTGTGCCCCAAGTTTGTTTACATCGAACAAAAATTATCAAATTTGTATGAGAAATTTATAGAAGGTGGATACAAACCAAAGTTAGATTTGAGTTCAGTGTTTATCAATGTGATGTATGGATAAATTTGTTTGTCTCCACTTTAATGATCACTGCAAAAAGATAAAAGAAAATGACTCAACGTGATTTTTTGTTATCGCGCTTACGATGTTTATTAATTAACTCAACTAAATTGTCTTTGTTTTGTAATCAAGAAAGAGGTGAGTGGACTATCACTCCCGTCTTGCACGTCGCCACTACTGTCATGAGTTCCTCTCTTTCTAGTTGGGTCCGATTTGGAGGATGTGGTAGTGGTCGGGGTGTGGCACCAAGAAACGAGCATGGAGCATTTGATATGTAGACATGTGGCATGATACGTGTTAAATGATGCAACTACGTGGATGTCATTGTACAATTCTATTAGACATATGTGAAAGTTGTTAACATTGTTTGCTGTTAAGGATCTTTTACGCTACTTTTGTAAACACAAGGATAAAATAGGTCCAAGATTTTCTCCAAGGAAGAAAACTAATTTTGACCAATAGTTCAGGGACTAAAAACATATTTAATCCTAATAAAAATATTAAAAGAGTTTAAAAGAAACAATAAAGTGAAATCTGCAAATCATTAATAAAGAATGATTAAGTAAATAAAAGAACATCAGACAAATACATAGAAAGAAGTATAGACAGATTGTAGAAAAAAATCCTTAAAGACAAATTTGAAACTTTTGTTTACCATCTAGGTAAGTATTGTCTAGTTTAGCCTTTTGGGTAGACATCATGACTTTAGAACATAGACTTCTGGAAATAATTTTTTATTTCGGACACACGTGAAGATCCTTTGTTTCTATTAAATAGCTCACGCTTACTTTCACTCAAAGGACATGTATAAAATCATAGGCATAAAAGTATTTTTTAGCATAACCATCACAAAACCAAAACAATTTACTAAAGGCCATGGGAATCTCTCCTTTCACTAACTAATGATTTTTTTCGAAGTTTTCATTGTCCCTTTTGGAAATCTATCAAGCTTTTTAGTGGTTTTAAAGGAAATTGCATTGGTTTTATATCCTCTTATTCACTCACTTGTTCCTCTTCTTTCAACATTTTCTCGGCCAAAACTTAAAGACAATCTTGACTTTAGTCTCGTGCCTAGAGACACTTCAAAGACAAATTAGAGATTTTCACATCTAGTATAGGAGACTTGGAAGTAGAGTTGTCAAAACAGGCATTCCAGTTTAGTCACAAATTCAATAATAAAAAATTTCACTAATCACAATTCTCTAATTTAGATCAAAGTTTGAAATATTAATTGATTTAATTAATCAATTAAACCAATTATACGAATCAAATCAAAGTATCATTCAATCTAACCCTATTCAATTATAATATCAATGTTCAATTGATTCCTAATTTGAGTTTTAAAATTATAAATGCAAATTGATATCAGAAAAAGAAAATATGAAATTAGAGAGAAGAACAAATTCTCAACGTTAAGCAATCAGTGCAAAACTCAATTTAGAGCATTTGATCCTAGTTCCTGAATTGATCTTCAAGAATCAGTCTCCCATGGATGAAGAACAAAGAACAACTAAGAAGAGGGAAAATGAAAGACAATTTTAGAAATTGAGAGAAAAGGATAGCAAAAGACAAATTTTAAAATTGTAAAACTAAATATACGATTTCTGTCTCCAATGGTTTAAAGCACAACTAGACTATTTATATGCTACCTAATCTGAAGTAAATATGGAATTTAATTAAGTCCATAATCCCTTAATTAGGTCCACAAACTCAATTACAAAAATCCAAGAAAAAATCAATTCACATGGGTTACTTTACAAAAATTTGGCAAATCTTCCTCAACTTCCAAAAATTATAAAATATATAGAGAACATCAAATCCATAATTTGTTATGTCCATTTTGAAGCCCTAAAAATTTAGAATCTAATGCACTTGGAATCAACAAAAAATAATATATGTAAAAAAAATTGTGTTGAAAATAGTAAGAAAATGGAAAGTTAGCTGAAAATACAAAATTAAAGTAAATATGTGCTATGAACCCAATTTATTACTATTTATAAGAAATAACTTAAAAATTAAAAATAAAGAATCTTGAAAGTGTTTTTTACTGTACAATAAAGTTATAAAAGTATGCTCAATATATGTGTCATCAACATCTGATTTGAAATAAAGAAAACGACAAAGACGTAAGCTTGTTCCAGGATGTAGTGTTGTATTTGATATAACAATGCAAAAGAATTTTAATATTGGGAAATCCCAAGCTTGAACTAAGAACCAACAATAAAAATTTCATGTTAAAGGAAAGCAACTTGTGCATATGGTTGTGGAATCTAACTTGAGGGATGGGGGCACTTTCCTACCTAGACCAAATGTGCCAATAAGCCAGTGCGTGAGAAAGCTTCCTTGACCTCGAGGTGTCATAATTTCTCAAACTCAACCTAAATTTCAAAGAGTTGAATATGGTGGACAACCTTGGGTTGAGAACATGTTGAAAACTCAATTGAGAAGGTTTCAAAGGAAAAAGAAGTTGGGAAGAGAAATCCCATCCAAAATGACAAATGGATTTGAGACAAAGGTTAAAGAATCTTCTCTAAGTTATGAATTACTTCCATTAAGTGATAGTTATGAAAAGCCATTTAACAAGGGAATTGAAGTTATTTAGATTATGTCGGTTGAGTACCAAAGGAGGATTGAGGAACACATCAAAGGTGAAGACTTTGCTTGAGGCAATTTTATCGAGAATAATGAAACAAAGCTTAAAATATTTTGGGTAAATGAGGTTTCATGTGTAAGACCTAAAAAGGAGACATCTTATATTGAACCTCTAATTAATGAAACAAAGATCCACTTGAAACCTTTGATTATCAATGTAACAATTGCAGGAAAATTTATGAAGAGAAATTAGTAGATGGTGGAGAACCAATCAAAATTTTGCCAAAGACTATGTTGAAGGGGTTAAAAAAGAAGTTGAAGAACTTGCATCCACTTCTTGTAGACCCCTGTTGTTGTCAGGACTGAAGTAGTGTACCATACGGAAGACTCAAGAGAAGTAAAAAGAAGAATCTTGAGAATCCATTAAAGAGACTTGGGTAGAATTTAGGGAAAAGGGTGTGAAAATGTAATATTTGATTTTATAAAGAGAATAGCCCATTCTCAAGGGGAGAACGACCTGTTTTCACCATGTAAGAATAGATCATTCTCATCACAAAATAGGTCATTCTCATCACATTAAATGTGATTTGATGCTTGATGAGAATTAGTCATTCTCCCATGAGATAAGGTCGTTTTGTGCCTTGAAAAATGCATATAAATAGAACAGTTTGTCAGTCACTTTCTTTTATTTTCTTTCCCTCCTTTCTTTTATAGTTTTTATTAATCGCTCTTATATTCTTTATTATCGCTTTACCTATTGGATATAATCTTTTATCACTTCTTCATTAGGTTAGGGTATATTAGAGTAGGAATAAAGTAATGATCATGTAACTAATTAATCAATCAATTAGGGGTTTTCCTCCACTAGGTTAGGGTAAGGAAAGAATGAATTAGTAAGAATAACTAACCTTTTTTTTATTATTGCAATAATAAGGCAGAAATAATAAATTGAAATTTAGTTTTGATTGTGAATTCATCATAAGGTACAAGTAATGGGCATTGTGGGGTGCTTAACACCTTCCCCACACGTAATTGACACCCGAACCCGATTTCTAGTTGCGTTGACCTAAATTTGTTATTTTTAGAAAAAATTTATTTTTCTTTTTTCCAATGTTTTGAGCAAAATATTGGTGGCGACTCCCGCAGAACCTTGTCCAAAACCTCTCTTTGGAAATGGAGTCCCAGACATCAAACGTCGGTCGACAACACTTCTAAAGATGAATGTCATATGCCCATGCTCGATATATTAGTTGATTCACTAGTGGATAGTGAGTTTCTAAGTCTTTTAAGTGAATATTATTTTTATAATCAAATTTATATAGTTGAGAATGATATCTCAAAAATCGATTTTCAATGCTTGAGCCATTAGAAATTTATGAATTGTTTGTTATGTCTTTCCATTTAAAAAAGTGCAATTGCAACTTATCAAAGAGCAATTAATTTAACTTTTCATTATTTAATCAATAAGTTTATGCAAGTTTATATTGATGATATAGTGACAACGCTAGAAAGAAAAGAAAATCATTTGCATAATTTAAGAATTTCATTTGAGAATGAAGAAATATGGGTTGAAAATGAATCCATAAAATGTACTTTTTGTGTTTCAATAGGTGAGACCTTTCCTTCTAAAAATTTGAAACAATTGCAATTTGATGGGTAAGACAAATTTCTTGATAAGATATATATCAAAGCTAGCTAGAAAAGCGTGCACTTTTTTCTCTTTTATTAAGTTTAAAAGAGGAGATTGATTTCATAGTGGACAAGGTTCATCAAGAGGCCTTCAAAAAAATCAAGCATAATTTGACTAATCCGCTTGTGTTGGTATTAGTTGATAGATGGGAGGACTCAAGAATTGGTAGGTAATTCATTCATGGATAATTAGTTACCATGGAATTTAAAAGTTTACATGAAATTTTTTGGAAAATATAAATTCACAGCAACATTTCATGCTAAAAAAATTTGCAACAAACTTTCTTAAAACTTAAAAAAAAATCATTTCAAAAATAGTAAGTAGTTCTTCCTCCAAATTTAAATTTTCTCAAATAATTTTCCTATAAATTTTAAATTCACAAGTAATTTCTTGCAAAAACAATTCCAGTTATGTTTTCTTGCCAAATTGAATATATAAGTACATTTTTTTCTACTAATATTTTTGTAAGAAAATATGCAGGAATTCTTTAATAATATTTTAAAATTTATAAATTTTTATTTTCATATTACTTTTAAAAAAATGTTATAATTTCTTGTCACTATTTTGAAAATAGATAAATCAGGAAATATTATTTGTAATTTTATTTTTCACTATTTCTCGTGTAGTTTTTATTTTAGAGAAACAAAAATCCGGTTCTAGTTATTAAAAGCTTAAGAACTTAAACTACATGCCTTTTTAAGAGCTTAAACTATTTCACTTTGTCTTATTCAAAAAAATTATTTACTATATAAAAATATTATCTTGATGAAGGTAATAAAATATTGTCGAATTTTATAATATACAATAAGAAATATATGATAAATATGAGTTTTATGTGAATACATCCTTAAACTTTGACAATAGTGTCAAATTGGGAAAACTCATTTTTCATCAAAGCAGCAACAAAATTCTATTAACAAGTTAAATTTCTTCACACTTTCAAAATTGTTTCTATCATGCTTATTATGAAGTAGTTCAAACATGTCTATAATGATAATAAACTAGTCATATACAATAATTTAGAAAGTGATGTAGTTGAAATAAACCAAACATATGTCTACAATGCAATAAACTGGTCATATGCAGTAATTCAGAAAGTGATGTAATTGAAAGAAACCTATGTTAGGATCCATATCTATCAATATCTATTAAAAAAGTAGAACTAATCTCCCTCTGCAAAGTCTTCTCTATCGTATCATCAATTTTCTAAATTTTTCACTAATGTAGATTATAATAATATAGAAGCTCAAATTACTTCCATCCTTTCAAAAGATAAATTGTAACAATATTTACTAACTAAAAAATTTGATCATAACTCATACTCAAACCAAGATTTTGACGTTGACAATCTTGTATAAGGACAACAATTCAATTCCAATACGAGGTCTAAGCAAAAGAAAATTACACAAAATCATGAATTAAAATTGTTAAGTCTATATCTAAAACAAAGACAATAGGTTCTAATATTATGTTGCTCTAACAAATTACAACAAAATTTGGTATACTATTAAGTATTTATCTAAAGAATTACCTTTTAAGTAGAAACATTTCTTCTCAAATCTGTCAATGATCTCTAACCTAACAAAACTGTGAGGACGACGAGAGGAAAAGCTGAGTGTCACAAAATCAACCCATGAAGAATTATGAGGAGAAGAAGCATGACTATAAAGAGAAGGAAGACACAATTGTGAGAGCAGAAAGAGGCACAGTAAGAAAAGCAAGAAAATCTCCAATTGTTTTATATTATTTTTCTCCTAATAAGGTTGGTTATCTCTTAAAATATGAGTTTTTTATTTATTTTTTATTTAGTCCACTTTTTTAATATTAAATTAATTATTTATTAAATATTAAATTATAACATTGTGAAACTTGGTTTAAAATTAATTATTTACAATTATAAAATAGATAACATTTTTTATTTGTATCAAAGTTAAATTATGTTAGAATTTAATATATTAATTTTTATTTTAAAAATAACATTTTATCATATTTTTTAAAATAATTTACAGAAAACTTAGTCGGAAACATTATCTAATTAGTTTCTTACAAATTATTAGTGTTGTTATTTATAAATTTATATTAAAAAAAATCTCCATCAAATAATTTTTAAATGTTTAATAATTTTGCTGCAAAAAATTTTTAAAAAGAAAAAAATTATACAAATAATGGTAAGTAATTTTGCAAGTAATTATAATAAAAATTTGCAGATAATTTTATACAAGAAAATCTGCATGTATTTTTTGTAAAAAAACTTTTATCAAAACATGTATAAGTAATTCCTTCATAAAAAAAATCACATATATTTGCTGTGAAATAGTTTTCATAAAAGAATAGGCAGGTAATAAGTATTTTTTCAGTAGTGAATCTGCAAATGATTTCCGTATTCTATGCAAATGAGTTCCTAATCCAAAATTGCTTTCCATGCTGTATAATCTATAAGTTTTTTTTTTCTTCAAAATAATTTCTAACAGCACTCTCTCTCAATAAGTTCTAGATTTTAAAAGTTCAAAATTTATATAAAAAATAATTTCAATAAAGTAATTTCAGATTAATTGGAAGTCAAAAAAGTTAATCTTGTGCAGTTCATAACGTTAAATAAAACTAAAAAAAATAATTTTATATTATTCAATCCAAAATATAATATTTAAATTTTTAATTTTCATGTTCGAAATTTTTTTAATTTTTATAAAAGAATATTTTTATCATTGTTCATTCATTGTAAAAGTTCAGAAGAAAGTATTGGTGCAAGAAAGAAATACCCTCTTTTATACAATGCATAGTTCAGGCCCACAGGATCATAAAACAGTACAAGGAGTACAGAGATTTTCTTTCTACAATCCCATATTTTCTTCCTGCACCTATATTGGAAATTTTCTATTTCTTTTATCCATCTGGTCTTTTGTTGTCATATACTTGAAAAGAATCTCTTTGGAAGTGAAGAGTGACCCTTTCTCCATCATTTGACAATGCTTAAGAGATTTTCTTAAGATTAGGAGCAAGACATTTTTTATGAGTTACATACATTTCTTTATTTCGACCACAACAATGTTTGTTCCTTTTAACTTTACTAAAAATTCATTATCAATCAAACTTTCACTTTAACAAATTTGTCAATATTCTCTAAGATGCTCTTGTCTTTGGCTATGTGATTGTTGTATCCACTATTCAAGTACCAACTTTTGTTTCTTTTATCACTAGAATCTCAAATTGCATAAAAATGACGTTGCTCAAAGTTATGTGCTTCAGCTAAATTTTCTTGATACTTGTTTATGCTACATTAGTTCTTCTCCATGTGTCCAAATTTCTTACACTTCTAGTATTGTAACTTTCCACTATGCCAACAATCTTTCCCTAGGTGACTTGACTTCTTGCAAATGCCACATGGAGGATATTTATCTTGGTTATGAAAACTTCTAGAGTTTTCTTATTCAACAGTCGTCATTATACATTTTCAATCTTTGTTCATATGTTTCAAGAGAGCCTATAAGTTATGTCATTGATAAGATAGATAGATACTTTATTTGTTTAATCATTGTCACAATTGCATCACAAAAATTAGAATTTTCTCGACAATTTTCTTGCCACTAATATTTTCCACACATGCTCTCATTTGACTAACTATTTATTTTAGGATTAAATATATTTCTAATCCCTAAACTATTTATCAAAATTGTGTTTCATCCCTAGGGCAAACTTTGGACCTATTTCGTCCTTATATTTTATAAACAAGTGTAAATGATCCTCGATGACAAATAAAAACATCTTTAAAGAGAAAAAAAATGAGAGAAAATGGAAGGGAAAAGAGTGAAAGAAGAAGCTTTAAGAGACGGATGATAGTGAAGTAGGAAACTTTGAAGGAGGAAAATAAAGAGATAAAAAGGAATTCTGACACATCATCAAGGATCATTTACACAAGTTTATAAATCATAATGACGAAATAAGTTCAAAGTTTGCCTCAGGAACGAAACACAATTTTGACAAATAATTTAAGGACTAAAAACATATTTAATCCTTTATTTTATTCTAGAATAATAATAATCTTGAATAGTCACATACTCCTTCATATTTGATAACTTAAGCTCACATCTTAGAGTTTAAAGTTTAATGGTGTGTATCTTTACACTTTCTTGAAACTCCTTTTATAGTGTGTTTCACACCTCTTTGGCACTTATGACATCCATTATTCTTGAAAAGTTGCATCATGGCTACTTGTTTTAGAAAATATAAGTTCTTTGAATCCTTATACTTGTTCTCCTTCAACTCCTTTTGAGCTACCGTTAGTATTGAAATGTTTGTTAGAGCAGTGAAGTCGTCTTTTGCAATCTCCCAGAAATCTTAAGAGAAAAAAAAATGTCTTCGTTTAAATGTTCAAATAATAATAGTTTTCTCCTATAGTGATAAGTACAATAATAAATGAAGAAGGATTGATATTAGTCATTGGTTAGAAAATTTTTGGCTTGGTATGAAATATAGTAGGAAAGTTTTTCTAGAAATAGTTGGGGTATAATATCTACACCCAACAAATGACCGAACGTAACTCTACTGCCAATGTTATAATTTTAGGAGAGATAGACAAGTTTAGTGAGGTAAGTAGTAGATTTTGAGATAGTGAGTAACATGGAGGAATTTTGAATAAGGTAGTATTGATTTAGTGGAAAGAAAATTTATTGAGTTTCTATGAGCTTGCATTCAATGAAAAATGACACCACCCACACACAGAGGATCGTCTTAAGGCCTAAGCAACTAAATCACTCGCTTTAGACCCCTTAAAAAAAGGTCCCAAATTTTTTTTTAGTACTAATATACTTCTATAAAATTATGTTTGAGAATAAAATTTAATTAAAATATTATGAGTGTTTGTTAATTTTATTAATACCAAAAATGATATTTAATGAGTTAACAACTTTTTTCAATAAATCATAATTTTCTTTAGAAAAAAGAGATTTATTAGTTAATACTAATAACTAAAAAAGCTCCAGAGCCTTTTTTATCTCTATTATCTTACCAACTTTCTATCTTTTTTTTTTCTCTCTTTGTGACTTCTCCTTTTCAACCCTAATTCTAGAAAAACTCTGAGTTCTCGCTTCCAAATTTGCAATCTTCAATCATCTCTTTCAAAATCAAAGTCTACAACTGTGATCTAGAGAGGAAGAAGAGTATTTCTACCCGATAAATTTCAGTTTCAGGTAAGTTTTGTCTCTCTCCATGTTCCCTCTTTTTATATTCCTTTGTTCTTGAAGGTTAAGCTTGCATGTTTGGGAAAGCTATAAGATTTCAAACTTCACAAATAAGATATATGCTTTATTTGAATTAGTTGAAACTAGTAATGATCCTAAAATAAAAAGTGAAGTTGATTGTTTAACAACTTGTGAGTTAGAAAACTTTCAATTTTTGTTAGGCATAAATATTTGGTATGACATTTTATCTGCATTTAACTCAGTTAGTAAGAATTTACAATAAAAAGATATGTGATTTGAAGCTATTGAACAATTAAAAGGTCTTCTTTCATTTTTTGAAAAGTATAAAGAAAATGGATTTCAAAATGCATTAATTTCTGCCAGGAAAATTTATATTGAAATGGATATAAACCCTAAGTTTCTTGAAAAAAAATAGTTATAGAAAGAAGCAATTTGATGAAAATGTTAAGAATGAAATTGTAAAATCTCTTAAAGAATCATTTAGAATTTGATTACTTTTTTTACATTTTAGATAAAGCAATTACCACACTTCAAAATAGATTTGAAGATATTTTTGGTTTTTTATTTAGTGTTAAAAAATTGAAGTCACTAAACTATATACTTTTGAAAGAAAAATAATTAAACCTTGAAAAATCTTTGAAACATGATAATTTGTTGGATTCTGATGGATTGGATTTATTTTTAGAATTAAATATCTTAAAGGAAATTATAGGATTGGAAAATGATAAACCAATTGACATTCTTAATTATATAAAAAAAATAGATTTCTTTCCAAATGCATATATAACTTATAGAATAATGTTGATAATTACAGGATTAGTTGACTCAGTTGAAAGGAGTTTTTTAAAGTTAAAGATAATAAAAACTTACTTAAGATAAAAAATGTCTCAACAAAAATTAAATAGATTGGACTTATTATCTATTAAAAATAAATGTAAATAAAACTAATTACGACAATTTAATTATTCACGCGCATACACATGCACACACACGCACCCACCCACCCACATATATATAGAATTTTCTATAACTTGTCTATTTAAGGTACATAAAAATTATTCTACATATAATACATCATATGTTTACTACTCGAAATTGTTCTCATAATTGTAAGTAGTTTCTAGGATTATTCTTTAAAAATTTTTAAAAATTTACATCATAATTTAACAAGTGTATTATATAATATTTCACTCATATAAAAATTTGTACGGAAGAGGAATATCTAACGTATCTAATTTCATACCTATAAATATAGAAGAGAAAATAACACATCATATGTAGGACATATAAATGAAATGGAATAAGTGTTAATATGAATGTTACATTATTAGTTTTATAAGAAAAAAATATTAATAAAATAAAATATTAATAAAAAGAAACAATAAAGAATAAACTAATTTTAATATTTATATTTTGAATTTTATATATATACACAGGATTATTTAGATTTATGAGTGCTGAATCATATAGATGATCTGATATTTATGTTACATTATTATAATAATATATATGATAAAATTACAAAATTAATCGAAATGAAACTACAAAAATTAATTTAATTATTTAAATATTTTTTTACGCTAAAACTAAATCAATGTAATTTTTATATTTAATGTATTTTTAATTAAAAATTAAACCAAAATATACTACAAACATCCTACTATCATCCATCCTAGGATATTTTGCATTACTAACATAATATCAGCTTATCTACCCAATATTACCCTAATTTTATGCATTAGTAGTAATTCGTGTTTTAACCACATCTCTTCGCTACAGGATTTGATCTTAGCCTGGCCAATGACTCATCCATTAACTGATGAAGGCCACATACTGCGTTCTTAAATTTTAAATATTTCACTCGCTCATGCTTGACTAAGCACCCAGCCCAAACCACTCTCTTACCGTATGTCCTATAATTCTATAGTTTTTAGACAAATATTTCGAAAGAAAATTTTGTTTTTGAAAATTTATATGTTATTTTGTCTATGTTCAACTTTTTATCTTTAATTTCAATTCAGTCTATTCTTGAGTTAAAAATAACAGAACAAGCAGGCACACAAATACCATAGCAATAGTAATACTGTTGACAAAATTAAAATTTTGGACATTATTGAGGTTTAAAAGATCCATTAAATACTGTTTCTTACCTAATTTATTTATCATCATAAGAAATTAATTAGGTGAAGTTCATCTTTATAAGAAAATGGTACCAGGATTACAAATTCCGTGAGTATTATCCGAATTAGGTATTATCTGAACTTGTTAAGAGGATGGATGAAGATATATATATATCCGCATACATTTAATTTATTAAGTAATTTAAAAATTATATTAATTTTTTTAGTTTTTTAATTTATTTTTAAAATATATATTTAATAATTTTTTTATTTTTTTATAATTATTTAATTTTTATTTAATTATTATTTAATGATATTTTAATTTAAAATGTATGTAATTATGATTTTTTATTAATATTTATTATTAAGAAAAAGAATATGCCCAACATTTTAATTATAAAATTATTTTAACTTTTAATTTTTTTAAAATAATTATTTAATTATTATTAAAAAAAGAATATATTTATCATCTTAACTTTAAATTATTTATATTATACTTCATATTCATAATGATAAAGATGAGACCGGTTAAATGTAAAAAAGGAATGAAAATTTTTTTTTACCATGAAAATAGGAATGGAAAAGACATCTAGCTGTGCATGGTTACAAAAGAGGGATATTGATTAGCATTTAAGTGTGAATGCGAGTTGTTGAAAAGTTTTGTATTAATTTAAGATTTTGATATGGTGTGCAGGTTGAAATATATATTCTCCGAGGAAAAAACAAAGTGCGCCAACCACCCAATAAACACACATGGATACCACACCATACAGTCAAAACATAAAAGAAAACAAAACTGCAAAAGCTAAACAGAAAAAGAACCAGCACCGAAGTAGAGAGATAAACAGATTGAAGTTCATTCCGTCTCAGTTCAGATAACGCTTCACAAAACTGATGATAGTAAAAAAATTATATTGATTTGATGTAATTTATATTTTATTATAAAAATAAGTTAGTATTAAAGAAATTAAATATTTATGAATTTTAGTTAACAAATGTAATTTCATAATTATTTTAAAAAGTGTCATTTTTTTGAGACATTTTATTTTTCATAATAAATATTTTGTGATGGTTGTGTTAAAATTATTATATAAAAGACTATATTTTAGAATTCTTTTACGACATTATGGATGTTGCATATGACTTCAAATATTATCATCATTTTATCTCACTTAATATTTTCATTTTTATGTTATATTATGTTTATTGTATTTTGAGTATTTTAGAATAGTTTAGTTTTCTCTTTTTTCAAATAGTTTATTTATCTAAACTCTTACTTCCGAACCAGATATTAAGAGTGGTAAGTCAACATGAAGTTGTGGTCTTTATTTAAATTGTTTTGGTTTGAATTCAAACAATAAGTTGAATATACAATAAGGAAGAATGGAAGAATTATATTGTGTATTAAAACTTTTTTAAAATTTTAACAGAACAATGTATTATTTTTTAAATATTTTTGTAAATCTTTTTCAAAAATTTTCTTCTTCTTTAAAGTGATATGAAAATTTAATAATATGTTATTCAAAAGATATAAGAATAAAGAAATATGTACATTTAATATTTTTATATTGGTTCATATATTAATGAAAGGTGTTTTTATTTTCTGTTAATTTGATCAAGTTTCGTTAAGCAAAATATTATTGTAAATATAATATAATATAAAAATTTTGTAGGCTTCAGTCATTTCTAACTAATCAATCGAGTTTGTAACTTAGTCAGTTCTAATTAAAAAACTTTAATTACAAGAAAAGTAATATAAAATATCACAAGACTACTAGTTAAAAGAGTTGTTGCATCCTAAGGTGTATAAAAAATAACATTACCCTTTCAGGTTGTTAAAGAAAACAACAGTTATCTATTAACTAGCTAAGTTTGCAAGCTTAAAATTTTTCTCTATATATACAAAGTTGTTTGTTTGTAATTGTTCAAATTCAACATCATATAACATTTCTTCTTCAAAGGCATCTTCTTTATATAAAGACTTCTAAAAGATAATGTTGCAACTTAGCTAGCCATTGTAAGAATAAAAGAAGTCATTCATTCTTCAATTGTGTCTATCCTCATAAATGTTGAGGGTTGCATTAAATATTCTTGATACAACATAAAATGCATATTTCTACTTCAAGAAATATTCTAGTACTCACCATAACTTATCATGTCAATATACTTTTATCTCAACTAGAATAATCGTACAAGATTGATAGACTTTATATAAATGATAGAATATTATTTTAGAGAAATTAGTAGAATGTGAGATAATTTTAATACGTTTCTCGAAAGATTTTTTGATGCTAATATTCTTTACAAAATATTTTCTTGATGAAATAAGAAAACATTATTTACAAATATAATGAAAATATTTACAAGTTAAGAACAATATTATGTTAGTTTCAAAACACATTATTATGTATCTTAAACATAAGCTTATCACATGAACTATATAGAATTATTTACTTTATCGATAATAAACCAAACACTATATTTATTATAATATGATAATTAGATAAATTTATGTTTTAATACACATATATATAGAATATGTTGATTTTTTTCTAACAATTCTCCTACTTATTTATCTATGCGTTGGATTATATATATATAGGGTTATATAACTTGATTTCTGAATTTCGAATTTCATGACTAAAATTGATTTTAATGATAAATATTTTTATTGTCTTTTGAATTTGTTTAATATTAATATTTATTTAGCGTATATCACAATCAAATTGTTATATCACTATCAATACGAGAAGTTTTGTCCATCTCAACAAATTGAATAAACCATTAAGCAATACATAAATAAAATAAAATTAAAACGATTATGATTAACAACAATTCAATGTACATATTTAATGTACTACCATTTCACTAAAATGAATTTGAAAATTTGAAATAAAAGTAATTATGATTAATAAACCAGTTTCTATAATTTTCAAAAAAGCAACTAACAAAATCTACCAATATTTCGGTTTACAAATATCTTTAAATATTAGTCAAAATAAATTTTATTCAAAATTGTATAAGAAAAAAAATGTAGAATATATATAAAAAAGTATACTAGTCTATGTGTGAGTCTCTCAATTCCTTATATTTTAAGTGAGGGTTTACAGCTTCAAACATTTATTACAAAATATAGCTACAATATTTATAAAATTAAATTTTAATTAACATTCATTACAAAATATAATTATAATTTTTGTAGAGCAATTCTTTACTTATTCAAACCAGTTTTAACGATTAATGATGTTATGATATGTTATATTCAAAATCTTCTGCATCTACCAGTCTTATTAAATCAATTTTTTGATAAATCAAAATAAAATTGTGTTAACAAGTTCATTATTAATTTTTAATATAAAATTAAATATATAAAAAAAATCTAAAATTAAGATAACTAATATCTTAACATAGTACACTAACATACAGAACAAGCATTGAGATGAAACATAAAAGCATTAGGTCAAATGTTCGCGAAGCGATAACATAATTTTTCAAATTTTCTTGGATCACTAATAAAAAAGAGATTTCTTACATTATGAGTTTTATGTTTGACCAAGAAGGATCTAACATAGGTCAAATGTTCGTGAAGCGATAACATAGTTTCTCAATTTTTCTTGGACCACTAGTAGAAAAGAGGTTTTTTACATTATGAGTTTTATGTTTGACCAAGAAGGATCTAACATAGTTAAAAACACAGTGGTATTTTGTAATATGATGAACTACTTTACATCAGACCAAATGGATCCTAATGTAAAGCGCAAAATTTACGTTAGAAGTTTCAGAGCCCAACGTAAATTTCGAGATTCATATAGGAACTCATTTTCTCCAATATAAATCTTAATAAACCATATCCTAGACCCCCTTTCTTCTTCACACGTATGACAAAAAATTTGAGTTTATCTCTTCTCTTTTCATTCCCGACAGCGATAAGGTATTACAAGGCGCTCCAGTGGTGGTTTGAAGTTGGTGCTTTCATTCTTGTGTGTCATTTGTTGTAGGAATCTATTCTTCTAGGGGTGGCAAAATGGGCTAGTCCGGCCCGTTTAAGCCCGTCCCGCCATGAGCCCGTCAAAAAAGGGTCGGGCTGGGCTGGCCCGCCTATTTTTTTCTGTTTTAAATTTTTTTTAAAATCTGATTTTTTTTTTTCAGTTTTTTATTTTATTTTTTATTCTCACCTACCCAATCTACACCATGGTCTTCTCCCCCTTCTACCCCCACCGTCTCACCCTCAGAAGCTTCATCGAAGACCCTCCAGCGTCGCTTATAGGGTTAACTTGTCGGTCACGGGATTCACCATCATGGTAAAGAAGTTTTGGATGTCCGAGAAATTCTCAGCGGGGCCAATCTCGTCGGAGATTGCAACGCTTGCGCGGATCCGTCATTGGAACATAGTACGACTACTGGGATGGGGTGCTAACAGGAGAATCAAGTTACTGTTTTACGATTATTTAGTGAACGATAACCTGGACGCCCCCATGAGGGTTACGCCATGGCCTTCTCCCCTCCTAGCCAACTGTGTTTTCCCTTAAAGAGATGAAATTTGAGAGATGAAACGAAAGAGAATAAGTAAGAATAAGTTCACTTTTTTTTTCGCGAGCCAGCGGGTTGGCCCACCCCACCCCGCCTGTAACCCAGTGGGTTGGCGGGCTAGACGGGCCAGGTTGATACGGGTTGACGGGTTCAAAATGCCTACCTGCCCCGCCTATATGCTAGCGGGTTGGTGAGCTGACCCGTCAGGCCCGACCCACTTTGTCACCCCTAATTTTGTCCGATTGCATTTGTCTTTTAGGGGTTACACTATGGGATTGAGGTTGATGCTCTGTATCCATATTTTGTTCTTGAAATAGGACCGTGATTGTTTTTGGAGATCTTAGTCACGATAATGCATGAATGTCTCCATTGGATTGTTGTTGGTGAATGTGGATAGTTTAGGATTATTTTTGTTTTTTGTTTTGAAATTAGTTTTTTAAATTATAAGTTTATTTTTGTTTTTTATTTTGACATCAAAAAATTAATTTTTGTGTACCACGTGAATATTAATTTTTGTAGTAATTGAATTGATGCTTGTATTTATTTTGACGAACACATTGAGCGAACATTTAGTCTCCATTTGAGATTTAGTACAAATAATTAAAACATTAATTATTTGCATTAAATCTTGAATTGTCTGATTGGACAATTTGGGAAAACTATTTTTCATAATTTGTTAATACGTACACCTTTTAGTCTAACATTACATTTGATATAATTTTGGTTGAGATATATTTGTGTTATTCTCCGGGTGCATATTTGACTATGGTGTGTTCTTTGTCAACTTTCATTTCGTGTACTTTGGAGACCAATGCAGAATGTTGTCAAAATTTTATCAAATGTAAGATAGTAGACTTAGTTTGTACGTATTAGCAAATTATGAGAAATGTTTTCCTGAATAGGTAGGGCCCCACCTTCAATTACAAAAGTGAGAATTACATTATACGGTTGGTGATGATAGAGTTTGTAACCTATGTAGTTATGGACCAAAGTTGGATAAATGCACGTTGCATTGAAGAGTATGAAAAGGAGTTGATGAGTTTTTACAATTTTTTCGTGAAAATGGAAAACCTATCAACAAAGCATATTATTATTCATGTGTTCGTTGCGTGAATCAGCTACATTGACAAGTTTATAAGATACGTGACCGACCGCTTGTTTGTGTTTGTTATTCTCAAGAGTTATAGAGTATGAACATGGCACGGAGAAATATTAGACATGTCGACTATGTCAACAATAGAAAATTTTGAAGAAATGAAGGATGATAATTTAGGGGAGATGATACGTCATGTTAGGGAAGAAAATTTTGGAGAAGCACATGTGTATGATTCTTTGAAGTCTGATTTCGAGCAATAGTTATACCTAGGATGCAATAACTTTGCAAGACTATCAAACTTTAAGATTGTTCAATTTAAAAGCAAGAAATGGATGGACTGATAAAAGTTTCACATAATTGTTGGAGTTATTGAAAGAAATGCTTCCAAAACATAACATGTTACCTAATCATAACTATGAAGCGAAAAAGATACTATGTCCAATGGGTTTGGAGTACAACAAGATACACACATGCCCTAATGATTATGTATTGTACAGAAATTAGTTTGCTACATTGAAGGCGTGCCCTACATGTGGGTTGTCACGATTCAAAAAGAAAGTTGATGGAAGTAGTGGTGAGGAAGAAATAGAGGATCCCCTGCTAAGGTGTTATGGTACTTTCCAATAATACCAAGGTTAAAAAGGTTGTTTGCTAGTAAAGAGGATACAAAAAACCTAACATGGCATGCAAATAGTAGAAAATGTGAAAAACTTCTTCGACATCCAACTGATTCTTCACTATGGAAGAATATTGATGAAACAATTCCAGAATTTGGTGAAGAGTCAAGAAACTTAAGAATTGGACTTACAGATGACGTGAATTTGTATGGAAACTTTGTTAATCTAAAGATGAAGAAGGATCTTTAGAAATATCTAAAGGATAATTGTTTTGATGATGATAGCTCTAAAAGATGAAGATGAACCTTCATGATTCAGGTCTTGGGGTCTTGAAGTCTTGTGGAAGGTTTAATCTTGTTGTTTTGTGTATATGTTTGATTGTAATAGTTAGGAATCATGTTGAAGATCACAACATGCACTAAACTCTCCCTAAACTTTGAAAAAACCTTTTGTTTTTCGTAAAAAGCATTTAATGATGAAATAATCGAATATCTTGCGAAATAATCGATTATCATCAGTAAACTTTTATTTTTCAATTACTCTATGGAATAATCGATTATCCCAAGTAATTATCGACTATCCTGAACGTTTTTGCGAAAACCTTTTCATATTCTACAAAACCTTGTGCCCCTCTTTTCTTATAAATAAAAAAAGGGTCAAAGCTTTCAAATTTAACCTAGAAATATCAAAGTGAAAGTTGTTGTGCTGCTAGTGTTCAATATTGTTTCATCCTTTCTTCTATACAAAGGAGGTGTCTTATTAATCTTCCTGTTATCTTTCTCATTCCGCTGCACTGTAAGTTTGTAAACTTTATTATTAAGATAGTTAGTAGAAATCACTCTCTGTTGAGGTGATAAGTCACTAGACATAGGATCTGCTTTTATCCGAACCAGTATAAATACTCTGTATATTTTTCTCTATCCCTACTCTCTATACTTTCAGCTTATATTCTGCTTATTTGTGTTATACTCTGATTTTTACAAAGTAGAACTTAAATTTATATTGGGTTTTTTATTAAACTCTCATTTAACAAGATTAAATTGAAAAAGTTTTAATTTTTATTAAGAAACCAATTCACCCCTCTCTTGGTTGATTTTACTTGCCCTATTATTCTAACAAACTTAAGTAGTAAACACAATTCATGGTCAGTTTTGTTGGTCATTTACAATCTGCCTCCTTGGCTATGCATGAAGAGAAAATATATAATATTGTATATGATGATTTCAAGACCACGTCAACCAAGAAATGACATAGTTATGGTATTTTCTAATCTCATTTTATTATTTGCATTATAGGGAAAAAGAGTTACTACTCAAGAATGACAAAGATTGATTGATCCACCTCATCTTTTATTGTGTGGGGGTTATGCATTGTTGGAGAAATGCATGATGCAAGCCAAAGCATAATCACAAGGTTTTGAGTTTGTTGAGTTTTTTAATTCATTTTTTTCATATACATATATATATATATATATATTATTACATAATTTACTTGTATATAAGTGTTGTATTACTCAATCTAATTGTTTGTCTCCTTTTTATAGGTCTTTCAAATTAATCAATAAATAGTTGTTTTTATGTTTTTCATTTTTGGCACCTGGTGCAATATTCCCCACAACCCACTATGATTTGTTTTTAGAGTTCTTAAGGTATTAGTAATCAAGTACATTATAAGATGACTTCTGTTAAACAAATATTTGTTAATGCAACTTGATATGCACAATTTCATTTTAATTTAATTAAAACTCATCTTCAATTTCATTTTCTCAAAGTATGGTAATTTATAATTTGATTTGGAATTTACGAATATGGATTGGAATAGGAATTCAATATTGATTGGAAATGAAAGTTAAATGTATGGTATTGGAAATTGGTTGTATGGATAGGAATTAGAATTGGTTGATAATTAGATTGAAATTGAAATTGGAATTCAATAAGAATGTATAATTCATGAGAATGGACTGCAAATTATAGTAGTGAAATGAATTCATAACCAAATATTCCATGCAAAATTACATTCAAAATAAGCATCGGCCACAGTTTTTTTTTTCAAAACCCAGAGCGTCGGTCATGTTAAGTTACCTATTTATTTAGGTTTTTTTAAAACCATAACGTCGGAGTGGCTGACACTGTCTGTTTATTTTATTTATTTAAAAAATCATAGCGACGGTCATGCCAATGCTACCCACACGATACCTTTTCAATTTATTTTAAAAAAAAAAAGCAGATCGTCAGCCAGGCCGACGCTAGTTATTTTTTTTAATTTTTAAAAAGTATAGGATTGGTGTTTCCCACGCTACACATTTAATTTATTTATTTTAAAAATGCATAGCGTCGCTTTGTGTCCGCTGAACCTACGCTACAAAAATTTAATTTATATATTTTTAAAAGCATAGGGTCAGCTTTTGTGTTAACTTAGCCGACGCTATTAGCGTTCCTTAATCATTTCGACGCTACTCAACTAGCTTCCATGTTTTTAGCATGAACTGTGTGGTGAACACAATACCTACGCTAATGACGAGTTAGCGTCCACTTTTCTTTGCTATGTGGACGCTACAATTCCTTTTGCTTGTAGTGATAGTTAGTCTGTGTTGTCTAATTGTATAGATGAATTACAATTTAAATTTATATTCTAAACTACTTGAGATATTTTTTTATGTGTGAATGTCTAGGTTTTGTAATGGTTTTGGTTAACTCTACCTTTTAAAAATGGAGACAAATTTTATGTTGAAATATACACACTCTTATGTAAATTTACGTATCAATGTTCCTTAGATCTCATTATGTGAAATTTTTTTTATATAAATTTATGTTTATTATTTTTTCTACCGTAAATTTACGTTTTTGCTGTGACATCAGAAATGGAACATAAACAATTCAAAATAACATACATAAAAACTGTATTCTCTTCTTCTCTTTTCCATTGTGAACATGATATCTGCATGGTGAACATGATAGACCATTCCAGAAGTCTAAAAGGATTAAAGGGCTATGCAAGAGGTGATGGTGGGTCCTCATTGTCTGATATTGTCCCCTGCGTAAGTCATGCCACAAAGTGTCTACACCCACTCACCTATCATAAGTTGTAGATCGTGCCTTTCAGACTTTGATGGTCCATTTCTTTGGTTGCACTTAAAGCTGCGATATGTGCATGCCAGTTTTGCTCTCACTTTAGACCGCACAATCACTCCACCCCCAACATGCGCACTTCACCCTCCCTCATTCCCCTCATGCTCTTCATGTTCATCCCACAGTGATTTCACTGACACACCAAATGAGTCATGGAATTAGGAACAAACATAACTGCCACATGGCTCATTAGCCAATGAAGCACATAGGTCCATAACAATCAATCATAAAACAAAACCAGGCCTCCATCCCATCACCACACCAGAAACCCTCAAGAATATGCTTCTCAAATCAAATGCCATCTCACCCACATTGGCTCCATTGCCCAAACCTTTCTTAACATTCGTGTAACATATATTCCCTTGTCCTCCACTGTCACCTGAATGCACCAGCTTCAGCCTTCACGTCTTTTCACATTTCAAAAAATTGAAAAACCCCAAAACAAACGCAACAATAATAATAGTTAATTATATATTAACCATCACACAAGGCACAGTAAATAATAAAAGCATGAGTACTACTGTTGAGTCATGACCAGGTAACAATCCAAACCTCTACAAAAGGACACAAGCTGAATTATATATAGAATTTGAAAATATGACAAAAAGAAAACGCAATGTGGCCTCACAATATTAAATATCCATCAGTTTGAATTATGATATAGGGTAAGGGGTAGTGACTGAAAAAACCAAAGTAGAGATTCTTGCTTCTCAAGTGGTCCACGTTATGTCGTTCTCGAAAATCCAGTGGCACACCTCAATTTTCCCAGGGCCTGAACCCAATGCCAAGAATGCACCGTGTTCTGGGCCCCAGGCTGACGTGTCAAGGTGACAGATGGCAACACCATGATTCATCTTCTCCTTAGTGTCCACGTTAAGAATATCAGCTTCATACACTCTCACTTGGGGTACACTGTGGCAATAATACAACAAGTAAGGGTACAAACTCTGATGACACGAAACTGATTTGCTTACTTTTCCACCGTTCACTGGGTAGACCTTACCAATCATCACACTGGATCCCGAACCGTTCACATTCTCCGTGGTCCTCACCACAACACTGGGACCCAGCACCGATGCCGCAAACTCTATCATTTCTTCTGCAGACGCAACGCACCGTTTCGTCTCGCCCTCGCTCGGCGCCCTTTCGCACTCCCCCAATGCATTAACCATCACGCGCTCTGTCGAAGACCCCTCCCGCGCGTCGAACAACTCCCTCATTTCCTCAATCCTCGACGACGAGAACGGTAATTTCGAAGCAATCGCCAGGGGTAAAAACGACCTTGCAGGCATTTTATCCCTAATATCAGGCATCACAATCACGTTTCCTTCCTCCATCATTGATTCTCTAAAAAATTTACCCGGTTCCACCCACTTTTTTACAACTTTGCCACTTGCTGCGCTGAAATTCCGATACTCCGAAAACGACGCGCCGTCTTTGTTGTACACTTTAAACGCGCGGCCCAACCCGTAAGATTTAAACCCGAACGAGCTCTTCCCCGTTGCGCCCTTTCCGTACTCCGCGAAACTATCGTTCCCTACGTTAAACGACATGCCGTAGTTCGCGAATGTGGCAGCGCCGGACTTCGACCTCGCGGCGTAGCTTTGGAACGAGTCGTCGCCGACATTGGCGCGGTTGCGATAACTGATGAAATTATCGGCGGCGGATCCTTTGGATCCTGCTCCGTATGTTTTGAAAACGTTCCGCGGATTGTTACCGTTGAAGCTGTAGAACTTGAAGGAGTCGTTGGTTGCTCCGCTGCTGAAGTCGCCGTAATTGTTGAACTCCGATTGCAGAATGTTCGCGTCGCTGGCGTAATTGGTGAAATCGCTGGTTCCGCCGCGAACGCGTTTTCCGTAGCTCGAGAAGGATTGAGAGCCCGAGTTTGTTTCGTTGCCGTAGCTAGAGAAGGAGAGTTTGTGGTTGGAGGCGCCGGAGTCGTAGGTGGTGAAACCGAGGTTGGGAACGTTAACCGTTTTGTCGTAGTTGTTGAAGTCGCTGAAGGATTGAGCTGCGGTGGAACCGTAGCTGGTGAAGTTGGTGTTCGCGACGTTGCCGTTATCAGCATAGTTCTTGAACTGTTCGCCGCGGCGCGTTGAGGAGTCGCTGTATCTTCGAAACGCGTCATTGTTGGCGTTTAAACCGTTGGAGTAGTTTTTGAAGGAGTCGACTCCGTCGACTCGAGAGGAGCCGTAGTTGGCGAAGCGTTTGTTGTTGTAAATGGCGAAGTTGGCGTCGTCGTTTTTGCGTTGGGGAGTGTGCGAGTGTGGTGTGTCATCAAAGGAACAATAGAAGTTGGGTGAGGAGCAGAGAGATTGGTGAAGCTTCGGAGTGTAGGGTTTGGGTTTTTCGTTTAGAAGTTTGTTGAGAATACCATAGTGTTGCGGGGTAAGAGGTGAAGCTTTAGCTAGAAGGAAGTGAGGGATTGGAACCTTATTGGTGACTCGAGTGTTCCAATAGCGAATGAGTGAGGCTTTGGGGCTGAATGGGTTTATGTGTTGGCGTGTTTGAGGCAGAGGTGTGTCCTTACTTGCTAGAGAAACCTGCATTTGTGGAACAAAAGTTACACAGCATTAAATTACAACACGATGGAACACAGAAACAAAGCAAAGCAATGCAATGTGGCAAAGATTGTTTTGATGTTGTTGCTATGCAATTTATAAAGGTAAAATTATGTATGTTGTGTTGTGTTTGGGTCTTACATGGAAAGATGAGAGCGACAAGAAGAAGAAGCAGAAGAAGTGGATGTTCATTTTGAAGATGTGAGAGCGTGTTGCGTGCGCAATGGAGAGAAACTAGACAGTGATATAGAAGAAGAAAAATAGAAGGGCCATTGATCGCTTGGGGCCGGGGGACAATAAATTTGTGGTCTCCCCAGACATAGTTTGCTTTTCTCTGCTCGAACATGGTATCAATGACTAGGTACGTTACTTTTTCTTCTTTTCTTTTTCTTCTTTTTTCTCTTTATCTTCTGCAGCATCATGTATGGGTATATGTTTATATTTTCTTATATTTATATTAAATACGTATTTTTATTTGCTTGTCTTTTCTGCTATAGCTGGTTAGATAGTTAAATATGGCTAGGTCGATCGTGCGTGGCCTCGTTTTAATTGCAGGTGAAGGTGTTATGTAGCACTAGATAGGTTCGAGATAGTTAGTGGACCACAAATGCTTCTTCTAGCACAGTGAACCACGTTGAGTTTATAGTAAAGTAATGGTCAAGTGGATGATGAGAATGGGATGAGATCATGAGAGTTATGTTTTGAACTTTGTTATTCAATGGATTAGGTAAAGTTAAATAATAGGCAATTAGTCCAATTGTGGAACTCTGAACTCGGGTTCTGTAGATGCTTCCCTTTTGACTTTAGCTGTTCATTAACCGAGTAGTGGGCCTTCCTTTACTCAATTCACCTAACTACATCTCATCATTATTAATTCGATGGATTCATTATTTTATTAAAAACCGTGAATGTAGACAAGTACTATTTATCCTAAAATTGTGCTGGGCATAGGGAGAATTAGTTAGGGCATCTATGTTTAGAAAGGATTCAATTTGTCTTTAAAAAATTGAGGATTAATTTTGAGGAGTTAGGACATGCTTAGTTGGTGTTTTCTTCAGGTTTAAGCTAGGTGATCAGGCTGTAGAAAGGTTAAGTTGGTCTTGGTTAGATAGATTGATTGTCTGGTTCTGCCGAATGACATTCAAGTAGAGGAACATCACATGTAAGGAATGTGATGTTTAAGTGAGTCAAGATCAAAGATACAAGATAAAATATATTAGTATGAGATTCCTTTTATGGACTCTTCTATTGTTGCAACTAAATTAGATATTATAAAGGTATTTAGGATTAGTTTTCGTATCTCAATACTTCTTCGCCTGTTACTTGGGTCTGGCAGATTGTGTTTCTGTCTTAGAGTAATTGAGTCAAGCTACTAGATCTGAGGTAGGTTGGTCAACTTTTGAATAACTAGGATTTTGTGAAAAAAATATTGTAAAACATAAAAACAAATACTTATTTCTACAAAATAAGTTATATTAAATATAATGTTTAATTAACTTTTGAACTCTTTAAAATAAATTATATTTAATTAAGTCTTTTAACTGTAATTTATAAGTGTTTTGGTATTAGTCATTATTTCCATTTTTATTTAATTTTCATTTTTTTTATTTGTTTTAAGTGTTAATTTTTTTTTCTTTTAGATTTTGTTCCTATTTGAAAATAAGATAAAGAAAAGTTTGTAAAAATTTATGAATGATTTGATTGATATTATAATTGAAATTTAATTATATATTAAAATACTTAAAAAATAATTTATTTAAAAATAATTGAATATAAAAAATAAATATTCTAAATCTAATTTAAAACTAATATACTTAAAACTAATTTATTTAAAAATAATTTAATATAAAAAATAATTATTTTAAAATATAATTTAAAATAAAATAAATAATTTTAATATATAAAAAATTACTTTTTAATTAAATATTATATTATATTAAAAAATTATTTAAAATTATTATACAAATTTAAGTAAATTTCTATTACTTTTTAATATTTATTTTCATTATATAAAGTTATTTTTATAATTAAATATTTTATTTAAAATAATTTTTTAATATTTTTCAAATTTTTTATTTAATTTTATAACAAAATTAAAATTTAATTTTATAATTAAATTTTTTATTCAAAATAATTTTTAACATTTTCAAAAAATTTAATTATATAATTAAAATTAATTATATCATAATTAATTATATATGATAAGATAATATATAATCGATTACGTATATAACTTAATCAATTATATGTTATTTATAATCTATTATGTTATATACATAATTGATTATATATTATTTTATAACATATAATTAATTAATTATAATATAATAATTTTGAAATTTAATTTTTTATTTTAATTATTTATATTATAATATAAATTTATAATTAATTATAATAATTAATTGTATTAAAAAATTAATTAAATTAATATATAATATAATTAAAAATTTAAATGAAATTTATTGATTTTTATACTTTCTTTGCGCATTTTCTTTTATTTGTGATAAAACATTTTACATGAATATATTTTTTGTTTTTTTATATGTATTTTTATTTGTTCTTGATTTTTTAAGTTTCTATTAATTCTTTCCATATTTTGAAAGAAACAGAACATTAAACTTAATGTCATATTTATGTACCAGCTCAAAATTCATGAAATCATCAAAATTAAAATAAAAACAAAGGAAGGTGACATGTTTATAGGAATTAAAATAAAAATATAAATTACTTGTCCAACTTAAAATAAAAGTGATCTACTTTTAGAAACAAAATTAAAAATTAAATATTTATAAGGACAGAAAATAGGATTAAAATATTTATAAGGATAAAAAAATTACAAATAAATTAAATATGTTTTTGTCTTTTATTTTGTTTTTAAACTAAAATAAACTATATTATATATCATCCATCTTTTCTATTAAAGTTATGTAAATCATCAATATTTTTCCTTACATATATATATTTGTTGTTCCTTACATTTACATATATATTTGTTGGTAAGGATGTTTTACTATGAGTTAAATGGAATACAGTAACGAAATAGATATATACTTTAGTTTAAAGAAGAAATATAATTTTCAAAATCATTTTAAAGATGAAAAATACATTTAACATTTAAAAAAACATATATTCAATTGTTAAATAGAGATAAATAAATTAGAAAAACGAATTTAAAACATTAAGATTTCGTTCTTACATATATTTTTTGGTGAAGATGTTTTATGGTATGAAATAGATATATTTTAGTTGAAAGATAAAATATAATTTTTAAAAAAGATCTAGAAATAAAAAATATAAACGTTTTTATTATAATAAAGTGGATTGGTGTATAAAGATAAATAAATTAAAAAAAATTGAAACATCAATATTTTTTATTAAAAAAATCTTAATTACTCCTTTTCTAGGAGACCATAATATTACTATTTAATTTTAAATAAAAATACATATTATATATATATATATATATATATATATATATATATATATATTTCTTGCTTAAACTTTATGGAGATAGATTATGATTATAGGAAATCTTAAACATATTTATGTTAACTTCAATAATTTCTTTAAAAATTACTAAATCAATAACTTTTAATAATGATATAACTTATCAATTTCTTCATCTTATTTAATTACAAATATTTATTTTTTATTATAAAAAATTTCTTATAATAAATTAAATATAATTTTTTTATATTAAAAAGTGTTTGTTATCATCAACTTTAATTAATATTGATTTCAAGTTGTTGATATAGAATATTAAAATCAACCGACTCAAAAATCTCATAAAATAGGTTAAGTTTGTTAATATAAAAAGTGTTTTTTATATAAGATTTTGATAATGCCCTATATTCATGTCTTGATTATTATTTATTAACAAATAAACATCATTAGTTATAGAAAAATTTACTTAGGTGATAATTAGATCTTTGACATTCAGTTTTACATTTTCATTCTTTACCAGTGGCCCCAATTTAGTGGCTGAGTCAAATTAACAAATTGTCTACCTGTAAACATCTTAAATTAAATACAAACAAAAATATTTCAAATAAAATAATTTAAATGCTTACTAATACAACTATCTTATCACAATTTTTATCCACTATATTTTCTAAACACATTCTTAAAGTGTATCCAGGAAGACAACTATCTTATTTGACTGGGAAAAAGAAAGCTTGTTTGATAAAAATGGGTTATATCATAATGCGCATATTTATCTTTTTAAAACATTACTATAAGCTTGCAGGTTATTGTTTTTCCACAATTTTTTTATTAAACTTCAAGTTATGACCAAATTATTAAACATGTATTTCATATAATTTTGTTTTTCAATTGGCTAACTTGAGATAATTTTATCAAAAACTTTATTTTGACTAACTTTTCATCTATGTTTCTTTTTAACAATAAAAAACTGAAGAGCAAGAAATGTACATAGCCATCTAGTTTGTTTCCACCAATGTATAAAAAAAAAAAAATTGCAAAAGATATCTTTCACAAATATAAAAAAAAAAAACAACGAAAATCAACTACCAAAATTAAATATCCTTAATTTTGTATACGTTATATTACAAATATAACATAAGATAATCGATTATATTTATAACATATTCTACGTTATATGGATTATGTTTATATAACATTCATGTTACATTTTATATATAACATAATTAATTATATTATAATCTAATAAAATAAAATAATTCAATAATAATAATAAAAATATTAATTATTAAAATAATAATGCATATTAAATATATAATAATGTAAATATATTTATATAATAATATTAATAATAAAATAAAAATTTTACAATAATAATTTTAAATTAAAATTATTATTAATAATAGTAATAAAATAAATTTATATTGTTTTAATATGTAATATCAAATGATATTTTAATTTTTTTACAACTTTAAAATTTATAATATTTTTAATTTAATTATTATTAAATATCATCTTCAATATTTTTTATTTATTAACCATTAGATAATTTATAATTATTTTTTAATTTAATATTGAGAATGTTATATAAGAATAATACTTAAATCAAAATATGAAAAATAAATTTAAATCATCTCCTAATATTAATTTTAATTTTTTTATTTTAAAATAAAATAATAATTATATAATTTTATTAATTATAAAATTAATTTTAAAATATCATATCAATTAAATTATTTCATATTTTTTTATTTTTTATTATTTTTTTAAAACAACCAATTTTATTCTTCATTTTTTTTAAAAAAATATTTTTTTTCTTACTCAAATGTGATTTGAAATTAACAAGGCGGTTAATTTTTCAGCTTCTAAACCAACTTATTCACTAAATATCAAATCTTAGGTGGCGCGGTTAGTCATGTTTCTCAAGTGCCATCCAATGGGTGTGGCGGCACATGGAATTCTGCTTTGGCAACACAATATTTTGAATTCTTTCTTGTTTTATTTTTTATGTTGCTGATCTTTTGTTTCATTGTGTTTGTTTAGATCAATCCTACAATAATATATTAATTAAATATTTTGAAGTCTTTCTTTTTCATCATATAATAATTAAATATATTATTTATTATATATTATATTGAAATTATATTGTAATAAAAACCTTAATTATATAAAATATGAATGATTGTTTTTTCAATATTCATGGAATAACTTTCCACTGTCACTTTTCACTATCTCTTAGTTTTCTTTTGTTTTTACTCTACTGTGTTCTAATTATTTGTTTGTTTATTTTTTACATCAATATTTTTTATTGTAAATTTTATATTATAATTTAAAAATATTATCAAATATATAGTAAAAAATTTATATACATCAAATAAGAACATCTCATTGTATATGAAAGTCATCCTAAGCAGCCATCCATTAGGTGTGGGTCATTTTTTTTCCTAAATAATACGATTTTGAAAAATATTTACAAAGATATTATAATTGGGAAATTATTTACAGGAATAATATGTTTGATTGATCATGTTAGAATTCGGTATCCGGATAACCGAATTCTAACCCAGAACCGAACTTCAAGTGCAAATTTTACCACTCAAAATTCGAGTGGGAATCAAATTCTGAGTAGACTGTTTTAATTTTTTTTTCTTTTACCACTTAGAATTCGATTCCTCAAAAATCGAATTTGAAATAAGTTTTTTATTTTTTTCCTTTGATTTGATTCTTTCGAATTGTACAAAACAAGACATGAGAACTGTTCTAGTTTGGAAACGATCATTTTCCTATGAGAACGACCTTTTTACACGTTGTCTTGTAGCCTAGTCTTGGAGTGCAGAACGACCGTTTAAAGACAAAAAAGAAAATAAAAAAGCTATTTGGAATTCGGTTTCCTGATAAACGAATTCCGAGTAGTAAAAAAAATTAAAATAATCTTTTCATAATTTGGTTTTCCGGATACCGAATTCTGAGTAGCAAAATGAACCAACATGGATACTTTGTAGGTCAAAATTCGATTTCCCTATACCCAAATTATGACATGAACAATAAAACATATTATTTCTGTAAATAATTTTTTTAATTAGTATATATGTGTAAATACTCTTCAAAATAGTAATATTTAAGAAAATAAATCGGTGTGGGTCACAATTTGTTAAAAGTAATTATAAATTACAAAAAAATTGATTGTATTATAATTCATAATTTCCTGCAGTTTGCACTATTTTTTATAATATAATTTAAATTCATATGAAATTAATAATAATAAAAGGTACTTACCCCCAAATTAAATATAAATAGCCCTGGTATTGTGTGCCTGACACATCGGATCCCACTTGCTGAAATGCCGTCCACACCTAATTCAGATATTTCGGTCAATGTGAGGTATTGGACTCTCCTTACATTTAGCTGAAACGGTAAACAAAATATATTACTTTATTAGAAAAAAAAAATATTCTAAGAAAATATTAAATTATTAGTTTAATTTATTATTGATGCCTAAAAACTTTTACATTACCCGCCAATTAGAAACCGTTATTTTATGTTTTTAATATAGTTATTATAAAAGTTCATAATAATAAATTTATTAGATTAATTGTTGAAGAGCTTTTGTATCTTAACCTATCTTTCATGGTCTCACTATTTTTTTCTTAAATTATTTAATATTTTTCTTTTTAAACGTATAAAATTATTTAGTAAAATGCATCTTTTACTATCACTATAATATGAATTTAAAATTCTATTTATATAAACTTAGTGAGTTTTAATAAGATGTATACAACATTCATCGTAAAATTTTTTGACAAACTCAATGAATCACATTCTTTTGTAATTCTTCTGAATATATAAGGTTGGTCATACAATAATTTAAACTTTATAGATAAAAAAATTTGTTAATTAAAAGAAATTTCATAAAGAAATGTTTTTGCTTAAAAGTTGATTGAATTCCGTTATGACATCTTCAGTTTTAGGATTCAACACATCTTCTTGTTACGTCTAATGAAGAATTCACATAAATGCATTAAATGCTCTTCTTCATACAATAAATGCATGTTTTCTAATTTTCACACAAAACTTGATAACTTCTTGCACTTATCCTCCATTAGATAATGAGTTTTATTTCTTTTGATAAAAACAACACTTCAGTATATGACAGATGTATTTTGAGAGTTGATAAAACTTAAGTGCGTTGAAATTTGGTTAGAATTTTTTTTTTACTTTTTATAAGGAAGATATTGATGTAAGGTGAGAATTGTTTCGATACTTGATCATCAAAGTGTTTAGAAGAATGTTCTAAAAGCTAAAATGAAGTGAACTTTCAAACTTTAATTAAAACAAAAAACATATCATCTAATAATTTATCACATGATATTGTTCTAGGTATCATCTCATAGATGATACATTCATGATTTAATGTAAGAGAAAACTATCCACTCCTTATGTGACACATGTTGTTTTGTCTATAATAAGATAACATTAATTATTTTTTAATATAATTGAAAATTATTGAACGTTTAGATTTTTCCTTTAAGATCCTCTTATAAAAACTCTCACAATTCATCGATATCATAATTATAGATATATACGATGCGCAATAGACCTAATGATTCGGCAGGTTATTACATAAGTATTTAATTAAGCATTGTTCTGCACCAAATTATGAAGCATTTAAGTTAATTTCACACTAAAAAATGCTAGTGTTTAACTAGTGCGATGCAGAAAACATATGATTGACTGTAGACTTATAGAAGTTTTTATTTTATTTAAAATATTTGTAAAGATTGTAAGAAAAACAATTAAGTTTATAGATTTTTAAAAAATTGAATCATGTTAAATTTAAATATGGTCGTACATATATACAAAATTTGTAATTTGATTTTTAATTTCAAATCTACGATATTTTTTTTTCTTCATATTTGTATTGTTAGAAAATCCATCATTTTAATTTAATTGTCAGTTCTACACAGGTTTTATTTCTTTTATTTTTATATATTTTGAGTAATAAATTATTTCCCGATGATACTTTAAATATATTAAGTTTAGTTAACTGATCCAAACTAAAATAAATAAGTGTAAGAAAATTGATGAATTTTTAAAATATAAGGATCAAAATTGGAAGAAAAAAACAGGGTGACAAAAATTGCAAATCAAAAGTAAAGAGACCAAAACTTTAATTTAGTCAAGGTTTAACCACAAAATCTTTGCTGGTAACACAATTATCAACCATCAAGGCCACCACATATGTCTTATTGGAGCTACAAATCAATTACAATCTTTGAAAACCTTTAGTGAACTTTATTAACTTTTTTAATCAAATCAACTGAATGAGAGTGAAGTTTCTTCACTCAAATCAATGCTCAAATTTTTTTTTACACTTATAGTAGAGAAACCTGAAGCAATTTCAGATTTTAAGAAAATAAGAAGAAAAAAATATGTAAAGAGAAATATTAAATTTCTTTATAATTTTATGCAGATTGGATCTTTAACATGTACACCCAGTTATCTCAGTTGAGATTTTCACATATATTTCAATGTTGCTAAAAGCATTATGAACAACAAAGAACTCAAAGAAATATCCCTCCTCTTCAACCTTTCAACAAGATAACCCTTTTACCAAGAGACCCTTTCAACACAACTTCTTCTGAAGAAATAAGTTCATAAATTATTTGAAGATTTCCAAAACTTTTAATTTAAACATAACGTGTACAGTGTAAAAACCTAAAGTCAAGGTCATTTGGGTAGAAAACTTAAACATCCAAAAATCAAGTAATGTTTTCAATAATGGCTTAGCTTCAAACTCTTCAAAAAACTTGTTTTCTTAAAAGAGACGTGTATAAAAATAGTGCTTTCAACTATTTATATTTTTTGAAAAATATTTGCTACAATTAATTAAAATACTTAGTAATCGATTAAAGTATTCTCCATCACTTCTAGATTTATCACTCCTAAACCCTTAATAATGCTAATTTACCATTATGAGAAAGAAAACTTTCACACGAATCATCAACTTTCCTAAATACACAAGCACTCTTTCTAAAATGATTGGAAAACAATGTCAAACTACACTTTCAATAATTTTTTTATCTTTATTTATCACTTAAATTTTTTATAACATATCTTTTTACCTTTTATCTCTTAATTATTATACAATTTATTTTAATTATAATTTTTTTTCTATTTCTTCTGATTTCATCCTCTGCGGAAATTATTTTTCCTCTCTTTATTTTCACTATAAAAAGCCTTAAAAACCCAATCCAATTTCTTGTGAATAATTAACCAATAAACCAATGAGCACAGTTGAGTTAAGATCTACACTGCACACATTTTTCCCTCTGTTGCTGCTTCTTCTTCTTTGATGTTGAATTATGATAATTGTTTCATGAAACATCTCAATCCAATTTCACGCTATCAATTACAAGATCCATGCATTGCTATCACATTCACATGATCACGATTGTTAGATGCAACATTGTTCAATTATAGGGTTTGCCCTCCACCACCATGGCAACCAGAGGCGTTAATTTTAAATGGTTTGTTTCAATCCTTATTTCTTCATCACTTTTGATCATCCAATGGTATCACAATTTTAATTAATGCAAATCACGTCGAGCACAGGTTCGATGGCTTTTTCTTGTCCGTGCTCGCCACCAACATGTATCCTTTCAAATTTTTTATTCATTTCTCCTTATTTTTGTATGATTGATTAATTCTTCTATACTCTTAATTTTTGTTATAAATAATTAACACAAAAAATAAAGTTTTGAAACTCTTTGATGATCTTTTCTTTAATGATTTTGACTTATAGAGCTATTGTGGTAATTAATTGGAAGTTATACCAATCTTGTACATACCCTTTGCACATATGGAGTGTGGTGAGTTTCTTGTATTATCAATGTTAATTTATCTATTCTTGATGAGATACAATTTTTGACTCACAAGTTATGTTTTTTATCTATTTGATGTGACGATGCAGGTTGATTACAGTGTCGTTTTCACTTTTCGAATTTTGATGTTTATTGATAATGGACTTGCTTCAGGAATGGGTTTGTAAGATCTTCTAATCTTTAAACTTTTAACGGTTTTGGTTTCTTTGACTTCTTCCAAATTGAATAAAGAATTATGCATTTATTTAGGAAACCTAGGTGAAACTAGAGTGTAATAAATTGATCATATACAAGTGATGTTTCAGTATTTTTCATGTTGTAACTAACATACTTGCATATGTCGTAATCACAACATTAACTTTGAATTGTTGGTGATATATATATAATACTAATGTTGTTGAATATAATACTCATTACACCATTAAAAGGTTGTTGAAGTAGTGGATAAGGTTTTTGTTTTTGGAAATACAGTCCTCTCACCTTTGGTTTTATGGAAACTTATTATAGATATAACATCATGGTGTAAAGTTTTTGTGTTTATCTTTTTTAGTTTTATTAGACTATCAAGTGTCAACACTCAAATTCAACATCATTGATCATGTCACAACTAACTTCATTGATTTGGTTAAATAAAATTTCAGAAAATAATTGTAGTACTTTATAGTAAGTTTTAAAATCTCTTTACTGATTCAATTTGTTTTATATATCCCTTATTTTGTTATATGTTTTTTAGAGATTTTGGATGGCCTCAGAGATGCACTCATTTCTATGGAAGAGTAGTTGCACTTTCAGTCCTTGGATTGCTTCTCTATCCATTTCTTTGGGCTTGGACAATACTTGGTACCTTGTGGTTTAGCAACACCAAAATTTGTGTATGTTTTATTTGTTTTAATCCTTAATGGTACTTTTGATTTTGTGAAAAAGTTTAAGATGCTTACTCCAAGGTTACGTATAGTTGTCTGGAGGAGGTCAGAAATGGAGCTTCCTTATTTGGTTACTTTTTAGCTATTGTGGACTCCTTTGTATTGCTTGTGTTGCAACAGCCAAGGTTAGTGGTTTTATGTTATTATTCATTAGATGTTTCTATGACTTGTTTTCATTTTCCATGCTACAAAACCTTTTTCTTTTTTCCACGTGGTGTTGTTCTTTTTTATGACAACCTATCAACTACACATGTTTGCAGAAAAAATATCTCATTCCTTGTTTTCTGTCTCTACTTTTCTTTTCTTTTGTTTTCGTTTTTGGTTTGTTGAATTGTCTGTAGTGGTTAAAACGAAGACAATCGCACGTGCTGAGTGCTCCAGAGGGTATCCATATATCTGCATTTGGGGTAGGTTTCATCTTTATTATGTTTTTATTTCAAAGTGTAGTTAATAAAACATTAAAACACCATCTTTTAATGTAATTTATTCCTCTAAGTCACACATTGAATGACATAGACAAATTCTCTTCCTCTTTTCTCCCTATGAAAGGGAATGAATCCAACGAATTCTACTATTTTTCTTTCCTTGAATTTGCATTTGTGTTAAATATGTTTTTGTTAATGCTTAAAAATAATAGGAAATATAACATGCTATTATAGATATGATATGAAGTATTAGTATCATTTAGTTTCTTCTTTGTTTTGGGATCATGATGAAATTTAGTTCTCATGAACTTAATTGTCCTTGAAATGGTAGATGTCACAAGTTACACATTTGAAAACTTCTTACTAAAATTTTAGATTTCTTAGTTATGTAAAATTTTTATATCTACAATTGATGAATTTGTATGCTAAAATGATTTTTTTCTATAAATTTATGATTGGTTATCTTGCTAGTTATCTTTATATATCATAACACTTTATGTTACTTAGGTACAACATCATTTTTTTGTGCTCTCACAATGTTATAAAAAATGGGGTATATAAGCTTTTATGCAAATCTCATTATCTCACCCAAACTCAATATCCTCCTTTAAATTTTTCGTGGAATTATCCTCAAACTATGAAGAAACCATCCTATTTTCATCATGTTCTTTATTAAAGCTTCAAAGAATACTTTTGTTTTAGTGGTGTCTCATCATTTCAACTAAGTTGTATTTATAGTGTCCATGTAGATCCTTAGCTATCTAAGAGGTTGTTTGATTTTTAAGGTTTTATTTTCAATTGATAACTTGATATATCCATTTTATAGTTACTACAATGTTATCTTGTTTTCATTTTGTTTCCTATTGCCAATTTTTTTTAAGAGAATAGTAAAAACAACTATATGAAGATGAAACAAACTAAACACATCCTCTCTCTCTATATATATTTCTATTTTGTTGTCCTAAACTTAGGATTATATTGGAAGCTATTGATAATTATTGTTTTTTGCTAGGTTCTAATTGAAATGATCCAAGTACCTGATTGGGCCTTTGAAGCTGCAAGTCAAGAAACAAGGAGCATGGCCCAAGATGTTACATATCATCCTGGACTTTACCTAACTCAAACCCAGGTTATTGTAACTTATACTTCTAAAAATATAATTAAAATTCTTTTGAAGCAAAATTATGTAATTAAATAATGTCATGCTAAAAGAGCTTCATCATGACATGCACTAATTAACAAAAGTTGTTACTTAGATTTTTTTATGAATTATTCATAACATTAATTGACTTTTTGAATAATGTACTAGTAGGATTATCTCTGCATTATGTTTATATCATATTTCTTATTTGAATTCTTTCAATTACATATACTTTTTATATTTAATTTTAGGGTTAAATATGTTTTTAATCCTTGAATTATTTATCAAAATTGTGTTTTGTTTCTAAGAAAAACTTTGAACTTATTTTATTTTTATATTTTATATTAAACGATTCTTGATGATATGTTAGAATTATTTTTTATTTCTTTAGTTTTCTTTTTTATGTTTTTTTACTTTACTATCATCCGTCTCTTAAGATTCTTTCACTTTTTTTCATTTTATTTTTTTTTCATTTTCTTCTCCTTAAATATGTTTTTATTTGTCATCAAGATTATTCACATCTATTTATAAAGTATAAGGATGAAATACGTCTAAAGTTTTTCCTAAAAACAAAACACAATTTTTTGTTGGAAAACTAAAAGCATTATTTTGATTACTAATAGATTATCTTCCTACTTAATTTGGATGCAGAGAGAAGCAATTGAATCTTTAATTCAAGGACTCCCAACATTCATGTTAAATGGTGTTCCTACTAATTGCAATGAGTGTCTCATCTGCTTAGAAGAGTTTTGTGTAGGGAATCAGGTATACTTTTTGTTCCATACGGATACATTTGTGACCTTATTCTATGAAAAAATATCTATACAGATACTGCATATGTTGTTTGTCATATTGATTAAAAGTCAATATGTTTTATGTTTTAAGTTTTAATATATGACAATTTTTTCAAGTACCTAATAAAATTTTCTTTTAAATTGGAAACCTAATAAATTGAACATTTTAGTTTAAGTCCTTATTATTACTTATGCAAATTCTATTATTTACTGTCATACAATCTTTAAGTGTTGAACAATGATACTTATTAAGTCCATGATGTTATCTATATTAACATTATATATCAACATAAGAGGAAAAACTTATCCATTGTTACGATAAAAAATTATGCAGGACCCAAAGAGAAATATAAAACATTTTAAAGGACTTAAATCTAAATAAACGCAAATAAGTATTTTATTTATGTACTTAAATCAAAATCTTTAATTTATTAGATGTCTAATTTTGAAGGAAAAATTTATTGGATGTTAAAAAAATTAGGTTGAAGACTTGAAACATATTTAAGTATTGATTTAACTATTTATGAAGAATCACATTTTTAATTTATGACCATCTCTGATAAATCATATATATACATGTCCTATTCTTATGAAAAAATTGAACTGCAATGTATAATATTAAAAGAAATTTAAAAAATACTCTTTTGCTTGATGTGATGTAGGTTCGTGGCTTGCCTTGTGCTCACAATTTCCATGTTGAATGTATTGATGAGTGGCTTCGGCTTAATGTGAGTTGTCCTCGATGTCGTTGCTCAGTGTTTCCTAATCTTGATCTTAATGCTCTATCCAACATTCCTTACGAGTCTGAACACTCTTCTGACACTACCATGCCAAGTAGACATGTGACAAATCAAACTTCTAGTTAGAGTTGTCTCTTGTGATTATAGGAGTTTCTTTGCCATGCATGTTTTTTAAACTAAAGACTACTTGGTGAGACAAACAATGCTTTGGAAAATCATGAAAATGATGTTAAAGTTGTCAACTTCAAATATGTCAACTGGAAAGCATGCAACTTTTAGTGGACATAAGCCTATTATTATTTCCTCTACACACATGAATGTAAACTTTTACTGGTTAACATGTTTGTGAGAAGTTGTAAGGTGTATATCATTATCTAGCATTAAATGAATCTTTAAATATAATTTACTTTATAACAATAATTTTTCTCCATTGACTCGTAAATAAATGAACCAACTTCTTTTAGGGATATTTAAAAAAAATATATACTACTTCACTTATGTAAGAATTGTGTGTTTTTTTCCTACATTTGTTTTTATTCTTAGGGTTATAAATTCCTTTAAATTTTTATGAAAATAAAAAATATGTATTTATTTTTCTCTTTTGTTGTGACGTTTAATGTCTAATATTTTACTTCATTTATACATGTTGAAGACTTACAATTGTGAAAATTTTATCTTGCTACATGTTTTTAACAAAAACGATCAAATAACTCTTTTTCCACTCATCTCAAAAAGCTTTAATGTTAACCATGTGTAGAAATTATATTTTAATACATATAGAAGACTATTTGCTATATCAAATCTAAAATCCTAAAAGTTATCACATGAACATTTTACAAGAAAATAATGTATTTGTAAAAAACAATTCCTAGTTAATGTATTTGTGAAGAAAAAGATTTTAAAAGTTATCTAAAATTTAACCTTTAGAAAGGATAGGAAAAAACAAAGTTTGAAAGATAGAAAAGTTGTCATCATAGTTTATTAAGAAAAACTATAAAAAAACTTTTAAAAATGAATGACCTTCGAAATCAAATTTGAGTTCGGAAGTCCATTACACATAGGAAAGGTTTAATATCCTACAACGTATGATTACCTTTAATTAAATGTACAAAACTAATGTAATTTTTAAAATATTTACTTTTACCCTAAAATAAAACAAAGATAAATGTAAAAAATATTTTTTAGTTATTTATTTTGCAAAAACAATAAAATATTTTAGAAAATATTTATTTGGAATTGGCAAAGATTAACCTTACTCCTAAGTATTTTCATTTATAATAGAAAATTAGGGTTACAAGTTCTTTTTGTAAAAAAGAGTTTTGAATGGTGTTTAATATTTTTAGTTCTAAATTTTTAATATAAATATTTTTATATTAGAAATTTTAATTATCAAGAAAGTCTTAGATGACAACATGATAATTAATAACTTTTAAAATTATTAAGATGAAAATCTTAAATATTAAATAAATCTAAAACTCAACATAATATTTAAAATTTTTAAAAATAAGTTCAAATTTAATATAATATTTAAAATTTTTAAAATTATTTAAAATAAAAATCTTAAATATTAAGTAAGTTTAAAACTCAATATGATATTTAAAATTTTTAAAATTATTTATAAAAATTTTTTAGTTTTAAAATATTTATATTTTTAAATATTCTAGCAGAATCTTACATTTTTTATTACATCATACCCTACCAACTTAACTATATAAAATCTATCACATTATAAAGTGAACTTGCAACCTACAACAAAAGAAAGGATAGCAATGCATATATTAAAGCGTTCAGAGATATTTTATGCTTCGAAAAGTGACGAAGGCGGGTACCAAATTTGCACCAAATAGTGAAGAAATAAAGAAAAGTTCATGTGACATAGTATGCACGTCTGATTTATTTTTGAGCCCATGGAATAACCAACACAAGCTACACCTCTCTGCATAATTATATCTGCATTGTTTGTTTTAGAGTATCAAGGTTCAGAAGGAGAAATAAGATGAAGCGTGTATCATTTACTGGTCATTGAACCATGCACAACTACAACCTTAAATTCTGGAAAACATAAATTATGATATTTTGGAAAGGATAAAAAGCGCATCGTATGAAGCTTGGAAGTGCAGTAATGAGCTATAACAAAATGTACCCATCCAAGGGTTGATTCAATACTCCACCTGCAGAGACAAGAATGAAAGAAGGTGTAGATCATACCTCTACAGTGATTTTGGATGCCTCTATTTTTGTCTCTGCGTAAACCCTTTTTTCTTCGTTGTCTCCCCTCTCTTCTCCATTCTCTACTTTCTGTAACCAGCCCTTCCAACAAAGAACTTCCCTATTCTCTCTCCTTCCCCTCATATATATTTTTGGATTTTAGGTTAACCTCCTAACCCTCTCTCCCTTTCTCGAGATCGTTTCTCTTTTCTTATGTCTAGGTTCAAAAAGGGTAGACTCCTCATGAAATGGGCTCCTAAGTAGAATCAGTGTGTTCTTTTTTAGTGTGCGTTTGAGATATACCAATTTTTCTCTTGGAGGTGAGGGTCAATGGGTGAGATTCTGATTATGCTAACAGTGATAGAGAAAAAAAGAAAGCAACAAGGTGCTTGTATATGCAGGTGTACACAGAGTGGATATGATGGAGAGTGAGAATGACACAAAACAAAAAGAAGAGTTTGTGAGGACACAGAAAACATTGTTAAGAGAGAATATTTTTTTATTAATAAATAAATTTATGAAAAATAAATATTTTTTATTTTTAGACTATTTATTTTTATTTGCAACATTTTATTTGGATTTTCTTTTATCTTTTTTTAAGTATATATAAAGAAACATTTCATTCAACAATTTTTAGAGTTTTTTCCAAATTAAATAAAAATCTATTTTTTATTAAAAGATTTCTATTTTCTTAAATTAATTAATTTTTAGTTTTTTAATAGTTTTTATTCTTTTCTCATTTTTATGTATTTTGTAGTTTGTTTTACTCTATTTTTCTCAATATTTTATTATTTTTTAGACAAAATTATTTTGTTGCTATTCCTTCATTAATTAGCGATAAATTAGTGACAAATATTTCTTTTCCTAATTTTTCTTGTAAATTAGCGAATTTCTTATAGTAAAAGTATCTTTAAGTATACTTTGTAAGATGTCAACTTTATTGATATGGACTACGTTGTTAAGGTGACAACAATAAATTTGTGTGGAAATGTCGTATGTGTCACCATTGTAAATAGGGATTTTGACGTTGTTGATAAAGGTGTTGTTGAAAAAAAGAGATTTTCATAACAAGAAAAATGTAATTTAGCGACCATTTATTTCAGTCACTAAAATAAAAAAATTGGTCGCTAAAATAATTAGCGACTGAATTAGTGACCGAAAGAGTTGGAAGCAAAAACCTTAGTCGCAAAGTATTTTAGCGACCGATTTTTGTTGGTTGCGAAATAGCTACCGAAAATTCGGTCACTATTTTGGTGGCTAAACAATTTAGTCACACATGTGTAGGAGACCAATTTTGTCACTGAATAATTCGGTGGCTAATTCGGTGACAAACAGAAAAAAGAATAACGACTAATAATTTTGGTTGCTAATGTTGTGAATTTTTTTAAAAAATATTAAATATTTTCGATCGCTAACTTGGTGACAAAATCATAACGAAACAATGACTAAAAATTTCAGTCGCTAATGCATTTCATTTTTTAAATATTTTATATTTTCGGTCGCTAATTTTGTAGTAAAAAGAAAAAGAAATAGTGACCGAAATTTTAGTCGCTAATAATTTAGTATTTTTAAACTATTAATTATTTGTGGTCGCTAATTTTATTTCAACAACAATATTTTCTTATTTTTTTATTCCTATAATTTTTACCTGTTTATAAAACAATATTTGTACCTGTTTATAATCAATATTTTCACGTGCTTATATAATGATAATAATTTAATCATGCTAAATTATTGTTAACTCTAGTACATAATGTAGTATAAGCATAACACAGTAGTATAAGCATTATTCTAGTACTCTAGTGCATAGTAGTATAAGCATTACAATACAAACATGCAACATTAAGACATAATTCAAAATCATCCAACATAATACCAGAACTAAATTAATACTAAATAACCAAACAATATTTAAAGTCACTATGTAATTAAATATGCAAGTACTAGTCCTCGGGTATATTATCACAAACATGATCTAATATGTTATCTCCACTCATAGTAGGATGAGTAGGGTTAGACATTAGATTTTTCATCTGAATGTGTTGTAAAATAAGTTTCATTTGTTCATCTTGTTGGTGTATGCGTTCACTTTGCTCCTGATGATTTTTCATCAATTGTTCCATGTTGTCTTCAAGTGTCCTCTCCTTAGCATCTTTTGCTATAAGTTTAGCATTTAACTTCTGAATAGTCTCACACATTTCTTCTATTTGATGAACCACCAGAGTTTGGCTGGTAGAAGACTGAGCACCTGAAGTAGTGAACTTTTTGCTCAATGTACCAAGACCATACATATTTCCTTTTTTATTTCCACCTCCAACAACTGAGAAGTATATTTCATTGTCATCAATGGAGACAACAGGAGAGTCTTATGAAGATGAGCCTTCAACCAAGTTATGTTGTTGGGCTTCTTCTCTGCGTTGCTTATATTTCTCCTGAAAATGAAGTCAAATATAATTTTTGTGAAGATTAACAAAAATTAAATTATAACTTAGAGGTTAATCATACCGCAAGTTCACAAGTCTTATCATTGACCCATTCTCCGGTCTTTAATTTCTTTGTCCTCTCGACAACCTCCCAAGCAGTTGGTTTTCGTTGAAACTCCTTAGTCTACATATATTTAAACACAAGATAAAATTTAGTACCTTAAGTCTAATATATTGCATTTAAATTAAATATACAAAAATATAATAAACTTACCATATTTTCAAAGTGAGCTGCAGTAGATATGGAACCACCACAATAGGATGAGGCTCCCTTCTCAACAGCCCGATTTGCCTTGGCAATGACACTCTTGTTTTGGAATTCTATAGAACTCCAATGTAGGTCCAACAATGCTCAAACATTTGGTGGAATCCAGCTTCCCTTATCCTGACCATTTCTAACTTTATTCATTGCATTTTTTAAAATTCGTGAGCCTTTTTTATCAAAAATAGATCTTATGACTTGCTCTTGTTCTGGATCCCACCTATACTCTTTCTACATGAAATATCAGTTACCAAAAAGACATAATAGAATAATAAAATCACATTTTTAATGGAAGCATAATTCAAATTACCTTAAACTCTCCAAACCATTTATCTCGAAGGTCATGTCGAACCTTTTTCCAAGTGGGACTTGGTTCATCAAATTTTTGTTTCATGATTCGAGATATTATAGTAGAAGGGCCATTTGCTGGTGTAAATCTGTGTTCAAACATATTACCAAACTGATACATGTACAAAATGACAAATTGAAGAATAATAATTAAATTAAAATATACTTACTCTCCTTGGTCTGTTGATAGCCAAGGCCTTTGATCAACTGCATTACTGGAATCATACTCAACTGTAAGTGACCCATCTATCGGTGTAGGTTGATTCATAATGGTCTCTGTAGAGAAGGTAGTAGGAACTGATTCTCCAACCATAGGTCCAATTTCTTTCTCCTGGATTGTATGAATTGTTGATCTTTGAAGGACAGGACGAGTAGACTGCATGGTTGTTGGATGAATAGAAAAATTAGGAGAGTTTGTGCTAGGTGAAGCTCTCTCACCAGCACTAACACCTCGACCACCATGATAAGGTGGTCTACGACCACCACCTCTACCCCGTTGTGGCATCTGCAAGTGGAACTTATTACATATATAACATGTAAGAAATTAAATAACCTTCAACAATGAATTTTGAGTAAACAAAAAAGCTAATTAGGATGATAAGACTCAAACCTGATTGTGTTTTCTACACCCAAACGTGTTAGTTATCTTTCCTCTCATTCACTACAATTATTACAAATCATAATAATATTATTGATAAATATGTAGCATAAAGTAAAGGTATACAATAATTTTAACAACATTAATGTAATTTTAATGCATGAATTACCGAAGAGGTATCTGTATAATCAAAATCACTCTCAATTTGGCCCTCACTTGAAATGTATTCGTCCTCATATTCATCTATGTTTGTTTGATTTAGTACTTGTATATCTATTTCTTCTCCCCACCATCAACATGAGCAAGAGAATCATTAATGAAGTCTAGATCAACATGTAGCACTACTTGAAGTTGTATAAGCTCATCATCTTGGTATGGAGTCTCATGTTCAACTTGACTTACTATATTATCAGTGATTCTACTGCAAGCTTTTGTCTTAATTACACCTAACCAACCTTGGTGTCCCTCTGGATATTTTGTATAATAAACATGTTCTGCTTGTTGTGCAAAAATGAAAGGATCATATGCTTTATTATACCTCCGTGATTGCTTTACTTGAACAATTCCATACTTATTATCTACTTTGATTCCTAAATTAACAGTATTATCAAACCATTCACACTGAAAGAGAACTAAATTCATTATTGGCAAGCCAGTATACTATAATTGAATAATATTTGACAATAATCCATAGAAATCTGACTCTAATTTACCATTGGTTCCTCGTACATAAACACCATAGTTAAAGAAATTCATGCCTTCACTCCAAAGAGTAGTGTGGAATTTGTATCCATTGATAACATACATAGGCCACGATTGAACTTTTCTCTTAGGACCCCATGCCAAATTAACCAATAATGAATCTTGAATATTATTTTCTGGATTTAGAACCTAAATATAAGAGCAATGACATTATAAATTAGACTATGTAAGACAGAATGACATTTGCATAACATATAAGTTAAAAACTTACATATTGTTTAAACCATGTAGGAAAATGGGATGAAATATCTTGGTTAATTTGGGCATCAGATATAGTAGGATTGAGCTCTCTTAAATAGTCAATATAAATACTGCAAAGATGTAACAAATTACTCAAACCACACAAAATAACATAAGTAACTTCAATGACAAAGGAGTGAATAACATCTTACTCAAAGTATGGTTGAACCTCTTCACAATTTTGAAGAACATACAAGTGGGCAGCATCAAAGTCTTTTTGGTGGAGACAATATGTTTGAGCTTTTCCAATTGCTCTTCCCAAGTAATTGAAAATTGAAATAGGAGGAGTGGATGAAGAACCTTCACCAACATCAACATTGCGTGGAATCCTAGTCCTTCTTGTTTCAACATGATCAGGATAATAAAAGGAGGCAAAGGTAGATGTTTCTTCCACCAAGTAAGCTTCACAAATAGAACCCTCAACCCTAGCTTTATTTTTTACTTTCTTTTTTAAGGAGTGTAAGAACCTAAAAATGAACATAAAGATGAAATTTTTAAAATATTGAACAATATTTGTGAAATAGTGTAAAAGTGATTAGTCTAAACATACCTCTCAAATGGATACATCCAACGATATTGGACTGGACCACCAACTTTTGCCTCATAAGGTAGATGAATTGGAAGATGCTCCATTGAATCAAAGAAACTTGGTGTGAATATTTGTTCCAATTTACACAATAACATAGGTATATTTTCTTCCATAACTCTTAAGTGTTCAACATTTAGTGTTGTGGAAGTTAATTCTCTAAAGAAAAGACTAAGTTCAACGAGTACTTTCCAAATTGATTCTGGCAATGAGTCAAATGCAATTGGAAGCAATCGTTGCATGAAAACATGACAGTCATGACTTTTCATCCCATGTAACTTTCCTTGATTCAGGTCAACACATCTTCCTAAAATGGAAGCATATCCATATGGAAACTTAAGTTCTTTAACCCACTTACAAATAGAGACTCTTTGGGATTTGTTGAATGCATATGCTGCCTTTGGTTTGATAACTTTACCATGCCCAATGTCTTTTAACTCTAGCTCTTTTCGATCGCATATTTCTGCTACATCCAATCGAGCCTTATTTGCATCCTTAGTTTTGCCTTTGATATCCATTACAGTGTCAAATACATTCATGAACACATTTCTCTCTGTGTGCATAACATCAATATTATGACGTAAAAGTTGGGTTTTCCAATAAGGCAACCTTAAGAAAATACTTTGTTTCTTCCAATTATGTGTAATACCATATTCAGGAATATTTTCTTTTTTCTTGTAATTGGTAGCAAACTGGTAAGTGTGCAACCCTATTCCAAATATCAAGACAAGAGAAACGTGGAGGAGGGGGGCTAGTCTCAACAAACTTCTTCTTGAATGCCTTTTTATTCCTCTTAAATGGATGATCAAATGAAAGAAATTGGCGGTGACAGTCAAAATAGGAGATCTTGTAGCTATGACTAAGATATAACGTTTTTGTTCTTTCCATACATATAGGGCAAGCAAGTCTACCAGAAGTTGTCCAACCCGATAACATGCCATAAGCTGGAAAGTCATTAATTGTCCACATCAAAGCAGTTTTCATCATAAAATTTTGCCTCAATGACACATCATAAGTCAATATTCCTTTAGTCCATAAGGTGCACAAGTCATCTATAAGTGGTTGTAAGAACACATCAATCTTATGCTTTGGATTTGAAGGACCTGGAATTAAGATAGTCAAAAACATAAATTCCCTCTTCATGCACACGGTAGGTGGAAGATTGTATGGAGTTAGGATAACCGGCCAACAAGAATAACTTTTTCCATATTGACCAAAAGGATTAAACCCATCTGTACACAAACCTAATCTCACATTTCTTAGGTCTTGACTGAACTCTGGATGCATTATATCAAAATGCTTCCAAGTTTCCCCATCAGATGGATGACATATAATAGATGGGTCCCTTTGATTCTCATTATGCCATCTCATGTGAGGTGCAGTGGCCATTGAAGAGTATAACCTTTTAAGTCTAGGAATAATAGGAAAGTACCACATCTTTTTAACAGGAATCTTCTTTTCAATTCCTCTCCTATTAACTATCTTATATCGATCCGTTCCACAAATAAAGCAATTAGTTATACTCTTATGTAAATTTTCATTGTAATACAACATGCATCCTTTTGGGCAACAATCAATTTTTATACAACCCAAACCCAATTTTTCCACCGACTTCTTAGCTTCGAAAAAGTTAGTCACCATTCGATGATCTTTTGGCATAGTTTCCCCCATATGTTTGACCATTCTATTGAAACATCCTTCAGACATATTATAATCAGATTTCAAGCTTAGAGCTTCCAAATAAACTGATAATTCTGAATGATTCTCACATCCTTGCCATAAGGGTGCTTGAGCAGCAGCTAGCATGTCAAAGAATTTTTTAGTTTCAGGATCTGGATTTTCCTCCAGGTTTTGTGGTCCAATTACATCTTGTACTTCTAGAAGGTGGTCAATCGAGGGTCTGACATGATCCATGATCATTTGATAGTAAGGACCTAATTGTTCCCTTGGCCCAAAAGTTCCATGATATGAACTCTCAACAACAGCAGAGGGAAATTGTGGCAACTCTTCACCATGATTTGTCCACCAGTAATAATTAGGCATGAATCCTTGTTCATAAAGATCCCACCCAACTTGGTCCACAAACTTGAAAACTTTACACTTACATTTAACACATGGACATCTTAACATTTCACCTTGTTGTACAAACTTTTGTTGAGCAATAACATATTGTAGAAATTCATGCACTCCTTCTCTAATTCATCTGTTAGATGCTTATTACCATATAATCTTTTATACATCCACTTTCTACCTTCGGGGATGTCCATTGATGCAAACTGACTACAACAAATTGCATAAATTAAATTGTAAGGTTTTTCATAGTCACTAAAACTAATAATTTATGCTCATAGCTTTATTATTCATCCATCTATTCTTACAAATTAAGGAAAGGATGGAAAAGGATAAACTTATATAGTAAATTTTATTACAACCTCTTTTTAAGAAATTTTTTTAGCCATTAATCACACACCTTCAACATGCTTTAAAGTAAAATTACGTTAACTCATTAAATTGATGCAATTAGTATATGTTCATGCGTTGTAAGATAATTTCCTTCCCATTGTTAGACTAAATAGTTTAGTACAATTATAAAGGCATTTATTCTTACATGTCAACAAACTGACCACAAACGTAAGAGTTTAATTTATATTATATTTACTCTCCTCCCTTAACTCAACCTGAGCCGAGTCCAAGCTCCAAAACAAATTATATCTTAGATTAGATGACCCTAATGATGTCCAATGGACTTACAAGGTTATAACAGTATTATATATTTCTTAATTTAAGAATTTAATTATAGAACAATTCATTCTTATTCCTTCCCAGCATTCCCTAACACATTACACTATGGGTGATTTGATGGGCCTCATTTATCTTCTTATTATTTATAAGAGAAATACCCACAGTATTAAATGTATTGAATGTATAGCTTTTATCAACCATGATATTTTTATATTGATATTTGTTGAATGCTATAAATTTTTACTCTGATATTTTTTAATGGTGACGTATAAAGATTTCAAATGCTTGATATTTATAGATGCAAAGATATTTTCTGTTTTTATTTTTATCGGTATTTAAAAATGTTATTTTTTGTTTTTAGAATGTGTACAGAAAATAATTATATTAATATTTTTATGATCAGTGAGGGTGACAGATGCAGGGGACAAGGAGGGCCCTTGCTCCCATTATAGTTCAATCAACATTAAATGATTATTAATATTGTGATTACATGAAAGATAGATTTTGAACTTAATAATTGATATTTAAATGGAGAGAATTATTAATTGCAGGCACATTCTATTCCACCACAACTAAATAAAAAAAGGAATTATATCATGGATTTTTCCCATTTCCTCATATTAATACTCCTTCATCTAATCCCCCACTCCCACTACTCTCCCTCTTCCTCAACGACCCGAGAAGACCATAAGCTTCGTTCCACCAGTTCTCCGCCTGACTTAATTTAGAACAGTGGTCCATCCTGACCTTCATGTTCCTCATCGGCAAACACTCCTACGATGCACGCACCCTTCCATTTTACTCACGTCTTGGGTTTGAACCCTAGCCCAGGAAAAGGCCCACGCCCGAAATAACCACAAATGTAAACGAGTTGAAGCAAAACTAACCTAGAAGTACAGAAATCAATAAATATTGAAGCAAAACAAACCTTCAAGTCTCTTGAAGACTAGAACTCTCTCACAACTTGGAGAATCCTCTTGCAACCTCAAAGCACTCTTTTGGCACCTCTCACAGCCTGAAAACACTCCTCTCGTACTTTGAAGCTTCTCTTGCAGCCCTCACACAGTTCGCATAGCTTCTAACAGCCTTCGCACAGTTCTCGCACAGTTCTCGCACAGCCTTCGCACAGTTCTCGCACAACTTCTAACAGCCCTCGCACAGTTCGCATACTTCTCAATCCGCACCTCGCACAGTTCGCATAGCTTCTCAATCCGCACCTCACACAGTTCGCATAGCTAATCTGCACCTCGCACAGTTCGCACTCGCACAATTTGCATATTTCTCAATCCGCACCCTTCTCGCATATTTTGGGTTCAAACCAATTCCCCAATTCCCTTATGATTAAACCTTAAGTTCTTTAGTTTTTAAATTTATTTTTATTTAATTTTTAAAGAAAATTGATTTGCGTTTTTCTTTTAAACTTTCATTTGATTTTCTTTATGGTATTTCTTTTACAAATTTGTTATAATAAAACTTATTAATTAAAATAATAATATTAATTTAATTAATTTGAGAAATTAAATTAAAAATTACATAAATAATTTAAATAAATAGTAATGTTAATTGTCTTATTATGATTTTATTTTAAGTAAAATAATTATTTAATTTAAATTACAACATCAATATCATAAAAATAATCTTTATTTACATATTTTATCTTTTTATTAATTTTTAATCAAATTATAGATATATATTTTTTTATTTTAAATTATATTGAAGTAATATAATATTTTCCTAATGAAAACTTTATACATTAAAATAAATATAAATATTAAATTTAAATTTCAAAACTATATAAACATTTTACTTTTAAATTATGTCTTTAGATGACTAGATAAATAAATTTATTAAAGAATCAATTAGTTTTTTCTAATAAAATCATTGTTTTATTCATGAATTTCTTCTATTTTTTCTATTTTGTATTTTACGTTATTTATTAATTTTAATATAAAATACTAAATTCATAAATAAAAATAATAATAATAATAATAATAATATTTTGATGATATATATTTATTCTTTACAAATTAATTTAAAGATTATTTTTTCTCTATATATTTAGTTATTAAATTGATTTTTACATAATATAATCAATAAATTAATCTATAATTAACTTTTCTTTTACCCTGGAGACTAAATTTAGTTTATAATTTTATAAAATATACTTATTTAAAATTCAGTAGCTAAAATTTAATAATAGTGACTACAAAATTATATTTCTATTCATATCATGATTAGAAACGAAAACTTTGAATTCTAATTTTATGAATCACAAATTTATTTTTAATATATATTCATAGTGATTAAAAGATAGTACTATTATTAATATTAGTATAGTATATTATTATATTATTAGTATAGCATATTGATAATCAGTAACAATAGATTAACAGAAATTAATATTAATTATGATTTCATTTCTTAAAGAATAATTTTTTATAATATTTTTAAAGTAATTAATATTATACCATTTTAGTAATTAGTAATTAGTAATAATAACTAATAATTAGTAATTAATAATAATAATAATTAATAATTAGTAATTGGTTGTTACTGATTGGTCTTAATAATTAGTAATTATTAATTACTAATTAAGATTACTACATTAGTATTACTATTAGTATAATATTTATATATATTAGTATAGTATTAGTATACTATATTAATGTTCAATTAATATAGTGTTAGTGTAGTATATTGGTCTTTTATGATTTTGGTGCAATTTAAAAAATTAATAAATAACATAATTTAAAAGTGGTTTAGAAATTAATAAAGTATGTTAAACATAAAAGAATATTGAATTTATCATTAATTTAATAAAAAAGTTTAGATAAAATAAAACAAATGTTTCGGAATCAAGTTTTAATATTTTTTTATTATTATAAAATAGTTGAATAAAAGACACTATGAATTTTTTTTATAATTATTATTGTATTTATAATTTCAATTTTCTTCCTAATTATAAATAAATTACATAATTTTATGCTTTAAAATATGCTTTGATAAATACGAATATAATATATATTTTAATAAGTATGAATATAATACAAGTACATTACATCAAAATCTAAAATAACATATAATGTTACTTTAAATTTTCTTTGAACAAACTTTTGAAAAATACGTTTTGAAGATTATAAAAGTATTTTCTTTAACTACTTTTAAAATTAAAAAAATATAAGTATTTTTTAATATTAAGTTGTGCCTTTAAAAGAATTACTCAATTCTAATTATATACTACATAGTTACTTCAATTATAAAGAAAAACTTTAAAATATATGTTGGATTAAAAATAATTAAAGTATTTTTAGTACTAATAATTTTTCAAAAATAATTACAAATAATTTGTTTTAAACTTTTAAGAATGAAAATAAAATGATAGAATTTAATATTACTAAATTCCTTTTTAATAACTTTTAAAATATTAATTATGACATTATTAATATTCTTAAACATAAATATAAATATAAATGAAAATTTTAATATTAAAAGATTGAACAAATAAGTTCAAATATTTATAATTAAATATATCTTTTTCTATTTTTTCAGTAATATTTTTTTAATATTTTTTCTAAAAAATTTAAATTAAATCCTAATTTTTTTTACCACAGTAATATCTTCTATAAGAAGAAGAAATACGAGAAGTTAATTTATTAAGGAATTGGCGACAGAAAAAACAAAGCGATAAAAAGATATTGTACCAAATTGACTTTAAAACTAGTGAAAAAATGTAAGAAACTAAAAAATTTTGTTCTATTTATATTATAATTATAAACCGAAATATTAAATTTTAGTTTTGTGACCGAAAATTAATTTTTCAAATAGATTAATAATATCTAAAAAGTAATTTTTAATTACATCTTAAGATTTGTTTAATAAAAATAATAAATAATTATTTTTTATCATTTGTATTCAAAGAATTTTTTGTAATGATATTTATATATTAATATTGGTATAGTATTTAATATTAATATAGTAGTATATTAATAATAGTAACAATAATTAGTAACGATAAATTAAAAAATTATTAATTATAATTTCATTTTATTAAAAAATAATCTGTTATAATATTTAAAAAGTAATTAATATTATAATATTTTAGTAATATATTAATTACTAACTGATAATTAATAATTCTTAATTAGTTAATAATTGGTAATTAGTAATTAGTAATTACATTTAATATAGTTTCTTAGTATAATACTAGTATATTACTATTATTACAGTAGATTAATGCAGTATTTGTATAGTATTGATATAGCATATTAGTTTTTAATTACTTTGGTATAATTCATTTTCAAATTTATTAATATAAACACAAAGTGTTTGGAATGACGATCTTCAATTAAAACATAATAATCATATCTTACACAACAATTTTTTTTTATATAAATTCAATCTAAAAAATACGATTTAAATTTGAAATAATAAAATATTATTTCAAAACTCTTTCTTTAATTGAATAATAATATTATACCATATGTTCAAATATGTTATATAATTAAGTATTAATAATGTTTCAAACCTAATCACAAATTATTTGTTTTAAACTTTTAATAAAGAAAATAAAATGTCAGAATTTAGTATAATTAAATTTTTTTAATAGATTTAAAAATATTAATTATGACATTATTAATATTTCCAAACATAAATAAAAATTTTAACATTAAAAGATCCAACAAGGAAGTTCAAATATTTTGAATATAATTAAAAATATAGTAATAATTTAGAAAGACAAGATTTTTATTTATATTATTACATAGATTTTTAATATTAGTATAATTATTGAAATAACTAAAAATTAATTTTAAAATTATGATTATTTACTTTAATACCATTGTTATATTATTATAAGGATTAATTAATATTATAATTAAATTATGACATTTTTTCTTTAATTCAATAATAATCAATAATTTTAATTGGTAATTTTAAAATAACTTTTCAAATATTTACAATATGAATAATTATAAAAATTTAAAAATGTTTAAAAATATGATTATAACTAAAAGATATTAAAAAATTAATAAAATAATATAAATAAAATACTTAAATATATAAATACATATTCCAACTATTAATAATAATATATAAATTTGGATTTAATCTTTATATATTTATATATAGTTTTTATTATTTACAATTTTACTCTTCATAAATTTATTGAATTTTAAGTTTGTTTAAAATAATAAGTTTTATTTTTTTAATCTTCGTTATTAAAAATTTCATAGTTTTTATTATAAATGGATGAATAGTTAAATAAAATATTTAATTTTAAAAAAATATTTTTTACTTCATATCAACAGTATATTAAATATTGTATAAATAAAAAAATAATGAATAAAAACATAATAATTTAACTTTGTAAATAATAAATATAAATAATTCATATAAATTAAAAATTAAAAATTATATAAAAATAAATATTATAAATTATCATAGAATTGATACTGATAATTAAATTTTTAAATATAATAAATAAAAAGATATTAAATATATTTATAATTTAATAAATTTTTATTTAGTGATCGATCTTAATTGGATGATTATTTGAAATAATATCTATTTAGCGACTGAATTAGCAGTGATCGTTAATTACTTTGAAATTTTAAATTTGTATTTAAATATTTTTATAATTAGCAACCGATCGAATTGGTATTGATCGTTAAATATTTTAAGATTAATATTTAAATAATTTTTAATTTCACGACCAAATTAAAAGTGGTCGCTATCTTGAAATAAGATTTAGATTTAGTGACCAAATTAATAATGATCGTTAATTATTTTAAAATCTAATATTTAAATGTATTATTTATTTAGCAACCAATTTTAATTTGGTCACTATTTTGTTAAATTTAGCGACCGGTTTTAGTTCAGTCGCTATTTTAAAAATATTTAAATTTAGCGATCGAACGTAGTTCGGTCGTTAATTAGCAATAATTTTTGTATTTAGCGACTAAATTTTAGGTGGTCGCTAATTATTTATTTTTTGGTGCAAATTTGGTTGCTAAAATTATGCTAAAAATTTTCCTACCAATAACAACAGATTTTGCCACCTATCTTCAGCCACCGATTTGTTTGGTTGCTATTTCGGTCGCTAAATAACTTATGCTAACTAAAACAATTTTCAGTTGCTATTTCGGTCGCTAATTGCGACTAATAAAATTCGGTCACTTTTTCAGTTGCTTATTGCGACTAATTTTTTTCGGTCACTATTTTCAATGACTGATTTGCATTTTTCTAGTAGTGTTCAATGATGGTTCAAAATTATTCTTATATATTCACATACAATAATTATTCTAATTCTAATTATCGTTGTATATCTTAGATACGATAAAGGTTCTCAAATCAATTTTCATCTTATACTTGAACAACTTATAATTTTGTTTAATTTCTTTTAATAATGGATGTTCTAAAAATTGTTGTTGAAGATGACACACAATGATAATATAGTAAGAACCTTTATCACATGTACACTTTTTTATGTTTGTTCTATTTTATGTCCACCTAAAATTATATTCAATTAGATGTCAAATAATATATAATTAAGTTTCATTATATTGCACGTCACAAACACAATTATAAACAAATGATCCAACATAATTTGTAATTAGTATATAATTAACTAAAAATATATTTAAAATAAGAAAACATGTCAAATTAATATATAATTTAAAACAAACACTATAGGATCACTAATAACTAAGGTAGTTTTATATAAGATTTTTGACAATTTTAGTGGATGCATGTTTCAACCTCCTTGTATTTTATGTCTTTTATCATTAACTGATCATGATAATCTTGACTCTCATAAAAGGAAGGAGTCCTTAATGCTTTCTTCCCCTTTGTTCTTCTTGTCTTTATCTTAATTATTTTTTTCTCTCTAATTTTGACCATCAAGAAATCCTTGCGTGATGTAGGAGGAGAAGAAGCTCTTGACATAACAATACAAATGGGTCTAAAACAAAAAAGAATACTTAGAACAATTAAATTTCTTCCTTCACTAGTGTATAACTCTTTACATTTCATAAAGTAATTGGTAAGATACTTAAATTTCACCTAAACTCTTACAAAGATTGATAAACTCTTCAAATTTTAAAGTCATACATACTTCAAGTTAAGCAAGAGAAATTCTCCATAACATTAAAGGAATTTCAAGCAAAATGAAAATTTCAAGACAAAACTATAATAGAAATTTTAAAGATAAGATAAAAACTAGTTAAACCAAATGAAGTAAATTATATACCAAAAATAAAAGTTTAACAAAAAAAAAACACTTTAACAACAAGCGTAATTCTAAATAATGAATCTAGAACTATCACTATATACTTTTAAAGCAATACAAGAAAGGCAAATAATTAGACGAACAAATCTCAAGAAATGAATTAAAATACTTAATAAGAAGAATAGAACTAATTTGTACATCCAATAAAAAATTTAAACAAAAATAAATCTAAGTGTAAAATAAATTTAAATTATGCAATTAATTTTTCTTTTGATTTTTTTATCTCATTTGAGTTGAATGAAAATTAGTTAGATTCTACACTTTCTTAATACCAATTGACTTAATTTCATGTTTTTATTCTTCTAAGACTAAAACTTAAAGGACTTTTCATAATATATATGATATCAATTATTTATTTACTATTTAGTCTCAAATTCAAAATCAAACAAACATAATATCTGATAATTCAACATTCAAGACTTGTGGAGGAGGAAGAAAATCCTTAAAAGATGAAGAAGGGAATAATTTCCTTTTAAACATATGCATCACGAATAGGAATAAGGAAATAATAACTCAAATGAAATTTTATGAAGAAATGACTCAAATCAACATTAGGATAACAAAAATAACGAATTAAGTCGTATATATTTTTTAAAAATTTTAAATAAAATTATTTAAAAATAATTATTTAAAATATAAACTTAGATAAATTAATTGATTTTAAGTATGATCCAAAAAAGTTGTACAAAAATATAAAAGTGAATAAATTTAGTCTTTCTAAAAACAAATTTATATAAGTTGCACCATAAAATATAAGTTTTAAGAAATTAATCTTTTTAAAAATAACTTCAATTTCAAAAGTCTAAATAAAAAATTTAAATATATAAAATCAAATTCTAAAAGTTTTTTTAATGGTTAATATTTTTCTCTTTAATAACTTCATTTCAATCACTTGTTTTTTTTTTTAAATATTCAAATCAAATTTAGTAACAATGTGTAGTAGGTAGCAAGTATCCATAGGTTAAATATCATTATACTTGTACCTGTTCAATTAACAAGTGGATAATTAAAATACACATACTTGTTACTTCTCAAGTATTCATTTAGTATCCGTTGTGGATTTTACCGTGGATATCTATGGGTAAATTGTTTTTGTTATCCTTAGACTTGACCCACCTTGAGTGTTAGTGCCCTATTGTGTCCCATTGTAATATTCCTTTGATACTTTTACATAAATGTAGTTGTAATTTGTGAAAAACATGTCAAATACATAAGAAAGAAGGGTTGAATTGTATATCTAAAACTTTTAAATTTTTTTCACAAATCTACATTTCATGATGTATAATGATAAATTATTTCTCAAATAAAAACCAATTATAAATTTGTTTTTGGAAAACTTCTCCATCTTAGGTTAGTTCAGTTCAAATAACATGCAATGTAACTGAGATGAAAAGGAAGAAGAATTTACTTTGAGTTTTAATATTAATTCATATGTAAAAGCATACTACATCTCATTCTTGACCAACAAGTTAAGTTCTACTATCCAGACTAATGTTGTGAAGATGAAAAACGAGTATTGTTTGGATCTCAACTACTTTTGGCTAAGACATACTACCTAAGTATTATTTAGAACTCAGCCACTCCTAGCTCATAAACCCAGGTATTATTTGGACAACAACCACTTTTGACTAATAAACTCGAGTATTGTTTAGACAACAACTGCTCCTGGCAAAACAACCTATAATATATGTTTGAAACTGCAACAATTCCTGGTTATGTTTGAGTATTATTTGGAACAGAAGCACTTATGGTTAAACAGAGGTTTTCTTGAAAAAAGGATATAAATGATCACAGTTTTGGATAACTAGAGAAAGGTAGCATCTTGTGACGTATACAAGGTTTGATCATTCTATTAGAAGAAAGAACGAACACAACATTGTTCTTATGAAGATTTTAGGGCATAAAGATTAAGAAAGAATTTAAGCAACGTTTCTGCACTTTTTTTTTATCAATGTTCTTCTTTCATTTCTTCTTAAAAGAGGGCTTTAAATGACACGAAGAAGAAATAATTGTTTTAAATCCTTTTGTAGTTGTTGAACAACTTTAGCTCACAAAGAGATATCTTCCATCGTTTGAGCAAGTGAGGACATTGATGCATTAAATGTATTCCATGCAACATTAAATGTTTATCTCTTCTTTAAGCAAACATTATGATACTTGGCAACACTTAATAGACCTTGGTTAGATAGCTTTGTACTCAAACATGAGTGAAGTAAAAAATTGTACTAGCCAGATAGTTTTTCTAGAATTAACATAAGCATGAGTTACGAAGTGGTTGATGCAAAATAGCTTTAGCTCACTCTGCAAGATATATTTGACTTGACAATACTTCTTGATGGTCATCTTGGTGGTGGGAAGATGGAAACATTTCTTACATCATAGGATAAACATATGTGATAATTTCGTGAAGTATAATGTTAGCTTAAGACTTTGTGCTTATTGTCTGAACATAAAAGAGCTTATCAGACTCTGAAAATGAAAATCAAGTGTTGTATCATCTATCAAACTAAACACTTGTGTTTTACATGATTTATTGTATATGAGGTTTCATCTGAAAGACATGACATAATCATGTTTATATTTTGTTGTTTAAAGAGAACCTAATAAAAACAAAAATAAAATATGATGTGTTTTACTTTAACATAATTAATAATACATAGATGAATCCTTAATACCTACAATGAGGTTATTACAATATCCTTTGTTAATTCTGTCATCAAAGGATATAAAAAATGTCTTTCTATTCTTATAAATATCCAAAATAAAAGATATAAGAATATCCAAAATATTTTGAATGATCCAAAATATCATCAAAAGATATAACTTGCTTTATCATTTTGTTAACTTGAAACCTATAAACATTAGAGAAGAAAATAAAGAAAATATAAAATTAACCATTAAATACTTTACTTTCTTTTTAAGGCCAAAAGTGTGAAACCGTTCATCTTAGACTGAAGTTTCATGTTTCATTCATTCTCCATGTTATTATAAATATTTGGCTACTTGCATCTTATAAGCAAAAAAAAAATACAATCTCATTTATCTTTACAATCTATATTTGCTTAAAAATAAATATAATTACTATTTACTTTTGTCCATGATATTATAATAAGATTTTCGATTTCTTTAGTTCATTTATGTAACCTTTTAAGTCGTCATATTTTTATATTTCAACTCATCAATATGGTGTTTTAAAAATTTTAATGTAACATTTAAAGAAAATTAATGGTGAACTAAAATTAAACTTAAAACAATACTTTAAATTCACTTAATTATGTTGATAACATGTGAAAATAAAATTATTTTAAAGACTAATTTGCAATAAAATGAAAATCAGAAACATATTTTTTTTAGCTTTTTACTTTGTGTTTTTAAATTATAAATTATATATTAACATGTAGATAATGAAGCAAAAGAAAAGATAAAGTATACTAGAAAAAGAGAAAGGAAATAATGTACTTTTTAAACATGACTGTTTGCATTTGGACTTGTATATACCTTTCTCTATAAATAAGAGTTTAAACCAGGACAAAAACTCAATCAAAGTGAACTATAGGAAGGAATGTTTAAAATAAAAAAAGTAAATATTTGACTTCATCATAAATTACTTCGTAAAATAAATTACACATTATAATTCACTTATAAAAGAGGATTATACAACTCATTCTATAAATAATCACATGCAAAAACACATCAAATTTGTATTGTAATGGAATACTACACAACTCATTCTTAAATTATATGTCTTTTTATTTTCAAAAGAGAGATAATAATGATGCTTGTATTAATAATTATCTTTACTACACAATTTACTTGAAATTTCAAAAATATTTTTAAGAACTAAAATCATAATAAATTATTAAGTTTAATATTAAAAGGAATAATTAATTAAGTCATAATCTTAATAAAGCTAATACATAGTGATGCTAAACAATAAAAATTAATTAATTAATTAATTTTTAATAACATTTTAAAATTTTATTTTTAAGGATCCAAAAAATATATTTAAGAGTAAACTAGTTTAACTCAAATGAAATATGAATATTTTATTATTAAAATTGAAAAGTTTATAGAAAAATATAACTATTTAAACTTCATTTTTGTAAAAGATATTATTTCTCTAAATTTTTGGAAGATTCGTTCATCTTCTTGAAGAACAGAGTTCACCTTAGGGATCCTAGTGAAGAATAAAACAATCCTACCTAATCAAAATTTGTTTTAAAGTAAGTGTCTTTTTGTCATTTTTCTTGAGTTAGTTTTGAGAAAAGTTGCATGTATGGAAGTTAGGGGTCTTGCATGTGGTTCTTCTAAGACAAAGATGAATCTCTATTAATCCAAGATCATAATGGTATACTTAGATCGTTGATTTGGGTCTTTTATGTACAAGTTTAACTTTCTTGTAAGAATATAGGAGTTTGGAAGCTTAAGCTTGAAAGGCAAACTTTAACAGGTAAGAGAGGTTAGTTATGTTTTGATAGTACCTTAGGGTAGAAGATTTGGATGTGTGAAGGTGATGTGGTCACACTATCTGATTTTTGTGTAGGATTATGTTTGTTTGAACATATTTGAAATGTTTGACATGTGATTTGAATTGTGTAGATTGAATGTAATAGGTTGTATGTTTATCTATTACATGCCAGAATATTATAATTGGGGTTAACTTGGTTCAAACGAGTGTTATTTTGAAACAAAATACTCATTTTTAACATAGGACATGTAGTATAACTTAACTTGAATCAAGGTAGGACTCTTGTATCATTTTGCAAAGTTTCTGAATTATGTAAAGTCGTTGGGCGAGTCAATCTCTCACTGGGTGAAATTCATTTAATTGAAAACCCGAGATATTTTTATGCTAGGCGAGCATAATACTCGCTGGGTGAGCTTTTTATTTACATCTTCCAGTGGTTTGGTCGCTGGGCGAAATTCATTTAATTGAAAACCAAAGAGTTTGTTTTGTTGGACGAGCCGATGCTTTTAAAATTAGGTTTGGTGGTCTTCATGAAAGTTTTAGACTTGGGTGTTAGCTTTCCAATGGCTTTGGAATCAATTAGAAAGGAAGTCTATAACTCCAGTTATGCTTGTTTTAGTGAACAAAGGTCAAGTTTTCAATTTTGTTGTGAAATTGTAGTGATTTCTAAACTTTTAAACTAAGTAAATGTTTTATTTAGTACTTGAAGTCTTCATAAGAGTTGTAGATTATCCTCTTATCTTTGTAATGAGTTATATTTGAGCTTGATTTGATGAGTGTAAGTTAATATAATTTCAAATGTTTACAGTATTTAATTTAACTATGATTGAATGAGTATCATGTGGTATGAATTGTTATCTTATATCATGATTTGGGTTAAGATAAAATATATATAAATAATGGCGTGTGATGTTATGATTATAATGTGTTAGAAATATAATTATTTCCAAGGAGAAAATACTATGTTGTGATGTTTATGTGATGTATTGAATTGGGGATTTAAGAGATATGCTAACTCTATTGATGTTGGACTCACATAGAGGAAGATATCTGGTAGTGAGAGTTGATGGAGGTTCCTATGGCCCATGCATGGTGTGAAAAAGAACTATGTCTGGTAGGTCATGGAAATTTACCCTGTCATATGAGATGTATGAGTTCTTTTGTAGTTTTGTTGTGTGAGACAACTTCGTGAAGGTATTGTGACAGGAGATCTCTGAGTCTAAATTCAACCATGTGTCTTCTGAAAGTAGAGTCAAGTGCCTGTGATTTGATGTCTGTAATCTATGACATGAGGTAGCCAATGAGTTGTGAGTTAGACACTTGATTTTGATAGATATTGAATGAATGAATGAATTGAATATGTATTCATGAGAGTGTATGAATAAGATGTGGATGAATTATCTAAAATGTGTTTTGATTGTATAGATTAAAAAAACATATGCATATAGTATTGATATATACCTGTATTCGAGTTTTTAAAACACTAACTTATTCTATTTTGTGTGTTTGTATATTGTTTTTTTTTCAAAACTATGATAATCGTATGTTACAGGGAGCAGAATGAAAATGATCATAAGTTGAGAAAAAGAAAAATATTAATATTTATCTTTGATTTGTTTTTTTTTTCTCTAAAATATATATTTATTATAAACCTTATAAAGAGAAAATTAAATGTTTTAGAAAAAAAATAAGTATTTATATATTAAATAAATGTAATAATTTTTAGAATATTACCTCCTAACGTGCATAATTAAATTTTTTTTTTAGATTATTGATTTTTCTTCTATTTTACCTCTTTTTAGAATTAAGGAAGAGAGATCAGTTATGGCTGAACTGATTTATCTATTTTTTTAATATTAAATTTTTGTTATATACTTTACCTAATTATTATAATTAATTGATCTCTAAATACTTTTAAAATAATTTTGAAATTTGTGAATAAGTTTGGTGATTGTTTTAGTGAGAAATTATGTATGAAAAAAAATTCAAGATAAATTAACTGATTTATTTAATTATTAAATTTTTTATTAAATAATTTAAACCATTTATAATTTGTATAAACATAGTTAATTTTAATTTGTTAAATGTACAATTTTGAATCAAAATTAATTTAAATTGAAAATTGTTTCACACTGAAAATTCATAATTAAATTTATCTACACAAATTAAAAATTATTTAACTTATCTTAAATTGTTATTTATTTAATAAATATTTCAACAATTAAATATTTATTTGAATGAGCTAAAATGTAATTTTTCCATAATTAATTTGAAGTTAAATAAATAATTTAAATTATTCACAAATATTCAATATTATTTTAAAAGTAATTAGAAATCATTTCAATTAATTAGATAACTAAAATTTAGCATTTGAAAGAGAAGGTGAAAAATCTGTTCAGCCATAACAGATTTCTTTCTTCAATTTAGAAGCGACACAGCCCGAGCATGTGAGAGAAACAGTTTAAGAATTCCATTTTTACAACTGACTAACATAAAGAAATGAAGTGTATTTTTATATATTAAAATGATATAATTTTTAAAAAATCAATAATATTGAAAAAACAAACACTAAAAAAGTGTAGAATTATTTTTTCTATTTTTGTAAAACTAGTAAAATCACACCTGTTATCATGTATTTTTATTATAATAGAATAATACAGTTTCAAAAATACATAACTTTATAGCAATAATATTAAAATAATATATGGTGGCTATCTTTAAAGAAAGAAATTATATAATTATTTTGTAATAAATAATTTTTTTTTAATTATTTATTTTATAAAATAAAAAATTATATTTATTTATTAAAAAGTAAGATTTTCAAATTAAAAAATAATAAAAAGAAAATAGTTACCAAAATATGTATTTCTTTATATAATGAAATAACGATATATGATTATGATTATTTTGAATAAAAAAATTCTATCATTATATGAAAAAGTATAAAATTATATATTTTATTTAATAATAAAATTATTTTAATCTAATAAAAGATAAATATATTTAATTAAAAATATACTACAAATAATTAAAATTTTATATAATAATAGTATAAATCAAACACAGATAGTCTCATAAATAATTTGAGAGGCAGTTAGTTAGTTAACATGTTAAAACATATTTGATTTAAAATTGATTCAAAGATGCAGAATGGTGTAAATTCCCAAATTTGCTTCTGATTGTTTGGTAAATCAGTAAAAAGACTATGATAATAACTTAAAAAATTCAGTTTAACAAATGAATCTGAAATGGTGTATAAAAACAAAACCAAAAACTTATCGCCATCCACACACTACTCGCCGCAGCAACTGGTGTCTTCCCATATCCATTTTCTTCCCACTTCATCCTTCTCTCTTCTCAGAAACCCAACATGGTGGTGGCGGGTGTGTCCCAGGCCATCTCCATCTCAATCTCCACCGCCACCAGAACCGCCTCTTGCTTCGATTCCCGCACCCAGAAACCACACTCTTCTTTTTTGGGTCTGCTCCACTCTCCCCTGCCCAATCTCTCCATCTCTGCCAGAAGGAACCGCTACAACACCACCCACTGTTGCCGCTGCACCCTCAATTCCGATGACACCTACCTCAATTGGGATTGGAACCGATGGTGCCGCTATTTCTCTGAAATTGAACAGGCCGAGAACTTTGCCTCTGTCCTGAAGGTACATCGTAGAATCATATATTTAGTCTTTACTGAATTTGATTTTTCGTCTCAGTCTCTATAAATTCTTGTATATAAAATTGATTAAATTTAACTTCTTGCATAAGTTAAAATTTCTGTGTGCATATAGTTATTCATTTGGATTCTATACCTGTAGAAACTACTGGTTTTAATCTGTACATAGAAACCAATTAAAAATTGTGTGTATGAGGGGTAAAACAGTTAAAAAGTGTATGAGTAGGTACTAAAGTGGGTATGTAAAGACTAAAACATAAAGGTTATAAGCTTTCTCATCTAACTTGAGAGTCTGTTTGGATGAATTTTTTTTCATGAGCACTTTTAGAAGAAAAAAGTAAATAGGAGAAATGAAATAAATTTCTCTATGAACAAAGACTAGCTTATGGCATAAGCTGATTTGTAGTAGTTCTCTCGTATTAACTTTTTCAAAATTACATTTTTGCCGTATGTTAGTTTAGGAAGGAACTCATTTCACCTTTTTCTTCTCTTAAAAATGTTCACAGAGAAGAAATTTACCCAGCTTAAACCCTTAGTCTAAAGCTGATTTTACTTTATGCTTATGTGGGAATAGGTGATGCTTATGTTTTTGTGTTTGTGTAGTTTCAACTTGATGATGCTATTGAGAAGGAGGACTTTGAAGAGGCTATTAAGTTGAAGAGGGCTCTATCGGAAGCAACGTCTAAGGACACTGTTGCTGAAATTATGGATCAGTTGAAGGCAAGAGCAGCAAAATGAATTAGTTTACTTTTTAATTTTCGTACGTATGGTGTTGTTGGTATTCCATGTTAATAGGTGGTTGTGTTATATTGCAGAGTGCCATAGATGATGAACGATACCATGATGCGTCAAGATTGTGTAAATGCACTGGAAGTGGACTGGTATCTTTCTTGATTGCTCAATTTTGTGCTAATCATTGTTTGAAAGTGTTACTTTTTACAGTTTTTTATTATTGTATTTGGAGCTTGACTTTATTTAGTTAGTGTTTGACTCAGCTTTTTTCCTATTTAAAAAGGAAAACTTCATCCAAGTATGGTTTTAGAAAAGCTCTTGAAAAGAAAAGTAGCTTTTTTCAACATGGCTCCCCTAACCAGCCCTCATTCATTGTAGAAGAAAATAAGATATCTACTGCTTAGAGCAACAATTTACGATATTTATTTTTCACATTGAGTTTGTTAGATTCTCATATGCCACATTTAAGTTACTATCACCAATAACTGTCATTATTCAATACACTTGTAACTACGACAAGGTTTTATAAAGGTGATATATATTGTAATAGGAAAGAAACTCAACATTACGAAAATTTTAAACAGATGATGTACCAGATTAGAAAGAAGTCAGTTTTAATAAACTCATGCTTTTTGTGATGTGATTTGTGATTTTTGGTTGTGATGTGTGAGTATTATTACTGATTGATGGTCTCAGCATGCTTTTTGTGAATCGCTCTCCCATGTTTGATATGACCATTTTCACCTTTATGTGCAGGTGGGCTGGTGGGTAGGGTACTCAAAAACCTCAGATGATCCGTTTGGCAGAATTATACATATAAGTCCTGGTATGGGTAGATTCATTGGCAAGAGTTACAGTCCAAGGTATGGATGATCTATATTACATTTTTACCCTGTAGTTTTATATTGGGGGAGCACTGCTTATTTCTCTTTAATACAGACAATTGATGACAGCGTCTACTGGAACTCCAATTTTTGAAATTTACGTGGTAAAAAATGCTGATGATACGTATCATATGCAGGTATTATTATTTTTCCCTTCTAAATGATCCTTGTTCATTTGTGACTTACCAATGTGCTAGAGGGAAACAAAGTCTTAGGTCAAATATTGATTCATGTATAATTTTTATTGTTTCATTATTAATGATCCACATATTTATCAGTAAAAGGCTTCATTTTGAGGGTACTAATGCAAATATTTAGAAAGAAAACTGAATATAAAATGAATTATAGAATAGGGACATAATTTTTGTGGTTTTGCTTAAGTGAATGATTTTCAGTTGGTTTGTCTTTACTGAGTCTTTGTCCATATTATCTACCTGATTCTGAGTAGTTTGCTTATGTAGTCTGTTTGTATTGCTTATGACTTCATATTGGTAAAACCTAACAGGTAGTGTATTTGCGACAAGCCAAAGGAAAGTCAAGGAAAAACCCTCAATCTATATCTGTCAAAGGCCCATCCAAACCTGAGGTGGATAATGTATCTTCAGTAGAGGTGCAGGAAGATGAAGAGAAGGTTGAGAGAAATGATGAGAAAAACAGTAATATCGAGGCAGTAACTGAAGAGGGCATTAAAAGTGTCATAAATTTTCTTAAAGAAAAAATTCCAGGATTAAAAGTCAAAGTTATGAATGTTAATGTTGAAGAGGAAGCAGCGGAGAACAATGATTCTATTCAGCAATTGATGGAGGAAGATAGTAACAAAACTGGCTCTGTTGAGAATCACAAAGAGGAAGTTGATAATCTCGATGAACCTGATGGGGTTCCTCTAGACAGAGATGGAGATGCCACAGAAGAAGAAAAGGATTTGGAAATGAAGCTTTTTATTGGTGGGGTTGTACACAACAATGAGGATACTCCTGTCAAGGAGGAATTTATACGTCTTCCAGCTGTAATAAAAAATATGGAAAAGGATTCGTTTGTCTTTAATTTTGCTAGCAAAAATCTAGACTATGGTATCAAAGAAGATAAAGTTCCCAATATCAAAGTGGCCGCTTTAGCAGCGCAAGGAGTCTCGGAGCTTATGCCTCCTGATGTTGCTAATGCATTTTGGAGTTCCGACAAAGTCTCTTCCAAGGTGAGACTGCGATATTTAAGCATTTCAAACAAAAATCATGCATTTCTTTGTAGTTCTGTTAACTCATTCAGTACGAATTAAGGAAAATCTGTTGTGATTATTATGTAATGCTAAGGTTTTCATTGGTGATAAAGTCAAGGCAATTCCTGTATGGAAAATAGGAAACTATATTTTTGATGAAAGATGACACAGAAGTACAAAATGAGAAAGAGCTAATGCTCCCAGCAATGGAGGAAACTCCAATCCCCAAGCCTAATCTAGAAGATGGAAAACTTATACAAATTTCCCGACACATCCTTTACATTGAATCTGTCATCCTTGTTCTCTTGTTTTTTAAAATTGCAAGACTTCTTACCGAACTAGTTTACCCTTTCCAGCCTTTTTGTTTATGATAATACTGTGAGAAATATAAGAAATATGTAAAGATTCGTGGTTATTGTTCACCGTCACTGACATTTTTGTTGTGTTGTCCATACACAACTTTCAACATCTCTTCCATTTTCTTTCTTTCAAATGGTATTAGAATGATACCATTCTCCATAACCTGTTTTGTCACTATACCATTGCTAAGTTCCTCAAAAAGAAAGTGAAACTCCAAATAGTCACCTCTTCCGCTTTGTCTCTTATTTCTAGCATGACTGTCAATATTCCATTGTGTCCTAATTTGGTTTGCTACTTTGATTTGTGGTTATTGTTCCCCGTCACTGACTTTTTTGTTGGGTAGCCATAAACAATTTTCAGCTTCTCTTCCATCCATTTTTCTTTCTTTCAACATTTAGAGCGACACCATTTTCCATTGCTAAGTTTCTTAAAAAGAAAGTGAAACTCCAATTAGTCACCTCTTCCACTTTATCTCTTATTTCCAGCATGACTGTCAATATTTCATCATGTCCTAATTTGGTTTGATACTCTAAATCGTGGTTGTTGTTCATGGGCACCGACCTTTTTGTTTAGTACATAGCTTTCAACATCTCCTTCATCTACTTTTCTTTGGTTTGGATTAACATGGGATCAAAACAATTCCATCCTTCGTTACTCATTTTTAGCTTCTAAGTTGCTTTATAAAAAAAATGTGGACCTCCAATTAGTCACCTCTTCTGCTTTGTCTCATATTTCCCGTATGACAGTCAATCTTCCATTGAGTCCACATGTGGCTTGGTATTCTGATTGTGGTGGTCATTCATCATCACTGACTTCTCCATTGACACATCCCAAAATTGTTCCAGATGCACTTGTTTTGTTCTATCTTTGTCCCAATCCTAGATGGACTGGCCACAACTTTGCTCCTGATACAGGGGCCCTGGCTTTTTCCCAAATTCATTAGCCCTGACTTTCTCTCAGATGCATTGACCCCGACTTTCTGAGATGCACTGACCCTGACTTTGTCTCGTGCACTGACCCTATGTCCCGGATGCACCAGCCTTGTCTCTATCCTAAAAGTAAATTTTCAACTTTAAGATTTTTTATTAGTTTGAAGCTTTCAGGTGGTTTTGAGAAGGGCGAACATGATTTGCTTGCCTCAAATTTATTTCAGTCCAATTATCATTCAAGCTCTGGCTAAACTAGTTTCCTCCCCAGCATCCTTGAGTTGCTTTTCCAACTACAGTTTTTTGTGGAACTAATTTTTTATGTTTTGCAGAGAAGTGAATTATTTTCTTGTAAAAAGATAAAGATTAGTAAGCTGCAAATTGTGGGGGAGTATAAAAAATATAAGAAATATCTAAAGATGTTATCTTAGAATATTTTAGAGTATCTTAGCTCTCAGGATTTATTCGTTTCCTATATTTTGATTTTTTTTCTTATTTAAGTAGAATCTTTCTAGTTATAAGAATATCTTATTAGAATCAGATTTATTAAAAACCGTGCATGCAGACAATGATTTTCCTTTCCCAGAGGTATAGAGAAACTGTGTTAGGCCTGTTCTTTCTTTATTGATTGATTTACAATAAAATAGAGTAAGTTCATCTGACAAAATTACCACTCACCTAATAACAGTAATTGATTTGTGTTATTTACAATGGAAACAACTACGTAATCACTGTTGATTATGGTAATCTAGCCAATCCTTAGTGTAGGTGAGAGTTCTCCGATGTATAACAGTGAGATAATGGTGATGTCAGTTTTCACGAAAATTGATCTTAAACTACTTGTGTGACCCATTGAAATTTTTTTAACTATCACTTGATATACTGCGGTTTACGTGTCAAAGAACTGACTGATGCTTCATCTAGATCTCCAAAAGCATGCGTGATATTGTCAGAGTTGCTATGAGTCAGGCACAGAAAAGAACTAGATTATCTGGGGATACATATTTTAACCGGATTACCTGTTCAAGAGGGGATTCTGATCCTTTTGATGGTGAGGTTGCTTGTCCTTTTGTGCCAATGATATTTTTTGTATGCAATTTAGGTAAAGCAGAACTAAGGATTGATTGTGCCGGTCAAAATGCAGGACTCTATGTTGGCGCGTTTGGCCCTTATGGCATGGAAATAGTTCATTTGCGGCGAAAATTTGGACATTGGAAGGAAGTGGACGGTGAAAATAACACTTCAGACGTGGGATTCTTCGAATATGTAGAGGCTGTGAAGTTAACTGGGGATCTTAATGTTCCTGCTGGCCAGGTTTATACATTTTAATTTCTTTATCCTATTATCATATTATGAACTTCTATTAAGTTTATGCGTGAGCATGACAAGAAAGGATTTTTTTTTGTTGTGTAGGTGACATTCCGTGCAAAAATTGGCAGAGGCAATCGTAACACCAATCGTGGGATGTATCCTGATGATTTAGGAGTGGTAATGCACTATTTTAGTGGATGTCTTTTGTGTTGGGAGCTCATTCATGTTGAACGATGCTTAATTTCAGAATTAACTTTATTGCTAGACCTTTTCCCCAACAATCTTTTACATTATAACCTCAAACCTACTGTGATAGAAACCTGGTATCTTATTAGAAAGGATATGGGATATCTACACTCAATACAGTGTTTAATTCACAGAACTTCGAGGGTCACCCTCCAAAAGGCATAGGCTTAAATTCTCTCACAATTGACAAGATGACATCCCTCTCAACCCCTCTTAATATTTATATACAGCTATTGGTCTACTAACATAAACCTCCTTCAATGGACCTAATCAGTTGCAGGCCCTAAACATACCCCCTTGTCTTTCTTAGACTAACATCAATTACTAATGGGGATTATATAGCAATTCTCCCCCCTAAGCATTATTCACCTTGTCCTCAATGGCAATTGGTTCCATCTTGTTCTAACTAGTTGAAGCATGATTATCAAGCCAACCCCATCCTGCTGCTAAAAATAACCTTCACTCCAACTAGGTCAAACAAACATGTCAATGCCCACATGCTCCTTAATGCTCTGTTTTCTGCAGTACTTGTATTGTATCGAATAGAAATGAATAGAGTACTCAAAATGTGACACTCACCCTCACTTTTTATTGAATATGTCTTTTGAATTTGTTTGTTTCCTTGACTTGCATGGTTATCTAGTAATATATTTTGCTCGACCTATAATTTTTTATCATTAGTTATGAATATGTCATGAATTTTGGCAATTTTTTTTAAAAATTGAGCATTTATATTTATATTGTATAAATTAGTTAATCTGTATATAAAATTTCTGAATAGGGAGAGGCAAAGCCTACTATGTTTTTGAGGCCCTTATAGTTTTTATTGGTTTGCATCTTCTTTGCTTGGGTTTTGCATTTTTTTAGTTTGTGTTATTTTGATCCGTTTGGATTGTTCTTGAAACATGCAACTAATCTTAAATGCTGCACTTATTTCCAAGCAGGTTGCTAGTTATAAAGGCCAGGGGAGAATAGCTGACTATGGCTTTCGAAATCCAAAATGGGTCGATGGAGAACTGCTCCAACTTAATGGAAAGGTAAATTAGTCAGAGGCGTTGCATTTTTCTCATGATCAACAGTCTTAGTTGACATTTTTCCCGTTCTGCTGTTGTCATATTTAGGGCATGGGACCATACATGAAAGGTGCAGACCTTGGTTTCCTTTATGTAGTGCCTGAGCAAAGTTTTCTGGTGTTGTTCCATCGGTTGAAACTACCCGAGTGAGCATAGTTGATGCTACCCTACTCCTATATAATTTATTATCTGATGCGGGGTGGAACATGAAGGATTCTGACAATAGCACGAGATTACATGTTACACTTTTTTTTCAGGGGTAGTTTTACCCGACAGGCAGGCACTTGTTCTCTTTCCTAGCCCTTCGAGTTCATTTTTCATCGTCCCTTTTACCGATCTCTTTGCTATCTGTCATCTTGTGTATATAAATTTTGCTGACTAATATAATAGTATGATAGGAACTCTGGAAGTACCGTAAGGGATCTTTTATGTGCATAATGTGGTTTATGTCTGTGTGTGCCTCCTTTCTGGTTTGGACTTATCGTTTGTGGAAGTCCAATTTAGTCTGCTTGTATAATAATAATTAAATTAAAACTTCATCCCTGTGGTAATATATCCACAGATTTTGTTACACCATTTCCTCTTGAAAGAAAGGAAATAATAATTAAAAACTTTATGCTACCCTTATCAAGAAGAATTATGGTGAAGGTATTGGCAGCAGAAAAGTTGCCTCAAGCTAGATTCCTGAATAAACCTATAGTGCTTTTGGAGACGTGTGAAGAGATAAAAAGGTATTCTGTGAGAAGGCAAATGCTCCATTATGTTATGTAGCAGGTTGCTTTCAGTGGATGTATTTTAGTGTTATATTTTTGGACCTGAGATGTTTGCATAAGAATAAGTTGCATTAAAAGGCGCAGTTGGGAACCTTTCCAGTGGAAATTGGGTTAAAGTAAGACGATATTGTCTTGTTTTTTTACTATTATTAGGCTAAAGTAAGTCCACTCGAACCAAATCAGATTACTTTTCTCCATTGGGAAAGGTTTGTTTAGGCTTTAATCGGGCCCGCTTCGATTTTCTTCTTTCATTCACTATAGCCTCGACCACTTAAACAGAGCACCAACAAAACAAGTCTTCTTTGATAAGTCATAAAATCATCATATTTTTACAACCATATTATCTATTATTGTCCTTGTGGTTTTGAATATTATTTTCCAAAACCAAATAGTTTAGCACAGTAATTTGTGTAATAATATCATCCATCAAATATTTTGCATTAGATATCGAAAGTCTTGTGTTTGAATCCTTCAGAATGCAAGCCTCACAGGTAATAAATTGCACTCAATATTATAATGGTTAGAATTACTCACTCACAATCACATTTTCATCTGTCACATCATACTTTTGTCAACTCATCATTAGTTAATCTGCGTATTTATGAAAATAATGACAAAAATTAAAACAATATCCTAATGAATGAAAATTTTCTAAGAATTTTAATAAAGATATTATTTAATATTTTTAATTAATATCTTAAGGCACAACTTTATAAAATTTAAATAAAAAAGAAAGGGGGTTATATAATATAATAATATAATAATTATTACAAATACAAATTAAATTTGCTTGGTCAAGAGCCAACAATTATAGGTTTAGCTTTTAGACTGGCACAGTCAGTTGAGCACTAGAGAGAGTGAACTGAGTGAAGTAATCGAGGTGGCACGTCTTGCACTAAGAAACGACGACGAAAAAACTAAAACATCCTTCTTCTTTTTCTTTTCCACTTTCTTTCGTTTTCCCACCACCCAAACCAACCTTTTTCCTTTCACTTTATTTTCTCACTCGTCTTCTTTTATACTCCCGCGTCACCAAACCAATGCAAACGGAAAACGCAGAATCGCAACTCACGAGGATCGCACCGCCGCCATGAAAAAATCGCTCTCCAAGGGCTCCGAGTCCTCTACTCAGCTCGACTCGCCGATCCGCTTCCACTCTCCCATGCGGTGGGACGGGACCGATCCACCGGAGTCTCCGGAATACCGCTCGCCGGAAAACTGGCCAGAAAAGCACGCCGACCACTCCATGGCTATCGTCACCGTCGGCAAGCTCAAGCAGCTTGCTCCGGACAAGCACGTGGAGCACAGGAAGCCGCCGGAAAATCCGCCGCCGCCAGTCAGGGTGTTCAACGGCACGGTAACGGAGGAGACGCAGCGCCCGGCACCGAAGGCGGATCCTGTGGTGGTCGGAGGCGAGAGGAGATCGAGGTCGTCGGGGTGGACTACGGAGGAGAAGGTGTGCAAGGCGGCCCTAGGGTTCCGGCTAAGCGAGATGGTGGTGTGTCTGATTTCGTTTTCTGTTATGGCCGCAGATAAGACCCAAGGTTGGAGTGGCGACTCCTTTGATCGCTATAGAGAATATAGGTATTGAAATCATTATTACTATTTCTATGATTATCAATGTTAGGTATTATTTCTATTAATTTCTGAATTTTGTTTTGTTAAAATCAGGTTAGGTTTATACTTTGTGATTGTAGAAATGTCGAGGTTATTGATATGTGGTGATGGTAATTGATTTGTGGCAGGTATTGTTTATCTGTGAATATTATTGGATTTGCATACTCAGCGTTGCAAGCATGTGATCTGGCATGTCAACTGGCCACGGGGAAACACTTAATTAGTCACCACCTTCGCAACCACTTTGATTTCTTCATGGATCAGGCATGTCCCACCACTCCCTTTCTGTTCCTATGTTTTACTTTCCTTCTTTTCTGTCAGAAAACTGAGCTTCCTCTGTCTTCCCAATATTTGCCACCAAATAGTCAAATTAGTACATTACTGCTTGAATCAAGGAAGGTTATGTTTTCTGGTATAAGTAGTAATTTTGAGTTCATGTTGGAATATTCAGTGATCTGGAGTTTAACTTTGGATATACTGTTGAATTAAATACTTTAAAAAAAAATATTATTATAGTTGATAATAGAGATGCTACTGATTCGGAAAAAGACTCTCTCTTGTAAAGATTACACATTATCCTACAAATAAGATTGTTTCAGCTTCTGTTTGTTGATGTGGAGATTTTTCACAAGGGCAAGACCCAAAGCCTTTTTTTGTGGCTGAAAATCATGACATTTTTGTGATGAATTGATGAGTAGGTTCTGGCTTATCTTCTGATATCAGCATCATCATCTGCAGCCACACGGGTTGAAGATTGGATGTCGAATTGGGGGAAAGATGAGTTCACAGAAATGGCTACTGCTTCAATTGGGATGTCCTTCCTCGCTTTTGTTGCCTTTGCTATGAGTTCACTCATCTCTGGTTACACCCTCTGCAACCGCAGCTCCATGTGAACATCACACAATTCCTACTTCTCACAACTTGGCTGTTTATAGAGTTCGCCCTTGCTTCTCTTCTGCCATAATGGAATAGATTAATACGTGTTTGAAACTGATTTGATACAAGGTTTTATTTTCACATCCAAGAACCCAAAAACGTGGAAGCAAGAATTATTTGCATCCAGTCAACACGTGGAACCACATGTACTGTGCTTCCAAACATGTAAAGAAATTATTAATGCCCCAGAGTTTTCACTTTACTGACGGACTTAATGTACATATACAGTTTCAGTAAATTGTTCGTGTTGAAAATGGGTGGTTGTAGAACAGATTTTCCTTGTTTGATTTCCATTCAAATACACCTTTTAAATCGCTCGTTCTTTCATGTTCAGTAGTCACTAGTTATGTTAACCATAGAAAAAGAAGAAATATGAACGGGATATTTGTGGAATTTTTTTGTAAACAAATGATTTAAAATAGTAACAATAATACATTCTACTTTCCCCTGTTTTGTTTCTCTGGAGATTGTTTATTTACGCCTTTCGCCGCTATTACCAGAACATGAAAGGAAGAAAATAAAGAATAGATATTTGGAAATGAGTTATTTTTAGTTCATGAAAAATATGGGAAAGGTTAAATTATTGCTTTAAAAATGAAAATTGTCACGTAAGGATCCAAAAAGTTTAGTTCATAGGTCACTTGTCACGTGGCATATTAGTATATAATATAGTGATCTAATGTGACAGTATTTCTATTTTTTATCAAATTAGTCCTTTAAATAATGACTGGAATTTCCTGGCATGGTGGCTACGAGCATTTGTGCAAGGGTCCGAGGCATTAGTTTAGGGACGATGGGACTGGTCAGAAAGGCAAAAAGCATAGATGAATTTGATAATGTATCAAAAAGGGGAAAAAATGTCACTGGAGAAAAACATCGTCTTATTTTATGTTAAAGATAGATTATATTCACTGGAAAAATTGAATTAGTTCATTTTGATGATTTGTTTGGTTCTAACATCTTGAAAGAACTTGAGACATAAGTTTCCATAATTATGTTTTTCACATGCTTTACCAGGATTCAACTAGGCTTAGTACTCGATCTATTGATTTGAGGATGATTCATGATCTAATTATGTTTTTTAGGAATTTTCTAAATAACAACATTTAAAGCAAGTGCAGATTGAATTTGTAGCGTGGAGGAAGTAATGGCCTGATTTCAATGCAAAAGGTTGAACTATATTTCCTTTTGGGCCTTGGGATTGAACTATATTGAAAAAGGTTGTTGCTCTCCGCCGGCAATTACTGTCACCATTTCCATACTTTTCTCCTACGTCCCCATTTTTTTAAATACCTATTTTCTCCTTTGTAATTTATAATTCATTCAAGCTCCAAAAACTCCATTGTTGTGCTACCCTCCACTGGTACACTTCAGCTTCTGCTTTGAACATTATATTTGGCAAAGAATATTCTTGGAGATCAAAGTTTTGTAAAGGTTGAGCAGTTCATGCTTGTGGCATAACTAAGAATTTTGTGAATTCCTAACTTTTTTTACTACTATAAAGGAGAATAATCAAAATAATGTCCTAACTATACAATGAGGTGTATATATCAAAGATCCCAAAGAGGATCAAGATCTAAAATATAAAAATTAATAGTATTGCTATAGCATGATATATATATATATTGGAATAGGTTGTATAAGATCTTAGGAATTGTTATAAACGTTTTTTGAACACATCCTAATTTAATAAAATTACTTAATGCATTTAATATTGTTTTATTAATAGATAATACATACAAAACCAAGAAATATAAGTTACTTTTTATTTGAGATTGTTAATGTTATATTCATAAAGTTAACTTTTTATATAACTTTTGTCTTAGTGTAAAGTGAATGAGAAAACTTTTAAAAGACTTATAGGGTTGTTTTTTAGAGCAAATATCCTTTTCCAAGTCTTTAGTAAATGCAATTAGTACTCTTAAAGCTTCCAACCTTTTATATCGGCTTAACATTAGTAGGAATGTTAAACCAAAATGTAAAATGTTAGTGGATTTTGTAGAGACATAGAACATGGTGATGGATGTATGAGGAGGTTTGATGGATTGTGCAAGTTGTGATCCATTCCAAGGAGGTATTCAACTTTTGTTAAAGCATGAACAAACATGTTTTTTGTGTATATTTTATCCTTAATAAATATGCTAAAATTGTTTTTGATTGAGCATTTAATTTGCATGGTGTAAGCTACTCATTGGAACTTGAAAATGATGCTTCAAAGTAGTATAAGAGACTTGTGTAACTGTTGAGATGCACTGAACAATGTCTTAACCTTACAACATAATGAAATTAAAGCATAATTTGATAAAAGCCTTCATATTGGGAGACAAATGTTTAACATCACCTTATATAAAAAATTGTCAGGGTTGGTCTCAAAATAAGTTTTGAGTTAAATATTTTAAGAGCATGATTGGGTTAGATATTTTGGAGTTGACAACTAACATTGTGGTTTCATACTTAAATTTACTCATACTCTACCATGTGCATATAAATTAGTTAGATATAAACTTTGCACTATACCACTCACTATAGTAAGTGCATGCTATACAAATTATGCTTAGCTTCTCTTATATGTTATCAAGTGAGTTAGCATCTACAATATGAATTCTAGGTTGCTTTAAATCATTTTAAGGAGGTTAACAGTTGGTAAAGTCACAATAAAAATTAAGATGCATGAAATTGCATATCCAGATATAACATCAATGTATGGACGAGTGGACAAGGTCCAAATCAAAAGATCATAAAAACCTTTAAGCTAATAAATTTGCAAAACTTACACAATGTGAACCATAATATTTTGAGCATGTGGATACTATACATTCTATGCATGACAACTCTTCTACTTGGAAGTCAAGCAAGGAGAGAGAAAAAACTAAGGTGACCATGGACATTAAATAAGTGCTCATGTTGAATCAGTTTCACATTGGTTTTCATCCATCTATAGTTGATGTTATTGATGTGAAGGTTGATAGTCATTTTGGTTATCATTCAATTGTTGTATTGTTAGGCATAGGTGAAGACTAATGGTCATTCGTGAGAATGCACTTTTCTTAAAGAAATGGGAGGTTATAAATTAGTGGATTAACTAAAAAGGTCATTACTCATTGATGATATGTTAAAGGTAAGTATTGTGTAAGTCAATAACTTGATCCTTTCGCTTTGAAGACAACAATAATTACAAGTGTTCATCTTTACTAGCTAGTGTAGATCAATGAATGACTTTATACATGTTATGCAATTGTATGTATATATAATATTTTAACACTATGTTTATCATTGAAGCAAAACATGACAATATTCCATTAAGAAGTAAACCTTTTATAATGTTAATCTACATCGCATCATTTATCTTAAATGTCTATATGGTACACATATTGTTCAAGTATGATGTAATTTATCTTGTCATTCTTTTTGTATTGAAAACATTACAAGTATTACTTATTTGGATCTTTTTGAATATTGTGTAGGTCAAATTGAAATATGGTTGTTTCATACCTATTATAGACATTCTTTGGTCTACCTATTGTTATATGGGGTCATCATTCTATGTTAATCTAATGCAAATTTTTTCACAATTATTAGGGATTGAACATTATTATGTTAGTCTTATAGATAATTAAAATTGAAATAAAAAACAGATTGTCGACAAATATTGTAAACAAGATATGTGGCTTTTGTCAAGTCCATAAGCAGGTGGTCTACAAAGTGAAACCACAAGTCATCCAAATGAGTCATTGATCCCCTTCCAATGTAGATGAGATCAAGGGATGGTCTACATATTCTCGTATTGGTGCAAGACCCAGTTTGACAGATGTTTATAAGTTCTTAGGCATACATAACTAGAGAACATGGAGATTCACTCAAATAGTCTTTTGTCGTAAGCTTTTCATATAAACTCCAATTAATTGCACTATGAGTCAAACCATTAAGTTGGAACCATGCTACTTCAAGCATACAAATAGCTCATCCTACAACATATCTGTTAGCATAGGATTTGTCCTTATCATAAATGGGATTAAAATACCTAAGATTGACGCTAAAGAAATTTTCGTTCATCTACATATGTTATAATATGAAAACAAAGCTTTTTCCAATATAATATAAAACAAATTTAAGCAATGTAAAAAGTTAAATTAATAATATGTAAAAGCATGACATAATTTACCAATTGCTTTGTTTGTGCAAAGCTACCATATACAAGTTACTCATGTACTTGGGTGAATGTGGTTGCTCCCCATGCATATCCTCTGCACAATCAAAGATCATTAAAGAGTCATAGATACAACACATTCACTAATGCGCACTCTTCTCTACAAAGATTAAACAAATAAGTCCTAGAAACACAAGTTCATCTATGGCGGGAATTATAATCCTTACAAACATTGCACTATCAAGTAATTTTGACATGTCCACCATGACATTGCCCGGTCTATACCAGGAATTGTCATTCTCCATGCTTACTAGTTCTACCAACATCATTGTAGCTATCATCACATCCATATTGATGTACATGTAGAACTATCTCACTATAGGAATATAAAGGAATGTGCACACATCATCTAGTGTGATGGTCATCTCACCAACAGATAGATAAAAGTTTGTTAGTCTCTATATGCCACCTCTCCATAAATGCAACCACTAACCCATTGTATGTTGTCTCATAATTAATGTCGTACAGGGCCAACAAGCCATATTTCTTCACCACAACCTAAATCTACTTATATGGGACCACACATTTATTTAACTTCTATTTGTGGCACACCAACTTTAACTCCTGACGATCTTAGAAAAACAATACTTGATATCAATGCACAAAAACTCATTTCTTAGCTCATAATAAACATGACAATTAAATAAATTTCATTTCATATCATTGTCTCACAAAGTCCTAGCAATGTGATAAATGTAGCTTGTCAACATGGATGTATCTACTAGTGCTCTAGAAATCCTTTATCATGTACTATTCCATAAGTAAGTGCATTCTCTACAAGCATGACAACATTAGAACCACCCATATTAGAGGGTCTAATGCAATCTTTCCTAGGAATGAAGGTCATAGGTTTCTAACACTCACTGGGTTGAGAGGCACCATTCCTTGTTCTAGTCATATTTGTCCAAATTAAAACTAAACCTACAACATAATATAAAAACAAAATAAAACAATATAGTATAAGATAAAAGTAATATCAAGTATCATTCTAAATTGTACAATCCAGAATGTATTTCTTGTATTCTAGAATGCATAATCCATAATGCATTTCCTATATTGTAGATTTGTAATCTATAATGCATTTCTAGATCTAAAAGTATGTTTAGGATTGTACAATTTAGAATACATTTATAGATTCCTAAATATATTCTAAATTATACAAATTGAATTACACTTCCAGATTCAGAAATGTATTTTAAATTGTATAATCTAAAATGCATTTTCGGATAAAAAATGTATTTAGAATTATACCATCTAAAATATAATACCTATTAAAAAGTGTTCAAATTGAAAAACCTATAACAATATCATAGATTATATAACTAAAAATTTTATAAATCAAAATAAAAAAGAGAAAAAAAAAACTCAGACTAAAATCGATTAGAACAAGAAAATGCAATATAGGTGTATAAAAATAGAGAAAAATTGATAGAAAATCATCAAACCACATCTTTTCAAATAAAGGCCTAAAGCCCTAACCAAGAGCATGCATGAAGATGGGCTTCCACTGACCTTAGTAGGCCCAAGACCACCCTTCAAGAGATCAACTCTAGTGAATAATAATTGTATGGAGCAAAATAGGAATAACAAGGCTCCTAACCGAGCTTAGTAGTTTAGGATATTTTGAACCTTGCATTTGGACCAAGTAGTGTAGGGTTTTCGGCTTGTATTTGGGTCTTAGGTGTAGATAGTAGAATAGAGTTATAGTAAGCAAGTTAAGGTCTAATTGGACTTCCTAAAACGTTCAAGGCAAGGGAAGGAATATCTAAGCCCCACATAGAACTCAGAGTTTGTGGATGAGTAAATTAAAATTTGAATCTCTCTCGCTTTTCGCTTTGAATTTTCGGACACCCTCATCTATAAATAGGAATTTCTACCTCTTGTAATTCACTTTAAGATTTAATAAAGAAATGTTGTCCAACTTTGACCATTCTAATTTATCTTTGAAGTCTTTTCTAAAATAATCTCTTAATTTTAAATTATCTAGACTCCTTTATAGAACAAGTGGTTGCACATGATCATGCTTTCACAACTCAGGAAATTGTTTCTCTATCATTTGGTATATATAAAATAGCGATATTTGATCTTTTAACAGAATCCATCAAATTACATAAAGAAATCATGGTGATTCTAACTAGTTTTTGTTGGATCCCCTCTCATTTGCGATTTCAGGATATGTATTTTATATTCTAGACTGGGTGGGAGGTTTAATGAGATGAAAGAAGAAATACCAAAAAAAAATTAAATCTCACCTTTAATTTGGAAAAATAAATCATTTTAGAATATCTTTTCCGAAGGAGCGAAACTATTATTGAAATTAAGGTCTTTTCCCTCACCTGCCGCACTCTTACCTTAATAATTTCGATCATAAAATATTTTTTATTATATTTTAAATTATAATTGATTTTAATCTATTAATAATAAGATTATTGTTTTATTTTATGATAGTTTAATAAGTTACTTGGTGTGATCGATGGGGACAAATGTACTAATTTTTTATTTTATGAGCTAAAGAGTATTATTAACTTTATATATTTAGGATGTTTTTAAATAAATCTGAACAAAATGTTATGATGATTCAATTTTTTTAGAAATTTCTCTTAACTTTTTGTAAAAGAAATATTAAAATTGCTTTTGAAATCATTTTTTCAAATAAATATCTAATTATCATAAATTTTTTAATATATTCACAAGTTAGTATATATATATATATATATATATATATATATATATGTGTGTGTGTGTGTGTTATTATAAAATACAAACAAAAATATTAAGAATGAAGAGGAAGACCAAAGAAAAAAAAGGTGTGAGAGCAAGCTTATCAATAAAAGGTTGGTTACCATAAATAATAATTTGTATTTAGTCAAATTATTATGTGCTAGAACCACAGCATAGACAGTGTTTATCTCCCAAAATTGTTGGTTTTAATGAAAACGAAAGTATTATAGTTTGAACAAGTATAACATATTGCTTTATATATATATATATATTATTATGTTAGTTAGTATTTCTATATAATAATATCTATTTCTTACTAGTATTAAATACTTACCCTAATAATTTCTATCATGTCACATTCTTTCCATGAAAGAAAATAATTTATTTATTTATGGAAACAAATTGCTTACATCTAGTTATTATATTTCAACTAAACCCTTCTGCTAAGTTTTTAGAAGCTTTGTCTTAACAAAATTTGAGTGATTTCGGTTAAATTGTTTATCCTATGACAATTTTTTTGAATATTTTTAAAACTTTCTCTTCATCAATCAAAAGTTGTTGTATTATAAGAAATACTTGGATGACAATCTCATATTAATATTGTTGGTTAGTTAAGAGTGTATCATTCTCATGTTATGAGTTGGGATGGGTAATAAAAAAATACTTATTTTTTAGTGTATGTTGGATAAGGGTAAAAATGTTAAAGAATATATAGTTTATGATATTTTGGACAAATAAAATTTATAATTAATTAACACTTATTTTTCTTTTCTAGCTAGATTCTCGTATAATAATTGTATTTCTTTTTACTAAAGTCTATTTATGAGACATAAACCTATCCATATTACTTTATTAAAAAAATAAAATTAAATACATTTAATAATTTATAAATATAAACATGTTAAATGCTTATTATATTAGGAAAGTGAGAGAAACTATAGAATGATATAGGATTAGAGAAATTAATGCTTATAACAAGATACTTTCTAATATATTTTTCTGAATATATTCTATTCAAAATTGCAAATTCGTGTTTTGATTAATGATATTCAATCATGGTATTGCAATATTTAGTAAATTTAATCAATAATAGAAGAATATATGTGAAAGATTCTCTTATCCCTTTTTTTTTTCTTGTCCAAGAACAAAATGTGGAGAGTGCAGAGGATTGAGGAGGATTTATCAGTACTAAGTCTTAAGTGGAATATGTGTTCTATGAGTTTTTTTTTTCAATTAATTTCTAATCCACATATTTAAGGACGATTCAAAAATTTGAGAGACCTAAAATAAATTTAAAATGTATTATAATTTCACTTAAAATTTATTTTTTAAGTTTTGTATGATATAAAATAATCTATTAAATTGTTGTAATTAATTTTTTTAATATTTTTTTAATACATAATAAAGTCAATCATTTTAATTTTTTTAAACATTGTTGATCTTAAATAAGTTTTTATTATCTTTAATTTTGAAAAACTTCTTGGAAGCACTTGATACAAGAATTTTAATATCATTCTATAAAATATATATCCATTTGGAAAATAATTTATTTATTTTATATAATTAAGAATGTCAATTGGTTTATCTTATTTATTTTTCTTATTTTTTTTATAAATTTATAAATAATTCTTTATTGTGATACAATTAAAGTCTCAATTCTTCTCTGCATTTGGAGTTTTGAATAGTCTAATTCATATTTTATAGTTGACATATCTATATATTTTTATATGAAATAAAATTATAATATATAAAACACTACTAAAGATAAGTATATAAAAAATAATATTTTAAAGATCAATCACGTAATTGATAAAGATTTGGATAGAAGCTTAATAATATATATATATATATATATATATATATAATTTATACAATGAAAATATTACGATATTAGATTTAAGATTACTAAACTAACATTTTTTTAATAGAAAAGACAATTATAATTTGGTAAAAGAAGATACAACAAATATCTATAAAAGACAAATTAAGTGAATAACACTACAATTTTTTTTAATTTTTAACTTTTAACCTTTTTACTTGATAGAAAAGAAGAAGATAGAAATTATAATTGAGTAGTAAGAAAATAGAGATAAAAAAAAACTTTGAAACTTCTTTAACTATTAGTAACCAATCTTTTTTTCGTAAACAAAATTATAATTTATTGAAAAATGTTGTTAGTTCATTAAATACAATTTTTAGTACTAACAAAAATTAATAGTCACTCATAATATTTTAATTAAATTTTTTAGAGCTCTTTTTTAAGAGAATGAAAACAAAAACTTTACCTGTTTGGTCCTTAAGTTGACCCGCACCAACCATACCTAAGGAAAAATCTTATATTATATTATCTATATAACAATTATAAAATATGTTAAAACATTTTTATCATTCTTATTAGTAGCTTTTTTTGATAAATTTAGAGTCTTATTTGACCATTAATGAGATGTTTATCACAATTTTCTTCTCTCAAGTTGTTGGGGTCATCTCCTCAATTAAATGTAGGCTTTAATTGCTTATACTTTACTTAATTATGTTGAAGGTTTTATGAATTTCAAAAGGCAAAAAATATCATATTATTTAATTCAATATCTTTTAAAGAATTTATATATAAACATAGTCACAATCTATATTATCTACTTTGAAAATATAAGGAATGCGTTGATATATAAAAATATTTATCTTCGAAATGCACAAAAACTACATCAACATATAAATAAAACCTATCATGTTTTATTATGAATTGTTATAATAAAATATAAAGTCAGGTAACTTAATGGTATGATTTAAAATTCCTATACGTGTGTGTTATGTGGCTGAAGTTTTAGATTTTTTTTTGAAGTTACTTACTAATCGTATTCTTTGAAATAATTGTGGTTGTGAAAACTATCAAACTCTCAAATTACCAATTTTTGAGACTTTTCATTGATTGAAATTTGTTGCAATTATCTAAAAAAAATTGAAGATTATGGTTTTACTTAAAATTTAACTTTCATTTGTTGTTGTTTTTCACTCTTCTTAGTATTTTGGTGCATAGATTCAGAAGTTATCAGATAAACTGAGACATTAAGAATGAACATGTTTGGTGAAATTGATGTAGAGTGTTCATATCTCAATCTATCAACAGCACAATGCTCTTTCTTTGCCAGTTTATATATAGCTGGAAACTTGTGGGGTTTTGTCCCCTCATTCATTGCCCAATCCACATGCAATAGACAACAATAGCAACTTAGATCACCACTAAAAGGTTTTGAATGATTTGTTTTAAAAAAATAAAGTAAAAATAAAAAATGAGATCAAAGTTCATTTAATTTGAAAATCTTATGAAAAAAACCTTTTATTAAGAAAAATAGTTCTATACAAATATTTAAACTTGGAAATATTTAATAATTACTACACTCATTTAAAAAGAGGATAATCTCAAACTATAGTTGTTTAAATTTGTAATATCTCTCAAAGTATTTAATAATCCCTTTAAAGAATAATTGAAAAAAATATAACAATTTAATTTTGATTTGATAGATTATCAAACTGTCCCAAAAGTGTCTTAAAAAGTTATGTCTAAATTATTTATTTTAACTTTATAACGTATATAATGTAAATATCTAGGAACTTCAAAGAAGATTAAGAACTTGTCACATTTAAGTTAATTTCATTATTAACATGACTTTTATCAAATGTTTAAAATAAACAAAAATAATAATGACAAAAAAACTTGAAAATAAATAGAAAATGAAAAACAAGTTTGATATCAACATTATCAACAAGATAATCCCAAAAAATAAAAATAAAAATAAAGTGTAACGAAAATAAGATTTGAAAAAGATAACATACTATAGAGGAAAAGGAAGTATCAATGCAATTAAATCAATCTTATTTATACGCGAATGATGTTTTTTAACTTTTATAATGAAAGATGGAATATTTATTTACTGAGAAAGCACGCAGAAGAACTCTTTCTTAACTCACGTTTTGAAAAGAAAAAAACATAGAAATTCTCATTTGCAACAAGGCCAAAAACATAAGATAAGATATATAGTAGTAATTGATGGGTATGATCTGATAAAATTGAATTTATGACAGTTTTTTCTCCTCTTCATTTTGTTTGTCTTTTATTTAATTTTGAAGTGAATCAAAGTCGTAGGTTATACTCTTGTTTTCTGAATCAGTTATAATTAAGTTTGTACAGCAAAGTCATGTTCTGAGTTTGTCAAAGGCCCTACGCACATGCATGCATAGAATGAAATCACACTCATATAACACTCATTGCCAACATCTGTTGCTGCAATCAAAAACTTGAACAAATTGTTTACATCCAAAACATGACACATATAAAGTGCATGGCAACCGGTGGTGATGCATGTTAACCAACAATTAATATATATTTGAAATTGATATTTTATTAATATAATTAATATAATAAAAATAATTATAAATGATTACTCTTTTTTAAATTTTAATTCATCAATAAAATTATAATAAATTTTTAGTTATTTATTTTTTAATGTAAATATTGTCTTCTAATAAATTTATCTTTCTTTTATTGTTTAATCTTGTTTTAACAATTTTTATTAAAGAAAATGTTTTTTGTGTTGTAAATGTAAAATGACGAAGAGTTAAAATAAGATTAGTAACACAAAATGAAAAATAAGATTAATTAAGTAAAATATATATATATTTTTTAATTAAAATATAAAAAATAAATTATAAAATATATAATTAAATATTGAGAGATATAAGTTATAAAAAATTTAAGATTTTATTATGTTATTGAAAAAATTTCATATAAAAATATTTTAAAAATTAAAAACACTTACATTACTTAAATGTTAAGAAGATATATTCATATATTTATAAAAAAACAGTAAACATTTATTTTCATGAAAAATGTTACAATATAAAAATATTTCACTATCAATGACAAGAGAAAATTATTTTATCTTTATTTTTTTAAAAATTAAATAGAACAAATTAACCATAAATATGAACAAAGTATCTATATATTGAAGAAAGGATAAATTGAATACATAGGTAAGTGCAAAAATATAAAAAAAAATACTTTAATCTTCTTCTCTTAAATATTTTTTTATTTTTTTATTCTTTTGCACGATTAATTTTATGCTTTAATATTTATTAACATTAAATGATATATATATATAATAAAACTCTCTTAATTTAATTATCATTTATGTATATATACTTAATTCTAATCGTACTCTTTAAAAATACTATTCATGATGACAATACAATAATAGAAAAAAACTTAATGATGATAATGGGCAAGGAGAAGAAAGATCAATTCACTAATCTAGGAATACTTTAACGATAAAAGCCACAATTCCAAATGTAATAAACAATAAATAATAAAAATACTAAATAAAAATGGTCTTTCTAAATAAGTTTCTTCGTAAACACTTATAAAAGAGAAAAAATAAGAAAAATATTTTTTTATATAAAATTAATTTTTTTTATAAATTAATTTGTATAACTTTATTAATATAGTTTCTTTGAATTTTTATCTGGAACTTATGTATAAACTAATTTTTATTTAAAAGTTTATTTCATTTTTCCTTCTTATTGTTTTTTCATATAGAAGCTTGATAGGAAATGAGAAGTGTTTCTCCATGAGAACTTATAGGAGAAAAATAAGGAAACAAATTATATTTGTTTTTGCATAAGATAAAATTAATTAATACATGAATTACTTTATAAAAGCTCTCTCATAATTTGTCTATATATTTATTTGGCTTAATTGAACTTTAAGTTCTTAATAAATTTAGATGTTTTTAATTGAGTCTTGTTAAAATTTTGTGTTTTATAAGATATTTAAAATATTTAAATATTTTAATTGAGTTTATTTAGATTTTATTGTTAAATGAATGACCTAGTTATTGTGTTGTCGTGAATTGTCTTTTATATAAAAAGTAAAAAGTAACTTAAATTAAGTTTTAAATTTCACTTAAATTTAACATTTTTAATTGATTATTAATATTTTTTTTATTCTATTTGATATCTAAATTTTTTATTTTCAATTAAATTTTTATTATTATTATTAAATAATTATTATTATTTAATTGTGAAATTTTTTAAAATAAATTTAAAAATTATTAACAAATTATGGATATTCATATAATTTATATTATTTACAATTTTATTGTTAAATAAAAAATTAATAAAAAATTAATAAATAATTAAATAATAATATTATAATAACTTTTTATAATAATTGATGGTATAAACACTTTATATGACACGTAAAATCAAAATATTTTGAAATAATTTTTCACTTTTTCAAGTTGTATTACCATCTTGACTTCTTTTACTTTTTTGAATTTGAATTAATATTTTTTAAAAAAGAAATATTTAAAAACAAGTTAATAACACATTAAAAATAAGAAAATAATAATACTTTTTACAATTTAATTCTCTTCGCTTACCATTTAGACAAGTTTAGATCTAAGACATAAAATAAAAGTTAGAAAATACTGTAAAAAAATGTTAAAAAATTAATATACTGAAATAACACAAGTCAATTATCACAATTGAAGAAGGTATTAAAAAATTATGTAGCTTTTTTAGTAATTTTAAATAATAAATTTTAAGTTATTTAATCAGTTTTACATTTTTTTCTCGACCACAATATTATTTTTATTATTTACAAAATTTTAAAATATCAATTCAAATTTTAACATTTTAATTACTTAATATATATATACATAATTTTACACTTTTTACATTTTATTATTTACGAAATCTGTCATTATAAAAATTATTATTTTCTTATTTTTAATGTGTTATTAACTTCCTTTTTAATCTTTTTAGAAAATATCAATTGAAATAAAAGAAATGAAGGTGGTAATACAATAGGAAAAAGTGCAAAATTATTCAAAAATATTTTGGTTTTATCTGTTTTAAAATAAGTGTTTATACTAGTAATTATTATGAAGAATTATTATAATATTTTTATTTAATTATTTATTAATATATTATTTAATATTAAAATTTTAAATAATATAAATTATATGACAATCCATAATTTTATAAAAATATAAAATAATTTGACTTTTTAATAATTAAATATTTTAATAACTTTATTAATAAATTTGTTAATAGTTTTAAAATTTATTTTAAAATATTTCACAATTAAATAATAATAATAATTATTTAATAATAATAAAAAGTCAAAAAATAAATTTTTTTATACTTAATAGAACAATTTTTTTTAATAGAAACTCGTTTAAAAATATTTAATTTATAAAAAACTTAAAACATAATTTAAGTTAGTTTTTATTTTCTAAATGGAGATACGTTAACAATAATGGGATAAAGTAACACTCGTATCAGCCATTTAACAATAAAGTCTAACTGCACATATTCAATTAAAAAATTTAAATATTTTGAATATTCAATAGAATGAAAATTTTTAATAGGAACTCAATTAAAAACACCTCAATTTATTAGGGACTTAAAACTTAATTAAGCCTTCTTATTTTTAATTTATGCTTATGAACCAATTTTATTTTATATAAAAAAATTCTTTTTTTTACTTTTGTTAGAAAAACATTTATGAAAAAATTTGACAAATTCATTGATAAACCATTTTAGTCGGCTTATGCACATCAAATAAGATTTTACAACTATTAAAATTTATGAAAAATAATGGTTTAATTCTCTAATTTGTCTCCTTAGTTCATTATGTATTATTGAACTATAGAACTATTTGTAACCACAAAAAAAATTATATAAATTTCTAAACACTCATGTTTCAATTAGCTAATAGGAATTGATCCACCATATTCAATTTAAATCTAGACTTTTCTTTATAGAGGTTGTGAGATTGCATAGTCTATTCAAAACCATAGTGTCTCATGTGATGTTAAATTCTTAAGTCATTTATGAAGAGCTCTTTGAGAAAGACTAGGAACTAAAATCTTATTTTCTACTATTTGTCAACCTCAAACTGATGAGCAAACAAAAGTAGTGAACAAATTCCTATCCACATTATTGAGGATAATTCTAACATGCAAGAAGAAGTCTTAGGATGAGTATCTTCCTCAAATAAGATTTGCTTATAATTGAATAATTCATAAAACTAACAATTTGTTTTTTAGGTTGTGTACTGTTTTAACCCTATCATTCGTCTTGATTTAATTTCGCTTCCACATGCAAATTCTTTATTGCACAAAGAAGAAGTATCTAAATTTGAGTTTATCAAGAAGAATTACGAGAAGGTGAAAAACCATATTGAAAAACAAACTCAAAGAGATGTTAAATACAACAAAGAGAGAAAGAAACTTTCTTTTAAAGATGGATATTGAGTTTGACTTCATTGAGAAAAGAGAGGTTTCCTTCTCAAAGACATTCAAAAATTAATCCGAGAAGAGATGGTCTATTCCAAGTTCTCAAAAGAATAAATGATAATGTATATATAGACCAGATTTTCCTATTGAATATGGTGTTAGCCCTACCTTTAATATGTATGATTTATCTACCTATGGAAGGGCTGCCATTTTGAGGATGATTTAAATCTTATGACATATCCTTCTTAAGAGGGAGGGTCATATGGAGGAACATCCATAAAAGAAAATGTTGTGCCTCTAACTAGGTTTGTGATTAATAGGATTGAAGAAGTGAAAGCTCATTGAAAAATACTTTACTTGTTTGGAAAGTAGAATATTGTTAGACTTGAAAGCACATGTTTGAAGTTAAAGAAGATGAAGGCACATGTTTGAAGTTAAAGAAGATGAAGACACATGTTTGAAGTTAAAGAAGATGAAGGCACATGTTTTAAAGGATGAAGATGATGAACATTATATAAGCACTTTGTATTGAGTGTTAATGCTTTCATTGTTTGTGTTTGTGAGTCTTTTACAACTAGGTAAGTCATTTGGTTATTTAGCTGAGCACATCTTAAACATAATTTTCTTGAAGAGCTCAAACTAATCATGTTGTTTTTCAAAAGATCATTATGTGTTAAAATGTTTTCACTTTGTTTCAATCGATTACATTTTTCATAATTGAATGAAATGTTCTTTAATGTAACGACCCAAGAAATCATTACTATTGTCATATTCAATGTGCAAATGTAACTTGCATTAACTGATTATAAAAAATATTATATATATATGATTTGTATTCAATACAAAAGAAAATCTCTACTAGGACAAAATTCTATTATGAGATATAAAAACATATATAAATATATGCATATAACTGCTACTTCATCTTCCAATATAGTTTTGGGACTCAGAAGCATCTCTCTCACCTATTAAAATATCTACTCCCGTGTAGTAAAACACGATCATCACAGGCCAAACAATCGGCAATTGCAGGGTAAGCTAATAATTCAAAAATATAACAACACAAAATAATAGTATTCATGTAATATCTATCATCACATCATTCTCATGCACATTTATCATAAAACATACTTAAATGCTCTGAAATCTAATGCATCTTTAATAATTGAAAAGTAACAACACAAATCATGTAATACACATAGCCACAACATTCTCATGCACATTCAAAATGTTCTAAAAAGAAAACATCTTCCGGAAGACACGTCTACTATACTCGAACTCAGAGACTAACACCTCTGGGTCACATTGTGGTCGGCTACTGTACCGGCACAATAACACTCTGACCACCCTACCCACAAGGTAGGACTACTGTCAACCCTACTCTGGCCCTGGCCTACCTCAATGTAGCCTCAGAGCAGGTCTTCATCATCCCCCCATCAACTCCTCACCACCTGGCATCTTAGTCTACGTGACCAGGACTACCAATGGAACCTAGGATCTCATTGAATCCGCTCTAGCATAGGTCACCACCTAAAATGCAAGTTGTACCTCCCCGGGTACCAAACATATCATCAACACACATCAGTAGATTATGGGCACCAACCCCAGGCTCTACTCGGCCTCACATAAAGTTGTACCTCCCCGGGTATCAACACAAATCGGTAGATTATGGGCACCAACCCCAGGCTCTACTCGGCCTCACATAAAGTTGTACCTCCCCGGGTATCAACACATATCAGTAGATTATGGGCACCAACTCCAGGCTCTACTTGGCCTCACATAAACTTGTACCTCCCCGGGTATCAACACATATCGATAGATTACGGGCACCAACCCCAGGCTCTATTCGGCCTCACACAAAAACATCATAGGTCATACATAACCAATCAATTTTTCTCAATTTTATTTAGAGATAATAATCTAAATTTATAAACAAGAATAGGATCGAGACCAAAACCCTCCAGGGAAAGAAACTTTCCTTTCTACCCCTCAAACAAATTTTCCATTCCACTAATTGTCAACAAACATCCAAATATCAACTTAAACATCATAAACAATACAAAAACAAGGTTTTTCACACATTACACTCAATACAACAATAATATACAAAACATACTAATTATATATATATCTATATAACATAAATTTTCTTAATATCAATTTATATATTTTTGAACATTAACTTCCCTAACCTGGATTTTTGTTTGTTCCTTGCTCAGATAGAAAAATTGCAATCTTAATCCTTAGCTCATCTTTTATCTCAAAATCCTGGATAACATCTCCCCATAAAGAGAATTCATTGAGAAAAATCTTCAAAAACCATAAACTTTCCAAAAGAAAATTCTTAAGAATAAACGAACCTAGACTTACCCGTTCACAAAACTGATTGGGTGGAACTCCTCTTTACATTATTAGCCTCCTATTGCTTCTTCTGGATCTAGAGACTGTTAGGGTTTCAATATCTAAGCCTTAGAGAGAGTGTAGAGAGAGAATAGAGGTAGAGAGAATAGAAAGAATAGAGGTAGAGAGAATAGAGGTATGTGAAAACAAACTACCTAACTAGCCCCTTTTTATTTGATATTGTATTATCTTTATAATCTGATATCTTTATAATATAATATATAATATCTTTAAAATCTCATATCTGTATAATCAAATATCTCTATAATCCAATATCTTTATAATCTAATATTTTTATAACTGAATATTTTTATAACTGAACATAATATCTTTATGATCTAATATCCTTATAAGTAAATATCTTTATAATCTAATATTTTTATAATTGAATATCTTTATAATATAATATCTTTATGATCTAATATTTTTATAACCAAATATCTTTATAATCTAATATTTTTATAACCAAATATCTTTATAATCTAATATTTTTATAACCAAATATCTTTATAATCTAATATCTTTATAACTTAATATCTTTATAACTCAATATCCTTATAACAAAATATCTTTGTAATCCAATATTTTTATATTCTAATATCTTTATATTCTAAAATATTGGAGTGTTACATTTAACATGTTTTACAATGGAAATTGATTATGGTTTTTATTAATAGGTTAAAACAAAGAGTACTTTTAAAGAGTTTTCAGAATTTCTTTAATTTAATCGATTACATCTTGATTTAATTGATTAAAGTGTTCTTGAGGTTTTGCAAAATTGGAATAACAACAATTTAATTGATTATCGACTTTTATAATTGATTAAAATAGAGACCAAAATTCATTGAAAAACACATAATGATCAAATTAATCGATTATATGTTGTTTTAATCAATTAGAAGCATTGCAACTAATTTTACGAAATTGCTTATAAATTGAATGCATGTTTATTTTGTTACAACAAATTTTAAATCATTTCAAGCCTTCAATTAAGAGTGTCTTTCAGCATTTAAACTTTCATCAAGAGCTTTTCAAGAATTACTTAAGATTTTCAAATATTTCTTGACTACTACAAAAGAGTTGTGTTGCTTATGTTGAGTAATCATTTGGTTGTGCTTTTGTTGTAGTATATTCTTTCCTTATCTTTTATTTCTGGTTAGGGATTGTTCCCTAATATAGTCTTGATCTGTCAATAGTTGTTTGCTACCTTCATATCCTTCTATTCTTGGTTGAAGGGTTTTTTTTGTGATATCCTTTTGCAACAAGTCTAGAAGTTGATTATGTTATATCCTTCTTTTTTGTAAGGAAGTTGATTGCTTATTTTTCTTTCTTAAATATATTTGCTTGTGAGTTTTCTTGTATGGATATTTTCCAAGTTAGTGGAACCAACTATTTAAGGGTTGAATAGTTGAGACGAGATGTAGGATTAATTGTGATCTCAACCAATATAAACACTTGTGTAAAGTTTTCTTCTTCCCTATCTTTCTTTACTTTTAGCTTTTTGTATTTGGGTTTCCCATTAACTCTTATTCATATTAATTCAACTTAGAAGTGTAATAATATTTTTCAAAAATTTATACAAGGTTTTGAAAAGAAAAGGTTTTTCAAAAACTTTTTAAGAACCAATTCACCCCCTTTTGGTTTAGTTAAGTCATATCTCTTTTCTTTCTAACCAATATTAAAACTTATTCTTGTTTTTAGATTTGTAATTATTTGTATGTGTGAAAATTGCTTGTATTGTTTTAGACATGTAAATAAATTTGAGAAACAAAATAGGCCAACTATAGGCCTCAAATTGGACCAACAAAACAATAATAAGTGTCCTAAAGCATGAAAGAAGAGCTTCATGCAAAAGTCTAACATTGTTTAAATAAGTTCCTAGAGGAGCTAATAACTTCAATCCATGGAAAGCTTCAAATGGAAGTCCTACACTATTTGAAATAGGCGCTTATGAGAATAGTATAAGATAAACTTGCTTGTATTGTTTTGGACATGTAAATAAATTTGAGAAACAAAATAGGCCAACTATAGGCCTCAAATTGGACCAACAAAACAATAATAGGCGTCCTAAAGCATGAAATGAAAGAAGAGCTTTATGCAAAAGTCTAACATTGCTAGAATAAGTGCCTGAAGGAGCTAAGAACTTCAATCCATGGAAAACTTCAAATGGAGTCCTGCACTGTTTGAAATAGGCGCCTATGAGAATAGTAGAAGAGAAACTTCATTTGCATTTGATTAGCCTTATATTTACATTTCATTTAAGTAGCTTAAGATTCTCTTGTAAGCTACATTTACATAGCATTTTTATTTGAATTTCATTTAGGCTAGAGTACAAGAGAAGTTATTCAACTCTATTAATAGCTTTTTCTTACCACTCTTCATCATTTTTGAATTCTACAAGAAGTGATGTTGCTCTAGAAAATCTCTTTCTCTATCAAAGGTCATAAAAGGAGAAAATTCTCCTTTAAGTTTCTTCTACAAAGAATCTTCATTGGGAAGTTGAGGAAGCTTCCCTTGAAGAAATTGAAGAACCTAAACTCTTCTCTATTTTCATGGAAATGTTGTTGCATTCTTTATGTTTTCTCCATGAAAATGCAACTCTCCTCCTTGAACAACAAAAACCTACTTCATCACAAAAGTAAAACAACTTCCCATTTGGAAGAAGTAATTACTTGGAGCGATGTAACAACTTTTAAGTTTGAGTTAAATGCATAGACCAGTTAATATAAGTCTCCCTCGGAGAAGGTAGAACCTATCAACTCAAGAAGGATTTGAAGGAGTCAAACTTCATAGAGGATCATAGAAGCTCGCAACCAACACACGAAGAAGAACAAAACAAGTTTAAATGAAAAGAAAAGGATTAAAGAAGAAGTATGGATAGAACACGCCTTACTAGATGAACACCCAAAGATAAGTACATTGAAGATTCAAAACTTGAATAATATCTCTCATATAAGAACCCATGCAAAAAAAATTTATACTCTTAAGAGACTAAAAGACTTTTACAAGTCTATTTGTATTCAATATTCAACTGTAATTGTACAAGAGGAGTAACCCATATTTGGATAAGCCATTCAATAGATGTGTGCTTGGATTGAATTGTACTTTATGATAATCTATTTTTTTAAACTTGAATTAGGTTCTTATACCCAAATTGAATAATATTAGTTATTGCATAGAATTTCTATCTTATGGGTCTTAACTAATGCTTTTTAGACTTATTTGAATCCTTACAATGCTTGATCTGAGTTCAGAACAAATTTTGGGTAAGTCTGTAGAATTGCTGACTCTACAAAATTTGCTTAGCAAATTCAAATTCGCTCAACGAATCTCAACCTAAGAGTCAAAGTTTGTTATAAGACCAAATTTGTTCAGCAAATGTAAATTTGCCTAACGAATATAAGGTAAATTAGATTAGAAAATAAATTTTCTCAACTAATAAAAACCATATTTCTAGGAATTGTACCAAGATTAAATTCGCTCAACAAATTTAGAATCACTTAAGAGATTATGATCATTCATCCAATGATTTTGAACTTATTTGGAAAAATGAAACTAAAGAATATTTAGGACAATTTCTATATTAAATTCAGTTAGCAAATTAGCTATATTATGATTGTACATGTTTGACTTAACTACTAGGGATGACAATGGGGTGAGGCAGGACGAGTTTCACTTTTTCATGTTCATCCTTGCAGTAAAAATTCATCTTCATTCCCATACTTGACGAATATGAAATTTTTGTCCCCTTCACATCCCCATCGATATGAATAATCCTTGTCAGGTAACAGGTATAATCGTACTCATCCCTTACAATTCCAAATTTTAATTAAATAATTTTTTACAAAAAAATGAAAATCATAACAAAGGAAACATGATATTATAAATGATTCAATGTCAAAATGATACACATATTCCTTTCTCCCATGAAAAATAGCAATAAAGAAATTATAATTGCATAAATATCATATTAGAGTATCGTCAAATAAAAATTGAATAAATGTCAAATAATTATAGAAAAAAAGTAAAAAATGATCAAATGTATGCTCTAAAAATAAATTACAAAACTAAGAATGTATAAAGTCTTTATATTACTTGATAAACTAAATGTGTTTTAAAAATTTAAAATAAGGATGGGTATGAGAACAAAGACGGGGGCATTGGGATGGGGATGGGGATGGGGCAGGTATGTACATCTCCATCCTTATCCCCATTTCCAATATAAAATATTTTTGAGAAAAAGTCCAAACACTCTAGAATTTTGAAAAATGCTAAAAAACAATTAAATGTTAAGGCAGACGAAATAAACTTCCAGACGAAGCAACTCATCAGAAGAAGAGTATCCAATTTTCACATCAGATCATGTATGTATCGTCTAACATTTGAAAGTTTGCTTTTAAGCTTTAGAGACATTCTTCGTGACAGTCTGATGATCAAGTACCAATGTAGTTCACATGTTGCATCAACGTATTCCTTATCAAAAGTAAAAGTTTCTTTCCTCGCCAAATTCCTGACGTACCTGAGTTTTGTCAACTCGTAAAGTACATTTTCCATGTATGAAAGTGTTGCTTTCATCAAAAGGACTAAAGTTCGTTGTCTTATGGATAGAGCTGTCAAAACAGGCGGCCCGGCCCAGCTTGGCCTAGTCAGGGCCAAGTTCAAAAAATCTGATAGCCTAGCCTGGCCTATATTTTAAAACGGTCCACAAATTTTAGCTTAGCCTGACCCTATGTTAGGCCAACGGGCCATTTTTAGCCTAATTAAAAATTGAAAAAATATTACAATATTTCTTTTGCTTTCTTAGTCTCTCCACAATTTTGTTCAACCTTATTTCTTTTGTTATCATCAGATGGATCACTAATTGGAGGAGTAACTCCTTGAAGTTGTCATAGGGAATAACAACTCTGCAATATAAGATATAAAAAACATAAAAACTTATTTAATACTTATAATAATTTTACTTTATATAACTCAACAAATATTAACAAAATAACACAAACCCAAGAGAAAAACAAATGCAGATATAAAGTTTTGATTAGAATTGCAAAAAATGATAATATAAATTAACAAAAAATAAGGAAGAACCTAACCTAATGTGAAACAGAGAAGTTATGGCAGAAGCGTGAAACTGTGGTGGTGAAGGTGATACAAGGAAATAGGAGCAGTGCAGTAGAGGAGATGAAAGAGCTTGTGAGAAAGGAAAAGAAGAGATGAAGAAGAGAACAGAGACTTTGAGACATTAGGGTTTCTTTCTTTAGTATAACAACATAACAACTAAGAACAAAAATTTAATATAAAAAAATAAACGGGCTGGCCCGTAGGCTACAGGCCAGCCTGGCCTTGGCCCATATGGACATCGGGCCAAATGGGCCAGGTTAAAAAAGGTCTATTGTTATCTAGGCCACAATTTTTTAAACTTAGCCTAACCTGAATCATAGGCTATACGGGCCAGGCCTATTTTGACAGCTCTACTTATGGAGGATAAGTGCTATAAGCTATCAGGTTTTTTGCGAAGTTTGGAGGAAGGCATTTATTGCATAAAGAAGTGAATTTAATGCATCTACGTGAAGCCTTCATCAGACGCAACAAGAAGATGTGTTAAAGACCAACCTAAAGCTGAAGATGTCAGAACGATTCTCCAACGACTAGTTGCTCGTGCACTATATAAGAGAACATTTGCATCTTGAAGAGATACGAAAACAAGTTAAGAAAATGTGTTGGTGCAATATTTCTAACGTTTTTTCCTTCTCTTTAAAAACAAGCTTTAGAAGAACACTGCTAGTGTTTTACCTTAGCTACCTCTAGAAGTTGTTTCAAATTTTCTCTTCATCTTTAAGACGTAGCTATTCCAAAATAGCTTAAGTTTTTGTGATTCTATCACAAACTTTTTTTTTTCAAATCCTTGTTGAGCCAGGAGTGGCTTTGTAAGAAAGAATACTTATTTGAAGTCAGGAGTGACTTTTATACGGGTTAGCCAAAAGTGGCCACGAGCCAAAAGAATACTTGTAAGTTGCAGCGATAGTCTGCTAGTAGAATTCAACCATGTTGATTGAGAATTGGACATAGTCTATGGATTTAGATGAACCAATATGAAAGCTTGAGTAATTCTCTTATCCTTTAAACTCTCTACATTACATTCTATTGTTTCTATCTAACAGTAAAAAGGGAAGAATTTAAAAAAGAATTATTTGAGAAATCTTTTTAAGACTTATAGACTTTATCGTCTATAAGACCCAAACTATAGTATGACAAACTTGCATTCGTAGACGAATTGGGAAAAACTGCAAAAAGTTTTTAAAACAGAATTCAACCCTCCTTGATGAGCCCTTGACCACAAATAAAGAAGAGGAGTGTCCAAGGAGGACTACTAGAAGCATGATGAGAAGGGACACTTCATCCTCTCCCCTTCTATTTAGCCTTTTTAGCATTTCTATTAGTTCTTAAATATTTTCAGAACTCATGGTTTTTTTTTAGGTTTTGTAGGATTGCTTTTGACACCCTTTTTTACAAGTAGAGCCTTGTTTGGAGCAAAGGAGCACTTGGGCTTGAGGCCCAAGTTTGGTACATCCAAGGGGGGGTGAAGAAGTCAATCTTGACCTTCTAGAACCTTTGGAAAACGTCCCCTCATCATCCCAATCATTGGACACCCCTTTCTGTTACCATACCTTCTAGAATGTGTGAGTCTTGGCCACCAAGAGTGGAATATGCTTAGGAATCTTTTCCAATGTAATTCTTTTTAGGTCCCCACCCCAAGCCTATATAAGGAGGCTTCTCATTCTTGTAAAATGGTTGAACACTAATGAAATAGAGAGCATTTTTGCATAGCCTAGAGCTTGTGTTGTATTCTTGGGTGTTCTTCCCCCTCTTGGAGTCTTATCTTGAACCTTGGCTCAAGTGGCAGCTAGCACCACTCATCTTAGGTTGGACCATCCCCCAAGTGGCGTGTAGCACTCCACTCCCCTCCCCCTCTCTCAATCTCTTCCTCCATTTTTGTTTCATGTTCTTTACTTTCATGCTCTTTAATTTCCAGCACTTTACTTTCATGTTATTTACTCTTATTATGCCTTTATGATTCAAGCCTTGTCTTAAATTGTGTTGGCTGATTTTTATGTTTTGTCATTCCCTTCTCCTCTTGAGCTCCTTGTGAAGTGAACCTTCACACTTAGATAACCTCCGGGATTATCTACGTGTCTAGTGAAAATCTTCCTTGAGGCTTTCCTCCTAATTGACATTCCATCAAAAACCTTATATGCTAAATATTAAAATGAACCCCTATCACTCCCTTATTGTGTTTTTTTTAATTTTTCACAAATATCGAGTATTAGCCATACACATACCCATACTTAGTCAATGCGGGGCTTCCAGGTCAAAATTGGGATGGGTTCAAGTAATATCCACAGGGACGGGTTTATTTGCCATCCTTATTAACTACACATCTTAGAATGATCATAAATGGTTGCAAATAAGATATTAATGATTGATATATGATATGATTTGGCTAAATTAGATCGATTGAGTCATATAACTATGGATGGTGTTTTGACTTTGATTGAATTTATGAGTATTAAGTAAAAGAACCAACAATATAATGGAAATCCCTATGCTTCAATTATGATCTAAATCATGTATATTAAAACATCAGATGGTGAGAAGTTAAGACTCAGTTGTAGGTATACAAATGTTAGTTACAATCTAATCCTTTATTCTTCGTTATGTTGTTGATCAAAGTCTTTGATTGTGACATGTTTTAGTTTCTTGTAGGATTTACTTAATATGAGTCTTAGCCTTTTTTCTATTACTCCTTATCTTATTTTCGTTTGTGTTTAGATTCATTGTAAGTTTATCATGTGTGGAAATTGTCAAAATATAATATATTTAATATAAGTTGTATTGTGTTGAAGCACCTTGAAACATGTTTGTTTATATTAAATTATAAATTAACTTCATGTTATATAGTTCACCCTTCTTGTGTATTTTTTTTGTTTACTATTGTGATCGTACTTGGTACATGAAAAGATGTTGATGCAGGTTTTGGTTTCATTTCTAAACAGATCTATAGTTTGTATATTGGCTTCTTTCATTATATATACATGTGTGTGTGTATGTATTTATATATATATATATATGTATATCTATCTATCTATCTATATATATATAATTTAAAATCGTTAGTTTTCAGGTTTAATAGGCTCGATAGTCCTTATATTTCAACTTTATTGTTAATTTAGTCCTGTTATTTTTTTATTCTCAATTTAGTCCCCATTTAAGCTAAAAGGAGTCAATGTTGTCTTTTTTTGCTAACATCGTTACATTGACTAATGATATAGCGAGACATGGAACTCGTGGCCTTTGACATAATTTTCTGAGGTGGAAAATATCTTAGATAATGAAATTTATTCATAAAAGCACAAAGATATTCAAAGAGATGTTGAAACCCATTTTATTAAATCTTGGAGACAGAATTTTGCATAGTGATGGTTGTTTCCTGATGATTGAAGTTTTGGTAAAGTGGTTTTGGGTTCATGTAGTTCATTAGTTTGGCATTCACTTCCTAAGGTTAATGACATTTGGTGATTTTTTTTATTACTTTTGTTGTGTTTGTTTGAGAATGTAATCGTGTAATTAAGAGATTTTTTATGGGGTTTTGATTGTTTGAAGTATACAATTGTGTACTTTTTAAATTTGATTTCACTTTGTTAGTCGATTATAGTTTTGCGTCCCACCTTATGTAAATGTTCTTTTGTCTATGGTCTAGAAGTTGTTATTAATGGTCTACAATTGCTTATTTTTATTGGCTTTATTTGTAATATTTTTTCTGTTCATTTCCATATTTGATGGGGTTATATATTTATTAGTAGGCATGTACGAGGAGTTTTTCGAAGTTGTGGTTCTCTATTAGGGGGAGTTTGTAAATATGGAGAGATCAAAATATGTTAGTGAGACTTCTACATTGTCATGTGACCTATATAGGTGGAGCAATTTTCATATATTAAGGATTCGTAAGAAAATTGGGGTATGTTGTAGTGAAGGAATTATGGTATTCTATTGGTGGGCCTGTGTTGGAAGATAGGTCGTGTTTGTTGGTTAATGACAATGGTATGATTAATATGGTGCATATTGATAGTTGAAATGTTCAATTACATTTGTTTGTTGTACATATGGTTTCTCAACTTGAGGTAAGAGAAAATCTTTTGGATTATGTGGGTGATGAGGGTAATAGGCCTAGATATGGTAATGGGCCTTTAGATAGTGTGCAAAGTAATGAGGTTGACATTGGTAATGGGCTTGTGCAAGGAAGTTGTGATGAAGAGGGACAAAGGGATGTTGAGTGATGTGGGTTTAGTTTATGTGGACTTAGGAGACGGGGAAGCTAATGTGGGTTTAGTTTATGTGGATTTAGGGGATGGATAGGCTGATGTAGATTTAGTTGATGTGGAGTTAGGTGATGTGAAGGATGATGTGGGTTTAGCTGATATGAAGTTAGGTGATGTTTTGAAGATGAAGATTCAAAGCATATTGCAACATTAAAGACTTGATTTTATCTCAAAAAGGAAGGTTGCATCATGGAGAATAAAGGTTAATCCAATACTCAATCATGGAGAGCTCACATAATCAAGGATGAAAATCTTGAAGATTTGCTCAACCTCTGAAGATTCATGTTTAGAAGTTTTAGTTTTGGATGTTGGATAAAAAGAGTAAGTCATACTTTCTCCTCAAGACCATTTCAATCTTGAGAGCAAGTCATATTTTCGCAAAAAGCTTTTTCTACGCTTTTAATCGATTAGAAATTGAAATACAATCGATTATATCACTTAAAATTTGAATTAAACAAGTTTAACAAACAGAATAGTCAATTAAGTGTTTTGATAACCGATTATATTGATTCTGGGTTTGCATATAATTGATTATGTCTTTATCTAATCGATTATTTCAGGAAAAATATGTTTTTACAAATCTTCTTTGGAATAATCGATTATGACTTTTATACAATCGATTAAATACGATATTTTTGTGAATTAAAAGTTGAATTAACCTAAGAATGGAAACTTTAAGCTGATTTCAAATTATAAATTGAATGACAAGGTCTTAGGTTAACACACATCTGATCAAACACGAAAATATAGTGTTCTTGCGCTTAAATCTTTTCAAAACCGTTTTCTTACTCTCTCAAGGTTGATCTTAGTTCTTGGAAATGGTGATTGTATTATGCTTAAACTTTCTTATCCAACACACATCAGGTGCTTTCTTTCTTGGTTACCGGTCTATGTAATTCATCCCTTGGATAAGTTCTAAAGGGATGTGTTTGATCATCTCTTATGTGTAAAGAGAGGTGAGATCATTCTTAGTGTGTCTAAGGAGGTTTTTCTGTTAATCTTTATTTGTTTTTACACATAGTCACTGTGTTTGTAATTGCACTTAAAGATAGTGGAAAAAATCATCACGTGTTTGTGGTGATTGGGCACTGGATGTAGGATTGGCTAAATTCAAACCAGTAGGATTGGCTAAATTTGAACCAGTATAATTCTCTGTGTTCTTTCTCTCTTTCCCTCTCTGTACATTTTACTACTTTCGGATTATATTTACAAATTGTCATCTCAATCGTTTTTATCATATCTTAAGGAAAATCTGAATCCTGGTGTTTAAAATAAAATTGAAATTAAAATTAAAGTTAAAAATTATTTTAAACCAGAAAAAGTTTTGAAAATCCAATTTGGTCTGGATGGATGTTTTATGAAAGGGAGTTATGGAGGTGAAAGTCTAGCTACAATGGAAAGTGATGCTAATGACCAAATGCTTCATGTTTCTTATGTTATAGTTGAAGGGGAACAAGGATTCATGGTCATGGTTCTTTAAGTTGTTAATTGAAGATATGGGTGGTGCTATAGTATGTGGCTTATACACATTTATATTTGACCAATAGAAGGTATGTCCCGTACATCGATCATAAATAGGATCATCTCATATATTGTATGTGTTAAATTTGACTTGGTATGTTTTCAATCTAAAAGGGTTTGTTACTAGCAATAGAAGAGCTTTTACTTGAAGTTGATAAAAAGGTTTCGCCTTCGACATCTCTATTCAAATTTTAGGAAGAAATTTCCATGAAAAACTTAAGAATATGATATGAAAGGCAACAACAAGCACATATCTCTAAGCATGGGAGAGGGAAAACTTGTGATTAACTTGGACACTAGGGAGTGCAGCTACAAAAAATGGATGGTCAGTGGCATCCCTTGTTATCATTTACTGTCTGCTATGAGATTTTTTTAATATTAATGCATCTGACTACATCATTGATTACTTTAAAAAGATCACACATGAAGCAACATATGGTCCAATAATCTACCTAGTTAATGGTGAGCATGTGTGGGAGACAAAAGCATTCATTGATGTACTGCCTCCAATTAAGAAGAGACTACCTGGAAAATCCATAAAGAATAAAAGGTTGGAACCTTGGGAGTTGCAAAAGAATGATACTCAATTAAGACAAGTTTGGGTTTGCAAAAAGTGCAACATTTGTCAAGGGATTGGATACAATAAGAAATCATGTATACAACTACCCACTGAAGCCCCTCAATCACAACAATCATCTCATCCAATTGAATCAACTCTACAATGTCAACCATTCCAGCTTAACTACCTAAGCCATCTCAACCAACTGCCTCGATCATCCCAAACCAGACATCAACTACTTAGAACGTTTAAAATACAATTGTCAACAAGACATGTTTCTCCTCAAGATCCAAGTATGTCAAACCCAACAATAGCTACAAATTGAAGAATAGAACGGGTGCTATTTGGAAGTCATGAAATTCTTTGATGTATTTTCATTTGTTGCATTAATTGCATGTACTTTGTTATCTAAATGTAATTCTTAATAATTTTGATGTTTAAATCTTCCTTATCATTTATTTGATGTGTTTTAAAGAACAAAGTTATTACTATCAAATTATATATTAAGTCCATGTTTTGATTTGGTCATCTTCATCATATGCTCAATATAAATATGCAAATCATTTATACTCATTGCTTGCAATGAACATTATATACTGGTTAAACATTACATTACAAAGTGATACATCTATTAAGTACTACAAACATAATCTCACCACGAACATATCTACCTTTTATAACAAACAACATTTTACAATATCTCATGGTAATTTTACCAAAAGTGACACCATAATTATGTTAATTACCAAATGAAAAAATCATTACTAACAACAAACTGCACCCATTTTCAAGAGACCTTTAGAGATTTCTTTAGATTATATATCTTCTTTCTTTATCTCATGATAATTGCATCTCTTTCATCACCAACATCTTCAATGGACCAATGGAAATAATTGTAACCCACATCTTCTTCAATACAACTATGTTTTTAAACAAAATCATAACACAAAATGAATCAAGAATACACATCCAACTAACCTTGACAAAACCAAAAATAAAACATAAAAATACAAAAAATTCAAAATTTAAATAAGTAAAAACATAAAACTTTAATCATGTAGTTAAGACAACCCTAAAATCGTTTCCCAACATTCTTAATAGTTGGAGTTCTTCTCAGAACTGAAAAATTTCCTCAATAGCAAATAGGTGGAACACCACAATTCCCACTCCCACAACCATGACACGAAGAGCACTAGTTTTGCAACCCACAAATATTATTCATTGTGAGGTTTTGATACAGTTGCACGATAATAGTAGCAAGACATTGATAACAAATGCATGAGCCAGTACTAATAGGAGGATCAATGCAAACGACAACAAGAATAAGGTAATTACCTACTTAAAAGGTTTCCAACCATGATCCACTGTCATGACACTGTGCCTGTGGCTTAAAACAACTGTCACGTGTCACTGTTAAATTGTCACATTCTCACTCTCGTAACATCAATACAAATCTAATAGAAAGAATAACACTGACTCCTTTCTTTTAGTTAAAATGAGAACTAAAATAAAAATATAACGAAATTAAACTGATAATGAAATCAAAATTTAGTAATCATCAAACTTATTTAACCTATTTTCTTGTAACCTATGTGACTATAGGATGTTATAAACTTCTTTGATAGTCTTTTATCATAAACAAATGACAATCACCTAAAAAATTAAAAACCATCATTATAATTTTGAAATTAAAGAAGTTCTCATTTACTTTTAAATAATAATTACATAAAAAATCTTATTTTTAAAAATATCCAAATCCATATAAGTTATTGAGTAAATGAGTTACAAATATTTATATTTTAATAATAATGTTGAGTAATAACTAACATAGATAACTTTGAGAATAATATTTACACCATGCAGGTACATGTGGTACGAGGAAATAAAAAATTGTTTTGATTTATATTTATTTTAGAAATGTTGTAGTTTCTTTATATTTTTTTTTTTGAAAATTCACTAAACAATGTTTAGAATAATCTCCCTGTAACATGATAATTCATTACATTTTTAAAATCAGTTATTAAGATAACAAATTTGACAACTTTTTGAACTCGTCCAAAAATGTTCTTTTTTACAACACTAATTTTTAAATCGATTTTAAAATTATGTAAAAAGTTTCATATAATTAATGTAAAAAAATTCGTGTATAAGAATGTTGTTGATCCGTTAATTAGATGTGATCTTCTTAATTAATTGGTTTAGGAATATTGAATGAACAAAATGTAGACATAACATCTTAGTTAGCTAACCAAAAAACAATAAGATCTCAGTTAAACATTCATATTTTCTTTTAGGGTTAAATATGTTTTTAGTCGCTGAATTATTTGTCAAAATTGTGTTTCGTTCTTGGGGCAAACTTTGGACCTATTTCATCCTTATACTTTATAAATAGGTGTAAATGATCCTCGATGACAAATAAAAACATCTTTAAGGAGAGGAAAATGAAAAAAAATGGAAGGAAAAAGAGTGAAAGAAGCTTAAGAGACGATGATAGTGAAGTAGGAAACTATAAAAAGAAAAATAAAGTGATAAAAAGGAATTCTGACACATCATCAAGGACCATTTACACGAGTTTATAAAACATAAGAACGAAATAAGTCCAAAGTTTGTCTCGGGGATAAAACACAATTTTGACAAATAATTGAAGGACTAAAAACATATTTAACCCTTCCTCTTATTATACTTTTGGATGAAAATAGTAGATAATCAACTAAGAAATTAATTCAAAGGTGTGAAGTATAATAATACCCTCAAAATTTTTACAACTAAATATGAAGAGACATATTTAAAATTCTAAAAAATTTATTTTTTATAGGGATTTATAATATATATATATATATTACTTTTTCTTCTCTTCAATTTATGTCTTTTTTTAAATTTCTCCTACAACATCATTTACCCCATGTAATATATGATCATAACAGTTTGAAAATCAACGTACAAACACACAAAACAAGGTAACTTAGTATTTTTAAAAAAATCTCATATACATACATACATTAAAATTATACACATATATTTTTCCAGTTTATACAATTCATTCACAATCAACACAATCAATTCACATCTCATCCATATTCTCCAATGAAATATAATATCAATATTTAATTAAGTCAACATCAAAATCAAGTGTCTATCTATCTGTATCTCATTTAAGAAATACAATTAACGTCAACTACCACCGACATTTGATTCTACTTCCAGAAGACACAAGTTGACCCAGAGATCCCTACCTGTCACACTACCTTCACTAAGTTGTCACCACAAGAAAACTATATAATAGGAACTTGTCTACCTCATGTGACATGGTAAATACTCATGACCTACTAAACAGAGTTCTTTTTCACACCATGCTTAGGTCATAAGAACCTCCTTTAACTTTCACCACCTAATATTTTTTCTCTACATAAGTTCAACATTAGTAGAGTCAATATTTCTCCTTCTTGAATCCTCAATTCAATAAATCACCTACATCTCAACATAGTATTTCCTTATCAGAAATAACTTTGTTTCCAACACATCACATACACATGCGTTGAATTTAGACTCAGAGATCCTCACCTGTCATACTACTTTCACAAGGTTTCACCACAACAAAACTATATAATAGGAACATATCCACTAATATGACAGGATAAATCCTCATGACCTACCAGTGACAATTATTTTTCATACTATGCATAGGTCATAGGAACCTCCTTTGACTCTCACCACCTAATATTTTCCTCTATGTGAGTCCAACATCAATATAGTCAAGATGTCTCCTTTAGAATCTCAAATTCAATACATCGCCTACATCTTAACATAGTATTTCCTCCCCATAAATAACTATGTTTCCAACATATCACAACCATAACATTATACACTCTTATTCATATACATTTTATGTCAGTTCAAATCATCATACAATTCAATATCCTATTCACATTTTCATAAAACACTCATAAGACATAATTCATTATATGACAACTATTAAAGATAACAATTCATATTGAATTATACTCATTTAATCATTGTCCAAATATAATTCATAGTAAAGCTAAAAGGATAGGCTAAACTCTTGTGAAGACCTCAAGTTAAAAAGAATCATCTACATAGTTTAAAACTTTATAAAATGCAACAACTCCAACTAAAATTGTCAGCTTGACCTTTGTTTACTAAAACAAACATAAATAGAGTTCTAGAACTCTTTTTTAGTTGATTCTAAAGTCATTTCAAAGATTATTAATTTCATGAGGACCAATAAGCCTGATTTCAACAAACCTGGTTTGCACAATGCCTAGAAATCCAATGAGCGGATTTAACAACAAAATTCTTCACCTACTATTGGCTCAAATCCATTGGGAGTATAGGGGAGCTGCTTAGCACATTTATCACATTAGAAATCACTCATTCTTGTGTTCAAATCCATGGGTAGATGGGGAAGTTGTTGAGCAGATTTCTCATAGTAAAACTCACTATCTCTCTACCTCAAATTTGCTGAGCAACTAGGGATCTAATGGGCTAGAATGAAGGTTTACTTTCAAGAATATCTTCATCCAAGACATTAATCAATAGGAGTGAGGTAACTCATTTGACCCTAGTACCCCGAAGCGGGGCAAAGACTCTCCCTTAACAGAGAGTCGAGCAAAGTGGTTAGGTCTTTTACTATGGCTTAAGCAGGAAAATCTCCTCAAAAGTTAGAAAATGAAGAAATTGATACAAAAAATGGCCTAAGAATGACTATATGATTCTCATGAATGCGACCTCTATGGAGGTTACTAGTATCTCGACCATAGGGAGATGGACGAAAGTTGAAAAAATAGGGCTATCTCTTAAGCTAAGAACATCATCTTCCTTCTCTGACTCCGAAGTGGAGGATAGGATTCTGTATCGACTACGCCCTTCCCTCAAGAAAATGAGGACAAGATGTTCATGGAGGAATCGCAAGCAATCGCTCAACTAAAAGAAAAGGGAAGATTGTTGATTGAATGGTGCAATTGGATTCTGCCATGAACTTTTCGAAGATTATGCAAAACAAATTCTAAGTTTTGCAAAGTTTCAAACTTCTTACACCCAACACTAACTATTATGGTTCAAATTGTTCATTACAACTTAAAATCAAGAGAAAAGATAACAACAAATAGCTACCTATTTTCAACTCTTAACATCCAACACAAAATCATTTGTTCAATTATAAGCAAATCCAAAAGTATAATGGAATTCAAGATTTACCATACTACTCAATCATATCACATATAAATAACAAGAATTTTCTACAAGAAACATCTAATCACATCACAACATGAAACAATCTCCATTATATTTTTCAAACATATATCATTTCATAAAACATTCAATGTCAAGTTCAAAACTTAAAATAACTCAAAGAACACACAAACCCCACATAAAACTCAAGATACTATGACCACATCAACTGCAAATCTAGATTCATGACTAGCTTCACTTACCTATCAAAGTTTGTTTTTCAAGCTTAAGCTCCCATAATCTTCTATGATCGTAGAAAACTAAACTTGTTCATAAAAAACTCTAATCAAAATCTAAACATACCTTTATGCTTTCTGACTAATAGAGATTCATGTTTTTCCTAAAATGACATATGCAACCACCACTATCCAACCATGTAACTAAAAATCAAATCTAACTCAAAAAACTAGGGCGAAGAGAAAATCCAAAAGAAGATGAACAAATCTTTCAAAATTTTAGAGAAAAGTCAAAAAAAATATTATAGAAAGATGATAAATTTTATGAAATGAAGTTTGAATAATTATATTTTTCTATTTATAAGCTTTTCAACTTAAATAATAAAATGTTTATACTTTATTTAAATTAAACCACTTCTATTCTTAAATATATTTTCTGAATCTTTACATGAACCTAAATTCTCAATTAAAACATAATTTTCACTTTCTTCTTATTATACTTTTGGATTAAATTAGTGTATAATTGAAAAACACCCTTGTTTCCATGAAAAAGAAATTAGAAACAATTTAGAAATAGAAAGATTAGTTGCCCTTGTTTTCATGAAAAGAAATTGGAAACAATTTAGAAATAGGAAGAATAGTTATTAACCTTTTGAGAATAGAATTTGAATTAAATTGAAAAAAGAGAAATCAAATACTCAGTAAACTTATATAACCTTAACATTTTTACTATTCAAGTTTTATCTTATATTTCTTGTTCTTTCAAAAGAGCAGTTTCATAAATTGAAGCAACCAAATAAATGGAATTAAAGTGATTCAAAAATTTTCTTAGTTTGATATCACAGTCAATTCTTTACCTTAAGATGTATTTTTTTTCAAAGAAAATACAATTTTTTCCATTTAACAAATTTATTGTCATTTTAATTTTTTTAATAGATTTTTACCTAACTTATTGGATGCCACAATTGAGTAGAAAAACTTAATTTTATTAAATTGATTTTTTGAGATTGAGTTAAATTTAAATTTTACTTCTTTAAAACGATATTAAAATTATTAATTCAGAGTGTATTTTAGTGAGATGCACCAATCAAGTCTTTCTCTATTTTCAGACTCAATGTCTTCAATTTGAATATTTTTAGACTTAATATTATTTTATGTTATTTTGTGTTTTTTATAAATTTTTACCGAATTTATTGGATGCCACAATTAAGTAGGGAAACTTAATATTATTAAATTAGTTTTTTGAGATTGAATTAAATTTAAATTTCACTTTTTTAAGATAATATCAAAGAATTATTCTTTAAGATAATATCAAAATTATTAAGAGTTTATTTTAAAGAGATGCGCCAATAAGTTTCCTTCTATGGACATGAAGTTTTTTTGCATGAAAAAATATATCGAAGATTTTATATCAATTAAAAATATAAATGAATAATGGTTTATAAATCTTCATCTTGTTAAGGTAATTTGTAAAGTTTAATTACACTTAAAATTCATTTTTGTAAAATGATGTAAGTGGTTATGAAGATTATCAAGATCTATCGTAATAACAATTAAACTTATCATATATGGTGTAACTATCATTAAATCCCTTGATATGTTAGAAATCTCATATAAAGTATTATCATAAAGTAGATTGATGGAATGGAAGTGTGACCTAAATTTCTCTAATTCAAGAGAAATTCCAATATTACCATATAGTTTTGAAATTCTGACTTTATTTGTGACTTATCTGTTTAAGAAATGTAAGTAGATGGTTTATTTAATGAATGACATAAGTTTTAACAATAATAGGTGCACCTCGTAACTTGTGAGGGTGATGAGTAATAAGTGATTTCACATGGGAACTTTTGAGAATCACGTTGATGGTTGTACACATATTTGTACTAGCTGACAAAAATTCCCTACCACACTCGTCTTTTTCCCAACAAAACTACCGTCAACTCCTTTTCTTCCTTTTTCTCTCAAAATCTCTCTTTACACTGTACAAGGTATCATCGTCCTTAACCAAACCAAACCCTACACATCAACCAAACCAAACCAATCTCAGCCATTCCAATCTCATCAACAAACCCTAACTTTTCCTTCCACCTTAACCAAGTCTTTCTCAACACTTTCTTACTCATCACCCACCTCATCATCATCACCATATCACTGTTTCAGTGTTGATTATTGGTTCCAATAATTGGATTCACCACATCTCATTATCTCAACCATGTTTAACTACAAGCCAAGCCATGCATTATTAAGTACGGCCACGGAAAATAGTTTGTACCACCAAACCACGCTCAATTATTCAGTTTTGGCCAATTCTATTAGTACGCATGCCAATTATTTTATCCTATATTACGTCCCATTAGTGCATGTGCTCCCATCATAATTAAAACCTTTCTACCACACAAACACAACAAAATCATCCTTATATCAATTACCAGTTGTCATCACATTTATGATTCCTTTCAACAAATTCAAAATGACCCCATAAATATATAATCTGCCAGCTAATTAACACTTCTTTTCCTAAATTATTATCGACATTATTTCTCACCATATCAAATCATATTTATTCTTCGATATTCATACCATTATTATGCTGTCAAGCCTCTAATCAAATCACGCGCTCTAGTACTTCATCCTGTTTCTTAATTTTGCTCATTTTCATTAATTAAATCAAACCAGCTTTCCACTTTCATAATAATACCGTCACCTAAGATTTCCACGTTGTGTAAGTCATTCTTTTCCTCTTAGAACACACACGTACTGGTATAAGTTGCTTAAGAGGCTAAGGGAACCATCTATAAATAATAGTTCTTTTATACTAGAGGCAGAAGAACAAAAGAAAGAGAAAATTGATTAATTTTGAACCGTGCAACACAGAGATTAATTTTGTGTTTTTAATTTTAGTTTCTATTAATTATTTATTTGCATTTTTATAATTATATTTTTATAAGATTCGATACGAGTATACTCCATTAGTTTAATTAATTTATTAAATTTTAATTAGTATTTTGTATGATGATAATGTTATTATTTGTAAAATAATATCATTACTTTCATTGGACAAAGGACCTCTCTCATATATTAATTTTTACTATACTTATTAATATGTGGACGTTAATCCTTTATACTCGATATTCTTGTAGTACCAACTAATCTTTAAAAGAAAGAAAATATTAAATTTATAAATGGATTGAAAAATAGTTACAAGTGTTATATACGGATATTCACATAGAAACGTAAATAATTGTAAATTAATGTATGAAATATTATAATATTAATATAGATATTTTGATAATAACAGCATGATTCAAAAGAAATTTTTTTACACGAAAAAAATTCAAATCCTTTATAAACAAAAATTTTTAAAAATAATATAAACAAAAATTTTTAAAAAAATATTAAAATTGAATCATAATAAAATAACAACAAATACAAACAGATATCGTGAGCGGAGTTAATTTTTTACCAAATGAATCGAAAAAAAAAACTCTAATAAAAGTATTAAGAATTAATTTATTGTGTTAAAATATTTACCTGAAAATGATTTTTTAATCAATAGATCCTGTATTGATTTTTATCTGTACTTGTAAACAAAATAAAATTTTTGCTCCACTTAAATTAAAAATAAATCAATGTTAAAAGTCGTGAATGTAAGTAATTTGATACCTAAATAATAATTTTAAAATGTGTGTTTGGATACTAAATAATAAAGCTAATAATTATCACTATAAAAAATGCATCGAATTATCACTTAATAATTTGTCTGTATAATTTTTTTACATAATATTTTTATATAATAAGACTGGTTACCTAATATATAATTATGTAATATTCAAATTTGTTAAATAAAATATTAACAAAAAATTGGACGCTGCGGAAAAAATAATTTACATGGAATTAATATATTATGATTAAATTAAGATTTTTTAATGCTTAATCATTTAAATATATTAAATTATATATCTAACAAATAAATATAGATATTTATTTTATTACAACTGTGTTAATGCGCCAATAGCATCAAACGACATGGGCTCTCTTAGTGATGGGAAAAGTAAAACAACCATTGACTAGAGAAAGAGAATTTTAACAACTTAGACAAAGATAAAGTATGTTTAGTTTAATTAGAGTTGAATCTAATAATTGATTGTTTTTTACGACATAAATGATAGTTTTTGTGCAAGATAAAGACAATAGTAGTTTAATGAAGATAAGATACATACATGACTACAATAGGGATGGCACCAGTTAAATTTCTCATCGTCATTTTACAAATAAATATTCATTATCTCCATCTTTATCTTTATTTTTATATTA